>CM077031.1:26778461-29323461 GCA_039090855.1 Macrothele yani
AAATAGACCCAAGTAACATTAGACTGTTGTATACACTCAGTAGACAAAACATTAGATAGGGGTGATGGGCAGTTGCCATGGGTATCCCCTGCCTAGAGCAGAACAGACCCAAGTAACATTAGACTGTTATATACACTCAGTAGACAAAACATTAGAGATAGGGGTGATGGGCAGTTGACATGGGCATTCCCTGCACAGAATGAAATAGACCCAAGTAACATTAGACTGTTGTATACACTCAGTAGACAAAACATTAGATAGGGGTGATGGGCAGTTGACATGGGTATCCCCTGCCTAGAGCGGAACAGACCCAAGTAACATTAGACTGTTATATACACTCAGTAGACAAAACATTAGAGATAGGGGTGATGGGCAGTTGACATGGGCATTCCCTGCACAGAATGAAATAGACCCAAGTAACATTAGACTGTTGTATACACTCAGTAGACAAAACATTAGATAGGGGTGATGGGCAGTTGACATGGGTATCCCCTGCCTAGAGCGGAACAGACCCAAGTAACATTAGACTGTTATATACACTCAGTAGACAAAACATTAGAGATAGGGGTGATGGGCAGTTGACATGGGCATTCCCTGCACAGAATGAAATAGACCCAAGTAACATTAGACTGTTGTATACACTCAGTAGACAAAACGTTAGATAGGGGTGATGGGCAGTTGACATGGGTATCCCCTGCCTAGAGCGGAACAGACCCAAGTAACATTAGACTGTTATATACACTCAGTAGACAAAACATTAGAGATAGGGGTGATGGGCAGTTGACATGGGCATTCCCTGCACAGAATGAAATAGACCCAAGTAACATTAGACTGTTGTATACACTCAGTAGACAAAACATTAGATAGGGGTGATGGGCAGTTGACATGGGTATCCCCTGCCTAGAGCGGAACAGACCCAAGTAACATTAGACTGTTATATACACTCAGTAGACAAAACATTAGAGATAGGGGTGATGGGCAGTTGACATGGGCATTCCCTGCACAGAATGAAATAGACCCAAGTAACATTAGACTGTTGTATACACTCAGTAGACAAAACATTAGATAGGGGTGATGGGCAGTTGACATGGGTATCCCTGCCTAGAGCAGAACAGACCCAAGTAACATTAGACTGTTATATACACTCAGTAGACAAAACATTAGAGATAGGGGTGATGGGCAGTTGACATGGGCATTCCCTGCACAGAATGAAATAGACCCAAGTAACATTAGACTGTTGTATACACTCAGTAGACAAAACATTAGATAGGGGTGATGGGCAGTTGACATGGGTATCCCCTGCCTAGAGCGGAACAGACCCAAGTAACATTAGACTGTTATATACACTCAGTAGACAAAACATTAGAGATAGGGCTGATGGGCAGTTGACATGGGCATTCCCTGCACAGAATGAAATAGACCCAAGTAACATTAGACTGTTGTATACACTCAGTAGACAAAACATTATATAGGGGTGATGGGCAGTTGACATGGGTATCCCCTGCCTAGAGCGGAACAGACCCAAGTAACATTAGACTGTTATATACACTCAGTAGACAAAACATTACGAGATATGGGCAGTTGACATGGGCATCCCCTGCTCAGAGTGGAACTGGCCCTAGTAACATTAGACTGTTATATACACTCAGTAGACAAAACATTAGATAGGGGTTATGGGCAGTTGACATGGGTATCCCCTGCCTAGAGCGGAACAGACCCAAGTAACATTAGACTGTTATGTACACTCAGTAGACAAAACATTACGAGATATAAGCAGTTGACATGGGCATCCCCTGCTCAAAGTGGAACTGACCCAAGTAGCATTAGACTGTTATATACACTCAGTAGACAAAACATTAGATAGGGGTGATGGGCAGTTGACATGGGTATCCCCTGCCTAGAGCGGAACAGACCCAAGTAACATTAGACTGTTATGTACACTCAGTAGACAAAACATTAGAGATAGGGGTGATGGGCAGTTGACATGGGCATTCCCTGCACAGAATGAAATAGACCCAAGTAACATTAGACTGTTGTATACACTCAGTAGACAAAACATTAGATAGGGGTGATGGGCAGTTGACATGGGTATCCCCTACCTAGAGCGGAACAGACCCAAGTAACATTAGACTGTTATATACACTCAGTAGACAAAACATTAGAGATAGGGGTGATGGGCAGTTGACATGGGCATTCCCTGCACAGAATGAAATAGACCCAAGTAACATTAGACTGTTGTATACACTCAGTAGACAAAACATTATATAGGGGTGATGGGCAGTTGACATGGGTATCCCCTGCCTAGAGCAGAACAGACCCAAGTAACATTAGACTGTTATATACACTCAGTAGACAAAACATTAGAGATAGGGGTGATGGGCAGTTGACATGGGCATTCCCTGCACAGAATGAAATAGACCCAAGTAACATTAGACTGTTGTATACACTCAGTAGACAAAACATTAGATAGGGGTGATGGGCAGTTGACATGGGTATCCCCTGCCTAGAGCGGAACAGACCCAAGTAACATTAGACTGTTATATGCACTCAGTAGACAAAACATTAGAGATAGAGGTGATGGGCAGTTGACATGGGCATTCCCTGCACAGAATGAAATAGACCCAAGTAACATTAGACTGTTGTATACACTCAGTAGACAAAACATTATATAGGGGTGATGGGCAGTTGACATGGGTATCCCCTGCCTAGAGCGGAACAGACCCAAGTAACATTAGACTGTTATATACACTCAGTAGACAAAACATTACGAGATATGGGCAGTTGACATGGGCATCCCCTGCTCAGAGTGGAACTGGCCCTAGTAACATTAGACTGTTATATACACTCAGTAGACAAAACATTAGATAGGGGTTATGGGCAGTTGACATGGGTATCCCCTGCCTAGAGCGGAACAGACCCAAGTAACATTAGACTGTTATGTACACTCAGTAGACAAAACATTACGAGATATAAGCAGTTGACATGGGCATCCCCTGCTCAAAGTGGAACTGACCCAAGTAGCATTAGACTGTTATATACACTCAGTAGACAAAACATTAGATAGGGGTGATGGGCAGTTGACATGGGTATTCCCTGCCTAGAGCGGAACAGACCCAAGTAACATTGGACTGTTATGTACACTCAGTAGACAAAACATTACGAGATATGGGCAGTTGACATGGGCATCCCCTGCTCAAAGTGGAACTGACCCAAGTAACATTAGACTGTTATATACACTCAGTAGACAAAACATTAGATAGGGGTGATGGGCAGTTGACATGGGTATAACCTGCCTAGAGCGGAACAGACCCAAGTAATATTAGACTGTTATGTACACTCAGTAGACAAAGCATTACGAGATATGGGCAGTTGACATGGGCATCCTCTGCTCAAAGTGGAACTGACCCAAGGAACATTAGACTGTTATATACACTCAGTAGACAAAACATTAGAGATAGGGGTGATGGGCAGTTGACATGGGCATTCCCTGCACAGAATGAAATAGACCCAAGTAACATTAGACTGTTGTATACACTCAGTAGACAAAACATTAGATAGGGGTGATGGGTAGTTGACATGGGTATCCCCTGCCTAGAGCGGAACAGACCCAAGTAACATTAGACTGTTATATACACTCAGTAGACAAAACATTACAGATAGGGGTGATGGGCAGTTGACATGGACATTCCCTGCACAGAATGAAATAGACCCAAGTAACATTAGACTATTGTATACACTCAGTAGACAAAACATTAGATAGGGGTGATGGGCAGTTGACATGGGTATCCCCTGCCTACAGCGGAACAGACCCAAGTAACATTAGACTGTTATATACACTCAGTAGACAAAACATTACGAGATATGGGCAGTTGACATGGGCATCCCCTGCTCAGAGTGGAACTGACCCAAGTAACATTAGACTGTTATATACACTCAGTAGACAAAACATTAGAGATAGGGATGATGGGCAGTTGACATGGGCATTCCCTGCACAGAATGAAATAGACCCAAGTAACATTAGACTGTTGTATACACTCAGTAGACAAAACATTAGATAGGGGTGATGGGCAGTTGACATGGGTATCCCCTGCCTAGAGCGGAACAGACCCAAGTAACATTAGACTGTTATATACACTCAGTAGACAAAACATTAGAGATAGGGGTGATGGGCAGTTGACATGGGCATTCCCTGCACAGAATGAAATAGACCCAAGTAACATTAGACTGTTGTATACACTCAGTAGACAAAACATTATATAGGGGTGATGGGCAGTTGACATGGGTATCCCCTGCCTAGAGCGGAACAGACCCAAGTAACATTAGACTGTTATATACACTCAGTAGACAAAACATTAGAGATAGGGGTGATGGGCAGTTGACATGGGCATTCCCTGCACAGAATGAAATAGACCCAAGTAACATTAGACTGTTGTATACACTCAGTAGACAAAACATTAGATAGGGGTGATGGGCAGTTGACATCGGTATCCCCTGCCTAGAGCGGAACAGACCCAAGTAACATTAGACTGTTATGTACACTCAGTAGAATAAACATTACGAGATATGGGCAGTTGACATGGGCATCCCCTGCTCAAAGTGGAACTGACCCAAGTAACATTAGACTGTTATATACACTCAGTAGACAAAACATTAGATAGGGGTGATGGGCAGTTGACATGGGTATCCCCTGCCTAGAGCGGAACAGACTCAAGTAACATTAGACTGTTATATACACTCAGTAGACAAAACATTACGAGATATGGGCAGTTGACATGGGCATCCCCTGCTCAGAGTGGAACTGGCCCTAGTAACATTAGACTGTTATATACACTCAGTAGACAAAACATTAGATAGGGGTGATGGGCAGTTGACATGGGTATCCCCTGCCTAGAGCGGAACAGACCCAAGTAACATTAGACTGTTATGTACACTCAGTAGACAAAACATTACGAGATATGGGCAGTTGACATGGGCATCCCCTGCTCAGAGTGGAACTGGCCCTAGTAACATTAGACTGTTATATACACTCAGTAGACAAAACATTAGATAGGGGTGATGGGCAGTTGACATGGGTATAACCTGCCTAGAGCGGAACAGACCCAAGTAACATTAGACTGTTATGTACACTCAGTAGACAAAGCATTACGAGATATGGGCAGTTGACATGGGCATCCCCTGCTCAAAGTGGAACTGACCCAAGTAACATTAGACTGTTATATACACTCAGTAGACAAAACATTAGGAGATAGGGGTGATGGGCAGTTGACATGGGCATTCCCTGCACAGAATGAAATAGACCCAAGTAACATTAGACTGTTGTATACACTCAGTAGACAAAACATTAGATAGGGGTGATGGGCAGTTGACATGGGTATCCCCTGCCTAGAGCGGAACAGACCCAAGTAACATTAGACTGTTATATACACTCAGTAGACAAAACAAAACATTACAGATAGGGGTGATGGGCAGTTGACATGGTCATTCCCTGCACAGAATGAAATAGACCCAAGTAACATTAGACTTTTGTATACACTCAGTAGACAAAACATTAGATAGGGGTGATGGGCAGTTGACATGGGTATCCCCTGCCTAGAGCGGAACAGACCCAAGTAACATTAGACTGTTGTATACACTCAGTAGACAAAACATTAGAGATAGGGGTGATGGGCAGTTGACATGGGCATTCCCTGCACAGAATGAAATAGACCCAAGTAACATTAGACTGTTGTATACACTCAGTAGACAAAACATTAGATAGGGGTGATGGGCAGTTGACATGGGTATCCCCTGCCTAGAGCGGAACAGACCCAAGTAACATTAGACTGTTATATACACTCAGTAGACAAAACATTAGAGATAGGGGTGATGGGCAGTTGACATGGGCATTCCCTGCACAGAATGTAATAGACTCAAGTAACATTAGACTGTTGTATACACTCAGTAGACAAAACATTAGATAGGGGTGATGGGCAGTTGACATGGGTATCCCCTGCCTAGAGCGGAACAGACCCAAGTAACATTAGACTGTTATGTACACTCAGTAGACAAAACATTACGAGATATGGGCAGTTGACATGGGCATCCCTGCTCAGAGTGGAACTGACCCAAGTAACATTAGACTGTTATATACACTCAGTAGACAAAACATTAGAGATAGGGGTGATGGGCAGTTGACATGGGCATTCCCTGCACAGAATGAAATAGACCCAAGTAACATTAGACTGTTGTATACACTCAGTAGACAAAACATTAGATAGGGGTGATGGGCAGTTGACATGGGTATCCCCTGCCTAGAGCGGAACAGACCCAAGTAACATTAGACTGTTATATACACTCAGTAGACAAAACATTAGAGATAGGGTGATGGGCAGTTGACATGGGCATTCCCTGCACAGAATGAAATAGACCCAAGTAACATTAGACTGTTGTATACACTCAGTAGACAAAACATTAGATAGGGGTGATGGGCAGTTGACATGGGTATCCCCTGCCTAGAGCGGAACAGACCCAAGTAACATTAGACTGTTATATACACTCAGTAGACAAAACAAAACATTACAGATAGGGGTGATGGGCAGTTGACATGGTCATTCCCTGCACAGAATGAAATAGACCCAAGTAACATTAGACTTTTGTATACACTCAGTAGACAAAACATTAGATAGGGGTGATGGGCAGTTGACATGGGTATCCCCTGCCTAGAGCGGAACAGACCCAAGTAACATTAGACTGTTGTATACACTCAGTAGACAAAACATTAGAGATAGGGGTGATGGGCAGTTGACATGGGCATTCCCTGCACAGAATGAAATAGACCCAAGTAACATTAGACTGTTGTATACACTCAGTAGACAAAACATTAGATAGGGGTGATGGGCAGTTGACATGGGTATCCCCTGCCTAGAGCGGAACAGACCCAAGTAACATTAGACTGTTATATACACTCAGTAGACAAAACATTAGAGATAGGGGTGATGGGCAGTTGACATGGGCATTCCCTGCACAGAATGTAATAGACTCAAGTAACATTAGACTGTTGTATACACTCAGTAGACAAAACATTAGATAGGGGTGATGGGCAGTTGACATGGGTATCCCCTGCCTAGAGCGGAACAGACCCAAGTAACATTAGACTGTTATGTACACTCAGTAGACAAAACATTACGAGATATGGGCAGTTGACATGGGCATCCCCTGCTCAGAGTGGAACTGACCCAAGTAACATTAGACTGTTATATACACTCAGTAGACAAAACATTAGAGATAGGGGTGATGGGCAGTTGACATGGGCATTCCCTGCACAGAATGAAATAGACCCAAGTAACATTAGACTGTTGTATACACTCAGTAGACAAAACATTAGATAGGGGTGATGGGCAGTTGACATGGGTATCCCCTGCCTAGAGCGGAACAGACCCAAGTAACATTAGACTGTTATATACACTCAGTAGACAAAACATTAGAGATAGGGGTGATGGGCAGTTGACATGGGCATTCCCTGCACAGAATGAAATAGACCCAAGTAACATTAGACTGTTGTATACACTCAGTAGACAAAACATTAGATAGGGGTGATGGGCAGTTGACATCGGTATCCCCTGCCTAGAGCGGAACAGACCCAAGTAACATTAGACTGTTATGTACACTCAGTAGAATAAACATTACGAGATATTTGCAGTTGACATGGGCATCCCCTGCTCAAAGTGGAACTGACCCAAGTAACATTAGACTGTTATATACACTCAGTAGACAAAACATTAGATAGGGGTGATGGGCAGTTGACATGGGTATCCCCTGCCTAGAGCGGAACAGACCCAAGTAACATTAGACTGTTCTATACACTCAGTAGACAAAACATTACGAGATATGGGTAGTTGACATGGGCATCCCCTGCTCAAAGTGGAACTGACCCAAGTAACATTAGACTGTTATATACACTCAGTAGACAAAACATTAGATAGGGGTGATGGGCAGTTGACATGGGCATCCCCTGCCTAGAGCAGAACAAACCGCTCTAGGCAGGGGATGCCCATGATAAATGAAATTACATGGCGAAATTTGTAGGCGAGTGAATTCTTCATTGAAGGTCATAGCTGCTGTAAGAGGATTTCACAGGAATGATGGATCCTCAAAAGACTTCCGAATGGCTGTGTATGAAAGTGTAATTGTTCCTATTCTGATGCAGAGTAGCAGAATGTAGAAGTGCACGCGTACACTGTGCGCAGATATTTTGCAAATTATTAGCAGGTTTCGCAGATAGTTTTTGCTTATTGATAAAAAAAAATCAAAGTGTTATTTACAACAATTAAAACACTTACTACTCAAAGTTTTACTCAGATTAACATATTTAATTGAATTTTAACTTCAACTTTCCCGGCCTCTATATTTTATCAAGGCCTTTTTCATTGTACGGGACCTGTAAATCATTCACACAGAAAGAATTTAAATTTTATTGCCTGGTACCTTTTGCAGTTGCCATTTATTAAATTCAAATAATACCCTTACGTATTTTTGTAAGTTCAGTATTTTTGAATTAGATCAGATCAGATCATGTGTAGAGGATTTTAGGAAGGGAGTGTCTAACCCTAGTTCCTAAACAACCCTTAGAAATAGAAAGCTAGGAGATTTGGGCTAGAGTGCTTTATAGGAAAGAGGAGGAAGACACCCTTATTTGTTACCATGGGCCCAGTGCCTGGGGCCCTACGGCTTAACGTGCCCATCTGACGCACGGCAGATACTTAGTGGTTCAAGCATTCATATGTGCCTGGGATCGAACCCGAAGTTTTCTCCGTGTCAGTCGCGAACGTTGCCCACTAGGCCACCCGCAGCCCTAATTTTTTAATTAACTTATTGAAAATGCTTTTTATAGTTTTTGCAGATTCATTCATGAAATTGTTTTTCTGGATGTAAAAACTTTAATTAGTCTCTTGTTTTTATGAGGTTCGTAGTGCAGTGTTTTAATATTTTACCATAAAAGTCCATTTCACGCACATTGCTGCACATTCAGTTGTAATGTTCTTATTTTGGCATCATTGGAATCTTTAATGTTCTAATAATTATTTATTGTTTTATTAATTTTTCTTTAAAATATCTTATTCTATTATCGTGGTTTGTGATTAATTGAACTCTGCATTGAGAATGATTTGTGTGTATCTAATACATTTTTCAACCACAAGTATATACACACATATACTTGGGAAAATCGTACTCTTGGTCAAAAGAGTGTGATAGATTTTGTTGTTTGTGATCAGCGTTTGAAACACTTAGTTGTTGACACCCGTGTGATGAGAGGTGCGGATGTTGGTTCTGATCATTACTTGGTAGTGTCACGAGTGAAACTTAATGTTGGTTGGAGGAAAAGGTATAGGAAGAGGCCGAGGATAGAAAGAATAAAGGTTGATAGGCTCCTTGAAGATCATCAGCGGTATTCTAACTTACTCAGAGAACGACTGAAGGATCTGAAATCTTGTGAGAGGGATGTAGAAAAGAAGTGGGAATGTTTTAAGAACTGTGTTGTCACTGCTGCTAAAGAGGTCTGTGGCACCACAATAGTGGGTAACAATAGAGGTGATGCTTGGTGGAATAGTGAGATTGATGAGGCAGTAAAGAAAAAGAAGGAAGCCTATTTGGGGATGTTGCAAGGTAGAGTCTCTGTGGATAAATATCGCTGTAAGAAGCGTGAAGCTGCTAAGCTGGTTCGCCACAGTAAGGCAAAAGATAGGAAAGAGAAAGTGGAGAGGCATGAACTGGCTTTTTGGAAAGATAGGAAGTTTTTCTGGAAGAACACGAGACTCAGGAAAAAAAGGGGGAAACAAGGTTGTAAGTTGTGTGAAGAATAGGGTTGGGGAAATTATATGGGAGCCTAATGAGTTAAGTGAAAGATGGGGTGAATATTTCTGCGAGTTATTAGATCAGGAGAGCAAAAATGTTTCTGAGACAGATGCAGATGATGTCACAATGAGGGATGAAAGCACAGGAGGGATCTAAGCACAGGAGGGATCTCAAGAGAAGAAGTGTGTAAAGCTCTAAAATCTCTTCAGAATGGTAAGACTCCGGAAGTTGACGGCATAACTGCTGAGATGTTGAAATATGGTGGTGACTCTGTAATTGATTGGTTAACTGAAATTTGCCAGTTGTGCTGGGAGTTAGGAATGGTCTCTCTGGATTGGAAGGATGCCATCATTGTTTCCTTGTATAAGGGAAAAGGTGATCAGACTGAATGTAAGAACTATTGTGGTATTAGCCTATTAAGTGTGCCAGGGAAAGTGTTTGGCAAGGCCATTATTGAAAAGGCATGGGGTCTTACTTCAGAGAAAGTGTGGGATGTTCAGAGTGGTTTTATGCCTGGTAAAGGCTGCACTAACCAAATTTTTGCATTACACATGATCATTGAAATGTATCGGGCTGTTGGTAAGAAAGTTTCTGCTGCCTTCATAGATTTAGAGAAAGCTGACGACCGAGTAAATAGGACACTTTTGTAAAAGATATTGAATGAATATGGTGTTACTGGGAATCTACTTAATAGTGTAAAAGCCATGTATGCAGGCAGTACAGCCTGTGTACGAGTGAATGGTGTTTTTATCAAAATGGTTTTCTATTGGTGCAGGAGTCAGGCAAGGTTGTGTAATGTCACCATGGCTGTTTAATATATTTATGGATGCATGCATGCGTGATGCCAAAATAGATAATAGTGATTTATGTCTTGGTGATATCCGTGTGTGCAGATTGCTGTATGCTGATGACACTGTCCTGGTGGCAGAGAGCAAAACTGAGTTGCAGAGTATGTTGTCCCGGATGTACGAAGTTTGCATGAAATTCAAACTGAGTATAAATAAGGGAAAAACCAAAGTTATGGTTTTTGAGAGAGGAACTGGTAGCACTGAATGTAATGCAAGTATAAATGGCACTGCGATTGACCAGGTCAGTGAGTTTGTGTATTTAGGAAGCATGTTTGACAGAGAGAACAAGTTGGATGGTGAAATCAGTAGGCGAGTGAATTCTTCTTTGAAAGTCATAGCTGCTCTGGGAGGTTTTCACAGGAATGATGGGTTCTCTAGAGAGTCCCGCATGGCTGTGTATGAAACAGTAATTGTTCCTACTCTGATGTACGGCAGTGAAACCTGGGTACTGCAGAAAAAACATAGGAGTCATTTGTGTGCTGGAGAAATGCTTTACTTACGTGGGGTTTGTGGCAACAGACGATCTGATTGTGTGAGGAATGAAGATGTATTGCAGTTGTGTGATGTAAAGCAAAATGTTGTTAGCAAGGTGGAGACCAATATGCTTCGGTGGTTTGGCCATGTTGAAAGAATGAGTGATGAAATGCTTACTAAGAAAATATTTTCAGCCCAAGTGGCAGGAAGGAAAGGCAGAGGAAGGCCAAGGAAGACATGGGTGGATCAGATTCAGGAGTGTCTGCATGAGAAAAAGATTATGAGTATGAAGTATAAAAGATCTTGTGTGTGGTGTGTAATGGATATCAGTGAAGCACGAGTTGTATGTCAAGATCGCTGTAAATGGCGAAGTCTGATACAACAACAATAAGTAAAAATATCTGGAAGTTTGTATTTATTTTTGGAGCTAACCTCTGAATCTCAGAGAACAGCTTAGTGATATATAATTAAAAAAAAAGTGATCCGAGGGTTTGCAGCAAGTGTTCTGTTTCAAAGGTTGTGTAACAGATACATTTTATTTTTATACAACTCTGCTCTGATGTGTGGCAGTGAAACCTGGGTACTGCAGAAGAGACGTGGGCATCGTTTGTGTGCTCCTGGAGAGATGCAGGGGTTTGTGGCAAGACACTCTTTGATCATGGGAGGTGTAATGTGTCGCCATTCAAATCAATCAGGAATGCACAGTATTGAAGAAAAAATACTTCTTACCTGCCATTCATGTTTGGACAACGGCTCTTGTAAATCCCGGGTGTTGAGGTTGTTATAATCAGTTGACAATAGCACATTAATCCAAAGGAAATAAATATTTATGCAGTTGACACAAGGAATTCACTCCTCGAGACACAAAATAAACACCTAACATATAATTAACACAAACACATGACCGACCGCGCACACACTAAAAGATACGTAACACACGACCTCCTTTTCTGAGTTTAAATCACACGATTTTTTTCTCCTCTCGCTTCCCACGGAGTGACAGCGCCCTCTATCAAAATCGTCTCCACAGCTGCTTGGATTTTATTTATTTTTCTCTTTGGGAGTTGTTGTTCTTCCGACATGAGGAATGAAGATGAGTTGCAGTTTAATGTGAGGCAAAATGTTGTTAGTAAGGTGGAGAGTAATATTCGTAGGTGGTTTGGCCATGTTGAAAGAATGAGTGATGAGATGCTCACTAAGAGAATTTATTCAGCCCAAGTGGCATTAAAGAAAGGTAGAGGAAGGCCTGCCAAATAATGGGAGGACCAGATTCAAGAATGTCTGCATAACAAAAGGATTATGAGTATGAAGTACAGAAGATCTTGTGCGAGCCAACTGATGCATGTCGGTGAAGCTCGAACTGTGTACTGTAAATGGAGACATTTGATACATCAACAGTAAGTAAAATCTAGTTCCATCAGTTAAACGTTAATCTGGCAGGTGGACTTTCTTTGTGGAGCCAACCTCTGAATCTCACAAAACAGCTTAAGGATATGTACGCAGTCATATCAGAATAATATGACCACCCCTGAAATCACAGTGTGCCCATCCAGGCGTGTCACAGAGTGTACGTGACAAGATCGACCACGTGGAGATATATGCAGCTGGCCAGGACAGATGAGTCATAGTGCATTATGTGAGCACAAGATTTGACTGATGTTCAAAATGGACATACACGAGATTCTTCCGCGAATTCGCGGAATTCCGCTTTTTTTTTCATCATTTAGGTTATTCTCGAGATCGATGCAAAACCGAAGAGAAATTTTGGAGGATTAATTGAGAAGGGGTCTTTTTTCGGGGAGGAGGGGTCTGGAGAATGGTATTTCGTTTTTCGAAACTTTCGAAAACGGAAGTTAAAGAAGTGAACACTCACCCCGTAATCTTGATTTCTTTTTCTCGCGAGGTTTCTTCTGCACAGTATCATTGTTAAATGTTAAATATAATTTTATTCCATAAATATTTACATTTCAGCTTGAAAATGGAAGAAAAATTCGAAAACGGAAGTTGGTACGAAAATTTATTTTTGTTCTTCAGTGGATTCGAAGAATTCCACCTTTTTCCATCGTCATTTTGATGGTTCTCGAGATCAATGCAGAACTGAACAGAAATTTGGGAGAGATTGGTGGTGGGGTCGTTTTCCATCGGTTGGCGGAATTCCGACTTTCAAATCTTTCGGAAACAGAAGTTAGACGGAGTAAAGGTTTCTCCCATAATCGTAATCCTTTTTTTTTTTTTTTTTTTTTTTTTTGTGCGATGTTTCTTCTACCCAGTAGTGTTGTTAAATATAATTTTATTCCATAAATACTTGTTTTGCAGCTTCAAAATGGAGGAAAACTTTCTTAAAATGGAAGTTGGACAAAGCATAGATCTCGCTGGTAATCGTAATTTTTTTCCCAGCAATTTTACATTTATCTTGTGTTGCTGTTAAATAGAAAAAAGACAAAAAATATATATTCGGAATACAGTGATGTGCTCTAGCTTAATATTTACATAATAAAATTCAGTGCACAATTTGATCTTGCTCATGCCGCGTTATACTCATGTTGTTTCACAGTTTGTTCTTTTTTTTTTTCACCTAAGCGGTTAGAAAAGTTCAGCTTTTTTTTTCCTTCGGCAGTCTCATGTATGAATGGAATGTTCATCGGCTACCGTGGTGCCAATGGCGGAAGCATCTTAGAAACAGCGGACTTCGTAGGTTGTTAACGAGGTGTTGTAGTAAGGGTGAATGGATCACTGGCACACCGAGTACCTCCCGACATCATAACTGTGGAGCCCCAAAGGCCATCGACCCCAGAGGAGGACATCGACTGGCAAGGGGGCAATCAATGTGCAGCAACTGATCACGCAAATGAATTCTGGGGCACCTGATAACAGTAGAGCGAATCCTGTTGCGCATGGGTCTCCGGAGTTGACGCTGCATCAAGGTGCCCATGTTGACCCAGGTCCATCGGCAATGACACATGCAATTCGCATGGACTACCGTCATTGGACAGTGAGAAAAGGTTGCCTTCTCCAATGAATCAAAGATTTTAATCCATAGAAGTGACGGACGATGGCAGATATGGCGTCAGACACGGGTCTGGTACGATTGGTCCAAAGGTACGATTCATCCAATGGACAGTTGGTCCAAAGGTACGATTCATCCAATGGACAGTTGGTCCAAAGGTACGATTCATCCAATGGACAGTTGGTCCAAAGGTACGATTCATCCAATGGACAGTTGGTCCAAAGGTACGATTCATCCAATGGACAGTTGGTCCAAAGGTACGATTCATCCAATGGACAGTTGGTCCAAAGGTACGATTCATCCAATGGACAGTTGGTCCAAAGGTACGATTCATCCAATGGACAGTTGGTCCAAAGGTACGATTCATCCAATGGTACGATTGGTCCAAGCCGATTCATTCAATGGTACTATTGGTCCAATTCCGTCCAAAGTGTTACTCGTGCTATAAAAATCTCATCTGTTCTGATTCTGTCACCGATGTTATACGAAAGTACCGGTGTTCCAAAGGATGTAAAATAATATTACATTTCATGCGTAATATTGTGGTTACAGATGTTTTTTTGTTTTGTTTTTCGGAATTTTTTTTATACTGTTTTTGTTGCAGTGTGAATTTACTGATGTATCAGCCGTTCAGTCAACTTCAATGTTTCTCTTTTGCATTAAATAATATAAAATACTAGTTTTCCGTTTCTGTTTGCAGCATACAGTGGGGTTCCGCCAGCTGGCCAATGGAAACAACTGGTCGGGGTTCAAACCGAGGCCTTTTCAACAATTTTTATTCTACCGATGTCATATTCTAATGTTTACATATCAAATCAAGTTAATAATATTGCGCTTTTACTTAAGCACAAAATATTCATTCATAAGGCCTAGTTTTATTCTACCGATGTCATACTCATAATGTTTACATGTTAAATCAAGTTAATAATATTGCGATTTTACTTAAGCACGAAATATTAATTCAGCGGCCATAGACCTAGGTCTTTTTAACAGTTTATATTTTACCTATTTCATATTCATAACGTTTACATATCAAGCAAACTTACTATTGTTGTGCTAGTATTTTTAACTTTACTTAATATGTAAACGTTAGAATATGACCTCGTCCTAGGTGCCTTGTAAAGAGCCGAGAAAGGATCCGTTGAGTGCCTTTTATAAGGTTTTATAAAACGTTTACAAATACCAAATATCTAGGTTGTAAGTTCATATCTTCTAAAAAGGCCTCGGAGCTAGGTGCTTTGCAAACAGCTGATAAATGGTCCATTGAGTGCCTTTTACCAAGTTTAAGTGAAATGTTTACAATTACCAAATATGGGGAAATTATCTTTTAAAAGGATATAAAGAGGAGAATAATTTAAATTATTATTCCTTTCTGAAAAAATAAAGTTTACTGTTGGTAGGATGATACCATTGGATGAATCGGCGTTGCACCAATCGTACCATTGGACAAATCGGCGTTGGGCCAATCGTACCATTGGACGAAACGGCATTGGGCCAATTGTCCCTTTGGACGAATCGGCATTGGACCAATCGTCCGTGACCGGTCCAACACACGAGAACCAACACCCAGTTGTCAGTCAAGTACAGGCCAGTAGTGTCAGTGTGCATGTCTTGGGGATATTTTCCTGGTATGACCTGTGACCGCTGATACCACTGTATGGGTCCCTGAGCGCCAATGGCTACCTGTTCATCCTCGCTGACCACACGCATTCCTTCATGTTGGGCATTTACCCTGGTTGTGATGGTTGGCGTCTACCAACCGGACGCTGCACTGTGCAGTGTTGCCAGCCAACCGAGAAAAATCAGGGAATCCAAAAATAAGGCTAAAAATCAGGGAAAACTCAGGGAGAAATAAATTTTTTAGCAAAAACCTGGAAAGGTCGGGGGAAATTAAACTAATAATTTTTTGCGTAATGCGTATGCAGTTACTAGAGATGGGAATTCTGCGCTAATTGGCCCAAAACAAAAATCTTGCTGCAAAAGGCAGATTTTACGCCATTGTGCACCAAAATCGCCGTGCCCAGTCGTCATCGTCGGTACTTTGCCACACTACATTCTCCATGTGCACCATTCCACTTGACGCTGAGTAAGACCATGTGGTAGAAAGAAAGATTCAGCAATTCCAAGTACTAAGGGTTTTACGTAATTACTATGGAAATCGTCGGTCCGCTACGGACGACGGAAAATATCAAGTATGCTATAGAAATCATCGGTCCGCTACGGACGATGGAAATATCGACTATGCTGTAGAAATCATCGGTCCGCTACGGACGAAGAAAATATCGAGTATGCTATGGAAATCATTGATCCGCTGCGTACGACAGTAAACATAGAGTATAATATGGATATCGTCAGTCCACTATGGACGACGGAAAATATCGAATATGGTATGGAAATCGGCGGTCCGGACGATGGAAAAGGTCGAGTATGCTATGGAAATTGTCGGTCTGCTACAGACAACGGAAAACATCGAGTATGCTATGGAAATAGAAAATCTCAGTGAAGTAACATTATTAAACATCTGTGAAAAGTTTATTTTCAAGATTCTAACACTTGCTAAACATTTTCGGGAATATTTCTTGGGTGTTGAAAAGTCACGGCGTCTTCTGTTTCCGCATAATAAATTCTTCCGTCCAAGTTTCCCTTTTTTTTTTTCTTTTTTTTTTTTATGCCGTAATATATTTTTATTTCTGATGTTTTCTGATCATGTTCCTCGTTTTTAGTGTCTTCGGTAATAGTAAAAAGGAGCGACCTCGTATTTTTGAAAAAAATTTTCTAATGAAATGCATGTTTCCCTATTTCTAATACATACTTCTTCAAAACTAATCAATAGAGACCAATCGTTTTTGCCCCTTTCCCTTTTATTAAACGAAATTAAATTTCTAGATCGGTACTCAATCTGCCAGCAGTTGAATCCGCGCAGTTCTCGTGCCCTGTAAAATTGTTTCACGGCAGAGTGAGCAACGCAGTATTGATTTTTCACTTTAATTTTCTATAAAATTCGTGTTTTTTTCATTTCTTAGTCACTTCTTACTCATATGTGATATTATTTTGTGCATTCGCGGAATTCCGCTTTCTCCGTCATCATTTGGGTTATCCTCGAGATCGATGCAAAACTGGGAAAAAAAAATTGGGGGGAGGGGTCTTTTCCATCTGGGGGAACAATATTTCATCTTTCAAAACCTTCGAAAACGGAAGTTAAACGGAGTGAAGATTTTCTCCATAATCCTAATATCTTTTTCTCGCAATGTTTCTTCCGCCCAGTATTGTTATTAAATATCATCTTGATAAATAGGTGTGCTGATTATTTTGACATTATTGGAAGTTCTACATTTCCCCTGAAGTTTTGCCAGGTTAGATGGGTGGAAAATGCAGCTGTTTCTCAGCGAGCTGTTCAGGTCTTCCCAGAGTTAAAAAGTACACAGATAGTATTTGATCGCTCCCTAATACCTTTACTTGTGATAAAGTTGAAAAAGCTTGCATGAATAAACTTATATTAGCAAAGTTGGCATTTTTTTCATTTGTTGCGTCAATGTTAGAATAATTTCTTTAAAAGTTCCAGACTCTGAAACCGATGGTACCTTTCCTGCGTGAAGCCTTGTATGACCTGATTTCCCAGTTAATGAAAACAATTGTCAAAAAGGAAGTTCTGGAATGTACTGAAGCTACTGAAAATCATTATGTACAAATTTTACTTGAAATTTCAAGCAAAATTATCTTTTGAAAAACCTGGAAAACTCAGGGAATTTTTTAAAGCCAATATGAGTGGCAACCCTGACTGTGGCACATCGCTTGGGGGGGGGTTGTCCAAAAACACGATGGTGATGTCTCCATTCTCCCTTGGCCAGTAAAATCGCTCAATCTCATAGAGCCCTTGTGGGGTTATTTGGGTTGACAGTTTCGACATGTTGACTCACAACTACATCATCTTCAGGACCTCTTTGCTCTGCTGTAGTCCAAATGGGCACACGTGCCATTCCAGGGTCTCATTGCGTCAATGCCATGCCATCTCACTGCTGTCATTCAGGCTAAGGGTGGTTACTCCCATTATTAGGCAGTGGTCATATTATTCTGATACGACTGTATATGTATGTACATTAGGGTGGGTCGAAAAGACCCGAAATTCTCTGATTGAAACTCCCTAGTGAAGAAAAGTTGTTAGTGAGCACCACTAAGAATTGTGTGAAATATTTTTTGAATCAGTTAATATCTTTGGCTGTGATATAGTGGCTAGAAGAGATAGTGTGCCGTGCAATAATACCTCACTATTTAAATTTCAGTTCCCTCTTTTCATGAAACCGCTAGATGGCGCTCCTGCGAGCTTCGATACTATGATTTTGAATCGTTAGCATGTTTTCCTATGGCGTGTTTGGTGGATAGTGAGTAAAAAAGTAATTTATTTGTGAAATCAATCGTGAAAAGAAGTAATAATAAGAGTAACGTGGAGAACGTGTTTTGTACCTGGATGTAACAGTGGTTACAGATCTTGTAAACAAAAAGTAACTCTGTTTTCCATGCCGAAAGATGAGGCAAGGCGGGAGGAATGGAGCAAGTCAATTCCTCATGGTGGCAAACAGCTAGAACAGAAGTGTGTGGTATGTGAAAGTCATTTTGATGAACGTTTTATGGAAAGAAATTTTAAAACGCTTACAAATGGTAAAATAATCTTAAGGCCCAAAGCTTGGCCAGTACTTTTAGATAATGTTGTGCCCATAATTTTCCCAGTACAAAATAAAAATGGGAAAAAAAAAAAAAACTAATTTTTTTTTTTTTTATCTAATGTAAGTTGTTGAGTACATGTTTTTTCATGTTATTTAAACAATAATAATTTTTGGGGGCGAGGGCTCCATGCTCCCCCATATATATTGTATAGGTAAATCAGTGCCATGAATTTTAATTTCTTCTGTAAACTTCATGTAGCATGTATGATGTATCACTTTATCAAGTCAGTAATGTGACACATTACATTTTTTACTAAATTTCTGTCTAAATTTGTTGCGAGAAATATGGTTATCTCTGAAATTGTTTTGAACAAGTTACCAATAGTATTATTCGATCCAGAGTTTAATAAAATCAAATCTCAAACAATGTTTTTTATGTTTCAATTTACCAATAAAATTTTGTTTTGGGATATCAGTGAATTTCATTACTTTTATCTTTTAATCGCTAGCGAGAACGAACGGGACAGCAATTTAAAACTCTTACTGAGAGAGAGAGAGAGATGTTTCCTGGAATACTCATGAAAGATCGAGCATTCTAAGGGGCATATAATTGTTAACATTTTATGGAAAAGTCGCATAAATTCAAGTGTTTAATTAAACATATGGAGAAAATTTGTGTCCAGTAATGTGTTTGTACTTATCAGCCTTGTAACGCGTACATTCAATGCAAGATTACGCATTTCCCGATTAAAGTTGAAGAAGCTTCCCCAAAACACCCATTTGGAAGAATATTCACTTATATCTGTCCATGCATGATATTAATAACTTTTAGTATAACTGCAGGATAACGAAAAAGATATTTTTTTGGTAAAGTTTTAGTGAAATTACTATACTGCACGGAACGAGAAGCATGTATACCTATGAGCGTAGTTCACAGCAACAGCATCGAAGCTGTCTTCAGGTCCCTCCGTGATTTCATGATTTCAAGAACCCGTCTGCAGAAGCGCATGGCACACTATCTCTTCTAGCCACTTATAGCTGTAGTTACTAGAGGCTCAAAGTTTTGAAATTTCACTAAAAACATGAAATTTTCGAGTGTCCATCGAAAATACCAGAATTACTTCGATCAAATGCTGCCGTACTGCAGAAAAGGTTTTAAAAACAATCAGCAACAAATGTATAAAATATAATTCCAATCAGTTAATTTATTCAGCCCTGACCAAAGGCGTGAAGTTTCAAAATTTTATGTAAAAAAGGCAAAATGTGTACAATTGTTTTTAGATTAAAACTCGTCTCTGACGTCTTGAAGTTGTTTTTGAGCATTATGACATGAGCTGTCAAATTTTCTGTTCATCATGTTTTATTTGACCTTCAGCCGCCCCGGTGTATCAGTGGTCTAAGCAATGGCCTCTGATCATTCGTCCGTAAGGGGTCCGGGTTCGAATCCCGGTGAGGCATGGATGTTGTGTTTGTCTTACGGCACTGGCTCTCTCCCTTCCCTGGAACTAGTGACCCTAAATTAGGGACGGGCGACTGCTTATAGCCCATTGAGTTGCTCACGACGGTGGTCGTTAAACCTCCAATCAAAAAAAAAAAAAATTGACCTTCGTCGGAAGAGCTACACAGGTTTTTGGTTGGTTCTTATTACTTTTGTGTTAATGTTGTAAATAAAGAAATGTATTTACCATTTCTTTATTTAATAAATAGAAATGTATTTACAACATAAGCACAAAAGTAATAAGGACCAACAAAAATCGCCGCCCCGGTGGCGCAGTGGTCTAAGGCGCTGGCCTATGATCATTCGTCCGTAAGGGGTCCGGGTTCGAATCCCGGTCAGGCATGGATGTTGTGTTTGTCTTACGGCACTGGCTCTCTCCCTTCCCTGGAACCAGTGACCCTAAATTAGGGACGGGCGACTGCTTATAGCCCATTGAGTTGCTCACGGTGGTCGTTAAACCTCCAATCAAAAAAAAAAAAAAAAAAAAAATCTGTGCAGCTCTTCCAACGAAGGTCAAATAAAACGTGATGAACAGAAAATGTGACAGCTCATGTCATAATGCTCAAAATCTATGTACCATGTAATAGAATTACCTGAAAAGATTAACGAATAAATCTCAGAGTTATATACGTCTTGAAGTTGATTTGTTGAAATCATATTTGTGATCAAACTGTGACATGATCTTTCTAGACAGTAGGGTGGATCGTATGTATCCATCCCTATAGTCATGCCCACACACCGGAGCGGATACCTCAGTCACTATTTTCAGTATCCGCTCAACAGCTTGCGTGTGACATGGAACTTGGGAGGAATTCCAGCCATCGGCATTTTCGTGGAGACTCGTCATTTCCTCTGAGCTCACTCGGCTTAAGACTGGCTGTGGTGTAACTTCACAGTGAAACCAGTCGATAATGTTTATGTAGTCCTTTGCTTCAAAGTTAAACTTTGGCATAAGAAAGCTGCTGAAAAGATTTACTAACAGTCCCCGTTGCCTTGATTATTCTCTGGGCGGCGAGCTGTCTAATTCCGGCTTTATCATCTGTGAGCATAGCCAACGGCAGATTTTCAGGGAAAGCGAAGGACACATTTCTAGCAATGACTGGATCAATAACCTCTAGTACAGTGGTTCTCAAACTTTTTATCCTATGGAACCCTTTTTTCTACAATATCTAGCAACGGAACCCCTCTATAAATACCATGAAAATTAATATGCCTATATGCCAATTATGTATCACTGATTTGAAATAAAAATGAATCGAAAAACATAAGCCATTAGTCAATAAAAAATATATTACTTACAAAAAGGTAATGTAGAGCCAATAAAATTTATTATGCCCATGATGCTAGTAATCATTAAATGAAAAATATTAATGTGATGAATGGCTTTGCTTTTTATTGCCACATAGTTCTTTAAAATTTGGTTCTATCGAAGAAAGTTGTAATCTCATATCGGGCTTTGCATCCAGCTTATTGCTGTGCTTATTTTTTGTTGAGGCATGCACAGAAAAGCCCGTTTCACAAAGACAGGTTGTCGCAAATGGTAAGAATACTGACACAGCTTTTTGCGATAATACTGGATATTCCCCTTTCAAACTGCACCAAAATTCTGCCACTGACACTGGTTTATAAAGGGATGTCACTGAGAAATCCAACACCAGATCAATAAATTTTTCATATCCATCAGATGAAAAGCGTGGAGTTTTTTCATTTATAACAAGTGGATTTTTAATCCATAATTGACTTTTTAATTTTTCGTGCTGCTCATCAGGAAAATAGTACCTCACTGAATCATAGAGAGCTTCCGAATGCTGGGTGATTTCATCACATTTTTTTGTTTTATATTTATGAACCATTGTTTGTTTTATATTTATCACCGGGATGCGAACCCGGACCCCACTTGGACAAATGAGCAGAAGCTATCGCTTTGACCACTCAGCCTCCGGGCCTGTGCTATTTCTTTCACTTGGAGAGACACTGTATCGCTTCATAACGGAATTTTCGCTATTTTTTTGGCCAATTTTTCACCAAGCATGCACTTAACCATGTCAATAGCACATGGCTTGATAAGATTCTCGGCTATTGTATGAGGTTCACCTGCTGGCTTGTACTATTTGATAGTTTACTAAAAGGGAAACCTCAGTAGCTTTTTCATTTAATGTATTAATATGTATTGCGTGATAAAAAACCGTTTTCACTTTTAAAAGTTCATCATGCTTGCGTACAAAAAAACAACATTTTTATCTTTGAGCTCTAGATGTGTACTTCTTAAATGGCGTCGCAGTTTAGCAGGGGCCATTGAGCTATTATGAAAAACTTTGCTGCGTATGACACACTGCGGATTATCATCATCGTTCATAAATCCGAAAATAATATAGCTCTGATCGTACTTTGTTCTTTTCGCAAATTTGACAGTTTTATGTTGATCACACCTTCCAGAACGTGTTAATAATAATATATAAAAAAACAGTTCAAGAAAATAATCTTGAACTGTTTTTTTATTGGCTGTGGGAAATTGCTCAGTTAAGGCTGTAATCGGGAAAAATATGGAATTCACAGATTTTCTTGAAAATTTCGGAGCTGTTTTATGAATTGCTTGCGGAACCTCGGGGTTCCACGGAACACACTTTGAGAAACACTGCTCTAGAAGGTTCTTTGGCAAGAAACTAGATCTGTTAACAAGTTCCAATAAGTGCTTTGCACCATCGTCAATGGTGTGTTTAGTTTTGACAGTAAGCCATAATGATGTGTGAACATTCATGATGTATTCCACAATCTGCCTGAATTTTGAAGATGAATTTGCAGTAGCGATGTATAGCCTCAATAATTTGTTTGCAGTTGTCAACCAACGTGAGTGTGAGAGCTTCCGTGGATTACATTTACTGAGGTCAGATGAGCAGGTGCCTGATTAAACTACATGTGATATTTCCAGCAAATATCTTTGGTCTGTACTCAAGTCTGAAGCTGTAACTGAAGGTAAATCACAATCCACTTATTCATATTTGACTACGGGTAACTCTTTGCATCAGGAAGTTGTTTACGTATGGGACCACCGTACGACTTAGGACCACTTGTTGGGTCATCTATATGTTCGAACACTCAGTGTCCAAAATAATTTTATGTCTCTCGTTGAAACAACACCTTATGACATCTTTATGTGTCGGAAGCTGGCTATCACACAGATCTTTCAGGATTCCAAAAATGGGACAAACAAACGTTTGTCTCGGAGGAGGCTTTGAACTTGAAGAATTTGGAATTGCCATTGCATTCGCCATTATGCCAGCGAAGTTATACTGCAACGTGTCATTACAGTCAAACTATCAGAAATGGTGCGTTGGCTGTAGTAGCTTCAAATCCCCTCCCCCACCTACCCACCCCACACTGGTAAGAGCACCGGTGGCCAAGTTCATTCTGAGGAGGGTAGACCAAGACAGGATTGGCTGAAAGGGAGCGTGAACGTGAGTGTATTATTGCAATACATTTCGCATTTTTATGTAAAATTTCGAAACTTCGAGCCTTTGTTCAGAGCCGAATAAATTAACTGATTGGAATTATACTTTATACATTTGTTGTTTATTAAAACCTTTTCTGCACTAGGGCATTTCGATCCAAGTAATTCTGGTATTTTCGACGGACACTCGAAAATTTTATGTTTTTTGTGAAATTTCCAAACTTTGTGCCTCTGGTCAGAGCCAAAGATATTAATTAACCAATTCAAAAAAATATTTTACCCAATTCTTAGTGGTGCTCACTCACAGCTATTTCGCACCAAGGCATTTCTGAGTAATTCTGGTGTTTTCAACGGACACTCAAAAATTTCATGTTTTAGTGAAATTTCAAAACTTTGTGCCTCTGATCAGAGCCAAAGATATTAACTGATTCAAAAAAATATTTCACCCAATTCTTAGTGGTGCTCACTCAACTCTTTCGCACTAGGGAGTTTCGATCAGAGAATTTTGGGTCGTATCACATGATTGGTTTGCAACTGCAGTTATTTCCATTACCCAACAATTAACACATACCCGCTAATTTGTGTGGTGCTTTGATTAATATTTCCTGATGTTGCTTTTTCTGTGTTCTGCAGTGTAAATAAAAAAGGTGAAAAACAAACAAGTTGTAATATTGAGGTAATACATTTTTTTGCTTTCAAATAGCTGCCTAGTTACTTCTGGAGCACCATGTATTAGCAATTTTGAATTACTAAGTGTTTTTATTTTTCCTCGCACAGGAAGAAAAAAAGAATTCAAAGTCCACTGCTGATAAATTCAATGCAGCTCACTATTCTACAGGAGCTGTTGCTGCAAGTTCCACTTCCACAGCTGTAGATCTTTCAACAGAACAAGAGGCTGGTATGTGAAAATTTTCAGTAATTTTTCATTTTCATTTATTCATTTTTCAGTTGCCACATATTACAATTCAAAATACAAACAATATAATCAATTACAAGAAATGTAGCAACCAGGAGGAGGAGGGAAAAGGTCGTAAGGCCTTACATAGCCCTCCCACCCCTAGTACTAAAAAAAAAAAAAAAAAAAGGACACGAGTAACAATACAAAAGACAAGTCAAAGGCACATTGAATATAACTGAAAGATTAAATAAATACATAAGTGCATATAGATGCAAGGTCTATTCATAAGCTGTGAAATCAATCAAACGACCAGATCAGGTCAACTCAGCACTAATTGAGAGACTTGTTAATAAGGTGATGCTTGAATTTTTTTTTAAATAGGTCAAAATTGTTAATAGATTTTATGTCATAAGGCAAGGAGTTCCAAAGTTTTGGACCCGAATAATTAATATTCATTTTAATTGTTTCTGTCCGAGGGAAATTAGGTATGAGTGTTGATCGATTCCTGGTTTCATAAGTATGAGTACGAATATTTAATGATATTAAGTCATGGTATAAATCATTTTTAATTCTTCTGAACATTATTTTACCAAGATTATAGTCAAATAATTGTTTTATTGTAAGTATATTATATTTATTGGGATTTACTTCTGACCTGAAGGTAAAATTAGGTATAGAATAATTAAGAGTTTTTAGGTCTATTAATCTTATATATCTATTCTGTAATACCTATATTTTTTTTTAAGTTATATTGTATTGTTTGCCCCCATGTCAGTATACAATAATTTATATGTGTTTGTATTAGTGTGTAGTATAAAAGTATCATTATTTTAGGGGACAAATTTATCATAATCTTACTAACTACCCCAATGTTTCTAGATATTATATTAGTCAGGTTGTCAATCTGCATATTCCATTTCAAATCAATACTCCCAAGTAAGAATGACTATTCACAAAATCAATTTTAGCTTCATTCAAGACCACCACGTCACTCATAGATTGTAGTATTTGTAGTTTCGAAAAGATCATAGCCTTGGTCTTGTTTACATTAATAATCAATTCATTGCTATTTAACCAATTTGTCACCAACACAAGTTGTGCATTTATTCTGGATGTAAGATCTAAAGTATTATTACACTTGAATAAGTTTGTTGCATCATCAGCAAATAAAATTACATCATTATCTTTTACCACTGTAAAGAGATCATTAATATACAAATTAAATAATATAGGACCAAGGAAAAGTTATCCCCTTGTGCTCGAATTCAAAGATGATAGGGCAGCCAATACCATAGCACAATGTATCAAATCTAGATGGGAAGAAAGACACTCTCCATTCGGGCTTGTGTTTATTCTGCCTGTATGAATATAAGTTTAAAATTATGAGACCTTTCGAGTCCACAGTGGATTCATCGTCACATAAACAAACTACTAGTAGTCATTTGTTTATCTGATGATGAATCCATTGTGGACTTGAAAGGTCTCATTATTTTAAACTTGTATTTATACAGGCAGAATAAACATAAGCACAAATAGAGTGTGTTTCTTCTCATCTGGACTTGATGCATCATGCTATGGGTATTGGCTGCCCTATCATCTAATTCATGTCTGCACAAATATATACATCCCCTTGGGCAGTTTTGAAGCACTTTTTTTATTATTCATATGCTGTCAACTACTTGAATTTGTATTAGCTGTCATATTTTGTCATTAACAGCAGAATGAATGTAAGTAACTGAATTCAAGGAACCAAGTAAGTACCTTTATGACACAATAATTAAAAAACATGGTAAGAAAAATGTGCAAATTCACTTTTAGTAAAAGAGTCAAGTCTTCCAATCAACTGCATGCAGAAAGAGTCAAGTCTCACGATCAACTGCATGCAGAAAGAGGCAAGTCTCACGATCGACTGCATGCAGAAAGAGTCAAGTCTCAGGATCCCAATCAACTGCATGCAGAAAGAGTCAAGTCTTACGATGCAGAAAGAGTCAAGTCTTACGATGCAGAAAGAGTCAAGTCTTACGATGCAGAAAGAGTCAAGTCTCACGATCAACTGCATGCAGAAAGAGTCAAGTCTCACGATCGACTGCATGCAGAAAGAGTCAAGTCTCAGGATCAACTGCATGCAGAAAGAGTCAAGTCTCACGATCAAATGAATGCAGAAAGAGTCAAGTCTCATGATCAACTGCCTGCAGAAAGAGTCAAGTCTCATGATCAACTGCCTGCAGAAAGAGATTTTCCTGCTGTTAACTATCTGCAGGAAAAGTCAAGTTTCATGGCTTACTGCCCACTGAAAGAATCAAGTCTCACAATCAACTGTCTTCAGGAATTATCAAGTCTCACAATCAACTGTCTTCAGGAATTATCAAGTCTCACAATCAACTGTCTTCAGGAATTATCAAGTCTCACAATCAACTACCAGGAAGAATCAAGTCTTACAATCAACTATCTGCTGAAGGAATTGGGTCTCACAATCAAGTGCCTGCGGAAAGAATTGAGTCCCATGGCCTACTGCCCACAGGAAGAATGAAGTCTTACAATTAACTGTCTTCAGAAAGAATAAAGTTTCATGGCTTACTGCCCACTGGAAGAATCAAGTCTTACAATCAACTGTCTGCCGAAGGAATTAGGTCTCACAATGAACTGCCTGCAGAAAGAATAGAGTCCCATGGCCTACTACCCACAGGAAGAATGAAGTCTTACAATTAACTGTCTGCAGAAAAAATAAAGTTTCATGGCCTACTGCCCATTGGAAAAGTCAAGTTTCATGGCTTACTGCCCGCAGGAAGAATCTAGTCTCAAAATCAACTGCCTGCAGAAAGAATCAAGTCTCATAGCCTATTGCCCACAGGAAGAATCAAGTCTTACAATCAACTGTCTGTAGGAAGAATCAAGTTTCATGGCTTAGTGCCCACAGGAAGAATCAAGTCTTACAATCAGCTGTCTGCAGGAAGAATCAAGTCTTACAATCAGCTGTCTGCAGAAAGAATCAAGTCTCACTGCCAAGTGCCTATATGTCGGATCAAGCCTCACAATCAACTGTAGTTATCAGCAAAATGAAGGTGGAATAAATAATTTCCATTAATTATTAAATCCCCTTATCTTCCTAGTTCAATTACTGAAAGACATTCTGCAATGTGGCATTGCAAGAGTTTGGGAGATATGGTGTCACCTTGTCCCACTCCCTATACAAATTTTATTGGTTCACTGTCCCTTGAACTTCTTGTCGAACCTTTGCACTTGCATTTTCACAGATGTTATTACTATAATGCTAAAGAATACATTTTCAATACCACAAGATTTCAAATACATTATGATTGCTGATAGTTTCATGGAATCAAAGGTCTTTTTTTAAATCAATAAAAGCCACACATAGTGAGTGTTCATTCAAATTCCCTCGTTCTTTAAATCAGTTCTCTCAGTGCATGGATATGATCTATAGTGCTGTAGCCTCTCCTGAATCAAGCTTGTTCTCTTGATTGAGCCAAGTCCAGTGTTACTTTCAAGTGATGTAAAAGTACCTTAGTAAAGATTTTATAAACAGCTGATAGGTGACTGAAGAGTCTGTGGTTTCTGATGTCTCATAGGTCCATTTTTATGTAGCAAGATCACAGTAGCATTGTTCCAGTCCTTAGGAATCTTCCCTTCATTGAGGCATCTAGTGAAAACTTGGATAAGTGTAGGTTATTTCTCCACTGAATTCTTTTACAATGTCCATGGTAATTCCACCTTCTCCTGGAGCTCATCCCCATTTTGTGTTCTTAATTGCAAGGATGACTTCTGTCAGGAGCATTATGGGAACTTTGGAAAGTGAATGGTCATTTATTTGGATGACCATTTGTGAATGACCGTTTTGTGTGAATGATGAATGAGCTCCCAAGATGGAATGACTTATGCTGCCACTGGACTGAAGTCTGTTCTGTATCCATGTTAGGCTTAGCTAGTCAAGTTGACCCATTGGTAACTTGATCATGACACTGATTGTGCAATCTTATGTTCAATATTTTAATTTTGGTTTCCTTGATCTTCAGAATGAAAAAAATACATTAATTCTGGCACCAAAGTACCTCAGATGAGCCTTAGAATTATGTGAGATCTACTCCAATCGATCCTTCCCTGCCAAAGAGCAGTGGTTGCCTATCTGATAAATATGAGTAGAAAAACAGGTTAAATTGATTTGGTTCTAACATGTTGGAATAAAAAGGTTATTAATTAAAAGGTTTTTGTTTTTAAAACACTTACTCACAGGCTTTATTTTAACTTGAAGAGCTTTCAGATATTCTTCATATCTTCTGAATTCAAACTCTGAATTAAGGAATCTTTAGTAGCTATTAATAACAGCAATTTACCATTACGCCTTAAAAGAAAAGTGTTTAATCAGTGTGTCCTTTCAGTTCTCACTTATGGATCAAAAACCTGTCCTTTAATTAAAAAAGTCATCAGAGGTTGCAAACTACTGAAAGAAGCATGGAGAGATGGATATGTGCTTCGCAGAGTTGTATGACAATAAAATGTATCTGCGTACACAACTACCGAAGCAGAAAACTTGCTGCAAACCTGCAAAGCGCAAACCACAATAACAGTAGAATAAGATAATTTAAAGAAAAATTGATAAAACAATAAATAATTATTAGAATGTTAGATTCCAATTAGGACAAAATAAGAACATTAAAATTGGATGTGCAGCAATGTGTGTGAAATTGACCTTTACAGCAAAATATTAAAATCTTGGACTATGAACCTCATAAAAACAAAAGACTAATTAAAAGAAATTTTTATATATAGAAAAATAGTTCCATCAATGAACCTTCACAAATTATAAATAGCATTTTTAACAACTTAATTTAAAAATAGTAGACTTACAAAATACCTGAGAAAAAGATTTTAATAACTGGCAACTGCAAGAGGAACCTGGCAATGAAATTTAAATTCTTTCTGTGTAAATGAAACTTTTGATATAGTTCCTGTACACTGAGAACAGGACTTGGTGAAACCTAGTGGCCAGAGTTGTCTGTAAAAACAAAAGAACTCACAAGATGTGAAAAATAATTGAAAGTTCTTCAAATTAAGATAGGATTGGGTATATTAATCTCACTAAAGATTTTGGTAAGTGTTTTACATACATACATATCACTAAGCTGTTCTCTGAGATTCAGAGGTTAGCTCCACAAAGAAATAAAAACTACCAAATAATTTTTAGTTACTGTTGTCGTATCAAACTTCTCCATTTACAACGATCTTGACATACAACTCGGGCTGCACTGACATCCATCACACGCCATACACAAGACCTTCTATACTTCATACTCATAATTTTTTCTCATGCAGACACTCCTGAATCTGATCCTCTCATGACTTCCTTGGCCTTCTGCTGCCTTTCTTTCCTGCCAGTTGGGCTAAAAAAAAAAATTTTTAGTAAGCACCTCATCACTCATTCTTTCAGCATGGCCAAACCACTGAAGCATATTAGTCTCCATCTTGCTAACAACATTTTGCTTCACATTACACAACTACAACGCATCTTTGTTCTTTGCACGACAAGAACATGTCTTGCCACAAACCCCCATAAGTAGCGCATTTCTCCAACACACAAATGACTCCTATGTTTCTTTGTATCTTTTGTAGTACCCAGGTTTCACTGCCGTACATCAGAGTAGGAACAATTACACTTTCATACACAGCCATGTGGGACTCTCTTGAGAACCCATCATTCCGGTGAAATCCTCCCAAAGCCGCTACGATTTTCAATGAAGAATTCACTGGCCTGCTAATTTCACCATCCAATTTGTTTTCTCTGTCAAACATGCTTCCTAAATACACAAACTCATTCACCTGGTCAATCACTGTGACGTTTAGATTTATATTACATTTAGTACTACCAGTTCCTCTCTTCAAAACCATAACTTTGGTTTTTCCCTTATTTATACTCAGTTTGAATTTCATGCAAACTTCATACATCCAGGACAACATACTCTGCAACTTACTTTTGCTCTCTGCCAATAGGACAGTGTCATCAGCATACAGCAATTTGCACACACAGATATTACCAAGACATAAACCAGTATTATCTATTTTGTCATGCATCATGCATGCATGCATCTATAAATATATTAAACAGCCATGATGACATTACACAACCTTGTCTGACTCCTGCACCAATAGAGAACGATTTTGATAAAATGCCATTTACTCGTACACCAGCTGTAGTGCCAGCATACATGGCTTTTACACTATTAAGTAGATTCCCAGTAATACCATATTCATTCAATACCTTCCACAAAAGTGTCCTATTTACTCGGTCGTAAGCTTTCTCTAAATCTATGAAGGCAGCAAACATTTTCTTACCAACAGCTAGATACTTTTCCATCATCATGTGTAATGCAAAAATTTGGTTAGTGCAGCCTTTACCAGGCATAAAACCACTCTGAACATCCCACACTTTCTGTGATGTAAGACCCTGTACTTTTTCAATAAAGACCTTACCAAACACTTTCCCTAGCACATTCAGTAGTCTAATACCACAATAGTTCTTGCAGTCAGTCTGATCACCTTTCCCTTTATACACTGAGTGGCCACTTTATTATGACCACCTAACAGTTTTAAGCAAATGAGCTATGGCTGCATGCTGTTGCCGCCAGAGGGCGAGGCTAGTATAAAAAGGGAAAGCTTAGTGCTCGCAACAGTAGTAGAAGTGATTTTTGGGTGACGAGATGGGTAAAAAATGTGATTTGACGGACTTTCAGCGTGGGATGATTGTAGGACCTTGGAGCTATAGAGCGAGTATCACCAAAACAGCCGCATTCGTGAAATGTTCCAGAGCAGCTGTTGTTAAAGTGTTTAAAGACTGGACTGTCAGCCAAAAAACTGGGTCTCTACATGCAACGTGTGGTCGTCATCGACTAGTGACTACTCGGGCGAAACGGAGAGTGTCCAGACTGGTAACAGACAACAGAAGGGCAACAGTGCAGCAAATTACAGACCATCTTAATCAAGGATCCCCTCAAATGATCTCTGCATGCACTGTTCACCGTACACTGCATCGGATGGGATATGGCAGCCGAAGGCCTGTTCGAACACTTTTGCTGTGAAAACGTCTCCAGTTCACACAGGAGCACAAGGATTGGACAGTTGACAGTTGGAAACAAATTATGTGGTCCGATGAATCACGTTTTCAGTTTCACCATGCCAATGGCCGAGTGAGAATTTGGCGGAAACAGCACAAAAAAATGGATCCCAAATGCGTTGCTACAACCCTTCAAGCTGGTGGAGGCAACGTTATAGTTTGGGGAATGTTTTCTTGGCATGCTTTGGGCCCTTTAATTCGTGTTGATCAACGTCTGACTGGCACATCATATCTAAACATCGTTGCGGACCAAGTGCATCCTGACATGTGGATGGTTTATCCCAATGATGATGGCTACTTTCAACAAGATAATATGTCCTGCCATAGTGCTCGTATTGTACAGGATTGGTTTCAAAAACATGCCGGTGAGTTTACTTTGCTTAGGTGGTCCCCACAATCTCCAGATCTCAACCCCATTGAGAATTTGTGGGATGAAGTTGAACGAGCCAAGCCATCAGACAGCTGGATCCACAGCCCTGCAATCTCACACTCCTGGAAAGTGCTATTCATCAAGCATGGCCTCAGATTCCACTAACCACCTATCAACATCTCGTGGAGTCCATGGCATGAAGAATCGACGCAATATTAAAGGCAAAAGATGGCCCAACAAAGTACTGAGGGGGTAGTCATAATAAAGTGGCCACTCAGTGTATAAAGGAACAATGATAGCATCCTTCCAATCCTGAGGGACCATTCCTAACTCCCAGCACAACTGGCCAATTTTAGTTAGCCAGTCAATTGCACAGTCACCATTATATTTCAACATCTCAGCAGTTAAGTAAAAGTTTTAATTGCTGTAAATAACATACACTGGCGGAAAGTGAAAAAAGAACACCAAGAAGGAATTGGTGGACAATCATGAAATTTACATATGTTAATGGGGTCGAGTTTACGTAGGAGCATGGCATAATATGCAAATTATCGTCAGTGGTATTTAAGGAGTACGGTGAAGTGAATGCAATCAGTCGTCGGTGTACGGACACGTGCGAAGACCCTGAAGAAGCTGCAATGCCTGGACATGGAAGACGTGTACGATTTCAGCAGTTATCAGACTTTGAGCGAGGTCGTCTAGTCGGACTCCGCGAGGCCGGGTGGTCGTATCGTTGTATTGCGGAGCGAATTGGACGGAAAGTATCAGTGCTGGTACGATGGTGGCGTAGATGGTCCGAGGAACATTCCCACACAAGAAGACATGGAACCGGGAGTGACAGACGGACTGATGAGCAGAACGATCGACGCATAAGAAGAGAGGCGTTGTCAAGCAGACCATCCACTGCGACGCAAATCCGAATTGCCGTTGCACCTGAGGTGACTGTGCGAACAATCCGCAACCGTCTACTGGATGCAGAACTACGTGCACGTGTGCCTCTGGCATGTGTACCTGTGACTTCAGCCCACCGTCAGGAACGGCTGCAGTGGTGTCGCCAACATCTGCTCTGGAGAACGCAATGGCGATCTGTCGTGTTCAGCGATGAAAGCAGATTCTGCTTGGGAGCCTCCGATGGCCGTATGTGTGTTCGCAGACGCACAGGAGAGCGTCTCCACCCTTCTTGCATCCGCCAGCGACACGCAAGGCCTACACCTGGTCTCCTGGTGTGGGGAGCGATCAGCTATCACTACCGTACACAACTAGTGTTTGTACCGGGTACATTAAACAGCACCTCCTACATCAACAACATCATTCAGCCCATTGTTGTGCCATTTGTAAGGTCGGTCCATCGTGGTGTTTTCCAGCAAGATAGTGCACGCCCACACACGTCACGTGCAATGCAACATGCACTTCAGGGTGTGAGACAACTTCCATGGTCTGCACGTTCACCGTATTTGTCCCCCATTGAGCATGTGTGGGATTTTATGGGACAATGACTTATCCGGGGTCCACGGCCAGCCACGACCATCCCCGATTTACGCGTCCAGGTTGAGGATGCTTGGAACTCAATACCCCAAACTTACATCCAACATCTGTACGACAGACTCCATGCCAGAATTGCACAGTGTGACGCAGTTCATGGCGGTTCAACCTCGTACTAACCATGTTACATGAAAATGTTATTTTTCAGTTTACCAGCAAATACAGCTGTATTTTGCCATAATGTTTTGATCATGTTATCCTCTGTATTCCGTTATTATGCTGTATAAATTTCGTTGGTATCAGACGTCTCCTTCTTGGTGTTCTTTTTTCACTTTCCGCCAGTGTATTTATCTGTTTTCAAACTACAAGCAAAAAATATCTGTAAAATCTACTAATAATTTCGAAACTATCTGCATACGTCTACATTCTGCTACTCTGTTGTTTGGTATAATCAGGAACTCGGGGATTAGAAAATGGTGGGAGTTGATGGTATCATGAAGAAGGTAAAATCCCAGAAATGGCAATAGGTTTGGTCGTAGAGGAAACTGTCTGAAGACAGAAAGTCGAGGAAGAAGCTCAGGGAGACCTTCATCCAGCAGTGGATTGATAATAATGATGAGGAATAGAGATCGAAATAATGTATTGGTGAGTCACATATTGTAATGTAAATGTGTGCTTATGTTGCATAAATTTAAAATATTGGACAGTGAATCTCATAGAAAAGGGAAAAAAATTGGCTATGAACCACGTAAAAAAAAAAAAAGAAAAAAAATGGACTATGATCCACATGAAAAAAGAATACTGAACCTAAAAAACTATTAAACATTTTTAAACCTACAAAATTAAAATTAGCATTAGCAACTTAATTCAAAATGAATAGACTTAGAAAATGTATAAGAAGATTCTGATTTAAAAACTGGCCATTATATAAAGGGTGAGTCGAAAGTTTTGAAATATTTGGATCACTTTATGTCTTCATATGTACCTTTACGACGAAAGCTTGCTATTAAATCACTTACTCAAGGCTTTACCCAGATATATTTATTTGGTTCTAGTGCCAGTTGAAGAAATTTTCATTTAATCTTCCTTCCCTCTATCAGCCTTTCAAAAGTACCATGCAGTGCCATCGATGAGACTTCAAAACTAATAAGTGGTGTTTTAAATAACTTAATTAGAACAACAACAACAGAATTACAAAATATGCAATGAAAGCATTTCAGTTTAGTGACTGGCAACAGTATGAGGAACCTGGCAACAATATTTAAATTATTCAGGAGTAAACAAAACTTTTGATAATCCACACTGAAGAGCAATTGAATTAGAGACAGCTGGCGTTATGCAAATGTATCGCTGTGGGCGGCCCTGTAAACGGAAACGACATGACGTATGCAGTGATCCAACAATATAAGGAGTGGTGCCACAGGAATTAGTAAGAGTCGAACGCAGTATGGGTAAGACGAAGGATCTAAGCACATTTGATCGTGGGCACATCGTCAGGGCCAGACGAATGAGTCACTCCACCTCCGTGCAGGCACTGGGATTTTCACGAGCCACTGTGTCACGGGTGCACCGTGAGTACATCGAATCCGGTAAAACCATCCCTGCAAGGGCCAACTGCCATGGACAACAGTGTGTGGATGAGCAGGGTCATCGTTGGCTAGCTCGCATTGTAACAGCGGATAGACGGGCCACAGTGCAAGAAATCACTCGGCAATTTAACGCTGGTGCACAAAAACGTGTAAGCAGCCACACCATCCAGAACCATCTCCTCACTATGGGGTACAGAAGCCATCGTCCCACGAGGGTACCGCTGCTTACCGCACATCACATAGGGTGCAAAGATTAGCATGGGCATGGAAACATCACCACTGGACCCTAGACATGTGGGAAAATGTTGCCTGGACTGATGAGTCGAGATTCATGTTGGCACATGCGGATGGCAGGATACGATTACAGCGCAAACCTCATGAAGCGATGGATCCTTCTCGCCAGCAGGGTACTCTTCAAGCTGGTGGGAGTGGCATTCTCGTCTGAGGACTGTTTACGTGGACTGAAATGGGACCCCTGGTACATGTGACATCGTCCCTGACAGGTCAACGTTACCAGGATATCCTGGACGACTATTTGCTCTCGTTTGTGCGTCTTCAACATCCCACTGGGGACCTTATCCTGCAACAAGACAATGCACCATGCCATCGCTCCCGAACTGTATCTGAATGGTTGGATAAACACTCCACCGACGTGACCTCGCTTCCTTGGCCATCTAGGTCATCTGATCTCAATCCCATAGAGCACATCTGGGATGCCATCGAGAGAGATGTTCGAGGCTCTGACCCCCTCCATCAAATTTTCGTGAACTGTGGGAGCTTGTTCAGGGGTCGTGGATCCGTATGGCTTTCCAACATTTCCGGTGTCTGGTCGAGTCCATGCCGAGACGAATCGCCACCGTCATCAGGGCGAAAGATCGTGCTACACGTTACTAGACAGGTATCTCTAATTCAATTGCTCTTCAGTGTACATTGAGAGTGTACAGGCCTAAACTAAAATCAAGAGGCCAGAAATGTCTGTAGAAAGCCAAAGGAACTCAGAGGGAAGGAAGATTGAATGAAAATTTGAGGAGCGAAAAGCAAGCAAAACCAAACATATACATCAGATCTAGATTTGCAGTAGGCAGGAAAAACGTTCATTGAGTTATGCGCAATGAATTTCGTACTGTTCAACTATCAGCCACTTTCATTTTGAAGCTCCAAACACGTCTATGTATCTGATTCAGATCAAAAATGTTTTAAAATCGAAATATTAAACTTTTTGTTGTTGACATGTTTGTTTTTGTTTGGGCTTCAAGTGACATGTTTGTTTTTGTTTGGGCTTCAAGTGACATGTTTATTTTTGTTTGAGCTTCAAGTGACATGTTTGTTTTTGTTTGGGCTTCAAGTGGCATGTTTGTTTTTGTTTGGGCTTCAAGTGACATGTTTGTTTTTGTTTGGGTTTCAAGTGACATGTTTGTTTTTGTTTGGGCTTCAAGTGACATGTTTGTTTTTGTTTGGGCTTCAAGTTACATATTTGTTTTTGTTTGGGCTTCAAGTGACATGTTTGTTTTTGTTTGGGCTTCAAGTGACATATTTGTTTTTGTTTGGGCTTCAAGTGACATGTTTGTTTTTGTTTGGGCTTCAAGTGACATGTTTGTTTTTGTTTGGGCTTCAAGTGACATGTTTGTTTTTGTTTGGGCTTCAAGTGAAGTGCAGGTACTTCTCCAAAATGGCATACATCTGGTCCAGCTGTTCAGAGTTGAAGTTGGCTTTGATGGTCCGACTGTTTGGAACAAATTCGTAGTGGATCATCCCCTCGAAATTCCACCAGACACAGAGCATCACCTTGTGCTCTAAGCGTCCACGTTTGGCAACAAGTTCTGGAAGCTGGCCAGGGCTCAACCACTGCCATTGTGTGTTACGATCACGGAAATAGACCTCACATGTAACGATTCTCTTGATGAAACGCAGAGCATCACCTTGTGCTAGAAGCGTCCACGTTTGGCAACAAGTTCTAGAAGCTGGCCAGGGCTCAACCACTGCCGCTGTGTGTTACGATCACGGAAATAGACCTCATGTAATGATTCTCTTGATGGAACACCGAGCATCACCTTGTGCTAGAAGCGTCCACGTTTGGCAACAAGTTCTAGAAGCTGGCCAGGGCTCAACCACTGCCGCTGTGTCTTACAATCACGGAAATAGACCTCACACGTGCGACTACGTATAGCCCATTGAGTTGCTCACGGTGGTCGTTAAACCTCAAATAAAAAAATATAAAAAGACCTCACACGTAACGATTCTCTTGATGAAACACAGAGCATCGCCTTGTGCTAGAAGCGTCCACATTTGGCAAGAAGTTCTAGAAGCTGGCCAGGGCTCAACCACTGCCGTTGTGTGTTACGATCATGGAAATAGACCTCACACGTAACGATTCTCTTGATGAAACACAGAGCATCGCCTTGTGCTAGAAGCGTCCACATTCGGCAAGAAGTTCTAGAAGCTGGCCAGGGCTGAACCACTGCCGTTGTGTGTTACGATCATGGAAATAGACCTCACACGTAATGATTCTCTTGATGAAACACAGAGCATCGCCTTGTGCTAGAAGCGTCCACGTTTGGCAACAAGTTCTGGAAGCTGGCCAGTGCTCAACCACTGCCGTTGTGTGTTACGATCACGGAAATAGACCCACTTTTCATTGCATGTAACGATTCTCTTGATGAGACGTACAACGTGCGGGTTTTTCTAGAAGTTTCGTGCATGCTTCCACTCGGTGGTTCAGTTGATGAGGGACAATGCGGCAGCTCCTGTAGACCTTGCCGAGGTTCTGAAGGTGACAAACCACGGTAGTCTGTGATATGTCCAGCTTGCCTAATAATCTCAAAGTGCTGGTTGTCGGATTTGCCTCTGCAGCCTGGCGCACGGCCTCTGAATCCATGGTTTGCAGCCTACCTGACCTTGGCTGATCCTCAAGGTTTCCATCACTTGAGCGGAATTTCTTGAACCATCTGGTTGCGGTGCTGTGGTCCACAGAACTTTCACATGATAGATGTTTCGTGTTTCTTGAGCAGCGTTATGGCCGAGTTCAAACTTGTAAAGCAAAAGTTCCCTTATTAGCCGGTTGTGGCTGTTCATCTTATAGGCATCTCAACAACAGAAACAGCGACAACATGCAATGCTATTTGCAGCAATGACTACCACTTTATATCCCTTTCGACTGACTGCAGTGTGCGACTTGAACTAGTTTAAACACGTAACATACCCGCCGCAGCACATGCGTATATGCAAATATTGCAAAACTTTCGACTCGCCCTCTGTAGGAAGAACCTGGCAACAAAATTTAAATACTTTCTAAGTAAGCAAAGGTTTTGATACAGTTTCTAATAATTAAGAACAGGTCTTGATAAAGATCTAGAGACCAGAAATGTCTGAAAATACAAAAGAACTCAGAAGATGGCATGAGGAACCTATTTGGCAACAAAATTTAAATACTTTCTGAGTAGCAAAGGCTTCCGCCACAGTTTCTAATCATTGAGAACAGGTCTTGATAAAGACCTAGAGGCTGTAAATTATAGTTGAGTATGGGCCTGGGTTACGGCAAAATGCACGGAAATGAATCCTGGCCCGGGCAGGCTTTTATATAAAATCTTTGACTAAAACCCGGGCCCATGTGGGACTAGGCTCAAGTTAATTTCTTTTTCATTTTTTTTATAAGTTTATTTAATACTGCTAACTGAATTAACTAACACAATGGGAAATGCATAATTGAATGGTTAGCCTACAGTCTGTCTTTTTGTTGCCTAAAATTTTTAATTTATTAATTGTATTTTTCATGTGCATTTCTTAACTCAAAAACATCTCTGAGTGTTTTAAGTAACATCTATGTATTAATTTCCTAGATACGATGACAACTGATAATATAAAGTTGCCTGTCAACTAAAATTTTAAGTTCTGCTAGTGAGAATATAAACAAGAAAGATGACACCGAATTTTTGGGTGTATTAAGCACGTCTTTTGAATCCGTTGTGACGCAAATTAAGTTTATCAAAGCTATTCAAAGTCAATGGAACCGGTATGGAAAACAATAGTATCTGACGGAAGGAAGAAGTTTTTCAATCGGGTTTTTAATCCCTCAGATATTGCTGTAAATGGAATTGTGAGCATACGCCCTCTGGTTGCAGCTTGTGCATTAAGAAAAACATGAATTTATATGAGAAACATTTCGCACCAGAAACGCTCTCCAACACCGAAATAATTTTTCAAATCGGACTCCTAGAAGCAGAGATATTGACAAAAATAAGGTGTGACTTTACGTCCCCTGGTGGGAAAACCATGCATTATTTTAGCAAGAAAGCATTCTCGAAAGGTTTTTTCATATGAGCGGTATTGGTCCAAGAAAACAAAAAATTTAGTCGAGTTTTCAGGAGCCCACATTATGCTACAAATACATCAGAAGCAAAATTTAACACTTATACCCCCTGGTGGCCAAACTATTCTTTACCAAACATTAGAAATTATGTGAAAAATATTTTTCATCAGGTCTTGTATGCGATACAGGAAAAAACAATTCAACTCGGAGTTTTAGAAGCAGAAATAACGCATGAACACACAATTTACCTTTGTGCCCCCTAGTGGAAAGTCTATGATTTATTTCAAAAATTTGAATTTATAGGAAAAACATTTTTCATCCAAAATACTATCCAACAAAGAAGGAATTTTTCAAATCTGACTCTTAGAAGTTGAGATATTGACAAAAATAAAATATAAATCTATGCCCCCTGGCGTAGAAACCATGCGTTATTTCAAGAAGAAAATGTTCCTAAAGGGTTTGTCGACATGAGTAGGACTGGTCAACAGAGGACTTTTTTGCAATCGAGATTTTAGAATTCTGCAAATACATCCGAAGCGGAAATTAAAATTTACACCCCCTGGTGGCCAAACCATTTTTTTACAAAAATTAGAAATTATGTGCAAACAATTTCCCATCAGGAGCTGTGTCCGCTGCAAAAATAATTTTTCAAATCGGAGATTTAGGAGCAGAGCTATTGGGGGAAACGCAATTTACCACTACGCCTCCTAGCAGAAAGTCTATAAATTAAATAAATAAATACATCGCTCTTAACCACTTTCTAGAAACACCCAGCAACTGAAAAATTGTTTTTCAGCCGCTGTGGAATTGAACCAACAGAACTCTCGATATCTATCCGAGTGCGTTACATATACGCCAAGGTGGCCAACAATCCACGGTGCTATGTGTATTTTTAAGTCAGCTTCTGACATCATAAATCCGTAAGATGGGCTCAGCTACTGAGACGTCTCCATCTGGTGGGCATTAACGGCATGATATCGAGAGTTCGGTTGCTGTGTGTTTCTAGAACGTGGTTAAGAGCGATGTATTTATTTATTTACTTGTCGCCATGTATTTGGAGTATTTTCAACTTGTATTTCGCCCTTTGATTTAATTGCTATAATATATATATAGCTAGTGCCGTTAATGCCCACCAGATGGAGACGTCTCAGTAGCTGAGCCCATCTTACGGATTTATTATGTCAGAAGCTGACTTAAAAATACACATAGCACCGTGGATTGTTGGCCACCGTGGCGTATATGTAACGCACTCGAATAGATATCGAGAGTTCTGTTGGTTCAATTCCACAGCGGCGGCTGGAAAACAATTTTTTGGTTGCTGTGTGTTTCTAGGACGTGGTTCAGAGCGATGTATTTATTTATTTACTTGTCGCCACGTATTTGAAGTATTTTTAACTTGTATCTCGCCTTTGATTTAATTGCTATAATATATATATATAGCTAGTGCCATTAATGCCCACCAGATGGAGACGTCTCAGTAGCTGAGCCCATCTTATGGATTTATTATGTCAGAAGCTGACTTAAAAATACACATAGCACCGTGGATTGTTGGCCACCGTGGCGTATATGTAACGCACTCGGCTAGATATCGAGAGTTCTGTTGGTTCAATTCCACAGCAGTGGCTGAAAAACAATTTTTCGGTTGCTGTGTGTTTCTAGAACATGGTTAAGAGCGATGTATTTATTTATTTACTTGTCGCCACGTATTTAGAGTATTTTCAACTTGTATGTCTATGAATTACTTGAAAATTTTGAAATTATATGAAAAACATGTCACACTGAAAACACTATCAAACAAAGAAGGAATTTTTCAAATCGGACTCCTAGAAGTAGAGATATTGACAAAAATAAGATATACATCTACGCCCCTGGCGGAGAAACTGTGGAATATTTTAAGAAAAAATATTCTGAAAATATTTATCGATGTGAGTGGCATCAGTTGACGAAAGAATTTTTTCAATCGATATTTTAGAAGCTCAGATTTTATGGCAAATACATCAGAAACAAAAATTAACACTTACGCCCCTGGTGGACAAAGTATTCTTTACCAAAAATTTGAAATTATATGCAAAAGATTTTTCATCAGAAGGTGTATCCGCTGAAGAAGAAAAATTTCAAATCAGAGTTTTAGAAGAGTTATCAGGAAAAATGTAATTTACTTTTACGCCTTCTAGCAGAAAATCTATGCGTAATTTGAAAAAGTAACTATAGCTAAAATACTCTTCAACATAAATGGAATCGAAATATAAAAGAATTTTTGCAATCGGATGTTTAGAAGCAAATATGTGGAATAAAACGTATTTTGGAATTCGACATCATCTGCATTTACGCCCTCTAGCAGCAAAATTGTACATCGTAAAAAAACGAAATGAAGGATCATCATTTGCATATTTCAAGCTTTCCAATGCAAAAAGAATTTTTCAAATCGGACTAATAGTTGCAGAGATATTGTGGGTACAGACGGACAAACCGGTAACATAAGCACGATCTTTTTTTTACAAAAGATGTGCTAAAAATGGAATTTTCGGTCATTCAGTGAAAACATGAAAGTGAGCCGAGGTAAACGAATTAACTTGATATACTTAAGAAACAAAATGAAAGACATTTTGTTACCTGAATATGATGTACATAATAATAATAATAATAATCCTTTCTCTCTCTCTTTTTTGGGAACAGGGTCGACATTAACAAAAAGCCCTAACATTCTTTTCTGATGATGAAAATATAAATGGAGTAAAACAATGTGCTTTATTTATTCGTTATTTACAGAGGGAAAATTTGCACAAATGTTGAAACACTGGCAGGGCCTGGGCCAGTCATAAATAAGGATATAATGGTCCTGAACCACACCCAGATGTTTGGGCCCAGGTCTTAGAAAAGGATCTCGTGTTCATCGCTACTATAAACATGTAAATATAGAAAAGAACTGAGAAGATATGATGAGTATTTGAAAGATCTTCAAGTTAAAATGAAATTTGAGGAAAGTGTTTAATGCTCATCATAAAGAGGTTCTCACAAAAAACAAATCATGTAAAAAAAAATAGTACTTCCAGATTATGTATGCATAAATGTCATTTTTCTCCTTTTCAAAATTAAAAAAAAAATGCCATGTGTTTGTATAATTGTCCTTAGTGCTAACGCAAGGAATGCTTATAGGAAATAAAGATTATCTTTATTAAGATGATTGTTATTTCCTGTGAGTTCTAAATCCCTGCATTTTATGTCTACATTGCCTTGAGAAAGCCTCCCAGTGGAGTGTGAAAGCTTGGCGAATCTTTATACAAATTTACACCACAAAAATAAACGGATTTACTATGCTATAAGCGTTCCTTGCATATTCACAAACTGGTGTATTGTTCGTAGTGCTGTTAAATCAATGAAATTTTGTTGAAGATATATGTTACTTATTCTTACCAAAAAATTCATTCAACTTTTTGTTTATTATTATTATTTAGCCATTCTGGATGACGATACGGTTCGTTATGCACGTGTTAAAAAGAAGGGTTATGTTCAAATTCAGACAAACTTAGGATTTCTCAACATTGAGCTACATTGTGACATGACACCAAAAGCTTCTGAGAATTTCATCAAACTCTCAAAGAGTGGTTATTATAATGGGACCATTTTTCATCGCTCAATACGGAATTTTATGGTATGTTCTCTATATGTCTTTGTTATTGCAAAATATGCATGTGTAATCATTAGTAACATTGGTTATTTTATTCTGTTGCAGCTTTTTTTTGTGTGCACTGTAAAAGAACGCAAAGGCATACTAAAATCATATAATATATGATTTATATAATATATGATTTTAGTATGCGAACAAATTTTCTCGGAACATAGTGCAACCCTCACTGTCTTGAGCAGTACTGTCAAGCTTCTGTAGAGCCAACTGCCATGGTTTCTAAAATGATTAGATGGCAAGCCACGTTCTTTTTTAAATATGCAGTGAAACCTCAGTTATATGTTTTTCTAGATGATGGCCTTATGGCCGCCGTATAAAGGTAAAAAATTATAAACAAGATTTCAAAATGTTAAATACTATGGTAAAATTTATGCTTTAAAAGATCAGATCATATGTGGAAGATTTTAGGAAGGGAGTGTCTGATTCCAGGTCTTAAACAACCCTTAGAAATAGGAATCTAGGGGATGTGGGCTCGAGTGCTCGATCAGAATTGGAAACGGGTAAAAAATTCCGGGCCCAACTTGGACGTCCTGGACCCGTAACTGACCCAGGTAAATCTACTTTGAACTATAAATTCGACCGTGACCATGGTTTATATTACTAATGGGAATCATTATTTAGGATTACACAATTGTATTTTTTTTTTAATGTATTTAGATTGTTCAGTCTTTCCACGCTTTCATGGAGGTACGCGTACTTTCATATGGTCCGTTAGATTTTTGGTTCCATAATATTTTATTACACCATCAACATCTTCCTTTGTAATTATACACTTTCCGTATTTTGAACAGCAAGCAAGACCAAACAACACAGAATTATTCACCGGTTCCTTAATGAGACGAAACAATTTCCAGCATCCACTCTTCCTCTTGTGGTTTTCAACAAGCACGTATTTGTTGGCCTCGATGCCTTTTTCAACCTCCTTAATATTAATTAAATCCATCGATATTAACAAATAAGGAGTTAATTTCGACATGACATGTCATGGGAACGGGATGTTAGCACATCAATCGAAAACCTCTGAATGCTCAATGTAAAAAATGCAATGTGAAAAGTAGCTCTTAGTCATTCAGTGAACTTCACATGGAGAGAGTGAATCAGCTGAGAAGCAGGCGAATGGCATTTGCCTGTACCTTGCCCTGGACAATCGCACTGTAAAAGAACGCAAAGGGAGTATCTTTTTATGATAGGATGTTGGTGTGTCTGACATCGATCGGTGCAAATCTTCGTTGCTTTAAGAAAGAGAAGACAATTATTTTTGCTTGGCAGATCATTATTCACTCTGTTGGCACCAGTATCGACTACAGAATTCCACAAGAGGCATTTTTCTTTGGAATATATTTTTCTCTTTTCAAAAATAAAACCGGGTCAAAATCGGGTCAGGAGCACCTTGACCTGACCCGTTGGACCCACAAGAAATTGTTGACCCATGACCTATTTCCATCTCTGTGCCTGATAGGAAGGTGACATGGAAGCGAGGTAGAAAGGAGGAGGAAGACACCCTTTTTATTGCCGAAGGGGCCAGTACCCGGGGTCCGACGACTTAATTTGCCCATCCGACACACGGTGGATATTTAGTGGTTTGAGCATTTGTACCTGCCCGGTATCGAACCTGAGATTCTTCCGTGGCAGTCACGAACATTGACCACTAGTGCAGCCCATGCTTTAAAAGAGTACAAGATATTCCTTAATAATGTTTTATTTAAATCGGATTGGGGATGAAAAAAATGTCGCAAATTATAATATATTTTATTGCATTGCAAAAATTATAAAGCCTATGAAAATCAAGCTTATTTTTTGACGACTATCTGTCTATAATTAACCTGACTCTAGATTAAGTGAAAACTTCACAACTAAGAATCTGAGTCCAGTGCTTCAGTACTGAACTCGTGACTTAACAACATTTTTTTTTTCTTTTGAGTGCATCTATTTGAAACCAGAATGTTGAATATTAATGATACATTTAGGATTCCATTCTACAACACCACGAAATATAGGGTTGTCGGAAAAGTCATTACGTATATTAGCCATGTTTTGCAAAGGTCATTTATTGATAGAAAGAACAAAGATCAATCAATGATATAGTGCCCGTTTCATTCGATAACCTTTTGCCATCTTTCAGTGAGCTGCAGAATGTCTCATTCATAGAAGGACCTGTCTTTCATGGCGAAAAACTGTACAAGGTGCTGATTTACAGCCTCATATGAATTGAACGTTATACCACGCAAAGACTGTTGAAGAGAGCGAAACAAGTGGAAGTCTGACGGCAAGGTCAGGCGAGTATGTTGGGTGTGGCAACACATCCCACCCAAGCTCCAATAATTTTTGGCGGGTGATCAAACTTGTGTGTGGTCTTGCGTTGTCGTGATGGAACACAACACCTTTACGATGAACGAGCTCTGGATTTTTCTGGATCATGGACTCGTTCAAACTGTCCAATTGCCGACAGTACACATTCGAATTGATTGTTTGGTTTCGTGGTTGGAGCTCGAAAAACACGACACCTTTAAAATCCCACCACACCGAGACCAGAACCTTCCGCTGATGAATGTCTGCTTTGGATGCCGTTTGAGGCGAAGCAGTGCATCGGGACCAAGACCGTTTGTGCAGCACATTGTTGTACACAATCCACTTTTCGTCACCAGTTTTCAGTCGCTTCAAAAAGGATCGTTTTCCTCACGTTTAATGAGCATATTGCAGATGTTTATATGCGCCGTCAATTGAGCTTCTTTGAGTTCATGAGGAACCCACACATCCATCATGCACATCCATCATTCCAGCGTTCACATCGTGGTTGTGAATGCTGGAATGATGGATGTGCAATGTGTCTGCAATCTCTCGTGTCGTGTAACGTGGGTTTGACTCGATCAATGCCTTGATTTGGTCGTCATCAACCTTGGTTGGCCTCCCGGACCGAGGAGCGTTGAGGTCAAAATCACCAGCACAGAGTTTTGCGAACCACCGCTGGCACTGATGTTCCTGTAGAGCATTATCACCGTACACTTTATGCAACTTTTCACAAACTTGACGCGCGTTCTTCCCTTTACAGAAGTAGAACAGTAAAATATGGCGAAAATGCACAGTTTGGTCTTCCATCTTCAACTTCATGTCAAATCTCTGCAAATCAACCAAATCGCTCACTATTCCTTTTAGACTGCAGCTAGAACTGGCACCTGTTGAGTGCCATAGTGATAACAGAGCTGTGCATGCCTCTAGTACTTCCAAATCCGCCCAACCGCCATTGGGTGCCAAAATAAGTCATGACTTTTCTGATAACCCAATAGTGAAGCCACAAAAATGCATCCCAGAGATTTATCAGTTTTTCAATAGTGCATATGTATGTGAGTCATATAATATGCAATACCAGTTTTTCATTCAAACCAAAAGTAAACAACATGCCCTTCTCTGGTGGGATCAAGGTTTATCTTTGGCTGCACCAAGAAGAAACATAACAATGCTGCCTCAGTTCTCTCAAAGTTGTAACATACCAGGTTACATATATCAAAGAACTGTGTATTTTTGATAATCTGAAATTCAAATTTTTACGTCTAATCGCAAAAAGCGTATAAATAGGGTGAGTCGAAAGTTTTGCAATATTTGCATAAATGCTTGTGCTGCGGCGGGTATGTCACGTGTTTAAATTAGTTCAAGTCGTGCATTGCAGTCAGTCAAAAGGAATATAAAGTGGTAGTCATTGCTGTGAACAGCATTGCATGTCGTCGTTTTGGCTGTGGTTGGGACGCCTAAAAGATGAACAACCACAACTGGATTATTAGGGAACTTTTGCTTTACGAGTTTGAACTCGGCCGTAACGCTGCTCAAGCAACATGAAACATTTGTCATGCCAAAGGGGAAAGTTCAGTGGACCACAGCACCACAATCAGATGGTTCAAGAAATTTCGCTCGTGACAGAAACCTTTGGGCGATCGGCCAAGGTCAGGTAGGCTGTAAAGGCAAATCCAGCACTTGGAGATTATCAGGTGAGCTGGGCATATCACAGACCACAATGGTTTGTCACCTTCAGGACCTAGGCGAGGTGTACAGGAGCTGCAGCATTGTCCCTCACGAACTGACGCCAGCTGAAGCAAACAGCCAAATGGAAGCGTGCACGGAACTCGTAGAAAACCCGTGCGTTGTACGTTTCATCAAGAGAATCATTACGTGTGAGGTCTATTTCCGTGATGCGTAACACACAACGGCAGTGGTTGAGCCCTGGCCAGCTTCCAGAACTTGTTGCCAAACCTAGACGCTTAGAGCACAAGGTCATGCTCTGTGTCTGGTGGAATTTCGAGGGATGATCCACTACGAATTTTTTTCCAAACAGTCGGACCATCAAAGCCAACTTCAACTCTAAACAGCTGGAGCAGATGTATGCCATTTTGGAGAAGTACCTGGCACTGGTGGGCAGAAAGTGCGCTCTCCTACAGCAGTACAACGCTCGGACTCATACCGCGTGAATGACCCGGACAAAACTCCAGGAACTTCAGGGCATCGAACTGATGCCACACCCAACATATAGTCCGGACCTTGCCCTGTGGCATTATTCCCTCCTCCGGTCCATAGCCCATTTCTTTCGCGGGCGGCACTTAACAACCAGAAGGAGGTGGCAGCTGTTATGAAGGGAGTTCTTCCCCTCGAAGGACAAGAACTGGTTCCGCCACGGAATCGAAGAACTGGCAGATAGATGGCTGAAGACGGTGCAACACTGTGGCCTATACTTTGAATGCTAGTCAGCTTTCATCATAAAGGTACGTATGAAGTCATAAAGTAATCCAAATATTGCAAAACTTTCGACTCACCTTCTGTAAATAAATGACATACGAGATGTGATCCAAAAGTATCCAGACTAGTTGCATAAGTATGAGATGTGATCCAAAAAAGTATCCAGACTGGTTGCATAAGTACGAGGTGTGATCAAAAAGTATCCAGACTGGTTGCATAAGTATGGTGTGATCAGAAAGTATCCAGACTGGTTGCATAAGTACGAGGTGTGATCAGAAAGTATCCAGACTGGTTGCATAAGTACGAGGTGGGATCAGAAAGCATCCAGACTGATTGCATAAATACGAGGTGTGATCAGAAAGTATCCAGACTGGTTGCATAAGCACGAGGTGTGATCAGAAAGTATCCAGGCTGGTTGCATAAGTACGAGGTGTGATAAAAAAATATCCAGACTGGTTGCATAAGTATGAGATCTGATCAAAAAGTATCCAGACTGATTGCATAAGTACGAGGTGTGACCAAAAATTACAGGTTGCATAAGTACAGGGTGTGATCAGAAAGTATCCAGACTGGTTGTATAAGTACGAGATGTGATAAAAAAAAATTCCAGACTGGGTGCATAAGTATAAGGTGTGATCAAAAGTATCCAGACTGGTTGCATAAGTACAAGGTGAAATCAGAAAGTATCCAGACTGGTTGCATAAGTACAAGGTGAAATCAGAAAGTATCCAGACTGGTTGCATAAGTACGAGGTGGGATCAAAAAGTATCCAGACTGGTTGCATAAGTACGAGGTGGGATCAAATAGTATCCAGACTGGTTGCATAAGTTCGAGGTAGGATCAAAAAGTACCAGACTGGTTGCATAAGTATGAGGTGTGGTCAAAGAGTATCCAGACTGGTTGCATAAGTACGAGGTGTGATCAAAAATTATCTAGACTGGTTGCATAATTACGAGGTGTGATCAAAAAGTATCCAGACTGGTTGCATAAGTATGAGGTGGGATCAAAAAGTATCCAGACTGGATGCATAAGTATGAGGTGGGATCAAAAAGTATCCAGACTGGTTGCATAAGTACAAGGTGTCATCAAAAAGTATCCAGACTGGTTGCATAAGTACGAGGTGTGATCAAAAAGTATCTAGACTGGTTGCATAAGTACGAGGTGTGATCAAAAAGTATCCAGACTGGTTGCATAAGTACGAGGTGTGCTCAAAAGTTACTGGTTGCATAAGTACGAGGTGTGATCTAAAAGTATCCAGACTGGTTACATAAGTACGAGGTGTGCTCAAAAGTTACTGGTTGCATAAGTACGAGGTGTGCTCAAAAGTTACTGGTTGCATAAGTACAGGGTGTGATCAAAAAGTATCCAGACTGGTTGCATAAGTATGAGATGTGACCAAAAATTACAGGTTGCATAAGTACAGGGTGTGATCAGAAAGTATCCAGACTGGTTGCATAAGTACGAGGTGTGTTCAAAAAATTTCCAGACTGGGTGCATAAGTATAAAGTGTGATCAAAAAGTATCCAGACTGGTTGCATAAGTACGAGGTGGGATCAAAAAGTATCCAGACTGGTTGCATAAGTACGAGGTGGGATCAAAAAGTATCCAGATTGGTTGCATAAGTTCGAGGTGTGATCAAAAAGTACCAGACTGGTTGCATAAGTATGAGGTGTGATCAAAGAGTATCCAGACTGGTTGCATAAGTACGAGGTGTGATCAAAAAGTATCCAGACTGATTGCATAAGTATGAGGTGTGATCAAAAATTATCTAGACTGGTTGCATAATTACGAGGTGTGATCAAAAATTATCCAGACTGGTTGCATAAGTATGAGGTGGGATCAAAAAGTATCCAGACTGGATGCATAAGTATGAGGTGGGATCAAAAAGTATCCAGACTGGTTGCATAAGTATAAGGTGTCATCAAAAAGTATCCAGACTGGTTGCATAAGTATGAGGTGTGATCAAAAAGTATCCAGACTGGTTGCATAAGTACGAGGTGTGCTCAAAAGTTACTGGTTGCATAAGTACGAGGTGTGCTCAAACGTTACTGGTTACATAAGTACGAGGTGTGCTCAAAAGTTACTGGTTACATAAGTACGAGGTGTGCTCAAAAGTTACTGGTTGCATAAGTACAGGGTGTGATCAAAAAGTATCCAGACTGGTTGCATAAGTACGAAGTGGGATCAAAAAGTATCCAGACTGATTGCATAAGTACGAGGTGTGATCAAAAAGTATCCAGACTGGTTGCATAAGTACGAGGTGTGATCAATGAGTATCTGGACTGGTTGCATAAGTATGAGGTGTGATCAAAAAGTATCCAGACTGGTTGCATAAGTATGAGGTGTGATCAAAAAGTATCCAGACTGGTTGCATAAGTAGGAGATGTGATCAAAAGTATCCAGACTGGTTGCATAAGTACGAGGTGTGATCAAAAAGTATCCATACTGGTTGCATAAGTACGAGGTATGATAAAAGAGTATCCAGACTGGTTGCATAAGTACGAGGTGTGATCAAAGAGTATCCAGAATGGTTGCATAAGTAAGAGGTGTGATCAAAAGGTATCCAGACTGGTTGCATAATTACGAGGTGGGATCAAAAAGAATCCAGACTGGTTGCATAAGTACGAGGTGTGATCAAAAAGTATCCAGACTGGTTGCATAAGTACGAGGTGTGATCAAAAAGTATCCAGACTGGTTGCATAAGTATGAGATGTGATCAAAAAGTATCCAGACTGGTTGCATAAGTACAAGGTGTGATCAAAAAGTATCCAGACTTATTGCATAAGTACGAGGTGTGATCAAAGAGTATCTAGACTGGTTGCATAAGTATGAGGTGTGATCAAAAAGTATCCAGACTGGTTACATAAGTACAAGGTGTAATCAGACATTATCCAGACTGGTTGCATAAGTATGAGGTGGGATCAAAAAGTATCCAGACTGGTTGCATAAGTACGAGGTGGGATCAAAAGAATCCAGACTGGTTGCATAAGTACGAGGTGTGATCAAAAAGTATCCAGACTGGTTGCATAAGTATGAGATGTGATCAAAAAGTATCCAGACTGGTTGCATAAGTACATGGTGTGATCAAAAAGTATCCATACTTATTGCATAAGTATGAGGTGTGATCAAAGAGTATCTAGACTGGTTGCATAAGTATGAGGTGTGATCAAAAAGTATCCAGACTGGTTGCATAAGTACGAGGTGGGATCAAAGAGTATCCAGACTGGTTGCATAAGTACGAGGTATGATAAAAGAGTATCCAGACTGGTTGCATAAGTACGAGGTGTGATCAAAGAGTATCCAGACTGGTTGCATAAGTATGAGGTGTGATCAAAAGGTATCCAGACTGGTTGCATAATTACGAGGTGTGAACAAAAAGTATCCAGACTGGTTGCATAAGTACGAGGTGGGATCAAAAAGAATCCAGACTGGTTGCATAAGTACGAGGTGTGATCAAAAGTATTCGGACTGGTTGCATAAGTATGAGATGTGATCAAAAAGTATCCAGACTGGTTGCATAAGTATGAGATGTAATCAAAAAGTATCCAGACTGGTTGCATAAGTACGAGGTGGGATCAAAGAGTATCTAGACTGGTTGCATAAGTATGAGGTGTGATCAAAAAGTATCCAGACTGGTTGCATAAGTACGAGGTGTGATCAAAAAGTATCCAGACTGGTTGCATAAGTATGAGATGTGATCAAAAAGTATCCAGATTGGTTGCATATGTACAAGGTGTGATCAAAAAGTATCCAGACTTATTGCATAAGTACGAGGTGTGATCAAAGAGTATCTAGACTGGTTGCATAAGTATGAGGTGTGATCAAAAAGTATCCAGACTGGTTGCATAAGTACGAGGTGTGATCAAAAAGTATCCAGACTGGTTGCATAAGTATGAGATGTGATCAAAAAGTATCCAGACTGGTTGCATAAGTACAAGGTGTGATCAAAAAGTATCCAGACTGGTTGCATAAGTACGAGGTGTGATCAAAGAGTATCTAGACTGGTTGCATAAGTATGAGGTGTGATCAAAAAGTATCCAGACTGGTTGCATAAGTACGAGGTGTGATCAAAAAGTATCCAGACTGGTTGCATAAGTATGAGATGTGATCAAAAAGTATCCAGACTGGTTGCATAAGTACAAGGTGTAATCAGACATTATCCAGACTGGTTGCATAAGTATGAGGTGGGATCAAAAAGTATCCAGACTGGTTGCATAGGTACGAGGTGGGATCAAAAAGTATCCAGACTGGTTGCATAGGTACGAGGTGTGATAAAAAAGTATCCAGACTGGTTGCATAAGTATGAGATGTGATCAAAAAGTATCCAGACTGGTTGCATAAGTACAAGGTGTGATCAAAAAGTATCCAGACTGGTTGCATAAGTACGAGGTGTGATCAAAGAGTATCTAGACTGGTTGCATAAGTATGAGGTGTGATCAAAAAGTATCCAGACTGGTTGCATAAGTACGAGGTGTGATCAAAAGTATCCAGACTGGTTGCATAAGTATGAGATGTGATCAAAAAGTATCCAGACTGGTTGCATAAGTACAAGGTGTAATCAGACATTATCCAGACTGGTTGCATAAGTATGAGGTGGGATCAAAAAGTATCCAGACTGGTTGCATAGGTACGAGGTGGGATCAAAAAGTATCCAGACTGGTTGCATAGGTACGAGGTGTGATAAAAAAGTATCCAGACTGGTTGCATAAGTACGAGGTGTGATCAAAAATTATCCAAACTGGTTGCATGATTACGAGGTGTGATCAAAAAGTATCCAGACTGGTTGCATAAGTATGAGGTGGGATCAAAAAGTATCCAGACTGGTTGCATAAGTAGGAGGTAGGATCAAAAAGTATCCAGACTGGTTGCATAAGTATAAGGTGTGATCAAAAAGTATCCAGACTGGTTGCATAAGTACGAGGTGTGGTCAAAAAGTATCCAGACTGGTTGCATAAGTATAAGGTGTGATCAAAAAGTATCCAGACTGGTTGCATAAGTACGAGGTGTGGTCAAAAAGTATCCAGACTGGTTGCATAAGTACGAGGTGGGATCATAAAGTATCCAGACTGGTTGCATAAGTACGAAGTGTGATCAAAGAGTTTCCAGACTGGTTGCATAAGTACGAAGTGTGATAAAAAAAATATCTAAACAGGTTGTATAAGTTCAGAATCATGCGACACAGCCAGAAGCAGTGTGGCACAGGTAGACCTGGGAACGTACTATGCATGTGCAGTGAGTCATGTCTCCCCTGCTTGTTCAATTTTTTTTTTCAGTAGTGCTTTGTTCTTATGTGTGTGGAGCTGCTCATGGTACTTGTCATGTCAGAAAAAATTTATCAACAAATCCGATTTTGCCAAACACTTGGTGAAACTTGCAAAGACACATACTTAAAGTTGCGGAAAATCAGTAGAGAGGATTGTATGAGCCGTGCACAAGTTTGTGAGTGGTATAAACATTTTAAAGATGGTTGTGAAAGTGTTGAGAGTGATAAATGGTCTGAGAGGCTCACAACCGGGAAAAGTGAAAAACAATGTCGAACTTATGCACAATGCTGTGCTGGAAAATCGCCAAACCACTATTTGTTAGTTATCTGAAGACTTAGTTTGGGTTCAGTTCAGTAGGTTCTTACAAACAATTTGGGTATGAGATGCATCTCAGCCAAATTTGTGCCAAAATTGCTCTCAGCTAACAAAAAACAGGCCCATATTTCAGCTGCTAGTGACCTGCTTGAGTGTGTTGAAAATGACAAAAATTCATAGTGAGAAGAATTGGCAGGAAAACACGTAACACACAAAACATTAAAAGAATTCATGAAATCATCATCACACACGTAAGTTACGTTGAAAAATTATGAGCGGGACATTTCAGTAGCGACTTCTACCCTCATCAGCCGTGGAATGAGACACGTGGTAAAAGCATCAGTTGTTGCCAGATTTTGAAATCGCTTTCTAAATAATAGGGATGTTAAAAGATGCATCAGTATTGCAGGTGTTAGGGGTAAAGTAGATTCCAAAGCTTTTGCAGTATATGAGGGCGTGCCGATTGCTGAACAGGGCGATTAGCTTAACTTTGTGCCAATCGGGAGCCGCGGACGAATCGCTCCCTTTCAATTTTAACCATCAGCGATAAAAGTATTATAGAGGACAAGGTCCTCTATAATACTTTTACACACGTAGTATATGAGTTTCTAATAGACAAGTTGACCTCAATGATAATGGAAGATTTATATTTGAAATTAAGTACTTATTTATGTACAGTATTTAAATGTTGAATCCTAACATAGGTTATATTTAGTGAGACATAAAAACGGCAATGAAGCAAATGGAGCAACACGTATTGTGCTCACCTTACTCCGGTTTCAATCCTTCTGGCTTGCAATCGATCATGCTTCTTGTCTGGTGCTGTACCACGTCATTGAAGATATTCCACGTTCAAACTTCAACACAAATACGAACATCAGCACAATTCTACAAGAAGGGGTGATGAGTTAAAATAATTTTGAGATCGCTGTGAAGACAAGATTACGTTGACCCAGCCAGAATTTTATCAGTTGAAACATTTTGCTGTTCTATGCCAAGCTGCTATGAAGTATCCAAATTAAAAGATTTAAAACTTCAAAAAATTTTAAAATAAGTCAACAAGTCCTTCCTCGATCGTCCGAACATGTTTCTGGCAATACTGTGCCCATCTTCAGCGGTCGGTTGTATGAGACAACCGTATCCTTTTATTGTGCTGATTACCTCCTTGTCACCAGTCGACTCATCGCTCATTGGTCCTGTATCCGTGCGTAGGTTAATCATGTGATATACAACTTCTTGCTATTGTTGCACCATCTGGTGTTCTTTCCTGTAATTTCATTGTTAATCGTTGTTGGATGAGATATATACAATGTCTTTCTATGTGTGTTGTGCGTAGTATATATTTTTGCATTTTCCCACAGGGGATAGAATTATTATTGATGCAATATGTAATAAGAGATGTTCGTTGCTCACCCTTTTTCCAATTTCTCTTGTGTTCTTCCATTCTTGTTTTTAGTCGTCTTTTAGTACTACCTATGTAGATATTATTAATATTACTGGTGTCATTATTCTTCGTGGGTATGCCGTATACTCCTGCTCTATGCATAATTGCGTTATTACTGTAATCAGCTGTAAGGAATTTGTTATTATCTATTACAATATCGGCGAATCTTATATTCACTTTATTACATTCCTTTTTCAAAATGCTGCTTAACTGTGGTATGTAAGGTAAACGTCCGCAAAATTTTGTGATGTTCTCAACGTTATTTTCACACTTAGGTCTGTTAATACTGGTTTCATAATTTCTATACATCTTCCAAATTTATTTTTCATCATATCCAAATACTTTGGCTGTTTCTATGATCCATTTCATTTCTGCCTCTTCCAAACTTCTATTTGATGTGTGGGAAACAGCTCTTCTAATAAATGAATGAAATGCAGCTTCTTTATAATGTTTAGGGTGGATTGAATCATTTGGTATAATTACTGGCACATAAGAGTCTTTCCTGTATACTGAGTAGTTAATGCGTCCTTGATGTTTACAAAGCAGAATGTCAAGGAAGGGCAATTGTCCATTATTTTCTTTCTCGACAGTAACCTGTATTGTTGGATAGTATTCATTATATTTTTGAATAAACCTCATTAAGCTATCTTTTGAGTATTGCCAGATGACAAGAATGTCATCCACATATCGTAGGAATATCATCGGTAAATGTTCTTGTTCTTGTTGAAGTAGTTTGTTTTCCATGTGCTGTAGTACGACTTCTGACAACAGGCCTGAAATTGGGGAGCCCATGGGGGATTCAAATTTTTCTGTCTGTATATTACTTGATTATATCCGAAATAATTGTCTTCTGTAATTAGGTTGAGTGCAGATATAATACTGTTAACCTCTATCTCTGGTACCCCATCTGCAATAAATTTTTTGTTTACAAGATTAATAGCTTCTCGTGTGGGAGTATTCGGGTACAATGCAACAACATCTAGACTCACCATTATACAATCACCAATGTCTATATTTTTAATTCTCTCAATGACTTCTGTAGAGTTATTTACTGTATATGCGTGATTTTTAAAGAAGGGGTTAAGATATCTGAACAAAGCTTTTTCAAGGTTTATGGTAGGTGCAATAGTTTTATTAACAATAATCGGAATAGGGCAATCAGCTTTATTTGTTTTAAACTTTCCAAATGTACTAGGTATGGAAAGATCCTACTGGAGGATAGGACTTATTCTTGACTTGCAATGGAAGTTTACTATGATTTTTTAACATTGCTAATTTTCTAATTATTGTATCTGTGGGGTCCTTTCTTATTACTTCGGTATTTTGTTTTTCAATATCTTGCAGCATCTTCTCATGAAATTCCTCCTTACCAACTATCACAAGTTGCTTGGATTTGTCAGCCATAACCATCTGAATGTCATCACGTTTGTTTTATTTAAGCAGCTCTTGGCGTTCGTATTTGATACTGTTTCGTTGTTGAGGATGATCTTTTAAAGTTCTAATAGCCCTTGCTAATTTAAACCTCACTGGGTTTTGATGTTTCTTGGGCAAGTTTAAAATAATCTCTTCAAGGTGTGGCAGTAAGACTTCAGCTTTTGGGATATCTTGTTGATACGCATATTTAACACCTCTATTAAGTCCCTTAATCTGTAGCTCGTTCAATACAACTTGTGATTTGTTTAGATATAGATCTCTAAAAGGTGGTAAATTCGCATGTCTATATTTGTGCTGCGAGTCCTTCAACCTCTCAAGTTTCTGTTCATGTTGTAATTTGTAAGTCTGTTGTAATCTTTCGACAATCATATAGACTTTTTGAAGTTCAAAATCAAACTCCTTTTCATTGTTGCGAAGTCCAACACTGTCGTTATATTTTTGATATGCTTGCTTACTAAAGTAATTAATCCTTTTCCTTTTTGATCTAATAAAAGCATTTAGCCTTTTTAATTCACAGATTTTCATTATTCTACCATCTCCCTGATTTAAAGGGTTAGTGCGAATCCTCAAAAAATTTGGTATCACATCATTCTTTTTACAGGCTGTCAAGAAAAGCAGATGTTCTATTTCTTTGGCTAATTTAATTCTAACTTTTTTTGAAGGTTTTTATGATTACTCCTACTTGTGATTTAGACATTCTGATGCAGGTTTAGGCTCTTAGAGCGACTTATCGACCAGTTCCCCGAAGGGTCATAGTTATAAATTTCCAGTTGAAAAACGTTTTAGTAGAAGTTCGATCTATACATATATACACCTGAACACCAAATTACGTGGGAGATAGGCAATGTATATTAGGACAAGGTCCTTTATAATACTGTTACACACGTAGTATATGAGTTTCGAATAGACAAGTTGACCTCAATGATAATGGAATATTTATAGTTGAAATTAAGAATATTTATTTAGGTACATTATTTAAATGTTGAATCCTAACATAGGTTATATTTAGTGAGACATAAAAACGGCAATGAAGCAAATGGAGCAACACGTATTGCGCTCACCTTACTCCGGTTTCAATCCTTCTGGCTTGCAATCGATCATGCTTCTTGTCTGGTGCTGTACCACGTCATTGAAGATATTCCACGTTCAAACTTCAACACAAATACGAACATCAGCACAATTCTACAAGAAGGGGGTGATGAGTTAAAATAATTTTGAGATCGCTGTCAAGACAAGATTACGTTGACGCAGCCAGAATTTTATCAGTTGAAACATTTCGCTGTTCTATGCCAAGCTGCTATGAAGTATCCAAATTAAAAGATTTAAAACTTTAAAAAATTTTAAAAGAAGTCAACAAGTCCTCCCTCGATCGTCCGAACATGTTTCTGGCAATACTGTGCCCATCTTCAGCGGTCGGTTGTATGAGACATCCGTATGCTTTTATTGTGCTGATTACCTCCTTGTCACCAGTCGACTCATTGAAACCGGAGTAAGGTGAGCGCAATACGTGTTGCTCCATTTGCTTAATTTTCGTTTTTATGTCTCACTAAATATAACCTATGTTAGGATTCAACATTTAAATACTGTACATAAATAAATATTCTTAATTTCAACTATAAATATTCCATTATCATTGAGGTCAACTTGTCTATTCGAAACTCATATACTACGTGTGTAACAGTATTATAGAGGACCTTGTCCTAATATACATTGCCTATCTCCCATGTAATTTGGTGTTCAGGTGTATGTATGTATGTATAGATTGAACTTCTACTAAAACGTTTTTCAACTGGAAATTTATAACTATGACCCTTCGGGGAACTGGTCGATAAGTCACGCTAAGAGCCTAAACCTGCGTCAGAATGTCTAAATCACAACTAGGAGTAATCATAAAAACCTTCAAAAAAGTTAGAATTAAATTAGCCAAAGAAATAGAACATCTGCTTTTCTTGACAGCCTGTAAAAAGAATGATGTGATACCAAATTTTTTGAGGATTCGCACTAACCCTTTAAATCAGGGAGATGGTAGAATAATGAAAATCTGTGAATTAAAAAGGCTAAATGTTTTTATTAGATCAAAAAGGAAAAGGATTAATTACTTCAGTAAGCAAGCATATCAAAAATGTAACGACAGCGTTGGACTTTGCAACAATGAAAAGGAGTTTGATTTTTGAACTTCAAAAAGTCTATATGATTGTCGAAAGATTACAACAGACTTACAAATTACAACATGAACAGAAACTTGAGAGGTTGAGGGACTCGCAGCACAAATATAGACATGCGAATTTACCACCTTCTAGAGATCTATATCTAAACAAATCACAAGTTGTATTGAACGAGCTACAGATTAAGGGACTTAATAGAGGTGTTAAATATGCGTATCAACAAGATATCCCAAAAGCTGAAGTCTTACTGCCACACCTTGAAGAGATTATTTTAAACTTGCCCAAGAAACATCAAAACCCAGTGAGGTTTAAATTAGCAAGGGCTATTAGAACTTTAAAAGATCATCCTCAACAACGAAACAGTATCAAATATGAACGCCAAGAGCTGCTTAAATAAAACAAACGTGATGGCATTCAGATGGTTATGGCTGACAAATCCAAGCAACTTGTGATAGTTGGTGAGGAGGAATTTCATGAGAAGACGCTGCAAGATATTGAAAAACTAAACACCGAAGTAATAAGAAAGGACCCCACAGATACAATAATTAGAAAATTAGCAATGTTAAAAAATCATAGTAAACTTCCATTGCAAGTCAAGAATAAGTCCTATCCTCCAGTAGGATCTTTCCATACCTAGTACATTTGGAAAGTTTAAAACAAATAAAGCTGATTGCCCTATTCAGATTATTGTTAATAAAACTATTGCACCTACCATAAACCTTGAAAAAGCTTTGTTCAGATATCTTAACCCCTTCTTTAAAAATCACGCATATACAGTAAATAACTCTACAGAAGTCATTGAGAGAATTAAAAATATAGACATTGGTGATTGTATAATGGTGAGTCTAGATGTTGTTGCATTGTACCCGAATACTCCCACACGAGAAGCTATTAATCTTGTAAACAAAAAATTTATTGCAGATGGGGTACCAGAGATAGAGGTTAACAGTATTATATCTGCACTCAACCTAATTACAGAAGACAATTATTTCGGATATAATCAAGTAATATACAGACAGAAATTTGGATCCCCCATGGGCTACCCAATTTCGGGCCTGTTGTCAGAAGTCGTACTACAGCACATGGAAAACAAACTACTTCAACAAGAACAAGAACATTTACCGATGATATTCCTACGATATGTGGATGACATTCTTGTCATCTGGCAATACTCAAAAGATAGCTTAATGAGGTTTATTCAAAAATATAATGAATACTATCCAACAATACAGGTTACTGTCGAGAAAGAAAATAATGGACAATTGCCCTTCCTTGACATTCTGCTTTGTAAACATCAAGGACGCATTAACTACTCAGTATACAGGAAAGACCCTTATGTGCCAGTAATTATACCAAATGATTCAATCCACCCTAAACATTATAAAGAAGCTACATTTCATTCATTTATTAGAAGAGCTGTTTCCCACACATCAAATAGAAGTTTGGAAGATGCAGAAATGAAATGGGTCATAGAAACAGCCACAGTATTTGGATATGATGAAAGATACATTTGGAAGATGTATAGAAATTATAAAACCAGTATTAACAGACCTAAGTGTGAAAATAACGTTGAGAACATCACAAAATTTTGCGGACGTTTACCTTGCATACCACAGCTAAGCAGCATTTTGAAAAAGGAATGTAATAAAGTGAATATAAGATTAGCCGATATTGTAATAGATAATAACAAATTCCTTTCATCTGATTACAGTAATAATGCAATTATGCATAGAGCAGGAGTATACGGCATACCCACGAAGAATAACGACACCAGTAATATTAATAATATCTACATAGGTAGTACTAAAAGACGACTAAAAACAAGAATGGAAGAACACAAGAGAAATTGGAAAAAGGTTGAGCAACGAACATCTCTTATTACATATTGCATCAATAATAATTCTATCCCCCTGTGGGAAAATGCAAAAATATATACTACGCACAACACACATAGAAAGATATTGTATTCTGAGTCCGTTGTGATAGAAAAAACCAGAGGATTTAACTGCAATGAACAAGCACCAATTGAATTGCCATTGCCTGGCGATACATAATAACAAAAGAAAAAGAAACTGAAGAAAAGTATATAAAAACTAAATTTGTTGAAAATATCTCATCTAACAACGATTAACAATGAAATTAAAGGAAAGAACACCAGATGGTGCAACAATAGCAAAAAGTCATATATCACATGATTAACCTACGCACGGATACAGGACCAATGAGCGATGAGTCGACTGGTGACAAGGAGGTAATCAGCACAATAAAAGCATACGGTTGTCTCATACAACCGACCGCTGAAGATGGGCACAGTATTGCCAGAAACATGTTCGGACGATCAAGGAAGGACTTGTTGACTTCTTTTAAAAAAATTTAAAGTTTTAAATCTTTTAATTTGGATACTTCATAGCAGCTTGGCATAGAACAGCAAAATGTTTCAACTGATAAAATTCTGGCTGTGTCAACGTGATCTTGTCTTCACAGCGATCTCAAAATTATTTTAACTCATCACCCCCTTCTTGTAGATTGTGCTGATGTTGGTATTTGTGTTGAAGTTTGAACGCGGAATATCTTCAATGATGTGGTACAGCACCAGACAAGAAGCATGATCGATTGCAAGCCAGAAGGATTGAAACCGGAGTAAGGTGAGCGCAATACGTGTTGCTCCATTTGCTTCATTGCCGTTTTTATGTCTCACTAAATATAACCTATGTGAGAATTCAACATTTAAATACTGTACATAAATAAATATTCTTAATTTCAACTATAAATATTCCATTATCATTGAGGTCAACTTGTCTATTAGAAACTCATATACTACGTTGTGTAACAGTATTATAGAGGACCTTGTCCTAATATGCATTGCCTATCTCCCACGTAATTTGGTGTTCAGGTGTATGTATGTATAGATTGAACTTCTACTAAAACATCAGCGATACGTCTGCGGCTCCCGATTGGCACAAAGTTAAGCGAATTGCCCCGTTCAGCAATCGGCATGTCAAGGCGATGCTGACTGCTTTTTCCAGTGGGAATTGTGAATATGCCCTTTCAAACCAGGCAAGCAACAAAGAGTACTGCAGTCAAGTTTTGCAACGTTTGAGGGATGCAATTCATCACAAAAGGCTGGCATTCCATGAGAGTAGCGAGTGGCAAAGCGCCCGCCCATGCCTCGCAACTTATGCAGAGTTTCATGCTGAGCACTGCATTGCACAGGTCCCGACCGCACCCTATTTGCCAGACATCACTCCCTGAGACTTTTTTGTCTTCCTGAAAATCAAATACTACTTAAAAGAAAAAATGATTTCAAAATATTGAGGAGATACAACAGAATTCGATGAAGTAGCTGTTCGCTATTTCAGAAGGTGATTTCAAAAAATGCTTTGAGCAGCGGAAAGAGCTCTGGGCTAAGTGTGTGGCTTCAGAAGGGGACTACTCTGAAGGTGATAAAGTTTCAAATCTCCAAGTCTTGTACTTTTTTTTTTTAATAAATCCAATCTCGATACTTTTTTATCACACTTTGTATAATCAAGTTAAAAAATATGTACTTTTTTTTTAATAAATCCAATCTGGATACTTTGGATCACACTTTGTATAATCAAGTTTAAAAAAATGTACTTTTTTTTTAAATAAATCGAATCTGGTTACTTTTTGATCATACTTTGTATAATCAAGTTTAAAAAATGTACTTTTTTTTAAATAAATCCAATCTGGATACTTTTTGATCATACTTTGTATAATCAAGTTAAAAAATGTACTTTTTTTAAAATAAATCCAATCTGGATACTTTTTTATCACACTTTGTACAATCAAGTTAAAAAAAATGTACTTTTTTTAAAAAATAAATCCAGTCTGGATACTTTTGATCATACTTTGTATAATCAAGTTAAAAAAACATACTTTTTTTAAATAAATCCAATCTGGATATTTTTTGATCACACTTTGTGTAATCAAGTTAAAAAAATGTACTTTTTTTAAATAAATCCAATCTGGATACTTTTTGATCACACTTTTGTATAATCAAGTTTAAAAAAATGTACTTTTTTAAAAAAATAAATCCAATCTGGATACTTTTTTTATCACACTTTGTGTAATCAAGTTAAAAAAATGTACTTTTTTTAAAAAAATAAATCCAATCTGGATACTTTTTGATCATACTTTGTATAATCAAGTTAAAAAAATGTACTTTTTTAAAAATTAAAATCCATTCTGGATACTTTTTGATACACTTTGTGTAATCAAGTTAAAAAAAATGTACTTTTTTTAAAAAATAAATCCAATCTGGATACTTTTTGATCACACTTTGTGTAATCAAGTTAAAAAAATGTACTTTTTTTAAAAAATAAAATCCAATCTGGATACTTTTTGATCACACTTTGTATAATCAAGTTAAAAAAAATGACTTTTTTTTTAATAAATCCGATCTGGATACTTTTTGATCACACTTTGTATAATCAAGTTAAAAAAAATGACGTTAACTTTTGGTTTTGCGGATGGTTAGAGGAGTATGGAATCATAGTTGGGGGTACAAGACGGTTTTCTATAAACAGCAAAGTGCAGCACTAAGAACAAGTTAAAGTATAAATTGCACCAGCATATGAGTAATTGGAATAAAAAGAAGCTAAGACTGCATTAACCCAATATTGTCTAAAAAATCACCAATGTCCAAAGTTCGAAGATATTAAAATTAAGTATTACAAGGTTTCTTACCTCTTTTAACATTTCACTACACGTTTCATTCTTTCTGCCATCATGCTTGGTTAATTAGGCTTCCGGTGCGGTGTTCTATTTTTGGTCTTCAGCTTCTTAACCTGAAGACCAAAAATAGAGCACCGCACCAGAAGCCTAAACCAAGCATGACGGCAAAAAGAATGAAACGTGTAGTGAAATGTTAAGAGAGGTAAGAAGCCTTGTAATACTTATATATTTGTATGCACGTAAATTTAAGAACAACTGTGACTTCAGCTATAGATGTTTTTAACCTGAATTTAATAATTAAAATTATTAAGACCTGTAAAAACGAAAGGCAGTTGAGAATTGCGTAATCAGTATTAATTGAAAAAAAAAAACAGATCAAGAGTGTGTAACATTAATGAGCCAAGCAACTTAAATGAACAGTGGAAGGCCTTAATAAAAATTGAACAACAATTAAGAGGGAAAAAAAGAAAAGAGAGCAGCACTGACAACAGATGGCGCCTGAGACACAAAGATGCAGAGATTGCGACTGAAGCAGGAACCTCAACGACTTTGCTCACTTGAGCTGTGGTAGGCAGAGAGACACATTGGCCTCCTGATGACGACAGTGTGAGTCTGTTGAAAGCGCTAGAGGATTGTGTATGACGGGGCTGAATAAGGTTGGCGTTTGCGGTAGGTTTTGTACGAGGTTTGAGGCAGACTTTAGTCACAGTTGATAAGGATTTGACTGCCGGGGAATGTAAATAGTGTAATTATATACATAGTGGTTTTAATTGAATGTATGAATGTGTTGTGTACCTTTGAGTGTTTTTTTTGGAGATGACGAGCTCTGTTACTTCTCAGACGGCAGAATGAAATCAGCGTTTTTTTGTCCTGTGAATAAATTTTTTTTTTTTTTAAATACGATGTTTCATGACGGGAAGAAAGAATATTATAAGAAAGGCGTTTTTCAACCTTTGAAGGCCAACAACATCATATGATGTTATGATCGACGTGAATGAAGTGTAAAGAAAAAAAAGTGACCAAGAACTTTCGGGTAAGTGATTGACTCTTTAATGATATGTCAGCAAAGTGCAATGGTAAAACCTGGTTTGGATGACGGGTAATCATAATATCAAGAAACGGGAGTTTTAGGTCTTGTACCTTTTGTGTTTGAGCCAGAAAAGTAAAATGTAAGATTTTGCTAACTTTTTGGGCAAGTGTTTTGAATTAAACTCAGATCAATTTTTGCAGTCTTCTCAGCTTTACTGGTTGCTAAAGCTCACACCCGATGGATCAAGGTGTAATGGAGAGCTTAAAAATTCGCTATTGAAAATTTATGTCGATGAGAATGATTGAGTGCATGGAAAAACAGGAGGATTGCATTATCCCCTTGTTGGATGCAATTCAGAATATTTATAAAGCATGGAGGCGAGTGACAGAAAAAACAATTCACAACGGTTTTTGCCATGCTGGTTTTAACTTTGTTGAGCCTGAAATTGGTGAGAAAGACGAGCTGACCTTGTCAAAATGGATGCGACAAATTAACAACTGTAGTCTTCCACAGTATGAGAATATTGATGATTATGTATATGTAGATAACAATTCTGATACATCCAGAAATCTTACAGATCTTGACTTTGTAAACAAAGTGTTGAGTGGAAAACATAAATATAATGAAGAGGAGGAGGAAGAGGAAGAAGAAGAAGAAGAAGAAGAAAAAGGTGATGATGATGATGCCTATGAAGAACCAGTCCCCAGCATACATGATGCTGTTCAAGCTGCAAGACTGTTATCTAGATTTTTCGAAGCCAGGGAAGAGGGTGAAAAGGTGTTGACCTATGTTGCAAAAATAGAAGACAATTTGGATACACTGCACATGTTTACCCCCCCACACACACACACACACACACAAGTGACAAACTTCTTCATGCATAAGTAGCACATGAGGTATGTACTATACCACTTTATGTCTAGAACTGTACATTCACATACACATAGTGCATATGTACGTGCATACACAATGTCTTTTATTTACAGTTTATCATATTACGTATGTACTCTACATAAATACAGTACAGTGCTTACAGATTTGGTATTTTAGAATCCCCCCCCCCTAGTTTTATTTCCTAAATGTGTACGTACCTACTTGCGTAACATTTATTTTATTATTGTTTGCATTCTTGTTGCATGAACTTGGTTAGTACAACACTGTTATAACGACATAAATACTGTGGCCTCTTCGATGTCGTTATAACCAAGTTTGACTGTATTTGCTTTCTGCTCCATGACAGAGCTGTGATAATGTTCTTCTATGGAATAACATTGTGCACAGTACGAATAATCATCTGCACAATTCTCATGCAAACGCTGTTGCCACCGCATAGCTAATAAATAATTTATTGAAAAACCATGCCTTTTTGACGTGTGTTTTACCAGGATTTTTTTTTTTTTTAAATCGGTCTCGTTACTTAATTCTCACACTGTGTACCTCTAGCTTTTGTCTTCTGTGGCAATACTCATGTTAGGGTTTTATTACTATTAGTCTGGTCTCATTTTCTTGTTGCAGCCGTGTGTGTTGATGTTAAACATTTCATTTCCATGCTAAAGACATGTTTTACAGTATGAAGTGACTTGAGTATGTGGATGTTTATTTGTAGATACAAGGAGGTGATCCTACTGGTAAAGGTACTGGTGGCGAGTCTGCCTGGGAAAAACCATTCAGAGATGAGTTCAAGCCAAACCTTAGTCACCAAGGAAGAGGGATACTTAGTATGGCAAATACTGGACCAAACACCAATAAATCTCAATTGTAAGATCGTTTAGTTCTTCAGAATGTTGTTATAAGTGTTTCTGTTGATTTGTAAAATATATGTTTTGGTATCTTTCACCATATATTTGTATGCCATGGAACCAGGTGCTACACCATGGGTGGGCTAGGGTGGGCTTCAGTCCACTATTAATCCCCCCCCATATTTAAGCAGTTGGAACATACACTATATTGACAAAAGTCACTGGACACCCCTTCAAAAGCAAATGAACATATCTGCTGCATTGTTAAGATGCTCTGTACAGCTGCAAACGGTATAAAAACAAGCAACCGCATTCATATCGCACTGTGAGGTTGAGTGAAAATGTCTCGCCGGGAGAGAACTGACTTTCAGAAAGGAAAGATTGTTGGGTATTATATTAGCTTGTTGTTTTTAAGAGAAACTGAAAGGCGTTTAAACATACCCAAGTCAACTGTTTTGGATGTACTGAATAAGTGGAAGACGCATGGCGTAACTGAAGCAGCAAAACGTACTGGCAGACCAAAGAAAATCAGTGAAAGAGGATGTCGAAGCTTGAGGGAGTCGTTACAGCTAATCGACGGAGTACTGCAACAAGACCTCACTGTACAGGTGAGTAAAAATGCTGGAACCTTGGTATGTACATGTACCATTTGTAGAGAACTTCATTCCATGGGTTACCATGGTGTCGTGAGGCTGCTCATAAGCCTTTCATCTCCACTTGGAATGCTACTTATCGTTTAGCATGGTGTAAAGAACATTTATCGTGGACCGTAGATCAATGGCAATGGGTCCTATGCACTGATGAATCCAGATACATGATCCATCAGTCTGATGGCTGTGTGTAGGTGTGGCGGCAGCCGAGGGGATGCTGTTTATCACAGTGTACTGTTCCTACAGTCAAGTTTGGAGCTGGCAGTGTAATCGTGTGGGGGTGTTTTTCATGGTATAGTCCTGGCCCATTGGTTATTGTGGACAAACCTGTTAACCAGCACGTCTACCTCAATATTCTGGACAATTATGCCCCACCAACTCTGTGGCAATACTATGGAATCGAGCCTTGTTGGTACCAGCAAGATAATGCACCGAGCCATAAAGCAAGGACTTACAGTGTGGTTTGACGATAATTCCGTATCGTGTGTGGACTGTCTAGCGCAGAGCCCTGATCTTAATCCCATAGAGCACCTTTGAAATAAATTAGAGTGCCACATAAGAAGTTTGGAACCAAGGCCTACTACTAAGCAACAGTTAGTGGCAGCATTATGTACTGAATGGAGGCACATCATACCTAATGCTGTGTTCCAAAATCTTGTCAAAAGCATGTCTCGAAGGGTCAGTGCATGCATTAAGGCCAAAGGTGGACCAACACTGTACTAATGTATATCAATAAATGCTATGTTGTGTTTCTCTTCTAGGTGTCTGGTGACTTTTGCCAATATAGTGTATGGCAGGAGTTTCCAGGAAACTTGGATAAATGTTTGTGAATTTCTCAAATTTTCTCTGAAATTTTGTTATGTAAAATGAATTCTTTATTAAATTTAGTGTTTGTACTTATGGGAAAGGAGGGAGTCCTCTGAAGGAATTTCTAAGAGGGTAGGAAAAACATACCATTTTTGTAATTGTAGTTTTAAATGATGAGAGAGTGAGAGGGAGATTCCTTGTGAGGTTACAAACTTAAATTCATAAACAGCCTCGTGAAAGCAAAAAGCATAAAAAAAAACGAAAGACAATAATACCTAAATAAGCTAAAATTGTGAAGAAGTAGTAACTTGCCATAGATTTGTGTCCATGGTTTCCATACTACATGCATTGAATAAATACTATTGGGTTGTCGGAAAAGTCATGACGTATTTTGACACCCTATGGCAGTTGGGCGGTTTTAGAAGTACTAGAGGCATGCGCAGCTTTGTTATCGCTATGGAATTTGACAGGTGACAGTTCTAGCTGCAGTCTAAAAGGAATAGTGAGTGATTTGGCTGATTTCCGGAGATTTGACATTAAGTTGAAGATGGAAGACCAAACTGTGCATTTTCGCCATATTTTACTGTTTTACTTCCGTAAAGGGAAGAACGCGCGTCAAGCTTGTGAAAAGTTGCTTAAAGTGTACGGTGATAATGCTCTACAGGAACGTCAGTGCCAGTGGTGGTTCGCAAAATTCCGTGCTGGTGATTTTGACCTCAACGATGCTCCTTGGTCTGGGTGGCCGACCGAGGTTGATGATGACCAACTCAAGGCATTGATCAAGTCAAACCCACGTTACACGACACAAGAGATTGCAGACACATTGCACATCCATCATTCAAGCGTTCACGACCACCTGAAGAAGTTGGGATACGTAAGCAAGCTCGATGTGTGGGTTTCTCATGAACTCAAAGAAGCTCAATTGACGGCGCGTATAAACATCTGCGATATGCTCATTAAACGTGAGGAGAACTATCCTTTTTTGAAGCGACTGATAACTGGTGACGAAAAGTGGATTGTGTACAACAATGTGCTGCGCAAATGACCTTGGTCCCGACGTGCTGCTTCGCCTCAAACGACATACAAAGCAGATTCATCAGCGGAAAGTTCTGGTCTCAGTGTGGTGGGATTTTAAAGGTGTCGTGTTTTTCGAGCTCCTACCACAGAACCAAACAATCAATTCAAATGTGTACTGTCGGCAATTGGACAGTTTGAACGAATCCACCATCCAGAAACGTCCAGAGCTCGTTCGGCGTAAAGGTGTTGTGTTCCATCACGACAACGCGAGACCACACACAAGTTTGATCACCCGCTAAAAATTATTGGTGCTTGGGTGGGATGTGTTGCCACACCCAGCATACTCGCCTGACCTTGCGCCATCAGACTTTCACTTGTTTCGCTCTCTTCAACAGTCCTTGCGTGGTATAACATTCAACTCAGATGAGGCTGTAAACCAGCACCTTGTACAGTTTTTCGCCACGAAAGACAGGTCCTTCTACGAACGAGGCATTCTGCAGCTCACTGAAAGATGGCAAAAGGTTATCAAACAAAACGGGCATTACATCATTGATTGATCTTTGTTCTTTCTATCAATAAATGACCTTTGCAAAACATGGCTAAAATATGTCATGACTTTTCTGACAACCCAATATGTAGAGTATTAACTTCAAAACATTTTTTTAAACTAGGGATAACATTATCAGCATAAGGTAAAATGCATGTTTTGCCAAAATTTCTGCCAAACACTTGGAAATTTGTGCTCCCCTCCCATCATGCATACCCCCCCCTAATAGCACACCCTGTAAGCAGCTGGTGTCGCCACTGCATGGAACTAATCTTTTCCATTGTAAGTATTTCACAAAGGAAGTACTGTTTTTGCCATGTGTTATGTCATTTGACTTTGAAAGTTGTTTCAGTTTACTCAGCATTCGAGAAAGGAGGGGATCATAAGTTGCTTCTGAACCTCAACCAAGGATTATCTAATACTAGCTTCAGTTTATTCAACATACAGGGGCAGACAATTCTAGCTTTGGCTGATAACCTCAATCAAACGAAACGTTTTAAAACAAATGAAGCGTAATAAAGTACAGAGCACGTGGAAATATACAAATGTGGAAGCCAAGACTCGGTACCATGTGACAAACGATAATTGATAAAAAGGGGGGGGCAAACCAGCACATTTGTAATTTTGAGAAGAAGCTGAAAAATGTGTAAAGTGGCATTTTTTGTCATTATCACATCCTGCTAGTTGTAGAATTTATTTTTTATTAAAACGGTATGTCAGAAATATGTCAAGTGTACACTGAAGTGCCAGAAAAACTGGTACACCAGTCTAATACTTAGTAGGTGCCCCAAGGGAGCGCAGGACTGCAGAAATATGACAGGGTATGGACTCCACTAACTTTTGGAAATATGCTGTAGGCAATGCATACGATACTTCCTGCAGAGCGTTCCACAATTTGGGTGTATTCCGAGGTAGGTCTCGGATTCCTGTGTCCGATAGCCCATTGCATGGCATCCCAAATGTGTTCTATCACGTTCAGATCTCGGGACTTGGATGGGAATGGCAACACCCCAAACTCAGACGAATGCTCCTCTAACCATAATGTGGCATCCCGACACTTGTGTGGAGGTGCATTGTCCTGTTGGGCTGGAGGACATGAATGAGTGTACCTCGTCCAGAAAGGATGCACACATAGCGTTGGCCGGTTACAGACGTTTGTAGACATACCAGGAGTTCCAGTGAAGTCCAGCTAAACACCCCATATCATTAGGGACCTTCCACCAGCTGGTACAGCTCCCTGTTGACAGGCGGGATCCATGGCTTCATGAGGTTTGCGCCACACACGAATCCTTCCATCTGCCCGATACAGTTGAAAACGCGACTCGTCAGACCAGGTTACTTGTTTCCAGTCATCAAGTGTCCAGTGGCGGTGTTGCCATGCCCAAGCGTGGTGCATAGCTCTGTGTTGTGCACCCATGTAGGGGACTCGAGTTGGGCGTCAGCTTCCAAAGCCCATATCGTGCAGGGTACGTTGCACAGTCCGGACGCTAATGCTTATTGGGGATCCAGCATTGAATTCCGATGATACCTGTGAGAGTGTTGCATGCCTATCGCGTGAAACGATTCTTGACAGCCGACGATGGTCACATTCACCCAATGTCTTTTACGGCCACACTGGTATCGTAGGTTGGAGGTTTTGCTGGAATTCTTGTAGTCACGGTACACCTTTGCAATGATCGTCCGTGAAAATCAGAACTTTGTTTCTACCTCCGAAATACTGTGGCCCATCTCACGAACGCTAACTATGACACTGCATTGAAAATCGCTTAAATCGTTATTACTTGTCATTCTCATGCCGAAAACAGCTCTGACAGCTGGCAAGAATATCTATCGCTTTATATACGCACTGGCGAACGCAACCAAGTATGCACCTAGGTGACGTCACTATGTGTTTTGCATAAGTTTGTCTGTACCAGTTTTTCTGGCACTTCAGTGTATATGTTTACACATGGTTGGATTATCAGAATGTGGCAATCTGGCCAGACACAGTAATGTTGCCAGGACGCCAGAAAGGTTAGTCGTCGATCTGTGGCAGGTTGTCCATGGATTACAACAACTCAGGATGATAAGTATGTGGCACTAAGAGTGAGACATAACAGGCCAATGTCAATAAGAGTGCTTGCTTTAGAGCTGTCTGCAGCTGGTGGACAATCTGTTTCAAGGCAAAACAGTACACAGACAGCTTAAAAACAAGGAGGACTGTGCGAGATGACCTGCTGTTTTCAACCCACTCACTCCATCAGCAAGAAATGCCGGGATACTGTGGTGCGAACAGCATCGAGACTAGAAAGAAAATAATCTCTGATGCACCAGGTTCAGGCTCGAAAGTGACAGCCATCATATTCTCATCTGCTCTTTCCCTACAAACATCCCAGGAATGCACTATTACACAGGTGGTGGTGCACTTGTCTGGGGTGGCATTACATCTAATGAGTGCATACAACTCCATGTCTATTCTGGTGAAATTTTAAAAGGTCAGTGATACAGAGACAAAATCCTTAATTCCTACATGAGGCTTTTTTTTTTGGGGGGGGGGGTGCTATTGGCCCACATTTCCTGTTCATGGACGATAACGCAAGACCTCAAAGTACTGCTATTGACGATGATTATCTGGAAAGTGAAGATATCCACCATATACTATGGCCAGCACATTCGCCTTACCTATACCCACAAGAGCATGTGTGGGATGCATTCCAGAGGCACATTGCAGGTGGTCTACCTCCTGCCACAACTCCAGAGCATATCCGATCGGCTGTTGTTCAGTGTTGAAGATTTGCTGTCACGGAGTCTTCTTGCTTCCCTTGGCAACAGCATGAGACATTGGTGTGACCCTTGTATCGCTGCAAGAGGATACCACACACCGTACCAACTCTGATCTGCTCTTGTTCAAGAGTGGGATTTGCTGCCACAGAAACTTCTTGTTCCCCATGTCAACAGCATGAGACATCGGTGTGACACTTGTATCACTGCAAGAGGTCACCATACACCTTACTAACTCCGATCTGCTCTTGTTCAGGAGTGGGATTAGCTGCCACAGAGTCTTCTTGTTTCCCATGCCAACAGCGTGAGACATCGGTGTGACACTTGTATCACAGTAAGAGGTCACCATACGCCCTACTAACTCTGATCTGCTCTTGTTCGTTAGTGAGATTTGCTGCCACAGATTCTTCTTATTTGCCTTGGCAACAGAATGAGTCATCGGTGTGACATTTGTATCGCTGTAAGAGGTCACCATCTGCCTTACTAACGGTCTTCTCTTGTTCAGGAGTGGAATTAGCTGCCACAGAGTCTTCTTGTTTGCTTTGTCAACAGCATGAGACATCGGTTTTGTCACATGTATCGCTGCAAGAGGTCACCATACACCTACACCTGACCAACTCTGATATGCTCTTGTTCAGGAGCGGGATTTGCTGCCACAAAGTCTTCTTGTTTCCCTTGTCAACAGCCTGATACATCGGTGTTACACTTGTATCGCTGTTAGAGATCACTATATGCCTTACTACACTGTTGTACAAAATCAGAAATGCCTCCAGAAAATTCCTGCTGATTTCACCATCATGGATTATTGGTACACTTTCCTGGATCATCATTTTTTTTTTTTTATGTAATTTGTTCCTCACATTTAGTTCGTTACTAAGATGTATATATATATCATCATCATCATCATTGTCAACCATTATCAATCCACTGCTGGACGAAGGTCTCCCCAAGTTTCCTCCACAACGGTCTGTCTTGTGCCAGTCTCCTCCATGTCACCCCTGCATACTTTCGAATTTCATCCACCCATCTCCCATGTGGTCTTCTTCTGGGTCTTTTCCTGTCCCTTGGAATCCAATCTAAAATTTCGGCTGTCCATCGATGATCTGTCCTTCTGGCAGTATGTCCAGCCCATTGCCATTTCAGGGATTTAACTCTGATCATGATGTCTTCCACTCCTGTCATTTTTCGGATCCACGAGTTCCTCTTCTTATCTCTCCTGGTTACACCAAGTATGCACCTCTCCATGCTTCTTTGAGTTGTCTGCAGCCTTTGTATGTCTCTTTTAGTTAAGGTCCACGTCTCTGCACCATACGTAAGCACTGGAAGGATGCATTGATCAAACACTTTTCTTTTAAGACATACTGGCATATTGCTCTTGAAAATTATGCTGTTTCTTCCAAAAGCTCTCCAGGCAAGTTTTGTACGCCGATTAATTTCTTCATCAATGTGACCCTCACTTGATATCTGCTGTCCAAGATAAACGTACGTGTCTGTTATCTCCAGCTTTTCTCCATCAATCGATAAATCTTCATTTCTTGTAAAAGCATTGAACATCACCTTTGTCTTCTGAAAGTTCATTTTTAATCCCACTTCTTTACTCTTGTCAGCAAGTTCCTGGATCATACTCTGCAGCTCTGATGGGCTAGTTGCAAAAATGACTACGTCATCAGCAAAACGAAGGTGGGTTAGATAATCTTCATTAATCTTTATCCCCTTGTTTTCCCAGCTCAGCGACTGAAAAACACCCTCCAATGTGGCATTAAAGAGCTTCGGAGATATGGTGTCACCTTGTCTCACTCCCTTTCCAATTTTTACGTGTGTTGTATTTTCAAACAGCCTAATCTTTGCACTTGCATTTTCACAGATGTTATTAATAATAGTAATGTATGCATCTTCAATACCGCAGGTTTTCAGAGCCATTGTAACTGCTGATGGTTTCACCGAATCAAAGGCTTTTTCATAATCGATAAAAGCCATGCACAATGGAAGTTCATATTCCCTCGCTCTTTCAATTAGTTCTCTCAGCACGTGGATATGATCTATTGTGCTGTAGCCACTCCTGAATCCAGCTTGTTCTCTCGGTTGAGCCATGTCCAGTGTTACCTTCAAGCGGTGTGAAAGAACTTTAGTGAAGATTTTATAAACTACTGATAGGAGGCTGATAGGTCTGTAGTTTCCGAGATCCTCAATGTCACCTTTCTTATGTAGCAGGATCATTGTAGCGGTGTTCCAATCCTCAGGAATCTTTCCTTCATTAAGGCAACGAGTGAAAATTTGGGCGAGTACTGTTTCGATTTCTCCACTTGCTTCTTGTACGATGTCTACAGTAATTCCATCTTCTCCTGGAGCTTTTCCCCGCTTCATGTTCTTGATTGCATGTGCAACTTCTGCTGGAAGGACTGGAGGAACTCTGGTACGGGTATCTTTCATGATGTCTGGAGTGCATGTATCATCCCTTTCATATAATTTGGAGTAGAAATCTTTCACTCTTGTCAAAATTTCGCCTCTATTTCTTGTTACAGAACCATCTTCTTTTCTCAGTGCCATAATCTGTTTTCTTCCCTTACTGAGATGTCCCTTTGCTATCTTTAGGCTTTGGTTGTTTTCAATTGCTTTCCTCACTAGTTCACAGTTGAATTTTCTTACGTCTTCAGTGATACTTTTTCTTACTGTCTTGCATAGCTCTATATATTCCACTTTGGAAGTCACATCTTCTTTAGTTGTCCTCATCTCTCTTCTTTTTTGCATCAACATTTTCGTTTTTCCTGATAATTTATTTACATGCAACTTGTTTTTAGACCCAGCTAATTTTGTTGCTGTTTCCATAAGAGCTTTGGTTACTTTTCTGTTAACTTCAGAAATATCCACTTCTTCTGATGTTAGGCCTTCTAAAGCAGAGAATCTGTTCTTCAGTTCCAACTTGAAGGTATTATGGTGTTTTTTAAGGTTGGTTATGTCAATACATTTTGTTTGTCTTATGAGCTTGCCACGTTCAAGTTTAGTGTTGAGGTGCATCTTACATCTGAAATCACCTGACCTCAATCACACAGGGTACTTGTGGGACTATCTGGATCGATCGACATCGTTTGATGTGCCGACCCACAACCACGTCATCTCCATGCCTGCTGTAGTCCGAATAAGGCACATGTGCCTTGGGCAACCTTCCAAGGTATCACTGCATCAATGCCATGCCGTCTCGCCACTATCATCCAGGCCAGTGGCGATATATATATATATATATATAATCACACAGGGTACTTGTATATATATATATATATATATATATATATATATATATATATATACAAGTACCCTGTGTGATTATATATATATATATATATATATACAAGTACCCTGTGTGATTATATATATATATATATATATATATATATATATCGCAGGGTACTTGTATATATATATATATATATATATATATACAAGTACCCTGTGTGATTATATATATATATATATATATACAAGTACCCTGTGTGATTATATATATATATATATATATATATATATATCGCCACTGGCCTGGATGATAGTGGCGAGACGGCATGGCATTGATGCAGTGATACCTTGGAAGGTTGCCCAAGGCACATGTGCCTTATTCGGACTACAGCAGGCATGGAGATGACGTGGTTGTGGGTCGGCACATCAAACGTGTCGATCGATCCAGATAGTCCCACAAGTACCCTGTGTGATTGAGGGTCAGGTGATTTCACCGGCCAAGGGAGAATGGAGACATCCATGTCGTGTTACTAAAACCAGTCGCACAGTTCCTTAGAGATGTGGCACGATGCATGGTCCGGTTGGTAGACAGCATCACCACCAGGGTAAACATCCAACATGAAGGGATGCATGTAGTAAGCGAGGATGGACAGGTAGCCATTGGCATTCAGGGACCCATCCAGTGGTACCAAGGGTCCCAGGTCATACCAGGAAAACATTCCCCAGACATGCACACTGCCACCGCCAGCCTGTACTTGACCGACAAGCGTGTCTGGGAGTTTGTTCTCATGCCTGACACTGTATCCATCACTTCTGGGGAGTAGAAACCTTGATTCGTCAAAGGCAGCCTTTTTCCCTGTCCACTGATGCTCACATTATGCACTATGGCTCATCTGTCCTGGCCGGCTTCTTATATCTCTGTGTGGTTGACCTTGTCACGTGCATTCTATGACACACCTGAGTGGATACAGTGTGATTCTGGTAGTGGTCATATTATTCTGATACAACCGTGTATACATGTATTCAGAAGTTCCATTATGAGATGAAGGGTAAAGGAAATCTTATATTAAATATGCAGTGCAAAAGTTCATGGCTGAATGTTCTGTAAACTACTTGAATTGTATGTATGTACCATATTTACTTGCGTAATACACAGGGTGTCCAAAAAATAACTGTGTACTGAAAGTAACACTTGTCATATCGAATTTGTCCTACAGGAGGTGTTCGAAATGGGCCCCATGTCCTAGGCATGTGTGCTCATGCTTTTGCATGTTGGTGAAGAATTTTGGGATTTTTGGATGTGGGTCGTTATTGCAGCCTGTAGCTCTTGAAATGTGTGTGGATCACCTGCATATACTTTCCCCTTCAGTGCTCCCCACAGAAGAAGTCAGGCAGTGTTGGATCTGGTGACCAGGCAGGCCACAGTTCCCGGGAGATGATGCGATTTCTGAAGAATTCCTCCAGAAGCTGTATTGATGCACCAGCAGTGTGAGCAGTTGTACTATCTTGCTGGAACTATCCTTTTTTTTATTTCCTGTTCCATGAGTTTGGATATGAATGGTTGAATAATCTGGGCGCAGTATTGTTCTGCGTTAATGGTTTCACTGAAGAAAATGGTCCCAATAACATGCATACGAGTCATGGGACACCAAACATTGCCCTTCTGGTTGTGGAGAGGCACTTCCTTAAATTGATGGGGATTTTCAGACAAGTGTTTTGGCCGTTGATGTATCCAAACAGATGGAACCATGCCTCAACTGTAAAGAAAGTCTTGTCCAGAATGTCCTCACCTTCTTCAGACAGGAACTCTTGGAACCACCTGCCGTACTGAACACGGGCCTCGTGGTCTGTTTCTTTCAGCTGATGCACAACAGACACTTAGTACACAGAGATGCCACCTTTTACGGATTTTCACTCCATCTTATGGTGTAACGGAAGTCACCCAAAAAACAACGGAATACCTCATGCACGCAATTTTCTATTTTTTACCATCTTTTGGTCAAAAAAACGCACATTACAGGTAGTCCCTATATGCTTTCAGTGTTCTGACTTCCGCCTCCGTTGGCGGCGGAACTTCTGCTCGTACGCTGTTTGTCACATGATTCCCCGTACAGCCATTTGAGAGTGCCGTGCGCAAAAACCTAGAGGGAGCTCAGCTCAGTGCCTTTTGCAAACTCTTTACATTGATTACATGTGGCTTTGTGCTTGTGAAAATGGCAATGCAGACGTTTTAACCCTTTCCGTTCAACTGTCGGGTTACACCCGACATTGCGAAATCGCCAAATACCTCTCTTGGCGGGTGACCCATGGTGATGACGCCTCTATAGCTAGCATGTCGGCACTGGCGAGACATTTCTTTTTCGCCGAATAGGTTGGGGGTCATCCGCCACACCGATGACACCCCTATAGCTCGTATGTCGGGGCTTGCGAGACATTACTTTTTCACCGAATAGATAAAAAGAAATGTCTTTGGCATGTTGGATGTCACCCACCATGCCAATAATGCCTCTATAGCTCGCATGTTGGCACTAATGAGAAATTTCTTTTTCGCCAAATAGCTCGCGTGTCAGGTGTCATCCATCACGTCTATGACACCTCTATAGCTCGCACGTCGGCGCTTGTGAGGAATTTCTTTTTATCTGTATGGCTCGCGTGTCGGGTGTCATCCACTACGCCTCTATAGCTCGTATGTTGGAGCTTGTAAGATATTTCCTTTTTGCCGAATATTTTGCGTGTCGGGTGTCACCCTCCATGCCAATGATGCCTCTATAGCTCGCATCTTGACGCTCGCGAGACATTTCTTTTTCGTCAAATAGCTCGGGTGTCAGGTGTTACCCGACACGCCGATGATGCTGCTTCTATTGCTCGTAGTATGTCTGGGCTGGTGAGCCAAAGCTGAACTTTCACTGCTAAGTTGTGGCTCTACTGCAGAAATATATATATAATTTTTAAGTAAAACTACATTTTATAACTTATTAATTTTATTGAAAAGTGTTATAAATGATTCTGAGATTTTAAAATAAAAAATGTTGGTATACTGAAAATCTTACTGAAGGTCGAAGCGGTTTTACTGAAAACTACTGATGTCACCTTTCTCAGGTTGGCGTCTCTGAGTACGGGTGGAAACGTAACTTCCTTTTCAGAATATCATGAGCTGTACTGTTTAGCACATTAGCTTCGGATTTTTTTACTGATGACCCCTTTCTCAGGTTGGCGTCTCTGAGTACGGGTGGAAACGTAACTTCCTTTTCAGAATATCATAAGCTGTACTGTTTAGCACATTAGCTTGTTGTGACAGCCGCCTCACGGTCTTGTGGGAATTTTTTTGTTTCAAAAGAATCAAAGAGTTTTGAATCGCAGAATAGATCTAGTTTACTGCCTGAACCTTCCACCACCCATCAGTTTGTTGACACTTTGCCCTTTAGCCTGTCCTTCACTCATAAAATTTGCTCTATTTTCAAGTCTTTTGGCTACAGGGTTGCAGTCAAACCACCTCCACATCTTCATAAACTCATCCTTAAGGACAGAGATCTCAATAAACCCCTAGATTTACAAGGTGTCTACTCTATCCGTATCAACACTTTCACAGGCGTTACCCACTATATTGGTAGTACTTACCGCAGCATAAACCAGCGTTTGATGGAGCATATCGCTGATGTTAAGAAAGGTAGCTCTTCCACCTCCCATTCAATTTTAACCATCAGCAATACGTCCGCGGCTCCCGATTGGCACAATGTTAAGCGAATCGCCCCATTCAGCAATCGGCATGCCCTCAGATACTGCGAAAGCATTTAAATCTACCTTACCCCTAACACCTGCAATACTGACACACCTTTTAACATCCCTATTATTTGGAAGGCAATTTTGAAATCTGGCAACAACTGATGCTTTTACCACGTGTCTCATTCCATGGCTGATGAAGGTAGAAATCGCTACCGAAACGTCCCACTCTTAATTTTTCAACATAACTTACGCGTGTGATTACGATTTCAAGAATTATTTTAATGTTTTGTGTGTTACGTGTTTTCCTGCCAATTCTTCTCACTATGATTTTTCTGTATCCTATACTGGATATCCTGTATGGTCTCATCTGTTGTGGATGGCCCACCCGGGCAGGGGACATCCAGAACACTGCCAGTTTCCAAAAAACTTAGCTATGAGCTGACATACCACATTACAGCAAGAAGGGGGAAGGGGTGTCTGCATCATGAAATTTTGAAATTTCCTAGCAAACTGTTTTTGCACTTCGTCTGTGTACTCGTCATCATGGCGAAAGACATGTTCCACCAAAACCACTCTCTGTTCAACCGTCAACACCATTGTCCTTGTGCCGAAAGGAGTGATCAATCGACACCTCTGCCTCCGTCCACCAAACGCTTGGGAATGACCTTTGCTTGGAATGACAGCTGTGTGCACCTCACGGTCAGGAGACATGAACGTTACCAGACACAAAGCACTTCCACATGGCGGGTCACTTCTATTGTAATTCCATTCAAAATTTCTTTATTACATTACTGCGATTCATGCATTCAGTGTGCAGTCATTATTCAGACACCCTGTATATAAAACGAGGGTATGGATTTAGATATCAAAATAAGGGGAAAAACTGTTTTCATTAATTCTACTTTTTAGGCTTTTCATTTATTACAAATAACATCAAATGCATATATTAAAACAAACAACCATGTTTTCTTTAACACTCCCTATCAGCTTTCAGCTACTTGGACTCTTCCTCTGAAGCTTTGCTACAACTCTTCTCTTTTTCACTGTTATTCCACAAAGCATCATCCTTTGATGCATCAAGTGAAACTGAAATGCAACATTTCCTGAAAGACTTTACTATCAGCTCTTGGGGAATGCTCTTCCATGCAACTTGAACTCGTGCAGCAATCTGTGAAGCAGTAGCCTGTTTGATGTGGCCAGTTGGGGTCATTTCATGATCTTCAGCAGTAAGCCAGTGTGCAGTTTCCCCATACAATCTTTAAATGGCGTGTTGATGCATACATCTTGAAGCTGTAATTCTGAAGTCGCTCTCGGGGGGCCCATGAAGCCCAGGTGAAGGGCACCATGATACTGGAAGGTGCCTCCAAATAAAAATAAAAAATTATCAAAATAAAAACATAGAAGAAAAAGCCATAGAGTGGGGGTTTAAGTTCATTGTTTTGGGTTTTGAGAGCATGATTACACCTGAACTCATAGTATGTCATCTACAAGTATTAATTTACTAGCTTAAATACAGGTTGACTAAAAATCATTTTAGTAGTAATAAATATTACTTTAGTGTTCTCCCTAGATTTATTTTACAGCCAGGCGGCAAGAAATTTTGGCTGAGTGGTACTTTTAACGATCCCTTCTCCGCTCAAAAAAAAAAAAAAAAAGAAAAATGTTATCTAGAGGATAATGCTTACCTTGGCATTCCTTGCTAGCGATGAAACACATTTCACGCACGTTTTTCCTGTCTTTGTTGATGTTATTGTCCTAATGTCCATTGTATGAGATGTATAACTTTACTTCAACACACTTTCCGCTGGGTATACTCAGTGGATCTTCGCTTTAGGATTCAAACATATCAACTTTTACTGTTCTTTATACTGAAATTTTTGCCCAGTCTCTGGGCATCCTCAGGAGCGTGGCGACTTTTCCACCGATGTCCGTGGTTAACTTCGCGCTAATGGAGTCCGTTACTCCTCGTTGCCATTCGTCGGATATACTTTCTTGGATACATTTCTTTATTAAGCCTTGCTAATGCCATCTATGTTTCATCAATATAACTCTTTTTCTTTTCTTTTTTTTTTTTTTAATTTCTTTTCCTATCCCGGTTTTTTTTTTTTTTTTGTCTTTTTTGTCAGTTTTTCTTTTGTTGTTCTTTTTCTTGTCTTATTAGTTCTTTCCACAGGCTAGATAATGTGCTAGGGTCGTTCTGGTTACATACCCTAGTTTTATTTTTATAGATTAAGATTGCTGCTTCTCTCCTCATTTGCCTTTCGGATTTTTTATTCCTTTTAAGCATTTTAATTTCATCGAATTTTGGGAAAGTCTGGTTTTCAATGCAGAATTGCACTAAAGCAGTTTTTGCTTCTTTTTTTTTTTTTTTTTTTGCCAGTTAGATATGTGTTGTTTAAGTCTTTTTTTTAACCTGTTTTTCTTACTTCCAATGTACGATATTGGGGGTATGTGTGCAATTGGAATTTCGTAGGATCCTGATTCTTCTAGTATTTTTTCCTCTGTTTTTTTGTTAACAGTCATATTTTTCAAGGTGTTCACTGAGCTTCCTAATTGTAAGTCATATTTAGCACATTGCCTATTAATTTCTTTACTAACTCCTTCCAAGTATGGGAAAACACCAGTGTATTTCAATTTTTTATTCCTCATCTTCCTTTGGCTGTGCACTTCGTGGCCTTCATTTCTTTTAGTCATATGCTTTTTACTCTCATGTATCAATTTTTTAATTAGCTTACTCGGGTAACCATACTCTTGTGATATTTTCGAGATAAACTCTAGCTCTTGATTTTTTAGCCTGTTGTTAGACGTGTGTGTGTACGCTCTCCGTATGAAGTTTACTATGCTGTTTTTTTTTTTTATGTATCACTGGGTGGTGTAAAGGGTATGGTATCAGTACAGGTATGTAAGTTTCTTTCCTGAACACAGAGTATTCAAAGTTATTTTTGTTTTTATTTAGTTGAATGTCCAGGAAGGATAGGCGATTATCCCCTTCAAACTCTATAGTTAGCTCTATGGTGTTACAAATTTCGCTAAACCGCTGTGCTAGATCTTGTAGCTCGGCTTTGTTAAGTTTTGACATTATAATAAAGTCGTCTACATATCGAGCATATAGTATTGGTTTTTCAGGTAGAGTTTGGACAATTTCTTATACATCTCATACAATGGACATTAGGACAATAACATCAACAAAGACCGGAAAAACGTGCGTGAAATGTGTTTCATCGCTAGCAAGGAATGCCAAGGTAAGCATTATCCTCTAGAATATTGTACAAGTTTTTTTTAAATATTGCACGTAAAAGAGAAAAGTAGCATCATCAGAGCTATTTAATAGTCTGAATTAGAACTACTAATAGAAGTTGTTTTCCTTAATATTATTATACTTATCAAACATCTTTAGCAGTGTAGTAGGCATTAATGTAACATAACATGATAAACAAAATATTGTACAAAAATGGTTAAATAAAATAAGTATTTAATAACAAATTATATTCAACACATATTTCTTCTTCTCTCTCTCTCTTTTTTTTTTTTTTTATAAATTGAAGGTTTAACGACCACCATAAGCAACTCAATAGGCTGTAAGTAGTCACTTGTCCCTAGTTTAGAGTCACTGGTTCCAGGGAAGGGAGAGAGCCAGTGCTGTATGACAAACATAATGTCCATGCTTCACTGGGATTTAAACCTGGACCCTTCTCGGGCAAGTGGTCATAAGCCAGCGCTTAGACCAGTGTGCCACCAGGGCAGTGATACAGATTTCAGCCAGTTTTCATCAACATTGATGGTGTATGTGGGAATAGGTTTTCCATTCTTACTATTATGTGCAATGTGAAAACATTCGTTAAAGGAAATGCAGCTGGGCAGCAGACAAAATTAAGTGGACAGCCCACCCACTTAATAGGCTCTAGGGAGAACGTTATACGTAGTTCTACACTGGGAAAGCTGCCCAGTAAAAAGGCTCTAGGGAGAACACTATACTTAGTTCTACACTGCAACTGAGCTTGGGCCACCCAGTAAAAAGGCCAAAAAGTGGGCGGTCCACCGAGTTAAAAGGCTCTAGAGAGAACACTATATTTAGTTCTACACTGCAATTGAGCTCAGAGATCGGGATGTTATTTCTTTAATTTTCTTGGAATGCAATGAATGTTTTGCTTTTTTGTGCTTTCCAACCGTAGGTTGAAGAAGCGCATATGCTCCAGCTTTGTCTGTCTGTCCGTCCACACGATAACTTGCGTAAAAGTGGTTCAATTTCGATGAAATTTTAGTATGTGGTAGGGGAACACCTGGGGACGAACCCTATTGAAAATGGGCAAGATGGGGTCGAAGGTCAAGACGTAGGAGTGCGATCTATTTCACCACCCTTGTGCTTCATAACTTGCGAAAAAAATTTCAATTTCGATGAAATTTTAGTATGTGGTAAGGGACCGCCTGGAGACAAACCCTATTGAAAATGGGCAAAATGGGGTCAAAGGTCAGGACATAGGTTCAGTCTCCATTCCATCACCCTTATGCGTTATAACTTACGTTAAAATGCTTCGATTGAGACAAAATCTTATCATGTTGTTGCGGAAGTATACTTTACCGGTTCTGTTGAATATCATTGAAATGGGGTCAAAGGTCAGGTCATAGGAGCGAGATTTATTTTACAGCCATTATCCTCATAACTTGATTAATGATTTCTGGTATGTTGGAAAGTGTATCATAATCAATGCATTGCATGATTTTACTAACTTGCTAATTTGGTGTTTAATATGGCCATCCATCTTTCCCTTAAAAATTCTGTTTCCTCTTTCAATCCAGTTTAAGAGCCAATCACAAGACTTTACCGTGTGTGCAAAATGGCCCTGGAAAAGCTGGTTTTGCAAACTCGCTATTTGATTTCACCTATATTCAGGATCTTTAGGTAAACTGCCAATGGGATGGAATCTGACATGTGATGGCATAAATGTTAATTAAAGCAATACCGTGATCTAACCGTTTGTATAATATTAAATGCAAGTACTGTGCTTCAGTGATTTTCCTCTTAAAAGTTCTGACTCATGTTCCTTAACAAAAACTTTCCCACTTTTAACTTCCTTTATTTCTTTCTCATCAAAGTGTCACAAAAACCCTAAATATTAAATTTCATCTTGATAGCTGTAATAATTTTTTGAGTTGTGATGGCAACAAACCACAGCAAGATAGAGAAAGAAATAGACATGTAGACATCACATTAATAATAGTCAGATCATGTTTAGAAAAACCCAAAATGCATATTTCTGTTGAAATCTCAGTTGATTTTTTTTCTTGCAATTTCTTTTATGATGCAAAAAGTAACAAGTTAGTAAAATCATGCAATGCATTGATTATGATATGCTTTCCAACATACCAGAAATCATTACTCAAGTTATTGCTCCTGTGCCCTGACCTTTGTTCCCATTTTGATGATATTAAACAGAATTGATTCAGTATATCTCTGAAACAACATACTAAAGTTTTGTCGCAATAGATGCATTTTTAGTCAAGTTATGAGAATAATGGCTGTGGAATAAATTTCACTCCTGTGTCCTGACCTTTGACCCCATTTTGATTATATTCAACAGAACCGTTTCAGTATACCTATGGAACAACATACTAAAGTTTTGTCGCAATAGAAGCATTTTTAGTCAAGTTATGAGGATAATGGCTGTGGAATAAATCTCGCTCCTGTGCCCTGCTTGATCTTTGACCCCATTTTGATAAACAGAATCGGTTCAATATAGGTACCTCCAGAACAACATGATAATGTTTTATCGCAATTGAAGCATTTTTACATAAGTTACGATGCATAAGGGCGATGGAATAGATCCCGTTCCTATGACCTGAGACCCCATTTTGCCCATTTTCAATAGGGTTCATCCACATACTAAAATTTTATCGAAATCAAACCATTTTTACACGATTTATCATGCAGACAGACAAAGCTGGAGCATATATGCTTCTTCAAACTACAGTTGGAAAGCGTAAGAAATGAGGGGGCACAGCAACAGAACCTCCCTCCTCCCGAGAGGGGTTGCCCCAGTGGCGCAGTTGTCTTAAATGCTGGCTTCTGAGATGGGTCTGGGTTCGAATATTCGCGGAGACAGTACGAAGCAGCTGTTTTTCCAAATGTGGATAGAAAGTCCAATGTAGAAACTACGTTTCACAGGTTAAAACTGGTTGTAACTAGCGTGGGCCTGACTCTGTAGAAGTTATGCATTCATTCTCATTTAGTCAGTACACTCGACTCACCTGTGTTGTTCGCTGAAAATGTTGAAAAGAAAATGCCTGTCTCTTGCAGATAAAGTGAAACTTTTAGATGATATTGATCAAGGAATGAATAAGAAAAATATAGTCACAGGCAGTGTGTCAACAATTTAAAAAAATCCTATCTGAAATTAACGTTCAACACAAAAGCAGTAGGAATGCGAGTATGAAAAATTTAAACAGTGTTTATATCTAGATATAAAAATCTGCCAGTCTCCTGTCCGACGATCCAACAAAAAGCCCTGGAATTTGTTAAAGATTGAAGACACACTCAAAATTTTTAGTCGGCATTGCAGGGCTAGATAAATTTAAAAAGAGACATGGAATTTTGTATAAAACCATGTCAGGAGAAAGTGTAGATGTTTCAAAAGAGGTGTGTGAAAAATGTAAAAAAAAAAAAAAAATACTGAAAAACTTTTGAAAGAATATCCTACAAACGACATTTTTAATGCAGATGAAACTGCTCTTTTATTATTTTTTTTTAAGTGTCTACCAAATAAAACTTTAACATTTAAGGACAAACAAGTGCATCAGAAGGAAGCATAGCAAAGGAAGAATAACTCTTTTGTTATGCATGCATGTGACTGGAGAGGCAAAATTAAAACCTCAAGTAATCGGAAGAAATAAAAACCTGAGATGTTTTGAAGGTACAAACTCTTTAAAGGAAGACTGAATTCAATAAAAAGGCATGGATGACTTGCAAGGGTGCCCATAAAGGGGGGGGGGGCTCTAGCAGTTGGTATAGTCAAATTTTTGATAAATTTAAAACACTAAAATAGACGAAACCGTCTTTTAAAGCATTTTTTAAAATAATAAGATATTAATGATTGATTGTATCAATTATCTTTTGTTGTATTTTAGTATCTTGTACATTTACTAAAATGTTTGACAACCTTGAAGGAGGTAAGAATTTTTTTAGCCCCCTCCCCCTAAAAGTACTCATATGATGACTTGAGAAATTTTTAAAAGGTGGTTATTAAAATGGGATAACTGATTAATAAACCAACGTCACAACATTTTGTTTTATTCATGGAACAACTGCCCCGCACATCCCCAAGACGGTGTTTTCAATTGTGCCGTGCCGCCCCGGTGGCGCAGTGGTCTAAGGCGCTGTCCTCTGATCATTCGTCCGTAAGGGGTCCGGGTTCGAATCCCGGTCAGGCATGGATGTTGTGTTTGTCTTACGGCACTGGCTCTCTCCCTTCCCTGGAACCAGTGACCCAAAATTAGGGACGGGCGACTGCTTATAGCCCATTGAGATGCTCACGGTGGTCGTTAAACCTCCAATCAAAAAAAAAAAAAAAAAAAAATTGTGCCTTATCTTGTATCCGAAACCTGGGCTATCTCACCCAGGTTTCGGATCCAAGATACGGCCCGGTACTATTTTTTTTAAATTGCGAAGTTTAATTTTTAGTTGTTAAGCAATAGAAGTAACTTTTTTTTCTAAATTTAGGTACATACTATCGCTCTATTTTTTAAAAAAGCAGCTGTTTTAGAAATTTCGTGACAATCTTGCTTTCCTAGCTCGCAGCGTAAAATGTATTGAACACAAAAATACGAAATGTGCATCGTTTGTAGAGAATTATTTGGAGAACACGCTGAAATAAACTGTTTCTCAATTCTGGCGATACTTCAAGAGCTATTGTATTTCAAAGTTAAGTTAAGCAAAAAGGGCTATCATGTCGCGTTCCGGACACACTAACAGCAACAGAACCACGAAACTTTGTAGGCATGTAGTGCCATGACTTAATTTTTGCACCTCGTCGCCCTTTTTTTGAATCTCGATTTAGTTTACGAGAATTTAAATTTCTAAATTTCACAAAATTCTCTATTTCGTGATGGGATCCATTTAAAAAAAATGGATATATGGCAAACTATAAATCATAACGCTTTGCAATTTTTACAGCATAAACTTACAACTATCATCCCTTTTTTACAAAAAAAAAAAATTAAGAAAAGGTCATTTTCTGATTTCTAAGCATTTTTTTAAAGACGCAAAGGAAAGAAACTAACGGCTCGTCTGTCTTCACGATAACCACAGAGGAATGTTCTGGTCTCGTGACCTGGTGACGCAGAGATTTTGCTATGCATATGCTTTGTTGGTGGAAGTCAAGTAATTTTGCTTCCTATCATTTTCTTCAGAAAATTTGAACATCGATTAAAATAGCTTCATTTTATAACTAGGAATACTTAATATTTTCTAAAACATAACCATAAGTATGCAATCCAACATTTGTTTGTCTACTGGCGTCATCAAAGTACAGGTTGCACCATCTTTTTTCTGGACAATTAATGTGTTCCCAAGGATGAAAATTTGAACATCGATTAAAATAGCTTCATTTTATAACTTGGAATACTTAATATTTTCTAAAACATAACCATAAGTATGCAATCCAACATTTGTTTGTCTACTGGCATCATCAAAGTACAGGTTGCACCATCTTTTTTCTGGACAATTAATGTGTTCCCAAGGATGAAAATTTGAACATCGATTAAAATAGCTTCATTTTATAACTTGGAATACTTAATATTTTCTAAAACATAACCATAATTATGCAATCCAGCATTTGTTTGTCTACTGACATCATCGAAGTACAGGTCGTGCCATCTTTTTTCTGGTTCCAACACCACCAAAGGAGAAGTTATTGATTTTTAATATAATTATGGTTATGTTTTAGAAAATATTAAATATTCCAAGTTATAATATGAAGTTATTTTAATTGATGTTCAAATTTCTTGACGTCTACCTTAACGGTTTAACATAACGGTTTACGGAAATGCTTTTTGGACCGCTTTTGTTTTCCTTAGTGGTAAATTTAGTAAGTGCTAAAAGTTTAAATGACAAAAGTCTGACCTTCCAAAAATTAACGACAGTAAAATGAGTCTGCAACTTTGGAATAACAAGCCTTATTTGCTTAGGACATGCAATAAAAATTGAAAAATTTATATGAATTTTCCAGTTTTTATTTCATGTGATATACTTGGAGATCAGGCTGCAGGGCCGGAGTGCTACTCTGGAAACGAGCGTAGCAGGTCTAGAGGTGCAGCCCCTAGTTGCTAACATGATACCAAGTAATTGCGAGGATTAAGATTTGAATACTTATTTGTACATGAACTCCATTCTTCTTCTGAATACTTTATTTGTAAATGGATTCCATTCTTCTTTCCTTTTGTGTGAAAAGTTTCTTCCGAGTACTTTTTCATATTTAAAAAGGATGGTTTTCTCCTCACTAGAGACTGTCCAATTTATTCAACTTTATGTAACAAGTAATGTCTTTTACTGATTTCTTTTGTATTCCTCAGGGCAGGGACGTATGCAGAAAAAAATTTCGGGGGGGGGGCGAAAAATTGGAAGTTTCTGAAATCCACCAGGATAAAATGGAAGTTAATAAAAAAAGAAAAAAATGTTAATAATTAAAGAAAGGTATTTCTTTTTAGTTTTTTTACGTATATAACATACATATATTATATATTCCTAAATTAAGCTGATGTGTACATATTAAAAAAAAAAAAGAGTGACAGAAACAAATTTCTCCTTGAGAAATAATGAAATTGATTGGACTCGCCTAATTCTTAAAAACTGAGATTTATTCTTCTAGGCACATTTCCGAATTTGTCAATGACTTCTTCATCTTCAACTTGAATGTCTCTATGAATAGATAATAAAGCTAGCACATTCAGTTTTGACTCTGATGTACTGTTTCTCAAATAAGATTTCAATCGACGAAGACTGGAAAAGCTTCTTTCCACTGATGCTTTGGTTACAGTAAGAATTGCCAAGATGTGAAGCAAAATATAAATGTTGGGAAATAAGTTCTTATTGCACGATGCCAAACTTTCAACTGCGTTTTTGGGGCGCACGTCTGCTTTTTCCCTTTCCCATTTTTGACACCATAATTGATACTCGCTTTCTGTTACATCAGAATATCCTAAATCAGATTCATACATTTTCACTGCAGATAATAATTGGGAATAATCATTCTTCACAGCAAAAATTGGTAGAATGTTTTGCAACGAAGTTAATGTTTCTTTTTGTGATTTAAACCTTTCATTTAATGATTCAATTATATCATCCACAAAGGGTATAAATATACTTCTGCAGAAATATTCTTCTGGAGTTGAATATGGGACATTGCATCTATTTTTTTGTATACTGCATCTATGTGGAACTTCTTCTGCTACTTTGAGGCCTACAGCCAATGTTTTTACAGCATCATAAATTAAGCTGAAGGATTTTTCTGCTCTCATGCTGTTTAGCAGTGCTGTAACTTCTGATATTTTTTCTAATGCATCGACTACGTCGATCTGCTTGTTTTGGAAGTTTTCATATAGTAAAATATTGTCCATCACATACAACCTAAGGACAAAAGTTGCCACTAAAAATGAAAACTGACATATAGAGTTGAGCAAAGTGTGTGCTTTGACAGATGATTCTGCTGACTCTTCTTGCTCAATCGCTTCTAAGGATGATACAATAGGATGCAGACCTGCTTTAAACATAAGAACGGCATCATGCCTTTGGATCCATCGAGTTTCACATAGAGTTTTCATTTTAACTTTCTTGCAATCAGGTAGCAGTCGCTGGATACTTTCTTTCAAAACACTGGTATGTTTAGCAGAAGCGTGGAAAAACGAACATGTTTCTGATATAACTCCCATACAGTTCCTTATGCTAGGCATTTTGCTAGCATCCGACAAACATAAGTTCAAGGAATAGAGCATGCAATGAGTATATATTGCTTTGGGATATTTTTTTTTCTAATACAGGCCTGCACTCCATGAAACTGTCCTCGCATTGCTGCAGCCCCATCATACCCCTGCCCTCTCATATCATTCAAATCAAAACCCAATTTCTCTAAATTTTCCATTATTGTTGTTGCAAGAGAACAGCCTGTTAAATTTTTCACTGGTATAAAAGCCAGAAAATATTCTCTTAATTTCAGTTCTTCTTCATCAAAATACCTGACGCACAGTGAAAACTGTTCTGTTTGACTAATGTCAGTTGTTTTATCTGCCAATACTGAAAAAATTTTGAATGCTTTACCTTTGCTACAATTTTCTGTTAAATAAGTTCCCCAAAGATGTTTATTATTTCATTCTGTATTACTGAACTTGTATACATGCTATTACCTCTACTAGTTTCTAAGTTTTCTTTTAAAATGGCACCTCCAGAATTTGCACGATATCTTAATAAAGTGCAAAAATTGCCACCATTATTTGCTGGTTCCTCAAGCAAAATTCTTCCAGAATCAACTTTTCCCCTAAGAGGTGAGGTATCTGCTGCCTTCCACATAATCTAATTGTTTGCACAAAAGGAATCAACCTTTTCCTGTTGTCGATTATCTCTTGCTTTTTCTGTTTATTCATTTATAAAATTATACTATCATGTTTTTTATGAATTATTGATGCAATATTTTCATCTGCCAATACAGCATCTTTGTGATATTTATTCTTTTCATGTATTTTTAATATTTCCCTCGCATCTTTTAAATCGGTACTAGGCTTTGTAACGAGGCTATCCAAAGTCTGATGTTTGCCTTTACCAGCAACATATTTTTCGTAAAATAAAACACAATAATTACTAAATGAACCTTTCAGACGTGAATATGACAGCCACTTATACTCTTCTAGCCATTTAATTTGGAATGTTCTCATATGATTTTTATTGCGACTGGAACTGATTTTTTTATAGAATCTATATTTTGCAGTAGGGGTCCATATGCTATGTAACAAATCCACTTTTTTCGTTGCTCAAAGAATTAGCAAGCTCACTGTTACCTGCATACAATCCTATGTCGTTCGAATCTGAAATGCTTTCAGACTTTTCATTACCATCTGCATCTCTGTCATTCGTCATGCGTATTGGTTGAAGCTCATAATTTTCCGGATTACTCCCGCTTTCAACGCGTTGGTTTGGAACTTCAATATCAGTGGGTTCAGCTAGCATTTCAGTTTCCACAGCTCTTTTTTTTTGTTACAGAAAGTCAACAGACTTTGTTGATGAAATCGTTTCATTTTTTAAATAACCTCAACAAACTGTTTTAAGGAGCTGCGGGAAAGAGCGAATAAATACTGATTTTGAATTACAAGGATACAGACAAAACAGAAACGGAAGTTTCACTTTCTCACTCCGTTTGAAAATGAAAGAATCCACCCACATGGCCAACGCACAGCTCGGAATCAGTAATGTATCAAAACAGGTGGCTGGACAGTGAAGTGAGATGTTGAATGTCACTGCACGTGTCCTAGTAACGACCGGCACCAGGCAGAGGGGAGCGGTGACATGTGACACCATCCCTGGTCTGGTCAATTAGGAGTTGGCGCCGCAAAAACCTACAGCCGTCTTCCTGACCACGGATATGAGCCACCCTTCTTTCTCTGACCTCTGTCTCCTTCGCGCAATGATCTTTCACTGAATCCCTATCTAGCTGTTGGATTTTTCCGGCAGTAAATATTCATGATTCAGAAACTTTTCTCATAACACAAATTTTGATTTAACATACATATATAAAAATTATATTGGAAAGCACAGTTTGATTATTTAACCTTTTTTTGACAGATAACATAAAAAATGAAGCAGATTTGAGGGGCAAGCCCCGTTGGCCCCCCTCTAAATACGCCCATGCCTCAAGGGAATAAAACCTTCAGATCATTTTTTAGTCAAGCTGTATCGAAATATGAAGCATAGGTTCTTTAAGTTCTGACAGTAGATGTTCAGGAAAGCTTCCACAACTTTTATCAAAACAGTTCGAATCCAACAAAGCCACGAATTTAAGATATAATATCATATCACCAATTTTAATTCATTGACACATCACACAAACTGAAACAACTCTCGCGAAACACGCGCTGTTTTCAGCCTGAACATGCAAGTGACTTAGGTAGTCTAAGTCTTCTCTTTTCTGAGTGAACCGTTGCCTAAAGCAATGCCCCATTCCCTTTCAGCCGCTCATTGGTGTTGTCATGGAAACACTAGCAGGTTATCTCTTGGACGATCTTCGAATCAGAACAGGGAAGGCTCTTGTAGAGCTGTTTGCATTACGATGACACCACCCCTCCACTAAGAGGAGTCTATTTGGTCTTCGCTCACCAGACTGATTCTCTTAGACAAAAGAAGAGAATCCGCTTGTGGTTTTTTTCACAGTGAAAGCGTCGACATATCTAAATGCAGTTAATAATTGTCTTTTATTTGTGTATATTTAACTGACTTTTATTTGTGCGTTCTCTGGGCTTCGCAGCTAGCCTAGCTAGCCTCGAATATACGCCACTGGCTTCCAAATGCAAATTAAAGAACATGAAAATTATTTTTCATCCTGCCAATGCAACTGCAAAACTTGAGCCATTAGATCAAAGTATAAAAAAAAATCTTAAAATGCATTATTGGAAAAGGATCGTGCTAAAAGTTATTCTAGCCATAGAAAGCAGCTAATGTATGCATAATCTTTTTAAATTTGAAAATTGCTGTATTGGTAATGACAGAGGCCTAGGAATGGGGTGGGGCTGCATTCACTGTGCACAACTGTTTTCTGTGGCAGCAGCTGAAAGACAAAGGAAGTATTGAAGAAGGTGCAGAGCCCTCTGATTTTCTCAACATCGCTGAATATCCTACAGAGAATGACATCTTGGAAAGTGTTATAAAATGTGGTGAAGAAACTACAGTGAGTGATGATGATGAAGAGGCTATTAAAAAACCTTCACATTAAGAAATGCTGAAAGCATTCAGTATGATTCAACAAAGATTACAGTTTTAAGTATTCCAGGAAATGTTCCAATGTTTACAGAAATGTGAAACTTTTTATGAACAAAATGCTTTTTATATGAAATCTGTAAAGAGCAGAATTATGGATTTTTTACAGTTTAAATTAATAACATATGTTATTAGGATAATGAAGAGCAGAGGCAAGCTTTTTAGTCTTTGTATCCTTTTCTGCATTAATTTGTTTAGTTAGGCAATCTATTCTTCTTCTACAAATGTATGTATAAAAAAAAGACTTATTTATGAAAAGATTCTACTCAAAAGTCCAATTTATTGTTCAAATTCAACTACACTTTACTGTCTTTTTCAATGTAAGTTCATTTCAATTTTTAAAAAAATACTTTATAATGAATTTTTTAAGTAGAACAATGGAACTTCATTAAATTGAGACTCAACTGTATTTGAATTTAAAAATTTTTGGCCTGCTTTTGTGGAGGGTTATAAAATTTTGCTGTTGTAGCATGGCTGATGGTGAGTCAGCACGGAAACAATGGGCTTCAGAGATCCTGAAATTAGAACGCAAAATACTCCATTGATAATGACATTGTCAAATGTTGGAACTAGTATGGATTGATGTGGTTTGTTGGATGAGAATAGAGTCTTGGGCTTTTGTGTTTCTCGTTCATTTGTTTTAACTCTTTTTAATCTTTATTTCAACAGGATTTTGTATAGTTTGAATATTTGATAGTTTGTTCCCGGTGTTCGGCATGTTTTAATTCAAAGACATTTTTATAGTGCATAGTTCGTAAACAACTGGTCATTTAACAAAAAGTTTTATTCTTGAAGTCCGCGCAACGAACAGGACGATATCATTGGTCTACCCCGGAAATACAGAACATTAGTAAAGAAATAGGTGAGTCAAAAGAATTTTATCTGCATTTTTAACAATTTGAAGCCTAAACTGTCCTTATCCGACAGCCACATTGTTAGTAATATAACGTGTGTAACAGTACATACTTCTACATATATTGTGTAGTATATATTACGATATCGTAACACGTAAATTAGTTCAATAGCAATTATAGCATTTTTAACTCTTGGAGTATATTGAACTCTTTTTCTATATGTGAGTAAATGCAGTATGTATAATTCTCAGTGAAGAAAGTGATGCATACTAATTGTTCTGATTCACATTTTTGTTTCAGTTTCATCACATTTCGTTCCTGTGCTCACCTTGATAAAAAGCATACCATATTTGGAAAGTAAGTTCTTACATTATATTTTAGAATCATTTTCTGCATGTGAAAAACATTCACACTGATCTACAGAGAAAACTCTGTAGATCAGTGTGAATGTTTTCACATGCAGAACTAATTTTTTTTCGCTACACTTAAATATGCCATAGCTTTAATGCACTCGTTTGTGTTGTTGCACAAAGCTGAATTCAAGCCTCTAGTGGAAATTTCTCATTGTTGGTTCCTTTTCTTGATGCACTACTTCGCTGCTAAGGGTGTAAACCGATAACTTTACAACTTTACTGATAACTTTACCTATTTGGGAATTTACTCACAGAAGGATATAAAATGGAATAAACATGTTTATCTAATCTACAATAAAATTTCTAGAAATATTGGAATTGTTAGTCGCATGTTATCTAACCTTTCTATTAAAACTTTAATTCTATTATATTATACATTAGTTCAAATGCATTTAATTTATTGTCTTTCATCATGGGGACAAACAACAAAATCAAATATACATTTACAAGTTCTACAAAACAAATATATCCAACTAATGGATCTTAAATATAATACTAACACTAACATGGCATATCATGCTGATCTTCATTTATATGCACATTAATCCCAATAAATATGGTATATTAAATATTAAACAACTAATTAACTATAACCTTGGATTAAATATGTATAAAAGAATAAAGAATAATATCAATTGTGAAATAATTGATATCCATAGTGTTACACGTAAATATGGTACCACAAAAAAGACTTATTAAATCATGTAAGCCAAAAACTGAATTGATTAAGCAAAGCATAAACTATCTGGGCCCACACTATTGGAATCATTTACCTTCTGAAGTAACTATATTTAACAATTACAGGGTGTCCCACTCGCTACTGAACCTGGCATTTCTTTAATAATAACACCAATGAAGATATTACAACGAAATTTGAAGTGGACTTGCCTCATTTTGTGCAAAATGTGATGACATCACAACATGTGCTGGAAGTGGCCACCATTCGGGTCCAGACAGCATTGAACCCGGCGCTGTCCACCAACCCGCCAGACACGCCTCTCTGCTGCTTTGTTATGCTATTTCGCTGAGCGTGTCTACACAATATGGTTGTTGATAGTGAGTGCTCGTGCTCATGACTGTTCGCGTACTTGTGAAAATGTATCGGTATACTCCGGAGGAACAAGTGTTTATTGTTCGCACTTATTGGGAAACAGAATCAATAAAGTCTTGTCAACAGCAATTCCTGGAGAGGTTTGCAGGCAGACATCTGCCGAGCAAGTCCACCATTTGGGCATTTTGGAAGAAATTGGAAACCAACGGGACTTTATTAGACGACCATGCAGAAGGTCGTCCTCAAATGTCCGAGGAAACAATCCAGAATGTAAAGGGCCTACTACTTGCGTCTCCCAGGAAGTCACTTTGCCGATTGTCACAGGAAACTGGGTTGTCCAAAAGCTGTTGTCAAATGTGTTACAATAAAAGCGAAGCTTCGTGCGTACCATATCTCCATGGTCCACAAACTGAAAAAGCCTGACCACGTGAAACAAGTGACATACTGTCGATGGTTTCAGACATTTCTTCAGAAAAATCCAGACATTCTGGACTACACATGCTTCCTGGACGAGGCGTGGTTTCACTTGTCCGGATACGTCAATTCTCAAAATTCCCATATTTGGGCCAGTGAAAATCCCAACGCGATACATGAAGAACCCCTTCATTCACAGAAAATTTTTTTTTGGTGTGTGGTATGACCCAGCGCCTGCCCCCATTTTCTTCGATACAACCATCACAGTAGCTGCATATATGGAAATCTTCAATACCTTTGTAAATCAACTGGATGACGAAGAACTCTCCAATGGATATTACCATCATGGTGGAGCGACATCACACACCAGTATAGCCAAAATTCAGTCCTTTTCTGGTGACCGCATCATTTCGAAGGGTCTGTGGCCACCACGCTCACCCGAACTGACACCTCTTGATTACTTTTTATGTGGATATTTAAAAGGGAGAGTTTACCAAAAGAAATCGCAAACCACAGATGCCTTGAAAGTAAACATCGCCGAAGAAATTCAGGCAGAGACGGTGGACGTACTGGCAAGGACTTTCCAGAATATGGTGCACCGGGTTCAATGCTGTCTGGACGCAAATAGTGGCCACTTCTAGCACATGTTGTGATGTCATCACATTTCGCACAAAATGAGGTAAGTCCACTTCAAATTTTGCTGCAATATCTTCATTGGTGTTAATATTATTAAAGAAATGCCGGGTTTGGTAGCGAGTGGGACACCCTGTATAATTTATTTAAAAAGAAACTAAAAAGCTACTTACTTGCACACTTAAAATCTTATTATTATTTAACGAAAAAAAAGGGGGGGGGGGATAAAGCCCAAAAAAAGGGTGAGTGAATATTGTAAAATGAGCATTGCCTGTTTCATCGTGATACTTCGGTTTTCTTTTCATGATCTGTCAAACATTGGGCTCTATTTGACTATGACTTCGGGGTTTCGAGGCTAAGTCAGGTCACTATGTTGAACTTTTTCTTGATTCTTCGTACTGCTTCAGTATTCCTATATTGATATGTAAATAATTGTAGTAATATATCATGTAACAGCTAAAAATGGTAAATAAATAAAATAAATAAATGCACATGCTATTGAATTCAAAATGTATTCAATTCCATATCATTGCTTCAAAAAAGAAACTTGAAAAAAATTATTTTTTTCCTTTGAAAATTTTTACCTCAAAGACCATTTTGCATACAGTTTTCCCACTGGAGGTTGTATACTGTGTGTCATATTTTCTTGACATCTCTGCTTCTGAAAGTCCAATTTGAAAAATTCTCTTTGTGTGGGATACAGTTCATGGCAAAAAAAAAATACTTCATATATAATTGTAATTTTTTGAAATGTATAGTTTTTCCACTAGGGAGCAAAAGTGAGTGTTTTTGTCTCATTAGGCATATGCTTCAAAAAGCACAACTGGAAAAATTCATATTTCGATCAAATGTCGCTCCCAATGAAGGCCAGAGATGATTGCATCGTTTGCTCTGCGGCTGCAGAGGGGACTGGTTGTTCCGATAAGCCTCCTGAAGATATCCAAAGCCCAGCAGGAAGTACTCAAGGCAGGCATGGTCATGGTGGTGAAGCTTACGATGTTGATGGTTAGCAGTATCTGGTTTCCCGTCGGAAGATTGAGTAGGGTTAGAGTAGTATAAAACTGAGCCATAGTATAAATGAATTGAATTCGTGCAATAATATATCTGTAAATAGTGTATATACAGGGTGATCCATTTAAACCAGTACCATGTGATTTACTTATAACTTTTTTATAAATAACAACAAAATCATACAGTAAGTTGAGAATTATACATGTGGTATTGGAGAATCATTTTATCAAAGCAACTGTTGGAATTGTCCTCCATTTTCTTGTAAACACAGCTGAACACGCCGCACCATATTCAGTGATGTCTCATGTAAAGTACGAGCTTTAACATTGCCAATTTCAGTCGTGATTGTTTCATGCAATGCATCCAATGTTTTTGGATGGGTTTTATAAACTCTACCCTTTAAGTAGCCCCATAAAAAACGTCAGGGGTAAGTTAAGTCCGGAGATCGGGGAGGCCATATATTTTTTGAAATTAATCTCTCATCAAAGAAGCTGGTTATGAGTTCCATTGAGACTTTCGATGTGTGACACGTAGCGCCATCCTGCTGAAAGTAGCCCTCTGTCAATTCAATGTCATCAAGTTGTTCCACAAATTCATTGAATATGCGGCAATAAACGTTAGTGTTGACAGTCTCAGAGAAAAAAATGGGGCCAATAATTTTCGTAGACGAAACCGCACACCATACACCAACCTTTTGTGAATGCATCGGTGTTTCACACATAACGTGTGGGTTTTCGGCAGCCCAGTATCTGCTGTTTTGGGAATTGACGTAGCCTGACAGATGAAACCAGGCTTCATCCGTAAACCATGTGATCGAGAGAATATCAGATCGCAAATTTAGAAAATTTTGAAACCATTTGCAGTAACTTACTCTCTTTCCCTTGTCCGGCTCCTGCAGCTGATGGAATACGTGCACTTTAGATGGTCGAATATTCGCATTTTTTTTTTCTTTTTCTTTTTTTTTTTTTTTTTTTTTTTTTTTTTTTTTTGCTGCCCTTTGACAAGTTCCGTATGAATATCCTGTGTGTTGGCTTAATCTGCGCAACGATTTCGTCGGAGATTGAAGTAAACGTTGCCAAACATCGTTCACACGCGTTTGGGGCATCGGAGGGTGATGTCTACCGCTACCGCTGAGAAGAGAACCGGTTTTCTCCAGTTTTTTTGCCATCGACACAATTGTTGACTTGCTTGGTACTTTTCGAACTCCAAACTCTCTTCGAAATGCTTGTTGCGTTTTGATGACAGAATTGGTTACCCAATACGATTTCACTAAAAACACGCTCTGGATAGAGTACTGCATGTTTCCGAATGCACGCAAAAGAATGACAAAGCAACAACAAACAAATCACGAGCTGAGTTACAGTTACGGTTAACAATCTTCTTCACGGTGGCGGTTTTCATTCTCCAGGAGTTGCTGCTTTTATTGGAAAAAAGAATAAGTTCATTGCGCGACCCCTTGCAAAAATGTAAGGTTTTTTCAGGGTACTGGTTTAAATGGATCACCCTGTATATAAAGGTTTTAATGCATGTAAAAAGTGGTGAATGTATTGACGTTGGAAACAATGCGACCAAGAGTATTAGGGTTAGAGTGTTTGATGGGTGGAGTGGAAGTTGTATATAATGTGCTTTAGCTTTTTAGTGATATGTTGCTAATAAGAAAATGTTGCGTGTTTGTGATGAATATGTGTAAGCAATTGTAATATGTAGGCTCAGAAAAAGATATTATAACAGAAATGACTCCAAAACTAGCAAAATGTATACAAGAAAACAGAGGGATGAAAGATACGAAGACCGTGAAAAACCTTGACGTGTCATGACAAGTCTGCTTGAAACATACGTACAACAAATGTGAGCAAGAGGAACAAAAACCTTAAAAGGTGGGTTTCTATTCATTGAAGCCAATGAAATACATTTTGTACATATGTCCTCTTCAGAATAATGAACAGTTTTCACACTACGCTGCATAAACATTTATTGTATTTTCTCTGATATCTGCACTTGTAGAAGTCTGATTTCAAAAATTTCTTGTGTGATGTATAGCATTCGTGGGGAAGAATAATTTCGATGTAAATTCCGATTATTCTGCTAGAGGTTGTAGGCACATATTTCTGCTTGCAACATATCTGCAGCTGTATCTCTGTGTATTTAATATACATGTGTAATAACCCAATTTACTGAAAAAAAAAATTTCAGGGTCTGTTCAGTACATTATCACTGAGCTGTTCTCTGAGATTCAGAGGTTAGCTCCACAAAGAAACACAATCCACCAGATAAATTTCTAACTGATTATTTACTTACTTTTGCCATATCAAACGTCTCTATTTACAGTAATCTTGGCATACAGCCCGAGCTTCACTGACTTCTATCACACGACGTGCCAAGACCTTCTGTGCTTCGTACTAATAATCTTCTAAAGCAACTTTTATGAGAATTTTACTAGGAAATTTTTTCATTAATAGCAAATTTTCGGAGAAAACTCTTCTCCTTCTTCAGGCTGTCTTGTTGTTGTCACTTTTTACTTGTCACTATCACGGTTACGGTTTACTTTGACGGTTACGGTTAACCTTGACAGTTTAGGTTATTTTTCAACAAATCCTGCAGACAGCCTGAAGAAGGAGAAGAGTTTTCTCCGAAAATTTGCTATTAATGAAAAAATTTCCTAGTAAAATTCCCATAAAAGTTGCTTTAGATTATTAATTCAATTAAACTAGGAAGCCATTTCTCAACATGAGCTTTATTCTAATAATCTTTTTCTCATGCAGACACTCCTGAATCTGGTCCTCCCACAGGGTGTGTCTACTGGTCATAAAAAAGTAATGAAATTGAGTGGGTGGTCATTTTTTTTTATTTTTTTTTTTTTTGGTATCAGCACCTGAAGAAGACAAGTTTGCGCACCTAGAAGAAAACACGAACCGGCATCCTTATAAACCTGTATGTAGTCGATGCCCCATGACATATATGTATATAAAAAAAGCATATGGCTTTGTCAAAACCTGATGCTGTGAAGAGGGAATATTTACAATTTTATGAATCTTCTAAAAAACAACTGAAACAGTCCAATCCTAAGAAAGACAAACTTGATTACTTCTTGATGAATTTACTACAAAGTACAAACCATGACTTTACCAACTTCTTACAGAAGCTGCTATGCATGTTTCGTGGCAATGCTGCAGTTGAAAGAGGCTTTTCTGTTAACAAAGAACTTTTAATTGAAAACTTAGAAGAAGATGCAGTTGTTGCAGAAAGAAGTGTTTACAGTGCAACAGAATCATTAGGTGGTTTAGCTAATAGTGAGAAAAAACTGAATGTGGACATCACAAAATCAATGATATAAGCTGTCAAAAATGCTTCATCAAAAAGAGTAGAAGCCTCAAAGAAGAAGAAATCAGATGAAGATGATGTGGCCAATTGTAAAAGGAGAGCAGTCCGAGAACTAAACAAACTCAAAGATAAGAAAACAAAGCTTATAGAAAAGACAAAAGAAGAAGCTGAAGTTCTAGATTCTGAGATAGCAAGTTTAGCTAAGATACTTAAACACTGAGTCTTTCACTGTGAAATTTCAGTCTCCATAAATTTTGTACATTCATAGTTTATATATTGCCTTAATAAAAACTTGTAAGTTTTTACAGCATTACCATGTTAAAAGAATTTGTGTATTAATAGATGTAATGATAAATATTTCTGAAAATAGCCATACCCCATGCTAGATGAGAGTTTAATGTTTTTATTTCTTTAAACACATAGAATTTGGTGAATGGCATAGTGCAAGCAGTGGCGGCTCGTGGCGACTGAAACAGGTGGAACCAGTAGCCGAAGTCAAACAATGAAATAAAAAAAACTGTCATTATTAGGCCAACTATTCAGACCCCAGCCCCACCCCCACCCCCAAGATTCCTTTATTCTGCCTCTGTTTACCCCCTTGACTCACAATAATGCCCAAATAAGGTAGGAATGTGTCAACTATTGTATTGCACACGAAAAAAAAATTCCTCAGAATAGATTGCGTAATTATTAACAGAAAAAATGTTAAAACTCCTTAAATAAAATTTTTACCTTAAAGCATATGAGCATTAATTTATGTTAGTTGTGCTTTGTGTTTCTTCAGATTTCTCAATTGAGGAATAATCACAGAATTCACAGGATTAAAAAATGTAGTGAAAAAATAATAACTCCAAATATATGTATGGAGGGAACATTTCATGAATTTCGTCCCATATAGAATGAGTACCATACTACCATTTGCATTATTTGAAAGGTTTAACATGTTTTTTTTAAAGAACTTGTGAAACCTAAAAACATATATGTACTCGTGCAAATTATACTTACAGGTTTTCTCATTTATTTATTTTTAACATAGAAAATCATCTTAGTTAAAACTGAAATTAGTTCTGCAAAGCGTTTGTAAACTTCATACTCTTGGAAACTCAAATTCTTGGGCTGATAAGGACAGAGTTTTTTTAAGTGAAGCTTTTCAACTCAAATTCTTGGACTGATGAGCACTTTTTTTTTAAAGTGAAGCTCAAACTAAACATTCTTGGGGTGATAAGCACTGAGTTTTTTTAAGTGAAGCTTTTCTTCCAGATTTAAAGCAAAGAACGGAGATTTTAACAAAATATCCATTCCATTCATTGTACTCAACAAGCAAAAAAGTCACGACACAAAGGAACAACACATCACCGAGAGAGACACACACAGAAAAAACAACTAACTGAACTTTGCTACGATATTTAAAACCCTCCCGCCACCTTTGAGCTTGGTCGGGGTAAGCTTCTCTGTCAACCCACGGCGTTAAGGAAATGGATACACTCCCGGCCAATCAAATTAGCGCGGGGCCAGATCACAGCTTTTTTGCACACATGGTAAAGACAGTGTTTTATGTAGGTCCAGGGATCGCATTCCTCCTAAAATTCCTAAAATTCCTAATATTTTGTGACCCTCCTTAAATTCCTAAAATTAGACCTAAAATTTGCTATTCATCCTAAAATTTTCGTAAGCTTATTTTTATTAAAAACACAACCGTTATTAACGCCAATAAATTTACCATTACGGTAAGGTAAAAAGACCTGTTATTGTAGAAACACAGCCTATATGCTGTGCTGCTGAAGGGAGGGAAAAATGACGCCATCGAGATGCACTTGCTTCGGGGCGGGCGTTCCATTTTTTTGCCTTCGAACAGTTTTTGAGAGTAACAAGAGATCTAAGGGAAAAGGGGAGGGGTCATTTTCACCCCTGGTTTGCGCTTTGCAGACGAACTCCGTGGCACGCAGAAGATCGTACTTTATTTTTGTACATGCCTTGTGGAACCTCCTCTTTCTGCTGATGTTTTGTTATTGTAAACCGCAGGTGGGTGGAAGCAAAGAGGAAACATGTGGTCTCCTTCCGTAACCTCCGGTAATGACGATGGGATGGTAGCTGAGTATTATCTTGGCAGGCAGTAGAGCACGTGATCATTGACCTTCGATCATGCGTCGGCGACAGCGACCTTCGATGCGCAATATATCTCGGCTCCGACTCGCTTTGACTGAACTTGCGTGAGATGCGTATGATAGTTTCTGGTTTTACGTCTTTTATGGTGTTCTCTGTGCTGTGTGCAGGTTCAGTTCTCTAGTGGTGACCTGCTTTTTTTTTTTTTTTTTCATATCTTCTGACATCCTCGCTGCCAAATTTCAGGAAGTTGTCTGGTTTTGCAATATTGGAACGTGTTTTTGTACTTCCCTTTCATTTTCTGGTTAGTAATACAAGTGTTTAAGATGCCTAAATCCAAAACGAAATTTCAAGATGCGTGGCTCGCCAAAGAATTGGACGGAGTGAAGTTGAAAGAATGGTGTTCTGCAACTGAAACAATATTTTCTGCTAAGTGTATATTGTGTTCAGAAATTTTCAACATTTCTAATAGTGGCTTTTCACAAGTAAAAGCGCATCATAAAGGAAAAAAACATTTGCAGAAATTTCAAAGTAAATTTCAAAATAAGTCCATCCTGAAAGCCTTTGGAGGACGGGATCTTCAGCCCAAAACAAATATTAGTGAAGTACTGAGTCATGATTTACAGTTGGCTAAAGCCGAAGCATTATGGGCCATGAAAGTTGCTAAGGACAATATGTCTTTTGTTTCATGCACTGAAACAGTTGAACTTTTCAAAGAAATGTTTCCTGATTCTGCTATTGCAGCCAAAATGCAACTTAAAGAAAAAAAGTTGCTTATGTGATATCACATGGATTGTCAAAATATTTTGAAGAGGATTTGAAAAAAGACATTGCATCTAGTAGCCCAGGAAAGGTTACTATAGCATTTGATGAAACTACAAATACACAAGTGAAACGGCAGTTGGATGTGTATCTCAGGTACTGGTCTTCAGAAATAAATTCAGTTTCTTGCCGATACCTAACAAGCGTTTTTCTGGGTCATGCAACAGCAGATATTTTGCTAAAAGAAATTCTTGATGTGTTATCATCCTTCAATATTTCGTTGAACAGAATTATTTGTGTATCCATGGACAGCCCAAATGTAAATAAGTGCTTTTTACGCAAATTCAATGAAGTTGTAAAACAAGAAACAGGCCAGAAATCTTTGGAACTAGGTTTTTGCAACCTGCATGTTGTTAGTAATGCATTTAAAATTTTTTGACAAGCTTAAATATAGATTTTGACGAATTTGCTACTGATATGCATTACTTTTTTAAAGAGTAGTGCTGCAAGACGAGAGGATTATAAATCTGTCGAGGATATAACATTGGTCACTGCCAAATTTCTTTTGCGTCATGTCAGCAACAGATGGTTAACCGTTGGTTCTGTAGCCCAGAGGCTCTTGGATCAATGGCTAAATATTACAGAATATTTTTTAAACTTCTTGCCTTCTCAAAAAATATTTGAAAAACAACTGTGCAATTCGGCAAGGTATAAAAGAATTCACTGTTTCCTGAAAAATGAGCTTACTCCTTGCTATTTAGCATTAATTTCATTTTCACACCAAAATTTTGAAAAGTTTTCATTATGTTATCAGAGTGAAGAACCAAAAATACACCAGTTATATTCTGATATAAATACTTTAATGAGGAATGTTATGGCTCAGTTTATCCAAGATGATGTTGTAGCAGGGAAATTTGGAGAAGACCTAAAGAATGTAGATTTTGAAAACAAAAATTCATGGAGAAAACTAGGGGAGTTAGAAGTTGGTATGAAGACAAAAAATCTCCTCAGGAATGTTCAGGAGACCAGGCAGAAATTATTTCTCTTAGATGTAAGATCATCACTAATTGCAACCACAAAATATTTAAAGTCAAATTTGCCATTCTGCAATCAAAAGCTAAGAGACATAGAAGTTTTAAAGGTAAAAGAACCAAAGAAAGAGTCAACTCAACTTTCAGTCACTGAAGGACTTTCGGAAATAACCAGAATTTCAAGTGTTTTGCATCTTTCTGAGGAACAAATTGATAAAGTAAGAGAAGAGTGGAAACTTTTAAATTGCGATAAGCCAACTCTAGATGAACTAGTGAAATTTTCAGAGGAAGGGCATATTCCAGTGCGGATTGATCATTACTGGCGTAATATATTTAGTATTAAAGACTCTAGCGGAAAAGAAAAATACTCAAATCTTGCTAAACTCATAAAGTCAATTTTAGTTTTACCTCATGGTAATGCTGATGCAGAAAGGGGATTTTCGGTTAACACTGCTCTGTTAAGGAAGGACAAGGCTAACTTAAAAGACTCAACTATAACATCATTAAGAATAGTTAAAGGGGCCATTAAACACTATGGATGTGTAAGTAAAGTTCCCATAACAAGAAATTTGTTAAATAGTGTTTGTGATTCACATAAATTTTATAAAGAGTATGTTGATAAGCTGAAGGAAGAAGAATCAAAAAAGGTAAAAAGAAAGGAAGCAGAAAGAGAGGGAAAATATGGAAAAGCAGCTAGAGAAAAAAAGAAAAGCTGAGTTTGATGACAAAATAAAAGAAAATGATGCAGAAATAAATAGACTTAAAAACGATAAAGAAGCCTCCCTAGCAATAATTCAAGAGGGAACAGAAAGAATGAGAAAAGCTGTAGAAAAACAAAATACTGTTGAAATAGCAGTTGCCTCTAACTTGATCATACAAGGTTCAGCTGAAATAAAGAAAACTGAAAGCAAATTAGTTGTGGTAGAAGCAGAAAAAGATAGGCTAATCAGGAAAAGGTTAAAACAATAATATGAAAAAAGTAATTCAGTGAACAATTGTACATAGTTCTTGGTTTTCAATTACCTTTTTAGGATATTATAATTTAATGTGAAACCTGAAAACTTTACTGTGAAAATCGTGAATTGCTTCTGGTTCAACAGCATATTAATGTTCAAAGTGAAACTTGAATGTGGTAAATATACTTGAATATGATAATAACACGTGAAAAGATAAGAACTGAACATTAGAAGTAAATCATACTTAAACTTTAGACATTAGACGTTATGCAAAAAATTTGGGTGTTAACTTCGACCATATATACTAATGGACTGCACATTGGCAATAGCTGCATCAAAGCCGCCATGGCTCAAACATTGGGCACGTCATCATCAGACTCCAAATTTCGTGTAAAAATGCTGTTATGATTACTAATTTACGCTGCAGAACTTCAGTGTTTTCGGTGTATTATGTGAATGCGCCTCATATATAATGAAAACTCTTCAGGTAAGTTTACTTATGAGCTATATACATGCATGATCGGGTTGTTTACATTTTGTGATTTATAATGTGATGAACATTTGCGAAGAATTTGGAACATGCATTCCATTTTTTTTTCTTAAGTTACTATATTTTTATATCAATAGCTGCAAGTTTCTGGTTAAGTAATTGAACTTTATTGACTTAGGTATTTAATTCGTTTCTTACCCATGAAAAATCATAGAACTTTCTTTACTATATCGCTCAGAGCAACCATAAGCACAGCAGGTGTAACCCATCTTTTTGACTGTTGTCATGTGATTTTATGTTGGAGCCAGAAATTTTGATGTCATGCGCAGTCTATCAGTATATATGGTTGAAGAGTGTGAAGCAAACTCTTTACAATGTATACAAAGTTGTTTTACTAGATGTATACAAATATACATCTAGTTTTTATTGAAATACACTCCTAAAATTTTCCTAAAATTTTTCTAAAAATTCCTAAAATTCCTACCTAAAATTTTCCAGAAGTATGCTATGATCCCTGTAGGTCTTCATACTGAATGAGACGGGGAGGAAATCGTCTCCTCTTTGCTTGCATAGTGATGTTACTGGGGCCTGTTGGAGCTGGCCCCAATAACCTCACACTCTGAGCGTGATCTCTTTCCTCAGGGAATAGTTTTTCGTTTTTGAGGGAAACTTTTCCATTAGGTAATGGTTTTTGAAGGGAAAGGTTTATCACCATGTAGTTAAGAGAAAGAATAAGAATCAGGGCAAATATATATATATATATATTTCTAGAAATAGAAATTCTTAGGTGGGGCCCGGCCCCTCTGGCCCCTAATGACGAACCGCCCCTGAGTGCAAGTCATACATAATTACATTATTCATGTTAAGCAATTTTAGTGACATAAGAATTACATTCAGCTTTAATCTCAACAGGCTTTCAGGTAGGGGTTCATTAAAAAGCACCCCACCGTATAGCCATTTTAGCAGCAATGCTATTATAGACACATCAGTTTTGCCTAAACTACTGTCGCATTGAATTAATTTCAGTGTTTGTAAAAATAAAAAATAACCTGGGATCTCAAGCCAAGTGTACTAGATTATTAGTCTAGAATGATTGTCATTGTGCCACGCGTTGTCGAGAAGTCATGAATTTAACTGAAGATGTCATGGAAAAGTCATGAATTTGGTTCATTGGAAATCAGTAGACACCCTGTGCCACGATTTCCTTGGCCTTCCTCTACTTTTCTTTCCTGTTTGTTCAGTACAGAAAACATTTTATTCACCTCTACTTTTCTTTCCTGTTTGTTTAGTACAGAAAACATTTTATTCACATTTCTTGCATGAAATAATGCATAGTGTTCTCCCATTAGGTGCATAAAGATACATTTCATTCTGTGCTTCTAGAAATCTTTGACAAAAGTTCTTTTTCAGCCATCTGCTATGGGATGAAGATTGCAAACATTATCCATTCCAAATAACCACTAATTTTTCCCTATATTGGCTTGGATCCTGGTGAATTCATCAAAAAAGAAAATATTGAAAGCAAAGTCATTGAAAATGAAATCACCAAAAGATGAATTTGTAGTAAGGCACGTTTTTTGAAAATTATTAGCTTCAGTAAATGGAATCATCTGTGAGGAATTATACCAGTAATTTAGGGCCATTTGAGAGTTTCCATTTGTTGGTTAACCAAGTGAATTGAAGCAAGTTTTCCAATACAGTTATTTTACCCTCGTTTTAAGAATAATATTCATTCTGTTTATAATGCTGCATTTAATAAAAGAAATATATAGATCAGTGACTTGTGGAAGCTTGAATCAATGACTGAACTTTATTTACCTAAGTTTGGGGATATACGTTATATTGACAAAAGTCACCGGTCACCCCTTCAAAAGCAAATGAACGGATCCGCTGCATTGTTTAGGTGCTTGGTACAGCTGCAAACGGTATAAAAACAAAGTGAAAAAAAAAGAAGCCTGCAGCTGACCGCAATCATATCGCACTGTGAGGTTGGAGTGAAAGTTTCGCGGCGGAAGAGAACCAACTTTGAGAAAAAGATTATTGTTGGGTATTATATTAGTGTGTTGTCCATAAGAGGGACCAAGAGGTGTTTAAACATACCCAAGTCAACTGGTTTGGATGTACTGGATAAGTGGAAGACACATAGCGTGCCTAAAGCAGCAAAACGTACCAGCAGACAAAGGAAAATCGGTGATAGAGGACGTCGAAGTCTCGGGAGAGTCATTACAGCTAATTGACGGAGTACTGCACAAGACCTCAGTGTACAGGGGAGTAAAAATGCTGGAACCTTGATATACAGGTGCATGCACCATTTGCAGAGAACTTCATTCCATGGGTTACCATGGTTGTGTGGCTGCTCATAAGCCTTTCATCTCCACTCGGAATGCTACTCGTCGTTTAGCATGGTGTACAGAACATTTATCCTGGACCGTAGATCAATGAAACGGGTCCTATGGACTGATTAATCCAGATACATGATCCATCAGTCTGATGGCCGTGTATGGGTATGGCAGCAGCCAGGAGAACGCTATTTACCTCAGTGTACTGTTCCTACAGTCAAGTTTGGAGCTGGCAGTGTACTCGTGTGGGGGTGTTTTTCATGGTGTGGTCCCGGCCCATTAGTTATCATGGACAAACCTGTTAACCAGCATATCTACCTCAATATTCTAGACAATTATGCCCTACCAACTCTGTGGCAATACTATGGAACCGAGCCTTGTTGGTATCAGCAGGATAATGCACCGAGCCATAAAGCAAGGACGGTTACGGCATGGTTTGACGATAATTCTGTACTGTGTGTTGACTGGCCAGCACAGAGCCCTGATCTTAAACCAATAGAGCACCTATGGGATGAATTAGAGCGCCACATAAGAAGTTTGGAACCAAGGCCTACTACTGAGCAACAGTTAGCCGCAGAATTATGTACTGAATGAAAGTGCATACCTATCGCTGCGTTCCAAAACCTTGTCGAAAGCATGTCTCAAAGGGTCAGTGCATGCATTAAGGCCAAAGGTGGACTGACACCATACTAATATACATAAAAAAATGCTATGTTGTGTTTCTCTTCTAGGTGTCGGGTGACTTTTGTCAATATAGTGTACATATACATTGCTAAATGATGGAGACAGAAAATTTATACAATCTAATTTACTGGATATTTTAAATATTTTTTTGATGTATTTATTTTTTCTTTAACCAGACTCAAATCTTGTATTTCTGTTAAACAATTTTAACAAAATTTAATAAATCTATGGCATGTGATTTAAAATTATAAATTAAAAATACATTAACTTTTTATACTCCAAGTGAAAGATTAAGAAGTTAAATATGCTAAAAGAATTGCTATGAGCAAACATATGATTTAAAATGCTGAAAATCTGAAACAATATATGAATTGTCAAAAATATAATTACAATAAGAAATAATTATTAAAGGTTTCCATAAAACATTAACTCTTGAACCACTGAAATTCTTTAAAAAATTCAAGAGTTTTCATCATTTCAAAATGATTTTAAAAATGCATTTTTGGCATTAAATGTGTCATATTCCAACAACAAAATAAATGGTTGTAATTCAAATTGGTCTTTAAAAAATTAAATTATTAAAATGCGTAAAAAAAGGGGAATAGTACAACTAAAATGCACCCATCCCCTCCCCATAAATGAATAGAAATTTACTTCAGTGGGCCAAGACTGTGCTAGCATGAAGCTCTTTGCACAAAAAATAGAAAATTTAAGGGTTAGCCCAGGATTAATAAAATAAAAAAAAAAAGTCAGTAAATATTTATACCAATAAAATATGATATTCTTTGTCCTGATACAGAAAGGAGTTCATACTAACTATTTATTGCTCTCATCAAGTGTGCCTTTGAAGCAGTGGTTTTTTTTCTTGTACTGTTAAAAGATATGATAATACTGCATATCCAAGCTATTAAACGAATTCATCGAAAAAAATTATTTTGATAAATTCACATTATAATTTTTGAAAGAGTCTTCTTTCAGCATAGTGCTTGTTTGACGCTTTCGTTTTTTGATTAAATCACTTTGATTGGTTTCATCTTTGATGGAGTTGTTTTTGATAAAATTGCCTGCTCTATGGGATAATGGGGTCTAAAGTATCCCAAGAAAGCATTGCTCCCAGCATAACACTGCCACGGCCGGCCTGTTTCTGCTCAAAAGTTCATCCGGGTGCCATAGCCTCTGTTGGTAATCGGTGTATCTGTGCTCAGCCGTCTACATCATGCACCAGGAATCTTGATTCGTCAGATCAGGCCACTTTCTTCCAGTCTGAATGATCTTGGGCCCATTTCATGCATTGTTGCCAATGACGTGCAGTGAGCATAGGGACCCAGCTGGGTCTTCGGCCATGCAGGCCCATGCGCAGAAGGCTCTGATGGATTGCGTGCTGTGGAACATTGCCCTCATCACCACTGTTGTAGCTGCAGGTGATTTGTCGCACTGTGGCCCTGCTGTCACTGTGAACAGTGGGCGACACTCACCGCTCCTCTTTGGCACCAATTAGCTGCGGATGACACACGGCTGGACGACGGTTCATCATTTAGTCATTTGTGCACCACTTTTGATACGTACTCACTACGGCAGCAGCACGGGAACAGCTCACAAGCCGCGCCGTTTCCGAGATCGTAGTTTAGAGGTGCCGTAGCATCACAATGTGTTCTTTATCAAACTCCGATAAATTGGCAACTTTTCCCATTCTGACTCCGAACATTCTACTAACTGAAAGCTGAGCGTTGAGCGTAATAGTAGTTGTCATTTTCTTGTAGGGCTTCCGTCCACAGTGAGTAAGAGTTTAGGTCCCAGCCACCTACAGCGAGTTCACCTTTTGGGCAGGACACAGAAACGGAAGGAATGGGAGCAAGTCAAGCGACTTTGACAGAACAGTTTGTAGTGAGATTAGAATACAGTAGATGGCGCCACCGTACAAGTACGATGTTGCACATAGAGGGGTGAGAAAATTTCGGGGGGGGGGCATAGGAAAGGATACCCATTTAACCCGTGGGTCCAGCCTGGGGGCCGTCACTTAACGTGCACGGCGGATATTCAGCGATTGTTAGTAAATCACACCAACTCTGAAAGATCAGCCCATGATCGAACCTGAGGACCTTGCATTGATAGTCTGACTCGCTAACCACTAAGCCATTCGCGGCTCACTAACTGAAACCCAATCGTAGGGTGTATATATACTGGGTGATCCAAAAGTCTTGCACATTTTGGAAACATAATAACTCCCCAAGTTTTGAAAGTAGGGCAACGCGGTTTGCGTAGAAATGATGAGAATGACATCGGATTTTTTATGAAATCACATAAAGTTTTACACATTTTACTTACATTTTTCATCACCAGACGGCGCCATAGGCGAACAGGTCTGGGATAGTAGGTATAAAAGCAGCAGCTGGGAAGCAACCACAAGTCACAGTGGTCCGTGTCAGTGTGCTGTCATTACTGGACAAAGCGCTCTTGGCGAAATTGTTCTATTGCAACGCTGAAAGTGCAAGTGCTACGTTGAGAGCCCACCGATCACTGAAAGGTGTTCGCAGTGGGAAAGGACCTATGGAAAGGGCTGCGCTGCAGCGAATGGTGAAAAATTCGAAGAAATGGGATCTTCGGCAGCACACCCACAAAGCTGTAGACCACAAACACATGCTGCTGCAGCAGAGACGATTACGCAGGTAATGGATGTGATTGCAATGTCATCCACACATGGTGACTCCTGTGCTTGCCATGTTTCTCGGCAAACAGGCATTCCATACGGGACTGTATGGCAAACACTACGATGGATTCTGCACAAATACCCGTAAAAAACTCCGACTTCACGAACTGCAATCTGGCGATTACGTGCAGCGTGAGGAGTTCGTAGCATCATTTTTTTGACAAATGGATGTCGACGAGAACTGACTGGTGAACGTTTTATGGACTGATGAGGCACACTTTTCCCTAAACGGAGTGGTAAACACGCACAGCTGCCGCATCTGGGCCACGGAACATCCTCGAGCAGTTGTTGAAGCGCCACTTCATCAGCCGAAAGTGACAGTGTGGTGTGGATTCACAGCTTCCTTCATTATCTGTCCTTTTTTTTTTTAAGAGGTCCGTGGCACCTCCTTCAAAACCGTTTCAGTGACAGGTGCACATTATGCGAACATGTTACGAATGTATGTTATCCCTAGCTTGCAAGAGCGGGATGCAGTGAATCTGTGCACATTTATGCAGGATGGAGCACCACCCCACATTGCACATTCCATTAAGCAACTGCTGCAAGAGACGTTTGCCGCAAAACATGTGTTGAGCCGGCACTTTCCGAAGGCCTGGCCTCCTCGGTCACCAGACCGGACACCCTGCGATTTCTGGCTGTCTGGTTACCTAAAATCACAAGTGTACAGATATCGCCCCACTTCATTAGCCATGCTGGAAGATGCCATTCGACACAATTCGGCAGCTATGTCACCGGACATGCTCTTCAATGCCGTCCATGATGTTTTTTCTCGTCTGCAGGCAGTGCTGGAACAGGACGGCCATCACATTGAACACCTGGTACAATTAGGTGTCTAACCTGGTGCAATCAGGTATCTATTTTTCTCGACATTTCCAACCTGTTGTTGCTGCGCCATCTGGCGATGAAAAATGTAAGTAAAACGAGTAAAAATTTATGTGATTTCATAAAAAAACCCGATGTCATTCTGATCATTTCTACACAAGCCGCGTTGCCCTACTCTCAAAACTCCGAGAGTTATTATGTTTTCAAAATGTGCAAAACTTTTGGATCTTTGGATCACCTGGTACTTCTATCTATGCCACCGTTCGGTCTCCAGGCGCCCTCATTTCTCTAGGCTGGGGGTGGTCATAATGTAATGCCTTATCTGTGTACATCTGTAAAGTGTATATTTTTTACTTTTCCATAAACACAGTTCTATCATTATTGGGCATGAGTGTTACATTCATCATTTTTTGGTAGGATTTCCTTCACTATGAAGAGCATTTTGCACCCATTTTCTTCTTCTAATTATGAACAACTGTTCTACTAGGGCATTAGGTTTTTTCCATATCTGTTTCTATATGTTCAATTTGAAAAACTTGTTTTGCTTTGGATATGCGCCGCTATAAAGAACATTTTGCTTACAGTGTGTGATTTTTTGTAGCACACCTCTCCACCACTAGTGGTTGCATATTGCTGTACCTTACTAGCAAATGCTTTACTGATTTTAGAACTTTGGTCGAAGCCATACTTTTTGTGACTGGCTCCATTCACTATGAAGAACAGTACTAATATATGTTTTAAAAATTAGTTTTTGTTTTTGTGTTTTTGTTTTTATCTTGTTTTTTTTTTTTTTCTTGTTTTTTTTTTTTTTTTTTGCTAAAATTATTTTCTTGTTGGTAGGGATTCAAAAGCCGTGCTTATTGCACCTAAGAATGTGGTATAATTTTTCTTATATTTTTTTTCATTGTTTTCTTTTTTTTTTCTTATACATAGCATTTTTAGCTATCATCATCATCATCATTGTCAACCATTATCAATCCACTGCTGGACGAAGGTCTCCCCAAGTTTCCTCCACAACGGTCTGTCTTGTGCCAGTCTCCTCCATGTCACTCCAGCATACTTTCGAATTTCATCCACCCATCTCCCATGGGGTCTTCTTCTGGGTCTTTTCCTGTCCCTTGGAATCCAATCTAAAATTTCGGCTGTCCATCGATGGTCTGTCCTTCTGGCAGTATGCCCAGCTCATTGCCATTTCAGGGATTTAACTCTGATCATGATGTCTTCCACTCTTGTCATTTTTCTGATCCACGAGTTCCTCTTCTTATCTCTCCTGGTTACACCAAGCATGCACCTCTCCATGCTGCTTTGAGTTGTCTGCAGCCTTTGTATGTCTCTTTTAGTTAAGGTCCACGTCTCTGCACCATACGTAAGCACTGGAAGGATGCATTGATCAAACACTTTTCTTTTAAGACATAATGGCATATTGCTCTTGAAAATTATGCTGTTTCTTCCAAAAAGCTCTCCAGGCAAGTTTTGTACGCCGATTAATTTCTTCATCAATGTGACCCTCACTTGATATCTGCTGTCCAAGATAAACATATGTATCTGTTATCTCCAGCTTTTCTCCATCAATCGATCACTCATTTTAATTGTAGAAAATGCTTTCTTTTGTGATTACATACATAAATAGCATTACTTCTTATTGACTTTCTTCTGTCATGTGTATGGTACATTGGCATTAAGTCACTGTCATTTGTTCTTACAGTGCTTAAGAAAAAATATTATGAACTGTACTAAAAAATGTTAGAAATATAATTACAAAATAATTTAATTTGAACAAGTATAATCATAAATTTCTGTTTTTAAGCTACTAAATTTCAACTTGAAATGGTTGTATGTGTTTGCTGTGTAATAATGCTATTCTCGCTTTTAAGCATTAATTTATGTGTAAATTTTCATGTTCAGCTGTGTTTAACTTTACATGTTTTGTGTTGTGTGTATGGAATTCTGTTATGTGTGTTCAGCTTTCAATAAGATTTGAAATCTTAAACTTGTTGAATGATATTGAATGCGCAGAATTCTTATTTAAGTTATTTCTGTGCAGAGTTGTTGGAGGACTTGATACATTGAATTCTATGGAACGCATTGAAACAGATGATGAAGATAGGCCTATTGTAAGTATAGCACATAAATTGTGATTTTAAAATAGTAATGCATAAACCAGAAATTAATGTACATATGTTCTCTAAATATTAGTGGGGTGAAAGTAACTGTAATATGCAGTGGCATTGATAGAATGATGTTAGTTATTCATTATAGGCATGAGACCCTTCTGTGGATTCATGGAGTTTCCTTTTTTTTTTTTTTTTTTCATAATCAGTTGGGTAATTCTTGAGATTGATACAAAACTGAAGAAAAATTTTGGAGAGATTGTTTTTTTTTTTTTGGGGGGGGGGGGGGGGTGTTGTACATAAGAATCTTGTATATAATTGGCTGCATGAAAGATGCTCTGTATGGAGCAGGTAAAGAATATATAAATTAGGAGGTAGACATTTTCCTCTTTGAGTCTTCCAAAAATGGAAGTGAGTTCAGGCTACTTCTGTAACTGTAATTTTTTTTTTTTTTTTTTTTTTTTACTTTAGATGTTTCTCTCTGTCCAATGCTGTTGTTGACTATCATTTTATTGTGTAAATGTTACCTATATTAGGTGTACAAATAAGTTCTAAAGCATTTTTGTGTGACATATACCGCTATTTTACATATCCGATATTCCCCAGCGTTGTTGTCATGTGACTGTAACTAGTCCAGAGTATAAAATCTGACACAGAAGCTTTCTCGACAATCAAACGCACTTGCACAACGGTAGGTGAAAGATGGCAAGCTATATTGCATTTATTCAACACCGCATTCATTACGAATTTCAAGGAAAAAGTGCTGCAAAAGCATGTGCATTGATCAGTTCTGTTCTGGGGGAGAATATTGTATCGAAAAGCACGTGTGAATTTTGGTTTAGACGGTTTAAAGCAGGTGATTTTGATGTTAGTGATCGAGGATGTAGCGGCACCCCACAGAAGGTTGCACATGAGAAACTGCAAGCATTGCTGGATCAAGATTTGTCTCAAACGCAAAAAGAACTAGCTGAACAATTCGGGGTAACTCAACAAACCATTTCCAACCATTTACACGCAATAGAAAAGATTCAGAAGGAAGGAAAATGGGTGCCATGGGAGAGGACCTGAGCCAGAGGAACAAGGATGAGCGTGTCATGAAGTGTTTGAATCTATTGAATAAACAACACAGAAAGTCTTTCCTGTGGAAAATCGTTATGGGCAGGGGGTAGAAAAATATTCTGAAATCTGGTGGCCAGCTAATTTTTTTAGTGGCCAGACACTAGACCCGAGGGGGGGGGGTTAAATATCAAAGTCATGTGCACTTCTGTCCAAAAAAATGTTCTACCCTCAGCTTATCTTTCCCTGGCAAATGATAATAAAACATAATAAACGGTACTCACTCTATTTTTGTCTGGGACTCGCAAATTCTTGATTTACTGTAATTTTCGTCGTTTATCTCCAGACCCTGGAATTCGAACAATTTTTTTTTTTTTTTTTTTTTTTTTTACCTTCGTATAATCTGCGCCAGTTTATAAATCGCAGATTGTGACATTCAAAAGAAAAAAATCGCCGTATGATCTGCATATCACAAATGCTGATCCAAAAGCAGAATTTTCAACAGAAAAGTCGGTCACATAAAGACCCGGAGTGCGAAGAAATAATGAAAAAATTATCTTATTAAATAAAGAAATTAATTTTTAAAGGAAACTTTTTTTTAATATTTTCATCATCGGACTGTTTCAAAAGATGCCTAGTGTCGTGGCATCCATAGAACACAAAAGCTCCAATTGCATAGAGCACATAGAGCTCCAATTGCATTACACATTGCCAATGACGAAACGCTGATACAGAACAATTCATAGAAATACCATATATACTCACATGTCAGTGGAAAGTTTGTGGAAGAAATCCTGCTTTTAAAGTAGGGGAGTCAGCTTACACACAGGTTAAAAAAAAAAAAAAAAAAATAGGGCTGGACTTCCGTGAATTCTCCCACGGAGTTTACCGACAGGTTTGTTTATGTTTTAGACCATGGCATTTTGCGTGCCACTGCGCCCTAGTTTTCTGACCTTTTGAAACCTATCGCGTAGTGACACAATCATATCCTCAGCTGTGCCCCCACTTTAAGTTTAAATTCGGCAGTATGACTGAAAAGTTGCCATTTCGAAGACATCATAAGTAGCAATGAAGGAAAAGATCATCATCAAAGACTTTGGTCAAAATGGCGAAGGACGAGCTAAAATACAAGGCACAGCGCACACGAGATCCAGAACATGGAACTTTGAAATGAGGCATGCATGTATAGGTTTGTGCAGCGAGCGCTGTGCGTACATTTTTCTTTGCCAATTGATGAAGAGACGGCACAAGCACAGTCAGCATTTTGTCTTTCCCAACAATACAAAGACAAAATATTTCCGCCGTCCCTCCCTAAAAACTTTTGGTGTCTTTCATTATGGCACCCCCCCCTCCCCCCTTCATAAAAACTCCTGAACTGATAATTTTTCTAAGTGAGTTCCTTTTCCAATTATACCCTCTCTTTTGCACAATTACCCTGCGGATTTTTTTTTATAAATCGGTGTTTATCTACGGATTATACAACAAAAATTATGGTACATGTTTATCAGCCATGTTTTCCATGGTGGCCCGAACAAATTTTTTGGTCGGCCCAGGCGACCAGGCATCCGCATTTTTCGACCCCTGGTTACGAGTGATGAAACGTGGATGTGGTACGACAATCCCAAACGCAAAAAAACACTGGTTACACCCTGGTGAAGCAACGACTTCGACACTGAAACACAATATTCACTCCAAGAAAGTTTTGCTTCGCATCTGGTGGGATATGAAGGGTGTGCTCTATTATGAACTATTGGAACAGGGTCAAACTGTTACTGCTGATCGCTACAAGCAACAATTGCTGCGATTGAACCAGGAAATCTGTCGCAAACGTCCGTTCACGGGCAAAGGATTGCGTCCCATGAAATTACGGCATGACAACGCTGTCGCGAAATCAGTCAAGGAAACATTATTGACGCTTGGCTGTGAAGTTTTTGGAGCACCCGGCGTATAGTCCCAACATAGCCCCTTCAGACTATCGTTTGTTCCAATCGATGCAACATGGTTTGTGTGCTGTAAGGCTCCGCACGTGTGACGAAGTGCAAAAATGGGTTGGCGACTTCAGTGTGTCACATGACGAAGTATTCTTCATGGCTGGAATGCGTAAGCTGCTCAAGCAATGGCAGAAGGGGATAGATAATGATGGCTCATATTTTGATTCATAAAGTTATTGTTGTTTTCTCTCAAATTGCATGTTGCGTTGTCTTAAAGCGCTTTAAAACTTATTTGTACACCTAATATGTAGGTCATTCAAAAAGTAATGAAACTGAAGTGATAGCGGCAAAACAAACCCATGCAGGAAAATGCAGTTGCCTGTGTCAAAACACCTGCAAGGTCAGTCACTTAACGGCATGTTATTACAGCGCTCCAGTAGTTCATTCTTGTAGTAGATGGCATAGAGTTCAGGCATGTTTCTGTAAGCCAGTAGGGATTTAAAACTGGATCAAAGAGCAGCTATAAAATTTGCCCTGCATTTGAATAAAACCACTAGAGAAATGCATCAAGTAATTAATATAGCCTATAAGGAAGATGCTTTTGAGTGCAAGAGTTTTTGAGTGGCACCAGAAATTGGTGAACGGTGAAGAGTGTCTGGAAGATGTTCCACACTCCTGTGTGAAGACTGCTGAATGACCATTGAGGAGGTTGTTAATGTGATGCAGATCTCCGTTGACGTCGTTGATGGGGCATTATTTTGATATCATCAGGGGATATTAAAAATCCGTTAATGGCCTCAAAATAATGCCCCTGCACATCGAGCTTTGTTTACCCAGAAGGTTATCCAAGAACTAGGCATCGAAATGATAGCACACCCACTCGTATTTGCCAGACCTGGTGCCGTGTGGCTTGTACCTATTCCCTGAAGTGAATAAACTTCAACGGTGTTGGTTTGCATCAAATACTAAACTGAACAATGGTGTGATGAGTATCCTGAACAACTTGTCGAGGTAGGACTTTGCACACACCTTCTGGAAGCAGATAGCAAGGTGGGACTGGTGCATTTTCTGTTGGACAATTAGGATCACAAAGGCAAGATCCTTATATACCCATAAAACAAAATCTAGAGATGTCCAGTGACCGTGGAGGTTATGGAATAGTGCCTCTAACCCCTTCACTTGGACATGGTAAGGAATAATTCATACTGATTGATTTTATCATTTTCATGTTAGGGGGAAATGATAAATGGCACAGTGATTGACCAGGTGAATGAGTTTGTGTATTTAGGATGCATGTTTGACAGAGAGAACAAATTAGATGTTGAGGGAATATCTAAATGGCACAGTTATTGACCAGGTAAATGAGTTTGTGTATTTAGGAAGCATGTTTGACAGACAGAACAAATTAGATGGTGAGGGAACATCAAAATGGCACAGTGATTGACCAGGTGAATGAGTTTGTGTATTTAGGAAGCATGTTTGACAGACAGAACAAATTAGATGCTGAGGGAATGTCTAAATGGCACAGTGATTGACCAGGTGAATGAGTTTGTGTATTTAGGATGCATGTTTGGCAGAGAGAACACATTAAATGGTGAGGGAACATCTAAATGGCACAGTGATTGACCAGGTGAATGAGTTTGTGTATTTAGGAAGCATGTTTGACAGACAGAACAAATTAGATGGTGAGGGAACATCAAAATGGCACAGTGATTGACCAGGTGAATGAGTTTGTGTATTTAGGATGCATGTTTGACAGACAGAACAAATTAGATGGTGAGGGAACATCTAAATGGCACAGTGATTGACCAGGTGAATGAGTTTGTGTATTTAGGATGCATGTTTGACAGGGAGAACAAATTAGATGGTGAGGGAACATCTAAATGGCACAGTGATTGACCAGGTGAATGAGTTTGTGTATTTAGGATGCATGTTTGGCAGACAGAACAAATTAGATGGTGAGGGAACATCTAAATGGCACAGTGATTGACCAGGTGAATGAGTTTGTGTATTTAGGATGCATGTTTGTTGACAGAGAGAACAAATTAGATGGTGAGGGAACATCTAAATGGCATAGTGATTGACCAGGTGAATGAGTTTGTGTATTTAGGAAGCATGTTTGACAGAGAGAACAAATTAGATGGCGAGGAAACATCTAAATGGCATAGTGATTGACTAGGTGAATAAGTTTGTGTATTTAGGAAGCATGTTTGACAGAGTTAACAAATTAGATGGTGAAGGAACGTCTAAATGGCATAGTGATTGACCAGGTGAATGAGTTTGTGTATTTAGGATGCATGTTTGACAGAGAGAACAAATTAGATGGTGAGGGAACATCTAAATAACATAGTAATTGACTAGGTGAATAAGTTTGTGTATTTAGGAAGCATGTTTGACAGAGATAACAAATTAGATGGTGAAGGAACGTCTAAATGGCATAGTGATTGACCAGGTGAACGAGTTTGTGCATTTAGGAAGCATGTTTGACAGAGATAACAAATTAGATGGTGAAGGAACATCTAAATGGCATAGTGATTGACCAGGTGAATGAGTTTGTGTATTTAGGAAGCATGTTTGACAGAGATAACAAATTAGATGGTGAAGGAACATCTAAATGGCATAGTGATTGACCAGGTGAATGAGTTTGTGTATTTAGGAAGCATGTTTGACAGAGATAACAAATTAGATGGGGGAACATCTAAATGGCATAGTGATTGACTAGTTGAATGAGTTTGTGTATTTAGGAAGCATGTTTGACAGAGATAACAAATTAGATGGTGAGGGAACATCTAAATGGCATAGTGATTGACCAGGTGAATGAGTTTGTGTATTTAGGATGCATGTTTGACAGACAGAACAAATTAGATGGTGAGGGAACATCTAAATGGCACAGTGATTGACCAGGTGAATGAGTTTGTGTATTTAGGAAGCATGTTTGACAGACAGAACAAATTAGATGGTGAGGGAACATCAAAATGGCACAGTGATTGACCAGGTGAATGAGTTTGTGTATTTAGGATGCATGTTTGACAGACAGAACAAATTAGATGGTGAGGGAACATCTAAATGGCACAGTGATTGACCAGGTGAATGAGTTTGTGTATTTAGGATGCATGTTTGACAGAGAGAACAAATTAGATGGTGAGGGAACATCTAAAATGGCACAGTGATTGACCAGGTGAATGAGTTTGTGTATTTAGGATGCATGTTTGGCAGACAGAACAAATTAGATGGTGAGGGAACATCTAAATGGCACAGTGATTGACCAGGTGAATGAGTTTGTGTATTTAGGATGCATGTTTGTTGACAGAGAGAACAAATTAGATGGTGAGGGAACATCTAAATGGCATAGTGATTGACTAGTTGAATGAGTTTGTGTATTTAGGAAGCATGTTTGACAGACAGAACAAATTAGATGGTGAGGGAACATCTAAATGGCACAGTGATTGACCAGGTGAATGAGTTTGTGTATTTAGGAAGCATGTTTGATAGACAGAACAAATTAGATGGTGAGGGAACATCAAAATGGCACAGTGATTGACCAGGTGAATGAGTTTGTGTATTTAGGATGCATGTTTGACAGACAGAACAAATTAGATGGTGAGGGAACATCTAAATGGCACAGTGATTGACCAGGTGAATGAGTTTGTGTATTTAGGATGCATGTTTGACAGAGAGAACAAATTAGATGGTGAGGGAACATCTAAATGGCACAGTGATTGACCAGGTGAATGAGTTTGTGTATTTAGGATGCATGTTTGGCAGACAGAACAAATTAGATGGTGAGGGAACATCTAAATGGCACAGTGATTGACCAGGTGAATGAGTTTGTGTATTTAGGATGCATGTTTGTTGACAGAGATAACAAATTAGATGGGGGAACATCTAAATGGCATAGTGATTGACTAGTTGAATGAGTTTGTGTATTTAGGAAGCATGTTTGACAGACAGAACAAATTAGATGCTGAGGGAACGTCTAAATGGCACAGTGATTGACCAGGTGAATGAGTTTGTGTATTTAGGATGCATGTTTGGCAGAGAGAACACATTAAATGGTGAGGGAACATCTAAATGGCACAGTGATTGACCAGGTGAATGAGTTTGTGTATTTAGGAAGCATGTTTGACAGACAGAACAAATTAGATGGTGAGGGAACATCAAAATGGCACAGTGATTGACCAGGTGAATGAGTTTGTGTATTTAGGATGCATGTTTGACAGACAGAACAAATTAGATGGTGAGGGAACATCTAAATGGCACAGTGATTGACCAGGTGAATGAGTTTGTGTATTTAGGATGCATGTTTGACAGAGAGAACAAATTAGATGGTGAGGGAACATCTAAATGGCACAGTGATTGACCAGGTGAATGAGTTTGTGTATTTAGGATGCATGTTTGGCAGACAGAACAAATTAGATGGTGAGGGAACATCTAAATGGCACAGTGATTGACCAGGTGAATGAGTTTGTGTATTTAGGATGCATGTTTGTTGACAGAGAGAACAAATTAGATGGTGAGGGAACATCTAAATGGCATAGTGATTGACCAGGTGAATGAGTTTGTGTATTTAGGAAGCATGTTTGACAGAGAGAACAAATTAGATGGTGAAGGAACGTCTAAATGGCATAGTGATTGACCAGGTGAATGAGTTTGTGTATTTAGGAAGCATGTTTGACAGAGATAACAAATTAGATGGTGAAGGAACATCTAAATGGCATAGTGATTGACCAGGTGAATGAGTTTGTGTATTTAGGAAACATGTTTGACAGAGAGAACAAATTAGATGGTGAGGGAACATCTAAATGGCATAGTGATTGACTAGGTGAATAAGTTTGTGTATTTAGGAAGCATGTTTGATAGAGAACAAATTAGATGGTGAAATTAGTAGGCGAGTGAACTCTTCATTGAAAATCATAGCTGCTTTAGGAGGATTTCACAGGAATGATGGGTTCTCAAGAAAGTCCCAAATGACCGTATATGAAAGTGTAATTGTTCCTACTCTGATGTATACAAGTGAAACATGGGTGTGCAGAAGAAACATAGGAGTCATTTGTGTGCTGGGGAGATGCGTTTCTTACTGGGGATTTGTGGCATGACACTCTCTGATCATGTGAGAGATGAAGACATGTTACAGGTGTGTAATGTGAGGCAAAATGTTGTTAGTAAGGTGGAGACTAATATTCTTAGGTGGTTTGGGCACGTTGGAAGAATGAGTTATGAGGTTCTTACTAAGAAAAATTTTTCAGCCCAAATGGCGGGAAAGAAAGGTAGAGGAAGGCCAAGGAAGTCGTGGGAGGATCAGATTCAGGAGTGTCTGCATGAGAAAAAGGTTGAGTATGAATTATAGAAAGTATTGTGCTCATTGTGTGATGGTTGTCAGTGAAGCCCTGGCTGTGCGCTAAGATCACTGAAAATGGAATCGTTTGATACGGCAGCAGTAAGTAAATAATCAGTTCAGCATTTATCTGGTGGATTGTCTTTCTTTGTAGAGCTAACCTCTGAATCTCAGAGAACAGCTTAGTGATATGTTTGTATGTACTTAAAGGGAACCTCACGGGAAAATATAACGTATACCAGCAATGGTAATTTTCTTTATACATATTTTTTCAAAAACTATTGCGATTTGCTCTTCCAAATTTTGAAAGTAAATAAATAAAATTCTTATCTAATATATGCCATAGTTGAGATTTTAAAAAAATTGTCAGAATTGTTTTTAAAACTCAGCTTATACACTGGTGTGCAAAAATTAAGGACAAAGAGGAGAAATTAGTATAACAGCAGAACGAGCAGGCAGATCGGACCGAAAGACCACTCAGGAGATAGACTAGGATCCGGTACGGTAGGGCATGTGCATATATGCAGCATGACATAGAGGGAAGTGTCGGAAGGGTACAAAGCACACGGGGGGTGTACGCTCAGCAATTCCGTGAAAGCTGATGCACGGTGTACATCGGTTTGAACGACGTCGAGTTGCTGCCACCATGTGATATGGCCAACAGGCAATCCAGTAGATGACATCTGGATGACTTTACCCGAGGTCGCGTCATTGGGAAGTTGGAAGAAGGTCGAAGTGTGACTAGTGTGGCCGAGGAGTTCAGGATCGCTCACAGGATCATTTCACAAGCCTGGAGAGCATTTCAAACAACAGGAACAGCTGTCCGAGAGTTTAGCAGTGGTCGTCCACGAGCAACCACGGCGGCGGACGACCGGTATATTGTCCTACAGGCGATAAGAAGCAGACAGTGGGAGAAAACGCAAGGGACCTGCAACAGACAACTGGACGTCCGTTATCGCGTTTTACTGTGACCAGGAGGCTGCACAAAAGTGGTCTATTTGCACAACGACCAGTACGGTGTGTGCCATTAACACCTGCTCATCGGAGACGGCGGTTTCTGTGGTGCCAAGAACACAAGAACTGGACACGTAAGCAATGGGGAAGAGTTCTCTTTACGGATGAGAGCCGATTTAGTCTGATGAGCGATTCTGGATGTGTACACATCTGGAGAGAGCAGGGAACATGCAATCACACCTCCAACATCATCGAAAGGGACCGGTTTGGAGATGGCGGAGTTCTCGTTTGGGGCGGTATCATGCTTGCAGGGTGCGCATGCGTGCTTGAAAACCTGGAAAGTCCTGGAAAATCATGATTACGTTTTCAAGGCCTGGAATATCCTAAAAAACGGTGTTTTTTTAATGCTGTCTTGAAAAGCCTTGAAATTTGAAATTAGTGCTTAAAAAAATGCCCTTTTAGGAAATCGTGCTACTGTTACCCCTTCATTTTTTAAAGTTCCTTTCCTCTGTTCTCAAAGAAACTGCCGGCAGGCAACGGTTTCCGACTTGCACAAAATCCTACTTTGGCTGGGGAAAAAAAAAAAAAAAAACACTACTTCCAATGCAATAAAATTGGATAATTACTAGTAGGTCGAAGGGGACCTTGATGTCCGTCGGACAACTGAGAACGGAAGGGAAAAGAAGAGGCATTTAGCATTTGCAGGGGGTCGCGCATGTACCAAGTCAGCTGGCATCCACCAGTGAGGAGTATGCCTGAACAACACATTCATCTTCTTCTTGTTTATGTTCATGCCACCCTCCCTCCCCTCAAGAGACTTCCGCTACTTATGATAAAAAATAAGAAAACTATCTTTGCGAATTTTTCACGAAAGTGGCTGAAATTTTTACATTCACTGTTATTAGATTACAGAAGCTCACTTCCAAAATTCCAATTGAATCGGTTTAAAACTTAAAAAGTTAGCATTGGTAATTTTTATTATGGACAAGTATGTGTGCCTCTTTGGACAGTGAGCCTCCAGCAGAAAGGGTGTTACCATAGCAACAGTTGATTGACAGCTGGGAGCGCCGATCTGAAGCCCTCGGTTAGGAAGAAAGCAATTTAAGCAAACACCTGTTTATCACTTCCACAGCTCAAAAGGACAAGGAGAAAATTTTCAGAAATCAATTTTTCCGAATTTTGAAAATAACACAGTAAAATTTTTACAGTGGTTAAGATACATCACAATAAAGTTCTAGTGCAAATTTCGCCAAATTCCGTTAGGAACTTTAGCAGATGCAAAAAAATATATATATATTCCGTTGCATAATCGGATTGAAAAAAAGAAACAGTAATTATAAATTACGGGAAAAGCAAGTGAATTATTTTTTTAGATGCCATGGTTTATTTAAACAGAGTGATCCTTAAAAAAAATTTCTGTGATTATATGTATGGACTCTATTTGAATTACAAACATACATTTTTATTCAGACGTCTTGAGTTACTGTTTTAATAAAAAAATAATCTGTAAATAAAAAGTTTTCAATGGATTTAAGCAATATTCAGCAGATAAACAAACGTATTTTAGTAAATTGCAACATCATGACATAAGTTTGGTAATTTTGTCCAAAATTGGGGAGCATTTTTTTTTTTAATTTCCTATTATAGTTAGGGTGAAGAGGAAGGGTGCAACTTGACAGTTCAGTGAGCTGCAGGTGGTGATTTATGGCGATGTGCCAAATGAAAAGAAGCCATTCCATCAGGTCATTCCAAAGGTTGTGAGTGTGCGTGGACGCGTCCTCATGCTGTTTGATCTTAATCGGAATGTTTTTGTGCAGGGGGGGGTGAGAAATATCCGTTTCAGCTTTACAGCTTTCACGGCTCTATTTTTTTCTTTTTTTCTTTTTCTTGGTAATGAATAAAAATCATAGTTGCTGCATTCACCATTGATCCATGTTTGCATTTTCTTGAATATAAACAGCAGACAATCAGAAACATGGTGTTGGGCGTGTCTTGATGTTCTTCATTTTGCATATGCTGAATTCAGTTCTGTTGGAATAAGGAATGACTTATACTGTGAATATATACAAAACTACATATTTTTGAGCTGAAAAAATATGTCTACTTGTACACAGTAGCTAACGTGTGAACTCAGATGAAGACAATCAGACATACGGACGTCTGATTCCATAAAAATAAAAAATCAACATAGTTTTTTTATTATACACAACAGGTAAAAAAGCAAAAACATGTTTTTAAACGTTATAAAGGAAAACGGATTTTTGAAACGCATGACTTGATCTTAATTTCTGAAAGTTTCTTTTTTCCACATCCTTTTTTTTTTTTTTTTTCAATTACAATACACTGTAACAGGATACTGTGTGTTGTGTCACTTAGTGATATGGCAGATTTTCGGTTGCCGATATCCGCAATCGTAAGCGGCAGTTGCATTGCGATTGTTGATGATGACAAGATAAATACTGGAGTGATGTAAAATGTTGCATAAACTAAAAAAAAAAAAAAAAAGTCTCCCCCCCCCTCCCGAACTTTTATGCGGTCATCATAGCTGATCAACCATTTCATTCCATGAACATCAGCACATTTCAATCATTTGAACATTGGGGGTATCTGAAGGAATTCAGCCGTGCCTAAGCGCCTAGCGCAACGAAAACATGCTAATTTTGGACAGTTCTATTCCCTTCTCCTGTACCATCCCTTATAATTGAGAGTGCATACTGTAGTTTCAAATATTCTATTTATGAGCTAGTTTTCGCGCTGTTCGTTATGTTTTTATTTTCGAAATTACTAACCCTTTCAAACTATGGTTGCAGAAACGTTTATGCTTTGGGTTTGTCTGTACGATAATTCGCATGAAAGCGGTTGGATTTAGGGGAAATTTTAGTATGCTGTTGGGTACAACCTGGAAACCTACTCCGTTGAAAATGGTCGAAATTAAATTCAAAGGCCAAGACATAAGAGCAGTATTTGTTCTCCAAGCTTAGGAATGTTAACTCACATAAAATCTGTTGGATTGCAACAAAGTTTTGGTATGTTATCAGGGAGGAGAAACCTACCCTTGTAGAAAATGGTCCAACTTGAATTCAAAGGTCAGGGCATAAGAACAGAATTCGTTCTTTACGATCTTGTGCTTGATAAACTTGATCCATTTGCATAAAGCACATTCATCCATTTGCATCTTTCATCATTTTTATTACTTAAAACTGAAATTACTTTTAAAAAATAATTTGAACATGATACTGTAAAGCGTAATAATCATCCTGGAATTTTTTGTATGTGTCCTGGAAAAGGCCTGGAAAGTCCTTGAATTTTTTCCCCCAAAAGTGTACGAACCCTGAAGCCGTACTGACCTCCACATCTTCCAAGGAGGTTCAGTCACTGGTGTCCGCTATTGTACCGAGGTTCTCCTGACTCACGTGCGTCTGTTTAGAGGTGCAGTGGGTTCTGAGTTCCTCTTCATGGACGACAACACTACACCTCATCATACAGTGGCTGTCACAGAGCTGTTCGAGAGTGAAGATATTCAACGCATGGATTGGCCCGCAAAGTCCCCGGACCTAAATCTAATCAAACGTGTGGGACCTCCCGGGAGAGTCTTGGCAGCACGTCACCAGCCGCCAGCACATCACCAGCTGCCAGTGACGATTCCGCAGCTGCAATTGGCGCTACAAGATTAATGGGCCATGATGCCTCAACAGCTCCTTGACAACCTCGTCCTCAGCATGGACAGACATTGTAAATCCTGCAACGCAGTCAGGGGTGATCATATTCCTTACTAAAGACTGGATTTTTCTTGGCAGCCGCCTATCACATGGACGTTTCTGTCTTCTGTCCAGTTATGCTCAAAGCTACCTTTTCAATAAAGTGCCTTTGTATCCTTTGGATTCCTTGTTTGGACGGTTTTCCTCACTTGTCCCATATTCTTACATCTTGGGGATCTTATGGTATGATTTGAGTCGATGTGGAACACTTCTGCACGACGTTACATTTGAAAAACCGTCTCGTCCATAATTTTTCCACACCAGTGTAATTAGTCGGTAGTTTAAACACACTTACTTCCTTGTCACTAAGAAATGTTATTGTAACAAACTTTTCTATTTACATTTTTCACTCTGATATAGCTGAAAAAATAGCCCAAGCAACTCTCATCTATCACATTCATCAATTTTTTACTCCGTGTACGCAAAAAAACTATCTATAGGATGAACAGCAGCAGATCATTGTACTTAGCCTCCAAAATTCAGTTCGATACCGCAGAAATAAAGCAGCAATAAAAATGCAACATCTATAAAAAAATATGCTATTACAATTTAGCAAGAGCTATTAAATTTATTTTATGTGTGATAAAAACATGCAGAAAATCCAACAATAAGATTTTTTCTACTTACATGAAAGTTCCATTTAGCATGTGCTCTGTGAACGAACAATGGTTGACCCACAGACTGTTGAACAAGAGTTGTCCACATGTTGCCTCAGGCAAAACCACCCTCCGTGCTGATGACTCGCAGAGGGACTGGTTGGAGCTTAGGTCTCCTTGACTGTAATCGGATTACCCAAACCATCCCCTCAGTAGCTCATCAGTTGGAAAATAGTTGGCTTTACGTGAACATTCAATAATAATGTCTTGCCTACCAGATTGGGAATAGAATATGGTGGTACAGCGTCGCGCCTGCTTTAATTTGCAAGGGTGTGCTACCTGTGCCTGACTGTTTGCATGCTGCAGCAGGAAATGGGACTCGTCGCTCCAGACGAGCTTCTTCCATTTGTCAAGAGTCCATTGCTGATGTTCCTTTTCCCATGCGAGGCGTTGTATACGATGAGTGGGTATCACCATGGGCACACTCGTTGGTCTTTGGCTGTGGAACCCCAGGCAAAGTGCATGGTGCATGTGGAAGTAGGTCGAACTTCACCCCTGTTGTACTGGTGGGTTAGTTGGGTGACTGTTGCACATTGTTGTTGAGATACCAGTTGTGACACCAGACGCTCACCTCCAGGATAAACTGTGCATGGCTGACCAATGTGAGCCCTTCTGCTGGATGTCTCTGCATGATTCATCCAGTTCTGGTACACCCTTGATACAATCACCTCCAGGGTAAACTGTGCATGGCTGACCAATGTGAGCCCTTCTGCTGGATGTCTGTGTATGGTTCATCCAGTCCTGGTACACCCTTGATACGGTCACATCCAGGGTAAACTGTGCATGGCTGACCAATGTGAGCCCTTCTGCTTGATGTCTGGGCATGGTTAATCCAGTCCTGGTGTACTCCCTTGATACAGTCACCTCCAGGATAAACTGTGCATGGCTGACCAATGTGAGCCCTACTGCTGGATGTCTGTGCATGGTTAATCCAATCCTGGTACACCCTTGGTACGGTCCACGTCCAGGATAAACTGTGCATGGCTGACCAATGTGAGCCCTTCTGCTGGATGTCTGTGTATGGTTCATCCAGTCCTGGTACACCCTTGATACGGTCACCTCCAGGGTAAACTGTGCATGGCTGACCAATGTGAGCCCTTCTGCTTGATATCTGGGCATAGTTAATCCAGTCCTGGTACACCCTTTATACAGTCATTTCCAGGATAAACTGTTCATGGCTGACCAGTGTGAGCCCTTCTGCTGGACGTCTATGCATGGTTAATCTAGTCCTGGTAGACCCTTGATAGAGTCACCTCCAGGATAAAGTGTGCATGGCTGACCAATGTGAGCCCTTCTGCTGGATGTCTGGGCATGGTTAATCCAGTCCTAGTGTACTCCCCTTGATACAGTCACCTCCAGGATAAACTGTGCATGGCTGACCAATGTGAGCCCTTCTGCTGGATGTCTATGCATAGTTAATCCAGTCCTGGTGTACTCCCTTGATGCAGTCACCTCCAGGATAAACTGTGCATGGCTGACCAATGTGAGCCCTTCTGCTGGATGTCTGTGCATGGTTAATCCAATCGTGGTACACTTTTGGTACAGTCTCCTCCAGGATAAACTGTGCATGGCTGACCAATGTGAGCCCTTCTGCTGGATGTCTGTGTATAGTTCATCCAGTCCTGGTACACCCTTGATACGGTCACGTCCAGGGTAAACTGTGCATGGCTGACCAATGTGAGCCCTTCTGCTTGATGTCTGGGCATGGTTAATCCAGTCCTGGTGTACTCCCTTGATACAGTCACCTCCAGGATAAACTGTGCATGGCTGACCAGTGTGAGCCCTTCTGCTGGATGTCTATGCATGGTTAATCTAGTCCTGGTAGACCCTTGATAGAGTCACCTCCAGGATAAACTGTGCATGGCTGACCAATGTGAGCCCTTCTGCTGGTATCTGGGCATGGTTAATCCAGTCCTGGTGTACTCCCTTGATACAGTCACCTCCAGGATAAACTGTGCATGGCTGACCAATGTGAGCCCTTCTGGTGGATGCCTGGGCATGGTTAATCCAGTCCTGGTACACCCTTTATACAGTCATTTGCAGGATAAACTGTTCATGGCTGACCAATGTGAGCCCTTCTGCTGGATGTCTATGCATGGTTAATCTAGTCCCTGGTACACCCTTGATACAGTCACCTACAGGATAAACTGTGCATGGCTGACCAATGTAAGCCCTTCTGTTGGATGTCTGTGCATGGTTAATCCAGTCTTGGTGCACCTGTGATACAGTCTATGGGAGCAGACAATAAATGCTGGTCTTTCTGAAATACTGGCACCTGCCCTCCAGGCTCCAACTATATGGCCACGGTCAAATTAGTGTAAATCTCCATGTTTCTCCATTGCTGGCAAGCATTTACTGATTACGTACAGAGGATAGGTGTTCACAATTTGTAATAGCCACACGTGATGTTGATAGCATGTGGTACTTTATCACTCCGAATATTGGAAAATGGGAGGGGGTGTCCTGATGGGAAGCTTACTCAGTGTATATCCCCGTCAAGTAGAAAATCATTTATGACACAATTTATGCAACTCCGAAAGTAAGTACTTTGCAAACAAATCGCATGCTGAACAGAATTACCCAGAACTAATTAAAAGTTGTAATACTGTTGTTTGTGTTTTATGTTTTGAATTGCTTTTCATATTGTGCATCATTTATAGTAACTATAAGCAAAGTTGTATTGAGTTTTAACACTATGTAAGTATCCTTTTGTAGTTCAAAATTAATTTTTTTAATGTTTTTAGGAGGATATAAAAGTTTTAAAAGTGGCAGTTTTTGTTGATCCTTTCCAAGAAGTGGATGACCAGGTTAGTATAACAAATGAACCCTTATATCCTTCTGAACTTTTTCATATATCAGAGAAAATTACTGTAAGGATATTTTCACCAGCTTTTCTCAATGGGTTATGCTGATTATTATTTGGTGAATTGTTCCCAAAGTAAATTTATAGTGTATGATAAATTTACGAGGAAGTATTAGTGAAAAGACTTGTTTTTTTCTCAAATATCAGTTATCTGAGAGGTTGTGGGATTAAAGCTAAAAATAAGTTCTGGTGTAGCCATTTTATGAATATAGTGCTTTTTTTTTTATATTTAAATTATGTGAGTTCTTAATTTTAAATAAATTAATGGAATTAAGAAAACCACAATGTCAATGCTTTCTTATCTGAATCTTTTATGTTGCAGTTTTGTTTGTCTGTAAAACTACAGTGTATTGGTAGAGAAGGAATGACAGAAATCCACTTAATACAACAAGAATTGATAAATATGTTAAAGTATTGATAAAAAAAATCAATGCTAGAGTAACATAAAAGTAAATATCTTACTGGAACATAAAAATGTTTGTGTTTTCCTGGGTGCCTGTTAATTATTCAGACCGAAAGTTTCATAGTAACAAATAAATATCCACTAATGGGTTTGAATACTACACTGGTGTGCAAAAATTAAGGACGAGACAGTTTTTCGAATGTAACGTCGTGCAGAAGTGCTCCACATCAATTCAAATCATACCATAAAATCCCCAAGATGTAAGAATATGGGACAAGTGAGCAAAACCGTCCAAACAAGGAATCCGAAGGATTCAAAGGCACTTTATTGAAAAGGTGGCTTCGAGCACAACTGGACAGAAGACTGAAATGTCGATGTCACAGGCGGCTGCCAAGAAAAAATCCAGTCTTTAGTAGGGGATATGATCACCCTTGACTGCGTTGCAGGATTTACAACGTCTGTCCATGCTGAGGACAAGGTTGTCGAGGAGCTGTTGAGGCATCGCAGCCCATTCGTCTTGTAGCGCCAATCGCAGCTGCGGAATCGTTGCTGGCGGCTTTTGATGTGCTGCCAAGCGTCTCTTGAGAAGGTCCCACACGTGTTTGATTGGATTTAGGTCCGGGGACTTAGCGGGCCCAATCCATGCGTTGAATATCTTCACTCTCCAACAGCTCTGCGACAACCACTGTACGATGAGGTGTAGCGTTGTCGTCCATGAAGAGAAACTCAGGACCCACAGCACCTCTAAACAGATGCACGTGAGGCAGGAGAACCTCGGTACAATAGCGGACACCAGTGACTGAACCTCCTTGGAAGATGTGGAGGTCAGTATGGCTACCAAGCATGACTTACCGCCCCAAACGAAAACTCTGCCACCTCCAAACTGGTCCCTTTCGATGATGTTGGAAGTGTGATTGCGTGTTCCCTGCTCTCTCCAGATGCTTATACATCCAGAATCGCTCTTTAGACTAAATTGGCTCTCATCCGTAAAGAGAACTCGACCCCATTGCTGATGTGTCCAGTTCTTGTGTTCCTGGCACCACAGAAACTGCCGTCTCCAATGAGCAGGCGTTAATGGCATACACTGTACTGGTCATCGTGCAAATAGACCAACTTTGTGCAGCCTCCTGGCTACGGTAAAATGCGATAACGGACATCCAGTTGTCTGTTGCATGTGCCTTGCGATTTATCTCGCTGTCTGCCGTCTGTCTCTTCTCGCCTGTAGGACAATATACTGGTCGTCCGCCGCCGTGGTTGCTCGTGGACGACCACTGCTAAACTCTCGGACAGCTGTTCCTGTCGTTTGAAATGATCTCCAAACTCGTGAAACGATGCTGTGAGTGATCCCGAACTCCTCAGCCACACTTCGACCTTCTTCCAACTTCCCAATGATGCGACCTCGGGTCAAGTCATCCAGATATTGTCTATTGGATTGCCTGTTGGCCATATCACATGATGGCAGCAACTTGACGGCGTTCAAACCGATGTACACCATTCAATAGCTTTCACCGAATTGCTGAGCGTACGCTACCCGTGTGCTTTATACCCTTCCGACACTCCCTCCCCTACGTCATGCTGCATATATGCGCTTGCCCTACCGTACCGGACCCTAGTCCATTTCCTGAGTAGTCTTTTGGTCCGTTCTGCCTGCTCGTTCCGCTGTTATGCTAATTTCTCCTCTTCGTCCTTAATTTTTGCACACCAGTGTATTATGTACCTCTTGATCCATAGTCAATATGAAGCACATTATTGGTGTGTCATTCACTTTCTTTGTGGATTCATTGACGATTCTCAACACATGTTGCGATTATTCCAACTATATTCCATTGGGAGGTGAAACACTTGGTTTTAATCTTTTCCGTTATGTACACTATTGTGTACGTAACAGAAAGATTCAGTGTGTTGAGAATCATCAAAGAATCCACAAACAAAGTGAATAACACACCAAAAATGTACTTTGTATCGACTATGGATCAAGAGCTACGTAATAGTATTTAGACCTATTAGTGGATATTTATTTGTTACTATAGTTACATAAAAAGCGGAGACAATAATGAAAATGAGACATTTTGGTAGCTACTTCTACCTTCATCTTTTTATCTTTTCATATGTCTTACTATGGCTGGTGAAAAGTAGAAGTGGCTACCAAAACATCCTGTTTTCATTGTTGTATCCCTTTTTTAGGTAACTTTTGCATCTGTTTTCTTATTAATACTTTAATGTGTTTGTCAATTCAGTATATTTATGGACTTTTGCAGTAATTGTAGCTTTATTCAAGCTAATAGTAGCGCAAGAAGCTTAACTTCAAAAGTGATGTCCAAGTTGAGCCCTGGTTTGAGTGCCAATGTGACTTAGGGTTTATAAGTAGAGGTTGGACGAATCCTAAATTTTCTCGAATCCGAATCCTAAAAGGTTCTCGAATCTCGAATCCTTCGTATAAGAATAAATTGTAAGAAAAAAGGGAAAGAAAATACTTCTGCTTAAAATTAAAAGTTTTTAATTAAAGCAAAACTTCAAATCTGTGTTTAATGAAAAACAAATTAAAGAATACAGTTTTCAAAAAATATACCAATACTTATTTACAGGCACAAGATAAATCTCTCTTAAGTATGTGTAAATGCTGTGGTTAGCGATATAGACTGTGTAGGAATAAAAACAATAAAGTGTGAGAAACACTGAGATTGTTACAAAAAATACAGACCGGATAACACTGAGCGTATACTGATAGCGTGCGCAAGTGGGACGCTGTGGAGAGTTCAGTAGAACTAGAAACGCTGAGCTGTAGAAAGAGTAACTTGAGAGAAAGAGTAGCGACACAACTCAAGTTCACACTCCCCTTTTGTTCTCACGCTCATTACCACGGTAACAGCTGCTGGGAAAGAGATAAAATATGGCTAAGTCACTTTTCCCACTATACTTGAAGTATGGTGGCTAAGGCACTGTCCAATGGGAGACTCTAGTCGCTCTCTGTGTTTGGCTGAACAATTCCTTTACTGCTGCATCCAGTTTGGAAGTAACGAACTATTTTAAATAGCTGTGTACACACTGTAGACGATCTTCTTTTATTGTTTTCTATTGTCAGAACTCATCATGCTGACAAAAATTCTAACAAATATCACTCTAGAACAAGCACCAAACGCCAAGTTTTTTAGTTTAAGATTCGAATGACGAGATAAGCACGAAGATTCGAGTTTTCAAATCTCGAATCTTTTTCAAGATTTATTGGATTCGGATGTCCCATCCCAAGTTATAAGCTAATCTTGCGGCATGCACTCGCTCCATTCCATAGATTCAGCGGCCCTAAATTAGGGATGGACAATTGATTGTACCTTTAAATGCGCATGGTGGTTGTTGGAAATAAAGAGCAAATAACAAAATTAAAAACTACAAAACTTGGATTCAGGTCTTCAGGAACTTTTGCCCTGCCACCTAGACTGATGAGCCATTACATTATGACCAGTGGTGTATATTGGAGGCTAGCTGCAAAGCTCAGAGAATGCACAAATAAAAGTCAATTAAATATACACAAATAAAAGTCAATTATCAATGATATTAAGATATGTCGATGCTTTCGCTGCGAAAAAAACACGAGCGGATTCACTTCTTTCGATTATGAGAATCAGTCTGGCGAGCGATGATCAACCACGTAACGCAAGTAGGTCTTCGAGAGACTTTGCTGTTCTGATGTGAAGAGCTTCAATACTATCTCCTGCTGGCGTTTCCATGACAACATGAATGAGCTACGGAGCTTGTGAGTGGCCATTGCTTTGGCCAAGGGTTCGCTCCAAAAAAGAAGACTTCGGACTACCTCAGTCCCTCTATGCTTCCAGCGCATGTTTCTCGAGAGTTGTTTGAGTTTCTGTGAAGTGTCAATGAATTAAAATCAGAGATATTATATCTTAAATTCGTGGCTTTGTTGGATTCGAACTGTTTTGATAAATTTTGTGAAAGCTTCTCTGAACATCTGCTATCAGAGCTTAAAGAACTCTATGCTTTACACCCTTGCCACTGTTTCACCAGGATTTTCGCTTTCTTGTTCACGATCACATCAAGCGAATGTGGCGGGGTCTGTGGGACCAGGAGGTGGAAAATAAACTGCATCATATTAAACCTATGCTTGGAATCTGGAAATCCTCATATCGTTGGAACCGTAGGGAGGAAGTGTCTCCGCATTGGGCATTGTTGTTTCACTCACCGCTTTTTGCTGTGGGGCGACACTGCGCCGATGTGTGAGATGTGCAATTGCCGACTCACCGTCACTCATCTTCTGTGTAGCTGTGTTCGTTTTCATGATGTGCGTTTTCACTTATTTCATTCTCATTTGTTGACTGAGGACACCGCTGCACTGCAGTGGCTCCAAGATGACCACTGTGATACTGTCCCTGTCTTTTCATTTTTAAAACAAATTGACTTTTTTAAATGTATCTAGATTTTAGCCCTTCCATCATTCTCATTTTTCACTTTTACTGAATCAGCCAGATTTTAAGCTTTATACCACATTTTTAATACTATTTGTTTGTCTTGTGTCTGGCTCTCTTTGGCTAAACATGGCCCTTGCTCCATAAAAATCAGCCAACTCTATGCTTCAAATTTTGATACAGCACGATTAAAAAACGAACTGAAGGTGTTTTATTCCCTTGATGAATACAAAACAAATCAGTAAGCGACATTACTTGTTACATAAAGTTGAGTAACTGGACATAGTGTTTATTGAGATGTACAAATTAGCAGATCTAATACTAAACTGTTCATTAACAACTGCAACTGCTGAAATAAGTTTTTCCGTATTAAAAAGAATCAAGATATACATACATGAGATTCTTCCGCGAATTCGCGGAATTCCGCTTTTTTCGGCATCATTGTGGTCATTCTCGAGGTCATTGCAAAAATGAAGAGAAATTTTTCAGGATATTTTAGGGGGGGGGGTCGTCGTTCTATAGAAAAATAAATAAAAAGCGGAATTCCGCAATTCCGCTTTTTTGTGGAGTAAAAGAACTAAGCGCTTTCTAGCTTAAAGCGTTGTTTTTGGAGCAGACGCGGGGGGCAAGAAGAAATATTGGATGGTGGAGTCAGGCGCTCAATTTGTTTACTGCTGTCAACAATGGATGGGATGTCAGTCACTTGAGCATCGCTGCGCAAAGGGTGGAAGCTCCGCCTACTTCGTGCGTTACGGAAACTACCGCAGCCCTTTCCGTGTCTTGCGGGAAATCGCCACTCTGCATTCTATCAGGGCCAAACTATCTGCTTAATTCTATCAGTGACGTCATCGCCAGAAACTCTCTCTTGTAATTTCCAAATGTACCCGAATGCGTTCCCACTTTTCTGAGATCGTTCGAGAATCGAAGCACTCGTGAATCCTCTTCCTACGGAGTATGCCAAAAATACGGAATCTCCGTAATTATTACGGATTTCCCCGGGATTACGGGTGACTAACAAAAAAAATTATGGATATTCAGACAAAAAAAATTATGGATATTCAGAATTTCGCTGTTATTAAGAAAGTTTTACTGATTTTGTAAATAAGCGACGTAAAAGCCTCTGAACAAAGTTTGTAACACAGCCCTTTGTCTTTTTTTTTTTTTTTTCTTCTCAGATGGTGGAATTTGTTTTGCTTGTTTCAAAGTGTGAACAAAAAAAATGCCCGTCGTGCTTCTTTCGCCGTGGCCCGGGATTACGTCGACCTGAAGCATCTGAATAAAGTTCGTGACGCAGCTTTCTTTTCTTAAATTCGTTCTACCCTCCCCCGAAGAGAGAATTTTTTTGCTTGTTTGAAAGCTAAGTGGAAAGGAAGAATGGCACCACGCCGGAATTATGTAGGCCTGGCGGGCTTCTTTTGCCGTGATCCGGAATTACGTTGGTTCGGACGTGCTTTCGCTGTTGCCCGGAATTGCGTCTGCCCGATGTCTCTGAACCATGTTCATGACGAACCTTTTTGGTTTTTTTCTAAGGAGGAGGAATGTGTTCTGCTTGTTTGAAAACTTAGTGGAAAGAAAGCACGGCGCCCGGCTAGGATAACGTCGGCCCGAAGCCGCTGAACAAAGTTCGTGACGCAACTCTGTTTCTTTCCTTTCTTTTTTTTTCTAAGGAAGAATGTGTTTTGCATGTTTGAAAGCTAAGTGTGTGTGTGGGGGGGGGGCACGGCTTCGGGCCGTTATTACGTCGGGCCGAAGCCTCTAAAAAAGTTCGTGACGCAGCTTTCCGGTTTTTTTTTGCTTTTTATTTTATTCTTTCTTTCTAAGAAGGAATTTGTTTTGCTTGTTTGAAAGCTAAGTGGAAAGAATGTGTCATGGGAGGCTCAAAAACAGGGTGAAAAACAAGAATTCGGCAGAGAAAATCTCCCCACTTGCTTGACGTTGATGGAGATTCATGTCACCATATTCACAATGCAAGCAAAAATTTTGCAAGCCATTTTATAAGGTTACATTGAGAAAAACTTTATTGACTTCTTCCAAGACTAAAAACTTAAGCTGTGGATATGTTTCTAATTCTTGCAAGTTTCTAATTGCTTGACTAAATTCACAAACTTTCCTAGACAAATACTTTTCACCTCAGGATTTAGCTAGTAAAGATTCACTTGTAAGTTTTAAATCTGATTTTTTAAAATATTTCATTTTATTTTGTTCTTAAATCCCTACTTTTCTATTGTGAATATAATAATGTGCTTCACTTTAATATTTACTTACATAATTTACAGAAAATAATTCCATATGGCTAGCACACTCTTAAATATTGTATATATGCTGTATTTGAATTTGCTCACCGCGCGTTCGTGTGTCCCAATTTTTCACGCAGTTAAAAAGTTCAGCTTTTTTTTGTCATCGGCCAGTCTCATGTATGACTCTTAGAGCCACACAAGGAAATGCATATTCAAGCAACTTGGCTGGTTTGTTAATAGAGAAAAACATTGTTTCTAAATACGAAAAAGTACTCAGAAGAAACATTTTTGTGAAAACGTAATACTCAAGTTCACAGAAAAGGAAAGAAGAATGGAGTTCATGTACAAATAAGTGTTCAAATCCTAATCCTCATAATTATTTGGTATCATGTTAGCAATAGCATGTATCTAAAATTTAGAAAAAAAATGTTACTTCTATTACTGAACAATTAAAAAATAAACTTTTTAAAAAACAGTACTGTGGGGGAAGGGGGTGAGATAGCCCAGGTCTCGGACCCAAGATACATGCCACTGAATATGACCACCCACCCCACCCCCACCCCCCACCCCCCGGCTTGCAGAAATGAACTCGCCTAGAGACCAAACGGTGGCACAGGTGAAGTTCACAGTCAATATATATACAACCCAAGGACCGCCTTTTGGTTAGTAGAGTGTTCTCAGTCAGAATGGAAAAAGCTGCCTATTTATCGGAGGTTGATATAGGACAAATTGTGATGGCATGGCGCTTCAAAACTACAATCTCGGAAATGGCGCTGCTTGTGGGTTGTTCACGTGCCGCTGTAGTGAGTACGTATCAAAAGTTGTGCACAGATGGCCAAACGATGAACCGTCGTTCAACTGTGTGTCGTCCGCAGCTCATTGAAGCCAGAGGGAGTGGAGACTATGTGCATTGTTCACAGTGACCATAGGGTCACGGTGTGTCAAATCACCCACAGCTACAACACGGCAACGTAACCAAAGACCCAGCCAGATCCTCGTGCTCACTGCAAATCATTACCAACAATACATGAAATGGGCCGAATATCATCGAGATTGGACCGCAGATGATTGGAAGAAAGTGGCCTGGTCTGTCAAATCAAGATTCCAGATTTCTTTTTAATTTTTACCATAGATACACATGATAGTGAAACCCTGAAATCAAAAAATATTTTGCCCAATAATGGCTGAGATACAGGCATGTGAAAAATGGTCATTTTGGCCAAATGGTGGCCATCTTGGATTCTGCACCAATGTCAATAAATGTAATAACTTGACAACTAATGGTTCAAATTCAATAATTCTAGTACCAATTTGGAGCTATTTATATCAGGATTGCATATACACTATCTACCAACAAGTAATTGGACACTTGTGATAGCAAAGAAAAGCAAAGTTTATTCACCTTCAATAGTTGGTGGAGCCTCCACGAGCGGCGATTACAGCTGCGACCCTCCGGGGCATACTCTCAACCAGGCGTTGTACGACGGCTAGCGGTATTTTCTTCCACTCGGCTTGGAGAAGACAGGTCAGTTCCTTCACCGATTTTGGATGGTGGTGGCACCCCTTGAGTCGACGCCCCAACTCATCCCAGAGCTTCTCCATAGGGTTAAGGTCCGGGCTCTGCGCAGGTCAGTCCATTCGATTAACCCCATTGTCACCATACCGAGCCATGGTGGACCTCGCAACATGACAGGGGGCATTGTCATCCTGAAAGTAACATGGGTCCACCCCGTAATACTGCCACAACGTAGGAAGCGCATGGTCATCCAAAATGGTGCAGTAGGTCTCGGCGTTGAGTCTACCAGGAATTGCGACCAAGGGTCCCGTGCCATACCAGGAGAAACACCCTCATAGCATAATTCCACCGCCGCCGAACTTCACAGTTGGCACAGTACATTCCGACAGGAAGCGTTCTCCAGGCAGACGCCAAACCCAGACCCTGCACCCAAACGGTAGAGGGTGAACCTTGATTTGTCGCTCCAGAGAACCTTTTCCACTGTTCAACGGTCCACTGTCGACGTTCTTTGCACCACGTTAGCCGAGCAAGCGCTATTGGACTTTGTGATCAAAGGCTTGTGTGCGGCAGCACGTCCATGATAACCGAGTAGATGGGCTTCCTTACGGATAATATTCTTCGAAAGAACATTCCCGGATGCCTGTTGAAACTCCTCGCGGATGTGGCTTATCGATTTGGTACGATTCTTCCGAATTTCTCTGGCTAGCACCCGTTGGTCTCTAACTCCCAGTTGTGTGGGTCTGCCGGGTCGGGGCATTTTCCGACAGTCACCTCTCATCTTCCACTTGCCAATCACGTAGGCCACTGTCAATTTTGGGTACTTCAACTCACTGGATATGTCACGTATGGATCGGCCATTTCTGTGATACCCGATGATTACACCTTTTTCGAAATCAGAGAGCTCCGAACTGCGTGGCATCTTGCATGAGACTGGTTGTGTTGTTGTTTCCCACACGATATTTAACGGCGGCGGCCGTGACGTGTATCAGGACCGCAGATATCGTCGATTGCAGGGGTGTCCAATTACTTGTTGGTCGATAGTGTAGCTGTTAAAGTAGATGCCATGAGCTCAGCTCATTTGTTCCCACATGGTGAACTTAATTTAGTCACTTAAGGAATTAATGCCAAATGTTTAGTGCAGTTTTTAATACTGAATGTGCCCACTAGACAGCTTCTCATGAAATAATGTTTAAAAGAAAAAGGATAAATCATTGGAAGAGAAGCTTCCTGAATTAGTAGTTTCATTCGTGCCACACATTTGTCAGTCAGGTCTAAAATCAGGTAAAAAGTAATAACTTATACAGTGAAACCCCAATCTTACATGCCCACATTTTACATTTTTCCATTTTGAGCAACTTTTTTCTAAAGTCCCAATAATTCTTCTACATAGTGTTATACATTTTCTAATCACACAATTTACCACTTCAAATTTCATTTAAAAATTTTGGTGCTAAACTTGATTTTTCTCTAATTTCGTATCATATCTTTATTGGTTTCCGTACATGTAAGATTGCTTTAAACCAGTTCTTCCCCCTTCTGCAGCTTTGCTTAGCAGAATCTGATGACCAGGTTGCCTTAAATCGGTTGTTCCTCCCCAAAATTTGTTGAAAGCACATGACGACCAATTGTAGCATTGCCACATTCCTCATACTGTACATGTTTTATCTTAGCAACTTTGCTGAAGTGCCTCGTCTAGTGCTGTAAATTCCCATGTTGAGCAGGCTTGCATTCTAGCAACTTTGCTGAAGCCTCCGTTGTACAAAAAGATAGTGAATTTCATGGAACTAAAGTTGAATTAGCCAGTCTCTTGGATTACAAGTTTCAAAACTAAAAAGAATTTTAAAACAGAAGGAGTCAATCAAAATTACTTCGGAAAGGATAGGTCATGGTGCTTATACAAATACTAGTACATTCAAAAAGTTCCGGAACTTCTTTAATATTTGCCAAATGTCAGTGAATTACATCTTTCCCCGCTGAGCAAGCGAAGAGCATCATGTGACCAACCAGCCAGAACCGGTTTGATCCATATCCAACATGTATGTGGGTAGTTAGCAATCACAGGCATTCGAGGCTCTCCGTCGCGAGGGCAACGATGTCGAATTTTGAACAGCATTCAAGTGTAAAATTTTGTGTTCTGCTCGGAAAATCTTTCGCTGAGACTTTTCAAATGATTAAGTCAGCGTACGGCAAGAGTGCAATTAGTCGAACTAGAGTTTATGGGTGGCATCGAAGATTCGAAAACAGGCAACAAAGTATCGAGGTGATGAGAGATCAGGACAACCTTCAACATCCACAATGGATGAACAAATCGCCATTGTCAAAGAAATTGTGAAAAATGACCGTCGAAAAACTGTTGCAGTGATTGCAGAAGTTGCCGGCATTTCAGTTGGAAGTTGACATGTCATTTTAACAGGGAAACTGGGCATGCATCACGTGTGCCAACAAATTGTTCCCAAAAACTTGACACAAGAAAAAATGGATGAGCTCATGCAAGTTTACGGAGATAACATCTATGCAGTGGATTCAGATCCCAATCTCTTGAATCGATTGATCACTGGCGATGAGACTTGGTGCTTTCTATACTACCCCCAATCCAACCGACAGTCAAAAGTGTGGAAATCACCGTCGTCACTACGACCAAAAAGTTCAAGGCTGACCGCTCCAAAAGAAAGGTCTTGTTAGCAGTTTTCTTCGATTGCAAGGGGGTCGTACGCAAGGAATTCCTTCAGCATGGTGGTACCGTCACTAAAGAACAGTGCGTCAACCTCCTGAAACGTCTCCGAGAATCAGTGAGACACAAGCGACCCGATCTTTGGAAGACCAACTCGTGGGTGCTCCATCACGATAATGTGCCGGCTCACAGATCCCTCCTGGTGTCCGATTACCTGTCCAAACATCACATTCCCGTTCTTCCACAACCAGCTTATTCCCCTGATCTCGCCCGTGTGACTTTTTCCCCGGATGAAGAATTTGCTTAAGGGTGAGGCTTCTGAAGTTCCAAAGAAGTGCAACAAGCTGCGACGGAGGCACTGGAGGATGTGGCAAGAGAAGGCTTGCAATCTGCATTTAAATCTTTGTATGAGCGCTGGCAAAAATGCATAGTTGCACAGCGTAACTACTTCAAAGGAAATGCTGCATAAACAGGTATTATATGTACTCATTCTTTTTAATATAAAAAGTTCCAGAACTTTTGAACGTACTGGTATAACTCTTGTAACTTATTGTGACTAATGACTGCCTGATGGTCTTAGTTGAAATGTCTCTGGCACCTCCTTTATTGAAGTTGGAGATGATACACGGCAACATGTAATGTAGATCAAGCCTGATAAAACTCTATGAGAACTGTCCAAGGAACTGAAGACCTCCCATATGACCATCAACACCCAACTTTTGAAGTTATGATATCCGTGTAAATTGTGCAAATGGGTGCCCCATGCTTTGTCTGACCAGAATCGGATGCAACGCTACTCCATTGCTGTTGCACTGCATGAAAGAGAAATGGGAGGGGTTTTGCATCGGTTGGTGACAGGTGACGAAAAATGGATCACACACATGAATATTATGTGACAAAGAGCATGGACCAAGCAGGGACAACCCACACAGGTCACTAAGCCACCCCTTCATGGACGGAAGGTGATGCTGAGGTGCTGGTGTAATTGTCACGGTGTGATTCAGTATGATCTTTTATCCCTGAACAATACCATCACAACAGATGCTTAGATCCAACAGTTGGACCGTTACCATGTTGCACTGCAAGAAAAGCGCCCAGCGTTGATTAATCGCCATGGAGTTGTTTTTCACCAGGATGAGGCTCGTCCGCACGTCGCTTTATGGAACCCAGCAGAAATTGCATGAGCTGGAATGGGAAATATTATGCACCTGCCTTATTCCCCGGATCTTACCCCGTCAGACTTTCATCTCTTCCAGTCCCTGTTGAATTTTTTTGCTGAGAAAAATTTTGCTAATCATGATGATGTGAAACGTTGCATAGATGGCTTCTTCAATTCCCGCTTGCCAGACTTCCCTCACAATGAGATCTTTCAACTTGTAGTGCAGTGGAACAGGGCAGTGGTCAAAGTGGCACATAGCTATTGTCGGTATGGTGCTCGACCATAGATCCACATAGTATAAATAGGAGGTTTCGAAAGAAATGCATACCATTCCACATAATTGTTTTGTTTTGTTTTTGTATTAAAAAATTAATGTATATAATATTAAAAAATAATGTAATAATTAAAAAAAAACCTTCATTCAAGGGTTTCTTTGGTCTCTTTCAGTCCCATCTGCTAATCATTTATCAATTTTATGTGTTAAAAATGTCATTTTCTGATTTTTGTGTTAAAATGTGTGCTTTCATCCTAATTTCTTATGCAGTTTGTGACGGGTTTATAATTTATTACATACCGGGATGGTAAATAATGTTTTTTTAACTGCCGGTATGCTCACTTCCATTTCTCTTAACTACCAGTATGCCATACCGACCCACTTCAAACACTGGAATAGTCATCAGTTCCAATGATGACAACTTGGATGATTAGGTTAAGTGTTTTGTGTGTTTTTTTAAACTTGAAATACATGCTTCTCTATTTTCTGGATACTTCCTTTACAACCTGATAACTCTTCCTAGGATTCGTTTCCCACATGTTTCTATGATTTAATTTTGTTGTAGCTTTACTACTACTACTACATACGTGAAATTAAGTGACATTCTGTTGCATTTACTATTTTCTGATTATGCAAAATGTTAGAGTTTTGTACAAGAATATATTTTTATTATTCTTTTGCTGTCAAGTCATTTATTTCCATGTTCTAGTTACTTAAAGCAAGAGAGGAAGAGAAGAAAAAGTTGGAAAAAGAAAAGCTGGAAATGTCTGCTTCTGGTCCTCCGTCTTCTAACCAAAAGCTGAAAGTTTTCCATAGTGGTATTGGGAAATTCATAAATTTTGATGCAAGGTAAACTTCCTTTTGTTTTCGCGTTGCCTCATTTTTTCGGGGGAGTGTCATAAATTTTGGTACAAGGTAAACTTCCTTTTGTTTTCGCATTGCCCCTTTTTTGGGGGGTGGGGAGGAATTAATTCATACATTTTGATGCAAGGTAACCTTCCTTGTGTTTTCATGTTGCCTCATTTTTTTCTTATTTGGGAGGGGGGATCATAAAGTTTGATGCAAGGTAAACTGCCTTTTGTTTTCGTATTGCCTCATTTGGGGGGACGGGGAAATTCATTAATGTTGATGCAAGGTAAACTTCCTTTTGTTTTCCTGTTGCCTCATTTGGGGGGGCAGAATTCATTCATAAATTTTGATGCAAGAAAAACTTCATTTTGTTTTCGTATTGCCTCAATTTTTTTATTGGGGGAGGGGGTCATTAATTTTTATGCAATGTAAACTTTCTTTTGTTTTTGTGTTGCCTCATTTGGGGGGGTTGAAATTCATTCATAAATTTAATTCAAGGTAAACTTCCTTTTGTTTTCACGTTGCTTGTTTTTTTTTTTTTAGGGGGGGGATTTGTAAATTTTGATGCAAGGTAAACTTCCTTTTGTTTTCATGTTGCCTCTTTCTTTTTTATTTACCTCCTTTTCTCCTTAAACTGAAAGACTTTATGTCTTCTGTTGGTAAAAGTGTGGAAGTTCTTATGTGGCACATCAAAGTTTGTCAGTATGGTAATATGTTATTCAGATGAAATTGTTTAAGAGAAAAATAGTCTAATTATTTTGTATGCAAATTTCAAGATGATAAAATTGTATTTAATAATAATAAAAATGTAAAGAAATTGCACACTGAAAAAAGAAAGAGCAAAATGTTATTGGGGTGCATGTTTTTAGATTATATGAGTCATGAATCAATAAAGAAATACATTTTGCAAAAAAATTATAAGTTGTAATAAATGCATTTCCCAAAGAGATAACAGGCACAAACAAGGTCTATTTAAGTAAGAAGTTAACATATTTTGTGAAAGCCATGCTCTTTAGCAAAAGATGCAAATACAGTGCTACCTCCTTTAAGGGACATCCCTATTTAAGGAACAATTCTCCTACTCTTAGTCCCTTGGTATAGGGATTGTAATGACCTTCAAATAAGGGACACTCTACTTTGGGGACACTTATAGAAACAAAAAATTTCTTTCAAAAGGAATTCTCCTACACAAAAATCTGAAAAGGCCTAGTCATAACAGCCATTAGTAGCAAGAACTGCTTGAAGGTCAAGTTTGTGATTAGGGAACAATGAACACAGAAGCACATCACTCATTCCTTTTCAAAGCATGGTGGGGATTAGGGTATTCTTGGGACTAATGACAATGTGCCAGCAGTAAGAAAGCAGGTTGAGTTACACATAAGATGCTAGAGACAGAGAACAATAAGACCATCCAATAGGAAATTCTTGGGACTAATGACAATGTGCCAGCAGTAAGAAAGCAAGTTGAGTTACACGTAAGACACTAGAGACAGAGAACAATAAGACCATTCAATAGGAAAATAGGATTCTTGGGACTAATGACAATGTGCCAGCAGTGAGAAAGCAAGTTGAGTTACACGTAAGACACTAGAGACAGAGAACAATAAGACCATTCAATAGGAAAATAGGATTCTTGGCACTAATGACAATGTGCCAGCAGTAAGAAAGCAGGTTGAGTTACACATAAGATGCTAGAGACAGAAAACAATAAGACTTTCCAATAGGAAAATAGGATTCTTGGGACTAATGACAATGTGCCAGCAGTAAGAAAGCAAGTTGAGTTACACGTAAGACACTAGAGACAGAGAACAATAAGACCATCTAATAGGAAAATAGGATTCTTGGCACTAATGACAATGTGCCAGCAGTAAGAAAGCAGGTTGAGTTACACATAAGATGCTAGAGACAGAGAACAATAAGACTTTCCAATAGGAAAATAGGATTCTTGGGACTAATGACAATGTGCCAGCAGTAAGAAAGCAAGTTGAGTTACACGTAAGACACTAGAGACAGAGAACAATAAGACCATTCAATAGGAAAATAGGATTCTTGGCACTAATGACAATGTGCCAGCAGTAAGAAAGCAGGTTGAGTTACACATAAGATGCTAGAGACAGAGAACAATAAGACTTTCCAATAGGAAAATAGGATTCTTGGGACTAATGACAATGTGCCAGCAGTAAGAAAGCAAGTTGAGTTACACGTAAGACACTAGAGACAGAGAACAATAAGACTATCCAATAGGAAAATAGGATTCTTGGGACTAATGACAATGTGCCAGCAGTAAGAAAGCAGGTTGAGTTACACATAAGACGCTAGAGACAGAACAATAAGAACGTCCAATAGGAAAATAGGTGTTAAACATGTTTTAGGGCTCCCTCTTTGTCTGGATATTTCAAATAAATACATACTACATATACTTTCCGCTGTTTCATATTCAGGTACTGTATTTTTATATATGTACTGTATTTCTGTTTTATACATATGTTGCCTGTCCAAGAAAGACTTGTGCAGGAAGGGGTTTTTTTAATAGTATAGCTACATGTTGGAACCAAAACATCATCACAGCACACACCTGACCCCCTCCTGGTACTCTTTGGCCAAACATAGCCCTTGCACCATAAAAATCCACCAACCAACCTGACGCCCTCAGTGTGAATGAACCTTTCCAAGCCATTGTGTTGCGAATGCCGTAAGAAGCGTCTGTTTGTTTCCGCCTCTCAGTCGAGTCACGGATATTACAGTGGAACAGCATGCAGCTTTGAAGTTCCGTTATGGAGATTTGATACTAGAATTTTAGGCAAAGATATTAAATCTCATTTCGCAACTTTTATTTTGCTTCCGTGCTCCATTTCCTTTGTTTCCACAGTGCGTGAGAAAATTTTGCTTCGCCATCCCGGTACAGAAACATCGGAAACACAGTTTGTTTAGAGGCACCAGGCTGTCGCATCTTAAGGGTCTGGGCTTTTGTATTTCTAAGAGGCATCAAGCTTATTTGGCACTTTTACCATTTTAATTTCAAAGCAGCCGACTGAAGGTGCAAGCCCTCTTAATTTCGACCTTGTTTTGTGAAACCGACACCGGCGATGTCATGATTTGGTTAAAGGAAGGGAGTGAGTTTGCGTGGGAACAAGGGGAGAACTAGATAGTCTACTCGAGGAATTGGAAGCGACAGGTTGCAGGAGGCAGCGAGGAAAGGCCTTAGGTGTTGGCCAGCACGTCTTAAGCTAACCGAAGAAATAGGGTTCTTTCTTCATGTTCACAGGAGAGAGAAAGGGAAATGACCGAAAAGTGAGAAAGTAACAAAAGTGATTTTTGGAAGAAAATGTTGGTTTCAGTGGAACAGGGAGGAAAAATTGCAAAGCTAAAGACAACCTCCTGTGATTAAGTAAAGGAAAGAATAACAAGCTTTAAGTGATCTAAAAGGATTGCATAAACATTGTTACTCATAGTTATTATTCTCTTCCATCATGTAGGACTGTGCTCACTATTCACAAAGAGTATGCTAAGATTATGCATCATCAAGTTAAGGGGGATTTTCATTTTTTGTGCTAAACTTACCGCTTTTTTTTTATTAATGAAACTATACAATCAATTGATTCCAAAATAGGTACATCTATTTATTATCGTTTCAGGTATCTACAAAACAATTTTTAATAATTTTTATAAACAAACATGCCCACAAATCCCCTCGACCATGACACTGCGCGAAGATCCGCAGTCCCTGGTTGGCATGATTTCTCCACTCCAGGTGATCTGAAACAGAAAACTCGAACAACGTTTTACTCTATACACAAGTAGTTATCGTTTGATGAAAGAGAAAAAATATATATACATATTTGAGGAAATGGTGACTTGTCAAACTGAAATTATCAATTTAGTTCAAAAAATTGACAATGTTTTTTGCTATTAAAAAAATATACATAACGTATCGCGTTTCTAGTTCATCAAACGATAAAAGGATGTTTGCTGGACATGCAGTTTTACATTTGAAGTCGCTCGGTGCAATAGTTTTTGAAATAGCATGCCAACCATTCACGAAAAAGCTGTTTTGAGAAAAACGCATTTAAAGTTTCAAGTACAGTTTATGAAGGCATATCGAGTACTTACAGTATTTTTCTGCTAATCTGCTATACCAGGGCCATACAGTGTTCCTTCCTCTGCATCGTAGATCTCGTTTCGCCACCCCGGTGGCGCAGTGGTCTAAGGCACTGGCCTCTGATCATTCGTCCGTTAGGGGTCCGGGTTCGAATCCCGGTGAGGCATGGATGTTGTGTTTGTCTTACGGCACGGGCTCTCTCCCTTCCCTGGAACCAGTGACCCTAAATTAGGGACGGGCGACTGCTTATAGCCCATCGAGTTGCTCACGGTGGTCGTTAAACCTCCAATCAAAAAAAAAAAAAAAGATCTCGTTTAGAGACATTTTCTTGCTTCTACGCCTTGTACGAGCCTCTTTTGTAGTCTCAAGGCTGCGTCTCGATGATCTTTACAGACGCTGTTGGTCCCGCGCTTTGGCAAATATCTTCCTTTTGCTCGCCAATAACGATTCCTATCGTTGTCATCATTTTCAGGACGGCAGAAAAACCTTCATTAAAAATGCCTGCTGCTACAAAGGCTGCCATTTTGATGGTTTGTGAGCCACAGTGAAGATGTTTGGGAGCGAACCGCCAAACAGTAGAATTGAAACTTTCGTTGTTTTGAGTGTCACCACCCAAACACCTTTCTAGCAACTCCCTTGGTGACAAATCATTGTAAATTGGCTTCATAGCATTTTCGACATCTTAATGAAGTGGCGGTTCATGATTGAATTCTTCCAGAGTTTTCTCTCTGTGACCCTGCTGGACGTTAATAGATTATAACTTGGCCAATTTTGCGAATTTCTACTTGAAATTTGGTACACATATTCTTAAGACCTGAAATAACAAAATAAAGTAAAATTGATTTTTTTTTAACAAAGAAAATGAGAGTCTCCCCTTAATAAACCTATTATTCTTATTGTACTATGTTAACTTGGAAGAATAAACCAAGTTAACAGTTCTGTGTTCATTTATGGAAAACAAATTCGGAAGCATACAAAATGTTGGTGCAGGCATATGGTGAGAGTGTGATGCCACATTGTACAGCACAATGGTTACAAGAATTCCGCGAAGGCTGTGAATCGTTTCAGAAACAAAGTGAACATGGAGTGTTGCCAACAGCCATTATTGATCAAATGGTAGGCACTGCAGTCATGATTATTCATGAGAATCGGTGGCTGACAGTGAGACAAATGACAGAACATTTATAGATTTCAGTTGGACAAAACACAGGGATAAAGCAAACCAATTTTCTACAAGTCGTACTTTGGTATCCCAGGAAAGAGGTTGAACACTGGTTCTTCCAGAAAATGGTGTATATTGAGACACCAAAATGCATTGAAGTACTTTTCTTCATTTTTAACTTCGTCCAACAAAGGAAAAGGTTTTAAAAACTCACATACAAAGGAAGTTTTTAAAGATGGTATCCATAGATTTTATTCTTCATTGTTTTTGTCTTTTCTAAACCCCAAAATAAGGAGTTCATTATAAAAGTAATTAACCCTAAAGATGTTAATACAGACATTTGATGTAGACTAGGAACATCAAACAGAAGTCATCGCTCTTTCCATGCTTATAAGTGAGTCACGGAAAAATTCTCATTGGCTGCCACCGGGAATCGAACCCAGGTCTTCCAGTTACGTGCCGGATATGCTTCCACTACACCACAGCCGACTCGAATTCCTCCAGACTCGCATACACTAACTGCCAAGCCAATTGGTAGATTGCTTCTTGGAGCTCAACTCAATGCTTACCAAAGATGGTAAGCAGCAACTGAACAAATAATTAGAAGGCGAATGAATAATTAATACAGACATTTGACGTGGACTAGGAACATCAAACAGAGGTCATCGCTCTTTCCATGCTTATAATATATATACCAATATATACCTTCTAATTATTTGGTCAGTTGCTGCTTACCATCTTTGGTGAATCCCCAGCATTGTGCGGGGGCTCCAAGAAGCGACATACCAAATTGGCTTGGCAGTTAGTGTATGTGAGTCTGGAGGAATTCGAGGCCACCGTGGTGCAGTGGAAGCATATCCGGCGCGTAACTGGGAGACCCTGGGTTCGATTCCCGGTGTCGGCCAATGAGAATTTTTCCGTGACTCACTTATAAGCGTGGAAAGAGCGATGACCCTTAAAGATGTGACGTGTTGTGAAGTGTACTTAACCCTAAAGATGAATTGGAACTTATTTATGGACTTGCACACATACTTTGGGAACTTATTTATGGACTTGCCCACATACTTTGGGAACTTTCTGAGAAAACAAACATGTAGAGTTCGTACTGAAAACATGAAATATATTAATTAAGAAGAAGGTAGTGTAGAACACACTAAGTTACGTATAAAAGTTTAATGCAAATATATTTCAGCCATTACTATGGCCTTCATCAGTGCGACTACGATTGATTTTTGTTGCCAGATTGGAAAGGTAAGTTTTGTAATGGTAACTCCGGGTGACGTGATGCAATGAGAGATTTCCAGATGTAAGGAAGGAAAATGGGGAGCTCAGAGTTGCAATTTTTGGAAAATAAAATTTCCAAACTTTCTCTAAACCTCAGAGCATACCGATTTTGGGAAGGGAGCCAACTTTTTAGTATCAGACCAAAGTGGAATAGCCGATACTAAAAGTTGGCTCCCTTCCAAAATCGATATGCTCTAAGGTTTAGAGAAAGTTAGGAAAAAAAAATTTCCAAACATTGCAACTCTGAGCTCCCCATTTTCGCTCCTTACATCTGGAAATCCCTCATTGCATGATGTCACTCGGAGTTACCATTACAAAACTTACCTTTCCAATCTGGCAACATAAGCCAATCGTAGTCGCACTGATGAAGGCCATAGTAATGGCTGAAATATATTTGCATTAAACTTTTATAAGTAACTTAGCGTGTTCTACACTACTTTCTTCTTAATTAGTTTGTTAGTTACGTGCATTGCCTACCACTCATTTATGAAATATATTGTTTTATATGGAAAGTATTCACTAATAAGTAATTATTAAGCATGTTTAACAAAAAGGTGTTTCATTTGTTAATGTGCTTTTTATTAATCAGGTTTTTTTTCATTATAGGAAGACTGCTGAGGAAGTTGTCCCAGTTGAAAAGAAGAAAAAGAAATTTATTAGTGGTTCTTTTGGAGATTTCAGCTCGTGGTAGCCCATTGCATCAACCAAAAGCTTTGTTGTACAAATGTATTATAGTAATATGTTGTAACAAAGATTATGTAAGTTTCTTTAATATAAAAATAAAACAAAATGAAGTTACTTTTTGTGATTGTGAATTCCTCATTATGTTACATACTATGCATTGGATTATCTTGCAAATCCACACATGTTGTGTGTTTGTAAAGTGCTCTTCAAAAGAATATAACAGTACATTTTTTGCACTGGTAAAGAAAAAAACAACTGGAATATTTTGCCACGTTTTATAAAATTACTGTATATACTCGAATATAAGTCAATTCCCCTACTTCAACGGCAAAACTTGGGGAAAATCCTTGACCCACATGTAAGTGACTTTAAATTTCAAGATTTTGTAAAACATATTTATTTAAATAAATTACGAGATATTTAAAATTATCTTCTGTAAAAAGCTTTGAAGTATCAGGGATCCCAATAGTTCCCAAAAAGTCAATTTTTAAGGCATGTCCCTAAGTATACCTTTTTTTATAATTATGTCCATAATTCCCTTTTTTTAGGGCATGTCCCTAAGTGTCCGTTTTTTATGATTCTGTCCCTAAAAGTCCCTTTTTTTCTGATTGTCCCCAAAATTCCCTGTCTTTAGAGCATATCCCTAAGTTTCCCTTTTTTATGGTTCTGTCCCTAAAAGTCCCTATTTTTAGTATTTTTAGGGCCTTAAATATCCCTTTTTTTATAATTCTGTCCCTAGGTCCCTTTTTTAAGGGCATGTCCCTAAGTGCCCCTTTTTTATAATTCTGTCCTTAAAAGTCTCTCTTTTATGATTCTGTCCCTAAAAGTCTCTCTTTTATGATTCTGTCCCTAAAAGTCCCTTTTTTTCTGATTTTCCCCAAAATTCCCTTTCTTAGAGCATATCCCTAAGTTTCCCTTTTTTATGGTTCTGTACCTAAAAGTCCCTATTTTTAGGGCATGTCCTTAAATATCCCTTTTTTTATAATTCTGTCCTTAAATATCCTTTTTTTATAATTTTGTCCCTAGTTTCCTTTTTTAGGGCATGTCACTCAGTGTCCCTTTTTTATGATTCTGTCCCCCAAAAGTCCCATTTTTAGGGTATGTCCCTAAGTGTGAGATCCAAGGTGAAAATCCTCCAAATACGTGGTGTCAGTAAATAAATAAGTACATCGCTCTTACCACGTTCCAGAAACACATAGCAACCGAAAAATTGTTTTCAGGCGCCGCCGTAGAATCGAACCACGGATCTCTCGATATCTAGCCGAGCGCGTTAAGCTTTACACCATGGTGGCCAACAATCCACGGTGCTATGTGTATTTTTAAGTCAGCTTCTGACATAAATCCGTAAGATGGGCTCAGCTACTGAGACGTCTCCATCTGGTGGGCATTAACGGCACTGGCTATATATATATTATAGCAGTTAAATCCAAAGGGTGAGATCCAAGGTGAAAATCCTCCAAATACGTGACGTCAGTAAATAAATAAATACATCGCTCTTTCCACGTTCCAGAAACACATAGCAACCGAAAAAAAAATTTCAGCCGCCGCCGTGGGATTGAACCACGGATCTCTAGATATCTAGCCGAGCGCGTTACCTTTACACCACGGTGCTATGTGTATTTTTAAGTCAGCTTCTGACATCATAAATCCGTAAGATAGGCTCAGCTACTGAGACGTCTCCATCTGGTGGTCATTAACGGCACTGGCTATATATATATTATAGCAGTTAAATCCAAAAGGCGAGATCCAAGGTGAAAATCCTCCAAATACGTGGCGTCAGTAAATAAATAAATGCATCGCTCTTTCCATGTTCCAGAAACACATAGCAACCAAAAAATTGCTTTCAGCCGCCGCCGTGGGATCGAACCACGGATCTCTCTATATCTAGCCGAGTGCGTCAGCTTTACACCACGGTGGCCAACAATCCACGGTGCTATGTGTATTTTTAAGTCAGCTTCTGGCATCTTAAATCCATAAGATGGGCTCAGCTACTGAGACGTCTCCATCTGGTGGGCATTAACGGCACTGGCTACATATATTATAGCAGTTAAATCCAAAGGGCGAGATCCAAGGTGAAAATCCTCCAAATACGTGGCGTCAGTAAATAAATAAATGCATCGCTCTTTCCATGTTCCAGAAACACATAGCAACCAAAAATTGTTTTCAGCCGCCGCCGTGGGATCGAACCACGGATCTCTCTATATCTAGCCGAGTGCGTCAGCTTTACACCACGGTGGCCAACAATCCACGGTGCTATGTGTATTTTTAAGTCAGCTTCTGGCATCTTAAATCCATAAGATGGGCTCAGCTACTGAGACGTCTCCATCTGGTGGGCATTAACGGCACTGGCTACATATATTATAGCAGTTAAATCCAAAGGGCGAGATCCAAGGTGAAAATCCTCCAAATACGTGGCGTCAGTAAATAAATAAATGCATCGCTCTTTCCATGTTCCAGAAACACATAGCAACCAAAAAATTGTTTTCAGCCGCCGCCGTGGGATCGAACCACGGATCTCTCTATATCTAGCCGAGTGCGTCAGCTTTACACCACGGTGGCCAACAATCCACGGTGCTATGTGTATTTTTAAGTCAGCTTCTGGCATCTTAAATCCATAAGATGGGCTCAGCTACTGAGACGTCTCCATCTGGTGGGCATTAACGGCACTGGCTACATATATTATAGCAGTTAAATCCAAAGGGCGAGATCCAAAATGAAAATCTTCCAAATACGTAGCGTCAGTAAATAAATAAGTGCATCGCTTTTACCACATTCCAGAAACACATAGCAACCGAAAAATTGTTTACAGCCATCTTACGGATTTATGATGTCAGAAGCTGACTTAAAAATACACATAGCACCGTGGATTGTTGGCCACTCTGGTGTAAAGCTTAACGCGCTCGCCTATACATCGAGAGAACCGTGGTTCGCCGCCCCGGTGGTGCAGTGGTCTAAGAAATGGCCTCTGATCATTCGTCCGAACGGGGTCCGGGTTCGAATCCCGGTGAGGCATGGATGTCGTGTTTGTCTTACGGCACTGGCTCTCTCCCTTCCCTGGAACCAGTGACGCTAAATTAGAGACGGGCGACTGCTTTTAGCCCATTGAGTTGCTCACGGTGGTCGTTAAACCAATAAAAAAAATTTAAAAAAAAACGTAGTTCGATTCCGCGGCGGGGGCTGAAAACAATTTTTCGGTTGCTATGTGTTTCTGGAATGTGGTAAGAGCGATGTGCTTATTTATGTCCCTAAGTGTTCCTTTTTTATGATTTTCTGTAAAATACCTCATTTTTATGGCATGTCCTTTTTTTCAGGATTCTTTCCCTAAAATTTTGACAAATCACGTGTTCCCAGTTTTATAACCGATAAACAACACTCGTATAATAAGTTTCGTATAACAAATTGACCCCAATGAGGATAATCTGTTTGGTAAAAAAATCCTGCAACCAACTTTAATCGTGGCTGTCCTAGCATTTTTCTTTTGTTATCTCCTCACGCTCCCACTTTAAACGAGCGATTAAAAAAAAGGAAATACATAATGACATATTTTCCACAAAAACGAACTTTTCATATCACACAATTTTATTTACATTTAAAACAGGTTTAAAATGTAGATAAAACTTCAAATGAACTGTTATACACTATATTGTCAAAAGTCACCGGACACCCTTTCAAAAGCAAACGAACGGATCTGCTGCGTTGTTAAGATGCGCGGTGCAGCTGCAAACGGTACAAAAACAAGCCTGGCCGCCCCGGTGGCGCAGTGGTCTAAGGCGATGGCCTCTGATCTTTCGTCCGAAGGGTCCGGGTTCGAATCCCGGTGAGGCATGGATGTTGTGTTAGTCTTACGGCACTGGCTCTCTCCCTTCCCTGGAACCAGTGACCCTAAATTAGGGACGGGCGACTGCTTATAGCCCATTGAGTTGCTCACGGTGCTCGTTAAACCTCCAATCAAAAAAAAAAAAAAAAAAAAAACAAGCCTGCAGCTGACCGCGATCATATCGCACTGTGAGGTTGAGTGAAAATGTCGCGGAACTGACTTTGAGAAAGGAAAGATTGTTGGGTGATATACTAGTGGGTTGTCCATAAGAGAAACCGAGATGCATTTTTTTTTTTTTTTTGATTGGAGGTTTAACGACCACCGTGAGCAACTCAAATGGGCTATAAGCAGTCGCCCGTCCCTAATTTGGGGTCACTGGTTCCAGGGAAGGGAGAGAGCCAGTGCCGTAAGACAAACACAACATCCATGCCTGACCGGGATTCGAACCCGGACCCCTTACGGACGAATGATCCCGAGATGCATTTAAACATACCCAAGTCAACTGTTTTGGATCTACTGAATAGGAAGACACAGCGTGCCTGAAGCAGCAAAACGTACCAGCACACCAAAGGCAATCAGTGATAGAGGGCGTCGAAGCCTCGGGAGAGTTGTTACAGCTAATACTGCACAAGACCTCGGTGTACAGGTGAGTAAAAATGCTGGAACCTCGGTGTGTACACGTACCATTCACAGAGAACTTCATTTCATGGGTTACTGTGGTCGTACAGCTGCTCAAAAGCCTTTTATCTCCACTTGGAATGCTACTCGTCGTTTAGCATGGTGTAAAGAACATTTATCGTGGACTGTAGATCAATGGAAACGGGTCCTATGGACTGATAAATCCATATACACGATCCATCAGTCTGATGGCCATGTGTGGATATGGCTGCAGCCGGAGGAACGCTACTTACCCCAGCGTACTGTTCCTACGGTCAAGTTTGGAGCTGGCAGTGTACCCGTGTGGGGGTGTTTTTCGTGGTATGGTCCCAGCCCATTGGTTATCCAGGGTTCGCACGGGTCAAAAAAAGTGCTAAATATATTTTTTTTATTTTTAAGGGCCCTTAAAAGTACTAAATATTCCACCAAGTCCTTAAAATTGTCCTTAATTTTACTTTCAGAACTCGGAACGTATGATTCGCGATTTTCATGGCCAAGTAAATAAACTTCCCCCAACTTATAAACGGAGTGCTTCTTCATTGTTTCTCGCGCGTATGGTGTGTCACGTTGGAGGAGCGCACAGTGTGGGATGATGGGAAATTTCTCACGATCTAAGGTGGTGTTATTACAACATAAAAAAATGAACGTGCTTCTGTGGTAATGTTATTGTTCTTAGTGGAAGCTCCGGTGATGATGAGTGGTTTTGGTCAAGGTACTTAGAAGGCGGAGAGATAGGTCCATCGTAACAGCACCATCTTCCCGCTTCTCTTCGCTGCGCTGTGACGTCACGATGGCCATAAGCGAAGCTGTAACGCGCACGGAGCCATACCAAGAAAGTGTCGTGTGCTCTGTGAATTTTCAATCGAAATAACAGAGCTAGTTTTGGTAAATAATTTTTAAGTAAAAATTGTACAAACATCCAACTATTTTTCAAAATAGAGTATAAAAATATATATATATACTGGGAAAAAATGGGAGTATGACATGAATATTGTTCGATGGTTTTTTGTTGAATATCTTTTTTTTTTTTTCCAAAAGCACAATGCAATGGCTCTTTGGAGCTGGGAAATCTACATTGCATTACGTCGAATCAGTCATTTACCAATTTTATAAAATTAGCAATTTGTTTTCTTTCACGAAAAATACTCTACAGCTTTGCTTACGGTGTTAGATTGCATCTTCGGCGCTAAAACTACTTCTCTGTCTCATGGAGCCTCTTACATTTGTGTGGATTCATTTTATTTTATGAAACACCTTTAATTCTGAGTTATTACGTTCCAGCAAAAGTATGATTTCCCAAAAGTTTAATTAGATGGGGCACATCGGCAAACATCCATATTTTTCGATTTTCATTTACTGGATTTGGAAAAAGAAGACAATATTTGGTTTATTCCAAGCTGCCCCAAACCTTGATACCCCAAAGATCAGCACTAAATAACATGATTGCTCCATGCACTAAATAATCCAATTGCTCAATGGCTCGAATTATGTCAGTTAACAGCTTTTGATCCATCTGCTTATCAAAGGAATAATACAGTATATGGTTGTTTCCAAGCTTTCCAGAAGCCTCTCGGCATAACTACTAAAACGTTAATATGCGGTCCTAAAATTTTATCTGCAGCAGCATCATAACAGTATCGGCAATCAACGTTCATTTCATTAAAAGATAAATCTGAAACTTTGTCGAATTCGGTTAGGTATATAGTATTCATTTTCATCACCTTTAAAACGGGTGCAATTAAAACCATCGGTAACACAAATTTACCACACCACCATTTCAGAGAGGAAATGCTTGGAAGCAGTATGTGCATTTTATTTTTGATGAAAAGATATGCTTTTGGAGAAACATCTTGCAAAACAAGTGCTTGACTTATATCTTCTTCATTCCATTTTGCTGGTCTCGTTTTTTGACACGAGTTTGAATTTTCACTTCAGTGAAACAATGGCCAAGCAAATTTATGATAGTTGCAAATTTCTAGTCTTACATTTGCTTTTCATAATATTAATTTCCGTTTTCAGGCTTCTTTTCTCTAGGTAAAAGCATTGTTTTGCCATTACCAACTGTTTTCTTACGTTTGATAATTCTTCCCGTAGTGAATTATTTTCACTCTTCAGTTGCATTATATTTTTGTTCAGACATTCGCACTTCTCACATAACGTTGACGATATGATAAATGTTGGTCAGAAATGATGTCACTTTCATTGTGACCTGTGATTTGACGTTTAATTGGAGATATACTTTCAATTCGATTTAATGCATTTTTTTTTTCTGACCTCCGATCTTAAACCGTTCACTTCGAACAGAAGTTTGCTCCTCCATCTGCTAAGGCATATTTTTGTAAGCACGGCATCTTTTCTCAGTTTTTTTTTCTGGGAGGCAAGTCCAGCAATTAATTTCTAGGATCTCGCTCTTACTTCGAGACATCAAAGTGTTCTGAACACATTCGAGTTTTCTTTGCATCGAATACATCCTTTCGACAGCATTTCACTACCCATTGCTTCAAGAAATCTCTATCCGATGGGAAAACATGGTATGTAACATCTAACTTCCTTTCCTTTGAACTGTTATTACGACAAAGGGCAACAGCGTATCTAGGTATTTTCGAGATAGCTGTACACAAAAAACAAATGAAGAAAAAAAATGAATGAAACGACAAAGCAGGTCTAAAATTGACAAAGAAATGCAGCGAGTAATCGACACTACAGCACAAACTCCGAATGCTCAAGAGATCGTTTATGGCCACTGTGACGTCACACTCCAGCTCGCCGGCGGCACAGAAACAAAGGCGATTGGATCTACCTCTCCTCTTTCTAAGTACCTTGGTTTTGGTTTCAATCATAAAAACTTAAGGTAGCAATCTTAAAGCACAATAATTAAAACACTACGCAGGCTTCCGAAGAAGTGAAGAACTTATTTAATGTATAAGTTAAAAGATAAAAAATAAAGCCATAAGAACTTTCGGTCTTCCTAAAGACCATCATCAGATGGAAGTACTGATGGTCTTTAGGAAGACCGAAAGTTCTTATGGCTTTATTTTTTATCTTTTAACTTATACATTAAATAAGTTCTTCACTTCTTCGGAAGCCTGCGTAGTGTTTTAATTATCGTGCTTTTAAGATTGCTTTCCTTAAGGTGGACATTAAGTGAAAATCCGCCAATGTATTTTCAATGGGAAAATTTTGTTACATAAGTTCTCATACAAGAAACGCTTCCTGACTTGTGAAAATTCGCACACATACGAAGAAGGCACTGAACTATAGGGAGTGGCAATCAAATTTGAGAAAAATTATAGGAAATATTTTAAAATTAAATTTCTTTAAGATGCAGTAGTGTAGCCTATCGTTACTAGGTGGCGCTCTAGGTACGTCAAGTACTGAAAATGTGGCATAACCTTGACGTTTTCCTTGAATATTAAAAAAAGTTTTCACACAAATAATAATAAGTGAGCTGTCATAGCCTTTAGTTTAGGATGTCAGTAATTATTTAAATCACTTACATTACAGTTTATTGGCTTTTCTACCCTCAAACTTATGTAAAAAAAGAAATCACATGCTGGTTACTCTAAGATGCTGACCGAAGCTTTTACGAATCATTCCCAGCTAAGCAGGGGATGGGGGATGAGATTTCCCTTCAGTGAAGGGGATCGACTGACGGTATCAGGTTTCTGTAGTATTTGGGGAAAGAGTAATTACGTGTGAAACCTATTGTGCTGACCCTTCTTCAGGAATAATGTTTCAAAACAGAAGCAACTTTAATCGAGACGGAGCAGGGCTATTGGGACAAGGAATGAATGTTTGGCCACGACAGAACGAACGAATCTACATTAATTTTTCGTTTATTATTTTTTCCATGAAAAAAATGTTATTGCAAAAAATGAAAAGAAAAATAATTATCAAAAATGATGAATAGTAAAAGTAAGACACAGTGGCTCACGGAGGATTTCTTTATGGGGTGGCCCAAAATATTGAAGATGCAAATAAAAAGATATACCGAAGAAAACATCTGCCAAAATGTTGCAAAGCGATAAAAATATATACCCCATACTAAAGGGCACTTCTTATTATTCGTAAAATATATATTTAAAAATATGTACCAATATATTTTTTAAAAAGCAGCCAGAGAACGAAGAACCAAGTGATACCTAATGAAGAGGGGCCCGGAAACCTTGTCCACCCCACACTGAACAGGTCACTGGTAAAACAAATGTATGATATAAAATTTTGGTACTTTATTTTTTCAGAAAGTTACATGTATTCTAGTGTTCAAATAACAAAAGCTAGATATGAGCTCACAAATAGCAGCAACAGTCTTCGTTTCGGAATTTGTAATATCTTTTTTAAATTCGTTTTTCATCATGTTTCATTTCCTGTCTAGAATAAATCAATCTTTTTTTTTTTAATTTGAGAAAATAACCCGTAAACCATAAATCTGTAACAGTGTTCGCTCTACTGTTATCGGAAGCACGTACCTGGTTGCCCCAGCGTTCATTTGCGCGGTCAACTGCTGCACTGTTGCACTTCGATTGCCCTTTACCAGTCGAAAGAGGCGACGTTCTCCTCTGGGGTCGATGGCCTTTGGGGCTCCACAGTTATGACTTCGAGAGGTACTCTGTGTGCTAGTGATCCATTCTTGCTTCCACCCTTGCTCGGTAGCCATTGATCATCCTTTTTGAACGTCCATCAAATCACTACCTCTGTCCAATGTGCCCAGACGTAACGCACTATGGCTCATCTGTTCTGGCCGGCCGCTTCTATATCTGAGTGGTAGACCTTGTCATGTGCACTCCGTGACACGCCTCGGCGGGTATACTAATTCCGGGGGTGGTAATATTATTCTGATGCGACTGTGTGTAAGTGTCAAATTGTGTGTATAAATATATTTTAGTGTAATGGTATATATTGTGATTTTGTGTGTTGCTTGTATATTTGTAAAAGAAGTTGCTATCATGTTATGCGCTTGGTTCTTCAGCGAATAACGAATAAACTCTATATATGTTAGTATCAGGGGCGGATTTCCAACTAGGCACACTAGGCGCGCGCCTAGGGGCCCCAGAGTTTGAGGGGGCCCCGAAAACGTATGATTGGACTACCAGTTTTGTTTTGGTTTTCACGGACCGAAACAAATCAATCCTTAAAGCAACCACTTTGTTTTTATTATCCATTTGTATTTTACTTTCTCATATTATTAAGATATATTTTTTCTTGCTGTTGCTGATACTCCGAATTTTCGCGTTCTTATCGATGTATTTATTTTGAAAGAAACGGTTAAAATACTTTAGCCTTCCTTTTAGTGGTAGGCAGTGGCGTAACCACCTGCTCCCACCCCTGCAGCTGTGGTGGGGGGGGGCGCAGGTAACGAAGGGGCGTACTGCAGCTGCCAGTTACTGTTTTATGAAAGGAATCGAACACGCACAATAATTAACCCAAATATTCATATTTTGCTTTAAGATATACTGTATTTATTAGCTTTGCCTAAATAAATGCCTAGTTTTACTTTTAAAACACTGAATGCCCCACAGATTGAAAGTGTTCGGCCCTTTGGCTCAGAGTTGTAATACGATAGTTCTCCACTCGCCCTCTCTCTCCGCTGCTGAGGAAAAAGCGAGAGGCCACAGTGGTATTACCCGTAGAAGATGTGGGAAAACAGTCAGTTACCTAGAATTACGTGCACAACATTGCAGTCGCAGATCTGCCATGTGTAAAAGGATGATTTCTTCAAGTGCTTTTTTTTTTTTTTTTTAGTTTTGGACAAAGCAATTACACGTATTGCCAAATTTATTACTTAAAAAGTTAGAACTACAGGGCTATAAGTACCACCGTTACTTTTGCAGACACTCTCCCTGACTTCATACCCCCCCCCACCCTCAACCACCACACACACACACACCACGAAAAATGCATCTGCTGAAGTAAACCTTTTATTGGGGGGAGGGGGCACGTTGTGCTAGTTAGTTACTCCACTTGTGGTAGGTGAAGGAAGCATTCACGCTTCTCACACTTTTCATTGTTTCAGGCGAATTCTTAATTGGCCTGCTCTCTGGGACGGGTTTACAGGAAAGCCAACGACATCCAGGAGCGTGATCCCGCGATGCTGGAGGGTCTCAAAAATAATGATTTATATATAATTTTTAATTTTGTATCTAAAAAACGAGAAAAGTCATACAGAGAGGGTTAAATTAGTTGTTCTGCGTTTGGGAAGATTTGGGGGCATATTTCCGCCGGAAATCGAAATACGTTATCTACAAGTATGAATTTATTAAACTAGCAATGCTGGCTCACTAAATATTGTTTTGAGGTTAATATTACTTTATACTACATTAGAACTGAGCTTAGAAATTGGGGTGTTATTTCTGGCCAATTTTTGTAGAATATCATGAACATTTTGCTCTTTAGTTCTATGTTTTACATGCATCCCCATCTTTCCCTTAAAATTCCTTCCCCCCCCATTAAGTTTAGTTTAAGAGATAATGACAAGACTTATCGTACGAGTAAAATGACATTCGAAAACGTGAATTACGAGTCCCAAAAATAGATTTCATCCATGTTCGGACTCTGTAAGGGAACCATAGGCCCGACTTCGTGGGTTCGAGACACTTTTTTGAACCCCAAATTATTTTGTTGTGGTTTCCTCGAACCCCTAATATTTTTGCGCGTATTTCGTGGGGAAAATACACGTACGCATATATGCATAAATTTTGTTTTTCGTTATCAATTCTTCAAGTTTTTTTTTATTATTCATTCTCCGTTTACTATATATAGAAAGTGTGTATAAAAATTTACCCCTCAGACTGTTTATTGTTCCTCCAAAGAGAATTATTGTTTGTGCTCATCAAATTTGACGGGACAGACAATACCACAAGTACCGTTGTTTAAAAGCATCTAAAACTGTCTGCTTTATAAAAGAAAATGTTTCGGTTTGTCTGGGTTCCCACAAAATACAAAAGTCTAGCTCTACATTCGGAGACGAGAACCTATTCGAGGTCATAATCATAAAGTGTAAATATGTTGTACAGTCAGATGACCCACCCTATCTTCGGGCAGTCGGGGACCAAGGAGGTTAGAAGAGAGAGGAGATGGCATCAGCAGCCGCTGGTGAAGCCACTTCTGATCATCTGGTTTCTTGTGCCCTCCGGGTGGGGAGGGTTCAGTGACGTGCCGTCACTTACTGAAGACCTGTGCTGAAGCACAGGTTGGTAGCGGCCGTCTCTTACTCTTTGCAGCAGTCCCTGTAGGTCAACAAGGTTCCCACAGCTTTAAAAAGGCCACGATTGGTTAATACACAATATGCACTTCCGCTCTACGAAGCATAATTTTGTTTAATTTTTTTATAGAAAATACTAAACAGTATTTCTGTAAATTTTTGCAAATTTTTAATTATATGCATGTATATTTCGGTCTCCTTTTTTCCTGACTGTACATGCTGCAACAGTGCTACCTGCTACGTTTGAGACGAATCTTTATCCAGCATGCAACAAGCATTGCTGGATAAAGATTTGTCTTAAACGCAAAAAGAACTAGCTGAACAACTGGGGTAATTCAACAAATCATTTCCAATCATTTACGCGCAATGGGAAAGATTCAGAAGGAAGGAAAATGGGTGCGACATGACCTGAGACAGAGGAACAAGGATTAGCGAGTCATGAAGTGTTTGAATCTGTTGAATAAACAACACAGAAAGTCTTTCCTGTGGAAATTCGTTACGTATGATGAAAAGTGGATACAGTGCGACAATCCCAAACGCAAAAATCACTGGGTCGACCCCAGTGAAACAACGACTTCGACACCGAAACGCAATATTCGCTCCAAGAAAATTCTTCTCTGCGGCTGGTGGGATATGAAGGGTGTGCTATGTTATGAACTATTGGAACAGGGTCAAACTGTTACTGCTGATCGCTACAAGCAACAATTGCTGTGATTAAACCAGGAAATCTGTCGGAAACGTCCATTCACAGACAAAGGCTTGCGTTCCGTGAAATTATTACATGACAACGCAAGGCCGCATGTGCCGAAATCTGCCAAGGAAACGTTATTGACGCTTGGCTGGGAAGTTTTGGAGCTCCCGGCGTATGGTCCCGACATAGCTTCTCCAGGCTATCATTTGTTCCGATCGATGCATCATGGTTTGTCTGCTGTACGGTTCCGGACATGTGACGAAGTGCAAAAATGGGTTGACGGCTTCTCGCGTCGCACGACGAAGTGTTCTTCATTGCTGGAATCCGTCAGCTGCCCGACCGATGGCGGAAGGTGATAGATAATGACGGCGCATATTTTGATTTCGTAAAGGTATTGTTGGTTTCTCTCAATTTACATGTTGCGTTGCCTTAAAATGCTTTAAAACTTATTGGCACACCTAATAATTATCATGCTTCTGTTTCTGATAACTGCCGTGCAGGTATAAAAATTCTCATTCATCTTTTTGACAGAATAGAAAAAAAATGCATATCTTCTCAATTTTCCCATGAAAATAATAATAAAAAAATACTTTCAAGAGACTGCATATTCTCGCTTTCCTGCAGTAACTGATGAAATTCTTACTGTCCAGCTTTCTTGGTCCATGGCATTCGTCTATGCCATGGACGACTGAATCTCTTCGATTTAGGGAGTTGTTCGTCACAGGAAAACTCCTCCACCAAAAGTCATCCACCCTTTTAAAATGAAGTAATGTTTAAAAATGGCATTTTACACGAATTTTCTAATGTGGAGGACTTTTTCGGTTGCTAATGTCTTCAGGATTTTTTTTTCTTTTTGCTGGACACACTGCTCGTTGCCTACTAATTTGCTGATGCCGTAAAAACAGGATGATTCTCCAAAGCTGAAGCAATAGAAAAGGCACGTTTTGTAATTGAAACGCATTCCAATTTTATGGCAAATACGCAACGTATTGATAAATTTAGAGAAATTCTATTTACAGCTCCCTTAGCGTTAAATTTTCCAAGTAATTTGCAAATGAAAAGGTGCTAAAGTAATCAGTATTGCCTAACGTACGAAACTTAAAAAGAAATTTTGCTGTAACTGAAATGTTCTCTTCGTAGCGTAAAGCTAAAATTTACTAGATTTTCACTTTGAGAACTCTCGGCGGGAAATTTATGATATGCAATGTAATTTAGAATGAGAAAAATTTAATGAATGTTAATATCCTACCATTCCCAAAAAATGTTTAAAAAATCTATGGAAACCAAATTCTTTGGACTCTATCAAGTAATTAACGAATAAAATGGAAAATTTAAATATTTGAGAAGGAAAAGTTAAGCCTAATCTATCTGAGAGGCACAGAAATAATTTTTTCCTCTAAGTTGAATAGTTTCTTCACAAAAGAAGTTTAATGTTTTGAATTTTCGAGTTTGACAGCCCGTAGCGGTAAATTAATGACGTATATGGGGAATTTAACGTGCCAAATTTAATGTCCTTTGATTTTCTACTAGCCACAAGAATATTTTTTTAAATATCTAAAAACAAAATGTTCGATGTGCACGGACACAGAAAGGGATTGCACTAGCACTTTTTCTTACAAAATTTTCTAACTATAGGAAGATAGAATGGCATTTCAAAAAGCGTAAAAACCTTTTTTCTTGACTTTACTTTTTCTTATGTTAATCTGACGAATGAAAATTTCTGCGGCTATAAGAAGGGAGAGGGGCCCCTGAATCTTTTAGCGCCTGGGGCCTAAAAAGATCTAAAGTTGCCTCTGGTTAGTATGTATATTCTAGTGTTCGAATTTATCTTTTAGGTATTACCACTTAGCAGTAAACAATTATAGGTATTATGGTAATTGTCAGTTTTTTTCGTAAATTACGCACTCATGCCATCAAATAATGTATAATTATACTCAATATATTAGAACATATAATGCTACATATTGTGCTGTTTTATTTAATGTCAGTCAACAACGAGGAATAGTAATTTGTGCCCGGCCCGTTAATGAAACGTGTGCGGCAGTTTTCCTGTGTGGCAGTTTACCTGTGTAGCAATCTTCCGGTGTGGCAGTTTACAGTGTATAACGAAGTGAATTTCTCCGTCATTTTCGGTCTACGCCGGGATTCGAACCCGAGTACGCTTATTCCGGAACAAGTCGCTCTACCAACTGAGCTACGCAGACATGGATTCTGATTCCTATCTGCCTTTATGTCATGTGCGTCCTGCTGGCAGGTACGTCACATCTCCCCCCCCGAAAGAGGGCCGGGGGCATGGCCCACGGATCAGCCGTGACCATGAATCGTTGCAGGCAGACAACCACTGTAGAACGTGCACTTGAGAACTCCCAGTCAATCTGATGTGCGGAATGCAACGTCACACACATTTTTTTCGAAGCACTGGAGAAGGAATTCTCTGATTTTTCCTGTCTCGCGGTGTGGAAATAACATCACACCAATGCGAGATTTTGAATGGTCGGGTCATCCGGGTAGTTCGGGCGCCATTATAACGAAGTGAATTTCTCCGTCATTTTCGGTCTACGCCGGGATTCGAACCCGAGGCCGCTTATTCCGGAACAAGTCGCTCTACCAACTGAGCTACGCAGACATTTTATTCTGATTCCTATCTGCCTTTATGTCATGTGCGTCCTGCTGGCAGGTACGTCACAAGTGAACCATGTACAATATTACGGGCCGGCCCTGACTGCGGGGTAATAGGTTTGCAAAGAATCTGCTAGCAAGCTGTTGCTAAGAAAAGAGTGTCTGGTTTCCAAATGATGCCTCTGTTTTGTAAACTGTAGTCTGGTAGAGTGTACGATTTGCTGCAGCATGCACGCTAGATGTCTGCACTTATTTCCGATCAACATGTGCGGACGTCCGGAACTGTATCTGCATTGCTGTGTCCATCATGACACCATGGGGTGCATAGCGTTGCACTCTGCTGGGTTGGCGTAACCTCAGGTTACTGCATTTCAGCTTTACAGATATCGATTATTCATATTTTCTCAGAGTTCAGTAATTTCCCATATGGATTGCAGTTTCCTTCCCCGGGCATATAGAGAAGTTCGGACATTGTGCTCGACCTCTATTCTCTTACTTTCTATATTCTGTCCGCTATGACGAACCGAAATAACTCATTCTACGTGAATGCTTTTCATTTGCAAGCCACAAATCAGAAAAGAAATAAATTTTGTACTAGTACAAATATGTGTTTATAATGGTTGTTTGGAGTAACAAATAAACTTAATCTTCCGCTTGGGAAAAAAGCATCACTCCTTTAGGCTGCAACCGTACTATTGTAATATCGTAAATATTAACTTTGGGTGCATTAGACATATTTATCATACTCTAAAATTTGTATTCAAAGCAAAATTTGTGTATATAAAAATGTTGAAAAGCTATTATGCGCTAAATAAAATTTTCACCAATGCATAATAACATAATACTATTTACAAGCTGCGTGTATAAATTAATTCGTACTCGTGGATTATCAGTCGAAAAACATTCGCTTCCCAACACAGAAAATATCTTTGAAACTCACTTTCTATCCTTGGTACAATTTGAAAAACCATTGCGTTTTGGAATATAACCTAGCAAACGACTCTTCACTTATTTTGCGAGCAAGTGTTTTTCAGAAATATTATTTATTGAAAACTATGTTACATCACGGTCGGGTTTTTTATGCCACTAATGTATATATAATCTTTTTATAAACCCATTTATTCTTTGCAGGAAAATATTAGCGATTCCCTAATTTTTTTCTTCTCTAATTTTCGAAACAACCTAGATGCTGATACAAATTTGCAAAATGCCGCTAGCGGACGAAATCGGTCCCAACTAATGTAACGGAAGAAATATGCACCGATATATTCGACCATTAGGCTCTCTGTAGGAAACTAAAAATGTTAACATTATGAACTTCGTAATTATGTGCTTGGTTTATTCCTCTGTAGTACCGGAGAAATACGGATTGATGTGGGCCAGTACTATGCCCATAGCACAGATGCTTTATATTTCAAGCCACGTGTAATTTCTTGATTGCAAGCGCAATCGGAGCACAACATCCTATATTCTAAAGAGAATTGACTCTCCACACAAAAGACATAATAGCCATAAAAGGGCAAGAAATTCAATCCAGGTTGAAGAAAATGGTTTATTGGCAAGGCACCTGCTGATGTCTTTTGGACTACATTCATATGCTATCAGGCATTACTGGTAAGAAAGTGCACGTATAAAACAGTGAAATGCAAAAGGATAGAGTAAAAATGAAAATCATCATCATCCATTATCAATCCACTGCTGGTCAAAGGTCTCCCTAAGTTTCCTCCACAACGGTCTGTCTTGTGCCAGTCTCCTCCCTGTCACTCCCGCATACTTTCGAATTTCATCCACCCCATCTCCCATGTGGTCTTCTTCTGGGTCTTTCCCTGTCTCTTGGAATTAAAAAAAATATATATATATATATATAACTTTAAAAATAGTGAAAAAAGATGAAACAGTAAAGTTAATTTCCTCCTTCACCGTTATCTGTTAAAATTTGAATTATTTATCAGTTCCCCTTTGCTGTCATATATCACAAATTTTCGGATCATTTGTGTTAGCAGGAAAAAAAGAATAGCTTGCGTTTTACTTGCCTAAAACGACGTTGTAAAGGAAATGTACTGAGCTTCCCCCTTGGGAAAACATGGGGGTGAGAAAGGAGGGTAGGGGGCTAGCTGTAAACTGATCCTGCATCTGATAAGGGAAAGTGGTCATGACACTAAGACCCCCACAAGAAGGGGGTAGGAAATAACCCTGCGATTTTCAGCGCCACCTATGAGCAGAAGCTTTACGTTAGACATGCCTTTATATCCCCCTTAAGTTTTTATGATTGACTCATTCCACACGAGAACCTGGTATCTTGGTTTTGGATTCGTTTGATCATCGACCGTTTCATTAGTTACGGGTTATCAGAACTACTTTTAATTTTCTTTGTATGTGTTACAGAGGTAGCAACCATTGCGGATTTTCGGTAATTATTACGGTTTGAGCTTCCTGATTACGGACAGGTTGGAAGAATTACAGATTTCAGTGTATTTCGTAAAAGTTCGGAATTTTGTGTCCTTTTTTGTTAAAATCACGGTTTAAACTGCGATCGCATTTTGCGAATATATTTATAGTTCTGTTTACACAAATGCGAGAATGTTTAATTGGTGATGTTTCTACTGTAAGTAAGAGCCATTGAAATTCACATATTGGATTCATCGGCAAAGCCAATATCGGGTGATGAACGGCAAGAGGATATTGGATGCATTGGCAAAGCCGATATCGGGTGAAGAACGGCAGGGCGATTTTGCACAGCCGGCCCCGGTGGCGCAGTGGTCAAAGTGATGGCCTCTGATCACTCGTCCGAAAAGGGTCCCGGTTCGAATGCCGGTTAGGCATGGATGTTGTGTTTGTCTTACGGCACTGGCTCTCTCCCTTCCGTGGAACCAGTGACCCTAAATTAGGGACGGACGACTGCTTATAGCCCATTGAGTTGCTCACGGTGGTCGTTAAACCTCCAATCAAAAAAAAAAAAAAAAAATACAGCCTTATCTTGTTTTAAATGTATACATACATTTCAAATGTTTAATGTAATGTTTTTCTGACGCTCCGAAGGGATGCTCGCTGAGAAACACCTGCATGTGTTTTTGCCACTTCTACCTCCTGACAGTTACTCACATAATGTCAGATCTGGTGCGTGAGCTTTTTTTCTTGTAAAAATGTTCTGCTAAAGAGAGTGGTGTTTTTTAGCACGTCTTTTGTAAAAAAAGATTATGCTTATGTTATAGGTTTGTCCGTCTCTCCATGCGACCGTCTGTAGACACGATATCTCTGCAACTAATAATCCGATTTGAAAATCCTTTTTGCTTTAAAAAGCTCGAAATGTACAAATGACGACCCTTTCTTTTGATTTTTTTTACGATGCACAATTTCGCCGCTAGAGGGCGTAAATGCAGATGATATTGAATTCAAAATACATTTTATTCCATACATTTGCTTCTAAATATCCAGTTCAAAAAATTAATTGGCCTTTCGATTCTACTCATGGCGAAGATTATTTTAGGTATAGAAACTTTTTCAAGTAAATCACAGATTCTCCGGTAGGGTGCGTAAAAGTAAATTGCGTTTCCCTTGATATCTCTGCTTCTAAAACTCTGATTTGGAAAAATTATTTCTGCAGCGGATACAGCTCTGCATGGGAAATCTTTCGCATATAATTTCTAATTTTTGGTATAAAACGATTATGCCACCAGGGGACATAAGTGTTAATTTCTGCTTCTGATGTATTTGCAACAAAATCTGAACTAAAATCTCGATTGAAAAGTTATTTCGTGGACCGATATTACTGACGTCGACAAACCATTACGGAATATTATTATTTTTTAAATAATGCATGGTTTCTCCGCCCGGTGGCGTAGATATATATCTTATTTTTGTCAACATCTCTGCTTCTAATGGTCCAATTTGAAAAAATTATTTGTTGGATAGAGTTTTTGATGCGCCATGTTTTTCATATAATTTCCAAAATTTTCAAGTAATTCATTGACTTTCCGCTAGGGGAGTAAAAGTAAATTGCACTTTCCCCGATATCTCTGCTTCTGAAACTCCGATTTGAAAAATTCTTCCTGCACCGGATACAAATCCCGGTGGGAAATGTTTTGATTGTAATTCCTAATTTTTTTACAAAATATGTTTTTCCCCCAGAGGGCGTAAGCGTTAATTTCTGCTTTATAGGTATTTCCATCAAAATATGAGCTTCTAAAATATCGATTGAGAAAATTCTTTGGTGGACAGATGCCGCTCATGCCAATAAACATTTGAGAATATTTTCTTCTTAAAATCGTGTATGGTTTCTCCGTCAAGGGGCGTAGATGTATATTCAGCCGTCTCGGTGGCGCAGTGGTCTAAGGTGTTGGCCTCTGATCATTCGTCCGAACGGGGTCCGGGTTCGAATCCCGTGAGGCATGGATGTTGTGTTTGTCTTACGGCACTGGCTCTCTCCCTTCCCTGGAACCAGTGACCCTAAATTAGTGACGGGCGACTGCTTATAGCCCATTGAGTTGCTCACGGTGGTCGTTAAGCCTCCAATCAAAAAAAAAAAAAAAAGATGTATATTCTATTTCTGTCAAAATCTCTGGTTTTAAGAGTCAGATTTGAAAACTTCCTTCTTTGCTAGATAGCGTTTCCGGTGTAAAATGCCCTCGTATAATTTCAAAATTTTCAAGTTACACATAGACTTTCCGCTAGGGTGCGTTAAAGTAAATTGTGTTTCCCGAAAAATTCCTTCTTTGCTAGATAGCGTTTCCGGTGTAAAATGTCCTCGTATAATTTCAAAATTTTCAAGTTACACATAGACTTTCCGCTAGGGTGCGTTAAAGTAAATTGTGTTCCCCGATATCTCTGCTTCTAAAATTCCTATTAAAAAACTTCTTTCTGCACCGGATACAGCTGTTGATAGGAAATGCTTTGCCTATAATTTCTAATATTTGAGAAAGAATGTTTTAGTGACCAGGGGGCGTAAGTGTTAATTTCTGCGTCTGATGTATTTGTAGCAAAATCTGAGCTCCTGAAAACTCCATTAAAAAAATTCTTTAGTTGATTGATACCGCTCACATCGAAAGACCTTTTGAGAATACTTTCTTCTTAAAATAATGCATGGTTTTTCCCGCCAGGGGGTTTAAAGGCATATCTTATTTTTGTCGATATCTCTGCTTCTAAAAGTCTGATTTGAAAAATTCTTTCTTTATTGGAGACCGTTTCCGTGGGGAAATGTTTCTCATATAATTTCCAATTTTTTGTAGCTCACAAGTCTGCCACCAGAGAACGTAAGATCACGTTTCCGTTTACAGCATATCTGCGGGACTAAAAACCCGATTGAAAAACTTCTTTCTTCAGTCAGATACTGTTAGCTATGCAAACTTTGTGCGTATTTTCTTTCCAAAATAGTGCACAACTTTGCCACTAGGGGCGCATATGCTTATTCTGTTTTTCTCAATATCACTGTTTTTACATGTGCCATTTAAAAAAATCTTTCAACACCGGATGCCATTTACCTTGTAGAACACTTAAGGCTAGTACAGGAGCGTCTCCTGCTGGGGGGCTGCGGGCTGAAGCCCCCCCAGATATTACGAAGCACATGTTATATTTTTTCTCTCCTTCCTGCCGTTCATAGTTCACTGACGGCCTAACCTTATTTAGTTTCCGTGTACATTGTACAACTGCAATATACGCAATGCGCGAGACTGCAAAATTCGCAGCTCTTTGTCTAAAGAGCGTGGCGAGGGGCTGAAATTCCCGTATGTAACATCTGTGTGTTTAAACTTACAAGGTGGGGATACAACTTCACCGGGACTGGTATCTCTGCAGCCCTTGCTTCGAAATATCTTTTCATTGGCTGCCGTTAAAACAAACTTCGTGGCTCGTGATGTCGATCGCCTAGGGGTGGGGATAACTTGTGCAGGGATCAGAAAATCTAATGAAGGGAAGGGTCGCTCTCTGAACCCCCACTGCAGTTCCCGTTCCCCAAAAGCTTTGGAAGACTGAACGGTGTGTGTGTGGGGGGGGGGTCACTCGAATGCATTTCTTGTTTTTCATCGGATACTGCAATTCCTGCAGCCCTTAGTACTAAATCCGTTTTCACTTGCTGCCGTAAAAACAGTCCTCGTGGTGACGATCGCCTAGGGGTAAGCTGGACGTGTAGGGCGCATAGGGCGAGGGTGGTGAATAGAGAAATGTCCCGCTCAGAACCCGTTCTGCGATTCGTCTTAAGCTTTGGGAACATGAAAGAGAAGGGAAGGGGGTCACTCCAATATATTCCTTTCCGTGTTTCTTCGGAGAAGAAATGTTGATTATTTGACATTCGCATTAGCGGTCAGTTTGCTTTTGCTGTTCGAGAGTTCAGTTCGAAACGTTATTGTCCCTTGCGTGTCATCAAATTCTATAGTTAGTATGGCACAAACTGTGGAATATCTGAAGCGGATTCAGTTCAGCAATTTGACATTTCAAGAAAAATTAGACTTGAAAAACTTTGGTAGACCGATGCCTGATTTGAAAATAACGCAGATAGCACATAGCCGAAATAAAAGTTATCGGCGTAATTTTAACTCTAAGATGTACATGGAAAATGACTGGATTTGTGGATGCGCAGTCTCAAACTCCCTGTTTTGCTTTCCATGTCTGTTTTATGGTGGGGACTCTGTGTGGACCAAAACAGGTGTGAACGACTTAAAAAAACTCCGTGAAAAAATGAAAAAGCATGAAAATTCTACGAAGCACATAGAAAGTTCAGTGGATTTCGCGATGTTGGTGAGTGTCAATATTGCTACGCAAATGGATAGTGCGTACAAATTGAGCACTGAACGCCACAATAAGGAAGTCGAGAAAAACAGGTCAGTGTTTTCAAAAATTATTGATTGCATCAAATTTTGTGGAAATCACGAGCTTGCACTAAGGGGCATGAGGAAACATCGAAATCCTCTAATTCCGGAATATTTCGAGGTTTACTCGATTTTGCTAGTCAGTTAGACTCAACAGTCAGGAAACATTTGGAGAATTCAACAGTCTTCAAGAGCACATCAAAAACAATCCAAAATGAGCTCTTGGATTGTATGTTAGAAATTTCACGCCAACAAATAAAACAGGAAATTGATTCTGCACAGTTTTTGTCCATTATGGCAGATGAAACCACAGATGCATTGGAAATAACACAAATAGAAATTGTATTCCGATATAAGTTAGAAGGTTGCGCTGTCGAGCGTTTCTGGGGCTTTTATAATTCTTCTGGGCAGGATGCTGCTTCCATTTCAGGTTGTCTTCTAAAAGTGTTGGAAGAAATAATTCCCAATGAATCTCAGAAATTAATAGCACAGAGCTATGATGGTGCAGCTGTGATGAGCGGTGCAACTTCAGGTGTTCTGGCCATTGTGAGACAGATATATCCTAATGCTTTTTATATTCATTGCTATGCTCATCAGCTAAATTTAGTGATGGAGAAAGCCGCATCACAAAACACTAAAGCCAGGATTTTTTTTCAAACTTATCTGGAATACCTACATTTTTCACGTTCACCACAAAGATTAGCAGCTCTTAACACCCTAGTTGGAAAGAAAATTCCACACTCGGTGACGACCCGCTGGAATTTTAATATTCGTACTGTGAATTCTGTTTTCGAACAACAAGTCAATCTGGAATGTTTTCGATCACTCAAGGAAAGTAGTACATCTCCAGCAGTTACAATAAATGCTGCAAGTGGGCTTGAACGGCTATTGAAAGATCCGGAATTTAAATTCTGGTTGACATTTTTTCATAATCTTATGCCTCACGTAGACATATTATACCACCAATTGCAGAATCGTCAAACGGATGCAGTGAAGACAAAACATTGTGTTTCAGCTTTCATTAACGCTGTGCAGAACATAAGGGCTCATATGTCGACTGACAATACAAACTGTTCGGAGGACGAAACTCCGGACCAGCCTCCCCCTCTAAAAAAGAGACGGGTCGAGCAGAACAACAATATTAGAATAGTTGCCGCAAAAGAAGTATGTGATCTAATCACCACTCAAGCCACTGAACGGTTTCATTTCACAGATCATCTTGAAGCTGCCAAACTTTTTTTACCTGAAAATTTTGCCAGTTACGCTAAGCAGTTTCCAAACCATGAGATGGACATTGCAGTAAAACGTTTTGGAGTGCTAGAAAAGGAAAAGCTGTATTCGGAGCTCAGCGTGTTGTATAACCGAAGCGATTTCCACAATATTATAAGTGATACTCGGCTGTTACAGTTCATGCTGAAAAATGATTTGGAAGCATCCTTTTCGGAAACTGTGAAACTTCTTCGCATCTTAGTTACTATCCCAATGACCACATCAGAACCAGAAACTTGTTTCTCGTCCCTCAAGAGAATCAAGAATGTTTTAAGGAACAGTATGGGACAAGATCGACTGACAGCACTTGCAATGTTGTCAATAGAAAAAAACATTATTGCTAGCACCAAGAAATTCAACGAACAAGTTATTGATATGTTTGCTACTCGTCGAGATCGGCGCATGGAATTTATTTACAAGTGACAGGTATGTATGTTATCACTGCTAAAAAAATTTGCACGCTTTGCTAAAAACTGCTAACATTTTTATTTTGTGTGTATTTTTGATCCTATGTGGTGCCCTGTTTGGTGTTGATCACTATAAAATGTTTTTCATATCTTATATCTCAAACATAATAACTTTTTGTTTTCCAAAATTTAGAAACATTCATTTGTGACCGATAACATTTAAAAATCGTAATGTTTAGGTACAATTAAATTTGCAACATATTTCATAAAGGAAATTAGAAAATTTTTAAGTCACATTGGAACAGGTATTTTAGGTGAAGCCAAAATTATCGGTATGATTGATCCTGAAGCACAATAACAGTTTGTTTGATACGGTAACATTTCAAGTAGTTCTTAAGCCTCCCTCCCCTAGGAGTGATGAAAGTCCTGCATACTCGTATCTTTAAACTTACGTTTCTAAACAGTCTTTGCTGCTTTAAAAGTTCGTTAACATCTAACATGCACTTCGTAAAATATAAATTTACTAATTTAAGCAGTACTGAAGTTTTAATTACGGTGAAATTCCTTTGTATCATATTTATTAATCAAATTTAAAAAATATTTTGATCTCCTATCACTGCAAGTCATTTCTCAATTTTAACGCTAGGAAGTAAATTTTTTATTACTTTAATTAAAATTAAGAACCGTTTAAAAATTCTTAAAGCACTTGAAGGAAGTCAGAAACTGTTAAATTTTACATTATTGACATTTCCCGCGTGCACTGCAAATTTTCCGCGGCTTCCGCTAAATATCAGTAAATTACGCAAACCGTGTGTTTTTGTTACAAAATGTATTCTTGATATTCCTTGAGCAGTGGAAAGTTACATAACTGCCAGTATTCCAATACGGAGTGCGCTGGGACGAGGTAGCTCAGTGGCAGCATGCTCGCCTCCCGACTTGAAGGGTTCGAGTCTCGTTGCCGCTGAAGACCCGTCGTGGTCCGGAAGTGATGTTAAGCCGGCGGTACCGGGGTAATGACTCCTCGTTATAAATAAACCTAACTCCCATCCTCCGATGTTTGGCCCGGGCGGTTTAGCCCTCAGTGTAGCATAAATAATCACCGGTGGGAGTCAGCTAATAATGTTTTATATATATAATGGAAAATAAACCAGCAGGCAACCGGTGAAAGAAAACATCAAAGTGATTTACTTGCACTTGGAAAATAAGTGTATAAGTGCAAACTGGATATCTTTTGCTTGTTAAACTTTTAATTAATCATCTCTGTTAATGTAAGTATCGGGAGAGAAAAAAAGCTGAAGTGTATCTGTGAAATTAAGCTCTAAGCATATAATATTTTTTATTCATTTCAACTGTATCACACAAAAAATTTGGCTGTATGTGTACACAACACAGCAATAAATAACCCTTACCAAAGCACGAACAGACGCAAAAAACTTTATCTTTGAGAAAGATATCCGTAAAATTCGGATGCAGCCCTCCCTTATCAACTAGGCACGAGCCGCCACTGGGCTAGTATATGAGGAATTTTGTAGTTCACAGTTCTGTCGGTAGGTGGTGTTTGTGTACTTCAGTTTGCAGTTGTATAGCCACCTCTAAAAACACTATCTAGAAATTTCTTCTTCACTGTATGCCATTCGCTACAACAGAGATGTGAAGCATTATCCTCTTTTTTCTCACTAGCTGCGTAAAGGTCGAACGCTTTTACTATGAAGAAGAATTTTCGCCTATTTTCAACTTTTCCGCTATGCAAAATTCTTCCGCTAGCACACGTAAACTTATATTATGTTTCCTTTTTTATATTTTTTCTTTTGACTGTTCGATTTGAAAATGTCTTTGTCTCTGGTATCTTCCTTGTAGTATGAGAAACTTTTTGTTCACCATTTGTTAATTTTCATAACATGCTTTTTGGCCGCTGGTGGAACTAATTAGATGTCTCTATTTCTGGATGTTTTATCGATTGTTTGAACCAGTTGATTGTTTTCCAAATTGGTTCCATTGATTTTGAATAGCTTTGATAAATTTAATTCGCGTCGGAATGGATTCAAAAGACGTGCTTATTACATCCGAAAATTCGGTGGATCCAGTGGCCCTAAATTAGGGACGGTCGACTGCTTGTAGCCCATTGAGTTGCTCACCGTGGTCGTTAAACTTTCATTTAAAAAAAAAAAAGTCAGAGGTCACATGATATGCAAAAATCAATTGTGATTGCACTTTTTTACATCTGATTTTCGGCAAATATAACTTGTCATATAACTTTGACAGGTTTGTCATATACAAGGCCGGCCCTACGTAATATGGCGCTCCGTGTGAGTGTGAATTTTGGCACGCTATATCAGGATCCACCCCCCAACAAATATTCTGGGAAGGGCTTTGGTTTGGAACAATTCAACTAAAGATATCCAGGTTAAAACATTTTATCCATATTCAACACTTTCACAAAACCTCCTTCAATTACAGATATAAGATAATTTCACTTTCCTTGCTTTCATTTCAGCGAAAGTTGTCACTGCTCTTGACAGGTGAACTTCTGACCATGGTGTATTTTTTTTTTCTGAGGTTTAACGACCACCGTGAGCAACTCAATGGGCTATAAGCAGTCGCCCGTCCCTAATTTAGGGTCACTGGTTCCAGGGAAGGGAGAGAGCCAGTGCCGTAAGACAAACACAACATCCATGCCTCACCGGGATTCAAAACCGGACCCCTTTCGGACGAATGATCAGAGGCCATTGCCTTAGACCACTGCACCACCGGGGCGGCCCATGGTGAACGATAGATACCCCGTGATTCTGACCAATGCCATTTTCTGTTGCTATCACAGCTAATGAAGACAGTCTATTGTCATTGTTGACCTCAGATAATTTTTGGTTAGTTTCAGCTTAGAGAAAGTACGCTCCACACATGCCACAGTTACAGGAACTGTCGGAAGGTTTCACAGAGCAATCCAAATGTTGGGGAAATTATCATGCATTTTCATTTCCGGAAGAAACTGTAATGCTTCTCGGGGTTCACACATTAAGTTTTAGATGGAATAATGAAATTGAAGTGTTTTAGCTCTTGCGCTAATACTGTGACTGCACCATTTATGTCTGATGAGGCATGGCCACTTAAAGCATGGTGTAAATCCATTCAATGAGCTTCCAAGTTCTTTGGCATACAATTTAAGTTGAGGTGGGTGGAAACCCTGAAGAATTTTTTGTTCATTTTTAAAAATATGTTTTCAATATTTGGAACACAAGAAGTTAAGCACCTAATTAGTAATATTTGTTAAAAAAAGTTAGAAAATGTGCAGCTAATTAATTTTAATTAATTAATGGTATTTTGTAACACTAATAACTTGAGAAATTTTCAATGCAGAATAATAATTCTTTTTCTAAATAATAAATCAAGATACTCACTATGCAATGAACTACAGCCGTAGTTATGACATAATTATTCAAAGTGATATAATTTTTTTTTTCTGAAAATTTAATGAGAAAAAAAATCTAGAAGTTCTACATTCGATGTCATATATCTCCAAATGTATTTGTTCCAAAGCAAAGCTTTTAGTTCATTGCACAACAGACATAATGGAGATGAAATACACACCAAAAAATTAAGATTGAACTTATTTTTATTAAGATATTACTGTTATCGGATTTCAAAACATAAACATTTTCAAATTTGAGAAAATAGCAAAATAAGTTATTCTTAGCAACACTGTACTAGTGATCCGATATATTGGCGTAGGAAAAAAACACATTTCCAAGCTTTCGCATATCAACCAGATGGCTTTTTCAAAGAAGTTAGACAGAAACTGCAAACTGAAAAATAGAACGCTTAACAATTTGAACACGGGAACTTAACAATAAATACATGCGATATAGCGTCTAAACATGCGACGCTATATTCATTTATAGATAAGAGGCATCACGTTGATTGCACGCGGGATCCTGGTAGAGAAAAGGCGTTACTTGAAGAATTGGTAGCTGCCTCGGTGGCACAGTGGTCTAAGGCGCTGGCCTCTGATCATTCGTCCGTAAGGAGTCCGGGTTCGAATCCCGGTCAGGCATGGATGTTGTGTTTTGTCTTACGGCACTGGCTCTCTCCCTTCCCTGAAACCAGTGACCCTAAATTAGGGACGGGCGACTGCTTATAGCCCATTGAGTTGCTCACGGTGGTCGTTAAACCTCCAATCAAAAAAAAAAAAAAAAGAATTGGTTCCAACTTCGTGGCAACTCGAGAGAGACACAATCATTGCAAGTATCGCTGTTGGTAATGATCTCCAAGGTTTCCCTTATGGCTGTACATTTAGAGGTAGGGTAGACAACTAATTTCTTTATATCATCCCACATAGGAGTAGCGGATTTGAATTTGACTTCTCTGAATAGTGCCATGGCTACTTAACCGTATTTTGTGTCCCTTTTATGTTCGTTGACTCTGATTCCAAACGAACGCTTGGTCATTTGAATGTAGTATCGTTTTGAGCCGTTCGGGTACTGTAGGGGGATCGCATAAACGCCTGCTTTTTTTTGATTGGAGGTTTAACGACTACCGTGAGCAACTCAATGGGCTATTAGCAGTCGCCCGTCCCTAATTTAGGGTCACTGGTTCCAGGGAAGGGAGAGAGCCAGTGCCGTAAGACAAACACAACATCCATGCCTCATCGGGATTCGAACCGCGACCCCTTGTGGACGAATGATCAGAGGCCATCGCTTAGACCACTGTGCCACCGGAGCGGCAACGCCTGCTTCGCAGGAGAGAGGTGGTTTTTCACTATTTCTCTTTAGCATAATATATAAAGATGCAGGAGACCTTATGACGACGCCGTAGTTCATCTTCCTGAGGGCGTTTTTGAGTTTGTAAGACACACTTGGTATGTAGGGAATTGAATCTAAATAACGTAGCTGCGGCACAGGAAAATTGGAATGTTTGACTCTGGGTTTTTGGATAAAGCTACATATCTGATTCAATGAATATCCCGCATCAGTGATGTGCGAAGGCGCTTATGTGTTTGTTTCCTACGCCAATAAATCGGTTTACTAGTATAGTGTTACTATTTACTACTTAATTGGCGTACTGTCGTTCGTTATAAGAGTTATTCTTGTTGAAAACAAAGGATAATATATTTGAATGAATTAGAAAGCCACCCTATTTGTAGGTCTCCCCTTCATTTGTCTGGTGTATGTCCAGTTTCGCATTTCTTTTCCCCCTCAAGACTTTTCTAGCCCTTTTTGCTTCGGGTGTTGCAGCAACGCTTTCTCGGGATAAACGCTGAATACCAAGAGACCTGAGTTCCTTGGTTGTATAATCGCCCAGTGTGCAACCAAGTGTTGCAAAAACTTCTTGGAGTCCTTCATAACTTTCAATGAAGGTGATAACTGCATCACTAACACCTGCCGCCCCGGTGGCGCAGTGGTCTAAGGCGTTGGCCTCTGATCATTCGTCCGAAAGGGGTCCGGGTTCGAATCCCGGTGAGGCATGGATGTTGTGTTTGTCTTACGGCACTGGCTCTCTCCCTTCCCTGGAACCAGTGACCCTAAATTAGGGACGGGCGACTGCTTATAGCCCATTGAGTTGCTCACGGTGGTCGTTAAACCTCTAATAAAAAAAAAAAAAAAAAAATCACTAACACCAAGACATAGTTTACGTAGGCCAACGAAAGTAATCTTAAGTAATCTTCTGCCATATGAGACCATTAAAATACTCATTCGCATTTTAGACAGGCCGGTGTTATGCTGCTAAATTTATTTACGGATAAATAGATTATGGGGTACAAATCCCAAGAAAATAATTTTGATTTTTCACCAAAATTTTACGGAAAAAAAAAAAAAAAAAAAAAATTGCTCATTTTTCTAAGGCTTGGAAATCTCTTCCCATAGCTTAGAAAGGCACTTTTTGTGGAAAAGTTAAACTCTCAGAAAGGCATAGAACCTTTTAAGGGTGAGTTTTATCCAAAATCAGCAATTCCTGGAAAGAAAGAAAACCTATCTTTTTTTACTGAGCTCTCCGTACCTGGGAGAGAAGAGAACCTTACTTATTAAGGCAGCATGCCTATTTTCTCCATAAATTACTGATTTCTCACGAATTTGTGAACGAACTAAATTACCATGTAAAAGAATACCGACGACGAGAAATTGTTATATGCTTCGAAACGTTTATATGCCTCGAACTGTTCTGCGGTAAATACTTCGACCAAAGACGTAATCGAAAATGTTTACTATTTGCACTTTTGGAAAACTTTTCGCATCACCTTCGAAGATACTTACATTCAGCTCATAAGGTTCTTTTCCTTCAATCTCTTTAATTTTTCCAAATGCCGCATTTTGTACTCGGAAGTTAAAGTTTCAAAGTAAGAATGCCATCATTTTAACGGGGTCGGTTGTCCTTCACTTACGTTACTAAGGCTCGTTGCCATGCTGAAAGTCACGTGTCTGCTACATCCTTATAGGGTTTGTCCCAGGTGGTCCCCTACCACATACTAAAATTTCATCGAAATCGAACCTTTTTTACGTTAGTTATGAAGCATATGAGCAGTGAAATGGGTCCCGCTCCTATGTCCTGACCTTTGACTCCATTTCGTTCACTTTCATTAGGGTTCCTTCCCAGGTGTTCCCCTACCACATACTAAAATTTCATCGAAATCGAACGATTGTTAAGCGAGTTATCGTGCGGAAGGAGATATGCACACAACGCGTGACGTAATGAGGCACATGGGAATCGCGACCATCTGCTCGAAAGAATGTGGCGTCATAAAACTTTAGTAGGATCCTCACACAACGCGTGACGTAATGAGACAGATGGCGTGACCGTGCGCCAACATCTGAATCGCGAGATTGTGACGTCATAAGATTTCTAAGCATGGGTAACATTAATGAGACGATGCCATGACACTAAAAACGTGGTAATTCGTGGTATTTATTTAACCCACTAAACGAATTTTCCTAAAGTCGAGATCAAGCTAAATCGATTTTTAGTACCAGAAAACGGTAGGTTAACGACTTTCATCAAAATCCTTAGAGCAGTTTTCAAAATAAAATTTACATACGTACAAGAATTGCTCCTTTAATAATATGGAATAATTCCCAGGTGGTACCCTACAATATACTAAAATTTCATCGACATCAAACAATATTTACGCAAGTGATGACGCATAAGGGAAATGGAATTGATCCCGCTCCTATGCCGTAACCTTTGACCCCATTTTGTCCATTTTCAATAGGGTTCGTTCCCAGTGGTCCCCTACCACATACTAAAATTTCATCGAAATCGAACCATTTTTACGCGAATTATCGTGCCGACAGACGGACGGACAAAGCTGGAGCATATACGCTTATTCAGCCTACGGTTGGATAGCGTAAAAAAGAGTCTAGTTCCATGTTTCAAAGACACAGATATCATATAAGGGACTAGATTGGCTGTCTGCTCTGTTGAGCATACGCTTGCGCTTTGACAACCGTGGTGCCACATTGAGCGGGTCAAGATGTTGGAGTGGGGCATATTAAGAAGGGTAATTTGGACTTGGTTATTGCGTAAATCGTGGTAAAAACTTGCTCGGATATAAATCGTACTCTAAGAGACGAAAATATAATTGCCCTTACTTATTTGTCTTTATTCCAATGTTAAAAGAATGTATCTGGGAAGGCATTAGTTCGCAAGATAAATTTAAAATTGGTGTTGTATGCAAATACTGAAAATAACTGGAAAACAATTGTACGACTGTAATTAGGCAAATATTTAAAATAATGAAAACATAAGCGATACATTTGATATCAATAAGTTGCTATTAAATCCAGAAAACTATTGATTTAAACCCGAAAAATAATGGCTTCCACATACTTTACATAGGAAAGTTGAAATGATGTTAATCGTTTTCCTTGCTAGCGGTTACCTGTGCCATTCTGGTTTGTTTATACCTTAGACCACTGCGCCCCGGTGGCGCAGTGGTCTAAGGCGCCGGCCTCTGATCGTTCGTCCGTAAGGGGTCCGGGTTCGAATCCCGGTTAGGCATGGATGTTGTGTTTGTCTTACGGCACTGGCTCTCTCCCTTCCCTGGAACCAGTGACCCTAAATTAGGGACGGGCGACTGCTTATAGCCCATTGAGTTGCTCACGGTGGTCGTTAAACCTCCAATAAAAAAAAAAAAAAAAAAAAAAAAAAATATTAATTTTATTAAAGATTTCGATTCTTTGTTATTCACTAAGGAAATTTCAGTTTTTAACATTTTAAATTATTTATTAGGACAAGCATGCAACCAAAGGACGCACTGAATGTTAAACATTCAGTACCAAAAAATCTCAAAATTATATTATGTCTCAACAAATAAAAAATAGTGTTTTTTTTTTCTTAAGCCCTGACCGAATCTGAAATGCTGCAATATTTTGCAAGAGCCTTGGCTTTGTAGTTTGAGCTGTGGAATATTATTGTTTTTTCACTTAAATTGTATGACTTCCACCGTTAAATGTGTACTAACTGCTTAGAATATTAATATAAATAACAAATCACAGTACCAAACTCATATTCCGTTGACTTAATGCAAAGTACTCTTGCTTAAATGGAGAGCGCCGCCCCGATGGCGCAGTGGTCTAAGCGATGGCCTCTGATCATTCGTCCGAAAGGGGTCCGGGTTCGAATCCCGGTGAGGCATGGATGTTGTGTTTGTCTTACGGCACTGGCTCTCTCCCTTCCCTGGAGGCAGTGACCCTAAATTAGGGACGGGCGACTGCTTATAGCCCATTGAGTTGCTCAAGGTGGTCGTTAAAACTCCAACCAAAAAAAAAAAAAAAAAAAAAAAAAATAAATGGAGAGCGATGACCCGCTGAAAATGGTGCCTACATTGTCACGCCTCAAGAGCTGGGTGTCCGATCTAGCTTCTTGTATATGATATCTGTGTTCAAAGAGCACTCACATGCTGTTACTGAGCTGCAGTTTGCTAAGCAGCAAATTATGTCATCAAAGCTATCAAAGCCATGGCAGATATTCATTGGCCATGGTTAGTTCTTGCACTCGCATACAGGTGGCAGAACTCAGAAGGGAAGGAAACTGAAAATGGTTCCTCTCATGGTAGTGTTTGGATGTGTTGCTCTGTAGGATGAGCACGTGAGGTTTGTTTATCCAATTAGTTTTCTGTACTTATTAAAACACTTGGCTTTTGCAAAGTTATATGTTACCGCAAGGTTCCTAGTTAGTGTTAAATAACATAGGGATAAAGCATTTTTAATATTACGGAGTTAGTTTTAAATTCTTAATATTTCAGTGTTGTAATGGAGCACATGTTTTCCAATAGAAAAAAAAAAATCAAATCCGTTCAGTATTCCGATTTGTATAATTAGTTGTTTAGCGCTGTGTATATCATCCCGCTCATTAACACCCAAGTAACTTCTCAGATATACCTCAAAGAGGAATGCTCAGAAAAACATTTGTCGTAAGTTTTGCCCAAAACTGTAAATTTGTTTCGAAGTTCTTAGAACAGTGCATTTTCTCTGAAGTATATGGTTGTTCATTTAAGGTATGCAAGTGGCATATTTCCGAAGATCTTAACCTCCGAAAACTGATGTTTTAAGTCTTGCAGATAAAGGGGAAGAGGCAAGTGGAGAAATTAAAAATCGTGACATTTTAAAGGAAGGTGGAAATTCCTAAAGTACATTCTGTGCCCCTCTTAGGGTCGAAAAGATTTAATATAAATGGTTCAGTTCCAAACAAGCTGTAAAATGATGCAGTGAATGTTGTACAGTTTCAAATGTTAATATTACTCTTTTGTAATCCTCACATTCCTCTTGATGTTGTCATGGTGTGGATAGCAATTGGTGTCTTCTCAAGCATATGGTAACACGCCGCCCCTGTGGTACAGTGGTCTAAGCGATGGCCCCTGATCATTCATCTGAAAGGGGTCCGAGTTCGAATCTCCGTGAGGCATGGATGTTGTGTTTGTCTTACGGCACTGGCTCTCTCCCTTCCCTGGAACCAGTGACCCTGAATTAGGGTTGGGAGACTGCTTATAGCCTATTGAGTTGCTCAAGGTGGTTGTTAAACCTCCAATCAAAAAAGAAAAAGGTAACACAGCCAAATCAAAATTTTAATTTGGCAGGTCATATTCTGTGATATTTATTCCTATTTCAACAAAAAAATCCTCTTAGAATACTAATTTGAGTTATTGATTCCATCACCAGATAGTTCTTTCTTGTAATTCTTCAGTTTAACTTGAATGTAGGTTTTGTAGTCTTTTTCCACGCTTATATGGAATAGTAGGCCCTACAGAATCTGAAAGTGAAGTCATGTGAAGCTGAGGCATATATATATATATATATATATATATATATATTTTTTTTTTACGAATTTTTAAAAATTTGCTTAGCCTACACATGTAGTATTGCTTACAATTTAGTCTTATATACAGGATGATTGTAAACTCCTTCAACAAAACAATATGGGTGATAGTACACATCAAGACGAACAATATTTGCAGTGGAACCTAGGGCCACATTCTACTCTTAGTGCCAGAAAAGAGCACGTTCGAAAAATGTCCAGCAGGCACACAGTGCATGAGAAGCACAAGATGCAAAGCACAAGATCCAACCAGTGCATGAGAAGCACAAGATGCAAATGAGGTGCACTGAACATGTCCGTAGATGAGGAGCAAACATTTAAAAACGCAGTCGAACCCATTCGCCAATATTACCGTGTGAACATCACACAAGAATTGACGTATTCGTGAAGGGCATGGTGGACTACACATATGAGGAATTGGCGGATATGCATCTGATGTACGGCCAAGCATGTGGTAATGGACGAGATGCACAAAAACTGTACCGCTAGAGATTTCCAAATCGCCGTATTCCTTACCATTCAACCTTCGCTAGTGTTGGTCGAAAACTGCGTGAATCAAGTATCACAGCAAGTTCAGTTTGCACTTAATCACATTAAGATGATAGTGTGCTAATTTAAAAACATTGGATTATCAGTGACTCAAGTTCTATTTATCCGATCTACAAAATTGGAATTAAAATCTTAATATCGTGGGAAGTTGTGTGTATATTAATTTAATTTAGCACAATTTGAATATTAATTTGTACACTATACAGGGTGTACACAAATTAGTTGGGCAAACAGAATGGTTTATTATGTGTAGTTATATAGGCACACATGAGAGTGAACAAGATTATAAGATAGTGAAACACACCAAGTTTACCTTTTTCACAAATGTTCGATCTGGCTGCCCTTTGTTACTCTGCAAATGTCTCATCGTTACATCAGTTCTTGGCATATGTTAGTGAGTATGTTCACGTCGATCAAACCAAGTGCAATGCTGATTCATGATTTCAATCCAGGAATGCATTTCGGAAGCGGCGGACGGTAAACCTGGTCTTTAACAAAACCCCATACACTGAAATCTAGGGGTGAAAGATCTGGTGGCCGTGCTTTTCGGCGCACTTTTGTGGTATTCTCGACGGAAATTTCGTTGCACTTGCACAGCGGAATGCGTTTCATGGAACCACAGACAGCATTTCGCTTTTTCACTGCCGGTATACGTCTCCATCGTTACGCAAACACAGAACGAATGATGAACAAACGCGACCTACAGCTCACTGAGACGTGGACATGACACACCTAGCGCCATCTATCCACAAACTCAGAATACACTAAGGCTCATCTGCATTTGAACCGGTAACTTACAATTAATATTTCGCACATTATTCACTTACGAAATTGCCCAACTAGTTTGTGTACACCCTGTATTTTTTACTTTTTTAATTTAACTAACTTTCAGAGTTTAGTGCTGATTATACTAAACATTTTGCAAAATATTGATCTATTTAAGCGCTCTAACCAACAATAAAAGCTGAAATCTTGAGATGTCAAAGTGAGCAAGATTTCATCTAAAAGCAGGTGTCGCCCCAATAGCACATTGTTGAGAATTTAGATAGTTCCAATTTGTAACACCAGATGTCACATTATTTTGTAGAAAATGGTTCGGTATGAAGTTTCAAACTAACTGTCTAATAGGACAGCCTAAAACAAGCCGTGAAGGGAATAACAAGTATGCCGAAAAAAAAGTAATTCCAAGTAAAAGTTATTAAGGTAAGTTTACACAAAAACAACTTTCAGAGTTTAGTGCTGATTATATTGCACATTTTGCAAAATATTGATCTATCTAAACGCTCTAATCTACAATTGTTAAACAACAACAAATATTTTACATAGAACATTATTTATTTCAAGGTTTTTTGAAAAACTGAAATAAATAGCATATAATTTTTAGTTCTAACATGAATGAGTTCTTTCTATATAAGTTTTTACTATGTTTCCTTACAGAAATCTGGCGTCTATTTGATTTGTTTTCAATCTGCTTCAATTAAAAATTCACTCCGTCATAGGACGGGCTATACGCTAGTTAAGTATATTAATCTGATTGGAGCCTTGAGTGTTTTAATTGCTGTAAATAGCATTTTAAAAATTTTTTAATCTACAAGCAAAAACTATCTGCAAAATCCGCTAATAATTTGGAAACTATCCATGTATGTCTACATTCTGCTACTCTGTTCACTATCACCAATAACCACACAAAAACTGATGATGATATTGTGCAGCCCACAGTTCAAGGTATCACATGTGTGTTTGTTGTTTAGCATCAATCAAACAGAGCTGCATTAAGTAGCATTACCCTGGAATTGGCTATTTTAATTGCAACAACCCAATACCTGCTTCTAAAAGTCTGATTTGAAAAAAATATGTAACTCTGGATGCCATTTTCTTTGGGAATCTGAAAAATACTTCACTAAAAAATGCATAATCTTTTGTAAGAGTACTGCAATTAAAATATTTCTTAAAGAGCACCTATAAAATGTTTTTTACAATTTTTCTCTCTTTCAGATGTGAAAGTTGTCAAGTTGTTCGAGAGTAGGTAACAAGATTCAATGTCTTTTCCTGTTAGCCATAAAACCGTCTTTATCCTGGACCATGGGCCAAATTTTTCAGGGTCTTGTCAGCAGCCAATTGAATTTGACATCTTTACTAAAACAAGACAGCCAGGTATTATACCTCTTGCACCAATCACAAAGTCCTTGTGGACGTGCTCGGTTGAAGCTGCCATAGAGTACTGCAGAATCGTATGGGATATTTTTCCTACTGAAAAATTGGTTCGTATTCTTGTTGGCACATTTTTTGTTCTGAAAATTTCACTTTGTAATTTTTGTGTGGAGACAAATATAGTTATTGCAGTAATGTACAGTAAAACTTTCATAACTAGAATCTTCAAGAGAACTACGATTAACTTCGAGTTGTAGAAAATTCGTGTTGTAGAATTAATCCATATTTTTCAGTTATATCTTTTTTCTAAAGTTATTCCCCTAGTATCCACTTCTTGTAGCTTTATTTTTTCCTGCCATGATAACACTCTTAGCTTCCTTTTAGACATCACAAAAATTTCCACTACGATGACAGACTTGGATTTTCGGTACTTATGCATTAGCCGGCCGCCAGTAGAAATGTATCAGTAAATGTCACAATTGTCAATAGATGGTGCCACATGAATGGTTATTTCTTTTTAGAATTTAGCTGTAATGAATGACATGATGAGTTTAATATGGTGTTACTGGGAATCTACTTCACAGTGTAAAAGCCATGTATGCTGACAGTAGAGCTTGTACGAGTGAATGGTGTTTTATCCAAATGGTTTTCTATTGGTGCAGGAGTCAGACAGGGTTGTGTAATGTCACCATGGCTGTTTAATATATTTATGGATGGGTGCATGTGTGATGCCAAAATAGATAATACTGGTTTATATCTTGGTGATATCTGTGTGTGCAGATTGCTGTATGCTGATGACACTGTCCTGTTGGCAGAGAGCAAAAGTTAGTTGCAGAGTATGTATTCCCGGACGTATGAAGTTTGCATGAAATTCAAACTCAGTATAAATAAGGGAAAAACCAAAGTTATGGTCTTTGAGAGAGGAACTGGTAGCAGTGAATGTAATGTAAGTATAAATGGCACTGTGGTTGACCAGGTGAGTGAATTTGTGTGTTTAGAAAGCATGTTTGACAGAGAGAACAAATTGGATGGTGAGATTAGTAGGCGAGTGAATTCTTCATTGAAAGTCATAGCTGCTCTGGTAGGTTTTCGCAAGAATGATGGGTTCTCTAGGAGTCCAGCATGGCTGTGTATGAAAGTGTAATTGTTCCTACTCAAATTTATGGCAGTGAAACCTGGGTACTACAGGAAACATAGAAGTTGTTTGTGGGCTGGAGAAATGCATTACTTACGGGGGGGGGGGGGGGCTGTGGCAAGACACGATCTGATTGTGTGAGGAATGATGTGTTGCAGTTGTGTGATGTAAAGCAAAATGTTGTTAGCAAGGTGGAGACTAATATGCTTTGGTGTTTTGGCCATGTTGAAAGAATGAGGGATGAAATGCTTACTAAGAAAATCTCTTTAGTCCAAGTGGCAGGAAGGGAAGGCAGAGGAAGGCAAAGGAAGAAATGGGTGGATCAGATTCAGGAGTGTCTGCATGAGAAAAAGATTATGAGTATGAAGTATAAAAGATCTTGTGTACGGCGTGTAATGGATATCAGTGAAGCCCGAGTTGTATGTCAAGATCGCTGTAAATGGAGAAGTTTGATACGACAGCAGTAAATAAAAATATCGAGTAGTTTGTATTTCTTTTTGGAGCTAAGCTCTGAATCCCAGAGAACAGCTTAGTGATATATGTATGTATGTATGTACAATTTATGAAGGAAATATATCGCAACATAAAAGCATTATTAGTGCTTGAAACCTACACATTAATATTTGGGGTGCCGCCCCGGTGGCGCAGTGGTCTGAGGCGCTGGCCTCTGATCATTCGTCCGTAAGGGGTCCGGGTTCGAATCCCGGTCAGGCATGGATGTTGTGATTGTCTTACGGCACTGGCTCTCTCCCTTCCCTGGAACCAGTGACCCTAAATTAGGGACGGGCGACTGCTTATAGCCCATTGAGTTGCTCACGGTGGTCGTTAAACCTCCAACCAAAAAAAAAAAAATATATTTGGGGTCCAGAAGTTTTAATACAATTTAAAATGAAATCAAATAGGTCTGATGAAGCTAAATGATGTCTGCACACGAACTCTGCTAAGTACGAATTTATATGCTGTCTAGCAGTTCTGCGGTTGCATTTGTTTCTCCATTTCGCTGATCCCCACAATCTTTCTATTCGTTGAGTATGGGTTCCACTCTCCGGGTCGACAAAGTTGTACTTGTGATTGACTTTGAAATGTTCAAAACCTGCCTCTTCTAGCTCCTTAGTCTTATATGACTTCCATGAATCCGAATAGATTGTAGAATGTTCCGCAACATGATTCTTAATTTCTTTCAACAGGGTTTTCGCACTTCTGTCTGGCACTTTCACTAAAAAACAGTCATTAGTAGAATGACAAATTCCTCCCAAAATTTACTGCTCTGGAAGCACACGACCTGTATTAGACTTTCTTTTCGAAAATAATGTTTTGTCTATTTCCACAATTAATCCTGGGCCACCAATTTTTTTTTGTCCGACTGATGCTCGAGAACATCTGCACAAATTTCTTGCAAATAGTTATTCCAATCAACAGTTGTGTGACTTGCCATGTCCAACTGTTGTTCACACCATTTAATAGAAGTTAAATTCTCACTCCAGCTATAAATAAATCGAACAGCAGTTAAAGGAAGCCGACTACTCCGAAACCAATTTCCAACACGTAAGCCTACCTTAGATCTGCATGTTCTAATGTTGCACTGCCATTGAATACTTTCACTTCCAAAGTATAGCTTCATATTATAGCCTAATTTACAGATTCTTTCTCTTGGCAGAATTCCTTTACTTTGAAGAAATGACCCAGCACTTCCTTCGTCTTGAGGTAAATCCCAAATTTCTTTAGGGGGATTTGTTTCCCATTGATATCTAAGATTCAATTTCCAAGATTCCTGAAAAGATTACTGCATGGGAAACAGTGAAAATATGGCACCTTTTTTGCTGATAATGGCATTCATATATGCTTTCCATGTATTTGTGAGAAACTATATCTGCAGGGGGAATTCATTTTATATTGATATGTAACATGCATGTTTTTACGCACGTATTTCTTGATGTATCGAGATTTAAAAAAAAAGCGTTTTGCATATGTTATTTGGTGGTCTTAACTGCTGTAACTTTTTACATGTTATATTTCCTTTTAGTGGAAAGCAATTTCTTGGCTGGAAGTTATTAATATTCGCTGCGAATATATATCGCGGTAATCGAATGCGATTCAAGGAAAAATCTTTCACGTACCTCTCGGTTGTAGTTGGTCGATGTTCAAATCTTTGCACTGTTGTTCTTTATCAGGTTCTTGGGTGTAGGCTTTTTTTGATTAACTTAAAAAAGTGCACGTTTCTTGAGTAGGATATACTTTTTAGTTGAACTACAGGAGGCACATGAAGACAAAGGGGACGTGAAAATTACGTTGGAAAACTTGAAAACGGAAAAATGAATCACTCGTAAAATATTCGCATGAGGAATTTCAATCGCCAAAAAACTTCGTCAGACTTCTTGAATGTATTGTCCGATGCATTTCTACAGATCTGTCTGCCAAAGATTCCCAAACTGAGCACGTCACATATTCAACGTAAACTGCAGAGAGAACGGACGACCAGAGGTCTCAGAAGATGGCAGACAGATCTGCCGAAACGCATCGGACAATACATTCAAGAAGTCTGACGAAGTTTTTTGGTGATTGCAATTCCTTCTGCGAATATTTTTACAAATGATTCATTTTCAACTAAAAAGTATATCCTACTGAAGAAACGTGCGAACTTTTTGAAGTTAATCAAAAAAAAAAGCCTGCACCCAAGAACCTAATGAGAACAATAGTGTAAACATTTGAACATCGACCAACTACAACCGAGAGGTACGTGAAAGATTTTTCCTTGAATCACATTCGATTACCGCGATATATATTCACAGCAAATATTAATAACTTCCAACCAAGAAATTGCTTTCCATTCAAAGGAAATATAACATGTAAAAAGTTACAGCAATTAAAACCACCATTAAATGGTTCTACCTGAAAAAATAGTGTATGTTTTTGTTCGAAAATGGGAGATTATTTTGAAGTCCGGTAAAGCAAGTTTTCTTAAATATTACCTGTTCATTTTTGCCACGCATTCACTGAACTGAAATATGGAATGATTCTGCCTGAACTCCAAGTATGTCATCTACAGGTATTAATTCACTAGCTTAAATGCAGGCTGACTAATAATCATTTTGAGAGTAATATTACTCAATATGACACTTCAACTGAGATTGGAGTGTCATTTCTAGCCAGTTTGCCTAGAATGTAATGAATATCTTGCTTTTTGATTTGACATTTTATATGACCTCCCATCTTCTCCTTTTTACTTCATTCACTCCAGTTTAAGATGCAATCACAGGACTTACCGTACAAGTAAAATGGTTGTAAAAAAGCTGGTTTTACGAGACATGCTAATTGGCTTCATCCATGTTGGGGCTGTTTTGGGGAATTGTTGGTGGCATGGAATCTGTTGATATGTGTCAGCAGATCCCACACTGTATGTAGTATAAAATAGCAGCTAAAGCAGTGTCATAAACTATCCATGTGTAACATATTAAATGCTAGTATACTGTGCTTCAGTCACCATTTTCCTAAAAGTTCCGTCTTTTCTTCTTTAACAGAGGCTCTCTCACTTGTAACTGATGTTATTTCTTCCCCATCCTGGTATCGCAAAACCCCTAAACGCAGCTCAGAAGAAATATTTTCGTGTGTGTGTCACCTGTTGATTTCCCCCTTTCAATGTTTGTGTATATTCATAGTATTTTTCCATTGCATTTTTGAATTCTGTAAATTTGATTGTTTTTCTTTGTTTTTCAGATACGCTTTGTTGTCAGTGACAGTGCAGCAACAACCCTGAATTCATGGCTTCAAGAGGAGCAGAATCTAAACCATGTGAGTGTAAATTACCTTCATTCGGTTATTGAAATGGCTTCTTTCCATTGTATGTGCATATAAATATAAAATAAGGTAATTTATGTCGAAGGGTCATTCTGTGGAAAATAAGCCAATTTACAAAAAAGTGACTGCTGATACATTTTTGAAAACTTTCATTTTTTGTCCATCTGGAAAGTCTTATTTTGAGAGTTCAAATCTGGGTTTTTGTTTTGATGCCTGCCATTTTGGATTTAGAAGCCACAAAATGGCTGCCCATGCTATGGAAAAATTTCACTCACACAGCCTTTTAGTTTTTTTTTTTTTTTTTAATTGCTTAAAAACTATAAATAGCTGATACAGTGTTCCCACTCAACCTGGAAAACAGGGAAAACCTGAAATTCTCAGGGAATTTGAAAATGGTTTCAAAAATAAAATCAGCCTGGAAAACTCAGGGGAAATTACCCTTTTTTGTAAAAATCAGGGAAAACTCTGGAAAAATTAACCTTTTGTTTGTAAAACTCAATGGATACTTTATTTTGCCCCCAAAAAACTTATTTTTTCAAGATTTCAAACTTTTGCTTGCAATTACTGCCTGCCTAGAATTTGGTAGATCTTACTTTCAGTTATATTAAGTATTTCCTTTATTCTCTAAAAAAAGATGCAAATTTGAATTTTTAAAATTGCCAGTTATTAAGCTTTTGTTCAATTTCTGCAGGCAGTTGTTATAACATGGAACAATTAGGCACAATGGCTCTGCTTGAAGAAACACTTCACAAGAGAACCAACCAAATGATGGATCAAAGTCCTTTGTCTGTTGGTTCTCTTAAAACAAGTTTCTTTGAACAGAGCCATTCCATCATTAAGCTTAGCTGCATTGTATTATAGAAAAACAAACTATTCAACTGAACGATTTTTTCTTACATATGACCTGTTTCTATGGGAATGTATTTACAATTTCCATGTGGGTAGTTATTCATAAAAGTCCATGGAACTTTGGTACAGAAATTAATGTGCACAGTTACTTGTTAATGAAATGCAGGTAATTTTATAAAGACAAATTACTTGAAGAATTTACTGTGTGTGCTTTGGTGAGAAAAATGAATGTAACAATTCTTTGCAACATGCCACTCTGGAAAACTTTAAAAACCACCTGGAGAACCTGGAAAAGTCAGGGAATTTTTTTATTACTTTTGAGTGGGAACCCTGTGATAGTCCAAGAGACCAACAGGCTTCGTTTTAAAGAGCACAGGTCCAGCTTTAAATGGAATATATAATATAAACACCCAGATCTGCCTGTCTCTCTGGAATGCTTGACATCACATCAATATCTGCATTATTGTGCCATCACTTATTGATCAATTCATGCGTGTTCTCGCAATTTCAAAATGATATAATAGCACGTTATCACTTTTTGATGTCAAGGTGATCATGTGCTAATTTAAAAACATTGGATTACGAATGACTCGAGTTCTATTTATCCGATCTACAAAATTCGAATTAAAATCTTAATATCACGGCAAGTTGCGTTTGTATATTAGTTTAATTTAACACAATTCAAATATTAATTTGTATGCCTTAATTATTTTTCACTTTTTTAAATTAACTAACTTTCTGAGTTTAGTGCTGATTATATTATACATTTAGCAAAATATGGTTCTATCTAAACGCTCTAATCTACTGTAAAAACTGAAATCTTGTGATGTCGAAGTGAGCAAAATTGCATCTAAAAACAGATGTCGCCTCAACAGCACATTGTTGATAATTTAGTAAGTTCCGATTTGTAATGCCAGATACACACCTGCCAACATTGGCAAGAGCCTTGTCAGTAGTAACTAGTATTATTGCGTGGCATACATAGACGCAGGAGAGTTAACTTCGTGGGAGGGGCGATTACGGAAGAGATTTTCCTCCGTCTGACTTCAGGTTTTGGAATTTTCCCTCCATTTCCAAGCTGAAATATAAATACTTATGCAGTAAAATGTTATTTAACAATAATACTGGACAGAGGTAACATCGCAAGAAAAAAATGACAGTTACGGAAAAAAATCCAAATTCCATTGACTTTCCGTTTTTGAAAGTTTCGTAAAGATGGAATTCCGTCCTCCGAGCACCATCTCCTGTCACCCCCTCCCCACCTTACCCAATTTCTGTTCACTTGGGTGTCGATCGTGTGAATGACAATAATAATACTGAAAAAGGCGGAATTCCTCGAATTCGCGGAAGAATATTATGCCTGAAGATTATGGAGAAATTTTTGATGCGTCTAACTTCCGTTTTCACATTGTTGTCTACAGTTTCAAGCTGAAATACAAACATTTATACAATAAAATGATATTTAACAAGAATATTGGAGACAAAGGCAACATCGGGAGAGAAAAAAATTTACGATTATGGCAAAAATGTTTGCTCCGTTTAACTACCGTTTTCGAAAGTTTTGAAACACAAAAAACTGTCCCCAGGTGTAAAACGACCCCCCCCCCAATTATCTGTAGTTTTGCCTTGATCTTGAGAATGATCTAAATAATGACAAAAAGTGGAATTCGCAAATCCGCTTAAGAATCTCGTGTATATCATAATATAATAACAAAATACAAAAAATAATTAAAATTCGTTGAATCCGTAGTTTTGACAGTGAGCTCCGTAGTTCCGTAGTCAGACAACTAAATCCATAGAAACTACAGACATTCCGTAGTAGTTGGCAAGTATGCAGAAGTCGCGTTATTTTGTAGAAAAAGCTTCGGTATGAAGTTTCAAACTAACTTTGGAATAGGACAGTATAAAACAAGCCATGAACGGAATAATGTGTGCCAGAGAAAAAGTAATTTAATGCAAAAAATCAAAGCGAAAGTTGAGGTAAGTTTACACGAAAAGAACTGGACTACAAGGGAAATTGTCAAACAACAACAAATATTTTGCATAGAATGTTTATTTATTGCAAGGTCTTTCGAAAAACGGAAATAAATAGCATATAATTTTCAGTTCTAACATGAATGATTTGTTCTTACTATTTAAGTTTTTACTATATTTCCTTACAAAAAAACCTGGTGTCTATGTGATTTGTTTTCAATCTGCTTCAATAAAAAAATTCAGTCTTAGGATAGGAAATGTCCCCTATATATCAATATTTATTTAAAGCTTAAAAACAACCGTCCTAGGGTGGGCTATAGGCTAGTATATAAATATTTACTGAAAATTAATATATGAGGAGAAATCCTTAACTTATTCTAGACTGAAATTTTTTTTTTTTTTTTAGTTTTTGATCCATTACAATTCTTACACTGCCGGACAATTGCTAAGGACGGATCACAATAGCAACGATAGCAACCATAAAATGGAAGGCAGGAAAATGTGGAAATTAGCATAAGTGCGGGATACAGTAAGACGTGTTGTGCGTATGCAAATTTTGGATTACCGAACTTGTTCGTGACGTCATAGCGCTGATAAGAGATATAAAGGATTTGACGCGTATTGACCGTTGTTGTTCAGACGCAAAGTTGAAAGGGAAAGAATCGATTGACGAACTTGCAATTTTCAGTATGTCTTCCCGACATTACCTAGATGATTTTACGCGTAACCGTGTTATTGGCAAGATTGAAGAAGGGCGAAAAATAACAGATGTTGCCAGGGAGTTTGACGTCAGCCATAGTGTTGTTTCAAGGCTTTGGAAATCATTTCAAACAAATGGAGAGTGTAGCAAACGTCACGGGGGAGGTCGTGTTCTCAGTACGACACCTGCAGAAGATCGGTACATAGTGCTATCAACAAAAAGACACCGGCGCAGCACAGCTAGTGAGGTAGCAAATCAGTTTATAGCTGCTACTGGCAAGCGGATCTCCCGAAAAACTGTCGCCAGACGTTTGCATTAAGGAGGACTATACGCCCGCCGTCCTGTTGTGTGCATCCCATTGTCCAGACGTCACTGTACCGCCCGGTTGCAATGGTGCCATCAACATTGCAATTGGACTGATAACGACTGGTCTGCTGTCCTCTTCTCAGATGAGAGTAGATACAGTCTATCGTCTGATTGTCGACGACAACTGATCTGGCGTGATAGTGGTACTGCATATTGTCCAGCAAACATACAGGAAAGGGACCGATATCCGACATGTAGTGTCATGGTATGGGCTGGCATCATGATCAATGGCCGTACGTCCCTCTATGTGCTTCCAACTGGGACTATGACTGGCCAACGATACATTAATGGTGTTCTGCTACCTCATGTTCGCATGTTCCGTGGTGCTATCGGTGATAGATTCATTTTCATGGACGACAACGCAACATGTCATCGAACAGTCGCTGTCCAGGAGTGTCTTGAGAGCGAGGATATTGAACGCCTCGTATGGCCAGCACGTTCTCCAGATCTGAATCCCATTGAAAATGTGTGGGATGCTTTGGGGAGGAGTCTTGCTAGTCGCCAATGCCCTCCAATAAACAAGGACACCCTCATCCGTGCACTGACAGAGGAATGGGATAAATTACCCCAACAGCTGCTTGATAATGTTGTGCAAAGCATGACACGACGTGTGGAATCTTGCATCGTCCTCCATGGTGTCCATATCCCGTATTGACATCTTACGCCGGAACGCCTGCGGACGGTAATTGCATTTTTTTCACGTTTACGTATTCTGCACAAAATGGCCTGTTTGTCCCTTGAACACGTTCCAAAGCCTACTGGATTTCAGAGCACAATAAATTGTCTTTCTTGTAATGTCCTGGCATTCTGACATTATTTTATTTCACTTGGCATCCAACCACACTTACTTTTTTATGCGCTGTATAGCTGTTTATGATCCGTCCTTAGCAATTGTCCAGCAGTGTATTTATAAGGTATCAAAAAAACCAAAAAGGTCATTAGCTTATGTTTCGTTTACAAGAAATACTTTAAGCTGAAACAAATAACTATTGGCTTATACCATCCCTTCATGCAAAAAAAGACTATGAAGTTGCTGAGTTTTCAAAAATTGCAAAATTTGAAGTTCTATGCCTAAAAAAAGGAGAAGGTATAAACAATCTGGAACTTTCATGAAATACACTTCTGTTTGTCCAAAAGGAGATATAAACATCTACTTTTTTTCTTTTTTGTGTGTACTTTGTTAGTTACAGAGAGTGAAAAAGAGAAATTTGCAGATCATAATACACTGAAAAGAGGGGACATGATTATACGTTTTTCAATTAAAAACCAAGAAATATGGTATGTGAAATAAAACAAGATTAAAATGACAAAATTGATGATTATTGTATTTTCACTTTAAAATTACTGAAAAACTAGTTTGTACAGAAATTTCATTTCAGCAAATGAACTGCAAATGCTTGGTCAAGATCTTGATAAAATTAAAAATCGATTTGTATTTCTGGTATTTTATATTGATATATCATAAAGAGTACTGCCAAATGTGCAATATACCGGGTGATCCAAAAGTCTTTTGCACATTTTGAAAACATAATAACTCAAGGAGTTTTGAGAGTAGGGCAACGCGGTTTGCTTAGAAATGATCAGAATGACATCGGCTTTTTTATGAAATCATAAATTTTTACTCATTTTACTTACATTTTTCATCGCCAGATGGCGCCATAGGCAAACAGGTCTGGGATAGTGGGTATAAAATCAGCAGCTGGAAAGCAACCACAAGTCACAGCAGTCCGTGTCAGTATGCTGTCATTACTGGACAAAGCGCTGTTAGTGAAATTGTTCTATTGCAACGCTGAATGTGCGAGTGCTGCATTGAGAGCCTACCGGTCACTGAAAGGTGATCACAGTGGGAAAGGACCGATGGAAAGTGCTGCGCTGTGGTGAATGGTGAAAAAATTCGAGGAAACAGGATCTTTGGCAGCACGCCCACAAAGCGGTAGACCACAAACACGTGCTGCTGCAGCAGGGACGATTACGCAGGAAATGAATGTGATGGCAATGTCATTTGCACATGGCGACTCCAGTGCTCGCCATGTTTCTCGGCAAACAAGCATTTCATACGGGACTGTATGGCGAACACTACGAAAGATTCTGCACAAATACCCGTACAAACTGCAACGGCGTCATGAACTGCAAGCTGGTAATTACATGCAGCGCGAGGAGTTTGCAGCCACTTCATCAGCAGAAAGTGACAGTGTGGTGTGGATTCACGGCTTCCTTCATTATCGGTCCTTTTATTTTTTTAAGAGGTCTGCGGCACCTTCTTTGAAATCAATTCAGTGACAGGTGCACGTTATGCGAACATGTTACGAATGTACATTATCCCTAGCTTGCAAGAGCAGGATGCAGTGAATCTGTGCACATTTATGCAGGATGGAGCACCACCCCACATCGCACGTTCCGTTAAGCAACTGCTGCAAGAGACGTTTGGCGCAAATCGTGTGTTGAGCCGGCCTGGCCTCCTCAGTCACCAGACCTGACACCCTGAGATTTCTGGCTCTGGGGTTACCTAAAATCACAATTGTGCAGATGTCGCCCCACTTCATTGGCCATGCTGAAAGATGCCATTCGACACCATGTGGCACCTATACCACCGGACATGCTCTTCCATGCCATCCATGGTGTTTCCTCTCATCTGCAGGCAGTGCTGGAACAGGACGGCCATCACATTGAACACCTGGTACAATAAGGTGTCTATTTTTCTCGACACTTCCAACCTGTGGTTGCTGCGCCATCTGGTGATGAAAAATGTAAGTAAAATGAGTAAAACTTTATGTGATTTCATAAAAAACCCGATGTCATTCTGATCATTTCTACGCAAACCGCGTTGCCCTACTCTCAAAACTCCGCGAGTTATTATGTTTTCAAAATGTGCAAGACTTTTGGATCACCCATTATGTTCAAAGGTAGTAACATCATGTGAAAATACCCCAAACTTTGAAACTATATATGGTCTGCCATCATATACTTCTTATTTAATCTTTTCTATTACTTCCATATGCCATAATTTTTGGATTTTAATTGGAAAATTTATAATCATTACCCCTCTTTTAAGTCAATTATGCGCAGTGGTCTAAGCGATGGCCTCTGATCATTCGTCCGAACGGGGTCTGGGTTCGAATCCCGGTGAGGCATGGATGTTGTGTTTGTCTTACGGCACTGGCTCTCTCCCTTCCCTGGAACCAGTGACCCTAAATTAGGGACGGGCGACTGCTTATAGCCCTTTGAGTTGCTCACGGTGGTCGTTAAACCTCCAATCAAAAAAAAAAAAAAAGTCAATTATGATTTGCAGATTCTTGGTAACTAATAAAGTACTTAAAAAAAGAAAAAAAATTGATTTTTACATTTCTTTGTAGACCTCCAGAAGAATGTTTTCTGAAAGTTTCAGATTTTTTTATACTTTCCCCTTTTTAGATAGAGCTTCAAATTTTGTGATTTTTGAAAAATTGGCAACTTTAGACCCCTCTTTTAACCCCTCTTTTAGCATGAAGGAATTGTATAAGCCAAAGACCATTTTGTTTTTTCGATCCCTTATAAGAACTGTAATGAATCAAAACCAAAAAAAAGAAAAAAAAAAAAACAGTTTCTCTCGAATTTGAGTAAGGATTTCTCCTCATTATTGTAATTTTAGTAAATATGCATATTTCAGATTTGCCAAATGTTACGATTTTATCATATTTAGTATGATAAATCATGCTGCAGTACATTAATATCATTTTGCTGCCAAAAATATGATTTAAAAAGAAAAAAGTCAAGTTTTCCCCTATTTTTCCCCATTTCAGACAGAAGTAGGGAAACATTTACGTGTAATCTGTTTTTCCTCTTTCCAAAGACTTTTCTCAGAGAGGTTTCCAATTTTTCTTAAAAAATTCCCCTGCCTCTAGTTTCCCCAGTGGAAATAAAGTAAGTCAAGTCAAGTGCAATCAGGAACCAATGGATGAATCCCAACTTGTTGCGTATAACGTTCGAGACTGATTCGTATTTTCAACTGTTCATTGTACTTAAAGCTGCTTGTTGGTTGGCGCTGGAATGTGGACGAGTGTCTGTTTATTCAAAGCAACCTCCCTTCCCTTACACCTGCAACCATCGAGAATTTATGTAGCTGAAATAGGCTTCAAAAATCATCAGCACCAGGTCTCACGAATGTCAGTCGCCAGTCACCAAATGGCGACCAGATATTTCGTAGTGGCTAGTAAATGTTTTAGTATAGTAGCCAATGAAGGCGAGTAGATCCCCCCCCCCCAAGTGAGCAACTATTTTGTCCAACTTTTCTCCCCACTAGTACCCGGCAATGTAAATTCATACATCGCGAAAAACCGGTGTGAATTTAACATTGATGTTGCGGTGTTTCGACTGACGAAACTACGATTCGTCACCACCATGATGTAAATGCTCGCAAAGTAATCGCCATCGCGCGCCACCAAGCCATGACCAAGCACTGTTGTTCAAACCGATTTTACCAGTCCGAGACATGTGAATATCGGCTGATCCTCATGCACAGTTTCGCGTCTCTGATGTAGTTTCTCACAGTGTCTCATTCCAGACGCTACATCAGGGGATTGATCATCGTAAATTCGCCTTCCAGGCGAGTAATCAATGAGTCCCATCACGATGCAGACATGATGTTTAAACAGGATTCTTATCGGGCCTCCGTGCGTTGACAATGCTATTAAAAATGAGGCCGCATGTTCCACGCGTTGTATCGTTAAATCTCAAAAATTCGCCACAGCTTAGGAACAATAGGAAGTATGTAGCAAGGTTTTTTTGACGTGAATAAATCTTTAAAATCAGACCAGTACTAGGTGGCCAGTACTGAAAGTTGAGCGTTAGGAAAAAATGGGCATCAAGTTCGGTCTAATAATTTCTATATTATCAATGCGAACCAAGCCAACCTAATGTCATTCAATAGCTAAGAGAACAAAGACTTGTTAGTGACCTTGAGTGACCTAGCAGCGATAAGCGGTGGGGAGGGGGCTTTGCGCTGTGGCGCACAAATGTATAGTCAGTATAACTCGGCACTGCAAAGCACTACGACGTCGAAATTGGTCTCAAATGAAAGCTAACGTCGAGATCTGTTGATCTAAAACATTAGAAGTGAAATCAAATACAGTGTTGGTTGTGAAACTTTAAATCGCAGTTGAAAAATTAAAAAAAAATTACGTCGGCACATACTTGTCGAAAAGCCAAGCAGAAATACATCGAATGTAGTCTACGCGGAAGAGCAACTCGCCAGCTTTCGATAAACACCGCAATGTCCATGGCAGAATGCATGAGAAAGTATCGGGAGGAAAAAAAATTGCTGCGGCGCAGCACATGAGCACCTCGGCCGCAGCGACGCACGGGCCTATTGACGTGGAGCATCAGCAATGAACCTCATAAAAACCAGTAATTGGGCATGTCTGAATAGCAACACTTCAAACGACTTAATGATGATTAGATGCAACGGCACTTCAATTGAAGATTTTGATCCTCAAAATGCTATTCAATTGTGGTGGGCAGATACCTTTGATGGGGAAATCAGACACAGTACATATCAGTGGTAAACTGTATCAACATTATTAGTGCCACTTTATGTATATACAGGGTGTCTGAGAATTATTGGACACATTACAAAATTATACAAAACAAAGCATTAAACAGATAGAAAGAAACTGACTGTACTAACTTACAATGTAACTACACAAGTTGATAAATTTTGATGCGAGATCCATTGGTTGTTCATAGTATGTCCAAGCGATACTCGATTTCATGCCATGCATTGGCAAGCATCTGAGGAGTTATGAAATTAATAGCAGCTGTGATGCGCTGCTTCAGTTCCTGCAAATCAGTACAAGGTGTCTGATAGACATGATCCTTCACATAACCCCACATGAAATAATCCAATGGAGTTAGATCTGGAGAGTGAGGAGGCCACGGTATGGGACCACCATGCCAATCCATCTGTTGGGGAAATGCTCGTTTAGGCACTTACATAAACACGTTGACCAATGCTGAGGCACGTTGTATTGTTGGAAAACGACGTCATATCTTTTGATCTGGGGTATAGTGAAATTTTCTAGCATATCCAAGTAAATGTCACTATTTATGGTTTTTTTCGCAGAAGAAAGGGCCAATCACTTCTCTTTTTGATAGGGTCAATCACTTCTGTTTCATCCACCGCTTAATTGAATTTGTTGATGGAGGATTGCAACCATACTCTGAACGGTACCGTCTTTTAACTTTAAAGACAGTCTTTAATTCCACAAGCCATAACACACACATCACCTTCTGCTGTACGGATGACATGACTACTGATTGCGCATTTCTCATAGATTCCTCATCGGGCCACACCTGGCGCCATCTATCGGATTCTGGGAATAACAATTCTGCAAAACAAAAATATAGAAACCGTGTTAGTAACACGTGACATAGAAAAACAGACAATGCTCATAGTTTTTTTTTGTACATAATTTTGTAATGTGTCCAGTAAATCTCAGACACCCTGTATATCCTAGCTTTTGTCCCTTTGTTTTAAATATTATTAAAAGTAATCAGACATCTGAATTCAATGGCCTCTCAAAAATAAATTATGTGTAAATTAAGATAGTAAGAGTAACGATGTTACAGCGCTGAAAATAAATTATCAAAAAATCAATCATTTTGGAACAAAAGCGAATTGCAGTCAATCTAATGATCCTATGCAGTAACTGCTCTGCATCTGTTTTTATGAAGTTAATGGGGGAGGTGTCTCTTATTAGAAAGTAAAAAACAAACAAACATGCACCTGTTTAATTTCATAGAAACGTAAGTAGAGAAGTTATTGAATTATTATTATTTTTTCATTTCATATGGTCAGTAGATTTTGTCATTTGGCTAGTAAATTTTTATTCCACTAGCCACATTGGCTAGTAGAAATTTCAGCAGTTTAGCAAGGGCTGATTGCCACGCGACATGTTACGATTTATCTATTTGGGTGTTACGTTTTTTTTGGTTCTGAGAGGTCGGCAGGTCTGGTATTTATACTTTCTTTTTATAGATGTACCCAGGGCTCGACAAATCTTGGGCGCCTAAAATTCGGGCCGTGGCGCCTAATTTTCTTCTTAGTTGAGATTTCGTAATATATTTCAGTAAATGCCGTAATTTCTGTTGTATATTCCATAGATTATCTATTTAAAAGGCTATAAATTTAGGTGCTGCGAACACCAGTAAAAAATAAATAAATGATGTGTCGTTTTTAAAAGAGTCCACGAGGTAATTGTCAGGAGAGGTGGTGGGTGTTATTGGGAAAGTACCGAAAATGCGGTAACAGAAAAAAATATAACGTAACAGTGAGATATAAGACTGCAAAGAGATTGTAAGAATATATATTTTTTCTTTTACTTAGAAGTATTTTGACAGAAAATACGACGTAAGGAAGGCGTTACTATTTGCGCGTGCGGAAGCCTACACGGTGTGAGAATCCGCGACTCTTGGGAATCCCGCAGAGCTATTCCATAGTGTGTAGCCATTCTGCGGATACGCATCGCCTAGTTTTGGTGCGCTGATTGTATTAGTTAAGGATTTTTTTTTTCGGTATTCATTTGAAACGTATTCAGAAATAAGACAATGCTACGGACTGTCCGCAATTTCAACGAATTTTTTAGTCTAACTAATGAACTGCGATAATGCGGCAACAGCTAGCGATTTTAGTTTGTTTTTTACTTAAAAGTAACACAAACGTACTTCAAAATGACAGTTAACGTTTTCAATAAGACGATCATTTTTTTCTTGCATCTTTGGATTTCTGAGTTGGTCCTGTGAATTGCAGTTTTCTGTCGGAAATTACGATTCACGATTAACATGATAAGTGCATATCACGTGGTGCCGATTATACGACTGTTATGCATGCCAATTACTACAGAATGTCCGTATTTTCTACGGATTTAGTTGTCTAACTACGTAATCTACGAATTTTCATTTTGTTTAAAAAAATATTTTGCTATTATTTTATGATATACATAAGATTGTTAAGCGGATTCGCGGAATTTCCATTTTTTTTTTTTTAGTCATCATTTAGATCGTTTTCAAGATTGATCCAAAACTGAAGAAAATTTGGGGGGTTGGGTCATTTTCCATCTGGGGACGGTATTTCGTGTTTCAAAGCTTTCAAAAACAGTAGTTAAATTGAGTAAAAAGAATTAGCCCTAATCGTAAATTTTTTTCTCCGGATGTTGCGTTTGTGTGTAGTATTCTTTTTAAATATCATTTTATGGCATGTATGTTTGTATTTCAGCTTGAAACTGTAGGCAAGAATTTGTGGAAACGGAAGTTAGACGCTGCAAAAAGTGTCTCCTAATCTTCAGGCTTGAGGTTCTTCCACGAATTTGAGAAATTCCGCCTTTTTTGTTATGTTGGCCACTCAGGAGATTGATGTACAAGTAAACAGAATTGTGTGGGGGTGGGGGGGTGGGGTGGATAGATATTCGTCGAAGGATGAAATTCCATCTTTACGAAACTTTCGAAAACGGAAAGTCGACTGAGTTCATATTTTTTCTGTAATAGTAATTTCTTTTTTCTCGCGATGTTGCCTGTGTCCAGTATTTTTAAGTATTTTTTTTACTGCATAAATTTTTGCATTTCACCTTGAAAATAGGAGAAAAATTTCCAAAACCGAAAATCGGACGGCATTCCCATAATCGCTGTTGCCCCCTTCCCCCTTTCGTGATGTTCCCACTCTCCAGCGTTGTTAAATATCCCTCCTCCCCGTAAGTTTTTGTATTTAATCTTGATAAGGGAAGAGGGAAGTTCCTGAAAACGGAAGTGACGAAGTTGGAAAATTTGTAAAAATTGATGCATGGTGTTCAAAAGTATTAATATTCCCAAAGTTACTCCATTTATCTGAAATATTTGAAGCTTTGATATCATGCGCTCATGGTCCTCAGGCTGATGTTTGTTATCAGAGGGCACAAAAATCAAGAAAAGAAAGAAAAGCGACAATGAAAGAAGTAGGGAGAGAATGATAGTAGAAAGAATAATTAAGCAATCTGCTGTGCAGTTGCAGAGTAAACAAAAGACAAACAGTAACGTTTGATGAATCATCGTCCTGTTCTATCCTGTTGCGAACTCCACAGGGTTCCGTGGAACTCACTAGGCGCGTTTGCGTACCGCAAACGGGGCGTTGCCATTCTCATCAGCAGGTCGGAGACACCGCAGATCCGCACACTTGGACGGGGGCACGTACTCAGGTGGACTGTGTATCCGTTGAGACGTCCCTGGGAGATTCGATCGCCACCCGAACGGTGGGCACTTTGGCCTTTATTTCTTTTTCAACAAGACACAGACAAACACAGTTTAAAAACACATGGAGAAACACATTTTAAAATCACATGGTTAATTTGGCGTGCAAGCCCAGATTTACGCTCAGTCAGCGTTTACAGAGTCATTTCTTTCAGGTACCCATACCCGTCGGTGAGCAGCAACGTTTTAGCCGTAATTTATTTTACTCCTTTGCAGGTTGATTTCCCGCTGGAGACTGGGACAATCAATGGCCAGACTGGAATGTTCCAACTTGAGTTTGAGGTTGAAACGCTCATTAGCCTTTCTGCAGTTGGGACATTGAGCTTTATTAGGACAATTCTGGTGCCTGTGACCCGCCTTGCCACATTGGGCACAGGTCTCTTCTTTCTCCGGGCATCTAACCTTGTGATGCCCGAACCCATTGCACCTAAAGCAACGGGTTTCTCTGATGAATTCCTTGCAGCTAAGGATTCACCAGCCTAGGTTTACCCGGGCTTTCTTCAGTGTGCTTCTGAAGTCCTCTGGGGCCATCTCGAGCACCCAGTGGACTTTTCCACTCTTTCCCTTTGGCGTGATTGGAAAGAGCATCCTGCATTTTTCAGGGACTTGGAGATCGTTCAGGCTCCAGATGCGTAGCTCAACCGCCTCCGGGTTATCTCTGTCATTATCGTCCCCGTACACTATGATACGTGGGAGTCTTTTCTTTATCGGGCACAGCTTTTATGTTGAGGTCAATTTCTCATCGTCCTGGTAATACTCAATCACCTTCTCTATCCCTTCTGCTTTCGGGCATGAAATGAGCTTTCCGCCCTCACTCACTCGTTTGAATCCTTTAACACCAATACCAATTATCCAGGGTGCGAAGTCTAGGGCTACTTCGTCCCAGAAATCCTCCTTAGGTGCGTCCGGGTCTTTTGGATAGACCAGGATCGCGTGTTTGGATTGGAATTTGGGTATTCCTTCCTTCTTCGGCTTTTCCTTCAGTGCTTCAGCAAAGGTGCGCTGAGGTTTCTGCTTGGACTCACTCTGCTGGTGTTCCATCAGTCTTCCCTTCAACAGCTCAATTTCTAGTTGCTGTTTGAAGAGGGCAGCTTGCATCCGATCAATGATCGGACGCAGCTGTCCCCTCACATTGTGGGACACTTTCGTCGTGGGACTGTCCAGCAGCTCGTTCATCTGCCTGAACAGCCCCAAGATCGCATCTGGGTATTTGCTCTCTGGTTTCTCCGTATCTTCATCCCCCGGAGAATGGGTCTGAAGACCCGAGCAGGATGGTATCTGCTCAGTGTGCTCTGCACTTGAACCACTCGTGGTGAGTGGTAGGACCGGCCCGACGACAACGGGGCAGAGCGTGGATCGGTTGGAGCAAGTAGCTCTGAAAAGAGCTCTCGTTTTCAAACGTCGAGTTTTGTGGGCGCAGGCGCGCTTTGCACGCGAACCTACTCGTGCTTCTTGCGCTAGCTTCTATCAACACTTTTAAACCACTGTCAATTATCACCTGCTTGTTCCTCGGGGATTCTCCGATCCGCCGGTCAAGACAAACAGTTGTCCACATTCTTGCTGTCTGTTTTGAATTTTCACCAGTTAAAATGTTCAGCTCCCCCTTCTTTGGTCTCATCTTGTCTTAAACTGCAATTTTAGAGGCAGTATGATCATATGGTAAGTGGAGGTTCATGCACTGTGCATTCACTTGCTTGGATTTCCTGTCTGTCAGGCATTGTGGAATTCTGAACACATCTTACTGATTTTTACTGGTGGAAGTTTCGAACTTAAATCTTGCAATCATAGCCCTCGCTGGGGAATCAACTTTGTGTTTTGCACGTATTAAGTTTGTTTCATTATAGTCCCTGTTTGTTGTAACGTTTTGTTGGGGCACATATTTGTTTTTTACAAAGAGATGGATCATTTCGTAAAATAGAGTATGTATGCCATGCAATACTAGTTATTAGTAACAAGGCTGTTGCCAATGTTGGCAGGTACGGACTGTCATTTTTTTTTTTTTAATATCATGGTCTGAGACGTGCTGCGGATTATGCGAAGGGAAAAATTGTTTTTCTCAGAATTTCCCGATCTGCGAATCATATGCCGCTGCGAATTATTTGTGGGATTTTTTTTTCACAGCATTTGAAATACATGCCCTTGCGAACTTCATGAAGGAAAAAAAAATATGGTACTTTGAATTAATATGTACAAAATATGACATCCACAAGTAATATTTTAATAAAATCGAAATCTGAAATTTTAATTTTTTTGAGATCATCTACTGAAAGAATGGAAAAAGAAAATTGTGGATCAAATTAGAACTTTATTTTGCAATAAGTGGTTTGGGTAAAAAGAAAAAAAAATTGACAACAAATATGGTTTACCACTTTCCGTTCCAGCGTCATAACCAAACATGTTTTTGTTCATGCGTTATTGACTTCGTTTCACCTGGCGCCTAAATTTTGGAGCTGGCTCCTAGATCTAGAACATATTTGTCGAGCCCTAGATGTACCTTTGCTCTTTAAAATGAGACCAGTCAGAGCTCTCTGCCATTTATGGTTTTTGTGCAGTTAAAAAAAAAATGCTGCCTGTGTGTTATTTTCCATGCTGTGGCTGCCATTTAAAGCCAAGATAGCTCATAAATAAAAAAATAAAAAAATGTGGCAGCAACCAGGGTGATTTCCACAGAATGACCCAGAAGTCTAATGGTAATAAAAAAAAAAGTTATCAGAAAAGAAGTTGTGGAAGATTTTACAGAAACAGATGGAAAGAGCATGTTGAGAAGATAAACGTCAACACATTGCGTAAGATCACTCTCAACTGTGAGTCAATTGAGAAGAGATCAAGGGGACATTTTCAGAAGACTGAGCACAGTACAGACTAATCACTGCTCAATCGTTGAAGTCTAGAGAAAAAGAGTCTAAGAGAAATTGTGGCAGATTTTCATAAAACTTTTAGCTGCTAGTGGGAGTAAATAGCTATTTAATTTTGTTTGTGGATGTTTTATCGATTGTAAAAATACGTTTAATTTTTTTTATAATTGGTTCCGTTCAGCGTTTAAGCTGGCTCAAAAAATGCTAAAATGAAGGAAAAAGTTGTAGCTAAATGCTAAAGAAATTTTGCCTCTTTTGTCGATGAACTGACACGCTACGAATTGTCGTAGTGGACGAACTGACGCGCGACGAATCGCCTTAGTGGACGAACTGAGGCGCGACGAATCGCCTTAGTGGACGAACTGAGGCGCGACGAATCGCCTTAGTGGACGAACTGAGGCGCGACGAATCGCCTTAGTGGACGAACTGAGGCGCGACGAATCGCCTTAGTGGACGAACTGAGGCGCGACGAATCGCCTTAGTGGACGAACTGACGCGCGACGACGAATCGTCGCGACGCCGTCCGCCCGAACAATGGATGACGTTTCCGGCGTATGACGGAATACTTTTACCCACGAATTAGTGGACTTTTAATTTTTCCCCTGGACTACAGGAGTTCAAATTTTCGAAACACAATCACCTCTGTAATATTTAAATGTCTGGCGCCATTTTGCGACGAGACACTAATTTTCTCTCGCGTTTTGGATTAATTCATCGCATTTTGCGAAAATAGCGATCGTAGCTTAACCTCTGGTTCCATTGACTATGAATAACCCCTCTCATAGTAGATGTTTCATGTATATCTTCCGTATTAAGAAGTCACATGCTATACGTGGTTGAAATACATGGTATATAGAGATTCAGTACTTCTTTTAGAATTACTATTACGCACGTCAAAACGTGGACATGTGACTATGGTGGTGTAGAAAGTTATCACTTTTATTATTTTAAAAATAAAAATTAAAAGAAGGTAAGAGCAATTACTTACATATATTCATCCTGAGGTCACCATCATTCCTTCATTCGTATATTACCGCAAGTTGTTCAGTCCCAGATGTTCAGCAGTTATGCATTGCAAACAGTCCGATGGTGACCATTATAAATCGATTAGAAACGCAAAGGTAGTAGTCTGCCTCAAGAACCATGCCGTGTATTGCATCGTAAGCTCAAAAAACAGTACAACAGAAACATAAAACCATATTACTACTTATACCACGGTCAAGGGGGCCTTTCAACCTGACCGTGGTATAAGTAGTAAAATGGTTTTCTGTTTTACTGTTTTTTGAGCTTACGATGCAATATATGCTTGTTCTAAATTACATGTTTTTTTCCTGGGCAAAAAAGGCAAAACTGCGTCCATCAACTTCCGGAATGCCTCATAATGCGACCGTGAAAAACGGAAGATGGACGATGAAAATGTGTAAAAATTTAGTTTTTGAAAAAAAATAAAGAACAGAAAGAACCCCCATCCCCTCCTCCCCCATCTTATCAATCTAACTACAGTGAAGCTAAAAAAAAAAAAAGTTGCTACTACAGGAAGCCAAAAAAAAAAAAGTTGCTACTTCAACTTACGGAATGCCTACTTTGCGGAAACAGAGAAAACGCTTTAAAAATATGGCTGTTGTAAAAAAAAAAAGTCATCACCGTAATTTAACTTCCAGTTAGATTAAAATTTAAGCCTCCATGCAAAAAAAAAAAACAAAAAAAATGCGTCCGTTAGCTACCGAAATGCCACATAATTATATCTCATCAAGTTCAAGTTATCTGTTTGAAAAATATGGAAGAATGAAGGCTAAAATAAATTGGGTGGGAGAGAACAGTTGCTTGCACGGTCTATCAATTACAGCTTTAAGTCTTGAACATGAGCCAACGTTAAAAAGGCGTGAAAATTCCCTTGCTTCGTTTTAAAATTTAAAGAAATCTTAAAAACAATTAATGCTAAAAAAATTGAAAAACAGTCTGCACACCTTTCCGAAAATCTGTGACGGGCGTCGCCGCGTCTCGCTGTTTCTGCTCCAAGGCTGTAATATAGAACTGATAAAGAAACCAATTTAAAGCAGTAGGAGTCGGCAACCCTTCATTGATACAGGCCACACTGTGCAGCTAGAACTAGTTACGTAACTGTCAGTCCTTGTACTGTAATTTCCATTGTATTATCCGCACCAGCGTATAATCCGCAGACCACGAAACTCACAATTTTTTTTACTTTCTGTAATCTGCACTGGTGTAAATGGAAGAGCAATTGAATTAGAGATACCTGTCTAGTAATGTGTAGCACCACCTTTCGCCCTGATGACGGCGGTGATTCATCTCGGCATGGACTCGACAAGACACCGGAAGTGTTGGGAAGCCATACGGATCCATGACCCCTGAACAAGCTCCCACAGTTCACGAAGATTTGATGGCGGGGGTCAGAGCCTCGAACATCTCTCTCGATGGCATCCCAGATGTGCTCGATGGGATTGAGGTCAGGTGACCTAGCTGGCCAAGGAAGCGAGGTCACGTTGGTGGAGTGTTCATCCAACCATTCGGATACAATTAGGGAGTGATGGCACGGTGCATTGTCTTGTTGAAGGATGAGGTCCCCTGTGGGATGCTGAAGACGCACAAACGGTACCAAATGGTCGTCCAGGATATCCCGGTAACGTCAACCTGTGAGGAACGATGTCACATGTACCAGGGGTCCCATTTCAGTCCACGTAAACAGTTCCCAGACGAGAATGTTACCCCCACCAGCTTGAAGAGTACCCTGCTGGCAAGAAGGATCCATCGCTTCATGTGGTTTGTGCCGTACTCGTATCCTGCCATCCGCATGTACCAATGTGAATCTCGACTCATCAGTCCAGGCAACATTTTCCCACATGTCTAGGGTCCAGTGGCGATGTTCCCGTGCCCATGCTAATCTTTTCACCCTGTGATGTGCAGTCAGCAGCGGTACCCTCGTGGGACGATGGCTTCTGTACCCCATAGCGAGGAGATGGTTCTGGATGGTGTTGCTGCTTACACATTTTTGTGCACCAGCGTTAAATTGCCGAGTAATTTCACGCACTGTGGTCCATCTATCCGCTGTTACAATGTGAGCTAGCCGACGATGACCCCGCTCATCCACACACTGTTGTCCACAGCACTTGGCCCTTGCAGGGATGGTTTTACCGGATTTGATGTACTCGCGGTGCACCCGTGACACAGTGGCTCGTGAAAATCCCAGTGCCTGCACGACTTCCAAGATGGAGTGACCCATTCGTTGGGCCCCGACAATTTGCCCACGATCAAACGCACTTAGATCCTTCGTCTTACCCATACAGCGTCCGACTCTTACTGATTCCTGTCACATCACTCCTTATATTGTCGGATCGCTGCATACGCCATGTCGTTTCCATTTACAGGGCCGCCCACAGCGCCACATTTGCATAACACCAGCTGTATCTAATTCAATTGCTCTTTAGTGTATAATTTGCAGACTGTGACATTCGGAAAATAAAAATCGTTGTATAATCCGCCTTGCTAATCAAGAAAGGCTGATACAGAACAAGTCATAGAAATACCGTATGTACTCGCATATAAGTCAAAAGTTTTTGGAGGAAATCCTGCTTCCAGAGTTGGGGAATCGGCTTATACGTGGGCCAATAAAAAAATAGGGCAGACTTACGTAAATTCTCCCGCAGAATTTACCGACGGATTTGTTTGTGTTTTAGGTAGTGGCTGTTCGTGTGTTACTGCACAATTGTTTTCTGACCTCAAAACCATCATGCAGTGACACGATCATATCCTCAACTATGCTGACCACTTTAAGTGTAAATTTGGCAGTGTAACTGAAACATTTCCTTTTCAAAGAAATCATGAATAGCAATGAAGGAAAATATCAGCAGCAAGGGCATTTGTCAAAACGGCAAGGGATAAACTAAACAGAAGGCACGGTGCGCATGAGGTCCGAAAGGAGGAATGCATAGGTTCATGCAGCAAGCACTGTACATACTTCATTGGCTGGTTGCCAAATACAGAGATAGAACTACAGTCAGAGTTGTCCTTCTCAATGATATAAAATGACCCCTGCTGTCCCTCTCAACAACTTTTCCCGATCTTTCATCACGCCACCCCTCCTCTCCGCTCCGTACAAACTCTTGAGCTAGGGGAAATTTTTTTGAGGGAGTTCCTTTTCCAATTATGCACCTCTCCTGCACAATTATCATGTGTATGTGTTTTTTTTTTAAATTAAAGGGCCATAAAAACTGGTGTATTATCCGCATCAGTGTATAATAAGCAGAACCTATGTTTTAAACTTTTTTAGCAGATAATCTGCGGATTATATGATGAAAATTACAGTACTAGGCATCTTAATTTTAGAAATTGACAAAAATATTGATGGTTATCAGAGTCGCAAACTGCACTGTTGACAATTTCTTCTTCTTCCACTGAAATATAGTTTCCTTGAAATAAGATAGGCAAGAATAAAATATCATTTCTCTTTGCCTAGAAGAAACAGTATTTCCCATCAAATAATGAAAAACATGCACATATAAAATATTTATTTGCATTGCTTACCTCAGAAAATCTGGTTATTAATATGTAGGTGAAGAAACAAACTTGAATGCTTGCTTTGGGTTGAAAGGTGAGAATAGACCAGAAGCGCACTACCATCAAGCAAATATTTTTTTGTAAATCTTAGTGTTTTTGAAAAACTTCTTGGATGAGTTTTAATAGATTCTTTTGTAATCATTTCATTTACAGCAGAGTTTTGATGCTTAAATATGTTGTCTGTGTTTGCTTTAGTGTTTATTTTAATGTTTAATTCTTCTTAAATCATTCTAAACAGTACTTAAAATGACAATCATCATTCTTTACTGAATTCGTTGCCTTTTCCATGTTATTGTGTATCTTCAATATCATTGGGCATTCAGGATGGCTTTTTGCAACTGTGCATGGACCAGTGTTAGAATTACAAATAAAACTTCTACTGGCCCAGTGGACCACTAGGAATTTGCAAACCAATGGTCCACCAAAATGCCCACTGGCTCGGAAAAAATTGAAAAAAATTAAGACATTTACAATATATGAAGAAAATAATGTGTCATTTTAATTGAATTATCTCCAATATTTGTTTTTAAAATATCTAATTTGAAAGTGCAACTGACAGGACAAAGAATTTTCCAGAATAAGATCCCAATGGATTGGTGATATAACAAAGTAAGAGTGCATTCCTGATCTGTTTTTAAGTAAGAAGGAACAAGGAGACTCCAAGGGTACAAAAAATTCTTACACATTAGTAGCCTTTATTATAGTTTTATTGTTTAGGATTTAGCCTCCTTTCCTTATTTTTAGTCCTATTGCTCATCCCTGCTGCTTTCCCATGAAGTTAGTTTTAGTCCCCCATTTAAAAATGTTTCATGTGAATTGCTCTTTTACAAAAATTACCTTCACGCATCCGATTGACCTTCTGTGCCAGTGTGTTTTCTTGGGCCAGTAACAAAAGCTGGCTTGTGTCTGGTGTCAGTACATTCATTAGGATAGGCGAAGTTAATAAAAAATGGCTGTAGCCATTACTAGACAAAGACTGGGAAACTACCTTTCTGTATTAGCTGTTTCTTCCACTCTTTACAAATCATGAGGGATAAAAAAAAAATAGCTGTTGTCCAATAGCATTTCATGATACTATCACTAGTTTGCAGCCTGAAAAGAAAACCGTACAGCGAGGAAATAGAAATTTATTTTTTAACTTGTGATATCTTAGAAAAAAACAAACTTACGAGCCATCTGGGCCAGCAAAATCAATAATTCAGTGGTCCGACAGAAGTTTAACTGGCCAATGGCCAGCAGACCACTGGGTAATTCGAACGCTGCACAGGACTGCATCTTTTGAGAAAGGTTCTGCTGTAACATAGAATTCATAAAGGAGCCAATTGACAGCAGGAGTTACACTGAAGAGCAATTGAATTAAAAACAGCTGGCGTTATGCAAATGTGGCGCTGTGGGCGGCCCTGTAAATGGAAACAACACGACGTATGCAGCGATCCAACAATATAAGAAGTAATACGACAGGAATCAGTAAGAGTCGGACGCAGTATGGGTAAGATGAAGGATCTAAGCGCATTTGATCGTGGACAAATTGTCGGGGCCCGACAAATGGGTCGCTCCATCTTGGAAGTCGTGCAGGTACTGGGATTTTCACGAGCCACTGTGTCACGGGTGCACTGTGAGTACATCAAATCCGGTAAAACCATCCCCACAAGGGCCAACTGCCGTGGACAACAGCGTGTGGATGAGTGGGGTCATCATCGGCTAGCTCGCATTGTAACAGCAGATAGACGTGCCATAGTACAAGAAATCACTCGGCAATTTAATGCTGGTGCACAACAACGTGTAAGCAGCCACACCATCCAGAACCATCTCCTTGCTGTGCGGTACAGAAGCCATTGTCCCACGAGGGTACCGCTGCTGACTGCACATCACAGGGTGCAAAGATTAACATGGGCGCGAGAACATCGCCCCTGGACCCTAGACATGTGAAAAAATGTTGCCTGGACTGATGAGTTGAGATTCACGTTAGTACATGCAGATGGCAGACTAGAGTACGGCAGAAACCAAATGAAGCGATGGATCCTTCTTAGCAGCAGGTTACTCTTCAAGCTGGTGGGGGTGGCATTCTCGTCAGGGAACTGTTTACGTGGACTGAAATGGGACCCCTGGTACGTGTGACATCGTCCCACGCAGGTCAACATTACCGGGATATCCTGGACAACCATTTGCTCTCGTTTGTGCGTCTTCAACATCCCACTGGGGACCTCATCCTGCAACAAGACAATGCAGCTCCCGAATTGTATCCGAATGGTTGGATGAACACTCCACCGACGTGACCCCGCTTCCTTGGCCAGCTAGGTCACCTGACCTTAATCCCATCGAGCACGTATCTGGGATGCCATCGAGAGAGATGTTCGAGGCTCTGACCCCCCTCCATCAAATCTTCGTGAACTGTGGGAGCTCGTTCAGGGGTTGTGGATCCGTATGGCTTCCCAACGCTTCCGGTGTCTTATCGAGTCCATGCCGAGACGAATCGCCGCCGTCATGAGGGCGAAAGGTGGTGCTACACGTTACTAAACAGGTATCTCTAATTCAATTGCTCTTCGTGTATATGTAGGCACACAGTGTAGCCAGAACTAGTTACATAACTGTCAGACCTTCTACTAGGTATCTTAATGTAAGAAATTGCCAAAAATATTGATGGCTAGCCAAGTCAAGGATTTCAAGCTGTACTGTTGATCATTTTTTGTTTTCCACTGAAATATAGGTTCCTTGGAATAAGATAAACAAGAAAAAATATAGTTTCTCTTTGCCTAATAGAAATACTAATTCTCATCAAGTAATGGAAAGCATTCACTTCAAATGTTATTTGCATTGCTTAATATCCCAAAAACTTGGTTATTATAAATGCAAGCGAAAAAACAAACTTCAATGCTTGCTTTGGGTGGAAAGGTGAGAATGCAGAGGATGTTCACAGATTTTTAGAATGATTTTTCAGCAAGTAATTAATGTTGAAAATCAAATTATTTCTTTCTTAAATGTTCTGTCTGATAGCCCTTTCTCTGGACAATGAATCTACATCTAAATTTCCAAGATAATGGCATAATTCTTAAAATTGGTAGTGGTATTTTATTCCACTCCTCTTCCTTTGCTTTTCATAGTCCAATCATTGTTTTAGGTCTGCTTTTAGAAAGCACTTTTTTTTTAGCAGTTCAAAGGTACAATAGCCCAATGGTGACACACCAGGTGACTTCGAAGGAATGTGAGCTTAAGGTATAGACTTGATAATCATTTCTTTTTTCATTTTTTCAAGAATTAGAGTGGTACATGTGGGGATGTATGAGTGGTAGCCTTATCCTGATGGAATTCTACTCTTTGAAGGCTCTGTGGATAAAAGAGTGGTATTTCCTCTTTAAATATAGGAGTTAAAACATTATTTTGGTAATATGTAGCATACCTGCCAACTTTTGCGCATTTTAACTGTTCTTTGTGATTTTACACAAGATCACTTTTTTTTTACACATTTCCGTATATTTAAAAAAAAAATGTTTAAATCTTCCTTGAGAAATATTTGTTAATGTTTCAGCTAAATCATACCTGCCAACTCTTCCGGATTTTGCAGAAGTTTTCTGTTTTTTCATACAGTCTTCTGGTTTTCTGGCCAGAAGAACTTTTCTTTGTCAAGTATGGTATCAAAATTTGATGTAATTTGTTTGTATTGTAAACATCTAAAAATTATCAAATGCATAAATATTTGCATTTATTTTTACTTGTACATAGTTAAATTCATTATAAATGTTGTTCGTGCACAATTTTACACATTTGAATTTTTTTCAAGTGGGCAGGTATGATGTAGAATTGATCTTAAAATTCTTTTCAACTTTTTTCAACTTGAATTTTCCATTGTACACCAGCAATAATCTTGAAATCCTTTGCAGAAGCTTTCTTTAGATTCTTTGAACCAAGTTTGTAAGTCGTTTTCTGCTCTTTTGTGATAGTAAATCGGCCTTTTTTTGTCGTAGTCATTTAAGTAGATCCATGTTTCATCAATAAGTCAGAATAAATTTTCATCTGTCTTCCGCTAAATGATTTTCATAAAGAAGTCTACACTGCGTTCTGTGCTTAGTCACATGCCTAGGCAGAAAGCGGTGAATTTTTTTTTTTTTCAGATTCAAATCTTTGTTTATTACCTTGTCTACAGTTGAAACAGAGTTTTTTTAATGACTTAGCAATTATTCTTTGTGTTGGTGGATTTTCTTTTAAGACCAGAGACCTTACTTTTGAAATAGTAAAAGTATGTAACTTTTTTGGATATTCGTTAGACGCTCTTTTTTCAGTCAAAAGCAATGCTTGACGATTTTTCCCTTTATTAATAATATCGCTTATTTTACATTTTAAAATGTTAATTCCATGATTTTCTCCCCGTTTTTTTAATTATTGAATACGAATATTTCTCTTTGTAAAGAGCAAAAACATAAACTTCTGTACACAACTTGTTTACATGTGCCATTTTCATAGCAGGCGATATTTAACTGCAGCAGATGTTTCTTTCGTGTTCATCTAACACACTGTTGCCAGTTTCAATTATTTGAACTTCTTTTAAAAATCTTCTGTAATTTCGTTTTTGTATCAAAATGCTATAAAAATGTGAGCATACTCTATATTGCATTTCCCATAACCAGGAGATCACTGCCATCAAGCAAATGTATATTTATATATATTTTAAATTTTACTGTTTTTGCTAATTTTTTTGGATATGTTTTAATAGATTCTGTTGTAATCATCTCATGTACTGCAGAGTTCTGATGCTTTAACATGTTATCTGTGTCTGCTTCAGCTGATGACAGCTCTCGCTCAGATTGGGCCAATTCAAAGTGGGCGAAAGCAGTTCAACATCATGACTGGTCTAAATGCTGCCATTGAAGCCTTATGCCACTGTACTGAGGTGCAACATGAAAAGCGGACATCACTTACAGAAAGTGCTGGGAAAGTGATGAACCGGGGTAGAATCATTTGCATCACTTCATTTAAAATGTAAGTCTCATCTATTCATTTCAATCATACCTTTTTGCACTCTAAAAATTTGGGAATTGAAAAGTATACATAATTCAATCAACCAGAGGTGAAATTTTTATGTGCTTTCTTAAACTTAAATTTCTGTTAATTTCAAGGTTCTTCGTTCAGTGAAGCAAGACTTTAGAAAAAAGGACCTTCCCTTAAAACTAATGTGCTCTTGTATAAACTGATTCTCTGTTGTACAAAAGTCTGATTTATTCTTGTGTGAATATACCAAATTATATATTTTAAAGGAAAGGATTTTTTTTATTGATATCTGTTTGATTAATGATTATAATCATATATATATCACTAAGCTGTTCTCTGAGATTCAGAGGTTAGCTCCAAAAAAATACAAACTACCAGATATTTTTACTTACTGATGTCGTATCAAACTTTTCCATTTACAGCGATCTTGACATACAACTCGGGCTTCACTGATATCCATTACACGCCATACACAAGATCTTTTATACTTCATACTCATAATCTTTTTCTCATGCAGACATTCCTGAATCTGATCCACCCATGTCTTCCTTTCTGCCACTTGGGCTAAAAAGATTTTCTTAGTAAGCATCTCATCACTCATTCTTTCAACATGGCCAAACCACCGAAGCATATTGGTCTTTACCTTGCTAACAACATTTTGCTTCACATCACACAACTGCAACACATCTTCATTCCTCACACAATCAGACAGTGTCTTGCCATAAACCTATGTTTCTTCTGCAGTACCCAGGTTTCACTGTCATACATCAGAGTAGGAACAATTACACTTTCATACACAGCCATGTGGGACTCTCTGGAGAACCCATCATTCCTGTGAAAACCTCCTAGAGCACCTATGACTTTCAATGAAGAATGATTAGATATTTATAATTAGTACATTCATTATTTAGGTTTGCTTTTTAAGGTAGAGACATATGTTAATCATCTAGCTGGACACAGATCCACCATTTCTTGGGGAATGACACATCTCTCTCCATATGAAAGTGAAAGTTTGTATGTTTGTTCCGCATACGTTCCTAAACGGTTTGATGGATTTGCACCAACATTGGCATACATACTCTTCATCATCCAAATTAAAATACAGGTGGGACGATTTTTACAAATTCCATCCCTAAGGGGGTCAAATGTGTTTTTACGGGGCCCTCTATAGACTGGGTGCAAGTCGGCTGCTGCGGTATTACTCTGTGTGTCAGAGCAACGGTTATCAGGTGACGCCTCTCTCCTCGCAAGCTTCTGCGGTTCAGACATACAGGGAAGAGTCCGATTTTTGAAAACACAATGCACCAGCAGAACATATTGTCATAAGTATTTTTTTGCTTATGTTACCATGGCATTTTCTTTGTAAAAGTTAGGTTTTATTAGACTCCCAACAATTGGTGCAGAGTCTCAAATATGGGTGGAGTTACAGATTCTCACCAATAGGCGTGGTCCTCAAATAGCATCAAGGTTAAGTTGAAGTTAAAACAGACGGTCTTCTTCATACATAAAACTTAAATACAAGATTAGTATTGGTATTAGTATAGATAAAAGAAATGGCCTATGTCCACTGGAAAAAAGTAAGCTTCCCAACGGTGAAATAATTATCCGAATGGGTTTAGTTTTCGAGATTAGTAAAAAAATTCCATATATTATCGTGAACTACTTTCTTTCACGTTGGGTGTGATCAGGTTGTATGTAAACAAAGCGGAACGATACATGGGAAATTGGAAACTACTTGAAAGCAATGTTGTTCGGTAGTACAGCCAAAAAAAATAATAATAAATAAACGAAATAGTCTATGTCCTGTGGAAAGCTTCCCAACGGTGAAAGAGTTATCCGGCTTTCAAGAACAATGGAAAATTACAGGCTGTAAAGTGTAAAAAACGTTTTAAAAATAATAAATATTATTACAAAATTCGCCATATTTTCCTTCTCTCTATTTGGAAAATCCTTCATTAGAATAATATTCTTGGGAGACAATAAAAAAGGCCAATGCCCACAGAGAAAGAGGGGTAAAAATGCTAACAATCTCATATCTCATAAAAACTGAGCGTTGTTCATCATGGTAAGATTTTTTTTTATAGTGCGATTTACATTGTTACTTGAAAACAAACTTTGTCTCCCGGGCAACGCCAGATATCTCTGCTAGTAAAATAAATAAAAGGTGAAAATCTTCCAAATATGTGGAGACAATGTAAATAGACAAAGTCATTGCTCTTTCCACGTTTTTCTTTTACACACAGCAACCAAAAAATTGTAATTTGGTACTGCTGGGAATGACACACAGTGTTAGAATTAGAAATAAATCTTTTACTGACCCAGTGGACCACTAGAATTTGCAAACCACTGGTCCAACAAAATGCCCACTGGTCCGTAAAATAAATAATAAAAATTTTTTTAGACATTAACAATATATGTAGAAAATAATGCATCATTTCAATGGAATTATCTCCAATATTTTTAAACCTATCATTAGTTTGCAGCCTAAAAAGAAAATCATACAGCAAGGTAAAAGAAATAGAAATTCATTTTTTTTGACTTGTAATAAATTAGAAAAAAAAAAAATACTGGTCATCCGGGCCAGTAAAATCAATAGTTGAGTGGTCCGACGGAAGTTTTACTGGCCAATGGTCAGCGGACCACTGTGTAATTCGAACGCTGGACACATATCTGTTTTATAATGTGAACCTTCCCTAAAACTGGTCATTTCCATTCTTCCCAACTGCCAGGAAATAATAAACGAACGATACATAATTATGCACACTAATCATAACACTTCTCACTAAAAACCATACCAAATTTTTTGAGCTCACTGTAATAATTCCTCAAAGAAAGGGGCAAAAGGGGTAACCTTTCTATTGTTCTACATTTGCTTCATATGAAAGAAGGCATATTTTTTTGTATACAAATAATCCATGTTATTGCAGCGTTTAAATTATTATTATTATTATACTAAGAAATACTCCGCTTGAAATGTAGTGGTGGAGCTATTTTCTTTACTGTGTTATAGTGGGTTTGCTCAGGCCTTGTGTAAGCAAAGTGGAGTAATACATCGAACTACTTGAAGTCCACCTAATTCATTTTACATTTGAAAATAGGAACTAAGAGTAAAGCTTTCTACACATTCCTAACTTATTCACCATGCAGTATTACCACTACATGTAGTAAATGTACGCTCAATGGACAAAACATTAGAGATATTTTAAAGCTTTCACCAACCCATTTGCCATATTGAAATTTTTTTTTGCCAGATGTAATTTGAAGTTGCCATTTGGTTTATCGCTCTCCATTGGAAATACAAAAACACAAAGTGTTATAATAGTACAAAAACCAATGGGTTATAGATTCTTTACAGTTAAGCAGCAAAATATTGGTCATAGATCTCAAATCCTGAAAGAGCAAAATATAGACATTTATTTTCAATTTTGAATTTATTACTACCTATGGAATTTCAAAACAAAGAATTATTGACAGGATGGATTTCAAATAAATTGAAAAACTGGGTATCACATTTATTCTGTGGTTTGGTTGTAAAAGGGCCAACATATTTTTTTTTTTTTTTTTTTTCGCAAATTGCAAAGAATGCAATTGGCAGTGCAACCCATGGAGATACCTACCTTGTAGCGCATTGGTCCTTCTCTAGCACAAATAAAAGACTGCACATGCCGAGGCATCCACCAGATGCTGGAGGGTTTCCTGAGGTAATGCCAGCCATACCTGTTGCAGTATTGTCCACAGGGTGGGAAATTAGCGGTCGCCAGGAGCAAAATGCGACCATAATTTTACATTTTGTGACCAGTATTTTAAACCTGGGAACGAATTCGCGACTGCATAAATTTTTGATTTTTCATTTTTAACATATGTACGTAGTAATTTTCAAATGCGGTATTTATGTTTCTTTTTTTAAAAAGTTCCCAGTGGTATGTGGTTAAAAGTATATCGGGGTAGGGAGAAATAAGTTTAACCTCGCTGCTTGCATGTGCTGAACTAGGGAGTGTACGTAAAAGTCCCGTGAGGAATGTAGGTGCGTGCTACTGTGACCTTCGATGGCACTACTGGATGTGGGGAAGGGGGAGCAATCCTTAAGAAAGGGATGGGGGAAATCAGCTTCAGAGGTAGAGTGTGGGGGAGGAGAGGGAACACAAGAAGAGTTAGAATGGCAGGAAATGCCAAACACCCCATCTCCCATGCTGATAGTCCCCCTCAACGGTTGCTCTTCTTGTGTTCCCTCTCCTCCCCCCACACTCTACCTCTGAAGCTGATTTCCCCCATCCCTTTCTTAAGGCTTGCTCCCCTTCCCCACCCCCAGTAGTGCCATCGAAGGTCACAGTAGCACGCACCTACATTCCTCACGGGACTTTTACGTACACTCCCCTAGTTCAGCACATGCAAGCAGCAAGGTTAAACTTATTTCTCCCTACCCCGATATACTTTTAACCACATACCACCGGGAATTTTTAAAAAAAGAAACATAAATACCACATTTGAAAATTACTATGTGTCAAAAAAAAAAAAAAATAAAAAAAATTATCTATGAATTACCTGTCAAAAAAAAAAAATAAAAAAAAATTATCTATGAATTTTCCACGTAACTGGTAGAATTTTTTACAAACACCATAAATCATTGATACGCGAAAGGCCCTCCAAACTGCTCCTAAATTGGTTAAATACTTTTTAAACTAGGCATGGAAATTTTTATTAAGAATTTGTTGTGCATAGAAGTACCGTGTTTTTCGGCACATAATCCGCGGATTATCTGTTTGTAAAAGTTTAAATTCTAGACACTGCCGATTATACGACAGTGCGGATAAAACAGAGCTTTTTTTCCCCCCATAAACTTCAAAATGAAGCTTTAAGAATGCCACGTGTTCAGCGATAATATGCAGTGTCACTCCATCAACATATCTCTGCTTGCCCCTTGGCTTTGGCAAAAATGTCTGTGTGTATGTGTGTAGACATTTCCTCTCTGGGAAGGGATTGCTGCTTTGTAAAAGTTAAGAGGAGGAAACATTGCCTTCAGCAAAGCGCGTTGACTTTGAATAGGGAGTGCGGTTTCCATTACATAAAACATTGAGACGTGCCGCTCTGACCCGTGATGCCACCCACCCACCCCACACACACTCTTCCCGAATTTCCAACCCCACTCCAACTTGTTTATTTTCCTTTACTTCGAAGAGAATGCCTCTGGCACTTCAGCTCTAAGACTGGAGAACTTCGACACCATCACAAATTATTTACGATCTGAAAACCAGTGTTTCAGTTGTTGATGTAATTTTAAACATTACTCAGAGTTACAGCGCGATTGCCACAGAAATTAAAAATACATATCACAACCGTTTGAAAGTTGCGGGGCATCGTAACTAACTTTTTTATATTTTCAAAAAATTTCACGATTTTATAAGTTTTTTAAACTCATTAAATGGAAAGAAAGTATATTTATACAGTAAAACCTCGAAAATCCGGCATCGACAGGACTGGACGAGTGCCAGATTTATGAAAATTCCAGATTTCTGAAGCCATTTAAAAATTGCGTAACAGGTGCTACGTAAAGCACGTACTTACACACAACAGGTCACTAACAAAATTTTGTGTTTTGTCTTATGGCACTGGCTCTCTTCCTTCCCTGGAACTAGTGGCCCTAAATTAGGGACGGGCAAGTGCTTATAGCCCATTGAGTTGCTCATGGGGGTCGTTAAACCTTCAATCCAAAAAAGAAAAAAGAAAATTTGCGTGCCTACGCCTTAAAAATATGGAGGGGTCGCGCTGCCGATCGCATTATTTGCAATTTGCGAAAAAGAAATCATTTTGGCGATGGGGAAAAAAGTGTTGGTGAAAATATTGGTGATTACTTTTTTGTACTATATATTGTAAAACTCTGTTGTGGATTACATATCTGTTTTTTTAACTTTTACTATGAAATTTGTCTGCGGATTATACACCGACGTTTTTTCTCTCACGCTGAATTTTGCTGTCTGCGGATTATATGCTGAAAAATACGGTACTTAATAAAAAAATTCTGTGGGTAATTAAGAAAGTATTTTACCGATTCACATGAAATTTTCAGGGTGGGCTTCTATTATCTACTTATCCTGTGTATAAAAAATTCAGCCAGTTTTATTAAGAATTTGTGAAGATAGCTTTCCGATTTTTTTTTTTATCTAGTTTCATAGTTGAACAAGGTGGGGAATGTGCTACTGCCGGAGCCAGTTCCTTGCTGGGCGGGCTGGGGGAGGGAAAAGGGGTACATTGTATGTGCCCGCTGCTCTTGTGGGGTGGGAAAGCAGAAGATTAGGGAAGCTTGCCATAGAAAGGTTGACCCATTTGACCCTCACTTGCTGTGGAAGTATAGTACTTTGCGATCTCAAACCAGTAAACGCTCTTTAGTTTTATTCATACAGTCCTTCAAGTCAGAATTTGCTTCCCTTTGTTTCCGTTATTATTTCTGCAAGATGAGCAAAGGACTTTTTCTTTGTAGATACAAAGAAAAGTACTGTTATTCCTGAGGATGTTAATACAAACAGTAATCAGGATGATTTAGCTGTTGTGAGTTCTTCTGCCCAGGAACACCAAACTGCAATGAAGCGAAAGGATGAAAGAAAAATGTGGGTGAAACAACATTACTAAAATGGAGAAAGGAATTCTCGTGGCTAAGAATTGAAGTCAAAGGTAATATGAAGTTTATGTATTGTTCAGTATGCCGGGAAAATAACAAAGCTGAAACATCGAGAAAGAGAACTGTTGCAACAACATTATTTGTTGCTGGTTGTAGCAACTTCAAGCATGAATCTTTGGTTAAACATGAGAAATCAAGAATTCATAAGGATTCATGCTAGATAAAAATTGTGAAAGAAAATCCTGCAACTTCATCTCTTCGGCAGTGTATTTCCTCTATGAGTGAGCAAATATTATTGAAAATGATTGCTCTTTTTAACACAGCTTATTCTGTGGTTCATGGGAATTTATCTTTCCATCAGTTTGAAAGGTTATGCCAGTTACAAAAGAAAAATGGACTGCACATTGGTAATGATTACATCAATCATAAATCTTGTGCTTTATATATTATATTGCTGAGTCAATCCGTCAGGAAAATGCAGGTATCATAAAAAATGCAGATATCATAAAAAATGCAAAATATATCTCTGTAATGGCAGATTCATCCACTGAGATCTCAACCTGTGAGTCAGAAATCATTTATGCCACAGCTGTCCACGAAAGCGGTTTGGTGCAAGCTAATTTTATCAAGTTAGTAGAATTGAAAATGGGTACTGCTGAATGCATTACTTCTGCTATTGATGAGGCAATGGAAGAAAGTTGCCCAGCATAGAAAGATAAGCTTCTGGCTGTATGTTTTGATGGAGCAGGTGTGAATTTTGGACAATATAATGGTGTTGTGACAAAGTTATCTTCTCAGTCACAAGGAATCATTCCAGTTCATTGTGTTGCCCATAGGCTGGAACTTGTTATTTCAGACATTTTGAAACTAGTGCCTTTTGCTTCAAAATGTGAACAATTATTAAAATCAGTGTACAAAATGTATAACAACAGTCCAAAGCTTCTTAGGGAGCTGAAAGAAGTAGCAGAAGTGCTTGGGGATGTTTTATATAAGAATACTAACATAAATTCGACTCAGTGGATTTCTTCCAAAAATCAAGCTCTGAAGGCAATGACTAACAACCTACCTGTTATTATTTGCCATATGGAAAATTTCTGCTCTGCTGGTGAAAGTGATAAAAATAAAGTAGCTAAAATGCAAAGTTTGCTGAAAAGTTTGAAATCTGTTCGAATGCTTCGCTTCATGCACTTTCTGCTGGATGTTACAATTACATTGAGTGGGCTTTCTAAAATATTTCAAAAGACTGCTATATCTGTTGACAATGTAAAATCAATTTTGCAGTCTACTCAAGTTAAGTTTAACCTTATGAAGGAAGAAGATGGAAAAGTACTTACTGAATTTGAACAAAATTTCAGTCAGCAAAGTGGCATCTTCAAAGGTGTCATACTTAAAAATGATGATGATATGAAATCACAATTTCATAATGATAGAGTGACCATTTGTGAAAAGCTTAATGAGTTTGCCAAGAAGAGGTATAGTGATTTTGTTTCCAATGCTGTTTTAAGCAGTGTCCATATATCTGATGCAGTTAATTTGCCAGATAAAGATATAGATTTACTTACATATGGGATGAAAGAACTGGACAGCATTATTATTTACCGTCTTCTGTAGAAATCTGTAGTAATGAAATCAAAGAAGAATATCTGGACTGGAAACTGGGCAAAAACCAAAGCTACACAGAAACCTGATGTTTTGTGGAACATACTGTGTAATGAATTTTCAGGGAGCAAGGTAACGTCGGTGGAGTGGTTCATTCAACCATTCGTATACAATTCGGGAGCGATGGCACGGTGCATTGTCTTGTTGCAGGATGAGGTCCCCAGTGGGATGTCAAACGGGAGCAAATGGTCGTCCAGCATATCCCGGTAACGTTGGCCTGTGAGGGACGATGTCACACGTACCAGGGGTCCCATTTCAGTCCACGTAAACAGTCCCCAGACGAGAATGCCACCCCCACCAGCTTGAAGAGTACCCTGCTGGAAAGAAGGATCCATCGCTTCATGTGGTTTGCGACGTACTCGTATCCTGCCATCCGCATGTACCAACGTGAACCTCGACGGATCAGTCCAGGCAACTTTGTTTTACATGTCTAGGTTCCAGTGGCGATGCTCCCGCGCCCATTCTAATCTTTGCACCCTGTGATGTGCGGTCAGCAGCGGTATCCTCGTGGGATGATGGCTTCTGTACCCCATAGCGAGGAGATGGTTCTGGATGGTGTGGCTGCTTACGCGTTTTTGTGCACCAGCGTTAAATCGCAGAGTGATTTCTTGCACTGTGGCTCGTCTATCTGCTGTTACAATGCGCGCTAGCCGACGATGACCCCGCTCATCCACACGCTTTTGTCCACGGCAGTTGGTCCTTGCAGGGATGGTTTTACTGGATTCGATGTACTCACGGTGCACCTGTGATACAGTGGCTCGTGAAAATCCCAGTGCCTGCACGACTTCCGAGATGGAGTGACCCATTCCTCGGGCCCCGACAATTTGCCCATGATCAAATGCGCTTAGATCCTTCGTCTTACCCATACTGCGTCCGACTCTTACCGATTCCCGTCGCATCACTCCTTATATTGTCGGATCGCTGCATACGTCATGTCATTTCCGTTTACAGGGCTGCCCACAGTGCCACATTTGCATAATGCCAGCTGTCTCTAATTCAATTGCTCTTCAGTGTACATACATACAGGCACTGAGCTCAGAGTTTCTGGGTTTTTTGTTTCACTTCACAGTCACCTGTGCAGAGTACCCCTTTTCACTCCAGAATCTACACTTCATTGATGATTTTTCTTTTCTTTTAGAGAAATGATTTCTTTTCAAAGAACTCATTTCAAAAATTGAGTATGGAACAAAAATGAGTGTACAAAGAGATTTTTTTATTTTTTTTATTGGAGGTTTAACGACCACCGTGAGCAACTCAATGGGCTATAAGCAGTCGCCCGTCCCAAATTTAGGGTCACTGGTTCCAGGAAAGGGAGAGAGCCAGTACCGTAAGACAAACACAACATCCATGCCTCACCGGGATTCGAACCCGGACCCCGTTCGGAGGAATAATCAGAGGCCATCGCTTCGACCACTGCGCCACCGGGGCGGCACAAAGAGATTGAGTGGTAGGTTTGGATGCTTTGGCTTCACAACATTCCATTTGTCCCAAACCAGTTTTTGGCAACTTTTGGTACAGTGAGAGGTGGGATATGACTTGTGTGGAAAGGATGTTCATTTCTGTTAAACAAAACATCACTAGAACCTAAATTCAATCTTTTTGCTGGAGTTTTAAAAATTGTTCTGAAAGATAATTTTCCTTGGAAATATAGAACTAGTAGAGATACTACAGCCATTCATTTATTGCAGGTATGTCGATGACATCTTCATTCTGTCTAAGTTAAATCCGATTCAACTTGAAGATCTGGCTGGACAGTACACAAGAATGTATCCTTTTATACAATTGACAATAGAAAATGAAATAAAAAATACAATAGCTTTTCTGGATATAGAAATTATGAGAGAAAAAAATAGACTACAGTACAGAGTACATCGAAAATCTTCATATATTCTTGTGATGATACCATACGACTCAGCACACCCATATGCACAGAAATGCAATAGGGTTAAGACGTTAATAAAAAGAGCATTTACTCACAGTTAACCAGAATTTTATAAAAGAAAAGAATTTTAATATGTTAATAAAATTGCTGAAACTTATGGTTACCCAAGACAGTATATTAAAAAATGGACACTGGAAGTTCAGAATAAAATAAATAGAGGTGCAATGTTAGGAAAAAAAGAAGAATTGAAATATATTGGTGCTGTCCCATATCTCAAAGGAATATCATCAGAAATTAATAAAATGTGTAGTAAGTATAATATACACCTTGGATGTAAAGTAAATACAATTAAGAATTTGGTGTTAAACGACAATAAAAAGACAAGTTGTTTGGAGCAAGCAGGAGTATATGTAATACCCATATCGAAGAATGCACCAGTTTCATACATTCGTACTACCAGAAACAAATTAAAACATAGATTAAAGCAACATTTAAAAAACTGGCAAAAAATAGAAACAAAAACTGCATTAATTCAATACTGCCTGGAAAACAAAGAATGTCCTAAATTTGAAGACATTAGAATAATTAAAAAATGTAAAACAGAAAGACATTTAAGAATAGCTGAATCAGTACTTATTGAAAAAAATAGAGATGTATTTTGTAATTCTAATGACCCAAATATACTCAATGATAATTGGAAGGCCCTGATAAAAATTGAACAACAGAATAGAGAAGAAAAAAAAATAGGTGGGGGGGGGGACAACAACTTTCAAACACTAGAAACTGACCAAAAGAGAGAACAGATGGCACCATAAGCAAACATTGTGACATACAGCGACAGAGCAGATGACTGGAGACGATTGCATTACTTCCTCTGCGGCTGTAGAGAAGAACGGTTGTGATTCAACAAGCCTCCTGATGACAGCCAGGGACTGGCAGAAAATACTCGAGGCAGACGAGGTCATGGATGTGGAGTTGGCGGTGTAAGTGGTTAGGCGTATCGTGTTTTCCATCGGAAAACTATGTAGTGTAAGGAGAAGAGGGTTAAGCCAGTGAGTAAATGAATTAAGTGGATAAAATAGGGGTGTTGTAAATAGTGTATGTAAAATGCTGTTTTTTAATATGAATGTATGTATTGATATGTATGGATGTTGTGAATAATAAGACGTGGACGGTATTTATTTACCAAGAGAGTTAGGGTTAAAGTTTTCGATGAATGACGAGAGGCTTCTGTATAGTGTTTTAGAGTATTTAATATCAGTTGAAGTTAATGAAGTGTCCCCATATGTGGGAAATCTGTGAATATGGCTGTAAAATGTTGGCTCAAAAACAAAAAAAAAAACTGGCAAGAGTACATGTGAAGACACAGGGAAGAGATACGACGACCACGAAAGGCCTATCACGCATTATGACAAGTCAGCCAAAAGATACGTGTAGTAAATGTGCCAAGAAGCAACAACCTTCGGGTGAGTTTCTATTAACGATGCTATTTTTTTTTAATGAAAAATTTGTGAAAATGTATTTTGCTTTATTAAAATTAAAAATTCATTATGTGAATGAGATTTTTGATGGAGATTGATGCTATTTCTGTTAAAACAGAATTTTCGTTGTATCGAACTTTGTTCTAACAGATAAAAGTTCTTTTTAAGGTAATGAAATTCTCAGAATTTTATATTGTGTTCAGTGGCGTAACTACCACCACCACCCACGCAGCTGCTTGGGAGAGTAGGTAATAAAGAGGCTACTGCAGCTACTAGTTATAGTTTTATGAAAAAGTCTGAACACTGACAAAAACAACCAAAAAGTAATTAACCCAAATATTCATATTTTCAGTGAATGAAATACGAGATTACACCATTGTACAATACAAATTTGGAAGATGTGAATCCGTTTATTGGTGTAAATACACTGGCGAAAAGTGAAAAAAGAACACCAAGAAGGAATTGGTGGACGATCATGAAATGTCCATATGTTAATGGGGTCAAGTTTACGTAGGTGTGATGTTAATTTCGGGACCAACCGGTGAGCGCTTACGCCACAGCACGGCATAATATGCAAATTATCGTCGGTGGTATTTAAGGAGTACGGCGAAGTGAATGTAATCAGTCATCAGCGTACGGACACGTGCAAAGACCCTGAAGAAGCTACAATGCCTGGACATGGAAGACGTGTACGATTTTAGCAGTTACTTTGAGCGAGGTCCTCTAGTTGGACTTTGCGAGGCCGGGTGGTTGTATCGTTGTATTGCAGAGCGAATTGGACGGGAAGTATCGGTGGTGGTACGATGGTGGCGTAGATGGTTCAAGGAACATTCCCACACGAGAAGACATGGAACTGGGAGTCACAGACGGACTGATGAGTGGACCGATCGACGCATAAGAGAGCGGCGTTGTCAAGCGGAGCATCCACTGAGACGCAAATTCGAGCTGCCGTTGCATCTGAGGTGACTGTGCGAACAATCCGCAGCTGTCTACTGGATGCACAACTACCTGCACGTGTGCCTCTGGCATGTGTACCTATGACTCCAGCCCTCCGTCAGGAACAGCTGCAGTGGTGTTGCCGACGTCTGCACTGGAGAACGCAATGGCGATCTGTCGTGTTCAGCGATGAAAGCAGATTCTGCATGGGAGCATCCGATGGCCATATGCATGTTCGCAGATGCACAGGGGAGCGTCTCCACCCTTCTTGCATCCGCCAGCGACACACAGGGCCTACACCTGGTCTCCTAGTGTGGGGAGCGATCAGCTATCGCTCTCGTTTGTGGGCGAGCGTTATCTTGCTGGAAAACAGCACCTCCTACATCAACAACATCATTCAGCCCGTTGTTGTGCCATTTGTAAGGTCGGTCCATCGTGGTGTTTTCTAGCAAGATAACGGACGCCCACATACGGCACTTGCAACGCAACATGCACTTCAGGGTGTGAGACAACTTCCCATGGCCACAGGATTTGTCCCCCATTGAGCACGTGTGGGATTTTATGGGACAACGACTTATCCGGTCTCCACGGCCATCCCCGATTTACGCGTCCAAGTTGAGGATGCTTGGAACTCAATACCCCAAACTTACATCCAACATCTGTACGACAGACTCCATGCCAGAATTGCACAGTGTGACGCAGTTCATGGCGGTTCAACCTTGTACTAACCATGTTACATGGAAATGTTATTTTTCAGTTTACCAGCAAACACAGCTGTATTTTGCCATAATGTTTTGATCACATTATACTCTGTATTCCGTTATTATGCTGTATAAATTTCGTTGGTAACAGACGTCTCCTTCTTGGTGTTCTTTTTTCACTTTCCGCCAGTGTATTACATATATGTTAAGTCAGATAATATCTGGAAACTTGAAAATTTTGTTGTCCTAGAATGGGAATCGAACCTGTGTTTACCAGATAGTGCCCGAGTATGCTAACCATTACACCACCCAGAATGACCAAGTTTCAAGCTCAACCAGTTCTGTTTGCAAACTTGCAAAGCTCAACCAGTTCTGTTTGCTGCAAAGTCAATTAAGCTTAAGCAGTGTTTCTGATTTAAAGAATGAGGATTTAAACTGTTTAGCACATTAACTGTTCAAAGTTTACAAGTAGACATTTTACAAAAACCAGGCACTTCAGAAACAAGTTAAAGTAAAGTGGGTGATTACGAAGTTTTATAGTTATTAACCTTAACCATTCAAATATATTTTACAGAATTTGTTTCATGTGATAAAATGTATATTCATGTTCATGCATCAGTCTGCGCACTGTGCTAATCATAATTGGCTGATTGATGACCTAGCATTGTGTACTTCTGCTCCAAAAATTAATTAAAAAGTTAAAACTACAGGGCTCTCTAGGTATCCCCCTTACTTTTCCAGACACAGTCTGACTTCCTGCCCTCGCACACACACCACGAAAAACACATTCTTCCTAGTGTTTGAAATCCTGGGAAAATTACAGTGCTTAATGGTGCTGAAGTAGCAGGTGGTGCATGTTGTGCTAGTTATGCCACTGATTGTGCTGTGAAATTGCTAAGAAATCTTATAATTTGCATGAAAGGATAATGTTCTGTATATATTAATAAGATTATGGTAGTATGGTTACATTGCAGAATGTGATTCTTCATGTAATTGTTAGTTCTCTCAGTTAACAAGTTTTGTCATTTTGAGTTTGCATTTATTGTTTTACTCTACAGGGACTCCGAGGTGCGAAATTTAGAAGAAAGCTTTCAGGAAGCCTTGGTGCAACATAACAAGTTGGCAGCTAGCTCCGATAGGTAGGAACACTAATTTTCATGCATTAAAAAAAGTTTGAGGAAAATTAGCTAACAGATAGAAAAACCAAATAAACAAAAACAAAAGTTTTCTTGCTCAGTGAATGATGTGAAATATGTTACATAAGACTGACATATTCTAAATTTTAACTAAATTCCTTTAATTTTCATTTTGTAAATGTGTGTCTACAGTTGAAGTCACTTGAATGTAAAGCAGGGCTTGAAAAATATCTGAGAAGTTACATGCCCAGCTGGGCATGTGCAGAAATTATTTACCTGCCCAGGTAGTAAAAGGTGGATGCTTAGGAAAATTTTCTTTTAGGTAACAAATCAGAACCCTCATTTTTGTGTTAAGTAAAAAAGTATGATGGAACTTTTTTTTTTTTTTTTTACATGTTTTGCTTCATTTTTTAAGGGTCTGTATTCAAAATGTTCAATGCACAAAAGTGTGTATCTCTAGTTTTTAAGATGATGATGCTGAAACTGGTATAATGATGGAATTACTATTTGAGAAATTTAGTGATTCTGCAGGGCTTGAAAAATATCTGAAAAGTTACATGCCCAGCTGGGCATGTGCAGAAAATATTTACTTGCCCAGAAGTGAAATCTACATGCCCAGAAAAATTTATCTTTTAAGGTAACAAAATAGAAGCCTCATATTTTTTAAGTTAAAAAGTATGATAAACTTTTTATACATCTTTTGCATTGCCATTTTAAAGTGTCTGTATTCAAAATGCACCAAAGCATGTATCTCAAGTTTTAAGAAAGGTAACTGTGATGGCATTTGAGAAATTTAATAATGATGCCATGTTGAAGAATTTTTAATATACAGTATGTCTTGTGTTCTGCAAAAAAAAAAAAAAAAAAAGAAAAAAAAAGAATTAAATATTCATAGTTATATTTATTTTACCGTCTATACACGATGAAGATTTTGAATCTAAATATTCAAATCTGAAAAAGATCTTAAAACTACCTGCAACCAGATAAATATCTTTATTTGATCATTCACTCACTACTAGATCTTTCAAAACGCCAAGCCTTTCATCTTCAGGTATTAGCTGATCAACAAAAATTAGAAACTTTATGTTTATATTACAGCAGTTCAAAAAATGGGCAACATATTTTATAATCATTCGCGCGATGTCAATAGCGCGTTAGTTGTTACTGAGTATCATACAACTGCAAGTCTTATTGGCTCGTACATTAACAAGTCAAAAGAAAGTCTTAGCGAGTATCATTATTGGGTTTGACTTCGCTGAAATAATGTTGTCCATGGAGTCGGGATCGTGATGGGTTGGTCCTCGTTGCAACACTTTTTATCATATTCGTAAATAAAGAGACTTTCCATAAGCAGCAGGGATCTTCTAGTGTTAGTTGTTGCCAATATTTTAGATTCATTCCATACCGGGGTGTGCGTTCCTTTGTTTACTGTTCTAGATAACGCAGATTCTTCAGAGTGAATTTTAACGGCATACTTATGTTCAGAGAGTCTTGTGTGCAAGGTTCGCAGTGTAGATCCTATATATGCCGTTTCTTCATGCTCATCATTCGGCTTCATTGGTATAAGGTAAACGCCATGTCGATGTTGTATTGGAATGGGGTCTCTATCATTTTTGACTATTGAAAAGATGTTTTTGGTGCGTTCACTAAATTTTATGTGGTTCCTTTTACAAGCATTGAGAAGCCTTGTTGTTATGCCGGGTATATAGTCCATTGTACCGACAAACCTGTTTGATAATGTGGTTCGGATTAAGGTTGTGCTGGAGGAGTGTTGTAGTTTGTTGACTATACGGTAGATGGTTTCTTTAGAGTATCCATTTTTTACGGCTATATTTAATATGTGATCCAATTCTTTATTGCATGCATCTATGCTTGATGAATATGAGAATGCCCTTTTAACCAAAAATTGAAAACTGGACAGCTTATGGCTCATGGGGTGAGCTGAATCTAAAATATTGGCAACAACTAACACTAGAAGATCCCTGCTGCTTATGGAAAGTCTCTTTATTTACGAATATGATAAAAAGTGTTGCAACGAGGACCAACCCATCACGATCCCGACTCCATGGACAACATTATTTCGGCGAAGACAAACCCAATAATAATGCTCGCTAAGACTTTCTTTTGACTTGTTAATGTACGAGCCAATAACACTTGCAGTTGTATGATACTCAGTAACAACTCACGCGCTATTGACATCATGCGAATGATTATAAAAATACGTTGCCCATTTTTTGAACTGCTGTAATATAAACATAAAGTTTCTAATTTTTGTTGATCAGCTAATACCTGAAGATGAAACGCTTGGCATTTTGAAAGATCTAGTAGTGAGTGAATGATCAAATAAAGATATTTATCTGGTTGCAAGTGGTTTTAAGATCTTTTTCAGATTTGAATATTTAGATTCAAAATCTTCATCGTGTATAGACGGTAAAATAAATATAACTAGGATCTCTCATGCACGGAATTAATTACTGTTAAATATTCATAATTAACTTAATAGCAGTTTAAGTAGTTTTTAACAACAATTTTGAATGTAAATTTTTTTACCTTTTTCTCTTGTGCAAACAGAAGTGATTTTGCATCATAAAATATCCAAAGAATTGTTGTTTAGAAACAAAGGCAATCCTTATGTCTTCGACTACTGTTGTATACACTTATAGTTATTAAACGTATATCATCACCTGACACCACACATTCCTTTAAAAAATTGCTGGTGTTATCAGCAATTTTAGGATGGTTTTGGAAACAATGCACCACATAATAGTCATGCCATTTGACTTTAGCCAGTTAAATGTTTTTATCCAAGATTCCTAAACTATGTAACAGTGTTTTTTTTTTATGCTTTATCATAGTCCGCTTGCGTAAGTTTCCATTTTGCCAACAGTATAGACTCCAAGTCTGAAATTACGTCACTCAACAATGAGAAAGATGAATTTTAACTACTGCTGACAGATCGGGAATTTCACATAAGTGCTTACTATGAAATATACTCTCATTGCTGGATTTTTTTCCAAAAAAACATCGCATATCATTTCTAAATACAACAAATATTCGCAGCTAACACGAACTACTGTTCTCTCAGATAAACTAAGTTATTGGCATCAGTAATTTTCGCCCTTCTCCCTGTTAACTGGAACTCATTGGTCAGGCTCTTTTTTAAATGAAACTTAGCTTTTGTTTCAGAAGTACTGCTGTTAGTTCGTGTATGTGTGTGTGTGTGTGTGGGGGGGGGGTGCATGCGGATGGAAGCTTCCACTTTCCCCTACCTTACTCGCGCAAGTTATATCAGCGACCTAATCCCACCCGGGGCTGTGCAATAAATATTTCGTTGTCACTCCCTTCCCATAAAGCACGGCTTTCTTGCCCATCAGTCTGCGTCCTCCTGTTTCATGGCAGTTTACGCATTTTGTCACTAAACACCGCAGGCTAGTTTCGTTCGAGGCATGCATCCCATTGTTAACTGTAAACGACATATAGAGCAAAACTATATGTGGCCCCAATTTCTGGACATACAGCATAATATAATTGAAGAAGCGCTATTCTCCTGGCCTTGGCACTCATTCCGTAACAATAATAAAACTTCTGGTGATTTGCAGTAAAATGAAAAACACCCGACGACCGTCTTTTTTTTTTTTTTTTTTTAAGTAGAAAATTCTCCATTCTAAACTTCTTTTTTTTTTTCCCCACGTTTAAATCTAGTTGTGCCCAGGTGGGCAACTAGATTTCATTTTTACTTGTCCAGGCCAATGATTTACATGTCCCGGGCATCTAGGGCATGGTATTTTCAAGCCCTGTGCTGCAGGGTGTCTACTGGTCATGAAAAAGTAATGAAATTGAGCAGGTGGTCACGAAGTAATGAAAAAGAAATGAAATTGAGTGGGTGGTCATGATTTTTTTTTTTTTTTTTTTTTGTATCAGCACCTGAATGAAGACAAGTTTGCACACCTAGAAGAAAACACGAACTAGCACCCTTATAAACCGGTTGTAGTCGATGCCCCATGACATATATATAAAGAATAACATATGGCTTCATCAGAAGCTGATGTTGTGAAGCGGGAATATTTACAATTTTCTAAATCTTCTAAAAAACAATATCAAGTTCTTACAAAAGCTGCTATGCATGTTTCGTGGCAATGCTGCAGTTAAAAGAGGCTTTTCTGTTAACAAAGAACTTTTAATTGAAAACTTAGAAGAAGATGCAGTTGTTGCAGAAAGAAGTGTTTACAGTGCAACACAATCGTTAGGTGGTTTAGCTAATAGTGAGAAAAAACTGAATGTGGACATCACAAAATCAATGATATTAGCTGTCAAAAATGCTTCATCAAAAAGAGTAGAAGCCTTAAAGAAGAAGAAATCTGATGAAGATGAAGTGGCCAATTGTAAAAGGAGAGCAGTCCAAGAAATAAAAAAAACTCAAAGATAAGAAAAGAAAGCTTATAGAAAAGGTAAAAGAAGAAGCTGAAGTTCTAGATTCTGAGATAGCAAGTTTAGCTAAGATACTTAAACACTGAGTCTTCCACAGTTAAATTTCAGTCTCCATAAATTTTTTTGCACTCATAGTTTTTATATTGCCTTAATAAAAACTTGTAAGTTTTTACAGCATTATCATGTTAAAAGAATTTGTGTATTAATATGTAGATGTAATGATTAATATTTCTGAAAATAGCCATACCCCATCCTAGATGAGAGTTGAATGTTTTTATTTCTTTAAACACATAGAATTTGGTGAATGACAGGGTTCAAGCCATGCATAAGTACATTATTCATGCTAAGCAATTTTAGTGACATAAGAATTACATTCAGCTTTCATCTCAACTGGCTTTCAGGTATGAGTTCATTAAGAAGTGCCCTCCCGTATAGCCATTTTAGCAGCAATATTATAGACACATCAGTTTTGCCTAAATTATTGTCGCATGGAATTAATTTCAGTGTTTGTAAAAATAACAAATAACCTGGGATCTCAAGCCACAGGCACTACTAGATTATGAGTCTAGAATGGTTGTCATTGTGCCACGCATTGTCGAGAAGTCATGAATTTAACTAAGGATGTCATGAAAAAGTCATGAATTTGGTTCATTGGAAATCAGTAGACACCCTGTTCTGCCACGTTCCTGTTGTTGAAGGTTTTGCCCTTTTGTTACTAAACACTAGAAACTAGTTCCATCTGAGGTATGCATCTCATTGCCAACTAACAACATTTGGTTCCAATTTCTAGACCTAGAGCATAATATAATTAAAGAAGTGATATTCTTCTGTTCTTGGTACTCCATAACTACACTGCTGGACAATTGCTAAGGACGGATCATAAACAGCTATATAGCGCATAAAAAGTAAGTGTGGTTGGATGCCAAGTGAAATAAAATAATGTCAGAATGCCAGGACATTACAAGAAAGACAATTTATTGTGCTCTGAAATCCAGAAGGCTTTGGAACGTGTTCAAGGGACAAACAGGCCATTTTGGGCAGAATACGTAAACGTGAAAAAAATGCAATTACCGTCCGCAGGCGTTCCGGCGTAAGATGTCAATACGGGATATGGCCACCATGGAGGGCGATGCAAGATTCCACACGTCGTGTCATGCTTTGCACAACGTTATCAAGCAGCTGTTGGGGTAATTTATCCCATTCCTCTGTCAGTGCACGGATGAGGGTGTCCTTGTTTATTGGAGGGCATTGGCAACCAGCAAGACTCCTCCCCAAAGCATCCCACACATTTTCAATGGGATTCAGATCTGGAGAACGTGCTGGCCATACGAGGCGTTGAATATCCTCGCTCTCAAGACACTCCTGGGCAGCGACTGTTCGATGACATGTTGCGTTGTCGTCCATGAAAATGAATCTATCACCGACGGCACCACGGAACATGCAAACATGAGGTAGCAGAACATCATTAATGTATCGTTGGCCAGTCATAGTCCCAGTTGGAAGCACATAGAGGGACGTACGGCCATTGATCATGATGCCAGCCCATACCATGACACTACATGTCGGATATCGGTCCCTTTCCTGTATGTTTGCTGGACAATATGCAGTACCACTATCACGCCAGATCAGTTGTCGACAATCAGACGATAGACTGTATCTACTCTCATCTGAGAAGAGGACAGCAGACCAGTCGTTATCAGTCCAATTGCGATGTTGATGGCACCATTGCAAACGGGCGGTACGGTGAGGTCTGGACAATGGGATGCACACAACAGGACGGAGGGCGTATAGTCCTCCTTCATGCAAATGTCTGGCGACAGTTTTTCGGGAGATCCACTTGCCAGTAGCAGCCATAAACTGATTTGCTACCTCACTAGCTGTGCTGTGCCGGTGTCTTTTTGTTGATAGCACTATGTACCGATCTTCTGCAGGTGTCGTACTGCGAACACGACCTCCCCCGTGACGTTTGCTACACTCTCCATTTGTTTGAAATGTTTTCCAAATCCTTGAAACAACACTGTGGCTGACGTCGAACTCCCTGGTAACATCTGTTATTTTTCGCCCTTCAATCTTGCCAATAATACGGCCATGTGTAAAACCATCTAGGGGATGTCGGGAAGACATACTGAAAATTGCAAGTTCGTAAATTGATTCTTTTCCTTTCAACTTTGCGTTTGAACAACAACGGTCAATACGCGTCAAATCCTTTATATCTCTTATCAGCGCTATGACGTCACGAACAAGTTCGGCATTCCAAAATTTGCATACGCACAACACGTCTTACTGTATCCTGCACTTATGCTAATTTCCACATTTTCCTGCCTTCCATTTTATGGTTGCTATCGTTGCTATTGTCATCCGTCCTTAGCAATTGTCCGGCAGTGTATAATACGAGGTGTGATAAAATGAAACCTGCATGCTACGTCATGTGGACCGACACATGGGGAACATGATGACATCACAGCTTGCTTGATAAGTGCAGAGCAATGGATAAGCGGGCATGCATTCATTCTCTTCACTTGTGTGGATTGTACTGCAGATCATTGACAGCATGGTGTCAGTGTGATTTCAAATCAGTCCAAAGTGGATCAACGAGCAGTGATTCAGTTCCTAGCAGTGGAAGTATGTCGACTAGGTGACATTCATCGCAGAATGCAGGCAGTGTATGGTAACGTGTGTCGTAGACAACAATGATGGACTGGGCAGAGTTGTATAAAAATAAAGTGTATCTGTATACACAACCACTGAAACAGAAAACTTGCTGCAAACCCGCGAATCACGATAGCAATAGAATAAGATAATTTAAAGAAAAATTAACAAAACAATAAATAATTATTAGGATATTAGAGATTCCAGTGAGGACAAAATAAGTACATTACAACTGAACGTGCAGCAATGTCCGTGAAGTGGACCTCATAAAAACAAGATACTAATTAAAGAAAGTTTTTATATCTAGAAAAACGATTTCATTAATGAGCCTCAAAAATTATCATGAAGCAAGAACACCGAGACATGCATATGTGCCACATGCATGAAACCAGATTTCCACTGCTCTCAGTGACACCTAATTGGTAAGATGCACACGCACTGATAAGGAAAGAGATTTCTGCTGCACTCAGTCACAGCTAGCCAACATAAGTTCATGAGGAAGCCAGGAGACTTCTGCTGCACTCAGTCACACCTAGCCAACATAAGTTCATGAGGAAGCCAGGAGACTTCTGCTGCATTCCACACCTAAGCAACTCACAGATGAAGAAAGTTGATGACTTCTGCTGCACTCAGTCACACCTAGGCAACACAAGTTCATGAGGAAGCCAGGAGACTTCTGCTGCACTCCACACCTAAGCAACTCACAGATGAAGAAAGTTGATGACTTCTGCTGCACTCAGTCACACCTAGGCAACACAAGTTCATGAGGAAGCCAGGAGACTTCTGCTGCACTCCACACCTAAGCAACTCACAGATGAAGAAAGTTGATGACTTCTGCTGCACTCAGTCACACCTAGGCAACACAAGTTCATGAGGAAGCCAGGAGACTTCTGCTGCACTCCACACCTAAGCAACTCACAGATGAAGAAAGTTGATGACTTCTGCTGCACTCAGTCACACCTAGGCAACACAAGTTCATGAGGAAGCCAGGAGACTTCTGCTGCACTCCACACCTAAGCAACTCACAGATGAAGAAAGTTGATGACTTCTGCTGCACTCAGTCACACCTAGGCAACACAAGTTCATGAGGAAGCCAGGAGACTTCTGCTGCACTCCACACCTAAGCAACTCACAGATGAAGAAAGTTGATGACTTCTGCTGCACTCAGTCACACCTAGGCAACACAAGTTCATGAGGAAGCCAGGAGACTTCTGCTGCACTCCACACCTAAGCAACTCACAGATGAAGAAAGTTGATGACTTCTGCTGCACTCAGTCACACCTAGGCAACACAAGTTCATGAGGAAGCCAGGAGACTTCTGCTGCACTCCACACCTAAGCAACTCACAGATGAAGAAAGTTGATGACTTCTGCTGCACTCAGTCACACCTAGGCAACACAAGTTCATGAGGAAGCCAGGAGACTTCTGCTGCACTCCACACCTAAGCAACTCACAGATGAAAAAAGTTGATGACTTCTGCTGCACTCAGTCACACCTAGGCTAAATACACACTTCAAGAAGCCAGGAAACTTCTGCTGAACCCTCAGTCACACCTTGGTGAAAAACACACATCAAAATGCGAGGAAGCTTCTGCTGCACACTTAGTCATATCATACCTAACTGACACATACATGCAGCCTAGTGGCTCCTGGTGGACTCCGTCACACTTAGTCAACAGAAACACGAAGAAGCAGTGGTGCAATGTTGCACCAAGATGAAGGTTCACTGTATCAAAACAGAACTTGGCTAATCATTTCAGTGCTGCTTCCTTGATCACATGTATAACTCATGTGCTCTCCACATTGGAGTGACTTCAAAATATGTCGAGCACTTTCTTCTGATGTACCAAATTTGCTGGTGTTTATCTTGACCTTTCACCTCCTGGTGTGCTATGGTGCTTGGAGAAGTGAAGGAAACCTCTTCTGCCTTTCACAAACATTTTGCACAAAAGCTGAAAAACAATTTTTCGGTTGCTATGTGTTTCTGGAACGTGGAAAGAGCGATGTATTTATTTATTTACTGACGCCACGCATTTGGAGGATTTTCACCTTGGATCTCGCTCTTTGGATTTAACTGCTATAATACATATAGCCAGTGCCGTTAATGCCCACCAGATGGAGACGTCTCAGTAGCTGAGCCCATCTTACGGATTTATGATGTCAGAAGCTGATTTAAAAATACACATGGCACCGTGGATTGTTGGCCACCGTGGTGTAAAGTTAACGAACTCGGCTAGATATTGAGAGTTCCGTGATTCAATTCCACGGCGGCGGCTGAAAAACAATTTTTCGGTTGCTATGTGTTTCTGGAACGTGGAAAGAGCAATGTATTTATTTATTTTGCACAAATGTTGAGAAAAAAACGAAAATTCACCTAGAAGTAAGCTTCGGAAGATAAACACATAACACAAAAAAAATTTCACCATTATAAAACTGTCATCTCAAATAATCTACTCTTTATCTGTTCATGCCACACAGCCACAGCAGAAGTTAGCCTTTCATAGCATAGCTCACTTGCATATTTGCTGTATCAGTTTGCATGGGATTTTCAAGATCATCTTAAATGATTATCTTTATGCCTGTAGTTTTTAGCCAAAATTCACGTGACATAAAAAATGTTTTTTGTAATAAAGAATTATTTATTCCTTCCAGATATGCATTATTTTTTTCATTCATAATTTTTGTGCAACAGAAGCATGCTCATTTTTGTTGTTCTGTGTTGAGCTTTAATCCAGTAATTATGTTTTATCGGTGGATCAATTTCTTGAATTTAAATTAAAGCTTAATTTCATGATTGAAAAATTTTTCAGTGAAGTCTCTTTGGCAAGAAAAGTACTTTTCTTTTCTTCAGTTTTCTTTTTCATTTTTGCATGGATCTTCATATGCAGGGCTCGACAAATCTTGGGCGCCAAGTCACCCAGGAACCTAGAAATCTATTCCTGGCGACCAATTTTTTTTATTTTTTACTTCAGAATTTGTAATTTGCAGTAAATACCGGTATTTCTGTTGTGTGGTATGTACATTATCTGTTAAAAGAAAGGTTATAAATTTAGGTACTATGGATAATACACTCATAAAGAAAGAAAGAAAAAACAAACTTTGGTGTGGCATTTAAAAAAATTCGCAAGGTATTTTTCCGAAGACCTGATGTTATAGGAATAGTATAAAAAAATGCGGTAACAAAAAAAAAAAAGTAACGCAACACAGAAATAGAAGACTGTAAAGAGATCGTAAGAATAATGTTTTTTTACTTATGAAAATTCTGACAGAATATGACAGAACGAAAGCGGTACTATTTGCACACACGGAAGCCTATGTGCTGTAAGAAGCCCGAAGAGCTATTCCATGGCACATAACCATTTTGCGAATGGCATCGTGAGTTTTACTGCATTAATGTGTTACGTTTTTTTTTTGCTATTTAGTTGGAATATATTCAGAAAAGAGACCACTACTATGGATTGTCCATAATTTCTATAGATTTTTCCAACTAATGAACTACGGTAATGCTGTAAAGCTAGGAATTTTAATTCTTTAACACAAAAATATTTAAAAATGGTTACTCTTTTTTAATTAGATCGTTTCTTGTATCTTTGAACTTCTGAGTCAGTCATCCTGTGAATCATGACTTTTTCGTTGGAAATTGCGGTTCATGGTTAGTTAACAAGTGCAGATTATACCCCCCACCCCCACCCCTTGGTATTCGATACACCGCTGCGGATTATGCAAAAGAAAAAATGTTTTTCTCAGAATTTCACAATCTATATATTATATGCCACAGGGGCTTATGCATCGGAATTTTTCCCCCTTTCAGGGCCTGTGGAGCATATGCCGCCTTGAATCTTAGGAAGAAACGTTTTTCTTAATTTTATGGTCTGCAGAATATATGAAAAATATATGATACTTTGAATTAATATGTACAAAGTATGTCTTCCACAAATAATGTTTTAATAAAATCAAATTCTAAAATTTTAATTTTTTGAGAGCAGCAACTGGGACAATGGGAAAAGAAAATTATGAAGCAAACTGGAATTTTATTTTAAAATAAGGTGGTTTGGGTAAAACGAAAAACAAAATTGACAACACTCATAGTTTATCACTTTTTGTTCCAGCATCATCACGGCACATATTTTTATTCATGCATTATTCTTTGAAATTTAACTTTGTTTCACCTTTCACCAGGCTTCTAGATCAGGAACTTATTTGTCGAGCACTGTTCATATGCATTTAGCATTTTTTTAGTACTAAATAATTATTACTATTATTTTTTTCTTTTTTTTTTTTTACTGAAACATCTATTTAATAGTGTAAAAGCCATGTATTGTGGTAGTAGAGCTTGTGTACGAGTGAATGGTGTTTTATCAAATGGTTTTCCATTGGTGCAGGAGTCAGACAGGGTTGTGTAATGTCACCATGGCCGTTTAATATATTTATGGATGTGTGCATGCGTGATGCCAAAATAGATAATAGTGGTTTATGTCTTGGTGATATCCATGTGTGCAGATGATGACACTGTCCTGTTGGCAGAGAGCAAAAGTGAGTTGCAGAGTATGTTGACTCGGATGTACGAAGTTTGCATGAAATTCAAGCTGAGTATAAATAAGGGAAAAACCAAAGTTATGGTCTTTTAGAGAGGAACTGGTAGCACTGAATGTAATGTAAGTATAAATGACACAGTGATTGACCAGGTGAGTGAGTTTGTGTATTTAGGAAACATGTTTGACAGAGAGAACAAATTGGATGGTAAAATTAGTAGGCAAGTGAATTCTTCATTGAAAGTCATGGCTGCTGTGAGAGGTTTTCACAGGAATCATGGGTTCTCAAACAAGTCCTGCATGGCTGTGTATGAAAATATAATTGTTCCTGTTCTGATGTATGGTCATGAAACCTGGGTACTACAGAAGAAACATGGAAGTCGTTTGTGTGCTGGAGAAATGCGTTACTTGGGGGGTTTGTGGCAAGACACTATCTGATTGTGTGAGGAATGAAGATGTATTGCAGTTGTGTGATGTGAAACAAAATGTTGTTAGCAAGGTGGAGACCAATATGCTTCGGTGGTTTGGCCATGTTGAAAGAATGAGTGATGAAATGCTTACTAAGAAAATATTTTCAACCCAAGTGGCAGGAAGGAAAGGCAGAGGAAGGCCAAGGAAGACATGGGTGGATCAGATCCAGGAGTGTCTGCATGAGAAAAAGATAATGAGTATGAAGTATAGCAGATCTTGTGTATGGTGTGAAATGGATATCAGTGAAGCCCGAGTTGTATGTCAAAATTGCTGTAAATGGAGAAGCAGACCTGCCAGGTTTTACGGTTTAACCGTAAAATTTACGGAAATGTGACTTGTTTTACGGGCAAAATGTTAATTTTACGGATTTGACGATTCTCAGAGATTTTTTTTTTCCTTTTCTGATGATTTTGCACTATTAAAACTTTTTTTAAAACTTAATTCATTCAAAGTAAAGTGCCGATGTAAGTTACGAATAAGTTTTTAGTTACATGTGTTTATTTGGGAACATTTTGCTGCAGTTTTCCCATGTTTTAGGTTATTGTTTTGCCTTTTTTTAAACACTAGAACACCAACCAGCCAGGCTTATTTAACCTTCCGTTTGGTTCTCTTTCTCTCTTGTGCACGCTGTTACCCCCCCCCCCGCCTTTCTTTTCATATCATGCTTTGTTTATCTCCCGAGTCGCAACTTCTCAGAAGGCCAGCGTGGGGTGTGTCCGCTTTGCAGCAGGTGTCTTTTATCTTTATTCCTCCCAGTTCGAAATGCTATCTCAGAATGTAGTTATCGTAGAAAAAAATTCCAACAGATTTTAAATCTGTGGAATTTTTAAGCCCAGATCGATACCCAACATGACGAAATTAAGCAAAAACTGCCAGTTTTGTGAAATTAAAAATGCATTGGGGCATGCATGGTTTCGTAACTTCTTCTCTGGCAATAAATTAGACCTAACGAAAGAATGCTACTATAAGATGAAGTTAAAAAAAAAAAAAGTAAGTCCAATGTTCATTCGAGCCAGTGCTGCTCCAGCAATGATTTATTTTGCTGGTCCGTTAGTCAGTAAGTTTTCTACACTTTCGCTTTCCAACCGTGCTTTGTTCCTCGCTCGGTAACGTTCATAAAAATGTCTTGGCTTGATTCAATGAAATTAATATGTTGGGGTACATACTAATTCATCTATTCTTCCGCCCTTTTGCTTGATGACTTGCGTAAAATCAAAGCATGATTGTGATGAAGTTTGGGCATGCTATTCAGCACCCATAGTGGACCTATCCTATTGAAAATGGTTGCTATCAGCATTCACGGGGACAGTGTAGTAGCACATGCGCGAGATTTGTTCGCTCGCGTTTCAGAATTTTAGCACAATATCTTCCGTGGAAATTTACAGATTTGGATAGAATTTTAAATTATAAAACTACGCGTGTGTGGCAGCTTTTTAATTTAGAAATTAACGGGCACAAAAAATGTTCTATAATAAAGCAAAAACACGCAAAATATCAATTAATTCATAATAAGGGATTCGTAAAGAAAACAGTAAAGTATCGGGGAGAGCACTGTTGCTTTTGCAAACCCACACTTTTTTGTAGGTATGAAATTTTGGGCTTTTAGTAAACAACTCTGAATTTTAAAATATCCGGATTTTGACAGCACGAGTTTAATCTAGGGAGGAAGTGGATTTTTTTTTATCTGTTTGAAAAAAAAAAGCGCCATTGGCTTTGTAACTTTTTCAAACCGAATTGTGTGATATTTAGAGATTTTCATTTTCTAAAACAGAATACGTGTATTCTACATTTTGTTATGTTAGGCCACTTTTTTTTTTGCAGAGACATAAGATTGGAGTTAAAATTCCGGTTCAAACATTTTATGCCGTGGTTACGCCGCCACAAAGGGAGCAGGGGACGAGATGCGGAGGATTTCACTGACGAAGTGGCTGTATCGTTTCCGGTTACGCCTGTTGTAAAAGACAGTTGGTTTTGTTCCGGCAAAACACATTGTGTTAGTTTTACTGCAGGAGAGGGGTTGGTTCAGACGTTGATGGTCCCAGATTGTTTTTAAAAGGAATGACTAGAGAAGCTCTATTCGGTAAGATGAAGGGAGGGGGGAGGACAGGAAGAGAAGACAGAACTATAAAATCAGTGCCATTTGGAAGTATAACGGATGCCGCTAAAGGGATCTGATTTAGGAAACGACAAGGCATCGATCCGCCTGTGAGGAATGATGGGGAGGGAGGGGACGAACTCAAGGGAATGACATTCGTAACTAAAACCTAAACCTTTGTTTCTAGATGAAAGAACCTTTCAGTTGCTCTCTGCTTTCCTAGCTGACCAGCTCGAATCGGATAACTCTGTAATCGGTATTTTTTCCTCTACTATATAGCAGTTTTTCCTTACATTTTTTTCCCCCGAGTGGTAATAAATTTAGTATTAGTGATTCGCTATGAGCAGCAACGTAAAAGGGGAAAAAAAGTACTATAAAATATTCCGTGATTCGTATTCTGCGGAATTCCTGTGTATTGCAAAATCTTCAAGAAAGGAAAATATGCGTTTCGCGCTATGTGCCGATGCGATTTCAACATTTCGCATGGTGGAAGGAATGATATTACAAATCATATTTCTAGTGACAAGCATAAATATAACGTTGACTGCGTGGGAAAAAAATAACGAAATTAATTTCCTTTGTTAAAGTTATAATGAACTCGATGCGATTCGTACAAAATGTTTGTTCACTTCATTTTTAATTGAACATAATTTACGAGTTAGTGTCTCTCAGTCACTCTCATTTAATTTTTTTTATTTGACTGTCTCATCGTCCGTGTCTCCGTAAGATAAAAACCTAACATGAAAATGGTTCGTTTTTGAAAATATTTTAGTATGTTTCATGACGGCATGGGACACGATCCCATTGAAAGAGTAGAATATCCTTCCCTTTAGATGCAAACTTCTGTAAAAGTAAATTTTTATCACTTTATAGATCATAATGATAGCATAGTAATGAGAAATTATGTATAGAATTTATTTTAATCAATATAAATGTGCCGATAAATTTAAACATCTGTAGACACTTCAATTAAAAGTTGATGGTTCATTTGGGTAACATCGTTTTTTAAATCGATATGTGCGGTACATGTAATCAATATGCCTGACAAGTAATTTAATTGAATATATCGATTAAATTTTTTTACGGATTTCTGTTTCTGAAAGTTGGCAGGTCTGGAGAAGTTTGATACGACAACAGTGAGTAAAAATATATGGTAGTTTGTATTTCTTTTTGGAGCTAACCTCTGAATCTCGGAGAACAGCTTGGTGATATGTATGCATGTACCAATATCAGTGTATAGTATTTTTGACAAAATAATTGCTGTTAACTGCAGAATAAAAAAAACTAGTGCTGCTTTTTTCTCTTTCTGTTTTAATAGTTTGATGCCCATACACCACTGTGAATTAGTTATGCTACATGCCTTTCCTGTGTCAAAAGAAAGCTGCCTAACACCAAAGTCCAAAAGAGAGGTATTTGTGTAACCTTGTAACTTGTATTTTTTTGTTCTTTTTCGGTTGATTTGGGTTGAGTAGCTAATTTTGTGAGAAGTGAATATGAGGGCAGGGGAGATGGGGGTGGGGAGGTGGGGTATAATATTAACTAAAATTCTGTCACCAAGCAATTTTTAATACAGTCAGTATTGGAAATATAAATATACTGTGGGTGTAAAAAGTGTTGCACATACAAAGTTTTCAAGATATTTTTGACAAAAAATGGAGGAGAAATAAAACAATGTACAGACATAAAGTATGATATATAGTAACATGCTATATGCATATGTTTACCTTTTTTCACATACACTGTATTCATAAAAGTCACCGGACACCCCTTCAAAAGCAAATGAACAGATCTGCTGCATTGTTAAGATGCGCAGTGCAGCTGCAAACAGTATAAAAACAAGCCTGCTGCTGACCGCGATCATATCGCACTGTGAGGTTGAGTGAAATTGTCGCGGCGGGAGAGAACTGACTTTGAGAAGTTAAAAATTGTTGGGTGTTATGTTAGTGGGTTGTCCATAAAAGAAACCGAGAGGGGTTTAAACATACCCAAGTCAACTGTTTTGGATGTACTGAATAAGTGGAAGACACATGGCATGCCTGAAGCATCAAAACCTACCTGCAGACCAAAGAAAATCAGTGATAGAGGATGTCGAAGCCTCAGGAGAGACGTTACAGCTAATCGACGGAGTACTGCACAAGACTTCAGTGTACAAATGAGTAAAAATGCTGGAACCTTGGTATGTACACGTACCATTCACAGAGAACTTCATTCCATGGGTTACTGTGGGCGTGCGGCTGCTCATAAGTCTTTCATCTCCACTCGTAGTGCTACTCGTAGTTTAGCATGGTGTAAAGAACATTTATTGTTGACCCTAGATCAATGGAAATGGGTCCTATGGACTGATTAATCCAGATACACGATCCATCAGTCTGATGGCCGTGTGTGAATATGGTGGCAGCCGGAGGAACGCTATTTACCACAGTGTATTGTTCCTACTGTCAAGTTTGGAGCTGGCAGTGTACTCGTGTGGGGGTGTTTTTCGTGGTATGGTCCCGGCCCATTGGTTATCGTGGACAAACCTATTAACCAGCATGTCTACCTCAATATTCTGGACAATTATGCCCTACCAACTCTGTGGCAATACTATGGAACCGAACCATGTTGATGTTGGTATAAGCAGGATAATGCACCGAGCCATAAAGCAAGGACTGCTACGGTGTTGTTTGATGATAATTCTGTGTCGTCTGTGGACTGGCCAGCACAGAGCCCTGATCTTAATTCCATAGAGCACCTGTGGGAGGAATTAGAGCGCCGCATAAGAAGTTTGGAACCAAGGCCTACTACTAAGCAACAGTTAGCGGCAGCGTTATGTACTGAATGGAAGCGCATACCTATCGTGGTGTTCCAAAACCTTGTCGAAAGCATGTCTCAAAGGGTCAGTGCATGCATTAAGACCAAAGGTGGACTGATACCATTCTAATATATGTCAATAAAGGGTCAATCCATATGAAGTGGTCCAATGCTTGTTGCTTGACCATTTAAAAGAATATATATATTTTGCATGCTGTTTTCCTTACATGTTGACAGTTCATAACCACTATTGTTTTATTTTTATTCACATTGCTTTCAACATGGTGGGCATTTTTGTATCTTGTCGTATGGCATTTTCGGCATATGTAAGGGTTAGCGGTAACTTCATTATCTCAGCTGTGGAAGTGTGAGGACAAAATTTCAGATATTGTTATGTTAAACACATTGTAAGGTACTATTTTGTCAATTATACTATGCTTCTAAAAATATTCCTTCACCATAAATTTTTTATTCAAAATTTTGTATCAAAATTGCTAAAAATGTCGTTTTCGGGGTGGTTATTAAGAGGGAAGGCAATTTATTTAAGATTTGAAATTTTCTTTGGAAGTACATTTATACAAATAGTCTCAGTTAAAAATTATTTGAAACTTGAGAGTTGCATACTTTTTTTTTCTACGTGGCAGTAAAAATGTACTTTTTCAAAAAAATTGCCAATTTTAGAGTTTAATATCTCTGTTGGGCAGTTATTTAAAAATCATAAATTTACACACATTAAAGGTACTCTATTATAAGCAACATTGAGTAAAATTTTGAGTTTAGAGATTCAAGTGGTTTAAGAGATACAGCCTTGCAAAAGTTGTAAAGCATCCGTAATGATGATGATAGGTTTTCATCCTAGGTCTTGATGGGAGACAGCAGCATAAAAACAAAATAAAAGTATTATTTCCAGGAAGTTTTGGGAGTACTGTGGTATGATTGTCCAGTTACAGCCTGGGTGAAAGCTTTCTTTCATTTTTTTTTAATGCATCAAAATTGCAGGTATTCCAGTTTAAAAGAAGAAAACACATTTACAGCTAGTGCATGGCTATGTCCGCATCACACTCCCACCCACGCTTTGCCTTATTCCAACCCCTTGGGCTTGCGCATTCCGGGCGATCGCTAACTCCTATTTCGGAAGCTTGTGGTGGACCCCCTCTATTGAAAATTAAAATGCGAAAATGTATTTTTCTGAAAAGTTCAGCTACTTATGCAATTTTTTTTGTAGATATTGTGATTTGCTGAGAAAAGCAGATGCCCCAAATTTCGCCAAAATGTGTTGATAACTTTTAAAATTAAGTCTTTTTTTGTCTTAAGGTAGAAAGATACAGATTTCTTAATTAAAAAAAAAACCTAGGTGTAACTTTAAAAGATATTGGTGGATTTAGGCAAAATTTGGGGAATCTGTTTTTCTTAGCCAATCATTGTGTCTTAAAAAAAAATCGCATAATTTGCTAAAATTTTCTCGAAAATTTACACAAATTATTCGAAAAGAATATTTCAAACAAAATGAACTGCAACTTAGAGCTTGCCCCTGGTAAATCATTGTGTCCTACCTGTTACAAAAATATTTTTACAATTAGAAAATGTTGAAAAAGAGGAGAAGAGTTTATTGCTTCTACTGAGCTTTTACCAAATGTAGACTCTGCTTGTCCTGTATTAAGGATTTCATCACCATCTAAAATAAGAAAATTAACCACAGAAAGAAGTTGCAGGCCTCAAAAAGCAAAGACAGAGAAAATTTCAAAATCATTGGAAAGAAATTTGAGATTTCCTTTGATATGGTAATAGAAGAGCCTGAAGAAAATGTGGATACAGTAGACGAGTTTAAGGAATTAATAACAAAACTGAAGGAGAACTGTGCTGTAACAGACAGGAGAGAGGGTAAAAATAATTAACTTACTACCTAGTTCTTGGACTCAAAAAAGAATAAATACTGAGTTTAGCATATCTGATTGTCTAGTAAAACTGACAAGAGATCTACTTAAAGATCAAGGTATTCTATAGAGCTAGGAAGAAAGTTGGGTTCTGGCATTCAACCAGAGACATTAGCTATTGTCCATGAATTTTATGAAAGTGATGAGTATAGCCTACTCTGTGTAGGCAAAAAAAGACTCTCTCCATAAAAGGAAATTATATTAAAGTTAAGAAACAGAAGTGACTCATTCTTTGCAATTTTGATGAACTGTTTGTGGAGTTCATAGCAAAAAATCCAAATTGGAAGATCAAAATTCATAGAACTCAGACCTAAGTTGTGTGTCATTGCTGGATCCTCAGGAACTCATACTGTTTGTGTTTGTTTGTACCATCAAAATGTTAAGCTCATGATTGATGGGGCAAAACTTAGCATTACTTACAAGGACCTTTTTGACATGCTTGTTTGTGACATGAATAGTTACAAATGTATGATGGGCAAATGTGTTAAATGTCCAGGAAGGGAAGCCCTCCAAGATTTGATGCAAGAATTTGAAAATACTGATACCATGTCAGGCAATATAGTCTTTAAACAGTGGACCACTACAGATCGGGCTGAAATGATCGCTGTTGTTCAACCGATAAAATAATTTTTTCCGTCCCTCACTGAAAAGTTTGTTTTACTTAAGACTCACCATTTTACAGCAAAAGCACAAACTCAGTTCCTGAAAGAAAAGAAGAACTCAATGAAACTGAATGTATTATTCTTGCAGACATTGCAGAAAACTTTACTTTTGTAGATCAAGATGAGATCTAATGCTACCACAATGGGTAAACCAACAAGCAACTGTTCATTCATTTGTGTGGTATTACAAACAAAAAGGCAAATTTCTCAGCCAGTGCATTTGTGTGATTAGTAATAACTTGGACCACAACATGGTTGGTTGCAGTGCACATGTTCCAAACACACTTGCTGACACACATTCAGCAAATTGTCCCCACTGTTAACAAAATAATTTACTTTTTGGATGGAACATCAGGCCAATATAAATACAAGGATTTTATTAACCTATGTCACCACAATAAAGATTTTGTTCTTGATGCTGAGTGGAATTTCTTTGCATCATCACATGGAAAGAATGCGTACGAAGGTGTTGGTGTAACAACAAAGCGAGAGGTGACTAAGGCGAGTCTACAAAGGCCTCTGAATAATTACATTATTACCCCTGAACGTATGTATAACATTTGCAACAATAATATAAAAGGGATCACATGCATTTAAGTTAAAGAGGAAGAAATGCTTACTCAAGAAGAAGATTTGATAAAGAGATTTGACAACTGCCAATGACTTCCTGGAACAAGGACATTTCATCATTTTGTTCCAAATTCGGAAAGTAGTATGAGATGCTATTTAACATCTAATTCAAAAGAATATGAGGATCTTCCTATAATGAAAGCTGACCCACTAACTCTTAGGCCCCACACGGGAATAACTGGTTTTCCAGTTATTTGGGGAGCGGCGCCCCCACGGCCCGAGCTCACCTTGTGATGGAATACATTTCGTTTCCTCTTGAACGATATCATCACCGAAGGGACAGCTGTTCATCCGGCTCATGGGGGATGGCGTCCCCACGGCACGAGCTGATTTTCTCTTATGATTTTGCTTTTTCGTCTTTAGTTCGTATTATGACATGTACCCGCCTCAGTTGTAGGCTGAGGTTGTGATGAGGCGCCAGTTCTGGGTTTTGTTCCTTGTTCCCTTTCCTGTCTTTTCTCTTTTATGTTACATTTTCTGTTTTTCCGGAGCTGTGCTTAGCTTAGACCTACCTGCACGTTTGCCGTGTGCAGTGACCCGTACAGGTGGAAAAGGGGATGCTGGAGGCTGCGGTATCTGGGGGCCGGGTTGTAGTTGTCTCCAGATGCTAACACTCCTCTTTGCCCTCTGCTTCACCCTAAACGGGAGGCTCGGAGCTAACCCACTCCTAGTCAGGAAGTCTGTGGCCGAGTGGCATCCAGACTTCTAGCGGCTTGTCGTTCTGTTTGGCAGGGTGAGTTTGGGGGTAGGGTGAGTTTGGGGGTAGGGTGGGCATGCCAAAGGGGTGTTCCCCAGGCATGGGAAAGTCTGGGTGCACGACGAATGCATGTCTGCCCTGTCAACTTGCTATATCCGCTGGCTATCCCTAGAGCCGTGTCCTGCGTCCGCTTGGGCTTGTGGACCTCCGGCTCTCCCTTGTTGGGCTTGGTAGTGGGTGGGGAGGTTGGCGGACAAATCTTTTTTTCTCCCTCATGGAAAACCAATATGTTTCCCAAGCTGTACCTTTGAAGCGCCGTGTGGCGGATGGGACACCCTCCTCCACTAAGAAACTACTCAGTTCCAACTGCAATGCTCTGTTTCTTCTACTTCATTCTGTTGATCCTGCACAATCCCTCAGTTCGAAGAGTCCTTTCTGGATTAATAAGGCTCTTCAGGCTGTTGCGGGCTCACCAAAGAGTGTTAAGAAGCTCCCGTCAGGGGATCTTCTTGTGGAGACATCAAATCCACGCCACAGTGCTACCTTGCTGGAGACGACGGTTCTGCTGGACATTCCAGTCCAAATATCTCCCCATGGTTTCCTCAATTCCTCTCGCGGTGTTATCAACTCCCGCGACCTGCTGGAGTGCAACGATGAGGAATTGCTGGAAGAACTTGGGGACCAACATGTCACTGGGGTTCGGCATATTCTTTTCCGGCGGGATGGGAAGTCTATTCCCTCCTGGAACATCGTGCTCACATTTGACTCCCCTACCCTGCCAACTTCCATCAAGGCGGGGTACTTGCGTCTCGATATTCGACCATACATCCCGAACCCCTTGAGATGTTTCATGTGCCAGCATTACGGTCACTCCCTGCAGTCTTGCCGTAATGTAGCAAAGTGTGGGCGCTGTGGGTCGCCTGAACACTCTTTGGCGGACTGCTCCGCTGACTCGGATCACTGTGTCAACTGTGAGGGATCTCACCCGGCTTCTTCTAAGCAGTGCCCAAAGTGGATCGAGGAGCAGGCTATCCAACGCCTGAAGACGACTGAACATCTGTCTTATCCTGAAGCCAGACGGCAGATAGCTCCTCTACCAACAGGCCGGCGCTCCTATGCATCGGTTGTGGTCCAGAAGGCTACTGTTGCGGTGCAGACAAGGTGACCATCCCAGCGCGGTGTCCTTATGATTTTGCGGACATCGTTGCTGCCGGATTGGAGGCACTCAAGTCTCACCGCATTGAATCCAAGGTGCCTTCAACATCGACGCCTAAAACATCCTCTGTGCAGAAAACATCCTCTGCCAGCACTGGGACCCAGGTCCCGGGCGCAACTCGAAAGAAGCCGGAAAAGGGGAAACCCGGATCTTCCCCCCAGAAACAGAGCAGGGTAAAACCACCCAAACCCCCGGTAGCTCAGCCCTGTGTGAGTAAGCACAGCCCTGTGTTACCTCCGGACATTGCAGATGGTCAGGAGCTGATGGACGACTCTGAGACCTTCTAGTCGTCTGTCTTTTTCATTCCTTCATTTCCCTTTTCATTATGGCCACGCTCTTTCAGTGGAATTGCCGAGGTCTGCGATCACGCATTAATGATTTGAAAGGCTTACTGTCTTCGGTCACACTTGTGTGCGTGTGTCTCCAGGAGACAAAGCTTCGCACGACGGACACTCCTTCGCTGCGGAGACATTCTTTTTTCTGCAAAGATCACCAGGACGGCGTTATTGCCTGCGGGGGAGTGGCCGTCGTTGTTCCTCATGGTGTTCCTGTCACTGCGGTTGCCCTTCGGACGACTTTGCAGGCATTGGCAGTGAGACTATCTGTGAACACTCTGTTCACGGTGTGTTCCATCTACATACCACCAGATGAAGCTGTAAGCCTTTCGGATCTGGAAGATTTAGTTGACCAGCTGCCGCCTCCTTTCTTCATCTTAGGGGATTTCAATGCACACAATCCGTTATGGGGTTCTACCACTCGAGACTCCAGGGGCCGTGTTGTTGAGTCCCTTCTCTCCAACACGTCCCTCTGTCTCCACAACACCGGGGCAGTCACTTATTTTCATGAACCCACCCGCTTGTACTCAGCCATTGATTTGTCTCTGAGTTCGCCATCATTATATCCTGCCTGGTCCTGGAGCGTGTCTGGTGATCCCCTTGGCGATCACTTTCCCATCTTTCTCCGTCTAGCGCGTGGCGGGCACCGTTAACCTACGCGCCCTGCTAGATGGAATATTGATCGAGCCAAGTGGGACTCATTCACGGCTTCAGCGACCATTACTCTAGACAAGGTGACCACGGGTATGATCGATGACGCTGTTGAGGCGGTGGCGGATTGTATTGTGCAAGCGGCAGACTTTACCACCCCTAAGACATCGACTAAATTTCCATGTTGCCCGAGACCTTGGTGGAATTCCACTTGCAGGGCAGCTCGTCAGGCCCAACATCGGGCTTGGGGTAGGTTTCGTCGGTACCCCACCGACGCGAACCTACTTGCTTTCAAGAATGCCAAATCTTATGCGTGATTGGTACGTCGTTGTAGTCAACGGGAATCTTGGATACGCTACGTGTCCGGGATTGCCACCACTACCAGCTCTAAGATCGTTTGGGACAGGATCCGCAAGATTCGGGATAAGTACCCTTCTGGGGAAATCTCCATTCTCGAGAGGGACGGGGGAACGGTTGCTGACACTCAGGGTATTGCTGACTGTCTGGGCGCTGCATTTTCTTTGGTGTCCAGCAGCAGCAATTACCCTGCTTTGTTCCAGCAGTTACAGCCGCGGCTTGAGCAGTCCCAGGTTTCCTTTGGCCTGTTTTCCGCCGTCGATTATAACAGGCCGCTGACTGCCGTCGAACTGACAATTGCCCTAAATCGGTCCGGCCGAACATCTGTCGGACCGGATAACATCCATTAGGAAATGCTGAAGCACCTTTCTCCGTCCTCTCTTGAATGTCTGCTGGTCATGTTTAACAGGATCTGGCACGAGCGTGACTTTCCCGAATCTTGGCGCACTGCCATTGTCGTTCCTGTTCTCAAACCTGGTAAAGATCCCGCTGACCCGTTGAACTACCGACCCATTGCTATGACGAGCTGCCTCTGTAAGGTCCTAGAGCGCATCATCAATTGTCGTTTGGTTTTGTATTTGGAATCACGTCGCCTTCTTTCACCTCATCAGAGTGGTTTTCGGAAATTCCGATCCACCTCAGATCATCATCTTCGCCTTGAGTCATCTGTCCGGGAGGCGTTTGTCCGGCGTCAGCATTTGGTCTCCGTATTCTTCAATATGGAAAAAGCCTATGATCGAACCTGGAGATACGGCATTCTCCGTGATCTGCGTGACTGCGGATTGCGGGTAAATTTGCCAACCTTCATTGCCGGATTTCTCCAGAACCGGATGTTCCATGTGCACGTCGGATCGACCCTCTCTGCGTTATACCCACAAGAGCAGGGTGTCCCTCAAGGCTCCATTCTTTCTGTGACATTGTTCATCCTTCGTGTTAATCATCTTTTCACCCTACTCCCTCCGACGGTCCGTGGCACCATGTACGTGGATGATCTGCAGATCTCTTGCGCATCTGTCAACATGCGCACCATTGAGCGGCAGCTGCAGTCGGCCATTAATTAGATCTCTACCTGGGCCTCCCACAATGGATTTGGCTTCTCGACCCAGAAGACCGTTTGCGTGCATTTTTGCCGCAAACAGGGCCTTCACCCAGACCCCAGTCTCCGTCTGGATGGTACCACCATTCCTGTGGTGTCGGAAGCCAAGTTCCTTGGGCTAACTTTTGACCGAGCACTCACCTTCCGGCCTCACATCCAGTCTTTGAAGGTGAATTGCACGAAGTCATTGAGTATCCTGAAGGTCCTCTCTCGAACATCTTGGGGGCCTGACAGGTGCTCAATGCTTCGCATTTACCATTCTCTGATTCGGTCGAACTTAGACTTCGGATGCATAGCGTACGGTTCGGCACATCCTTCCGTGTTACGGCCTCTGGATCCTGTCCATCACCAGGCTCTGCGGCTATGCACTGGTGCTTTCCTACCTCTCCCATGCCCCCGCACGGGGATAACTGGTTTTCCAGTTATTTGGGGAGCGGCGCCCCCACGGCCCGAGCCGACCTTGTGACGGATCATTTTGTCATTTCGTCTTGAACGATTACATCACCGAAGGGACAGCTGTTCATCCAGCTGATGGGGGATGGCGTCCCCACGGCCCGAGCCAACATGTACTATATGTGATGATTTTCACATTTTTTATGTTTTTTCACTTGACATGAACCCGCCTCAGTTGTAGGTTGCTGAGGTTGTGATTATGCGCCAGCTCCGGATTTTAGTTTCTCGTTTTCTTTCCTGTCTTCTCTATTTCATGTTCCTTTCTTTGTTTTTCCGAGCTGGTTAGCTAGACCTGCCTGCACGTTTGCCGTGTGCGGTGACCCGTAAGGTGGAAAAGGGGATGCTGGAGGCTGAGGTTTCTGGAGGCCTGGGTGTTGTTGTCGCCAGTTGCCAACACTCCTCTTTGCCCCCTGCTTCACCCTAAACGGGCGGCTGGGAACTAACCCACTCCTAGTCAATGAGGTCTGTGGCCGAGTGGAGCCCAGACCTCTAACGGCTTGTCGTCTCGTACGACAGGGTGAGTCTGGGGATAGGGTGGGCATGCCAAAGGGGTGTTCCCCAGGCATGGGAAAGTCTGGGTGCTCGCCGAGCGCATGTCTGCCCTATCAACTTGCTATATCCGCTTGCTATCCCTAGAGCCGTGTCCTGCGTCCACTTGGGCTTGCGGACCTCCGGTTCTCCCTTGTTGGGCTCGATTGTGGGTGGGGAAGTCGGCGGATGAATCCTTTAAATTTTTTCATGGCTCTCAATGAAATTTCCCATGAACCCAAAACTAAAAGAAGTATGGAGGAAGGTTCAGGTCCTTCCGCCAAAAAATTTGTCGCTGATGTTTCCAATGCTAGATTCTTTTTTGTGCACTCATTGGACCCTTCAAAGCCTTTGAGTGCCAAAAGTCCATTTTGGATCCATAAAGCACTGCAATCAATTGCAAGCTCTCCTAAAAGCGTCAAGAAGCTCCAGTCTGGAGATCTTCTTGTTGAGATGTCTACTGTGGCCTACAGTTCCACACTTATCAACACCAGCATGCTGCTTGAGACTCCGGTCAAAATAACACCACACGGTTACCTAAATTCATCTCGAGGTGTTGTCTCCTCTCGGGATCTTATTGATTGCACTGAGGAGGAACTTCTCGAAGAACTGAGGAGCCAACATGTTACGGGTGTGCGGCGTATTTCTTTCAGGAGGAATGGGCAGTTTGTCCCATCCTGGAACATTATCTTGACATTCAACTGCCCTTCCCTGCCTACATCCATCAAGGCAGGGTATCTCCACCTCGAGGTACGACCGTACATTCCTAACCCGTTGAGATGTTTTAGGTGCCAGTCGTACGGCCACTCTCAGCAGTCATGTAGGAGTACTCCTAGGTGTGGACGCTGTGGTGCCACAGAGCATCTACTCTCAGAATGTGTGGCCGAGGCCGAGTTTTGTGTGAACTGCAAGGGTTCACACCCAGCATCAGCCAAAGATTGTCCCAAGTGGAAGGAGGAGAAGGAAATCCAAAGGCTCAAAACGGTGGAAAATATTTCCTATCCTGAGGCCAGAAGAAGAGTGGTTCCCGTTATATCTGATCGGCGATCATACGCTTCAGTGGTGGTTGCCAAATCTACGGTTGGCATTCAGACCGACGCTCAGATCTCCCCTAACTGTCCATTCAATATGGAGGAAATCATCGCAGCCGGACTGGAGGCACTCCGGTCGCGAGCTAGGAGTCTGAAAGCGGCACCCGCCACTTCACCGAAGCAGACTCACTCCAACACCAGCAAGGGCACTCAGTCCACTTCTTCTGGCAAAAACGCCAACACCAACACCAAGGTCAAGGATAAGAAGAGCATTTCTTCTCCTTCAAAGTCTCAGCCAAACAATCAACGGCGAGCAAATCCCGCCAAGACACTTGGGACAAAGCATTCACCAATCTTGGCCCCTGGTCACACACCACCAAATCTGGGGGAACGCTCACCAGAGGAAATGGAGGCTGACCAAGTTTAATCATTTCCTTTTTCATTTCATTTTTACCCATGGGTTCAATAATTCAGTGGAACTGCCGAGGTTTTCGCACCAGTTTTGATGACGTGACACATCTGCTTTATTTGTACTCTCCGGTGTGCCTTTGTCTTCAGGAGACAAAGCTTAAACCATCGGACCTGCTTTCAGTTCGAGGCTACAGTGCATTTCGGACAGACCACTCGTCTGGAAATATAGCCTGTGGGGGTGTCGCTATTCTCGTTCCTCACAGGGTTCCGGTATCTTCCGTCGCGGTTTCCACAACTGTGCAGGCCGTGGCGGTTCGTATTTCTATGCCTGTGCCTCTTACTGTTTGCAGTGTTTATCTACCACCGGATGAGGATGTTAGCGTCTCTGTTCTGGAGAGCTTGATTGATCAGCTGCCCTCTCCCTTCCTTCTTTTGGGTGACTTTAATGCTCATCATCCTTTGTGGGGTAGTGTCAGCGCCAGCGCTAGAGGTCGTCGCATAGAGTCTCTTCTGTGCTCGGCCTCTGTGTGCCTTTTAAACACCGGTGCTGACACTTACTTCCATGAGCCGACAAGATCTTTCAGTGCGATCGATTTGACCTTGGGTTCACCATCGATCATTGCTGACTGGTCGTGGACGGTGTGTAAGGATCTCCACGGGAGCGACCACTTCCCAATCGTCCTCTGGCACCATGCAAACGTGCCATATTCTGCCTCCCGCCCACCTCGATGGAGGATGGATTGTGCCAGATGGGAGGTCTTCACATCGTCCGCGGTGATATCTTCTGAAATGGTGACCCAAGAGTCAATCGACGCAGCTGTACTTAAAGTCACAACTTGTATTCTTCAGGCAGCTGATCTTTCAATTCGTAAGACATCTACGAAGCTCCCCAGAATTCCGAAACCTTGGTGGAACCCTAAATGCGCAGCGGCTCGGAGAGCTCAACACAAGGCCTGGTCTACTTTTCGGCGTTATCCAACCGAGGCTAATCTCGTTGCTTTTAAACGTGCTAAATCCTATGCTCGGTTGGTGCGTCGACGTAGCAAGAGGGAGTCTTGGATCCAGTATGTATCATCTCTTACCTCACGTGCCAATTCGAAAACTGTGTGGGAAAGGATTCGTAAGATCCGGGGAACCTACAGTTCACACCAGATTGCCATTCTCGAGAGTAACGGCTGCACATATGCTGACGTCGGGGAGATTGCAGACTGTCTGGGGGAGGCGTTTGCCTCCGTTTCGAGTGATCTGGCGTATCCGGCCTCCTTTCATAGGATTCAGTCCTCCGCGGAACGCCAGAGAATCTCTTTTGCGCCGTATACCGACACTGGTTATAACTCCCCCTTCAGCATGTGTGAACTTCGGGTGGCTCTGCATCGGTCCGGGGCTACTTCTGTCGGTCCCGATGACATCCACTACGACATGCTCCGTCATCTCTCCCAGTCGTCTCTCGAGAACCTTTTACTCTTATACAACCGCATCTGGTTAGAACACAGTTTCCCGGAGTCTTGGCGAAAGGCTTTTGTTCTACCTTTTCCGAAGCCTGGCAAGGATCCTAAGTCTCCCTCTAGTTATCGCCCAATTGCTCTCACTAGCTGTCTGTGTAAAGTTCTCGAACGCATGGTTAACTCACGATTAATTCATTTTTTAGAACATCATCAATTACTTTCACCATCACAAAGCGGTTTTCGGCGTCATCGTTCACCTCACGATCATCTCCTGCACCTTGAGACATCTGTGCGCGAGGCGTTCGTGCGTAGGCAGCACCTGGTTTCTGTATTCTTTGACATCGAGAAAGCCTATGATCGTGCGTGGCGGCACGGGGATTATCCGTGACCTCCACGCATGCGGATTGCGAGGGAATCTTCCGACCTTTATTGTAAATTTTCTTCGCAATCGGGTGTTCCAGGTGCGCCTGGGTACGACGCTATCTGCAACATTCCATCAAGAACAAGGTGTTCCTCAAGGTTGCATTTTATCTGTCACATTGTTCATCCTTCGCATTAATTGTCTCCTCACAAATCTTCCTCCTGCGGTTTCGGCTACTGTGTATGTCGATGACTTGCACATCTTCTGCTCGTCATCGAGCATGCGTTTCATTGAAAGGCAGTTGCAGTCTAGTATTAATCAGATTTTTAAAGCGGCAAATAGCAATGGTTTCGTTCTTTCTCCCGACAAGACAGCGTGTGTTCATTTCTGCCGGAGGCGTGGCCTCCATCCTGACCCCGAGCTGTATTTGGACCGTGCAGCCATTCCAGTTTTGCCGGAGACCAAGTTCCTTGGACTGACCGTCGACCGTGCGCTTACGTTCCGTGTGCACGTTCGGCGGCTCAAGATTTCCTGTCTGCGTGCTCTTTCTATTCTAAAAATCCTTTCGAGAGTTTCGTGGGCGCAGACAGGATCTCTTTGTTTCGCATTTACCACTCCTTAATTCGGTCGAAACTGGATTACGGCTGTATCGTGTATGGCTCGGCTCGTCCTTCCGTTCTCCGGCCTTTGGACGCTGTTCATCATCAGGCACTGCGTCTTTGTACGGGAGCATTTCGAACATCTCCGATTCCCAGCCTTTACGCTGATGCGAACGAACCATCGCTTGAATTACGCCGTCTGCAGCTGTCTGTCCACTTTTACTTAAAACTTCGGTCTCTTCCAGACCATCCTTTATACGATGCAGTTTTCCATCCTCAGCATGCTCGTTTATTTGCGAACCGGCCCTCGTGCGTTCCAACCTTCGGTCTTCGTATGGCGGCCGTAGCTCGTGATGCAGGGCTCGACTTGTCGCTTGTTGCAGCGATCAGGGGCTTTGGGGATCCTCCATGGCACCCACTTGGTGTCATGGTTGATACCACCTTTACGTCTTTCGACAAATCCTCAACCCCTGCGTCAGTGTACCAGCAGCTCTTCGCTGAGCATCGTGCCCTCAAATCTGAATACACTCCCATTTTCACTGATGGCTCCAAGATGCATGGAGTCGTTGGATCCGCAGCTGTCTGTGTTGATGACGTGTCAGTAGCGCGGATCCCAGCTGGGGCCACGGTGTTTTCGGCGGAGATGCATGCTGTGTATCTTGCACTTCTTCATGTTCAGTCGAGTTCTCATCATAGTGCTATGGTCTATACGGATTCATTAAGTGTCCTGCAGTCTTTGTCATCGCTGGACTATTGTAATCATCCTTTTCTTTTGAACGTACGAGGGCTTCTTCGTTCCTTGCTCGAGGCCGGTGTCCAGATTCAATTCGTCTGGATTCCTGGGCATGTTGGAATCTTGGGTAACGAGTGTGCTGATGCGGCCGCTAGATCTGCTTCCTCTTTGGTCGTCACACCCTTGCCACTCTTTCATCGCGATTTTCGATTTCTTGTTCGTGATCATATCAAACGAACGTGGCAGGGTCTGTGGGACCAACAGGTTGAAAATAAACTGCATCGTATAAAACCTATTCTCGAAATCTGGAACTCCTCATCTCGTCGGAACCGTAGGGAGGAAGTGGTGCTTTGCGCGTCTCCGCATTGGGCATTGTCGTTTCACTCACCGCTTTTTGCTGTGTGGCGACACTGCGCCGATGTGTGAGACGTGCAACTGCCGACTCACCGTCACTCATCTTTTGTGTACCTGTGTTCGTTTTCGTGATGTACGTTTTCATTTCTTTCATTCTCATTTGTTGAACGAGGACGCTACACTGCAGCGGCTCCTCAATGACCACTGCAATCCTGTTGTTGTTTTTTCATTTTTTAAGCAAATTGACTATTTTAAACGTATCTAGATTTTAGCCTTATCATTATACTCATTTTTCAGTTTTACTGAATCAGCTAGATTTTAATATTTGTATCATGTTTTTAGTACTGTTTGTTTCATTATCTTTTTTAGCCCTTTCATCGTTCTCATTCTTCAGTTTTATTTGATCAGCCATATTTTAAGCTTCATCGCACGTTTTTAATACTGTTTGTTTGTCTGTCTGTCTTGTAGTTTTTACCGTATTCATTTCCATCTTTCACTTTTACCGCTTCATCCTGTTTTTAGCCTTGTGTACTTATTTTATTGATTTTGTTCTCTTTTGATGTCTTTTGTTTGGCGCTCTTTGGCCAACCATGGCCCTTGCGCCAATAAAATCAATGAACCAACCAACCAACCTCTCCCATGCATAGCCTGTATGCTGAGGAACATGAACCGCCGTTGTGCATCCGACGTAAGCAGCTGTCTCTTCAATTCTTCACCAAGTTGAAGTCTCTTCCTGATCATCCACTGCATGGTTCCATTTTCCAACCGCAATGTGTCCACCTATTCTCACACCGGCCTTCCTGTGTTCTGACGTTTGGGATTCGGTTGTTGAACTTAGTGCGCGATGCTGGTCTAGACTTGTCAAGGATTGGTTTGACCCGGTTCTACAATGAACCGCCTTGGCAGCCGGTTCAAGCAATGGCTGACCTTTCCCTTTGTGTGTGGCCAAAGTCTTCCACTCCTTCTCTGGTGTACCAGCAGCTCTTTGCCGAGAAACAGTCTCTTCCCGGATTTCGTGCCTGTATTTACTGACGGGTCGAAATCCGGTGAGGTTGTTGGATCCGCTTTTGTGTGTGGCGATGCCTCCCATGCTGAGAGGCTTCCGCCTGAATCCACCGTCTTTTCGGCAGAGATGCGTGCGGTACACCTCGCTTTGTGTCGCATACAGTCTAGATCTCATCGTCGCGCTATGATTTGCTCCGATTCCCAGTCCGTCATCCAAGTTTTATCTTCTCCAGAGGACATGGACTCACCTGTCATCCGTGATGTCCGTCGTCTTCTTGGAACTTTGGAAGGTGCTGGATTCCTGGTCCGATTCTGTTGGGTTCCTGGCCATGTTGGGATCCGGGGTAACAAGCTGTCAGATCTATCTGCCAGGTCTGTTTCCTCCATGTCGCCAGCTCGGCTGCCACTGTCTTTCCGAGATTTTCGCCCTTTGATCCGGAAAATTGTTTTAGATGAGTGGCAGTCCCTGTGGTCTCAGCAGGGCAGCAATAAACTCTATGCCATCAAACCACAGATCGGACTATGGAAGACTAGTTTGCGGAAGAACCGTCATGAGGAAGTTGTTCTTTCGCGTCTCCGCACTGGGCACTGTCGTTTTATTCACCGCTTTTTGCTGTGTGGCGACAGTGCCCCGATGTGTGAGGCGTGCCACTGTCGTCTCACCGTCCTTCATGTTTTGTGTTCTTGTGTTCGTTTTTGTGATCATCGTTTTCGTTTTTTTTCATTCTCATTTGTTGGACGACGGAGCAGCTACGCTGCAGACTCTCATTGGTGAGGACTGCGACCTGACCGCAGTGTTCCAGTGTTCTCCTTTTTTAAGGAAATTGACTTTTTTTAACCTCATCTAGTTTTACCGTATTCATTTCCATCTTTCACTTTTACTGCTTCATCCAGTTTTTAACCTTGTGTATGTGTTTTATTGATTTTGTTCTCTTTTGATGTCTTTTGTTTGGCGCTCTTTGGCCAACCATGCCCCTTGCGCCATTAAAATCTACTAACCAAACAACCAACCAACCTAACTCTTAGGAACAATGACATCATCACCTGTGTGTACGGGGAACAGAGGTGGCTGGGAGTAATTGTGGACATCAATTTAGAGAACAAAGATATATTTTTGACGTTCTATCACCCAGCTGGACGTAGAACTTCATTCAAAATGTCAGGTGAGGACAAAGTATGGGTACCACTGACAAATGTACTAAGAAGCTCAGCCCCTTAGAACTATCCGCAGGAACTGGACGTTCATATATAACTTCAAGTGCATTTAACACCTATGCCCCCATTTTTTAAATTTTAATTAGAGCTGTTAAACAATAAAAATTCATCATTGTATTATTTATCAATTGTGATCATGCCTGTTTGCAACACAAAGCTTAATTTACACCATAAATACCAACAAATATGCATGAAGACAAGTAATAAACACACAGTAATAAATATGATTTATTCAATAAATTTTATGACTTTTGCAAGGCTGTATATACACTCTTAAACCACTTGAATATCAAACTCAAAATTTTACTTAAAGTTACTTATAATAGAGTACCTTTAATGTGTGTAAATTTCAATTTTTTAAATAACAGCCCACCAGAGATATTAAACTCTAAAATTGGCAATTTTTTGAAAAAGTACATTTTTACTGCCATGTAGAAAAAATGTATGCAACTCCCAAGTTTCAAACAATTTTTAACTGAAACTATTTTGTATATATGTACTTCCAAAAAAAAAAAAAAATTCAAATCTTAAATAAATTGCCTTCCCCTTTAATAACCAGAAAATGACATTTTTAGCGATTTTGATACAAAACTTTGAATAAAAAATTTATGGTGAAGGAATATTTTTGGAAGCATAGTATAATTGACAAAAGAAATAGCACCTTACAATGTGCTTTAACATAACAATATTTGAAATTTTGTCCTAGGACTTACCACAGCTGAGAAAATGAAGTTACCGCTAACCCTTACATATGCCAAAAATGCCATACACCAAGATATAAAAATGGCCATGTTGAAAGCAATGTGAATAAAAATAAAACAATAGTGGTTTTGAACTGTCAACATATAAGGTCAACAGCATGCAAAATATAAAAATTAAAAAAAATGGTCAAGCAACCAAAAATGTTTTTTTTTTTTTTTTTTTTGGACCACTTGAATGGATTGACCCTAAATGCTATGTTGTGTTTCTCTTCTAGGTGTCTGGTGACTTTTGTTAATATAGTGTATATAATTATTCAGTGCATCATTAAATGGAGTATCAGAATTATACAATTTTATGGCCTGAGAAAACTAAACGAAATTTTGCCATCGAATCTTTTATTCCGTGGAGCTGACTAACATCATCTTCAATAATCCTTTTATTGGTTGAAAAGGAATGTAGGAAAATTTTGGAAACTGTCACTTTGTGTGTTACCCTCGTCCTCTAAACAAAACCTCAATCACTCGTTATGAATTGAGATTAAAAATCAGAATAGAGAGCCTCCAGCAAATACTCGGTGAAAATATGTTTTTCTGTGGATCTATCCCTTACCATCCTTCTTCTGTCTACGAGATCAAACCAATTTTTAAAAAGGTTTGGATATCCAAACTTTTTGGAAATAGATGAAATGGCCATCAGCTCCAACCCTTGTATCATCAAATTAATTTTTAATGACGGGGTTAAAATATGCTCCTCCTCAGTCTTCCTGGAGTTTACCTCATCTCCCAGTGAAACTTGTACACTGGGAGCACTTGCTGCAGCATTAACAGCCATTTATGGGGGAAAAAAATGATGCCCATAACTTCAACTTTGGAAGTCGTTTTTGTACTACAGAGTGATTCAGTCGGGACTTTACCCCCAAAAACAGCCCTGCAATTTTGAAACGGGAAAGCATTTCAAGCTGAAATTTGAAGACTAAGTGCCTAACATTCTGACATTCACATCCATATCTGCTCTGTTTAGCTCGTATGCCCATGTGGCACCACAGTGCACAACGTTTGGTGGGAACGATTTTGCGCCGTTCTCTTTGTCCGTCGGCTAGCGTCAAGTACCATGGTGTTCACGACTGTTGTGTGAGTGTTTATTCTTTAAATTTATTGGAATTCAGGCTCTTTCAAGGAGTGTCAGAAAGAATTAAAGAAGAAATTTCCAATTTGGGAACCACGTACGAAGCCAACGATTTCAAATCTTGCAAAGAAACTTGAGACGAAAGGAAGCCTTGTTGATATGCGTTCAGGAGGGCGACCCGCAATATCAGAAAACACTGTGCTGTGTGTGAAAAAGATGTTGTTACAGTCTCCAAAAAAATCGTTACGCAGGCTGTCACAAGAAACAATAGTGTAATATTCCATCTGCCAGAGGGCTGCAAAAATGGGTGAACTGAAGCCATATCGTGTTACAGTTGTTCATGAACTGTTACCAATTGACATGCCGAGGCGAATGCATTTCTGCCTGTAGTTTAAGGAATTTGTCAGTCAAAATCCAGGCATATTAAACATTAACGTGGTTCACAGACGAAGCCTGGTTCCACCTTTCAGGCTATGTGAATTCACAGAATACACTGGTATGGGCTAGTGAGAATCCCCATGTCATTCATGAGGAAAGAATGCATCCCATGAAGATTGGCAAGTGGTGCACCATTCCACGGAACCAGATAACCGTTCATATTTTCTTTGAACAGACTGTCTGTCAACATAGAAGTGTATCTCAATATCTTCACGCAGTTCGTGAACCAACTGGATGTTACTGAACTGCAGAATGGCTTCTTCCTACAGGATAGTGCGACTTGTTACACTTCCAATGCCAGCATGGCTGAGATTCGAAATTTCTTCGGTGATCGGATTATCTCCAAAGTTTTGTGGACACCCAGGTATCTAGATTTAACTCCATGCCTAGGATTACTTCTTTTATGGGGTCATCTGAAAGGTATTGTATACAGCAATAAGCCTAGGACTATTCAGCAGCTGAAAAACAACATCACACAGGAAATTAAAGCAATAAATACCAACATGCTGAGGCGTACATTTGACAATATGCAGCAACAAGTTGATCTCTGTTTGGATGCAAATGGCGGACATTTTCAACATCTGTGATATCTATGTGAATGTGAAAAGGTGAGGCACTTCACCTTCAAATTTCAGCTTTAAATGTTTTCCCCATTCAAAATTATAGTGCTTTTTTTGGGGTAAAGTCCTGAGTGAATCACTCTGTATAATGTTGCATGTTCTTGCAGCCTCCCAGCTGGCACCAAAGTGGCATGACATATCTCCTCGGGACCCTTCTCACCATTATTGGCACCTGCTAAGAGTGGGGGTAAAACAGCAGGTCCCCCTTCCTCCTGGTCCAGAGTAGTGCTGTCAAAAACCAAATATTTTGAAATCCGGTTTCGGATTTCAAAATATCCGAAATCCGGATTGCTGCACGAAATCCAAATTTCAAAATCCGGATATTCCGATATCCAGCTACTGCTGTCAAAAGCTGGATATTTTGAAATCCAGATTTCGAATTTCAAAATATCCGAAATATCATAAATCCGAAATTGGGATTGCCGCATGAATTTCGAAATCCGAATATCTCTTTCCATCTTTTCTTTGTTTCTTCCTTTACTGCCCCAGTGGCCTAGTGAATTAATCACAAACACCATAAGTGCCAGTGAGTGGGAGATACCTGGTTTACCCGGTTTAGCAATAATAACCAGCTATCATTTTTTTTGTTCGTTCTTTGTACATTTTTGTTTGCGTCTTCTTAACCAACAACAACCTGAGGCATGCGTTCTATCATGGCCAGATAGATCTATGTTGTTGAGATGTCTGAATATTGGGTATTCTGAATCCGAATATCCGAAATCTGAATATCCGAAGTTCTAAATCCGGATATCCGGAGTTCGAACTATTCGAATGCTAAATTTCGGTTTTCAGATAGCAAAATATCTGGAAATCCGTGAACAGCACTTCTGAAGTTCAAAATCCGGATATATGCTGTTCAAAATCCTGATATCCGCAGTTCTTACTATTTGAATGCTAAAAATCTGGTTTTCGGATACTAAAATATCCGGATATCCAAAAATTCCAAAATCCGTGAACAGCACTAGTCCAGAGAGAGAGAGAGAGAGAGCTGATCGGGCATACTACGCTGCAGTAGTTGAACAGCACTAGTCCAGAAAGAGAGAGAGAGCGAGAGCTGATCAGGCATACTACGCTGCAGTAGTTGAACAGCACTAGTCCAAAAAGAGAGAGAGAGAGCTGATCAGGCATACTACGCTGCAGTAGTTGAATCTTCCACTCTTCGCTTGTCTACCAATGTCTCTTTGAGTTACTGCTAGGGAGATTCCTTTTGCACTCCTTAGATGAACCCGACAAACTGTCTTCTCAATTTCTGGATAGAGGGCCTGTTTTGGGGTCACTCGTTAAACTGAAACAAATCCCTGCCCTCAGCTCATAATGAAATTCTTTAAGCTATCCTCTACATCAAATTTTGAAAATATCCCTTAGTAACAGCTCCTTCATTTAGCAATAATGATAATTATTGTATATTTATTTGTTATGGGTGTGGTTTAGAGTCACGGGTCTATTTGTGAATAAACAGTTATCCAGCAGATTGCTTAAATCGTAGTCGTCTGAGCTGGGCCCGAGTTTGAGTCGTGGATGGTGTGCTTGTCTTAGGGTGCTGGTGTTGTGTTCCCTCCCTATAACCAGTGGCCCTAAGTTAGGGACAGGTGACTTCTTATGATCCCTTAAGTTGCTCGTGGCAGTTGTTAAGCTACAAAAACAAAAACTTTAGTATGAATATTCAACTCCAAATTTTGCATTTATTGGATATGGAAGGAGTTTACAGTAACAGATACAGCAGTCTATAGTAACATCATGAGGAAGAGAGCCTACTGTGCAAGCCTGGACAATCTGCTGGGTTTGATTATTGATGAGAATGGAAAGCTTGGTAAGAGTTGGCAAATGGGAGAAATTCACCTAACAGCTGTACCAGAATGTTTTACCAAAAGGTCTTTTTCCAGTTGAACTGAACTTTCTTTATATTAGGTGTGCAACTTAATTCTCGGCCACAGGCACGACACGTTGACAGCAAATTATAGCAAATCGAATACCTACCTAATCAGGGAAATAATCCCTGTTGTGTTGGATACATCTGAGCCATCGGTCAGGGAGCTGCCGAATGCCACTGCGGAAAAGAGGGCTGTTTCAAGTTCATAAAGTCATCAATACTTGTGTGGACCACCTCGACAGAAGTGAAGTGCATAGCACTCAGGTGATGTTGCAGAGAGTGAAAGAGGTGATAATCCGACGGGGCGAAGTCTGGAGAATACGCCGGGTGGGACAAAATCTCCCATCTCAGGTCGGTGATCGTGTTTAAAGCCGTTTTCGCTGTGTGAGGAAGCACGTTATCTTGAAGCAACAGGACTGACCTTCTGCCCTTGCCGGTGTATGGACTTTTCGCCTCCATTGCATCACTCACACGAATAAGTTGCTGACAATAACGTTCAGCAATAACCGTTTCACCAGGTTTGAGCAACTCATAGTGTACGACACTGCTCTGATCCAACCTTATGCACAGCATCAACTTCCTGGCATGGATATTCGGTTTGGCGGTACTGGTGGTAGGCTGACCTGGATAAACCCATGATTTGCGCAGCTTAGGATTATCATAGAGGATCCATTTCTCATCACATGTCAAAATCTTGTGGAGGGAATCCTTCTTCTTGAATATTGAGAGCAAGGACGCAGCAACATCGTAGCACCTAGACTTGTTCGCAGCTGTGAGTTGGTGGGGCACCCAACGGCCCTCCTTGTGAATCCATCCAAGTTTGTGCAGGCACTTTGCAATGGCCTGCCGTATTACTCCGAGTTCCTGGGCAAGCTCTGATTGTGCGCGACAGGGATCTGCGTTGAACAGTTGTTCCAGTTTCTCATTGTCAACTTTCTGTGACTGTCCCGGACGTTCTGCATCACGGAGATCAAAATTTCCCTGCTTAAACCGCTGGAACCACTTCTTACATGTACTGTAGGACACAGCAGCCTCAACCAAAGCAGCACAGATCATTAGCTGAGCACTTTTTCAGCTGAAACGCAAACAGGAGGCAGTGCCTCAAATGTTGCTTCTCGAACGACATTGCTTTCACCGTCAACTTTCGTCCCTTTTGCCACTACAGCTGTAAGCAGTTACGGTTGTCTGGAAAGCTGTTGGATGGCACTGCAATCAGCCATTATCGCACACAGCTATTTGCATTTGCCGACGCTCTATGATCGCTTGCGGTTAAGGGCCAAGAATTAAGTTGTACACCTAATGCAATGAAGTATTGAGATCTACCCTGATTTATGATATCAAGAGTTTAGTGCAAAGTAAAGGTCTGTCTAGGAGGTTGGATTCAAAGTAAAGGTGTTGAAGGTTAGAAGCTGTAGACATGAGAATGGTAAGAGGAATATCTGGGGTTGACTCAAAGTAAAGGACTCTGTAGGAGGATAGGAGCTGCAAACACTTAATTTTGGGTGCAAAATTTAAATTTAATTTACAAATATTGGGTTGTCAGAAAAGTCATGACGTATTTTAGCCATGTTTTGCAAAGGTCATTTATTGATAGAAAGAACAAGGATCAATCAATGATATAATGCCCATTTTGTTCGATAGCCTTTTGCCATCTTTCAGTGAGCTGCAGAATGCCTTGTTCATAGAAGGATTTGTCTTTTGAGGCGAAAAACTGTACAAGGTGCTGATTTACAGCCTCATCTTAATTGAACGTTATACCACGCAAGGACTGTTGAAGAGAGCGAAACAAGTGGAAGTCTGACGGCGCAAGGTCAGGCGAGTATGCTGGGTGTGGCAACATATCCCACCCAAGCTCCAATAATTTTTGGTGGGTGATCAAACTTGTGTGTGGTCTCGCGTTGTCGTGATGGAACACAACACCTTTACGCCGAACGAGCTCTGGACGTTTCTGGATGATGGATTCGTTCAAACTGTCCAATTGCTGACAGTACACATTCGAATTGATTGTTTGGTTCCGTGGTAGGAGCTCGAAAAACACGACACCTTTAAATCCCACCACACTCAGACCAGAACCTTCTGCTGATGAATGTCTGCTTTGAATGTCGTTTGAGGCGAAGCAGCACGTCGGAACCAAGACCATTTGCGCAGCACATTGTTGTACACAATCCACTTTTCGTCACCAGTTATCAGTCGCTTCAAAAAAGGATTGTTTTCCTCATGTTTAATGAGCATATTACAGATGTTTATACGCGCCGTCAATTGAGCTTCTCTGAGTTCATGGGGAAGCCACATATCGAGCTTGCTTACGTATCCCAGCTTCTTCAGGCGGTCGTGAACGCTTGAATGATGGATGTGCAATGTGTCTGTAATCTCTCGTGTCGTGTAACTTGGGTTTGACTCGACCAATGCCTTGATTTGGTCGTCATCAACCTCGGTTGGCCTCCCGGACAGAGGAGCACCGTTGAGGTCAAAATCACCAGCACAGAATTTTGCGAACCACTGCTGGCACTGATGTTCTTGTATAGCATTATCACCGTACACTTTAAGCAACTTTTCACAAGCTTGACGCACGTTCTTCCCTTTACGGAAGTAAAACAGTACAATATGGCGAAAATGCACAGTTTGGTCTTCCATCTTCAACTTGATGTCAAATCTCCGCAAATCAACCAAATCGCTCACTATTCCTTTTAGACTGCAGCTAGAACTGGCACCTGTCGAATGCCATAGCGATAACAGAGCAGAGCATGCCTCTAGTACTTCCGAAACTGCCCAACCGCCATCAGGTGCCAAAATACGTCATGACTTTTCCGACAACCCAATATGATTTTGAATCTTGGTGTATTGGATATATGGTGTGTTTTTCTGGAAGTTGATTTTGTTATTGTTGTGAAAGTTTATTCCCATCATTTGTTAAACTAACCATAAAGAAGATGTGCATAGCTATTGTTTTATGTGATATGTAACTTGTGTATGGAATCTGTTTTAGGTTTCTAGTCTGCTAACAAGTGTAGTTCATCCCACGAAGTCTGGGCGCGGCTTGTCAGCCAAATTGGTGTCTCTTGTTCAGCGGCACTACAATCTAGCTTCTACAACAGTAACAGGAATACCGATGAAGGTACAAATGTACTTTTATGTGTTTTGAATGTTCACGCTTTATCTGAAAGTAGACATCTGTGTTGCAGAGTAACAATATTTATATACAGGGTTATTACAAATGAAGTGGATAGTTTCAACATTTTATAAAACCAAAACTATGTGAGATATTGACACTCATGATGCACCATTCAATTACTAATAGTAACGATTTTATTGTATACACAAGGTTTGTACGGTCCTTAAAAGTCCTTAAGAACTTTTTATTTTTAATTTCCATTTCTAAGGCCCTTAAAAGTCCTTAAAAAGTCCTTGTTTTTTAAAAACAAGTGCTTATTTTCTTCCCTCATTTTGTTTTTGCGCTGCAGTAAAGGGCATCGCAACCCTGCCCCCATTTTTGTTTGTGTGTCTGTAAATATGTTAACCCGTTCACCAGGGGAGCTTTCTTCTATAGCTCATTGAAGGGAGATAATCCCCTGAAATGTTCTTAGAAATTATCTCCCTTCACCCCTCACTTTTCCCATTGTAGCCTACATGACTTTTTTTTTTTTTGATTGGAGGTTTAATGACCACCGTGAGCAATTCAGTCGCCTGTCCTTAATTTAGGGCCACTGGTTCCAGGGAAGGGAGGGGGCCAGCATCGTAAGACAAACACAACATCCATGCCTCACAGGGATTCGAACCCGGACCCATGCTGGATGAATGATCAGAAGCTGCATGACTTTACCAGTGGGATCAACGTCTGTGTCGTGTGTCTTTTCAGGGATCAGAGGGTCAAAGCAAAGGTCAAAGGGGAGGGGGGTGTCTGTTTGACTTCACAATTTATGCTGTGAGTTGTCTCATGTGGTCTGATCTATCTAGTGTCTACTGCTCTACTCAACTCACCTTGCTTCATTGTCCCTTTGTCCTTTTTTCTCGGTGTGCATTTAATTTTGTTCTTTGCGGTCAAAGTAGTTTATATTTGGGGCAAAATGCCTGGTAAATGGCCACTAGCGCTGTTTAATCCCCTACATATGTATATATCACACACACACACACACACACACACACACACACACACACACACACACACACACACACACACACTTGGTGATATTCCAGTGATGCATACATACATACATACATACATGCATATCACTAAGCTGTTCTCTGAGATTCAGAGGTTAGCTCCAAAAAGAAATACAAACTTCCAGATATTTTTACTTATTGTTGTCGTATCAAACTTCGCCATTTACAGCGATCTTGACATACAACTCTTGCTTCACTGATATCCATTACACGCCTTACACAAGATCTTTTATACTTCATGCTCATAATCTTTTTGTCATGCAGACACTCCTGAATCTGATCCACCCATGTCTTCCTTGGCCTTTCTCTGCCTTTCCTTCCTGCCACTTGGGCTGAAAAGATTTTCTTAGTAAGCATTTCATCACTCATTCTTTCAACATGGCCAAACCACCGCAGCATATTGGTCTCCACCTTGCTGACAACATTTTGCTTCACATCACACAACTGCAATACATCTTCATTTCTCACACAATCATATCATGTCTTGCCACAAACCCCACGTAAGTAATGCATTTCTCCAGCACACAAACAACTCCTATGTTTCTTCTGCAGTACCCAGGTTTCACTGCCATACATCAGAGTAGGAACAATTACAGTTTCATACACAGCCATGCGGGACTCTCTAGAGAACCCATCATTCCTGTGAAAACCTCCCAGAGCAGCTATGACTTTCAAAGAAGAATTCACTTGCCAACTGATTTCACCATCCAACTTGTTCTCTCTGTCAAACATGCTTCCTAAATACACAAACTCACTCACCTGGTCAATCACAGTGCCATTTATACTGTACTTACATTACATTCAGTGCTACCCACATTACTCTCTCAAACACCATAACTTTGGTTTTTCCCTTATTTATACTCAGTTTGAATTTCATGCAAACTTCGTGCATCTGAGTCAACAAATTCTGCAACTCACTTTTGCTCTCTGCCAACAGGACAGTGTCATCAGCATACAGCAATCTGCACACACGGATATCACTAACACATAAACCACTATTATCTATTTTGGCATCACGCATGCATGCATCCATAAATATATTAAACAGCCATGGTAACATTACACAATCTTGTCTAACTCCTGCACCAATGGATAACCATTTTAATAAAACACCATTCACTCGTACACAAGCTCTACTACCAGCATACATGGCTTTTACACTATTAAGTAGATTCCCAGTAACACCATATTCATTCAATACCTTCCACAAAAGTGTCCTATTCACTCGGTCGTAAGCTTTCTATAAATCTATGAAAGCAGTAAAAACTTTCTTCCCAACAGCCAGATACTTTTCAATCGTCATGCGTAATGGAAAAATCTGGTTAGTGCAGCCTTTACCAGGCATAAAACCACTCTGAACATCCCACGCTTTCAATGATGTAAGACCCTGTACTTTTTCAATAACAACCTTACCAAACACTTTCCCTGGCACACTCAGTAGGCTAATACCACGATAGTTCTTGCATTCAGTCGGATAACCTTTTCCCTTATACAAGGAAACAATGATAGCATCCTTCCAATCCCGAGGGACCATTCCTAACTCCCAGCACAACTGGCAAATTTCAGTTAACCAGTCAATTATAGAGTCACCACCATACTTCAACATCTCTGCAATTATGCCATCAACTCTTGGAGCCTTACCATTCTGAAGATATTTTAGAGCTTTACACACTTCTTCTCTTGAGATCCGTCCTGTGCTTTCATCCCTCATTGTGACATCATCTGCGTCTGTCTCAGAATCATCTTTGTTTTCCTGATCTAATAACTTACAGAAGTATTCACCCCATCTGTCACTTAACTCATTGGGCTCCCATATCATTTCCCCAATCTCATTCTTCACACAACTTACAACTTTGTTTCCTATTTTTCCTGAGTCTCATGTACTTCCAGAAGGACTTTCTATCTTTCCAAAAAGCCAGTTCATGCCTTTCCACTTTCTCCTTCCTATCTTTTGCTTTACTGTGGCAAACCAGCTTAGCAGCTTCACGCTTCTTACAGCGATATTCATCCACAGAGACTCTACCTTGCAACATCCCCAAATAGGCTTCCTTCTTTTTCTTTACTGCCTCTTCAATCTCACTATTCCACCAAGCATCACCTCTATTGTTACCCACTATTGTGGTGCCACAGACCTCTTTAGCAGCAGTGACAACACAGTTCTTAAAACATTCCCACTTCTTTTCTACATCCCTCTTACAAGATTTCAGATCCTTCAGTCGTTCTCTGAGTAAGTTAGAATACCGCTGATGATCTTCAAGGAGCCTATCAACCTTTATTCTTTCTATCCTCGGCCTCTTCCTATACCTTTTCCTCCAACCAACATTAAGTTTCACTCGTGACACTACCAAGTAATGATCAGAACCAACATCTGCACCTCTCATCACACAGGTGTCAACAACTAAGTGTTTCAAACGCTGATCGTAAACAACAAAATCCATCACACTCTTTTGACCAAGAGTATGATTTTCCCAAGTATATGTGTGGATATACTTGTGGTTAAAAAATGTATTAGATACACACTAACCATTCTCAATGCAGAGTTCAATTAATCTTTCACCATTATCATTCACACAAGGATCATTAAAGTTACCCAGAACATTGTCAGAAATGGCATTCTGCACACCTATTCTAGCATTGAAATCCCCTGCTAATATAACTTTTTCTTTAGCACCAAACTGGCTCAGAACAGCTTTTAGCTCATTCCAGAAATCTTCCTTCTTATCAGAAGGTTCCGAGTCACTAGGAGCATACACTACAACAATTACAATTCTCTGAAGTTTCACTTTCAAACGAATCCAGAGAATTCTCTCACTTACGCAACTATAGTGAATCAAGTTGTTCTTCATCTTTTCACTTAAAATCACACCTACACCAGCCTGTCCTCTCATATTATCCAATACTCCAGACCACACACTCACCATGCCATTCACTTCTTCTACCCCAATTTCCTTCTTTGTGGTTTCACTTACACACAGCACATCCAGTCTATACTTATTCATCACCTCAATCACCTCACTCATCTTGCCATTTATACCTCTAGTATTCCATAAACCAATCTTACATTCACTCAGCCGAGATCTCTTTCTCATACGATGTTTAGAAAGTCCAGTGGTAGGTCCACCATATCCCACACTTGAGTCATTCTTAATATTCCAGTGATGCAAAATATCAATTTGAGTGTAGGTCCTTAGAAAGTACTTATTCAGGGTTCCCACGCCACCTGGAAAACCGGGAATTCTCAGGGAATTTGAAAATTGTTCCAAAAATCAGGGAAAACTCAGGGAAAATCGTGTTTTTCCGTAAAAATCAGGGAATTTTTTATCAGGGAACTGAAAAGTCAGGGAATTTTTTATTTTGCCAAAAAAAATATTTTCTTTCAGACTTTTGTAGGATATATTTCTGTATTGCTAAGTTTTGAAATAATTCCGAGTTGTTTTATCCTTCGAGGTAACCCACCCACCGATTAAAGTGCAGCTGTGCTGGGGAGTGCGTCTCTTCGCGGTTTCCCCCATCTCCAGAAGCTCTAAACTACAACCGAACAAACGGACACGTCAAAGCGTGAGAGAAAGCCATTAATCACACACCCATTTCGCAGGCTTTTATCTGCTGGCATTCGTGCAGAGACAGTCATTTGTTCCTGAGTAGGTGCCCCGGTTCTCTGTGTAGACTGGGGAAAAAATTATGAAAAAGCTATTTCCTCAATTTTTTAAATAACTGACTGAAATTTTTACAGTGGGCAAGATATATGAAAATAACGTTCCATTTTAAATTTCGCGAAATTCATCGGAAACTTTAGAAGTTGCGCTTCCCCCCCTTTTGCATGTTCCACTTATCTTTTATCAAACCGTACTAAAACATTTTATTTTGCCGGATTTTGGTCATCCTAATAAATTCGCCCCCTCCCCTCCCTTCAAGAGCAGTGTGGATGAACGTTGCAAATTGAGGGCACCTAATTTATTTTGAAAAAAGTTCGTATCACTTACAAAGTAAAGCTTCACTTTCGTAATTCTGTAGCAGAGTTGGTATAGTTGGAAAAGTATGTACCTTCAAATGTTTGAACAGGGAAGATATTATGAAATAGAAAGATTCTTCAAAGAGGGGGAAAGATCAATTTTTTTCATAGTACTTACGAGTATTTTGTATGAAAAATACCATGCAATGAAGCCGGTACTATTGCATACGTACCAAATTTCCCAGATTTCACGGCCGTTTTCTGCATTCGTTGTTTTACGGCCAGAAAGTGATTTTTCTTGATTCTGTCATATTTCTATTTCATAATGCATGAAGAAATTTATTTATAACTATTTTAAGACGATATTCCGATTACTGCAAGAGCTGGCTGGTTGCGAAAAATAGGGTAGTCCGACGCCCGGAACCATAGATTTTCACATCTGGGTCATTTCACGCAAAATCGTCAGATATTGAAATAATTTTCCACCAACACATCTCCGATTCTTTATGGGTAGCTGCCTCCAAGTTATGAAAAACCCTAAAAGTTTCAACTTTTTTGTTTCTGATAGATTAGAAGATATTATTTTTTGAATTTTTGTGCATAGTGGAACCGTTTTCCGTAAAAACGCAAATATCTCCGTTATTTAGAATAAGAAATATAAAATTCATCATTCTCTCGTAATTTTTCCTAAGGTTTCAGCTTATACATAGGGAAAAAAATTGCGAGAACAAAAGTTAGACGGGGTAGAAATTTTCTTGTAATCGTAAATTCTTCTTCTTGCGTTGCTGCACCTCACAAGAGTTGCATAAATTATTCATTTCACATCTTTACCCTCACATTGCCGAAAAAAATATAAAAAATCTACCTAGTTACTACTGATTTAAATCTTTGTCGTGCGTGCTCTATTGGTTTCAGGTGTGTCAGTGCAGGCGCTAAAGCTTCTGTCTCCGTTTTGGATGACGTTATTTGTGGGGAGTTACTGCAAATGACCTGAGTGGGCTCCAGACCTTTCTCGCACTTTGCCTGATCAACATCGCACAAATGTATTGCCCTTCGTAAAGATATTGTTAAGTATAAACATGCCACTCGCCACAGGATGAAAAATTATGTTGACAAAAAAGTGTTAGGAGGATTTTATGAGCACACATGCACACAAAACTTCCTCTAATTGTTTCCCGTACAAGTAATTTGACGTAGCATGGAAATTAACTGTGACCTGCGAGAAAAGTTCAGTACTAATGTTTGTGTCACAAACGTATGCAATCAATTTTAAGACTTCCGGATTTTGGAAGTACTTGTATGAATTGTAGCCTCTCAGGCAAAATGGTATTCCGTATTAACTGTTAGTTTTCTCCACTTGTTGCTTTCGTTATTTTTCTTTATCCCTGGGTTTATTTTATTTATTTATTTATTTATTTTTTTGCCGTTATGGCATTAGGATCTCTGTGTGCCAGCTTATTGATTATGAAATTTAACAGCTCCCGCACGGGGATAACTGGTTTTCCAGTTATTTGGGGAGCGGCGCCCCACGGCCCGAGCTGACCTTGTGACGGTTTTTGCTTTCTTGTTTTTGTGCTTTATCGTTACCGCAGGGGCAGCTGTTCATCCAGCTGATGGGGAGTAGCGACCCCACGGCCCCAGCCGACATGTTTTGTTTGATTCTTCTCATTACAACTTTGTGTTGCCACCACCTTGACAGCACCCGCCTCAGTTGTTGGTTGCTGAGGTTGTGATTATGCGCCAGCCCTTTCCTTTCCTCTCGCTTTCCTCTCCCTTTCCTGTTTTTACTTTCTTCTCCACTACCTGTTCTTCTTTTCTACTCCATTTTCTACTCTACTTGCTTCTCCATTTTCTGTTCCTCTCTTGTTTTTCCGGGCTGGTTTTGCTAGACCTACCTGCACGTTTGCCGTGTGCGGTGACCCGTACAGGTGGAAAAGGGGATGCTGGAGGCTGAGGTTTCTGGTGGCCAGGTTGTTGTTGTCGCCAGTCGCCAACACTCCTCTTTGCCCCCTGCTTCACCCTAAACGGGCGGCTAGGAACTAACCCATTCCTAGTCAATCGGCTTGTTGTTTCGTACAACAGGGTGAGTTTGGGGATAGTGCGGGCATGCCAAAGGAGTGTTACCGAGACCTGGGAAAGTCTCGGTACTCGCTGAGCGCTTGTCTGCACTGTCAACATGCTATATCCGTTGCTTAACCCTAGAGTCGTGTCCTGCGTCCAATTGGGCTTGCGGACCTCCGGCTCTCCCCTGTTGGGCTCGGTTGTGGGCGGGGAAATCGGCGGACGAACTTTTTACTTCTTTTCATGGATAACAAAAAAATTTCCCAAGAACTTCAAACAAAGCGGCCCATTGAGGAAGGGTCACCCCCTCCCAACAAGAAACCTACACCTGATTCTGCCAATGTTCGGTTCTTTTGCATCCACTCCTTGGACGCTTCAAACCCATTAAACACCAGAAGCCCCTTCTGGATAAATAAAGCATTGCAATCAATTGCCAGCTCTCCTAAGAGCGTTAAGAAGCTCCAATCTGGAGATCTTCTTGTCGAGATGTCGAGTCCCAGATATGCTACAGTGCTTTTAAACACCACCTCTTTTTAGATTGTCCAGTAAAAGTTACCCCTCACGGCTACCTCAATTCCTCACGAGGTGTTATCTCTTCTCAAGACCTTCTGGAGTGCAGTGACCAAGAACTTCTGGAGGAACTGAGAGACCAACAAGTGAGTGGAGTCCGGCGCATCCTATTTCGGCGAAATGGCCAATCTGTCCCATCTCGAAACATCATACTGACCTTTAACACCCCATCCCTGCCAACTTCAATCAAGGCAGGGTATCTACACCTTGAAGTGCGCCCCTTCATACCAAGTCCTCTACGATGCTTCAAATGCCAAGCATATGGTCACTCCCAGCAGTCTTGCAGGAGCACTGCTCGGTGTGGGCGTTGTACTGCAACCGACCATATTTTGCAAGATTGTCATGCCGAAGCCGAGCTGTGCTTCAACTGCAAGGGATCTCATGCAGCATCATCGAGAGACTGTCCAAAGTGGAAAGAGGAAAAAGAGATCCAACGCATTAAGACCGTAGAGGGAATCTCCTACCCAGAGGCCAGAAGAAAGGTCGCTCCAAACCAATCAAATCGGCGATCCTATGCATCAGCGGTTGTTGCAAGGACTACAGTCGGTACCCAGACTAATAGCCAAATCCCAGTGAATTGTCCCTACAAGCTAGACGACATCATAGCTGCTGGTCTGGCAGCACTATAATCCCGAGCTAGGGACGCGAAAGCTCCAACAACCACTGTGCCTAAACCTGCTGCAACTAACATCAGCACCACCGGGACTTCAACAACCCCGGGAGGAAAGAGAAAGGAAAAAGAAAAGGAGAAGAAATCTCCAAACTCCCATCATAAGAACCAGGATCGGGCCAGATCATCTGCAACACAGGAACCAAAATACCGCCCTATTTTACCACCAGAGACTACAGGGCGTCGGACAAAACAGTCCCAAGCGCAAATGGACATTGCAGACGAAATGATGGAATCGGACAACTTTTAGTTGTCCCAGTTTTTCTCGGGTTTTGTTTTTCGTTTCTTCTTTTTCTCATTCACCACAATTCAAACCATGGATCAAATCGTTCAGTGGAACTGTCGAGGCTTTCGGACAAGACATGACGACGTGAAACATCTGCTTTCGTCATACTCTCCGGTGTGCCTTTGTCTCCAGGAGACAAAACTTAAACCATCAGACCTCCTTTCAGTTCGAGGCTACAGTGCATTTCGGAAAGATAATGTTTCAGGAGATATAGCTTGCGGGGGAGTTGCCATCCTTGTCCCCCACAGTGTTCCAGTTTCTCCCGTTGCGGTCTCAACATCTTTACAAGCCGTTGCGGTGCGTATCTCCATGCCTGTGCCTCTAACTGTTTGCAGCGTCTATCTGCCGCCGGATGAGGACGTGAGTGTGTCCGTTCTTGAGAGCTTAGTTGCACAGCTGCCGTCACCCGCTCTTCTTCTGGGTGACTTCAATGCTCATAATCCATTGTGGGGTAGTGTCAGAACAGACTCACGAGGCCGTAGGATCGAATCTCTTCTTTCCTCGACCTCTTTGTGCCTGTTTAACACCGGTGCTGACACTTACTTCCACGAGCCTACACGAAGTTTCAGTGCAATCGATTTATCTTTGGGTCAACCATCGGTTATGGCCGACTGGTCGTGGACGGTGTGTGACGACCTCCATGGAAGCGACCACTTCCCAATTGTACTTAGGTATAATGTGAGCGTACCATCTTCTGCCTCCCGCCCTCCTCGTTGGAGGATGGATCGTGCCAAGTGGGAGGTCTTCACACCGTCCGCAATGATATCTTTTGCCATGGTGACCCGGGGGTCAATTGACGCAGCTGTTACTGATGTCACAACGTGTATCATTCAGGCAGCAGATATCTCTATCCCAAAAACATCAACGACGCTCCCAAGACGTCCGAAGCCTTGGTGGAACCCTGATTGCGCAGCGGCTAGGAGAGTTCAACATAAGGCCTGGTGTACTTTTCGGCGTTATCCGACCGATGCTAACCTTGTTAAATTTAAAAGAGCAAAATCTTACGCTCGGTTGGTGCGTCGACGAAGCAAGAGGGAGTCTTGGATGAAGTACGTTTCATCTATCAATTCACGTGCCAGTTCGAAAACTGTTTGGGAAAAAATTCGTAAGATCCGGGGAAACTATAGTTCCCGCCAAATTTCAATTCTTGAGAATAACGGCTGCACGTATGCTGAAGTTGGGGAGATTGTGGATTGCTTGGGCGAAGCGTTTGCCTCAGTTTCTAGTTCTCAGGCGTATCTCCCGTCCTTTCAGAGGATTAAAACAACCGCGGAACGCCAGAAAATCTCCTTTGCGCCTTTTTATAACACTGAGTATAACTCCCCTTCAGCATGGTTGAACTACGGGTGGCTCTGCATCGGTCCGGCGCAACATCTGTCGGTCCCGACGGCATCCACTATGACATGATTCGTCATCTCTCGCAGTCGTCTCTCGAGAATCTGTTAGTGCTTTTCAACCGTATTTGGTTGGAGCACAGTTTCCCGGACTCTTGGCGAAGAGCTTTTGTTTTACCTTTTCCCAAGCCTGGCAAAGACCCCAAGTCACCCTCTAGTTATCGGCCAATTGCCCTCACTAGCTGTCTGTGCAAAATCCTTGAACGAATGGTTAATTCCCGGCTAATTTATTTTCTTGAAGAACATCGAATACTCTCTCCATCACAAAGCGGCTTCCGTCGTCATCGATCAGCTCCTGACCATCTCCTGCTCCTTGAGACATCTGTTCGTGAGGCGTTCGTACGTAGGCAGCACCTGGTGTCTGTATTTTTTGACATCGAAAAAGCTTACGATAGAGCGTGGCGTCACGGTATCCTCCGTGACCTCCACGAGAGTGGGTTGCGGGGAAACCTGCCAACCTTCATAGCCAACTTTCTTCGTAACCGTGTGTTCCAGGTGCGCCTGGGTACAACGCTGTCCGCCTTTTTCCATCAAGAACAAGGCGTTCCTCAAGGCAGCATTCTTTCGGTGACTCTGTTCATCCTCCGCATTAATTGTTTACTCAAAAATCTTCCTCCTACGGTTTCGGCTACCATTTATGTTGACGACCTTCACATCTTCTGTTCGTCATCCAGCATGCATTTCGTTGAAAGGCAGCTGCAGTCTGCAATTACCCAGATTGTTAAAGCCGCTAACAATAATGGGTTTGTTCTTTCTCCCGACAAGACAGCCTGTGTCCATTTCTGCCGGAGGCGTGGCCTCCATCCTGATCCAGAGCTCTATTTGGACCGTGCAGCCATTCCAGTTTTGCCGGAAACCAAGTTCCTTGGTTTGACCGTTGACCGTGCTCTCACCTTTCGCTCGCACGTTCGACGGCTTAGGACTTCCTGTCTGAGAGCCTTCTCAATCCTTAAGATCCTTGCCTCAGTCTCCTGGGGTGCAGACAGGACTTCTTTGTTCCGTATTTACCATTCTCTCATTAGGTCTAAGCTGGATTATGGCTGTATGGTGTATGGCTCTGCGCGTCCTACCGTTCTCCGGCCGTTGGATACCATCCACCATCAAGCGCTGCGTCTTTGTACGGGAGCCTTTCGTACGTCACCCATTCCCAGCCTTTATGCCGACGCGAACGAACCGTCGCTTCATTTACGCCGTCTGCAGCTGTCTCTTCAATTTTACCTGAAACTTAAATCACTCACAGACCATCCTTTATACGATGCAGTTTTTCATCCCCAGCATGCTCGTTTGTTCGAGATCCGTCCCTCGTGCATTCGAACCTTCGGTCTTCGTATGGCGGCCGTAGCTCGTGATGCAGGGCTCGACTTGTCACTCGTTGGAGAGACCAGGGGCTTTGAGGATTCTCCATGGCATCCTCTAGGTGTCATGGTCGATACCAGCTTTACATCTTTTGACAAGTCCTCAACCCCTGCGTCAGTGTACCAGCAGCTCTTCGCTGAACACCGTTACGTCAATGCAGACTTTATTCCTGTTTTCACCGATGGATCTAAGGCGGCTGGTGTTGTTGGATCCGCCGCCGTCTGCGTTGACGAAGTTTCTGTTGCCCGCATTCCTCCTGAGGCCACGGTTTTTTCGGCGGAGATGCATGCTGTGTATCTTGCACTTGTTCACGTGCAGTCGAGCTCTCATCAGCGTGCTATTGTGTACACTGATTCGTTGAGTGTTGTGCAATCATTGTCATCTTTGGATTTCACTGGCCACCCACTTCTTTTTGCCGTTCGGAGACTTCTTCGTTCTTTGCTCGAGGCTGATGTCCAGATTCGGTTCTGCTGGATTCCTGGGCATGTTGGGATCTCAGGGAACGAGTCTGCCGATGCTGCTGCTAGATCTGCTTCTTCTTTGGTCGTCACACCCTTGCCACTGTTTCACCGCGATTTTCGCTTTCTTGTTCACGATCATATCAGACGAACGTGGCGAAGTCTGTGGGACCAACAGGTGGAGAATAAACTGCACCGTATAAAACCTAACCTTGGAATCTGGAAATCATCGTGTCGCCGGAACCGTAGGGAAGAAGTTGCTCTTGCGCGTCTCCGCATTGGGCATTGTCGCTTCACGCATAGCTATTTGCTGTGTGGCGACGCTGCCCCAATGTGTGAGGCGTGCGACTGTTTACTCACCATCTCTCATGTTTTATGTAGTTGTGTTCGTTTTTGTAGTCATCGGTTTCACTATTTTCAGTCTCATCTACTGGATGACGGCGCAGCTACACTGCAGAAGCTTTTGGGCGACCACTGCGACACTTTCGCAGTGTTTTCGTTCTTAAAGCAGATAGACTTTTTAAAACTTATCTAAAAAAAAAAAAAAAAAAAAAAAATAATAATAATAATAATAATAATAATTTATAATGATTATAACAGTGAATTGGTGAATTTATTTATTTATTTATAAACCTAATTGACTAACTGGTCTTCGCAGCTTTTATCGTTCTCTATTCTAGCTTTTGCCGGGCCTGTCTGCTCTTGATCATTTCACCCCGCTTTTAAATATCTTTGACTGATTGTTCTGTGTCTGGCGCTCTTTGGCCAAACCTGGCCCTTGCGCCACTAAAATCAACTAACTAACTAACTAACCAAATTTAACAGCACAATGTCTAAAAAATCCTATGCTGCGTTATTTAGAAGCAAATAGCAGAGGTGCCAACTATTACGAATTGTCCGTAATTATTACAGTTTCGACTGTCAGATTACAGACAGGTTGGAAGAATTACAGATTGCCGCCCCGGTGGCGCAGTGGTCTAAGCGATGGCCTCTGATCATTCGTCCGAACGGGGTCCGGGTTCGAATCCCAGTGAGGCATGGATGTTGTGTTTGTCTTACGGCACTGGCTCTCTCCCTTCCCTGGAACCAGTGACCCTAAATTAGGGACGGGCGACTGCTTATAGCCCATTGAGTTGCTCACGGTGGTCGTTAAACCTCCAATTAAAAAAAAAAAAAAAAATGGAATGTCCATGAATCATATCGTCAAACAGCGATATTATCGGAAGAATGGTACCGTAATGTTCTTCGTATAATCCGCGGATTATCTGTTAAAAAAGTTAAAATTATAGGTTTTGCGGATGGATACACCGATGCGGTTAATACGCCGATTTAAAAAAAAAAAAAAAAAATTACAACCTTCCGATTTTTAAAAAATCTGCAGCGTGATTGTGCAGGGAAGGGTGTAATAATTGGAAAAGGAACTCCCTCGGAAGAATTTTCCTCAGTTCAGGAGTTTGTACGAAGCGGGGAGGAGGGGGAGGAATGTCGTAACGAAAGATCGGGAAAGTTGTGGGGAAGGACGACAGGGGTAATTTTGATATCGTTGAGGAGAGCTCTGACTGTCGTGCTGGCTCTGTTTTTGGCAAAAAGCCAAAGAAGTACGCACAGCACTTGCTGCACGAACCTATGCGTTTCTCCTTTCGGATTTCATGTGCGCGACCTTGTGTCTAGTTTGCTTTCGTTGTTTTGGCGAACGTCGTTGCTGCTGTTTTCCTTCATTGCTAATCATGATGTCTCTGAAAAGGAAACGTTTCAGTTACACTGCCGAATTTAAGCTTGAAGTGGTGGACAGAATTGAGGATATGATCGTGTCACTGCGCGATAGTTTTGAGGTCAGAACACAATCGTGCAGCAACATACGGAAAGCCTCTGGGTCGCGATCTAAAACGTAAACAAATCCGTCTGTTTATTCCGCGGGAGAATTCACGGGTTTTTTATTGGCCCACGTATAAGACGATCTCTCAACTCTGAAAGCAGGAATTCTTCCAAAAACTTTCGACTTATACGCGAGTACATACGGTATTTCTACGACTTGTTCTGTATCAGCCTTTCGTCATTGGCAAGGTGTAATGCAATACTCTGGAGCTGCATCGGCGTGATCTATGGATGCCACATCCTTTATCTGTCCGGAGATAAAAAAATATAAAACAGTTACCTTAAAAAATGAATTTCTTCATTTAATAAAATCTTTTTTTTTTCTTTTACTTCTTCGGACTCATTATGTGTTTCTGGAATGTGGAAAGAGCGATGTATTTATTTATTATCTGACGCCACGTATTTGGAGGATTTTCACCTTGGATCTCGCCCTTTGGATTTAATATATATAGCCAGTGCCGTTAATACCCACCAGATGGAGACGTCTCAGTAGCTGAGCCCATCTTACGGATTTATGATGTCAGAAGCTGACTTAAAAATACACATAGCACCGTGGATTGTTGGCAACCATGGTGTAAAGTTAACGCGCTAGGCTATATATGGAGAGATCCGTGGATTCAATTCCCCGGCGGCGGCTGAAAACAATTTTTCAGTTGCTATGTGTTTCTGGAACGTGGAAAGAGCGATGTATTTATTTATTTATGTGGCCGACTTTTCTGTCGGAAATTCCACTTCTGGTTCAACATCTATGATGTGCGGATTATACGGCGATTTTTATTTCCTGAATGTCACAGTCTGCGGATTATACAAAGGATTTTTTTTTTTTTTTAATATGAATTTCGTGGTCTGCGGATAATACGACGAAAATTACCGGTAATATGCAGTAAGTGTCATCGTAAAAGAGTTTCCGCTTGCTACGCACTTTTCCGTGTGACAGGAGAAAGGTTACTTTAGCCAAAACTTTTCCTTCTGCAGTTGATACAGTGCTGTTCACTTTGCATTGTTGGTGAATTATAAGACGTCGTACTGTCGGAAATCACTTTTTCGAGCCCCGTTCGAAGTGCAATAACGATCAACTCGTCGCAACGCGTGGTCCCGCGATGACGGATGTTTATATTTCTTGCGGACTTTCGCCGCGGGGGAGAACGAAGTGCGGTGTTTTATTACTAGAAGCTCTTCACATTATTCATTTCTTTTTCCCAAACAAACAGACACAATCGCAAAACTCCGTGAATTACGAATCCCCATCTTTTTCCAAACTCGTGTTAGCAGAGGATGACTTTATTGACAGCTTGTTCCTCAGACTAGGAGACGTGCTTTTTCCTACTGCGTGAAATTGTTTTCTAAGGTTATTTGAAATGGCTTGTAGTGAGAGTGAAAGTTTGCCAAGTGATGGTGATGATTTTGAATCATCTGAAAGGGATATTGGCCTAGCAACATCAAGCCAAAAAACTAGCCACCATATCTTCTTCAGAAGGTGAAGATCTTCATAGTGAATCTTCAGATCATGAAAGTGAATGGGAGGATGTTAATAGAGAGAAGTGATTAACAACCTCAGCATCTTTTTTTATTAACATGAAATGCAGGGGCCCAAACATGCTCCTGCAACTGATGTGGCACCTATTGCATATTTTTACTTGTTTTTTACCAATTTCATCCTTGGAATTATCGTTTCTGAAACAAATAAATATGGAAAATGTTACAAATGCTGAAATAAAGGTTCTAATATGAGAGTAATCAGTAGCCCATGTAGGACGAGATGATTGCCGAAGGCATATCCAGTCAAAACAAACACCAGGATTGTGTAAAATTAAAGACTCTATCAAAGCCTTTGGATAATTTTTTTGCAAAAAAGAATGAAAATAGCGTGATAAACGCTGAATTGCTGTTTACTACAATCGTTGTGGAGCATAACCTACCTATAGCAAGCTGTGATCATGCTGGTCGCTTCTTTCATGCTATGTTCCCAGACTCTGATATTGATGAAGCTGGATATCCTTGAGCAGACGTGGCATGGAATGAGATATCTAAGACAAAGGATTCATCTGGCCTTCTCAAGTATTCCACATTGCCTAAACTAATGTTGGTAATATTGACTATCCCTCACAGCAATTCCTCTATGTAGAGAATATTTAGTATAGTAAGGAAATACCTCACATACTTTTGCCCAACAATGAGCACCAAAACATATTAAGTGCCCTTCTTGTACAGAAAAGTAAAGCATTTTCCTCAGGTGAGCTCTGTTATAAAAAGTTTTCTGAAAAAGAATATACCACTGCAAAAAAAGCAACAAGGGAGTTTTTATGTCAGCAATGACATGAGGTAAGTACAATATTGATAATTTAATTTCATATTTTTTTTTGTGAGGATAGTGTTAAGATACAAAGTTATTACACATTTCATGCATTAATTTCTCATGAAATACCCATTCCACGCGTTAACGATGAGGCTCCGTATGGTGATTACCGATAGGCACCTCATACAAGTATTACAGGTTACACAGTAATACTATAATATTGTCCTTAACTTTAAAAAAATGGCGTGTTACATTACTGAAAGTTTGTGTTACATTGCTGAAACATTACTGAAAAATCCCCTATTGATTACTGATACGTTCTGCTAGAGGTTGGCACATCTGAAATAGCATAGATTCGATGTTCTCATTGCCAAGTGCAAGAACTAACTTTAGCTAAAATAATTACAATTTTGATTTTTAAATATCAGCAGTATTTTCCCTGATTGCTAGAAATTGTTGGGATGGTACTGGCACACGTTTTTCCTCAGGCGCAGAAATGCTGTCACGATTTCCATTCTCTCTCTCTCTCTTCTTTTTTTTTATTTTTTAATAGCTGTTTTAGTTTGCTTTGTCTTTAAAGATTCTAAGTGAATTCCAATAGAAAATACAAATTGTTAGATCGATTTGATAGAACCGCTCTAACAAAATGTTAAGAGACTCTGTCAGACACTCTCCATTTTATCATTCCCATTAGACTTCAATTTCAGCAAAAGTTTCCATGTTCTTTAATATTTATGTAAAATAAGCACTTAAAAAGGATTTAACGCTTCAGCATTGTATCATTTAACGGCAATTTATTCTCTTCAGTCACAATTCTCCCAGCTTGCATTTTTAAACCTAACTGGAACTCTAAATGTTGTGAGTCGTTTAAAATGTTATTTATATACTTGTGTGCACTTAAAATACAGATAAATCAGTTATATAATTTCACCTAATCGATTGAAATATTTCATTATATGTAGAATTTAAATTCTTTAAAACATGTAAATACATGGTTTGCCACCTCGGTGGTGCAGTGGTCTAAGCTCTGGCTTCTGACTATTCGTCCAAGTGAGCCTGGATTCAAGTTCCAGATGAGGTATGGGTGGTGTGTTTATCTTACGGCACTGGCTCTCCTTCTTCGTGAAGCCAATGGTCCTAAATTAGGGATGGATGGATGACTGCTTATAGCCCAACAAGTTGCTTATGGTGGTCGTTAAACCTGAAACAAAAAAATAAGACATGATTTTGTTAAATATTATGTAAAATTTATGTTAAATACACTAATTTTTGTAACTATAAAGTAATTAGAGAAAATGAAAGTTATTTATCCTTTATATTTCATATTTTCTGTTTATCTTTATGGACTGTATAATCGGGACGTTCATTATGTGGTGTCTTTTTAATTCTCCCTCATGTGAGATGAACATAACATTATCAATCAGTATTAATTTCAGGTCAGCAATTATTTGCAATTACAGCCTGTCTAGAATTTGATAAATCTTGCTTTCAATACATTACATTATTCCTTAGTTCTCTAAAAATTATCAAAACTGAATTTAAAAAATTGCCTGTAGACATTACGGTTTTATTCGATTTCTGCAGATAGTTTGCTTCATATTTTGTAACATGGAACAATTAGGCACAGTGGCCTGGTACACTCTTGCTTGGAGAAACACATCACAAGAGAACCACTTAAACAATGGATCAAAGCCCTTCGTTGGTTGATTCTCTTTCGACATTTCTCTGAGCAGGAGTCCATTCGGTCATTAAGCTTATCTACACTGTGCTATAAAAGAAAGGAAAACAAACTATTCAACATACAGATTTTTTCTTACGTATGAACTGTTTCTACGGGAATGTACTAACAAATTGTACATGGGCAGTACACCACTTAGGTTCAGAAAAGATCATGGAATTATAATACCAAAAATAATATGCCTCATGCATTTAATTGTTATTAATAAAAAGCAGGTAATTGTATAAAGAACAGTTATTTAAAGAATTAACAAATGTATGCTTTCGTGAGGAACGCAAGAATGTAAGGAAATGCAACAATTTGTCACAATGTGATTTGATTTACCGCTCTGGAAAAACTCTCAGAACCACCTGGAAAACCTGGAAAAGTCAGGGTTTTTTTTTTCTACTTTTGAGTGGGAACCCTGTTATTTTTTTTCCACAGAAAAGGGTGTGAACTCCGTATACAGGGGTTGGAGAAAAAAATGTGAACACCTACAAAAAACAACAACATAGGTTTTACGTACCTATTATAGTGTGGGACGACCCTTGGCATTCAAAACCACCTGAATCCTCCTTGGAATGGATGCGTTCAAATCCTGGATGGTGGTTAGTGGGATGTTACACCATTCTTCATGCAGAAACTCCTTCAGGTTCTTGAGAGATACAGCAGGAGGAGGATAACGGGATCTTACCTTGTTTTCCAACACAGACCACAATGGCTCAATGACGTTTTAAGTCTGGTGGCCAAGGAAGGTGTGAAAGTTCGTCCTCATGTTCCTCAAACTGTGATTGGACATTCCGAGGTCTGTGAATTGGGACGTTATAATTTTGATAGATGGCATCTCCTGCAGGAAACAATGCCTGAGCCATTGGATGGACTTGGTCTGCCAAAATGGTTTCATACACCCTGTCAGTCATCCGTCCTTTCAAAATGATCTGGGGACCTACTAAAAACCACGATATGACCATGGCTGCCATTCTTCTGTCCTGGGGACGGATTTCCGTCTTTTGAAGATTTTGGAAACCTGTTATGATTGTGAGAATATTTTAAAATTCTGTTTTCTTTTTTCCTCCGAAAGTTATGTGTATTTCTGTAATCAATAAAATTGTGGAGTTGCACCAAATGTTTTAAAAGTTCTAAAAAGTTGGACACGCATTGCATACCTGCCAAATTTTCCGGATTTTGGCTCTTCTCTTCCGGTCGGAAAGTGCGTTTTTCGGAATTCATCACCTTTCTGCAAGTTCGGCGTAAATACCCATTCTAAGGGACATGAGAATGTTCCGTGTTTTGAATCTTTCTGAAGGAGTTTTTTTATTATTATTATTTCTCTTCCTGAATGTATTTTTTATTTTTTTATTGTCTCCAATGATGTTCATTTCCTATTTTTTCGTAACCGTGCAAAATAGCGACTTCGCATTTTTTAAAGAATTTTTGCTTTTCTACTTCGTAGTCTCTGCTTCAAAATAAATCAGTGAGACTCGCATTTTTACACCCTTCCAATTTTTTAAGCGAAATTAAATTTCAAACTCGGTTCTTGATCTGTCCGTGAAAGAATCGGTGTCATCTCCGTGACCTGTGAAATCGTTTTCATGGCAGAGTGAACTACCGCAGTACCAATTTTTGGAATTAATTTAACTTAAAATGCATGTTTTGCCATTTCTTAGTCATCTCTTGCTATATCAAATCACAGAGCAGGCATTTTGCCATTTTCTTATCGAAATTAAAGTTCAAAAACGTCACTACCTACTCACTGTGCTGAGAAAACGATTGTGTGACACGATATACGGCGACGGACAGTTGAAGTTCCGATTTTGAACTTTAATTTTTAGTTAAAGAAAAGGAAAGACGCTCGCGCATTTTATATCTTGATGTAGCAAACAGTGATTAAAGAAATGAGAAAGCCTTCATTTTGAAATTTAAGTTTAAAACGCGATATTGCCAGTTCTAACTCTGCTGTGAAAAGAGCTGCACTGGTCACCGAAATGGCAGTATTAATTTTTTTTTTTTATCAACCTATAAAGTTGAGGAAGGTAGTTAATTATATATATTCTTTTTTTCCTTGGCACATTGATCAATATTGCCCAACTCCTTACACTGTGTTTTGATTTTCAGTCTTGGCGTAAGCACTTTAGTGGCACCCATGGATATGACTCCTCAGAGCATGACGGAATCACCACCATGGTGCACTGTTGGGAGCAGACAGTCTAGGTTGTATGTTTCTGATGGTGTTCTCTACCCATAAACATGCCCTGCAGTGGAGAATACTGTGAATGTGGATTCATCCGACCACGTTGCATGCTTCCATGCATCGGGAGTCCACGCTTTATGTGCCTGGCACCACTGCTGTTGTCATTATGCTGGGTCACCAGAGTTTTTGCAATAGCAGGTCTGTCATTAATATCTTGTTTATGCTGTTCCCTGCGCATTGTTTTCATTGATACTGGGGTCTGGAGGTGCAGATTGAGCTCCATACTAATTTCTGGTGCTGTGGTCTTACACTGAAGAGCAATTGAATTAGAGATACCTGTCTAGTAACATGTAGCACCACCTTTCGCCCTGATGACGGCGGCGATTCTTCTTGGCATGGTCTCGACAAGACACCGGAAGCGTTGGGAAGCAATACGGATCCACGACCCCTGAACAAGCTCCCACAGTTCACGAAGATTTGATGGAAGGGGTCAGAGCCTCAAACATCTCTCTCGATGGCATCCCAGATGTGCTCGATGGGATTGAGGTCAGGTGACCTAGCTGGCCAAGGAAGCGAGGTCACGTCGGTGGAGTGTTCATTCAACCATTCAGATACAATTCGGGAGCTGCATTGTCTTGTTGCAGGATGAGGTCCCCAGTGGGATGTTGAAGACGCACAAACAGGAGCAAATGGTCGTCCAGGATATCCCAGTAATGTTGACCTATGAGGGACGATGTCACATGTACCAGGGGTCCCATTTCAGTCCACGTACCAGGGGTCCCATTTCAGTCCACGTAAACAGTCCCCAGACGAGAATGCCACCCCCACCAGCTTGAAGAGTACCCTGCTGGCAAGAAGGATCCAACGCTTCATGTGGTTTGCGCTGTACTTGTATCCTGCCATCCGCATGTACCAACGTGAATCTTGACTCATCAGTCCAATCAACATTTTCCCACATGTCTACGGTCCAGTGGCGATGTTCCCGTGCCCCTGCTGATCTTTGCACCCTATAATGTGCGGTCAGCAGTGGTACCTTCATAGGATGATGGCTTCTGTACCCCATAGCGAGGAGATGGTTCTGAATGGTGTGACTGCTTACACGTTTTTGTGCTCCAGCGTTAAATTGCCGAGTGATTTCTTGCACTGTGGCCCGTCTATCTGCTGTTACAACGCGAGCTAGCCGACGATGACCCCGCTCATCCACACGCTGTTGTCCACGGCAGTTGGCCCTTGCAGGAATGATTTTACCAGATTCGATGTACTCACGGTGCACCCGTGACACAGTGGCTCGTGAAAATCCCAGTGCCTGCACGACTTCCAAGATGGAGTGACCCATTCATCGGGCCCCGACAATTTGCCCACGATCAAATGCACTTAGATCGATCCTTTGTCTTACCCATACTGCGTTCGACGCTTGCCGATTCCCGTCGCATCACTCCTTATATTGTCGGATCGCTGCATATTTCATGTCATTTCCGTTTACAGGGCTGCCCACAGTGCCACATTTGCATAACGCAGCTGTCTCTAATTCAATTGCTCTTCAATGTATTGTGGGTAATAATCCTATTTAGTGCTCTCCTGTCTCTGTCAGTGAGGGTAATTTTCTGGCTGCTCTTCTGTTTCGCAGATGAGGTTTTGCCATGAACACAGTATATTGTCATGACGTTACACACAGTAGCTCTTGATACCCCCACTACCCTGGTGACTCTTGTCATGCAAGCACCAACTAGCCGCCCACCAGCAATTAGCTCTTTTTCAAAGTTTGTTAGGTTGCTCATTTCATTGTCACCCTGAAAGAAATTGTGCAATATGGCACTTTAAATGCACTTTAACAGGACCTTGAGGTTCTAAACACGTGATGCATGCTCAGTGTCTCTGTTAAAACGGCATAGCAACTTCCAACTGAGATGCCAGCAACTTCTGCAATTGCTGCAGAAGTTTTTCGACGTTCATTTTTCACAATTTCTTTGACAATGGCGATTTGTTCATCTGTTTTGGATGTTAAAGGTCGTCCTGACCTCTCATCATCCTCGATACTCTTTCGCCCGTTTTTGAATCCTCGATGCCACTCATAAACTCTAGTTTGTCTCATTGAACTCTCACCGTACGCTGACTTAAACGTTTGAAAAGTCTCACGAAAGATTTTCCGAGCAGAACACAAAATTTTACACTTGAACGCTGTTCAAAATTCGACATCATTGTCCTCTCGACGGAGAGCCTCTAATGCCTGTAATCACGAACTACGCACATACGCTGCGTGTGTTGGATCTGGATCAAACTGGTTCAGGCTGGTTGGTCACATGTTGCTCTTCGCTTGCTCAGCAGGGAATGACGTAATTCACTGACATTTGGTAAATATTCAAAAAGTTCCGGAACTTTTTGAACGTTCTAGAATATCCTGTAACAAAGTGTATGGCTCCTTCTTTTCCCAAGAAAGCACCGTAACAAGAAGTTCTTATCTTAATATGCCAATTATTTGGTTGATGTCTCAAATGCACAAAGACAGTGACACCTTCATTTTCCAACAGGATGGAGCACAACTCCACTGGCATCAGGAAGTTAGAAATTACCTGGAAAATCTTTCACAGCGCTGAATTGGCTGCGCAATCAGATACAGTTCGGATCTGGCACCCTGTGATGTTGGCCACCAGAAAGTCCAAATCTGACACCCTGTGATGTTGCCCACCAGAAGGTCCGGAGCTGACACCCTGTGATGTTGGCCACCAGAAAGTCCGGAGCTGACACCCTGTGATGTTGGCCACCAGAAAGTCCGGAGCTGACACCCTGTGATGGTGGCCACCAAAAAGTCTGGAGCTTACACCCTGTGATGTTGGCCACCAGAAAGTCCGGAGCTGACACCCTGTGACTTTTTGTTATGGGGCTATGTCAAAGACAAGATCTTCATCCCTACCCTTCCTGTTAATTTGGCTTATCTGAAACAACCTATCACAACAACTATTGCTAGACTTGATGAAGATGTGTTAATGCGTGTTTGGTAAGAATTCAACTACTGCTTTTATATATATGTCATGTCACTAATCCTTCACACATCGAACATCTGTAAGTTGCTGTAACAAACTTCGAGAGTTTTCCTACAAAACAGTACGTGAGTGTCAATATCTTAAATATTGGGTTGGTGTGAATGAAATGTCTGGCGCGAACTAGCAGTGTATACAAGCCAGCCCCCACCACAGCGGAAATAGAACCACCCACAGGTGTTGCGGGTATTACGTCACAGAGTTACTATAAATAGCTAGCACGTGTGTGAAGAACAAGGTTCAGGCGTGGTTTGTTTGGGCGTAACGTTGCTTGCAAAGGAAACGCGCAGATTTGAGAATCATCTTCCTGTGTGAATTTAAACTGGGCCATTTTGCAAGAATTGCAGCTTGAAATTTAACAAAGCATTTGGGGAGAATACAGCCAACGAATGAATCATCTGGTGATGGTTTGTGAAGTTTCAAAGCAGAGATATGGACTTGTTTCTGACGATGTTCTGTTACTTGTGGTTGAAGAGGACTCCCGAAAAATATGTCGTGAGATAGCGGCAGAGATAGGTGTCCACCACACAACAGTTGTTCGGCATCTGGCTGCGCTGGGTAAGCAGAGATGCCAAGTACTACGGATCCTCCGTAGTTTCTACGGATATCATGTTCGTACTACGGACCTACGCAGAAGGCATGAAAAACTACGGATTTTCCCAAAAATCTCGGATATTTCTGGAAAACTTTTTTTTTTAATTATTAAAAAAAAAAAAAGTCGAGCATAGTCAAATGAGATTTTTGCGCTAATGTCACGAAGCCGTCACACAGCAAGCATGTTTGGCTGGCCAAACATGCTTGCTGTGTGGGGCAGGCGGGATATCAGAAAAAAAAAAAAAAAAAAAAAACTGCTCTGAGCAAATAGTCATCAGATCAAAGGAATCCTGAATGTTTTTTGTTTTTTTCCGGCAGAGCACATAACTGAGCTACCAGGATGTGTGGACGTTGTTATTGCCTGTTTATGTTACCTCCATGAGAGTTGTTTGTTCTTCGCGCGCAGTGTGTTTGCCCAGAGCAAGAAAAATCTCTCCCTGTGTCTTTGGCAACCAGCCAAAGAAAACGTCTAGCAGCTGCTGGGTGTGTGCCCAGTTGTGACCTACTTTCCCATGCTCCTCGCTGTCGCTGTCAGCAAAGAGCTTAATTGTTTATGTTACTTTGACAGTTTTGCAAAGCGCAGTTCTTCTTTTTTTTTTTTTTCTCTTGTAAAAATGTTCTGCTAAACAAAGATGTTTTATTTTATCTTGTCAGATTCACAAGAACTTTCTTTCTTCTTTATAAGATTGTTTTCCCCAGATCATTCTTCGTTGGGAATCTTTAAATTTCAGTTTTAATTCTTTTTTTTTTTTTTTTGTTGATGAATTTGCTTTCATTACTCACTTGCGTTTTAAGTTGTGACGTTTTATTTCCCCACATCTTAGCAGAAAACTTCTATTGTGTTAATGAAACGTTGCATGGATTTTTATTGTAATTTATTTTATTTGCATTGCCTTTTTATTTTGTCCTTTTTTTTTCCAGAATTTATTTATTTATGCAATTTAAAATACCTTTTTGTTTATTTTTTTCATATAAGCATTTAATGCTAATTTTCTATTTATCCGCATAATAACGCTATGAAACCTTTCAAAGTTAATTGTTCTGTGCGTCGGTCTTTGCTCCCATTGTGTTTGTCGTGTACAAATTTACTTGCAATAGCGTTGGGTAAATGGCCACCTGCCTCTACTAATATTGTTGGATCTAAAAAGCTAAGAAGTTGTCAAAAATTCATGGAGAGATATTCGCAACAATTTCCGTGTCTAAAATCGTCTCGGGTATCCGAAAACCATGGGTTTTGTTCGCCGTGTGCTGTTGATTTTTCAATCTCACACGGCGGAAAAGACTATTGCGATCGGCATTTTTACTCTAAAAAACAGGAGGAATAACCATAAGTGTATGGCATCACACACTTATGACATAACATTTATTAAAAGCTGGAGTTGCAATTGTATGTATTTTTTGTGTATTTACTCAAGTTTTTTTTTCCCCCATTTTAAGGGGACTTAGGTATGTTGCAAAATTTATCCAAGTATTGTCCCCGATCCAGATTAACATGTTGCTAAAAATGTAGCAGTGTACTCTGGAAAATGGTCATGCCTGCAAATTTTAATGTGGTAACTTGACTTGACTTGACCTCGCTACGGAAAAACTACGGGCACAGCACACGTGGTCTACTGATGACTTCCTTCAGATGTTGGCATCTCTGGGTAAGGTCAAAAAGCTGGACATGTGGCTGCCACACGAGTTGACAACTGCCAACAAGACTAGGCGTTCGGAAGTCTGCACATCACTGCTTGCCAGGAATAAACAGGAACCTCTACTGTATCGAATCGTCACCTGCGATGAGAAGTGGGTCCTTTATGATAATCGGAAACAATCTGCTCAATGGTTAAGCAAGGCACAGCTTCCTGGATTGCATCCTAAGCCACCTCCTATGCACCAAGAAGATGATGATCCTTGTCTGGTGGTCCATAGCCGAAATAATTCATCGGAGTTTCTTGGCAAGAGGTCAAATCATCACTGCAGAACGTTACTGTGCTGAATTACACCAGATGCACCGGAAATTGCTGCAGAAACAACCGGCTTTGGTCAACAGACATGGTATTCTTCTGCTCCAGGACAATGCCCCCACTCACATGCCACACAACGAACGATGCTGACACTAAGTGTCTTGGGCTATGAAGCACTGCCTATTCCCTGGACTTGTCTCCGACAGACTATCATCTGTTTCATCACCTGGATCACTTCCTGTCGGGAAACAATTCACGACAGACAACGACGATCGACGTGCAGTTGATGACTTCTTTGAGTTCCAGCCACAATAATTTTTTCATTCCGGGATAATGGCTTTGCCAGACAGATGGCAATTATGTGTCGATGCCAAGGGGGATTATTTTGCCAAGTAAGTTGTCAAGTTGTCCTACGTTTCCGTTCTCGCCGTCCACGTGTGCTGGTCTTTTGCTGAACATTTCATTCGCACCACCCAATAGTATTGGTTTTATAAAATGTTGAAACTGTCTATTTTATTTGTAATAACCCTGTATTTATTAGTAAAATGTTATAATTAATTTTTTAATACATTTGGTAATTAATTTTATCACATAAGCTGGAAAATTTCCTTATATTGATAGAATGATATAAAGGGCTATTTGATACTCCACATGATTAGATGTTCATTGTTATCACTTTCTACCAGACATTTAGTTTTGTTGTTGTTGTTGTTTCCTTCCTTTTCAAATTAATCTTGTATATGGTTGCCTTTAAAGTCATGGCACTTAAACTTCAGAAAAGCTTTAGTTAAATCTGTTGTGTGCACCTTCCTTCTATTTTATTAAGAAAGATTATGCAGGGTAATTCAGAATGATTCATCGGATTTTAGATGACTGTATTTTGTGTGTTTCTGGTTATACAGTGATTAAATGCCCATATGATAAAGAAAAAAACTGTCCAAATTTTGTTTTTATCTATATATTTAAAACACAAGGCCGTTTCTTTCTAGAGTCCCCCAGTGCCACTCACTGCAGCGATTTTCATGATTTTTTTTTAAAATGAAAGCTGCTGACCCACAGATCATAGCTAATTTTTATTGTCATAAGTAAACATTTTTTTTTATGTTACCATGGCATTTTCTTTTGTACAATCTGCCTTTTTTTTATTCTGGTTTGTGAAGTTTCGAATAACAAATACGTAGTTGATAGTGGAGGGCTTAGTTCCAAGTCTGACCACCACAGAAAGGTACTTGCAACGCCATCTGCCTTTCTGTGGTGGTCAGACTCGGAACTAAGCCCTCCACTATCAACTACGTATTTGTTATTATTCGAATTGGTTCAGTAGTTTTCAAGATTAGTAAAAAAAAAAAATTCCGTATATTATTGTGAATTGCTTTCTTTCACATTGGGTGTGATCATGTTGTATGTAAACAAAGCGTAACAATACATGGGAAATCAGGAACTACTTGAAAGTGATGTGATTCGGTAGTATATCCAAAAATAATAAAAAATAATAAAAATAATAATAATAAATAATAATAAGTAAACAAAATAGCCTATGTATGTCCACTGGAAAAAAATAAGCTTCCTTACTGTGAAAGAATTATCCAAATCGGTTCAGAGTTTTCGAGATTACCTCAAACACCCCAAGTTTCCCTTTTTATGTAGTATTAGTATTAGCATAGATAAACAAAATAGCTTATGTCTACCGGGAAAAAGTAAGCTTCCCAATGGTGAAAGAATTATCCGAATCGGTTCAGTAGTTTTCGAGATCAGTAAAAACAAATCCGTATATGATCGTGAACTACTTTCTTTCACGTTGGGTGTGATCAGGTTGTATGTAAACAAAGTGGAACGATACACGGGAAATCGGGAACTACTTGAAAGCGATCTGATTTGGTAGTACAGCCAAAAATAATAAAGTAATAAAAAATAAACAAAATAGCCTATGTACACTGGAAGGAAATAAGCTTCCTAATGCTGAAAGAATTATCCAAATAAATTCAGTAGTAATCTATTTATTAATATATTTGTACAACAAGAATAATTTCCGTTTATAGGTGTAATATACTTCGACATTAAAAATTGCGAGCTTTCGCTGCCACGGGCAGCTTCTTCAGGCTGAAGGAACATAAACAATAACAGAATCTGGAAACAACTCAAACTTAAAAACAAAATTGTAATATGGTGCGTGGGAAATTCATGCTAACCAGAATTTTATCATGGCTCGCACTGCAAGTGACGTTGCTGAATGTTGAGAATCTTGTGCCGAAAAGGAGAGATTGTGGTAACTTCTGTGTTCGACGTATCGTCACACGTTTGAGAGGTTTTCCGCATGTTACTGCATGATTTTGTTCTGACCTCAAAACTATCGCGCAGTGACACGATCATATCCTCAATTCTGTTCACCACTTTAAGTTTAAATTCGGCAGTGTAACTGAAACGTTTCCTTTTCAAAAGACATTATGAATAGCAATGAAGCAAAATAGCAGCAACGACACTCAAAATGGCAAAAGACGAACTAAACATAAGACAGCACACACAAGATCCGAAAGGAGGAACGCATAAATTCGTTCAGCAAGCGTTGTGCCTACTTCTTTGGCTTTTTGCCAAAAACAGAGATTGGCATTTACTGATGGATTTGTTTACGTTTTAAACCGTGGCACTGAGGCTTTCTGCATGTTACTGCACGATTGTGTTCTGACCTCAAAACTATCGAGCAGTGATATGATCATATCCTGAATTTTGTCCACCACTCTAAGTTTAAATTCAGCAGTGTAACTGAAACGTTTCCTTTTCAAAGACATCATGAATAGCAATGAAGTAAAATAGCAGCAACGGCGGTCAACATGACGAAAGACGAACTAAACACAAGGCAGCGCACACGAGATCTGAAAAGGGAACGCATATGTTCGTGCAGCAAGCTCTATGCATACTTCTTCGACTTTTTGCCAAAAACAGAGACGGCACGACAGTCAGAGCCGTCCTCAACGATAACAAAATGACCCCTGCCGTTCCTCCCCACAACTTTCCCGATCTTTCGTTACAACATTCCTCCTCCCCGCTCCGTACAAACTCCTGAACTGAGGAAAATTCTTCCGAGGGAGTTCCTTTTCAAATTATACCACCTTCCCTGCACAATAATGCTGCAGATTTTTTAAACATCCGGAGGGTCGTAAAATTATTATTTTTTTAATGTGCTTATTATCCGCATCTGCGTATAATCTGCAGAACCTATATGTTTAACTTTTTTAGCAGATAATCCACGGATTGTACAGTGAAAATTACGGTAATTTCTTTACATCACTCCCTATAGGATCGGCAAACTTGAACTTGACTTCTCTTGATAGGGCAGTGGTTATTTTTCCCATCTCTTGTATCCCTTTTATGTTCGCTGATTCTAATTCCAAATGAACGTTTGGTCATTCCGATGTAGTATCGCCTGAAGACGTCCACATATTTTAGTGGGATGACATAAACACCTGCCTCATTGAGAAGAGGAGGAGGGGGCTTGTCAATATTTCTCTTAAGTTCGACGGAGCAACTTTGGACATATCCATCTCCTACGAGAGAACAATAAAATTTGTCCATCACATTATATGGCTGGACTAATTTTATATGTATCTGTAACAAAAAAGCCTTTAAATCGCCTGTGCCACCCATTGACAAAATTAGGAAATGCAAACGCACTCCAGCCAAAAAGTCTCACTACTTATTGAACAACCCTTATATGTCAATTTAATTGGTCACCCTATGTACAGAGCTGCCACATTATTTGTCAGATGTGCATTAAATTCTTTCTCACATTCTGAAACATTGCTTGAGGAACTTTCTTCTTTAGCATGTGTAAATATTAGGTGTGATCAAATGAAACCCATTCAAGTGGCTTTATTAAGACAAACGAAAAGGTACACCTGCAGGTGTGGCAGAATTAAGGCAATATATAAGGAAGCAAGAGTGCAACAGTGTTTGTTAGAAGTCGGTGCAACATTCAGACATTCATCCCACTGCTTGGGAAGGCAGCAGATACCATCTGCGAAGAGGGACTTTGGTTGCTCCTTGAACCATTTGGTCACCACGGCCAATGACACCTGCATCAGAGCGGAATCGTCCCTTTAGAGCTTTTTTTAAAGATCCAAACAAATGAAGGTCACATGGTGGCAGATTGGGGCTATAGGCTGGGTGGTGCAGAATCTCCCACCCTTTCCGTGCTAATGCATCCTTCACAATGTTCGCAACATGCGGACGAGCATTGTCATGCAACAGAATGTGACCACACGAAAGCATGCCAGGTCACTTATTCTTGATAATTTTATGCAGCTTGTACTCTGTCCAGTGTGTCCCTGTAGTGGTTGGCATTGATGTTCATGTGAGGCTCTTTAAAGTCCACCAACAAAAGCCCTTAATGGTAAAAAAATGTGGTCAGCGCAACCTTACTGGCGGAAGCCTGTGACTTGAATTTTTTGTATTTTGGTCATTCGAAATGTTTCCATTGCGTGGTCGCTGGTTTGCTTGAAGGGGTCAAAGGGGGTGGCACCAAGATTCGTCGCCTGTCACTATGCACAACAGAAATATTGAGTTGTGGGAAAAGTTATGACATATTTTAGCCATGTTTTGCAAAGGTCATTAATCGATAGAAAGAACAAAAATCAATCAATGATATAATGTCCGTTTTGTTTGTTAACCTTTTGCCATCTTTCAGTGAGCTGCAGAATGCCTCGTTCCTAGAAGGACCTGTCTTTCATGGCGAAAAACTGTACAAGGTGCTGATTTACAGCCTCATCTTAATTGAACGTTATACCACGAAAGGACTGTTGAAGAAAGCGAAACAAGTAGAAGTCTGATGGCGTAAGGTCAGGCGAGTATGCTGGGTGTGGCAACACATCCCACCCAAGCTCTAATAATTTTTGGCGGGTGATCAAACTTGTGTGTGGTCTTGCATTGTCGTGATGGAACACAACACATTTATGATGAATGAGCTCTGGACGTTTCTGGATGATGGATTCGTTCAAACTGTCCAGTTGCAGACCATGCACATTCGAATTGATTGTTTGGTTCCATGGTAGGAGCTCGAAAAACACGACACCTTTAAAATCCCACCACACTGAGACCAGAACCTTCCGCTGATGAATGTCTGCTTTGGATGTCGTTTGAGGCGAAGCAGCACGTCGGGACCAAGACCGTTTGTGCAGCACATTGTTGTACACAATCCACTTTTCGTCACCAGTTATCAGTCGCTTCAAAAAAGGATCGTTTTCCTCACATTTAATGAGCATATCGCAGATGTTTATACGCGCCGTCAATTGAGCTTCTTTGAGTTCATGAGGAACCCACACATCGAGCTTGCTTATGTATCCCAGCTTCTTCAGGTGGTCGTGAACGCTTGAATAATGGATGTGCAATGTGTCTGCAATCTCTCGTGTCGTGTAACGTGGGTTTGACTCGATCAATGCCTTGATTTGGTGGTTATCAGCCTCGGTGGGCCTACCGGACCGAGGAGCATCGTTTAGGTCTAAATCACGGGCATGGAATTTTGCGAACCACCACTGGCACTGACGTTCTTGTAGAGCATTATCACCGTACACTCTACGCAACTTTTCACAAGCTTGACACGCGTTCTTCCCTTCTCGGAAGTAAAACAGTAAAATATGGCGAAAATGCACAGTTTGGTCTTCCATCTTCAACTTGATGTCAAATCTCCGCAAATCAACCAAATCACTCACTATTCCTTTTAGACTGCAGCTAGAACTGGCACCTGTTGAATGCCATAGCGATAACAGAGCTGCGCATGCCTCTAGTACTTCCAAAACCGCCCAACTGCCATCAGGTGCCAAAATACGTCATGACTTTTCCGACAACCCAATGCATCACCCTCCACTTCAAAATGCGACAAGTGGTTCAAACTCAAACCCACGCGTTCTTCCTTGTGGTGGTCAGTCAGTATCCATGGGAACCATTGTGAACACCCCTTCCGATACTGCAGTGTCTTCATAACCATCGTTTGAACTGTCCCAAATGACTTAGCAAATTCCTCCGCTAGCGAACGTAAGCTCCAATGACAGTCCACCCGCATTGCTGCATCAATCTTGACGATGGCGTTGTCTGTCGCAACAACATGCACCTGGCCCAGCTGCAGAAGATCTTTCATTTCCTCATGTCCTTCAAGAAACATTCGCGCCCATTCCATCTTTGTTGTCTTTGACACACATTTGTCACCATAACTGCGTGCATTCTGCAATGAATGTTGACTGGTCAACATCAGTCTGTTGTTAGGAACTGAATCACTGCTTGTTGATACACCTTGTATGGATTCAGAATCACATTGGCCATGTTGTCAATTATCTGCAGCACAAACCACACATGCAAGGAGAATGAACATGTACTCACTTGTTCATTGGTCTGTGCTTATCACATGAGCTGTGACATCATCATGGTGCAGCACGGACAGATTTCATTTGATCATGCCTCATAAATATTTTTTTTTGTTGTTGTTGCTGTTCTTGTATGCTTTTCATTAGATGAGATTTAGATTATTCCAGTTTAATTTAATTTTATTTTTTTTTTAAATTCAAATCTACAAAATAAGTCATCTTCAGTGCTTTTATTTTAGGAGGAACAAAATGCCAATTCTTCTGCCAATTATGATGTGGAACTTCTCCACCCTGCAACTGCACATGCAGAAGTCTTTAAAACAGGTAAAACATTTCATACAGAAAAGATTTTCTTATGTTTTTGTGAAATTTTTCTCTTGGAGATTTATTATTTATTTTGCCCATCTTTTTAAAAATCTGTTTTCATTATCAGTATTTTAAATTTCCTCACTATGAATTTTCTCTGATATAATTAATAATGTTATGTGGTTCCTAGTTCAGTTGATGAGTTGTCTGTCTCATGTGTTTTGTCAAATGAATTTTCTTATCACCTGTTGTTGCATAGGTAAGAGGCCATAGGTATAGTGTGTTATAAAAATCTCCTTACTTAAGTAGAGCATCATTTTTATATTGTTTCATCTGTAGAAAAATTAAGACCTGTTGCAGATTGTACATTTAATTACTGATTGCAACTGATTGGCTTTGGAAATTTTATTTATATCATCATCATTGTCAACCATTATCAATCCACTGCTGGACGAAGGTCTCCCCAAGTTTCCTCCACAACGGTCTGTCTTGTGCCAGTCTCCTCCATGTCACTCCTAAATACTTTCGAATTTCATCCACCCATCTCTTATGTGGTCTTCTTCTGGGTCTTTTCCTGTCCCTTGGAATCCAATCTAAAAGTTTGGCTGTCCATCGATGGTCTGTCCTTCTGGCAGTATGTCCAGCCCATTGCCATTTCAGAGATTTAACTCTGATCATGATGTCTTCCACTCTTGTCATCTTTCCGATCCACGAGTTCCTCTTCTTATCTCTCCTGGTTACACCAAGCATGCACCTCTCCATGCTGCTTTGAGTTGTCTGCTGCCTTTGTATGTCTCTTTTAGCTAAGGTCCACGTCTCTGCACCATACGTAAGCACTGGAAGGATGCATTGATCAAACACTTTTCTTTTAAGACATAGTGGCATATTGCTCTTGAAAATTATGCTGTGTCTTCCAAAAGCTCTCCAGGCAAGTTTTGTACGCCGATTAATTTCTTCACCAATGTGACCCTCACTTGATATCTGCTGTCCAAGATAAACGTGCGTGTCTGTTATCTCCAGCTTTTCTCCATCAATCGATAAATCTTCATTTCTTATATTAAGTGATATATATAGAAAATGCAAACAAGGTAACAGTTAAAAATGTTTTTGAAGTTCTAAAGCGCCAAAAGGCTGCATTAAAGAAAAATCAAATTAAATATGGAAAACACCATTTTTTCAGTAATTACTGAATAGCAAGACCAAAACGTTACTAACCACTGGGATAAGAAGAGAGGGATATAGAGCAATGGTAGGCTGTTCTCCGTGGCGTTGTCAAGGGCCAGGCACGGACAACGCCCAACCAGGCACTACAGAGACCTGAAAGTGTGGGTTTCTTCGAGAATCCTTATTCATGAGCCATTACATTATGATTACCCCCAGCTTAGAGAAATGAGTACACCTGGAAACAGAATGGTGGAGCAGGTGAAGTTCACAGAGCAGTGTATATACAACCTGAGGACAGGCTTTCTGTTGGTTGAGTGTTCGCAGTCAGAATGGGAAAAGCTGCCGATTTATCGGAGTTTGATAAAGAACAAACTGTGATGACACGGCGCCTTGGAACTACAATCTCGGAAACATAGCGGCTTGTGGGTTGTTCGCGTGTCGCTGTAGTGAGTATGTATCAAAAGTGGTGCACAGGTGGCCAAACGACGAACCAGCATCCAGTTGTGTGTCATTCGCAGTTCATTGCTGCCAGAGGGAGATTGTTGTGCATTGTTCACAGTGACCGCAGGGCCACAGTGCAGCAAATCACCCGCAGCTACAACAGCGGTAATCAGGGCAATGTGTCGCAGCACACAGTTCATCACAGCTTTCTGCACATGGGCCTGCCCAGCCGAAGACCCATTTGGGTCCCCATGCTCACTGCACGTCATCGCTAACAACGCATGAAGTGGGCCCAAGATCATCGAGATTAGACTGTGGACGATTGGAAGAAAGTGGCTTGGTCTGATGAATCGAGATTCCTGGTGCATCATGCAGACAGCTGAGCGCTAATACGCTGATTACCAATGGAGGCTGTTGCACCTGGATGCTGTTGGGCGGAAACACGCTGGCAGTGCTGGTGTTATGCTGTGGGTGATGTTTTCTTGGGACATTTTAGGCCCCATTATTCCAATAGCACAATCCCTGACAGCTGTCAGCTATCTGAACATCGCTGCGGACCAAGTTCACCCATTCATGGCAACTGTGAAAATACTCCAAATACGTGGCGACAGTTAATAAATACATACATAGCTCTTTCCACGTTCCAGAAACACACAGTATCCGAAAAATTGTTTTTCAGCCGCCGCTGTGGAATTGAACCAACAGAACTCTCTATATCTAGCCGAGCGCGTTACATATATGCCACAGTGGCCATTAATCCACGGTGCTATGTGTATTTTTAAGTCAGCTTCTGACATCATAAATCCGTAAGATGGGCTCAGCTACTGAGACGTCTCCATCTGGTGGGCATTAACGGCACTGGATATATATATATATATATATATATAGGGATTTAACTAACCCTTTTGGATTTAACTGCTATAATATATATATAGCCAGTGCCGTTAATGCCCACCAGATGGAGATGTCTCAGTAGCTGAGCCCATCTTACGGATTTATGATGTCAGAAGCTGACTAAAAAATACACATAGCACCATGGATTCTTGGCCACCATGGTGTAAATGTAACTCGCTCGGCTAGCTATCGAGAGTTCTGTGGTTCAATTCCACAGCGGCGGCTGAAAAACAATTTTTCGGTTGCTGTGTGTTTCTGGAACGAGGAAAGAGCGATGTATTTATTTATTCATGGCAACTGTGTTCCCTACTGGGGATGGCCATTCCCAACAGGACAATGAGCCATGCCACACAGCCCCAAATCGTAAAGGAGTGGTTCGAGGAACACGCTGGTGACTTTCTGGTAAAGCCCTGGCCTCCAAATTCATCTGACATGAACCTAATCGAACATTTGTGGTTCTACTTGGAAAAATAGGTTTACACTAAATCATCACCACCCCATAATGTACAGCAGACCTGTTTGTAATCCGGGTGTTGCCCGGAATTCCGGGTTTTTGTCACATTCCAAACCCGTAAATCCGGGTTTTTAAGTTTTAGAAGAATTTGAGATGCTTCGGACATTTCATTTCTAAAAATGCTTCAAAATGGTAACTGAACTTCAGGTTCCATTTTCTTTGGGAATTACAGTGTTTGATTAAAAACACTGCATGTCCGTGCAAATGGTGAATGTAGAAGATTTGTGACACCTTGTGTGTTTCTTTTGTTATCAAACAAGCTCTCAAGATGCCTGCTGAAAGCCTGCTGAAAGGAAGGCTTCTTTTCATTAGTTTGAAAGCTCAAATAATTTGATTATTTTTTCTAACTATTTTTAGAAATTGAATGGAATCCACTGTAGGCTTCAAGTTCAAGTAAAACTGGTCTACATAGACTGCTCAATTAACATACACTGCTGGACAATTGCTAAGGACGGATCATAAACGGCTATATAGCGCATAAAAAAGTAGGTGTGGTTGGATGCCAAGTGAAATAAAATAATGTCAGAATGCCAGGACATTACAAGAAAGACAATTTATTGTGCTTTGAAATCCAGAAGGCTTTGGAACGTGTTCAAGAGACAAACAGGCCATTTTGTGCAGAATACGTAAACGTAATAAAAATGCAATTACCGTCCGCAGGCGTTCCGGCGTAAGATGTCAATACGGGATATGGCCACCATGCAGGGCGATGCAAGATTCCACACGTCGTGTCATGCTTTGCACAACATTATCAAGCAGCTGTTGGGGTAATTTATCCCATTCCTCTGTCAGTGCACGGATGAGGGTGTCCTTGTTTATTGGAGGGCATTGGCGACCAGCAAGACTCCTCCCCAAAGCATCCCACACATTTTCAATGGGATTCAGATCTGGAGAACGTGCTGGCCATACGAGGCGTTGAATACCCCGCTCTCAGGACACTTCTGGACAGCGACTGTTCGATGACATGTTGCGTTGTCATCCATGAAAATGAATCTATCACCGACAGCACCATGGAACATGCGAACATGAGGTAGCAGAACATCATTAATGTATCGTTGGCCAGTCATAGTCCCAGTTGGAAGCACATAGAGGGACGTACGGCCATTGATAATGATGCCAGCCCATACCATGACACTACATGTCGGATATCGGTCTCTTTCCTGTATGTTTGCTGGACAATATGCAGTACCACTATCACGCCAGATCAGTTGTCGTCGACAATCAGATGATAGACTGTATCTACTCTCATCTGAGAAGAGGACAGCAGACCAGTCGTTATCAGTCCAATTGCGATGTTGATGGCACCATTGCAAACGGGCGGTACGGTGACGTCTGGACAATGGGATGCACACAACAGGACGGCGGGCGTATAGTCCTCCTTCATGCAAACGTCTGGCGACAGTTTTTCGGGAGATCCGCTTGCCAGTAGCAGCCATAAACTGATTTGCTACCTCACTAGCTGTGCTGCGCCGGTGTCTGTTTGTTGATAGCACTATGTACCGATCTTCTGCAGGTGTCGCACTGCGAACACGACCTCCCCGTGACGTTCGCTACACTCTCCATTTGTTTGAAATGATTTCCAAAGCCTTGAAACAACACTGTGGCTGACGTCGAACTCCCTGTCAACATCTGTTATTTTTCGCCCTTCTTCAATCTTGCCAATAATACGGCCACGCGTAAAATCATCTAGGTGATGTCGGGAAGACATACTGAAAATTGCAAGTTCGTCAATTGATTCTTTCCCTTTCAACTTTGCGTTTGAATAACAACGGTGAATACGAGTCAAATCCTTTATATCTCTTATCAGCGCTATGACGTCACGAACAAGTTCGGCAATCCAAAATTTGCATACGCACAACACGTCTTACTGTATCCCGCACTTATGCTAATTTCCACATTTTCCTGCCTTCCATTTTATGGTTGATATCATTGCTATTGTCATCCGTCCTTAGCAATTGTCCGGCAGTGTATAATATGAAGTGCAAAATTTGATTTTAAAGATGCAATGCCTGAAGAATTTTCCACGGTGAAAGAAAATTGGGTACAAGAAAAGATGCGAAGTTTAACTGCACAAGCACTAGGGCCTATTTGTTGTGTAGCTAGTTTATATGTGCGTATTATACATTCTATGTATATTGGCACTGAACTGAGAGTTTCAGGGTTTCTTGTGTCACCTCACAATCACCCCTGGTACAGAAACTGGAGGTCCTGCTATTTAACATTATGGCACCAGATACCCCAGGATACCTGTGCCCACCTCATGGAATGGCCACTGTTTTTTGGGCTAAAGGAGGTCCTACAGCTTATTAAATAGGTGGTCATAATGTAATGGCTTATTAATGTATATTATACACTGGTGTGCAAAAATTAAGGACGAAGAGGAGACATTAGCATAACAGCGGAAATGAGCAGGCAGAATGAACTGAAAGACCACTCAGGAGACAGACTAGGGTCCAGTACGGTAGGACATGCACATATATGCAGCATGATGGGGGGGGGGGTATAAAGCACTCGAGCGGTGTACGCTCAGCAATTCGGTGAATGCTATTGCACGGTGTACATCGGTTTGAACGATGTCGAGTTGCTGCCACCATGTGATATGACCAAGAGGCAATCCAATAGACGACATCTGGATGACTTTACCCTAGGTTGCTTCATTGGGAAGTTGGAAGTAGGTTGAAGTGTGGCTAGTGTGGCCGAGGAGTTCGGGATCGCTCACAGCATCGTTTCACAAGTTTGGAGATTATTTCAAACGACAGGAACAGTTTAGCAGTGGTCGTCCACGAGCAACCACGATGGCGGACGACCAGTATATTGTCCTACAGGCGAGAAGAGACAAACGGCAGACAGCGGGAGAAATCTCGAGTCTCGAGGCACATGCAACAGACAACTGGACGTCCGTTATTGCGTTTTCTCATGACCAGGAGGCTGCACAAAGGTGGTCTATTTGCACAACGACCAGTACGGTGTGTGCCATTAATGCCTGCTCATCGGAGATGGCGGTTTCTGTGGTGCCAGGAACACAAGAACTGGACACATCAGCAATGGGGTCGAGTTCTCTTTACGGATGAGAGCCGATTTAGTCTGACGAGCAATTCTTTACATATACACATCTGGAGAGAGCAGAGAACACGCAATCACACCTCTAACATCATCGAAAGGGACCGGCTTGGAGGTGGCGGAGTTCTCGTTTGGGGCGGTATCATGCTTGGTAGCCGTACTGACCTCCACATCTTCCAAGGAGGTTCAGTCACTGGTGTCCGCTATTGTACTGAGGTTCTCCTGCCTCACGTGCATCTGTTTAGAGGTGCTGTGGGTCCTGAGTTCCTCTTCATGGACGATAAGGCTACATCTCATCGTACAGTGGCTGTCGCAGATCTGTTGGAGAGTGAAGATATTCAACGCATGGATAGGCCCGCAAGGTCCCTGGACCTAAATCCAGTCGAACACGTGTGGGACCTTCTCGGGAGACGCTTGGCAGCACTTCACCAGCCGCCAGCAACGATTCCACAGCTGCGATTGATGCTACAAGAGGAATGGGCCGCGATGCCTCAACAGCTCCTTGACAACCTGGTCCTCAGCATGGACAGATGTTGTAAATCCTGCAATGCTGTCATGGATGATCATATTCCCTACTAAAGACTGGATTTTTCTTGGCAGCCGCCTGTCACATGGACGTGTTTCTGTCTTCTGTCCAGTTGTGCTCGAAACTGCCTTTTCAATAAAGTGCCTTTGTATCCTTTGGATTCCTTGTTTGGACAGTTTTGCTCACTTGTCCTATATTCTTACCTCTTGGGGATCTTATGGTATGATTTGAGTCGATGTGGAGCACTTCAGCATGATGTTACTTTTGAAAAACCATCTCATCCTTAATTTTTGCACACCAGTGTATATACTGATTGGCTTTGGAATTTTTAATTTATATTCACTGAAATATTTTCCCCCTTCTATTTTTTGATTTTTCAGTTTTTTAGTCGAATCTTTTATCAATGAATAGACTTGCTACATTTGTTCCTAAGGCAAAACTTTGCAAGGATAAGGTGGGAAGGTATGAATTGGCCTTTTGGAAAGATAGAAAAGCATTCTAGTAGTACACAAGACATAGGAAAAATGGGGAAAATAAAGTTTTAAGTTTTGTGAAAAATAGGATCAAGGAACTGAATAATACTTCTGTGAGTTATTAGAATATGAAAGCAAAGGTGATTTTGAGGTAGAAACAGATCATGCCACAGAGAAGCAAGCACAGGACGGATCTCAAGTGAAGAAGTTTGTATCACTGCATTGCCTAGAGTCTGATAAAACTAAACAACTCATTATAATGGATAAAACGGACTATGAAGAAAAAATTATCAAAACAATACAATAATTGAGGGTTGAGGTCATTCAGAAAGATTCAATTGAAAGAATAAAACGTCAACTTGCTGTTTTTAAAAACCATAGTTTCCTTCCAGACTCAATTAAAAAGAACGCATACCCATCAATAGGAACAACTATTCCCAAAATCTTTGAGAAAGTAAAGACCCACAAAGCAGATAATCCTCTTAGACCAATAGTAGCAAAAAATACAGCACCAACAGTAAACCTCGAGAGAGCACTATATAGATATCTGGCACCTTATTACTGTACAAACAGTATGAATTTTCTGTTAACAGCTCTGATGAAGTAATTCAACTAATTCAAAATAGAAATAATAGTATGAAGAACAATAGCCAAACAATACTTACCAGTTTAGATATTGTATCATTATATCCAAATACTCCGACGCTAGAAGCTATAAATCTTATTGAAATAGAATTGCACAGAAAAAAATATCCCAATAGTACAAATTGAAGACATAAAAAAAGCATTGATTTTTATTGACCAAAACAATTATTTTGATTTTGAAGGTACATTATACAAACAAATTGCAGGTGCTCCTATGGGCTCTCCTATTTCAGGTTTGCTTTCTGAAGTAATCTTACAGCAAATTGAAAAATCTGTGATGCAAAATAATAATATTCCACAACCAGCATTTTTTTGTAGATACGTGGATGACATCTTTATGATCTGGGAATGTAGTGAACAAGAATTGCAGGTCTTCCTTGAGGCATATAACACATATTATGCATCAATTAACGTGACAATAGAAAAAGAACAGAATAATACATTACCTTACTTAGATATTTTATTTCACAAAAACCAAAATAATAGAATTGATTTCCAGATATACCATAAACCTAACTATATTGCCAACGTTATTCCAGCTAATTCTAACCATCCTATATCATATAAGTACTCAGCTTTCAGGTTATACATCAATAGAGCAATAACCCATACCTCCAATAACCGATTGCTAAATAAAGAATTCAATTGGATCAGAAATACGGCCTCTGCTTTTGAATATGACATCAGAATAATAAACAGTCATAAAGCGGATAACAGAGAAGACAAGAAATAATCATTTCAGAACACCAACTGATAAAAAAGAAATGAAATATTGTGGGTCAGTATCTTACAATCATGAAATTAATAGCATATTGAAAGAAGCATGCAGGAAATTTGGCTTGGGCTTTGGTACAAAGACCAAAAATATCGAGGACACATTAACTTCTGGTCACAGAAACACACCGATATTGCAGAAAGCGGGTGTTTACTCAATTCCAATGGGTGACAGCCATAACAAAATTATCAGCCAAAATATAGGAAGCACCAAAAGAAATATCAGGATAAGATTATCGGAACGCATCGGCAATTGGTTCAGGAAAGAAAATAAGACTGCACTTATCGATTTCTGTATAAATAATCAATGCACACCACTATGGGAAGAAATAAAATTGATAAATCAGCAAAAAAACTGGAAGATCATCCAGATTGCTGAATCCATCTTAATAGAGAAGACCAAAACATCAAATTGCAATAACAATTCACCATATGACCTTTCATATGCCTGGAGGAATTTAGGGGACACCGAAAAAAGATTAAAAGAGGAACATAAAAATCAAATCAAAAGACAACGGCAAATACAGGAAAATCAAACTATGACACCAGACGGCACCACCATATAGGAGGAAAGCTGACCCATGCGCAATGTACATCATGACTTCTGGAGGTACGAAACGCAGTCACTTACCAACAGACGTTTCATTTCCCGTTGAAAACGCCTAGGAAAAGACTAGGGCGAAACGCGTCCGTGGATGCTAGTGGATGTGAGATGGTGGTGCACGCATTATGTAAATAGTTCATTCGTTGTTTCTTCTGACCATCCACATTTCATTTTGTTCTTTTAAATTCATTCATTATCAGCCTTTTTGATTTGTTTGCTATAGTTCTTTTGGATTGTTCATTGTTAGCCTTTTAACCTGCCTGTGACATAGGTCATTACAGGGTTTTCATTCTCAGTTGTATTATTCTTTTGAGCTTACGATACAATATATAACAAGATTCTGTGGGTCGAATACTACTTTGACATTGCTAAACACCATATTATAGTTACCATCGGACTTTGTGCAATGCATAGCCGCTGAACACCCGAGACCAAACAACTTACGGAACTACGGTGGTATGCGAACAAAAACCAAAAACGACCTCTGGATGAATATATGTAAGCAATTGCTCTTGCTTTCTTTTAGTCTTTATTTTTTCAATAATAAACGTCATAAATAACTGCACCACCATAATCACATGTCTGTATTTAAACGTGCGTAATAGCAATTCTAAAAGAGATACTGAATCTCTATGTATTATGAAGTTTGTAAAGCTCTAAAATCTCTCCAGAATGGTAGGGCTTCAGGAATAGATGGCGTAACTGCAGAGATGTTAAAAAATTGTGGTGCCTCTGTAATTGACTGGTTAATTGTAATGTACTGGTTATATTGGGAGTTAGGAGTGGACCCTCAGAATTGGAGGTATGCTATTATTGTTCCCTTGTATAAGGGAAAAAGTGATCAGATTGAATGTAAGAAGCATTGTGATATCAGCCTGTTGAGTGTTCCAGGGAAAGTGTTTGGAAAGGTCATGATTGATAAGGTACGAGATCATAGATCATAGAAGTTGTGGGATGTACAGATTGATTTTATGCCTGGTAAGAACTTTACTAGCCAAATTTTTGTATTACATATGGTGATTTTAAAGTATCTGTTTGTCGGTAGAGAAAGGTTTTATTGTCTTCATAGGAAGCTTATAACTAAATAAGTAGGATACTTCTGTCAAAAATATAATATAGCTGGGAATTTGCTTAATAGTGTGAAAGCTAGGTATGTTGGAACTAGAGCATATATACAGATGAATAGTGTTGTATCGAAATGTTTTTCTGTTGGTGCAGGAGTCAGACAAGATAGTGTAATTTCACCATGACTAATATATTTATGGATGTTCACATGCATGATGTCAAAATAGACAATACTGGCAATTCTTCAAACATATTTCATTGTTGAACTTTATTACGTGGTTATAATCATTATTATATACAGGGTATCCGAGAATTATTGGACACATTACAAAATTATGTACAAAAAAAACTATGAGCATTGTCTGTTTTTCTATGTCACGCATTACTAATATGGTTTCTAAATTTTTGTTTTGCAAAATTGTTATTCCCAGAATCCAATAGATGGCGATGAGAAATGTATGAGAGTATGACCTGATGAGAAATGTATGAGAAATGCGCAATCAGTAGTCATGTCATCCGTACAGTAGGAGGCGATGTGTGTGTTACGGCTTGCGGAATTAAGGTATGTCATTGAAGTTAAAAGATGGTACCGTTTAGAGTATGGTTGTAATCCTCCGTCAACGAATTCAATTAAGCGGTGGATGTAAAGATCCAGACTCACTGTCGCCAGGTCGCCACTGGCGATAAACTTCATCGTCGTGGCAACTGAAAATGTTTGATTAAATCGCCAATTCTGGCGACCTGTACAGGGAAAACATTTATTTTATTTAACTTGTATTGTACAGAATTTTTTTTTTTTTTTAACTTGTAACGAACTTGCACGTTTTTGAACAATTTTACTCCAAATGTGCGGAAATCGCACGAAATGACTCAAAATTTGAGTTGTATGGAAGTCGGTCATCACCTTTTTCATTCTGCTTCAACAGCAGAAAAAAAAAAAAGTTAATAAAAAAGGCGAGGGCGTCGGTTTTTGATCACAAAGAATGCGCCAAGGCTGATGGTTCATCGTAGGGGAACGAGATTGCGGTGGGGATGAAAGCCGTTGGTGGACAGCTCAACTGTCTGCGTCGGAAAAGTCCAACTGGGAGAAATTTTTATTTAAAAACAAATTCTCCAATTTTTTAAATAACTGAATGCAAATTTAACAGTAACCAAGACACGTCAAAATAAACTCCCGTGTGAAATTTCGTCGAAATCCGATGAAAACTTTAGAAGTTATGCATTTTCTTTTTATTATTTTTAATGAATGTTTGCTGAAAGCCTGCATAGTCCATAGGAAAATTCTAAAATTCGGAATCGGCATAGTCCGGATCTCCGGATTTTCGAGCTTGTACTGTAATAATATTTCCATACCTGTGAACTACTACGGAATGTCCGTAGTTTCTACGGATTTAGTTGACTGACTACGGACCTCGCTGTCGAAACTACGGATTCTACAAATTTTCCTTTTTTTTTTTAAATTTTTATTGTTTTATGATATGCACGAGATTCTTAACCGGACTCGCGGAATTCCGCGTTTATTATTATTTTTTTGTCATCATTTAGTGGGTGGGAGGAGTTCTGTCTGGAGACGGTATTTCGTGTCTCAAAACTTTCGAAAACGGTAGTTGAATGGAGTTACAGTAATCGTAATTTTTTTTTCTCCCGATGTTGCCTTAGTGTAAAGTTTTATTGTTAAATATGATTTTATTGCATAAAAGTATTTCAGCTTGAAACTGTAGGCAACAATGTGCGAAAACTGGTTAGACGCCGCAAAAATTTCCCCATAACCTCAGACATCAGATTCTTCCATGAAATCGAGGAACTCCGCCTTTTTTTTTATTATTTTGGTCTTTCGCGAGATCAATGAACCAGTGAACACAATGGGGGGGGGGGGTGTTCGTCGGAGGACGGAATTTTTCATCTTTACGAAAATTTCGAAAACGGAATGTCGGCGGAGTTCAGATTTTTTCCACAATCGTAATTCCTTTTTTTTTTTTTTTGCGATGTTGCCTCTGCCCGGTATTATTGTTAAGTAATATTTAACAGCATAAATATTTGTATTTCAGCTTGAAAATAGCGGGAAAATTTCCAAAACCGGAAGTCGGACGGTACAAAAATTTATCCCGTAAGCAAACTCTCCTCCCCGCGCGATTTTCCCACTCTCCTGCATTGTTTTATTACTTCAGTTTCAACTTTTAAGAATACTATAACTGAAATATGTAAAATAAAACATACTGATATTATACTAAGCAATTTATAACAATAATTTAGTATGAAATATACAATTTGTATTTTTTTTTCAAAGTTTGGCCACCAAGTTTTTTTTTATGGCCACTAACAATTTTGGTCTTGGTGGCCAATGTCTACTAGCAAAATTTGTAAGTCTGGATCTTTAGGTGGATGAAACAGTTTTAAGAAACTGGCAATGTGGAACATCATGGAGGAGCCGACAGGCCTAGCGTCAGCGGTGAAACGGTTGACCAAGTCAATGAAAGTTTCCGACGAAGCTCCGGGAAATCCTTTCATAAAGCAAGCAGAGAACTGTGACCAATGCCTCCACATTGGTCAACACGTGTACGTAAGTGCCTAAATGAGCATTTCCCCAACAGATGGATTGGGCGTGGTAATCCCATTCCATGGCCTCCTGGCTCTCCAGATCTAACTTCATTGGATTATTTCATGTGGGGTTGTGTGAAAGAATGTGTCTATCAAATGCCTTGTACTGATTTGCAGGAACTGAAACAGCGTATCACAGCTGCTATTAATTCCATAACTCCTCAGATTCTTGCCAATACATGGCATGAAATCGAGTATCGCTTGGACGTACTACGAGCAACCAAGGGATCTCACATCGAAATTTATTAACTTGTGTAGTTACAGTGTAAGTTAGTACAGTCAGTTTCTTTCTATCTGTTTAATGTTTTGTTTTATGGCATGAAAACGAATATCGCTTGGACGTACTACGAGCAACCAAGGGATCTCACATCGAAATTTATTAACTTGTGTAGGCACATTGTAAGTTGGTACAGTCAGTTTATTTCTATCTGTTTAATGCTTTGTTTTATATAATTGTGTAATGTGTCCAATAATTCTCTGACATCCGACACCCTGTATATTTGTGCAGCAGGAAACTATGTTCAATCTACTATCAAGACAAAATATTTCTTACTTGATCGACTTCCCTTCAACTTAAAGGTTTGATTATTCAATATTTCAAGTTTTTAATTGTCATTTTTAGAAGTACAACGAAAGGAATACTGGATTATCAACTTTTTAACATATCAAGTGAAAACGAAGCCTAGGAATGTTTTAAGACTGAATATTTTACCAAATTGATTCCCTTTCAAATTGAAGGTTAAACCTTTCAATAGTTCATTGTTTTAGAAAGTACAATGTTGGAATCACAAGGCAATAAGAAGAAGGGTTGCCTAACTATTAAAACTAGAGAAGCCTAAAATCATCACGAAGTGACTGCTTGAAGTGATTTTGACGAATTCAAAAAAAAAATTTGGAATATCGCAGAATAATGCTCAATGTTCCTGAATACTCCATGAAAACAGAACATGAGTAATTGTTTTCATTCATATAATATTTTTCACCTCAATTTTATAGTATTAGATTGCATTCAACAATATTCGCTCTATGTTAGACAAAGAGGAAATGTTTCCCGCGGGCACTAAAACGTTCATATAACGTGAGAAACAGTACACAATACAGGGCATTTCATAAAGAATGTCCCGATTTGAAAAGTGGATATCTTGGCAACCACGAACCACCGATGAATGCGACTCTTATCATGTCTACGGACATGGCCCAGAGTTTGTTAGGACTACCGCTAGATAGCAGCACAAGCGTCCAAACAGCTGCTACGCTTAGTGAGTGAGAAGATGGCGTCGAGACAACAGAAGGCGTTTTGTGTGCTCAAATTTAGCAAGACCAAGTCCGTGATTACGGTGCAGCGTGCATTTAAACGGCGTTGCGGCAGTGCTCCACCAGTGAGCAAAAACATTCGTCATTGGTATCGACAATTTGAAGAAACAGGTTGTTTATGTAAGGGAAAGAGTCCTGGACGACCAACCACCTCAGCGACGAATTCACGAGGCGTTCCAGCGTAGCTCACGGAAGTCTACTACTCGCGCGAGCCGTGAACTTGCCATCCCTCATGTGCCTGTTTGCTGTGTTTTACAACGACGTTTGCTGCTGAAGCCGTACAGATTGCTACTGGTGCAAGCTCTTCGTGTAGGTGACAAAACACAATGAAAAGATTTTTGTGCAACTCTGTTAGAGGACATGGAGGACGACACCGTCGTAGAAAGGTTGAATTTTAGTGATGAAGCAACCTTTCATGTAAGCGGGAACATTTCGCGCCACAATGTTCGCGTATGGGGACTGGAGAATCCACATGAAACTCTCCAACATGAACGTGATTCACCAAAACTGAATGTTTTTGCACAGTTTCTGTTAGAAAGGTTTATGGCCCTTTCTTTTTTTGCAGACAACATGGTTATGGGCAACTCCTATCTTGCAATGCTGAAAGACTGGCTACTTCCACAGCTGCAGGACGACTCTGAAGATTACATTTTGCAGCAAGACGGCGCACCGCCACATTGGAACCTCCAAGTTTGTCGGTTTCTAAACGGCACGTTGTCTCAGCATTGGATTGGACGCAGGGAACCCCATGACTTGGCACTACACGCTCGGCCTCCAAGATCTCCAGACATCACACCATGTGCCTTTTTTTTTTATGGGGATACGTAAAAGACCGTGTTTGTGTCCCCCCTTTACCCGCTGACTTGGATGAGCTCCGAGCGAGAATCACGGCCGCAGTAAATTCTGTGACTCTCCACACTCTCCGGCGTGTTTGGGATGAATTCAGCTATCGGCTTGATGTTGTCTGTGCAGCAGGTGGAGGGCACATTGAGCATTTGTAATTGTGCTGAGTGAAACTTCAGACCTTCCTTCATACTTGGCTCTTTGTTTTGTAACTATCCCACATTTGCCTTATTAAATGTACTACTTTGAAATCTGGTCATTCTTTTTGAAACACCCTGTATATAGTTGACCAATATATATAATAATGGCTTATGTCTTGGTAATATCAATGTATGCAGATTGCTGTATGCTAAAGAGAGAGAGAGAGAGAAGAGATGCAGTCCTGTTGGCAGAGAACAAAGTGAGTTGCAGATTATGTTGTCCTAGATAGATGTACAGTTTGCGTGAATTTCAAACTGAGTATAAATAAAGGAATACCCCCCCCCCCCCCCCCAAAGTTATGGGTTTTGAGTGAGGAACTGTTAGTACTGAATCCATGCTCAGCCCTAAATGGTACAGAGATAGACGACCAGATAAATGAATTTGTATATTTAGGAAGCATGTTTGACAGAGAAAACAGATTACCTGGTGAAATTAGTAGGCAAGTAGTGAATTATCTTTGAAACAGAAAGTTATAGCTGCTTTAGGAGGATTTCACAGTAATGATGAGTTCTCAGAAAAGTCCCAAATGGCTATGTATGAAAGTGTAATTGTCCCTGCTCTGTATGGCAGTGAAAAAACCTGAGTACTGCAGAAGATATGCAGGTGTTGTCTGGGTAGTGGAGAGATGCATTACTTATGGGGATTTATGGAAAGACATGTTCTGATCTTGTGAGGAATGAAGATGTGTGGCAGATGTGTAAAATGATGCAAAATGTTAGTAAGCTGAAAGTAAATACTGTATTTTGAGGTGGTTTGGCCATGTTGAAAGAATGGGTTGTGATATGCTTACCAGAGTAGAGGAATGTAGATGTTATGCAGATAGTAATACGATAAATTACTCAAGTATCTCAATTGACAATGCAAAATTCTTGAGTTGGTGAATTATTACACTTTGATTTTCATTAATGAATGCAGAGTACTGTTCAGCAAATAAAAAATAACAACCTAAGGCAACATATTAGTGAGTTTACTCAATTTTTAATGCTTTATACAGGATGTCCAAGAATTATTAGACACATTACAAAATTGACCACCACGGCCATTCCATCTGTTGGGGAAATGCTCATTTAGGCACTTACGTACACACGTTGACCAATGCGGAGGCCTTGTTGGAAAACGACGTTGTCATATCTTTTGATCTGGGGCCTAGCGAAATTTTCTAGCATATCCAAGTAAATGTCACCATTTATGGGTTTTTTCACAGAAGAAGAAAGGGCCAATCACTTTTCTTTTTGATTGGGTGCACCACACATTAACTTTTGGAGAATCACGTTCCAGCTCAATAGCAGCATGAGGCGGTTCACTGCCCCATATCCTACAGTTGTGATGATTCACAATACCTGATACATGAAATGTGGATTAATCACTAAAAATTACGGTACTGAGAAAGTTTTCGTCATTTTCCACTCAATTCAGCATATCCACAGCGAAATCGTTTCGCAGAGTGTGATCATTTACATGCATCTTTTGCACTATTTGAATTTTATAAGCATGAAACTTTAATTTCTTGTGCAAGATATTGTGAACTGTCAATTTCGGAATGCACAGTTCTCTGCTTGCTTTACGGACGGATTTCCTGGGGCATTGTCAGAAACTTTCATTAACTTGGTCAACCGTCTCACTGCTGACGCTAGGCGTACCGACTCTTCCACGATGTTCCACATTGCCAGTTTCTTTAAACTGTTCCATCCACCGCTTAATTGAATTCGTTCACGGAGGATTACAACCATACTCTAAATGGTACCGTCTTTTAACTTTAATGACAGCCTTTAATTCCGCAAACCATAACACACACATCACCTTCTGCTGTACGGATGACATGACTACTGATTGCGCATTTCTCATACATTCCTCATCAGGCCCCACCTAGCGCCATCTATCGGAATCTCGGAATAACAATTCTGCAAAACAAAAATATAGAAACCGTGTTAGATTTAATACTTGACATCTAAAAACAGACAATGCTCATAGTTTTTTTTGTACATAATTTTGTTATGTGTCCAATAATTCTCGGACAACCTGTATTTGGATACAGTAATTGATTTAAGTATTATATTCGACATTTATAGCAAGGCATGCAGCACCAAAAGATATTATCACATACAACATGTGAAACAATAATTTTTTCGACAATAACCTATTATTGTTCGAATGAAAATATAGTAACCATGTAATGTTTAGGGTTGTTGGTCTAACAAAAACCATAATGAGATTATGACACTTTGAGTTTAAAACATGGTGCAACGTCATTTTGGCATAATACAAAAGTCCTTCAAAGAATTTGTTCTTGCTTTGATATAACTTTTTGCATGTTTTCACGTTTGTACATATCAGGGTGGTTTCTTTGTTGTTCCGTATGGTTTCATTTTGTTTTAGTTGAGTGTTGTAATGTTTCTGTGCAGTTTCGAGCATTACACGTAGTGGGATTGGCCCTTCCTGTAGGTGTGACTTTTAGAGTTTGTTTTAATTTTTACTGGTTAGTTTTTCATTTCTGTGATATCTCTGGATATACTGAATGTGAGTGTATATCCAGAGATATTACGAAAATGAAAAATGTTCAGTGTCACACGGCAGTGAAAGTGTTAAATGGCCTTTCAAAATTCTCAATATGAACTCTACACATGAAAAAAAAAAAAAAGAAAAAGTCAATTTTTCATCTGAATGCCATATGTAATCTGAAGAAAAAATCTCTGTGTCTTGAGCTTCTAATTTGACTTTCAAAGGCTTTTTTAAACAACAGAAAACTCTTATGATTTTGTTTCTTTGCTGTCAATATGGAAGGTAACATTGCCCATATATTCCAAATACAGTTATGAATCATAAGATATGACCCCTGTGTGAATTTTTCTTAGAATAAAAGTTCTAAGATTTGAGTTCCAATCACAAACCATGGTGTTACTAAACTTTCATGCAGGCTGACACATTTTTAAACAGAAAATGCTCACACAGAACATTTGTTAAACGCTAAATCATAAGTATGAAACTTTTATATCATTAAGTTATTAAATGGAATGGTAACAACTCATTTGGAATTTTAATTTGTATTTCTGAACTTTATTGTGACATAAGATTATTTTGTATCTCATAAATTATATATGCATTATTTGTAGGTGTTGTCAGTCCAGAGGGGTACTTCCTCCTACTGTTAAGGAAGGACAACTTTATGATACTGTTACTTTAAAGTGGTGCACTCCAAGATCTAATGCTGTGGGTGAGTTCACCATTTTTTTATTCATCATTTTTAAAAATGAATTGCATATTAAATAAAAATTGCCACTAAATACTATATTTGATGTGTATACATAATGAATCATGGTAAAGTGCAGCACATCCTCAACTATACACCAGAACTAACGTGACTAACCAAATTATCAATTACTTAGTATTTCTATAATTGTCGCCCAAATGAAACCGAGACTGTCAGTTTTCTGCCGTAAGGGTTTATACACTGAAGAGCAATTGAATTAGAGACAGCTGGCATGCAAATGTGGCGCTGTGGGCGGCCCCGTAAACGGAAACGACATGACGTATGCAACGATCCGACAATATAAGGAGTGATGCGATGGGAATCAGTAAGAGTCGGACGCAGTATGGGTAAGACCAAGGATCTAAGCGCATTTGATCGTGGGCAAATTGTCGGGGCCCGACTAATGGGTCACTCCATCTCGGAAGTCATGCAGGCACTGGGATTTTCACGAGCCACTGTGTCACGGGGGTGCACCGTGAGTACATTGAATCCAGTAAACCCATCCCTGCAAGGGCCAACTGCCATGGACAACAGCGTGTGGATGAGTGGGGTCATTGTTGGCTAGCTCGCATTGTAACAGCAGATAGACAGGCCACAGTGCAAGAAATCACTCTGCAATTTAACGCTGGTGCACAGAAACGTGTAAGCAGCCACACCATCCAGAACCATCTCACCGCTATGGGGTACAGAAGCCATCGTCCCACGAGCGTACCGCTGCTGACCGCACATCACAGGGTGCAAAGATTAGCATGGGCGCGGGAACATTGCCACTGGACCCTAGACATGTGGGGAAATGTTGCCTGGACTGATGAGTCGAGATTCACGTTGGTACATGCGGATGGCAGGATACGAGTACGGCGCAAACCACATGAAGCGATGGATCCTTCTTGCCAGCAGGGTACTCTTCAAGCTGGTGGGGGTGGCATTCTCGTCTGGGGACTGTTTACGTGGACTGAAATGGGACCTCTGTTACCTGTGACATCGTCCCTCACAGGTCAACGTTACTGGGATATCCTGGACGACCATTTGCTCCTGTTTGTGCATCTTCAACATCCCACTGGGGACCTCATCCTGCAACAAGACAATGCACTGTGCCATCGCTCCCGAATTGTATCCGAATGGTTGGATGAACGCTCCACCGACGTGACCTCGCTTCCTTGGCCAGCTAGGTCACCTGACCTCAATCCCATTGAGCACATCTTGGATGCCACTGAGAGAGATGACCCCTCTCCATGAAATCTTCGTGAACTGTGGGAGCTTGTTCAGGGGTCGTGGATCCATATGGCTTCCCAATGCTTCCGGTGTCTTGTCAAGTCCATGCCAAGACGATTCGCCGCCGTCATCAGGGCGAAAGGTGGCGCTACACGTTACTAGACAGTTATCTCTAATTCAATTGCTCTTCAGTGTATAATCCCTGTAGCCTCTATAATCTTATCCCACTCTTTATGGGGATGCTCTGAAGTGTATGGAGGGGGAGGGGGATTTGAACATACTAAGGATTAAAAAAAATAACAGCTGAATGCTAATCGCTGCCAGAATTTTGGAAACTTTAGTTTTCATGTTAGTAGAAAAGCTGTAGCAAAATCTGCTGATGGGTTGATATTTAAACAGCCAGCACCATTTTGCTATGGGCACTACTTTTTCTCTCACATTTTGGATTAACTCATCTCATTTTGTGAAAATAGCAACCATAGCTTAACCACTGTGTTAGTATCCATTGGTGTGTAGCCGCCAATTTCTTAGCAGCCTCTGCTATTTGCTTGATCATCTGTTGTCTGTTAGTGTGTACATTGGCCATAACCTTCGAAATGTTTTCACCCATGCAAGCTGCCACTGGCCGCACGCTTCATTTGTTGTCTTCAACCTCCTGTCAGCCTTCTCTGAAGCGTCGATGCCAATCAAATGTTCCTGACTGTCATACATGAGATTCTTCTGCGAATTCGCGGAATTCCGCTTTTTCTTCATCATTTGGGTGATGAAGAAAAAAGCGGAAGAGAAATTTTTCGGAGGGGGAAAGGACAGTATCTCGTCGTTCAAAACTTTCAAAAACGGAAGTTAAACGCAGTGAAAAAAATATCCGGTAATTATAATTTCTTTTTACTCACAATGTTGCCTGTGTCCAGTGCTGTTGTTACATATTTCAGCGCATAAATCTTTGTATTTTATCATGAAATTGTGGGCAATGATTTTCGAAAACAGAAGTTAAGGACGGCGCGAAGATTTCCGTATTGTTTTTTCAAGCATGAGTTTCTTCTGTGGATTTAAAGAATGCCGCCATTTCCGTTATCGTTTTGGGCATACTCAAGATCAATGCACAACTGAACGGAAATTTTCAGGGGGGGTGATAGTGGAGGACAGGGGTCGCGCTGCCAATTGCCATCTTTGCAACTTGCGAAAAAAAAAATTAGTTTTGGCGATGGAAAAAAAGCTTTGGCGATTGCCTTTTTGCACTATTATAACACTTTGGCGATAAAAAATTAAATCTGGCGAATAAATCGGTGAAAACTTTAAAAGACCCAGCGCGAGCCCTGGTGGGGAGTTGGATTTGTTTTCCGTTTGAGGACGCAATTCCGCTCTTTGAAACTTTTGAGAACAAAAGTTAGACAGAACGAAGATTTCTCCCATAACTTTTTTTTTTTTCGATGTTCCTTCTGTCCAGTATTCTCATGGATTCTTTATTCCAAAAATACTGCATTTCAGTTAAAAAATCAACGGAAGAGTTTCTGTAATTGGAAGTCGATCGAAGTGAAGATTTCTTTCCGTAATCATATTTTTTCTTCCTGCGGTGTTCTCATTATCCTGTGTTGTTAAATGCTAGTTTCTCCCATAAATATTTGCATTTAAGCTTGATAAGGGGTGTGTGTGTGTGGGGGGGGGTCAAAAAACAGAAGTGACGAAGTTTGAAAATTTCTTAGAATTCATGCATGGTGTTCAAAAGTACTCATATTGAAAAAGTTACGATACTTATTTAAAGTAGTGAAAGCTGAAATATCATACATTCATGGTCCTCATGCTGAAAGATTTTTCAGCATGAGGGTAAAATATTGTCATCTGAGGGAATAAAAGTAAAAAAAAACAATAATAAGAAAAGTGATGAAGGAATCATATCAACAGAGAAAGGAAAATTAAGCAAAGATTGTTGTGCAGCTGCATAGTCAACAAACGACAAATATGGCCATGTAACTTGCTGAGAAGAAAGCAACAGAAAAGGAAAATCAAGCTGATGTTCTAGCAAGTAAAAAAAACAACAACAGTGGTTTACATTTACATAAGTAAATTAGAGTGAACAATTCCATCTTGCTCATGCTGTGTTATATACACACTTTTTCATTGCATTTTCTGATTTTTCACCCGGTTAAAAAGTTCAGCTTTTTTGTTCCTTGGTTGGTCTCATGTATGGACTGTGACTGGCTGTTTTCGCCATAAACTCAAGAGGAGGTGGAGTGGCCATTTACGTTAAGGATACCTATCATGATTATACAATTAATAAAAACTTAACATTTACTGACTCTACCATAGAAATTTTGTCAATAGAAGATCAACACACTATTATAATGGTGTGCTATCGCCCTCCAGGATCAAATACAACTCAGTTCTTCGAAAAATTAACAGAGGCATTCAATTATGTGAATTTAACCGGGAAAAGGGGATTTTTATTGGGAGATCTCAATATTAATATTTCTGTTACTAATTCACAGACTCAGTACTTTGTTCAAATATTAACTGCTGCTGGATTTATCAATACAATATTACATCCAATGAGAATTACACCTAACACAGAAACGATTATTGATTTATCACTCACAAATGCTCCACAAGAGTCAGTTTTATCAGGAGTTATAAATTATGATATCAGTGACCATTTACCAATCTTCACAGTTTACACTTATACACATGTAGTGGAGAAACAGTTTATAAACAAACAAATACGATTAGTAAATTCTAATAATCTGGAAAGATTTCGAACCTGCTTCAAACTATAAATTGGTTAAATTTCCCACCAGCGGAAAATCCAAATATAACATATAACTTATTTACAATATTGTTAAAAGACTCATACGATCAAGCTTTTCCAATAATAATGAAAAGTAATAAAATTAAAAAAAATAGGAAACCATGGATAACAAGGAATCTCTTAAATTGAATAAATAAAAAAATAGACTGTATTCCAAATTTATTAAAAGTAAACTACAAGTCGACTTACAGAATTTTAAAACATATAGAAACAAATTGAATTCAGATATTCGGAAGTTAAAAAGAAATTACTACACTAATATATTCTCTCAAAATAACCCTAAATTAACATGGAAACATCTGAATCTATTACTGGGGAAAAATATCAGCCCAGTTACGCCGCAATATTTAACCAAATCAACTTATAAAATAACTGATAAACAGGCTATAGCTAATGAGATCAACAGTCACTTTATATTGTCACCACAATTGACCAAGCGACAACTTATATTCTCAGGAATCCACTTTACAAAATACCTACAAAATCTTTCAAGACTAAATACTTTTTATATGTCGAAAATTACAATTACTGAACTTAGTCATGCTTTAAACCAAATCAACACAAATGTCGGACCTGGCTACGATGAATTTTTTCCAATAGCCATACAATTTGTGGCAGATATCATAGTTCAGCCGTTGTTGCAGATCTATAACCTTATACTTGAAACCCGGAATATTTCCAGATGCCTTAAAAATCTCCAAAATCACTCCGAAATATAAGAATGGGTCAAAAAACGACATAAATAATTATCGTCCAATCGCAAACTTATCAATTTTTGCAAAAATACTAGAGAAATTAATTCATACCAGACTATTTTCATACATTCAAAGACATAATATATTTCATCACAGACAATTTGGATTTGTACCAAATAAATCAACTGAACTAGCATTATTACATACACAAAATATAATTCAACAAAATCTATTACAAAAACAAATAACAATAGCAGTCTTTCTTGATTTATCAAAAGCATTCGATACCCTAAATCATGATATATTACTTCATAAGTTAAATATTATAGGACTCCGGGGATCTAGCTATAAATTATTCAAAAGTTACTTGTCAGAAAGAATGCAATACACCCAGATTCATCAGAATCGATCCATATTACAAATCATAAACTGCGGGGTACCCCAGGGATCAGTTCTTGGTCCTTTATTTTTTAATTTATATATTAACGACTTATTTGCAGTATTAAAAGATAATGATACAATCCTATATGCAGATGATGTAACTATTATTTTAAAGGGAACTGATATGAATGAGCTTACACTAAGAACTAATACTCAGCTAAAATTAATAACAGATTGGCTGAATGCAAATGAATTAGTTGTTAATAATAATAAAACTAAATTAATGATTTTCTCTAATTCACAAGCTTCACATTTATACGATTTACCGATTCTGATGAATGGAGTCAGGATTAATAAGGTCTCAACACACTCTTATCTAGGTGCAACTATACACAATGATTTGAAATGGAACAAACACATTGAAAATTTAAGTAACAAAATTTCTAGAAATATCGGAATGGTCAGTGGTGCTTTGCCAAACTTAACACCAAAAGTATTAATTTCTATATATCATACTCTAATTCAAACACATTAATTATTGCATTTTAACCTGGGGACAAACCACACAATATAATATTCATAAACTACAGGTACTGCAAAATAGATTTATAAGACTAATAGATCTTAAAACATCAAATAATTTTCAACCAATCTTATATATTCGGTCAAAAGTGAACCCCAATATATATAATATTTTAACGATAAAGCAATTATATGATTATAACTTGGGAAAAATAATGTATAAAAGAATTAAAAATGGTATACACAATGATATAATAACACTAAATATACATACTCATTACCACAATACTAGGAATAGATCACTACTAATTCCAATGTTCCCACAAACTGAGAAACTTAAAATGAATATAAATTATAGTGGCCCAAAATTCTGGAACTCATTGCCCCAAGAACTAACATCAATTAATAATTTTAACTTATTTAAAATAAAACTAAAGGCATATCTTATGAAATAATTAGTAAACAATAGGCAATTTCGACTAAATGGAAGAAATGTGGGTTGGTATGATTATAGAGTGAGGTGCAAACGTTATTTGTTGTTTATTTATAAATATATATGTGATTATGTAGTGAAGTGTATATGATACTTGTTTGTTTAGATAAAATGAAGATTATTGTTAATGGAACACATTGTTATATGTGTTGGTTGTATAAGTACGTGTACCTACCATATATGTGTTGGCTTGCCTTTTCTGCTAAGCTTTAGGTTTTTTTGTATTCTGGGGAGAGGAGGGCTATGTCAGGCCTCACGGCCTTTTCCCTCCTTTTCCTAGTTGCTGTAGTGGGAACTGAAAGAATAAATAAATGAAATGAAATGAAATGAAATGAAATGAAATGAAATAAACTTGCTTCAACATCTCTTAATTTTCTGTTGGACTATTGTCCAAATGAACACGAAATTTAATGTTAACGTGCTGCTCAAAAAAACCCCATTTTTTATCAATCTACGAGCACTGCATAAATTGATTGAAATACCCGGATGTACCACAGTGAGCTCGTGACATAGGTGGACGAAACCAATTTCCCTGGGGGAGGGGGGGGTTAAATGTCATATCCAATAATCGCTATGGGTACCCAGCAAAAACAGTCTTGCTGGCCCAGCACCATGTTGCCGCTGCCAAACCGTCAATAAAATGTCCGGGCGGCCAACAGAAGGGGCCAGCAGTTCTGGCCAACAGCTGGCCAACATTTGGCACCCCGTCAGTTGCCATATGCCACGACAGGGTCATCAGTGGTCCATAACATGCAGTAGCTGCCACAAGTGGCCCTGCAAGCACGTGCCAGAAATGATGGCTAGCATAATGTGGTCCACTAGTATGCCGTTACTGGCAGCCAGCAACCACGTGACGTAACTGGTGGCTTGCCAAATCTTGTCCGCCAATTTCCCAGTAGTAGCCATAAGAATAATAAAAAAAAAGCAAGGATAACTGCAGTTTCCCAAAGGTAAAATTTTTTTTTCTACCCTTACAAAGCTTGTGAATTAACGCACTGCGCTGGGGAAATTTTATCAACAGACCGGGAAAACGCCCGTTAGCATCTGACTAGATTTGGACCAGGGCCGTTGGCGTGGCAGCTGAGCTCTCTACCGACCGGACTAATTTGCCACGCTCGAGCATATGCTTAAAGCTGTCTGTTTGGTATGCAATACGTAATCGAATGCTTCCCTCTTTCATTTTACAATATTGCGCGGTATTTTTCATGAAAGTCAGTTTCATATAATTGATAAATTAATTTTTTCAACGTAACAATAGTTTGTTTGTTTTTACCTTAAGGGAACTTCACTCATTTTCAAGGCGTGTACATACTTAGAGTCGCTTTCCAAAGTTTTGTACTGTCCTTGCAGTCTTGAAAAGAGATTGTTGAATAAATATATATTTACCCGAGTTCATGTCATATTCTGTTACATTTTTAATGTTGTGTCTTTCCTTTCTGTTGTCCGAAGCTACATTTGTTTTAAAGAGTAAAAGATATTTTATTTTACTTCTCGTTATTTTTAGAAGAGAATTCCTCCCAGTCTTGTGTATTCAACCCATGGATGAGTACACTACATAGCGTTGCTTTTTTTTTCTTTCAAATAATTAATGAATTTTGTACGCATATAATTCTTTTCTTTTTCTTTCCAACAAACGTTGTTGTAATGGTTTTCCAGGATATTTGTTTCAAGCGGTTTCAAATTTTTTCTTGTTATTCACCTGCTCCATTCCATGAATTGTTATTCATGGGAATGGAGTGGGTGTATTTCATGGCTGTAATCTAGTATTTCACAGCTTAATCTGATATCTTCGTCGACATAAAATTTCATTAGGAAATTAATTTGCCTCTCCACATATGGATTTTTTTCTTAACATCCACTAAAATAACACGATGGCAATAGCGTCGTCTTCAACTAACTGGTACCATGAGAGACACAGCAAGTGTTGCTTCCGCGCATGCGCAGTCCCGTTGCTTCCACCTGCTGTTGATGTTTCATTGGTTGCCAGCAGCGGGCCACTAGTGGCACTTGCTTGGAGGCCCACAATTCACGGCGATGCTGCAGGGCCATCAACGGCTCGCCAACTGATAGCGCTGCCACCAACGGACCACTACCGGGCCGTGAGCCGCAGATTTGAGCCAGCAGTGACCCATCACTGCCAGCTGGTGGCCAGCAGTTTCCCAGCACTTGTGTTTTTGCTGGGTATGCATTACATGTACTTTACAGTGCAGGCACAGTTAATGAACTTTGGATCCGGCTCTGTATTTACTGAAACATTAAAAACAGTTTCAGGATTTTGGAAAGCTATTTGTTCTAATCTTGCCTTACACTCAGGATTGACTTATCCGCTCAGCATTGTCCCTTGTCTGTAGGCAGTGGTGTTTATCGGAAGTTTGAAGATGAACATGAGAATGTCTGGAAGTTCATCAAACAGAGGTCATCACTCTTTCCACGTTTATAAGTGAGTCACAGAAAAATTCTCATTGGCCGCCACTGGGAATCAAACCCAGGGTCTTCCAGTTACGCGCCAGATATGCTTCCACTGCACCACAGCGGCCTCGAATTCCTCCATACTCAAATACATTAACTGCCAAGCAAATTGGCAGGTTGCTTCTTGGAGCCCCACACAATGCTGGGGATTCACCAAAGTTGGTAAGCAGCAATTGAACAAATAATTAGAAGACAAATGAATAATTAATACAGACATTTGATGTGTACCAGGAACATCAGAGGTCATTGCTCTTTCCACATTTATAAGTGAGTCAGAGAAAAATTCTCATTGGCCGCCACCGGGAATCGAGCCCAGGGTCTTCCAGTTGCGTGCTGGATATGCTTCCACTGCAACACAGCGGCCTCTAATTCCTCCAAACTCGCATACACTAACTGCCAAGCAAATTGGCAGGTTGCTTCTTGGAGCCACGCACAATGCTGGGGATTCACCAAAGTTGGTAAGCAGCAACTGAACAAATAATTAGGAGACAAATGAATAATTAATACAGACATTTCATGTGGAATGACCTCTGAAGAGCAATGACCTCTGTTTGATGTTAATGTTAAAAGATAATGTGTATGTGTGTAGCAGGCATGACTCAATTGGGAAACCATGATAAACACTTCAATATTTCACAGATTCTTTTACATTATCTGAGTTGTGGTGGGCAGCTTCAAGTTTAAATTCCAAAAGGGCACCTGCTAGAAGCAAATATAGTACCATGTTATAAAGTTTCTATGGGAACCAGTAAGTTGTGAGACAGCTGAGGACATTTATGTGACTTTGAACATGTATGCATTACCTTTTGGTACCTTCATGAAAATGTTCATATGATATGTGCACATCACAAGAAGCAGCATAACTTTTCTCTTCAGACTTTGTTATTCAAATAGTGGTAGCAATGTGTGTTTTCAACAAACATTTTGCTTTCTTGATGTTTGCAATGCATCACTACCAATCTTGAGGTGGTAGATCTATTTTACCCACAATTCACAAAATGGTTATGCAGGGTATGTTTGCCAATCTTGTTTTCACTATTAATACATTCCTTCTAAAAGAGGAAATGGCTGCAGCTAGATCTGGAAACAGGAAAAAGAAAGTTTGCTGAATCTTGTAGGGTTGTAGGGGTTGAACAAACCCCTACAACCCTACAAGATTACAGGTTGAACAAACCTGTTGTAAATGCGAAAATTAGTTATTCAAAAGTGTGCTCTATAATGTATGTAATTATTATAATTTATGCGTAGTCATAAAGAAATTATGCCGTGTTTCATGAATAAGAGATAGATAGACATGCCACATATTCATATGTGAGTGATTGAATTACATTTCTGGAAAGGACTTCGCTTTCTCACGGAGAAATTAACTTTCTTTTCGAAGCCATTGTTAAAAACTGTAAATGTCTAGTGTGGTTCAGATGGCGCCAACAAAGGGCGATTTGGACAATCATAACGGAAACACGGAATTACGAAGAGCACTTAGCGGCTACATAAAACAATCCATTTAGATGTTTCTCATTCAGCCAGACAAAGCTCAACGGCCAAGTCACCAGTCTGTCTGGGCGACTGTATTCTTTCTTTGTAACGAGAACATGTAGCCAATGTTGGTATATTGTACTGATGTATCTTTGAAGAGTTTGATTTCAAACGGCGGCAGTGAAGAAGATAATGACGTGCTGATCCCGTCCAAAGATAAGGACAGAAGGTGTGCATGATAGAGAAGGCCAGTCAGGTTGCAGCGCCTCAGGGCCGTGAGCTGAAACATAAGCTGGGTACTCTCCCAGGAGGAAGAGAAGGAGGTCACATGTACAAAAAAAGGGGGGTGGGGTGGAGTCAGAGTGTGGAGTGCGATGCACTGGCATTAGGACGTGGGAGCAGAGGTTCACATTCAAAATGGGTGAGAGGAGAAATGACGGAGAGTGCTTCATGATGATAGTTGTGATAACTCATGTTAGGTCGGTGCGCATGTACACCATGGTTTACCGAAATGAGTAACAGCGAGGAATGGGGAAAGCATCAAAAGTGTTAGAATCTCATTCAAATTTGCTGTGTGTGGGGAGGTACTGAGTGAAATAAGCTGACGACTTCCTGAGTGGAGGCGGGCCACAGTACATGGGCGATAACACTCACCCCTACACCTGTTGTTTTACTATATTTGATGTAGGAATACTTTGCTCATGTTTATTACTCAGAATAATCTGCTCTTTAAGTACCATGAGAACAATCCAATGTATTATATTACTGTAAAATTTAAATTCTGCTGTTATGAATATTTGAACATCATAAAAATTCATTCTGTTTTGAATCATTTTCACTAGCACTGTGTGACAATGTTTCAAAACAAAACAAATTGTTTTGTAACATTGTCACAGTTGTTTTGTTAAAAAACAATTCATTTTGTGTAGTATTTTGAACAAAACACTGTCAGCAGCACTGTATTTCTGTCTTTTTAGAGCTGCAGTATTGTACTTCTTCATTTCGAATCACTCCAGTTGATGTTAATGGACGGCCATCTTCTTGTCTTACAAACTTCCTTTTGAATGGTCAGTATTGTACCTTTCTTACCTTTGTTCAGATGTATTACGAATTTATAATTCATGATAGTTATTGTTGTATGAAGTACTTAAATAGCAACTTTGCCATTGTGTTATCGGTGTATTCACATTTTAAAAATTATTATTATTATTATTATTTTTAATTCCTGGGAAACTGCTGACTGCTGATGAGATAAATGAAACACCATTCCAGAGTTATATACACTGCTGGCCACCCAAAATGCAACACCAAGAAGGAAGCATCCGATAGGCCTGAAATTCGCAGTGTGGGTCGCCCGCGAGAGGACATGCAAACTATTAGCATTGCAGGGCATATGCAAATCATGTATGCCCGGCACACCACTGAGAAGCACTATAAGAAGGGTGCACATAAGGCGGGGTGTAAGCAGTGAAAGTGTGTTGTGCTGCTAGACCTGTGCGTGGGAAGCTTCCTGATGCCTTGTCGCAGAATACGGCAGTCATTCCAGCACGTTTCGGAGTTCGATAGAGGACGAATGGTGGCTTATCGTGTCAGCAGTTTATCGCACCGAGACATCGGCACCCTTGTGGGACGACATCCAGCCACAGTGAGGCGAGTATGGATTCCGTGGGTGCAGGAGGAACAGATGGACCGATGTGAGCGATTGCTGCAGCCGTGGCACACCACCAAACGAGAGGGCCGGCATGTTGTGCGGCGGGCATGTACGGCTTGCACCGCCACATCACGAACGTTAGCTCAGGAATTAGGGTGTGTTGTGCAACAGCCTGTGTCAGCACGAACTGTTCGACGTCGTCTGTAGGAGCGTGGACTTGTCGCACGGCGCCCATTGCTCCGATTACCATTGATGTTACACCACCGGCGATTGCGACGGCAGTGGGCCGTTGAAAGTTGCACCTGGACTACGAAATGGCATGACATTGTCTTCTTTGACGAATCCCGCTTCTGCCTGCAACACCACGAGGGTCGGATCTGCGGCGAGAGACTGCATGACGCCTGCATTATGCATTGACATACTGGTCCGTCGCCTGGCATTATGTTTTGGGGTGCAATTGGATATGACACCCGCACCCCTCTGGTACGCATCGCCGGTACACTCAACAGCCACCGCTACATCTCCGACGTTTTGGAGCCTGTAGTCCTCCCTTACCTGCAGGACCTGCCATCAGCCACGTTTCAACAGGACGATGCGCGCCCGCATGTAGCATGCATCGTGAAACAATTCTTCACGGCCCACCAGGTGTCACTACTGACGTGGCCCGCCTGTTCTCCCAATATGTTGCCCATCGAACACGCCTGGTTGCTGATCGGCAACCGAGTGGCCCGGCAAGCACCACCCATGATGAACTGTGGCAACATGTGGAAGCAGCCTGGACCGACATGCCACAAGCCCACATCCAAAGCCTCTTTCGTTCGATGCCGTGGTGTGTGTAGCGGCCATTATTGCCAGCCATGTGGGTCACATGAACTATTGATGTCTGTGTGTTCCGCAAGTCGCACGGGCCTGTAAACTCAATCGTTTCATCTTTGTATCTGTTGTTATGTGTCCAGTAAATCTAGCTTTGCTATCTCGTGTCCTTCTTGGTGTTGCATTTTGGGTGGCCAGCAGAGTATATATATTTTGTTTGGGGGACACACGATCGGACCCACATTATATCCAGCTTCCACTGTAACATTTTATTTTTTTCAATCTGCTAGCAAAAACTATCTGCAAAATCCGCTAATAATTTGAAAACTATCTGTGTACATTTACATTCTGCAACTCTGATCCCATCACCATTTATTGCATACATTGTGATTCTTCGCTTGAAATTTAAAAGACACAGTTTTGATGGGATGAAAAGAATATTTACGTTTGCCACCCTCGCAAAGATAATTGCATCACATCCTTTTCAAATTCTTGTTTGGTCTCTTCCTCCTTATGGCTTCTCTGAGCTTCTTGAGTGTCTCAATGTACCACTCGCTGGTCACGGTATGGCCGTGTTCCAGAAAATCAAGGAGAATGAGACCCCTGTCACTCCAAAAAACAGTCACCATGATTTTGTACTGATTGCTTGCTTTTGAACTTCTTAAGCTTCGGTGAAGAGGTGTGACACCATTCCATGGATTGATTCTTTGTTTCCGGATCATAAAAATATGTCCATGTTTCATCCACTGTCACCAGATCGAAAAAAAAAAAAAAAAGTCTGTCTTCATTGGCTTCAAATGCTTCCAGCAGATCAAAGCAGACTTGCACCCATCTCCCCTTCACTGCCGAGGTACCCACTTTGCACACACTTTCCGATACCCTAAGTCTTCCACCATCTTCTGTTTGGCATTGTGACCACAGTCCAGTTGTGCAACAAGCTCACAGAATATGACTCATCTCTCCATGTGAATCAGCTCATCCACTTGCTGATGGTTCGTGTCAGTGGTCGCAGATGATGGTCTCCCATGGCGTGGTTTGTCTTCAACGCTGGTTTCCTCTTCTTTGAATTCTTCATCCATCTGTGCACATTGCTCTTGTTGTCAATGGTGTCATCTCCATAAAACTTCTGTAGGCTTCTGTGGATGTTGGAGAGCACCATAATTGGTCAAGAACTCAATTATGGCACGTTGCTTATGCTTGGATGCTTCGAATCCATTATTTACCTGCAATGAAGAAGGGTTACTATAGAGGAAAAGTTATGGCCATGTTTACATTACTTTTGGCACAACCCTTGTAGTTTGTCAAGCTAAGACATGACAACCAACAAGAAAAGCACACCGGACCAAAAATTACAAAATGCTCATTTATATTGGTTGATATGGGGTTACATAACCATGAGCTCGAAACACAGCCTTGATTTTCTTTGGCATGCTAAATATTTAACCGGAATTATCCAGGATAAATTTATTACGGTACATTACCTTTCAAATTTTCGATCTATACACTAGATCATAGTCAGGAGTTCTTGAGTCTTACCACTTCTACAGATCTGGTGACCAAGCCTGATAGATTTTCCATCCAGCATGGTCATTGATGTTGCCACCTTGTGTCTTGTAAATTTCATACATGAGATTCTTCCGCGAATTCGCGGAATTCCGCTTTTTTAGGCATCATTTTGGTCATTCTCGAGGTCATTGCAAAAATGAAGAGAAATTTTTCAGGATTTTTTAGGGGGGTCGTCGTTCTATAGAAAAATTAAAAAAAGCGGAATTCCGCGATTCCGCTTTTTGTGGAGTAAAATAACTAAGCGCTTTCTAGCTGAAAGCGTTGCTTTTGGAGCAGACGCGGGGGCAAGAAGAAATGTTGGAGGGTGGAGTCAGGAGCTCAATTCATTTAATGCTGTCAACAATGGATGGGTTGTCAGTCACTTGAGCATCGCAGCGCAAAGGGTGGATGGAAGCTCCGCCTACTTCGTGCGTTAGGGAAACTCCCGCAGCCCTTTCCGTGTCTTGCGGGAAATCGCCACTCTGCATTCTATCAGGGCCAAACTATCCGCTTGATTCTATCCGTGACGTCATCGCCAGAAACTCTTGTAATTTGCAAATGTACCCGAATGCGTTCCCGCTTTTCTGAGATCGTTGGAGAATCGAAGCTCTCGTGAATCCTCTTCCTACGGAGGATGCCAAAAAATACGGAATCTCCGTAATTATTAGGGATTTCCCCCGGGATTACGGGTGACTAACAAAAAAATTATGGATATTCAGATTTTCGCTGCTATTAAGAAAGTTTTACTGATTTTGTAAATAATCGACGTAAAAGCCTCTGAACAAAGTTCGTAACACAGCCCTTTGTCTTTTTTTTTTTTCTCTTCTCAGGTGCTGGAATTTGTTTTGCTTGTTTCAAAGTGTGAACAAAAAAAAAAAAAAAAAAATGCCCGTCGTGCTTCTTTCGCCGTGGCCCGGGATTACGTCGACCTGAAGCGTCTAAATAAAGTTTGTGACGCAGCTTTCTTTTCTTAAATTCGTTCTACTGCTCCGCCCCCGAAGAGAAGGAATTTGTTTTGCTTGTTCGAAAGCTAAGTGGAAAGGAAGAATGGCGCCACGCCGCGGGATTATGTAGGCCTGGTGGTCTTCTTTTGCCGTGATCCGGAATTACGTTAGTTGGGATGTGCTTCTTTTGCCGTGATCCGGAATTACGTTAGTTGGGATGTGCTTCTTTTGCCGTGATCCGGAATTACGTTAGTTGGGATGTGCTTCTTTTGCCGTGATCCGGAATTATGTTAGTTGGGATGTGCTTCTTTTGCCGTGATCCGGAATTACGTTAGTTGGGATGTGCTTCTTTTGCCGTGATCCGGAATTACGTTTGTTCGCATGTACTTCTTTTGCCGTGATCCGGAATTACGTTGGTTCGGACGTGCTTTCACTGTTGCCCGGAATTGCTTCTGCCCGATGCCTCTGAACCATGTTCGTGACGAACCTTTTTTTTTTTTTTCTAAGGAGGAGGAATGTGTTCTGCTTGTTTGAAAACTTAGTGGAAAGAAAGCACGGCGCCCGGCTAGGATAACGTCGGCCCGAAGCCGCTGAACAAAGTTCGTGACGCAACTCTGTTTCTTTCCTTTTTTTTTTTCTAAGGAAGAATGTGTTTTGCATGTTTGAAAGCTAAGTGGGGGGGGGGGGGGCACGGCTTTGGGCCAGTATTACGTCGGGCCGAAGCCTCTAAAAAGTTAGTGACGCAGCTTTCCGTTTTTTTTTTTTGTTTTTTTTTCCATTCTTTCTCTCTAAGAAGGAATTTGTTTTGCTTGTTTGAAAGCTAAGTGGAAAGAATGTGTCATGAGAGGCTCAAAAACAGGGTTAAAAACAAGAATTCGGCAGAGAAAATTTCCCCACTTGCTTGACGTTGATGGAGATTCATGTCACCATATTCACAATGCAAGCAAAAAATTTTGCAAGCCATTTTATAAGGTTACATTGAGAAATACTTTATTGACTTCTTCAATGACTAAAAACTAAGCTGTGGATATATGTTTCTAATTCTTGCAAGTTTCTAATTGCTTGACTAAATTCACAAACTTTCCTAGACAAATACTTTTCACCTCAGGATTTAGCTAGTAAAGATTCACATGTAAGTTTTAAATCTGATTTTTTTTAAATATTTCATTTTATTTTGTTCTTAAATCCCTACTTGTCTATTGTGAATATAATAATGTGCTTCACTTTAATATTTACTTACATAATTTACAGAAAATAATTCCATATGGCTAGCGTACTCCTAAATATTGTATATATGCTGTATTTGAATTTGCTCATCGCGCGTTCGCGTGTCCCAATTTTCCACCCAGTTAAAAAGTTCAGCTTTTTTTGTCATCGGCCGGTCTCATGTATGAAATTTCCAGGGATTCCTCGAATTTCCGGATAATTGCATGGGATTGATGTTTGATCACTTTTAAGGAGTCCCAGTCCATTTTGTGGCCAGTTTGTTGTACACTGAAGAGCAATTGAATTAGAGACAGCTGTTGTTATGCAAATGTGGCGCTGTGGGCGGCCCTGTAAACGGAAACATCATGACTTATGCAGCGATCCGACAATATAAGGAGGAATGCGATGGGAATCAGTAAGAGTCGGACGCAGTATGAGTAAGATGAAGGATCCAAGAGCATTTGATCGTGGGCAAATTGTCGGGGCCCGACGAATGGGTCAATCCATCTCGGAAGTCGTGCAGGCACTGGGATTTTCACGAGCCACTGTGTCACGGATGCACCGTGAGTACATCGAATCCGGTAAAACCATCCCTGCAAGGGCCAACTGCTGTGGACAACAGCATGTGGATGAGCAGAGTCATCATCGGCTAGATCGCATTGTAACAGCAGATAGACGGGCCACAGTGCAAGAAATCACTCATCAATTTAACGCTGGTGCACAAAAACGTGTAAGCAGCCACACCATCCAGAACCATCTCACCGCTGTGGGGTACAGAAGCCATCGTCCCACGAGGGTACCGCTGCTGACTGCACATCACAGGGTGCAAAGATTAGCATGGGCGCGGGAACATCGCCACTGGACCCTAGACATGTTGAAAAATGTTGCCTGGATTGATGAGCCCAGATTCACGTTGGTACATGCGGATGGCAGGATACGAGTACGGCGCAAACCACTTGAAGCGATGGATCCTTCTTGCCAGCAGGGTACTCTTCAAGCTGGTGGGGTGGCATTCTCGTCTGGGAACTGTTTATGTGGACTGAAATGGGACCTCTGTTATCTGTGACATTGTCCCTCACCGGTCAACGTTACCAGGATATCCTGGGCCACCATTTGCTCCCGTTTGGGCGTCTTCAACATCCCACTGGGGACCTCATCCTGCAACAAGACAACGCACCCTGCCATCGCCCCCAATTGTATCTGAATGGTTGGATGAACAATCCACCGACGTGACTTCGCTTCCTTGGCCAGCTAGGTCACCTGACCTCTATCCCATCGAGCACATCCGGGATGCCATCAAGAGAGATGTTTGAGGCTCTGACTCTCCTCCATCAAATCTTCGTGAACTGTGAGAGCTTGTTCAGGGGTCTTGGATGCGTATGGCTTTCCAACGCTTCCGGTGTCTTGTCGAGTCCATGCCGAGACGAATCGCCACGCCGTCATCAGGGCGAAAGGTGGTGCTACGTGTTACTAGACAGGTATCTCTAATTCAATTGCTCTTCAGTGTATGTGAATGTCCAGTTTGCTCCACGCCGTGAACAACTGGTCCCACAGAACAGTCAAATTGGGAGGGTGTTATTGTCTCTTCTTAACATCCCATTCGAGCATGTCCCAAATGTTCTCTATAACATTGAGATCAGGCAAATTGGCGGGCCAGGTGAGATGTGGGACGCCGACCTCATGTTCTGCAAACCAACCCTGCACAATTGCAGCTCAGTGGACAGTGCAGTTGTCATCTTGATAACGTGGATCTGGAATGGCGACATCTTGGAGGAACTGGATATATGGCAACACCTCGTTATCCAACAGTTTCACGTTGTCCACCGCTTTCATGCCATTAGACACATGAACTAAGGGACCCACCCCAGCACTGCATATACACACCCCAAAATATGACCCCCCCCCCTTCTGTACAGCCCTTTGCACACACTCTGCGTTAAAGGCTTCTCCGGCCTTCCGCATGACCCTGGATTGACCATCAGTGAAATACAGGCAGAACCAGGATTCGTCCGACCAGATGAATCATCGCCACTGTTTTGTGGTCCTGTGTCGGTGTTCCCTCGCTCATTCCAGCCAGTTTTTCTTGTGTATGGCAGACAGCTTGGGGTGTTCCCTAGCTACACGACTGAATATTCCTACACCATGCAGTTCTTGTTGAAGCGTTCGTTCGGAAACAGGCTGACTGGGTCCTGTATTGTACTCTTGCAGCAATTCCTGCTGGGTTTGGAACCGTTTTGCGTTTGATAATTGCCCCAGACGTCGACGATTATGGTTGCTCATGATGGTTTTACTGCCACAGCTGCTCTGATGGGAATTGTCTCTGGCCAACTTTTTCCACGCTAAATGAACACTACTGACTGCAGACTTGGACACGCCAGCTAACTCCGCCAGTGAATGACCATGTTCACGACCAAAGATGATAGCTCCTTTTTACCACTCTGTTACGTCACCTTTTCTACCCATGTTACTACCTGTAAGCAACAATAAAACTGAATAGGCATGCACGTCTTACAAGGCTGAAAAAGTAACAAGTAACATACAATACTTTCCATTCCATTATATACACGCATTTTTCTCTGCCTGACCAGTTTCCATCTGTTCCTCCGGACGACAGCATTCCGTAATTTTTTGTCCGGGGTTCTTACGTATTTGTCTCTATGTTTATGTTTAATCTCAGGAAACCCTTTGCAGAAGCATGAGCATGGATTTATTTGGCTTGCAGTGATAAAGCTATAGGCTTGAGCGCATGTCACGTATAGTTTGTGCAGTTTGAAAGTGGTTATTCATATTGCAGTGTGGATGTCAAGTAGCATAGTGGATGGCCGAAGGAGACACGAAGAACAGGTGTGCAGAGTGCAGACATACTTCGATGATGATTCCATGCAACCTGCTTGTGCAAGTATGACATGTATTTAACCATAAAATGGTGGAAACTTATGCCAAGCCTGCCGTTTTTACGGATATTTGGGTGTTAAAACGGATGCACGGAAAAATGCTGAATTTTACGGATTTTTTTTCTCTTTTAGTTTCTAAAACATAAATATGTGGAAACTATACATAATATCTAAGGTGTTTTACCTGATATTGTCAAAGTATTTCTCACATTGTTTGCTCTGTGAGGCACGTGCTCCCGGCCCCAAGAGGTCTCGTACGTTACAGACTTTTGGTTAGTTATAAAAAAATTCAGAAATAAAACGAGGTTATATATTTTCAGTTCCACATTCATTCACTTGCACATTCAAACGTTTAAAATTTACTATTAATTAAAAGATTTTAGTAGAAAGAGTTATACTCATCGGGTCAGGAGACGTCTCACACGTGGTTCATTGGTTCATTGTTTGGCGGCGCTTTCTGCGGTATGTTTACCGCCGTCTTCGGGCCATTATTTCTACACGAGGGTTCTTTGCGTCTGTGGTTTTGGAGTTGCCGGTCCACACATGCGAAGAACCCTCGTGTAGAAATAATGGCCCGAAGACGGCGGTAAACGTACCGCAGAAAGCGCTCGCCAAACAATGAACCAATGAACCACGTGTGAGACGTCCTGACCCGATGAGTATAACTCTTTCTACTAAAATCTTTTAATTAATAGTAAATTTTAAACGTTTGAATGTGCAAGTGAATGAATGTGGAACTGGAAATATATAACCTAACCGTTTTATTTCTGCAAATTTTTTATAACTAACCAAAAGTTCGTAACGTACGAGACCTCTCGGGGCCGGGAGCACGTGTCTCACAGTGCAAACAACGTGAGAAATACTTTGACAGTATCAGGTAAAACACCTTAGATATTATGTATAGTTTAATTAAAATCACGTTTATAACACAAGACAACCTATAAGGTAGTCTCATGAATTGCATTTTTCGTAATAAATATGTGGTACCGATTCTTAACAGGAAATTGCCTTTAAAACTGTGCCTTGAGCTTTCAACTCACCAGAAATACACCAGGCTTTTGGTTTGAACTGGATTTCCTCAGCTTTGCTAAAAGGAAAAAAAAAACCTGTTCATTAGTTGACTGACAGCCGGGCCCCAACGCGGCATGATGATTAATAAGGTTTAATAAGGAGCCTACATTGCCGCAACTGAGCTTCCCCCTCACTGAAAGAAAGGAGTCTCCCACCACTATTGTTTCAGGACTATGCATAAAAAAAAAATGCAAAAATTAACTTTGTGAAATCTTCACAAAACTGGCTGAAATTTTGATCAACACCATGAATTGGTAATAGGAACAGACCTTCCAAATTTTGCCGGAATCGGTTACAAACTTTTAAATGGAAATTTTTAATCATCGGCCCCAACTCAGCGTGACTATAAATAAGATACGCACATCTCTGCTAGTGAACTTCCCCACCTCCACCGAAAGGAGGGAGATGGTGAAGTCAGTCTCATGCTACTATTGTTTCAGAACTATGCATAAAAAAAAAAAAAAATGCAAAAACTAACTTTGCGAAATCTTCACGAAAGTGGCCGAAATTTGGATCAACACCATGAATTGGTAATAGGAACAGACCATCCAAATTTTGCCGGAATCGAATTACAAACTTTTTAAATTAGCCGTGGAAATTTTTAATCATCAGTAAACAGAAAAATAGTATGCACAGAAATAGTTAATAAAATTTCGAGGGCTAATTTAAAAAGTTTTTAATTGATTCAGGCAAAATTTGGAGGTTATGTTCCTATTAGCTGTTTATGGTGTTCATTAAAATTTCAGTCAGTTTCATAGAATATTCACAAAAAGATACGTTTTTTACTTTTTTTTTATCCAAGTCTAATAAAAATCCTGGCCCATCTGCCAGAGACCCCCCCCCCCCACACACACACACAACAAGCGCACATCACTGCTTCGGTTACGAGGGTGAAGCGTACAGTATGTTTGCAAGGTGGGGAGGGAGAAATTTTGAGGATTCTTTCGCAACTCATACAAGTTGGTTTCATGGCCACAGTTGAAGAGTTCAGAAGTGGTTTTATTAAGCAAGATGATATTTACATGGCTGCAATAGCACCAGCAGAACATAACGGATACTGATAAAAGGTAAAAACGCCAGCAAGGCGGGAGAGCATACTGCCTGCAAAAAGACAGAAGAGTTTGCATTGATGGCTATAAAATTATTGGAAGGAATCTATAAAAGTAAAAAAAAAAATCATTTGAGCTTTTTTTTTATCATTTGGAACATTTAGATGCAGGAATATTGATAGGTCACAAAACGCAGTCTGCTTACAACCTGCAATTTGACCTCACCAGAGAAAAGAAATTTTTTTTGTAATGTGAGGAAATTCTATAAGGAAGGGGAACAAGAGAACTTTATCATCTCTTAATGATGATTTCTAAAAAGCAATACAATCCTTGATTATTGCCACAAATCAAGGGACTAGCAAAAAACAGAAACTTGCTATTAGATTTTGAAATATCATTGGTGAAGATGATATGGACAAACTTAATTACTGAATTTATTGCATATTCCCCTTGGGAACCACAAGAAAATCTAAATATTGACTCACACTGGCACAAAGTATCTGAACACAGTGAGAATGGTTAACCAGTATACCAAACACTCTCAAAACTAGCAAAGACCATGCTAATTCTGCCACATAGTAATGCTGCTGTAGAAAGAGTATTCAGCAAACCTGAAGATAGTGAAAACTGCACACAGATCATCATTAGAAATCTCCAGTGCTGAATACCTTCTTGCACTGCAGAATAAGAAAAAAATTGGGGGAAATTTTCAAACCAACTGAGGAAACAAAGCAAGAAATTTGAAGAAATGAGAAAGGTGTTAAGCAAGTACCCTGTTTTGAAAAAAAATATAGAGAGAGAAGTGACATTAATAGTTTGTGTATTCACTGTTTTGCATAGGAAATTTGAGAAAATTACATTGCTTATTAGCTTATGTATTCTATTTTTATAAAGCGATGAATTGAAAAGTGATTTCTTCCTCAGCTGACTGTTTGCACTTTGTGATTAAGTTTAAAAAATATTGTGAACTCGAATTTTACAGGAGTTTTTTTTTTTTTTACGTGTTACAGGATTTTTTACATATTACAGGATTTTACAGAATTTTTTACTGTTGGTGGGAGGATTTTGAAACTAATCTTGGTGACTTATGCATAAACCTCATAATTCCCAAATCCTATCCATTTCCACAGCATGTTTTGCACTCCCACCAATACTGAGCATTTCCCCCATTGCTTCTGAGATTTTCTTCTGCATCACGAGACAGTCTTGGAATCAATCACATCAGAGAAACAGCCAGCCACACCCAGCATCAGTGTCTGGTTCTCTTGTGGACTATAAATGAAAAGTTACCCTTACATTAACTTATTGTTATATAGTGAAATTTATAGTCCTAAAGACCCAGTTGTATTATTTTTCTGACTCGTATTGCATGCCCAAACTTTTACCAGAGTTCAATAAAACTCATTTGCATAATTTCTTTACGATTTTAGGGCGAGCTGTGATGTTAGAAATGCCTCGAAAGTCTGGCTCTAAAGTGATGTCTCATATGCTTTCCAGTCATGGTGGTGAAATATTTATTCATACCTTAGGCACTGGCCGATCTATACTTGAAGACCCACCTTCTATTAGTGAAGGTTCTGGTGGCCGTGTCACAGATTATCGGATAACGGTATGTACTCTTTATTCTAACTGAAGAAGGTATTGATTTCTTTCATGCTGTTAGTTCCTTTTCTGATTTAACATTTTTAAGTTGCATAAGCATTTAAAAACAGGAATATTATGGTGTCAATATATCTTATTTGACTTGATCATAAATAATCTAAAGCAACTTTTATGGGAATTTTACTAGGAAATTTTTTTCATTAACAGCAAATTTTCGGAGGAAACTCTTCTCCTTCTTCAGGCTGTCTTGTTGTTGTCACTTTTTACTTGTCACTATCACAGTTATGGTTTACCTTGAGGGTTACGGTTAACCTTGACGGTTTAGGTTATTTTTCAACAAATCCTGCCAGATGTTAGGCAGGGAAAATCCTTTGCAGTCATTTTTTGATGATGGAATTTTGATTTTTCTCAATCTCTATTCCTTCTTTCAGTTTTCTTTTTTGGAAATTGCTTTGGAAACTGATTACTTTAAGGGAATTCCAATTCATGCTGTGCCCAGTTTCTCTAACATGCCTATCTAATCCAGTCTTGTTGGAGCAATTTTTTATAGCTGCTTTATGCTCAGCTATACGAGTTTCTAGTCTGTGACCTGTTTCACCTATGTAAGATAGTCCACAACTACAATTTACTTCATAAACTACTCCTTGCATTTTTAAAATATCTTCTTCTCTTTGTACTATTTTAGGGAAAAATTTTTTTAACTTTGTTCTCTAAACTTGGAGCTAGCCTAATATTGTATTTCTTACTAATTCTCTTTTAAACACTCAAATAAACCTTTGTGATAAGAAATTTTTCTAGTGAATTTTACTTGTTGCTTTTGTGGGTTCTTCGTACCATTAAAATTCAGAAGCTTCTCAATTTCTTCTTTAGGATAGTTATTCTCTGCAAGTATGACTTTAAGCTCTTCTTTATGGGCTTCTTTTTTATCTGCAGTAGGAAACTATTTTATTAATTTTTTCATCATAAAGTTCACATAACATTACGTGAGTACTAGGAGTTCTTCACGAAGACGCTTTAACGTCTCTAAGTCTTCTGTTATGCACGTTATAAGTGGGGTACAGTCTATGGCAGTGCATTAAGTTATTCAATAATTTTCAGGTATAATTCAGTAAAAAAGGTCCTAAACATGTTACCTGCTGAAATGTGGCTTCGGTCCCGTATCGGTAGTTCGTTCCCAATAAGCGCATGTTCTGTTCAACAACATTTAAATATGCGTATTAACTACACTATATTGCATGTATTTATTGTGTGGCATAAAGTATGATTAAGTTAACATAAAAACGTTATCGCTTCTGTACTTCACGTTATTTTAGGTTTAATATATAGTTCTTTCTGGCATGACACTATGCTTAATGAGAATTGCATTATAAAAGAACATATACAATTCATGAAAAAATAAATAATAGGGCTACTCACAATGTTCCCAACATGTTATGTACATAGGAACAGCTTCTTAGCTTTTGTACCACTACACCGCCCGTCGTCGTAATTCCGAAAAAATTCCTGTGCAAAAACTTTCTTGCGTCGTAGAACATCACGAATGACAAAAAGATCAGATAACACGAATCATGATAGTAAAAAGGTATATAGGTGAAATGAAGCAAAAGAAAAGAATAAGATCAACGCCTTCAAACTACACAACTATACCAATTTCAGAATATTTCAATGCCATTCTCAGTGGTACAAGCTATTACATACAAGTCATGTTCGCATGAATGCACTTACAACCATGCTGAAGACACCTAAGACGCACTGGCCGCACCCTTCAGCAGCAACATACAAAGCATCGTGGTATTAAACGTCAGAGGCACCATCTAACACTTGAGAATGGTGTCTTTGTTCCTTTGCGCAATCAACTTTATCATTTTGTTTTTTCCTTTTTTTATATGGAAATTGTTTCTTTAAATTTTTTTCAACCTCAACATGTTCGATATCGCTTGGAGTAGTTAGCTGTCTGCGTGCAGGTAACACCCGAGTATGTACTAGTTATAATGCACCCTTATTCTGCTTCTTTGTTGAGAGCCTTTTTGGTCCAAAGTTGTATCATACCCTCTGTATGGTTGTAGTGGTGCCCAGCCATTAGGAGCGATAGAAGACTTCTCTCAGAAAAATTGCGTAAGGACAGCGAAAGTCACACGCTTTATTTGTCTTTGAAAACTCTACAAAACAACATTCTTACATTTGAAATTGGATGCTTCGTTGTGGAGTTATTGTCGATGGTATCGGAAAGGAATGATCAAAAATTTATCTGTGAGAAATTGTCTTAGGACAGCGAAACTCGTGCAGTTGATCTGCCCATGAAAACTGTATAAAATGGCGTTTTTACTTTTCTAATTGGATATTTCGTATTAGAGTTATTGTTGATGGTATCGGAAAAGAAACAATGGAAGATGTCTCAAAAATATGTGTTAGGGCAGCGAAACTCACGCAGTTTATTTGCTTTTCAAAACCCTACAAAATGGTGTTTCTACTTTTGGAACCGAACGTTTAGTTGTGGAGTTATTGTCGATGGTATCGGAAAGGAACGATCGAAGATTTCTCGGTGAGAAACTGCTGTAGGACAGTGGATTCTTGAGCTCGTAACTAGCCATTTCTGTGCCCGGGTCAAACCACATTGATATTGCGGCTTCCCACTGATGTCGTTAAGAAGGAAAAAAGTTTTGCCGTGTGAAATATTATTGGGTATATAAATAAGTTTTGAGGAATTTGAGGTGAACAAAACACGTTGTTGGAGAACATAAACAATATTTTAATATTAATCGAAGTATGCTCCCTCTGAAGCTACAACTTTACCCAATATTTCGGGCAGTGAACGTATGCCCCGAAGGAAGAATTCCAGTTCCTTGGAAGAGATCCAGTTGTCCAGCCAATTTTTGATGTCTTCATAAGAACTAAACCGTTCTCCAGAAAGTGCTGACTGCATCGACCGGAACAAATGGTAATCTGATGGCGCAATATCTGGCGAATATGGCGGGTTAGGTAGAACTTCCCAGTCGGATCCTTCTAAGTACTTTTTCACAGGTCGAGAAGCACGTGGTCTTGCGTTGTCATGCTGTAAGATGACTTTGTTGTGTCTATTCTCCCATTCCGGCCGTTTTTGCATGAGAGCTCGTTTTAAACACGTTAATTGGGTTCAATACCGATCACCAGTAATAGTTTCTGACAGTTTCAGCAGTTCATAGTGGATCACACCCTTCTGGTCCCACCAGATACACAGCATTACCTGTGAACCATGGATATTGCTTTTTGGCGTTGAAGGACCTGGTTCACCTGGCTTCACCCATGCTTTCTGCCGTTTAGGGTTATCATACCATATCCATTTCTCGTCGGCAGTAATAATACCAGGGTGCGCACGCGTGCTTGAAAACCTGGAAAGTCCTGGAAAATCATGATTCCTTTTTCAAGGCCTGGAATATCCTGGAAAAACGGTGTTTTTTTTAATGCTGTCTTGAAAAGCCTTGAAATTTGAAATTACTGCTTTAAAAAATTCCCTTTTAGGAAATCTTGTTACTGTTACCCCTTCATTTTTTAAAGTTCCTCTCCTCTAGTCTCAAAGAAACTGCCGGCAACAGTCCAGTGCCATAAAATTGGATGATTACTAGTAGGTCTGTTAGGAAGGGGAGCTTGATTTATATTCTTTGGCTCGATGTCCGTCGGACAACTCTGAGAACGGAAGGGGAAAGAAGAGGCATTTAGCATTTGCAGGGGGTGGGGTCGCATATGTACCAAGTCAGCTGGCATCCACCAGTGAGGAGTATGCCTGAACAACACATTCATCTTCTTGTTTATGTGCATGCTACCCGCCCTCCCCTCAAGAGACTTCCGCTACTTATGATAAAAAATAAGAAAACTATCTTTACGAATTTTTCACGAAAGTGGCTGAAACTTTTACATTCACTATAGTTGGATTACAGAAGCTCACTTCCAAAATTCCAATTCAATCGATTTAAAACTAAAAAAGTTAGCATTGGTAATTTTTATTATGGACAAGCATGTGTGCCTCTTTGGACAGAGTGAACCATAGCAACGGTTGATTGACAGCTGGGAGCGCTGATCTGAAGCCCTTGGTTGGGAAGAAAGCAAACACCTGTTTATTTATCACTTCCACAGCTCAAAAGGACTTGGAGAAAATTTTCAGAAATCCATTTTTCCGAATTTTGAAAATAACAGTAAAATTTTTACAGTGGTTAAGATACATCACAATAAAGTTCTAGTGCAAATTTCGCCAAATTCCGTTAAAAACTTTAGCAGATGCAAAAAAAAAAAAAAAAAAAATCTTCTGTTGCATAATCGGATTGAAAAAAAGAAACAATAATTATAAATTACGGGAAAAGCAAGTGAATTATTTTTTTAGATGCCATGGCTTATTTAAACAGAGTGATCCTTAAATTTTTTTTCTGTGATGATATGGACTCTATTTGAATTACAAACATACATTTTTATTCAGACGTCTGAGTTACTGTTTTAATAAAAAAATCATCTATAATTAAAAAGTTTTCAATGTATTTAAGCGATATTCAGCAGATAAACTGTATTTTAGTTAATTGCAACATCATGACATAAATTTGGTAATTTTGTCGAAAATTGGGGAGCATTTTTTTTTTTTTTTTACATTTTCTATTATAGTTAGGGTGAAGGAGGAATGGTGTAACTTACAGTTCAGTGAGCTGCAGGTGGTGATTTATGGCGATGTGCCAAATGAAAAGAAGCCGTTCCATCAGGACAATCCAAAAGGTTGTGTGTGTGTGCGTGGACGCGTCCTCCTGCTGTTTGATCTTAATCAGAATGTTTTTGTGCATGGGGGGGGGGGGGGGGGAAGGGTATCCTTTACAGCTTTCACGGTTCACGGCTCTTTTCTTTTTTTTTTTTTTTTTTCTTGGTAATAAATAAAAATCATAGTTGCTGCATTCACCATTGATCCATATTTGCATTTCTTGAATATAAACAGCAGACAATCAGAAACATAGTGTTGGGCGGGTCTTGATGTTCTTCATTTTGCATATGCTGAATTCAGTTCTGTGGGAATAAGGAATGAATTATACTGTGAATATATACAAAACTACATATTTTTGAGCTGAAAAAATAGGTCTACTTGTACACAATAGCTAACGTGTGAACTCAGATGAAGACAATCAGACATACAGACGTCTTATTCCATAAAAAAAAATCAACATTTTTTTTATTATACACTACAGGTAAAAAAGCAAAAATATGTTTTTAAACATTATAAAGGAAAACGAATTTTTGAAACGCATGACTTGATGATCTTAATTTCTGAAAGTTTCTTTTTTCCACATCCTTTTTTTTTTCAATTACAATACATTGTAACAGGATTCTGTGTGTTGTATCACTTAGTGATATGGCAGATTTTCTGTTGTCGATATCCGTGATCGTAAGCTGTAGTTGCATTGCGATTGTTGATGATGACAAGATAAATACTGGAGCGATGTAAAATGTTGCATAAACTAAAAAAAATAAAATTCCCCCCCCCCCCCCTTGAAATTTTATGCGGTCATCATAGCTGATCAACCATTTCATTCCATGAACATCAGCACATTTGAACATTGGGGGTATCTGAAGGAATTCAGCCGTGCTTAAGCGCCTAGTGCAACAAAAACATGCTAATTTTGGACAGTTCTATTCCTTTCCCCTCTACTATCACTAATAATTGAGAGTGCATACTGTAGTTTCAAATATTCTATTTATGAGCTAGTTTTCGCGCTGTTCGTTATGTTTTTATTTTCGAAATTACTAACCCTTTCGAACTATGGTTGCAGAAACGTTTATGCTTTGGGTTTGTCTGTACCATAATTCGCATGAAAGCGGTTAGATTTCGGCGAAATTTTAGTTTGCTGTTGGGTACAACCTGGAAACCTACCCTGTTGAAAAAGGTCTAAATTAAATTCAAAGGCCAAGACATGAGCAGTATTCGTTCTCCAAGCTTAGGAATGTTAACTCACATAAAATCTGTTTGATTGCAACAAAGTTTTGGTATGTTATCAGGGAGGAGAAACCTATCCTTGCAGAAAATGGTCCAACTTGAATTCAAAGGTCAAGGCATAAGAACAGAATTCGTTCTTTACGATCTTGTGCATGATAAATTTGATCCATTTGCATCTTTCATCATTTTTATTACTTAAAACTGAAATTACTTTAAAAAAATAATTTGAACATGGTACTGTAAAGCGTAATAATCATCCTGGAATTTTTAGTATATGTCCTGGAATAGGCCTGGAAAGTCCTTGAATTTTTTCCCCCCAAAAGTGTACGAACCCTGTAATACGATGCAAAAAACCCTTTTTTTTTAATTCGCAAATGGGTTTTCGACGTTCAAGGTCTCTTTCCTGCAAAGCATGTGGAACCCAATTCCCTTCTTTTTGCACCATTTCTGTGGCAGCTAAAGGTTGCAAAATGCATAGTTGACTAACATTTAATGCTGCTAGTTCTTTTTGGGTCTGGCATGGATCCTTGTCGAGTAAAGCTTCCAATTCGGCATCAGCCATTTTTTTTTTTTTTTGGGTGATCCAGAACGTTCTTTATCACTGACATCGAAATCGTTCCTTTTGAATCGTCTAAACCAATACTCACATGTTTTTATGGATGGGGAATGTTCACCATAGATTTCTGACATTAAGCGATAGCTGTCGGCAGCACTTTTCTTGACAATAAAGTAATGCACTAACACTTCCCGCAAATGCTGTTTTGTCGGGATGAAAGTTGCCATTTTCCATTGAGTAAAACAAATGCGTCTTCGCACCTCAACTGAACGTTGTATACTGACTCTGACAGCTGGCGTTTTGTACTGTGATATCGTAGTGTTGCCACCTTAAAATAGATGCGAGCAGTAATATGTACGACACCGAACGGAAATCCCTCAAAACTTATTTATATACCCAATATAATCACGCTTGTTGCATGAGTTTTTAAGATAATAAAACTGGTCTTGTGCGTTGATTCGTACATATTTGCATTTTTTAGTATCCATATGCAAACACAGTTTTTCAGAAGAAAATAAAACAACTAACACTGGCCACTAGGAGTTGCTTCTGACATTTCACACCACACTAAATTGTATATTTTCTTTTAATCATATTATCTTGTTGTTAATTGATAACTAATAATCACTAACGGTTATGCAATAGAACAACAACATCCCTACCAAGCATAAGAATATGACTATCACTCCGATACCCCATAGCATAAATTTCTTGACTAGTCTGCGACGGAAATGGTGGTGCTACAAAATAATCTGCAGGGTGGTCACTGGGTAAGACATGTAACTTGAGGGAAAAAGCATTAGCTGTTTGCACAGGTAGAAATACAAAATGTATACACACAAAGAGAGATAAGAAACTCATTGCCTTATACACTGAGTGGCCACTTTATTATGACCACTCCCTCAGTACTTCATTGAGCCACCTTTTGCCTTTAATGCTGCGTCGATTCTTGGTGGCATGGACTCCACGAGATGTTGATAGGTGGTTTGTGGAATCTCAGACCATGCTTGATGAATAGCACTTTCCAGGAGTGTGAGATTGCAGAGTTGTGCATCCAGCTGTCGGATGGCTTGTTCAACTTCATCCCACAAATTCTCAATGAGGTTGAGATCTGGAGATTGTGGGCGCCACCTAAGCAAAGTAACAGGGTGCGCACGCGTGCTTGAAAACCTGGAAAGTCCTGGAAAATCCTGATTACGTTTTCAAGGCCTGGAATATCCTGGAAAAACGGTGTTTTTTTAATGCTGTCTTGAAAAGCTTTGAAATTTGAAATTAGTGCTTAAAAAAATGCCCTTTTAGGAAATCGTGTTACTGTTACCCCTTCATTTTTTAAAGTTCCTTTCCTCTGTTCTCAAAGAAACCGCCGGCAACAGTCCAGTGCAATAAAATTGGATGATTACTAGTAGGTCTGTTAAGAAGGGGAGCTTGATTTATATTCTTTGGCTTGATGTCCGTCGGACAACTCTGAGAACGGAAGGGGAAAGAAGAGGCATTTGCAGGGGGGGGGGTCGCATATGTACCAAGTCAGCTGGCATCCACCAGTGAGGAGTATGCTTGAACAACACATTCATCTTCTTGTTTATGTGCAATACCCTCCCTCCCCTCAAGAGACTTCCGCTACTTATCATAAAAAATAAGAAAACTATCTTTGTGAATTTTTCACGAAAGTGGCTGAAATTTTTACATTCACTATAATTGGATTACAGAAGCTCACTTCCGAAATTCCAATTGAATCGGTTTAAAACTTAAAAAGTTAGCATTGGTAATTTTTATTATGGACAAATATGTGTGCCTCTTTGGATAAGAGTGAGCCTCCAGCAGAAAGGGTGTTACCATAGCAACGGTTGATTGACAGCTGGGAGCGCTGATCTGAAGCCCTTCGTTGGGAAGAAAGCAAACACCTGTTTATTTATCACTTCCACAGCTCAAAAGGACTTGGAGAAAACTTTCAGAAATCCATTTTTCCGAATTTTGAAAATAACACAGTAAAATTTTTACAGTGGTTAAGATACATCACAATAAAGTTCTAGTGCAAATTTCGCCAAATTCCGTTAGGAACTTTAGCAAATGCAAAAAAAAAAAAAAAAATCTTCTGTTGCATAATCTGATTGAAAAAAGAAACAGTAATTATAAATTACGGGAAAAGCAAGTGAATTATTTTTTTTTAGATGCCATGGCTTATTTAAACAGAGTGATCCTTAAATTTTTTTCTGTGATGATATGGACTCTATTTGAATTACAAACATACATTTTTATTCAGACGTCTGAGTTACTGTTTTAATAAAAAAATCATCTATAATTAAAAAGTTTTCAATGTATTTAAGCGATATTCAGCAGATAAACGGTATTTTAGTTAATTGCAACATCATGACGTAAATTTGGTAATTTTGTCGAAAATTGGGGAGCATTTTTTTTTTTTTTTTTACATTTTCTATTATAGTTAGGGTGAAGGAGGAATGGTGTAACTTACAGTTCAGTGAGCTGCAGGTGGTGATTTATGGCGATGTGCCAAATGAAAAGAAGCCGTTTCATCAGGACATTCCAAAGGTTGTGTGTGTGCGCGTGGACGCGTTCTCCTGCTGTTTGATCTTAATCGGAATGTTTTTGTGCATGGGTGTGTGTGTGTGTGTGTGTGTGTGTGTGAGTGAGAGAAATATCCGTTTCAGCTTTACAGCTTTCACGGTTCACCGCTCTTTTTTTTTTTTTTTTCTTGGTAATAAATAAAAATCATAGTTGCTGCATTCAGCATTGATCCATATTTGCAATTTTTTTTTAATATAAACAGCAGACAATCAGAAACATGGTGTTGGGCGAGTCTTGATGTTCTTCATTTTGCATATGCTGAATTCAGTTCTGTGGGAATAAGGAATGAATTATACTGTGAATATATACAAAACTACATATTTTTGAGCTGAAAAAATAGGTCTACTTGTACGCAGTAGCTAACGTGTGAACTCAGATGAAGACAATCAGACATACGGACGTCTGATTCCATAAAAAAAAAAAATTAACATAGTTTTTTTTTATTATACACTACAGGTAAAAAAGCAAAAACATGTTTTTAAACATTATAAAGGAAAACAGATTTTTGAAACGCATGACTTGATGATCTTAATTTCTGAGAGTTTCTTTTTTCCACATCCTTTTTTTTTTCAATTACAATACATTGTAACAGGATACTGTGTGTTGTATCACTTAGTGATATGACAGATTTTCTGCTGCCGATATCCGCGATCGTAAGCTGTAGTTGCATTGCGATTGTTGATGATGACAAGATAAATACTGGAGTGATGTAAAATGTTGCCTAAACAATAAAAAAATAAAAATTGCTCTCCCCCCTCCCCCCGAACTTTTATGCGGTCATCATAGCTGATCAACCATTTCATTCCATGAACATCAGCACATTTGAACATTGGGGGTATCTTAAGGAATTCAGTCGTGCTTAAGCGCCTAGCGCAACGAAAACATGCTAATTTTGGACAGTTCTATTCCCTTCCCCTCTACCATCCCTAATAAATGAGAGTGCATACTGTAGTTTCAAATATTCTATTTATGAGCTAGTTTTCGCGCTGTACGTTATGTTTTTATTTTCGAAATTACTAACCCTTTCGAACTATGGTTGCAGAAACGTTTATGCTCTGGGTTTGTCTGTACGATAATTCGCATGAAAGCAGTTGGATTTCGGCGAAATTTTAGTTTGCTGTTGGGTACAAACTGGAAACCTACCCTGTTGAAAAAGGTCTAAATTAAATTTAAAGGCCAAAACATAAGAGCAGTATTTGTTCTCCAAGCTTAGGAATGTTAACTCACATAAAATCTGTTTGATTGCAACAAAGTTTTGGTATGTTATCAGGGAGGAGAAACCTACCCTTGTAGAAAATGGTCCAACTTGAATTCAAAGGTCAGGGCATAAGAACAGAATTCGTTCTTTACGATGTTGTGCTTGATAAACTTGATCCATTTGCATAAAGTACATTCATCCATTTGCATCTTTCATCATTTTTATTACTTAAAACTAAAATTACTTTTAAAAAATAATTTGAACATGATACTGTAAATCGTAATAATCATCCTGGAATTTTTTGTATATGTCCTGGAAAAGGCCTGGAAAGTCCTTGAATTTTTCCCCCCAAAAGTGTACGAACCCTGAAAGTAAACTCACTGTCATGTTCCTGAAACCAATCCTGTACAATACGAGCACTATGGCAGGATGCATGATCTTGTTGAAAGTAGTCGTCACCATTGGGATAAACCATCCACATGACAGGATGCACTTAGTCCACAACTATGTTTAGATATGATGTGCCAGTCGGACGTTGATCAACATGAATTAAAGGGCCCAAAGCATGCCAGGAAAACATTCCCCAAACCATAACGTTGCCTCCACCAGCTTGAAGGGTTGTAGCAATGCATTTGGGGTCCATGTTTTTGTGCCGCTTCCGCCAAATTCTCACTCGGCCATCGGCATGGAGCAACTAAAAATGTGATTCGTCGGACCACATAATTTGTTTCCAATTATCGACTGTTCAATCCTTGTGTTCCAGTGCGAACTGGAGACGTTTTCTCTTGTTAACTGCAGACAGCAAAAGTGTTTGAACAGGCCTTCGGCTGCCATATCCCATCCGATGCAGTGTACGGCGAACAGTGTGTGCAGAGACAATTTGAGGGGATCCTTGATTAAGATCTGTAATTTGATGCACTGTTGCCCTTCTGTTGTCTGTTACCAGTCTGGACACTCTCTGTTCCGCCTGAACAGTCACTAGTTGATGACGGTTGCACGTAGAGACCCAGTTTTTTGGCTGACAGTCCAGTCTTTAAACACTTTAACAACAGCTGATCTGGAACATTTCACGACTGCGGCGGTTTCGGTGATACTCGCTCCATGGCTCCGAGCTCCTACAATCATCCCACGTTGAAAGTCCGTCAAATCGCATTTTTTACCCATCTCGTCACCCAAAAATCACTTCTACTACTGTCGCAAGCACTAAGCTTTCCCTTTTTATACTAGCCTCGCCCTCTGGTGGCAACAGCGTGCAGCCATAGCTCACTTGCTTAAAACTGTCAGGTGGTCATAATAAAGTGGCCACTCAGTGTATATACAATGTTAGTAGCAGGAGATGCCAAAAATTACCCCGTATTAGCCATGCTGCCTCCCTCCCAGCCCAGCCCAGCCCAGCCCAGCCCACCCCACCCCACCCCACCCAAGCGGGGATTGACTTCGGAGTAGGTGGAACAACGGGAAGCGCCCGTGAGGCGTGAGGGAGCAGGAAATATAAGAAAAAGAGAAAGAAGTCCTAAACAGGCCATCTGGGAGGAAGCGGTGGAGACATTTTAATGAATTTTCTTTATGACCCAATTAAGATACGTACGTAGATCAGATTTTTATTCACAGTTTCTCCCACCTATTCTGATTTCAGTACCAAGCTGTGCTTTACCCTGTTTCGAGAAGTTACAAATGCTAGACAATATGACAATAGCAAGAAACTAACAAAGAATATCCCCATTGTTTTTTACCCCTGATGTTCCTGTTTTCCCTTTATCTTTTGCGCTCTCTCTTTTTTTGTTACTGAACCTAAATCAATGTAATGAGTATTTTAAATCTTCCATACTAAGTTTAATTGTTAATTTTTTTTGAAAAACTGAAAACAAAATATGCAAGTTAATCATTTACGATCTTTGCTACTTTAATCATAAAAACTTCGTTAGGGTTGGGGGGAGGTGATTGCCCCCCCTCCTGGATCCACCACACTGCTGCCAGGCATTCCATCACCAAGGTCATGACTTACATGAACAAGGCCCAGGTTGCCAAGGCCTACAACCGATTCCGCTCAAAGATCGAGGACATGTTGCTGCCAACAGTAAGTTAATTGAATAATTATGAAGGGTGCAGCAACTATTCTACAAGATCTTGCTTCAATAAAATATATATTCATGTTCCAATTAATTGTTTTATTATATACATAAATTATCCACATTTACCATGATAACCCTGTATATCTCAATCTTGGAATTAGCAATTCAGAATTAGGATAGATCAGATTCCTGCTAAATGTGGTGCAAATGATGTTAGTTTAAAGTTGTGTACCAAAATTTGCCTTTTAATATTTTCACAGGATTAAGTAATGCACTTGTAAGTTATAGCAAAATTTATTAATTGTGTGTTTCTATGTAAAAACTAATGATTATTTTAGGTGTGAAATATCTTTTAACAACATAAATATTTCTGAGTAAAAGCTTTGATCCTAAGAGTAAGTTATTTCTGTATTGTTGTATCACTGACCAGGCTTTAATTTTTGATGTTGATTTATTCCAGGATTTTGGAGAGTTTATGAAACAAAATAGGCTAGTTCCACATGATCCACCCAAAGAAGGTGAAGAGTTACCAATTGAAATAGGTAAGATAAATCCGTCTTTGATATCTTCAATTTTAATTTACTACACACACACACATACTATATTGACAAAAGTAACCAAGACACCCCTTTAAAAGCTAATGAATGGATCCGCTGCATTGTTAAGATGTGCGGTGCAGTTGCAAACAGTATAAAAACAAGACTGCAGCTGACCGCGATCATATCACACTGTGAGGTTGAGTGAAAATGTTGCGGCAGGAGAAAACTGATTTTGAGAAAGGAAAGATTGTTGGGGGTTTTATTAGTGGTTTGTCCATAAGAGAAATCAAGAGGCGTTTAAACATTCCCAAGGCAACTGTTTTGGATGTACTGAATAAGTGGAAGACACATGGCATGTCTGAAGCAGCAAAACGTACCGGCAGACCAAAGAAATTCGGTGATAGAAGACGTTGAAGTTTCAGAAGAGTTGTTACAACTAATCGACAGAGTACTGCACAATACCTCAGTGTACAGGTGAGTCAAAATGCTGGAACCTCAGTATGTACACGCAGCAGGGAACTTCATTCCATGGGTTACTGTGGTCGTGTGGCTCCTCATAAGCCTTTCATCTCCACTCGGAATGCTACTCGTCATTTAGCATGGTGCAAAGAACATTTATCGTGGACCGTAGATCAATGGAAACGGGTCCTATAGACTGATGAATCCAGATACACCATTCATCAGTCTGATGGCCGTGCTTGGGTATAGCGGCAGCCGGGGGAACGCCGCTATTTACCACAGTGTACTGTTCGTACAGTCAAGTTTGGAGCTGGCAGTGTACTCTTGTGGGGGTGTTTTTCGTGGTATGGTCCTGGCCCATTGATTGTCATGAACAAACCTGTTAACCAGCACCTCTACCTCTATATTCTGGACAATTATGCCTACCAACTCTGTGGCAATACTATGGAACCGAGCCATAAGGCAAGGACTGTTACTGCATGGTTTGACGATAATTCCGTATTGTTTGTGGACTGGCTAGCACAGAGCCCTGATCTTAATCACATAGAGCACCTATGGGATAAATTAAGAGTGCCACATAAAAAGTTTGGAACGAAGGCCTACTACTAAGCAACAGTTAGCAGCAGCATTATGTACTGAATAGAAGCGCATACCTATTGCTGTGTTCGAAAACCTTGTTGAAAGCATGTCTCGCAGGGCAATAAATGCTATGTTGTGTTTCTCTTCTAGGTGTCTAGTGACTTTTCTCAATATAGTATATATAATATATACATATATATATAGCAAAAGCATATTCAGTGAATAAACAAAAAACCCTTTTACCCCTAAATTTAATTGGTCCCTATAGCAAACTAAAATAGCAGAAACCCACAATTCTCTAGTCTCAGTAGATTAGTGAGTGATTTTCTAGTTTGCTTGCCCTTGACGAAGCCGACAAGGAGTCAGTCATTAATATGCTTCCCTGCATTCTTATGTTCAGTATATTTTCATTGCTTGAAGCTAGCCAGGTTCAAGTGAATGGATTTGGTGATTGTTGTTCTTTTTCTCCTTTTCCTTTTTTTTGTTTTTCTGTTCAAAATTTTGCTTTATGTTTTGCATTTTTATATGTATATATATATATATACACTATCTACCAGCAAGTAATTGGACACCTGTGATTGCAAAGAAAAATTAAGTTTATTCACCTTCAATAGTTGGTGGAGCCTCCACGAGCGGTGATTACAGCTCCGACCCTCCGGGGCATACTCTCAACCAGGCGTTGTACGATGGCTAGCGGTATTTTCTTCCACTTGGCTTAGAGAAGACAGGTCAGTTCCTTCACCAATTTCGGACAGTGGGGGCACCCCTTAAGTCGACGCTCCAACTCGTCCCAGAGGTGCTCGATAGGGTTAAGGTCCGGGCTCTACGCATGCCAGTCCATTCGATTAACCCTATTGTCACCATACCAAGCCATGGTGGACGTCGTAACATGACAGGTGGCATTGTCATCCTGAAAGTAACACGGGTCCACCCCGTAAAACTGCCACAACGTAGGAAGCGCATGGTCATCCAAAATGGTGCAGTAGGTCTCGGCGTTGAGTCTACCAGGAATTGCGACCAAGGGTCCCGTGCCATACCAGGAGAAACACCCCCATAGCATAATTCCACCGCCGCCAAACTTCACAGTCGGCACAATACATTCCGGCAGGAGGCGTTCCCCAGACATACTCCAAACCCAGACCCTGCCATCCGAACGGTAGAGGGTGAACCTTGATTCGTCGCTCCAGAGAACCTGTTTCCACTGTCGACATTCTTTGCACCACGTTAGCCGAGCAGCGCTATTGGACTTGGTGATCGAAGGCTTGTGGGCGGCAGCACATCCATGATAACCGAGCAGGTTGGCTTCTTTACGGATGGTATTCATCGAAAGAACACTCCCGGATGCCTGTTGATACTCCTCACAGATGTGGCCCATTGATTTAGTGCGGTTCTTCCAAATTTCTCTGGCCAGCACCCGTCGGTCTCTAACTCCCAGTTTTGTGGGTCTGCCGGGTCGGGGCACATTCCGACAGTCACCTCTCATCTTCCACTTGCCAATCACGTAGGCCACTGTCGATTTTGGGTACTTCAACTCGCTGGATATGTCACGTATGGATCGGCCATTTCTGTGATACCCGACGATTACACCTTTCTCGAAATCAGAGAGCTCCGAACTGCGTGGCATCTTGCATGCGACTGGTTGCGTTGTTGTTTCCCACACGATATTTAACGGCGGCGGCCGTGACGTGTATCAGGACTGCAGATATCGTCGATTGCAGGGGTGTCCAATTACTTGTTGGTAGATAGTGTATATATACATGGTGATATCAGAATAATATGACCACCTACCTAATAATGGGAATAAATCCCCTTGGCCCAGATGGCGGTGGTGAGACGACGTGACATGGATTCAATGAAGCCCTGAAAGGTTGCCTGGGGCACATGTGCCCATTCGAACTGCATCAGAGCATGGAGATCCCAGAGATGATGTGGTTGTGGGTCAGCACGTTGAATCTGTCGATCCAAATAGTCCCACAAGGGCTCTATGGGATTGTGGTAGGGCATCAGAGAGAACGGAAACATTACTATGGTGTTCCTGGAACTAGTCACACGCCCTCTTAGCGATGTGGCAGAGCACATTGTTCAGTTGGTAGACACCACCAGGGTAAATGTCCAACATGAAGGGGATGCATGTGGTCGGCGAGGATGGACAAGTAGCCATTGGCATTCAGGGACCCATCCAGTGGTACCAGCAATCCCAGGTCATACCAGGGAAACATCCCCCAGACAGGCACACTGCCAGCCTGTACTTGACCGACAAATGTGACCACGTGTTGGTTCTCATGTTTCTGACTCCATATCCGCCACTTCCCTTCACTTATGTGAAGTAGAAACCTCGATTCGTCAAAGAAGGCAACCCTTTTCCACTCTTCCGCTGTCCAATGACTGTAGTCTCATGCGAACTGTAGGCATCGTTGCCGATGGACCTGAGTTAACATGGGCTCCTTGATGCAGCGTCGACTTCAGAGACCCGTGCGTAACAGGGTTCGTTCTACTGTTACTGGGGACACTTACCTGGGTGCCCCAGCGTTTATTTGCGTGGTCAGTTGCTGCACTGTTGCGTGTTGATCGCCCTTTACCAGTCGACGAAGGCGACATTCTCCTCTGGGGTCGATGGCTTTTGGGGCTCCATAGTTATGACGTCGGAAAGTACTTGGTGTGCCAGTGGTCCATTTTGGTATGTCCTTACTACAGCACCTCGCAAACAGCCCACAAAGTCTGCTGTTTCCGAGATGCTTCCACCCTTGGTGCAGTAGCCGATGATCATTCTTTTTTGAACGACTGTCAAATCACTACCACTGCTCGTTGTACTCACCTAATGCACTATGGCTCATATGTCCTGGCCGGCCATTTATATCTTCGTGTGATCGACCTTGTCACATGCACTCTGTGACGCACCTAGGCGGGTACACTGTGATTTCAGGAGTGGTTGTATTATTTTGATATGACTGTGTACATACATATTTATCACCTAGCTGTTCCCTGGCAAAAGGTTAGTTCCTCAAAGAATAATCATTTGCCAAAATGAAGTAATTGATGGTGTAGATTTTGCTTAGTGTTGAAATCAGAGTTCGCCAAAAGGCGTAATTACGCGTCTAGGACGCATCGAAAAGTGTGTTTACGCATTGAAATTTTGCCAACGCGTAAAAATACAAATCGAGAATTTTAAGCTGAAAAAATTGTATTTTCAACTTTTTATTTGAATTTTGTATTTCAAACATGTGATCAGTGGTATCCTTTGTCACCTCAGGCCAGATCTCACGTTGTAGACAACCATACCTGGCCGTAGTTTTCTTGGCGCGATCGGAGCTTTGGTGGCCTGACCCGCCAGCCAGTCAGGGAGACATCGTTCCTTACCTTGATGTCATCGGCTCATCGGGAGCGCAATCGCATCGCAAAACTCCTGTCATTGCTGCTACAGCTCGGGCTCGATCAGATGAGTGAAGTACGCTTTTGCAATCGCAATGCCAGAGCGCCATGCTTGTGGTCGTGGAGTCGTGATTTGTACTTCGTCATGACGGTGGTATGTGGTCGTGATTTGTAGAGATTGAAACAGTTTATCAGACACTCTAGTATCGAACGATGTGTCGAAACAGCGTACTTTAAAGTCTTTTTTGTTTTTTTCGGCTAGACTCAGTCCAATGGTGTAGAAAAGAAAAAATGCAGAGGAAGGAAACAATGAAATCTGCAAAAAACTGGTGGTGGAAATACGAAAGCAGCCAACGAACATGGACACTTCATTAGAAAATGAAGAATGCGTTGTGTTACATCGACGTCAAAGTTGGAAATTCATTCTTGTTCTTTACTAAAATATGGTACAAAGAATTTCCAGGGATTACTTTCAATGCGCTTGTAGTGTTTACATTATTTATATATATCATCATCATCATCATTGTCAACCATTATCAATCCACTGCTGGACGAAGGTCTCCCCAAGTTTCCTCCACAACTGTCTGCAGGGTGCGCACGCGTGCTTGAAAACCTGGAAAGTCCTGGAAAATCATGATTACGTTTTCAAGGCCTGGAATATCCTGGAAAAACGGTATTTTTTTAATGCTGTCTTGAAAAGCCTTGAAATTTGAAATTAGTGCTTAAAAAAAATGCCCTTTTAGGAAATCGTGTTACTGACTGTTACCCCTTAATTTTTTTAAGTTCCTCTCCTCTGTTCTCAAAGAAAAACCCCCGGCTACAGTGGTGTTTCGGATGTGCCCAAATCCTAATTTGGCTTGGGGGGGGGAGCACTACTTCCAGTGCAATAAAATTGGATGATTACTAGCAGGTCTGTTACGGAAGGGGAGCTTGATGCATTCTCTAGCCCTGAGCTTGATGTCCGTCCGACAACTACTGAGAACAACAGAAGGGGAAAGAAGAGACATTTAGCATTTGCAAGGGGGTCTCGTGTTTACCAAGTCAGCTGGCATCCACCAGTGAAGAGTATGCCTGAACAACACATTCTTCTGCTCCTTGTTTATTGCATTAAGACGCTTGCTTCCGGCCCACCCCTCAAGAGACTTCGGCTACTTATGATAAAAAATAAGAAAACTATCTTTGCGAATTTTTCACAAAAGTGGCTGAAATTTTTACATTTACTATAATTGGATTACAGAAGCTCACTCCCCAAATTCCATTTGAATCGGTTTAAAACTTAAAAAGTTAGCATTGGAAATTTTTATTATGTGTGCCTCTTTAGACAGTGAGCCTTGAGCAGAAAGGGTGTTACCATAGCAACGGTTGATTGACAGCTGGGAGCGCTGATCCGAAGCCCTTGGTTGGGAAGAAAGCAAACACCTGTTTATCACTTCCACGGCTCAAAAGGACTAAGAGATATTTTCAGAAATCCATTTTCCGGAATTTTGAAAATAACACAGTAAAATTTTTACAGTGGTTAAAATACATCACAATAAAGTTCTAGTGCAAATTTCGCCGAATTCCGTTTGAAACTTTAGCAGATGCAAAAAAAAAAAAAAAAAAAAAAAAAAAAAATCTTCCGTTGCAAAATCGGATTCAAAAAAAAAGAAACGGCAATTATAAATTACGGGAAAAGCAAGCAAATTATTTTTTTTTAGATGTCATGGTTTATTTAAACAGAGTGATCCTTAAATTTTGTTTCTGTGATGATATGGACTCTATTTTAATTACAAACATACATTTTTATTCAGATGTCTGAGTTACTGTTTTAATAAAAAAATCTATAATTAAAAAGTTTTCAATGGATTTAGGCGAAATTCAGCAGATAAACGTATTTTAGTAAATTGCAACGTTATGACGTAAATTTGGTCATTTTGTCGAAAATTGGGCAGCATTTTTTTTTTACGTTTTCTTCTATAGTTAGGGTGAAGGAGGAAGACACTTCAGTGAGCTGCAGGTGGTGATATATGGCGATGTGCCAAATGAAAAGAAGCCGTTCCATCAGGACATTCCAGAGGTTGAGTGTGCGTGGACGCGTGCTCCTGCTGTTTGAACTTAATCGGAATGTTTTCGGGAGGGGGAGAAATATCCGTTTCAGCTTTACAGCTTTCAGGCTCCTTTTTTTTTTTCTTGGTAATAAATAAAAACCATAGTTGCTGCATTCACCATTGATCCATATTCGCATTTCTTGAATATAAACAGCAGACAATCGGAAACATGGTGTTGGGTGGGTCTTGATGTTCTTCATTTGTATCTGCTGAATTTTGTTCTGTGGGAATACGGAATGAGTTATACTGTGAATACATACAAAACTACATATTTTTGAGCTGAAAAAATATGTCTACTTGTACACAGTAGCTAACGTGTGAACTCAGACGAAGACAATCGGACATATGGACGTCTGATTCCATAAAAAAATCAACCCATTTTATTATACACGACAGGTAAAAAAGAAAAAACATTACATGTTTTTAAACATTATAAAGGAAAGCGGATTTTTGAAACACCATGACTTGATGATATTAATTTCTGAAAGTTTTTTTTTTTTTCGATTTTAATTTCTGAAATCTTTTTTTTTTTTTTTTTTTTTTTCAATTACAATGCACTGTAACATGATACCTGTGTGTTGTATCCCTTAGTTGTATGGCAGATTTTCAGTTGGCCGATATCCGCGATCGTAAGTGGTAGTTACATTGCTTATTGTTGATGATGACAAGATAAATACTGGAGTAATGTAGAATGTTGCATAACGTAAAAAAGAAATCGCCCCCTTCGAACTTTTATGCGGTTATCATAGCTGATCAGCCATTTCATTCCATGAACATCAGCACATTTCAATCATTTGACCATTGGGGGTCTGACGGAATTCAGCAGTGCTTAAGCGCCTAGCGCAACGAGAACATGCTAATTATGGACAGTTCTATTCCCTTCCCCCCTATCATCCCTAATCCATTTGCATCTTTCATCATTTTTATTACTTAAAACTGAAATTGCTTTTAAAAACTAATTTGAGCATGATACTGTAAAGCGTAGTAATCATCCTGGAATTTTTTGTATATGGCCTGGAAAAGGCCTGGAAAGTCCTTGAATTTTTTCCCCCAAAAAGAGTACGAACCCTGTGTCTGTCTTGTGCCAGTCTCCTCCATGTCACTCCCGCATATTTACGAATTTCATCCACCCATCTCCCATGTGGTCTTTTTCTGGGTCTTTTCCTGTCCCTTGGAATCCAATCTAAAATTTCGGCCATCCATCTATGGTCTGTCCTTCTGGCAGTATGTCCAGCCCATTGCCATTTCAGGGATTTAACTCTGATCATGATGTCTTCCACTCTCGTCATTTTTCGGATCCACGAGTTCCTCTTCTTATCTCTCCTGGTTATACCAAGCATGCACCTCTCCATGCTGCTTTGAGTTGTCTGCAGCCTTTGTATGTCTCTTTTAGTTAAGGTCCACGTCTCTGCACCATACGTAAGCACTGGAAGGATGCATTGATCAAACACTTTTCTTTTAAGACATAATGGCATATTGCTCTTGAAAATTATGCTGTTTCTTCCAAAAGCTCTCCAGGCAAGTTTTGTACGCCGATTAATTTCTTCATCAATGTGACCCTCACTTGATATCTGCTGTCCAAGATAAACATAGTTATCTGTTATCTCCAGTTTTTCTCCATCAATCGATAAATCTTCATTTCTTGTAAAAGCATTGAACATCACTTTTGTCTTCTGAAAGTTCATTTTTAATCCCACTTCTTTACTCTTGTCAGCAAGTTCCTGGATCATACTCTGCAGCTCTGGTGGGGTAGTTGCAAAAATGACTACGTCATCAGCAAAACGAAGGTGGGTTAGATAATCTCCATTAATCTTTATCCCTTTGTTTTCCCAGTTCAGTGATTGAAAGACGTTTTCCAATGTGGCATTAAAGAGCTTCGGAGATATGGTGTCACCTTGTCTCACTCCCTTTCCAATTTTTATGTGTGTTGTATTTTCAAACAGCCGAATCTTTGCACTTGCATTTTCATAGATGTTATTAATAATATTAATGTATGCATCTTCAATACCGCAGGATTTCAGAGCCGTGGTAACTGCTGATGGTTTTACCGAATCAAAGGCTTTTTCATAATCGATAAAAGCCATGCACAATGGAAGTTCATATTCCCTCGCTCTTTCAATTAGTTCTCTCAGTACGTGGATATGATCTATTGTGCTGTAGCCACTCCTGAATCCAGCTTGTTCTCTCGGTTGAGCCATGTCCAGTGTTACCTTCAAGCGGTGTGAAAGAACTTTAGTAAAGATTTTATAAACCACTGATAGGAGGCTGATAGGTCTGTAGTTCCTGAGATCCTCAATGTCACCTTTTTTATGTAGCAGGATCATTGTAGCATTGTTCCAATCCTCAGGAATCTTCCCTTCATTAAGGCATCGAGTGAAAATTTGGGCGAGTACTGTTTCAATTTCTCCACTTGCTTCTTGTATGATGTCTATAGTAATTCCATCTTCTCCTGGGGCTTTCCCCCGCTTCATGTTCTTGATTGCATGAGCAACTTCTGCTGGGAGGACTGGAAGAACTCTGGTACCTTTCATGATGTCTGGAGTACATGTATCATCCCTTTCATATAATTTGGAGTAGAAATCTTTCACTCTTGTCAAAATTTCGCCTCTATTTCTTGTTATAGAACCATCTTCTTTTCTCAGAGCCATAATCTGTTTTCTTCCCTTACTGAGATGTCCCTTTGCTATCTTAAGGCTTTGGTTGTTTTCAATTGCTTTCCTCACTAGCTCACAGTTGAATTTCCTTACGTCTTCAGTGATACTTTTTCGTGTTATCTTGCATAGCTCTATATATTCCACTTTGGAAGTCACATCTTCTTTAGTTGTCCTCATCTCTCTTCTTTTTTGCATCAACATTTTGGTTTTTCCTGATAATTTGTTCACATGCAACTTGTTCTTAGACCCAGCTAATTTTGTTGCTGTTTCCATTAGAGCTTTGGTTACTTTTCTGTTAACTTCAGAGATGTCCACTTCTTCCGATGTTAGGCCTTCTAAAGCAGAGAATCTGTTCTTCAGTTCCAACTTGAAAGTATTATGGTGTTTTTTAAGGTTGGTTATGTCAATACATTTTGTTTGTCTTATGAGCTTGCCACGTTCCAGTTTAGTGTTGAGGTGCATCTTACATCTCACCAATCTATGGTCACTACCTGTGTTGAACTTGTTCAGCACACTGCAGTCTTCGATGACGAATTTTTTGTTACACATAATAAAATCAATTTCACTTGTCGTCCCAATTGGATGTCTCCATGTCCATTTCCTGTGTGGCTTTTTCTTGAAAAAGGAGTTCAAGATGAAAAATCCTTCTGCCTCTGCAAACTCAACGAGAGTATTTCCACGCTGGTTTCTGTTGCCGTGACCGAATTTACCTACTGAAGTTTCATTCTGTTGCCGTTGCCCTATTTTTGCATTGAAATCTCCCATAATTATCTTCAAGTGCTTCTTACCTTTATTATTTAGATGACGAATTTCCTCATAAAATTCTTCAATTTCTTCTTCAGGATGACTTGTGGTGGGTGCATAAGTTTGAATAATCTGAGCTTGGTATCTTCTCGAGAGTTGGATAACAAGTCGTGCAGCTCTGTCAGAGGAACTTTCAACTTCTACCACTTTATCCTTCAGTTTCTTGTTTATTATAAATCCAACACCACTAGTTCTGCCAGTATCTGTCCCACGATAATAGAAGAGATGTCCACTTTTCAGTTCAATGAGATCTTCTCCTTTTCTCCTTACCTCACTTAGCCCGACGATGTCCCACTTGATCCTTTGTAGTTCCTCTTCCAATTCAAGAAGCCTTGAATCAGAAGATAGGGAGCGTCCGTTATAGGTAGCCAAGGTCAGCATCAAATGGCAGCCTAGTCCGGTCCTCCGGGGATTCTTAGCACCCTCTGCTTTCATGTCGCACTGGCCGCTGCCTTGGCCAGGTACATTCCAGCTGCCGGAGACTGAGGGCCAAGATTTAAGTTGTAGAGTCATTTTGGAGGTGTTTGGCCATAACTCACCACGCTGGCCAAGCGGGTTGGTGAGTGTGGGATAGCATTTCCTCTGATCCCGATGGTATAGTTATACCGCTATTGGCGGTCGTCAGAGCCCCTTTAGTGGGAACAGGATGCACCACGAGAAGGCGGGGTTGACATTTGTCAAGGAGAGGCTGTGATGTTACGCATCACCTGACCTTACATCCCATATATATTATATATATATATATATATATATATATATATATATATATATATATATATATATTTTTTTTTTTTTTTTAACTAAAAAAGAAGCAGAACGTCCAAATGCATTCAGTAGTAGTGAAATATTTTTTAATATGAAAAAAAAAGTTTTTTTTTTATAATTTCCCGGTGTTGTTTTTGCACCTTTTTTTTTTTTTTTTTTTTATATATTTTGCTCGTTAATTTTTCTAAAACACTCCACACTTTTAAAAATTACTCCCTAAATTTTCGGCAAACTCTGGTTGAAATGTATCAAACATCTTCATTTACAACAATCTTGATATGATGTCATAGGCTGATGGATTCCTTATAAGTCCTAAATGGCTGTGTATGAAAGTGTAATTATATTTGATGAAATTTGTAGGTGAGTGAGTTATTTGGGGGAGGGGAATGGCAAGATGTGCTCTGATCATGAGAGGAAAAAATATTGCAGATGTATTATGTGAAGCAAAATCTTGTTAGTAGGGCAGAGACAAATATTCCAGGTTTGTTTGGATGTCTTGAAAGAATGAGTGAAGTGGTGGTAACCGTGATAATTTATTCAACCCGGAAGGAAAAGTATTGGAAGGGAGGTCAGGGAGAAATCATGGATTGGCCAAATTCAGGAATGCCAGCGAGGGAAAAAGATAATGAGTATGAAGTATAAAAGGGGTTTTACTGGTGGATGTCAGTGAAGCTCCAGTTGTGTGTTAAGATTGCCGTAAATGCAGGCATTCAGTACATCAGGAATAAGTAAAATCTAACATCATTAGTAACACTTTAAATTTCACTAAATTATGGGTTTTACACAGGAATAAAGGAAATTACAGTCAAATTTTTCGGGTACCACCCCTACCCTTCCTCAGGACTACACTATAGTAGGTGTTGCCATTCGTGAGCTAACTTCCAACCTTTCACATTATTTAATGTTGTGCCTCTTCTTCTTCTCAATTTCCAGTCCTGACAATTTTCTCTTGAAAGGGTGTTGTTGATGTGTCAGAACTTCTACAGAGTCCCAAAGCACTTTATGTCCTGTATTTTGAACATGTCTGTCAAAAGCTGCCAAGTGTGCTGGATTCCATCCGATTAATTTTTTTTTTTTATGGAAATCCGATTTTTCTATAAAAAAATCCGGTATTGTGGTATTCTTATATTTTTTCTTTTATTTATTATGCATGATATTTTTTCCCTCTCATTAATGATATTAGCCATCCTTTTTCTCCAGCGTCAACACTGGCTGTGGGAGTCAGTAACGAATGGGGTCAAATGTCTTTTTGCTAATCCACGGCACTTCAAGCACCCAGGTCGTGAGCCCCGCGATGGTAGCCAGTCAGTCAGTGGCTTGGGAAGTTGAAGTACCGGTTTATGACATCACATCCACAGTGTTTGTGTAGTGCCTCACACAGCGATAAGAGTTCTGTGCCAATGTGCGCCGAAACAAAAATCTTGCGACATCTTGCTACAAAAGGCAGATTTTGTGCCATTGTGCACCAGAACCACCGTGCCCCATCATCATCATCGTCAGGACTTCGGCACTGTATATTCTCCGTGCACACCGTTTCGTTTGACACTGAGTAATACCATGCAGTGAGAAGAAAGATTTAGAGACTCCAAATACTACAGATTTTACGTAGTTACTATGGCATACCTGCAAGGTTTTACGGTTTACCCGTAAAATTTACGGAAATGTGACTTGTTTTATGAACAAAATGTTAATTTTACGGATTTGGCATTTCTCCAAGCTTTTTTTTTCTTTTTCTGATGATTTTGCACCCACTATTAAAACTTTTTTTTTTTAACTTAATCTATTCAAAGTAAAGTGCCGACGTAAGTTACAAATAAGTTTTCAGTTACATGTGTTTATTCGGGAACATTTTGCTGTAGTTTTCCCCTCATTTTAGGGTATTGTTTTGCCTTTTTTCAAACACTAGAACACCAACCAGCTGGGCTTGTTTAACCTTGGGCTTGGTTCTCCCCCTCCCCTCTCGCGCGCGCTGTTTCCCACCTTCTTTTCAGATAATGCATTGTTTGTCTTCCGAGTCGCAACTTCTCAGCATGCCAGCATGGGGTGTGTCCTGCATTGGAACAGGCGTCTTTATTGCTCCTAGTTCAAAATGTTGTCTCAGATCGTAGTTATCATAGAAAAAAGAAAAAAAAATTCAAACAGATTTTAAATGTGTGGAATTTTTAGCCCAGATTGATACCCAACATGATGAAATTAAGCAAAAACTGCTAGTTTTGTGAAGTAAAAAATGCATTGGGGCATGGTTTCGTGACTTCTTCTCTGGCAATAGATTTGACCTAACGAAAGCATGCTACTATAAGAGGAAGTTAAAAAAAAAAAAAAAAAAGTAAGTTCAATGTTCATTCGAGCCAGTATGATTTATTTTGCTGGTCCGTTAGTCAGTAAGTTTTCTACGCTTTCCGACCAACGTTCATAAAAATGTCTTGGCTTGATTCAACGAAATTAATATGTTGGGGTACATACTAATTCGTCAAATCCGTATTGAAAATGGTCAAAGGTAAGGTCAAGACATTATTTTCAGTTGCTCTCTGCTTTCCATTTCTTTCAGTTGCTCTCTGCTTTCCATTTCTTTCAGTTGCTCTCTGCTTTCCATTTCTTTCAGTTGATCTCTGCTTTCCTATACATTCTTCCATCCTTTTTTTTTTCTTTTTTTTTTTTTTAGTGATGACTTGCGTAAAATCAAAGCATGATTGTGATGAAGTTTGGGTATGCTGTTCAGCACCCATAGTGGACCTATCCTATTGAAAATGGTTGCTATCAGCATTCACGGGGACAGTGCAGTAGTACATGCACGAGATTTGTTCGCTCACGTTTCAGAATTTCAGCACAATATCTTCCGTGGAAATTGATTGATTTGGATATAATTTTTAATTATAAAACGATGCATTTGTGGTAGCTATTTAGAAATTAACAGGCACAAAAAATGTTCTATGAGAAAGCAAAAACATGCAAAATATATAGTATCAATTAATTCATACTAAGATTTGTAAAGAAAACAGTAATGTATCGTGAAGAACACTGTTGCTTTTGCAAACCCACACTTTTTTGTAGGTATGAAATTTTGGGCTTTTAGAAAACAACTCTGAATTTTAAAATATCCGTATTTTGACAGCACGAGTTTAATCTAGGGAGAGAGTAGAATTTTTTTTATCTGTTTGAAAAAAGAGAAAAAAAAACTCCATTGGCTTTGTAACTTCTATCAAACCGAATTGTGTGATATTTAGAGATTTTCATTTTTTAAAACAGAAAACGTGTATTCCGCATTTGTCATGTTAAGCCATATTTTTATTTTTATTGCAGAGATATAAGATCAGAATTAAAATCCTGTTTCAAACGTTTTGTGCCATGGCTACACCGCAAAGGGAGATGGGGAGGAAGTCACCGACAAAGTGGCTGTATCATTTCTTGCGATCCCTGATGTAAAAGACTGTTGGTTTTGTTCTGGCAAAACACATTGTGTTAGTTTTACTGCAGGAGAGGGGGTAGTTCAGACGTTGATGGGCCCAGATTGTTTTTGTAAAGGAATAACTAGACTAGAGAAGCTCTATTCAGTAAGATGAGGGGGAGGGGGAGGACACAAAGGGAAGACAACTATAAAATCAGTGCCATTTGGAAGTATAAATGATGCCGCTAAATGGGTCGGATTTGATAAAAGACAAGGGGCATCGATCCGCCCGTGAGGAATGATGGGGAGGGAGGGGAGGACCCCAGAGTATGACATTCGTAACTAAAACCTAAACCTTTGTTTCTAGATGAAAGAACCTTTCAGTTGCTCTCTGCTTTCCTAGCTGGCCAGCTCGAATCGGATAACTTTGCGATCGGTATTTTTTTCCTCTTCAAATCGCAACTTTTTAAGCTGCTACTATTTTACTATAGCAGTTTTTACTTGCGTTTTTTTTTCCGAGGGGTAATAAATTTTGTATTAGTGATTCGCTATGAGCAGCAATATAAAAGGGGGAGAAAAGTACTATCAAACATTCTGCGATGCGTGTTCTGCGGAATTCCTGTGTATTGCGAAATCTTCAAAACTGGAAAATATGCGTTACGTGTGAATATACGTGTCAATGCAATGTCAACATTTCGCATGGTGGAACGAATGATAATTATTAATCATATTTCTAGTGACAAGCATAAATATAACGTTGACTGCGTGGAAAAAAAAATAATGAAATTGACTTCCTTTGTTAAAAGTTATAATGAACTCGATGCGATTCGTACAAAATGTTTGTTCACTTCATTTTTAGTTGAACATAATTTACCAGTTAGTGTCTCTCAGTCACTCTTACTTATTTCATTTTTTTTTATTTGATTGTCTCGTCGTCCGTGTCTCCGTAAGATAAAAGCCTAACATGAAAATGGTTCATTTTTGAAAACATTTTATTATGTTTCATGAAGGCGTGGGACACGATCCCATTGAAAGGGTAGAACATCCTTCTCTTTAGATGCAAACTTCTGTAAAAGTAAATTTTTATCACTTTATAGATCATAATGATAGCATAGTAATGAGAAATTATGTATAGAATCTATTTTAATCGATATAAATGTGCCAATAAATTCAAACATCTGTACTCACTTCAATTACAAGTTTGTACTTGATTTGGGTAACATCGTTTTTAAATCGATATGTTCGGTACATTTAATCAATATGCGTGACAAGTAATCTAATCGAATATATCGATTAAAAATTTCGTCGGATACATACATATCACTAAGCTGTTCTCTGAGATTCAGAGGTTAGCTCCAAAAAGAAATACAAACTTCCAGATATTTTTACTTATTGTTGTCGTATCAAACTTCTCCATTTACAGCAATCTTGACATACAACTTGTGCTTCACTGATATCCATTACACGACGTACACAAGATCTTTTATACTTCATACTCATAATCTTTTTCTCATGCAGACACTCCTGGATCTGATCCACCCATGTCTTCCTTGGCCTTCCTCTGCCTTTCCTTCCTGCCACTTGGGTTGAAAATATTTTCTTAGTAAGCATTTCATCACTCATTCTTTCAACATGGACAAACCACCGAAGCATATTGGTCTCCACCTTGCTAACAACATTTTGTTTCACATCACACAACTGCAATACATCTTCATTCCTCACACAATCAGATCGTGTCTTGCCACAAACCCCACGTAAGTAACGCATTTTTCCAGCACACAAACGACTCCTATGTTTCTTCTGCAGTACCCAGGTTTCACTGCCATACATCAGAGTAGGAACAATTACTGTTTCATACACAGCCATGCGGGACTCTCTAGAGAACCCATCATTCCTGTGAAACCCTCCCAGAGCAGCTATGACTTTCAAAGAAGAATTCACTCGCCTACTGATTGCACCATCCAACTTGTTCTCTCTGTCAACCATGCTTCCTAAATACACAAACTCACTCACCTGGTCAATCACAGTGCCATTTATACTTATATTACATTCAGTGCTACCCATTCCTCTCTCAAACACCATAACTTTGGTTTTTCCCTTATTTATACTCAGTTTAAATTTCATGCAAACTTCGTGCATCCGAGTCAACATACTCTGCAAATCACTTTTGCTCTCTGCCAACAGGACAGTATCATCAGCATACAGCAATCGGCACACGCGGATCTCACCAAGACATAAACCACTATTATCTATTTTGGCATCCCGCATGCATGCGTCCATAAATATATTTAACAGCCATGGTGACATTACACAACCTTGTCTAACTCCTGCACCAACGGAAAACCATTTTGATAAAACACCATTCACTCGTACACAAGCTCTATTACCAGCATACATGGCTTTTACACTATTAAGTAGATTCCCAGTAACACCATATTCATTCAATACCTTTCACAAAAGTGTCCTATTCACTCGGTCGTAAGCTTTCTTTAAATCTATGAAGGCAGTAAAAACTTTCTTCGCAACAGCCAGATACTTTTCAATCATCATGCGTAATGCAAAAATCTTGTTAGTGCAGCCTTTACCAGGTATAAAACCACTCTGAATATCCCACACTTTCTCTGATGTAAGACCCCGTACTTTTTCAATAACAACCTTACCAAACACTTTTCCCTGACACACTCAGTAGGCTAATACCACGATAGTTCTTGCATTCAGTCTGATCACCTTTGTCCTTATACAAGGGAACAATAATAGCATCCTTCCAATCCCGAGGGACCATTCCTAACTCCCAGCACAACTGGCAAATTTCAGTTAACCAGTCAATTATAGAGTCACCACCATATTTCAACATCTCTGCAGTTATGCCATCAACTCCTGGAGCCTTACCATTCTGAAGAGATTTTAGAGCTTTACACACTTCTTCTCTTGATATTCCTCCTGTGCTTTCATCCCTCATTGTGACATCATCTGCATCTGTCTCAGAATCATTTTTGCTTTCCTGATCTAATAACTCACAGAAGTATTCACCCCATCTGTCGCTTAACTCATTGGGCTCCCATATCATTTCCCCAATCTCATTCTTCACACAACTTACAACTTTGTTTCCCCTATTTTTCCTGAGTCTCATGTATTTCCAGAAGGACTTTCTATCTTTCCAAAAAGCCAGTTCATGCCTTTCCACTTTCTCCTTCCTATCTTTTGCCTTACTGTGGCGAACCAGCTTAGCAGCTTCACGCTTCTTACAGCGATATTCATCCACAGAGAGACTACCTTGGAACATCCCAAATATGCTTCCTTCTTTTTCTTTACTGCCTCTTCAATCTCACTATTCCACCAAGCATCACCTCTATTGTTACCCACTGTTGTGGTGCCACAGACCTCTTTAGCAGCAGTGACAACACAGTTCTTAAAACATTCCCACTTCTTTTCTACATCCCTCTCACCAGACTTCAGATCCTTCAGTCGTTCTCTGAGTAAGTCAGAATACCACTGATGATCTTCAAGGAGCCTATCAACCTTTATTCTTTCTATCCTGGGTCTCTTCCTATTCTTTTTCCTCCAACCAACATTAAGTTTCACTCGTGACACTACCAAGTAATGATCAGAACCAACATCCGCACCTCTCATCACACGGGTGTCAACAACTAAGTGTTTCAAATGCTGATCGTAGACAACAAAATCTATGACACTCTTTTGACCAAGAGTACAATTTTCCCAAGTATATGTGTGGATATACTTGTGGTTGAAAAATGTATTAGATACACACAAACCATTCTCAATGCAGAGTTCAATTAATCTTTCACCATTATCATTCACACAAGGATCATTAAACTGACCCAGAACATTGTCAGAAATTGCATTCTGCACACCTATTCTAGCATTGAAATCCCCTGCTAATATAACTTTTTCTTTAGCACCAAACTAGCTCAAAACAGCTTTTAGCTCATTCCAGGAATCTTCTTTCTTATCAGAAGGTTCCGAGTCACAAGGAGCATACACTACAACAATTACAATTCTCTGAAGTTTCACTTTCAAACGAATCCAGAGAATTCTCTCACTTATGCAACTATAATGAATCAAGTTGTTCTTCATCTTTTCACTTAAAATCACACCTACACCAGCCTGTCCTCTCATATTATCCAATACTCCAGACCACACACTCACCGTGCCATTCACTTCTTCTACCCCAATTTCCTTCTTTTTGGTTTCACTTACACACAGCACATCCAGTCTATACTTATTCATCTCCTCAATCACCTCACTGGTCTTGCCATTTATACCTCTAGTATTCCATACACCAATCTTACATTCATTCAGCCGAGATCTCTTTCTCATACGCCGTTTAGAAAGTCCAGGTCGATTCCGTGGTGGACCATCCTTCTCAAGTGTGGTAGGTCCACCATATCCCACACTTGAGTCATTCTTAATATTTCTTTTTGTCTTTTTAATCAGGTAAGTACATCAGTGTGGGGGATTAGCCCACAGCTGATTTCGTCGGATATATCGATTAAAATTTTCATCGAATGTATCGATTAATTTTTTTTACGGATTTCTGTTTCTGAAAGTTGGCAGGTATGCTATGAAAATTGTCAGCCTGCTACGGACTAGAAAAAACATCGAGTATGCTATGAAAATCGAAAATCTCAGTGAAATAACGTTACTAAACATCTGTGTAAAGTTTATTTTTGAGATGCTTTGATTGAAAAAAAACGGGGGCAAAAAGGCGGCAAAACTCAAATATTCATAATCACACTGAAAATTACTGCTGTGGCAGCAATGAGAATGTCTTGTCGTTTACCGTTTCTGAATATTTATATTTTATTAATTTTTTCCCCTCTGCCTGATTACATTTTTATTTTTTGCTGATGATGATGTGTGTGTGTGGTCATGTTCCTCGTTTTTAATATCTTTAGTAATAGTGGAAAGGAGCGACTTCATACTTTTCAAGAACTTTTTCTAGCGAAATGCATGTTTCCCTATTTCTAATACACATTTTTTTAAAGCTAATCAATAGAGAACAATTGTTTTCATCCCTTTCATTAAACGAAATGAAATTTCTAGATCTGTGTTTAATCTGTCCATGGTGGAATTCATTCCATTTCCATGCCCCATAAATTTGTATCACGGTAGAGTGAGCGAAGCGGTATAATTTTTTCACATTTAATTTTTAAAAGAATTCGTGTTTTTCAATTTCTTAGTCACTTTCTACTCATACATGAGATTTTTCCGTGGATTCGGCAAAATTCTGCCTTTTCTGTCATCATTTGTGTCATCATCCTCGAGATCGATTCAAAACTGAAGAGAAACGGGGAGGAGGGGGGGGGGGTGTCTTAAACCTACAATATATAATTTTTATTATTTTTAAATTGTAAATTCATGCACCGCTGAATGCGTGTTGATCCCGGTTTTTGATTTTGGAAAAAGAGTTGGCAGCTCTGTGTATACATTATTCCTTTTTAAAATTGACATCCGTATTAATGATATGATGAAATAGGAGTACTGCACTTCTGATTCCCCTTCCATCATACCATTAATGTGGAAGTTAATTTTTAAAAAGAAATGTACATAGATCTGGCAACAACTACCATTGTCATCATCCATCTGTCACAAGGCTGATGAAGACAGAAGTTATTTGAAAGCTCCCTTAAATTAAACTTATGTAACTTAAGCATGTTTTAAAGTTTTGTACTTATGATACAGAATTCCCATTTAATTTTGCGTATTTTGTTTTGTTATTTTTGGTCAATTAAGAAGTAATTTCCAACAAAAAAAAAAAAAAAGAAAGAAAGAAAGAAAAAGCTTGAATTGCACTGGAATGATGTTGCTATATGTGAAAATGGTAGAGATTTCAGCAATTAAAAATATGCTCTGATGAAAGGGGTTTGTACTGCACTCTTCTATCATGTGTGTCTTCTCTGTACAGAGAGTTAGAGAATCACAGCACATTGAAAGAAAGTAATATTCTTGTATCATTGGACTAAAGTTGATGAACATTTATTATTGGTCACTGCAAAACTCTCACACCGAGGTTCGAGTTGCTGTATTTACCCAAACGTAAGATGTACATACATACATATCTATCACTAAGTTGCTCTCTGAGATTCAGAGGTTAGCTCCACAAAAAAAAATACAAACTAACAGATAATTTTTACTTACTGTTGCTGTATCAAACTTCTCCATTTACAGCAATCTTGACATACAACTCTGGCTTAACTGACATCCATCACACGCCGTACACAAGACCTTCTATACTTAATACTCATTATCTTTTTCTCGTGCAGACACTCCTGAATCTGATCCTCCCACAATTTCCTTGGCCTTCTTCACCTTTCCTTCCTGCCACTTGGGCTAAAAAGATTTTCTTAGTAAGCATCTCATCACTCATTCTTCCAACATGACCAAACCACTGAAGCATATTAGTCTCCACCTTGCTAACAACATTTTGTTTCACATTACACAACTGTAACACATCTTCATTCCTCACACAATCAGAATTTGTCTTGTCACAAACGCGCATTTCTCCAGCACACAAACGACTCCTATGTTTCTTCTGCAATACCCAGGTTTCACTGCACTTTGTGTCTTTTTAATCAGGTAGGTACATCAGTGTCGGGGATTAACCCACAGCTGACGGTTCCAGTTGTTCATTCAACCTAAGGATTCTGGAACAAAACCCAGTAAGTTGGGGTCTTTTTGCCAATGTCACACAGAATTAGCTGGCACCTCTCCAAGATTCACAGAGGCCCTAATTGCTGTTGTGAGTGCCATTGTTACCACGGAGTGCCCCAAGGTGGCAAACCCATCTCTCACTTAGATCGCCCGCTAAGTGAGGAGGCAACCCATTGCTCACTTAGATCGCCCGCTACGTGAGAAAGCAACCCATCGCTCACTTAGATCGCCTGCTACGTGAGAAAGCAACCCATCGCTCACTTAGATTGCCCGCTATGTGAGGAGGCAACCCATCGCTCACTTAGATCGCCCACTACGTGAGGAGGCAACCCATCGCTCACTTAGATCGCCCACTACGTGAGGAGGCAAACCATCGCTCACTTAGATCGCCCACTACGTGAGGAGGCAACCCATCGCTCATTTAGATCGCCCGCTACATGAGGAGGCAACCCATCGCTCACTTAGATCGCCCGCTACATGAGGAGGCAACCCATCACTCACTTAGATCTCCCGCTACGTGAGGAGGCAACCCATCGCTCACTTAGATCGCCCAAACATGAGATGTCCTCCCTAAAATTATATAGCATTCATAGGGAAAAGCCTGTATTAGACTTATGATGTGGGTCCACATCAACTTAATTCGTAAATTAAACTGCAAGTCCAAATCATCCACACACACACAAATCTAACTTTTTAAATGAAAAAGTAGTATTTATAACACAGGATGCAATATAAACTTCAAATTACAATTCTGTCCGTATCAAAAACCAAAAGTCAGTCTTTTTTTAGTCACTATTATACATTAAAAAAAAAACATTCACCCAGACAATTTTTTTCTATTAGGTGAATATTAAACAATGCATGATTTTGGGAGCACTAAATGTGGAAAAAAACCTTGTGTTGTATTGAAGTAAATACAGTACTCATCTGTAACAAAATATGACATCGGTTTCATTGTTTTGTGTTTAACATTAAACTCTCTCTTGTTTTCCCAATGGTGTATTGCAGATGTATAACAAAGAAGTGCCTCATGAAAAACTGCCATCAGGAGCAAGTCTTTGATTGCCAATATCTCCTCTGTTTTTGTAGATACCAACATCTATCCAATGCCATTTAAGCTTATTTTTGTCAACTGACAACTTTGTCATTCTAAGCAAAGTGCATATCCAAAATTAAAAGTTGGACACCCTATAAACCATAACTGAGGGGGAAAGCAAAAACTGTAATAAAATAACCTTTAGCTGAAAACATACATACACACATATCACTAAGCTGTTTTCTGATATTCAGAGGTTAGCTCCACAAAGGAATACAAACTACCAGATAATTTTTACTTACTGTTGCCATATCAAACTTCTCCATTTACAGCGATCTTGACATACAACACGGGCTTCACTGACATCCATCACACGCTGTACACAAGATCTTCTATACTTCATAATCTTTTTCTCATGCAAACACTCCTGGATCTGATCCCGTGACTTCCTTGGCCTTCCTCTACCTTTCCTTCCTTCCACTTGGGCTAAAAAGATTTTCTTAGTAAGCAGTTCATCACTCATTCTTTCAACATGGCCAAACCACTAACAACATTTTGCTTCACATTACACAACTGCAACACATCTTCATTCCTCACAAAATCAGAATGTGTCTTGCCACAAAGTAATGCATTTCTCCAGCACACAAATGACTCCTATGTTTCTTCTGAAAACAATGCCTCTATTTAGAATTTTTCAAAAATTTGGTAGGATGCTGAAGAAACAGCTGGTGTGGGGGACATCTTGCTACACCTTGTATAATCTACATTCATTAGTTTTTTTTTTATAAAAGTAACCCATAACATTTTTATCCTCTGTAATACTGTCTAATTAAAGAATAACATGTCGTATCTTAATTATTATTCACTGTTCAATATATTTTTTTCAGCAAAAAAAAGGTTGACTAGACTGACACAGTACTGGCCAATGGTGATCAGTCATACGACAATATTCAACATGTCTACAGTAAGCATACTACTCTACTTCTTATTTTTTTCCATTTCATCAGTGTTTGTTCAATGTAATGGTTTTAAAATTTTCTTCTAACAAATTGAGCTGTCCTATTCCTTGAACTCGTATATGAACGGTACTAGCTGAATTGTGTCCAGAGTTGCCCAGGTATAACATTTAACTGACAATCCACAAGGATATGCTGATAAGTTCTCGGCCTCACCAAGAAGGAAATGGGCTAGAGCCATGAAACTTACAGACTATTCCACATATTCACCCCGAAGTTCAACACACTTGGCACAGCCTGATAAGTTCTCGGCCTCACCAAGAAGGAAATGGGCTAGAGCCATGAAACTTACAGACTATTCCACATATTCACCCCAAAGTTCAACACATTTGGCACAGCGTTTTTGGAGTTTCTTTAACCTTTTTAAAAATAAACTGATGGAAAAAAAATCCCAACACCACGAAAAAATAGTTGTAGAGGAATGAAATGGCGGCAATACATTGGTATAGGTAACATATTTAATCGATTAAGGTTTCAAGATCACAGCTTATTGTAAGCGCGAGAAGAGCCATTTAAAATGTGAAATGCTGGTACATTAATAACCAGTGTAACCGCCAGAATGTTGAATGCAAGCACGCAAACGTTCATGCATTGTGTCGTACAGGTGCTGGATGCCAGTTTGTGGGATGGAGTTCCATGCCTGTTGCACTTGGTCGGTCAATACAGGGACGGTTAATGCTGGTTGGGGGTGACGCTGGAGTTGTCGTCCAATGATGTCCCATACGTGCTCGATTGGTGAAAGATCTGGTGATCTAGCAGGCCACGGCAACATGTCGACACTCTGTAGAGCATGTTGGGTTACAACAGCGGTATGCGGACGAGCGTTATCCTGTTGGAAAACACCCCTGGAATGCTGTTCATGAATGGCAGCACAACAGGTTGAATCACCAGACCGACGTACAACTGTGCTGTCAGGGTGCGTGGGATAACCACGAGAGTGCTCTTGCTGTCATAGGAAATTGCCCCCAGACCATAACTCCAGGTGTAGGTCCAGTGTGTCTCGACCGCAGACAGGTTGGTTGCAGGCACTCACCTGGCCTCCTTCTAACCAACACACGGCCATCACTGGCACCCAGGCAGAACCGGCTTTCATCAGAAAACACAACAGATCTCCACTCCGTCCTCCAATGAGCTCTAGCTTGACACCACTGACGTCGCAAATGGCAGTGGTTTGGAGTAAGTGGAATGCACGCTACAGGGTGTCTGGCTCGGAGCTGTCCTTCAAGTAACCGATTTGTAACAGTTCGTTGTGTCACTGTGGTGGCAACTGCAGCTTGAATTGCTGCCGCAGACGTGGTACGATGCGCCACGGCCATACGCCGTACACGGCGGTCTTCCCTCTCAGTAGTGCCACGTGGCTGGCCGGTACCCAGTCTTCTTGAGGCAGTACCTTCCCTTGACCACCGCTGCCAACAATCATGCACAGTGGCTACATTCCTGCCAAGTTGTTCTGCAATATTGCGGAAAGAAAATCCACCTTCTCGTAGCCCTATTACACGACCTCGTTCAAACTCCGTGAGCTGTTGAGAATGGCTTCTTCGTCTTCTTAAAGGCATTCTTGACTAACATCAACACCCTACATCGAATCTGAACAATAACTAACGCTCACGAACGTTACAGCGCGTATTTACAGCAAACCTGCTTTGCATGTTCCGAGGGGCGCTACTAGCACCACAAGTATGCGCCAAGCTCAAAATTTGCATAGACGTCATCTTACAGATGTACTCTCACCGCCTACCAACTGTCGTTTATCTAACACAACCTCTTCTTGGTGTTGGGATTTTTTTTTCCCGTCAGTTTATATTCTGAAGTCTGATCACTCAAATAATACTCTGCTGCTAATATCACCTCCAAATCATTCGAAAAATGCTTCCCTTTCAAACTCTTCTTAAGGTTTGGGAACAGGAAACAGTCCGATGAAGCAAGGTCTGGTGAGTAGGGTGGATGGTCTATGCACTTCACCTCCAGATAACATCCATTGTGTTGTGAGCCGGCATATTGGCCTGCAAAAAGAGAACACCTTTCCACAGTTTTCCTCACCTTTTTTCCTTCAACGCCTTCTTTAATCGGCACAGCAAGTTGCAATTGCATTCAGCATTCATTGTTTGGCCCTTCGGGAGATGGTCAATCAGTAAAATGCCTTCCTAATTCCAAAAGACTGTTGTTGACCTCCGAGTCTTGAATTTCTTTGGCCGTGGAAAACCCGAGTGCGACCACTGCAGGGACTGTTGTTTCTTCTCTGAATCGTAGTGATGTAGCTACGTTTCATCAACAGTGACAAGTCGCTGCACAAAATTATCACCAGATCGCTCAAAATGCTGCAAAACCTATCTGGAAGTGTCCACTGAATTTTGTTTCTCATTGGCATTCAAACATCTGGGTACCCTTTTCACTGACATCTTCTGCATATCCAAGTGTGCATGAATTATGAATCCAGCACGTTCCTTGGACATATCCAGTGTCTCAGCTATTGGTTTAGCCGATTCGCTGATTTGACAAAATGAAGTCATGAACACAATGAACAATTTCGAAGGTTGTCACCGTTGAAGGCCTCCCAGATCTTGCTGCATCTTCGGTCTCAAAGTCTCCGTGCTGAAAGTTGGCACACCATTTCTTCACAGTGGAATATAAAGGGCACTTGTCACTTAATGTTTGCGTCGTACACTCGTAGATTTCCTTTGCAGCTTTAGTCTGCAGGAACAGAAATTTCACGACAGCCTGGAGATCCGCTTTTGAAAATTCAACACTTTGCATTGATATGATTCAGTTCAGGACGTCAAACATCTGAAAAAAAAAAAAAAAAAAGAGCTATTAGTCTGAAAATTGGCACTTTATAATACAAAAGAACACTCTTTCGAGCTGCAGTGACAGAGTAATGCTGCAATTACAGGAAGTGGGTTAGGCCGAGAACTTTTCAGCATTCCCTCATATATGAAAAAAAGATCTTTACTATACTGAATGGCTGTATTGACAATAAACGAGTGAACAACAAATCAGTGTGACTTTCATGAAATGGCAAAATCGTGTAATGAGCCAACTCAAATTATTCTTACTTTTCTTAAGGAGTGCTGTACAGATTCCTATTGGTACACTTCTTTTGCAATAAGCCTGTTTTGCGCAGATCTTCACTTCAGTTCCCACCTCAGGTGATAACATTCTCAGCTGTCAGAAAGATGGTTAAGCACTCCTAAGAGTCCTTAACTAGTGTTCTCCCTATATATATATATTTTTTAGAGCCAGGCGACAAGAAATTTTAGCTGGGTGGTACTTTTAGCGACCCCTTCTCCAATCAAAAAAAAAAAAAAAAAAAAAAAATGTTTTCCTTAACATTATTATATTTAACAAACATCTTTAGCAGTGTGATAGGCATTAATGTAATATAACATGATAAGCAGTCAGTAAATTTTACAAAAATGGTTAAAAAAATCAGTATTTACTAACAAATTATATTCGATATAGATTTTTTTATATATATAGAGAGAGAGATTGAAGGTTTAACAACCACCATAAGCAACTTTTGACATATATTCTAATTTAACTTTCATTTTTAGTTCCTTTTCCTATGTAAATTTGAGTTTGTTCTCTTTTGCACTTTCCAAACTTAATGTGATATCTTCTCTCTCACATGAATGAAGTTGGCAACACTTTTGAGGTCAGAGAGAGTGACGTATGAATGTGATAAGAACGTTAGATAAAAAGGACAATACAGCAGTTGCTGTGTGTGTGTGTGTGTGTGTGTGTGTGTGTGTGTGTGTAGATGTTCGTCCGTTGTTGAGCTAGATTATACGACAGATAATTAAGGTATTATGTGTGAAGTGTAAAACTCTCAGTGCTATATTTTGGATTTCATGTACTACCAATAAAAGTTATTGTAAGTTTGATTTCTGTATATGTTTCATCTGGCCGTAAAACCTTAATCCTGTGCAACTATTGCATCGTAATCTCATAAGCCAGCGCTTAGACTACTGTGCCACCAGGGCGGTGACAGAGATTTCAGCCAGTTTTCATCAACACTGATGGTGTATGTGGGAATAAGTTTTCCATTCTTACTATTATGTGCAATGTGAAGGCATTCATTAAAGGAAATATAGCCGGGCAGCAGATAAAATTAACTGGGCAGGCCACCCAGTAAAAAGCTCTAGGGAGAACACTACTTAACTAATATCCAACATATGCATCAGTGATCAGCACTAGGCTTTGAGACTTACTTCCAAATTTAAAAAAAAAACTTCAACAAAGAAAGATAATTATGAAAAAACTGGTGTTAAGGCACGATTTTTATGTAAGATGGTTAAAATGCTGCCCGACCCGAAGAAACAACTTACATTGCTTGTCCTGAGTTACCCGACATCATCCCCATGTCAAGCGTGGCTTGGGTTTATCCTGATCCGCTTGACCCGTGCAGGTCTCTTTCAGCCACTTTTATTTAGACAAGAAAAAAAAAGCTGGCAAATTTTATTATGTCTGCCATGCTCACACACACATGCTCTTGCATTATTATAGATAGTATGACAAACACTTTTACTTATGGACCTGCTTTTTAGCATGGTTTTCGTAAAAAAAGATGATGCGTATGTTATTGGTTTGTCAGTCCATCCGTTTGTGGACACCATATCTCTGCAACTATTTTTCTGATTTGAAAAATTCGTTTTGCATTGGAAAGCTTGAAATATGCAAATGATGATCTTTTTTTTTTTTTTTTTTTTTTTACAATGTACAATTTTACCACTGGAGGGCATAAATGCAGGTGATATTGAATTCAAAATACATTTTATTTCACATTTTGCTTCTAAACATCCAATTGAAAAGAATCTTTTACAATTAGATTTCACCTATGTCGAAGAGTATTTTAGGTATAGTTACTTTTTCAAGTAACGCATAGATTTTCCACTAGGGGATGTAAAAGTAAATTGCGTTTTCCCGATATCTCTTGCTTCTAAAACTCTTGATTTGAAAAAATTCTTCAGTGAATACAGCTCCTGATGGGAAATCTTTTACATATAATTTCTAATTTTTGGTAAAGAATTCTTTGGCCACCAGTGGCTTAGGTGTTAATTTCTGCTTCTGATGTATGCCACAAAATCTGAGCTTCTAAAACCTTGATTGAAAAAATTTGTCTGTGGACCGATGCCAGTCATGTTGATAAACCTTTTCAGAATATTTTCTTTTTTAAAATAATGCATGGTTTCTCCACCAGGGGTCATAGATGTATATCTTATTTTTGTCAATATCTCTGCTTCTAATGGTCCAATTTGAAAAATTCCTTCTTTATTGGATAGTTTCTGGTGCAACAGTTTTCATATAATTTCAAAATTTTCAAGTAATTCATAGACTTTCTGCTAGGGGCGTAAAGGTAAATTGCGTTTCCCCTGATATCTCGCCGCAAATTTCTTAAACCATGTTTGCACGGTCCAAATTGTTTTTGGAGGGGTGGAAATATTAAACTCCCAAAGATTGGATGCGTAGTTAAAAAGATAGCATCAACACCCCAATTATTCAGCACACAGTAGAAAAAACTGATGTGTTTCACTAGCCTTCATTCGTGGCAGAAGAATGTGAGCTTAACAATAAAAACAGAACAGAGCACTTCACGTTAACAATAATAAATTCATATGCAGGCCTGAGTTGTATGCAAAAAAAGGTATTTAATTATAACATAAATGATGATACAAAGATATCCATTTAGATGTAATACGCCAACACATAGATGCTCAATCCTGGTAACAAAGGACGTTTCTTACAGACGCCAACTGACGCCATGTTTGCTGAAGAAGTTCACTTCAGTCCCACACACACAATCATTTTACAGGTGGGCAGAAAATACATTCACAACACCAAGAACACATTCTAAAAATCGTGAAACGTACCAGAGTCTACTGATTAGGAACGTCTCACATAATACAGTTTTCTTCCTTTATTAAAGGAGCAGTTCTATTTGGTAAAACACATGCAGTACTTCCTGAACATACAACCGTGCACAAGCAAAAGACGACAGCACACAGTCTGCACAATAAAAAAGTTCTCTCAACCTCGCTTATGTCACAGATGAAGAGAGAGGGAGATAGGTGCCCGCATGTGGCGTTTGAAGGTACGTGTAGTTTGGTGAACAACGGCTGCATCAGTATGTGGCAATTCATTTGGAGCGCCGTAAAAATCCCGTCTGGTGATCTGCATTTTTTTAAATTTTTTTTTAATCGCTGAGAGGCTGCGTTTCCAACATAAGTAATCGCCAGTCCTTCACTTTCGTTATTTTTTCAGACTGCTTCAGTAGCTTTAAATCCCTGTTTCCAGTAGTGTCATAATAGAACCAATATTTCAAACCTTGTAGCCATTGCAATTGAGTGTGGTATAAGTTCAACACATGGGTTGCAACATGTGCTTTTATACCTCATTTGATTCTCCACAATAAGCGCTTTGTCATCTGCAGGAAAACTGCCCCACAGAAAATATGCATATTTGTGTTATGGAACTATATACTACGCAGAGATTCATTTTTTTTCCCAGACACCCCAATATTTTATGTATCATGTGCAACTACGTGAGTGCAAGTGAATTGACATTTATTTTGTACATTATCCACTGTTATTTATTCCAGATGTACTCATATTAGCTGTTATCATCTGTCTTGTTCTATTTAGCCAAATTTTATAACAAGATATTTTGACATGCTGAGAAAACACTATGAAAATTGGTTTTTAATGTTCATAGATTAACAGGCATAAAAGTGCTAGTTTTCATTTTTTTTAATTTTTTTTTTTTACAAGTCTTTTTCACCATGCTTAGTGTACTGTTATAAGGTGAATGTGGTAGTTTTACTTTATAAGATAGTAATTTTAGTTTGTTTTGGTTAGTAACTTTGAAAAACTGTGCAACATCATGCACATGCTTCTTTAAGTTCTGAATTATTGCTGATAGATACCTTAGGAGGTTGGCAGCTCTGCTTATATTATAGGAAATTTGCATTTGAAACTGCCTGAATAATTCAGTGCCGTGCATTTTGGTTTCATAATTCAAGATGTAAAAGCTGAAGGTTACTTCAAACAAAGATCTTCGCTCTTTCCACGTTTATAAGTGAGTCATGGAAAAATTCCTATGGCCACCACTGGGAGTCGAACCCAGGGTCTTCCAGTTATGCGCCGAATATGCTTCCGCTACACCACAGCGGCCTCGAATTCCTCCAGACTCGCACACGCTAACTGCCAAGCCAATTTGGCAGGTTGCTTCTTGGAGCCCCGCACAATGCTGGGGATTCACCAAAGATGATAAGCAGCAACTGAAGCAATAATTAGAAGGCGAATGAATAATTAATACAGACATTTAACGTGGACCAGGAACATCAAACCAAGATCTTCGCTCTTTCCACGTTTATAAGTGAGTCACGGAAAAATTCTCATTGGCCGCCACCGGGAGTCGAACCCAGGGTCTTCCAGTTACGCGCCGGATATGCTTCCGCTACACCACAGCGGCCTCGAATTCCACCAGACTCTCGTACACTAACTGCCAAGCCAATTTGGCAGGTTGCCAAATTGTCTTGGCAGTTAGCGCGTGTGGGCTTGGCAGTAGCTGGGTAATTGGCTTGGCAGTTAGTTGGGTTCGACTCCCGGTGGTGGCCAATGAGAATTTTTCCGTGACTCACTTATAAACGTGGAAAGAGCGAAGATCTTTGTTTGATGTTCCTGGTCCACGTTAAATGTCTGCATTAATTGAAGGTTACTTACCATAAATTTGAAATTTATTTGTTTACGTAACACTGCCGGTTTCTGGAGCATTCCAAATACAGGGGTGATTGTGGTCTGGATTTTATCCTGAATTCCAGATTTTTTCACCTTTTAAACTCTGAAATTCTGGAGAAAATGAGAAGTCCATATATTTTGTATCTGTTGAAATTATTCTTAGACTTTTCATTTAAAGTAAAAGAATTTATAGTTTTTGCAGGATAAACCAGTTTGTAAAAGTAAAAAGAAAAGCCAAAATTTTAATCCCGCAATCTAGAAATAATGCGCTTATCAACAAATATTTGTTCATCAAGCACACAAGGGGCAATAATACAGAACAAGTACAGCAAAACATCAGCAGCTTCCATTTGTAACTAATGGTTTACTAAGCGTGCGTGGAGGGCGCTAACAATGAAAGAGGTGAGGCAATTAGTTTCCGCCCCTGTATTTGGAATGCTCTGATCAAGTTGTTACGTGGTTGTGCAGATCGCAGAAGGTCTGAGTGACTCCATGGCTTCTTCCTGGTGACAGTCAGCAGTAGTAGTCAATACATGCAGTTTTTTGAGCATGTATTGAGTCCTTATAGTTGTTTAATGTAGTTTTAGGCTTATCTTTATTTTCCCCTCATGATTTTATGATGTATATACAAAGTGTGTATGCATCATGAACTTTGTAACTATTAGTTCCGATATTCATGAACTGGAGAATCCTGTCAGAAACGCATTTCACTGGGAATGGCTGCAGCGCACAGGCGCAAATGGCAAAAATTAAGTTCGTGGTACAAAAAAAAAAAAAATTGATTCACTGGGTGAAGCTTACTGTGTATTCTGCATTTCCGCCCTGAAGTGCAGCTTTGTCTATGCAGCGTTTTGTGGACGCAGCGACTCCAGATGATATTATTGATAAAGATAGACCAATTGATTTTACCACTAGAAAAATATGCCAAGAAGTACTTGTTTCGTCATTTTTGGCTGAAAATTCTTTATCCTTTAGTTTGGCCCCAAAACTAATTTATTTAGCACAAGAGTTAAGTCATGACCCTGTTGCATTGAAATCAACTTCAATGAGTAGAACTACCACATCTTACAAACTTAAAATTGGTTTGGTTAAAACCCTAAAGGATGCTCTTTTGTGCCTGTTGAAGGCAGCTTCAGTATTATAAATATTTAACAGGAATTATTGAGGATAAATTTATTAAGGTACATTACCTCTCAAATTTTTTATCTATACACTAGATCTTCGTCAGGAGTTCTTGCGTCTTACTACTTCCACAGGTCTGGCAACCAAGCCTGATGTATTTTCCATTCAGCATGGTCGTTGATGTTGCCACCTTGTGTCTTGTAAATTTCCAGGGATTCCTCTAATTTCCGGATAATTGCGTGGGGATTGATGTTTGATCACTTTTAAGGAGCCCCAGTCCATTTTGTGGCCAGTTTCATTGTGTATGTGCCTGTCTAATCCAGCTTCATTTTCATTAAACTTAGATGAAAGTACAAATGCAGCAAATGAAAGTATTTTAACAATGCTAGTTCAGTACTTTTGTGAACAACAGGATCGTGTTGTCATACAACATCAGGGCTTGAAAAATGCCATGCCCAAGATGCCCGGGGCATGTAAATTATTGGCCTGGGCAGGTAGATTAAAACTCTAGTTGCCTGGGTCAGGCAATAAAGTTTGAATAGAATTTCTACTAAAAAAAAAAAAAAAAGACAGTAGCATTTTTTTTTCATTTCACTGCCAATCACTGGAAGCTGTATTATTGTTACGAAGTGCCAAGGACAGAAGAATATCACTTCTTTAATTATATTATGCTCTAGGGCCAGAAATTAGAACCATATGTGATGTCTAGTTTTGCTTCAAATGTTGCTTATAGATGGAATACATGCCTCTGGTGGAACTAGCCTGTGGTGTTTTGTGACAAAGGCCAAAAACTTTAACAAATTTTGAAACATGGCAGAATCACTAAATTTCTCAAATACCAATTTCATCATCATACAATTTCATACCAGTTTCAGTGTCTTAAAACTTGAGATACACCCTTTTGTGTGTTAAACATTTTGAATACAGACCCTTAAAACAGAAATGCAAAACATGTAAAAAAGTTCATATTTTTTAACTTAAAAAAAAAAAGTAGGGTTCTGATTTGTTATTTTGAAAGATAAATTTTCTTGGGCATCTGGCTCTTACTACCAGGGCAAGTAAATAATTTCTGCACGTGCCCAGCTGGGCATGTAACTTTTTCAGATATTTTTCTAGCCCTGAACATCTTCAGTCAGTAACACTGGAAATTACTACTGCTTCATCCATTTGTTCTGCCATTATAAAGGTAACTGAAGAAAAAAATTCCATTTGAGTTCACTCATTCACAATATCATGCTGAGCATACTAAATTACGTGTTTAATTGTATCTTATTCAATCGTAAAACCATCTTACTATCATATCTTCTGTTATACACTTTTTTTATACCATCGGATTCAAAGGCAAGCACCCCGAAAGAAAGAATTGTTTAATATACGAGCAGCATATCTTAAAAGGAGCAATTGGCAATGCACAGTTTAATCTATTATATAAGTACTTACTATTGTTATAGATGGTTATTTACATCCTCTGTTTTTCATGACTACTTCCTATTTATTCTAGCCTGCAAGTTTCTTGTTAGTTCATGCTTTTGAATGTAAATTTTCTTTCTATAGATTATGCAGTGTTCATTATATTGTATTATCAGGTCACAGGAATTGATGTGTTCGATGTACGACCACCTTATCGGGACCTTCCATTTCCACCGTATTTTCTCAAAAATTTCGTCCTTGGTCCAATTATTCTGCCCTTATTATCTGTACATTTTAAAAAAACTGACATTAGTTTATATAGAATTTTTTAATCTCAGTTTTTTAAAATGTACAGATAATAAGGTAAATAAGGGCAGAATAATTGGACCAAGGACAAAATTTTTGAGAAAATGCGGCGGAAATGGAAGGTCCCGATATGGTGGTCGTACATCGAACACATCAATTCCTGTGACCTGATAATACAATATAATGGACACTGCATAATCTACAGAAAGAAAATTTATATTCAAAAGCATGAAATAACAGGAAACTATAATAAACATTATTTGATTGACAAATTAATTCAACCACATCAGGTCCAGGCTCGTGGTGTGTGCGTGTGTGTGCGTGCGTGTGTGTGTGTGTGTGTGTGTGTGTGTGTGTGTGTGTGTGTGTGTGTGTGTGTGTGTGTGTGTGTGTGTGTGTGTGTGTGTGTGTGTGTGTAGATTCCATGACCACCGTGAGCAACTCAATGGGCTATAAGCAGTCGCCCATCCTTAATTTAGGGTCACTGGTTTCAGGGAAGGGAGAGAGCTAGTGGTGTAAGACAAACACAACATCCATGGCTCACCGGGATTTGAACCCGGACCCTTCACGAACGAATTATCAAAAGTCAATGCTTGGGCTATAAGCAATCGCCCGTCACTAATTTAGGGTCACTGGTTTTAGGGAAGGGAGAGAGCCAGTGCTGTAAGACAAACACAACATCCATGCCTCACTGGAATTCGAACCCGGTAGACAAAACCCGTCGGAATCGACAATTAGTTGGGGTTTTTTGTTGTTGTTGTTTTTGAAAGAATAAACTCATATGAAATGTTTATTTACATCTTTACATAATGGGAAATGTCTTATTTACGTGAATAAACTGGATCGAATGAATGTTAAATTGTATATATACGTCACACAGTCCAATGTCACAACACAATCAGGTCTTCGAGTGTTCGCTGTTCCAATAAGAACTTTTGAACAAATTCCTGTTAGCATTGTTTTGCACAACGGTTCGCTGAGAAGAGAGACTTTGGACTATCCGAGTCTCTCCATAATTCCGCCTTCAACAGCGCGCGAGTCAACTGCAGTTGATTGGATGTCAACCGCACGCTTCTCCCGTTGTCTTTACATGGGAATTTTGCCACCCCACAATCCCGAACCGTTCTCATTTTTCTCTTCGACTGGCACATCTACATGGTGAGACCTTTATTTTGATACCTCAACCATATGTTTACGTTCAGCCGTTCTCTCACAACTGGTCTTATAGTAAAAAACCTTATAGAATTAATATATAGATAACAATAGTAAGTACTTATATAATAGATTAAACTGTGCATTACCCATTGCTCTTTTTAAGATATGTTAAAAGACACAATAAGGGCACATATATTAAACAATTTTCTCTTTCGTAGTGCTCTCCTTTGAACCCGATGATTTTAAAAACGTGTATAACAGAAGATATGATATTAAGATGGTTTTACTATTGAATAAGATGAAATTCCATGGCAAAATCTTATAAGCATGATTGGATGTGCGGGGCTGAATGGGTGTGACAATTGCAGGGGGAGTAGCAGAGGTTGTGAAACAGAAGGAGGAGTTCCATAATTAGAGTTGACTAAGGTTTAATCACCTGTGAATGTAAGGTTTATGTACATAGTTTTTACTTGAATTGTATGAATGAATGTATGTGTGATTTTATCGAATTGACAAGCATTATAGTAACATATTATAAGGCAAAGGAAAAGAAAAAAAGAAAAAAAAAACGATGTTTCACACCCGAAAATAAGAAGCGTAAGCAAGAAGTCTGTAAACCTGTGGAAGCCCAGTTACATCACGATGAATGACGTGTTGGAAGTGTATGGTCCATTGAAGGTTACCATGATCTTTATGGTGAGTGGTTATTCCTCATGGTTTTTTCATTTATGAATTGCACGTAAACTATGCGCACTTTGCAAGAGGTTAATACCTTAAAAGTGCAAATATAATAATCTTATAAGCATGTTCGATTCCAGCAATGTCATGCATGGGGGGGGTCGTTACTTTTGCCTCACTGTTTTCAGGATTTTCTATTTGACCTCACAATCACTCACGAAGATACTGGGATGCTGGATAAAAGATCGCTTACTTTTGTTGTACTTTTAATGAACCTGCATGTCAGTTTGTTTTTGTTGTACTCACGAGAACCGTAGTGTATCTGCTTTTTGTTAATAGAGTGGTTGTGGAATAGTTCACTGAAGTTGAACATCTTTTGCAGAATATGTCTCCACTCTTGAGTCTTATAACAAAAGAAATTATAACGCAAGATGAAGTCATTGAATGTAAAAAGGTTATTTATCAACTAGTTGGTTTTGAGAGCAAAGGTATGTCACTTCCAGTTCCAACAGTGGGAACTCGAGGCAAAGGGCCCAAAAGGTAAGCAGCATTTATTTGCAAATCTGTTTCTTTTTTTATTTGCCTTTCTCTATCCATGTGTATCAATGACATTTTTGTAACACAATTTATGTTCTGATCGTTCGTACAACGAGCTTATCGAACCATTACTACATGTCTTATGTTACTTTATGATAGCTGTAAACAATATAATTGTGACGCATGTAATACTGTTTCACACCTTATTCATGAACAAGTTGATTACCCACAGGAGCATGTCGTATGTAAGGCAATATATAAAACATTATGCATTTGATTATGGAATATAATCAATGTTATTAGAATGTATTCACCAGGTTTCAGTTCGGTTGTATATTCCAATAGAGTTATATACACAGTGCGTCAAAGAATTTTTAAGACTGGCGCTAGGTACCAGCCTACGGCGGTGCCACCAGTGTAATCGCGAATGTGTTATAAACCGTGACCATCTGCTTGCTTTCTGCCAAAAGTACTGCACAGTTGTTAAAGTAACTCAAACGAAACGGCCGTTCATTAGAGAAGTAAAATTTTCTTCATGTTGAATTATGAAAATGGAACAAAGGGCTGTTATTAAATTTAACGCAAAACTTGGTAAAAGTGCCTCGGAAACGTACCAAATGATGAAACAAGTTTACGGTGAGTTTTGTTTAAGTAGATCAAATGTTTTCCTGTGGCACAAACGTTTTTGGACGGAAGAGATATGCTAGGAGATGATAAGCATACCGGAAGACCAAGTTTATCTAGGATACGTGAGATTATTGAAAAAGTGCGTGATTTCGTGGCAAACAATCGATGTGCGTCACTAAGAATGATGGAAGAGTCTTTAAACATCAACAAAGAAACGATTCGAACCATTCTGCATGAAGATTTGGGCAAAAAAAAAGTCTGTGCTAAATTTGTTTCACCAACGTTAACCAATGAACAAAAATCAAGGAGAAGTGCACATTGCAGAGACATCATTTCAGCCGCCGAAAATGATCCAAACTTCTTAAAATCGATTGTTACAGGTGATGAAACATGGTGTTTTCAGTATGATCCTAAAACAAAGCGACAAAGTGCGGAATGGAAGTCAAAAAACTCACCACAAGCCAAAAAAACAAAGAAAAGTTCCATCGAAAATCAAAACAATGCTCATTACATTCTTCGTTAGTATGGGTTATTATCCACAAAGAATTTGTTCCAAGTGGACAAACAATTATGGGTGAGTTTTATTTAAATGTTTTGAGGTGTTTGATGGGAAGAATTCGTCGCATTCGTCCAGAATATCGGGATGAAAACAGTTGGTGTTTGTTGCACGATAATGCCCCCAGTCACACCTCACTTCTTGTTCGTAGATTTTTGGCGAAAAATAACGTCTGTGTGTTGAATCATCCACCGTATTCGCTGATTTAGCACCCTGCGACTTTTCTTTATTCGCAAAACTTAAAATGACGTTAAAAGGGTGTTATTTGGATGATATTTCGACCATACAAACAGCCTCGACGCGTGCTTTGGAGGCAATTCCGCAAAGTGAACTGGAACAGGCATTCGAATCACTATTAAATCGCTGTAACAAGTGTATTGAATCCGGAGGGACTTATTTTGAATAATTCTTGTTTGTATTTCATTTTACAGACCCAGTCTTAAAAATTGTTTGCCACACTGTGTATATTACTGCGGTGCTTCAAATTCATTTTTTCGCTTGGCCAAAGGTTGTACGTTTTGAAAGTATGAAGATTCATATGATGAGTGGCGTGAAGTAATGAAATCTTGAACTGGTAACCGCCGCGGGCAGCACGGAGCAAGTGTGCATTCCTCAAACCAAAAAATGAAAAGACCTGTGAAATGAAAAGGCATTCATGAAATAACTATAAAATCGGTGAGCGATGAATTCTTGTGACTCGCAGCCGACATTAAAAGCAAATCTTTTTGTTAAAAAATCCTTTATGAAAAAAGGCGGATTGTTTACAGAATGTACGACTTAACTTCGAAAAGGCAAAGAACCTGAACCAAAAAATTAAAATCTTCAATGAGAACAGTTCGCATTCTCGCAGGTAATGCGCGCAAAACTTGTATTCCACAAACCAGAGAACGAAAAAACACTTGAAACGAGAAGGCATTCATAAAATTACTATAAAATTGATGAACGATGAGTTCTCGTGACTGGCAGCCGACATTTAAAACAAACCCTTTTGTTAAAATTAAAACCTCCTTTTTTTCGTAAAGATTTTTAATTTTAATAGCAAAAGGGTTTGGTTTTAATGTCAGCTGCCGGTCACGATAACTCATCGCTAACCGATTTTATAGTCATTTCATGAATGCCTTCTCGTTTCGCGGAAGTATTTTTGTTTTTTGGTTCGTAGAATACACATTTTGGGTGCATTACCTGCTGGAGTGCGAACTGTTTCCATTAAAGATTTGAATTTCTTGGTTCAGGTTCTTTGCTGTTTTAAAGTTAAGTCGTAGTTTCTATAAATCATCCCTTTTTCATAAAGGTTTTTACTTTTAACCAAAAGATTTGGTTTTAATCTCGGCTGCCAATCACGAGAATTCATTGCTCACCAATTTTATAGTCTTTTTGGTTTGAGGAATGTACGTTTGCTCCGTGCTGCCCACAGCGGCTACCAGTTCAAGATTTTATTTACTTCACGCTACTGATCATACCAAACTTCATACTTTCAAAACATACAACCTTTGGCCAAACGAAAAGACAAATATGAAGCACTGCAGTAATATATACAGGGTGTCCGAGAATTATTGGACACATTACAAAATTATGTACAAAAAAAACTATGAGCATTGTCTGTTTTTCTACATCACATATTACTAACACGGTTTCCATATTTTTGTTTTGCAGAATTGTTATTCCCAGAATCCGATAGATGGGGCTAGGTGTGGCCTGATGAGGAAAGTATGAGAAATGCGCAGTCAGTAGTCATGTGATCCGTACAGCAGAAGGCGATGTGTGTGTTATGGCTTGTGGAATTAAAGTCTGTCATTAAAGTTAAAAGACGGTACCGTTTAGAGTGTGGTTGTAATCCTTCAAATCCCGCCATCCCTCCCCTCCATAGTCAGAATGGGCCAAGCCATTCTGACTACGGAGGGGAGGGATGGCGGGATGTATTTCAGACGCCGTAACTTTAACTACATGCTTTGGATCCTACTCGGTATTTTGATCTCTGAAGTTGTCAGATTTTTTTTTAATTAAAATTTTTGCTCATTTTAATAAGTATTGGTTAATTAGTACATATATTCATCATCAACAATAATTTTCAGTCCACACTGGATGGTCTCTCAGTCTCTTGTGTGTGTCACTCCAGCATGCTTTCAAATTTGATCCAGCCATTTCCCAGATGGTTTTCTTGCCTGCTTGTTTGTTACCCCTTTCCATTGGCTGTTTCTGCTGTCCAATGGTGTTCAGTTGTTCTACCAGTATGTCCATCCCATTGCCACTTTGAGGGTCTGTAGTATGATCATGATATATAGGTGCTTTAAAACTAACTTTAAATTGCTTAGCTTAAAGCAAAATAAGATTTACCTTCTCCCCTCTAGTTTTTAAGTATGATCTATATATTTAAAACATAAGGCCGTTTCTTTCTACAATCCACCAGCACCACCCACTGGAGCGATTTTCATGATTTTTTTCTTTTCATGAAAGCTACTGACCCACAGATTTGTCATCGCTAATTTTTATTGTCATAAGTATATCATCATCATCATCATCATCATTGTCAACCATTATCAATCCACTGCTGGACGAAGGTCTCCCCAAGTTTCCTCCACAACGGTCTGTCTTGTGCCAGTCTCCTCCATGTCACCCCTGCATACTTTCGAATTTCATCCACCCATCTCCCATATGGTCTTCTTCTGGGTCTTTTACTGTCCCTTGGAATCCAACTAAAATTTCGGCTGTCCATCGATGGTCTGTCCTTCTGGCAGTATGTCCAGCCCATTACCATTTCAGGGATTTAACTCTGATCATGATGTCTTCCACTCTTGTCATTTTTCGGATCCACGAGTTCCTCTTCTTATCTCTCCTGGTTACACCAAGTATGCACCTCTCCATGCTGCTTTGAGTTGTCTGCAGCCTTTGTATGTCTCTTTTAGTTAAGGTCCACGTCTCTGCACCATACATAAGCACTGGAAGGATGCATTGATCAAATACTTTTCTTTTAAGACATAATGGCATATTGCTCTTGAAAATTATGATGTTTCTTCCAAAAGCTCTCCAGGCAAGTATATATATATCATCATCATCATCATCATTGTCAACCATTATCAATCCACTGCTGGACGAAGGTCTCCCCAAGTTTCCTCCACAACGGTCTGTCTTGTGCCAGTCTCCTCCATGTCACCCCTGCATACTTTCGAATTTCATCCACCCATCTCCTATGTGGTCTTCTTCTGGGTCTTTTCCTGTCCCTTGGAATCCAATCTAAAATTTCGGCTGTCCATCGATGATCTGTCCTTCTGGCAGTATGTCCAGCCCATTGCCATTTCAGGGATTTAACTCTGATCATGATGTCTTCCACTCTTGTCATTTTTCGGATCCACGAGTTCCTCTTCTTATCTCTCCTGGTTACACCAAGCATGCACCTCTCCATGCTTCTTTGAGTTGTCTGCAGCCTTTGTATGTCTCTTTTAGTTAAGGTCCACGTCTCTGCACCATACGTAAGCACTGGAAGGATGCATTGATCAAACACTTTTCTTTAAGACATAATGGCATATTGCTCTTGAAAATTATGCTGTTTCTTCCAAAAGCTCTCCAGGCAAGTTTTGTACGCCGATTAATTTCTTTCATCAATGTGACCCTCACTTGATATCTACTGTCCAAGATAAACGTACGTGTCTGTTATCTCCAGCTTTTCTCCATCAATCGATAAATCTTCATTTCTTGTAAAAGCATTGAACATCACTTTTGTCTTCTGAAAGTTCATTTTTAATCCCACCTCTTTACTCTTGTCAGCAAGTTCCTGGATCATACTCTGCAGCTCTGATGGGGTAGTTGCAAAAATGACTACGTCATCAGCAAAACGAAGGTGGGTTAGATAATCTCCATTAATCTTTATCCCCTTGTTTTCCCAGCTCAGCGACTGAAAAACACCCTCCAATGTGGCATTAAAGAGCTTCGGAGATATAGTGTCACCTTGTCTCACTCCCTTTCCAATTTTTATGTGTGTTGTATTTTCAAACAGCCTAATCTTTGCACTTGCATTTTCATAGATGTTATTAATAATATTAATGTATGCATCTTCAATACCGCAGGTTTTCAGAGCCATTGTAACTGCTGATGGTTTCACACCGAATCAAAGGCTTTTTTCATAATCGATAAAAGCCATGCACAATGGAAGTTCATATTCCCTCGCTCTTTCAATTAGTTCTCTCAGTACGTGGATATGATCTATTGTGCTGTAGCCACTCCTGAATCCAGCTTGTTCTCTCGGTTGAGCCATGTCTAGTGCTACCTTCAAGCGGTGTGAAAGAACTTCAGTGAAGATTTTATAAACTACTGATAGGAGGCTGATAGGTCTGTAGTTTCCGAGATCCTCAATGTCACCTTTCTTATGTAGCAGGATCATTGTAGCGGTGTTCCAATCCTCAGGAATCTTTCCTTCATTAAGGCATCGAGTGAAAATTTGGGCGAGTACTGTTTCGATTTCTCCACTTGCTTCTTGTATGATGTCTACAGTAATTCCATCTTCTCCTGGAGCTTTTCCTCGCTTCATGTTCTTGATTGCATGTGCAACTTCTGCTGGAAGGACTGAGGAACTCTGGTACTGGTATCTTTCATGATGTCTGGAGTGCATATATCATCCCTTTCATATAATTTGGAGTAGAAATCTTTCACTCTTGTCAAAATTTCTGCCTCTATTTCTTGTTACAGAACCATCTTCTTTTCTCAGTGCCATAATCTGTTTTCTTCCCTTACTGAGATGTCCCTTTGCTATCTTTAGGCTTTGGTTGTTTTCAATTGCTTTCCTCACTAGTTCACAGTTGAATTTTCTTAAGTCTTCAGTGATACTTTTTCTTACTGTCTTGCATAGCTCTATATATTCCACTTTGGAAGTCACATCTTCTTTAGTTGTCCTCATCTCTCTTCTTTTTGCATCAACATTTTGGTTTTTCCTGATAATTTTTTCACATGCAACTTGTTCTTAGACCCAGCTAATTTTGTTGCTGTTTCCATAAGAGCTTTGGTTACTTTTCTGTTAACTTCAGAGATGTCCACTTCTTCCGATGTTAGGCCTTCTAAAGCAGAGAATCTGTTCTTCAGTTCTAACTTGAAGGTATTATGGTGTTTTTTAAGGTTGGTTATGTCAATAGATTTTGTTTGTCTTATGAGCTTGCCACGTTCAAGTTTAGTGTTGAGGTGCATCTTACATCTCACCAATCTATGGTCACTACCTGTGTTGAACTTGTTTAGCACACTGCAGTCTTCTATGACGAATTTTTTGTTACACATAATAAAATCAATTTCACTTGTCGTCCCATTTGGATGTCTCCATGTCCATTTCCTGTGTGGCTTTTTCAGGAAGGAGTTCAAGATGAAAAACCCTTCTGCCTCTGCAAACTCAACGAGAGTATTTCCACGCTGGTTTCTGTTGCCATGACCGAATTTACCTACTAAAGTTTCATTCTGTTGCCGTTGCCCTATTTTTGCATTGAAATCTCCCATAATTATTTTCAAGTGCTGCTTACCTTTATTATTTAGATGACAAATTTCCTCATAAAATTCTTCAATTTCTTCTTCAGGATGACTTGTGGTGGGTGCATAAGTTTGAATAATCTGAACCTGGTATCTTTTCGAGAGTTGGATAACAAGTCGTGCAGCTCTGTCAGAGGAACTTTCAACTTCTACAACTTTATCCTTCAGTTTCTTGTTTATTATAAATCCAACACCACTAGTTCTGCCAGTATCTGTCCCACGATAGTAGAAGAGATGTCCACTTTTCAGTTCGATGAGATCTTCTCCTTTTCTCCTTACCTCACTTAGCCCCACGATGTCCCACTTGATCCTTTGTAGTTCCTCTTCCAATTCAAGAAGCCTTGAATCAGAAGATAGGGAGCGTCCATTGTAAGTAGCCAAGGTCAGCATCAGATGGCAGCCTAGTCCGGTCCTCCGGGGATTCTTAGCACCCTCTGCCTTCATGTCGCACTGGCCGCTGCCTTGGCCAGGTACATTCCAGCTGCCGGAGACTGAGGGCCAAGTTTTAAGTTGTGGAATCATTTTGGAGGGGGTTTGGCCATAACTCACCACGCTGGCCAAGCGGGTTGGTGAGTGTGGGATAGAATTTCCTCTGATCCCGATGGTATAGTTATACCGCTATGGGCGGTCGCCAGAGCCCCTTTAGTGGGAACAGGATGCACCACGAGAAGGCGGGGTTGACATTTGTCAAGGAGAGGCTGTGATGTTACGCATCATCTGACCTTACATCCCATATATATATATATATATATATTTTTTTTTTTTTTTAATGTAACCATGGCATTTTATTTGTGCAATCTACTGTAAGCGGAATGATACCAGGAAATCGGGAAGTACTTGAAAGTGTTCTGATTCGGTAATACAGCCAAAAATATTAAAAAAATAAACAAAATAGCCTAAGTCCACCGGAAAGATGTAAGCTTTCCAACGGTGAAAGAATTATCCAAATCAGTTCAGTAGTTTTTGAGATTACCTCAAAGGCACAAAGTTTCTCTCTTTATATATTATTAGTATAGATAAACGAAATAGCCTATGTCCACCAGAAAGAAGTAAGCTTTCCAACGGTGAAAGAATTATCTGAATCTGTTCAGTAGTTTTCGAGATTAGTACAAAAATTAGAATATCAGTAGTTTTGGAAATTAGTAAATGTTATCATGGCCTACTTTCTTCCACGTTGGGTGTGATCAGGTTGTATGTAAACAAAACAGAACGATAGACAGGCAATTGGAAACTACTTCAAAGTGATGTGATTTGGTAGTACAGCCAAAAATAATAAAAAATAAACAAAATAGCGTATGTTCTTCAGAAAGAAATAAGCTTCCTAATGGTGAAAGAATTATCCAAATCGGTTCAGTAGTTTTCGAGATTACCTCAAACACATAAACTCAGTTTCTTTCTTTATGATATTAGTATAGATTATATAATGATACCACAAAAAAAATTGTTAAAACCAAACTGGCAAAATAAAACACATTTTTAACCCCATAGTGTAGTTATCTAGAAACGATATCATTTCGGGTCACTGAAAAAAATGCCTCAATAATCCAATGCAAGCCCACCAACAATGGGTAAGCACATGTTTATACAATGATGAGGAACATCATCATTAAATTCGCATACGAGTAGTTGGAAAAATAAAAAAATAATGGGAATATTATGAAAATTTTGTTGTTGGTGACCCATTAACAATTCAGCCGTTTATTATAGTTATGTATTTTATTACGATTCGTGTTATATGACAAGAAAACATTTCAGTCACAGCTTTTTAAACCGTGCATCGCATGGGTTATGGACTAGTGTCAATATTATTGTACAGCTCCCTGATCATGTATTTGCACTTATGTCCATGTGTCATGATTGTCTATTGAAAACAATGATGTAGATGCTTTAAAACTAACTTGAGACTGCTTAGCTTAAAGCAGAATAAGATTTAAACCCCCCCCCTCCTAGTTTTTAAGTAGTAATGTTAGTTTACTGCTTCTTGATCTTGTATTTACACTTTTCATGTCCAAATGTTATGATTGTCCATTGAAAACAATAATGTATAGATCAGCATGATGTATAGATGCTTTAAAACTAACTTGAGACCACTTTGCTTAAAGCAGAATAAAATTTACCCTCCTCCTAGTTGTTATGTAGAAATGTCATTATTATTTTACAGCTTCTTGATTTTGTATTTGCACTTTTCATGTCCATGTGTCATGATTGTCCATTGAAGACAATGTTTATGAATTGGTGCTGTCCCATATAGCACATATTACCTGCAATATCTGTCTGCCTGTGACCCATTCTGGGATCAACTTACCATGTGTGTGTTAAGGAACCTAATTATTTGGATTTTTTTTTTTTTTAGTAATGCATTGTGATAGCCATGATCTATTATTCACCCTGCTAAAAAATACATTTTTGCACTCAGAATGTTCACGAATTTACCCATAAATTTGGTCTTTTTAGGGAAGAACAATATCGAATGATGTGGAACGAATTAGAAGCCTTTGTTAGGTTTCATTGCATTACGGCCGAACACCGAAGTGTTCTAGAATGCTTGCTGGAGTGTCGTAAACCAAATTCAGATGGGGACGGTATATCATCTATTGCCAGCATGAAACTTCAGCTTGGTTCCCAAGGCGTTTCTAGCGGTCAGAGCATCTTGAAAAAGTCGGAAAGGTTGTTTATCAGAGAAGAAAGCAGTGATGGCTCAAAGCTTTTCGAAAGTGATGAAACCAAACGTGATTTGGACCGGTAAAAATTTGTCTTTAAATTCTTAAATGTAACATTTTCTACTGTTGTGCTTATATTTATATGAGAAGAACACAAATATTTCCTTTTCAAAAAACAGTATTATTGTATTAGATGATGTCCATGGTGTGAGTGAGAGCATATTTGAACTTTATTTTCAATCACCAATAATATGTCTTCATTTCCTGATCTAATTCTGGTCATCATGTCAGAATGAAATACTTCATGGAATCTCTTTACACAGAAGAGTGTTAAGTAAGAGAACAAAACTTGTAACATTTAGATCACATGCATGTATGCATATATGTGCACTAGAGCTGAGACGGGCTGACCCCGAAAGCCCGAAGCACAGCCCGGGCCCAAATCCGGCTCTGGCTGTAGAATATTTACTGTGGTTCAGCCTTGGGGGGGAGGGGGCTCGGTCTCTTAGAGATTAATGCGAGAGAATTTTTTTCATATATAAATGTGATTTTATATGCTTTAGGCCATGAGGCACTTTATAATCAGTAAATGGAATTCTTCGACAACCGGTTCTGGTTAGGAAGCGGGCATTCAAGATGGCTATTTATTCTGGGCTTGGGTGTAAAAATGCCATAGGTTGCGCATTAAGTGTGTTTCTGCAGAGAAAAAAAGCTTTTTCAAGAACTATAGATGTTGGATAGTTGATTGCATGCCGACGATAATTTCCCCCTTAACTCCACGCAGAAGCTCCCTGTTAATTCTATTTAGCAAAGTATGTACACATTGTAGTGCAATATGGCGCGACAATATTAGCATTATTGAGCAACATATAATTGCAGCACCTCCCGGTCATTTTAGATGCCCAGCCGCCCGAAGCACTTCTGGTGGAAACGAACGGTGAAAAAAATCGTCCAGTTACACTGTAAAAATAGATAGAGTTCCCTTCCAACCATTCCCTATTTGAGAAATACGTTGGTTAGTTCCAGGAGGAAGAGAGAGTGGAAGTGCAGAAAAGGACATGTTTTTGTTTTATTAATGGTTGAATAGGTTAGCCAGTATTCAGGCTCGTTCGGGCCCGGGCTCTATCTTGTAATATAAAATTCGGGCTCGGGCGCCGAATATTGAGCCCGAACTGAGCACTAATGCGCGTGCACGCACGCACAAACAAACAAACAAATTAGCTACCTAGCTGTTGGTTAACTTCTCAAAGGAAAACCATCTGCTAAGTAAATGTTAACTGATGGAAGTAGATTTTACTTACTGTTGGTGTATCAAATGTTTCCATTTACAACAATCTTGGCACCCAGCTCGAGCTTCATTAACGTCAGTCACAAGTTGCACGCAACACTTTTTGTACTTTATGCTCATAATCTTTTTCTCAAACACACTTTCCTAAATCTGATCCTCTCATGATTTCCTTTGCCTTCCTCTACCTTTCTTTCCTGCCACTTGGGCTGAAAAAATTCTCTTAGTCAGCACCTCATCACTCATTCTTTCACCATGGCCAAACCACCTAACAACATTAGTCTCCAACTTGCTAACAGCATTTTGACTCACACTACACATGTGCAACACAGGGTTCCCACTCAACCTGGAATTCTCAGGGAATCTGAAAATGGTTCCAAAAATCAGGGAAAACTCGGGGGAAATTACCTTTTTTTGTAAAAATCAGCAGGGAAAACTCAGAGAAAATTACCCCCTTTTTTTTTTTTGTAAAGATCAATGGATACCTTATTTTACCAAAAAAAAAAAAAAATTTTTTTCGAGATTTCAAACTTTTGCTTGGAATTACTGCCTGCCTAGAATTTGGTAGATCTTACTTTCAGTTATATTAAGTATTTCCTTTATTCTCTAAAATAAGATTTAAAATTGCCAGTTATTAAGCTTTTGTTCAATTACTGCAGGCAGTTGTTATAACATGGAACAATTAGGCACAATGGCTCCTGCTTGAAGAAACACTTCACAAGAGACATCCAAATGATGGATCAAAGTCCTTTGTCTGTTGGTTCTCTTGAAACGTGTTTCTTTGAACAGAGCCATTCCATCATTAAGCTTAGCTGCATTGTGTTATAGAAAAACTGAAACTATTCAACTGACAAATTTTTTCTTGCATATGACCTATTTCTACGGGAATGTATTTACAATTCCCATGTGGGTAGTATTCACAAAAGTTCACATACAGAAAAAATTGTTACAGAAAATAATGTGCACAGGTAGTTGTTTTTAATGAAAAGCAGGTAATTTTATAAAGACAAATTACGTAAAGAATATACAAGTGTGTGCTTTGGTGAGAAAATGAATGAAATGGAATGGAATGAAATGTAACAATTCTTTGCAACATGCCACTGGAAAACTTTAAAAACCACCTGGAGAACCTGGAAAAGTCAGGGAATTTGTTTATTACTTTTGAGTGGGAACCCTGCAACACCTCTTCATTCCTCACATGATCAGAGCACACACACACACACACACCCTGTAAGTAACACATCTGTGTGTGATCATAAGTCCTGCAGTACCTAGGAAACTTAGGTCATGCATACTACAATCATACACATAGTTTTGTATAGATAGGAATAAAAATCTGGATTCTTATCGGACTCGGACACCCCTCGTAATAAGACTGATTTTTTTTTAATCTGGTAAAACACAAGTCAGGAAGCCATTGTTTTTTTAATTAGTCATTTATCAGCTACACAGTGGCAACAGCGGTTGCATGAGAATCGCGCAGATTATTATTTATGTTGGGCATGACATCATTGGGTGGAAGAACATTGTCACGCCCTGTCATGAAGCAGAGAGCAAATCTCTGGTTCTGTTTTAAAAATGGTAAAACTCAGGGTGCGCACGTGTGCTTGAAAACCTGGAAAATCATGATTACATTTTCAAGGCCTGGAATATCCTGGAAAAACGGTGTTTTTTTTAATGCTGTCTTGAAAAGCCTTGAAATTTGAAATTGGTGCTTAAAAAAATGCCCTTTTAGGAAATCGTGTTACTGTTACCCCTTCATTTTTTAAAGTTCCCCTCCTCTGTTCTCAAAGAAACCGCCGGCAACAGTGGTGTTTCGGACGGACGTGCAACAAATCCTAATTTGGCTAGGGGAAAAAAAAAAGAAAAAAAAAAAGCACTACTTCCAGTGCAATAAAATTGGATGATTACTAGTAGGTCTGTTAGGAAGGGGAGCTTGATGTCCGTCCCCGACAACTGCTTAGCTGAGAACGGAAGGGGAAAGAAGAGGCATTTAGCATTTGCAGGGGGGTCGCATATGTATCAAGTCAGCTGGCATCCACCAGTGTGGAGTATGCCTGAGCACATTCATCTTCTTCTTGTTTATGAGCATGCCAGGCCCTCCCTCCCCTCAAGAGACTTCCGCTACTTATGATAAAAAATAAGAAAACTATCTTTGTGAATTTTTCACGAAAGTGGCTGAAATTTTTACATTCACTATAATTGGATTACAGAAGCTCACTTCCAAAATTCCAATTCAATCGGTTTAAAACTTAAAAAGTTAGCATTGGTAATTTTTATTATGGACAAGTATGTGTGCCTCTTTGGACAGAGTGAGCCTGGAGTAGAAAGGGTGTTACCATAGCAACGGTTGATTGACAAGCTGGGAGCGCTGATCTGAAGCCCTTGGTTGGGAAGAAAGCAAACACCTGTTTATCGCTTCCACAGCTCAAAAGGACTAGGAGAAATTTTTCAGAAATCCATTTTTCCGAATTTTGAAAATAACACAGTAAAATTTTTACAGTGGTTAAGATACATCACAATAAAGTTCTACTGCAAATTTCGGCAAATTCCATTAGGAACTGTAGCAGACGAAAAAAAAAAAATCTTCCGTTGCATAATCGGATTGAAAAAAAAAGAAACAGTAAGTATAAAGTACGGGAAAAGCTAGTGAATTATTTTTTTTAGATGCCATGGTTTATTTAAACAGTGATCCTTAAATTTTTTTTCTGTGATGATATGGACTCTATTTGAATTACAAACATACATTTTTATTCAGACGTCTGAGTTACTGTTTTAATAAAAAAAATCATCTATAATTAAAAAGTTCTCAATGGATTTAATCGTAATTCAGCAGATAAACGTATTTTAGTAAATTGCAACATCATGAGGTAAATTTGCTAATTTTGTCGAAAATTGGGGAGCATTTTTTTTTTTTTTTTTTTTTTTTTTAATGTCTTTTATTATAGTTAGGGTGAAGGAGGAAGGGTGCAACTTGACAGTTCAGTGAGCTGCAGGTGGTGATTAATGGCGATGTGCCAATGAAAAGAAGCTGTTCCATCAGGACATTCCAAAGGTTGTGTGTGGATGCATCCTCCTGCTGTTTGATCTTAATCGGAATGTTTTTGTGCATGGGGAGAAGGGGTGAGAGAAATATCTGTTTATGCTTTACAGCTTTCACGGTTCACTGCTCTTTTTTTTTTTTTTTTTCTTGGTAATAAATAAAAACCATAGTTGCTGCATCAGAAACATGGTGTTGGGCGGGTCTTGACATTCTTCATTTTGCATCTGCTGAATTCAGTTCTGTGGGAATAAGGAATGAATTATACTGTGAATATATACAAAACTACATATTTTTGAGCTGAAAAAATAGGTCTACTTGTACACAGTAGCTAATGTGTGAACTCAGATGAAGACAATCAGACATACGGACGTCTGATTCCATAAAAAAAATTAACATAGTTTTTTTTTTATTATACACTACAGGTAAAAGAGCAAAAACATGTTTTTAAACATTATAAAGGAAAACGGATTTTTGAAACGCATGACTTGATCTTAATTTCTGAAAGTTTCTTTTTTCCACATTCTTTTTTTTTTTTTTTTTCAATTACAATACATTGTAGCAGGATACTGTGTGTTGTATCACTTAGGGATATGGAAGATTTTCGGTTGCCGATATCCGCGATCATAAGCGGTAGTTGCATTGCGATTGTTGAGGATGACAAGATAAATACTAGAGTGATGTAAAATGTTGCATAAACTAACCCCCCCCCCATCCGAACTTTTATGCGGTTATCATAGCTGATCAACCATTTCACATTTCATTCCATGAACATCAGCGCATTTCAATCATTTGAACATTAGGGGTAGGTGGGGTCTGAAGGAAATTCAGCCGTGCTTAAGCGCCTAACGCAACGAAAACATGCTAATTTTGGACAGTTATATTCCCTTCCCCTGTACCATCCCTATTAATTGAGAGTGCATACTGTAGTTTCAGATATTCTATTTATGAGCTAGTTTTCGCGCTGTTCGTTATGTTTTTATTTTTGAAATTACTAACCCTTTCGAACTATGGTTGCAGAAACGTTTATGCTTTGGGTTTGTCTGTACGATAATTCGCATGAAAGCGGTTGGATTTCGGCGAAATTTTAGTATGCTGTTGGGTACAACCTGGAAACCTACTCCGTTGAAAATGGTCGAAATTAAATTCAAAGGCCAAGACATGAGCAGTATTCGTTCTCCAAGCTTAGGAATGCTAACTCACATAAAATCTGTTTGATTGCAACAAAGTTTTGGTATGTTATCAGGGAGGAGAAACCTACCCTTGCAGAAAATGGTCCAACTTGAATTCAAAGGTCAGGGCATAAGAACAGAATTCGTTCTTTATGATCTTGTGCTTGATAAACTTGATCCATTTGCATATAGCACATTCATCCATTTGCATCTTTCATCATTTTTATTACTTAAAACTGAAATTACTTTTAAAAATAATTTGAACATGATACTGTAAAGCGTAATAATCATCCTGGAATTTTTTTGTATATGTCCTGGAAAAGGCCTGGAAAGTCCTTGAATTTTTCCCCCCCAAAAGTGTACGAACCCTGAAAACTGCATCTGAGATGGTTGAATTGTTGTGTGATGTGTAAGGTGCTAATTACCCTATCTCGTGCACAAATATTCCAATGGTATGCATGTTTCAAGAATGGGCGAGAAGATTTGGAAAATGACGAAAAGCCCAGGCACCCAGTTTCAGTGTGCACGTCTGAACTCATTGAGAAGTTGGTGAAAGGATAAAAAGTGATCGTTGCATGACCTAGAGGAAGCTGGAACGTGTGCTCGATGTTAATAAGGAGATAGTTCGTCAAATTTTAGTTCAAGGTTTGCAGGAGAGGGGGGGGGATCGCCCCACAACTGAAGCAGCAGAGGGTGCTAAAAGCGAAACGTTTGCTGCAGAGTTATGCAGACAATCGCCACAGACAGATCGTTTTCTCTAATGAAAAAATGAATCTTTCAGCCGCCAAAATGACAGGGTGTGTGTGTGTCAACCTCACGAGAAGCTCAGGAGAAAGCTCCAAGGATCATGAGGGCCATCATCCTGCTGCTTCTGTCATGGTTTGACATATTTTTTCACGCTCCTCCTTCGCTGTCAGTAGCAAGCTTTTTTATGTTACTATGACAGATTTGCGAAGAGCGCTTTTTTTTTTTGTAAAAATGTTCTGCTAAACAGAGGGGTGTTTTATTTTATTTTGTCAGATTCACATGAACTTTCTTCCTTAATAGATTGTTTTAAAGATTACTTTCCCCAGATCATTCTTTGTTGGGAATCTTTTAATTTCAGTTTTAATCCTTTTGTTTTTTTATTTGATGATTTTATTTTCATTACTCACTTGCGTATTAAGTTGTGACATTTTAGTTCCCCCATCTTATCAAAAAACTTCTGTTGTGTTAATCAAATGTTACATGGATTTTTATTGTAATTTATTCTATTTGTGCATTGCCTTTTTATTTTATCCTTTTTTTCAGAATTGATTTATTTATGCAATTTAAAGTACCTTTTTGATTAGTTTTTTCATATCATAAGCATTTAATGCTAATTTTCTATTTATCCGCATAATAAAGCTATGAAACCTTTCGTAGTTAATTGTTCTGTGCGTCGTTGGTCTTTGCTCCTATCATGTTTGTCTTGTGCGAATTTACTTGCAATAGCGTTGGGTAACTGTCCACATGTTTCTATTAATATTCTCGAATCTAAAAAGCAAAAAAGTTGTCAAAAATTCAAGGAGAGTTATTCGCAAGAATTTATGTGTCTAAAATCGTCTCGGGTATCCGAAAACCATGGGCTTTATTTCCTGTGTGCATTTGATTTTTCAATTGCACATGGATGAAAAGACTATTGCGGTCGGCATTTTCACTCTAAGAAATGGGAGGAATAACCATAAGTGTGTGGCATCACGCACTTATTGGCATAACATATTTATTAATATTACATATTAAAAGGCAGAATTGAAATGGCATGTATTTTTTGTGTATTTACTAAGTTTTTTTTTTTTCTATTTTAACGGTACTTAGGTATGTTGCAAAATTTATCCAAGTATTGTCCTCTATCCAGATTAAAATGTAGCAGTGCACTCTGGGAAATACGCATGCTACCCTGCAATTTTTAATGTGAAAACTTGACTTGACTTCACTGCGGAAAAACTACGTGCGCCACGCATATGGACTACTGATAACTTTCTTTAGATGTTGGCATCTCTGCACTAGCAAAATTCGATTGTTCTTGGCATTTTGTCGTAAAAAAAATTCCTTAATTTTGCTTGAATTTTCGCCCTAATTTGTTGCGCCGAGACACTTGTTGACCAGCACCCTCCATAGGAAGAGGCGGGGTTTAAAGTGCTGATCACTTTGATTTATGTGTAGCTGTGACTTTTGCTTGTTCCTGTGCTCTGAAACCAAAACCATAACTGAAACAACAGACTTCTAAACAGGGGATGTGCCACACTACAAGGATGTTTTTCTTGGTTGATGTATACGAGTCTCGTCTTTTTTGTACCAAATTTTTTCTGCTGTTTTTGCGATACCGTGTCAGATTTGATAACAAACAGCATATTCCATTATCCATCTTGTTTAAGTTCTTATTGAAATGCCACGGAAAACGAAGTTTTTGTCAGCTTGGTTTGAAAATAACAAGAAAGACCGAAATGGGGGACTTAGTGAAAAATTGGTGCTAATGACGATATATTTTCGGCCTCATGCGTTCTCTGCAACAAGGACTTTAGCTTTGCCAATATGGGATTTTTGCAAGTGCTTTCACATGCAGATGGGAAGAAACATAAAGCAGCTGCCAGAAGTATGTCTAGACAGCTCGTTTTTGAAACATCAAATAATGTTTCGCAGTTAACCAGTAAAAGTGTCCAATCATCAAATAATGTTTTACAGGTAATCAGTAAAAGTGTCCAACACTGGCAACTAACTGCAATAAGTGATAAAGTTTTGAAAGCAGAAGCTCTACTAATACTACTAGCTGTTAAGAGCAGTTATTCATTTCAGATGTTTGGTGACTTAGCCGAAATGTATTCATTTATTTTTTATGATTTCGCCATTGCAAAATGTCTGAAGTTGTCCGATAAAAAAAATTGTTATATGGTGAACTGTGGCTTAGCTCCATACTTCAAAGCCAATCTTTTTCGTGATATTGGAACTTCCTTTTATACCATTTATTTTGATGCAACAACTACAGTACAGGTAAAGAAGCAATTTGACATTCATATATCATATTGGTCAGAAAGTCGTACAAAAATTGTAACTTCATACTCTAAATTTTTGGGACATGCAGAAGCAGATAAAATTGTAAAATTAATTCAAGATTTCATATCTTCACATGGGCTAAGTTTAGAAAAGATGTTGCAATGCTCTATGGATGGTCCGAATGTAAACCTGTCTGTTCTCAAGAAACTGAATGCTGAATTGAACTTGCAGTCAGTTCCTGACTTGGTTGATTTTGGTACCTGCTGTTTGCACATGATGCATGGTGCTCCGAAGAAAGGACTAGATAAACTTCACGTTGATATTGATACTCTTGCTACTGATATTTATCAGTGGTTCAAAATGTCTGCTTGTCGAAGGGAAGATTATCGCAATATACAATTGGAAAACCTAGTGGGTTGTGCAGCTAAAAAAATTTTCTTCATCATGTTGAGAGCAGGTGGTTAACCCTAGGTCCTGTTTGTGAGAGAATTATTGAACAGTATTCTGCATTAATTGAGTATTTTTGTACATACCTTCCAAAGCAGAAAAATGTGAAACTTGGTTCTAGGTATGATCAGATATTTTCCCAATTGAAACATCCCCATACTATTACTTACTTGCATTTTGTTCTTTTTTTTACAGAAATATTCATGCCATACCTCAAGGTTTTACAGAATGAAGAGCCCATGATTCACGTGTTATACAGCAAACTAAATGAACTGGTGCGCAGTATAATGTTAATTTTTAAAAAACTGGATGCAGTTGGTACAAAAGAAGGATCTAAACTTTTAAAAGTTAACTTTCAGAAAAGTGACTATTGGTTTCCTTTGGATAAAATTTATGTTGGTAGTAGTGCCAGCCATATTCTAGCACAGAACTAAAACATAAATGAGAAGAAAGTGTTACTGGGGGTAAGAAGCTGTTTCATTGCTGCAACAGGATATTTGTTAAAAAATCTACCACTGAATAACTTTCTTTTACGAGACATCCAATCTATTCATCCTTTGTTTCAGAAGAAGGAAAGTGCAAAAGATGCTGTGAAACGCCTGAGTCATCATATGTTTAAAGTCACCAAAACTGACAGTGTGTGGTAAGATAAATACAGAGTCGTCACTGTACACGTATGAGGACATGGCAGCTAATCGTAAAAGTTACGAGGAAGGTAATGATATTTGTAAGTATTGGGCAGCAGTGGCTAGCATTAAAGATTCTGCAGGTTTACTAAAATACAGTTCATTATCAGCCCTAGTGAAGACATGTTTGACATTGTCACATGGAAATGCACCTCCTGAAAGGGGATTTTCCCAGAGCAACAACATTGTCACAAAAGAAAGAGTGTCACTTTCAGAGTTATCTATCAGATCATTACGTATCTGCAAAGAAGCGATTCGATTGCACAATAACTCCATACTTTCAATACCCATAACTAAAGACCTCGTAAATAGTGTAAAGCAGGCTTACACACAATATGCCTCCTACTTGGAACAGCAGAAAGAAAAGGAAAGGATGCAAAGAAATGCTAAAAGAAATGCTGAAGAACAAATTATGCAGACTTTGAAAAAGCAAAAAAAGCGTGTGAGGCTTGATCAGCTGTCCAAACGTAAGACAGAAGAAAATTCCTTAATGAACGACCAGAAAACTGCTCAAATGCTCTTGGCTGAAACTTCAAAAAAATTGGATAGTGCAATAAAAGAAAACAGTATGAGCAACATAAAAGTTGCCCAAATGATGTTATCAACAGGAAATATAGAACTAGAAAAAACAACCAACAAATTGAAAGAAATACATAAATCAATAGTAGAACTTGAAGGCAAAATTTCCAAATGTTAATGAAGTTTTCTAAGTTGTAAGTATCAAACATTTTTATTTTAGTGAAGCACTCTTACTATGCTTTTTTAGAAATAAGGCTGATTGTTAGGACGAAGTTTCAATGAGAGCAGGAGCCGTTTCCCATGCTGAAAAAAAGAAAGCTGTCGTGAAAACAATTTCCTGCTAACAATCCGGCCATAATTTAGGTAGTTTTTTTGGTGAAAGAAGAACAATTTCTGCCTTATTACCAATATCTTATTTAATTTACCTCCCAGCTCTGACAAAATACACTGGCGGATAGTGAAAAAAGAACACCAAGAAGGAATTGGCGGACGATCATGAAATTTACATATGTTAATGGGGTCAAGTTTACGTAGGTGTGATGTTAATTTCGGGACCAACCGGTGAGCGCTTACGCCACAGCATGGCATAATATACAAATTATCGTAGGTGGTATTTAAGGAGTACGGCGAAGTGAATGTAATGTCGACGGCGTACGGACACGTGCGAAGACCCTGATAAAGCTGCAATGCCTGGACATGGAAGACGTGTACGATTTTAGCAGTTATCGGACTTTGAGCGATGTCGTCTAGTCGGACTCCGCGAGGCCGGGTGGTCGTATCGTCGTATTGCAGAGCGAATTGGATGGGAAGTATCGGTGGTGGTACGATGGTGGCGTAGAAGGTCCGAGGAACATTCCCACATGAGAAGACATGGAACCGGGAGTCACAGACAGACTGATGAGCGGGACGATCGACGCATAAGAAGAGCAGCGTTGTCAAGCCGAACATCCACTGCGACGCAAATCCGAGCTGCCGTTGCACCTGAGGTGACTGTGCGAACAATCCGCAACCATCTACTGGATGCAGGACTACGTGCACGTGTGGCTCTGGCATGTGTACCTCTGACTCCAGCCCACCATCAGGAACAGCTGCTGTGGTGTCGCCAACGTCTGCACTGGAAAACGCAATGGGGATCTGTCGTGTTCAGTGATGAAAGCAGATTCTGCTTGGGAGCCTCTGATGGCCGTATGCGTGTTCGCTAATGCACAGGGGAGCATCTCCACCCTTCTTGCATCTGCCAACGACACACAGGGCCTACACCTGGTCTCCTGGTGTGGGGAGCGATCAGCTATCACTCCCGTACACAACTAGTGTTTGTACCGGGTACATTAAACAGCACCTCCTACATCAACATCATTCAGCTCGTTGTTGTGCCATTTGTAAGGTCGGTCCATCGTGGTGTTTTCCAGCAAGATAACGCACGTCCACACGCGGCACGTGCAACGCAACATGCACTTCAGGGTGTGAGACAACTTCCATGGCCACCGGATTTGTCCCCCATTGAGCACGTGTGGGATTTTATGGGACAACGACTTATCGGGTCTCCATGGCCAGCCACGACCATCCCCGATTTACGCGTCCAGGTTGAGGATGCTTGGAACTCAATACTCCAAACTTACATCCAACATCTGTACGACAGTCTCCATGCCAGAATTGCACAGTGTGACGCAGTTCATGGCGGTTCAACCTCGTACTAACCATGTTACATGGAAATGTTATTTTTCAGTTTACCAGCAAATACAGCTGTATTTTACCATAATGTTTTGATCACGTTATCCTCTGTATTCCGTTATTATGCTGTATAAATTTCGTTGATATCAGACGTCTCCTCCTTGGTGTTCTTTTAAATTTCCGCCAGTGTATGTCCTGAAATTGTCTTGAAATTTCAAGAAAAACTGTGTCCTGAATTTTTTTTTTTTTCGCTCTTACCCCTGCATCCATGCTCATGCATGGGCGTCACCGCCTTCTGATTATTGGGGGGGGGGGGGACACAGATATATCTTCCCTTATTTTCCCAACTCTCTTGTTCTTCTCACTATAAAACAATGTATTATTTTTACTTGAGAGCTCCCTTTTCACCCCGCCCTGTCAACTTATCCACCTTTAGATACTTCATGATGCAATAACCCGAATTTATGCCAACTGTAGTGTACGAGTGGTTAGCAGTAAAATCATTACATTGAACTCTTTCAAAGGTGAGTGTTAACAATGTATTTATCCAGTTAAAGTAAATTTTTTCACTTATACTTTAATGGCATTTCATATGTAGGCCTAGTTTATAGAACAAAATCTTGTTCTACACAACCTTGATTTAGAAGCAGGAACATAATAGGGCTATAGTTTCCATTTAATCACAAACTGATCCAAAAACGCTCCTCCTCCCGTCCCTGTTTGATATGAAAATCTTGGCCACTTTGTCCAGGTCAATAGTATCGACTATGACATATCATTAAATGGCCAATCACTTACCCGAAAGTTCTTGGTCACTTTTTTCCTTTACACTTCAAGCACGTCAATTATCATCATGTAATGTAGTTGGCCTTCAAAGGTTGTAAAACTTCTTCCATATGGGATTCGTTCTTCCGGTCATGAAACATCGTTTTTTTTTTTTTTTTTTTTTTCACTGGACAAAAAATGCAGGTTTCATTATGCCGTCTGAGACGTAAACATTGCTCGTCATCTCCATAAAAACCACACAAATACACACACCATACAACTCATTCATACATTCAGTTAAAAACACTATGTACATAATTACACTATTTACATCCCCAGGCAGTTAAACCTTTGTCAACTGTGACTAAAAAAGTGCTCCATTCGCATCAAACACCGTACTAACCCTACCGCAAGTGCCAACCTCATTCAGCCTGTCATACACAATCCTCTAGCGCATTCAACAGTACTTGTGTCGTCATCAGGAGGCCAACAATGGAAGGCCTTAATAAAGATTGAACAACAGTTAAGAGGGGAAAAAAGAAAAGAGAGCAGCATTGACAATAGATGGCACCAGAGACACAAAGATGCAGTGATTGCGACTGAAGCCGGAACCTCAATGACTCTGCTCACTTGAACTGTGGTGGGCAGAGAGGCACATTGTTCTCCTGATGATGACAGAAGTACTGTTGAAAGCGTTAGAAGATTGTGTATGACGGGCTGAATGAGGTTGGCACTTGCGGTAGAGTTAGTACGGTGTTTGAAGCGGATGGAGCACTTTTTTAGTCACAGTTGGCAAAGGGTTAACTGCCTGGGAATGTAAATAATGTAATTATGTACATAGTGGTTTTAACTGAATGTATGAATGAGTTGTATAGTGTGTGTATTTGTGTGGTTTTTATGGAGATGACGAGCTATGTTTACTTCTCAGACGGCATAATGAAACCTGCGTTTTTTATTCAGTGATTAAAATATAAAAAAAAAAAAAAAAAAAAAAAAACCCTGATGTTTCATGACCGGAAGAACGAATCTCATAAGCAAGGAGTTTTTGAACCATTGAAGGCCAACTACATTACATGATGATGATTGACGTGCTTGAGGTGTAAAGGAAAAAAGTGACCAAGAACTTTCGGGTAAGTGATTGGACATTTAATGATATGTCATTAATGAATTGCACGTAAATATGCGCACTTTGCTGGAGTTTAATACCTTAAAGGTGCAAATATTATGAGTATCGATTATGTTCTGGAGGGCATAGCACAACACTATGTGGTAAAGCTGTTATTAGTGTATTTAGTACAGTAATAAATTCTCAATGTTTTAATTGATTTGTAAAAAAAAAAAAAAAAAATTCCCACTTCAATGTAGCATGTCGCTCAGTTCCCCATTTGGCAAAATATTAAAGGGGGGGGGCACTCCTCGAATCACCATAGGCTGTGATGCCCGTGATCCATGTAACACCTCTCAGAAAACTTTAAAAGTTCCATACTCAGGCAGAAATCGGGAGATGAGGGTTCGTTTCCCGCTCCAGAGCGATGAAAATTTTCAAGTTTTTTAAGAGGTATTACTTGGATGACCAGTAAGTGTTACAGGCAAATCCAGAATTTATATTCTGTTTGCTCTGAATATTCTATCAATTTCCCACGTATTATGAGGAATATTTCTTTTTTCATTGATTTAAAGCATTTGGAATTTGACAAGGACTCTTGCTGTCCCATTATTGGCTGAGTGGTAAAAGGCATAGTTTTATGGCTGGTCACTAGATGTGAGCCTGTGTTCAAGCTCCATATGAGCTATATATAGGCTGTGTATTTGTGTTACAGAACTGGTTGTCTCCTTTCCTGGAACCAGTGGCCCTAAATCAGGGACAGATGACTGCTTCTAGCCCTTAAAATTGCTCATGGTGGTTGTTAAACCAAGAAACGAAAGAAAGAAAAGGCTGTTAATTAATTTAATTATATCTAGAGCTTCCATTTTTGTTGCACGAGTAGGAAATTGAGTTTACTCATCCTCCACCACCACCCTCAGTGGTTGGAAAAACTACTTTTTATTTGTAGCGAACTACAACTACTTTATGATAAATGCAGTTAACTACAACTACATTTTTAACAAAGTAGTGACTACAAACTGCTTTGAAAATGTAGTCACTACCTTTAGGACCCGAATTTTGAGAGATTATTCAATACACACTCAAAGTTAAGGATGTTATATTACTACAAAATATTGTATATCCCATATACACCAGACTTTACAATGTAGCATATAGCATATCATATAAAATGAACTGCACAAGACTGTACAATGTAGCATATAGAATATAGCATATCATAGAAAAACTTGGTTATGACATATAATTAGGGTTACCAGTCGTCCGGGATTGGAAAAAGTCCGGGATGTTTAAATGAGTGGTTATAAAGACAGCAAAAAATACACATAACTAATTATTTATTTCATTGCTATTAGTACTGAAATTTTTGACTTACCTCTATGTGCAATTTCAAATTAGAGGCGGGTGACTTTGAAACCGACAGCTTCTTATTTAATGGGCAAAGTTTGCACGTGACTGTAAAATTCCTGTTTACTTGCTTCTCGAGCACTGTGAAATAATTATTATACGCCGACCAAGGCAGTTCAATTCTTTCTTCATCAAGCTGGACAGTAGCTGCCATATTTCAGGAAAACAGAAAAATTTATAAACACCTGGAAACATAAGTTAAATAAATCTTTGAAGCAAAGAAAGCAAACACGTTCGTATTCACACGAGACGAAAACGACGACGATACAAGTGTTGGTGTTGCCAATCTATGCTAGAAAACTCTGTGCTTTGAAACACCAAACGTTCTTATTCCGAGACCCTTGTTCGTCATAACCTGTCCATTTTAATCCGCTCCATAGCGATACCATGAAAGAAATGCTCGCTAGATGACGATGCTTAGCGCTGGTGCTGTGCGGTTCAAACGAGGAGTATTAGTGTTGTGTCGCAAACACATGACGATCAAATGATATGTAGAAGGTCACCTTGTTTGTTTACTGAAGTAACGTTAAAAGTAGTGTCGAAACTCGCTACAAATTATAGAGGTTTGCATCGCGCTACTCGCTACACTACTTTTTTTGTTAAAGTAGCGCGTTACACTACAAACTACGCAGAACAGTAACGACTACAGTAGTTTCGCTACTTGTAGCGCACTACTTCCGACCACTGACCACCCTTCTCTACCCCCTTCAGTGTTAAGAGTGGATTATAAGTACATACTGTTTCTCACATTACGTTATAGCCACAGTGCGTCAAAGAATTTTAAGACTGGCGCCAGATTTCAGCTTACGGTGGCACCACCAGTGTAATCGCTAATGCGTTATAAACCGTGACCATCTGCTTGCTTTCTGCCAAAAGTACTGCGCAGTTGTTAAAGTAGCTCAAACGAAAAGGGCGTTCATTAGAAAAGTAAAAATTTTTTCATGTTGAATTATTAAGATGGAACAAAGGGCTGTTATTAAATTTAACGCAAAACTTGGTAAAAGTGCCTCGGAAACGTACCAAATGATGAAACAAGTTTACGGTGAGTATTGTTTAAGTAGATCAAATGTTTTCCTGTGGTACAAACGTTTTTTGGAAGGAAGAGATACGCTAGAAGATGATAAGCATACCGGCAGGCCAAGTTCATCTAGGACCCCTGAGATCATTGAAAAAGTGCGTGATTTCGTGGCAAACAATCGATGTGCGTCACTATGAATGATGGAAGAGTCTTTAAACATCAACAAAAAAAATGATTCGAACCATCCTGCATGAAGATTTGGGCAAAACAAAAGTCTGTGCTAAATTTGTTCCACACACGTTAACCAATGAACAAAAATCAAGGAGAAGTGCACATTGCAGAGACATCATTTCAGCCGCTGAAAATGATCCAAACTTCTTAAAATCGATTGCTACAGGTGATGAAACATGGTGTTTTCAATATGATCCTAAAACAAAGCGACAAAGTGCGGAATGGAAGTAAAAAAACTCACCACAAGCCAAAAAAAAAAAAAAAAAAAAAAAAGTTACATCGAAAATCAAAACATTGCTCCTTACATTCTTTGATAATAAGGGTATTGTCCACAAAGAATTTGTTCCAAGTGGACAAACAATTACTGGTGAGTTTTATTTAAATGTTTTGAGGTGTTTGATGGGCAGAATTTGTCGCATTCGTCCAGAATATCGGGATGAAAACAGTTGGTGTTTGTTGCACAATAATGCACCCATCACACCTCACTTCTTGTTCGTAGATTTTTGGCGAAAAATAAAGTTTGTGTGTTGAATCATCTACCGTATTTGCCTGATTTAGCACCCTGCAACTTTTCTTTATTCCCAAAACTTAAAATGACGTTAAAAGGGTGTTATTTTGATGATACACTGCTGGACAATTGCTAAGGACGGATCATAAACGGCTATATAGCGCATAAAAAAGTAAGTGTGGTTGGATGCCAATTGAAATAAAATAATGTCAGAATGCCAGGACATTACAAGAAAGACAATTTATTGTGCTCTGAAATCCAGAAGGCTTTGGAACGTGTTCAAGGGACAAACAGGCCATTTTGTGCAGAATACGTAAATGTGAAAAAAATGCAATTACCGTCCGCAGGCATTCCAACGCAAGATGTCAATACAGGATATGGCCACCATTTAGGGCGATGCAAGATTCCACACGTCGTGCTTTGCACAACATTATCAAGCAGCTGTTGGGGTAATTTATCCCATTCCTCTGTCAGTGCACGGATGAGAGTGTCCTTGTTTATTGGAGGACATTGGCGACCAGCAAGACTCCTCCCCAAAGCATCCCACACATTTTCAATGGGATTCAGATCTGGAGAACGTGCTGGCCATACGAGGCGTTGAATATCCTCGCTCTCAAGACACTTCTGGACAGCGACTGTTCGATGACATGTTGCGTTGTCATCCATGTAAATGAATCTATCACAGACAGCACCACGGAACATGCGAACATGAGGTAGCAGAACATCATTAATGTATTGTTGGCCAGTCATAGTCCCAGTTGGAAGCACATAGAGGGACGTACGGCCATTGATCATGATGCCAGCCCATACCATGACACTACATGTCGGATATCGGTCCCTTTCCTGTATGTTTGCTGGACAATATGCAGTACCACTATCACGCCAGATCAGTTGTCGTTGACAATCAGATGTTAGACTGTATCTACTCTCATCTGAGAAGAGGACAGCAGACCAGTCGTTATCAGCCCAATTGCGATGTTGATGGCACCATTGCAAATGGGCGGTACGGTGACGTCTGGACAATGGGATGCACACAACAGGACGGCGGGCGTATAGTCCTCCTTCATGCAAACGTCTGGCGCCAGTTTTTCGGGAGATCCGCTTGCCAGTAGCAGCCATAAACTGATTTGCTACCTCACTAGCTGTGCTGCGCCGGTGTCTTTTTGTTGATAGCACTATGTACCGAGCTTCTGCAGGTGTCGTACTGCGAACACGACCTCCCCCGTGACGTTTGCTACACTCCATTTGTTTGAAATGATTTCCAAAGCCTTGAAACAACACTGTGGCTGACGTCGAACTCCTTGGCAACATATGTTATTTTTCGCCCTTCTTCAATCTTGCCAATAATACGGCCACGTGTAAAATCATCTAGGTGATGTCGGGAAGACATACCGAAAATTGCAAGTTTGTCAATTGATTCTTTCCCTTTCAACTTTGCGTTTGAACAACAACGGTCAATACGCGTCAAATCCTTTATATCTCTTATCAGCGCTATGACGTCACGAACAAGTTCGGCAATCCAAAATTTGCATATGCACAACACGTCTTACTGTATCCCGCACTTATGCTAATTTCCACATTTTCCTGCCTTCCATTTTATGGTTGCTATTGTCATTCGTCCTTAGCCATTGTCCGGCAGTGTATTTTGACCATACAAACAGCTTCGACACGTGCTTTGGAGGCAATTCCGCAAAGTGAACTGGAACAGGCATTCGAATCATTGTTAAATCGCTGTAACAAGTGTATTGAAGCAGGAGGGACTTATTTTGAATAACAAACCAAAACAAATGATAATTTCTTGTTTCTATTTCATTTAACAGACCCAGTCTTAAAAATTATTTTCCGCACTGTGTATACATCATTGGGTCAACCCTCTATAGTATCTAGACGTCATAGCTGCCAATCCTTCCGATTTACCCGGAAAGTTTCCGATTTTGGGGCGTCTTTCCGATATTCCGATCGAAAAGTGGTTACTTCCAATTTTTCATTCTTATACCAAAAATCCCCATTTCAAGAGCAAAAAAAAAAAAATCTGTATTCCACTTCAACAAATCCTTAACACGAGATGATTAAAAAGAAAAAATTCTCCTTATTTTCACTGTGAAGAGAAAGTGCGAGTGGCACAGGTTTTCTGCTTACACGTGGACTTTTGGATGGACCCGAGTACCTTCCCCTGTGCAAGCGGCACAACGCTGGTTACACTTCCCATCAATATGTGCAGCTGCATAACGTAAGGTTACTATCACAATCTATCTCTCACTTCCCCCCCCCCCGTTCCGCGTTCTCCTTTTCAGATAATGCATTGTTCTTCCCCGAGGTCCCAGCTTCTCAGAGGCCAGCGTGGGTGTGTCTTGCATTCCAGCACTCCCAGTTCGAAATGCTATTTCAGAACGTAGTTATCGTAGAAAAAAAAATTCAGACAGATTTTAAATCTGTGGAATTTTTAAGCCCAGATCGATACCCAACATGACGAAATTAAGCAAAAGCTGCCTGTTTTGTGAAATTAAAAATGCATTAGGCATGGTTTCGTAACTTCTTCTGTGGCAGTAAATTTGACCTAACAAAAGAATGCTACTGTAAAAGGAAGTTGAAAAAAAAAGTCCAATGTTCATTCGAGCCTGTGCTTCTCCAGCAATGATTTATTTTGCTGGTCCATTAGTCAGTAAGTTTTCTACGCTTTTCAACCGTGCTTTTTTTGTTTTCGCTCGATAACGTGCATAAAAATGTCTTGGCTTGATTAAATGAAATTAATATGTTGGGGTACTATTTTTTTCCTCTGCAAATTGCATCTCTTTAAGCTGTTACTGTTTTACTACAGCAGTTTTACTCACATTTTCTTAAGTGTCAATAAATTTAGTATTAGTGATTCGCTATGAGCAGCAATATGAAAGGGGGGGGGAGTGCTATCAAACATTCCGTGATGCGTATGCTGCAGAATTCCCGTGCATTGAAAAATCTTCAAGAAATGAAAAATAAGCATTTTGCACTGTGTGTCATGTAATTTCAGCTTTTCGCGTGGTGGAAGGAATGATATTACTATTCATATTTCTAGTGCCCAGCACAAATCTAATGTTGACTGCATGGAAAAAAATACGAAATTAACTTTCTTCGTTAAAAGTTTTAATGAACCGGATGCGATTCATGCAAAATGTTTGTTCACTTCGTCTTTAGTTGAGCATAATTTACCAATTAGTGTCACTCATTTATTTCATTTTTTTCTAATTTGACTGTATCATCGTCCATCTCTCCGTAAGATAATCCTAGCGTGAAAATGGTTTGTTTTTGAAAACATTTTAGTTTGTTCCATGACGGTGTGGGATACGATCCTATTGGATTTGGGGGTCAAAGGGTGTGGAACATACTTCCCTTTAGATGCAAGCTTCCATAAAAATAAATTTTTATCTCTTTATAGATCATAATGATATAGCATAGTAATGAGAGAAATTCTGTATGGATAATCAAAATCACAGGGTTCCCACTCAACCTGGAAAACAGGGAAAACCTGGAATTCTCAGGGAATTTGAAAATGGTTAAAAAAAATCAGGGGAAATTGCCCCCCCCCCTTTTTTTTGTAAAAATCAATGGATACTTTATTTTGCCGAAAAAAAAACTTATTTTTTCAAGATTTCAAACTTTTGCTTGCAATTACTGCCTGCCTAGAATTTGGAAGATCTTACTTTCAGTTATTTAAGTATTTCCTTTTCTCCAAAAAAAAAAAAAAGATGCAACATTGAATTTTTAAAATTGCCAGTTATTAAGCTTTTGTTCAATTTCTGTAGGCAGTTGTTATAACATGGAACAATTAGGCATAATGGCTCCTGCTTGAAGAAACACTTCACAAGAGAACCAACCAAATGATGGATCAAAGTCCTTTGTCTGTTGGTTCTCTTGAAACATGTTTCTTTGAACAGAGCCATTCCATCATTAAGCTTAGCTACATTGTGTTATAGAAAAACTGAAACTATTCAACTGACAGATTTTTTCTTACAATAGGACCTATTTCTATGTGAATGTATTTACAAATTCTGTGTGGGTAGTATTCACAAAAGTTCACGGAACTTTGGTACAGCAAATAATGTGCCCAGTTAGTTGCTATTAATGAAAAGCAGGTAGCTTTATAAAGACAAATTACGTAAAGAATTTACAAGTGCGTGCTTTGGTGAGAAAAATGAATGGAATGGAATGAAATGTAACAATTCTTTGCAACATGCCACTCTGGAAAACTTTAAAACCCACCTGGAGAACCTGGAAAAGTCAGGGAATTTTTTTTATTACTTTTGAGTGGGAACCCTAAATAAACGTGCCGATAAATTCAAACATCTGTAGTCATATCAATTAAAAGTTGATACTTGAGTTAGGTAACATATCGTTTTTTAATCGATATGTTCAGTACATTTAATCAATATGCACAACAAGTAATTTCATTGGATATATCGATTAAAATTTCATCAAATATATCGATCATTATTTTTACAATTTTTGGTTTCTTAAAGTTGGCAGGTATGTAGTCAAAATTCACCAACACTCACAATAAAAAAAAAAAAAAAAAAAAAAAAAAACGTAAAAGATTGTCAACATAAATCCAATGATTAGTGAATAAATCAAAATTAAAAGTCATAACTCACATTATACATCAGGTGCATATTGTTGAAGGATGGCTTTCTGAGTTTATAGTCTCGCTTAGCTGTCATCTCATAGTCTGTCTCAATGTAAAGTCACCATTAACTTTGTAGTTATACTTAAGCCTTATGTGCGGAAAATAAGGCAACAATGAAGTTTATAAGTGAAGAAAATTGAAGACTGGGATATCGAAAACAGGATTATCTGTACTAAATCAATCTCCTAACCATCATTACAGCCAGCAGGTTACTTTTGAAGTTGACAATAAAATAATAATACTGACCAATGTCAAATGAACAAAGAAAATTTTTTAGAAACACTAAAAATGAAGCGGGATGAGCTTGACAAAAAAGATTACCGAAGTTGGTTAAAATCCATTAAAATCTTCTGAAGTAGGGTTAAAATATATTAAAACTTCAATTTTAGTAGGTTGAATCCTGATATATCCTCAAGCGCATATTGAAACATAATAAAAACCTGTACCGAAGTATGTTGAGTCCCTTCAGTGTTTTTACTGAACACAGGCCCTACTATTTCAGTATCCGACCTATAGCTGCTGCACATTTCAACATTTTGGTCTGCTGAAATATAAAGAGCACACGAGCATTTTCAACCATCTCACATGCCTTTTGGAGATTATGGGCTCAATGAGAAACTTCATTATAAAAATCTGAATGTTTATAAATGGGAATGGAATAAATCACATGCCTGGTACACACCCTATTGATCCGGGTCCTTCATCTAGTTCATGACAGATGTATTCATTGTTAGCTGAAGACCTTGAAGACAGAATGTTGCACCAATTTCAGTTTGAGATAAATATAGAGGAGTGTGAAACCACTTTTAATCAATTGTGTATTGGCGTGTAGGAACTTATTATTACCAAATAAATTTGGTATATTTAGCATTCACAAATACATAATGCATTATTAGACTGTTGTAAGAACTGATTTATGCCATACTTTGAGTCAGGTTTGCCACGAATCTATTAAATATTGACTGAATCATTGTTAATTCATGATTAGTGAATAGTGTTGAAGTTTCTGTTTCGTTATTTATGTATTCACTCTACTACACTAGGATATTTACATTAACTATTTTCCTGTGCTTTTCATCAGTTTTTGACTTAATAATTAATGACATGTTACATCTAATTATTAATCTTCAGTTTAAAAAAGTAAGTCACTGGTTTTATAGACGTAATTTTTAATATATTAGGTGTGCAACTTAATTCTCGGCCCCTAACTGCAAGCGATCATAGAATGTCGGCAAATGCAAATAGCTGTGTGCAATAATGGCTGATTGCAGCGCCATCCAATAGCTTTGCAGGCAACCGTAACTGCTCACAGTTGTAGTGACAGAAGGGACCAAAGTTGACAGTGGAAGCAATGTCGTTCGAGAAGTAACATTTGAGGCACACCCTCCTGTTCGCGTTTCAGCTGAACAAAAGTGACGCGGAAGCCCAACAAATGATCTGTGCTGCTTTGGGTGAGGCTGATGTGTCCTACAGTATGTGTAGGAAGTGGTTCCAGTGGTTTATGCAGGGAAATTTCGATCTCCATGATGCAGAATGTCCGGGACAGCCACAGAAAGTTGACGATAAGGAACTGGAACAACTGTTGGATGCGGATCCCTGTCGCACACAGTCAGAGCTCGCCCAGGAACTCGGAGTAACACTGCAAGCCACTGCAAAACGCCTGCACAAGCTTGGACGGATTCACAAGGAGGGCCATTGGGTGCCCCACCAACTCACAGCTGCGAACAAGTCTAGGCGTTACAATGTTGCTGCGTCTTTGCTCTCCAGATTCAAGAAGAAGGATTTCCTCCACAAGATTTTGACCGGTGATAAGAAGTGGATCCTCTATGATAATCCTAAGCGACGCAAATCGTGGGTTTATCCAGGTCAGCCTACCACCAGTACGGCCAAACCGAATATCCATGCCAGGAAATTGTTGCTGTGCATATGGTGGGATCAGTGAGGTGTCGTACACTATGAGTTGCTCAAACCTGGTGAAACGGTCAATGCTGAGCGTTACTGTCAGCAACTCATTCATGTGAGTGACGCAACGGAAGCGAAAAGGTCATACACTGGCAAGGGCAGAAGGTCTGTCCTGTTGCTTCAGGATAACGCGCGTCCCCACACTGCGAAAACAACTTCAAACACGATCACCGACCTGGGATGGGAGATTTTGTCTCGCCCGGCGTATTCTCCAGACTTCGCCCCGTCAGATTATCACCTCTTTCGCTCCCTGCAACATCACCCGAGTGATACGCACTTCACTTCTATCGAGGAGGTCCACACAAGTATTGATGACTTTATCAACTCGAAACAGCCCTCTTTTTCCGCAGTGGCATTCAGCAGCTCTCTGACCGATGGCTCAAATGTATCCAACACGACGGGGATTATTTCCCTGATTAGGTACGTATTCGATTTGCTATAATTTGCTGTCAACGTGTAGTGCCTGTGGCCGAGAATTAAGTTGCACACCTAATACTTGGTGATCAATGATGTAGTCCTGAGGATGAAGTAGGTTCTAATTTGAAAATTTGACCACCAAATGTATTAAAAATTATCTTTATAAAAACATGTAATTTAAGTTTGTTCACTGTAGGTTAGTTTTTAAGTTCATGAATGAATCATAATTGTGCATTTATTTCAATATATGTGTACAATTTTTGTTTTCGTTAGATCCAAGGACTTTGACAGTGGTGATGACTCCCTTAAACTGTTTCCTGTCAAGAAAGCTAGGCTGAACACGGAGTGCATTAGAAGTAATACTGCTGGTCCTCAGTCTCTATTGGCTATGTGGACAAGTCGCCTTAATGCTGAACATGCAAATCGCCACCAAGAATTTGCTGGTAGAGTGAACGGCAATGGTCCGGCTAAGTTATATCCAAATCTTAAAATTGAAACGTAAGATTTTTATCATCCATTTATTAAATATTTTTAATGAGTAGCTTGGTGATACCATGTTCTTTTTAATTTCTAAATTTGAGTTTTCAGCATTTGTGTAGTAGCTGTTGATTCATCTTGAAATTCACTAGGTGATTGTATTTTGAGTTGTTCACCATGTGTGACTGACTACTCATGCTGCCCATTAAGGCTGGGCAATGTATCAATACATTGCAAAAAACCAGTGTGAATATCACATCATTGTTGGGTTTTTTACTAAGGAAACTATGATACATTGCCAGACCTGCAAAATGTTACGGTTTTATCGTATTTAGTACAATAAATCATGTTGCAGTAGGATAATATGATTTTGCCACAAAAAAAAAGTGTTTTTTTTTTTTTAAGTAATGTTTTCTCGTTTTCAGACAGAAGTAGGGGAAAATTTGTGTGTAATCTGCTTTCTTCCCCTTCGAAAGATTGATTTTTTTCTCAGAAAGGTTTCCAATTTCTCAATGCTTAACTTTATTTTTTAAAGAAGAGTGTTCTAATGAAAATGAAAAAAAAAAAATTGGTTTCTCTTCAAGAACTAGTTCATATACCATTCCAAAATTGTATCATTCAAAATCAAAAAGTTGTAAACTCAATCAAACGTTAAAGAGGGGAAATGTGAATTTGGCTTCTTTTAATAAGAAATTTAAATTGACTGCAGTTAACGCCAAACATAATGAAAAATCTCAAACACGTAATTAAAAAGCGACAAGAACTGCATGACAAAAGATGTGTTAAATAAGCAAGAGAGGATTTTTTTTTTTTTTTTTTTACCTTGAGTTCAACTGTGAATCATGCTTATGCACTGTTTCTTTGCCATGTTACAAAAGTTTTTGAAAAATAAAATATAATGTTTCAGCAAGAGGAACCTTGTGTGCATACACTTAAATCCGATATTGAAATTATTTTTAATGAACTAATTAGATTTGTTAAAGTAGGTGTTATTAAGCAAGCAAAATCAACATTTCATGTTAAATTAATGAAATAGAGAATGAAAAGGGCAAAGCAGAGTTATCAGTCGGTTTTGAAACCAAAGAATTGATTAAAACAGTTAGCATTGAGGAGCAGAAAGAATTTTTTTCTAAAGTTAGAAATTATTTTATTAAGGGCTGCGACTATATAATTTCTAAATTTCCGTGGAATTTGAAAATGTTAAATCATGTCAAAATTGCTGATATTTGTAGAAGAGAACAGTCTTAATTTTTCATCAATTCAGTGTGTAATAGGTATGTTCCCATGTCTCCTTTTAAGGTGTGAGAATGAAGCACTTCCTGAAGCTGTTGATGCCTTAGAAAGTGAATTTTTGAAATTTCAAGTAGCATCGTTACCAGATAACATTTTAAATAGCAAAAGTATTAGTGAACAATGGTATTTATTATCAAAAGAAAAGAACTCTTATTGCAAATTTCTTTATAGCAGACTTTGTAACGTCTTGTTAGGGAAATTAATCTTGCCTCATAGTAATGCCTCTTGTGAAAGTGTTTTTAGTTTAGTAAGAAGAAATAAGATTGATGTAAGAGGCTCTTTGAGTACTTCAACATTTGAATCACTTTTAATTGCAAAACCCAGTATGTCTGGACCTTGATTCCAGCAAAAATATTCTGTTGAATTAAAAAAAAAAAAAAAAAAAGTCAGCCACACGTGTTGGTTTAAATAAAAGTTAGATTTCTCAATGGTTGTCATGTGTGAAATGTAATGTTTCCTTGCTTTTAATGGAAAGCAAAAATCCATGAGCTACATTATAGCTTTCTAATGGTTTCATATTAATACATTTTCCTGAACAATTAAGATTTTTGTTTAAATTTAATAAGTGTTTGAAATGTTAAATATTAAATTTAATAATTAACAACATAAAAGTGTTTGCTGATTAGATTTAATTAATAGTGGTTGTTCAAAGGTAGTGAGACTTTCTGCCTGAAAGAATCAAAATGTGACATACCTAAAAATAATTGCTGCCCGCATTTAGACGCTGGTGCCATTGTGGCACGAGTTCTTGTATTCCAGCAGCATAGAAGGAGGCAGGCTACTGCTGCAATCAGTTATCAACAGATTCATGCATCTGATCATTTGAAGTGAAACGTTTAGCCTTTGAGAAAGTTTTTCATAGGTCCAATGATGTGAAAATTGCAGGGCATTAGGTCAGGACTAATAGCTGGATATTAAAGAAAGCACTGCAATCTGCTTTGTGTGGTAACAGCCATGTACAGCTGGGCATTATCATGCACATGGCTGCCATTCTTCTGTCCTGGGGACGGATTTCCGTCTTTTGAAGATTTTGGCCACCTGTTATGATTGTTAGAATATTTTAAAATTCTGTTTTCGTTTTTCTCCGAAAGTTGTGTATTTCTGTAATCATTGAAATTGTGGAGTTGCACCAAATGTTTTAAAAGTGATCAAAATGTTCTAAAAAAATCCATCGCGATTGCACACCTGCGCCAAATTTTCCGTATTTTGGCAAATCTCTTCCGGTCGGAAAGTACATTTTTTGGGATTCATCACATTTTCTGGAAGTTCGTCGTAAATGCGCAGTGCAAGGGACATGAGAATGTTCCGTGTTTTGCTTTTTATTACTGTTTCTCTTCCTGTATGTATTCCTCATTTTTTATTGTTTCCAATGATGTTAATTTATTTTTCCATAACCGTGCAAAATAACGAATTCGCATTTTTAAAGAATTTTTCTAAACAAAATGCTTGCTTTCCTACTTCGTAGTCTCTGCTTCAAAATAAATCAGTTGGGCTTGCATTTTTACACTCCAATTTTTGTAAGCGAAATACTTCAAACTCGGTTCATGATGTGTCCATGAAAGAATCGGTTTTATCTCCGTGACCCGTAAAATCGTATTCAAGGCAGAGTGACTACCTCAGTACCGATTTTTGGAATTAATTTAACTTAAAATACATGTTTTGCCATTCCTTAGTCATCTCTTGCTACATCAAATCACCGAGCAGGCATTTTGCCATTTTCTTAACGAAGTTCAAAAACGCCGCTACTTACTCATTGTACAGAGAAAACTGTTGCATATCACTATATATGGCGACAAACAGTTCAAGTTCCGATTTAATTTTTGATTAAACAAAAGGAAAAATGCTCGCACCTTTTATTTCTTGATGTAGCAAACAGTGATTAAGGAAATGCTGTGAAAAGAGCTGTGTGTACAGATCACCGAAATGGCAGTATTCAGTTTTTTGTCTTATCAACTTATAAAGTTGAGGGAGATAGTTAATTATATATTCTTTTTTTTTTTCCCCTTGTCACATTAATTGATATAGCCCAACTCCTTACACTGTGTCTCGATTTTCAGTCTTGGTGTAAGCACTTTAGTGGCACCCATGATCATGCAGCAGCACAACACCCTGAGTGAGGTTGCCAGGTTTTCTTCATGGTAGTGGAACAGATGCTGTAATGATAGTCTCATTCATTGACTCATCAGACAGATGTTTCGGTACCGACGTGGTGCAGACCTTAAGATATTCAAGGTGCGAATGCATGATTGTATTCAAAAGATTATTACTATCGTGTTGAAGTATAAGTACACTAACATCGAACCGTCTTTGCACGATTTAAACTTGTGATAAATATCCCAAAGTCAAGAAAAACAATGACAAATCAGAAGTGAATAAATTTTAAGATCTTTTGGATACACAATGGATCCATCTTCAGAAAACACTGATTACAAATAGAAAATGTTACAATTTAAATATAAACATTGTAACGGTAATGACATACAACGTGCAGGCTTGCCAACCCTCCGAGTTTAGGCCGGCAATGCCGGATTTCATTACATTTCCCGGAATTCCGGATTATAAATTAATATTGCCGGATTCCATCGTTTTTTCCGTAGCGTATATTAAAAAGTAACGAGGAGAAAAGTTCGAAGATCTCCAAGGCATCGGTTCATTAGCGGAGAAGCGACCTTTCCCCTCTGAGTTGGCAGCGATGTTTACTTTTTGTCTGCTAATGATCTCTGGCGCTGCAGGCACGGAGCAGGAACAGACTTGTCGTTGGCCGTACGTACTGACACAGATTTCTCGTCTGTCGACAGTATCGGAAGCGAGTTTTGGTTTGTTTTAATGTACGTGTCTCTCTTTACAGGAATTTCTGATAGCTTTTCGTGCACGTGTTTAATCACGCGATGGCTGGTAGAAAATATCAGTCTTGTTTTAAGAAGTGTTATACGGCAGATTATTCGTGTATAATCGAAGCAAGGAAGGGCCAACAATTTGCCTTTTGCTCTGTTTGTAGATGTGATTTTTCGTTGTCCACAAGGGCAAAGGAAGTAACGTTAATCACATTTGTATGCATAAACACGTGGACAATTCTAAGTGCATAGAAAATAACAAAACATTAAATTTTGCTCAAGATAGTTCCTCTTCCGATGCCATTATCCATGCTGAGTGCTTGTTTACTTCATTCCTTGTGTAACATAACTTACCTTTAAGCTGTGCTGACCATGCAAGTGTGCTTTTTAAGAAAATGTTCCCTGATAGTAACATTGCAAAAAAATATGCATGTGACAGGACAAAAACATTGTGCATCATTGCCGAAATGGGGAAATCTTCAAAAATGGACTTGCATACTTGCCAACTTTTATGGATTTCTGCTTAATTTTACTGATTTACGGATAGAGGTCTTTTTTTTTTTACAGATTTTTTAATATTTCGATGGAGCAATCAAAATATTTCAACCCCCTGCAACCATCCACTTAGATTTTCTACAGGACCATTTATGAGCGCTGTGTCACGCGATGATGTCATCTTTGACTCACTGACTTCGTGACATCGTGCGGGTAGCTCTCTCTCTCCACGGGAGTGCTCAAGTGATGTGCCGACCAGAGTTCGCCAAAATGCGTAATTACGCGTTTAGTATGCATCGAAATTTTACCGACATGTAAAAAATATGAATCGGGAATTTTTTCTCGATGCGTAAAAATATGTGTCAGGAATTTTTCCCTGCACGTAAAACTATGCATCGAATAATTTTACAAATTCGTAAAGATACGCATCGGGACGGTACTTCGTCTTTCAGAAACGGAAGTAAACGAAATAAAAAAATTTCCGTGATCGTAATTTCTTTTTCCTGTGATGTTGCCTCTGTCCAGCATTGTTGGTATATATCATTTTATTCCATAAATATGTATTTCAGTTTAAAAATGGAGAAAAAATTTCCGAAATCGGAAATTCGTCAGCGAAAAAATTTCGCTGTAATCTTTAGGCATGCGAGTGCAATGGCTACGAGGAATTTCTCCTTTTCCGTCAGAGTTTGGGTTATCCTCGAGATCAATGCATAACTGAACAGAATTTTTTAAAATATTTTGTAACAATTTTTTTTACAATTTTTATATGCCTTAACGTAACATTAGTGCTTCAAATTATGTCCATTGATATTTCAAACATACGAAAGTATGCTTGCAGGATTTTCATAGAAAATTGCTGGATTTTTCTCTAAAGGTTGGCAAGTCTGAACGTGTTAATGTATATGCTTCATTACCATTAATAATTATTAATTATATTAATAATGTGTGGATATAAATACTTTCTAATAATGTTATCAGAAAATATTTTTATCCACAAATTTGCACTTGTTGTAATGAAGATAGCCCATTAAGCATTCCTCAACCTTGGAAGGTATTACTTAATGATGACTTATCTATATAAATCTAAATCAGCGTCACTGTTTGTCATTCATAAACTTTCTACCCAACCCTGAATGAAACTGTAAACTTACTTTATGAAAAATGTGAGCGCGTGCATTAACACGTTGCATGTCATTACCGTTATGATGGTTATATTTAAATTCTAACATTTTCTATTTGCAATCAGTGTTTTCTGAAGATGAATCCATTGTGTATCCAAAAGATCTTAAAATTTATTTACTTTTAATTTGTCATTGTTTTTTCTGGACTTAGGGATATTTTTCGCAAAAAATAAAGGTAACTTGATCATGCTAGTTACGTTACATGAAAAAACTTTTACAAGAAAGTTCCTAAGTTGGGAGCTTTCGACCTTGTCTTAGGTCTTCATCACGCCAATGGAGGACTAAGATCCACCCCAAATATCTTGAAACTTCTACAAAGGGATAGGGACAAAGTTGAAAATTTGGACCTCCCAGGAGTTTACTGCATTCCTATCTCTTCTTCAACAGGTGATAACTTATACATTGGAAGCACATACAGGAGCATTAACGACAGAATTTTAGAACATAAAAAAGATGTTTTGAAAGCCAATCCTAATACAGCCTTGTCTATTTTGACAATGGAAGACACATCTGCAGTTCCCCGCTGGAACGAAGCAAAACCCTTTGCTTCTTTTGACAATCGTTTTGCCCTGCGTTACTGTGAAAGCCTGGATATTATCTCCTCTCTACATTCCGATGATCTGGAGATCAATTCTAAGTTTTGGCAACAAAAATATAAAAAAGTCAAATGTAGAATCTGGCAACAATCTTAGTCCTCCATTTGTGTGATGAAGACCTAAGATAAGGTCGAAAGCTCCCAACTTGCGAACTTACTTGTAAAAGTTTTTTTCGTGTAACGTAACTAGCGTGATCAAGTTACCTTTACTTGTTATTATTGTTACGTGTTTTGCCCATCATCATCATTTATCGCAAGTTTAAATCATGCAAAGATGGTTCGATGTTAGCATACTCATGATTGTATTGACAGTTTCGAAGCTCACACCCACACTGTTTGCCAGTTCTGGGATTGTGATTCTTCAGTTGGCCTTTACTACAGCATCCACACATGCAATTGTCATCACTGAAACAGCATGACATGGTGCTCCTGATCCTGGCTGGTCTGCAGTGCTTGTGTTCATCCACCATTAAAGAGCTGGCACTGCCACAGTACTGCGTGAAAGACTAGCACCCGGTGTGGTGGCCGGGGTTAAAGAATCGTCCCATGTAGCCTATGCATGTCGCAAAAGGAGACTAAAATGGGGGTATAGCCGGGTTCCTTCTTCCAAGGTTCGGCACAGGGCTAACAACCCTGCCCTGTAAAAACTCAACTTGTTAAGAAACCCAAAAGGAATTAGTCGGACGGACTTCAGCGAATGACCTGGACAATGCAAAAAGGATTATGAGTATTGGTTTGGAAGCTGGAATGTCTTGAGCCGGAACTGACCAGGAGCATTGAGGAGAGTCTGTGAGGAACTACAGATATACAGAGTGAGGATAACAGCATTACAGGAGGTGCAATGGAAGGGAAGTGGCATACTTCATACCAGAACACATACAATTTTTTATAGGGGAGGAGACCAATAGTGCATTATAGGGGAGGAGACTGTTAGTGCATTATAGGGGAGGAGGACGATAGTGCATTGTAGGGGAGAAGGACGATAGTGCATTATAGGGGAGAAGGACGATAGTGCATTATAGGGGAGGATGACGATAGTGCATTATAGGGGAGAAGACCAATAGTGCATTAGTGGTTGACAAAAAATGGAAACATTTGTTCTTGATTTTAGACCAGTTAATGATTGACTTTGTGCACTGAGAATAAAGATTAAGACGTTCAATATTTGACTCATATGTGCACATGCAACAACTGAGGACTCCTGTGAAGAAGACAAAGAGAACTTCTATGAATCACTAGGGAGGATATATGATCTGTCACCAAAGCATGATGTTAAAATGATTCTGGGAGACATGAATGCCAAAGTAGGAAAGGAAGAAACCTTCCAACCAACAATTGGAAGAGAGAATGCACGTGAAGAAAGTAATGAAAATGGCACAAGACTAATTGATTTTGCAAGTGGAAAAAATGTTACCATTTGTACAACCTTGTTTTCCACATAAAAAAAGTACATAAAAGTACCTGGAGATCGGTTGATGGAATAACAGAAAATCAGATAGATCATGTGATGATTGATGAACGGCATGCGATAGATATCACTGATGTGCAAAGTTTTAGAGGAGCTGATTGTGATATAGATCATTGTTTGTTAAGAATTCAATATAAATGAAAAATGAAATTTAATAAGGTGGGTAGAAGAAGGAGAGCACCAAGATGTGACATCCAAAAATTAAAAGATGGGAAAACCAGACAAAAATATTTTTGACGAAAAACATGTCCTTTATAAAAAAGGGTTCTCTGTTTGTGATAAAACTTTCTGCATGTTGTCTCCAGGTATCTGTGTATGGCATAAGAAGGAAACTCATTGATAACTTTAAAATCTCAATATATATATATTTAAAAAAAACTTTAAAATCCTTAAAAAGCACTGTAATTCATACAAAAATGAAATATGCTACAGCAAAAACGAATTAGTTGGCGGTTGTAGTGAGTGATGGGTTTGCCTCCTCGGGGCGCTCCGTGGTAACAATGGCACACACAACAGCAACTAGGCCTCTGTGAATCTTGGAGAGGTGCAAGCTAGTTCTGTGTGACATTGGCGAAAAGACCCCAACTCACTGGGTTTTGTTCCAGAATCCTTAGGTTGAATGACCAACTGGAACCCTCAGCTGTGGGCTAATCCCCCACACTGATGTACTTACCTGATTAAAAAGACAAAAAGAAATATTAAGAATGACTCAAGTGTGGGATATGGTGGACCTACCACACTTGAGAAGGACGGTCCACCACGGAATCGACCTGGACTTTCTAAACGGCGTATGAGAAAGAGATCTCGGCTGAGTGAATGTAAGATTGGTGTATGTAATACTAGAGGTATAAATGGCAAGATGAGTGAGGTGATTGAGGAGATGAATAAGTATAGACTGGATGTGCTGTGTGTAAGTGAAACCAAAAGAAGGAAATTGGGGTAGAAGAAGTGAATGGCACGGTGAGTGTGTGGTCTGGAGTATTGGATAATATGAGAGGACAGGCTGGTGTAGGTGTGATTTTAAGTGAAAAGATGAAGAACAACTTGATTCATTATAGTTGCATAAGTGAGAGAATTATCTGGATTTGTTTGAAAGTGAAACTTCAGAGAATTGTTATTGTTGTAGTGTATGCTCCTTGTGACTTGGAACCTTCTGATAAGAAAGAAGATTTCTGGAATGAGCTAAAAGCTGTTTTGAGCCAGTTTGGTGCTAAAGAAAAAGTTATAATAGCAGGAGATTTCAATGCTAGAGTAGGTGTGCAGAATGCAATTTCTGACAATGTGCTGGGTAAGTTTAATGATCCTTGTGTGAATGATAATGGTGAAAGATTAATTGAACTCTGCATTGAGAATGGTTTGTGTGTATCTAATACATTTTTCAACCACAAGTATATACACACATATACTTGGGAAAATTGTACTCTTGGTCAAAAGAATGTGATAGATTTTGTTGTCTACGATCAGCATTTGAAACACTTAGTTGTTGACACCCGTGTGATGAGAGGTGCGGATGTTGGTTCTGATCATTACTTGGTAGTGTCACGAGTGAAACTTAATGTTGGTTAGAGGAAAAGGAATAGGAAGACACCCAGGATAGAAAAAATAAAGGTTGATAGGCTCCTTGAAGATCATCAGCGGTACTCTGACTTACTCAGAGAACGACTGAAGGATCTGAAATCTTGTGAGAGGGATGTAGAAAAGAAGTGGGAATGTTTTAAGAACTGTGTTGTTACTGCTGCTAAAGAGGTCTGTGGCACCACAATAGTGGGTAACACTAGAGGTGATGCATGGTGGAATAGTGAGATTGAAGAGGCAGTAAAGAGAAAGAAGGAAGCCTATTTGGGGATGTTGCAAGGTAGAGTCTCTGTGGATGAATATCGCTGTAAGAAGCGTGAAGCTACTAAGCTGGTTCACCACAGTAAGGCAAAAGATAGGAAGGAGAAAGTGGAAAGGCATGAACTGGCTTTTTGCAAATATAGGAAGTCCTTCTGGAAGTACACGAGACTCAGGAAAAATAGGGGAAACAAAGTTGTAAGTTGTGTGAAGAATGAGATCGGGGAAATGATATGGGAGCCCAATGAGTTAAGTGAAAGATGGGGTGAATACTTCTGTGAGTTATTAGATCAGGAGAGCAAAAATGATTCTGAGACAGATGCAGATGATGTCACAATGAGGGATGAAAGCACAGGAGGGATCTCAAGAGAAGAAGTGTGTAAAGCTGTAAAATCTAAAATCTCTTCAGAATGGTAAGGCTCCAGGAGTTGATGGCATAACTGCAGAGATGTTGAAGTATGGTGGTGACTCTATAATTGACTGGTTAACTGAAATTTGCCAGTTGTGCTGGGAGTTAGGAATGGTCCCTCGGGATTGGAAGGATGCTATTATTGTTCCTTTGTATAAGGGAAAAGGTGATCAGACTGAATGCAAGAACTATCGTGGTATTAGCCTACTGAGTGTGCCAGGGAAAGTGTTTGGTAAGGTTATTATTGAAAAAGTACGGGGTCTTACATCATTGAAAGTGTGGGATGTTAAGAGTGGTTTTATGCCTGGTAAAGGCTGCACTAACAAGATTTTTGCATTACGCACGATGATTGAAAAGTATCTGGCTGTTGGGAAGAAAGTTTTTACTGCCTTGATTGATTTAGAGAAAGCTTACGACCGAGTGAATAGGACACTTTTGTGGAAGGTATTGAATGAATATGGTGTTACTGGGAATCTACTTAATAGTGTAAAAGCCATGTATGCTGGTAGTAGAGCTTGTGTACGAGTGAATGGTGTTTTATCAAAATGGTTTTCCATTGGTGCAGGAGTTAGACAAGATTGTGTAATGTCACCATGGCTGTTTAATATATTTATGGACGCATGCATGCGTGACGCCAAAATAGATAATAGTGGTTTATGTCTTGGTGATATCCGTGTGTGCAGATTGCTGTATGCTGATGACACTGTGCTGTTGGCAGAGAGCAAAAGTGAGTTGCAGAGTATGTTGACTCGGGTGCCCGAAGTTTGCATGAAATTCAAACTGAGTATAAATAAGGGAAAAACGAAAGTTATGGTGTTTGAGAGAGGAATGGGTAGCACTGAATGTAATGTAAGTATAAATGGCACTGTGATTGACCAGGTGAGTGAGTTTGTGTATTTAGGAAGCATGTTTGACAGAGAGAACAAGTTGGATGGTGAAATCAGTAGGCGAGTGAATTCTTCTTTGAAAGTCATAGCTGCTCTGGGAGGTTTTCACAGGAATGATGGGTTCTCTAGAGAGTCCCGCATGGCTGTGTATGAAAGTGTAATTGTTCCTACTCTGATGTATGGCAGTGAAGCCTGGGTACTGCAGAAGAAGCGTAGGAGTCGTTTGTGTGCTGGAGAAATGCGTTACTTACGTGGGGTTTGTGGCAAGACACGATCTGATTGTGTGAGGAATGAAGATGTATTGCAGTTGTGTGATGTAAAGCAAAATGTTGTTGGCAAGGTGGAGCCCAATATGCTTCGGTGGTTTGGCCATGTTGAAAGAATGAGTGATGAAATTCTTACTGAGAAAATATTTTCAACCCAAGTGGCAGGAAAGAAAGGCAGAGGAAGGCCAAGGAAGACATGGGTGGATCAGATTCAGGAGTGTCTGCATGAGAAAGAGATTATGAGTATGAAGTATAAAAGATCTTGTGTAAGGCGTGTAATGGATATCAGTGAAGCACGAGTTGTATGTCAAAATCGCTGAAATGGCAAAGTTTGATACGACAACAATAAGTAAAAATATCTGGAAGTTTATTTCTTTTTGGAGCTAACCTCTGAATCTCAGAGAACAGCTTAGTGATATGTATGTATGTAAAAACGAATTAGGTAAAACATGCAACCGTATTGATACAAACCTGAAAAAAAAAATTTTTTACGAATTGAAACGAATTGGGATAAAATAAAAAACTAATACATCAAAAATGAATTGGGAGAACATACCTTTCACCGTAGCATCATTTGTTGAATGATTACGTTGTTCCTTTCACCGTAGCGTCATTCGTTGAATGATTATGTTATTTGAAGATGTTGTTGGAACAACATAATCATTCAACGAATGACGCTGCGGTGAAAGGTAAGTTCTCCCAATTCGTTTTTTATATATTAGTTTTTTATTTTATCCCAATTCGTCCCAATTCATATTTTTTTTTTTCAAGTTTGTATCAATTTGGTTGTATGTTTCACCTAATTCACTTTTGCTGTAGCATATTTCATTTTTGTATGAATTACAATGCTTTTTAAGGATTTTAGATTAAAGTGTTTTTTTTTTATTTTAAAGTTATCAATGAGTTTCCTCCTTATGCCATACACAGAAACCTGGAGACAACATGCAGAAAGTTTTATCACAGAGAACTCGTTTTTATAAAGGACTAATGTTTTTTGTCAAAAATGACATTTCAGCATGTTATTTGAAACTTGGAATATTATATAGGTGAAGCTCACATACTTGGGTTATCACTAAGGATATCTAAAAAGTTTTTTTGAGTTTAAGACGAAAATATGTTAAAAGATTGAGAGAAGAAGTAAGTGTTGGGAAAGATGACAAATATGCTGATGATATGACTGCAGATAAGAAATGGGAAAGGATTAAGAATAAAATTACCAAAGTAGCTGAGGAAGTTTTGGGGTTCAGAAATAATTACAACAAATGGTATGAAAAAAATGGTATGTAAAAAATGTGTTGAAGAAAGAAGTACAGCTCATCTAAAGATGCTTGGCCAGAAAACTCGAGCAAATGAGAATGAATATAGAGAAAAACGAAAAGAAACCAAAACGTTGTGCAGAAGGAAAGAAACTTGAATGGGAAAAGGCAACGCTAAATGAAATTGAGACTTTGAAAAATACAGGACAAATTGAGGAAATGTATAATAAGATAAAGAAAATTAATGGCGGATTTCAACCCAGAACAACTTTCTGCAGAGACCGTGATGGCAACTTGCTTGGTGGAAACACATGTAAGTTACACGCACCAAGGATATGCACCAAAAGACATGCTGAAATCGTAATTTTAATCATAAAGTTCCTAAGGTTACCTTGGTTTTCTGATTATATTGTATTAGTCTTTTATTTCAGTGAATGTTTGCAGAATTCTAAATAAACTATTCTTTCCATGAGCACACATTGGTAGTTTTGAGGCATTCAAATTCATGTGTTACGCAGCTTTTCTACTTTTATTTTTTAATTGGACGTTTAACTAACACCGTGAGCAACTCAGTGGGCTATAAGCAGTCACCCGTCCCTAATTCAGGACCACTGGTTCCAGGGAAAAGGGGGAGCCAGCGCCGCAAGATTAACGTAACATCCATGCCTTGTTGGAATTTGAATCTGGACCCATCTCGGATGAATGATCAGAAGCCATCGCTTAGACCACTGCGCCACCGGGTGGTTAATTTGATTTTAAATTATTGCCTTTTTCATAGTTTGTATATAAATCAGTTTTAGCTATACTTGTACACTAAAGAGCAATTGAATTAGAGATACCTGTGTAGTAACGTGTAGCACCACCTTTCGCCCTGATGACTGCGACGATTCGTCTTGGCATGGACTCGACAAGACACCGAAAGCGTTGGGAAGCCATACGGATCCACGACCCCTGAACGAGCTACCACAGTTCACGAAGATTTGATGGAGGGAGTCAGAGCCTCAAACATCTCTCTTGATGGCATCCCAGATGTGCTCGTTGGGATTGAGGTCAGATGACCTAGCTGGCCAAGGAAGCGAGGTCACGTCGATGGAGTGTTCATCCAACCATTCGGATACAATTCGGGAGCGATGGCACAGTGCATTGTCTTGTTGCAGGATGAGGTCCCCAGTAGGATGTTGAAGAAGCACAAATGAGAGCAAATGGTTGTCTAGGATATCCCGGTAACTTTGACCTGTGAGGGACGATGTCACACATACCAGGGGTCCCATTTCAGTCCATGTAAACAGTCCCCAGACAAGAACGCCACCCCCACCAGCTTGAAGAGTACCCTGCTGGCAAGAAGGATCCATCGCTTCATGTGGTTTGAGCCGTACTCGTATCCTGCCATCCGCATGTACCAACGTGAATCTCGACTCATCAGTCCAGGCAACATTTTTCTACATGTGTAGGGTCCAGTGGCGATGTTCCCGCGCTCATACTAATCTTTGCACCCTGTGATGTGCGGTCAGCAGCGGTACCCTCGTGGGACGATGGTTTCTTCTGTACCCCATAGCGAGGAGATGGTTCTGGATGGTGTGGCTGCTTACACGTTTTTGTGCACCAGCGTTAAATTGCCAAGTGATTTCTTGCACTGTGACCCATCTATCTGCTGTTACAATGAGAGCTAGCCGACGATGAACCCGCTTGTCCACACGCTGTTGTCCATGGTAATTGGCCCTTGCAGGGATGGTTTTACCGGATTCAATGTACTCACGGTGCACCCGTTACACAGTGGCTTGTGAAAATCCCAGTGCTTGCACGACTTCCGAGATGGAGTAACCCATTCGTCGGACCCCGACAGTTTGCCCATGATCAAATGCGCTTAGGTCCTTCGTCTTACCCATACTGCATCTGACTCTTACTGATTCCCGTTGCGTCACTCCTTATATTGTCGGATCGCTGCATACGTCATGTCGTTTCCATTTACAGGGCCGCCCACAGCGCCACATTTGCACAGTGCCAACTGTCTCTAATTCAATTGCTCTTCAGTGTATATTGTATTTGGTCATTTAATGCACTTCGTTATTGTGTGCATGTTTCACAGCCAAATGCATTTTGAATGTAATTGTGAATCTTAGCAAATAAATTTTTATCATATATTTTTTTCCCGTGTGTGCTATGCTGACATTTTATTTTTAACCATTTTGTTTTGTTTGGATGCAAATCAAAAGGCTGATTTATAGAATGGATCTTGGCACTCGAGTCTCATGGATACAACACTAGATGTCACCACATCTGCTCATCAGTCAAGGAATAGCATAGCCTGAGACACATTTTTTTTTCTTTTTCAAAACAGCTGTTAAAGAAACGTTTTATGTGTAAGAAAGGCGAGAAAATTATTTTATTTTTCGGAAGAAAAAGGTTGATTGATAACTTATTTGAGAGGTAAGTTCTCTTCATTACCTACCGGTGAAGTTATCACCGGTAGGTAATGAAGAGAACTTAACCTCTCAAGTAAGGGATAGTGAATACCATGGTTTGATCCACCTGAATCGCTACCCCTGGCCCTCCAGTTTTGTTTTGTCTGCCGAAATCCTTTCTGCTTTGGGTAAGGAAGCAATGTTTAAGGGGATGCCACAAACCATCATTGATTTGGGTGTTGGGTTGGGTTTGTGTACCAGCAAAATTGTTGAGTGATTGAATATGAGATGTGTGTATCCCTTCTGTTGTCTGCAGCAAGAGAATATGTAGCCCATTTATCCACCAAACTTTGGTGTTACATGATTCTGAATTATAGGTATGACAGCAGCAGAAAAACAGTCAATTTTCTGGGCACACTTACACTCAGAACTTATCTGTACCTCTTTCACACATTGCCCACAATTCAAGAGCATTAAGATCAATAAAGCCATGATACCCTGCATTTTCTTATATAGAGGTTATTGTGTTGCTTTTCCTTCAGAAGAAATACTGTGGACATAGAGCACACTTTCTTCCACAGAGTCACTTAAATCTCATTAAATGAATCTATTTTTCCAATGTGATATTGGGTTGTCAAAAAAGTCATGACGTATTTTAGCCATGTTTTGTCATTTATTGATAGAAAGAACAAAGATCAATCAATGATACAATGCCCGTTTTGTTCGATAACCTTTTGCCGTCTTTCAATGAGCTGCAGAATGCCTCGTTCATACAAGGACCTGTCTTTCATGGCAAAAAAACTGTACAAGGTGCTGATTTACAGTCTCATCTGAATTAAACGTTATACCACGCAAGGACTGTTGAAGAGAGCGAAACAAGTGGAAGTCTGACGGCGCAAGGTCAGGCGTGTATGCTGGGTGTGGCAACACATCCCACCCAAGCTCCAACAATTTTTGGCGGGTGATCAAACTTGTGTGTGGTCTCGCATTGTCGTGATGGAAACACAACAACTTTACGATGAGCGAGCTCTGGATGTTTCTGGATGATGGATTTGTTCAAACTGTCCAATTGCCGACAGTACACATTCGAATTAATTGTTTGGTTCTGTGGTAGGAGCTCGAAAAACACGACACCTTTAAAATCTCACCACACTGAGACCAGAACCTTTCGCTGATGAATGTCTGCTTTGGATGTTGTTTCAGGCGAAGCAGCACGTCGGGACCAAGACCGTTTGTGCAACTCATTGTTGTACAGAATCCACTTTTCGTCACCAGTTATCAGTCGTTTCAAAAAAGCATTGTTTTCCTCACGTTTAATGAGCATATCGCAGATGTTTATACACGCCATCAATTGAGCTTCTTTGAGTTTGTGAGGAACCCACACATTGGAGCTTGCTTATGTATCCCAGCTTCTTCAGGTGGTCATGAATGCTTTAATGATGGATGCGCAATGTGTCTGCAATCTCTCGTGCCGTGTAACGTGGGTTTGACTCGATCAATGTCTTGATTTGGTCATCATCAACCTCGGTTGGCCTCCCGGACCAAGGAGCATCGTTGAGGTCAAAATCACCAGCCTGGAATTTTGCGAACCACTGCTGGCACTGATATTCTTGTGGAGCATTATCACTGTACACTTTATGAAACTTTTCACAAGCTTGATGCGCGTTCTTCCCTTTACAGAAGTAAATCAGTAAAATATGGCAAAAATGCACAGTTTGATCTTCCATCTTCAACCTGATGTCAAATCTCTGCAAATCAACCAAATCCCTCACTATTTCTTTTAGACTGCAGCTAGCACTGGCACCTGTCGAATGCCATAGCGATAACAGAGCTGTGCGTGCCTCCAGTGCTTCCAAAACCGCCCAACCGCCATCGGGTGCCAAAATACGTCATGACTTTTCCGACAACCCAATATTTTGTAATTTGTTCCAACTCACAAAATTCCTTTTAAATTACCAGAATTTTTGAACTAAGAGTTACAGTTCTAATGTTACTGAAAGAGGATTTTTCAGATGTTAGATTCATATGCTGATCCTTATTCTAGATTTATTTTCAGTTGTTAGAAATATTTTTTGTTTATTTTCTTCTCCAAGACTTCCATGCAGATGCTCAATAATTTTATTTTATTTCACAAACTGGCCTGTGGTCTTTCTTCTCTTTTTTTTTTTTCTCTTCTCAGGTTTGATGGCAAGGTAGATAAGCCTGCTGTTGGTTTTGGTTTAAGGAATCCAAGGAAAAGGAAACCTAGATGGGTCTTTCTTCAAATTTTCATAGATTTTTTTCTGCCTCTCGGGTGAATGAAATCCAGGTTGCTCTTCAAATTTTTTAGTAAATTTTTCTACCTCTATGTTGGAAATAGTGAATTTCTGCAGTGCTTCACAGCCTGCTCAAAAAAACAAACAAAAAAAACATTCATAATCATGCAAAGCAGCGACGTTGATGTATCACATCACAAACCATCACCAAGCCGCTATAAAGACGAGCCGTCTTCGGACAGAGGCGAAGTGTACCCAGGAGTATGCCTCAGTGTATGACCTGGAGAGTCCAAGTCAGATGTCGACAAAGTCTGATGTCATCGGAGTTTGAAGGAATTATGAAGCTACCACAAGGATCTGCTATTGATATGCGTTGGGTGTTGATACAGTGCATACTGCCCTTTTTGGATTATGATGACAGATCCAGCTCAAGTGTCTAGCGGAGTTTTTCCCGATCAAGGTGATAAGTAGCTGTGTTCCCGATGTCTCCAAGAACAGTAAGCCTAAAGTATCTTTTCAACAAAGTTGAATTTGGACTCTTTCTAATAGTGTGTTGTATGATATGTGTTATCAGTCGGTTTAACTGAACGTACTTCTTATTTTGAGAATTACAACACAGCAACAGAAATGTATAGCTGAGGTCAACTGTATATATATATGTTATATTCATTTCAGCTTCTGATAAAGCTAATTTTTGTTCTCATTAATGCATCATCATATTTAGCAGCTTGTGTCAAAATTTACTTAGTCAGTATTCTTTTATTGCTAAAAGCAACTGCTCCCTTCAAACAACACTCTAAGGAGAATTTAAGAGGATGGAAACTTAATTTGTTCTTCCTTCAAATATTAATGAATTTCTGTGGCTGTAAGGGAAAGGAGTTCTAGTTTGTTCTTCCTTCAGATTTTTGTAAATTTCCCTGTTTCTAGGGGAAAGCTATGGAGAAGAAAGCCTAGGTTTTACTCTTCTCTCAACTTTTCATCAATTTTCCTGGCTCTAAGGGGAGTTTCAGCAAAAAGGAACCTAGGGTGCTTTTCCTTCAAATTTTCAGAAATTTCCCAGGCTCTAAGGTGAATGAAATCTAGGCTGCTCTTTCTTCAAATATTCATAAATTTTGCTTGCTGTAAGGGAATTTAAAGGGCTGGAAACCCCTAGGTTGCTCTTCCTTCAAATGTTCATAAATTTCTCTGTCTCTCAGGCACAAATATTCTCCTGAAAGGCAAAGAAATTTATTAATATTTGAAGAAAGAGAAACCTGGATTTCATTTCCGTTAGATTCAGGGAAATTACAAAATAAGAGGAAGGAAACCTTGGTTGCTCTTCCTTCAAATGTTCATAAATTTCTGTGGCTGTAACGGAGAAGGAGCCATAATTCTTATTTCAGATTTACTTAAATTTCCCTGGCTCTAAGGTGAAGCTAAGAAGAAGGAAACCTGGGTTGTGCTCTTCTGTCAAATTATAAAATAAATTTCCCTTTCTCTACAGGGAATTTTAGGGGCCAGAAACCTGGGTTGCTCTTCTTCCAAATGTTCATAAATTTCCCTGGCTCTAAGAGAATGATACCCTTTCTTCAGATATTGATAAATTTCTGTGGATCTAAAGGGGAACCTAAGTTGGTCTTCCTTTAAATTTTCATAAATTCCCTTAGCTCTGAGGGAAATTAAACGTACATTGATTTCCTTCAAATTTTCACAAATTTCTCTGGCTCTTTCACAGATGCATTCAGTAAAAACGGAATAACTTTTCATTTTTTTCTTTAATCCAAACAAGAAGTAACCTTTGTGTTTCTGCAATGTACCTTTGAACACCCTGGTAGATTCACCTCTCTGTGTCACTGTTTTGTATTTTTCCTTCTGTGTATGCAGTAATTGTATACATTATCTGATGACATGCCATGTCCTGTGAAGAGTGCATTGGTTCTAATGCCTTTTTTGTGTTTGTTAATTTCTTGTTTCACTTGATTGAAATGACCTCCCAAGATGAATTCGGACCCATGTGTGATAATTTCAGAAACAAATAATTATAATGTAAAAATGCAAATATACCTATTGAAAAGCACAACTTTCTTGATTTTTATTCCACTGGGAACATAGCTCAACTGATTACATGTTGGCAGACAAGTCAGTCAGCTGATGCAGCATCTGCACCATGCCCTCATAAAGCTGTTGTTAATTGTATTTGGGCTGGTTAATAGAACGGAAGTCCTGTGAGGTGATTTGTTTGCTTAAATCTCATTTGAAGGTTCACTGTAATTTTCTGCTCCTCCAAAGCCATGATTCGTATGCTCATTGAAAACCTTAAAGTTCATTTTCAAGTCCTTGAAAGTACTTGAAAAAGTTTGACTCCGTAAATAGTACTTGACATTTTTTTCCCGATTTTGTTTTTTTAAGTAATGATAGGAAAGAGCATGCGTAAAATAATTGTTTGCTAAAAAGTTGTTTTATAGGAGACCTGTGTAGTTCCGATAGAAACACCGAGGTGATCAAATGGTGCAGAACTTGTGTTCAACTCAGGGTAGCATGTGGATGGCTAGTACCTTGGCTATAACATCACAGCCATGGGAGTAAAATAAGTAGAATGTTTTATAGGACTTCTGTGTGCAGAACTTGTGTTCAACTCAGGGTAGCATGTCGATGGCTGGTACCTTGGCTATAACATCACAGCCATGGGAGTAAAATAAGTGGAATGTTTTATAGGAGACCTGTGTAGTTCCGATAAAAACAACTAGGTGATCAAATATCGCAGAACTTGTGTTCAACTCAGGGTAGCATGTGGAAGGCTGGTACTTTGGCTATAACACCACAGCCATGGGAGTAAAATAAGTGGAATCTTTTATAGGAGACTTCTGTGTAGTTCCGATAAAAACACCGAGGTGATCAAATAGCACAGAACTTGGGTTCAACTCAGGGTAGCATGTGGATGGCTAGTACCTTGGCTATAACATCACAGCCATGGGAGTAAAATAAGTGGAATGTTTTATAGGACTTCTGTGTGCAGAACTTGTGTTCAACTCAGGGTAGCATGTGAATGGCTGGTACCTTGGCTATAACATCACAGCCATGGTAGTAAAATAAGTGGAATGTTTTATAGGAGACCTGTGTAGTTCCGATAGAAACACCGAGGTGATCAAATATCGCAGAACTTGTGTTCAATTCAGGGTAGCATGTGGATGGCTGGTACTTTGGCTATAACATCACAGCCATGGGAGTAAAATAAGTGGAATGTTTTATAGGAGACCTGTGTAGTTCCGATAAAAACAACGAGGTGATCAAATATCGCAGAACTTGTGTTCAATTCAGGGTAGCATGTGGATGGCTGGTACCTTGGCTATAACATCACAGCCATGGGAGTAAAATAAGTGGAATGTTTTATAGGAGACCTGTGTAGTTCCGATAAAAACAACGAGGTGATCAAATATCGCAGAACTTGTGTTCAATTCAGGGTAGCATGTGGATGGCTGGTACTTTGGCTATAACATCACAGCCATGGGAGTAAAATAAGTGGAATGTTTTATAGGAGACCTGTGTAGTTCCGATAAAAACAACGAGGTGATCAAATATCGCAGAACTTGTGTTCAATTCAGGGTAGCATGTGGATGGCTGGTACTTTGGCTATAACATCACAGCCATGGGAGTAAAATAAGTGGAATGTTTTATAGGAGACCTGTGTAGTTCCGATAAAAACAACGAGGTGATCAAATATCGCAGAACTTGTGTTCAATTCAGGGTAGCATGTGGATGGCTGGTACTTTGGCTATAACATCACAGCCATGGGAGTAAAATAAGTGGAATGTTTTATAGGAGACCTGTGTAGTTCCGATAAAAACAACGAGGTGATCAAATATCGCAGAACTTGTGTTCAATTCAGGGTAGCATGTGGATGGCTGGTACTTTGGCTATAACATCACAGCCATGGGAGTAAAATAAGTGGAATGTTTTATAGGAGACCTGTGTAGTTCCGATAAAAACACCGAGGTGATCAAATATCGCAGAACTTGTGTTCAATTCAGGGTAGCATGTGGATGGCTGGTACTTTGGCTATAACATCACAGCCATGGGAGTAAAATAAGTGGAATGTTTTATAGGAGACCTGTGTAGTTCCGATAAAAACAACGAGGTGATCAAATATCGCAGAACTTGTGTTCAATTCAGGGTAGCATGTGGATGGCTGGTACTTTGGCTATAACATCACAGCCATGGGAGTAAAATAAGTGGAATGTTTTATAGGAGACCTGTGTAGTTCCGATAGAAACACCGAGGTGATCAAATATCGCAGAACTTGTGTTCAATTCAGGGTAGCATGTGGATGGCTGGTACTTTGGCTATAACATCACAGCCATGGGAGTAAAATAAGTGGAATGTTTTATAGGAGACCTGTGTAGTTCCGATAAAAACAACGAGGTGATCAAATATCGCAGAACTTGTGTTCAACTCAGGGTAGCATGTGGAAGGCTGGTACTTTGGCTATAACACCACAGCCATGGGAGTAAAATAAGTGGAATCTTTTATAGGAGACTTCTGTGTAGTTCCGATAAAAACACCGAGGTGATCAAATAGCACAGAACTTGTGTTCAACTCAGGGTAGCATGTGGATGGCTGGTACCTTGGCTATAACATCACAGCCATGGGAGTAAAATAAGTGGAATGTTTTATAGGAGACCTGTGTAGTTCCGATAGAAACACCGAGGTGATCAAATATCGCAGAACTTGTGTTCAATTCAGGGTAGCATGTGGATGGCTGGTACTTTGGCTATAACATCACAGCCATGGGAGTAAAATAAGTGGAATGTTTTATAGGAGACCTGTGTAGTTCCGATAAAAACAACGAGGTGATCAAATATCGCAGAACTTGTGTTCAACTCAGGGTAGCATGTGGAAGGCTGGTACTTTGGCTATAGCACCACAGCCATGGGAGTAAAATAAGTGGAATCTTTTATAGGAGACTTCTGTGTAGTTCCGATAAAAACACCGAGGTGATCAAATAGCACAGAACTTGTGTTCAACTCAGGGTAGCATGTGGATGGCTGGTACCTTGGCTATAACATCACAGCCATGGGAGTAAAATAAGTGGAATGTTTTATAGGAGACCTGTGTAGTTCCGATAGAAACACCGAGGTGATCAAATATCGCAGAACTTGTGTTCAATTCAGGGTAGCATGTGGATGGCTGGTACTTTGGCTATAACATCACAGCCATGGGAGTAAAATAAGTGGAATGTTTTATAGGAGACCTGTGTAGTTCCGATAAAAACAACGAGGTGATCAAATATCGCAGAACTTGTGTTCAATTCAGGGTAGCATGTGGATGGCTGGTACTTTGGCTATAACATCACAGCCATGGGAGTAAAATAAGTGGAATGTTTTATAGGAGACCTGTGTAGTTCCGATAAAAACAACGAGGTGATCAAATATCGCAGAACTTGTGTTCAATTCAGGGTAGCATGTGGATGGCTGGTACTTTGGCTATAACATCACAGCCATGGGAGTAAAATAAGTGGAATGTTTTATAGGAGACCTGTGTAGTTCCGATAAAAACAACGAGGTGATCAAATATCGCAGAACTTGTGTTCAATTCAGGGTAGCATGTGGATGGCTGGTACTTTGGCTATAACATCACAGCCATGGGAGTAAAATAAGTGGAATGTTTTATAGGAGACCTGTGTAGTTCCGATAAAAACAACGAGGTGATCAAATATCGCAGAACTTGTGTTCAATTCAGGGTAGCATGTGGATGGCTGGTACTTTGGCTATAACATCACAGCCATGGGAGTAAAATAAGTGGAATGTTTTATAGGAGACCTGTGTAGTTCCGATAAAAACAACGAGGTGATCAAATATCGCAGAACTTGTGTTCAATTCAGGGTAGCATGTGGATGGCTGGTACTTTGGCTATAACATCACAGCCATGGGAGTAAAATAAGTGGAATGTTTTATAGGAGACCTGTGTAGTTCCGATAAAAACACCGAGGTGATCAAATATCGCAGAACTTGTGTTCAATTCAGGGTAGCATGTGGATGGCTGGTACTTTGGCTATAACATCACAGCCATGGGAGTAAAATAAGTGGAATGTTTTATAGGAGACCTGTGTAGTTCCGATAAAAACAACGAGGTGATCAAATATCGCAGAACTTGTGTTCAATTCAGGGTAGCATGTGGATGGCTGGTACTTTGGCTATAACATCACAGCCATGGGAGTAAAATAAGTGGAATGTTTTATAGGAGACCTGTGTAGTTCCGATAGAAACACCGAGGTGATCAAATATCGCAGAACTTGTGTTCAATTCAGGGTAGCATGTGGATGGCTGGTACTTTGGCTATAACATCACAGCCATGGGAGTAAAATAAGAGGAATGTTTTATAGGAGACCTGTGTAGTTCCGATAAAAACAACGAGGTGATCAAATATCGCAGAACTTGTGTTCAATTCAGGGTAGCATGTGGATGGCTGGTACTTTGGCTATAACATCACAGCCATATGAGTAAAATAAGTGGAATCTTTTATAGAAGACTTCTGTGTAGTTCCGATAGAAACACCGAGGTGATCAAATAGCGCAGAACTTGTGTTCAACTCAGGGTAGCATGTGGATGGGTGGTACCTTGGCTATAACATCACAGCCATGGGAGTAAAATAAGTGGAATGTTTTATAGGACTTCTGTGTGCAGAACTTGTGTTCAACTCAGGGTAGCATGTGGATGGCTGGTACTTTGGCTATAACATCACAGCCATGGGAGTAAAATAAGTGGAATGTTTTATAGGAGACCTGTGTAGTTCCGATAGAAACACCGAGGTGATCAAATATCGCAGAACTTGTGTTCAACTCAGGGTAGCATGTGGATGGCTGGTACCTTGGCAATAATATCACAGCTGTGGGAGTAAAATAAGTGGAATGATGTATCCACAAATCGTGATGAGTTTCTGTTGACTGGGGCTAGAGATGTGTTCTTGATGGAGGGTGAATATGAAAATAATGTGCCCTTTCAAAATATTCCACAAAATAAAATGATTTTGAAAAACACCAAAACAGAGGGGAAATTCAAAGTTAATAAAATGAACCAACATGGAAGTACAGGGGGTAACCAGCAGGTCATTGAAGGTGTGTCTATTTCAGCTAAGTTTAATTGTTTGAACTTGCTAAAATATCTACCTACTGACCGACCGACAGCACACACATATGATAATTTGTTTTTAAAAAATCTTTGAAAAGTACATGAATTTATTTTGCTTGGAAGAGTACGAACCTTGATACCACAAGCTGTCCTTTTAACAGGGATTTCAAGAAAGAAAACTAATAAAACTATTCCACAGACTACATAAATGCATGATGTAACTGAGTGGATGCTGTGACATCTGGCATCATATCTGATTGATTCAAGTACCTGGATTCATTCATTTAATGAGCCAAAAAATGTATTTAATATATTTCTTGAATGCTTGATTTTTTCCATCCTGCACTAACCTTCTGAACTAGAATAATGAGACTGTGACATTGTGATTATGTTTGTTTTTGGTTTTTTTTTTTTTTTTTTTTTTTTGTAATGTGTGTCATAAGAAATTGTGACACACATTACAAAAAAAACAAAAAACAACTGTGGTACATGATTTTCCGCCCTTCAAAGACTACTACTCACGAGATCTTCACGAAGGTAACCATACCATCGAGAAATCATCTGCTTTGTCCTAAATATCCTTAAACAATCAAAGTTGCGCTACTAAAAATTTCAGACTAAAAGCTTACATTTGAAGCACTTTGCTCCTTAAATGAATCCTTGCATTCCTTTTCCTTATTTGTCATGCATAATAACCCCACTACCTCAACCTTAGCAGTGAATTTTTGAAAGTGCATAATCTAAACTATTTGGTTATGCAATATGTAAATATTTTGTTCACTAAAATCTCTGAATTTCAGAAATGGTGAGTGAATGTGCTTTCCAATGGCACTTCCTCAGCTTTCAACTCTTGCAGGCAGGTATCACCTTTGTGTTTTTGTACTTCTTACAGTTGCCTTCTTGTTATGTTATGCCCTTGTTGTTTTGCAGTTATACTATGCGCATAAATTTATAAATATCAAGGATTTGTGAGAATTTAGTAATTATTTATTTTTACCACATTTTTTTTTGTAAGTATTTAGAATTCTGTTGTTGCAGGAACATGTCACATAGTATTCACCAGCAAAAATCAGAACAATTTAGTGTAAATTGAAATGGTATTTGTAATTTAATTTTAGTTTTACAGGGATTACTAGCATGGATTTTGTTGTTGCTGTTCTCAAATTTTCAGGTTGCACACCAATCCTTCGTCAGGACTGACTCAAGAGAATATGTGTTGCCACTTGTGTGGTAATATCCAGCTTTCCTGTTCATTAATTGTGACTCCTTTCAATTTGTACACCTTCTTCCAGCTCTCTTTTCAAAAACAGCTGTTGATATGATAGAATATTTGTGGAGTCGCAGTTAATTGAATGTCCTGTGCTTTGAATATGTCTGTCAAGTCCTGTTTTGTTGATTAGACCTTCTTCCAATTTCCTTTTCACAAAGTGCTGTTGATGTGATAGAATTTTTATGGAGTCCTAGTTAAATGAATGTTTGGTGCCTTGAATGTGTCCATCAAGTCCTGTTTTGTTGGTTAGACCTTTTTCCAACTTCCTTTTCACAAAGTGTTGTTGATGTGAAATAATTTTTATGGAGTCCCAGTTAACTGAATGTCTGGTGTTTTGAATCTGTCTGTCAAGTTCTGTTTTGTTGATTAGACCTTCTTCCAACTTCCTTTTCACAAAGTGCTGTTGATGTGAAATAATTTTTATGGAGTCCCAGTTAACTAAATGTATGGTGCTTTGAATGTGTCCATCAAGTTCTATTTTGTTGATTGGACCTTCTTCCAAATTCCTTTTCACAAAGTGCTGTTGAAGTGAAATAATTTTTAAGGAGTCCCAGTTAATTGAATGTCTGGTGCTTTGAATGTGTCCATCAGGTCCTGTTTTGTTGGTTAGACCTTCTTCCAATTTCCTTTTCACAAAGTGCTGTTGATGTGAGATCATTTTTATGGAGTCCCAGTTAATTGAATGTCTGGTGCTTTGAATGTGTCCATCAAGTCCTATTTTGTTGGCTAGACCTTCTTCCAAATTCCTTTTCACAAAGTGCTTTTGATGTGATAGAATTTTCATGGTCCCATTTAATTGAATGCCTGGTGCCTTCAATGTGTCCATCAACAGAGTTGTATAAAAATAAAATGTATCTGCGTACACAACCATTGAAAGAGAAAACTTGCTGCAAACCCGCGAATCACACACACGATAACAGTAGAATAGGATAATTTAAAGAAAAATTAATAAAACAATAAATAATTATTAGAACATTACAGATTTCAGTGAGGACAAAATAAGTGCATTACAACTGCATGTGCAGCAATGTGTGCAAAATAGACCTTTAGGGCAAAATATTAAAATATGGAACTATGAACGTCATAAAAACCAGAGACTAATTAAAGAAAGTTTTTATATCTAGAAAAGCAGTTCCATTAATGAACCTTAAAAAATTATAAATAGCATTTTCAACAACTTAATTCAAAAATAGTAGACTTACAAAATACATAAAGAAATTATTTTAATTGAATAACTGGCAACTGCAAAAAGAACCTGGCAATAAAATTTAAATTATTTCTGTCTAAACAAAACTTTTGATACAGTTCCTATACGTTGATAACAGGCCTTGATAAAATCTGGAGGCCAGAAAAGTCTGTAAAAACAAAAGAACTCAGGAGATGTGACACATAAGTGAAAATACTTCAGATTAAAATACACTGCTGGCCACCCAAAATGCAACACAAAGAAGGGCACGAGATAGCAAAGACAGATTTACTGGACGCATAACAACAGATACAAAGATGAAAAGATTGAGCTTACAGGCCCGTGCGACTTGCGGAACACGCAGACATCAATAGTTCGTGTGGCCCCCATGGCTGGCAATAACGGCTGCTACATGCCGTGGCATCGAACGAAAGAGACTTTGGATGTGGGCCTGGGGTATGTCGGTCCAGGCTGCTTCCACACGTTGCCACAGTTCATCAAGCGTAGCCGCGGGTGGTGTTTGCCGGGCCACTTGGTTGCCGATCAGCGACCAGACGTGTTTGATGGGCGACATATCGGGAGAACAGGCAGGCCACGACAGCAGTGACACCGGGTGGGCCGTGAAGAATTGTTTCATGGGGTGTGCCACGTGCAGGCGCGCATTGTCCTGCGGAAACGTGGCCGCTGGCAGGTCCTGCAGGTAAGAGAGGACTACAGGCTCCTAAACGTCGAAGATGTAGCTGTAGCTGTTGAGTGTACCGGCGATGCGTACCAGAAGGGTGCAGGTGTCACATCCAATTGCGCCCCAAACCATAACGCCAGGCGACTGACCGGTGTGGCGATGCATAATGCAGGCGCCATACAGTCTATCGCCGCAGTGCCGCAGCACGCGGACCCACCATCGTGGTGTTGCAGGCAGAAGCAAGATTAGTCAGAGAAGACAATGTCGTGCCAATCTGTAGTCCAGGTGCGGCGTTCAATGGCCCACTGCCGCTGCACTCGCCAGTGGTGTAATGTCAATCGTAATCGGAGCAATGGGCGCCGTGCGACAAGTCCCCGCTCCTGCAGACGACGTCAAACGGTATGTGCTGACACAGGTTGTTGCACAACATGCCCTAATTCCTGCGCTAACGTTCGTGACGTGTCGGTGCGAGCCGTCAATGCCCGCAGCACAACATGCCAGTCCTCTCGTTCGGTGGTGTGCCGCAGCTGCGGTAATCTCTCACGTCGGTCCATCCCTCCTGCACTCACCGAATCCATACTCGCCTCACTGTGGCTGGATGTCGTCCCACACGGATGCTGATGTCTCGGTACGATAAACCGCGGTCGCGATAAGCCACTATTCGTCCTCTGTCGAACTCTGAAACGTGCTGGGATGACTGCCGTATTGTGCGACGAGGCATCAGGAAGCTTCCCACGTGCAGGTCTGGCAGCACAACACACTTCCACTACTTACACCCTGCCTTCTGTGCACCCTTCTTATAGTGCTTCTCGGTGGCGTGCCGGGCGCACATGATTTGCATATGCCCTGCAATGCTAATCGTTTGCATGTCCTCTCGCAGGCGATGCATGCTGTGAATTTCAGGCTAATCGGATGCTTCCTTCTTGGTGTTGCGTTTTGGGTGGCCAGCAGTGTATAATTAAATATATTAATGAGGGAAGCCTTGAGTAAGTGTTTTAATTGCTGTAAATAACATTCTTTTTTAATCTACAAACAAAAACTATCTGCAAAATCTGCTCCTAAATTGAAAACTATCTGCATCTGGCGTACGTGTGTACGTCTACATTCTGCTACTCTGTCCGTCAAGTCCTGTTATTCTGCTAATCTGTCCATCAAGTCCTGTTTTGTTGGTCAAACCTTCTTCCAATTTCCTTTTCACAAAGTGCTGTTGATGTGAAATAAATTTTATGGAGTCCCGGTTAATTGAATGTCTGGTGCTTTGAATGTGTCCATCAAGTTCTATTTTGTTGGTTAGACCTTCTTCCAAATTCCTTTTTACAAAGTGCTGTTGAAGTGAAATAATTTTTATGGAGTCACGGTTAATTGAATGTCTGGTGTTTTGAATGTGTCCATCGAGTCCTATTTTGTTGGCTAGACCTTCTTCCAAATTCCTTTTCACAAAGTGCTGTTGTTTGCTAATAAAAGTTCTTCAAGTAACCCTATGTATGAGAGGTGACTTTCCTGCATCATAATTAACAGAGCAATCAGACATCACTGAATTGACTGTAATTACTATTTCACACATAATATCAATCACATCAGAAAACTTGAAAATTTCATCACCCTGGAGCGGGAATATTTTAAAATTTTCTAGTTTTCTTATGTGATTGAAATTACGTGATGAACAGTAATTACAGTCAATTCAAATGTCTGATTGCTGTATTAATTATCATGACGTATTGGGCACATATTTTTAGACAAATATTTCTTCAACCCTATATATAGGTGACTTTCCTGGTTAGCTAAATATTATTGTTTGTTTTAAATTTCTCCTTTTGTAGAAGGGTAATAATTTTTTATGTACTTTTTAATTCTTTATGGATTTTCTTTGGTATTTCAAAAGAATCTACAGCTTCTGTTGTTTTTTTACATGAGTTGTGTAGCCACATTAAGTTTAATGTAGTTGGGATGATAAGAGTGGTAGTACATACACCAACGACCCAAAACACTATGATGACCTGCCTATTATTGGGTTGGTGCGAATTAAATGTCCAGCGCGAACGGACAGTGGAGAGAGGCCCCCACCACAGCGAAATGGAACCACCCACTGGTTTTGCAGGTGTGACGTCACAGAGTTACTATAAATAGCTACCACGTGTGCGAAGAACAAGGTTCAGGCGTGGTTTGTTTGGACGTAACGGGGATTGCAAAGAAAACATGCAGACACTGGATTTGAGAGTCATCTTCCTTTATGGATTTAAACTGAGTCATTCTGCAGGAATTGCCACTCAAAACATCCACAAAGCGTTTGGGGAGAATGCAGCCAACGAAAGAACCATTCGGCGATGGTTTGTGAAGTTTCGAAGCGGAGATACGGACCTGCAAAACGAAGCACGTGGTCACCTACCTGTTGCTGTTTCTCACAATGTTCTGTTACGTGTGGTTGAAGTCGACCCCTGAAAAACGTGTCGTGAGGTAGCGGCAGAGGTAGGTGTCCACCACACGACAGACAGCGTCTGGCTGCGCTGGGTAAATTCCAAAAGCTGGGCATGTGGCTGCTGCACGAGTTCACAACTGCTAACAGAACTAGGTGTTTGGAAGTCTGCACGTCGCTGCTTGCCAGGAATAAACGGGAACCTCTACTGCATTGAATCGTCACCTGCGACGAGAAGTGGGGTCCTTTATGATAATCGGAAACGATCTTCACAATGGTTAGGCAAGACACAGCCTGCTGGACGGCATCCTAAGCCACCCCTACACGCCAAGAAGGTGATGCTCCTTGTCTGGTGGTCCACAGCCAGGATAATTCATTGGAGTTTTTTTTGGCAAGATGCCAGACCATCTCTGCAGAACTTTGTTGTGCTGAATTGCACCAAATGCACTGGAAATTGCTACAGAAAAACACTGCTTTGGTCAACAGACATGATGTTCTGCTTCAGGACAGTGCCTGCCCTCATGTTGCACAATGAACGATGCTGACACTGAGTGCCTTGGACTATGCAGCACAGCCTCATCCTGCCTATTACCCGGTCTTGTCTCTGACAGACTATCATCTGTTTCATCGCCTGGATCACTTCCTGTCCGGGGAACAGTTCACGACAGACAACGAGGTTCAACGTGCAGTTGATGACTTCTTCGGGTCCCAGCCACAAGACCTTTTTCGTTCCGGGATCATGGCCTTGCCGGACAGATGGCAACTATGTGTAGATACCGAGGGGGATTATCTTCCCCGAACTTTTCTCCGACAGACTGTCATCTGTTTCGTCGCCTGGATCACCTCCTGTCCGGGAAACAGTTCACGTCAGACAACGAGGTTCAATGTGCTGTTGATGACTTCTTTGGGTCCCAGCCACAAGACCTTTTTTCGTTCCGGGATCATGGCCTTGCCGGACAGATGGCAACTATGTGTCGATACCGAGAGGGATTATCTTCCCCGGACTTGTCTCTGACAGACTATCATCTGTTTCATCGCCTGGACCACTTCCTGTCCGGGAAACAGTTCACGACAGACGAGGTTCAACGTGCAGTTGATGACTTCTTCGGGTTCCAGCCACAAGACTTTTTTCGTTCCGGGATCATGGCCTTGCCGGACAGATGGCAACTATGTGTCGATACCGAGGGGGATTATCTTCCCCGGACTTGTCTCCGACAGACTGTGATCTGTTTCGTCGCCTGGATCACCTCCTGTCCGGGGAACAGTTCAGGACAGACAACGAGGTTCAACGTGCAGTTGATGACTTCTTCGGGTCCCCGCCACAAGACTTTTTCGTTCCGGGATCATGGCCTTGCGTGACAGATATGTCTATGCCGAGGGGGATTATTTTGCTTAGGTAAGTTGTCCTACTATTCCGTTCTCACCGTCCATGTGTGCTGGTCCTTTGCCAGACATTTCGTTCGCACCAAACCAATATGATGTGGGTCCTCCATGTTCCACCAAAATAGCTTTTACCTTGCAAGGCCTTGATGTGACAAGTTTTCTAAAAGTGTCTTGTGATGTCTTGTATCAACACATTACCAACAGATCCTTCAACTCTTGTAAGTGACGTGGTTGAGCCACCTCAGATTGGATTTGCTGTTCCAATACAAACCACAGATGCCCAATTGGATTGATGTCTGAAGAATTTGAAGGCTAGGGCAGTACCTGGGAAGTGAGGCCAGGACAATACCTCATGTTCCATGAACCATTCTTGAACAATCTAGGCAGTGTGTCATGGCACATTATCATGCTGAAAGAAGGCACGACTAGAAAGGAATACCTTTGCCGTGAAAAAATGTGCCTGGTCTGCAATGATGTTTAGGTATAAGGAAGATGTTATACACTATCTACCAACAAGTAATTGGACACCTGTGGTAGCAAAGGAAAACGAAGTTTATTCACCTTCAATAGTTGGTGGAGTCTTCACGAGCGGCGATAACAGCTACGACCCTCCGGGGCATAATCTCAACCAGGCGTTGTACGACGGCTAGCGGTATTTTCTTCCACTCGGCTTGGAGAAGACAGGTTAGTTCCTTCACCGATTTCGGACGGTGTGGGCACCCCTTAAGTCGACGCTCCAACTCGTCCCAGAGGTGCTCGATAGGGTTAAGCTCCGGGCTTAGTCCATTCGATTAACCCCATTGTCACCATACCAAGCCATGGTGGACCTCGCAACATGACAGGTGGCATTGTCATCCTGAAAGTAACATGGGTCCACCCCGTAAAACTGCCACAACGTAGGAAGCGCATGGTCATGCAAATGGTGCAGTAGGTCTCGGCGTTGAGTCTACCAAGAATTGCGACCAAGGGTCCCGTGCCGTACCAGGAAACACACCCCTATAGCATAATTCCACCGCCGCCGAACTTCACAGTTGGTACAATACATTCCGGCAGAAGGCATTCTCCAGGCAGACAGCAAACCCAGACCCTGCCATCCGAACGGTAGAGGGTGAACCTTGATTCGTCGCTCCAGAGAACCTGTTTCCACTGTTCAACGGTCTGCTGTCGACTTTCTTTGCACCACGTTAGCCGAGCAGCGCTATTGGACTTGGTGATCAAAGGCTTGTGGACGGCGGCACGTCCGTGATAACCGAGCAGATGGGCTTCCTTACGGATGGTATTCATCGAAAGAAAACTCCTGGATGCCTGTTGAAACTCCTTGCGGATGTGGCCCATCAATTTGGTGCGGTTCTTTCAAATTTCTCTGGCCAGAACCCGTCGGTCTCTAACTCCCAGTTTTGTGGGTCTGCCGGGTCGGGGCACATTCCGACAGTCACCTCTCATCTTCCACTTGCCAATCACGTAGGCCACTGTCGATTTTGGGTACTTCAACTCGCTGGATATGTCACGTATGGATCGGCCATTACTGTGATACCTGACGATTACACCTTTCTCGAAATCCGAGAGCTCCGAACTGCGTGGCATCTTGCATGCGACTGATTGCATTGTTGTTTCCCCACACGATATTTAACGGTGGCGGCTGTGACTTGTATCAGGACCGCAGATATCGTGGATTGCAGGGGTGTCCAATTACTTGTTGGTAGATAGTGTAGTTTCCTGTACATGAATGACGTGACCCAGCGTTTCCAAATGAAACATTACCCACAGCATTACACTTCCTCCACCAGTTTGTTTTTGTGCCACAGTGCATCCTGATGCTAACACTTCTGCAGATACATAATGATGCACATACACCCAGGTCACAGTGCTACAGGAAACAACATTCATTGGAGCAGGCGACTTTCCTCCAATCATAAAATGAGTGGTAGGCGATGCACGTAACTAACAAACAAATTAAGAAGAAGGTAGTGTAGAACACGCTAAGTTATGTATAAAAGTTTAAGGCAAATATATTTCACCCATAACTATGGCCTTCATCAGTGCGACTACGATGGGTTTTACGTTGCCAGATTGGAAAGGTAAGTTTTGTAATGGTAACTCCGGGTGACGTGGTGCAATGAGGGATTTCCAGATGTAAGGAACGAAAATGGAGAGCTCAGAGTTGCAATTTTTGGAAAATAAAATTTCCAAACTTTCTCTAAACCTCAGAGCACACCGATTTTGGAAGAGAGCCAACTTTTTAGTATCGGACCAAAGTGGAATAGCAGAAGTGTCAGCCATGGTAAGAAGAGACAAGGAAGAGGAAGGTTTTCCAAATTTCACATCAGATTAGTGTTCCTGAAGTCTTGAGAGAATTTTCCGGAATGAACTTCCTATGTACGCGGTTAATCCAACGTTAGTCTTGATCGGAATTTTATACACTCCAGGCGAAGAAAGCGGAGGTCTTGGGTCTCTGTCATTACGGAGTATAACAGAAATAGAAGGGGATGGACGAATGGCAAGTCTATATCCTTCTCTTTTGAAGATACTGATGAGTTTGTAGGCAGAAGGTTCGTGGTAAGGGATTGAGCCAGCAAACGTTAGTTCCTTTTTTGGTGAAACAGGTTGAGGAGCAACAACTGTTTTTTTCTTAGCATTTTGAATTAATTTAGAAACCAGGAGAGGGGGAAAGCCATGTTGAGTAGCGATCAAGCGGATGTTTGTTAATCCTATTTTTAGATAAACGTCAGTGTTACAAACCAAATGAGCTCGACGAAGGAGAGACATCAAGACTAACGTTGCATTAACCGTGTACATAGGAATTTCATTCCGGAAAATTCTCTCAAGACTTCAGGAACAAATCTGATGTGAAATTTGGAAAACCTTCATCTGCCTTATCTCTTCTTACCATGGCTGACACTTCTGCTATTCCACTTTGGTCCGATACTAAAAAGTTGGCTCTCTTCCAAAATCGGTGTGCTCTGAGGTTTAGAGAAAGTTTGGAAATTTTATTTTCCAAAAATTGCAACTCTGAGCTCTCCATTTTCGTTCCTTACATCTGGAAATCCCTCATTGCATCACGTCACCCGGAGTTACCATTACAAAACTTACCTTTCCAATCTGGCAACGTAAAACCAATTGTAGTCGCACTGATGAAGGCCATAGTTATGGCTGAAATATATTTGCCTTAAACTTTTATACATAACTTAGCGTGTTCTACACTACCTCCTCCTTAATTCCCTACAATCATTTTAGATTGAGTTTTGATACTCACATGCTCATTGTAGGTGCTTTTGACTGTGAAGCAAGGTTAGCATAGGCCCTCACAGCTGCCTGTGGCTACGCTGCCCCATTTTCAGCAGGGCTTGATTACCATGTGTTGTGACACATTACTCCCATTGCCAGCATTTAAATTTCTATTGGGTTGCACCACTGTGTCCCTTCTGTTCGCTCGTATCATACAAAATAGCCCTCGCTCACCTGTAGCTCAGTGAGCCGTGGTTAGCCCAAACCTGCCAGCCGTTTGTGGTTTTTCCATCTTTGGACTTTGGACAACTTTTTGAAGGTATTAACCATGGCTGGTCATGTATAATGTTTTGCGATTGTGGGACACTACTTGGTAATCGCATATACGATCCCTTATGTGATGTCTCCCATTCGACAAATTGAAAAAATGTTAGAAAAGGTATCCCCTTCCACTGTGATTTCTTGTACGTTGACGAGGAAGTGGTCGTTTGTTGACAATTTTACAGCTTTACTCGGTGTTTTATCTCCGAACATCTTCTTATTTCAATGATTACATTGTTAGCAGGCATGCACAACCTACGCCCAGCGAGCCGCATGCGGCCCTCGACCTGATTTTATGTTACCCGCGCGCACAAAATTCCGGGGGTGGGGGCACAAAGCGGAAATTAAGTCAAACATTTATGAAAAAAAAAATATATATATATATAGTGATATGAAAATTTTATGGGGTACTAGCGGTACAATGCATATATACATAAAATAAGAAAATTTTGTGGGTTTATATATTGGATATTGCCTTTTCTTAAAAAGTAGGCATCTTAAATTGCATAATCCATGTTTAAATTCATTCGTGTTTGCAATACCATTCGCAACTAATATTGAAACTGTGTCCGTCGATTTTCAGATGGAGCTTTGCTGATGTTCAAAATAACTCCGAATTGAAGGCTAAATTTGCAGGTTTCTTTGGAATTTTACATAAACTACTTGCCTTGTGAAATAAGGACATTGAAAATCCACGCTCAAAAAACTCTTAACTTTATTCAGAAGTACCTACTTATGCAAACAATCATTTTCTGTAATGAAACTGATGAAATCATCAGATCGTTTTCGTCTAACTGATGAACACTTGGAGGGAAATATGTGAATTGCTGTATCCAACAGTGAATCAGATATTGAGAGACTAATAAAAAACAATGTTAAATTTCACACTAGACTTACAAAAAATAAAAAGGGTTTGGCGACACCTGCATATTTTTCAAGCAAGCAAGTTTTTTTGTTCGATCAATTATGGTACACTTTTTTTAGCTATCATTATTTTATTTTATTTTTTTATATTTTGGTTTTGGGATTTTTCTTTTATTTTTTTTTTATTTATTTTTTTTTTTTTTTTTTTTGGAAGGGGGTTGGTTACCCCCTGTGGCCCACTGTTGTGTTCAGTCAATCTGAAATTGGCCCATAGTTGCTAAAAGTTTGTGCACCCCTGCTGTTAGGAATTTTAATTCAACACTTTCTCAGTGTTGTTTATACCAGAAAGATATGTGTTATTGCATGGCTTATAACATCATTCATAAATATTTCTTTAATTGTGCTTTATTTACTGGGCTTGTCATCAGCTTTTCACACTTAGGCCGATATCCAAACACCTCCATTGGTGGATGAAAACAGCTTCATAAAAATGTATCATGAGTGCCTAAAGTGTGTGTGATTTTGAGCATCGTTATTAATGGAATTCTCACGAAAGACAAGCATCAAATCGGTTGGGAAAAAAAACCTGTTTAAAATTTCTTTCAGTTGGATTTCTGCTGTACAACTCATTTTTTTTTTTTTTTTAATGTTTCAACTTTGCTTTTACTACACGGGTAGTCATGATCTTGGATTGCTTTCAACTTGCTTTTGTTCAATGAACAACCTTGATGACACTCTAATGTACAGTGATCAGTGGAAATGAATGGCATGCCATCAAATGGTATCCTGCTTTGAACATTGGAATTTTTTTCCCCTTTGAAGAACATAACATCCTTCTTCATATCTTTAATAGCACTTAACTGGGCTTGCCCAATATTGTGAACTGCACCACGTTTTTGAGTATAATGTGCATTAGTAGAAATCTCGAAGTTTTGGATAACGTTTAAAGCATCTTCTAACGAAAAAACTTATCCAAAATAATCATTAATAGAATGAAGAAAACCAAAATTCATTTTAACAGTAATTTTTAACATCTAAATTGTTAATTTTCAACTCAAACCAGGCACTCACTAACTGACAACAAAAAGAGAACTTCAGGAGAAAAGCGTACAAGACATCACTGTGGAAGGAGATACCTTTTCTAACAATGTTTCTCATTGGTCGAATGGGAGATGTCACATAAGGGACCATATATGAGATTACCAAGTAGTGTCCCACAATGGCAAAACATTATACATGACCACCATACCATGGCTTACTGCAAGCACCTTCCAAGCCTTGCCATCAAAGAAATGCTCTGGCCCATAGTCTGGCCATTATAATTTGGCCTTTGTCAAACTTGCTTAAGTCTGCCACCTTTCCCATCTGAAGAACCAGAATAACACTAATTAATAGAACTCAGGATCACATGTTATTTGTGCTGTTTCATGACCTTCACATGTGCCGTCATTTACCTGTAGTTGCCCTAATTTGCATGTAGCCCAGACAGGCACAACCCGCTTGATGTGGCCCTCAACCTGGTTGTATGTGGCCCGCAACCTGGTTGTATGTGGCCCTTGCACGCACCAAGGGGCCACAAAACGTAAATTAGTCAAACTTACGGCACACTGACGGTACGCACAAATATATACACTGAAGTGCCAGAAAAACTGCTACACCAGTCTAATACTTGGTAGGTCCCCCACGGGAGCGCAGGACTGCAGAAATAAGACGAGGCATGGACTCCTAGCTTCTGGAAATATGCTGTAGGCAATGCACACCATACTTCCTGCAGAGCGTTCCGCGATTCGGGTGTGTTCTGAGGTTTCGGCTTTCTGTGTTCGATAGCGCGTTGCATGGCATCCCAAATGTGTTCTATCACGATCAGATCTGAGGACTTGGGTAAGAATGGCAACATCCCAAACTCAGATGAACGCTCCTCTAACCATAATGTGTCGTCCCGACACTTGTGTGGAGGTGCATTGTCCTGTTGGAACAGGCCCAACCTATCAGCATGAATGCAGGACATGAACAGGTGTACCTTGTCAGAAAGGATGCGCACATAGTGTTGGCCGGTGGCAGACATTTGTAGGCATGCCAGGGGTCCCAGTGAAGTCCAGCTAAACACACCCCATGCCATTACGGACCCCCCACCAGCCGGTACAGTTCCCTGTTGACAGTCGGGATCCATGGCTTCATGGGGTTTGCGCCACACACGAATACTTCCATCTGCTCGATACAGTTGGAAACACGACTTTTCAGACCAAGCTGCTTGTTTCCAGTCATCAAGTGTCCAGTAGAGGTGTTGTTGTGCCCAAGCGAGGCGCATAGCTCTGTGTCGTGCACCCTTCAAGGCGACTCGAGTTGGGCGTTGGCTCCCAAAGCCCATATCGTGCAGGGTATGTTGAACAATCTGGATGCTGATGCTTGTTGAGGCGCCCGCATTGAATTCTGGTGATACCTGCGAGAGTGTTGCACGCCTATCGCGTGAAACAATTCTTGACAGCCGACGATGGTCACGTTCCCTCAATGTCTTTTTATGGCCACACTGGTATTGTTGGTTGGAGGTTTGCCAGAATTCTTGTAAGTCACGATATCCCCTTGCAATGGTTGTCCATGAAAATCCGAACTTTGTTTCTACCTCCGAAATACTATGGCCCATCTCACGAGTGCCAACTATGACACTGCGTTGAAAATCATTTAAATCGTTTTTACATGTCATTCTCGTGCCAAAAACAGCCCTGACAGCTGGCAAGGATGTCTATCGCTTTATATACGCACTGGCGGACGCAACTGAGTACGCTCATAGGTGACGTTGCTACGTAATTTGCATAAGCTCGTCTGTACCAGTTTTTCTGGCACTTCAGTGTATATAAAGATATGGAAATTTTGTGGGGTACAGACAAAATACGCCTTGTTTGCAATACCATTCGTAACTAATATTGAAACGGCGGCCATCGATTTTCAAATGGAGCTTGGCTGACCTACAAAATAACCCTGAATTGAAGGCTGAATTTGCAGAAGTTTCTTTACTAGAATTTCACATGAACTACTTGCCTCATGAAATGGAGTGTGGAAATCCACTTTCAAAGAACGGCAACATAATTCGAAAGCACCTACTTATGCGAACAATGATTTCCTGTTATGAAACAGGTGGAATCAAGAAGTTGTTCTCCTCTAACTGATGAATACTTGGAGGGGAAACCTGCTGATCGCGGTGTGTCCAACATTTAACCAGATATTGAAAGAGTAATAAAAAATGTCAAATTTCTTACTAGACACCTACAAAAAAATAAAAATATATTTTTAAGCAATATGTATATAAACCATATATATACATATGAGGCATCCATATTTTTAAGCAAGTAAATCGTTTTGTTTATTTAATTTCTATACACTTTTTTTTTTTTTTTTTTTTTTTTTTTGATATTGTGATTTAGGGATTTTTTTTTTTTTTTTTTTTTTTTTTTTTTTGGAGGGGGCTCTTTTGTTGAAGGTACCCACTGCGGACTGCTATGGTTCAGTCAATCTGAAATTGGCCCATAAGTGTTAAAAGGTTGTGCACCCCTGATGTAGACGAACTGGTCATAATATTGGTAATAATTTATAACATGACTTTCTACTTAATGAACAACAGTTATCTCAAATTGTGGGTTTGTACCGAGGGATAAAAATAATGTTTACCGTCAAATTTTCGGGTTCTACCCCTACCCTTCCTCATGACAACAGCTATAGTAAGTGTTGCCATTCAAGTGGTAAATTACAGCCTTTCAAATCATTCAATGTAGTACCTCTACCTCTCTCTATTTCTAGTCCTTCTGCCAGTTTTCTTTTATAAAAATGCTGTTAATGTGTCAGAATTTCTACAGTGCCCGAAAGTACTTTTATGACCTATTTTGAATAAGCCTTGCCAAACCTGTTTTGTTTGTCATATTTTTTATTGCAGCTTTATGTTCTCTCTCTGCCAATCTGGTTTTAAGTTGCCTGCCTGTCTCTCCAACATAGCTTACACACATTCACATTTTATGTTGTAAACCACAGGGAAGGTGTGGTCTACAATATGAAATGTGAATGTGGTCTAAGCTAGAGGTCTGCACAGGCCTTAATTTGGAAAGCCTGGCCCGTCCCATATGTTTCTAAGGCCCGGGCTGGCCCGTAAAATTTCAAGAATTACTAAAACACAAATTTGACACCTTGTGCACTCGGTCATTCGACTACTGAAGAGTTTTCGTTTTCTTAATTGCTGCACATATTCTATTACAATAAACGTTAATTTGGAATATTTCTGTGACTGTATAAGTCATGTGATATCTGAGGAGGTGGGGGGGGGGGCTGTATACTCAAAAATATTGCATGTAAATGACAATTTCCATGCCTTTCAAAATTTCTGGGTTTTTAAATTATCATTGCCCACTGCTGGTCCTGGAATATCCTTGGGGATAAGCATACATGAGATTATTCTGCGAATTCGCAGAATTCAGCTTTTTTCATCGTCATTTGGGTCATCTTCGAGATCGATGCAAAACTGAAGAGAAATTTTGAGCGGATTAGTTGGGGGGGGGGGGTTCCCATCAGGGAACAATTTTTCATCTTTCAAAAACTTTCGAAAACTGAAATTAAACGGAGTGAAGATTTTCCTGTAATCGTAATTTCCTTTTCTAGCAATGCTCCTTCCGCCTAGTATTGTTGTTAAACGTCATTTTATTCCACAACTATTTGTATTGCAGCTTGAAAATGGAGGAAAATTTTCCAAAAAGGCAGTTAGACGGCACAAAAATATCTCTGCAATCTTCTGACATGAGATTCTTCCATTTGTGTTGTTCTCGTGATCGATGCGTAAATGAACAGAATTGGGGGATGGGGGGGTCGTTTACTGTCGGAGGACGGAATTACGACTTTGGAAATCGAAAGTTAGACGGAGTGAACATTTCTCCAGTAATACTAAATTTTTTTCTTGCAATATCCTTCCGCTCAGTATTGTTAGATATCAATGTATTGCGTAAATATTTGTATTTCAGCTTCAAAATGGAGGAAATTTTTCCAAAAACTGAGTCAGAAGGAGCAAAGATTTCGCCAGAATTGTTATTTTCTCCCTCTGTCTATCCTGTGTTGTTAAATGTCAGTAATTTTGTATTTTGGATAGAGTTATGTACTCCAGTTTAATATTTACATAAATGAATTAACGTCAACAATTCTGTCTTTTCTTGCTTGTGCTACGTTTTATTCACACTGTTTTGCCATGCATTCTGTTTTTTTATTTCTTCATCAGTCTCATGTATGGATAGGGGGAGGGGGTTCAAAAAGTACGAAATATCCAGAATTATGAGTCCAATCGTTCTACTTTACATTGTCTACAAAGACATATTCTCCAGAAGCAATTTTTTTGCGAAAATCTTTCGCTTTCTTAAACTCCATAATAAGTATGGAAGAGTATTTATCAGCAATACTGAACTGAGCATATGCTAAGGTAAAACAACAACAGACTGTCCAGCTAACCAGTGTCACAGAAGTTTTGAAAATGACTGCCTGAGAGCACAAATGGGGAAACACGGCACAGATTTATACACAGAAGTAAGTTTCTCCCCAGCCCATTTTTCCCGTGCCATTTAAAACAACTTAAAAGCTTTTAACACATCTGGAGAACAAAGTGCCGCCGACCAGAACAATAGAAAAGATCGAGGAGGGTGGAAGTTAGAGACAGAAGGGACCATATTAACATTGAGAAACTAAGGGAGCTGACCCATTCCAATTGTTTTGTAGGAGGGGAAGTTGTCGTAAAACTTCTATTTTTTCCAACAGCGGAAATTATTCAATCTTATCCTGCTGCTATATGTTATGAGATTTCCAAACGAGAAAGACACCGTACAACGATCATTTTGCCCATAAAAAAAAAAAAAAAAAAAAAAAAAAAACCTGCTCGGTCCATGTCTGTTTTACATTAAATATTGAAGGCCCCAGGCTGACCTCTAGTCTAAGCTATGTGGAAGAGACACTTAAAATTAGATTGGCAGAGCAATAAAGCTGCAGTTAAAAATATAACAAACAAAACAGGTTTGGCCAGACACGAGCACGGGCTGGGCCGCCTGAATACCGGGAGAGTTCCCGGTGGGCCACCATATTTTGGGCTGGTAGACCATATGCTAACTCAAGGGAAAAAGGCACATATATACTTGCACTTCCGTATTCTTATAGAATGAATCCAAGTTATATTAAAATAATAGTTTGTTTACCACTTTGATGGCTTCAGAAGAAGAAGAAAAAATGCTGCATTCTGTAGAGTCAAACATTGTTTTTTGAATACACCACCTTCTCCTTTATCGACTTTCAAATTTAAGTGCTGTCACTTTGGGCTGGTATCCTCAGTCAACTTTTGCCAATTGCAGTTGAATAACCAATATAATCTAATTAAATAGGCTATTAATAGTCTGGGAAAGAAACTCAAAATTCATTCTGTATTATTAATGCATTGAAGTTCACCTACGGTAAAATTTTCAATGCCACTTTTCTTTCCTTTCCTTTATTTAAAAAAAAATGTGTTCTGCATTTGATTTGCTACTCTTCGGGCCTCATGGTTAAACAAATTCTTGAATCATGAATGGAATACAAGATTACACCATACAATACAAATTTTGAAGATTACAATCTGTTTTTTTTTTTTTTTTTTTTTGGTGTAAATATAACAAAGATGGTAAGTCAGATGATATCCAAAAACTTGAAAATACACCAAAAAACGGATTGTCATTTTCAAAATTTGTATTGTATGGTGTTAGTCCCGTCTTCTATTCATGATTTATCTGCTCCTCCGGGCAATCACGGGATAAGATTCGTAACCTCCAGATTCGCTAAACATGAATGCTGGTTGCTCCGACTAGCGCATCCTGTGATGGTTATATTCAAATTAATCGGAAACTTGAAACTTGGTCATTCTGGGTGGTGTAGTGGTTATCATACCTGGGTGCTATCCGGGAGATGCGGGTTCGATTCCTGCTCCAGGACGACAAAATTTTCAAGTTTTCGGATATTATCTGACTTACCATCCTTGTCATATTTACAATAAAAAATGGATTGTCATCTTCAAAATTCTTGAAGTTCTTGGAAGTCTGTTTCAGCGACCACAAAAATAGTTTTTCAATTTGAAAATAAATAAATTAAAGTTTATTTTTGTATTCCCTAATTTCTTTTATTTTATAAATTTGCACTGAAATCCTTGCTGTTTTGGAAATTTTTAGTTTTGTCAAGCGATTTTTTTGCAGTTAATTTATTAATGTCAGGAAGAAGAAATTAATTTTTGGCGCATTTGAATTTCTGTTCCCACTAAAAACCAAGAAACTATTACAAATTCATCGCAATAAAATTTGTGATAATGCAATAAATTTTTCGACAGTTTCTCTCAGAGAGCATACCTTATCCATTGGTTCTCAGCAACAGAAGTAATTTTGTTCTTACACTAAATTGTGCTAGGGATCTGCAGTCCAGGAAAATGGGTAAAATGATAATCATGGCCTCAATATGAAAAACTGCAGTGATTCGTAGTTTTGTATTGAAAAGCTGTTTAAACAGACAACGGTGATGTTGACGTACCATTTCTTTAGGGATGAGGTACTTCCATAATTTTTTTCAAAAGTGGGCCGCACAAAATAGAATCCAGGGCCATTTATACATCACCAGGCCGCCACTGGCCAGACATGTTCAAAATAGGACGTAAAGTACTGTGGGGTACTGTAGAAATTCTGGCACATCAACAGCATTTTTTAAAAAGGAAACTGGCAGAAGGACTAGAATCATGGGTGCAAGTTTTCCATCTTTTGAAAATATCCAAAGACAGAAAAGAGATGGAAGGAAATATCAGTAAAAATAAAATTTCCAAATATGTATTTTTCTGTTTTCCCTTTCTATCCTTACGCTCTACTCCGGAAAGTAAGTACGCCATCGGCAACCACGCTCGTACCGTAGTACCTCATTTATCGTAAACTTGAAGTAGCAGCTGCGCCTGATGCATTCTCGGTTAGAGAGGCATTCTACACTTGCGGAAAGTGAAAAAAGAACACCAAGAAGGAGACTTCTGATACCAACGAAATTTATACAGCATAATAACGGAATACAGAGGATAACGTGATCAAAACATTATGGCAAAATACAGCTGTATTTGCTGGTAAACTGAAAAATAACATTTCCATGTAACATGGTTAGTACGAGGTTGAACCGCCATGAACTGCGTCACACTGTGCAATTCTGGCATGGAGTCTGTCGTACAGATGTTGGATGTAAGTTTGGGGTATTGAGTTCCAAGCATCCTCAACCTGGACGCGTAAATCGGGGATGGTCGTGGCTGGCCGTGGAGACCGGATAAGTCGTTATCCCATAAAATCCCACACGTGCTCAATGGGGGACAAATCCGGTGGCCATGGAAGTTGTCTCACACCCTGAAGTGCATGTTGCGTTTGCACGTGCCGTGTGTGGGCGTGCGTTATCTTGCTGGAAAACACCATGGTGGACTGACCTTACAAATGGCACAACAATGGGCTGAATGATGTTGTTGATGTAGGAGGTGCTGTTTAATGTACCCGGTACAAACACTAGTTGTGTACGGGAGAGATAGCTGATAGCTCCCCACACCAGGAGACCAGGTGTAGGCCCTGTGTGTCGCTGGTGGATGCAAGAAGGGTGGAGACGCTCCCCTGTGCATCTGCGAACACGCATACGGCCATCGGAGGCTCCCAACCAGAATCTGCTTCCATCGCTGAACACAACAGATCGCCATTGCGTTTTCCAGTGCAGACGTTGGCGACACCACTGCAGCCATTCCTGATGGTGGGCTGGACTCAGAGGTACTCATGCCAGAGGCACACGTGCACATAGTCCTGCATCCAGTAGACTGTTGCGGATTGTTCCCACAGTCACCTCAGGTGCAACGGCAGCTCGGATTTGCGTCGCAGTGGAGGTTCTGCTTGACAACGCTGCTCTTCTTGTGCGTCGATCGGTCCGCTCATCAGTCCGTCTGTGACTTCCGGTTCCACGTCTTCTCGTGTGGGAATGTTCCTCAGACCATCTACGCCACCATCGTACCACCACCGATACTTCCCGTCCAATTTGCTCCGCAATACGACGATACAACCACCCGGCCTCACGGAGTCCGACTAGACGACCTCGCTCAAAGTCCGATAACTGCTGAAATCGTACACGTCTTCCATGTCCAGGCATTGCAGCTTCTTCAGGGTCTTTGCACGTGTCCGTACGCCGACAACTGATAAATTCACTTCGCCGTACTCCTTAAATACCACCGACAATAATTTGCAAATTATGCAATAATTTGCATAATTTGCACCGGTTGGTCCCGAAATTAACATCACACCTACGTAAACTCGACCCTATTAGCATATGTAAATTTCATCATTGTCCGCCAATTCCTTCTTGGTGTTCTTTTTCACTTTCCGCCAGTGTAGTTGAAGAGGAATCGAGGAGCAGCTCCCTTGGAGGTTCTATGCCGATCCTCTCCTACATCATAACCCCCAACCCAACGCCCAACCTCGCCCGTCCCTGGCTTTCTCTTCGCTACGGGTACGTCACCGGTTCACCCATCGACCACTGGCTCTGCCGTTGTAGGTCACAGCTAATCTTTGGAGTGAGTAGTACCAGTCGATCTTGCCGTAATTTACACGTGTATGCGTACGCATTTCTATATTAATTTACGTATGCGAAATTAACCAAGTATTGGTAAATTTGTGATTCCTTTTTTTCAACATGCAGTCAGCTATCGAATTCATAGATTCAAAAAATATGTCGGCTTTGAACGATAGCAGTGTTAAAAATAAGTGGCGATGGGAATGGTTAGATGAGACTGATTCCCATGACGTCAAATTTGGTTCTTGGTGCCAGAAAATTAAGGAACCGGGATTTAGCTTTTGTGTTTTCTGCAGCAGAAAGTTAAACTATGGAAGCAATGGTAAAAAAGTGCTGTTCAGACACAGTAGGAAAAGTGTGTACGAACACAGCAGCAGGCTTAAATCTCAACTGGTAGTTCCTACCTAATAATCAAATTAAACTTTTCGATTACAGTTTGCATGGACATCAAATTTTGTTTACAAGTATACGCATTAATGGTCGGTCATTTTATGCACTTTTGATTTAATAATGATAATGAATTTTAACCACATAATATTTAATGTATATTGTGTTTGTCTGGGTGCTCATGGTGGTGGAGGGGGGGGGTATTCAAAATATTTTCTTTCTTGGCCACATCTCACAACTTGCACCCATGACTAGAATAGAGAGAAGTAGAGGTACTACATTAAATGACTTGAAAGGTTGGAATTTGCCACTTAAATGGCAACACCTGCAATAGCTGTTGTCATGAGGAAGGGTAGGGGTACTACTCGAAAAAAATTTGACAGTAAATATTATTTTTATTCTTTAGTACAAACCCACAATTTGAGATAACTGATCATAATGTTTTGAGCTCTTCAGTGTATCTTTGTTGGTATTGGTCTTATATAATTCTTATACACACTATATCGACAAAAGTAATTGGACACCCTTCAAAAGCAATGAACAGATCCGCTGCATTGTTAAGATGCGCTGTTAACAGCTGTAAATGGTGTAAAAACAAGCCTGCATCCGACGCGATCATATCACACTGTGAGGTCGAGTAAAAAAGTCGTGGCGGGAGAGAATTGACTTTGAGAAACAAAAAAATTATTGGATGTTATATTAGTGGGTTGTCCATAAGAGGAACCGAGAGGCGTTTAAACATACCCAAGTCAACTGTTTTGGATGTACTGAATAAGTGGAAGACACAAGGCGTGCCTGAAACAGCAAAACGTACTGGCAGACCAAAGAAAATCAATGATAGAGGACGTCAAAGCCTCAGGAGATTCATTACGGCTAATCAACGGAGTACTGCACAAGACCTCAGTGTACAGGTGAGTAAACCTGCTGAAACCTTCGCATGTACACGCACCATTTGCAGAGAACTTCATTCCATGGGCTACTAAATCCTGTTTCTCATGATTAATGAGAATTATTAATGTATTGCCATTAAGAAACTTTCATCAGTGCTACATAGTTTGTTTGTTTTTGTTTTTTGTTTTTTGTTTTCCTGGGCAAACCTACTAATTGTTGACATTTAAATTTTCAATATGAGAGTCATTTTTATTTCACTTGTTCATGGAACTAGAAAAATGAAGATGGGTGCCTGTAATTCTATCAGGCAGGGAGAGGGGCTAGTAAAAAAACTGAGTCCTTCTCCCAGTTGCTGTTGTGTACTTTTAATGCCTTTCATATATATATACTGGACATAGCTCAACCAAGAGAACAAGCTGGATTCAGGAGTGGCTACAGCACCATCGATCATATTCATGTACTAAGAGAACTAATTGAAGGAGCGAGGGAATATGAACTCCCATTATGCAGGGCTTTTATCGATTATGAAAAGGCTTTTGATTCCGTGAAACCATTAGCAGTTACAATGGCTTTGAAAACCTGCAGTATTGAAGATGCATACTTTAGCATTATTAATAGCTTCTCTGAAAATGCAAGGTTCAGCTATTTGAGAATGCAGCGCCAAAAAAAATTAGAAAGGGAGTGAAACGAGGTGATACCATATCTTCCAAACTCTTTAATGCCACATCGCAAAATGTCTTTTAATCATTGAACAGGGAAAACAAAAAGGAATAAAGGTTAATGGAAATTATTTAACTCACCTTCGTTTTGCTGATGACGTAGTCAATTTTGCAAGTTCCCCTTCAGAGCTGCTGCGGAGTATTATCTAGAAACTTGCTTACCAGAGTAAAGAAGTGGGATTAAAAATGAACTTTCAGAAGACAAAACTGACGTACAATGCTTTTACAAGAAATAAAAATTTATTGATCGATGGGGGAAAGCTGGAGAGACTGATACCTACATTTACCTTGGACAGCAGATATCAAGCAAAGGTCACATTGATGAAGAAATTAATTGACATATAAAACTTGATTGGAAAGCTTTTGGAAGGAACAGTACAATATTCAAGAGCAATATGCTATCATGTCTTAAACAAAAAGTGTTTAATTAATGCATCCTTTGAATTCTTACATATAGAGCAGAGACATGGACCTTAACTGAAAATATATACAAAGGCTATGGACAGATGTGTGCTTGGTGTAACTAGAAAAGATAAGAAAAGAAAATTGTGCATAAGAGAAATGAAAGAGTGGAAGACATCATGATCAGAGTAAAATACCTGAAATGCCAATGGGCTGGACATGGTGCCAGAAGGATGGACCACTGATGGACTACCGAATGGATTCCAAAGGACGGGAAAAGACGCAGAAGAAGATCACACGGTAGGTGGATGGATGAAATTCAAAAGCGTTCCAGAATAACATGGAGGAGACAGGCTCAAGACAGACAGTTGTGGAAGAAACTGGGGAAGACTTTCATCTAGCAGTGGATTAATAATGATTGAGAATGATGATGATGATGGTATACATTTTGAAACCCTTTCGTGAACCTGAAGTTCAGTTAACACTGTCGGTCTCTCCTGCAGAGTGTGAGTTTTCAAAATTGAACTTTTAATTTCTTATGTGATCAAAAATTATGTTTGTCTATTTTGCTGTGAATTACTTTGTGTTTTATTTCTTTTCAAACATTTTACTTTTTAAAAAATTGATAAAATTAGCTTGATAACTAAAACACAAATACATTGTATGCATTTTATTTTCCAGCTCTTGATCTCATCATCATCTCAAAGAAGACACCTTGCACTCTGCAACTGTGCTGTTATTTTAAACTTTTCTCAGACATGTCAACAGCTTCTTGTAAATATCATCTTCATCTTGAGTTAATGCATTTTATTTAGATATTTTCATAATAAAAAAGGAATGAAATGTGTTATTTGCGATCACTCCTTTTTTATCCCAATTTGTCACACCTGCAAGGGGTGTTCAACAAATATCTATTCTCGAACATCAAAAATGATAGTACAATATTCATTTATTTATTATTTTTTTTGGTAGTACAGTTGAATCTCAATAACACGAACACCATTAATGTGCAATACTTTTTACTGTGAACTGTGTCTTCATTTTCCAACGATTTGCATATGTTTTAAATAATTTTTATTCTTTTAACATGAATGTGAAATAGCTTAGTAATAATTGAAGTCATGTCCATTCCTAGACAATCGTATGATAGGTAAAACACACAGATTATGGGTTTTACTTAGGAATAAATGAATGTTGTTATTAACGTCGACGGGTAGTAACCCTACCTTTCATCAGAACTGTACTATAGTAAGTGTTGCCAACCTTGGGTAAAACTCCAACCTTTAAAAGCATTTAATGTAGTTCCTTTTCTCTCAATCTCAAGACCTTCCAACAGTTTTCTCATGAAGAAATGTTGGTGGTGGGTCAGAATTTCTACTGAGTTCCACAGTATTTCATGTCCAGTAGATTGAACATGTCTGTCCAGGCAAGTTTTGTTTGTCATGTTTTTAATAGCTGTTTATGCTCTGTCTTTCCTACATAGCTGAGACCATGATCAAACTTGATATTGTAGACCACTCCTTCTTTTAATAAGATGTTAGTTTCTTGCCACTTTAATGTAGGAAGGTAATTACTGATCTTATTTCCTAGTAGTTACTGATCTTTGGAAATAAGATCAGTAACTACCTTTTTAAATTAAAGCAGCAAGAAACTAACATCTTATTAAAAGAAGGAGTGGTCTACAATATAAAGTGTGAGCATGGTCTCAGCCAGCTATGTAGGAAAGACAGAGCATAAACAGCTATTAAAAACATGGCAAACAAAACTGGCCTGGACAGACTTGTTCAATCTACTGAACATAAAGTACTATGGGACTCAGTAGAAATTCTGACCCACCAACAACATTTCTTCAAGAGAAAACTGCTGTAAATTCTTGAAATTGAGAGAAGAGGAACTACGTTAAATGATTTTAAAGGTTGGAGTTTCCCCCAAGGTTGGCAACACTTACTATAGTGTAACAGTAGTCCTGATGATGGGTAGGGTTACTACCTGAAAATTTGATGTTAATAATAGCATCCATTTATTCCTAAATAAATCCCATAATCTGTGTGTTTTATCTATCATGTGAAATAGCAGTTTAGACAGACTGAAAATTCATCAGCATAAAAGCTGCATTCTGTAAGCATGAACCAGCAACTACAAGAACATCAGTGCCAGCGGTGGTTCGCAAAATTATGTGCTGGTGATTTTGACCTCAACGATGCTCCTCGGTCCTGGAGGCCCACCGAGGCTGATAACGACCAAATCAAGGCGTTGATCGAGTCAAACCTATGTTACACGACACGAGAGATTGCAGACACATTGAACATCCATCATTCAATCGTTCACGACTACCTGAAGAAGCTGGGATATGTAAGCAAGCTCGATGTGTGGGTTCCTCATGAACTCAAAGAAGCTCGATTGACAGTGTGTATAAACATCTGCGATATGCTCATTAAACACGAAGAAAACAATCCCTTTTTGAAGCGACTGACAACAATGTGCTGCACAAACGGTCTTGGTGTTGACGTGCTGCTTCGTCTCAAATGACATCCAAAGCAGACATTCATCAGCGGAAGGTCCTGGTCTCAGTGTGGTGGGATTTTAAAGGTGTTGTGTTTTTCAAGCTCTTACCACTGAACCAAAGAATCAATTTGTGTGTACTGTCGGCAATTGGACAGTTTGAACGAATCTATCATCCAGAAATGTCCAGAGCTTGTTCATCGTAAAGGTGTTGTGTTCCATCACGACAATGTGAGACTACACACAAGTTTGATTACCCGCCAAAAATTATTGCAGCATGGGTGGGATGTGTTACCACACCCAGCATAGACGCCTGACCTTGCACCATCAGACTTCCACTTGTTTCGCTCTCTTCAACAGTCCTTGCGTGGTATAGCGTTCAATTCAGACGAGGCTGTAAATCAGCACCTTGTACAGTTTTTCGCCACGAAAGACAGGTCCTTCTATGAACGAGGTATTCTGCAGCTCACTGAAAGGTGGCAAAAGGTTATCGAACAGAACGGGCATTATATCATTGATTGATCTTTGTTCTTTCTATCAATAAATGACCTTTGTAAAACATGGTTAAAATATGCCATGACTTTTCCGACAACCCAATAGATGTAATGATAAATATTTCTGAAAATAGCCATATCTTGTCCTAGATGAGAGTTAAATATTTTTATTTCTTTAAACACATGGAATTTGGTGAATGTCATAGTGTAAGTCATACATAATTACATTATTCATGTTAAGCAATTTTATAGTGACATAAGAATTACATTCAGCTTTCATCTCAACTAGCTTTCAGGTACGGGTTCATTACCCCCCCCCCCCCACCACACACACACACTGTATAGCCATTTTATTAGCAATGATATTATAGACACATCAGTTTTGCCTAAACTATTGTTGCATGGAATTAATTTCAGTGTTTGTAAAAAAAAAAAAAAAAAATAACCTAGGATCTCAAGCCAAGGGTACTACTAGATTATGAGTGTAGAATGGATGTTGTGCCACGTATTGTCGAGAAGTCATTAATTTAACTGAAGATGTCATGAAAAAGTCATAAATTTGGTTCATTGGAAATCAGTCAACACCCTAGTTTGTCTTACGGCACTGGCTGTCTCCCTTCCCTGGAAGTGACCCTAAATTAGGGATGGGTGACTGCTTATAGCCCATTGAGTTGCTCATGGTAATTGTCAAACCTCCAATTAAAATAATAATAATAATAATAATACAATGCAATGCAATGTAAATATAGAGTTCCAGATATTCAAAATTCAAAACAGTTAACAAAAGGATGATCAATGTCAAGTCAGTTGCATGCATGTGACATGACATAGGTCGGTACATTGCATTTTCAGTGTCGCAGGATTCTCAGAAGCACATGCCAGATGTGCGGCAGTTGTGTAGATGTCTCCTCAAAGGTAAGTATTTCCATTCCTCTTCCTTTCTTTTTTGTTTCATAAAAGCAAATTAACTAATTCATTTTTTTTAGACATTTGCAGCCAATCCTGGCTCTTTTTTTTTTTTTTTTTTTTTTTTTTTTGGCAGAAATGTTACTGCATCTGCCAGTCTTTGGCAGTGGCTGGCATTAATTTGGAGGAACCCTGCTTTTCCCACGGACAACTCTATGTTGCCTGCTCACGGGTTGGCAATCCTAAAAATCCCAATATTTTGGCTCCCAGTGGAAAAACCAAAAATGTTGTTTACCAAAAAGCAATAACCTAAATGAATTAAAATAAATTTACTGGAAAATTACAGAAGTATATATCTTTTTCATTCATTAACTTTGATCCGCTGAACTTTGTGATTCCATGAATAGGAAACTTACCCGGAAAATACCCTGCTAGTGTGATATAAACACTACTGCAATAATTCTTTACTAATTGCAGTTGTTAGCTGGTTTGTTTATGATTTACACCTAAGGTTACTCATTTTGAGATGAGTTATATCCTCAGCTGTGTTTCACTTCTGTCAAGGGAGGAGGGGCAACACAGCTAAGCATATAATAAGATAGTGTCCAAGTACAGTAAGTAAAAGACTTATTTTCAAGAAAAAAAGACACCTGTTCTCTGAGACTCAGAAGTTAACTCCACAAAGAAATACAAACCACCAGATAAATTTTTAACTTATTATTTACTTCCTGTTTGTTGCCCTATCCAACTTCTCCATTTACAGCGATCTTGACACGCAACACAGGCTTCGCTTCACACGACGTACAGGAGACCTTCTGTACTTCATACTCATAATCTTTTTCTTTTGCAGACACTCCTGAATCTGATCCTCCCATGATTTCCTTGGCCTTCTGCCTTTCCTTCCTGCCACTTGGGCTGAAAAAAATTCTTAGTAAGCATCTCATCACTCTTTCTTTCAACATGGCAAAACCACCTAAGAATATTAGTCTCCACTTTGCTTCACATGATTAGAACATGACCCCCCCCCCCTCCACCTGTAAGTAATGCTTCACTCCTGCACACAAACGACTCCTATGTCTCTTCTGCAGAACCCAGGTTTCACTGCCATACATCAGAGTTTGAACAATTACACTTCCATACACAGCCAGTCAAGACTCGCTTGAGAACCCATCATTCCTATGAAACAGATGGAAATGGGTCGACAATTTCTAGCTGGTCAGACAGGTTGGGCCAAGGTGTTTGTGACATGATTTCGACCCAGTTTTATTTCTGTTTGATTTTGAAAAGCAAAAAAAAAAAAAAATTCTCAAGGTGAGCTGTGTGGAATTTTGTGCTTGATACTGGTGCCTGCAGATTGAAAAAAATGATTTGTCATGCAATATGAAGGAAGAGTGTGCTCGGAAGGAAAAGAGTTCTTTCCTTCTGAGGGGCAATGATGAAAACAACATCCACATTTTGGAAACTTTCAACTCATCATAAACTTGTAAAAATTGGGGTTGTTGTGAAACATATTCTGAAGCTTGATATGTTATTATATTTGTCAAGTGAAGTCACGAGTCGTGTCGATGGGGGTGTATTTTGACTCTGTTTCTGAGTTGGATAAAAAAATTACAAATTGGATTACAATGGTTAGGAATTGTGAATGTATGCCATATTGCTACAAATGAAGACTGAGGTATTGTTGGCCTTCCTTCTTTTTTTATACCATCATTGCTTCATACACTGAAGTGCCAGAAAAACTGGTACACCAGTCTAATACTTGGTATTACCCCCATGAGAGTGCAGGACTGCAGAAATATGACTGTGCATGGACTCCACTAGCTTCTGGAAATATGCTGTAGGCAATGCACACCATACTTTCTGCAGAGCGTTCCACGATTCGGGTGTATTCCGAGGTCTGTTCGATAGCGCGTTGCATGGCATCCCAAATGTGTTCTATCACGTTCAGTTCTGGGGACTTGTGTTTGAATGGCAACACCCCAAACTCAGATGAATGCTCCTCTAGCCATAATGTGGCATCCCGACACTTGTGTGGAGATGCATTGCCCTGTTGGAACAGGCCCAACCCATCAGCATGAAGGGGTGTACCTCGTCAGAAAGGATGCGCACATAGCATTGGCCGGTCACAGACGTTTGTAGAAGTGCCAATACAGTTCCTTGTTGACAGGCGGGATCTATGGGGTTTGCGCCACACACGAATCCTTCCATTTCCCCGCTAAGGTTGGAAACGCGACTCGTCAGATCAGGCTACTTGTTTTCAGTCATCAAGTGTCCAGTCCAGTGGCGGTGTTGCCCTGCCGAAGCGAGGCGCATAGCTCTGTGTCGTGTGCACCCATCAAGGGGACTCGAGTTAGGCGTCGGCTCCCAAAGCCCATATCGTGCAGGGTACGTTGCACAGTCCGGACATTGATGCTTGTTGAGGCTCCAGCATTGAATTCCGATGATACCAGCGAGAGTGTTGCATGCCTATCGCGTGAAACAATTCTTGACAGCCGACGATTGTAACGTTCACCCAATGTCATTTTACGGCCACGCTGGTATCGTACGTTGGAGGTTTTGCCGGAATTCTTGTAGTCAGGATACACCCTTGCAATGGCCGTCCGTGAAAATCCGAACTTCGATTCTATCTCCTAAATACTATGGCCCATCTCACGAGCGCCAACTATGACACCGCGTTGAAAATCGCTTAAATCGTTATTACTTGTCCTTTTAAGACACAAATTTTCATATGTAATATCACACTTATTGAAGAAATGAAGTTTTGTGACAAAAAGATTTGCATATTTATTTTGAGTACGTATATGCCCCCAAATGAACTGCCGATTTGGGGACGCCACGCCTTTTTGTCCCCAAATCAGTGTTCCAATATCTGGTCGCCTTAAGTAAATAGTAGCACTGTACTAGTGATCCGATTTATTGGCGTAGTAAGTAGACACATAAGCGTTTCCAAGCTTTCTCGCACATCAACCAGATGGCTTTTTCAAGGAAGTTAGACAGAAACTGCAACTGAAAAACAGAACGCATTAACAATTTGAACGCGGAAACTTGACTTCAACAATAGATACGAGGTTATATTAATTTAAAGATATTGCGCATCACGTTGGTTGCACGCGCAATATCCTGGTAGGCAGAAGGCTTTACTTGAAGAATCGGTTCCGAGTTCGGGGCAACTCAAGCAAGGCTGAACTGGATCCTATCGGGCTGTAACATTAATGTTGAATACAATAGACTTTTGGTGATTGGCCAGTGGGCGTTAGGAACGATTTCAGCCGTTAGATGGCACTGCGTCCCAAGGTATAAACACCTCAGTATCTGCATTGTTTGAATTGCGGGATTGTGTATGTTCGTCGTTTTTTCTTGTTTCTTTTAAAAAAAACCTTCTAGTTTTAAAACCAAACTGTTGTTTTCACAACAAAATCCAACCCATTTTTTAAATGGTTTACTGCTGTGTGCCGGTGTGCACATCTTCTAAGAAGAAAAACGTGGGATTTTCATTCCATGAGTTTCCCTCAAATCAGAACCTAAAGCAACTGTTGCTGAAAGAAATATCTCGTCAGGATTTTACTCCAAATGACAAGTTACCTTCAACTGTTGTTTGTGGTAAGCATTTTCATTCTGGTTATTACGTACCTAATTCAATTTTAGAAAAAAACCTCAGCTATATAAACTCATATTAAGTAAAATAGTAGGTAAATGTGTAGATTTGCGTTTTAAATTATTTCGTCGGAAAAATATTAGTACTTCGGAAAAGTGCGACGTACAGATTTTAGATAATGAAAATTAATGGCAAATGGTGCAGAAATTTTCTTTTTCAAATGTCTTTTAAAGATTTTATCATAACATTTACCTGTACGTTCGATACGTTAGGCCTACGACACCGTCTCTTCACAGCATCGCATCGAACTTGCAGGTAAATGCTACGATAAAAATCTTTAAAAGACAAATACGAAATTTCTGCACCATTTGCCATTAATTTCCATACTCTAAAATCTGTACGTCGCACTTTTTCCAGGTACTAACATTTTTCCGACGAAATAATTTAAGACGCTAATCTACACATTTACCAAAATCTCGGCCCTAGATCGTTGAAGAATGAAGAAGGAATGAGATTTACACATGAATTACACCAGTTCCTACAGAAAAATTCTCTTGCCCAAGTACTACGAATTCAGAATACAAATATCCATCTGTTAATGTGAAAGTGCATATAAATAAAATCTCAAATGTAAATAATGATACAGAATCAGTTTCTTAATGCGAACAACGTCAATAGATGGCGCTGCGTCCCAACTCATCTTTTCTGTCCTCGCTGTTTTTGCTTAATGTTACAGCCTGATAGGATCGAGTTCAGCCTTGACTCGAGTGAGACGCAATCATTGCAAGTATCGCTGTTGGTAATGATCTGCAAGGTTTCCCGAATGGCTGTACCTTTAGGGGTAGAGTAGGTAGCTAATTTCTTTATATCATCCCACATAGGAGTTGAGGACTTGAATTTGATTTCTGTGGATAGTGCCGTGGCTACTTTACTGTATTTTGTGTCTCTTTTATGTTCGTTGACTCTGATTCCAAACGAACGCTTGGTCATTCACAAAATACGGTAAAGTAGCCACGGCACTGCCCAGAGAAGTGAAATTTAAGTCCGCTACTCCTATATGGGATGAACTGTGACTGTCACGTGTGAAATACATGTAAAAAAAATTACCCAAAGTATTTCATTTTCAAAAAGCTTTTTATATTTGGGAATAAAAGTGTTTACGTATGTCTGTCAGACATTTTGGCTGGGTTTTTTTTTTATTTCTTTGCATTACATATGTAAGCAATTTAGTCGTTTCTTTTTGTCTTGAAGATCATATTAATTCATCAGTATGGGAGATCAGTCCACAGCCATTCATTCCATTTGGCCATTCCAAATAAGGATTTTGGAACCAAGCGCAGTGAATTGGAGTCAATGTGGCCAAATTGAAATTTTGTGTCTTCTCAGAATAATTCAATCACTAGAAATTTAATTTTGCAGATGATCTTTCTTTGAGGAGCCAACCTCTGAATATCAGAGAACAGTTCGGTGTTAGTGTTTAAGATGGTTCCACCTAAAATCTCTGCCTTATGTTTCCAATGGAACATATGATCTGTCCTCGGTGTAGCAGGCCGTGGATGGCCTGGTGGCCAACGTTTGTGACTGGAGTTGTTTAAGACCGAGGATCAGACACTCGCTTCCTAAAATCCTCTACATATTATCTGATCCCTCGGTGCAGAGAACAGAAGTGCCTGCTGGATCCACAAACCAGCCAACTGTAATCGACTATAATTGTTCCTGACTAATGGTGCAATAGTATTCCCCGGAATTGTCAATTACATTTTCACACAAAGGAGTTTTTCTTTCAAATATTTTTTGTTTGTTTGTTTGTTACTTTTCCAGTTTTAGAGACTTTCTAGCGAAGATGTTTTCCCGGATAATTTTTAGCTAAATACAGGGTGATTCATAAAGAAATATACAGTTTCAACACACACTTCTGTACGTATGTTCTTTGCAATTAGCGTATTCCAAAGGATGAAACTTTGCACATCGATAAAACTGACTTTAAGCTGGGATACTTAATACTTGCTAAAACAAAACCATAGTTCACGGTGTATGATAGTAAGGTGATACGACTGTGGAAACAAAAATCGCCCGTTAACGTCACTTGTCACTAGATGGCGCGACGAACGTGTACGCCGATGATTTGATAGAACCCATGTTTTCTTATGGGAGGAAATGGCAAAAATAACCGTATTTTACGAATGCTATTTTGCTTGGAATTAAAAAAAACAATAACCTGGAACGCTTTGTAAACATGCACTTTTGTGCATATCACATGAAATTCATCAAATAAACGTTATATATATATATATATATATATATATATATATATATATCATCATCATCATCATCAACCATTATCAATCCTCTGCTGGACGAAGGTCTCCCCAAGTTTCCTCCACAACGGTCTGTCTTGTGCCAGTCTCCTCCATGTCACTCCCGCATACTTTCGAATTTCATCCACCCATCTCCCATGTGGTCTTCTTCTGGGTCTTTTCCTGTCCCTTGGAATCCAATCTAAAATTTCGGCTGTCCATCGATGGTCTGTCCTTCTGGCAGTATGTCCAGCCCATTGCCATTTCAGGGATTTAACTCTGATCATGATGTCTTCCACTCTTGTCATTTTTCGGATCCACGTGTTCCTCTTCTTATCTCTCCTGGTTACACCAAGCATGCACCTCTCCATGCTGCTTTGAGTTGTCTGCAGCCTTTGTATGTCTCTTTTAGCTAAGGTCCACGTCTCTGCACCATACGTAAGCACTGGAAGGATGCATTGATCAAACACTTTTCTTTTAAGACATAATGGCATATTGCTCTTGAAAATTATGCTGTTTCTTCCAAAAGCTCTCCAGGCAAGTTTTGTACGCCGATTAATTTCTTCACCAATGTGACCCTCACTTGATATCTGCTGTCCAAGATAAACGTACGTGTCTGTTATCTCCAGCTTTTCTCCATCAATTGATAAATCTTCATTTCTTGTAAAAGCATTGTACATCACTTTTGTCTTCTGAAAGTTCATTTTTAATCCCACTTCTTTACTCTTGTCAGCAAGTTCCTGGATCATACTCTGTAGCTCTGATGGGGTAGTTGCAAAAATGACTATGTCATCAGCAAAACGAAGGTGGGTTAGATAATCTCCATTAATCTTTATCCCTTTGTTTTCCCAGTTCAGTGATTGAAAGACATTTTCCAGTGTGGCATTAAAGAGCTTCGGAGATATGGTGTCACCTTGTCTCACTCCTTTTCCAATTTTTATGTGTGTTGTATTTTCAAACAGCCGAATCTTTGCACTTGCATTTTCATAGATGTTATTAATAATATTAATGTATGCATCTTCAATACCGCAGGATTTCAGAGCCATTGCAACTGCTGATGGTTTCACCGAATCAAAGGCTTTTTCATAATCGATAAAAGCCATGCACAATGGAAGTTCATATTCCCTCGCTCTTTCAATTAGTTCTCTCAGTACGTGGATATGATCTATTGTGCTGTAGCCACTCCTGAATCCAGCTTGTTCTCTCGGTTGAGCCATGTCCAGTGTCACCTTCAAGCGGTGTGAAAGAACTTTAGTGAAGATTTTATAAACCACTGATAGGAGGCTGATAGGTCTGTAGTTCCCGAGATCCTCAATGTCACCTTTTTTATGTAGCAAGATCATTGTAGCGTTGTTCCAATCCTCAGGAATTTTCCCTTCATTAAGGCATCGAGTGAAAATTTGAACGAGTACTGTTTCGATTTCTCCACTTGCTTCTTGTATGATGTCTACAGTAATTCCATCTTCTCCTGGAGCTTTTCCCCGCTTCATGTTCTTGATTGCATGTGCAACTTCTGCTGGAAGGACTGGAAGAACTCTGGTACTGGTACCTTTCATGATGTCTGGAGTACATGTATCATCCCTTTCATATAATTTGGAGTAGAAATCTTTCACTCTTGTCATAATTTCGCCTCTATTTCTTGTTACAGAACCATCTTCTTTTCTCAGTGCCATAATCTGTTTTTTCCCTTTACTGAGATGTCCCTTTGCTATCTTTAGGCTTTGGTTGTTTTCAATTGCTTTCCTTACCAGTTCACAGTTGAATTTCCTTACGTCTTCAGTGATACTTTTTCGTACTGTCTTGCATAGCTCTATATATTCCACTTTGGAAGTCACATCTTCTTTAGTTGTCCTCATCACTCTTCTTTTTTGCATCAACATTTTGGTTTTTCCTGATAATTTGTTCACATGCAATTTGTTCTTAGACCCAGCTAATTTTGTTGCTGTTTCCATAAGAGCTTTGGTTACTTTTCTGTTAACTTCAGAAATATCCACTTCTTCCGATGTAAGGCCTTCTAAAGCAGAGAATCTGTTCTTCAGTTCCAATTTGAAGGTATTATGGTGTTTTTAAGGTTGGTTATGTCAATACATTTTGTTTGTCTTATGAGCTTGCTACGTTCGAGTTTAGTGTTGAGGTGCATCTTACATCTCACCAATCTATGGTCACTGCCTGTGTTGAACTTGTTTAGCACACTGCAGTCTTCTATGACGAATTTTTTGTTACACATAATAAAATCAATTTCACTTGTCGTCCCATTTGGATGTCTCCATGTCCATTTCCTGTGTGGCTTTTTCTTGAAAAAGGAGTTCAAGATGAAAAACCCTTCTGCCTCTGCAAACTCTACGAGAGTATTTCCACGCTGGTTTCTGTTGCCGTGACCGAATTTACCTACTGAAGTTTCATTCTGTTGCCGTTGCCCTATTTTTGCATTGAAATCTCCCATAATTATCTTCAAGTGCTGCTTACCTTTATTATTTAGATCACGAATTTCCTCATAAAATTCTTCAATTTCTTCTTCAGCATGACTTGTGGTGGGTGCATAAGTTTGAATAATCTGAGCCTGGTATCTTCTCGAGAGTTGGATAACGAGTCGTGCAGCTCTGTCAGAGGAACTTTCAACTTCTACAACTTTATCCTTCAGTTTCTTGTTTATTATAAATCCAACACCACTAGTTCTGCCAGTATCTGTCCCACGATAGTAGAAGAGATGTCCACTTTTCAGTTCGATGAGATCTTCTCCTTTTCTCCTTACCTCACTTAGCCCGACGATGTCCCACTTGATCCTTTGTAGTTCCTCTTCCAATTCAAGAAGCCTTGAATCAGAAGATAGGGAGCGTCCGTTATACGTCACCAAGGTCAGCATCAGATGGCAGCCTAGTCGGGTCCTCCGGGGATTCTTAGCACCCTCTGCCTTCATGTCGCACTGGCCGCTGCCTTGGCCAGGTACATTCCAGCTGCCGGAGACTGAGGGCCAAGATTTAAGTTGTGGAGTCATTTTGGAGGGGTTTGGCCATAACTCACCACGCTGGCCAAGCGGGTTGGTGAGTGTGGGATAGCATTTCCTCTAATCCCGATGGTATAGTTATACCGCTATTGGCGGTCGTCAGAGCCCCTTTAGTGGGAACAGGATGTACCACGAGAAGGCGGGGTTGACATTTGTCAAGGAGAGGCTGTGATGTTACGCATCACTTATATATATATATATATATATATTTAGCCACAGAGTGAGCACTCTAACGTTAAGATTTCTGAGCAGACGATGCTGAGTTTTTTACTGAGATGATAAAGAATAGACCCTTTATCGTAAAAAAAATTATACTTCTTGTAAAATGAGATAGTGCTGTACATTCGGAGGATCAGTTTTAACATGGAATATCAGTTTTTGCGTAAGTCATTGGAGCATCGTTAACGGAAACTGCTGATTTCGAAAACTTACCGAAGTTTTCGCCAAATTTTTTTTATTAATCTTCCCCTTGAGAAATCATTCACTATTGATTTTTTCATTTAATAATAAGCAATACATCTTACACCTTTGTTTTATTTTTGTACCTAATCATACTAATGAATAAGGATCTCCCTCCATCTGTTCTGGCGATGACGACAGAGAAAGTGCATCACGGCAAAATGGCTGCTTTCCCGACCTGCGTACAATGACTATATTTGATATCAAGGGATAAAATTAGTGATCCTACATTTAAAAACGGTTAATGCTCTTAACATAAAAATTTTCATCATTGTGAGCTGTTGAAATATGTATAACATTCTAATGCTTTCTGCCATTTTTCCAACACTGTTGGGTCATTAAAGGTTGATAAGCCGCCCCGGTGGCGCAGTGGTCTAAGGCGTTGGCCTCTGATCATTCGTCCGTAAGGGGTCCGGGTTCGAATCCCGGTCAGGCATGGATGTTGTGTTTGTCTTACGGCACTGGCTCTCTCCCTTCCCTGGATTCTGTGAGCCTAAATTAGGGACGGGCGACTGCTTATAGCCCATTGAGTTGCTCACGGTGGTCGTTAAACCTCCAATCAAAAAAAAAAAAAGAAAAGCGATGGCCTCTGATCATTCGTCCGAACGGGGTCCGGGTTCGAATCCCGATCAGGCATGGATGTTGTGTTTGTCTTACGGCACTGGCTCTCACCCTTCTCTGGAACCAGTGACCCTAAATTAGGGTCCATTGAGTTGCTCACGGTGGTCGTTAAACCTTCAATCAAAAAAAAAAAAAAAAAAAGCTGTGACATTAACAGTCCGTTTTTCAAACTGTTGACAGTACAAAGAGTCGTATCACCTGACTTATCGTACACCGTGCCATAGTTATATTAAGAATAAATCATTTTTTATTAAGAAATGTTCAAACCTGTTAATAGATAGCACGACCTGTACACGAGGCTGACGAGAAAGACAGGCTTCGGTGCGGAAGGGAATCTGTAAGGTCACGTGACCAAGGTAGTGCTGTTGCCTCTGCTTGGGCTGCCGAGAGCAAACGGTGACCGAGTAGAGAGCTATTTTTTCCAACACGCAGCAAATATAAGGTGGCACATCTAATCATTGCATATTAATTTCAAACTATTAGAGAATAAAACGTTCAAAAGGAACATTATTAAAATGTGAGTTCTACTGAACTTAATCGTTTAACACTACTGAATTATTTTTTTTTTCGTTTTCCGCGTAGTGTGGATTTTTGCGTTTAGCCATTCCTTTAGCAAAATCGTATCAAGAGACATAATCGAAAGTTTTGTTGCTCGATTTAATGAAATTAACTATATTTTCTTCGTTGTCCGTGTAGTTCATTTATTTTTCTTTTTGCCTTCATGATTTTCTAGCAACAATGAAAAGCAAATTCGTTTAATAAATAGCGTACAGAATATTAATAGCAAACGGAAAACGTCAAGCGAAATCATATTGAGGTCGAAGAAAAAGTGTTCCCTCATATACATATCTCTGGCTAAAACGTTCCTTACTAAATTAAAAAAAGTTATATTTTTTTCTTGTTCTGGAAAAAAATAATTTTTGGATATTATTGCATGTATTTTGTTTAATGGGGTTATTTCTAGGACAATGCTTCTGTACACTAAAAGTACGTAATTTGGAAATAATTCCTTCTTAAAAAAATGCTTAGGATCCCTTTTAATACAAATCATGTCTGTGCATTAGTTTATTTTACTTATTTCTACTTGGGGGAAGAAAAAAATTAATCCTTATCTGTATATATTTCAACACTTTAAAATTATGTGACAACACATTCTGGCACAAGCTATTTTCTTGGTAATTGAAAAACAAGTCGAATGAAGGATACTGTCACAAAAAATGCTCTCATTGTCTTGTGAAAAATTAATGCAAGAACTTTTTTCATAAAATTATTCATTTTTGTCACTATTAAATTTTCCTTTCGTTTGTAAATTCACAATTACTATAATTGAACACTGTTAGGTAAGCCAAAAATTGAAAAAACTATTTCCATACTAGAATTTAATTCAAACTATAGCTCAGTAAACAGAATTCTTGCTCACCATTCACAGAAATTTAATTGTATTATGAGCCAATAAGCAATCTGAAATTGCAGATTTAGCGCTACTGACTAACTCTTTCATACCAGAAAATTTGAAAAATTCATCGCCATGGAGCAGGAAGCGAACCTGCATTTCCCGATTTCCATTCGAGCATGCTACCGTTACACCATCCAGGATGAGGAAGTCCCAAACATCCGAGTGATTTAATCTGAATAATCTCAGATTTTCGCCAGTCAAAGTGAGCCCTGCTTCATCGTAGCTCAGCTATTTAGAGTCACTTCGATGCTTAGCAAATTCCCAGTTATTCAGGTAAACATTGGGGAAGAAATATTTCTTCTTATTATACATGGGAAATATATATATCTCTATAAGTAATCTGAAATCACATATTTACTGTTAACGTAACTGAAATCAAACGATCGTCAATGGAATGGAAACATGTCACCTTTCCAACAAGGAAGACGTGAAAAGTCCAACTGTCTCTGTCTGCGGGAGAGGTCATGGCAACTGTGAATCTGTTGTTTACACAGAATTTCTGTCAAAAGAGATGACCATCAATAGTGACTCATATTGCCAAACACTATTAAATTTGCGAAATTCAATTAAGGACAGATGCCGGGGTAAGTTGAGCGAAGGTGTCGCTCTGCTGCCCAACAACGCTACACAGCACGGAAAACAAAGGGAATTGCTGTAGTCATTCAAGTCGGAGGTGTGGCAACGTCCACCTTACAGCCCCAACTTATCCCCATGCGGCTACCATTTGTTCGGTAAAATGAAACAGGACGTTAGTGGACAATGATTACCAACCGATGAGGCTGTGAAAAGTGCTGTCCTTAACTAGTTGCACCAAACTGGACTTTTTCTGTACAGGTATGGGAAAGTTAATCGCACGTTCCGATAAATGTTTACAGTCCTTAGGCGCCTATGTCGAAAAATGAATTAATGTTGTACCTTTAAACCAACATACATCCCTTGAGTATATCTTTGCTTGTTTGTTTTATTCAACAGTGTAACTAACTTTTTGATCCACCCTCATATTATTAAAGCACTTTGCTGCAATTCAGAAATCAAATTTTTAGTTTGCTTTAAAAATTAGCATCAACACTACATATGGAAAAAGTATCAACTTACCTATTGACTATCAATTTGTCTTGTATCTTCAAGCGGAACGAAGTAAAAAATACTATTAAAAATAAACAAATGGGTCCATTTTTTTACATAAATGTACCTCAAATGTCTGTTTCAAATAGTTTGAAAGAAGGAAGTCATCACAAGCTGCAACTGTATTCAGCTTCAGATTGTTTACCCCAACTTTCCTTATGTGATAGCATCTGCAACAAAGTTATAGATACATACAACAAATTAAATAAAGAATTCTTGCTAACCAATGGCAGAAATTAAGACATCTGTTTCAAATAGTTTGAATCATCACAAGTTACATCAAAATTATCTCAGCTTTAGATCCTCCAGTATGTGTTACAATCTGAATATTTTATGTATGAGTTGTGTCCATTATTTTCTTTACCTAAAATCTACTTTTGTAATGTTCATACCTAACTGTGATCTACTTTTTTATAAAACATATTTGATAACACATTTTGGATTAGACAACATTTCAACAGTATAAATAATTATTTCCCACACATTTATAAAGGAATTGGTTAATTTTTCATAGCACTAGGGAACTTATACATTTTGCTAACATTCTTTACTAGAAGCCAAATTTGCTCGTTATGGTAAAATTAAATTTTTACTTTCAATATACCTACTATAAATGTCAAGCTAAGCACTAGTACACACACACACCAGTGCTGAGACGGGCCGAACCCGAACCAGGTGCTGGCTGCGCCTGCGTATTACTTACTGGAGTTCGAGCTTGGAGGGGAAGAATTTTCTTTTTCTTTTAATGTGATTTTATATGATTTAGCGCACGAGGCTTTTTTACACTTTCAAGTTGTTAAAGAAAATTCTTCAGCAACTGGGTCTAAATGGGGAGTAGGAATTCTGCAGGGCTATCCATTCCGGGCTTGGATAACAAAATACAATATGCCATGAATTACAAGATTTCTGCCAAGGATAAGTTTTAAGAAGTATAGATAGTAAGCTGATGGAATTTTGCTCCCTACCTCAAAGGGGCAGCTCCCTGCTAATTCTATTGAGCAACATGCGACATAGTTTGTTGTGCCTCAAGATGTTTCCTGATACCCCCCCCCATCAAAAAAAATTTCAGGAAGAAATGAATGGTTAAAGAAATTATAGAAACATCCCTTACCCACTCTGCAGTTGAGAAAGACATCGGTTAATTGCATGGGTAGGAAAGAGTGGAAGTCTGGAAAACTTTTTAATGCCTATACAGGTTAATCATAGTTTTCGGGCTCAATCGGGCTGACATACTTCAGGTTCGGGCTCTTAAAATTGAGCCCGAACTCAGCTCTGACACACACACAGTAACACTTCAGTTAACTTCACACAGGTGTTTTTATCAAAAATTTTATGGCAATGAAGTCATAGTGGCAAGTATGAAAAATAAGAGAAATTTCCTGGAATTTTTTAGTACAGTATTAAAACGTAAACAAAAATGCTACAATATTACTGCTAACATTTATTAATCTGGAAATAAGTGACATGGAACTCGTACGGGTATGGTGTCTTTGAGGGACTAGCCAGACCCCATGACGTGAAAGAGTACAGCATCATCTTCCACGGAAAGAAAATAGTCCATAGATTTTCAAATGAATTTGGACTGATGAAATCAAAACTGCTATTAAAATGAGGACCTCTGGCCCATTTTGCTGGGAAATGGCTTGGCAAATTAAGATGCATATCTTGGGATAGGAGAATATAAAAAAGGTATATCACAGGCACATTGTGTAAGACGGGCAACAACTGCACAAACAATATTAGTTCCAATTTGAAAAAAAAAAAAGACACCACCAAAAATTAAATACAAATCTTCAGTACATAATGACACCACCACTCAGCATCACTATGTGAATAATATGTGATGAAGCAGAAAAATGATCGGAAATATGTTACGAGACGCTAACTGAAGTACTTCTATACGTGTATCCAAATGACAAACAAGTTTCAAATAAAATGAAACCAAATATGACATATCTTTACTTTCTAGTTTCAAAGATAACTTTTCAGAAATGTTATCTGCATTTACTACAGAAGAAAAATACATTTCAATGCTTTAACCAACCTGGCTAAACACTTTATATGCATATAAAATATTTGATAAGTTTGAACTCTTTTTCCTATCTCAGGACTTTGTGCACACTATGCACTAAGGAAAGACACGGAAAACTAAGCGTTCTGACTTTCAACTTCTTAATTTTTCTTTCTTTCACCGCGATTTCAAATCATTTCGGTTATCATTTTTGGCTTTTACTAAGTTGTTCAAGAGTATTTTGCAGCTGAGGAGTTATGTTTTCCTATTTAATTTTCAAGCTACTCATACACAAAGATTCAACAGAAAATGAATAAAAAAATCTAAAATCAGAACTTTGTTTAAACGTATGCAGCAGATTTTGTATAAGACAAAGTTTGTCTTATACAAAATCTGCTGCACACATTACTTTGGTATGGCAAAAGTTGTAAGTCTCCTTTTCACTTCTATAATTTGACTTGCAGCCACTAACACTGCGAAATCGTGGCATGGCAATTCCTCTAAAAATAATTATACCTTTTAATACAAGTGAAGAACTAGATATGAAATTTTTAATCGAAAGTAGTTCCCTATGTTTTGTACAGTTAGAATAAAATTGATCATGCAGTTTTTCAACATAATCTGTCCACACTGTTCAGACAGCTTTAGTAAATTCAATCAGACAAATGCTATATCACAGTTACATTAAGTTACGAAATTAAAAAATGTCCTCTTTAATTCAGAGACACATTACAATGTAACAGTTCAAGCATTAATTTCGTAAAGAAAGGGCTAACGATTGTTGGAGATGCAAATGTTATACAAATTACGAAGGCTAATTCCCTGAAAAGTTGCCCTGATTTCTGGTAATATTCAAGCTCTATGTGAATCGGCATTGGTAAAAAATATTAATTATTCTATTTGAAATAAGAATCCCGCACGGGGATAACTGGTTTTCCAGTTATTTGGGGAGCGGCGCCCCCACGGCCCGAGCTGACCTTGTGACGGTTTTTTGCTTTTTTGTATTTGTGCTTTCACGTTACCGCAGGGACAGCTGTTCATCCAGCTGATGGGGAGTAGCGACCCCACGGCCCCAGCCGACATGTTATGTTTGTTTCTTCGCATTACAACTTTGTGTTGCCACCACCTTGACAGCACCCGCCTCAGTTGTTGGTTGCTGAGGTTGTGATTATGCGCCAGCCCTTTCCTTTCCTCTGGCTTTCTCTCCCTTTCCTGTTTTTACTTTCTTCTCCACTACCTGTTCTTCTTTTCTACTCCATTTTCTACTCGACTTGCTTCTCCATTTTCTGTTCCTCTCTTGTTTTTCCGGGCTGGTTTGCTAGACCTACCTGCACGTTTGCCGTGTGCGGTGACCCGTAAGGTGGAAAAGGGGATGCTGGAGGCTGAGGTTTCTGGTGGCCAGGTTGTTGTTGTCGCCAGTCGCCAACACTCCTCTTTGCCCCCTGCTTCACCTTAAACGGGCGGCTAGGAACTAACCCACTCCTAGCCAATCGGCTTGTTGTTTCGTACAACAGGGTGAGTTTGGGGATAGTGCGGGCATGCCAAAGGGGTGTTACCGAGACCTGGGAAAGTCTCGGTACTCGCTGAGCGCATGTCTGGGCTATAAACATGCTATATCCGTTGCTTAACCCCAGAGTCGTGTCCTGCGTCCAATTGGGCTTGCGGACCTCCGGCTCTCCCCTGTTGGGCTCGGTTGTGGGCGGGGAAATCGGCGGACGAACTTTCTACTTCTATTCATGGATAACAAAAAAATTTCCCAAGAACTTCAAACAAAGCGGCCCATTGAGGAAGGGTCACCCTCCCAACAAGAAACCTACACCTGATTCTGCCAATGTTCGGTTCTTTTGCATCCACTCCTTGGACGCTTCAAACCCATTAAACACCAGAAGCCCCTTCTGGATAAATAAAGCATTGCAATCAATTGCCAGCTCTCCTAAGAGCGTTAAGAAGCTCCAATCTGGAGATCTTCTTGTCGAGATGTCGAGTCCCAGATATGCTACAGTGCTTTTAAACACCACCTCTTTTTTAGATTGTCCAGTGAAAGTTACTCCTCACGGCTACCTCAATTCCTCACGAGGTGTTATCTCTTCTCAAGACCTTCTGGAGTGCAGTGACCAAGAACTTCTGGAGGAACTGAGAGACCAACAAGTGAGTGGAGTCCGGCGCATCCTATTTCGGCGAAATGGCCAATCTGTCCCATCTCGAAACATAATACTGACCTTTAACACCCCATCCCTGCCAACATCAATCAAGGCAGGGTATCTACACCTTGAAGTGCGCCCCTTCATACCAAGTCCTCTACGATGCTTCAAATGCCAAGCATATGGTCACTCCCAGCAGTCTTGCAGGAGCACTGCTCGGTGTGGGCGTTGTACTGCAACAGACCATACTTTGCAAGATTGCCATGCCGAAGCTGAGCTGTGCTTCAACTGCAAGGGACCTCATGCAGCATCATCGAGAGACTGTCCAAAGTGGAAAGAGGAAAAGGAGATCCAGCGCATTAAGACCGTTGAGGGAATCTCCTACCCAGAGGCCAGGAGAAAGGTCGCTCCAAATCAATCAAATCGGCGATCCTATGCATCAGCGGTTGTGGCAAGGACTACAGTCGGTACCCAGACTGATAGCCAAATCCCAGTGAATTGTCCCTACAAGCTAGACGACATCATAGCTGCTGGTCTGGCAGCACTGCAATCCCGAGCTCGGGACGCGAAAACTCCAGCAACCACCATGCCTAAACCTGCTGCAACTAACACCAGCACCACCGGGACTTCAACAACCCCGGGAGGAAAGAGAAAGGAAAAAGAAAAGGAGAAGAAATCTCCAAACTCCCATCATAAGAACCAGGATCGGGCAAGATCATCTGCGACACAGGAACCAAAATACCGCCCCATTATACCACCAGAGACTACAGGGCGTCGGACAAAACAGTCCCAAGCGCAAATGGACATTGCAGACGAAATGATGGAATCGGACAACTTTTAGTTGTCCCAGTTTTTTCTCGGATTTTGTTTTTCGTTTTTTCTTTTTCTCATTCACCACAATTCAAACCATGGATCAAATCGTTCAGTGGAACTGTCGAGGCTTTCGGACAAGACATGACGACGTGAAACATCTGCTTTCGTCATACTCTCCGGTGTGCCTTTGCCTCCAGGAGACAAAACTTAAACCATCAGACCTCCTTTCAGTTCGAGGCTACAGTGCATTTCGGAAAGATAATGTTTCAGGAGATATAGCTTGCGGGGGAGTTGCCATCCTTGTCCCCCACAATGTTCCAGTTTCTCCCGTTGCGGTCTCAACATCTTTACAAGCCGTTGCGGTGCGTATCTCCATGCCTGTGCCTCTAACTGTTTGCAGCGTCTATCTGCCGCCGGATGAGGACGTGAGCGTGTCCGTTCTTGAGAGCTTAGTTGCACAGCTGCCGTCACCCGCTCTTCTTCTGGGTGACTTCAATGCTCATAATCCATTGTGGGGTAGTGTCAGAACAGACTCACGAGGCCGTAGGATCGAATCTCTTCTTTCCTCGACCTCTTTGTGCCTGTTTAACACCGGTGCTGACACTTACTTCCACGAGCCTACACGAAGTTTCAGTGCAATCGATTTATCTTTGGGTCAACCATCGGTTATGGCCGACTGGTCGTGGACGGTGTGTGACGACCTCCATGGAAGCGACCACTTCCCAATTGTACTTAGGTATAATGTGAGCGTACCATCTTCTGCCTCCCGCCCTCCTCGTTGGATGATGGATCGTGCCAAGTGGGAGGTCTTCACACCGTCTGCAGTAATATCTTTTGCCATGGTGACCCGGGGGTCAATTGACGCAGCTGTTACTGATGTCACAACGTGTATCATTCAGGCAGCAGATATCTCTATCCCAAAAACATCAACGACGCTCCCAAGACGTCCGAAGCCTTGGTGGAACCCTGATTGCGCAGCGGCTAGGAGAGTTCAACATAAGGCCTGGTGTACTTTTCGGCGTTATCCGACCGATGCTAACCTTGTTAAATTTAAAAGAGCAAAATCTTACGCTCGGTTGGTGCGTCGACGAAACAAGAGGGAGTCTTGGATGAAGTACGTTTCATCTATCAATTCACGTGCCAGTTCAAAAACTGTTTGGGAAAAAATTCGTAAGATCCGGGGAAACTATAGTTCCCGCCAAATTTCAATTCTTGAGAATAACGGCTGCACGTATGCTGAAGTTGGGGAGATTGTGGATTGCTTGGGCGAAGCGTTTGCCTCAGTTTCTAGTTCTCAGGCGTATCTCCCGTCCTTTCAGAGGATTAAAACAACCGCGGAACGCCAGAAAATCTCCTTTGCGCCTTTTTATAACACTGAGTATAACTCCCCCTTCAGCATGGTTGAACTACGGGTGGCTCTGCATCGGTCCGGCGCAACATCTGTCGGTCCCGACGGCATCCACTATGACATGATTCGTCATCTCTCGCAGTCGTCTCTCGAGAATCTGTTAGTGCTTTTCAACCGTATTTGGTTGGAGCACAGTTTCCCGGACTCTTGGCGAAGAGCTTTTGTTTTACCTTTTCCCAAGCCTGGCAAAGACCCCAAGTCACCCTCTAGTTATCGGCCAATTGCCCTCACTAGCTGTCTGTGCAAAATCCTTGAACGAATGGTTAATTCCCGGCTAATTTATTTTCTTGAAGAACATCGAATACTCTCTCCATCACAAAGCGGCTTCCGTCGTCATCGTTCAGCTCCTGACCATCTCCTGCTCCTTGAGACGTCTGTTCGTGAGGCGTTCGTACGTAGGCAGCACCTGGTGTCTGTATTTTTTGACATCGAAAAAGCTTACGATAGAGCGTGGCGTCACGGTATCCTCCGTGACCTCCACGAGAGTGGAGTTGCGGGAAACCTGCCAACCTTCATAGCCAACTTTCTTCGTAACCGTGTGTTCCAGGTGCGCCTGGGTACAACGCTGTCCGCCTTTTTCCATCAAGAACAAGGCGTTCCTCAAGAGCAGCATTCTTTCGGTGACTCTGTTCATCCTCCGCATTAATTGTTTACTCAAAAATCTTCCTCCTACGGTTTCGGCTACCATTTATGTTGACGACCTTCACATCTTCTGTTCGTCATCCAGCATGCATTTCGTTGAAAGGCAGCTGCAGTCTGCAATTACCCAGATTGTTAAAGCCGCTAACAATAATGGGTTTGTTCTTTCTCCCGACAAGACAGCCTGTGTCCATTTCTGCCGGAGGCGTGGCCTCCATCCTGATCCAGAGCTCTATTTGGACCGTGCAGCCATTCCAGTTTTGCCGGAAACCAAGTTCCTTGGTTTGACCGTTGACCGTGCTCTCACCTTTCGCTCGCACGTTCGACGGCTTAGGACTTCCTGTCTGAGAGCCTTCTCAATCCTTAAGATCCTTGCCTCAGTCTCCTGGGGTGCAGACAGGACTTCTTTGTTCCGTATTTACCATTCTCTCATTAGGTCTAAGCTGGATTATGGCTGTATGGTGTATGGCTCTGCGCGTCCTACCGTTCTCCGGCCGTTGGATACCATCCACCATCAAGCGCTGCGTCTTTGTACGGGAGCCTTTCGTACGTCACCCATTCCCAGCCTTTATGCCGACGCGAACGAACCGTCGCTTCATTTACGCCGTCTGCAGCTGTCTCTTCAATTTTACCTGAAACTTAAATCACTCACAGACCATCCTTTATACGATGCAGTTTTTCATCCCCAGCATTCTCGTTTGTTCGAGATCCGTCCCTCGTGCATTCGAACCTTCGGTCTTCGTATGGCGGCCGTAGCTCGTGATGCAGGGCTCGACTTGTCACTCGTTGGAGAGACCAGGGGCTTTGAGGATTCTCCATGGCATCCTCTAGGTGTCATGGTCGATACCAGCTTTACATCTTTTGACAAGTCCTCAACCCCTGCGTCAGTGTACCAGCAACTCTTCACTGAACACCGTTACGTCAATGCAGACTTTATTCCTGTTTTCACCGATGGATCTAAGGCGGCTGGTGTTGTTGGATCCGCCGCCGTCTGCGTTGACGAAGTTTCTGTTGCCCGCATTCCTCCTGAGGCCACAGTTTTTTCGGCGGAGATGCATGCTGTGTATCTTGCACTTGTTCACGTGCAGTCGAGCTCTCATCAGCGTGCTATTGTGTACACTGATTCGTTGAGTGTTGTGCAATCATTGTCATCTTTGGATTTCACTGGCTACCCACTTCTTTTTACCGTACGGAGACTTCTTCATTCTTTGCTCGAGGCTGATGTCCATATTCGGTTCTGCTGGATTCCTGGGCATGTTGGGATCCCAGGGAACGAGTCTGCTGATGCTGCTGCTAGATCTACCTCTTCTTTGGTCGTCACACCCTTGCCACTGTTCCACCGTGATTTTCGCTTTCTTGTTCACGATCATATCAGACGAACGTGGCGAAGTCTGTGGGACCAACAGGTGGAGAATAAACTGCACCGTGTAAAACCTAACCTTGGAATCTGGAAATCATCGTGTCGCCGGAACCGTAGGGAAGAAGTTGTTCTTGCGCGTCTCCGCATTGGGCATTGTCGCTTCACGCATAGCTATTTGCTGGGTGGCGACACTGCCCCTGGGTGTGTGAGGCGTGCGACTGTTTACTCACCATCTCTCATGTTTTATGTAGTTGTGTTCGTTTTTGTAGTCATCGGTTTCACTATTTTCAGTCTCATCTACTGGATGACGGCGCAGCTACACTGCAGAAGCTTTTGGGCGACCACTGCGACACTTTCGCAGTGTTTTCGTTCTTAAAGCAGATGGACTTTTTAAAACTTATCTAAAAAAAAAAAAAAAAAAAAATAATAATAATAATGATAATAATTTATAATGATTATAACAGTGACTTGGTGAATTTATTTATTTATTTATAAACCTAATTGACTAACTGGTCTTCGCAGCTTTTATCGTTCTCTATTCTAGCTTTTGCCGGGCCTGTCTGCTCTTGATCATTTCACCCCGCTTTTAAATATCTTTGACTGATTGTTCTGTGTCTGGCGCTCTTTGGCCAAACCTGGCCCTTGCGCCACTAAAATCAACTAACTAACTAACTAACTAACTGAAATAAGAATTCAACACCACAGAATAACTCACTTCTTTATACTTCACAATTCACGAGACATGAACAGATTTCAACACGTGTGAAACTAAGATCTACTCATTAAACCTATAACTATCACTAAAACTAAATAAAACGTTTACTAAGAATTAACCTTATCTTCGAATTATAAAAATACCTACCTCACAAAACTATACGTGTATCCAAATGACAATAAACGGAACACTCACTCAATACAAATAACTGTGAACAAACGATGCAATGGCTGTTCAACCGATTGACTTGGCGACAGCACTAAGTTGTGCACGTGACTATTTCGCACCGTAGCCTGTCTTTCTCGTCAGCCTCGCCTGTACATTAATGACGTCAGCAGACAAATGCTAGATTGCTTAATTATGGCTATGTTTTAGCAAGTATTAAGTATACCATGCTATAACTTGAAGTTTGTTTTATCGATGTGCAAATTTTCATTCTTGGGAATACATTAATTGCGAAGAAAATTCAGTATGTACAGAAGTTTTATCATTGGAATCATAAGGCAAAGATTTTAAGGTGGAACCACCTTAAGGCTCTTCAGTTTTTCAGAAATGCTAAATACTACGGATTGTCTGCATATTGTACAGATTCTTGGGCCTAACTATAATATCTGCTAAAATTTATAACAAAAAAGTAATATTAATTGTCATTGCATGTTTGTTTCACCAAAATAAGGAGCGGGCGGGAAATCAGAAAACAACAACAACAAAAAAAAATCCTGCTATAAGCAAATAGTCATCAGGTCGAAGGAAACAATCGTGGATCAGAGAAAAGCTCTATTGCTGTAGCCCCCTAACGCCTTGATTAGAGGCCATCGCCTAGACCACTGTGCCACCGGAGCTGTTTGCTTTCCAGCAGAGACTCGAGCTCTCAACTTGTAGGGGCGCTGTTGTTGCCTGATTTATGTTAGCTCAATGAAAGTTGACGTGCTTTTTTTTGATTGGAGGTTTAACGACCACCGTGAGCAACTCAACTCAATGGGCTATAAACAGTCGACCGTCCCTAATTTAGGGCCACAGGTTCCAGGGAAGGGAGAGAACCAGTGATGTAAGACCAAAACAACATCCATGCCTCACCGGGATTCGAACCCGGACCCCTTTCGGACGAATGATCAGAGGCCATCGCTTAGACCACTGCGCCACCGGGGCGGCTTTTTTTGGATTGGAGGTTTAACGACCACCGGGAGCAACTCAGTGGGCTATGAGCAGTCGCCCGTCCCTAATTTAGGGCCACTGGTTCCAGGGAAGGAAGAGAGCCAGTGTCGAAAGACAAACACAACATCCATGCTTCACCGCGATTCGAACCCGGACCCTTTTGGGATGAATGATCACAGGCCATCGCTTAGACCACTGCGCCACCGGGGCGGCAACGACTGTTTTTAGTCCACTGAGTTGCTCACGGTGGTCGTTAAGATAGTTCCACCTAAAATCTCTGCCTATTGTTTCTAATGGTAAAACTTCTTCACATATTTTCTTCGCAATTAATGTATTCCTACGGTTGAAAATTTGCACATCGATAAAACTAATTTAAAGTTGTAGCATGGGATACCTGATGCTTGCTAAAGCACAACCATAATTAAGCAATCCAACATTTTTCTGTCTACTGACGTCACCAATGTACAGGTAGCGCCAGCTGTTAATAGTTCTGAACATTACTCAAAGAAAAAAAATTGAATTTTTAATATAATTATAGTTATGTTTTAGCAAGTATTAAGTATCCCATGCTATAACCTAAAGTTAGTTTCGCCGCCCCGGTGGCGCAGTGGTCTAAGGCGTTGGCCTCTGATCATTCGTCCGAAAGGGGTCCGGGTTCGAATCCCGGTGAGGCATGGATGTTGTGTTTGTCTTACGGCACTGGCTCTCTCCCTTCCCTGGAACCAGTGACCCTAAATTAGGGACGGGCGACTGCTTATAGCCCATTGAGTTGCTCACGGTGGTCGTTAAACCTCAAAAAAAAAAAAAAAAAAAAAAAAAAAAAAAAGTTAGTTTCGTCGATGTGCAAATTTTCATGTTTGGGAGTACATTAATTGGTTAGAAAATATGTAAAGAAATTTTCACCGTTGGAAACATAAGGCAAATATTTTAGGTGAAACCACCTTAAACCCATAATCAAAACAACAATAACAAAAAAAAAAAAAACGCTTTTTGAATTCCATGGGGAAAAAAAACAACTTATGAATGCTGGGCATAGCGTTAGCCCTATACGTTTGCAATAGAGACGTCACTTCGACCTCATCCAATAGACCTTATTCACCTCACATTGCATCACGGAAAAGCCTTTCCGTGGCAGAGGACCAACAACAGTTTGTTCACATGCGTTTTCCCATTGCTTAACATGGCGTTACGTTCGAAGGGTTTAGGAAAATCGCGATTTTCGTAAATTTATTAACGACATATCTAACTTTTGCTCATCGTATGGTTGTGCTAATAAATCCTGCAACCAACATTGTGTAGACGAACGAAAAACATTCCTTAATTTTCCTCTGAAAAAGACGAAATTATTAAAAAAATGGCTGTGTAAATTGAAATGCGGTGATTTCCATTCCGATGTGCACTCTCCAATATGTTCTGTCCACTTTAACGCAAAGACTTTTGGATATTTTGACACTACGAATCAAACAAGGCCGCCCCGGTGGCGCAGTGGTCTAAGCGATGGCCTCTGATCGTTTTCGTAAATTTATTAACGACATATCTAACTTTTGCTCATCGTATGGTTGTGCTAATAAATCCTGCAACCAACATTGTGTAGACGAACGAAAAACATTCCTTAATTTTCCTCTGAAAAAGACGAAATTATTAAAAAATTGGCTGTGTAAATTGAAATGCGGTGATTTCCATTCCGATGTTCACTCTCCAATATGTTCTGTCCACTTTAACGCAAAGACTTTTGGATATTTTGACACTACGAATCAAACAAGGCCGCCCCGGTGGCGCAGTGGTCTAAGCGATGGCCTCTGATCATTCGTCCGAACGGGGTCCGGGTTCGAATCCCGGTGAGGCATGGATGTTGTGTTTGTCTTACGGCACTGGTTCTCTCCCTTCCCTGGAACCAGTGACCCTAAATTAGGGACGGGCGACTGCTTATAGCCCATTGAGTTGCTCACGGTGGTCGCTAAACCTCCAATAAAAAAAAAAAGAATCAAACAAGTTGAAACATCGTAGTATTCCTTCGAACTTTTATTTCAAAAAAAAAAAAAAATAGGCGAAAAAAAGGTCGGAGAAAATTGATGGAATATTTGGATCGGTAAATTAAGAATGAAGTTCTACTTTCCTCAAAGAACAAAACAAACATATCTATAATTTCTCTTTTATTTAATGTTACGCGTTCATTTAATTTTTTAAGTAGATTGCATAGCGTGCGAACCCTAGTTTGTTTCCTTATTACGTATTTGTCTGAGCTTCTAAATAAATGTTTTTGTTTTACAAAACAAGGTACTCAATTTTATGTTTCAGATATGTCGCCAACGTCTGATAATAAGGACATGAAAATTTAATATACCGTGAACGAGAAATGCTACATTAAAAACTTCATGTTGACTAACGGCGATGGTCTTTTCCGTCATGCGAAATAAACATCGAACACAAAATTGTCTTGGTATATTTTTGCCCCCTTGATTTGTTCTTTTAAGAAATTAAATTCTTCTTCTTCGCCCTATAGCTCTATTAATTCCTCGACAAAATCGATGACGTTAGGATTGTAAAAATTAGCCAACAGTAAGGGATAATCAATAGCGAAAACATTGAATCAGTAGCCATGCTGGTCAGCAGAAATCCACTTCTGACGTCACATGAATAAGTCCCGAGGCTGACGATAAGTCCATAGGGCACTGTATTGTCTTCGTTGTCATTGATTGACGTACCTGCTTTAACTGTGCCATAGCGACTACGGGCTACTCTAGTGACGTCACAAATCGGTGCTCGGGCCTGCTAAGCTATTAGGGGGTGATGGCCATAGCTAACTAACCGGAACTGCAGCTAAGGATTTGTTGTGTTGTCAAACATGGAGGTGCGGCGTTATTTGACGTGTAATTGTGCTTTCGTATTTTGGGTTTTCGTTTTTCGCTGTTTGGTATCACATTCAGTTTGCCAAAATCTTCAGCACAATACAATTCATGATGATAAATCTGAGGGGGGTAATTGTGGCTGTGGTTCCGCATCACGTGAAAAGGATTCAATAAAAAGCAATCAGGTCTCTCCTAGTTGCGACCTTGGAGATGAAGTCAACACCTGTGATAAAACACATTCCCAGAATGAAGTAGTAGACGATCGTGTAGAGGCAAATGAAGACGTCACTGAAGGGATACCTGTTAGTTATGTGAGAAATCGTGAAACTGTTTTAATAAAAGGGGGACAGTTCCGAATGGGAACAGATAAACCCATTTTTGCTGCAGACGGAGAAAGTCCTCGTAGAACAGTAATTTTGAGCGATTTTCACCTTGACACTCATGAAGTTAGCAATGAAGATTTCAGTGCATTTGTTAAAAATACGGATTATGTGACGGAGGTAAGTTCTGTATTCAGTAAGGAACACTAGTATTTAGTGAGGGCCGGTTCTTGCAACGAGTACAGAAGATCGGTACTTTCATATTTCAGTCGTTACTTTTTCTTTCTCGGGACAAGTACCGATTTACAGCAGTCGTTACCTTAAAAGGACCATTTTGAATGTACAATTTTGCATAGGGGAGAAATATTTATTAAGACTGAAGAATAGTATTTCCTCATGAATAGGAAACTGTCTAGCTAGCAGAAAAAAAGCAAGTAAATTTTTATATGCCAGGGAAGAACTGTCTGATCGCACGAATCAGGACTTCAAAACAATGCTCAGAGGAAAGACGGCAATTCCGTCAGAATAAATATTCCAGAATATGGTCTGCCAAGTACATTTTGTGGTTCCCCTGTGTTAATTTATGTTTCAGGGGATGCCAATTGCTCTCTACTCCTTGTGTATGGGCACCTGTGATGGGATCAATGAAGTTGAGGGAGTGGTTGACAGTCAAATGCGTGTACCCAGAGCTTGACAGATTCCGATATGCAGCCCACTGGTCCGTCATGATCGTTGTTCCTGGCTCTACGTGTTTGATGATGAGGGGCAGCAATGTATCTGCCGATCTGTTGTTATCAGGGCAGATTTCGACCCTAAAACGCTTGGTATCTTGTACAAAGATACCAAGAATCCAGGTGCCCTCGACAAGACGACCGCAGTTGTACTTCCATTTGCCCACTTTGGCTTCGTCCACTTCGACGATGATTCCATCACTACCAAGCATTCCTTCCTCACATTGCGAGGCTACCATAAACTTTGAGACTAGTTGTATGCAATACGAATACCAGTCACAAACTGTCTCAGTGGATGTGATTACATTGCCATGTGAGGTTTTTTTCAATCGCCTCATCGTAAGACAATCCTTTGGCGAAACAACATGTCAGATATAGAGGTTAATCTTATAGAGGTTATTTTTCATGAAGGTTGGTTGTCAAATTTTCGAACTAAGACCCGTAAAAAAGTTATTCCACAATCACTATGAATAGAGGTGCCATAAATTCATTTACAACTAAGAAAAGCTATGAAATATTTCTGATGATATTTGGCTAAATCAAAATATTAAGTTCTCGTATTCGTACTACCAAATCAAATCTATCGTGTTTTGTAGATGGTATAATCGGGAGTGTTGCAACCTTAAATGCGTGTGTTCATTTGTAGATCTTTATTTCAGAATAATAAAGTTCAGGCAGCATTTGGGAATAAATTAATGCCTAAATAATAAATATTTTCTAAAGTAAACGTACAAATATATGGAAGATTCCTTTAAGTAATTTCATGTTTTCTTTCTTTTTTTTTTTTTTTTCTTTGAGGTTCAACAACCACCGTGAGCAACTCAATGGGCTATAGGCAGTCGCCCATCTCTAATTTAGGGCAACTGGTTCCAGTTCTTTCTGTTTCTCAACAGACTTCTAAAAGCAATCATCAAAAATAAAGGGGTTTGCGGGAATCAAGACATACTTTTTAGGGAGGATGGTGTCAACAATCGGACAAAATGTGACATGGGGCAGGGTAGAATCTAAAAATTGTAAAAAATCATGGACATACTTTATGGACAGCCCGTAACAGAAGTCGTTAGGGGCTGTCCATAAAGTATGTCCAGACTTTATGGACGCCACGATGGCCTCTATGAACGTTAAAGCGTTATACCCAATACTCCTGTTGAGCTAGCTATCGAGTTGATCATGCAACAATTAAATATAAATAAAGAGATAAATATGACACAACTGAAAGTATTAAAGGATACATTATACTTCATTAAAGAAAACAATATCTTCCAATTTGAGGGAAGTATTTTTAAACAAACTCGAGGCGGCCCAATGGGATTCCCACTATCGGCATTATATGCAGAAGTGATAATGGCATACGTCGAAAGAGAAATTATTCAAACTCTACCTGAAAAACCACTACTATATGCTCGGTATGTTGATGACATAATCATTATTTCAAAACTCAACAATACCAAGCTACAAGATCTAGCTCATCGATTCAACGTAATCTGCAACACCATTGAACAGACGCTTGAATTTGAAGTGAATAATAATAGTCTGTCATTTTTAGACATTCTACTTAAAAAAAATAAAAATAAATTTGAATACACTGTTTTCAGGAAAGCAACATACATTCTGGTACTCATTCCATACTCCTCGCACCATCCTGTTATCCATAAAAAAAAAAAAAAAATAGCATAGTAAACTTGATTCAAAGAGCGTATACGCACACTTCTAATAATAAGCTAAAGAATCAAGAGCTTGATTTTATCTTGAAAATATCATAAGATTATGGTTACCCTAATAAGCTTTTTAAAAGATGGATATATGAGAGTAAAAAAACATATGGCTAAGAGAAATGAAGACCAAGAAGTTTACAATCAAAGAACGGTGACAAAAAATAATTTAAAATATGTAGGTGCATTCCCTTACTTGGAAGGTGTCAGTAAAGAGATTAATAGGCAATGTGCTAAATTTGACTTACAACTAGGAAGTTCAGTGAACACCTTGAAAAATCTGACTATTAACAAAAAAACAGAGCAAAATATTAGAGGAATCGGGGTCTTACGAAATTCCCACTGCACACATACCCCCAATATCATACATAGGGAGTACTAAAAACAGGTTTAAAAAGGGGGCTAAAACAACACATATCTAACTGGCAAAAAAAAAAAAGAAGCAAAAACTGTATTAGTGCAGTTCTGTACATTCCCAAAAATTCGAAGAAATTAAAAATGCTAAAAAGAAATAAAAAGTCAGAGAGACAAATGAGAATAGAGGAATCGATCCTAATTTATAAAAATAAAACAAGGGGTGTAACCAGAATGACCCTAATACATTATCTAGCCTTTGGAAAGAGCTAATAAGACAAGAAAAAGAACAACAAAAGAAAAACCGACAAAAAAGACATGGGAACAGGGATAAGAAATGAAAAGAAGAAGAATACGGAAAGATGACATCAACAACCATTTGAAGAGGGGAAAATATATATATATATATATATACACACTGCCGGACAATTGCTAAGGACGGATGACAATAGCAACGATAGCAACCACAAAATGGAAGGCAGGAAAATGTGGAAATTAGCATAAGTGCGGGATACAGTAAGACGTGTTGTGCGTATGCAAATTTTGGATTGCCGAACTTGTTCGTGATGTCATAGCGCTGATAAGAGATATAAAGGATTTGACGCGTATTGACCGTTAATTTTTCAAACGCAAAGTTGAAAGGGAAAGAATCAATTGACGAACTTGCAATTTTCAGTATGTCTTCCCGACATCACCTAGATGATTTTACGTGTAGCTGTATTATTGGCAAGATTGAAGAAGGGCAAAAAATAACAGATGTTGCCAGGGAGTTCGACGTCAGCCACAGTGTTGTTTCAAGGCTTTGGAAATCATTTCAAACAAATGGAGAGTGTAGCAAACGTCACGGGGAGGTTGTGTTTGCAGTACGACACCTGCAGAAGATCGGCACATAGTGCTATCAACAAAAAGACACCGGCGCAGCACAGCTAGTGAGGTAGCAAATCAGTTTATGGCTGCTACTGGCAAGCGGATCTCCCGAAAAACTGTCGCCAGACGTTTGCATGAAGGAGGACTATACGCCTGCCGTCCTATTGTGTGCATCCCATTGTCCAGACGTCACCGTACCGCCCATTTGCAATGGTGCCATCAACATCGCAATTGGACTGATAACAACTGGTCTGCTGTCCTCTTCTCAGATGAGAGTAGATACAGTCTATCGTATGATTGTCGACGATAACTGATCTGGCGTGATAGTGGTACTGCATATTGTCCAGCAAACATACAGGAAAGGGACCGGACCGATATCCGACATGTAGTGTCATGGTATGGGCTGGCATCATGATCAATGGCCGTACATCCCTCTATGTGCTTCCAACTGGGACTATGACTGGCCAACGATACATTAATGATGTTCTGCTACCTCATGTTCGCATGTTCCATGGTGCTGTCGGTGATAGATTCATTTTCATGGACGACAACGCAACATGTCATCGAACAGTCGCTGTCCAGGAGTGTCTTGAGAGCGAGGATATTCAACGCCTCGTATGGCCAGCACGTTCTCCAGATCTGAATCCCATTGAAAATGTGTGGGATGCTTTGGGGAAGAGTCTTGCTGGTCGCCAATGCCCTCCAATAAACAAGGACACCCTCATCCGTGCACTGACAGAAGAATGGGATAAATTACCCCAACAGCTGCTTGATAATGTTGTGCAAAGCATGACACCACGTGTGGAATCTTGCATCGCCCTCCATGGTGGCCATATCCCGTACTGACATCTTACGCCGGAACGCCTGCAGACGGTAATTGCATTTTTTTCACGTTTACGTATTCTGCACAAAATGGCCTGTTTGTCCCTTGAACACGTTCCAAAGCCTTCTGGATTTCAGAGCACAATAAATTGCCCTTTTTGTAATGTCCTGGCATTCTGACATTATTTTATTTCACTTGGCATCCAACCACACTTACTTTTTTATGCGCTATATAGCCGTTTATGATCCCTCCTTAGCAATTGTCCAGCAGTGTATATATAAATATATATAAAGGTAGAATTAGTGAAACATTGAAGGTGCCAGCTAGGTTTGATCAAGAAAAGTATCTAATACAGCGTATCCGACGAATGGCAACGTGGGGTATCGGACTCCATTGACGAGAAATAAACCACGAACATCAGTGGAAAAGTCTTCACGCTCCTGAGGATGCCCAAAGACTGGGCGGAAAATTTAGAGCATTAATAACGATAAAGAATTTAAGTTGTTGAATCCTAAAGTGAAGATCTACTGACTCTACCCAAAGTAAGCAGTGTGTTTGGATGTGAATGCTAGCTGCACATACAACAAACAATAGCTTCAACGAAGACCCGAAAACGTGCAAGAAAAGTAAATCATCGCTAGAAACGGAATGCCTAGGTAAGCATTATCCAACTAGAATATTTCCAAGGAATCTATAGCGTTCTAATAATTATTCCTTGTTTTACAAAATTTTCTTTAAATTATCTTATTCAATTTTTATCGTGGTTAGTGCTTCGCGGGTCTTCAGCAAGTTTTCTGTTTCAGTGGTTGTGTATGTGCTGGATACATTTTAGTTTTATACAAACCTGCCCACCCTCTGGTCACGCTACAGGGATGACATCCTAGAGCCCTATGTACCATTTTCAAAGGAGTTGTTGGCCTCTGTTCCTTTTTATGGAAGATAATGCCATCTCCATAGGGCTCAGATAGTAGACAAATACCTGGAGAGAGTGGATATTTACAGGATGGAGTGGCTTGTGGGATCTCCAGATGTGAACCTAATAGAGCATGTCTGGGATACCCTGGAAAGAGCAATTGCATGCCGGAAGCTCCCCTCCTGGAACTCTGATGCACCTTGTTAGAGGAGTGGTACTTATTGTCCCAAACCTTCACTCACAGCCTTGTAAGCAGCATGAGGGGTTCGGATCCCAGTGAGGCATGGGTGTTGTGTTTGTCTTGTGGCACTGACTCTCTCCCTTCCCTTGAACCAGTGACCCTAAATTAGGGACGGGTGACTGCTTATAGCCCATTGAGTTGCTCACAGTGGTCGTTAAACCTCCAAAAAAAAAAAAAAAAAAAAAAAAAAAAAGCAGCACGAGGACTCATTGTGTGAGTATAGGTGCAAACTGGAATTTTAGCTAAGTAGCAAGTGGCCGGTAAGTCCGAAAAAAAAAATGCTAGCTGGTAATTTAACAAATCTTAGTGGCCAAAATAAGTCTCCAGCATAAGAAAGAGAGGGGGGGGTAATTAATAGGAACTTTAATGTAACTGCTATTATTTACATGGATGGCTTTATCTGATTTTAAAAGAAGCCACTCACTGATGGTATATATTTATATATATATGGGATGTAAGGTCAGGTGATGCGTAACATCACAGCCTCTCCTTGACAAATGTCAACCCCGCCTTCTCGTGGTGCATCCTGTTCCCACTAAAGGGGCTCTGACGACCGCCCATAGCGGTATAACTATACCATCGGGATCAGAGGAAATGCTATCCCACACTCACCAACCCGCTTGGCCAGCGTGGTGAGTTATGGCCAAACCCCTCCAAAATGACTCCACAACTTAAATCTTGGCCCTCAGTCTCCGGCAGCTGGAATGTACCTGGCCAAGGCAGCGGCCAGTGCGACATGAAGGCAGAGGGTGCTAAGAATCCCCGGAGGACCGGACTAGGCTGCCATCTGATGCTGACCTTGGCTACTTACAATGGACGCTCCCTATCTTCTGATTCAAGGCTTCTTGAATTGGAAGAGGAACTACAAAGGATCAAGTGGGACATCGTGGGGCTAAGTGAGGTAAGGAGAAAAGGAGAAGATCTCATCGAACTGAAAAGTGGACATCTCTTCTACTATCGTGGGACAGATACTGGCAGAACTAGTGGTGTTGGATTTATAATAAACAAGAAACTGAAGGATAAAGTTGTAGAAGTTGAAAGTTCCTCTGACAGAGCTGCACGACTTGTTATCCAACTCTCGAAAAGATACCAGGCTCAGATTATTCAAACTTATGCACCCACCACAAGTCATCCTGAAGAAGAAATTGAAGAATTTTATGAGGAAATTTGTCATCTAAATAATAAAGGTAAGCAGCACTTGAAAATACTTATGGGAGATTTCAATGCAAAAATAGGGCAACGGCAACAGAATGAAACTTCAGTAGGTAAATTCGGTCATGGCAACAGAAACCAGCGTGAAAATACTCTCGTAGAGTTTGCAGAGAGCAGAAGGGTTTTTCATCTTGAACTCCTTCTTCAAGAAAAAGCCACACAGGAAATGGACATAGAGACATCCAAATGGGACGACAAGTGAAATTGATTTTATTATGTGTAACAAAAAATTCGTCATAGAAGACTGCAGTGTGCTAAACAAGTTCAACACAGGTAGTGACCATAGATTGGTGAGATGTAAGATGCACCTCAACACTAAACTTGAACGTGGCAAGCTCATAGGACAAACAAAATCTATTGACATAACCAACCTTAAAAAACACCATAATACCTTCAAGTTAGAACTGAAGAACAGGTTCTCTGCTTTAGAAGGCCTAACATCGGAAGAAGTGGACATCTCTGAAGTTAACAGAAAAGTAACCAAAGCTCTTATGGAAACAGCAGCAAAATTAGCTGGGTCTAAGAACAAGTTGCATGTGAACAAATTATCAGGAAAAACCAAAATGTTGATGCAAAAAAGAAGAGAGATGAGGACAACTAAAGAAGATGTGACTTGCAAAGTGGAATATATAGAGCTATGCAAGACAGTAAGAAAAGTATCACTGAAGAAGACGTAAGGAAATTCAACTGTGAACTAGTGAGGAAAGCAATTGAAAACAACCAAAGCCTAAAGATAGCAAAGGGACATCTCAGTAAGGGAAGAAAACAGATTATGGCACTGAGAAAAGAAGATGGTTCTGTAACAAGAAATAGAGGCGAAATTTTGACAAGAGTGAAAGATTTCTACTCCAAATTATATGAAAGGGATGATATATGCACTCCAGACATCATGAAAGATACCAGTACCAGAGTTCCTCCAGTCCTTCCAGCAGAAGTTGCACATGCAATAAAGAACATGAAGCGAGGAAAAGCTCCAGGAGAAGATGGAATTACTGTAGACATCATACAAGAAGCAAGTGGAGAAATCGAAACAGTACTCGCCCAAATTTTCACTCGATGCCTTAATGAAGGAAAGATTCCTGAGGATTGGAACACCGCTACAATGATCCTGCTACATAAGAAAGGTGACATTGAGGATCTCGGAAACTACAGACCTATCAGCCTCCTATCAGTAGTTTATAAAATCTTCACTAAAGTTCTTTCACACCGCTTGAAGGTAACACTGGACATGGCTCAACCGAGAGAACAAGCTGGATTCAGGAGTGGCTACAGCACAATAGATCATATCCACGTGCTGAGAGAACTAATTGAAAGAGCGAGGGAATATGAACTTCCATTGTGCATGGCTTTTATCGATTATGAAAAAGCCTTTGATTCGGTGAAACCATCAGCAGTTACAATGGCTCTGAAAACCTGCGGTATTGAAGATGCATACATTAATATTATTAATAACATCTATGAAAATGCAAGTGCAAAGATTAGGCTGTTTGAAAATACAACACACGTAAAAATTGGAAAGGGAGTGAGACAAGGTGACACCATATCTCCGAAGCTCTTTAATGCCACATTGGAGGGTGTTTTTCAGTCACTGAGCTGGGAAAACAAGGGGATAAAGATTAATGGAGATTATCTAACCCACCTTCGTTTTGCTGATGACGTAGTCATTTTTGCAACTACCCCATCAGAGCTGCAGAGTATGATCCAGGAACTTGCTGACAAGAGTAAAGAAGTGGGATTAAAAATGAACTTTCAGAAGACAAAAGTGATGTTCAATGCTTTTACAAGAAATGAAGATTTATTGATTGATGGAGAAAAGCTGGAGATAACAGACACGTACGTTTATCTTGGACAGCAAATATCAAGTGAGGGTCACATTGATGAAGAAATTAATCGGCGTACAAAACTTGCCTGGAGAGCTTTTGGAAGAAACAGCATAATTTTCAAGAGCAATATGCCATTATGTCTTAAAAGAAAAGTTTTTGATCAATGCATCCTTCCAATGCTTACGTATGGTGCAGAGACGTGGACCTTAGCTAAAAGAGACATACAAAGGCTGCAGACAACTCAAAGTAGCATGGAGAGGTGCATGCTTGGTGTAACCAGGAGAGATAAGAAGAGGAACTCGTGGATCCGAAAAATGACAAGAGTGGAAGACATCATGATCAGAGTTAAATCCCTGAAATGGCAATGGGCTGGACATACTGCCAGAAGGACAGATCATCGATGGACAGCTGAAATTTTAGAAGGACAGACATAGCCGAGATTTTAGATTGGATTCCAAGGGACAGGAAAAGACCCAGAAGAAGACCACATGGGAGATGGGTGGATGAAATTCGAAAGTATGCAGGGGTGACATGGAGGAGACTGGCACAAGACAGACCGTTGTGGAGGAAACTTGGGGAGACCTTCATCCAGCAGTGGATTGATAATGGTTGACAATGATGATGATGATGATATATATATATATATATATGGTCCACGTCTCTGCACCATACGTAAGCACTGGAAGGATGCATTGATCAAACACTTTTCTTTTAAGACATAATGGCATATTGCTCTTGAAAATTATGCTGTTTCTTCAAAAGCTCTCCAGGCAAGTTTTAGTACGCGGTCTTCTTCATCAATGTGACCCTCACTTGATATCTGCTGTCCAAGATAAACGTGCGTGTCTGTTATCTCCAGCTTTCTCCATCAATCGATAAATCTTCATTTCTTGTAAAAAGCATTGAACATCACTTTTGTCTTCTGAAAGTTCATTTTTAATCCCACTTCTTTACTCTTGTCAGCAAGTTCCTGGATCATACTCTGCAGCTCTGATGGGGTAGTTGCAAAAATGACTACGTCATCAGCGAAGCACGAAGGTGGGTTAGATAATCTCCATTAATCTTTATCCCTTTGTTTTCCCAGTTCAGTGATTGAAAGACATTTTCCAATGTGGCGTGAGCTTCGGAGATATGGTGTCACCTTGTCTCACTCCCTTTCAATTTTATGTGTGTTGTATTTTCAAACAGCAGAATCTTGCACTTGCATTTTCATAGATGTTATTAATAATATTAATGTATGCATCTTCAATACCGCAGGAGTTTCAGAGCCGTGGCTAACTGCTGATGGTTTCACCGAATCAAAGAGCTTTTTCATAATCGATAAAAGCCATGCACAATGGAAGTTCATATTCCCTCGCTCTTTCAATTAGTTCTCTCAGTGCGTGGATATGATCTATTGTGCTGTAGCCACTCCTGAATCCAGCTTGTTCTCTCGGTTGAGCCATGTCCAGTGTTACCTTCAAGCGGTGTGAAAGAACTTTAGTGAGATTTTATAAACCACTGATAGGAGGCTGATAGGTCTGTAGTTCCTGAGATCCTCAATGTCACCTTTTATGTAGCAGGATCATTGTAGCATTGTTCCAATCCTCAGGAATCTTCCCTTCATTAAGGCATCGAGTGAAAATTTGGGCAGTACTGTTTCAATTTCTCCACTTGCTTCTTGTATGATGTCTATAGTAATTCCATCTTCTCCTGGAGCTTTCCCCCGCTTCATGTTCTTGATTGCATGAGCAACTTCTGCTGGGAGGACTGGAAGAACTCTGGTACCTTTCATGATGTCTGGAGTACATGTATCATCCCTTTCATATAGTTTGGAGTAGAAATCTTTCACTCTTGTCAAAATTTCGCCTCTATTTCTTGTTATAGAACCATCTTCTTTTCTCAGAGCCATAATCTGTTTTCTTCCCTTACTGAGATGTCCCTTTGCTATCTTTAGGCTTTGGTTGTTTTCAATTGCTTTCCTCACTAGCTCACAGTTGAGATTTCACTTACGTCTTCAGTGATACTTTTCGTGCTGTCTTGCATGGCTCCTATATATTCCACTTTGGAAGTCACATCTTCTTTAGTTGTCCTCATCTCTCTTCTTTTGCATCAACATTTTGGTTTTTCCTGATAATTTGTTTACATGCAACTTGTTCTTAGACCCAGCTAATTTTGTTGCTGTTTCCATAAAAGCTTTGGTGCACTTTCTGTTAACTTCAGAAATATCCACTTCTTCCGATGTTAGGCCTTCTAAAGCAGAATCTGTTCTTCAGTTCCAACTTGAAAGTATTATGGTGTTTTTTAAGGTTGGTTATGTCAATACATTTTGTTTGTCTTATGAGCTTGCACGTTCCAGTTTAGTGTTGAGGTGCATCTTACATCTCACCAATCTATGGTCACTACCTGTGAACTTGTTTGCACACTGCAGTCTTCGATGGCAATTTTTGTTACACATAATAAAATCAATTTCACTTAATCGTCCCAATTGGATGTCTCCATGTCCATTTCCTGTGTGGCTTTTTCTTGAAAAGGAATTCAAGATGAAAAATCCTTCTGCCTCTGCAAACTCAACGAGTATTTCCACGCTGGTTTCTGTTGCCGTGACCGAATTTACCTACTGAAGTTTCATTCTGTTGCCGTTGCCCTATTTTTGCATTGAAATCTCCCATAATTATCTTCAAGTGCTGCTTACCTTTATTATGATATATATATATAGTTTCAAGTACTTCCAATATTGGATTTCGTAAGAAAAAGTCCGCTATTGAAAAGTTAATTCGTTTTTTGACGTGCATTAATGCAATTGCATTGTTGGACTTATTGTTAAATCCATGTTGAACACTTACCGCACGTGTTGGTTTCCGTATTTCCGTTGTGCAGATGCGGCATGGTTTTTTTTTTCATTCGGTTGCTGTTCCTTTTTAATTGGCCTCGCCACTAAATGAATTTTTTCCCCCTTTGCCGCCTCTACATTTCGATGCGTTTTTTACCCGAGTACTTTCGGTAACATTCCGTTATCGTCATCTAGGGGACGTTTTGCTCCGACCTGCACGGACCGTGTCGGCAGAGCATTAGGTGGTTCTCGTGGGCTGTATATCTGTTCGCGGCTATCGCTTCCTCTTGGGCGTTGTGGCGCCATCTCTTGTTGGCCAGCGATCTCATTTTTCGAACTTTTTCGTTTTTTTGCTCAATTTTAATTAAATTTCTCCAGCTGTTTCTTAAAATATTAGGGTCATTGTGGTTGCAAACTTTTGCTCTATTTTTTTCTATCATTACCGACTCTGCTATTCTGAGGTGTTTCTCGGATTTACAGCTTTTTATGACTTTTATATTTTCAAATTTAGGATATTTTTGGTTAGCCAGACAATATTGAATAAGTGCATTTTTTTCTTCTTTTTTCTGCCAATTTTTTACATTTGTTTTTATTTGTTTGTTTAACTGTTACAGTAGAATCATTGAGTAAGTTAGTTTACAGAGTAGCTTAAAGTTTGTAACAGTATGGGAAGCCTAAGAAAAGGCCTCTTTCAAGAGTCCTGACATAGCTCAGGCTTCCCAGTAATCATTTAATAACAGTCAAATCCATTATATAATTATACAGTGTTAAATTCTCTGCATGCTCATATAACATTTTAAACTGAGAATCAATTTTCTTATTGTTGAAGTATATATGATTTTAGTTTTTTCTTAAATAAATTGAAATTGTTAATATTGGTTAATTCGTTTAGGAGTGCATTCCAGTACATTGGACCACTATATGTAATATTTTGCTGTGCCATTTGTGTTCTTGGTGTAGATATTTGTAAAGATACTTTTGATCTTGTGTGATATAGATGTAATATTGGTGCTAGTTTAATTATTTCAGTAAGATTGTAATTATCTGATTTTATACGTTTAAACATAATTTTTCCCAGGTTGAAGTTATACAATTGTTTAATATTTAATATTTTATATTTTTGTGGGTATACCTTAGAGTACCTAAAATTATTTATTTGTATAATATTATCCTTGTTATTATTAATTTTGAGATCAATTAGTCTAATGTATTTGTTTTGTAGTATTTGTAGTTTTTTGAGGTTAGTATTCGTTGTCTGGCCCCGGGCCTAAAAGCAATAATTTAAATATGGATGAATCAAGGCATAATATAATAACATTAAGGTTTTAAAAGTTAGGTTGTTTATTACATTACTGACTATTCCTATATTTTTATATATTTTTGTTAGTATTGTATCTATGTGTCTAGTCCATTTTAAATCTTTGTAAAGTGTAATTCCTAAGTAAGTAAATTTATCTATTATTTGAATTATTGTTTTGTCAATTACCAATTTTTCAATTATTTGTAGAGGGAGATAATTGCAGAGTAAATATTACTGCTTTAGTCTTTTCTAAATTTATTAGCATTTTATTTGCTGCCAATCCAGTTAGAATATTTTTCGAGCAATATATTTGCTTTATTGATCATTTCATCAATATGATTGTCATGAATTAGAATAGTTGTATCATCTGCATATAAAAATATATTAGTTTATTTATTTACATTGAAAATATCATTTATGTATATGTAAAATAGCAAAGGCCCAAGTATAGAACACTGAGGAACTCCAGAGTTTTTTTTTTTTTTTTTGTAGAGATGAGTATTTCTCAATTTGTGTAAATTGTGGTCTATCTGTTAAGTAGTTTTTAAGAAGTGTATGTGAGGTGTCTCGTATCCCTATATGCATCAGCTTTTTTAAGAGTATGTCGTGATTTAATGAATCAAATGCCTTTGTTATGTCTAAAAAAATAGCTAATGTTAAGCTATGATGTGCAAGATTCTGTTGTATGTTATTTTAAATTAAAAGTACTGCCATTTTATTTTGTTGAAATCCATATTGATATTGATTTAAAATTTTAAATTTGGTCAGATTTTCATGTTGTTTTAACCTGTGTTTAAGCTTATTTTTGGTACTTCCTATATATGCCATTGGAGGGTTTTCTGTAATAGGGATTGAGTAAATACCTGCTTTTTCTAACATTTTTATTTTTTCATTATTTTTGATTACTATATTTTTTATAGTATTTACTTTTCCTCCAATTTGATTGTTATGCTTTTTACAAATATTATTAATTTCATTAGTAGTACCTTTAATGTAAGGAAAACCATTTAGATATTTGATTTCATTTTTAATTATTTTTTATTTTCTTTAGTACTTCTGTGTTCCATTTTTTTATTAAATGGTTTGGATAACCAAAACTACCTGCAATTTTTTTTATGAATTTAATTTCTTCATTAATGAACTGAATATTTTCAGAGTGCATATATGCTCTTTTAATTAATGTTTTCAGACTATTGCATTTTTGTGGATAAGGATGTGCCGAGTTGTACGGGATTAGAACAGGAACAAATGAACTTTTTCGATAAACTCTGTATTGCAACTTATTTGTGGATTTTATAACTTGTACGTCCAAAAAGGCTATTGTGTTTGTTTGTTTTTTCCATTTCTACTGTAAGTTCTATTGTTGGGTATAAAGAGCTGTAACATTTGGTTAATTTTCTTAACTCTTCTTCGTTCAGTTTTGATAGAATGAAAATGTCATCCACATATCGACAGTATATTTCTGGTTTTTTCTTCCATACTCTGCATGACATTTTCTTCAGTCTCGTTCATCACAACCTCAGCATATAAAGTTGATAATGGTGAGCCCATTGGGCCTCCTGAATTTTGCTTGTAAATTTTGTTCTTGTATGTAAATATATTGTTTTCATATAAATATAATAAAACTTTTTTGAATTCTTGAGTTTGTGTGTCATTTAATATTTTAAGAGTATGTAACTTCTTAATGATAATTTCAATAGCTTCTGGAACAGGAGTGCTTGGATATAATGCTTTAACATCCATGCTTGCCATATGTCAGGCCTTTAGGTCTGTTTTTACATTTTTAATTTTCTCAATAAATTCATACGTGTTCTTGATGGTGAACCTATTGTTCATGAAAATCGATGCCAAGAACCTGTAAATGTTTTTCTCTAATGTTATCAATGGTGAGTTGTTTTTTTAAACAATCAGTCTCAAAGAAGATGCTCCAATGAGAATGATTGTTTAAAAAAAAAAAAAAAAACTCACCATTGATAACATTAGAGAAAAACATTTACAGGCTCCTTGCACCGATTTTCATGAACAATAGGTTCACCATCAAGAACACGTATGAATTTATTGAGAAAATTAAAAATGTAAAAACAGACCTAAAGGCCTGACATATGGCAAGCATGGATGTTAAAGCATTATATCCAAGCACTCCTGTTCCAGAAGCTATTGAAATTGTCATTAAGAAGTTACATACTCTTAAAATATTAAATGACACACAAACTCAAGAATTCAAAAAAAGTTTCATTATATTTATATGAAAACAATATATTTACATACAAGAACAAAATTTACAAGCAAAATTCAGGAGGCCCAATGGGCTCACCATTATCAACTTTATATGCTGAGGTTGTGATGAACGAGACTGAAGAAAATGTCATGCAGAGTATGGAAGAAAAACCAGAAATATACTGTCGATACGTGGATGACATTTTCATTCTATCAAAACTGAACGAAGAAGAGTTAAGAAAATTAACCAAATGTTACAGCTCTTTATACCCAACAATAGAACTTACAGTAGAAATGGAAAAAACAAACAAACACAATAGCCTTTTTGGACGTACAAGTTATAAAATCCACAAATAAGTTGCAATACAGAGTTTATCGAAAAAGTTCATTTGTTCCTGTTCTAATCCCGTACAACTCGGCACATCCTTATCCACAAAAATGCTATAGTCTGAAAACATTAATTAAAAGAGCATATACGCACTCTGAAAATATTCAGTTCATTAATGAAGAAATTAAATTCATAAAAAAAATTGCAGGTAGTTTTGGTTATCCAAACCATTTAATAAAAAATGGAACACAGAAGTACTAAAGAAAATAAAAAATAATGCAGCAATAAATAAAAATGAAATCAAATATCTAAATGGTTTTCCTTACATTAAAGGTACTACTAATGAAATTAATAATATTTGTAAAAAGCATAACATTCAAATTGGAGGAAAAGTAAATACTATAAAAAATATAGTAATAAAAAATAATAAAAAAATAAAAATGTTAGAAAAAGCAGGTATTTACTCAATCCCTATTACAGAAAACCCTCCAATGGCATATATAGGAAGTACCAAAAATAAGCTTAAACACAGGTTAAAACAACATGTAAAAAATTGGCAGAAAAAGAAGAAAAAAATGCACTTATTCAATATTGTCTGGCTAACCAAAAATATCCTGAATTTGAAAATATAAAAGTCATAAAAAGCTGTAAATCCGAGAAATACCTCAGAATAGCAGAGTCGGTAATGATAGAAAAAAATAGAGCAAAGGTTTGCAACCAAAATGACCCTAATATTTTAAGAAACAGCTGGAGGAATTTAATTAAAATTGAGCAAAAAAACGAAAAAGTTCGAAAAATGAGATCGCTGGCCAACAAGAGATGGCGCCACAACGCCCAAGAGGAAGCGATAGCCGCGAACAGATATACAGCCCACGAGAACCACCTAATGCTCTGCCGACACGGTCCGTGCAGGTCGGAGCAAAACGTCCCCCTAGATGACGATAACGGAATGTTACCGAAAGTACTCGGGTAAAAAATGTATCGAAATGTAGAGGCGGCAAGGGGGAAAAAATTCATTTAGTGACGAGGACAATTAAAAAGGAACAGCAACCGAATGAAAAAAAAACCCATGCCGCATCTGCACAACGGAAATACGGAAACCAACACGTGCGGTAAGTGTTCAACATGGATTTAACAATGTCCAACAATGCAAATATATATATATAGGTGCAAACTGGAATTTTAGCTAAGTGGCCAGTGGCCGGTAAGTCCAAAAAACTTACTGGCCAAAAAACAAACGCTGGCTGGTAATTTAACAAATCTTAGTGGCCAAAATAAGTCTCCAGCATACAAAAGAGAGGGTGTGTATGTGTGTGTGTGTGTGTGTGTGTGTGTGTGATTAATAGGAACTTTAATGTAACTGCTATTATTTACATGGATTGTTTTATCTGATTTTAAAAGAAGCCACTCACTGCTCAAATAAAAACCATTTTGTAGATATCTTTTTCTTCCCCTCTGGGTATGCACATTCCCAAAAACGTCGATAGTATCAGTGGTAATTTAGCATGTATCACTGAAAACACCTCGACATTTTTGCTAATAAATCGATGAATTCGCACTTTTCCATCTGCAGCAGTGAATGGGTAACATGAGTGGGTAAAATTGCTGCTTAATATAACGGTGATTACTCAACAATTCAAATCAAGTAACCAATAATATTTGTTAAAACACTCGATGTATTGGTGCAAACTTCGTTGTTGTTTTTTATGTATCAGTTCCTGTAGCACCGAGGAAAAGAAGTCGATTTCGTCAATCAAACATCGACCAAAACAGCCAATTCACTACATAAAAACATGATATTCCCTTCCTCTTTACAAGAATGTAACAAAAAGAAATTCATTTACTTTACGCAGAAAATATTCTTTACCAGTTTCAAATATCGATAATGAAACCTCGATGGTTTTTATGTATCGGCTTCTGAAACATCGAGGTTTAAGCCCTTTTTAGTGCTACATGTAATGTATGTCTGTGTGTGCATATGTCAGAAATCCTAAGCCATTTTCTTAGAAATTGCATGCTTCAAGAAAAAATGCTGTACTTCCCATAATTTCTAATATTTTGGGCCGAAAAATTTCCCTTAACTTTATAAGATTTTTCTTAACATTTCTCTCTCTCTTGGTGTATATATATCATCATCATCATCATCACTGTCAACCATTATCAATCCACTGCTGGATGAAGGTCTCCCCAAGTTTCCTCCACAACATTCTGTCTTGTGCCAGTCTCCTCCATGTCACTCCTGCATACTTTCAAATTCCATCCACCCATCTCCCATGTGGTCTTCTTCTGGGTCTTTTCCTGTCCCTCGGAATCCAATCTAAAATTTCGGCTGTCTATCAATAGTCTGTCGTTCTGGCAGTAGTATGTCCAGTCATTGCCATTTCAGAGATTTAACTCTGATCATCATGTCTTCCACTCTTGTCATTTTTCGGATCCACGAGTTCCTCTTCTTATCTCTCCTGGTTACACCAAGCATGCACCTCTCCATGCTACTTTGAGTTGTCTGCAGCCTTTGTATGTCTCTTTTAGTTAAGGTCCACGTCTCTGCACCATAGTAAGCACTGGAAGGATGCATTGATCAAACACTTTTCTTTTAAGACATAATGGCATATTGCTCTTGAAAATTATGCTGTTTCTTCCAAAAGCTCTCCAGGCGAGTTTTGTACGCTGATTAATTTCTTCAGCAATGTGACCCTCACTTGATATCTGCTGTCCAAGATAAATGTAGTTATTGGTTATCTCCTGCTTTTCCCCATCAATCGATAAATCTTCATTTCTTGTAAAAGCATTGTTCATCACTTTTGACTTCTGAAAGTTCATTTTTAATCCCACTTCTTTACTCTTGTCAGCAAGTTCCTGGATCATACTCTGCAGCTCTGATGGGGTAGTTGCAAAAATGACTATGTCATCAGCAAAACAAAGGTGAGATAAATAATCTCCATTAACCTTTATCCCTTTGTTTTCCCAGCTCAGCGACTGAAAGACACCCTCCAATTGGCATTAAAGAGCTTCAGAGATATGGTGTCACCTTGTCTCACTCCCTTTCCAATTTTTATGTGTGTTGTATTTTCAAGCAGCCGAATCTTTGCACTTGCATTTTCATAGATGTTATTAGTAATATTAATAAATGCATCTTCAATACCGCAGGATTTCAGAGCCATTGTAACTGCTGATGGTTTCACCGAATCAAAGGCTTTTTCATAATCGATAAAAGCCATGCACAATGGAAGTTCATATTCCCTCGCTCTTTCAATTAGTTCTCTCAGTACGTGAATTAGATCTATTGTGCTGTAGCCACTCCTGAATCCAGCTTGTTCTCTCAGTTGAGCCATGTTCAGTGTTACCTTCAAACGGTGTGAAAGAACTTTAGTGAAGATTTTATAAACCGCTGATAGGAGGCTGATAGGTCTGTAGTCCCTGAGATCCTCAATGTCACCTTTTTTATGTAGCAGGATCATTGTAGCATTGTTCCAATCCTCAGGAATCTTCCCTTCATTAAGGCATCGAGTGAAAATTTGGGCGAGTACTGTTTCGATTTCTCCACTTGCTTCTTGTATGATGTCTACAGTAATTCCATCTTCTCCTGGAACTTTTCCCCGCTTCATGTTCTTAATTGCATGTGCAACTTCTGCTGGGAGGACTGGAAGAACTCTGGTACTGGTACCTTTCATGATGTCTGGAGTACATGCATTATCCCTTTCATATAATTTGGAGTAGAAATCTTTCACTCTTGTCAAAATTTCGCCTCTATTTCTTGTTACAGAACCATCTTCTTTTCTCAGTGCCATAATCTGTTTTCTTCCCTTACTGAGATGTCCCTTTGCTATCTTTAGGCTTTGGTTGTTTTCAATTGCTTTCCTCACTAGTTCACAGTTGAATTTCCTTACGTCTTCAGTGATACTTTTCGTACTGTCTTGCATAGCTCTATATATTCCACTTTGGAAGTCACATCTTCTTTAGTTGTCCTCATCTCTCTTCTTTTTTTGCATCAACATTTTGGTTTTTCCTGATAATTTGTTCACATGCAACTTGTTCTTAGACCCAGCTAATTTTGTTGCTATTTCCATAAAAGCTTTGGTTACTTTTCTGTTAACTTCAGAAATATCCACTTCTTCCGATGTTAGGCCTTCTAAAGCAGAGAATCTGTTGGTGTTTTTTAAGGTTGGTTATGTCAATATATTTTGTTTGTCTTATGAGCTTGCCACGTTCGAGTTTAGTGTTGAGGTGCATCTTACATCTCACCAATCTATGGTCACTACCTATGTTGAACTTGTTTAGCACATTGCAGTCTTCTATGACGAATTTTTTGTTACACATGATAAAATCAATTTCACTTGTCGTCCCATTTTGATGTCTCCATGTCCATTTCCTGTGTGGCGTTTTCTTGAAAAAGGAGTTCATGGTGAAAAACCCTTCTGCCTCTGCAAACTCTACGAGCGTATTTCCACGATGTTTTCTGTTGCCGTGACCGAATTTACCTACTGAAGTTTCATTCTGTTGCTGTTGCCCTATTTTTGCATTGAAATCTCCCATAATTATCTTCAAGTGCTGCTTATTTTTATTATTTAGATGACGAATTTCCTCATAAAATTCTTCAATTTCTTCTTCAGGATGACTTGTGGTGGGGGCATAAGTTTGAATAATCTGAGCCTGGTATCTTCTCGAGAGTTGGATAACGAGTCGTGCAGCTCTGTCAGAGGAACTTTCAACTTCTACAACTTTATCCTTCAGTTTCTTGTTTATTATAAATCCAACACCACTAGTTCTGCCAGTATCTGTCCCACGATAGTAGAAGAGATGTCCACTTTTCAGTTCAATGAGATCTTCTCCTTTTCTCCTTACCTCACTTAGCCCAACGATGTCCCACTTGATCCTTTGTAGTTCCTCTTCCAATTCAAGAAGCCTTGAATCAGAAGATAGGGAGCGTCCATTATACATAGCCAAGGTCAGCATCAGATGGCAGCCTAGTCGGGTCCTTCGGGGATTCTTAGCACCCTCTGCCTTCATGTCGCACTGGCCGCTGCCTTGGCCAGGTACATTCCAGCTGCCAGAGACTGAGAGCCAAGATTTAAGTTGTGGAGTCATTTTGGAGGGGTTTGGCCATAACTCACCACGCTGGCCAAGCGGGTTGGTGAGTGTGGGATAGCATTTCCTCTAATCCTGATGGTATAGTTATACCGCTATTGGCGGTCGTCAGAGCCCCTTTAGTGGGAACAGGATGCACCACGAGAAGGCGGGGTTGACATTTGTCAAGGAGAGGCAGTGATGTTACGCATCACCTGACCTTACATCCCATATATATATATATTACATTTCAGATAACTGAATGCTGTTTAAAAAATAAATTTATGTGAAATAGTTTTTTGAAACAGAAATTAGTATTAAAAGAAATCCGTCTTGTTGCACGATGATATTTATTCAGCTAAAAAACGAAATCTATATACAGTTTAAAAAACCTGAGCACTTTCGGTTTCACATTGACACCTTCATCAGATGTGATTTCACCATGTGGTTACATGCTAGTCTTAAGTACGTGGAGTAGAAGCATCATGGGAAAGGTAATGTCAATGTCACATGATATACCAGATAACAAGACAGTAAAAAAACCCGCATAATTAGCCAATGAAAATTACTTAACAGAAACAATTGCTATGGTGCTGTCCTTCTCAACAAGATTGCTCCAAGGTTCAGGTAAAACATAAGGATAATAGTCATTACAGCAACGTGTATTATAAGCCGAAATATAGAGGCTTTCTGTAAATAACAAGGAATAAACAGAATTATGGGTGTTTATAATCTTAGCGTTGTCCCAGTCTGGGATGGAATTTCCAGCACTTATGGTTCTTGCAAAAGAGGTGCTTTGGTAATTCATTTTTTGATCATATCTGTGTTCATTTAATCTCAAATCCAAATTTCTTCTGGTAGAACCCACATAATGATTATTTAGTTCACCAGAGATAGTGTCGAGCATAGGAATAACATACACACCCCATTTTTTCCCTTTGTCGATTTTGTCACGATCGTTGCGGATAATGGTATATAGATTGCATGATCGTATTCCAAATTGTATTTTATGACGAGAACATATGTTGGTAAGAAGGTTTACAATATGTGGATTAAAATCAACAGATCCAACATAGTTTTTAGGCACTTGTTCACTAATTAAAGCAGTTGACATAGAAAACCGTACTTTATTGTGCACCCCCTTAACAACGTTGTCCGGGTAACCATGGTTTTTTGCGAGGGATGATATCCATTGTAGTTCTTGAGCTCTGGCAAAAGGGCTAGAAGAATGTGAATATGCTCTTCTAAATAGGAAGTGCAAAGCAGAAATTTTATGCTGAAAAATGTGAGCAGAATTGTACAGAATTAGAGTGGGTGTGGAAGTAGGTTTTCGGTAAACTGCAAAAGACAGGGAATTGTCAGAAGGGTTACGAGTAATTTGAAAATCAAGATAAGGTAAGACAAGATTATTTTCAAGTTCTATCGTGAGTTTGATGGAGGGGTATTGAGCAGACATGGCGTTGACAAACTGATGTAACTGATTTATGGTATATGGCCAAATTACCAAGATGTCATCAATGAAATGGATATAGAGACTAGGTTTTTGTGGGAATTCTTGTATGACTTTATTTTCAATATGCTGAAGAAGAATTTCTGCTAAGACTGCGGATAAAGGTGAACCCATGGCTGTCCCGTCGGTTTGTTGGTAAAAAATGTTCTGAAATTTGAAAAATGAACGCTTTTTAATGAGATGAAGAGCATTCATTATGAAAGCAATATCATTGGCAGGAATGTCAGAATCAAAGAGCAAAGCCTGAATCAACTAAAATGTAGCTTCCATAGGTACATTTGTGTATAGCGAAACTACATCTTAGGGACGCCAAAAAATAGGAAGTTGGTAGTGGCTGAATTAACTTTAAGCTATCAATAGCTTGTGTGGTGCTCTTTATTGAGTAGGAAGAATTCACAGTAAATTTGGTGAGATAACTTGCCAAAGCTTTTTCCAAAGGTCGGGTGGGGGCAATGTAACCTGACACAAGAGGGCGAATACAGAAATTTGCAAATTCAAAACAAATTCTCAGACTGTTCAATCTTCTGCATAAAAAAAAAAATGAGTCCCTTAATTTTGAATAGTATCAAAAACCCACATCCTCTACCGTCATGATTCCGTCTCAATCATCTCATCCATTAAACCAAAAACTCACATCCATCCAATTCCAAGTACGACGAGCATTTAGCCACTCATCTACAGTAACATTACGAAATCAAGAAATAGCCAAAATTAAAATATCTGCATCTCATCATGGCTACTCAGATGACATCGTTAATTCTATAGTAAAGAAAATGAAACGCACATTAGATACCACATTAATAAAAGATCACAGACCAGTTAAATATGTGGGATCACTTCCATACATTCCCAGCATCATCAATATACTCAAAAACATTTGTCATCGTCACAATATTGGCTTCTGTGTACGAACACACAATGTACTTTCAGGAATAAAAAATGATAGAGACGTTGTTCCTTTGGACAACCGATATGGAGTACATGTCATCCCAATGAAGACAATAGACATTCAAGATGAAGATCGTATAGATGTTGGATATACACTTCGCTCATTAAAAACTCGTTTAAAAGAGCACCAATATAACATAAAGACAAACTCGTCAAGGACTTCCCTATCAAGGCTATCATGCAAAGGATCTCATTACCCATGTTGGAACGAAGCCAACATCCTCGCCACGCCTTACTTAAAAGCATCAATCCTACTACTAGAAAGTCTATTCATTCACAAATATGGTGAAGTATGCTGCAATGATGATACTCCTTGTCACATCCCTTTACCTTGGAAAACGGTGCTTAATGAGTTATAACATGTAGAGACTTACACCAATTATTTCCTTCAAACATAGTTTTTAATACGTTGCTTGAAACATAATATATTTATCGATGTTAACAAACCTTTCGCGAGATATGATGTCCATCACGAGCAGGTCATAATATCAAGAAAACCACATAACATTAATGTATTTAAATCATGCTCAGTTCCATTCTGCTAATGACATCTGAAGATGGGTCCGTTTTGGGCCTGAAAGTTCTAATGTTTTCTATATGAATTTAATAATTAAATTAATCACATTAAATCATCTAAACAGTCAAATGTGTTATTTGAATCTGTTATTAGAATAATGATCGTGTAAAGACGGTGGAAATCAACATAGAAAGTCAACGTAATACACGAAATGAACACTTACTTAGCATTTACTTAGTTGTTATTCTAAGGTGATTCAAAACGCAAGTCTGCAAATACTGATGAACATGCTGCCAATGAAGTTCGTCCTCAGCTACCACACGAATTTGGAAAAAGATGTGGAGTATTCATAATTTGCCGAGTTTTGCAATTGTGTGGGTTTGTTTGGAAGAAAATTAATAATGTTCTAGTAATAAAACACATTTCGTTCTCCTGCACGGCTAAGTCCACAAGAAAAATAAACAAGCCGTTGTCGCTGGACCAAAAGTTGTGCGTTATTGCACTTTGAAAGGGGCTCGAAAAAGTAATTTCCGACAGTGTAATGTTCACAGTGATTCACCCACCATCCTTTGTGAACAGCCCTGCCTCAACTGTAGTAGGAAAAGTTTTGGCTAAATTTAGCTTTCCTCCCGTCATGGAGCGATGCGTGGACAGCCACTAACGGGAACTTACGATACAATTCTTATTGCATATTCTCATGATTTATTCAATAATATTGCTGCTTGATTGTATGATTCGTGGAGATTTCATTTCAAAACAGTATGATTAATAAATGATTTGATCATTCAGCCCACCACACTTTTAGCACAACACGTGCTAGCAGAATCGACCGCGTTGTTCTAAAAGTGTTCTTCTGCAACATCGATGTTTAAACATTGATTGTCGGTGGCCAAACTTTGATATTCAAAAACATCAAGTTTTTTGCCATCCCTAGTTAGGACTGGTTTCACTTCCTTTTACATTTACTTCTGAATTATTATACTTTTGTAAATTGGCACTAAAAAGTACAAATGGCCGAACTGGTGACCACTAAAATAAATTTAATCGCCAAAGTTGTCAGTTAATCGCCATCTGGTGAGTGGCGAGTGCTAATTTGCACCTATATGTGTGAGCTGTATTGCTGTTCGGGGTAATCACACTTTCTATTATCCTCTTAAAATCTGCGCCACTAGCTGCATTACTTTTGAACTGTTATGCGGTGATGGCATTCCTTTTCTGCTGTATTATTGTTATATGTAGTCCATACCAAATGTCATTAAACTCTGTCCTGTAGATTTTGTAGTACTCATGATTTTGTGTTTGTCACATTAATTTTGGACACCAGTGTATTTTGGTCAGTGTGTGTTTATTTGTTGTTTTGCTCTGTTATGTGATTTTGTTCTTGAATCATTTCTTTGAATGCAGATTTCTGTTGCTAAATGCTTGGGAGCAATGTACCGGGTGTTTCATTGGGTAGTGGCAAAAGAAAGAGACAATAAAATTAACTTACTTTATTGGAAGAGGAAAAAGACATTTACAGGAGTAAGAGTAGACAAAAAGAAATTAATGGATGACTTGTTCCACATGATGACCATCTGCTGTTACGACATGGCAAATACGTGCTTCAAAGTGCTGTAGTACCGGCTGGAAGATATTTGACAGGATCTGTGCAATTTCCTGTTGGGTGGCACGTCGGAGGTTAGGCAGTGTTCGCAGGTTGTCCTGCTACACCCGATCTTTCGGATAGCCCGACAAGAAGAAGTCGAGCGGCGTTAAATTGGGGCTGTACAGAGGCCAAGAGAGACCGGCTGAAAAACGTTGGGGGAATCGTCTGGCTATGACCCGTGGGCCATACTGCTGGTGAAGCAGATCAAGAACAACATTCGTGGAGTGTGGCGGTGCTCCATCCTGTTGAAACGTGCTCGTGAATCCAGTTTTTCTGGACTGCAGCGGGGAAGAGATGATTCTTCAAAAGGTTGCTGTAGGTGGCAGCGGTATCTGTGGACTCCAGGAAAAATGGCCCAATGAGGCCATCATCACTCATTGCACACCAAACGGTTAGCTTCAGCAGATGGAGAGGCTTCACAACACAGACCGCCGGCTTCTCGCTTCCCCAGATGTAGTAATTTTGCCAGTTAACGTAGCCATTCAACCAGAAGTGAGCCTCATTGCTGAAGACGAGGCTCACTGCTGTATGGCTGTTGTGCTCAAAGACTGATGCACCTGGATTTTGTAGGGTAACATGTCCAAATCCAAAGTCATAATGCACCATGTGGACGCTGGGCAAACATCTAGTTGCTGCGCAAGTCTTCATGCTGACGTACCGGTTTCTTCGTGCAGGAGTTCTCGTGCAGCTTCGATGTTTTCTGCTGTCCGTGCTGTTCTTCTCTTCGTCGTCGTCATCTGTGACACTGCCAGTTTGTTCAAATTTTGCTAACAATTCCGTCAGGTATGCACGGGATAGCTTACGACAATTCGTAAACGCTGTACCCCATTTTCGTAACACCTTTGTGGGGTTTTCACCCTCCGCAAAGTACGGGGTCTTACATCAATGAAAGTGTGGGATGTTCAGAGTGGTTTCATGCCAGGTAAAGGCTGCACTAACCAAATTTTTGCATTGCGTATAATGATTGAAAAATATCTGGCTGTTGGTAAGAAAGTTTTTGCTGCCTCCATAGATTTATAGAAAGCTTATGACTGAGTATATAGGACACTTCTATGGAAGGTATTGAATGAATATGGTGTTATTGGGGGTCTACTTAATAGTGTAAAATCCATGTTTGCTGGCAGTAGAGCTTGAGTAAGAGTGAATGATGTTTTATCAAAATGGTTTTCTGTTGGTGCAGGAGTCTGGCAAGGTTGTGTAATGTCATCATGGCTGTTTAATATATTTATGGATGCATGCATGCATGATGCCAAAATAGATAATACTGGTTTATGTCTTGGTGATATCCGTGTGTGCAGATTGCTGTATGCTGATGACACTGTCCTGTTGGCAGAGAGTAAAAGTGAGTTGCAGAGTATGTTGTCTTGGATGTACAAAGTTTGCATGAAATTCAAACTGAGTATAAATTATGGAAAAACCAAAGTTATGGTTTTTGAGCGAGGAACTGGTAGTACTGACTACTGAATGTAATATATGTCTAACAGTGGCGGCTCGTGGTTGGAAAAATAGGTGAGGAGCTACAAGAGCAATATGAAAAGATATCTACTGTTTCAATGAAAATCACTAATATGAGGACTGACCTATTTCATACAAAGGCTGCAGACAACTCAAAGCAGCATGGAGAGGTGCATACTTGGTGTAACCAGGAGAGATAAGAAGAGGAACTCGTGGATCCGAAAAATGACAAGAGTGGAAGACATCATGATCAGAGTTAAATCCCTGAAATGGCAATGGGCTGGACATACTGCCAGAAGAACAGACCATCGATGGACAGCCGAAATTTTAGATTGGATTCCAAGGGACAGGAAAAGACCCAGAGGAAGACCACATGGAAGATGGGTGGATGAAATTCGAAAGTATGCGGGAGTGACATGGAGGAGACTGGCACAAGACAGACCGTTGTGGAGGAAACTTGGGGAGACCTTCGTCCAGCAGTGGATTGATAATGGTTGACAATGATGATGATGATGATATAAGTATATATATTTCCTCATCAATGATATCATCCTTTTATGGCTCAAAATTTCACGAGTTGTTTTAATTTGAGTTATACATCAGTACTTTATGTCTAGTGATGTTTTTGCAAAATTTTGAATTACAGATCGGTGGAGCCAAAAATTTCATTAAATGCTATTGCCAAAAATGTAAATTCAAAAGTGTTCATACCATTTAAAAACCCCTCCGCAAGTTGAATTGATTTTTTGTCTGATTGTTCACTGTTTGTGAGAAATTCGAATGCTTCCTTCAATTTATGCCAGTCTTCAACAATTACACTTACTAACTTCGAAGTGGAGGACTATCGAGTTTCTGTTATGGTTGGTATGCATCTTGCGGTTGTTGATGTGAGTGTATAAGATCGCTTCGCTGAGTGGTGAAAAAACAAAGGAATTCCACTGAGACTTGCATAAAATATTCAACCCTTAGAAATTTTAGAAAAACTCTGCTGTAATACAAGGTTCAAACGATGCGCTAAGCAATGAACAAAAACAGCTTTAAAAGCTTTATCCTTGATTTTTTTCTGGAGTCCATTCATGTGTCCAGATATTACACTTGCCCCATCGTTACATTGTCCTATTAATTTGTGTTGATAATCAAACTGTTTCAAAATTTCGTGGAAACCCAAAAATCGCTCAGTCAATATACCTTCCGAACAACAAATCTTATTATTAAAGAGCACTGAGAAGTCTAATTTATGTCAGTGGTGTCATCTACTTGAATAGAAAAGCATTGAACTTCATTTATTTCATTTTTAACGTGATCGTTTATATATTCAGAAATACATTCACTTAATTCATTTTGAATAGTTTTTGAGTCACCTGTGAAGACATTTTTTATCTTTTCGTATTGATTTTGAACTTCTAAAGGAATTCTTGATATCAACAATGAAAGTAATTCCGTGAAATTTCCACGATTTATCGAGTCGATGCTTTCGTCATGGTCACGGAATGCTAGTTCTTGTTTGCTCAAATACAGTACTGAATCAATCACTGTCTGCAAGAAAATTCTATTTAAACGAACGTTTCCGTTGAAATGTCTTTTCAAAAGCCTAGCACTCTCTCTTATGTTCTGATTTTTTTCAAAATTCCTCAACTTTAATTCGCATTTCAGGTGTTCGCTTGAATCACCATGTTTATGAAATGACTGAATGTTTATGAAGTGACTGTGTTATATTTAATAAATCTGAGAAACCGTCTTTATTCCACGCCAAATGTTTTTTACTATAAAGTAACACGGCCATGAAATTCATTTTTGTAACACAGAAGTGCTACAAAGCCATTTTCTGTCATGAGAAAGAAGAGATATTCAGTAAACCAACAGTTTTTACAATTAAAATTGTAAGATTTACCGCTCTTCCTGATTTCTTTCTTGGCGACAATTGTCAGCGAATCCATGAAGATAAAAGAGGCATTTTTCCTTGAAGTAAAATGTCTCTTTTATCTTCATCTTTCCATCGATCAAATGGAGTTTGCAATAAATTACAGACAATGTCGTCCACAGAATACATACTAAAAACTAAAACTATCAGTTAAACTGTACACAAAATTTAAGTATCTGGGGAAGTTTTTGATAAACAATCACAAAGCACGAAAAAACAAATCTCTTTCGGAAAGCATGTACCGCAACGAGAAAACCCTAGTGGATTGCAAGGTACCCTGGGCAATCCTCCCGTTCCTCAGCGATCTCTTCTGAAGGTCACGACTCCAGGTGCAGAGCCTGAGTGTCTCAAGCTAAAACTCTTCACTTGCCCGGCAGATAGGAGAGGGTGACATCACGGTTACCATGGTAACTCGGCCGATAACTGCAGACTTCCAAGCATTCTCATTTTGGCTCTTCCTTTGAACTGTTTTGCGTAGAGAGACTTGGTTTCCGTATTGAACGCCCATTGTGAATTGATCTAATAAGAATTTTGAGCATTTTGGCACTCAATAAAGGCAAAGAAGAATATATACGCAAAATTACTGAATAAAATTTTATTTTAAATGAAATAGGTAAACAGGCACTTCACCTGAAAAGCCGCCACTGATGTCTAAACAGCACATTTATTGACCAGATGAGTGAGTTTGTATATTTAGTTTACAAGCATGTTTGGCAGAGAGAACAAATTGGATGATGAAATTAGTAGGCGAATGAATTCGTCATTGAAAGTCATGGCTGCCTTGGGAGGTTTTCACAGGAATGATGGGTTCTCAAGAGAGTCCTGCATGATTGTGTATGAAAGTGTAATTGTTCCTACTCTGATGTATGGCAGTGAAACCTGGGTATTACAGAAAAAACATAGGTGTCGTTTATGTGCTGGAGAAATGCGGAATGAAGATGTGTTGCAGTTGTGTAATGAGAAGCAAAATGTTGTTAGCAAGGTGGAGACTAATATGCTTCGGTGGTTTGGGCATGTTGAAAGAATGAGTGAGGAGATGCTTACTAAGAAAATTTTTTTAGCCCAAGTGGCAGGAAGGAAATGCAGAGGAATAAGTTAGGCCAAGGAAGTCATGGGGGGATCAGATTCAGGAGTGTCTGCATGAGAAAAAGATCATGAGTATGAAGTATAGAAGATCTTGTGTGCATCCTGTGATGGATGTCAGTGAAGCCCGAGTTGTATGTTAAGGTTGCTGTAAATGGACAAATTTTGATACGGCAACAGTAAGTAAATAATCGGTTAAAAATTATCTGGTAGTTTGTTTTTTCTTTGTGGAGCTAACCTCTGAATCCCAGAGAACAGCTTAGTGATGTGCGTGTATATTTATATACATACTGATTTTTCACCAAGAAAACTCTTTCTTCCGTGGTATATCGCTGCATGTCCAAAATCGCGTGTCCACCATCCCACAACTTTTTCACGAATGCCTGTCACCTGCTGATCTACTTCCTCACGAATGCCTTTCACCTGCTGATCGACTTCCTCACGAATGCCTGTCACCTGCTGATCGACTTCCTCACGAATTCCTGTCACCTGCTGATTGACATCTTGGACTTCCAGCGCCATTTCATTATTCTTTAACGATTTATTCCACAGGAAAGTTGTCACTACCCAGTGAAACACCTGGTATTTATTATTTATGACTTCATTTCGTATACTAAATTTCTTTGGTTTTCTTTTTTGCAGGCCGAGAAATTTGGTGACTCCTTTGTTTTGGAAACCTTGTTGAGTGAGGATGTGAAGAAAGGCATCACACAAGCTGTAAGAATTCATGCTTTCTATTTGTAGATATTACCAATTCCATATGATCATATACTGTATTTTCTGAGAATAATGCACACTTCCATTTATTCCCTTGGTTTGTTATTGGGAATAACACCAAATCAAGTTTGAAGCCTCAGGTAAACATCCACCAAAGGAATATTTATTTGAAGGCAATTCCACCTGCTAATATAACGAAGTCATATCTGGTTTTGAACTGATGTCTGCTCCCTTCCCATTTTTTGTCTATGCTTCCCTCCCTTCCACCTCCTCTGATATTTAAGTCGAGCTGTTTCAAGAACAAAGTAATAAGCATGGAAACTTAACTGGAGTGCATTCGGAAGAAACGGTAGCAGCTTTCAAGACCAATTTGCAATCACTGAATATTTAATTCATGAGGCAACCTTAAGGGTTGTCTTATGCTGTAAATGTGCTTTTGATTAAAAATACATAATATCCACTAAAATCTTTTAATTAATGAAAATTTAAAACATTTGATTGTGAGAATGAATGAATATAGAACTGAAAATATATAACCTAATTGTTTTATTTCTAAAAAAAATAAAAAATAAAAATATAACTAACCAAAAACCCGTAACAAAATGACCTCCCGGGCTGGGAGCACGTGCCTCACAGAGCAACAACATGCAAAATACTTTGACAATATCAGGTAAACGATACTTTAGATATTATGTATTTTCGACTTGTAATCTGTATTAAAAAAAAAAAGTGGTTAGCCAATGCATCCATCCAGTTCATATATATGGATCAGAGACATAGACTTTCCTAAAAATAGACATTCTGAAGCTATGGACAATTTAAAGAACAACTCAAAGAGGAATGGGGAGGAAATGAACTCTTGATCAGGAAAATGACAAGAGTTGGTGGCATCATGATCAAAGTGAAGACCATCAACTTGCAATGGGGCGAGTATATTGCTAGAAAAACTGACCACCGTTGGACAACTGAGCTACTAGACAGGAAGAAAACTGTGTGTGAAATTTGAAGTCATGTAGGAAAGAGATCGAACAGCACAAAACAGACTGAAGAGCTCAGTGGTGGATTAAGAATGGTACATACAGAGGCCGTTCCATAAAAGCAGAGAATATATTTTTTTTTTGAGTTGGCAACAGTTTGAAGAGGGAAAATAACCATGCAGACGACTAACTAAATTAAAGAATTATCTATGGCAACAGTTATTAGCCATGGAAGACGATTCCGGTTTTATTATTGCAGAGTTGTTTAAGGTTCGTCTGCATTTCGCCATGCAGCTATGGGGGTGAGTGATTCAAAGTTAAGAAGTGAAATGTGTTGTGCAAAAAAAAAAAAATGCTATCGTTTGGGTAAAATGACTCCAGAAACAGTTGATTTAATGAAAAAAAGCGTACAAAGATAAATATTTGGGTCAGTCAATGATTTTTAGATGGCACCATGATTTCAAAAAAGGGCGTTTGTCTGCAGAACTTGCTCCTAGACCTGAAAGTGTTGTTACGCAGTGTAATGTTAACACTGTTTGGGCAATCCTGTAAGAAGATCGACGAATGATGTGTGAAGACATAGTGGCATCAACTAATATTTTAAAAACGTTGGCATTCCGTATTCTACGCGACAAATTACTGCTGCATCAAGTGTGCTCCAGATAGGCACCCCATCACCTGATAAGAGAACAATTGTTAGCCAGAGTTCAGGTGTATCGTGAGTGGAAACAAGTGAATGCAAAGAATCCAAACTTTCTAAACACAGTAATAACTGCTGATGAAACTTGGGTCCACGATTTTGACCCCCTCATGAAGCGCGCAACAAGTGTCTGGAAACACACAGGCTCATCTCTTCTCAAAAAAGTCTGCCAAACCAAATCAGCTGGGAAGGTGATGATAATTTTTTTCGATCATAAAGGTTTAGTCTACCAGCATGCCATTCCTCCAGAAATTGCTGTCAATGCTGAGTATTGCATTTCAGTCTTGAAGCATCTGCGATGACACACATCATTTACGCTACCGGAACTGATGGGAAAGTGGACCCTACACCATGATAATGCCCGGCCACATGTGACTGCTTGTGATCAACAGTTTCTTACAGAATGCAGTATTGAAATCATGCTACAGCCTGCCTACAATCCTGATGGCACCCGCGGGATTTCTGGTTGTTTCCAGCAGTGAAGGAGAAGTTCCGTGGTGCAGCATTCAACACAGATGCTGACATTATTCAAGATGCACAGGGGTCACTAAAGCAGCTTCCACAAAATGTCTTCGCCACATGATTTGAAAAGTGGACTGAATGATGGGACCTGCCATTGCATATCATCTGAGGGAAGATACATTGAGAAAGAATGACATATATTTTGCTGTACCTATATTTCTACATTTTGTGTGATTTTACTCTCAGTTTTTATGGAATGGCTGTTGTATATATATATATATAACCTATATATAACTATATATATAACCTACAAAACAGAGACTGAAACAAAAATTTTTTTTAACTATGACAAAAAATACAAATTAAAACTCAAAACCCAACAGGCAAGAGAAAAAAATAATAAAAAATAACAAAACCAGAATGCAGAAAGTGTTGAGAATGTTGAGCCTTGGCTTTATCAAGGACCAGCAAAACTCTTCATTTTCTCACTTCCACAAAGACCTAGTTGAAAATGGGTTTCTGCAAAGCCATAGATGCAAGTATAAGCCCCCCCCGATTTTTTTATTTTACATAACCGCCCTCAAAGGTGCGGTAAAAAATAATTTAGCAAAAGTTTTAGCATACATCTATCACTTATGCAAGTATAAGTCCCCCCCAAAAGTTTTTATTTTACATAACCGCCCTCAAAGGTGCGGTAAAAAATAATTTAGCAAAAGTTTTAGCATACATCTATCACTTATGCAAGTATAAGTCCCCCAAAAGTTTTTTATTTTACATAACCACCCTCAAAGGTGCGGTAAAAAATTATTTAGCAAAAGTTTTAGCATACATCTATCACTTTCCTGGCCCAACCCACACTCATCATCTCCCACAAAAAGCAGAAAAACGTCAAAAAACTCACAAAAATGTGAGAAGGCTTGTACAACCAACAGAAAAATACAGTTTTAGCACATGGTTAAGCAACCATACCGCCCAAGTGAAGTTCCAAACGTGAATCAAAGAATAAAATAAGCACTTAAAAAATGTCATTCCCTGGCGGAAAAAGCACTTCTAAAAATAAAATAAAAATAGAAATAAAAGAATAAAAAATTATAACAGAGACCACGGAAGTAAATAGGAACTTATTACATACAGCTCCCATGAAAAAACGGAAGCCAGAAGAACAAAAAAAGAAAAAAAACGTGAAAGAATGCTTTGGAAAAAGTACTTAAAGTTAAAAAAAAAAGGTTTCAATATTTACAAAGTATTCTAGGAATGCTTTAAGTTTACAAAATAGAAAATTTGTTCCAACCAACTCCGAAAAACGACGACAACCATGAGGTCGAGTGACCAGCTAACAGCACAAAAACGAGCTCATGGCCAAAAGTAAGTAAAAGAAAGTGAAAGAAAATACTCAAATAGTTAGAATACATTTGCACCAATGCCAAAAAAGAAAAATAATATATTTTAAGCATTTAACAAAAACAATTAAAACAAGAGAAAGAACCTGCACAAGAACAAAGGCAAGAGCTTACTCACAATGCTGCTAAAACCGAACCGAACTTCAGAATACCATTCTAAATGTGAATCTCCTGTTGCAATGTCAACCACCTGACATAAATAAACACCTTTCTTATTAAATATTTTAAACCTTTTCTTAATAAACTTAATGTCCTATTATCATATCACATAGACATTTATACTGTTACTAACATAGGATCCCACAAAGTTAATATTTAGGCATTTCTAAGAGCTATTTGATGGATCACTAATAGCCATTCATTTCTAATCAAACTCCTTCCCCATTCTGTTACATAGTATACACCTATTTTACATTCATTTACATTTCCTGTAGTTCGCTTGTATTTACATGTCATTTTAATTGCGCTGCTCTTGTTTCGTCATGGTCATGTGATTCTGAATCTGCGGTTTGTTTTCTACTGATTTTTTTATTTCTTCACTTCTTGCTTTCATGTCTTTGGTTTGACTTGTGGCTTTGTGTGGATTAGAGAGTACTGTCTGCAGACATTTGGTTGATTCCTGTCTTTGTAGACATCAGAAAAGTCATACTTTGTATAACTGGTACTTTCCTGAAGAACACAGTTATGATACTTTGTTCAGTATGTTGTTTTTTAATTTAGAGTATACTGTTTTGATGGTATATATATATATATGTAGGTGCAATGGAATTTTAGCTAAGTGGCCAGTGGCCAGTAAGTCCAAAAAAGTTAGTGGCCAACCCCCCCCCCCCCCAAAAAAAAAAAAACTGGTTGGTAAATTAACAAAACTTAAGTGTCCAAAAAAGAAGTCTCCAGCATATAAAAGTGGGGGGGGGGTAATAGGAACTTTCAACTGCTATTATTTACATGGATGGCTTTATCTGAACATAAAAGAAGCCATTCACTGCACAAACACAAAATAAAAACCATTTTGTAAATCTTTTTTTCCTCTGGGTTTACTCATTCCCAAAACATCGATAGTATCGGTTGAAATTTACCATGTATCAGTGAAAACCTCGATGTTTTTGCTAATAAGCCGATGAATTCTTATTTTGCCATCTGCAGCAGTAAATGGGCACATCTGTGGGTAAAATCGCTGCTCTAAATAATGGTGATTACTCACCAATTCAAATCGAGTAACCAATAATATCTATTAAAACACTCAATGTATCGGTGCAAACCTAAATGGTTTTTTGATGTATCGGTTCCTGTAGCATCGAGGAAAAGAACTTGATTTCGTCGATGAAACATCGACCAAAACAGGCAATTTACGTCATAGAAATATGATTTCCCTTCCTCTTTACAAGAATGCAACAAAAAGAAATTCATTTACTTTACACTGAAAATATTCTTTACCAGTTTCAAACATTGGTAATGAAACTCCGATGTGTTGGCTTCTGAAACATCAAAGTTTAAGCCCTGTTGGTGCTACATGTAATGTGTGTGTATTTGCCAGAAATGCTAAGCCATTTTCTTAGAAATTGCAAGCTTCGAAAAAAACACTGTACTTTCCATAAATTTTAATATTTTAGGCCAAAATTTTCCCTTGAACTTTATAAGAATTTTCTTAACATTTCTATAAATGTAATATATATATATGCAGTATATATATTAGTGTTCACCCTAGAAACTGAAAAGGGCAGGGTAATTTTCTGAAAAAGGGCACATTTGTATTAAAAAAAAAAAAAAAAAAAAAGGCACATTATGCGTGCAAAACGTCGCAAGATCTGAAAAAAGGGCACTTTTATATCACAAAGGGGCACTTTATGCCTACAAAAGGTTACATCTAAAAAAAGGGCCCTTTTTTTGTATGCATAAGGTATATAGTTTTAGACTCCACTGCCCCATTTCCCCTCCAAAAGAAGCCTCCAACACTATGTTCATTCTAAACATAATAACCAGTGCATACAGTGGTGAGGTAGGAATATTTCAATGGGTTCTCCATGGTTTTCGTAAGCTTTTTTGTTTCCGTTTTTCATTTAAATATTTTTTTCTTAGGAAAACCAAAGTATATAAGTTAAAAATGATTTGAATTTATTGAAATGGTTTTGTTAACAATATTCATGTACTCAGTAGTTGCAGAATTAGATCTACTTTTCCATTACCAAAAGAACGTAACACCTTTTTTAGTTGCTTATTCATGGATAAAAAGTAAGAAAAGAAAATGCTGCTTACCATGCTTTTAATCAATGGATTATTAAATACATGAAAACATACAATGAAATTTATTGAAAATAACTTATTTGAACCGAACGGTTGAAATAAAATATTTTATTTGCTTCCATCCAATGTTTTGCTGCTTCAAACAGGTAAGAAACTTCACCATTTAATTTGATGGCCAACGAATTGCCGTTATTTTCTAACTTGAGTTGAACTCACTGTGGTAACCCAGATGAAACCATGAAATTAATCATTTCTTTTGAACCTTCAATTGTTTTGTTACTTAACAAAAACCAAAGGCCTTTCGCCATTCAGTTTGATTGCAGTCTTCTGAACAGCTGCCCTAGGAGTGAAAAATTCTGAAACTGTTGTATGAAGTGTTCTTTGCTATCTTAAGAGGTACTCCCTTACTATCTGGTTTTAGACATTTTAATCATGGGAATTTATGTGTAGCTTCATAAAAGTGTGGCTACCCAGAGAAAAACTGTGGAAGTAACCTTTTCCTTTGAATTATTCAGTGTTTAGCTGCATCATGGAAACATACTTCACCATTCAATTTGTTGGCCAACAAGTTGTCTACATTTTCCACCTTCAGCTGATTTCTGTGATCAGTCAAAATGATTTTAATCTGCGAAAATATGCGTTCGACTTCAGAAGTGGACATTGGCAAAGTGCAAGCAATACCCCGTAGTTTTTGTATGTTGGGAAAGCCCGGACCAATTATTGGTTGATATTGCTTTAACACTTTGCACAGACATGATACTGAAAGATTCTGATCATTTTCAGAGTAGAATACCGATTTGAACGAGTCCCATTCTGCTAAAAGTTCGTCTTCATCTATGTTGTAAAATCCTGCCAACTCTGTCATCTCTGACAGCCCGTAAAAAGCAAGTGATGGTGCCTTTGCTTGCGATAAGTCAAAAACACTAAGATAAGTTATCACGGGAATATTTTCTAGTCTTTTGGTAATGTTTTCTGACAACAATAATACTGTAGCATTCCTGATAAAATCCTGATCATCATCAAATAATACACAAATTCCCATTTTTCTGGCACGATTAGCCATATCTCGACAGTATAGCCCACCAGGTTTTTGTTTCAGTCTTTTCAGCATATTTAAAGTAGTTGTCACTGGACCTTCCACACAAGTTAAGTCTGTCTCTTTTCTCAAAAGCTAAACTCAGCTTAGAAATGACAGATAATTCACCACAAAGGAAATGAACAAAAAATTTGTATGTTTTGTTAATTTTCGAAAGGCCTTCTGCAGTGGGACCACACATACCTGGTACTACTTTTGACCTTCCACTTGCTGCTGCATTTTCCAAGTCTATTAATATGCTCTCCATATTAATTCAAACTGAATTGACAGCATTTTTGTTTGAGAGCCATCTAGAGAGAGAGATTTCCTATCGGTTGAGAGACCTGAACCCACAGCGCTCTGCGCCTTTTGTCAGGTGAAAAAGAAGAAGATAAGATTTTTGGGAACAGATTTCCCTGATAGAACAGCATGAAAGAAAAGTACACAAATATTAGAGCAAAAGGAGTATACGGTTTCCCGTTAAGTATTGAAGTTGTAAGCTACCCTACATACTTACCTGCAACAAATCAATCAAAGCAAGTCATCCCGGAGTCAACGCCTGGCTGCAGAAAACCGGGGAAAGGACAGGGAAAAGGGGTGCCTAAAAAAAAAAAAAAAAAAGAACCACACAAGAAAAACCCGACAGATAAACACCCAGTTTTCTCACAAAACCATGTGTTGCAAGGCACCTTAAACCACACATTTGTCATTTGCTCAGTTCCCGTGTAGGAGTCGGCTTTTTTTTTTTTAAACCATAGTACCTTGTTTCTGGGCCAGTCTCATATATGTGGACTGTAATATTTCTTTTTGCAAAACAAGTTCGGCCCTTAAAAGAGCCTTTTTTTTTTTTTTTTTTTTTTTTACAACAAGATTTTTTCACATGTGTGAAGTATTTTTGCAAAACAGAGTACAGCCCTTAAAAGAGCCTTTTTTTTTTTTTTTTTTTTTTTTTACAACAAGTTTTTTCACATGTGTGAAGTATTTTTGCAAAACAGAGTACAGCCCTTAAAGAGCCTTTTTTTTTTTTTTTTTTTTTACAACAAGATTTTTTCACATGTGTGAAGTATTTTTGCAAAACAGAGTACAGCCTTTAAAAGAGCCTTTTTTTTTTTTTTTTTTTTTTTACAACAAGATTTTTTCACATGTGTGAAGTATTTTTGCAAAACAGAGTACAGCCCTTAAAGAGCCTTTTTTTTTTTTTTTTTTTTTACAACAAGATTTTTTCACATGTGTGAAGTATTTTTGCAAAACAGAGTACAGCCCTTAAAAGAGCCTTTTTTTTTTTTTTAACAAGATTTCTTCTTATGTGAAGAATACCCTCTGAACACTAGTCCCAATTATTGTTATTTTTTTTTGCTAAGGTAGCTGTGAATTGGGTTCATTTCTGGAACTTTATTCAAGATAGCTTTTGGCCTCTTATAACTGTCAGTTTCATTGACAGTATAGTTAATGGCCTCTCTGACTAGAGGATTAGGATGAATCTTAGCTTTTTCATAGTATCTTTTAGCTAAGTCATACATCGTGTAATGGATAGAATTAATATTTAGCATGCTTCGGATAGCATGGTTTCAAGTTCTTCCATCAAGTCCAACCATATAACGTAGGGTTTTATTTTTTAATGAGGTAATCTTATTTTTCAGCTGTTTGTTGCAGTTACCCCAGATAGGACAGGCATAAGTAATAACAGGGCTGATACAGGCTTTCCATATCAAAGTTTTGTTTTTCCTGCTAAGCCTTTTATTTTTTATTATTGGCTGGAGACTTCCTCTGATCTTAAGAAATTTGGTCAGAGTTTCTTTAATATGCTTGTTCCAGTTTAGGTTGTGGTCCATAAAAAGTCCTAAATATTTAACATCATTTACCCAAGGTATTTTTTTTTTATATATATCTATTTCAAAGTCTGGATTGTGATTGCATTTAATCCTAGAAAATAGAATTGCTTGAGTTTTTTCAGTATTGATTTTGATTTTCCAATCTAAGAAATACTTCTCAAGTTTTTCAACATAATGTTGCAACATGAAAGTTGCTTGATTTTTATTTTTGGAAGTATAAGCGAGTGCAGTGTCATCAGCATAGAGAGCTGTAGTCAGATTCCTGTTATTATAGTTGGGAAAGTCTGACGTAAAGATAAAGTACAGCGTTGGCGCGAGTACACTGCCTTGCGGTACACCAGCTTCGATTTTTTTTTTTTTTAACGATTTTTTCCCATTGATTTTTACACAGAATGTTCTGTTAGTGAGGTATGATTTGATTATATGTATAATCCAGGGTGGGAAATAAAAATGCTGTTAGTTCAGTTCGAATAAGTCAAAAACACTAAGCTTCTGCACTTTCGACAAGCCAGTACTATTGACTGTGCTGTACTTGTAGTATTTAAATAAACTGATTAAAATCTCATCCACTTGAAGAAAGGGGCTATTTTGAAAACTGTCTTTAGTTGCAAGGGCCAGACGATGATTATGGTAGTGAACTGAAATTATTTGCGCATTTCTCTTTTAACTCTAGCGGCAACACCATCTTTGCAACCAATCATGGCACTTGTACCATCACTACCAAATCCAGTTAATTTCTGGAAACCACCACAGTTTTGAACTTCCTCCAATAGTGCTTCAAATATGGTTTCAGCTTTGCCATCTGGGATTTGTTTGTCTTTAAGAAATACAGTTGCTGGTTCTCCATCTTTCATATATTTAACTGCAGCAGCTAGGTGTTTACTATTGCTGATGCCTGTTGTTTCATCAGTCATTATGGAAAAGCAGGGACTTTCATTCACAGATTTTAAAATCTCATTCTTCTGAACAGTTGCCATAGAACTGAAAAATTCTGAAACTGTCCAGTAACTGCTGTATGAAGCATTCTTTGCTCTCTTGAGATGTGCAAGCACAGAGGATTGCAGTTCATCTATGCAGAAATCCAGAAATGGTTTAAAAACCGTTGTGTGGGGAATATTATGCTGAATTAAAAAAATTAAGCATTTCATAGCATATTCAACAGACTAAATCTTTAACCTGCTTTTTTAGCATCCTCTGGAATTGCTGTAGCAGTCTTCTGCAACTGATGTGTTGCTCCATCTGTATTTCAATTGTGTGATTATGCATTTCTGAGGATGAATGTTCTTTCACTTTGTCCAGTGGCACAGTTGAAATGCCTTTTGTTACCCAAGGTGAATTTTGATATGTTTTAGTTGCCAATAGGTGTTTTATGCATTATGTGCAAACTAACATTTCCTTACCACTTGTTTTCAGACATTTTAACCATGGGAAATGTTTTTTTCTATTTCTTTGTGAAACTCAGTCTTATGCCTGCTGTTTTTTGTAGTTTTCTCCTTTTGGGCAGTGGTTTCGGGCCCAGAAGGTGTGGCATCTTTTGTATCTAGAATGATGTTGGCAGTTACCGTCTCACCTGGCACCTTGGTGATATCAGGCATCCTTTCTTCCTTGGAACTGTTATCTGGGATGATGGAAAGGGTTTCAGATGTAACAGCACTTGCAAATGTGCTGAAATTTTCTTCATAAATCTCATCACAAGGCACTGCATGTAGTATTTCAGCATCATAATTGCAGTCTCATGTGGGATTGTGGTGGCACACCCTACTTGATAGATAGTCTTTATTTTTATCATCTGCTGGAATTGCTGTAGCAGCTACAGATGGATTATCTGGGTTTTCACCATCTTTGGAGCTGCTAAAATATGCTTCGTCAGGTTGCTGTTTAGCATTGTTACTCATTTCAGCTGGGGCATCATGCTGGAAGGTGTCTTTTACAGTCTGCAAATTATAGAAAAAAACAACAAAAAAAAACAGTTTAAGTGAAGAGGAAACACTTTTCATAAGTCAATTAATGCTAATACTTGTTAACATGTTCCAGCTTTATGAAAAATTTGATTCAGTATTTCAGGTTAATTTAAATACTAATTTATTCTCCAATCACAAAATTACAGGATATGCAGCCTGTAATATTTGTAGCCTTTTCAACATAAGCAATTTTATTTTTAGGATTTTTTTTTCACATAGTGTGACTGCCAGTGTTCATTGTAAATCGATTGAATGACTAAGAGGAAAAAAATTAATAAACACAAATCAGTAAAATTACTTACAACTAAGATTTTTTTCTTCTCGATTTTCTTGTGGCAAAATCTACTACTATATCATATGTCAATGTTCGACATTTGTTCAAAGTGACCAAGTCCTCCGAACATAAGCTACATATATACTCTTCCTCCTTTACAGCTATATCTGAATAGTGAATATTCCATAATTGCACTTTTTCATTAATTTTTGAACAAAATTGATCTGCAAGGCTTTTGAAATACTGTACCGAAACTTGTGTTGTCTGTATTGTTTTATAGATTCAGGTTCCATACACTTAAAGTTCAAAATAAGTTCTGTTGAGGAGGAAGGAAATCTGCAGTCCATTTGATTCACAAAAGATGAAATAAACCTTCACTTGACATTGTCATGTGTAAATTTTGGTATTACAAGGGTCAACTAATTTATTATTTTTGAACATGTTTTCTTTCAGCTCTGAAACAAAAACCCATCTCTTCTTGAATACTACAAGATGTTTGCAGTTCATGTAATCGGGACTTGGTTGATTCAACCATTCTTCTGATATGAGAAATTTCTAGATTTTCCACTTTGCACCTATGTATTTATGGGGGGAAGGGGATAACATCTAACTATAATACAGGACAGTAGGTACATCGCAGGAAAAAAACAAAAACAACTATGATTACAGGAAAATTTTTTGCTCTGTCCGACTTCCGTTTTCGGAAACTTTTTCTCTATTTTCAAGCTGAGACATAATCAGTTATCGAACAAAATTAGATTTTACAAAAATAGTAAACAAAGGGAAAACGCGCAAGAAAAAAAAATTGATTACAGGTGAAATCTGCCTTCCGTCTAACTGTTGTTTTCGAAAATTTTGAAATACAGACTACCGCCCCAGCTGCAAAACTCCCCCTCCCCACTCCGATCCCTCAGAATTCCCTTCAATTTTGCATCGCTCTCGAGAATGACGCAAATGATAACAAAGGCAGAATTCCTCGAATCCGCCGAAGAAACTCGTGTCTAAAGTTTACAAGGAAATTTCTGCTCTGTCGAACTTAAGTTTTCCGAAATTGTTGTCTAGTTTCAAACCGAAATACAAACATTTATGAAATAAATTGTTATCTTGCAACAATACTGGACAGAGGCAACTTCGTAAGAAAAAAAATACTGTTGCAAAAAAAATTTTCTCTTTCGTTTTTGAAACTTTTGAAAAATGGAATACCTTCCCCGGACGGAAAACTCCCCCAACTAATCCTCCAAAAATAAAAAATCTGTTTTTCATCAACACCGAGTATAACCCAAATAATGGCAAAAAAAGTGGAATTCCGCGAATCCGAGGAAGAATCTCATACCTGAATTTGTAACAGTCGGCGATATGCAAAATGAGCTGCTCATGCTGCTACGTACGGAAGCCGATTCATGTGTCCATAATTTGATTATATTCCTGACATGAACGATGTATTCAATTGCAATTTTTGGAACTCTGAAGAGGCCGTACCTAATGCACCTAATTTTATGAAGTATACGTTTTAAATGCTCGAATTTTGTGAGTGGTCCGAAAATGGACCCATTTTTTTTTTTAATTATTATTTTTAAAAAAATTTACGGCGGGAGAATTCCGCCAGCTCACTCTTAATTTTAAGCCCTGTTTAATGGGAAAATGTGTTGCAGGTTTGTTTTTTTCTTTGCCTCAATAATTCTCCCATGATTCCTTAAAAAAATTGGTCCAGAAACACTTGCTGTTTCAGTTAAGGTCATAAATTTTCTACCGTGACCACCGGAAAGAATCTGGAAGGTAACGCACAAACACACTTGGCTCACTGCCAAACCACCTGCACGCTTTAGGGCCGATTTTAAACGCTCTTGACTTGGGGAGTTTTCATTTTCACTCACAGTAATGCACTGCTACGCAGATTTAACACACTGGTTTTCAGAATCACGCCACAATGAGAACTATTGAAGGGAACAATTTAATTTTTTGTTGCATCATTTACTTAAAATAAACAAAATAGATCTCTCATTTCGAAATGAAACATTTCATCTTTCAGTGCATTCACAGTATATACTTTACAAAATAAAATAATAAACTCAAATAGAGCTTACCTTGTTCTGCTAGCTGAACATGTAGATCTTCGGATATTTGAAGCTTGCGTTTGCTCTTTCCCTCTCTTTCTCCCTTTCTTTTCGTTGTAGGCATTGCGTCCAATGTTCGTTTACAAACAAATACAATGGTCCGGAGTTCAGAGAAAAAACAACAAACAAACTATAAAAAAAACCCACCACAGCCAGAATTTCCGAGTCAGACACCAAAGAAAAGGCTCAGCTTTTTTTTTTTTTTTCTTTTAAATGATCATATGTAGAGGATTTTAGGAAGGGGGTGTCTGACCTCAGGTCTTAAACAACCCTTAGAAATAGGAAACTAGGAGATTTGGGCTAGAACGCCCGATAGGAAAGTGACATGGAAGCAAAGTAGAAGGAGGGGGAGGCACCCTTATTTATTACCCGGGGCCAGTACCCGGTTATGAAATGTTCCGCCTTTTGTACCACTGCGTCGGCAATTTCCACGTGATCTCGTTAACTGCAAGGTTTGTAGGTAATAACATGAATGTGTTCGTATCTGCCGCTGCAAACGTGGGCATGGAACGGAAGGGGCAATACGAGACTAAAGACAGGGTAAAAATTAGGGGAGGGCAGGTGGCCTTTTACCATCTAAAAACGGGGCAGGGCGGATTATAACAAAAAAAGACAGGGCGCTGCGCCCCAATAAAATGGCCTAGGGGGAACACTATTGTATATATATATTAAATATATTACATTTCAGATAACTGAATTTTGTTAAAAAAATAACTTTGCGTGAAATAATTTTTTGAAATAGAAATTGCAAATTCAAAACGAATTTTTAGACTGTTCTTTCTTCTGAAAAAAAACAAAAACAAAATGAGGAAATATAATGATAACTCCCTTAATTTTGAATATACCCTTACAGATTGATGTTATTCTAAAGTGATTCAAAATCATCATTATCACTGGGCAAACTTTCACTCACACTAACAACTAGCCATTTCAAGATTTCCTTACAGGCTGATGTTATCCTAAGGTGATTCAAAATGCACATCTGCAAATACTGAGGAACAAGCTGTCAATAAAGTTCGTCCTCAACTACCACACGAATTTGGAAAAAGATGTGGGGGATTCGTAATTCGTTGAGTTTTGCGGTTGTGTCGGTTTGTTTGGAAAAAAAGAAATGAATAATGTGAAGAGTTTCTAGTAATAAAACACATTTCGTTCTTCTGCGGGGCAAAGTCCGCAAGAAAAACAATCATGCCGCCGTTGTCACTGGACCACGAGTTGCGCGTTGTTGCTCTTTGAACGGGGCTTGAAAAGGTGATTTCCAACAGTGTAACTAACATTTTATAATTCACCCACAATCCCTTGTTAAAACAGCCCTGCCTCAACTGTAGTAGGAAAAGTTTTGGCTAAGATTAGCCTTCCTCCCATCACGCGGTGAAGTGCATATTCAACCGCGAACGAGAACTTAGGATGCGATTCTTATTGCATATTCTCATGATTTTTTCAATAATACTGCTGTTTAATGGTATGATTCGTGCAGATTTCATTTCAAAACAATATGATAATAAATGATATGATCATTCACGCCGATATCTGCTGTCTGATTCGGAAACTACTTGCATCAAAATCGAGGACTGATCATTCAGCCCATCGTGCTTTTAGCACAACACTCTCAAGCCCTATTCTAACCTCCTTGCACAGGCCGAATCGACCACACAGCACTAAAAGGGTTCTGCAACATCGAGGTTTAAACATCGATTAATTATTGGTGGCAAAACTTTGATGTTCAAAAACATCGAGATTTTTTTGCCATGTGCTGTTGCATTTTAACTGTTGCTTAGTACTAGTTAGGACTGGTTTCACTTCCTTTTACCTTTATTTCTGAATTATTATACTTTTGTAAATTGGCACTAAAAATAACTAATGGCCAAACTGGCGACCACTAAAATAAATTTAATCGCCATCTGGCGAGTGGCGAGTGAAATAATTTTCACACACACACGTGTGTGTGTGTGTGTTTGTTCTCTAAGAGAATTAATTGAAAGAACGAGGGAATATGAGCTCCCATTATGCACGGCTTTTATTGATTATGAAAAGGCCTTTGGTTCTTTAAAACCATCAGCAGTTACAATGGCTTTGAAATCCTGCAGTATTGAAAATGCCTACATTAGCATTATTAATAACATCTATGAAAATACAAGTGCGAAGGTGCGGCTATTTGAGGATATAGCACCAATAAAAATTGGAAAGGGAGTGAGACAAGGTTATACCATATCTCCTAGACTCTTCAATGCCACATTACAAAATGTCTTTCAATCATTGAACTGGGAAAACAAAAGGATAAAACTTAACGATGATTATTTAACTCACCTTCGTTTTGCTGATAACATAGTCATTTTTACAACTACCCCTTTGGAGCTGCAGAGTATAATCCAAGAACTTGCTGACAAGAGTAAAGAAGTGGGATTAAAAATGAACTTTCAGAAGACAAAACTGATGAAAAGTGCTTTTACAAGAAATGAAGATTTGTCAGTTGATAGGGAAAAGCTGGAGATAACCGATACCTACATTTATCTTGGACAGCAGATATCAAGTGAGGGTCACATTGATGAGTAAATTAATCGACGTTTAAAACTTGGCTGGAGAACTTTTGGAAGAAACAGTACAATTTTTAGGAGCAATATGCCATTATTTAGAATTAATTATCAACGTTTATTCACAATTAAATGCTTTATTAACATTGACTATATAGTTTCGCAGAGCGTTTGGCTCGGCATCATCAGGACGAATGGAGCGTAAATATTCAAATCATTGTGACATCATCAGAGTTCTGACGGTCACGAATTTTGATTAGTTGTTTCCACGCGCTTGAAAGAAATGGCATAGACGTCATGTCGTTGACAAGTCCTGAAGAATTCCGGTATATGTAGAAAGCTTCTAATACATTAAGCTTGTTAGTCGAATCAGGAATCTGATTCAGGTTCCTGATTCCACTATCGATGGACAGTCGAAATTTTAGATTGGATTCCAAGGGACAGGAAAAGACCTAGAAGAAGACCACATGAAAGATGGGTAGATGAAATTCGAAAGTATGCGAGAGTAACATGGAGGAGACTGGCACAAGACAGACCGTTGTGGAAGAGGCTTGGAGAGACCTTCGTCCAGCAGTGGATTGATAATGGTTGACAATGATGATGATGATGATGATTAATATATATATATATATATATACACTGGTGGAAGGTCAGGTGATGCGTAACATCACAGCTTCTCCTTGACAAATGTCAACCCTGCCTTCTCGTGGTACATCCTGTTCCCACTAAAGGGGCTCTGACGACCGCCAATAGCGGTATAACTATACCATCGAGATTAGAGGAAATGCTATCCCACACTCACCAACCCGCTTGGCCAGCGTGGTGAGTTATGGCCAAACCCCCCAAAATGACTCCACAACTTAAATCTTGGCCCTCAGTCTCTGGCAGCTGGAATGTACCTGGCCAAGGCAGCGGCCAGTGCGACATGAAGGCAGAGGGTGCTAAGAATTCCCGGAGGACCGGACTAGGCTGCCATCTGATGCTGACCTTGGCTACGTACAACGGACGCTCCCTATCTTCTGATTCAAGGCTTCTTGAATTGGAAGAGGAACTACAAAGGATCAAGTGGGACATCGTCGGGCTAAGTGAGGTAAGGAGAAAAGAAGATCTCATTGAACTGAAAAGTGGACATCTCTTCTACTATCATGGGACAGATACTGGCAGAACTAGTGGTGTTGGATTTATAATAAACAAGAAACTGAAGGATAAAGTTGTAGAAGTTGAAAGTTTCTCTGACAGAGCTGCACGACTTGTTATCCAACTCTCGAAAAGATACCAGGCTCAGATTATTCAAACTTATGCACCCACCACAAGTCATGCTGAAGAAGAAATTGAAGAATTTTATGAGGAAATTCGTGATCTAAATAATAAAGGTAAGCAGCACTTGAAGATAATTATGGGAGATTTCAATGCAAAATAGAGCAACAGCAACAGAATGAAACTTCAGTAGGTAAATTCGGTCACGGCAACAGAAACCAGCATGGAAATACTCTCGTAGAGTTTGCAGAGGCAGAATACTCTCGTAGAGTTTGCAGTGAAATACTCTCGTAGAGTTTGCAGAGGCAGGGTTTTTCATCTTGAACTCCTTTTTCAAGAAAAAGCCACACAGGAAATGGACATGGAGACATCCAAATGGGACGACAAGTGAAATTGATTTTATTATGTGTAACAAAAAATTCGTCATAGAAGACTGCAGTGTGCTAAACAAGTTCAACACAGGCAGTGACCATAGATTGGTGAGATGTAAGATGCACCTCAACACTAAACTCGAACGTAGCAAGCTCATAAGACAAACAAAATGTATTGACATAACCAACCTTAAAAAACACCATAATACCTTCAAGTTGGAACTGAAGAACAGGTTCTCTGCTTTAGAAGGCCTAACATCGGAAGAAGTGGATATTTCTGAAGTTAACAGAAAAGTAACCAAAGCTCTTATGGAAACAGCAACAAAATTAGCTGGGTCTAAGAACAAGTTGCATGTGAACAAATTATCAGGAAAAACCAAAATGTTGATGCAAAAAAAGAAGAGAGATGAGGACAACTAAAGAAGATGTGACTTCCAAAGTGGAATATATAGAGCTATGCAAGACAGTACGAAAAGTATCACTGAAGACGTAAGGAAATTCAACTGTGAACTAGTGAGGAAAGCAATTGAAAACAACCAAAGCCTAAAGATAGCAAAGGGACATCTCAGTAAGGGAAGAAAACAGATTATGGCACTGAGAAAAGAAGATGGTTCTGTAACAAGAAATAGAGGCGAAATTTTGACAAGAGTGAAAGATTTCTACTCCAAATTATATGAAAGGGATGATACATGTACTCCAGACATCATGAAAGGTACCAGTACCAGAGTTCTTCCAGTCCTTCCAGCAGAAGTTGCACATGCAATCAAGAACATGAAGCGAGGAAAAGCTCCAGGAGAAGATGGAATTACTGTAGACATCATACAAGAAGCAAGTGGAGAAATCGAAACAGTACTCGCCCAAATTTTCACTCGATGCCTTAATGAAGGGAAAATTCCTGAGGATTGGAACAACGCTACAATGATCTTGCTACATAAAAAAGGTGACATTGAGGATCTCAGGAACTACAGACCTATCAGCCTCCTATCAGTGGTTTATAAAATCTTCACTAAAGTTCTTTCACACCGCTTGAAGGTGACACTGGACATGGCTCAACCGAGAGAACAAGCTGGATTCAGGAGTGGCTACAGCACAATAGATCATATCCACGTACTGAGAGAACTAATTGAAAGAGCGACGGAATATGAGCTTCCATTGTGCATGGCTTTTATCGATTATGAAAAAGCCTTTGATTCGGTGAAACCATCAGCAGTTGCAATGGCTCTGAAATCCTGCGGTATTGAAGATGCATACATTAATATTATTAATAACATCTATGAAAATGCAAGTGCAAAGATTCGGCTGTTTGAAAATACAACACACATAAAAATTGGAAAAGGAGTGAGACAAGGTGACACCATATCTCCGAAGCTCTTTAATGCCACATTGGAAAATGTCTTTCAATCACTGAACTGGGAAAACAAAGGGATAAAGATTAATGGAGATTATCTAACCCACCTTCGTTTTGCTGATGACATAGTCATTTTTGCAACTACCCCATCAGAGCTACAGAGTATGATCCAGGAACTTGCTGACAAGAGTAAAGAAGTGGGATTAAAAATGAACTTTCAGAAGACAAAAGTGATGTACAATGCTTTTACAAGAAATGAAGATTTATCGATTGATGGAGAAAAGCTGGAGATAACAGACACGTACGTTTATCTTGGACAGCAGATATCAAGTGAGGGTTACATTGGTGAAGAAATTAATCGGCGTACAAAACTTGCCTGGAGAGCTTTTGGAAGAAACAGCATAATTTTCAAGAGCAATATGCCATTATGTCTTAAAAGAAAAGTGTTTGATCAATGCATCCTTCCAGTGCTTACGTATGGTGCAGAGACGTGGACCTTAGCTAAAAGAGACATACAAAGGCTGCAGACAACTCAAAGCAGCATGGAGAGGTGCATGCTTGGTGTAACCAGGAGAGATAAGAAGAGGAACACGTGGATCCGAAAAATGACAAGAGTGAAAGACATCATGATCAGAGTTAAATCCCTGAAATGGCAATGGGCTGGACATACTGCCAGAAGAACAGACCATCGATGGACAGCCGAAATTTTAGATTGGATTCCAAGGGACAGGAAAAGACCCAGAAGAAGACCACATGGAAGATGGGTGGATGAAATTCGAAAGTATGCGGGAGTGACATCTAGGAGACTGGCACAAGACAGACCGTTGTGGAGGAAACTTGGGGAGACCTTCGTCCAGCAGTGGATTGATAATGGTTGACAATGATGATGATGATGATGATACACTGGTGGAAAGTGAAAAAAGAACACCAAGAAGGAATTGGCGGACGATCATGAAATTTACTTATGCTAATGGGATCGAGTTTACGTAGTTGTGATGTTAATTTCGGGACCAACCGGTGAGCGCTTACGCCACAGCACGGCATAATATGCAAATTATCGTCGGTGGTATTTAAGGAGTTCGGCGAAGTGAATGTAATCAGTCGTCGGCGTACGGACACGTGCGAAGACCCTGAAGAAACTGCAATGCCTGGACATGGAAGACGTGTACGATTTCAGCAGTTCTCGGACTTTGAGCGAGGTCGTCTAGTCGGACTCCGCGAGGCCAGGTGGTCGTATCGTCGTTTTGCAGAGCGAATTGGACGGGAAGTATCGGTGGTGGTACGGTGGTGGCGTAGATGGTCCGAGGAACATTCCCACATGAGATGACGTGGAACCGGGAGTCACAGACGGACTGATGAGCGGACCGATCGACGCATAAGAAGAGCGGCGTTGTCAAGCAGATCATCCACTGCGACGCAAATCCGAGATGCCGTTGCACCTGAGGTGACTGTGCAAACAATCCGCAACTGTCAACTGGATGCAGGACTACGTGCACGTGTGCCTCTGGCATGTGTACCTCTGACTCCAGCCCACCATCAGGAACGGCTGCAGTGGTGTTGCCAACATCTGCACTGGAGAACACAATGGCGATCTGTCTTGTTCAGCAATGAAAGCAGATTCTGCTTGGGAGCCTCTGATGGTCGTATGCGTGTTCGCAGATGCACAGGGGAGCGTCTCCACCCTCCTTGCATCCGCCAGCGACACACAGGGCCTACTCCTGGTCTCCTGGTGCGGGGAGCAATCAGCTATCGCTCCTGTACACAACTAGTGTTTGTACCGGGTACGTTAAACAGCACCTCCTACATCAACAACATCATTCAGCCCGTTGTTGTGCCATTTGTAAGGTCGGTCCATCGTGGTGTTTTACAGCAAGATAACGCACGCCCACACACGGCACGTGCAAACGTAACATGCACTTCAGGGTGTGAGACAACTTCCATGGCCACCGGATTTGTCCCCCATTGAGCACGTGTGGGATTTTATGGGATAACGACTTATCTGGTCTCCACGGCCAGCCACGACCATCCCCGATTTACGCGTCCAGGTTGAGGATGCTTGGAACTCAATACCCCAAACTTACATCCAACATCTATACGACAGACTCCATGCTAGAACCCCGCACGGGGATAAATGGTTTTCCAGTTATTTGGGGAGCGGCGCCCCCACGGCCCGAGCTGACCTTGTGACTGGTCAACATCTGATGTCATGCCACAGCTTGTTTTTTTCTTATTTTGGTGCTGTTGGTGTTTGCAGGGACGGCTGTTCATCCAGCTGTTGGGGAGTCATGCCCCACGATCCCGAGCTGGTCTTGTGTCTCGCTTTTTCGTTTTTATTTATTTTCTCCACTGGCTAGTTGCCCGTGTTGTATACTTTACCTAATCGCTACCACGTTATGCACTAACACCCCGGTCTTGTGGTTTTGTTACCCTCCACCACTAACTGTATTATATTAACCGCTCAGTTCGTAGGTTGCTGAGATTCCGTTTAGGTTCCCTTCCAGGATTTGTCTTCTTTGGATTTCTTTTTTTCCTTTTAGCTGGTTTGGGTGCTAGACCTACCTGCATGTTTGCCGCGTGCGGAGGGCCCGTGAGGCGGAAATGGGATGTCTGGCGGCTGAGGTCGCAGGGAGACCGGATAAGTGCCTCCTGTGTACCAACACTCCTCTTCGACCCGGCTTCGCTGTAAACGGGAGGCTAGAGACTAACCCACCTCTAGTCAGAAGTCTTGTACCAAGTTGTGTACACGGCTTTAGCGGCTTTTGTCGTATAGCACGGCAGGGTGAGCCCGGGGGCTGTGGGATCATGCCAAAGGCGTTGGCATGACGGTACCCGGAGGCCGAAGTGTCCGCCGAGTGCGTGTGATCACAGCCAACGGACTATATCTGCAACGTATAAGCTCCAGAACTGTGTCCAGCGTCATTTTCTTGGCTTGCAGACCTCCAGTTCTCCCTTGTAGGGGCTCGGTGGTGGGTGGAGTAGTCTGCAGACGAATCTTCCTCCTTTTTTCCATGGGTAAAAAGAACAAAAACTCCAAATTTAAGTCAAATGACAAAATGATAGTTGACAACGACTGTCCTTCGTCTTCTCAACCTACCAAGTCTCATACCCTTAAACGGTCTTTAGACCTTGACCTGGACCAAGAATGTGGAACTTCTTCTTCGGCGGCTGTACAGGTCGCTCCGAAGCGTCGTCTCCCTCAATTGCTGTGACTACGCATGCTACTCACTTGCTTGTAGAATCCATCGATCCGCATGAGAGACTGTCCACCAGATCTCCTTTTTCATTTCTAAAGCTTTGGACGCTGCGGTTGGCCCCTTGAAGTCTGTGAGGAAGCTTCGCTCTGGGGACCTGCTTGTCCAAACTTGCAGTGTTTCTCAGAGTAACACTTTTCTGAACCTCACTAGTCTTCAAGGCATTCCTGTAAAAGTGACACCTCACCCGTTTCTTAATACCTCTCGGGGTGTTATTTCGGAGTTTGATCTCTTGCCATGCAGTGAAGACGAATTCGTGACTGAACTTGCTGATCAAGGTGTTATTGCTGCACATCGTATGATGTTCCGGCGTGATGGTTCCATGATTAAGTCAAAAATGTCATCTTGACTTTTAACTCCCCGAAAGTTCCGACCGAAATCAAGGCTGGCTACTTGGTCTGTGGAGTTCGCCCGTACATTCCCAGTCCTCTGCGCTGTTTCAGGTGCCAGAGGTACGGGCATTCACAACGTTTCTGTAAGAGTTCCGCTCGTTGCGCAAATTGTGGCTCCAGTGAACATGACGGGGAAGGTTGCACTTCTGCGGCCTGCTGTGTTAACTGCGGTGAGGCCCATGCAGCTTACTCCCGCAACTGTATGAAATGGAAGGACGAGATGGCGATCCAGCGCCTCAAGACCCTGGAAGGCCTCTCGTACCCTGCTGCCAAGGCCAAGTTGGGTATTCCCAACACCCGCCAGCGTACTTTTGCCGCAGTTGTTCAGTCTCAGCCACAACCCGTGCAGCCCTTTGTTCCGCGCCCTGTAGCTCTCGCAGCGTTTGCCAAGCGATCTACAGCTGACCAAGCGACACAGGTGTTTTTCCCCGAGCTCGCGATTTTTCGACTACCTGATTCTGGGCCTTCTCTTTGCAGCCGACCCTCTCTTCCAGTTTAAAGCAGAAAGCCTGCACGTGCGGACGACCCGGCCCTCAATCCGCAAAGGTGTGCAGTGTCCATCCAACTGTCTTGGCCTCAGCGAGGTCCCCACCCTCAACCAACATTATAGAGGAACATAGGGGAGGAGAGTGACAGTTCGTCCCCAGCCTCAAACAACATTGCAGAGGAACATGGGGGGAAGAGAGTGACAGTTCGTCCCCGCCCTCTGCCAGCATTGCAGAGGAGTGTGGGGGGAGGAGAGTGACTCATCCTTTGTGTAGTTGTGTTTAAAAAAAAAAAAAATATAATTATAATAGTAAATTAATAAATTTTTATATAAACCTAATTAACTACCTTGTCTTCACAGCTTTCATCATACTCTTTTTCAACTTTTACCAAGCCTGTCTGCTCTTAATCATTTTCCACGTTTTTAAAAATCTGTGGCTGATAGTTCTTTGTCTGGCGCTCTTTGGCCAAACCTGGCCCTTGCGCCAATAAAATCCAACAACCAACCAACCAACCAACCTATGTGTAGTTGTGTTCGAATTCGTAATGTGTTTTATCATTCTCATTCCTCAGTTTTACTTAATCGGCTTGTTTCTCACCATTGTACTATGTTTTTCATACTGTTTGTTTCATTGTCTTTTTGGCCCTCCCTTCGTACTCATGTTTCGGTTTTACTTGGTCGGCCAGATTTTGCGATTTTTGCCAATTTTTTTTTTTTTTTTTTTTTTTTTTTTGTCTTGTGTCTGGCGCTCTTTGGCCAACCATGGCCCTTGCGCCAATAAAATCTAACCAACCAACCAACCAACCAACCATGCTAGAATTGCACAGTGTGACGCAGTTCATGGCGATGCACTTCAGGGTGTGAGACAACTTCCATGGCCTGCACGTTCACCGGATTTGTCCCCCATTGAGCACGTGTGGGATTTTATGGGACAACGACTTATCCGGTCTCCACGGCCAGCCACGACCATCCCCGATTTACGCGTCCCAGGTTGAGGATGCTGGGAACTCAATACCCCAAACTTTTATCCAACATCTGTACGACAGACTCCATGCCAGAATTGCACAGTGTGACGCAGTTCATGGCGGTTCAACCTCGTACTAACCATGTTACATGGAAATGTTATTTTTCAGTTTACCAGCAAATACAGCTGTATTTTGCCATAATGTTTTGATCATGTTATCCTCTGTATTCCGTTATTATGCTGTATAAATTTCATTGGTATCAGACGTCTCCTTCTTGGTGTTCTTTTTTCACTTTCCGCCAGTGTATATAATTTTGAAAAGATAGTTGCTTTTAAATTTTTATTAAGATTGTACTAGGGTAGTTGAACTATATGTGAGGAGAAAAAATGTTAGAGGGCTTGAAAGCAGAAAAAAAAAGTATCACTGTGTACCTGAAAACTAAAAGTTTTGCGTATCATTCTGTGCAACATTCTTTCTTTTTCTTTTTTTCTTTTTTTCTTTTTTTACTTTATTGTGTTAGACTGAGTTTTTCTTTTGTTGTAATCTAGGTTGCTGCAGCACCATGGTGGCTGCCAGTGAAAGGAGCTGATTGGAGACATCCTGAAGGTATAGACTCTAACATAACAGAGAGGTAAATAATATGTTTATGATAGTAAAAATAAGTTTGGCATTTGCTATTGGATTTTGTTTTAAATATCATTTCAACTTAGATAAAAGTTCTGATGTTTTAAAAAAAGAAAGAGGTGAGGTGAGCAAGCCAACCTGACATTTATACTGGTGACTGGCTACAGACAATATCTTTCTAACACTAAAAAGACTAATGCATTTCAGCTGCTTCATCAACTGGGTGTCACTAATACTGTGCACTCCTGACCTGGTGTTTCATCATCCCAGGTAAGAAGAATAGTCTCATTGACCATACATGAGATTTTTCCGCGGATTCGCAGAATTCCGTTTCTTTTGTCTTCATTTGGGTCATACTCGATCAGTGCAAAACTGAAGAGAAATTTGGGGTGGGGGGTGTATTAGTTGGGGATGCCGTTTTTTTTTTTTTTTTTTTTGGTGAAGTATGGTTTTTGATCATTCAAAACTTACAAATACGGAAGCTAAACAGAGTGAAGATTTCCCCATAATCGTAATTTATTTTATTCGGAATGCTCCCCTGTCCAGTATTGTTGTTAAATGTAATTTTATTCCATAAATATTCTATTTCAGCTTGAAAAATTGGAGGAAAATTTTCCGAAAACAGAGTTAGATGGCATGAAAATTTCCCTGTAATCTCCAGGCACGAGATTCTTCCGAGAATTCGAGGAATTCCGCCATTTTCATCATAATTTCTGTGGTTCTTGAGATAGATGCATAACTGAACAGAAATTTTTGAGGGATTGGGGGGGGTCGTTTTTTGTCTGAAGACGTAATTCCAGCTTTTAAAGCTTTTGCAAATGGAAGTTAGACAGAGTGAAGATTTCTCCTGTAATCGTAATTTTTTTCTCGCATGATTTTTAGTCCATAAATATTTGTATTTCAGCTTGAAAATGGAGAAAAAATTTCTGAAAACAATAGATGGAAGGGGTGAATACTTCGCCCGTAATTGTATCCCCCTTCCAATGTTTCTCTGTCCCATGTTCTTTTTGTTAAATGTCAGTAATGTTACATTTCATGTGCTCAATTTTAATATTTAAATAAATAAACTTCAGTGAACAATTCTGTCTTGCTCATGCTGCATTATACAAAGTGTGACAAAGAATTTCTAAGACTGGGTGTGTAAAATGAAATAGAAACAAGAAATTATAATTTGTTTTGCTTTGTTATTCAAAATAAGTCCCTCCGGCTTCAATACACTTGTTACAGTGATTTAATAATGATTCGAATGCCTGTTCCAGTTCACTTTGCGGAATTGCCTCCAAAGCACGCGTCGAAGCTGTTTGTATGGTCGAAATATCATCAAAATAACACCCTTTTAACATCATTTTAAGTTTTGGGAATGAAGAAAAGTCGCAGGGTGCTAAATCAGGTGAATATGGTGGATAATTCAACACACAGACGTTATTTTTTGCCAAAAATCAACGAACAGGAAGTGAGGTGTGACTGGGTGCATTATCGTGCAACAAACACGAACTGTTTTCATCCCAATATTCTGGACGAATGCAACAAATTCTGCCCATCAAACGCCTCAAAACATTTAAATAAAACTCGCCAGTAATTGTTTGTCCACTTGGAACAAATTCTTTGTGGATAATACCCTTACTATCGAAGAATGTAATGAGCATTGTTTTGATTTTTAATGGAACTTTTTCTTGTTTTTTTTTGGCTTGTGGTGAGTTTTTTGACTTCCATTCCGCACTTTGTCGCTTTGTTTTAAGATCATATTGAAAACGCCATGTTTCATCACCTGTAACAATCGATTTTAAGAAGTTTGGATCAGTTTCAGTGGCTGAAATGTCTCTGCAATGTGCACTTCTCCTTGATTCCTTGATTTGTGCACTTCTCATTGGTTAACGTGTGTGGAACAAATTTAGCACTGACTTTTGTTTTGCCCAAATCTTCATGCAGGATGGTTCGAATCGTTTCTTTGTTGATGTTTAAAGACTCTTCCATCATTCTTAGTGACGCACATCGATTGTTTCCCACGAAATCACGCACCTTTTCAATAATCTCAGGTGTCCTAGATGAACTTGGTTTTCCGGTATGCTTATAATCTTCTAGCGTATCACTTCCGTCCAAAATACGTTTGTGCCACAGGAAAACATTTGATCTACTTAAACAAAACTCACCATAAACTTGTTTCATCATTTGGTACGTTTCCGAGGCACTTTTACTAAGTTTTGCGTTAAATTTAATAACAGCCCTTTGTTCCATCTTAATAATTCAACATGAAAAAATTTTTACTTCTCTAATGAACTGCCATTTCGTTGGAGTTACTTTAACAACTGGGCAGTACTTTTGGCAGAAAGCAAGCAGATGGTCACGGTTTATAACGCATTCGCGGTTACACTGGTGGCGCCACCGTAGGTTGAAATCTAGCGCCAGTCTTAAAAATTCTTTGACACACTGTGTATTCATACTTCCTCGCGGCACGTTCTTATTTTTCACCAAGTGAAAAATTTCAGCTTTTCTTTCATCGTTAGTCTCATGTATGATTGACACCCACACTACATCATTTAATTGTTTAATCATCTTATGAGTTATACTTTGCCCCTAGATTGTTTCTCTTCTTAGACCAGATGCTTCCATGTGTATCATGGTTCATACTAGAGCTGAGTTCTACATCATTTATTTGTTTGATCATCTTATGAGTTGTACTTTGTCCCTAGATTGCTTCTCTTCTTAGACCATATGCTTCCGTGTGTATCACGGTTCGTACTAAAGCTGAGTTCTACATCATTTAATTGTTTGATCATCTTAAGAGTTGTACTTTGCCCCTAGATTGTTTCTCTTCTTAGACCAGATGCTTCCATGTGTATCATGGTTCGTACTAGAGCTGAGTTCTACATCATTTAATTGTTTGATCATCTTAAGAGTTGTACTTTGCCCCTAGATTGTTTCTCTTCTTAGACCAGATGCTTCCATGTGTATCATGGTTCGTACTAGAGCTGAGTTCTACATCATTTAATTGTTTGATCATCTTAAGAGTTGTACTTTGCCCCTAGATTGTTTCTCTTCTTAGACCAGATGCTTCCATGTGTATCATGGTTCGTACTAGAGCTGAGTTCTACATCATTTAATTGTTTGATCATCTTAAGAGTTGTACTTTGCCCCTAGATTGTTTCTCTTCTTAGACCAGATGCTTCCATGTGTATCATGGTTCGTACTAGAGCTGAGTTCTACATCATTTAATTGTTTGATCATCTTAAGAGTTGTACTTTGCCCCTAGATTGTTTCTCTTCTTAGACCAGATGCTTCCATGTGTATCATGGTTCGTACTAGAGCTGAGTTCTACATCATTTAATTGTTTGATCATCTTAAGAGTTGTACTTTGCCCCTAGATTGTTTCTCTTCTTAGACCAGATGCTTCCATGTGTATCATGGTTCGTACTAGAGCTGAGTTCTACATCATTTAATTGTTTGATCATCTTAAGAGTTGTACTTTGCCCCTAGATTGTTTCTCTTCTTAGACCAGATGCTTCCATGTGTATCATGGTTCGTACTAGAGCTGAGTTCTACATCATTTAATTGTTTGATCATCTTAAGAGTTGTACTTTGCCCCTAGATTGTTTCTCTTCTTAGACCAGATGCTTCCATGTGTATCATGGTTCGTACTAGAGCTGAGTTCTACATCATTTAATTGTTTGATCATCTTAAGAGTTGTACTTTGCCCCTAGATTGTTTCTCTTCTTAGACCAGATGCTTCCATGTGTATCATGGTTCGTACTAGAGCTGAGTTCTACATCATTTAATTGTTTGATCATCTTAAGAGTTGTACTTTGCCCCTAGATTGTTTCTCTTCTTAGACCAGATGCTTCCATGTGTATCATGGTTCGTACTAGAGCTGAGTTCTACATCATTTAATTGTTTGATCATCTTAAGAGTTGTACTTTGCCCCTAGATTGTTTCTCTTCTTAGACCAGATGCTTCCATGTGTATCATGGTTCGTACTAGAGCTGAGTTCTACATCATTTAATTGTTTGATCATCTTAAGAGTTGTACTTTGCCCCTAGATTGTTTCTCTTCTTAGACCAGATGCTTCCATGTGTATCATGGTTCGTACTAGAGCTGAGTTCTACATCATTTAATTGTTTGATCATCTTAAGAGTTGTACTTTGCCCCTAGATTGTTTCTCTTCTTAGACCAGATGCTTCCATGTGTATCATGGTTCGTACTAGAGCTGAGTTCTACATCATTTAATTGTTTGATCATCTTAAGAGTTGTACTTTGCCCCTAGATTGTTTCTCTTCTTAGACCAGATGCTTCCATGTGTATCATGGTTCGTACTAGAGCTGAGTTCTACATCATTTAATTGTTTGATCATCTTAAGAGTTGTACTTTGCCCCTAGATTGTTTCTCTTCTTAGACCAGATGCTTCCATGTGTATCATGGTTCGTACTAGAGCTGAGTTCTACATCATTTAATTGTTTGATCATCTTAAGAGTTGTACTTTGCCCCTAGATTGTTTCTCTTCTTAGACCAGATGCTTCCATGTGTATCATGGTTCGTACTAGAGCTGAGTTCTACATCATTTAATTGTTTGATCATCTTAAGAGTTGTACTTTGCCCCTAGATTGTTTCTCTTCTTAGACCAGATGCTTCCATGTGTATCATGGTTCGTACTAGAGCTGAGTTCTACATCATTTAATTGTTTGATCATCTTAAGAGTTGTACTTTGCCCCTAGATTGTTTCTCTTCTTAGACCAGATGCTTCCATGTGTATCATGGTTCGTACTAGAGCTGAGTTCTACATCATTTAATTGTTTGATCATCTTAAGAGTTGTACTTTGCCCCTAGATTGTTTCTCTTCTTAGACCAGATGCTTCCATGTGTATCATGGTTCGTACTAGAGCTGAGTTCTACATCATTTAATTGTTTGATCATCTTAAGAGTTGTACTTTGCCCCTAGATTGTTTCTCTTCTTAGACCAGATGCTTCCATGTGTATCATGGTTCGTACTAGAGCTGAGTTCTACATCATTTAATTGTTTGATCATCTTAAGAGTTGTACTTTGCCCCTAGATTGTTTCTCTTCTTAGACCAGATGCTTCCATGTGTATCATGGTTCGTACTAGAGCTGAGTTCTACATCATTTAATTGTTTGATCATCTTAAGAGTTGTACTTTGCCCCTAGATTGTTTCTCTTCTTAGACCAGATGCTTCCATGTGTATCATGGTTCGTACTAGAGCTGAGTTCTACATCATTTAATTGTTTGATCATCTTAAGAGTTGTACTTTGCCCCTAGATTGTTTCTCTTCTTAGACCAGATGCTTCCATGTGTATCATGATGTTTCGTACTACTGAGTTCTACATCATTTAATTGTTTGATCATGAGTTGTACTTTGTAGATTGTTTCTGAGCTGAGTCTGAGTTCTACATCATTTAATTGTTTGATCATCTTAAGAGTTGTACTTTGCCCCTAGATTGTTTCTCTTCTTAGACCAGATGCTTCCATGTGTATCATGGTTCGTACTAGAGCTGAGTTCTACATCATTTAATTGTTTGATCATCTTAAGAGTTGTACTTTGCCCCTAGATTGTTTCTCTTCTTAGACCAGATGCTTCCATGTGTATCATGGTTCGTACTAGAGCTGAGTTCTACATCATTTAATTGTTTGATCATCTTAAGAGTTATACTTTGCCCCTAGATTGTTTCTCTTCTTAGACCAGATGCTTCCATGTGTATCATGGTTCGTACTAGAGCTGAGTTCTACATCATTTAATTGTTTGATCATCTTAAGAGTTGTACTTTGCCCCTAGATTGTTTCTCTTCTTAGACCTGATGCTTCCATGTGTATCATGGTTCGTACTAGAGCTGAGTTCTACATCATTTAATTGTTTGATCATATTAAGAGTTGTACTTTGCCCCTAGATTGTTTCTCTTCTTAGACCATATGCTTCCATGTGTATCACGGTTCGTACTAGAGCTGAGTTCTACATCATTTAATTGTTTGATCATCTTAAGAGTTGTACTTTGCCCCTAGATTGTTTCTCTTCTTAGACCAGATGCTTCCATGTGTATCATGGTTCGTACTAGAGCTGAGTTCTACATCATTTAATTGTTTGATCATCTTAAGAGTTGTACTTTGCCCCTAGATTGTTTCTCTTCTTAGACCAGATGCTTCCATGTGTATCATGGTTCGTACTAGAGCTGAGTTCTACATCATTTAATTGTTTGATCATCTTAAGAGTTGTACTTTGCCCCTAGATTGTTTCTCTTCTTAGACCTGATGCTTCCATGTGTATCATGTTTCGTACTAGAGCTGAGTTCTACATCATTTAATTGTTTGATCATCTTAAGAGTTGTACTTTGCCCCTAGATTGTTTCTCTTCTTAGACCAGATGCTTCCATGTGTATCATGGTTCGTACTAGAGCTGAGTTCTACATCATTTAATTGTTTGATCATCTTAAGAGTTGTACTTTGCCCCTAGATTGTTTCTCTTCTTAGACCAGATGCTTCCATGTGTATCATGGTTTGTACTAGAGCTGAGTTCTACATCATTTAATTGTTTGATCATCTTATGAGTTATACTTTGCCCCTAGATTGTTTCTCTTAGACCGGATGCTTCCATGTGTATCACGGTTCGTACTAGAGCTGAGTTCTACATCATTTATTTGTTTGATCATCTTATGAGTTGTACTTTGCCCCTAGATTGGTTCTCTTCTTAGACCATATGCTTCCATGTGTATCATTGTTTCGTACTAGAGCTGAGTTCTACATCATTTAATTGTTTGATCATCTTAAGAGTTGTACTTTGCCCCTAGATTGTTTCTCTTCTTAGACCAGATGCTTCCATGTGTATCATGGTTCGTACTAGAGCTGAGTTCTACATCATTTAATTGTTTGATCATCTTAAGAGTTATACTTTGCCCCTAGATTGTTTCTCTTCTTAGACCAGATGCTTCCATGTGTATCATGGTTCGTACTAGAGCTGAGTTCTACATCATTTAATTGTTTGATCATCTTAAGAGTTGTACTTTGCCCCTAGATTGTTTCTCTTCTTAGACCAGATGCTTCCATGTGTATCATGGTTCGTACTAGAGCTGAGTTCTACATCATTTAATTGTTTGATCATCTTAAGAGTTGTACTTTGCCCCTAGATTGTTTCTCTTCTTAGACCAGATGCTTCCATGTGTATCATGGTTCGTACTAGAGCTGAGTTCTACATCATTTAATTGTTTGATCATCTTAAGAGTTGTACTTTGCCCCTAGATTGTTTCTCTTCTTAGACCAGATGCTTCCATGTGTATCATGGTTTGTACTAGAGCTGAGTTCTACATCATTTAATTGTTTGATCATCTTATGAGTTATACTTTGCCCCTAGATTGTTTCTCTTCTTAGACCAGATGCTTCCATGTGTATCATGGTTCGTACTAGAGCTGAGTTCTACATCATTTAATTTGTTTGATCATCTTAAGAGTTGTACTTTGCCCCTAGATTGTTTCTCTTCTTAGACCATATGCTTCCATGTGTATCATGGTTTCGTACTAGAGCTGAGTTCTACATCATTTAATTGTTTGATCATCTTAAGAGTTGTACTTTGCCCCTAGATTGTTTCTCTTCTTAGACCAGATGCTTCCATGTGTATCATGGTTCGTACTAGAGCTGAGTTCTACATCATTTAATTGTTTGATCATCTTAAGAGTTGTACTTTGCCCCTAGATTGTTTCTCTTCTTAGACCAGATGCTTCCATGTGTATCATGGTTCGTACTAGAGCTGAGTTCTACATCATTTAATTGTTTGATCATCTTAAGAGTTGTACTTTTGCCCCTAGATTGTTTCTCTTCTTAGACCTGATGCTTCCATGTGTATCATGGTTCGTACTAGAGCTGAGTTCTACATCATTTAATTGTTTGATCATCTTAAGAGTTGTACTTTGCCCCTAGATTGTTTCTCTTCTTAGACCATATGCTTCCATGTGTATCACGGTTCGTACTAGAGCTGAGTTCTACATCATTTAATTGTTTGATCATCTTAAGAGTTGTACTTTGCCCCTAGATTGTTTCTCTTCTTAGACCAGATGCTTCCATGTGTATCATGGTTCGTACTAGAGCTGAGTTCTACATCATTTAATTGTTTGATCATCTTAAGAGTTGTACTTTGCCCCTAGATTGTTTCTCTTCTTAGACCAGATGCTTCCATGTGTATCATGGTTCGTACTAGAGCTGAGTTCTACATCATTTAATTGTTTGATCATCTTAAGAGTTGTACTTTGCCCCTAGATTGTTTCTCTTCTTAGACCAGATGCTTCCATGTGTATCATGGTTCGTACTAGAGCTGAGTTCTACATCATTTAATTGTTTGATCATCTTAAGAGTTGTACTTTGCCCCTAGATTGTTTCTCTTCTTAGACCAGATGCTTCCATGTGTATCATGGTTCGTACTAGAGCTGAGTTCTACATCATTTAATTGTTTGATCATCTTAAGAGTTGTACTTTGCCCCTAGATTGTTTCTCTTCTTAGACCAGATGCTTCCATGTGTATCATGGTTCGTACTAGAGCTGAGTTCTACATCATTTAATTGTTTGATCATCTTAAGAGTTGTACTTTGCCCCTAGATTGTTTCTCTTCTTAGACCAGATGCTTCCATGTGTATCATGTTTCGTACTAGAGCTGAGTTCTACATCATTTAATTGTTTGATCATCTTAAGAGTTGTACTTTGCCCCTAGATTGTTTCTCTTCTTAGACCAGATGCTTCCATGTGTATCATGGTTCGTACTAGAGCTGAGTTCTACATCATTTAATTGTTTGATCATCTTAAGAGTTGTACTTTGCCCCTAGATTGTTTCTCTTCTTAGACCAGATGCTTCCATGTGTATCATGGTTCGTACTAGAGCTGAGTTCTACATCATTTAATTGTTTGATCATCTTAAGAGTTGTACTTTGCCCCTAGATTGTTTCTCTTCTTAGACCAGATGCTTCCATGTGTATCATGGTTCGTACTAGAGCTGAGTTCTACATCATTTAATTGTTTGATCATCTTAAGAGTTGTACTTTGCCCCTAGATTGTTTCTCTTCTTAGACCAGATGCTTCCATGTGTATCATGGTTCGTACTAGAGCTGAGTTCTACATCATTTAATTGTTTGATCATCTTAAGAGTTGTACTTTGCCCCTAGATTGTTTCTCTTCTTAGACCAGATGCTTCCATGTGTATCATGGTTCGTACTAGAGCTGAGTTCTACATCATTTAATTGTTTGATCATCTTAAGAGTTGTACTTTGCCCCTAGATTGTTTCTCTTCTTAGACCAGATGCTTCCATGTGTATCATGGTTCATACTGGAGCTGAGTTCTACATCATTTAATTGTTTGATCATCTTAAGAGTTGTACTTTGCCCCTAGATTGTTTCTCTTCTTAGACCAGATGCTTCCATGTGTATCATGTTTCGTACTAGAGCTGAGTTCTACATCATTTAATTGTTTGATCATCTTAAGAGTTGTACTTTGCCCCTAGATTGTTCTCTTCTTCTTAGACCACTAGATGTCTACATCGATCATCTAAGAGTTTCCCCTAGTAGACCAGATGCTTCCATGTGTATCATGGTTCGTACTAGAGCTGTTCTGTATCATTTAATTGTTTGATCATCAAGAGTACTTGAGCTGACCAGATGCTTCTACATCATTTAATTATTGTTTGATCATCTTAAGAGTTGTACTTTGTACTCTTGATGCTTCCATGTGTATCATTGTTCGTACTAGAGCTGAGTTCTACATCATTTAATTGTTTGATCATCTTAAGAGTTGTACTTCTGCCCCTAGATTGTTTCTCTTCGTAGACCAGATGCTTCCATGTGTATCATGGTTCGTACTAGAGCTGAGTTCTACATCATTTAATTGTTTGATCATCTTAAGAGTTGTACTTTGCCCCTAGATTGTTTCTCTTCTTATACCAGATGCTTCCATGTGTATCATGGTTCATACTAGAGCTGAGTTCTACATCATTTAATTGTTTGATCATCTTAAGAGTTGTACTTTTCCTAGATTGTTTCTCTCTAGACCAGATGCTTCCATGTGATCATGGTTCCTGTACTAGAGCTGAGTTCTACATCATTTAATTGTTTGATCATCATAAGAGTTGTACTTTGCCCCTAAATTGTTTCTCTTCTTAGACCTGATGCTTCCATGTGTATCATGGTTCGTACTAGAGCTGAGTTCTACATCATTTAATTGTTTGATCATCTTAAGAGTTGTACTTTGCCCCTAGATTGTTTCTCTTTCTTAGACCAGATGCTTCCATGTGTATCATGGTTCATACTGGAGCTGAGTTCTACGTCATTTAAATGTTTGATCATCTTAAGAGTTGTACTTTGCCCCTAGATTGTTTCTCTTCTTAGACCAGATGCTTCCATGTGTATCATGTTTCTGTACTAGAGCTGAGTTCTACATCATTTAATTGTTTGATCATCTTAAGATTTGTACTTTGCCCCTAGATTGTTTCTCTTCTTAGACCAGATGCTTCCATGTGCATCATGGTTCGTACTAGAGCTGAGTTCTACATCATTTAATTGTTTGATCATCATAAGAGTTGTACTTTGCCCCTAGATTGTTTCTCTTCTTAGACTCTGATGCTTCCATGTGTATCATGGTTCGTACTAGAGCTGAGTTCTACATCATCTAATTGTTTGATCATCTTAAGAGTTGTACTTTGCCCCTAGATTGTTTTTCTTCTTAGACCAGATGCTTCCATGTGTATCATGGTTCATACTAGAGCTGAGTTCTACATCATTTAATTGTTTGATCATCTTAAGAGTTGTACTTTGCCCCTAGATTGTTTCTCTTCTTAGACCAGATGCTTCCATGTGTATCATGGTTCTGTACTAGAGCTGAGTTCTACATCATCTAATTGTTTGATCATCTTAAGAGTTGTACTTTGCCCCTAGATTGTTTTTCTTCTTAGACCAGATGCTTCCATGTGTATCATGGTTCATACTAGAGCTGAGTTCTACATCATTTAATTGTTTGATCATCTTAAGAGTTGTACTTTGCCCCTAGATTGTTTCTCTCTTCTCTAGACTCAGATGCTTCCATGTGTATCATGGTTCGTACTAGAGCTGAGTTCTACATCATTTAATTGTTTGATCATCATAAGAGTTGTACTTTGCCCCTAGTTTGTTTCTCTTTTTAGACCTGATGCTTCCATGTGTATCATGGTTCGTACTAGAGCTCAGTTCTACATCATTTAATTGTTTGATCATCTTAAGAGTTGTATTTTGCCCCTAGATTGTTTCTCTTCTTAGACCAGATGCTTCCATGTGTATCATGGTTCGTACTAGAGCTGAGCCCTTCTACATCATTTAATTGTTTGATCATCTTAAGAGTTGTACTTTGCCCCTCAGATTGTTTCTCTTCTTAGACCAGATGCTTCCATGTGTCATGGTTCGTACTAGAGCTGAGTTCTACATCATTTAATTGTTTGATCATCTTTAAGAGTTGTACTTTGCCCCTAGATTGTTTCTCTCTCAGACCAGATGCTTCCATGTGTATCATGGTTCGTACTAGAGCTGAGTTCATACATCATTTAATTGTTTGACATCATCTTAAGAGTTGTACTTTGCCCCTAGATTGTTTCTCTTTCTTAGACCAGATGCTTCCATGTGTATCATGTTTCGTACTAGAGCTGAGTTCTACATCATTTAATTGTTTGATCATCTTAAGAGTTGTACTTTGCCCCTAGATTGTTTCTCTTCTTAGACCAGATGCTTCCATGTGTATCATGGTTCGTACTAGAGCTGAGTTCTCTACATCATTTAATTGTTTGATCATCTTAAGAGTTGTACTTTGCCCTAGATTGTTTCTCTTCGTAGACCAGATGCTTCCATGTGTATCATGGTTCGTACTAGAGCTGAGTTCTACATCATTTAATTGTTTGATCATCTTAAGAGTTGTACTTTGCCCCTAGATTGTTTCTCTTCTTATACCAGATGCTTCCATGTGTATCATGGTTCATACTAGAGCTGAGTTCTACATCATTTAATTGTTTTTGATCATCTTAAGAGTTGTACTTTTCCCCTAGATTGTTTCTCTTCTTAGACCAGATGCTTCCATGTGTATCATGGTTCGTACTAGAGCTGAGTTCTACATCATTTAATTGTTTGATCATCATAAGAGTTGTACTTTGCCCCTAAATTGTTTCTCTCTTAGACCTGATGCTTCCATGTATCATGGTTCGTACTAGAGCTGAGTTCTACATCATTTAATTGTTTGATCATCTTAAGAGTTGTACTTTGCCCCTAGATTGTTTCTCTTCTAGACCAGATGCTTCCATGTGTATCATGGTTCATACTGGAGCTGAGTTCTTACGTCATTTAAATGTTTGATCATCTTAAGAGTTGTACTTTGCCCCTAGATTGTTTCTCTTCTTAGACCAGATGCTTCCATGTGTATCATGTTTCGTACTAGAGCTGAGTTCTACATCATTTAATTGTTTGATCATCTTAAGATTTGTACTTTGCCCCTAGATTGTTTCTCTTCTTAGACCAGATGCTTCCATGTGCATCATGGTTCGTACTAGAGCTGAGTTCTACATCATTTAATTGTTTGATCATCATAAGAGTTGTACTTTGCCCCTAGATTGTTTCTCTTCTTAGACCTGATGCTTCCATGTGTATCATGGTTCGTACTAGAGCTGAGTTCTACATCATCTAATTGTTTGATCATCTTAAGAGTTGTACTTTGCCCCTAGATTGTTTTTCTTCTTAGACCAGATGCTTCCATGTGTATCATGGTTCATACTAGAGCTGAGTTCTACATCATTTAATTGTTTGATCATCTTAAGAGTTGTACTTTGCCCCTAGATTGCTTTCTTCTCTTAGACCAGATGCTTCCATGTGTATCATGGTTCGTACTAGAGCTGAGTTCTACATCATCTAATTGTTTGATCATCTTAAGAGTTGTACTTTGCCCCTAGATTGTTTTTCTTCTTAGACCAGATGCTTCCATGTGTATCATGGTTCATACTAGAGCTGAGTTCTACATCATTTAATTGTTTGATCATCTTAAGAGTTGTACTTTGCCCCTAGATTGTTTCTCTTCTTAGACCAGATGCTTCCATGTGTATCATGGTTCGTACTAGAGCTGAGTTCTACATCATTTAATTGTTTGATCATCATAAGAGTTGTACTTTGCCCCTAGTTTGTTTCTCTTCTTAGACCTGATGCTTCCATGTGTATCATGGTTCGTACTAGAGCTCAGTTCTACATCATTTAATTGTTTGATCATCTTAAGAGTTGTATTTTGCCCCTAGATTGTTTCTCTTCTTAGACCAGATGCTTCCATGTGTATCATGGTTCGTACTAGAGCTGAGTTCTACATCATTTAATTGTTTGATCATCTTAAGAGTTGTACTTTGCCCCTAGATTGTTTCTCTTCTTAGACCAGATGCTTCCATGTGTCATGGTTCGTACTAGAGCTGAGTTCTACATCATTTAATTGTTTGATCATCTCAAGAGTTGTACTTTGCCCATTGATTGCTTCTCTTCTTAGACCAGATGCTTCCATGTGTATCATGGTTCGTACTAGAGCTGAGTTCTACATCATTTAATTGTTTGATCATCTTAAGAGTTGTACTTTGCCCCTAGATTGTTTCTCTTCTTAGACCAGATGCTTCCATGTGTATCATGGTTCGTACTAGAGCTGAGTTCTACATCATTTAATTGTTTGATCATCTTAAGAGTTGTACTTTGCCCCTAGATTGTTTCTCTTCTTAGACCAGATGCTTCCATGTGTATCCTGGTTCGTACTAGAGCTGAGTTCTACATCATTTAATTGTTTGATCATCTTAAGAGTTGTACTTTGCCCCTAGATTGTTTCTCTTCTTAGACCAGATGCTTCCATGTGTATCATGGTTCGTACTAGAGCTGAGTTCGGGCTCAATTTTCGGAGCCCGAGCCTAAATTTTATATTGCAAGTTAGAGCCCGGGCCCGAACGAGCCCGAAAATTGCCAAACCTGTTCAACCATTAATAAAAAAACATCTTTTTCCCACTTCCACTCTCTCCTCCTCCTGCAATATGGGGAGTGGAAAAGGGACCTCTATCTATTTTTACAGTGTAACTGCACAATTTTTTTTTACTGTTCGTTTCCACCGGAAGTATTTCGGGCGGGCGGGTATCCAAAATGATCAGACGGTGCTGCAATTGTATGTTGCTCAAATAATGCTAATATTATCATGCCATATTATGCTGCAATATGTACGTTGCTAAATAGAATTAGCAGGGAGCTACTGCGTGAAGATAGGGAGTAAATTATTGTCGGCATGCTATCAACTATCCAATACTCATAGTTCTTGGAAAAGCTTTTTTTCTCTGCAGAAACACACTAATGCACGGCCTGTGACATTTTCTACCCAAGCCCAGAATTAATAGCCATCTCGAATGCCCACTACCCAACCACAACCAGTTACCGAAGAATTCCCTTTACCAACTATAAAGTGTCTTATTTGCTAAATAATATAAAATCACATTTATATATAAAAAAAAATTCTCTTGCTCTCCCTCTCTCTCTAAGAGCCCGAGCCCGAACCGCAGTAAATATTCTACCACCCACCTCAGCTCTAGTTCGTACACTCCTTGAAAACCTTGAAAAGTCCTTGAATAAAAAAGTTCATTTTCAAGTCCTTGAAAGTACTTGAAAAAGTTTAAGGCTCTGTAAATAGTACTTGATTTTTTTAAATTAATGATATGAAAAAGCATATGTTAAATAATTGTTTGTGCTAAAAACATGTATAGGAGATTTCTGCATAGTTGTAATAAAAACACCAAGCTGATCAACTAGCCCAGAGCTTGCATTCAACCCAGGGAAGTGTGTGGACAGCTGGTGCCTTGGCTATGATATCACTACAGAGTAAAGCATCAGCCATGTGTGTAAAATAAGTGGAATGATGTATTCACAAATTGTGATGGGCTTCTGTTTACTGGGGTTAGGGATGCGTTCTTGCTGGAGGGTGGAACTTCGAAGAATTGCTTGTGCTTCATGCGTGGACCCTTTGTCTACTGGCTGCATCAAAGTCATGCATCAAAAATAAAAAGTTAAAGCAAACAATAAGTGTCATACCAGCAGATGAATACGAAAATGATGTACCCCTTCAAAATATTCCACAAAATAAATTTATTTCAAAAAACACCAAAATGGAGGGGCAATTCAAAGTTAATAAAGCAAACCAGCAGGGGGCAATATGTAACATGCAGGTCATTGAAGATTTGCGCACTCCAGCTAAGATTAATGATCTTAACTTACTAATACCTACCTACTGACTGACAGACAGTACATACATATGATAATTCGGGTTTAAAAAGTCCTTGAAAAGTGCTTGAATTTATTTTGCTTGGAAAGAGTACGAACCTTGTGTATGATAGATCTACATGGGCATTGATGTTGCAGTTATAATTCTTGATCTTCTTGATTATTTCTTTCTAGTGTTCACCAACCATATACTTGGTTAGCGATCGCTGACAATTGCATTTAATCAGGAAGACCATGTTCTGTATTGGAAGTACTGAAAGAAATATTGACACAAGAGTAACTGAACATATGAAGGATTGGCAACAGCAATGCAATTGAATGACCCTAATTCAATATTGTTGAATAAAATGAAGAAATATCAGATCTTGACAGCTGAGGCCATCATAATCAAGAAGACCAAGCATTATAACTACAAAATCAGTGGACATGTAGATCTATCACATACACTATATTGACAAAAGTCACCGGACACCCCTTCAAACGCAAATGAACGGATCTGCTGCGTTGTTAAGATGCGCTGTACAGCTGCAAACGGTATAAAAACAAGCCTGCAGCTCACCGTGATCATATCGCACTGTTAGGTTGAGTGAAAATGTCGTGGCAGGAGAGAACTGACATTGAGAAAGGAAAGATTGTTGGGTGTTATATTAGTGGGTTGTCCATAAGAGAAACTGAGAGGCATTTAAACATACCCAAGTCAACTGTTTTGGATGTACTGAATAAGTGGAAGACACATGGCGTGGCTGAAGCAGCAAAACGTATTGGCAGACCAAAGAAAACCAGTGATAGAGAAAGTCGAAGCCTCAGGAGAGTCGTTACAGCTAATTGACGAGTACTGCACAAGACCTCAGTGTACAGGTGAGTAATAATGCTGGAACATCGGTATGTCCATGTACCATTCGCAGAGAACTTCATTACATGGGTTACCATGGTCGTGCGGTGGTTCATAAGCCTTTCATCTCCACTTGGAATGCTACTTGTTGTTTAGCATGGTGTAAAGAACATTTATCGTGAACCGTAGATGTGGAAACAGGTCCTATTTACTGATGAATCCAGATACACAATCCATCAGTCTGATTGCCATGTGTGGGTATGGCAGCAGGGGGGGGTGCTATTTACAACAGTGTACTGTTCCTATGGTCAAGTTTGGAGCTGGCAATGTACTCGTGTGGGGGGTGTTTCGTGGTATGGTCCCGGCCCATTGGTTATCGTGGACAAACCTGTTAACCACCACCATCATCATCATTGTCAACCATTACCAATCCACTGCTGGACAAAGGTCTCCCCAAGTTTCCTCCACAACGGTCTGTCTTGTGCCAGTCTCCTCCATGTCACTCCCGCATACTTTCGAATTTCATCCACCCATCTTCCATGTGGTCTTCTTCTGGGTCTTTTCCTGTCCCTTGGAATCCAATCTAAAATTTCGGCTGTCCATCGATGGTCTGTTCTTCTGGCAGTATGTCCAGCCCATTGCCATTTCAGGGATTTAACTCTGATCATGATGTCTTTCACTCTTGTCATTTTTCGGATCCACGTGTTCCTCTTCTTATCTCTCCTGGTTACACCAAGCATGCACCTCTCCATGCTGCTTTGAGTTGTCTGCAGCCTTTGTATGTCTCTTTTAGCTAAGGTCCACGTCTCTGCACCATACGTAAGCACTGGAAGGATGCATTGATCAAACACTTTTCTTTTAAGACATAATGGCATATTGCTCTTGAAAATTATGCTGTTTCTTCCAAAAGCTCTCCAGGCAAGTTTTGTACGCCGATTAATTTCTTCACCAATGTGACCCTCACTTGATATCTGCTGTCCAAGATAAACGTACGTGTCTGTTATCTCCAGCTTTTCTCCATCAATCGATAAATCTTCATTTCTTGTAAAAGCATTGAACATCACTTTTGTCTTCTGAAAGTTCATTTTTAATCCCACTTCTTTACTCTTGTCAGCAAGTTCCTGGATCATACTCTGTAGCTCTGATGGGGTAGTTGCAAAAATGACTATGTCATCAGCAAAACGAAGGTGGGTTAGATAATCTCCATTAACCTTTATCCCTTTGTTTTCCCAGTTCAGTGATTGAAAGACATTTTCCAATGTGGCATTAAAGAGCTTCGGAGATATGGTGTCACCTTGTCTCACTCCTTTTCCAATTTTTATGTGTGTTGTATTTTCAAACAGCCGAATCTTTGCACTTGCATTTTCATAGATGTTACTAATAATATTAATGTATGCATCTTCAATACCGCAGGATTTCAGAGCCATTGCAACTGCTGATGGTTTCACCGAATCAAAGGCTTTTTCATAATCGATGAAAGCAATGCACAATGGAAGTTCATATTCCCTCGCTCTTTCAATTAGTTCTCTCAGTACGTGGATATGATCTATTGTGCTGTAGCCACTCCTGAATCCAGCTTGTTCTCTCGGTTGAGCCATGTCCAGTGTCACCTTCAAGCGGTGTGAAAGAACTTTAGTGAAGATTTTATAAACCACTGATAGGAGGCTGATAGGTCTGTAGTTCCTGAGATCCTCAATGTCACCTTTTTTATGTAGCAAGATCATTGTAGCGTTGTTCCAATCCTCAGGAATTTTCCCTTCATTAAGGCATCGAGTGAAAATTTGGGCGAGTACTGTTTAAATTTCTCCACTTGCTTCTTGTATGATGTTTATAGTAATTCCATCTTCTCCTAGAGCTTTCCCCCGCTTCATGTTCTTGATTGCATGTGCAACTTCTGCTGGAAGGACTGGAAGGACTCTGGTACTGGTACCTTTCATGATGTCTGGAGTACATGTATCATCCCTTTCATATAATTTGGAGTAGAAATCTTTCACTCTTGTCAAAATTTCGCCTCTATTTCTTGTTACAGAACCATCTTCTTTTCTCAGTGCCATAATCTGTTTTTTTCCCTTACTGAGATATCCCTTTGCTATCTTTAGGCTTTGGTTGTTTTCAATTGCCTTCCTTACTAGTTCACAGTTGAATTTCCTTACGTCTTCAGTGATACTTTTTCGTACTGTCTTGCATAGCTCTATATATTCCACTTTGGAAGTCACATATCTACTTCTATATTCTGGGCAATTATGCCCTACCAACTCTGTGGCAATACTATGGAATCGAGTCTTGTTGCTACCAGCAGGATAATGCACCGAGCCATAAAGCAAGGACTGTTATGGCGTGGTTTGACGCTAATTCCGTATCGTGTGTGGACTGGCCAGCACAGAGCCCTGATCTTAATCCCATAGAGCACCTATGAGAAGAATTAGAGTGCCACATAAGGAGTTTGGAACCAAGGCCTACTACAAAGCAACAGTTAGCGGCAGCATTATGTACTGAATGGAAGCGCAAACCTATCGCTGTGTTCCAAAACCATGTCGAAAGCATGTCTCGAAGAGTCAGTGCATGCATTAAGGTCAAAGGTGGACCAACACCGTTCTAATGTATGTCAATAAATGCTATGTTGCATTTCTCTTCTTGGTGGCTGGTGACTTTTGTCAATACAGTGTACATGCAAGCATCTGGTCAAGGAAGAGAAATGATCTAGGATCAAAATAAAATAAAACTCACAAGATGATCGAACAATGAAATGGCATTGGGTGTCAGTGAGAGTGTATTCTCCTTACCCAGGATGATGAAACAGCAGGTAAGGAGTACACAGTATCAGTGACACCCAACTGATGAAAATGGCTGTGCTATGCAGCTGAAATGTATTAGTCTTTTTGACTGATGGAAAATCAGCTTTTTTTAGCATTTTTTAATTTAACAGACAAATATACCTTGGAATCCTGTTTTATTTTTTGTACTTTGTAACTTTTTTACCTTACAACAATAATTTATATCATCAGCTGTGTATCAACTTGTACAACCCAAGTCAACAAGGTAGCATCAATATGGACTTGACACAACTTAAGTTACATGATAGTAAGGAACCTTTTATTGCTCTATATGTTTAACAGAATATTTTAATTAATTTATTTTAAAGCAGAGGAGGGAAAGATAAATAATAAATAACCCCAAGGGGTATTGAATATTAACTGTAGCTACTGCGTGTATACACATGAAGAACAGTAACTCAGTGAATAGGATTATACGTATAATAATGAAACGCCTATAGCGTATTAAATCCATTTGTTTTTGTGGCATAGTCAGCACAAAGATTTGCCAAGCTTTTGCACTCCACTGGGAGGCTTTTTCAAGGCAATGGTAGACACAAAAATGCAGAGCATTGGAACATGTAAAGAACGAAGATGATTTTTGAAAATAACGCAAGGGACATCACGAGCATATTACATGAATTTTTATCACATAATTATACAGTGCGCCATGATGTGTTTCCATCTTTTAATAACACATGCCAAACCATGGGTAGTTTCGTAGAGACTATATCATTGCATGCCACTTTGCTGGATAGGATTTCCACTGTTTCCCTAATGGCAGTCTCTTTGAAATTCGTGTAAGGGGCAATTCTTCTAATATTATTCCATACAGGAGCAGCCGAGCAATGCATGACTTCTCTGGCAAGAGCTGTATTCTGCATGTCCTGGTTCACACTTCGTACGTGTTCTTTACATCTAGTGTCCAAGGATCGGTTTCTTTAGGTGCTTGAATTAATTCCCGCTGTTGCCCAATAGAGCACAGCAGTGGTACGCTGTGACCTCCCTTGCAAACGCACGTACCGTCCGTAGTCTGGGCGAAGCAGTGTGTGACACATTATCGGAGGGCACAGAACATGAGTTTGTATCGCATTCACGATGTCGAGTTTTGTACCAAAAAAGGGGCATTTGCGGGAAGCATTACTCTTCTGCTTTCATCTCAAGAAATCTGGAGCGGAAATACATCGTTTGCTAGTGCAGGCCTATGGGGAACGTGCCCTATTGGAAACAACATACAGAAAGTGGTTCTGACGCTTCAAAGCCAACGAATATGACGTGAAGGACAAAGAGCGCCCTGGGCAACTGAAAAAGTTCAAAGATGGCTCATTGGAGGCCTTATTGGATGAGGATTCATGTCAGATGCTCCAGGAGTTGTCTAAAATACTACGGGTCAATGGTTAGCAAACGTTTAAAGGCAATGGGAATGATCCAGAAGCTCGGAAACTGGATCCCACATGACAAGGTTATTCTTCTCCAAGACAACGCTAGACCTCATGTCGCCAAATCCGTGAAGTAACTCTTGGAGACACTTGGCTGGGACTTCTTACCCCACCCGCCTTATTCCCCGGACATTGCTCCCTCGGACTTTCATTTGTTCCGGTCGCTACGACATGGCCTGTCAGAGCAGCACTTCCTTTCTTTCGCGGATATCCCAAAATGGCTCGATGAATGGTTCGCCTCGAAAGAACCTGCATTTTTCTACCGTGGAATCCATTTGTTACCCAAATGGTAGGAAAGGGTGGTAGCTGCAAACGGACACTACTTTGAATAGACTATCCTATATCATTCTGTGGCAAAAAACAGCGGGAATTAATTCAAACACCTAATATATCTTTTCTGTGTTGTCAGGATATACCAACGGTATAGCGTACACACCCGCCTTTTCTTTCTCACACTGTCTCTCCTTGCAGCTTGATACTATATGTGATAACGGGGTCAGGGACTTTATTGCTATTAATATGTTGTATTTGCGTAATAAATTCTTTAACCAACATGTAAAGACTGGGATATATGTGATGGAACCTGCGTATCTCATTGCCCTACTAGGTGATTTTGCTATTGCTGATATTATACGATTTCTCACAGTCCTATGTACCCTGTCTATATCATCCTTCGTATATCCAGCCTTTAGACCTTTACTATAAATATTATCAATTTTTTTATTATTTAGCTACTCAGACTACCTAAATAATAAAGAAATTGATCTAAAGGCTGGATATAAGAAGGATGACATAGACAGAATACATAAGACTGTAAGAAATTCTATGTCAGCAATAACAAAATCGCCTAGTAAGATGATGAGATACACAGGATCCATCACATATGTCCCAGGCTTTTACATATTGGTTAAATAATTTATTACTTAATACAATATATTAATAGCAATGAAGTTCCCAACCCCATTATCACCTATAATATCAAGTTGCAAGGAGAGACAGTGTGAGAAAGAAACGGTGGGTGTGTACGCCATACCTTTCGTATATCCTGACAACACAGAATATCATCATCATCATCATTGTCAACCATTATCAATCCACTGCTGGACGAAGGTCTCCCCAAGTTTCCTCCACAACGGTCTGTCTTGTGCCAGTCTCCTCCATGTCACCCCCGCATACTTTCGAATTTCATCCACCCATCTCCCATGTGGTCTTCTTCTGGGTCTTTTCCTGTCCCTTGGAATCCAATCAAAATTTCGGCTGTCCATCGATGATCTGTCCTTCTGGCAGTATGTCCAGCCCATTGCCATTTCAGGGATTTAACTCTGATCATGATGTCTTCCACTCTTGTCATTTTTCGGATCCACGAGTTCCTCTTCTTATCTCTCCTGATTACACCAAGCATGCACCTCTCCATGCTGCTTTGAGTTGTCTGCAGCCTTTGTATGTCTCTTTTAGTTAAGGTCCACGTCTCTGCACCATACGTAAGCACTGGAAGGATGCATTGATCAAACACTTTTCTTTTAAGACATAATGGCATATTGCTCTTGAAAATTATGCTGTTTCTTCCAAAAGCTCTCCAGGCAAGTTTTGTACGCCGATTAATTTCTTCATCAATGTGACCCTCACTTGATATCTGCTGTCCAAGATAAACATACGTGTCTGTTATCTCCAGCTTTTCTCCTTCAATCGATAAATCTTCATTTCTTGTAAAAGCATTGTACATCACTTTTGTCTTCTGAAAGTTCATTTTTAATCCCACTTCTTTACTCTTGTCAGCAAGTTCCTGGATCATACTCTGCAGCTCTGATGGGGTAGTTGCAAAAATGACTACGTCATCAGCAAAACGAAGGTGGGTTAGATAATCTCCATTAATCTTTATCCCCTTGTTTTCCCAGCTCAGCGACTGAAAAACACCCTCCAATGTGGCATTAAAGAGCTTCGGAGATATGGTGTCACCTTGTCTCACTCCCTTTCCAATTTTTACGTGTGTTGTATTTTCAAACAGCCTAATCTTTGCACTTGCATTTTCATAGATGTTATTAATAATATTAATGTATGCATCTTCAATACCGCAGGTTTTCAGAGCCATTGCAACTGCTGATGGTTTCACCGAATCAAAGGCTTTTTCATAATCGATAAAAGCCATGCACAATGGAAGTTCATATTCCCTCGCTCTTTCAATTAGTTCTCTCAGCACGTGGATATGATCTATTGTGCTGTAGCCACTCCTGAATCCAGCTTGTTCTCTCGGTTGAGCCATGTCCAGTGTTACCTTCAAGCGGTGTGAAAGAACTTTAGTGAAGATTTTATAAACTACTGATAGGAGGCTGATAGGTCTGTAGTTTCCGAGATTCTCAATGTCACCTTTCTTATGTAGCAGGATCATTGTAGCGGTGTTCCAATCCTCAGGAATCTTTCCTTCATTAAGGCATCGAGTGAAAATTTGGGCGAGTACTGTTTCGATTTCTTCTCCACTTGCTTCTTGTATGATGTCTACAGTAATTCCATCTTCTCCTGGAGCTTTTCCTCGCTTCATGTTCTTGATTGCATGTGCAACTTCTGCTGGAAGGACTGGAGGAACTCTGGTACTGGTATCTGTCATGATGTCTGGAGTGCATATATCATCCCTTTCATATAATTTGGAGTAGAAATCTTTTACTCTTGTCAAAATTTCGCCTCTATTTCTTGTTACAGAACCATCTTCTTTTCTCAGTGCCATAATCTGTTTTTTTCCCTTACTGAGATGTCCCTTTGCTATCTTTAGGCTTTGGTTGTTTTCAATTGCTTTTCTCACTAGTTCACAGTTGAATTTTCTTACGTCTTCAGTGATACTTTTTCTTACTGTCTTGCATAGCTCTATATATTCCACTTTGGAAGTCACATCTTCTTTAGTTGTCCTCATCTCTCTTCTTTTTTGCATCAACATTTTGGTTTTTCCTGATAATTTGTTCACATGCAACTTGTTCTTAGACCCAGCTAATTTTGTTGCTGTTTCCATAAGAGCTTTGGTTACTTTTCTGTTAACTTCAGAGATGTCCACTTCTTCCGATGTTAGGCCTTCTAAAGCAGAGAACCTGTTCTTCAGTTCTAACTTGAAGGTATTATGGTGTTTTTTAAGGTTGGTTATGTCAATAGATTTTGTTTGTCTTATGAGCTTGCCACGTTCAAGTTTAGTGTTGAGGTGCATCTTACATCTCACCAATCTATGGTCACTACCTGTGTTGAACTTGTTCAGCACACTGCAGTCTTCTATGACGAATTTTTTGTTACACATAATAAAATCAATTTCACTTGTCGTCCCATTTGGATGTCTCCATGTCCATTTCCTGTGTGGCTTTTTCTTGAAGAAGGAGTTCAAGATGAAAAACCCTTCTGCCTCTGCAAACTCAACGAGAGTATTTCCACGCTGGTTTCTGTTGCCGTGACCGAATTTACCTACTGAAGTTTCATTCTGTTGCCGTTGCCCTATTTTTGCATTGAAATCTCCCATAATTATTTTCAAGTGCTGCTTACCTTTATTATTTAGATGACAAATTTCCTCATAGAATTCTTCAATTTCTTCTTCAGGATGACTTGTGGTGGGTGCATAAGTTTGAATAATCTGAGCCTGGTATCTTTTCGAGAGTTGGATAACAAGTCGTGCAGCTCTGTCAGAGGAACTTTCAACTTCTACAACTTTATCCTTCAGTTTCCCGCACGGGGATAACTGGTTTTCCAGTTATTTGGGGAGCGGCGCCCCCACGGCCCGAGCTGACCTTGTGACTGGTCGACATCTGAGGTCATGCCACCGCTTGTTTTTTTATTTTGGTGCTGATGGTGTATGCAGGGACGGCTGTTCATCCAGCTGTTGGGGAGTCGCGGCCCCACGATCCCGAGCTGGTCTTGTGTCTCGCTTTTTGTTTTTGTTTATTTTCTCCACTGGCTAGTTGCCCGTGTTGTATCCTCTACCTAATCGCTACCACGTTATGTACTAACACCCCGGTCTTGTGGTTTTGTTACCCTCCACCACTAACTGTTTTATATTAACCGCTCAGTTCGTAGGTTGCTGAGATTCCGTTTAGGTTCCCTTCCAGGATTTGTCTTCTTTAGATTTCTTTTTTTTCCTTTTAGCTGGTTTGGGTGCTAGACCTACCTGCATGTTTGCCGCGTGCGGAGACCCGTGAGGCGGAAATGGGATGTCTGGCGGCTGAGGTCGCAGGAGACCGGATAAGTGCCTCCTGTGTACCAACACTCCTCTTCGACCCCGGCTTCGCTGTAAACGGGAGGCTAGAGACTAACCCACCTCTAGTCAGAAGTCTTGTACCAAGTTGTGTGCAGGGCTTTAGCGGCTTTTTTGTCGTATAGCACGGCAGGGTGAGCCCGGGGCTGTGGGATCATGCCAAAGGCGTTGGCATGACGGTACCCGGAGGCCGAAGTGTCCGCCGAGTGCGTGTGATCACAGCCAACGGACTATATCTGCAACGTATAAGCTCCAGAACTGTGTCCAGCGTCATTTTCTTGGCTTGCAGACCTCCAGTTCTCCCTTGTAGGGCTCGGTGGTGGGTGGAGTAGTCTGCAGACGAATTCTTCTCCTTTTTTTCATGGGTAAACCCAAAAACAAACGCTCCAAATTCAAATCACCTGAGCAAATGATCGTTGACAACGACTGTCCTTCGTCTTCTCAACCTACCAAGTCTCATACCCTTAAAAGATCTTTAGACCATGATCTGGACCAAGAATGTGGAACCCTCTTCTTCGGCAGCTGTACCAGTCGCTCCGAAGCGTCGTCTCCCCTCGATTGTTGTGAATACGCATGCTACATACTTAGTTGTAGAATCCATCGATCCGAATGAGAGACTGTCCACCAGATCTCCATTCTTCATTTCTAAAGCTTTGGACGCTGCAGTTGGCCCTTTGAAGTCTGTGAGGAAGCTTCGCTCTGGGGACCTGCTTGTCCAAACTTGCAGTGTTTCTCAGAGTAACACTTTTCTGCACCTCACTAGTCTTCAAGGCATTCCTGTCAAAGTGACACCTCACCCGTTTCTTAACACCTCTCGGGGGTGTTATTTCGGAGTTTGATCTCTTGCCATGCAGTGAAGAAGAATTGGTGACTGAACTTGCAGATCAAGGTGTTATTGCTGCACGCCGTATGATGTTTCGGCGCGATGGTTCTTTGATTAAGTCTAAAAATGTGATCTTGACTTTTAACTCCCCGAAAGTTCCAACCGAAATCAAGGCTGGCTACTTGGTCTGTGGAGTTCGCCCGTACATTCCCAGTCCTCTGCGCTGTTTCAGATGCCAGAGGTACGGGCATTCACAACGTTTCTGTAAGAGTTCCGCTCGTTGCGCTAATTGTGGCTCCAGTGAACATGACGGGGAAGGTTGCACTTCTGCGGCCTGCTGTGTTAACTGTGGTGAGGCCCATGCAGCTTACTCCCGCAACTGTATGAAATGGAAGGACGAGATGGCTATCCAGCGCCTCAAGACCCTGGAGGGCCTCTCGTACCCTGCTGCCAAGGCCAAGTTGGGTATACCCACCACCCGACAGCGTACTTTTGCCGCAGTTGTTAAGTCTCTGCCACAACCCGTGCAGCCCTTTGTTCCGCGCCCTGTAGCTCTCGCCGCCCTTGCCAAGCGATCTACAGCTGACCAAGCGACACAGGTGTTTTTCCCCGAGCTCGAAATTTTTCGAATACCTGATTCTGGGCCTTCTCTTTTGCTGCCGACCGTATCTTCCAGTTTCCAGCAGAAAGCCTGCACGTGCGGAAGACCCGGCCCTCAATCCGCAAAGGTGTGCAGTGTCCATCCAACTGTCTCTGCCTCAGCGAGGTCCCCACCCTCAACCAACATTATAGAGGAACATAGGGGGAGGAGAGTGACAGTTCGTCCCCAGCCTCAAACAACATTGCAGAGGAACATGGGGGGGAGGAGAGTGACAGTTCGTCCCCGCCCTCTGCCAGCATTGCAGAGGAGTGTGGGGGGAGGAGAGTGACTCATCCTTTGTGTAGTTGTGTTTAAAAAAATATATATATATCATCATCATCATCATCATCAACCATTATCAATCCACTGCTGGACGAAGGTCTCCCCAAGTTTCCTCCACAACGGTCTGTCTTGTGCCAGTCTCCTCCATGTCACCCCTGCATACTTTCGAATTTCATCCACCCATCTCCCATGTGGTCTTCTTCTGGGTCTTTTCCTGTCCCTTGGAATCCAATCTAAAATTTCGGCTGTCCATCGATGATCTGTCCTTCTGGCAGTATGTCCAGCCCATTGCCATTTCAGGGATTTAACTCTGATCATGATGTCTTCCACTCTTGTCATTTTTCGGATCCACGAGTTCCTCTTCTTATCTCTCCTGGTTACACCAAGCATGCACCTCTCCATGCTTCTTTGAGTTGTCTGCAGCCTTTGTATGTCTCTTTTAGTTAAGGTCCACGTCTCCGCACCATACGTAAGCACTGGAAGGATGCATTGATCAAACACTTTTCTTTTAAGACATAATGGCATATTGCTCTTGAAAATTATGCTGTTTCTTCCTTGCCTGGAGAGCTTTTGGAAGAAACAGCATATATATATATATGTATATATATATAATTATAATAGTAAATTAATAAATTTTTATATAAACCTAAATAACTACCTTGTCTTCACAGCTTTCATCATACTCTTTTTCAACTTTTACCAAGCCTGTCTGCTCTTAATCATTTTCCACGTTTTTAAAAATCTGTGGCTGATAGTTCTTTGTCTGGCGCTCTTTGGCCAAACCTGGCCCTTGCGCCAATAAAATCCACCAACCAACCAACCAACCAACTATCCTTCAGTTTCTTGTTTATTATAAATCCAACACCACTAGTTCTGCCAGTATCTGTCCCACGATAGTAGAAGAGATGTCCACTTTTCAGTTCGATGAGATCTTCTCCTTTTCTCCTTACCTCACTTAGCCCCACGATGTCCCACTTGATCCTTTGTAGTTCCTCTTCCAATTCAAGAAGCCTTGAATCAGAAGATAGGGAGCATCCATTGTAAGTAGCCAAGGTCAGCATCAGATGGCAGCCTAGTCCGGTCCTCCGGGGATTCTTAGCACCCTCTGCCTTCATGTCGCACTGGCCGCTGCCTTGGCCAGGTACATTCCAGCTGCCGGAGACTGAGGGCCAAGATTTAAGTTGTGGAATCATTTTGGAGGGGTTTGGCCATAACTCACCACGCTGGCCAAGCGGGTTGGTGAGTGTGGGATAGAATTTCCTCTAATCCCGATGGTATAGTTATACCGCTATTGGCGGTCGTCAGAGCCCCTTTAGTGGGAACAGGATGCACCACGAGAAGGCGGGGTTGACATTTGTCAAGGAGAGGCTGTGATGTTACGCATCACCTGACCTTACATCCCACACAGAATATATATAATAATATATAGGAATGACGAAGCGATCCTTGGACACTAGATGTAAAGAACACGTACGAAGTGTGAACCAGGGCTTGCAGAATACAGCCCTCGCCAGAGAAGCCATGACTTCATCGGCAGCTGCTATATGGAATAGTATTAGAATAATTGCTCCTTACACAAACTTTAAAGAGACTGCCATCAGGGAAATCAGGGAAACAGTGGAAATCCTATCCAGCAAAGTGGCATGCAATGATTGTGTAGCCTCTACTGAACTACCAATGGTTTGGCATGCGTTATTAAAAGATGGAAACACATCACGACGCACTGTATAATTACGTGATAAAAATTCATGTAATATGCTCGTGATGCCACCCATGTTATTTTCAAAAATCATCTTCGTTCTTCACATGTTCCAATTCTCCGCATTTTTGTGTCTACCATTGCCTTGAAAAAGCCTCCCCGTGGAGTGCGAAAACTTGGCGAATCTTTGTACTGACTACACCTCAAAAATAAACGGATTTAATACCTTCAAATTGGAACTGAAGAACAGATTCTCTGCTTTAGAAGGCCTAACATTGGACGAAGTGGATATTTCTGAAGTTAACAGAAAAGTAACCAAAGCTCTTATGGAAACAGCAACAAAATTAGCTGGGTCTAAGAACAAATTGTATGTGAACAAATTATCAGGAAAAACCAAAATGTTGATGCAAAAAAGAAGAGAGATGAGGACAACTAAAGAAGATGTGACTTCCAAAGTGGAATATATAGAGCTATGCAAGACAGTACGAAAAAGTATCACTGAAGACGTAAGGAAATTCAACTGTGAACTAGTAAGGAAAGCAATTGAAAACAACCAAAGCCTAAAGATAGCAAAGGGACATCTCAGTAAGGGAAAAAAACAGATTATGGCACTGAGAAAAGAAGATGGTTCTGTAACAAGAAATAGAGGCGAAATTTTGACAAGAGTGAAAGATTTCTACTCCAAATTATATGAAAGGGATGATACATGTACTCCAGACATCATGAAAGGTACCAGTACCAGAGTTCTTCCAGTCCTTCCAGCAGAAGTTGCACATGCAATCAAGAACATGAAGCGGGGAAAAGCTCCAGGAGAAGATGGAATTACTGTAGACATCATACAAGAAGCAAGTGGAGAAATCGAAACAGTACTCGCCCAAATTTTCACTCGATGCCTTAATGAAGGAAAAATTCCTGAGGATTGGAACAACGCTACAATGATCTTGCTACATAAAAAAGGTGACATTGAGAATCTCAGGAACTACAGACCTATCAGCCTCCTATCAGTGGTTTATAAAATCTTCACTAAAGTTCTTTCACACCGCTTGAAGGTGACACTGGACATGGCTCAACCGAGAGAACAAGCTGGATTCAGGAGTGGCTACAGCACAATAGATCATATCCACGTACTGAGAGAACTAATTGAAAAAGCGAGGGAATATGAACTTCCATTGTGCATGGCTTTTATCGATTATGAAAAAGCCTTTGATTCGGTGAAACCATTAGCAGTTGCAATGGCTCTGAAATCCTGCGGTATTGAAGATGCATACATTAATATTATTAATAACATCTATGAAAATGCAAGTGCAAAGATTCGGCTGTTTGAAAATACAACACACATAAAAATTGGAAAAGGAGTGAGACAAGGTGACACCATATCTCCGAAGCTCTTTAATGCCACATTGGAAAATGTCTTTCAATCACTGAACTGGGAAAACAAAGGGATGAAGATTAATGGAGATTATCTAACCCACCTTCGTTTTGCTGATGACATAGTCATTTTTGCAACTACCCCATCAGAGCTACAGAGCATGATCCAGGAACTTGCTGACAAGAGTAAAGAAGTGGGATTAAAAATGAACTTTCAGAAGACAAAAGTGATGTTCAATGCTTTTACAAGAAATGAAGATTTATCGATTGATGGAGAAAAGCTGGAGATAACAGACACATACGTTTATCTTGGACAGCAGATATCAAGTGAGGGTCACATTGGTGAAGAAATTAATCGGCGTACAAAACTTGCCTGGAGAGCTTTTGGAAGAAACAGCATAATTTTCAAGAGCAATATGCCATTATGTCTTAAAAGAAAAGTGTTTGATCAATGCATCCTTCCATTGCTTACGTATGGTGCAGAGACGTGGACCTTAGCTAAAAGAGACATACAAAGGCTGCAGACAACTCAAAGCAGCATGGAGAGGTGCATGCTTGGTGTAACCAGGAGAGATAAGAAGAGGAACACGTGGATCCGAAAAATGACAAGAGTGGAAGACATCATGATCAGAGTTAAATCCCTGAAATGGCAATGGGCTGGACATACTGCCAGAAGAACAGACCATCGATGGACAGCCGAAATTTTAGATTGGATTCCAAGGGACAGGAAAAGACCCAGAAGAAGACCATATGGAAGATGGGTGGATGAAATTCGAAAGTATGCGTTAGTGACATGGGGGAGACTGGCACAAGACAGACCGTTGTGGAGGAAACTTGGGGAGACCTTCGTCCTGCAGTGGATTGATAATGGTTGACAATGATGATGATGATGATGATGATGCGTTTCATTATTATTCAGCTCTGGTGTATTTAAAATAAAGTTAGGGTTATATGTTCTGAAACTTTGTTTCCATAAAACTACTAGTAAGGAACTGTATATTTCCAGAATAAATCTTGAGAAATTATTGAAAGTGAGTGTGCTTTGCTAGTCCTGTGCCCATTGGTATTGCATGACCAAAAATAGAGGGGGGCATGAATTAATGTAAACTGATGTTTTCCTTGGGGGCACAAATAAATGTAAACTGATGTTTTTCTTTTGGGAGTAAGCCATTCTTGGAAACAGTTTCTCCATAAATGTCATAAAATTTGGGTTTCCTAAGTGCACAAATATTTATTTTTTTTATGCATTACTCTTCAGTCACTGCTGATAATGACCGACAAAGAACAGTCCAGCTTATTTTTTGCAAGATGCTAAGTTTTCTGAAAATAAAGTCCTGTCTTTCTTTACACATTCTTTTAAATATTATATATCGTTTTGCTGATGCATAAATAATATCATATAATGGATTCTCTACATTGATAGTACTTTATCATGATTTTACTTCCTCTCAAAAATGAATCACAGTCAATTATAAAAGTGAGCATAACAGTGCATGTACAAAGCTCTTGGTTCTTTCTGTTTGAACTTTGTAGCAACTCCACTAAACATCCTATTCATATTTGCTGCCCCATTGTAGGATTGACCTCGCATTTCCTAAAGTTGGGGGCACATGTCCTCCTTGCTTAGCCTATGCATATGCCATTTGTTAAATATTTACTTTAGATCAGACTTTGTTACTTTTTCATAGCCTTCTTTTTCTCACTTGAATTCTACCTGGATCTGTTTCACTGCATTCATCTGTCAGAGATTTAATTTAGATCGATCCTTGTTACATTTTCGTAGCCTTCTGTTTGTCACCTTAATTGTACTCCTGGATTACTTCGTGGCATTCGTCGTCGCTCAAAAATTTAATTTAGATCGATCTTCGTTACTTTTTCATAGCTTTCTTTTCTTCACTTTAATTCTACTTGGATCTGTTTCACAGCATTCGCCATCTGTCAGAGATTTAATTTAGATCGATCTTTGTTGCTTTTTCATAGCCTTCTGTTTTATCACCTTAATTCCACCTGGATCTATTTCATGTCATTTGTCAAAGATATACGGGTAATTTAGATTGATCTTCATTACTTTTTCGTAGACTTCTTTTTCTCACCTTAATTGTACCCACACCTACTTCACAACATTTGTCATCTGTCAGAGATTTAGTTCAGATTGATCTTCGTTACTTTTTCATAGTCTTCTGTGTATCCACTTAATTTTACTGGGATCTATTTCATGTCATCACATTTCAGCTGAAAAATAGAGAAAAAAGTTTCTGAAAACGGAAGTTGGTCAAAGCGAAGATTTCTCTCTTAATTATAATGTTTTTTTCTGCAATGTTCTCATTATCCTGTGTTGTTAAATGTTACTTTCCTCCAAAAATGTTTGCATTTAAGCTTGATAAGGGAGAAGAAAATTTTCGAAACTGGAAGTGAAGAAGTTGGAAAATTTGTAAGAATTGATGCCTCGTGTTCAAAGCTCAGGTACCCCCCCCACTTTCAAAACTTTGCCTTACGCCAGTCACATTTACAAAATACCTACATTAGTACCTGTTTTTGCTAAGCAAAAGAAATCCAAAGAGGATTTTTCTCTTTTGCGAAATGATGTTGAAGATGTTTTGGCATCCCATTACTTTGGAGCAGAAAATGAACCCGCATCTCCCAATTTCTGTTCTAGCATGCTATCTGTTACACAACCCAGGATAAGGAAGTTCCAAGCAACTGAAGCTAAGCAGATGTAGCTTAGAAATACGAGAACAGTTCAGATTTGCACTGGTCGAAGCTATTCCATGCTTCTTCATAGCCTCACCACAACCTTTTCTCACGTCTGAGGTCAGATGCAGGTAACAAGTTCCAGTGCTTCAGAGAACATAATAGATAAGTGGGAAACAATTTTCCTTGAATAAATAATTGTGGGAAACGATTTTCCTTGAATAAATAATTGTGGGAAACAATTTTCCTTGAATAAATCATTGTGGGAAACAAATTTCCTTGAAGAAATCATTGTGGGAAACAAATTTCCTTCAATAAATAATTGTGGGAAACGATTTTCCTTGAAGAAATAATTGTGGAAAACGATTTTCCTTGAATAAATAATTGTGGGAAACGATTTTCCTTGAATAAATAATTGTGGGAAATGATTTTCCTTGAAAAAATAATTGTGGGAAACGAATTTCCTTGAAGAAATAATTGTGAAAAATGATTTTCCTTGAAGAAGAATAGTTATTTCTTCAAGGAAATTCATCTCCCACTTAAGCATGATGCTCTCTGAAACACTGGAACTTGCCTACATCTGACCCTGGATGTGAGAAAAGGTCGTGGTGACACTACAGTGAAGCACGGAGTAGCTTCGACCAGTGCAAATCTGAACAGTTCTCAGATTTCTAAGCTACATCTGCTTAGCTTCAGTTGCTTGGAACTTTCTTGTCCTGGGTTGTGTAATGGGTAACATGCTGGAACAGAAATTGGGGGATGCGGGTTCGTTTCCCGCTCTAGGGCAATGTAATTTTCAAGTTTTCTGAAGGAATGACTACATGGAAAACTGTGAGAGTGCTGCACATTTGTGCCAAAGAATACGTTTAAAATTTAATACAGGTAGGATATCGTTTGCGCAACTGAGGGGGCACATATAGAAGTGTATGAGTTTGTATCATAAAATACTTTAGATGTTTATCTTTCAAATGCAGCAAATCTTGTGTGTGAGTGTGTGTAGTTATTTTTTCAAATGATTTTCTAAAAATAGGGCAAGACTTTTTTGTACCGCCATGTATATTTATATTTTTATATCTGATTTTAAATCTTTATTTATCACAGAAGTTTAAGTAAATTTTATGTGTCATGCAGTGTTAAATTGAATTTCAGAATGGATCATCCAGTTGTCCACGTGTCATGGAATGATGCTGTAGCTTATTGTGAATGGGAAGGTAAACGTCTTCCAACTGAAGCTGAGTGGGAATATGCTTGCCAAGGTGGATTGGACGATAGGTAAGATATCAAATCTGCCTTTTCTCAGAGTGTTTCATTTGCTACTTTACCCGGCATTTTTTGCAATAACTGAAAGAGGAATGAAGACATCATAACAAAATTTGAACTGGACTTACCTTAAGCTGTGAGAAAGGAGATGGCATCATAACGTTTTGGAAATGGTCACCATTTGCATCCAAGCAGAGCTGAACACGACGCTCGATATTTTGGAAGGTTTGGGTCAGCATGTCCACAGGAATTGCCTGAATTTCTTGAATGATGTTGGATTTCAATGCGGCGATGGATTGTGGATTATTGCCATAAACTCTACCTTTCAGATAGCCCCAGAGAAAGTAATCGAGCGGCGTCAAATCTGGCGACCGCAGAGGCCAAAGTCCCTTCGAAATGACTCTGTTCTCAAAAACTGACTCAATTGCGGCCATGCTGGCACAAGAAGTATGGTATGTTGCTCCATCCTACTGGAAATATCCAATGGATAATTCCTCATCGTCCAACTGATTCACGAAGGTCTGAAAATTTCCCACGTAAGCTGCTGTCAAGATGGTTGTTTTGAAGAAGATCGGCCCAAAATTGCGCCGCTGTAACATTTCACACCAAACACGGATCTTTGCTGGGTATAGGGGTTCTTCGTGTGTCGTGTGGGGATTGTCAGTTGCCCCAAAACGGGAATTTCCAGAAAGATGAAACCAGGCCTCGTCTGTGAACCAACAATAATCCAGTATGCCAGGATTTGGCTGCAGGAATGTGTAAAACCACTGACAATATGCCCCTCTTTTCACATGGTCTGGCGTTTTCAATGCGTGAACAACGCTTACATGATATGGGTGAAGGTTACCTTTTTTCGCAGCTCTGTAACAAGTGCTTGTGGATAAGCCGGTTTCCTGTGACAGATGTCGTAGGGACTTTTTGGGAGACAGCAATAACCGCTGCCTTACATTCTCGACCGTTTCTTCCGGCATTTGTTGTCGACCTCCTCCATGCGCGTCACACAAACTTCCCGTTGTTTCCAATTTCCATGACATGGCCAAAATGCAGGGCTTTGATGGTGGTTTCTGACCTCCAAACCTCTTAACGAATTATTTTTGACACGACATCAACGATTTAGTTTGCCAGTACGTCTGCACAATATACAGTCACTCTTCTAGAGTATACTGATCTATTTCAACATTTTCTATTTTTCAACAACACACACACAACCGTACTGTTCCACGAGCCACAAAACAGCGACCGTACTGTGTCGGCAGACTCAGTAAACTGACAGACGCCCGCTCGTCCGGTAGGCGATGAGGAGTTGCGATACACTAGTGTCGCCCCTTCTTTCTGACCATGCCCACGATGCCGGCGCAACCACACGTCACTTCCATTTGCTTTCTCACAGCCTAAGGTAAGTCCAGTTCAAATTTCGTTACAATATTCCTCTTCCAGTTATTGCAAAAACACCGGGTAAAGTACAGAGTAAAACACCATGTATTAGAGAGAAATTGTGTAGTCATAGTGTGAATAATACCAAGGTTGAAAAAATTTTCAATTAGAGCATGGGTAAATTGTCATCCTCGAGGAATGGTGAGGATTTTTGTATTACACTCATTGGTTTTTAGGGTAATTATGTGGACTGGTTCCCCAGTCTCTTGTTTTCTTTCCTTCAAATGTTTACTTGTGCTGCTAAAAATATTAAAAAAATATCAGAATTATTGACTTACCAATTTGATATGCCTGAATTGTGAGTATTTACTGTTCAACCCATAGCATCAATCACATCAGAAGATTACATTTCCCCAAAGGGGAATTGAACCCATATCTCCTGATTTCCCTTCGGTCATGCTAATTGGGTTGTCAGATAAGTTCGTTCGTTTTTTCCCAGTTATTGGAATCCTTATTTTTCCTGAAAATGTTTTCACAAATCAGTCAGTAATATGTTTTTCATTGTTCACGATCGCTTGCCAACGTTCAACTAGGTTGTCAATGCCTCCATGGTAGAAATCCCAGGGTTTTGACTCGAAGAAGTCACTGGGCCACCGTTTCAGCTCAGAGTCATCACCAAGCTATGCGCCTTGCAGACTGTTGGGGAGCAACTGGAAAAGGTGATAATCTGAGGGTGCTAGATCAGGTGAACACAGTGGGTGTGGTAGAACTTCCCGACCGAGACCTTAAATAACAGTTTTGGTCAGGTTGGCGACGCGGGAGGGGGTAGGGGGTGAACGTTGTCATGTTGAAGAAGCACAATGAGCTTACGGTTGGGTCATTTCAGCTGAATTGCCTCGTTGAGCTGGTGCATTTGCTGAACGTAAAGCTGTGCAGGGGTGTAGAATATGTCCGAACGCGCGAACAGGGTTCAGGGGAAATAAAGGCAGCTCTGGAAAAAAATTTGCCCTGGGGTAAAATAATATTAGAAATAATAAAACGAAAAATTGACTTATTAACAATGAATATAACGTGAAAAATAAAAGTAATTTACTTCACGATAATCAGGTAATCATTTTGAAAAATGTGTCGTTATGAATACAAGAGTATTTTTTGTTTTTTTTATTGGAGGTTTAACGACCACCGTGAGCAACTCAATGGGCTATAAGCAGTCGCCCGTCCCTAATTTAGGGTCACTGGCTCCAGGGAAGGGAGAGAGCCAGTGGCGTAAGACAAACACAACATCCATGCCCGACCGGGATTCGAACCCGGACCCCTTACGGACGAATGATCAGAGGCCAGCGCCTTAGACCACTGCGCCACCGGGGCGGCATACAAGAGGTTATGAGGGCTGTGACGTACTGCAAACTGCCGCTCGCAAACGATTCACCGAGCCTAAACTACTTTACTAATGCCAAGGCGGAGACAGCATGGGGTGAGTAACAAGAACAATGCAACCACTAGTCACGCTAATAAACTTTCCAAAAGTAATGAGCCGCTCCGGTGGCACAGTGGTCTAAGCGATGGCTTCTGATCATTCGTCCAAAATGGGTCCGGGTTCGAATCCTGGTGAGGCGTGAATGTTGTGTTTGTCTGATGTCGCTGGCTCTCACCCTTCCCTGGAACCAGTGGCCCTAAATTAAGGATGGGCGACTGCTTATAGCCCATTGAGTTGTTCTAGGTGATCATTAAACCTCCAATAGAAAAAAAAATAAGATAATGGCAGCGAATGTGTCATAGGCGCCAATTTGAAAACTTATTGGGGGTTCCGGACATTTTAAAGTTTAATGACCCATGCATTTTTCAAAGAATTTGAGTCAAATTTAAATTTCATTCAGTACAATTATCTGGCACAATTAGACGCCTATAATGCTAGAATGAAATAAATTATAGTTAATTACAGAATTTTTTAGCTGTTTATTTTTCAGCCTCTCTTCCCCGGGTTACTTCTTGATTCGCCTATTCTTGTCTCGCCTAAAACTTTCACCTGCTAGAGGGGAGGGATTCACCTGGAGCAAACTTCCTGATTCGCCTATTTCTCATATGTCGAAAGTTAATGGGTTCCGCCATTTTAGGCAAGGAAAGAATTCGTGATTCGCCTATTCCTGTCTCGCCTAAAACTTTCACCTGCTAGAGGAGAGGGATTCACCTGGAGCAAACTTCTTGGTTCGCTTACTGTTGTTTTGCCTATTTCTCATGTGTCGAAAGTTAATGGGTTCAGCCATTTTAGGCAAGGAAAGAATTCTTGATTCGCCTATTCCTGTCTCGCCTAAAACTTTCACCTACTAGAGGGGAGGGATTCACCTGGAGCGAACTTCCTGATTCGCCTACTCTTCTTTCGCCTATTTCTCGTATGTCGAAAGTTAATGGGTTCCGTCATTTTAGGCGAGGAAAGAATTTGTGATTCGCCTATTCCTGTCTCGCCTAAAACTTTCACCTGCTAGAGGGGAGGGATTCACCTGGAGCAAACTTCCTGATTTGCCTACTCTTGTTACGCCTATTTCTCGTATGTCGAAAGTTAATGGGTTCCGTCATTTTAGGCGAGGAAATAATTTGTGATTCGCCTATAGTCCTGTCTCGCCTAAAACTTTCACCTGCTAGAGGGGAGGGATTCACCTGAAGCAAACTTCCTGATTCGCCTATTTCTCATATGTCGAAAGTTAATGGGTTCCGCCATTTTAGGCAAGGAAAGAATTCTTGATTTGCCTTTTCCTGTCTCACCTAAAACTTTCACCTGCTAGAGGGGAGGGATTCACCTGGATCAAACTTCTTGGTTCGCTTACTGTTGTTTTGCCTATTTCTCATGTGTCGAAAGTTAATGGGTTCAGCCATTTTAGGCAAGGAAAGAATTCTTGATTCGCCTATTCCTGTCTCGCCTAAAACTTTCACCTGCTAGAGGGGAGGGATTCACCCGGAGCGAACTTCCTGATTCGCCTACTCTTGTTTCGCCTATTTCTCGTATGTCGAAAGTTAATGGGTTCCGTCATTTTAGGCGAGGAAAGAATTTGTGATTCGCCTATTCCTGTCTCGCCTAAAACTTTCACCTGCTAGAGGGGAGGGATTCACCTGGAGCCAACTTCCTGATTTGCCTACTCTTGTTACGCCTATTTCTCGTATGTCGAAAGTTAATGGGTTCCGTCATTTTAGGCGAGGAAATAATTTGTGATTCGCCTATAGTCCTGTCTCGCCTAAAACTTTCACCTGCTAGAGGGGAGGGATTCACCTGAAGCAAACTTCCTGATTCGCCTATTTCTCATATGTCGAAAGTTAATGGGTTCCGCCATTTTAGGCAAGGAAAAAATTCTTGATTTGCCTTTTCCTGTCTCACCTAAAACTTTCACCTGCTAGAGGGGAGGGATTCGCCTGGAGCGAACTTCCTGATTCGCCTATTTCTCGTATGTCGAAAGTTAATGGGTTCCGTCATTTTAGGCGAGGAAAGAATTCGTGATTCGCCTATTCCTGTCTCGCCTAAAACTTCCACCTGCTAGAGGGGAGGGATTCACCTGGAGCAAACTTCCTGATTTACCTACTCTTGTTACGCCTATTTCTTGTATGTCGAAAGTTAATGGGTTCCGTCATTTTAGGCGAGGAAAGAATTCGTGATTCGCCTATTCCTGTCTCGCCTAAAACTTTCACCTGCTAGAGGGGAGGGATTCACCTGGAGCAAACTTCCTGATTTGCCTACTCTTGTTACGCCTATTTCTCGTATGTCGAAAGTTAATGGGTTCCGTCATTTTAGGCGAGGAAATAATTTGTGATTCGCCTATAGTCCTGTCTCGCCTAAAACTTTCACCTGCTAGAGGGGAGGGATTCACCTGGAGCAAACTTCCTGATTCCCTATTTCTCATATGTCGAAAGTTAATGGGTTCCGCCATTTTAGGCAAGGAAAGAATTCGTGATTCGCCTATTCCTGTCTCACCTAAAACTTTCACCTGCTAGAGGGGAGGTATTCACCTGGAGCGAATTTCCTGATTCGCCTACTCTTATTTCGCCTATTTCTCATACGTCGAAAGTTAATGGGTTCAGCCATTTTAGGCAAGGAAAGAATTCTTGATTCGCCTATTCCTGTCTCGCCTAAAACTTTCACCTGCTAGAGGGGAGGTATTCACCTGGAGCGAATTTCATGATTCGCCTACTCTTGTTTCGCCTATTTCTCATACGTCGAAAGTTAATGGGTTCTGCCATTTTAGGCAAGGAAAGAATTCTTGATTCGCCTATTCCTGTCTCGCCTAAAACCTTCACCTGCTAGATGGGAGGGATTCACCTGGAGCGAACTTCCTGATTCACCTACTCTTGTTTCGCCTATTTCTCATACGTCGAAAGTGAATGGGTTCTGCCATTTTAGGCAAGGAAAGAATTCTTGATTCGCCTATTCCTGTCTCGCCTAAAACTTTCACCTGCTAGAGGGAGGGATTCATCTGGAGCAAACTTCCTGATTCGCCTACTCTTGTTTCGCCTATTTCTCGTACGTCGAAAGTTAATGGGTTCCGCCATTTTAGGCAAGGAAAGAATTCTCGATTCTCCTATTCCTGTTTCGCCTAAAACTTTCATCTGCTAGAGGGGAGGGATTCACGTGGAGCAAACTTCTTGATTCGCCTACTCTTGTTTTGCCTATTTCTCATATGCCGGAAGTTAACGGGTTCCGCCATTTTAGGCAAGGAGAGAATTTTTGATTCGCCTATTCCTGTCTCGCCTAAAACTTTCACCTGGAGCACGAAATCTTTCGCGCATTAAAAAAAAAAAAAAGACAATTTTTTTCGTGAAAAAAAAAGCTAGTTATTAATTGGAATAAATATTAGTTGGTGTTTTTTGTTGTTGTTTTTTCAAATTTTTAAGTAATAGGCTTTAAGGATAGTTCTTGATCATAGACATATACTCTAATAATCACTTAAACTTGTATGAAAATCTGCTACGGTTTTGGGGGAAATTTCAGACAAAAAAAAATGTTTTCTAGGGAAATATTGGGCCGTGAACATTTTCTGCACCCCTGAAGCTGTGCTTTGATCATGGTGTTCTTTTCAAGCGATTCGCAGTGGGTTACACCTTCCCAATCCCACCAAACGTATGATCTTCTATGGATGCAGCTCGGCCTTGGCTCGAGGTGTTGCTTGCTTCTAAGGCCTCAGCCATTCTTTCCTCTGCTTCATATTGGCATAGAGACATCATTTTTCATCCGAGTTGGCGACGCTGTAAAGAAATTTCTGTTTGTGTCCACAAGTAGCCTAGTGTCAAGCGAGCAAACTAGCAATGATAGTGGAGCTCTGGAGTTTGTCTGTTGCGTTCAGAGAATGTGGCACCCATGCACCTAGTTTTTACACCTTACCCATTGATTGAAGGTGATGGGCAACAGTATCATGAGAGCATCCCATCTGCTGGGCCAATTCCCTAGTGGATTGACGAGGATCCTCGTGGATGAGCTCATTCAATCCATCCTCATTGAACTGAACAGGCCTGCCGCAACGTGGAGAGTATGTGAGGTCGAATTTCCCCTTCTTAAAATGTGAATACCATTTCTGTGCAGTTCTATCGGTAATAGCGCCTTCCAGTGCCATCTTAACACTTTTGGGGGCCCTGGGCCGTCATATTTTTTGGGACCCCTGATCTTATACACTGAAGAGCAATTGAATTAGAGACATCTGGCGTTATGCAAATGGGGCACTGTGAGCATCCCTGTAAACGGAAACGACATGACATATGCAGCAATCCGACAATATAAGGAGTGATGCGCCGGAAGTAAGAGTCGGATGCAGTATGGGTAAGACGAAGGATCTAAGCACATTTGATCGTGGACAAATTGTCGGGGCCCGACGAATGGGTCACTCTCTCTCGGAAGTCGTGCAGGCACTGAGATTTTCACAAGCCACTGTGTCACTGGTGCACCGTGAGTACATCGAATCCATTAAAACCATCCCTGCAAGGGCCAACTGCCGTGGACAACAGCGTGTGGATGAGCGGGGTCATCGTCGGTTAGCTCGCATTGTAATAGCGAATAGACGGGCCACAGTGCAAGAAATCACTCTGCAATTTAACGCTGGTGCACAAAAACGTGTAAGCAGCCACACCATCCAGAACCATCTCCTCGTTATGAGGTACAGAAGCCATCGTCCCACAAGGGTACCGCTGCTGACCGCACATCACAGGGTGCAAAGATTAGCATGGGCGCGGAAACATCGCCACTGGACCCTAGACATGTGGGAAAATGTTGCCTGGACTGATGAGTCGAGATTCACGTTGGTACATGTGGATGGTGGGATACGAGTACAGCGCAAACCACATGAAGCGATGGATCCTTCTTGCCAGCAGGGTACTCTTCAAGCTGGTGGGGGTGGCATTCTCGTCTGGGGACTGTTTATGTGAACTGAAATGGGACCCCTGGTACGTTTGACATTGCCCTTCACAGGTCAACGTTACCGGGATATCCTGGACGACCATTTGCTCCCATTTGTGCTTCTTCAACATCCCACTGGGGACCTCATCCTGCAACAAGACAATGCACCGTGCAATCGCTCCCGAATTGTATCCAAATGGTTACACAGGCTCTACTGCCAGCATACATGGCTTTTACACTATTAAGTAGATTCTTAGTAACACCATATTCATTCAATACCTTCCACAAAAGTGTCCTATTTACTCGGTCGTAAGCTTTCTCTAAATCTATGAAGGCAGCAAAAACTTCCTTACCAACAGCCAAATTCATTTCAATCATCATGTGCCATGCAAAAATTTGGTTAGTGCAGCCCTTACCAGGCATGAAACCACTCTGAACATCTCACACTTTCTCTCATGCAAGACCTCGTACCTTTTCAATAGTGACCTTACCAAATACTTTCCCTGGCACACTCAGTAAGCGAATACCACGATAGTTCTTGCAGTCAGTCTGATCACCTTTTCCCTTATACAAGGGAACAATGATAGCATCCCTGCAGTCCTAAGGTACCATTCCTAACTCCCAGCATAACTGGCAGATTTCAGTTAACCAGTCAATTACAGAAGCACCACCATATTTCAACATCTCAGCAGTTATGCCCTCAACTCCTGGAGCCTTACCATTCTCAAGAGATTTTAGAGCTTTACACACCTCTTCTCTCGAGATCCCTCCTGTGCATCCATCTCTCACTACGACATCATCTGCTTCTGCCTCAGAATCACCTTTGCTTTCTTGATCTAATAACTCACAGAAGTATTCACCCCATCTTTCACTTAACTCATTGGGCTCCCGTATCATTTCCCCGATCCTATTCTTCACACAACTTGCAACTTAGTTTCCCTATTTCTCCGGTATCTCATATACTTCCAGAAAGTTTATCTATCTTTCCAAAATACCATTTCATAAACGTTTGTATTTCAGCTGAAATAATAGGCAACAATATCCAAAACTGAAAGTCAGATGGAGCGAAAATGTCCTCATAATTTGCAAATTCTTTTTCTCATGATGCTCCTTTTGCCCACTATTGTTGTTAAATGTAATTTATTCCATAAATATATGTAATTCAGTTTGAAAATGGATGAAAATTTTCTGGGTGGATTTCTCCCATTATATATATATATATATATATATCTTTTTTTTTCTTTTTTTTTTTCTTTCGTAGGATGTTTCCACCATCCTGTGTAATTGTTGTTAAATATTATTTTCCCTCATAAATGTTTGCATTTGTAGTTGATAAGGGTGGAAAAGATTTCAAAAAGTGGAAGTGACAAGGTTAAAAAATTTGGGAAGAGTTGAAGCATGGTGTTCAAGTATTCATACAGTATCTTCAAAGTTACACCATTTATCTAAAATTGTGAAAGCTTTTTATTATGCATTCATGGTCCTCGGGCTGAAAGTTCTTTCATCATGATGGATGAAATTATAGTCATAAAGTCTGGAAGAATGATCATCAAAACCCCTTTGGGTATACAAACTTAAAACATGAGGTAAGTGAACAGTTCAGTTCATCAGTAAAATGGGTTATGTAGGAGAAGCAGATGATTTCAACTCTGCCAATATCTACATACATATCACTAGGCTGTTCTCTGATATTCAGACATTAGCTCCACAAAGAAATACAAACTACCAAATAATTTTTACTTACTGTTGCTGTATCAAACTTCTCCAGTTACAGCGATCTTGACATACAACTCAGACTTCACTGACATCCATCACATGCCATACACAAGATCTTCAATACTTCATACTCATGATCTTTTTCTCATGCAGAGACTCCTGAATCCGATCCTACCATGACTTCCTTGGCCTTCCTCTACCTTTCCTTCCTGCCACTTGGGCTAAAAATATTTTCTTAGTAAGCATCTCGTCACTCATTCTTTCAACATGGCCAAACCACCAAAGCATATTATTCTCCACCTTGCTAACAACATTTTGCTTCACATCACACAACTGCAACACATCTCCATTCATCACACAATCAGAACGTGTCTTGCCACAAACCCCACGTAAGTAACGCATTTCTCCAGCACACAAACGACTCCTATGTTTCTTCTGCAGTACCCAGGTTTCATTGCCATACATCAGAGTAGGAACAATTACACTTTCATACACAGCCATGCAGGACTCTCTTGAGAACCCATCATTCCTGTGAAACCTCCCACAGCAGCAATGACTTTCAATGAAGAATTCACTCGCCTACTAATTTCACCATCCAACTTGTTCTCTCTGTCAAACATGCTTCCTAAATACACAAACTCACTCACCTGGTCAATAAATGTGCCATTTAGACATATATTACATTCAGTAGTCAGTACTACCAGTTCCTTGCTCAAAAACCATAACCTTTGTTTTTCCCTTATTTATACTCAGTTTGAATTTCATGCAAACTTTGTGCATTCGAGACAACATACTCTGCAAATCACTTTTGCTAACTGTCAACAGGACAGTGTCATCAGCATACAGCAATCTGCACACACGGATATCACCAAGACCTAAATCACTATTATCTATTTTGGCATCACGCATGCATGCGTCCATAAATATATTAAACAGCCATGGTGTCATTACACAACCTTATCTAACTCCTGCACCAATGGAAAACCATTTTGATAAAACACCATTCACTCGTACACAAGCTCTACTACCAGCATACATGGCTTTTACACTGTTTAGTAGATTCCCAGCAACACCGTATTCATTCAATGCCTTCCACAAAAGTGTCCTATTTACTCGGTCGTAAGCTTTCTTTAGATCTATAAAGGCAGCAAAAACTTTCTTACCAACAGCCAGATACTTTTCTCGGCCAAAATCTTGAGGGCACTGAAAAAAGAAAAATCTAGATTTCTGAAGTTTATTTTTCTGGTTTTTTACTGTAGATAGCATTTTTAAATCTACCACTAGAAAATTATTGTTTAATGCAAGATTGCAAATAAGCAGCTGCCCAGTCACCAATGGTGATTAAGTTTATCCAGCTAGCGACCAGTTTTTTTTTTTTTTTTTTTTTGTTACTAATCAAAAACAACTATTATGGGAAATTTACCAGAAATTTTTTTATTTAAATTGCAAGTTTTTGGAGAAAACTCTTCTTCTTCAGGCTGTCATTTTTTTGTCACTTATTCCTGTCACTATCACGTTTACGGATAGTGACAAGAATTCTTCTTCAGGCTGTCTTTTTGTTGTCACTTATTCCTATCACTATCGCCTCCATGTTTTATTTTTATAAATTAGGATGGAAGAATCGATCCTAATTTATAAAAATAAAACAAGGGTGTGCAACCAGAATGACCCTAATACATTATCTAGCCTTTGGAAAGAGCTCATAAGACAAGAAAAAGAACGACAGAAGAAAAACCGACAAAAAAGACAAGGGAACAGGAATAGGAAATGAAAAGAAGAAGAATACGGAAAGACAACTCAACGACCATTTGACGGAAAAAAAAAAAAAAAGATAGAATTAGTGAAACATAGATGGCGCCGACTAGGTTTAATTAAGAAAAGTATCTAATACAACGTATCCGACGAATGGCAACATGGGGTATCGGACTCCATTGAAGAGAAATAAACTACGAACATCGGTGGGAAAGTCGTCACGCTCCTGAGGATGGCCAAAGACTGGGCGAAAAATTTAGAGCATTAATAACGGTAAAGAGTTGAAGTTGTTGAATCCTAAAGTGAAGATCTACTGACTCTACCCAAAGTAAGCAGTGTGTTGGATGTGAAAGGTAGCTGCACATACAACAGACAATAGGACAATAGCTTCAACGAAGACCCAAAATGTGCGATCATCGCTAGAAATGGAATGCCTAGGTAAGCATTATCCAACTAGAATATTTCCAAATGCTATCTATACTTTAATGTCAGGTCAATGAAAAATAGCTTTAACTGGAGAGATCGAATACCAATTTATGGCGGCCGTAAATCGGTATTCCCTTAATCTTAATCAATATTTCCACTTTTAGCACTGTGAAAAACATGTTAAAACAGTATGACATTCTCAATTGTCTGCACAGACAGCAGTTTAATGAACATAAGTGTAAATGGTGTAAGTATTCAAAAACTTGATCCAACTCCTGCAGTGATCTACTGGTTTTTAACTGTAGTAAGGAGGTCATGATTTTAAGCTATCCTCTTCAGTAACACAATTATTGAAAATCGACTAAGACCTATAATAAAGAAATAAAAACCTGTTTTAATTTGGGCCACCAGTTTATGTAATGGGCCACTAAAATTCTCATACTTATTTGCATGGCTGGTTTAACGTATTCACTTTTTTTTCTGCAATAACTCTTTAGACATACAGGAATTTGTTGCCATGGTAGATACCCAAATTTGGCATTGTGCACTGGATTACTGAAGATTACTGAAAAAAAGTATGTTTGTTACTGAAAACAACTTCCAGAGATTGGCATTTATGGTAGTATGTCATCTACATTGAAGAGCAATTGAATTAGAGACAGCTGGCGTTATGCAAATGTGGCGCTGTGGGCACCCCTGTAAACGGAAACGACATGACGTATGCAGCGATTCGACAATATAAGGAGTGATGCGACGGGAATCAGTAAGAGTCGGACGCAGTATGGATAAGATGAAGGATCTAAGCACATTTGATCGTGGGCAAATTTTCGGGGCCCGGCGAATGGGTCACTCCATCTCGGAAGTCGTGCAGGCACTGGGATTTTCATGAGCCACTGTGTCACGAGTGCACCGTGAGTACATTGAATCCGGTAAAACCATCCCTGCAAGGACCAACTGCCGTGGACAACAGCGTGGATGAGCGGGGTCATCGTCGGATAGACAGGCCACAGTGCAAGAAATCACTTGGCAATTTAACGCTGGTGCACAAAAATATGTAAGCAGCCACACCTTCTAGAACCATCTCCTCGCTATGGGGTACAGAAGCCATCATCCCACGAGGGTACCGCTGCTGACCGCACATCACAGGGCGCAAAGATTAGCATGGGTGCGGGAACATCGCCACTGGACCCTAGACATGTGGGAAAATGTTGCCTGGACTGATGAGTCGAGATTCACGTTGGTACATGCGGATGGCAGGATACGAGTATGGCGCAAACCACATGAAGCGATGGATCCTTCTTGCCAGCAGGGTACTCTTCAAGCTGGTGGGGGTGGCATTCTCGTCTGGGGACTGTTTACGTGGACTGAAATGTGACCCCTGGTATGTGTGACATCGTCCCTCACAGGTCAATGTTACCGGGATATCCTGGAAGACCATTTGCTCCCGTTTGTGCGTCTTCAACATCCTACTGGGGACCTCATCCTGCAATAAGACAATGCACCGTGCCATCGCTCCCGAATTGTATCCAAATGGTAGGATGAACACTCCACCAGCGTGACCTCGCTTCCTTGGCCAGCTAGTTCACCTGACCTCAATCTCATCGAGCACATCTGGGATGCCATCGAGAGAGATGTTTGAGGCTCTGACCCCTCCATCAAATCTTCGTGAACTGTGGGAGCTTGTTCAGGGGTCGTGGATCCGTATGGCTTCCCAACGCTTCCGGTGTCTTGTCGAGTCCGTGCCGAGACGAATCACTGCCGTCATCAGGGCGAAAGGTGGTGCTACGCATTACTAGACAGGTATCTCTAATTCAATTGTTCTTCAGTGTATATCATGCCACGCAGTACATTGCACGTTATGTTACTCAGGGCATTTGCATGAAGAGAGAAGCAAGTGATTTATTAGGTGTACAAGTAAGTTTTAAAGCGTTTTAAGACAACGCAAGATGTAATTTGAGAGAAAACAACACCTTTACAAATCAAAATATGCTCTGTCATTATCTATCACCTACCACCATCGGTCGAGCAGCTGACAGATTCCAGCCAGGAAGAATACTTCGTCATGTGATGTGATGAAGTCGTCAACCCATTTTTGCACTTTGTCACATATCCAGAACCATACAGCAGACAAACCATGTTGCATCGATCAGAATAAATGATAGTCTGAAGGGGCTATTTTGGGACTATACGCCGGGTGCTCCAAAACTTCTCAGCCAAGTGTCAATAACGTTTTCTTGACTGATTTCGTTGCCTGTGAATGGACATTTCCGGCAGATTTCCTGGTCCAATCGCAGCAACTGTTGCTTGTAGCGATAAACAGTAACAGTTTGACCCTGTTCCAATAGTTCATAATAGAGCACACCCTTCATATCCCACCAGATGCACAGCAGAACTTTCTTGGAGTGAATATTGCGTTTCGGTGTCGAAGTCGTTGCTTCACCGGGGTCTACCCAGTGCTTTTTTGTGTTTGAGACTCTCGTAAGATATCCACTTTTCATCACCCGTGAAGATTTTCCACAGGAAAGACTTTCTGTGTTGTTTATTCAACAGATTCAAACACTTTATGACATGCTCATCCTTGTTCCTCTGGCTCAAGTCATGTGGCACCCATTTTCCTTCCTTCTGAATCTTTCCCATTGCACATAAATGATTGGAAATGGTTTGTTGAGTTACCCCTAGTTGTTCAGCTAGTTCTTTTTGCATTTGAGACAAATCTTCATTCAGGATGCTTGCAGTTCCTCGTGTGCAACCTTCTGCTACCTTCTCGATCGCTAACACAAAATCACCTGCTTTATGCCGTCTAAACCAAAACTCACATGTGCTTTTCTATACAATATTCCCCCAGAACAGAACAGATTGATGCAAATGCTTTTGAAGCACTTTTTCCTTGATGAAATTCGTAATGAATGCAGCGTCAAATAAATGCAGTATCGCTTCCCGTCTTTCACCAACCGGCGTGCAAGTATGTTTGACTGTTGGGCAAACTGCTGTGTCACATCTTATACTCCGGACCAGTTACAGTCACATGACAACAATGCTGGGAATGTCGGATATGTAAAATAGTGTTATACGTCACACAAAAAACGCTTTAAAACTTATTTGTACACCTCATGTTTTGAACAACATTTAGCTTGCACAAAGCAGAGCTAATCTGTTACAAATGTAATTAACATAATATAGATGCTGTTTTTTTCCATTGTTTCCCATGTAACCATCACTTCAAAAAATAAAAAAATTATTTACCCTGGAGTGAGAATTGAATCTGTATATCTGAATCGTCATTCAAGTGTGCTGTCATTACACCCATGATGGTGAAGTTCCAAGTATTCTTGAATGGAAATTAGGAAATGTGGATTCAACTCCTACCTGTGGAAAATATATAATGCAGCTAATAAATAATGAGACTAAGTTTGTTGGTTTTTTTAATGGAAAAGGAGGAAAACTTATGTGAATATATTTTATTCGAAGTACATACTCTCTTGTGTTAAAGCAAGAAGTGGGATGATCAGCCAGCGAAAGGAAGGACTTGCAGAGATCATTTTTTGGTATGGAGTGAAGAGCTGATGTCACAGTTCTTTGTATGTTTTCATAATTATTCAAAGTACATTCCTCCTGTGTTAATAGAAGAAGTGGCACGATCAGCCAACGAAAGGAAGGACTTGCAGAGGCTATCTTTAGGTATGGAGTGAAAAGCTGATGGCACAGTTCTTTGTATGTCTTCTTATTTATTCGAAGTACATTCCTCTTGTGTTAATACAAGAAGTGGCACGATCAGCCAACAAAGGGAAGGACTTGCAAAGGTCATCTTTTGGTATGGAGTGAAGAGCTGATGTCACAGTTCTTTGTATGTCTTTATATTTATTTGAAGTATTTTCCTCCTGTGTTAATACAAGAAGTGGCACAATCAGCCAACGAAGGGAAGGACTTGCAGATGTCATCTTTTGGTATGGAGTGAAGAGCTGATGTCACAGTTCTTTGTATGTCTTTATATTTATTCAAAGTACATTCCTCATGTGTTAATACAAGAAGTGGCACGATCAGCCAACGAAAGGAAGGACTTGCGGAGGTCATCTTTTAGTATGCAGTGAAGAGCTGATGACACAGTTATTTTTATGTCTTTATATGTATTCGAAGTATTTTCCTCCTGTGTTAATACAAGAAGTGGCACAATCAGCCAATGAAAGGAAAGACTTGCAGAGGTCATCTTTTGGTATGGAATGAAGAGCTGATGGCACAGTTCTTTGTATGTCTTCATATTTATTCGAAGTACATTCCTCCTGTGTTAATACAAGAAGTGGCACGATCAGCCAACAAAGGGAAGGACTTGCAGAGGTCATCTTTTGGTATGGAGTAAAGAGCTGATGTCACAGTTCTTTGTTTGTCTTCATATTTATTCAAAGTACATTCCTCCTGTGTTAATACAAGAAGTGGCACAATCAGCCAATGAAAGGAAGGACTTGCAGAGGTCATCTTTTGGTATGGAGTGAAGAGCTGATGTCACAGTTCTTTGTATGTCTTTATATTTATTTGAAGTATTTTCCTCCTGTGTTAATACAAGAAGTGGCACAATCAGCCAATGAAATGAAGGACTTGCAGAGGTCATCTTTTGGTATGGAGTGAAGAGCTGATGTCACAGTTCTTTGTATGTCTTTATATTTATTTGAAGTATTTTCCTCCTGTGTTAATACAAGAAGTGGCACAATCAGCCAACGAAGGGAAGGACTTGCAGATGTCATCTTTTGGTATGGAGTGAAAAGCTGATGTCACAGATCTTTGTTTGTCTTCATATTTATTCAAAGTACATTCCTCCTATGTTAATACAAGAAGTGGCACGATCAGCCAACGAAAGGAAGGACTTGCAAAGGTCATCTTTTGGTATGGAGTGAAGAGCTGATGTCACAGTTCTTTTTATTTCTTCAACGTCTTGAAAAACTTTTGCTTTTAAAAACAGCCTTAATTTAGGGAATAGAAAGTAATCACATGGTGACAAATCTGGAGAATAGGAGAGATGGTTGCATACACACACTTGCTTTTCAGTCAGAAATTGCTGTACACTGACTGCTCTGTTTGCAGATGCATTATCGTGAAAAAGAAACCATTGCCTATTTTTGTACTCAGTCCTGACATGAATAATCCTCTTCCACAATGATTCCAAAATGGATGTGTAAGCTTTCCAGTGACATTTGTACCTTTAGGAATGAACTTGTGATGCAAAATTCCATTGCTGCCGTAAAAGTACACAAGCATTGTCTTTATTTTGGACTTCTGTAGCCTGATCTTCTTTCCTTTGGGTGACTCTGGCAACTTCCACTGAATATCAGAACATCATCAACATTGGCAAATTACATGGCTTTCCACATAGACTAATTAAGAAATTTGAATCACAGAATAGATCTATTAATTTACTGCCTGAACCTTCCACCACTCATCAGTTTGTTGGTACTTTGCCCTTTAGCCTGTCCTTCACTCATAAAGTTTGCTCTATTTTCAAATCTTTTGGCTACAGGATTGCAGTTAAACCAGCTCCACATCTTAACCTCATCCTTAACCCCTTAGTCGTCGCATTTTTTTCGAAATGTCCATTAAAATAATGTCGATTTTTTTATTTAGCTTATTTTAAAGTTCATACCGTATTTGATCATAATTTATCTCAAACTGCAGGTTTTTATTATATTTAAAGGTATTTGCGGCCTACGGAAGTGTTAAAAAATTTATGATTTACTTACCTTATACTTGGCTTTTATTTCACCCATAAGCTCAGCAGAAAAGTTTCAATGCAGGTTCTTTGTTCCATGGTTTGGATAAAAAACGCATGTGAGATAAGTAATTGTAATACTGGTGTTAAATCACGGTATTTTATTTTGAAATTGGAAATTAAAAATTCTTCTAGGTATGATATATTTTGAAGCATGACATGCTTAGTCCTACATCACAGTCTTTGCAGTAGTACCTTGTTTCTTTTTGAATTCGCTTTCCATTTTCATTTTTCTTGGATGAACATACTTTACATTCTCTGTTAGGCTTGTCTTTCTACTCTGTTGGTGGTATAGTTTCCAGAAAATGACGTTCAACTAAACAGCTTGATGGTGCTGCACAACTAGGATGACCACATCTTTGGAAATTGTCAGGTGTCAAATATTTTTCTACCGTTTCGTCAATTACAGCTAATCTGAACTTTAGATGCTATTTCTTCCCACCATTTCTTGCTACTTGGTAACTGGAAAGGTATTGATCTACAAGATCTACACCTCTCATAAGAAGGTTATAATGTACAACCACTTTTGGTTTTTTCTTTAATTTCATACTTTGTGTTGTTACTTCGACAATTTCGCAATTATGTGCTGATGACAGCATTGTGACTTCCTTTTTGTCCTTCCATTTCAGCACAATGATTTTGCCACGTCAAAATGATATTGTTTCACCTGCTTTCAACTTTTTTGCCTTCAATACTGTTGGCATATCTTTTCTGTTCTGTTGCACAGTTCCAACCACGTCTGTTTAGTAAGTGAGGAGCATATCACACAATTCTGGTGAAGTGTAGTAATTATGCATATTTACGCAGTTACCTTTTGTAGCAAGTCTTTTGTAAAAAAAGATCGTGCTTATGTTACCGGTTTGTCCGTCCGTACCCACGATATCTCCGCAACTATTAGTACGATTTGAAAAAAAAAATTGCATTGGGAAGCTTGAAATATGCGAATGATGATCCTTCATTTCGTTTATGTTTTACGATTTACAATTTCGCCGCTAGAGGGCGTAAATGCAGTTGATGTCGAATTCAAAAATACGTTTTATTCCACATATTTGCTTCTACACATCCAATCGAAAAAATTATTTTATCTTTCAATTCCTTTTATGTTAAAGAGTATTTTAGATATATCAAACAAAGATCTTCGCTCTTTCCACGTTTATAAGTGAGTCACGGAAAAATTCTTATTGGCCGCCACCGGGAGTTGAACCCAGGGTCTTCCAGTTATGCGCCGGATATGCTTCCGCTACACCACGGTGGTGGCCAATGAGAATTTTTCCGTGACTCACTTATAAACGTGGAAAGAGCAAAGATCTTTGTTTGATGTTCCTGGTCCACGTTAAATGTCTTTATTAGTTTTAGATATAGTTACTTTTTCATATTACGCATAAATTTTCCGCTAGGGGGCGTAAAAGTAAATTACATTTTTTCCAATAATTCTTCTAAAACTCTGATTTGAAAATCTTTTTCTTCAGCGGATACACCTCCTGATGGAAAATCTTTTGCATATAATTTCAAATTTTTGGTAGAAAATACTTTGGCCACCGAGGGGCGTAAGTGTTAATTTTTGCTTCTGATAAAATCGTAGCTTCTAAAATATTGATTGAAAAAATTATTTCGTGGACTGATGCCACTCACATAGATAAACTTTTTGGAACATTTTCTTCTTAAAAAAATCCACAGTTTCTCCTCCAGGGGGCGTAGATGTATATCTTATTTTCATCAATACCTCTACTTCTAGGAGTCCGATTTGAAAAATTTCTCCTTTGTTGGATAGTGTTTTCAGTGTGACATGTTTTTCATATAATTTCAAAATTTTCAAGTAATTCATAGACTTTCTGCTAGGGGGCGTAGAGGTAAATTGCGTTTCCCCCTATATCTCTGCTTCTAAATCTCCGATTTGAAAAATTCTTTCTGCACCGGATACAGCTACTGATGGGAAATCGTTTGCACATAATTTCTAATTTTGTAAAAAAATGGTTTGGCCACCTGGGGACGTAAATCTTAATTTCCGCTTATGGTGCATTTGCAGCAAAATATGAGCTTCTAAATTCTCTATTGAAGAAAACGTCATTTGTAGCCCGATAGTACTCATGTCGACAAACCTTTTAGAAACATTTTCTTCTTTAAATAATGCATGGTTTCTACACCAGGGGGCATAGATGTATATCTTATTTTTGTCAATATCTCTACTTCTAGGAGTCCGATTCGAAAAATTCCTTCTTTGTTGGATAGTGTCTCCAGTGTGACATGTTTTTCATATAATTTCAAAATTTTCAAGTAAATCATAGACTTTCCGCTAGGGGGCACAAAGGTAAATTGCGTTTTCTGTTATATTTCTGCTTCTAAAACTCTGATTTGAAAAATTCTTCCTGTATCGCATACAAGACCTGGTGGAAAATATTTTTCACATAATTTCTAATGTTTGGTAAAGAATGGTTTGGCCACCAGGGGGCATAAGTATTAATTTCTGCTTCTGATGTATTTGTAGCAAAATCTGGGCTCCTGAAAACTCGACTAATTTTTTTTTTTTTTTTTTTTATTGGACCGATACCGCTCATGTGGAAAAACCTTTTGAGAATACTTTCTTCCTAAAATAATGCATGGTTTTCCCACCAGGTGACGTAAAGTCACATCTTATTTTTGTTGATATCTCTGTTTCTAAGAGTCCGATTTGAAAAATTCCGTCTTGGAGAACGTTTCCGGTGAGAAATGTTTCTCATGTAAATTCATGTTTTTCTTAATGCACAAGTCTGCAACCAGAGGGCGTAAGCTCACGATTTCGTTTACAGCAATATCTGAGGGATTAAAAACCCGATGGAAAAACTTCTTCCTTCCGTCAGATATTATTATTTTCCATACCGGTTCTATTGACTTTGAATTGCTTTGATAAATTTAATTTGCATCAGAACAGATTCAAAAGACGTGCTTATTACACCCGAAAATTCGGTGTCATCTTTCTTGTTCAATAATGGCATCATCAATGTCATGACAATTTGAGAGGATTGCGGCTTAGTTTGAAACTTCGGATGAAATAAAGTTCCTTTGCCTGTATAAATGATAAAGGACCATATGTAACCAGTACTGGATTCGCATAGCATAAAAGACTTAATTCCAAATCTTGCCCTTTTCATAGGAATGTATTGGCGCCATGATAAACATGCCTTGTACAAAGTTTCAATACAAATGTTTGTACAATTGATTCAAATGTTCACAAACAGGCCAAATTCTGTACAGTTTTGGATTTGGATGATTTTTGGGATCATGCATTTCATTATTTGCGAAATGTAAGAATTTTATTATCGCACAATACCTGTTGTATGGCGTAACCTTTCGGAAAAACAGAGTTTCAACTGTTGGTTTTTTAGTCCAATACATGCTTTCTTCCGGCTTTTTAACAATACCTTATAAAATTGAAAGTGCCAAGAACAGACAGAACAGACGTAATTTATTTGAAGTTACCAGATTCCAGTCTTTCCTACCTTTCAATCTTCTTCTTCCAGAAATGTTTCCGCATTGCTCAGCATAACGATTAGTTTCTGTTACAATACTATCAATCAGTTCATCATTTATGAAGTGTTCATAGTACTGTAAAACACCCGAACTTCAATCAAAAGTAACATTAACTTTTGGAGATGCTCTAAATGGAAAGCGTCGGGGTGCATGCTATGTAATTTCATGCCATTCATGCCCCGGCAAAAGTTGTGTGGCATCATCACTGTCCTGAAATTCCAATACTTCAGAATCAAAAACATCTGAAAAAGTAGATCTTTCTGAATGACTTCCAGATTCGTCGACACTAAAATCTTTCGTGTAACTAGAAGAGCTCATTTTACAACAGAAGTTATGAAATTAAATCAAAACATTCAGCAAAGTGTGACTACTCTAGACATGAGGTTTCAACCTGTCCAACAAGCTACTGTTGTTGTCAAATCACATTCACAGAACTACTACTGTCATCTGGTGATGATTGATGTTTTTAAAATAGCTATGGGGATGAAAAAATTCGTCATACGTATCGCTTTGAGTATTGCAAGCCATGTAGTGAGAAGCCCGGAAGAGACACGGGCACGACGAAATTTGGTCAACATGCCTGCCTGTGTGAGACACGTGTGTGATGGTTAAGGGGTTAAAGACAGAGATCCCAATAAACTACTAGATTTACAAGGTGTCTACTCTATCCCTGTCAACACTTCCACAGGTGTTACCCACTACATTGGTAGTACTTACTGCAGCATCAACCGGAGATTGATGGAACATATCGTTAATGTTAAGAAAGGCAACCCTTCCACCTCACTTTCAGTTTTAACTATCAGCGATATGTCTGTAATTCCCAATTGGCAAAATGTTAAATGTATCACTCCGTTCAGCAATTGGAAAGCTCCCAGGTACCGTGAAAGCATTGAAATATACCTTACCTCTAACACCTGCGATACAGACTGACCTTTTCACAATCTTATCATTTGGAAAGCTATTTTTAAATCTGGCAAAAACTGATGCTTTTATACCTCATGGTTCATTCCATGGCTGATGAAGGTAGGAATCACTACCAAAACGTCCCACCACATATACTTTTAATGTAACTTATGTGTGATATGATGATATTAAGAATTTTTCTAATTTTTTGTGTGTTACATGTTTCGCTACCAACCCTTCTCACTATAATTCCACTAAGCACCCTTTTTCTTTTTTCAGGATCATAACCAAAATATCATATCTCATCTCTTGTCACAATGCTTTGGAGAAAAGTTTCACTACCAATCCTTCTCACTATGATTCCACTGAGCACCCTGATGCTTTGTTTCAGGATAATGACCAAAATATCATGTCTCATTTCTTGTCACAATGCTTTGGAGAAAAGTTTCACTACCAATCCTTCTCACTATGATTCCACTGAGCACCCTGATGCTTTGTTTCAGGATCATAACCAAAATATCATGTCTCATCTCTTGTCACAATGCTTTGGAGAAAAGTTTCACTACCAATCCTTCTCACTATGGTTCCACTGAGCACCCTGGTGCCTTGTTTCAGGATCACAACCAAAATATCATGTCTCATCTCTTGTCACAATGCTTTGGAGAAAAGTTTCACTACCAATCCTTCTCACTATTATTCCACAATGGTCCCGATGGCATCCACTATGACATGCTCTGTCATCTCTCGCGAATCTCTGCACCTTTTTCCTTTTTTCAGGATCATAACCAAAATATCATATCTCATCTCTTGTCACAATCATATTTGGTCGGAGCACAGTTTCCCGGAATCTTGGCGAAAAGCTTTTGTTCTGCCTTTTCCCAAACCTGGCAAGGATCCCAAGTCTCCCTCTAGTTATCATCCAATTGCTCTCAGTAGCTGTCTGTGTAAAGTTCTTGAATGCATGGTTAATTCCTGGTTAGTTCATTTTTTAGAATATCATCAAGTACTTTCACCATCACAAAGCGGCTTTCGCCGTCATCGTTCACCTCACGATCATCTCCTGCACCTAGAAACATCTGCGCGTGAGGCATTCGTGCGTAGGCAGCACTTGGTGTCTGTTTTCTTCGATATTGAAAAAGCCTATGATCGAGCGTGGCGGCATGGTATTATCCGTGACCTCCACGCATGCGGATTACAAGGAAATCTTCCGACTTTCATCGTTAATTTTCTTCGCAGTCGGGTGTTCCAGGTGCGCCTGGGTACGACGCTCTCGGCACCGTTCCATCAAGAACAAGGAGTTCCTCAAGGTTGCATTTTATCTGTCACATTGTTCATCCTCCGCATTAATTGTCTTTTCATAAATCTTCCTCCTGCGGTTTCGGCTACTGTTTATTTTGATGACTTGCACGTTTTCTGCTCGTCATCAAGCATGCATTTTATTGAAAGGCAGTTGCAGTCTGCAATTAATCAGATCTTTAAAGCGGCGAATAGCAATGGTTTCGTTCTTTCTCCCGACAAGACAGCGTGTGTCCATTTCTGCCGGGGGCGTGGCCTCCATCCTGACCCAGAGCTGCATTTAGACAGTGCAGCCATACCAGTTTTGCCGGAGACCAAGTTCCTTGGTCTGACCGTCGACCGTGCACTTACGTTCCATGCGCACGTTCGGCGGCTCAAGATTTCCTGTCTGCGGGCTCTATCCTTAAGATCCTTTCGAGAGTCTCGTGGGGCGCAGACAGGATGTCTTTGTTTTGAATTTACCATCCATTAATACGGTCAAAACTGGATTATGGTTGTATCGTGTATGGCTCTGCTCGTCGTTCCGTTCTCCGGCCTTTGGACACTATTCACCATCAAGCACTGCGTCTTTGTTCGGGAGCATTTCGAACATCTCCGATTCCCAGCCTTTACGCTGATGCGAACGAACCATCGCTTGAATTATGCCGTCTGCAGCTGTCTATTCAATTCTACCTGAAACTTAGATCTCTTCCAGACCATCCTTTATACGATGCAGTTTTTCATCCCCACCATGCTCGTTTATTCAGGAACCGGCCCTCGTGCATTTTAACCTTCAGTCTTCATATGGTGGCCGTAGCCCGTGATGTAGGGCTCGACTTGTCACTTGTTGGAAAGACCAGGGGCTTTGGGGATCCTCCATGGCACCCACTTGGTGTCATGGTTGATACCACCTTTACATCTTTCGACAAATCCTCAACCCCTGCGTCAGTGTACCAGCAGCTCTTCACTGAGCACCGTGACCTCAATTCTGACTACACTCCTATTTTTACTGATGGCTCCAAGATGCATGGAGTCATTGGATCCGCGGCTGTCTGTGTTGATGATGTTTCAGTAGCGCGGATCCCAGCTGAGGCCACGGTGTTTTCGGCGGAGATGCATGCTGTGTATCTCCCCGTTCTCCATGTTCAGTCGAGTTATGGTCTATACGGATTCTTTAAGTGTCTTGCAGTCCTTTTCATCTGCCGTTGCCATGACCATCCTTTTCTCTTGGATGTGAGATGGTTGCTTCGCTGCTTGCTCAAGGCCGGTTTTCAGGTTCAGTTTTGCTGGATTCCTGGACATGCTGGAATCTCGGTTAACGAGTGTGCTGATGCGGCTGCTAGATCTGCTTCCTCTTTGGTCGTCACACCCTTGCCACTGTTTCACCAGGATTTCTGCTTTATCGTTCGCGACCATATGAAGCGAACCTGGCAGGGTCTGTGGGACCAAGAGGTGGAAAATAAGCTGCATCGTATTAAACCTAATCTTGAAGTCTGGAAATCCTCATATCATCGGAACTGTAGGGATGAAGTGCTGCTTGCGCGTCTCCGCATTGGGCATTGTCGTTTCACTCACCGCTTTTTGCTGTGTGGCAACACTGCACCGATGTGTGAGGCGTGCAACTGCCGACTCACTGTAACTCATCTTTTGTGTAGTTGTGTTCGTTTTCGTGATGTGCGTTTTAATTTCTTTCATTCTCATTTATTGACAGAGGACGCTGCAGCGGCTACTAGGTGACCACTGCGGTACTGTCGCTGTCTTCTCATTTTTAAAACACATTGACTTTTTTAAACGTATCTAGATTTTAGCCCTGTCATCATTCTCATTCCTCAGTTTTACTTAATCAGCTAGTTTTTAACCATTGTACCATGTTTTAATACTGTTTGTTTCATTGTCTTTTTAGCCCTTCCATTCATCTCATTCTTCAGTTTTATTTGATCAGCCAGATTTTAAGTTTTATACCACGTTTTTAATACTGTTTGTTTGTCTTGTGTCTGGCGCTCTTTGGCCAAACATGGCCCTTGCGCCATAAAAATCAATCAACCAACCAACCAACCAACCTATTATTCCACTGAGCACCCTGATGCTTTGTTTCAGAATCATAACCAAAATATCATGTCTCATCTCTTGTCACAATGCTTTGGAGAAAAGTTTCACTACCAATCTTTCTCACTATGATTCCACTGAGCACCGTGATGCCTTGTTTCAGGATCATAACCAAAATATCATGTCTCATATCTTGTCACAATGCTTTGGAGAAAAGTTTCACTACCAATCCTTCTCACTGTAGTTCCACTGAGCACCCTGATGCTTTGTTTCAGGATCATAACCAAAATATCATGTCTCATCTCTTGTCACAATGCTTTTGAGAAAAGTTTCACTACCAATCCTTCTCATTATGATTCCACTGAGCACCGTGATGCTTTGTTTCAGGATCATAACCAAAATATCATGTCTCATCTCTTGTCACAATGCTTTGGAGAAAAGTTTCACTACCAATCCTTCTCATTATGATTCCACTGAGCACCCTGATGCTTTGTTTCAGGATCATAACCAAAATATCATGTCTCATCTCTTGTCACAATGCTTTGGAGAAAAGTTTCACTACCAGTCCTTCTCACTATGATTCCACTGAGCTCCCTGATGCCTTGTTTCAGGATCATAACCAAAATATCATGTCTCATCTCTTGTCACAATGCTTTGGAGAAAAGTTTCACTACCAATCCTTCTCACTATGGTTCCACTGAGCACCTGATGCTTTGTTTCAGGATCATAAACAAAATATTATGTCTCATCTCTTGTTACAATGCTTTGGAGAAAAGTTTCACTGCCAATCCTTCTCACTATGATTCCACTGAGTACCCTGATGCTTTGTTTCAGGATCATAACCAAAATATCATGTCTCATCTCTTGTCACAATGCTTTGGAGAAAAGTTTCACTACCAATCCTTCTCACTATGATTCCACTGAGCACCCTGATGCTTTGTTTCAGGATCATAACCAAAATATTATGTCTCATCTCTTGTTACAATGCTTTGGAGAAAAGTTTCACTGCCAATCCTTCTCACTATGGTTCCACTGAGCACCCTGATGCTTTGTTTCAGGATCATAACCAAAATATTATGTCTCATCTCTTGTTACAATGCTTTGGAGAAAAGTTTCACTGCCAATCCTTCTCACTATGATTCCACTGAGCACCCTGATGCCTTGTTTCATGATCATAACCAAAATATCATGTCTCATCTCTTGTCACAATGCTTTGGAGAAAAGTTTCACTACCAGTCCTTCTTACTATGATTCCACTGAGCACCCTGATGCCTTGTTTCAGGATCATAACCAAAATATCATGTCTCATCTCTTGTCACAATGCTTTGGAGAAAAGTTTCACTACCAGTCCTTCTCACTATGATTCCACTGAGCGCCCTGATGCCTTGTTTCAGGATCATAACCAAAATATAATGTATCATCTCTTGTCACAATGCTTTGGAGAAAAGTTTCACTACCAATCCTTCTCACTATGATTCCACTAAGCTCCCTGATACCTTGTTTCATGATCATAACCAAAATATCATGTCTCATCTCTTGTCACAATGCTTTGGAGAAAAGTTTCACTACCAATCCTTCTCACTATGGTTCCACTGAGCACCCTGATGCTTTGTTTCAGGATCATAACCAAAATATCATGTCTCATCTCTTGTTACAATGCTTTGGAGAAAAGTTTCACTGCCGATCCTTCTCACTATGATTCCACTGAGTACTCTGATGCGTTTTTTCAGGATCATAACCAAAATATCATGTCTCATCTCTTGTCACAATGCTTTGGAGAAAAGTTTCACTACCAATCCTTCTCAGTATGATTCCACTGAGCACCCTGATGCTTTGTTTCAGGGTTATGACCAAAATATCATGTCTCATCACTTGTCACAGTGCTTTGGAGAAAAATTTACATTGTTTCTGCAGTTTCCAGGATGTCTTATTCATAATGCACTTGTGCATGTTTCTGGCCTTCTGACAAAGCATGCAGAATAAAAACAAGTGCAATCTCCCTCGGCCCCCAATCTTGCACTAAAATTTAACGAATCATCTCCTTATTAACACCTTGCTCACATTCCAAGGTCACACAACAATCACTTTTTATCCTTTCACAAACTTCCTCGATGATATTATAAATATTTAACGGGAATTACAGAGGATAAATTTATTAAGGTACATTACCTCTCAAATTTTTGATCTGTACACTAGATCCTCTTCAGGAGTTCTTGCGTCTTACTACTTCCACAGGTCTGGCGACCAAGTCTGATGGATTTTCCATCCAGCATGGTCGTTGATGTTGCCACCTTGTGTCTTGTAAATTTCCAGGGATTCCACTAATTTCCGGATAATTACATGGGATTGATGTTTGATCACTTTTAAGAAGTCCCAGTCCATTTTGTGGCCAGTTTGTTGTATGTGCCTGTCTAATCCAGTTTTATTTTATGTTCCTTATTGCTGCTTTGTGTTTAATTCTGGTGGTTAACCTTCGTCCTGTTTCTCACACGAACACTCGATTTTATAAATGACTCCTTTTTGGAGTAAAGTATTTTCTTCTTTTTGTTTTAGGGATGGTAAGTATTTTTTAATTTTGTTATTTAAACCTGGAGCTAACGTAATATATAGGAGAAACAGGATGAAGGTTAACCACCAGAATTAAAGAACACAAAGCAGCAATAAGGAACATATAAAATAAAACTGGATTAGGCAGGCATATACAACAAACTGACCACAAAATGCACTGGGACTCCTTAAAAGTGATCAAATATCAATCCCACGCAATTATCCGGAAATTAGAGGAATCCCTGGAAATTTACAAGACACGAGGTGGCAACATTAATGACCATGCTAGATAGAAAATACATCAGGCTTGGTCGCCAGACCTGTGGAAGTAGCAAGACGCAAGAACTCCTGACGAAGATCTAGTGTATAGATCAAAAATTTTAGAGGTAATGTACCTTAATAAATTTATCCTCGATAATTCCCGTTAAATATTTATAATGCTGAAAGTAATAGCAGGAAGCCAGGAAGTCATTAATTATTAGAATTTCTCGATGAGTTCAGACCTGAGCCTTTCATCATTTTCCAAATCTTCCAACCCATCCTTGAAACGTGCATACCATCAAAATATTTGTGCACGAGATAAGCAAATTACCCCCATACACATCACTCAACAATTCAACTGTCTGAGATGCAATTTTACTGATTTTCAAACAGGACTGGATATTTGCTCTCTGCTCCATAACAGAGCGTGACAATGTTCTTCCACCGAATGTCGTCGTGCACAGCGTAAATAATCATCTGCGCTGATCTTCCACAAACGCTGTTGCCACCACATAGCTGATAAATGATTTATAAAAAAAAACATGCCTTCTTGACCCATGTGTTTTACTGGTGTTTTTTTTAGAAATCAGTCTCATTACTTTAATTGCTTCACTGTGTATGATTTTTAAGTTTTCTAAAGAGATGCGCTGCAGGGCAAACACTGTAATATCTGAGGGGATCTCAAAAATTAGAGATTATTAATTAATACAGACACTTGACGTGGACTAGGAACCTCAAACAGAGATCATCGCTCTTTCCACGTTTTTAAGTGAGTCACGGAAAATTTCTCACTGGCCGCCACCAGGAATCAAACCCAGGGTCTTCCAGTTCCGCGCCGGATATGCTTCCACTGCACCACAGCAGCCTCGAATTCCTCCAGACTCGCACACACTAACTGCCAAGCCAATTTGGCAGGTTGCTTCTTGGAGCCCCGCACAATGCTGGAGATTCACCAAAGATGGTAAGCAGCAACTGAAGAAATAATTAGAAGGTGAATGAATAATTAATACAGACACTTGACGTGGACTAGGAATATCAAACAGAGATCATCACTCTTTCCACATTTTTAAGTGAGTCACGGAAAATTTCTCACTGGCCGCCACTGGGAATCAAACCCAGGGTCTTCCAGTTCCGCGCCGGATATGCTTCCACTGCACCACAGCAGCCTGAAATTCCTCCAGACTCGTGTACACTAACTGCCAAGCCAATTTGGCAGGTTGCTTCTTGGAGCCCCGCACAATGCTGGGGATTCATGGTATGCAGCAACTGAACAAATAATTAGAAGGTGAATGAATAATTAATACAGACACTTGACGTGGAATAGGAACATCAGAGATCATCGCTCTTTCCACATTTTTAAGTGAGTCCCGGAAAAATTCTCATGAAAGCATATCCGGTGCGTAACTGGAAGACCCTGGGTTCGATTCCTGGTGGCGGCCAATGAGAATTTTTCCATGACTCACTTTAAAACGTGGAAAGAGCGATGATCTCTGTTAGGATTATCAATTAAATAAACATTTGTTGTTAGTGTTTGTAAGATACAATAAAATGCTAACTTTTGATTATCTGTGTTTTTCAGTTGTTTGTACATCCTTTTTCCATTCCATCAGACTGAGTGATTGAGAGAACATTGTGTGATATTTGAAAAACTATGTCACTCAAAAAATTATTTTTTCAGGTTGTTTCCATGGGGTAATAAACTGATGCCGCATGGTGAACATTATGCGAACATTTGGCAGGGAAATTTTCCCGCCAACAATACTATGGAAGATGGATTCTTAAGTACTGCCCCGGTATGAAGAATCTTAATGCTTTCATTTTGTTTATTATTCTTATGAATATGTTATATGTATAGTATACACTCAAAAAAAAAAAAAAAAAAAAGAGCCACTGCTCCTAACATTTGAACTATTTTGGCCACACGAAAACAAGTAAAGTACCTTTAATGTAGAACTGCTATTAAAAGCAGCGACAATACTGTTCGTCACGTATATTTTGTTTAAGTATGCTGGGTGGAGTAGTTAGGTCCATATAATGATATGAAAATACAAAATGAACATTAATGGTAAAAAATGTTCACTTACTCATAATAATATAGGTTTATCTTATGTCCGCATTTTGGTCACTGTGGCAAAGCATCTGCTCGATAGAACGGACATTTGCTTATGTAGATGAGATCCAAGTTCTGCTTGAACGGAAGATTCATGGATTAAAAAACACTACTTCGAGTTAAAATTCTTTACCCTTGTATAGGTGTTTGCAAGGAATGATGATTAAAACATGAAAGTTAAAAACCCAAATGAATAAAAAGGACACAAAGGAATAAAAGATATTTGAATAAAAGGACAACAAAGGAATGAATTATGTTTGGACCCATCTTTTATTCCTTTGTGTCCTTTTTATTCATTTGGGTTTTTAACTTTCACGTTTTAATCATCATTCCTTGCAAACACCTATACAAGGGTAAAGAATTTTAACTCGAAGTAGTGTTTTTTAATCCATGAATCTTCCATTCAAGCAGAACTTCGATCTCATCTAAATAAGCAAATGTCCGTTCTATCGAGCAGATGCTTTGCCACAGTGACCAAAATGCGGACATAAGATAAACCTAAATTATTATGAGTAAGTGAAATTTTTTTACCATTAATGTTCATTTTGTATTTTCATATCATTATATGGACCTAACTACTCCACCCAGCATACTTAAACAAAATATACGTGACGAACAGTATTGTCGCTGCTTTTAATAGCAGTTCTACATTAAAGTCTTTGGCCGCATAATATCGCGCCATATGCCTTTTTGCGTATGGGAATATATGAAGTAAAGTACCATTGGAATGTAAAGAAATAAGCCAATTAATGTGTTAATTAGCACTCTACCCCAGAACTTTTCCATAGAGCATATATTATTTTTTCAGCACTCCTGATTCTACACATTGGAAAATCCTTAAATATGAAATTTCGTCCGAATTGGATTTTGTAAATAGTGAAAATGTTTGCGCTCAAATATAAAGGGATAATCCACATATCTACATCTGGGAAACTTCCCTGGAATATTTTTCCCTGCACAAGTAGTGATGATACTGGAAAACCTGCATGTCATTACTTCTAAGATTCAGATTAAAACAATTCTTTTCTCTTCTGTTACCGTGTAGAATGAAGAAAGTTTCATGCGCTGTTTCTTTTTTAATGATGCATAGGTTTTCCTCTAGGAGCGTAAATGTGTGTTGCATTTACCCCAATATCTCTGCACTTCTAAAATTCCGGTTTGGAAATTTCATTTTCCATTGGATGGAGTTACTGCATTTATGTCTACCACTGCCTTGAAAAAGCCTCCCAGTGGAGAGCGAAAGCATGGGTAATCAAGCAAAATTGTAGACGCAACAGCTATCGGAAGCACGATTCACAAACACTTTAACTGAGTTAAACTGCAGAGATAAAAATATTTTATGTACAATTTAAAATCAACTAAAAGACACAGGCAAGATCTTTCAGAGTTGCAACGGCTGCATCATCAGGCCTAATCAGCAACACTGGCGTGCAGGTACAGTATTATATTCCCACAATTTCCACAATGCATAGCAAGGCTAGTTCAGGTTCCCTGATAAGAGCATGATTAACTAGAGGTTTTTACAAAGGTATTCGGTTGTCGGAAAAGTCATGACGTATTTTGGCACCCGATGGCGGTTGGGCGCTTTTGGAAGCACTAGAGGCATGCACAGCTCTGTTATCGCTATGGCATTTGACAGGTGCCAGTTCTAGCTGCAGTTTAAAAGAAATAGTGAGTGATTTGATTGATTTGCGGAGATTTGACATCAAGTTGAAGATGGAAGACCAAACTGTGCATTTTTGCCATATTTTACTGTTTTACTTCCGTAAAGGGAAGAACGCGCATCAAGCTTGTGAAAAGTTGTGTAAAGTGTACGGTGGTAATGCTCTACAAGAACTTCAGTGCCAGCAGTGGTTCCAAAAATTCCGTGCTGGTGATTTTGACCTCAACAATGCTCCTCGGTCGGGGAGGCCCACCGAGGTTGATGACGACCAAATCAAGGCATTGATCGAGTCAAACCCACATTACATGACACGAGAGATTGCAGACACATTGCACATCCATCATTCAAGTGTTCACAACCACCTGAAGAAGCTGTGATACGTAAGCAAGCTCGTTGTGTGGTTTCCTCATGAGCTCAAAGAAGCTCAATTGACGGTGCGTATAAACATCTGCGATATGCTCATTAAACGTGAGAAAAACGATCCTTTTTTGAAGCTATTGATAACTGGTGACGAAAAGTGGATTGTGTACAACACTGTGCTGCAGAAACGGTCTTGGTCCTGACGTGCTGCGCAAACAGTCTTGGTCCCGACGTGCTGCTTCGCCTCAAACAACATCCAAAGCAGACATTCATCAGTGGAAGGTTCTGGTCTCAGTGTGGTGGGATTTTAAAGGTGTCGTGTTTTTCGAGCTCCTACCATGGAACCAAGCAATCAATTCAAACGTGTACTGTCGGCAATTGGACAGTTTGAACGAATCCATCATCCAGAAACGTCCAGAGCTCATTCATCGTAAGGGTGTTATGTTCCATTACGACAACGCGAGACCACACACAAGTTTGATCACCTGCCAAAAATTATTGGAGCTTGGGTGGGATGTGTTGCCACACCCAGCATACTCGCCTGACCTTGCGCCGTCAGACTTCCACTTGTTTCGCTCTCTTCAACAGTCCTTGCGTGGTATAACGTTCAACCCGGATGAGGCTGTAAATCAGCACCTTGTACAGTTTTTCGCCACGAAAGACAGGTCCTTCTATGAACGAGGCATTCTGCAGCTCACTGAAAGATGGCAAAAGGTTATGGAACAAAACAGGCATTATATCATTGATTGATCTTTGTTATTGCTATCAATAAATGACCTTTGCAAACCATGGCTAAAATACGTCATGACTTTTCCGACAACCCAATAGTATATAATCATTAAAAGTCTTTAACCTTGTCAAATAGAGTTCACATTGATCAGCATTTCCTCATTGCAGCACCCTTCAGGAATATATGTAATGTATAATGCATCTGTAAATAGTAATGTTTGTTTATTATTAGCAGAGGTAAGAATCCTAACCCCATCCCAGTAAAATGTTCCGTTCGTGAGAGTCCTGGTTAATGATGTTGAAATAGTATTGGAACGAGCGAGTATTCACGTTCCACCATTCGTCATCCAAGATTCTTTAAAGTGGATTCTATCTATGTAGCAAATGTCCTTGTTTTCCGGGGAAGTAGAACAAAGTGGGATTAAATAAACCCCACAGCGTTTCTTTAATTGCATCAGGTCAAACACATTCGTTGTTTTAATGCTGAAACCCATCACTTCCTTCCTGCAGAATATCTTCATGCATATTACACCACAAAAAGTTTTGCAATATTTGGATCACTTTATGCTATCTGGCAGCCTGAACTAGCCTTGCTATGCATTGTGGGGAGATAACTACATAATACCGTACCTGCACACCAGTGTTGCTGATTAGGCCTGATGATGAAGCCGTTGTGGCTGTGAAAGATCTTGCTTGTGTCTTTTAGTTGATTTTAAATTGTAAATGGACTATTTTTATCTCTGCAGTTTAACTCGGGTAAAGTGTTTGTGAATCGTGCTTCTGACAGCTGTATCGTCTACAATTTTACTTGAATTTCTCGCACGAGATAATGATTGAGAGAGAACAAGTTGGATGGTGAAATCAGTAGGCGAGTGAATTCTTCTTTGAAAGTCATAGCTTCTCTGGGAGGTTTTCACAAGAATGATGGGTTCTCTATAGAGTCCTGCATGGCTGTGTACGAAAGTATAATTGTTCCTACTCTGATGTATGGCAGTGAAATCTGGGTATTGCAGAAGAAGCATAGGAGTCGTTTGTGTGCTGGAGAAATGCGTTACTTACGTGGGGTTTGTGGCAAGACGCGATCTGATTGTGTGAGGAATGAAGATGTATCGCAGTTGTGTGATGTGAAGCAAAATGTTGTTAGCAAGGTGGAGACCAATATGCTTCAGTGGTTTGGCCATGTTGAAAGAATGAGTGATGAAATGCTTACTAAGAAAATATTTTCAGCCCAAGTGGCAGGAAGGAAAGGCAGAGGAAGACATGGGTGGATCAGATTCAGGAGTGTCTTCATGAGAAAAAGATTATAAGTATGAAGTGTAAAAGATCTTGTGTACGGCGTGTAATGGATATCAGTGAAGCATGAGTTGTATGTCAAGATCGCTGTAAATGGAGAAGTTTGATACAACAACAATAAGTAAAAATATCTGGAAGTTTGTATTTCTTTTTGGAGCTAACCTCTGAATCTCAGAGAACAGCTTAATGGTATGTATATATGTAGATAATAATTGATGGGAGCATGGATAATTTTTATGCATATTAAACCACAAAAATAAACGGATAAGCGTTTCTTGTTTGGATGTTTGTTGAGATCACTTTCAGTGCCTGTTGTAATGGACAAAACATGTTAGTAAAAATGATCAATAGAAAGCCATTTGTATTATTTAGATACTACATTGTTTTGCTTTGAAATAGGTGTATTGTGACTTTCAAACAGGTGTATACAGAGGGTGAGTTGAAAGTTTTGCAATATTTGGATCACTTTATGTCTTCATACATACCTTTATGACGAAAGCTGACTAGCATTCAAAGTATAGGCCATCATGTTGCACCGTCTTTAGCCATCTGTCTGCCAGTTCTTCGATTCTACAGAGGGTAAGTCGAAAGTTTTGCAATATTTGGATCACTTTATGTCTTCATACGTACCTTTACGACGAAAGCTGACTAGCATACAAAGTATAGGCCATCGTGTTACACCGTCTTTAGCCATCTGTCTGCCAGTTCTTCGATTCTACAGAGGGTGAGTCGAAAGTTTTGCAATATTTGGATCATTATGTCTTCATACGTACCTTTACGACAAAAGCTCACTAGCATGCAAAGTATAGGCCATCGTGTTGCACCGTCTTTAGCCATCTGTCTGCCAGTTCTTCGATTCTACAGAGGGTGAGTCGAAAGTTTTGCAATATTTGGATCACTTTATGTCTTCATACGTACCTTTACGACGAAAGGTGACTAGCATTCAAAGTATAGGCCATCGTGTTGCACCGTCTGTAGCCATATGTCTGCCAGTTCTTCGATTCTACAGAGGGTGAGTTGAAGGTTTTGCAATATTTGGATCACTTTATGTCTTCATACGTACCTTTACGACGAAAGGTGACTAGCATTCAAAGTATAGGCCATCGTGTTGCACCGTCTTTAGCCATCTGTCTGCCAGTTCTTCGATTCTACAGAGGGTGAGTCGAAAGTTTTGCAATATTTGGATCACTTTATGTCTTCATACGTACCTTTACGACAAAAGGTGACCAAAGTATAGGCCATCGTTTTGCGCCTTCTTTAGCCATCTGTCTGTCAGTTCTTCGATTCCGTGGCAGTACCAGTTCTTGTCCTTCAAGGTGAAAAACTCCTCCATCCCAGCTGCCACCCGGTTATTGAAGTGCTGCCCGCAAAGGAAGTGGACCATGGACAGGAACAAGTACTAATCTAACGGGGCAAGGTCTGGACTATATGCTGAGTGTGGCATCAGTTCAATACCCTCAAGTTCCTGGAGTTTTGCACGTGTTGTTCGTATGGCATGAGGTCGAGTGTTGTTTTGCTGCAGGAGAGCTCGGTTTCTGTCCACCAGTGCCGGGTACTTCTCCTCCAAAACGGCATACATCCGCTCCAGCTGTTCATAGTAGAGGTTGGCATTGATGGTCCGACCATTTGGAACAAATTTGTAATGGATTATCCTCCTCGAAATTCCACCAGATGCAGAGCAACACCTTGTACTCGAAACTCCCTTTGAAACCACGTTTGGCAACAGGTTCAGGAAGCTGCTCAACCACTGCCATTGTGCGTTAGGATTACGGAAATAGACCCACTTTTCATCGCACGTAACAATTCTCTTGATGAAATGTACATCATGCAAGTTTTGTAGGAGTTTCGTGCACACTTCCACTTGGTGGTTTGCTTCAGCTGGCGTCAGTTCGTGAGTGACAATGTGGCAGCTCCTGTAGACCTTGCCGAGGTCCTGAAGGTCACAAACTATGGTGGTCTGTGATACGCCCAGCTCACCTGATAATCTCTGAGTGCTGGTTGTCAGATTTGCCTCTACAGCTTGGCGCATGGCCTCTGAATCCATGGTTCGCGGTTTACCTGACCTTAGCTGATCCCCGAGGTTTCTGCCACCTGAGTGAAATTTCTTGGACCACCTGGTTGTGGTGCTGTGGTCCACAGAGCCTTCCTCTTTTGCATGGCAAATGCTTTGTGTTGCTTAAACAGCGTTATGGCTGAGTTAAGATGCACAGCCACAACTGGCTAATTAGTTAGTTCCCTAATTTCAACTGACAGCAGTGTGTGACTTGAACTAGTTTAAACTCATGACATACCCACTGCAGCACGTGTGTTTATGCAAATATTGCAAAACTTCTGACTCCCTCTCTGTAGTTAGTGTAAGTAAAGGTGATCGTAACAAAATTAAGATACTACTTTTTTTTTTTTTTTTTTTGGCTTTGAAGTAAGTGTATAATTACTTTCCAATAGGAAAGTGGTCCATAACAAAATGAATTGTAATACAAGGTCCGATCAAAACGTTTCGAGACTAGGCCGATACACAACAAAGTACTTCGTTACTTAAGTCTGGCTATGATCTCCCTCAAAGTAGTCTCCTTGGGCAGGTTTACACCGCTGCCAGCGTTTTTGCCACTGTTGGATTGGAACACTCCCTGTTCGCGAATCGTGTCAAGCACCGTCTGCGGTTTGTGCTGGATCTCGTCCATGGTTTCAAAACGGCAACCCTTGAGCTTCATCTTCAGGAACAGAAAGAAGTCACAGGGGGCCAAATCCGGCAAGTAAGGCGGGTAAGGAAGGGTAGTCATGCTGTTGCAGCTGCAAAACTGGCGTGTTGTCTCGTCCATGGTTTCAAAACGGCAACCCTTAAGCTTCATCTTCAGGAACAGAAAGAAGTCACAGGGGGCCAAATCCGGCAAGTAAGGCGGGTAAGGAAGGGTAGTCATGCTGTTGCAGCTGCAAAACTGGCGTGTTGCTAACGCTCTGTGAACTGCTGCATTGTCGTGGTGGATCAGAAGATGAGCTTCATCTTCAGGAACAGAAAGAAGTCACAGGAGGCCAAATCTGGCAAGTAAGGCGGGTAAGAAAGGGTAGTCATGCTGTTGCAGCTGTAAAACTGGCGTGTTGCTAACGCTCTGTGAGCTGCTGCATTGTCGTGATGGATCAGGAGATCGCCCCTGCTCCACATTTCAGGTCATTTGCGGTGAATGCCGTCCATAAGACGGCGCAGAACATCGCAGTAAAAAAGGGGCGGTGATGGTCTGGCCCTCGGGGACGAATTCACGGTGCACAACCCCACAATTGTCAAATAACACAATGAGCATGCTTTTGGTTCCACTCCAGACCTGTCGGGCCTTTTTCGGTCGTGGAGATACCGGGCTCTTCCACTGCGGTGACTGTTGTTTGGTCTCCGGGTCGTAACTGTACACCCAAGTCTCATACCCAGTAATGATCCACGACAGTAACATTGGTTCATTCACCGCCTGCTGACAAATATCTTGACAGAGTTCGACACGGAGCGCCTTCTGTTCGGGGTTCAGAATCTTTGGCACAAACTTTGCCGCAATGTGGTGCATGTTCAAAATCGACGTCAGAATTTCTTGCACTGTTCTGTATGACACATTAGTGATGGTAGCAATGTCTTGAATGGTTCTCCGGTGATCCTCATGCACCAGTTCCCTAATTTTGTCTACATTTTTGGAGGTTTTGTTCGTGGATGGTCGCTCTGACCTCTTGTCGTCTTCCAGTGCCTTTCTGCCGCTCTTGAAGCACAATTGCCACTCAAATCACCTCGCACTACTCATTGCCATAAGCCTGCTGCAACATTTCATGCATCTCTGTTCTCGATTTGCTGAGTTTGATCTGAATTTGATGCAGAATTTGATGTTCGCTCGCTGCTCTAGTTCGCAGTCCATACCAAAATCGCAGCTGTGTTTTGCACGTGGTCATGAAATATCGTGTAACACAGCTCCCGATGTTCACAGAACAACGCCACTCGGCACAATGACTCGTGAAGGTCGCTGCCCTCGACCACTTCTCGTGCATCTGCATGCTGCCATCTGTTGGCGTGCTATGTACTTAGTCTTGGAACTTTTTGATCACACTACGTATTGAGGTAATGCATTTCTTTGCTGTGAAGCAGGTGTGTAGTTACTTTCTAATGCGCATATGGTTACTGTAAGTAAAGGGGGCCAATAACAAAATGAATTGTAATGTTAAGGTATTACATTTTTTTTGCTTTGAAATAGGTGTGTATTTACTTTGCAATCAAAGTAAATACACGCCTGCTTTTTGTGCTTCTGTAGATACATGACGACTATAACTATAAATTTATGTGTGTATTTGTGTGTAGATTGCATTTTTGTACTGCTTTAATTTTAGTGTCATCTGGTTATGAAACTGTGAAAAGATTATTATGAGAATAGTCATGAAATTTTTTGTACAAAGTAATTGGAAATACAGTTTGATTGATTTTTTGTTCAAAGATATTGATTATAAATTTTGTTTTCTTAATGCTGAGTGCCCATAACTGATTACCCTGATTTAAATAAGTTATAACTTTTAGATAAACAATGGCAATTAAGCTCAATTTTAAACAGAAATAGATAAACACATAAAGTTTTGATATGCAGTTTATTGATTTAATAAACTTCTACGTGTACATCCCTACAGGCACATAAAATGTCTGAATGATATTCACATATGCCTCACATTTTCCCACATTTGTGGAGTAACTGTTGCTATTTTAACTGTAACACATTCTCACAAAGCCCTGACATCTAGATTAACTGTTGCATGAACTAATCACATCATTAACACAACCTCTCAGAAAAAAATCCAGGTCTGGAGATCTTTGGATCCATAGCACTGATCCATTCCTGCCAATCCATAGATATGGAAATATTGTGTTGAGTGTTTCATGAACAACATGTGCCCAACGAGGGGCTGTCCCATCTTACTGGAAGATGACAGGTGGCTGCCTGCCCTGCAGCTGGAGAATGGCATGATTGGCGAACATATCCAGGTACACATTTGTGGAAACCATTTTCTCAGCAAAGAAGAAAGGGGCAATTATCTGGTCATGCATTAGCCCACACCAGACATTGATCTTTGAGCTATCTCGAATGTGCATGCTTACAACATGTTGGTTTTCTGATCCCCAAATTTGCAAATTCTGTCTGTTGACTGTACAGTTGAGATGGAAAGTACCTAGCCTCATCTGAAATGGAGCAAGTCATTATTCTCATCAGTGAAGATCAAAATATCATTAGTAAATGTTGCGCATTTAGAACAGTCATGATGGAGCATACATAGCCTCATCTGAAATGCGCACACATAACAAGACGTCATTATCAGCATCTTCAAATTAATGGATTTGGTCTTAAATTCCAGTTACTTCAGTTTCAGAGGGCAAATTTATAAACAAGTAAATGGCACTCCGATGGGATCTTTGCTTTCAGCCATCCTCGCAGAAGCAATACTTTGCCCCATTGAGCAACATATATTCACCAACATTACCCCAAGGCCTACCACATGGCTACGATATGCCGACGACATATTTTTCATATGGCCACACGGAAAGGAGGCTCTCCAGTTTTTCCTCGATAAAATAAATTGTATACACTCTACAATCAATTTCACCATGGAGCTTGAACACAATGGTATTTTACCTTATCTGGAAGTCTCAGTGAGCAAATAACATGACAACCGCCTTCATACAGAAGTCTATTATAAACCCACCTCCGTTCCCAACCCGATGCTCCGCAGTTCATTCTGCCCTGATGATTACAAGATGACCTTCTTCCGTTTTCGAATTAAAACAGCCTTCGCTGTCTTATCCAATGTCTGTTCTAGACATTCCAAACTAAAAAACATCGTCGAATGGGCCACTCAGGCAGGATATACATAGAACCAGATGCATAACTTTATCAAGAAAGCCAGAACCAGCAGTGCTAATATTTCTATGCTGCAACTTCGCTACCTGGGCTCTATTCTCTACATACCAAATGTTTCCTATCAACTCAAAAACACGCTCAGGGGGATAAACTTTGGTGTTGCCATAAGGTCTCCGGCATTTTTGTATGCGATGCTTAAGAGAAATATTGACAAGCCCCCTCTTCTCAGCGAGGCAGGTGTTTATGCCATCCCACTACAATATCCAGACGGTTCCAGGCGATACTACATCGGAATGACCAAACGTTCGTTTGAAATTAGAATCATCAAACATAAAAGGGATACAAGAGACGGAAAAATAACCACTGCCCTATCTAGAGAAGTCAAGTTCACGTCCGCGGATCCTATATGGAGTGATGTAAAGAAATCAGCTTCATACTCCACACCCAAATCTACTGCCATTCGCGAAACCTAGGAAATCTTGACCAGCTGTGAGGCTTGCGATGATAGTGTCTCTGGAGTTGCCACGTATTTGTTGAAATCAATTCTTCAAATAATGCTGCGTTTTCTACTGTGGTACTGCATGCCCAACCAACGTGACCTCGCTTCTCCGAATTATCACGGAAACGTTCTATTGTCCAGTTTGCAGTTAGCTGTCTACCTTCCTTGAAAAAGCCATCTGGTTGATGTGCAAAAGCTTGGAAAATTTATTTGTATTCTACACGAAGAAATTTCGGATTTTTAGTATAGTTATACTATTTTGAGTATAATCCTACATGTTGAACTTGTTGCAGTCTCCGAGCAATGTGGAACACCTTTGAATTATTTCGACAGCTTAGACTCAAACAGGAGAAGGAACGGTCCCATCTCGATTTCCTAACCGCTTGCAAGACATTCGGCTTGATCCCAAAGTTCCTTAATTTTAAGATGCCAGTAAAAGGATCATGGTTCGAGAAGAAGGACAAATTTCTTCGCCAGACCTTGTCAAGTATAGTGAACCTGAGAAGAAAGGACATCATGTCATTAAAAATCAGGTGCTATAACCTATATATGAAGTTGCATAGGCTTTGCGACCCTATTGCCTTCAACAACCTTACCATCCAGGTGGATATTTTAGTCGAAAGACTCCAGTCTTCCTTTTCATCCAGACACAGCAAGAAACTGGATTACCTGAAGTCTTTCCCAGACTTCCAAACCTAAAGATTTCACCATTCCCTTCATCAATATTTTTAACCCAACGCTCTCCCGAGAGGAAACTAAAGTTTTGGAACTTGGACCAAAGTTCTGCTTCTGATCGAGACTGAACCCAAAAAGCGTCGTTTCTGAGTTTGAGACAATAATATTGCGAGTTCCAGAAGACAACAAAGACAAATTACGCCAACTGTGTTGCTCTAGGTTAAACTCCTGGTACAACGGAAGCAATCGTTCAATAATTTCAAAATTCCGAGGACGATTTCCAACCTTAAAAATGACCACACCATAATGTTGATGCTAACGAATAAATCCAGCCAGATAGCGATAATGGACGCAGCCGACTATAATAAAAAAACTAGAAGAATTTATATCCCATTCTGGTTCTATAATCTTACGGAGGAATCCACTAAATTCTTGGATTGCACAGGTAAAAAGAGCTGCAAGGCTAACCACAATTCTGAATGATCTCAAGAAATCCACCAAATTACCACCTGGCACTCAGATCCCAAATCTCTTTGGAAGACTTAAACACCACAAGCCCGGCAATCCATTGAGATGGATCGTGTCCAGAAGATCCACACCAACCTTCCATCTAGAGAAAGCATTATCCAAATTCCTAACTAATCATCTACCGCAGTCGGACTTTATAATAAGTTTTACTCTAGATTTTATCACGAAAACCAAGCAGCTCACTGTTCAACAATGCGACATTATCGTCAGTTTCGACTTAGTTTCCCTTTTTCCATTGATCCCTGTGCAGGAAGCCATCAGTACATTGAAAGAGGCTATATCTAGTTCATCAGTTTATTCTAAGGAGTCATGCCTCAGCATCTTCAAATTAATGGACTTGGTCTCAAATTCCAGCTATTTCAGTTTCAGAGGGCAAATTTATAAATAAGTAAATGGCGCTCCGATAGGATCTTCGCTTTCAGCCGTCCTCGCAGAAGCAATACTTCACCTCATTGAGCAACATTTATTCACCAACATCACCCCAAGGCCTACCACCTGGCTACAATATGCCGACGACGTATTTTTCATATGGCCACACGGAAAAGAGGCTCTCCAGTTTTTCCTCGTTAAAATAAATTGTATACACCCTATGATCAATTTCACCATGGAGCTTGAACACAATGGGACTTTACCTTATCTGGAAGTCTCAGTGAGCAAATCGCATGACAACTGCCTTCATACGGAAGTCTGTTATAAACCCATCTCCATTCCCAACCTGATGCTCCGCAGTTCATTCTGTCCTGATGATTACAAGATGACCTTCTTCCGTTCTCAAATTAAAACAGCCTTCGCTGTCTTATTCAATGTCTGTTCTAGACATTCCAAACTAAAAACATCGTCGAATGGGCCACTCAGGCAGGATATACGTCGAACCAGATGCATAACTTGATCAAGAAAGCCAGAACCAGCCGTGCTAATATTTCTATGATGCAACTTCGCTACCTGGGCTCTATTCTCTACATACCAAATGTTTCCTATCAACTTAAAAACACGCTCAGGGGGATAAACTTTGGTGTCGCCATAAGGTCTCCGGCATCTTTGTATACGATGCTTAAGAGAAATATTGACAAGCCCCCTCTTCTCAGCGAGGCAGGTGTTTATGCCATTCCACTACAATATCCAGACGGTTCCAGGCGGTACTACATCGGAATGACCAAACGTTCGTTTGAAATTAGAATCATCAAACATAAAAGGGATACAAGAGACGGAAAAATACACAATGCCCTATCAAGAGGAGTGAAGTTCAAGTCCACCGATCCTATATGGAGTGATGTAAAGAAATTAGCTACATACTCCACACCCAAATCTACTGCCATTCACGAAACCTTGGAAATCTTGACCAGCTGTGAGGCTTGCAATGATAACGTCTCTATGGAGTTGCCACATATTTGGAATCAATTCTTCAAATAATGCTGCGTTTTCTACCGTGGTACCGCGTGCCCAGCCAACGTGACCTCGTTTCTCTGAATTATCATGTTTGCACCTATTCATTTATTGTCTAGTCCAGTCACTGCGTTCAAATTGTTGAAACATTCTATTGTCCAGTTTGCAGTTAGCTGTCTACCTTCCTTCAAAATGCCATTGGGTTGATGTGTGAAAGCTTGGAAAGTTTATTTGTATTCTATGCCAAGAAATTTCGGATTTTTAGTATAGTTATACTATTTTGAGTTTAGGAAATATGTTTGATAGAGAGAACAAATTAGATGGTGAAATTAGTAGGCGAGTGAATTCTTCTTTGAAAGTCATTGCTGCTTTAGGAGGATTTCACAGGAATGATGGGTTCTCAAGGAAGTCCCGAATGGCTATGTATGGCAGTGTAATCGTTCCTCCTCTGATATATGGCAGGGAAACTGGGTACTGCAGAAAAAAACATGAGTTGTTTGTGTGTTGGGGAGATGCATTACTTATGGGGGGGGAGCAAAATGCTCTGATCATGAGAGGAATGGAGATGTGTTGCAGATGTGTAATGTGAGGCAAAATGTTGTTAGTAAGGTGGAGACTAATATTCTTAGGTGGTTTCACCATGTCCAAAGATTGAGTGATAAGTTGCTGACTGAGATAACCTTTTCAGCCCAGGTGGTAGGAAAGAAAGGTAGATAAAGGCCAAGGAAATCATCGTACCAAATTTAGGAATGTCTGCTTGAGAAAAAGATTAGGAGTATGAAGTACAACAGGTCTTGTGTGCGACATGTGTTTTATGTCAATGAAGCTTGAGCTGTGTGCCGAAATCGCTGTAAGTGGAGAAATTTGGTACACCAACAGTGAGGAAATTCTAGTTCCATCAGTTAAACGTTTACTCAGCGGGCGGTCTTTCTTTGAGGAACTAACCTCTGAATCTCGGAGAACTGTTTGATGGTATGTACATACATAGTCCGTCCCAAAAGTAATGAGAATGATTCGATGACGCTCGCCATGAAGACCATGGGAGGCAGGTGGCGCTGCAGGTTGTTGCCAGAGTTTGCCGAAAAAATAATTTGAAGGAGTATTTTTACTCCTTTGGGAAAATTTAGGGAGTAATTTTTAAAGTGAGGTGTATTTTAGAAAAATTAACGAGTGAAATAAAAAAAAAAAAAAAAAAAAAAGGTGCAAAAACACCGGGAAATTATGAAAAAAACTTTTTTTTTTCATATTAAAAAATATTTCGCTACTACTGAATGCATTTGGATGTTTTGCTTCTTTTTTTAGTTAAAAAAAAATATATATATAATACATAAATAACGTAAACACAACAAGCGCATGGAAAGTAATCCCTGGAAATCCTTTGTACCATTTTAGTAAAGAACAAGAATGAATTTCCAACTTTGACGTCGATGTAACACAACGCATTCTTCATTTTCTAATGAAGTGTCCATGTTTGTTGGCTGCTTTCGTATTTCCACCACTAGTTTTTTGCAGATTTCATTGTTTCCTTCCTCTGTGTTTTTTCTTTTCTACACCATTGGACTGAGTCTAGCCGAAAAAAAGAAAAAAGAGACTTTAAAGTACGCTGTTTCGGCACATCGTTCGATACTACAGTGTCTGATAAAGCTGTTTCAATCTGTACAAATCACGACTCCGCGATCACAAGCAAGGCACTCCGCGATTGCGAAATGAGCTGTAGCAGCAATGACAGGAGTTTTGCGATGCGATTGCGCTCCCGATGAGCCGATGACATCAAGGTAAGAAATGATGTCTCCCTGACATCACGCCCTGACTGCCTGGCGGCTGGCGAGTCACGCCACCAAAGCTCTGGTCGCGCCAAGAAAACCACGGCCAGGTATGGTCGTCTACAATGTGAGATCTGGCCTGAAGTAACAAAGGATACCGCTGATCGTATGTTTCAAATACAAAGTTCGAATAAAAAGTTGAAAATAAAAAATTTTCAGCTTAAAATTCTCGATTCGTATTTTTAAGCATTGGCAAAATTTTGATGCGTATTTTTACGTGTTGGCAAAATTTCGATGCATATTTTTATGTGTTGGCAAAATTTTAATGCGTAAACACACTTTTCGATGCGTCTTAGACGCGTAATTACGCATTTTGGCGAACTCTGGTTGTTGCGTGGATATCTCAGGTAAATGGCTGGACCATCCTCAGTTGAGGGTGAGCCTTTCAAAGCGTCGGAATTTTAAAAAGTGCACCCTTGTTTTTCACACTGGTTATGGACGAAAATGCAAAGCAACGTTACGCAATCAAATTTTGCGTAAAACTGGGGGAAACAGCCGCAGAAGACAGTGTATAGGGATGCAGCTTTGCCATCAGCCCAAGTTTTCAGGTGGCACAAAACCTTCAAGGATGGAAGGGAAGCCATTGAAGATGAGCAGCGCTCAGGGCGAGCTTCAACGTCAAGAACCGAGGACAGTGTGGCCGTTATCAAGGCTGCCGTGGAACGGGACTGACGTTCCCATGTCCGACTAATCACAGATGAGGTCCGAGTACCAAAAACAATGGTTCATCGAATCATTACAGAAAATCTCAACACGAGGAAGATTTTTGCGTAAAACTCATCCCAAAAAACTTGTCCGATGAGCAGGAGGACAATCGTCTGTTCATTTCCTAAGAACTGTTGGATCGTGTGACAACTGAGCCTGACTTTTTGTGTAGAGTGGTTACTGGGGATGAAACATGAATGTCAGAGTACGATCCTGAAACAAAAAGCCAGAATTCAGAATGTCGCACTTAATCTTCACCTCGACCGAAGAAACCTCGCATGAGCAAATCGAAAGTGAAATCAATGCTCATCACTTTCTTTAACTGTCGAGGAGTGGCACACAAAGAATTTGTACCACAAGGACAGACAGTCAATAAGACTTTTTACCTACAAGTCCTGGAGCATTTGAGGAAAAGGGTTTTGCGAGTGCATTGTGACATTGCAGAAACGCGGATCCTCCAGCATGACAATGCGCCGAGTCACACATCATTTGCTGGGAAGGAGTTTCTGGTGCGGAAAAATATCCCTATCCTACCTCACACCTCCTACAGCCCTGACTTATCACCGTGTGACTTTTTTTTTGTTCCCGAAAGTCAAAACGCACCTGAAAGAACTCCATTTTGGTACTGTTGCAAACGTCCAGTCAGCCGCGACAAGGGCTCTGCAGAGTCTCTCACGTGAAGACTTCCAGCACTGCTATGACGAATGGCAGCATCACTGGAATAAGTGTGTTCAGTCCCACGGTACTTACTTCGAAGGTGATCATGCTTAATGCAGAGATGCCAAGTACTACGGACCTACGAAGAAGGTGTGAAAAACTACAGATTTTTCCAGAAATTTCGGATATTTACGGAAAACTTATTATTATTATTTTTTAATTATTTGAAAAAAAAATAATTCAAGCATAGTTAAATGTAGTGATTCTTTCGGTAACGTCACGAAGCCGTCACACAGCAAGCATGTTTGGCTGGCCGACAAGCAAGCGGAAATATTACAGTGGAGTTCGTTCTGTATGATCACGTGACTTTGTCCTTGTACCTGGTTTGCCGTGGGATGGCGTTCGTAATGCACGACGTCTGTTAACTTCGGGAAAACCTTAACCGCTTCCTGAGCCAACGTAAGTTTTTTTTTTTTTTTTTTTTATGTAGAGGATTTTAGAAAGGAGTGTCTGACCCTAGGTCTTAAATTAAACAACCCTTTGAAATAGGAAGTTTGGAGATTTGGGCAATAGTGCCCGATAGAAAAGTGACACTGAAGCGAAGTAGAAAGGAGAAGAATGACGCCCTTATTTATGGGGGGGGTTCCAACGGCTTAATGTGCCCATCTGACGCATGGCGGATATTTAGTAGATCAAGCGTTCGTACCTGCCTGGGATCCAACCTGAGGTCCCTTCCATGGCAGTCACGAACGCGGCCCACTGACGTAAGTTGTCGGAGGACAGAGGTAGACTAGAGTCGATTCCACGTTTTCTGTTCTTGTTGTTAAGTTGAAAGTTGATTAGTTGTGGTGTGACGTGAATTGCTGTAGTTATGAAGCGTGCTTCAGTGGCTTCCAGTTCCAGTGGTGTGAAAAAAAAAAAAAATTCGCAGCAGTAGTAGGAATGTTATTCGTTGGAATTTCCATGTTTACAGCAGTCGCGTGTTTCCGTGAATCATGTGTTTTTTTTTTCAAAAATGTAATTTAAATAGTAATAATAATTGCTATTGCATATTTGTTTCACCAAAATAAGGGGCGAACGGGATATCAGAAAAAAAAAAAAAATCTGCTCTGAGCAAATAGTCATCAGATCAAAGGAAACAATTGTGAATCAAAGAAATCATGAATGTTTGTTTTTCCCCGGCAGAGCACATAACTAAACTACCAGGATGTGTGGATGCTGTTATTGCTTGTTTTATGTTACTTCCAGGGAGTTTGTTCTTCGTGCGCAGTATATTCTGCCCAGAGCAAGAGAAAATCTCTCCATGTGCCTTTGACAACCAGCCATAGAAAACGTCTAGCAGCAGTAGCTGCTCACTGCTGCTGCGGTGAGACGTTTTTAGCTGCTGGGTGCGTGCGCCAGTTGTGACCTATTTTCCCACGCTCCTCTATGTCGGCAGAGAGCTTAATTGTTTACGTTACTTTGACAGATTTGTGAAATGAAGTTCTTTTTTTTCTCTTGTAAATATGTTCCGCTAAACAAAGGGATGTTTTATTTTATCTTGTCAGATTCACAAGAACTTTCTTTCTTCCTTAATAGTTTGTTTTAAAGATTGTTTTCCCCAGACAATTCGTCGTTGGGAATCTTTTAATTTCAGTTTTAATTTTTTTTTTTTTTTTTTTTTTTTTGTTGATGAATTTGCTTTCATTACTCACTTGCATTTTAAGTTGTGACGTTTTACTTCCCCACATCTTAGCAGAAAACTTCTATTGTGTTAATGACACGTTGCATGGATTTTTATTGTAATTTATTTTATTTGCATTGCCTTTTTATTTTATCCTTTCTTTTTTCCAGAATTGATTTATTTATGCAATTTAAAATACCTTTTTTTTTTGTATCATAAGCATTTAATGCTAATTTTCTATTTATCCGCATAATAAAGCTACGAAACCTTTCAAAGTTAATTGTTCTGTCTTTGCTCCCATTGTGTTTGTCGTGTACAAATTTACTTGCAATAGCATCGAGTAAATGGCCACTTGTCTCTACTAATATTCTTGGATCTAAAAAGCAAAAAAGTTGCCAAAAATTCAAGGAGAGTTATTCGCAAGAATTTCCGTGTTTAAAATCATTTCTGGTATCCGAAAACCATGGGTTTTGTTTCCCGTGTGCTGTTGATTTTTCAATCGCACACGGCGGAAAAGATGATTGCGGTCAGCATTTTCACTCTAAAAAACAGGAGGAATAACCATAAGTGTGTGGCATCACACACTTATGACATAACATATTTATTAAAAGGTATGACATAACATATTTATTAAAAGGTGGAGTTGAAATGGTATGTATTTTTTGTGTATTTACTCAAGATTTTTTCCCCATTTTAAGGGGACTTGAATATGTTGCAAAATTTATCCAAGTATTGTCCCCGATCGAGATTAACATGTTGCTAAAAATGTAGCATTGTATTCTGGGAAATAAGCATGCTACCCTGCAAATTTGAATGTGGGAACTTGACTTCAGTTGACTCCACTACGGAAGAACTACGGGCGCCGCCCATATGGACTACTGATGACTTCCTTCAGATGTTGGCACCTCTGCACCAATAATGGATCTACAAGAATTTATTGTATTTTCAGTTATTAGGGTGTATTATTATCTTTTGGACCCACCTTAAGACCTTTCTCCACATCAGGTGGTTTCTTTTCTTGCTTTGTTTTGAACTTTTGCTAAACACTGACAGTAGATTTTGTTTCTGTCAACACATGGTGTCACCCTTAACATTTTTTAGGGTTCCCCAAGTTCCCCAAGTCACTCCTAAAGATTTGTATGCCCCCTCTATATCATTAGACAACAAACACTGATCCCGCCTTTCTTCCTCAGGCTTTTCTTTTCTTTCTTTCTTTTTTTTTTTTTTTTTTTTTTTTCTGGCCAGCGTATAGATGGTTTTCTATCATTTCAAGACACAAAATCTTAAGTGGCTCACTTTATTGAAAGGAAAATTTCTGCTTTTTTTTTTTTCCATGTTTTTTTTTCTCACATGTCAAATTTTTTCAAGTTTCGAGAGTAACTGACTCCATCTTAATCGCACAGCTGCTACAGCACTCCTAGTGGTCGATGTGATAGACAAAGCACACCAGCATAGGAAGTCTATGCATGTATGAGATCACCCGTAGAAAAAAAAAACTGTTGTAAGACTCGTCATTAAAAATTTAACGACGAGTCTTACATAATCTGGGTAATCATTTATGGGCACCCTGTATGTATATTGTTGGCTTTTGATTTATTTGTTTGGATACTTGTAATTTCACCTCAGATAAATGGTTCAAAATTTTGTCATTTTTCATTTTAGTTATTGGTTGCATAATATCTTCTCAGCTCCTTATGATGTACCGTAATTTTCGTCGTATAATCCGTGGATTATCTGCATAAAAAAGTTTAAGAATATATGTTCTGCATATTATACACCGGTGCGTAATATTATACACCGGTGCGTATAATACGGCAATTAAAAAAAAAGAAATTTTACGACCCTTCGATTTTTTTAAAAATCTGCAGTGTTATTGTGCAGGGGAGGGGGTATAATTGGATGAGAAACTCCCTCGGAAGAATTTTCCTCAGTTCAGGAGTTTGTGCGGAGCGGTCGTAACGAAAGATACAAATGTCATAACGAAAGATCAGGAAAGTTGTGGGGAGGGACGGCAAGGTCATTTTGTATCGTTGAGAAGATCGTGCCGTCTCTGTTATTGGCAAAAAGCCAAAGAAGTACGCGCAGCACTTGCTACACGAAGCTGTGCGTTCTCCTTTCGGATCTTGTGTGCACTGCCTTGTGTTTAGTTCATCTTTTGCCGTTTTGACCATCGTAGTTTCTGCTATTTTCCTTCATTGCTATTCACGATGTCTTTGAAAAGGAAACGTTTCAGTTACACTGCCGAATTTAAACTTGAAGTGATGGACACAATTGTGAACTATCGCGTAGTGACATGATATGATCATGTCACTGTGCGATATATTTGAGGTCAGCAAACAATCGCGCAGTAACAGGCGGAAAGAAAGCCTCTGTGCCGCGGTTTGAAACGTAAACAAATCCTTAAGTAAATTCCGCCGGAGAATTCACGGAAGTTTTTTTATTGGCCCACGATAAGCCGATCCCCAGACTCTGAAAGCAGGATTTCCTCCAAAAACTTTCGACTTATACGCGAGTACATACGGTATTTCTGTGATATGTTCTGTATCGGCCTTTCGTCATTGGCAAGGTGTAATGCAATACTCTGGAGCTGCATCGGCATGATCTATGGATGCCACACCCTTTTTCTGTTCAATATCTATGATGTGTAGATTTTACGGCAATTTTTTTTTCTTGAATTTCACAGTCTGCGGATTATACGAAGGAAAAAAAAATTATTTGAATTTCGCGGTCTATGGATTATGCCGATGCGAATAATACGGCGAAAATTACGGTATTTACATTTTGGCACTTAACAGAACACTTATTTTTGTTTAACTTCTTTGTAATTATTATTTTAGGTAACATCTTTTCCAAGTAATAAATATGGCCTCAAAAACATGGCAGGAAACGTTTGGGAGTGGAATAGTGACTGGTGGACTATTAATCATTTCACAAACTTGCAGAAAAATCCTGTAAGTATATTAATATATATTTTAAAAGATGCATTCATTGTATTTCAGAATCACATTTGAATTCAGTAAACCAACAATTTTTAAAATTAATATTGTAAGATCTCTTGATTTCTTTTTTGGCAACAATTGTCAGTGAATCCGTCAGTCGTCCTTGAAGTAAAATGTCTCTTTTATCTTCATCTTTCCACCGATTAAATGGAGTTTGTAATAAATTACAAACAATGTCATTCACAGGATACATACTTTAATTACAACTATCACTGACTGTGATAGTTTTAATGAAAACTGTAAAAGTTTAGCTGTTACACAAAACTACAGTAACAGCTAAACTTTTTGACAAATAATCACAAAGCACGAAAAAACAAATCCCTTTCGGAAAGCATGTACCACAACACTGCAAGATACCCTGGGTAGTTTCACCATGATCTCCTTCGAAGGTCACGATTCCATCTGCAGAGCTTCGGCGCCAAAAGATAAAACACTTACTTGTGCGCCAGATAGAGGAGGTTGACATCACGGTTACCATAGCAACTCGATCGAAAGCTGCAGACTTCCAAGGGTTTTCATTTCGGCTCTTCACTTGCACTGTTTTGCGTATGAGGACTTGTTTTCTGTATTGAACGTGCTATGTGAATTGATATCTAATCAAAATTTTGAGTACACTGGTGGAAAGTGAAAAAATAACACCAAGAAGGAGACGTCTGATACCAACAAAATTTATACAGCATAATAACGGAATACAGAGGATAACATGATCAAAACATTATGGCAAAATACAGCTGTATTTGCTGGTAAACTGAAAAATAACATTTCCATGTAACATGGTTAGTACGAGGTTGAACCGCCATGAACTGCGTCACACTGTGCAATTCTGGCATGGAGTCTGTTGTACAGATGTTGGATGTAAGTTTGGGGTATGGAGTTCCAAGCATCCTCAACCTGGACGCGTAAATCCGGGATGGTCGTGGCTGGCTGTGGAGACCGGATAAGTCGTTGTCCCATAAAATCCCACACGTGCTCAATGGGGGACAAATCCGGTGGCCATGAAAGTTGTCTCACATCATGAACTGCATGTTGCGTTGCACGTGCCGTGTGTGGGCGTGCGTTATCTTGCTGGAAAACACCACGATGGACCGACCTTACAAATGGCACAACAACGGGCTGAATGATGTTGTTGATGTAGGAGGTGCTGTTTAACATACCCGGTACAAACACTAGTTGTGTACGGGAGTGATAGCTGATCGCTCCCCACACCAGAAGACCGGGTGTAGGACCTGTGTGTCACTGGCGTGTGCAAGAAAGGTGGATACGCTCCCCTGTGCGTCTGCAAACACGCATACGGCCATCAGAGGCTCCCAAGCAGAATCTGCTTTCATTGCTGAACGTTCTCCAGTGAAGACATTGGCGACACCACTGCAGCCGTTCCTGACGGTGGGCTGGAGTCAGAGGTACACATGCCAGAGGCACACGTGCACGTAGTCCTGCATCCAGTAGACGGTTGCGGTTTGTTCGCACAGTCACCTCAGGTGCAACGGCAGCTCGGATTTGTGTCACAGTGGATGTTCTGCTTTACAACGCCGCTCTTCTTATGCGTCGATCGGTCCGCTCATCAGTCCGTCTGTGATTCCCGGTTCCACGTCTTCTCGTGTGGGAATGTTCCTCGGACCATCTACGCCACCATCGTACCACCACCGATACTTCCCGTCCAATTCGCTCCGCAATACGACGATATGACCACCCGGCCTCGCAGAGTCCGACTAGACGACCTCGCTCCAAGTCCGATAACTGCTGAAATCATACACGTCTTCCATGTCCAGGCATTGCAGCTTCTTCGGAGTGTTCGCACGTGTCCATACGCTGACGACTGATTACATTCACTTCGCCGTACTCCTTAAATACCACCGACGATAATTTGCATATTATGCCGTGCTGTGGCGTAAGCGATCACCGGTTGGTCCCGAAATTAACATCACACCTACGTACACTCGACCTCATTAACATATGTAAATTTCATGATCGTCCGCCAATTCCTTCTTGGTGTTCTTTTTTCACTTTCCGCCAGTGTACTTTGTTACACAATAGAGACAAAAAAGAATATATTATACAAATTACTGAATAAATCTTTATTTTAAGTAAAATAGGTGAAGAGGCACTTCACCTACTTCACCTGAAAAGCCGCCACTGGGACCTTGAGGGACACTGGATAGTCTCAAACCCTGATGAGTGTCCCTCGAGCCATGCCTGGGTGGTTTCAGCTCGGTGGGGCCAGGCATGCATTGTGCTGCTGGAACAGACCATTGGCAACAGGATGTGTGAATGCTGTGAAAGGATGTAGGTGATCAGCTAGCACATGCTGGTTGCGTGCAGTGGTCGAGGACCTTTATAGACACACTAAGGGACTTAATGTGTCCCATAAGAAGAGCTCTCCAAACCATCACAGAGCCACCACTGCTTTGAACAGAGCTGACCTGGCATGATGGGGTCATGGCCTTGTGTTGTTGACGCCACACCCTCCTGTTCACAAGGAACAGGGGACAGTTGAAAATGGGATTCGTCTTACCACACCACATGGTGTCACTCTGAAGAGGTTCAGTTTTGATGTTCCCGTCACCAGGCGAGGCGTAATGTCCAATGACAAGCAGTATACAGTGGCACATGAGTTGGGTGTTGGCTCCTGTAGCCCAAGGTGTGCAGCGTGCGCCGTGCCGTCCACTCACTGATGCTGCTTACGCCTCCAACATTTAACCTGGATGTGATTTGGGCTGCAGTCAGTCTGTATGAGTGTGCATAGTGTATGTCGACCGTGGTCATCAATGGCATGTGGTCAGCCACCACTTTCTCTCTGTACACTGGTGCATCCATTTATGGTATACTTGTGGCATACCCTTAACATGGTTGCCCTCAAAAACCCTTCTTACCACTAGGGTAGTAAAATGACCCATTTGTTTTGTGCGGACAATGCATCCATGATCAGAGTCACTCAGATCACCATGTTTATCCATATTCATTTATTGCAATACACTGTTTGGAAACCCTGCTGTCCACCTACTTATCGCTTGCATTCAGTTTGGGTATGTTCACCCCATGCAGGGGATGCTCATGTCAACTGCCCATCATCCCTAGCTCTGCTGTTTTGTCTACTGAGTGTGTATCATCATCATCATTGTCAACCATTATCAATCCACTGCTGGACGAAGGTCTCTCCAAGTTTCTTCCGCAGCAGTCTGTCTTGTGCCAGTCTCCTCCATGTTACTCCCGCACACTTTCGAATTTCATCCACCCATCTTCCATGTGGTCTTCTTCTGGGTCTTTTCCTGTCCCTTGGAATCCAATCTAAAATTTCGGCTGTCCATCGATGGTCTGTCCTTCTGGCAGTATGTTCAGCCCATTGCCATTTTAGAGATTTAACTCTGATCACGATGTCTTCCACTCTTGTCATTTTTCTGATCCACGAGTTCCTCTTCTTATCTCTCCTGGTTACACCAAGCATGCACCTCTCCTTGCTGCTTTGAGTTGTCTGCAATCTTTGTGTGTCTCTTTTAGTTAAGGCCACGTCTCTGCACCATACGTAAGCACAGGAAGGATGCATGATCAAACACTTTTCTTTTAAGACATAATGTCATATTGCACGTGAAAATTATGCTGTTTCTTCCAAAAGCTCTCCAGGCAAGTTTTATACCCCGATTAATTTCTTCATCAATGTGACCCTCACTTGATATCTGCTGTCCAAGATAAACGCAGGTATCTGTTATCTCCAGATTTTCTCCATCAATTGATAAATCTTCATTTCTTGTAAAAGCATTGTACATCACTTTTGTCTTCTGAAAGTTCATTTTTAATCCCACTTCTTTACTCTTGTCAGCAAGTTCCTGGATCATACTCTGCAGCTCTGATGGGGTAGTTGCAAAAATGACTACGTCATCAGCAAAACGAAGGTGAGTTAGATAATCTCCATTAATCTTTATCCCTTTGTTTTCCCAGTTCAGTGATTGAAAGACATTTTTCAATGTGGCATTGAAGAGCTTGGGAGACATGGTATATATACCCTCATCTTCAAAAAAATAGTTGCACCCAGAAGGACGTGTCGGATTGCTATGCTATTCTTGAGTACGGTAAAAGTTACCAGGAACAATGAATTATTAAACATTGAGACTGATGTGGGCAGTTTCTGTTCAGCTATACGCCAATAAGTAGTTTCTCTCAGTATGGCATCAGGCCCCAATGTTTGCTTTCACAGCGTGCCAGATGTCTCGGCATGGAGTTGTACAGGTTCTTAATGGTGTTCTGCGATAAGCCATCCCATGCAGCTTGAATCTTCTCGTGCAGATTGTGTGGTAGGGGTTGAGTGTGGATAGCGTGTCCGATAGCATCCCTCACATTTTCAGTCGGTGATAGGTCTGGCGACGCTGCTGGCCATGGCAGAGTGTCAGTGCTTTGAAGGCAAGCTCTCAAGACAGCTGCAGTATGCGGACGAATATTTTCCTGTTGGAAAATCGCACTGGAGTGAGAGTTCAGAAAAGGTAGGGCCACTGGCTGCAGGACCTCATTAACGTAACATTGGGTTGTCAAAGTACCTGTAATGAACACCAAAGGTGATATGGCATTGTAGGCAGTTGCGTCCCACACCATGACACCAGGCTTTCTGGACACGTAACGCTCGACAACAAACTGTTCACCTTGATGCTGTCCACGGTGCCTCCACACAGGGATTTGTTAGTCATCTTCTCGAAGACAAAAGCGGGACTCGTACCTGAGGCTCACCTGCCACCATTCTGAGTGACTCCTGCACAGTCTGGCACAACACCGGTGCAGTCTTTGGCGACGATGCAATGGTGTTAAAGGTAGTCTGCGTGCGTGTAGTGCTACGTTGTGCAGCCGTCTGCCAATGGTGCTGTTACTAATCAGACGATTCATGCACGGCACTGCACTCATGTCGGACAACTCGTTGGTCCTCTTTCTCCGTGGTTCATCTAGGTCTCCCAGACCCTTCCTGTCGCACTTTTAATAGACATTAAAATAATTTTTTGTGCTATCCACTGCCGCCAACAGCATGCTATGGTGATATTCGCACGAATGACGAATGGTATAGTGCGCAATTCGGCGATGAGACCATCACGCTTCCCAGAGCCTGACAATGCAACCCTTTTCAAACTCCTACAACTGCTCGAATTGTTTCTTAACTTTTCTCCTAGGCATACTTCACTTGTAAAGGATGCAACTAACACAACAGCACAAGTCAGAATGGCAAGCATGCGCAACAGAACGACCTTATATAGCCGTTCAGGTACAGCGCCATGACCCCCTCCTTGCTTGCGTCACATGCGCGGCCGAGTGTGATACTTGAATGATTTGCATGTTTCACAATGTCAAACCTACCCACCAAGTTTCATTCCTGTCAGTTGCTTCCTTCTGGGTGCAACTATTTTTTTGACAATGAGTGTAATTTCAATACATTACATCATTCCTTAATTCCCTAAAAACTTTTCTTTTTTCAGATTTCAGTCTTTTGTTGCAATTACTGCGTGCGTAGAATTTGATAGATCTTACTTTCAATACATTACTTCTTTCCTAAATTTCCTAAAAACTGCTCTTTTTTCAGGTTTCAGACTTTTGTTTGCAATTACTACTTGCATAGAATTTGATAGATTTTACTTTCAATACATTACATTTGTTCTTTTAATTCCCTAAAAATTATTGAAACTGAATTTTGACAATTATGTGTTGTGCTGTTTAGTTTTTATTCAGTTTCTTCATACATCTTGCTTGCCTTTTAACATGGAGCAATTTGCCACAATGGCATGGTACAGTCCAACATGGAGAAACACCTCAGAAGAAAACCAAACTAACAATGTATTGTTCTCCTTAGAGCCTTTTTACTGGGCAACCCGCTCTGCTAAATTTCCTTTAATGAATGTTTTCACAACACACATAATAGTAAGTGTGGAAAACTTATTCCCACATACACCATAAATATTGATGAAAACTGGCTGAACTCTATGTCAAATATGATTTATTAGTATGTATTCTTTGTTTTATCATTTATGTATAATTTTCTAATTTTTATCATGTTATGTTACATTAATGCCTACAACACTGCTAAAGATGTTTAATACATATCGCTCTATTCTAAAAAAAAGTAACTGCAACCGCTGTTTTATTTTTTGGGACACTCTTGCTTTCCTAGCTCGCAGCACAAAATGTATTGAACACAAAAAAATTTACATTGTTTGTAAAGAACTGTTTGGCGAACATGCTGAAATAAACCATTTTTTTTATTCTGGCAGTACTTCAAGAGCTATTGTATTTCAAAGTTGAGGTAAGCAAAAAAGTGCTATCAGGTCGTATTCCATGCACACTAACAGCAGCAGAACCACGAAACTTTGTAGGCATGTAGTGCCATGACCGAATTTTTGCACCTCTTCGCCCATTTTTTAAATTTCCATTTAGTTTACAGGAAATTAAATTTTTAAATTTCACAAAATTCTCTGTTTTGCGATGGGATCCATTAAAAAAACAGATATATGGCAAACTATAAGTCATAACGCATTGCAATTTTTACAGCATAACGTTACAACTATCATCCCTTTTTTACAAAAAAAAAAATTAAGAAAAAGTAATTTTCTGATTTTTAAGCATTTTTTAAAGATGCAAAGGAAAGAAACGAACAGCTTGTCTGTCTTCACAATAACCACAGAGAAACATTCTGATCCCGCAACCTGCTGCCATGGTGACGCAGAGTATTTGTTATGCATATGTTTTGTTGGTAAAGCTATCTTAGTTGTTTAACGGCTTAGCATAACATTTTACGAAAATGCTTTTGGACCACTTTTGTTTTCCTCAGTGGTAAATTTAGTAAGTGCTATAAGTTCAAACAACAAAAGTCTGCCCTTGCAAAAAATAACGACAGTAAAAAAACTCAGAAACTTCAGAATGGCAGCGGAGCAAAGTCCTTCAATAAAAATAAAAGGAAACTGAAAAAAGTTCTGCTAAAATCCAACAGGGAGTTCACCAGGAGCAAAACAAAAACTGTAAACAAGCTGCCATCTTGGAATCGATACAGCACAAAAAGTATTGAACAATTGGGAGAACATTTTCATTTCGTCAGATGGCATCACCGGAAAGAGACAGTTGAACACATTTGTTGACAATTCTGACAAAATGATGTTTGCAAAGCTGTGACATTTCTACTGTGTTTGCTTAACCATGCCACTTCAAAGGAAAAAACAATTGGTGCGTAAAAACAAATGAAAGGAATAAAATTTTTATGCGAAACAGGATTTGCAAAGCTGAAGAAGATAAGTTAGAGCAGATACGTACTGCTAATAGGACCGAAAATATGTCAGAACATTGATTAATGAAGAAACGCATATCAGATAGGGAAGAAAATATGTCAGAGTTTCGAGTTGAAAAGAAGCGTGCAACAAATTGGACAGAAAACATGGCAGAGCTACGAGTTGAAAAGAAGCGTGCAGCAAATTGGACAAAAAAATATGGCAGAGCTTCGAGTTGAAAAGAAGCGTGCAGCAAATCGGACAGAAAACATGGCAGAGCTTCGAGTTGAAAAGAAGTATTTCGCAGATAGGACAGAAAAGATGTCTCAAGGAAGAAAAAATATGAGGTGAGATGAAAATAGAAGATACTTGTTGAAGATTCAACTAATATGTTAAAAAAATTATAGATTCACCGTTCATAGAACAGGCATAGCTGCTAGTGTTAAACAAAATGACATTTTTTTTTTTCTCAATTTTGAAAGGGGTCATTAAAAGTACCATCCAGCTAAAATTCTTACCACCCAGCTATCAAAAAAATCTAAGTAGAACACCACAATGGATCAAAGCCCTTTGTTGGTGGGTCTTCTTGTGATATGCTTCTTTGAACAGGAGTACATGTGATCATTAAGCATAGCTGCATTGTGTTATAGAAAAAATAATAATTAATCACCTAACGTATTTTCTTACGTATGAACCGTTTCTATGGAAATGTGTTAACAACTTCTACTCGGTCAGTATACCACTCAGGCTCACAAAAGGTTATGGAATTATGATACCAAAATTAATTTGCCTCATGCATATTTAGTATTAATAGTAAGTAATGAGAAGCAGGTAACTGTATGAAGGTCAGTTATTTAAAGAATTTACAAATGTGTGCTTTGTTGGGAAAATGCACGAACCAAAGGATATGTAACAATTCATCGCAAACTAATTTGGGTTGCCACTCTAGGGAAACTTTCAAAATAACCAGGTGAATTCTGGGAGTGGAAACCCTGTAAAACGTTTTTGACAAAAACAGAAAGTGTAAGGTCCAGCTAATAATAACGTAAAACTCGCAGAAAAATTACCTATCACAAATGCCCATTTTAAATTTCCAAAAAAAAATTTAAAAAGTAAAACATGAGACCCCTACCAGGTTTGAATAATAAAACAGAAAATGTACCACTTTGAAAAGGATATCTTACTTACGCTTATTTGTAAGAGCATGTGAAAATGATATCATACTTATTTTATTTATTCATCATCATCAACAACAACAACAACCATTATCAATCCACTGCTGGGTGAAGGTCTCCCCAAATTTCTTCCACAATTGTCTGTCTTGGGCCTTTCTCCTCCATGTCACTCCAGCATACTTTCTAATTTTATCCTTCCATCTCCCCTGGGGTCTTTTTCTGAGTCTTTTCCCGTCCCTCGGAATCCAGTCTAAAATTTTGGTTGTCCATCGGTGGTCCATTCTTCTGGCAACATGTTCAGCCCATTGCCATTTTGGTGATTTCACTCTGGTCATGATGTCGTCCACTCCTGCCATTTTCCTTATCCACAAGTTTCTCTTCTTATCTTTCCTGGTTTCACCAAGCATGCATCTCTCCATGCTGCTTTGAGTTGTCTGCAGTCTTTGTATGTCCTTTTTAGCTAAGGTCCATGTCTCTGCTCCATGCGTAAACACTGGCAGGATGCATTGATGAAACACTTTTCTTTTGAGACATAATGGCATAATGCTCTTAAAAATTGTACTGTTTCTTCCAAAAGCTCTCCATCCAAGTTTTATATGGCGATTAATTTCTTCATCAATGTGACCCTCACTTGATATCTGCTTCCCAAGATAAATGTAGGAATCAGTTGTCTCAAGCTTTTCTCCATCAATCGATAAATCTTCGTTTCTTTTAAAAGCATTGTACATCACTTTTGTCTTCTGAAAATTCATTTTTAATCCCACTTCTTTACTCTTGTCAGCAAGTTCTTGGATCATACTCTGCAGCTCTGAAGGGGTAGTTGCAAAGATGACTAATGTCATCAGCAAAACGAAGGTGTTTAAGTAATCTCCTTTAATCTTTATCCCTTTGTTTTCTGAGTTCAGTGATTGAAAGACATTTTGCAATGTGGGTGTTAAAGAGCTTGGGAGATATGGTTTCACCTTGTCTCACTCCTTTTTCAATTCTTATTTGTGCTGTATCCTCAAATATCCGAACCTTTGCACTTGCAGTTTCATAGATGTTATTAATAATGCTAATGTATGCATCTTCAATACCGCAGGATTTCAAAGCTATTGTTACTGCTGATGTTTTCACGGAATCGAAGGCCTTTTCATAGTCAATAAAAGCCATGCATAATGGAGTTCATATTCTCTTGTTCTTTCAATTAGTTCTCTCAGTATGTGGATATGATCTATAGTGCTGTAGCCACTCCTGAATCCAGCTTTTAGGTCTCTCAGTACGTGGATATGATCTATAGTGCTGTAGCCACTCCTGAATCCAGCTTGTTCTCTTTGTTGGGCCATGTCTAGTGTTACCTTCAAGCGATGTGGAAGAACCTTAGTGAAGATTTTATAAACCACTGATAGGAGGCTGATGTGCCCGTAGTTCCTGAGATCTTCAATGTCACCTTTTTTATGGAGCAGGATCTTTGTAGCATTGTTCCAATCCTCAGGAATCTTCCCTTCATTAAGACATCTAGTGAAAACTTGGGTGAGTGTAGTTTCAATTTCTCCACTTGCTTCTTGTATAATGTCCATGGTAATAAACTTCATCGTCGTGGCGACTAAAAATGTTTGATTAAATCACCAATTCTGGCGACCTGTACGGGGAAAACATTTATTTTATTTAACTGGTATTGTATGGAATTTTTTTAACTTGTATGGAACTTGCACGTTTTTAAAAAAATTTACTCCAAATGTACAGAAATCGCACGAAATGGCACAAAATTTGAGCTGTACGGAAGTCGGCCATCGCCTTTTTCATTCTGCTTCAACAGCAGAAAAGGAAAAAAAGTTTATAAAAAAGGCGAGGACGTCGGTTTTTGATCGCAAAGAATGCACCAAGCCTGATGGTTCATTGTAGGGGAACGAGGTTGTGGTGGGGATGAAAGCCAGTGGTGGACAGCTCAACTGTCTGCGTCGGAAAAGTCCAACTGGGAGAAATTTTTATTTAAAAACAAATTCTCCAATTTTTTAAATATCTGAATGCAAATTTAACAGTAACCAAGACACGTCAAAATAAACTCCTGTGTGAAATTTCATTAAAATCCGATTAACACTTAGAAGTTAGGCATTTTCTTTTTATTATTTTTAATGAATGTTCGCTGAAAGCCTGCATATTCTATAGAAAAATTCTAAAATTCGGAATCGGCATAGTCCGGATCTCCGGACGATTCCGGATTTTCGAGGTTTTACTGTAATAATAATTCCATACCTGCGAATTACTACGGAATGTCCGTAGTTTCTACGGATTTAGTTGGCTAACTGCGGACCTCGCTGTCGAAACTACGGATTCTACGAATTTTCATTTTTTTTTAACTATTTTTTTGTTTTATGATATGCACGATATTCTTAAGCAGACTCGCGGGATTCCGCGTTTTTTTTTTGTCATCATTTAGATCTTTCTCAGGATCAGCGTAAAACTGAAGGCAATTTGCAGGTGGGTGGGTGGCTGGGGGAGTTCCGTCTGGAGACGGTATTTCGTGTTTCAAAACTTTCGAAAATGGTAGTTGAATGGAGTTACAGTAATCGTATTTTTTTCTCCCGATGTTGCCGTAGTGTAAAGTTGTATTGTTAAATATGATTTTATTGCATAAAAGTATTTCAGCTTGAAACTGTAGGCAACAATGTGCGAAAACGGCGGTTAGACGCCACAAAAATTTCCCCGTAATCTCAGGCATCAGATTCTTCCGCGAAATCAAAGAACTCCGCCTTTTCGATAATTTTTTGGTTATTCGCGAGATCAATGAACCAGTGAACACAATTAGGGGGATTTTCGTCAGAGGACGGAATTCCATCTTTTCGAAAATTTTGAAAACTGAAGGTCGACGGAGTTCAGATTTTTTCCGCAATCGTAATTCCTTTTTTCTCGCGATGTTGCCTCTGCCCAGTATTATTGTTAAGTAATATTTAACTGCATAAATATTTGTATTTCAGCTTGAAAATAGTGGGAAAATTTCCAAAACCGGAAGTAGGACGGTGCAAAGATTTCTCCTGTAAGCACACTTCCCTCCCAGCACGATGTTCCCACTCTCCTGCATTGTTTTATTACTTCAGTTTCAACTTTTAAGAATACTATAACTGAAATATGTAAAATAAAACATACTGATATTATACTAAGCAATTTTATAAAAATAATTTAGTATGAAATATACAATTTGATTTTTTTTTTCAAAGTTTGGCCACTGAGTTTTTTGTTTTATGGCCACTAACAATTTTGGTCTTGGTGGCCAATGTCTACTACCAAAATTTGTAATTCTGGATCTTTCCCATAAACTATCTTACATTTGAGTGACAATTTCTTGAATAGAAAGTAGTGGTAAAAGTTGAAAACATTAAAATCTTCCAAATACATGGAGACAATGCAAATAGACAAAGTCATCTCTCTTCCCATATGTTTCTTTAATTAACGCACAGCAACCGAAAAATTGTATTTCGACACAACTGGGATCGAACCCCAGATCTCTCAATGACCAGCCGAGTGCATTTGTCTTATGCTACAGTGCCAACAATCCATGGCGCTATGTGTGTTTATCTGTCAACATCTGACTTCACATATCCGTAGGGATGGGCTCAGCAACTGAGATGTCTCCATGTGGTGGGGCTTAACAGCGCAAGCTATTAAATTATAGCTAATAAATTCAAAGGACTGGAGAAATGGTAAAAATCTTCCAAATACTTGGAGACAATGGAAATAGACAAAGTCATCGCTCTTTCCATGTTTTTCTTTAATTAACACAGCAACCGAAAAATTGTATTTCAACACTGCTGGATTCAAACCCCAGATCTCTTGATAACCAGCCGAGTTCGTTCGCCTACGCTATGGTGCCAACAATTCACCGTGCTATGTGTGTTTAAAGTTGGTCTGATAATATCATTGGACTAGATACATATATGAGAAATGGTTACCAAAGGAATTTTATTCACTTGAACTTATTGACATCAACAAAATGTCGTAAAAGAAAATTAAAAGGATTCTTGTCAGCAACTACATGGTTTCTTCAATATAAGAAATGTGGTCATGGTTAGATGCCACCATTATGTTGCCAGTGAAAAAAGCTTAATGAGCCAACAAGTTGTCTTGGAAAACTTGTTGGTAAAAAAATGTGCTGTAGTGAAAAAAAAAAAAAAATGTGAATTTTATAACTTATTATTTTCAAAACATGTTTTCTATTGCAACCGGTATTTTTATTTCTGTAAATTTTCGTTTATGTGGGATTATGTTTTCAACTTTCTTTTTAATATTTGAATGTAGTGAGGGCTATCATTTGCCATTTTAACATAAATAAGAATAATTAATACCAAATATTTGAATGTAACCTAATATTTGAATGTAGTGAGGAATAGTGAGGGATATCGTTTGCCATTTTAACATAAATAAGAAGAATTAATACCAATAAGAAAAAAAATTGTTATGCATTTTCAAGATTTGTCTATTCCTTTTATTAATATGGCTTTATGTATCAATTTCTTTCTGCAGGTTGGTCCAGGTACAGGCAAAGACAAAGTTAAAAAAGGTGGATCATACATGTGTCACAAGGTAAGATTTTATAGTTTTTCTGAGTGTTGTACTCTTAAGTTGAATTTAAAAATATCTTTTGAGTTGAATGTGAAAATGTTAGCATTGTATTAGTTGTGCAACTTAATTCTTGGCCCCTAACTATAAGCGATCATAGAACGTCGGCAAATGCAAATAGCTGTGTGGAATAATGGCTGATTGCAGCACCATCCAACAGCTTTCCAGGCAACTGTAACTGCTCACAGCTGTAGTGACAGAAGGGACGAAAGTAGATGGTGAAGGCAATGTCGTTTGAGAAGCAACATTTGAGGCACTGCCTCCTGTTCGCGTTTCAGCTGAAAAAAAGTGCCACGGAAGCCCAGCAAATGATCTGTGCTGCTTTGGGTGAGGCTGCTGTGCCCTACAGTACTTGTAAGAAGTGGTTCCAGCGGTTTAAGCAGAGAAATTTCGATCTCTGTGATGCAGAATGTCTGGGACAGCCACAGAAAGTTGACGATGAGGAACTGGAACAACTGTTGGATGTGGATCCCTGTCGCACACAGTCAGAGCTCGCCCAGGAACTCGAAGTAACATGGCAAGCCATTGCAAATCGCCTGCACAAGGTTGGATGGATTCACAAGGAGGGCCGTTGGGTGCCCCACCAACTCACAGTTGCAAACAAGTCTAGGTGCTGCGATGTTTTTGTGTCCTTGCTCTCCAGATTCAAGAAGGATTCCCTCCACAAGATTTTGACCTGTGATGAGAAGTGGATCCTCTACGATAATCCTAAGCAGCGCAAATCGTGGGTTTATCCAGGTCAGCCTACCACCAGTACCGCCAAACCGAATATCCATGCCAGGAAGTTGTTGTTGTGCATATGGTGGGATCACCATGATGTCGTACACTATGAGTTGCTCAAACCTGGTGAAACGGTCAATGCTGAGTGTTATTGTCAGCAACTCATTTGTGTGAGTGATGCAATGGAGGCAAAAGGCGTACACCGGTAAGGGCAGAAAGTCAGTCCTGTTGGTTCAGGATAGCGCGCGTCCTCACACCGCGAAAACGACTTTAAACACGATCACCAACCTGGAATGGGAGATTTTGTCCCACCTGGGGTATTCTCCACACTTTGCCTCGTTGTATTATCACCTCTTTCATTCCCTGCAACATCTTCTGAGTGATACACACTTCACTTCTGTCGAAGAGATCCACACAAGTATTGATGACTTTATCAACTCGAAACAGCCCTCTTTTTTCTGCAGTGGCATTCGGTAGCTCCCTGACCGATGGCTCAAATGCATCCAACACGACGGGGATTATTTCCCTGATTAGGTATGTATTCGATTTGCAATAATTTGCTGTCAACGTGTCGTGCCTGTGGCCGAGAATTAAGTTGCACACCTAATACTTCCTTCAAGTAATGCTTCTTGCAATGAGGACTGATCATAATTAATTTCTGATGCCAAGTTGCAAAGATTGTATTACAGCCACATACAAATGAGTTATATAATAACAAATATGGAAAGTGTGTCAGTAAAGTTTGGCGAATGCAGAGGCGTACTGCATTCATAACCCTCACATTGCAGGGGGCCTTTACAGCAAAGAAGGCCTCTAGCCTCAGAAAAAATATTTTACAAAATTTTTAACAGAAATTTCATATGAAGCTGGTTTAAAAAATAGCTGAGAATTTTGATGGAAGCTTTGAATGAAGTATGAAAAAAGAAAAGCAGTTCTTTTTCATACATACATATATAACACTAAGCTGTTCTCTGATATTCAGAGGTTGGCTCCTCACAGAAAGAACTCACTGTTGATGTATCAGGCGTCTCCAATTACAGCGATATCGGCACACAGCTCAAGCTTCATTGACATCTATCATACGCCACACACATGACCTTTTGTACTAGAGCTGAGTTCAGGCTCAATTTTCGGAGCCCGAGCCCACCCGAGCCTGAATTTTATATTACAAGATAGAGCCTGGGCCCGAACGAGCCCGAAAACTGGCTAACCTATTCGACCATTAATAAAAAAACATCTCCTTTTCCCCACTTCCACTCTCTCCTCTTCCTGCAATTAACCAATATATTTCTCAAAGTGAGGAGTGGGGAAGGGACCTCTATCTATTTTTACAGTGTAACTGTACGATTTTCTTTGACCGTTCCTTTCCACCTGAAGCGCTTCGGGCGGCCGGACATCCAAAATGATCGGGCAGTGCTGCAATTGTTTGTTGTTCGAATAATGCTGACATTATTTTGCCATAATGTGTTGCAATATGTACACAGTGTGGCAAAGAATTTTTAAGACTGGGTCTGTAAAATGAAATAGAAACAAGAAATTATAATTTGCTTTGGTTTCTTATTCAAAATAAGTCCCTCCGGCTTCAATACACTTGTTACAGCGATTTAATAATGATTTGAATGCCTGTTCCAGTTCACTTTGCAGAATTGCCTCCAAAGCACACGTCAAAGCTGTTTGTATGGTCGAAATATCATCAAAATAACACCCTTTTAACGTCATTTTAAGTTTTGGGAATAAAGAAAAGTCGCAGGGTGCCAAATCAGGCGAATACGGTAGATGACTCAACACACAGACATTATTTTTCGCCAAAAATCTACGAATAAGAAGTGAGGTGTGACTGGGTGCATTATCGTGCAACAAACACCAACTGTTTTCATCCCGATATTCTGGACGAATACGACGAATTCTGCCCTTCAAACACCTCAAAATGTTTAAATAAAACTCACCAGTAATTGAAAAACTATTAGAAAGTACCAATCACTCACCCTAAAGATCATGGTAATCTCCATCAACAACACACTTCCAACACGTCAATCATCGTAATGTTTCTGGCCTTCCAAGGTTTACAGACATCTTGCTTACGATTCGAATTCCGGGTGTGAAACACCGTATTTTTTTTTTAAGCCTTATGAGATGTAACTATAAGCTTGTCAATTCCATAAAAAACCACACATACTACTCATTCATACAATTCAATTAAAAACTATGTACATATTTACATAATCTTACATTCCTAGGTGGTTAAACCTTTGTCAACTGTAAGTACCAAACTGTTCCTTCTGTTTCAAAACCCCTGCCACTCCTACTGCAAGTGTCACACTCATTCAGCCCCTCACACACAATCCTCTAGCGCTTTCAACAGACTACTGTCGTCATCAGGAGGCAGGTGTGTCTCACCCGCCCACCACAGCTCAAGTGAGCAGAGCCATCGAGGCACGGGCCCCAGTCGCTATCTCTGAATCATTGTGTCTCTGGCGCCATCTATTGTTCTTGCTGCTCTTTTTTCCCTTTTTCTTTCTAAGCTGCTGTTCAATTTTTATTAGGAAAGCTTTCCATTGTTCATTTAAATTGAACAGCATCTTAGAAAGAAAAAGGGAAAAAGAGCAGCAATGACAATAGATGGCGCCAGAGACACAAAGATTCAGAGATTGCGACTGGGGCCCGTGCCTCGATGGCTCTGCTCACTTGACCTGTGGTGGGCGGGTGAGACACACCTGCCTCCTGATGACGACAGTAGTCTGTTGAAAGCGCTAGAGGATTGTGTGTGAGGGGCTGAATGAGTGTGACACTTGCAGTGGGAGTGGCAGGGGTTTTGAAACAGAAGGAGCAGTTTGGTACTTACAGTTGACAAAGGTTTAACCACCTAGGAATGTAAGGTTTTGTAAATATGTACATAGTTTTTAATTGAATTGTATGAATGAGTAGTATGCTTGTGTGGTTTTTTATGGAATTGACAAGCTTATAGTTACATCTCATAAGGCTTAAAAAAAAAAAAAAAAAAACGGTGTTTCACACCCGGAAGTAGGAATCGTAAGCAAGATGTCTGTAAACCTTGGAAGGCCAGAAACATTACGATGATTGACGTGTTAGAAGTGTGTTGTCGATGGAGATTACCATTATCTTTAGGGTGAGTGATTGGTGCTTTCTAATAGTTTTTCATTTATGAATTGCACGTAAACTATGCGCACTTTGCAGGGGTTTAATACCTTAAAAGTGCAAATCTAATAATCACCAGTAATTGTTTGTTTACTTGGAACAAATTCTTTGTGAATAATACCCTTATTATCGAAGAATGTAATGAGCAATGTTTTGATTTTCGATGGAATTTTTCTTGTTTTTTTGGCTTGTGGTGAGTTTTTTACTTCCATTCCGCACTTTGGCACTTTGTTTTAGGATCATATTGAAAACACCATGTTTCATCACCTGTAACAATCGATTTTAAGAAGATTGGATCATTTTCAGCGGCTGAAATGATGTCTCTGCAATGTGCATTTCTCCTTGATTTTTGTTCATTGGTTAACGTGTGTGGAACAAATTTAGCAGACTTTTGTTTTGCCCAAATCTTCATGCAGGATGGTTTGAATCGTTTCTTTGTTGATGTTTAAAGACTCTTTCATCATTCTTAGTGACGCACATCGATTGTTTGCCACGAAATCACGCACTTTTTCAATAATCTCAGGTGTCCTAGATGAACCTGGTCTTCCGGTATGCTTATCATATTCTAGCGTCTCTCTTCCGTCCAAAAAACGTTTGTGCCACAGGAAAACATTTGATCTACTTAAACAAAACTCACCGTAAACTTGTTTCATCATTTGAGTACGTTTCTGAGGCACTTTTACCAAGTTTTGCGTTAAATTTAATAACAGCCCTTTGTTCCATCTTAATAATTCAACATGAAAAAAATTTTACTTCTCTAATGAACGCCCGTTTCGTTTGAGTTACTTTAACAACTGCTCAGTACTTTTGGCAGAAAGCAAGCAGATGGTCACGGTTTATAACGCATTCGCAATTACACTGGTGGCGCCACGGTAGGCTGAAATGTAGCGCCAGTCTTAAAAATTCTTTGACGTACTGTGTACGTTGCTAAATATAATTAGCAGGAAGCTACTGCGTGTAGATAGGGAGGAAATTATCGTCTGCGTGCTATCAACTATCCAATATCTCTAGTTCTTGAAAAAGCTTTTTCTTCTCTGAAGAAACACACTGATGTGCGGCCTATGGCATTTTCTACCCAAGCCTGGAATTAGTATAGCCGTCTCGAATGCCCGCTCCCCAACCAGAACCAGTTGCTGAAGAATTCCCTTTTTCAACTATAAAGTGTCTCATGTGCTAAATCATATAAAATCACATTTAAATATAAAAAAATTTCTCTCGCTCTCCCTCTCTCTAAGAGCCCAAGCCCGAACCGCAGTAAATATTCTACAGCCTGAGCTCGATTCAGGCCCGGGCTCTGCTTTGGGCTTTCAGGCTCAGGCTCAGCCCATCTCAGCTCTATTTTGTACTTCATGCTCATTATCTTTTTCTCATTCAGACATTTCTGAGTCTGGCCCTTCCATGATTTTCTTGGTCTTCTTCTACCTTTCTTTCCTGCCACTTGGGCTGAATAAATTCTCTTACAAAGCATCTCATCACTCATTCTTTCAGCATGGCCAAACCACTTAAGAATATTAGTCTCCACCTTACTAACAACATTTTGCCTCGCATTACACATCTGCAACACATCTTCATTCCTCGCATGATCAGAGCGTGCCTTACCACCACTCCTAAGTAACGCATCTCCCCTGCACACAAATGACTCCTGTCTTTTCTGCAGAACCCAGGTTTCACTTTCATACATAAGAGTAGGAACAATTACACTTTCATATACAGCCATTCAGGACTTTCTTGAGAACCCATCACTCTTGTGAAATCCTCCTAAAGCAGCTATGACTTCTAATGAAGAGTTCACTTGCCTTCTAATTTCACCATCTAATTTGTTCTCTCTGTCAAACATGCTTCCCAAATATACAAACTCGCTTACCTGATTAATAATGGTGCCATTTAGGCTTATCCTGCATACAGTATTAACAGTTCCTCGCTCTAAAACCATAACTTTGGTTTTTCCCTTGAGTTACACTCAGTTTAATTTTATACAAACTTCGTACATCAGGGCCAGCATACTCTGTAACTCGCTTTTGTTCTCTGCCAACAGGACTGTGTCATCAGCATATAGCAATCTGCACACACAGACATTACCAAGACATAAACCAGTATTGTCTATCTTTGCTTCATGCATGCACACATCCATAAATACATTATATTGACAAAAGTCACTGGACACCCTTTCAAAAGCAAATGAACGGATCCGCTGCATTGTTAAGATGCGCGGTACAGCTGCAAACAGTATAAAAACAAGCCTGCAGCTGACCGCGATCATATCACAGTGTGAGTTTGAGTGAAAATGTTGCGGCGGGAGAGAACCGACTTTGAGGTAAGAAAGCTTGTTGGGTGTTATATTAGTGGGTTGTCCATAAGAGAAACCGAGAGGCATTTAAACATACCCAAGTCAACTGTTTTTGATGTACTGAATAAGTGGAAGACACATGGCATGCCTAAAGCAGCAAAACATATCGGCAGTCCAAAGAAAATCCGTGATAGGGACGTTGAAGCCTCAGGAGAGCCATTACAGCTAATCGACGGAGTACTTGCACAAGACCACAGTGTACAGGTGAGTAAAATGCCGGAACCTCAGTATGTACATGTACCATTCGCAGAGAACTTCCTTCCATGGGTTGCCCTGGTCATGTGGCTGCTCATAAGCCTTTTATCTCCACTCGGAATGCTACTCGTCGTTTAGCATGGTGTAAAGAGCATTTATTGTGGACTGTAGATCAATGAAAACGGGTCCTATGGACTGATGAATCCAGATACACTATCCATCAATCTGATCGCCGCAGCTGGGGGAACGCTATTTACCACAGTGTATTCGTGTGCGGGTGTTTTCCATGGCATGTTCCCGGCCCATTAGTTATTGTGGACAAACCTGTTAACCAGCATGTCTACCTCGATATTCTGGACAATTATGCCCTACCAACTCTGTGGCAATACTATGGAACCGAGCCTTGTTGGTACCAGCAGGATAATGCACCAAGCCATAAAGCAAGGTTTCAAAAAAATTGCTTTATTATTATTTATCATAAGAAAACATAAGAGGGAGACGTACAGTATTGGGCGTCTCACTGGGAAATAATACAAAACTGTTAAAACATGATGGTATATACACTGCAATGACAATGGGGATGAATAACAAATGCTGCAAGCAAAGCTTATTGAATAAAAATTGCAGAAGTGACAGAGAGAAACACATCGTGTCACATGACATTGGCTGGGCATGATTTACAGGATAACACAGGCGAAACAATAGTACACAATTAGAAAAAGAACAGCACAAACACCGCCGTGAAGGTAAAACATTACAAACATGAGATAAAAACACAGCGTGCACAATTGTGCAAGTTATTTAACGAGGGCACCAAAGCAACATAATACAGGCGGGGTGAAAGTAAATAATGTACACGAGTAAGCATGAAAATACACTGAGATGGCATTAGCATTCACAATTCAACGGTAGCGTGGATTGCACGAGTCGTAGAGTGGAGGAGGGGCACCAGGGTGCCACGGAACTCAGCAAAGGAGGTGTAGAATGTCCTACAATACTAATAGGTGTAGCAGTCCAGAATCAACCGCAAACCATGGAGCGGCCGGCGCCCAGGTAGCATAGAAGGTGGCTTCTCGACGACTGGAAGAAGCCGACTGGTACTCCAGGCGGAGTCGAGAAAGCAATCGATCTTGAAAATGGCACAAAAGTGCTGCGCTGGCCTGGTGTAAAGAGACCGGCGAGGAAACGCTGCGGAGTTGTTGAAGGTATACGTAAATAACGTGTTTAACCAGCACGAAAAGATAGGCACATACTGACGGAAGAAGCGTAGGTGGATGAGCGCGCAGAAGAAGATGTCTGTAGGCAGTGAACGGAAGATCTTGAGAACAAGAGCGACTGGCAATCCGGAAAGCCTGGTGGAGGAGAGGCATCAGGATGGGACAGTAAAGGTAGACGTGAGAAACGTCTGCCTCCTGTGCGCAGAAGGAGCAGAGAGGGGAGGAGAGAAGAGACATGCGAAAGAGAAAATACGGAACAGGGAGGCGATTATGCAAAAAGAGCCAGTGGGTATTAATTTCAAGAGGGGCAGATAAGGGTGAGCGGGCAGCGGCCCAGACAAGAGGAAGAGAAGCAGGGGGAACCTCCAGAATAGAAAGCGGTGAAGGGGTGGCAAGGTGCACTAGAAAACGATAAAGAGATTTAGAGGAGAGAGGAAGAACCGAGTCTGTGAGTCGGAGGAAAAACGGCAGCGGAAGAGGGGCAGAAAAGACAGAGACGAGACCGGTGGGGGAGACAAGATCAGGGAAAAGCTACTGCACTTCTTTCGCTTTTCCATAAAGCAAGGACTGTTATGGCATGGATTGACGATAATTCCTGATCGTGTGTGGACTGGCCAGCACAGAGCGCTGATCTTAATCCCACAGAACACTTATGGGATGAATTAGAGAGCCGCATAAGAAGTTTGGAGCCAAGGCCTACTACTAAGCAACAGTTAGCGGCAGCATTATGTGCTGAATGGAAGCGCATACCTATCGCTTTATTCCAAAACCTTGTCGAAAGCATGTCTCAAAGGGTCAGTGCATGCATTAAGGCCAAAGGTGGACCCGCACTGTACTAATGTATCTCAATAAATGCTATGTTGTGTTTCTCTTCTAGGTGTCCGGTTACTTTCGTCAATATAGTGTATTTTAAGCTGCCATGGAGACATTACACAACCCTGTCTGACTCCTGCTCCAATAGAAAACCATTTCAGTTCAACACCATTTACTTGTACACAAGCTGTATTGCCAGCATACATATGGCTTTTGCACTATTAAGTAGATTCCCAAGTAATACCATATTTATTCAATACCTTCCACAAAAGTGTCCTATTTACTCGGTCGTAAGCTTCCTCTAAATCTATGAAGGCAGCAGAAACTTTCTTACCAACAGCCAAATACCTTTCAATCATCATGCATAATGCAAAAATTTGGTTAGTGCAGCCTTTACCAGGCATAAAACCACTCTAAACATCCCACACTTTCTCTGATGTAAGACCTCATAATGCTTTTTCTATAACGGCCTTACCAAACACTTTTCCTGCCACACTCAATAGGCTAATACCTTATCTTGCAGTCAGTGTGTTCCCCTTTTCCCTTATACAAGGGAACAATGATAGCATCCTTCCAATCCCAAGGGACCATTCCTAACTCCCAGCACAACTGGCAAAGTTTAGTTAACCCGTCAATTACAGAGTCACCACCATATTTCAAGATCTCAGTGATATTTATGTTGAACAGAAATATCCATTTCAACAGCGTTTAAAGAAATTGTTTGTGAACAGAATATTACATTTTGTACACTTGCAGAATGGTTTCTTACAAGCGTAATATTACATTTTGGGTGCTCATATCATGACCGAATTTAAGGCACAATATATACAGGGTGATTCATAAAGAAGTATATAGTTTCAACGCACTATAAAACAGGAACAATGTAAGATATTTTATGTTACCTGTAACAGAATTGTAGGGGAATGTTTCTAAGTTTCTTTAGAGACAGTCACAAATGTTTTATATGTGCACCCTTAGTCATACGACACACATCAAGCCGGTAATCCATTTTCGCCTAAACGCAAGGTAAGATATCTGAATCAAGTGCAGTGATAGTAGCTGTGATACGCTGTTTCAGCTCCGCTAGATCAACAGGAAGGGAGGGGCAAATATGTTGTCCTTTACGTACCTCTACAGGAAAAAGTCACAAGGCGTTAAGTCAGGACTTATGGGTGGCCATTGGGTCAGTGGCATGTTGTAGTCCGCAGCTCGTCCAATCCATTGGTGAGGAAAATGTTCATCGAGATAATCTCGCACGCCACCTAACCAGTGCGGTGGTGCACCAACCAATTGGAGAATAAAGTGTTCACTGTTGTCCTGCAACTGTGGCATCAACCAAAGACTTAACATATCCAGAAAAGAGCCTCCCGTTACAGTTTTCTCGTGAAAAAAGAAGGGGCCGTACACTTTCTTTTTGGACACAGCACAGAACACATTTACCTTAGGAGAATCTCGCACGTGTTGCACTGTAAATCTGGGATTCTCTGTTCCCCAAAAGCGAACATTGTGCTTGTTTACCTGACCACTCACGTGAAATGTAGCTTCATTGGTGAAAACTAAAGGATCGGCAAAATCGTCATTTTCAGAGCGGCGCTGCATTTCGGCACAAAATTCAAAGAGCTTTGTCTTGTCAAGGTCAGTGAGATTTTGCAACATCTGCACTTTGTATGGAATCATTTTCAGCTTCTTTCTTAAAATTCTCCAGACAGTGGGCTGTGAAATCTGCACTTCATGACTCGCCCTCCGCGTTGATTCTCCCGGGCTTTGTTGGATTTTCAGCTTCTTTCTTAAAATTCTCCAGACAGTGGGCTGTGAAATCTGCACTTCACGACTAACCCTCCGCGTTGATTCTCCCGGGTTTTGTTGGATTTTCAGCTTCTTTCTTAAAATTCTCCAGACAGTGGGCTGTGAAATCTGCACTTCACGACTCGCCCTCCGCGTTGATTCTCCCGGGCTTTGTTGGATTTTCAGCTTCTTTCTTAAAATTCTCCAGACAGTGGGCTGTGAAATCTGCACTTCACGACTAACCCTCCGCGTTGATTCTCCCGGGGTTTTGTTGGATTTTCAGCTTCTTTCTTAAAATTCTCCAGACAGTGGGCTGTGAAATCTGCACTTCACGACTCGCCCTCCGCGTTGATTCTCCCGGGCTTTGTTGGATTTTCAGCTTCTTTCTTAAAATTCTCCAGACAGTGGGCTGTGAAATCTGCACTTCACGACTAACCCTCCGCGTTGATTCTCCCGGGCTTTGTTGGATTTTCAGCTTCTTTCTTGAAATTCTCCAGACAGTGGGCTGTGAAATCTGCACTTCACGACTCGCCCTCCGCGTTGATTCTCCCGGGTTTTGTTGGATTTTCAGCTTCTTTCTTAAAATTCTCCAGACAGTGGGCTGTGAAATCTGCACTTCACGACTAACCCTGCGCGTTGATTCTCCCGGGTTTTGTTGGATTTTCAGCTTCTTTCTTAAAATTCTCCAGACAGTGGGCTGTGAAATCTGCACTTCACGACTCGCCCTCTGCGTTGATTCTCCCGGGTTTTGTTGGATTTTCAGCTTCTTTCTTAAAATTCTCCAGACAGTGGGCTGTGAAATCTGCACTTCACGACTAACCCTCCGCGTTGATTCTCCCGGGTTTTGTTGGATTTTCAGCTTCTTTCTTAAAATTCTCCAGACAGTGGGCTGTGAAATCTGCACTTCACGACTCGCCCTCCGCGTTGATTCTCCCGGGCTTTGTTGGATTTTCAGCTTCTTTCTTGAAATTCTCCAGACAGTGGGCTGTGAAATCTGCATTTCACGACTCACCCTCCGCGTTGATTCTCCCGGGTTTTGTTGGATTTTCAGCTTCTTCCTTAAAATTCTCCAGATAGTGGGCTGTGAAATCTGCACTTCACGACTAACCCTCCGCGTTGATTCTCCCGGGTTTTGTTGGATTTTCAGCTTCTTTCTTAAAATTCTCCAGACAGTGGGCTGTGAAATCTGCACTTCACGACTCGCCCTCCGCGTTGATTCTCCCGGGCTTTGTTGGATTTTCAGCTTCTTTCTTGAAATTCTCCAGACAGTGGGCTGTGAAATCTGCATTTCACGACTCACCCTCCGCGTTGATTCTCCCGGGTTTTGTTGGATTTTCAGCTTCTTCCTTAAAATTCTCCAGATAGTGGGCTGTGAAATCTGCACTTCACGACTAACCCTCCGCGTTGATTCTCCCGGGTTTTGTTGGATTTTCAGCTTCTTTCTTAAAATTCTCCAGACAGTGGGCTGTGAAATCTGCACTTCACGACTCACCCTCTGCGTTGATTCTCCCGGGTTTTGTTGGATTTTCAGCTTCTTTCTTAAAATTCTCCACACAGTGGGCTGTGAAATCTGCACTTCACGACTCGCCCTCTGCGTTGATTCTCCCGGGTTTTGTTGGATTTTCAGCTTCTTTCTTAAAATTCTCCAGACAGTGGGCTGTGAAATCTGCACTTCACGACTAACCCTCCGCGTTGATTCTCCCGGGTTTTGTTGGATTTTCAGCTTCTTTCTTAAAATTCTCCAAACAGTGGGCTGTGAAATCTGCACTTCACGACTCGCCCTCCGCGTTGATTCTCCCGGGCTTTGTTGGATTTTCAGCTTCTTTCTTAAAATTCTCCAGACAGTGGGCTGTGAAATCTGCACTTCACGACTCGCCCTCCGCGTTGATTCTCCCGGGTTTTGTTGGATTTTCAGCTTCTTTCTTAAAATTCTCCAGACAGTGGGCTGTGAAATCTGCACTTCACGACTCACCCTCTGCGTTGATTCTCCCGGGTTTTGTTGGATTTTCAGCTTCTTTCTTAAAATTCTCCAGACAGTGGGCTGTGAAATCTGCACTTCACGACTCACCTTCTGCGTTGATTCTCCCGGGTTTTGTTGGATTTTCAGCTTCTTTCTTAAAATTCTCCAGACAGTGGGCTGTGAAATCTGCACTTCACGCCTCACCCTCCGCGTTGATTCTCCCGGGCTTTGTTGGATTTTCAGCTTCTTTCTTAAAATTCTCCAGACATTTTCACCTTCTTTCTTAAAATTCTCCAGACAGTGGGCTGTGAAATCTGCACTTCACGCCTCACCCTCCGCGTTGATTCTCCCGGGCTTTGTTGGATTTTCAGCTTCTTCCTTAAAATTCTCCAGATAGTGGGCTGTGAAATCTGCACTTCACGACTAACCCTCCGCGTTGATTCTCCCGGGTTTTGTTGGATTTTCAGCTTTTTCTTAAAATTCTCCAGACAGTGGGCTGTGAAATCTGCACTTCACGACTCGCCCTCCGCGTTGATTCTCCCGGGCTTTGTTGGATTTTCAGCTTCTTTCTTGAAATTCTCCAGACAGTGGGCTGTGAAATCTGCATTTCACGACTCACCCTCCGCGTTGATTCTCCCGGGTTTTGTTGGATTTTCAGCTTCTTCCTTAAAATTCTCCAGATAGTGGGCTGTGAAATCTGCACTTCACGACTAACCCTCCGCGTTGATTCTCCCGGGTTTTGTTGGATTTTCAGCTTCTTTCTTAAAATTCTCCAGACAGTGGGCTGTGAAATCTGCACTTCACGACTCGCCCTCTGCGTTGATTCTCCCGGGCTTTGTTGGATTTTCAGCTTCTTTCTTGAAATTCTCCAGACAGTGGGCTGTGAAATCTGCATTTCACGACTCACCCTCCGCGTTGATTCTCCCGGGTTTTGTTGGATTTTCAGCTTCTTCCTTAAAATTCTCCAGATAGTGGGCTGTGAAATCTGCACTTCACGACTAACCCTCCGCGTTGATTCTCCCGGGTTTTGTTGGATTTTCAGCTTCTTTCTTAAAATTCTCCAGACAGTGGGCTGTGAAATCTGCACTTCACGACTCACCCTCTGCGTTGATTCTCCCGGGTTTTGTTGGATTTTCAGCTTCTTTCTTAAAATTCTCCACACAGTGGGCTGTGAAATCTGCACTTCACGACTCACCCTCTGCGTTGATTCTCCCGGGTTTTGTTGGATTTTCAGCTTCTTTCTTAAAATTCTCCAGACAGTGGGCTGTGAAATCTGCACTTCACGCCTCACCCTCCGCGTTGATTCTCCCGGGCTTTGTTGGATTTTCAGCTTCTTTCTTAAAATTCTCCAGACATTTTCACCTTCTTTCTTAAAATTCTCCAGACAGTGGGCTGTGAAATCTGCACTTCACGCCTCACCCTCCGCGTTGATTCTCCCGGGCTTTGTTGGATTTTCAGCTTCTTCCTTAAAATTCTCCAGATGGTGGGCTGTGAAATCTGCACTTCACGACTAACCCTCCGCGTTGATTCTCCCGGGTTTTGTTGGATTTTCAGCTTCTTTCTTAAAATTCTCCAGACAGTGGGCTGTGAAATCTGCACTTCACGACTCGCCCTCCGCGTTGATTCTCCCGGGCTTTGTTGGATTTTCAGCTTCTTTCTTGAAATTCTCCAGACAGTGGGCTGTGAAATCTGCATTTCACGACTCACCCTCCGCGTTGATTCTCCCGGGTTTTGTTGGATTTTCAGCTTCTTCCTTAAAATTCTCCAGATAGTGGGCTGTGAAATCTGCACTTCACGACTAACCCTCTGCGTTGATTCTCCCGGGTTTTGTTGGATTTTCAGCTTCTTTCTTAAAATTCTCCAGACAGTGGGCTGTGAAATCTGCACTTCACGACTCACCCTCTGCGTTGATTCTCCCGGGTTTTGTTGGATTTTCAGCTTCTTCCTTAAAATTCTCCAGATAGTGGGCTGTGAAATCTGCACTTCACGACTAACCCTCCGCGTTGATTCTCCCGGGTTTTGTTGGATTTTCAGCTTCTTTCTTAAAATTCTCCAGACAGTGGGCTGTGAAATCTGCACTTCACGACTCACCCTCTGCGTTGATTCTCCCGGGTTTTGTTGGATTTTCAGCTTCTTCCTTAAAATTCTCCAGATAGTGGGCTGTGAAATCTGCACTTCACGACTAACCCTCCGCGTTGATTCTCCCGGGTTTTGTTGGATTTTCAGCTTCTTTCTTAAAATTCTCCAGACAGTGGGCTGTGAAATCTGCACTTCACGACTCGCCCTCCGCGTTGATTCTTCCGGGCTTTGTTGGATTTTCAGCTTCTTTCTTAAAATTCTCCAGACAGTGGGCTGTGAAATCTGCATTTCACGACTCACCCTCCGCGTTGATTCTCCCGGGTTTTGTTGGATTTTCAGCTTCTTCCTTAAAATTCTCCAGATAGTGGGCTGTGAAATCTGCACTTCACGACTAACCCTCCGCGTTGATTCTCCCGGGTTTTGTTGGATTTTCAGCTTCTTTCTTAAAATACTCCAGACAGTGGGCTGTGAAATCTGCACTTCACGACTCGCCCTCCGCGTTGATTCTCCCGGGCTTTGTTGGATTTTCAGCTTCTTTCTTGAAATTCTCCAGACAGTGGGCTGTGAAATCTGCATTTCACGACTCACCCTCCGCGTTGATTCTCCCGGGTTTTGTTGGATTTTCAGCTTCTTCCTTAAAATTCTCCAGATAGTGGGCTGTGAAATCTGCACTTCACGACTAACCCTCCGCGTTGATTCTCCCGGGTTTTGTTGGATTTTCAGCTTCTTTCTTAAAATTCTCCAGACAGTGGGCTGTGAAATCTGCATTTCACGACTCACCCTCCGCGTTGATTCTCCCGGGTTTTGTTGGATTTTCAGCTTCTTCCTTAAAATTCTCCAGATAGTGGGCTGTGAAATCTGCACTTCACGACTAACCCTCCGCGTTGATTCTCCCGGGTTTTGTTGGATTTTCAGCTTCTTTCTTAAAATACTCCAGACAGTGGGCTGTGAAATCTGCACTTCACGACTCGCCCTCCGCGTTGATTCTCCCGGGCTTTGTTGGATTTTCAGCTTCTTTCTTGAAATTCTCCAGACAGTGGGCTGTGAAATCTGCATTTCACGACTCACCCTCCGCGTTGATTCTCCCGGGTTTTGTTGGATTTTCAGCTTCTTCCTTAAAATTCTCCAGATAGTGGGCTGTGAAATCTGCACTTCACGCCTCACCCTCCGCGTTGATTCTCCCGGGCTTTGTTGGATTTTCAGCTTCTTTCTTAAAATTCTCCAGACATTTTCACCTTCTTTCTTAAAATTCTCCAGACAGTGGGCTGTGAAATCTGCACTTCACGCCTCACCCTCCGCGTTGATTCTCCCGGGCTTTGTTGGATTTTCAGCTTCTTCCTTAAAATTCTCCAGATAGTGGGCTGTGAAATCTGCACTTCACGACTAACCCTCCGCGTTGATTCTCCCGGGTTTTGTTGGATTTTCAGCTTCTTTCTTAAAATTCTCCAGACAGTGGGCTGTGAAATCTGCACTTCACGACTCGCCCTCCGCGTTGATTCTCCCGGGCTTTGTTGGATTTTCAGCTTCTTTCTTGAAATTCTCCAGACAGTGGGCTGTGAAATCTGCATTTCACGACTCACCCTCCGCGTTGATTCTCCCGGGTTTTGTTGGATTTTCAGCTTCTTCCTTAAAATTCTCCAGATAGTGGGCTGTGAAATCTGCACTTCACGACTAACCCTCCGCGTTGATTCTCCCGGGCTTTGTTGGATTTTCAGCTTCTTTCTTAAAATTCTCCAGACAGTGGGCTGTGAAATCTGCACTTCACGACTCGCCCTCCGCGTTGATTCTCCCGGGCTTTGTTGGATTTTCAGCTTCTTTCTTGAAATTCTCCAGACAGTGGGCTGTGAAATCTGCATTTCACGACTCACCCTCCGCGTTGATTCTCCCGGGTTTTGTTGGATTTTCAGCTTCTTCCTTAAAATTCTCCAGATAGTGGGCTGTGAAATCTGCACTTCACGACTAACCCTCCGCGTTGATTCTCCCGGGTTTTGTTGGATTTTCAGCTTCTTTCTTAAAATTCTCCAGACAGTGGGCTGTGAAATCTGCACTTCACGACTCACCCTCTGCGTTGATTCTCCCGGGTTTTGTTGGATTTTCAGCTTCTTTCTTAAAATTCTCCACACAGTGGGCTGTGAAATCTGCACTTCACGACTCACCCTCTGCGTTGATTCTCCCGGGTTTTGTTGGATTTTCAGCTTCTTTCTTAAAATTCTCCAGACAGTGGGCTGTGAAATCTGCACTTCACGCCTCACCCTCCGCGTTGATTCTCCCGGGCTTTGTTGGATTTTCAGCTTCTTTCTTAAAATTCTCCAGACATTTTCACCTTCTTTCTTAAAATTCTCCAGACAGTGGGCTGTGAAATCTGCACTTCACGCCTCACCCTCCGCGTTGATTCTCCCGGGCTTTGTTGGATTTTCAGCTTCTTCCTTAAAATTCTCCAGATAGTGGGCTGTGAAATCTGCACTTCACGACTAACCCTCCGCGTTGATTCTCCCGGGTTTTGTTGGATTTTCAGCTTCTTTCTTAAAATTCTCCAGACAGTGGGCTGTGAAATCTGCACTTCACGACTCGCCCTCCGCGTTGATTCTCCCGGGCTTTGTTGGATTTTTAGCTTCTTTCTTGAAATTCTCCAGACAGTGGGCTGTGAAATCTGCATTTCACGACTCACCCTCCGCGTTGATTCTCCCGGGTTTTGTTGGATTTTCAGCTTCTTCCTTAAAATTCTCCAGATAGTGGGCTGTGAAATCTGCACTTCACGACTAACCCTCCGCGTTGATTCTCCCGGGTTTTGTTGGATTTTCAGCTTCTTTCTTAAAATTCTCCAGACAGTGGGCTGTGAAATCTGCACTTCACGACTCACCCTCTGCGTTGATTCTCCCGGGTTTTGTTGGATTTTCAGCTTCTTCCTTAAAATTCTCCAGATAGTGGGCTGTGAAATCTGCACTTCACGACTAACCCTCCGCGTTGATTCTCCCGGGCTTTTGTTGGATTTTCAGCTTCTTTCTTAAAATTCTCCAGACAGTGGGCTGTGAAATCTGCACTTCACGACTCACCCTCTGCGTTGATTCTCCCGGGTTTTGTTGGATTTTCAGCTTCTTTCTTAAAATTCTCCAGACAGTGGGCTGTGAAATCTGCACTTCACGACTCACCCTCTGCGTTGATTCTCCCGGGTTTTGTTGGATTTTCAGCTTCTTTCTTAAAATTCTCCAGACAGTGGGCTGTGAAATCTGCACTTCACGACTCGCCCTCCGCGTTGATTCTCCCGGGCTTTGTTGGATTTTCAGCTTCTTTCTTGAAATTCTCCAGACAGTGGGCTGTGAAATCTGCATTTCACGACTCCCCCTCCGCGTTGATTCTCCCGGGTTTTGTTGGATTTTCAGCTTCTTCCTTAAAATTCTCCAGATAGTGGGCTGTGAAATCTGCACTTCACGACTAACCCTCCGCGTTGATTCTCCCGGGTTTTGTTGGATTTTCAGCTTCTTTCTTAAAATTCTCCAGACAGTGGGCTGTGAAATCTGCACTTCACGACTCACCCTCTGCGTTGATTCTCCCGGGTTTTGTTGGATTTTCAGCTTCTTTCTTAAAATTCTCCAGACAGTGGGCTGTGAAATCTGCACTTCACGACTAACCCTCCGCGTTGATTCTCCCGGGTTTTGTTGGATTTTCAGCTTCTTTCTTAAAATTCTCCAGACAGTGGGCTGTGAAATCTGCACTTCACGCCTCACCCTCCGCGTTGATTCTCCCGGGCTTTGTTGGATTTTCAGCTTCTTTCTTAAAATTCTCCAGACATTTTCACCTTCTTTCTTAAAATTCTCCAGACAGTGGGCTGTGAAATCTGCACTTCACGCCTCACCCTCCGCGTTGATTCTCCCGGGCTTTGTTGGATTTTCAGCTTCTTCCTTAAAATTCTCCAGATAGTGGGCTGTGAAATCTGCACTTCACGACTAACCCTCCGCGTTGATTCTCCCGGGTTTTGTTGGATTTTCAGCTTCTTTCTTAAAATTCTCCAGACAGTGGGCTGTGAAATCTGCACTTCACGACTCGCCCTCCGCGTTGATTCTCCCGGGTTTTGTTGGATTTTCAGCTTCTTCCTTAAAATTCTCCAGATAGTGGGCTGTGAAATCTTCACTTCACGACGCACCCTCTGCGTTGATTCTCCCGGGTTTTGTTGGATTTTCAGCTTCTTTCTTAAAATTCTCCAGACAGTGGGCTGTGAAATCTGCACTTCACGCCTCACCCTCCGCGTTGATTCTCCCGGGTTTTGTTGGATTTTCAGCTTCTTTCTTAAAATTCTCCAGATAGTGGGCTGTGAAATCTGCATTTCACGACTCACCCTCCGCGTTGATTCTCCCGGGTTTTGTTGGATTTTCAGCTTCTTCCTTAAAATTCTCCAGATAGTGGGCTGTGAAATCTGCACTTCACGACTAACCCTCCGCGTTGATTCTCCCGGGTTTTGTTGGATTTTCAGCTTCTTTCTTAAAATTCTCCAGACAGTGGGCTGTGAAATCTGCACTTCACGACTCGCCCTCCGCGTTGATTCTCCCGGGCTTTGTTGGATTTTCAGCTTCTTTCTTGAAATTCTCCAGACAGTGGGCTGTGAAATCTGCATTTCACGACTCGCCCTCCGCGTTGATTCTCCCGGGTTTTGTTGGATTTTCAGCTTCTTTCTTAAAATTCTCCAGACAGTGGGCTGTGAAATCTGCACTTCACGACTCACCCTCTGCGTTGATTCTCCCGGGTTTTGTTGGATTTTCAGCTTCTTTCTTAAAATTCTCCACACAGTGGGCTGTGAAATCTGCACTTCACGACTCACCCTCTGCGTTGATTCTCCCGGGTTTTGTTGGATTTTCAGCTTCTTTCTTAAAATTCTCCAGACAGTGGGCTGTGAAATCTGCACTTCACGCCTCACCCTCCGCGTTGATTCTCCCGGGCTTTGTTGGATTTTCAGCTTCTTTCTTAAAATTCTCCAGACATTTTCAGCTTCTTTCTTAAAATTCTCGAGACAGTGGGCTGTGAAATCTGCACTTCACGACTCACCCTCCACGTTGATTCTTCTGGGCTTTGTTGGATAGCGGGGCAAACACTATCGACGACATTTTCCGATACACGCAGTCGTCCAGGACTTTTTAAGTCTGCACAAACAGCCCGTAGTTGAAATTTTTTTATGCCTATCGTAGATAGATTTTCTGGTTGGAGGTTCTTTTCCGAATCGTGATCGAAAATGCCGTTGCACAAGAGTTACAGATTCCGTTTTGCTCAATTCGAGAACACAAAACGCCTGCCTTCTCCACTGCAGATGCTGCCATTTTGACTGACCAGTCACGTGACACGCGCACTATCACCTACATCACTTCCCTCAGTAGCGGGACACAAACTTTATGAGTACCTCTACCTAACGGTTCGCAGTTGTGGTCCGTGTCTTCAACTGTTACTGTTTTACAGCATCTGGAAACTGTATACTTCTTTATGAATCACCCTGTATATATACTATCGCCTACGTCACTTCCCTCAGTAGCGGGACACAAACTTTATGAGTACATCTACCTAACGGTTCGCAGTTGTGGTCCGTGTCTTCAACTGTTACTGTTTTACAGTACCTGGAAACTGTATACTTCTTTATGAATCACCCTGTATATATACTATCGCCTACGTCACTTCCCTCAGTAGCGGGACACAAACTTTATGAGTACATCTACCTAACGGTTCGCAGTTGTGGTCCGTGTCTTCAACTGTTACTGTTTTACAGCATCTGGAAACTGTATACTTCTTTATGAATCACCCTGTATATATACTATCGCCTACGTCACTTCCCTCAGTAGCGGGGCACAAACTTTATGAGTACATCTACCTAACGGTTCGCAGTTGTAGTCCGTGTCTTCAACTGTTACTGGTTTACAGCATCTGGAAGCTGTATACTTCTTTATGAACCACCCTGTATATATACTATCGCCTACGTCACTTCCCTCAGTAGTGGGACACAAACTTTATGAGTACATAACGGTTCGCAGTTGTGGTCCGCGTCTTCAACTGTTACTGTTTTACAGCATCTGGAAACAGTATACTTCTTTATGAATCACCCTGTATATATACTATCGCCTACGTCACTTCCCTAAGTAGCGGGACACAAACTTTATGAGTACATCTACCTAACGGTTCGCAGTGTTACTGTTTTACAGCATTTGGAAACTATGCTTCTTTATGAATCAGGGTGTATATTTTTTTCTGATTGAGAAATTGTGTGTGTAAGTTGATGTGGCGTATACACTGAGTGATCACCATCTACCTAATGCTTCGTAGGTTCTCCTTTTGCACTCAGTACAGCAGCTATCTGACATGGCATTGATTCAATAAAATGCCAAAAGTTGGGACAGGGTTCCTACTCAACCTGGAAAACAGGGAAAACCTGGAATTCTCAGGGAATTTGAAAATGGTTCCAAAAATCAGGAAAAACTCAGGGAAGTTACCCTTTTTTGTAAAAATCAGGGAAAATTACCTGTTTTTTGTTTTGTTGTTTTTTTGTAAAAATCAATGGAAACTTTATTTTGCCAAAAAAATACATATTTTTTCAAGATTTCAAACTTTTGCTTGCAATTACTGCCTGCCTAGAATTTGGTAGATCTTACTTTCAGTTATATTAAGTATTTCCTTTATTCTCTAAAAAAGATTTAAAATTGCCAGTTATTAAGCTTTTGTTCAATTTCTGCAGGCAGTTGTTATAACATGGAACACTTAGGCACAATGGCTTCTCCTTGAAGAAACACTTCACAAGAGAACCAACCAAATGATGGATCAAAGTCCTTTGTCTGTTGGTTCTCTTGAAATATGTTTCTTTGAACAGAGCCATTCCATCATTAAGCTTAGCTGCATTATGTTATAGAAAAACTGAAACTATTCAACTGACAGATTTTTTCTTACATATGACCTGTTTCTATGGGAATGTATTTACAAATTCCGTGTGGGTAGTATTCACAAAAGTTCACGGAACTTTGGTACAGAAAATAATGTGCACAGTTAGTTGTTATTAATGAAAAGCAGGTAATTTTATAAAGACAAATTACGTAAAGAATTTACAAGTGTGTGCTTTGATGAGTACTGTGGCCTTCAGTGCAGGTATAAAGGCAATTGGTGCTGTCCAGACGCCTGATATGCCATTCCATGGTGTCCCACAAGTGCTCTACGGGATCGACATTGGGGGAGATCGAAGGTCAATCGATATGCTGGAAGTCTAAACTGTATTCCTCAAACCATTCGTGCCCAACTGGATCTGTGGTTCAGCGCTTGTCATCTCAGAAGAACTTCCGCCGTTCAGGGTAAAAAGAAATTCACAATAGTGGGCACTAGTCATATGTTGTTCCACATGTGCTAGGGGTCCAAGTTCCTGCCAGGTAAACGTGCCCCACACCATACAACCACCTCCACCGGCTTTCGCTGTGGAGACCATACAGAGTGGAACGAGTGCCTCATGTTGTTTGTGCCAAATACGGCCTCTACCGTCCACGAAATGGAGTAAACAATGCGGCTTCTCAGACCAGCACCCTGTTTTCCAGTCCAACTTGCAAGATCTTTTCACCAGGTATGTCTTTTTTGCCGATGAACCATGGTTAGGAGAGGATGTTGTCTGGGTCATCTGCTGTTATAACCCAAATGTGCAAGCGTGCTATACATGGTAATGACCAATACTTTTCCACATTGACCTCTGTTGTATTGGATAGTCAACTGTTGAACAGTACTGCATCTGTTGGACTGTACTAGTTGGGCCTAGCACTCACCTCTTCTAACGTCAATCGTTCACTGTGTTGTGCAGTTTTGCATCCAGGTCGTTGTTTGACCATTTTCATAGCAGTCCTGATGCACTATACTCCAGCTCACCCTAAAAGTGTACTGTTGGTAAAGGCAGGAGACCTTTATTGCAACTTTTCGTGGAACACAAGAACAGTATCCATCCGCGTTAATGTACTCTTCTACTGTTTCCTTTCTGATACCCCCAGCCACCCACACATCTCACAAGCAGTGGCAATTGTGAGCTATGGTCTGGTGGAGGCCGAACTGCTTCCCCTACTGCCTGTTTAAGTAACCAACCCTTCGAGTTTCCCTGATTGTCAATTTATTGTCTCTGTGTTGTTAATGTTGGGAGAGGTCTTCCCCCTGTCCGAGTTGTATCCCAGGTGGGCAGAAACAGCCGAAAGTGTGAGGCTCTTGATTAAGCAACTTCTCATAACAAATTTATTTCCCAAAGCGTACTAATTTCCGTAACTTTTTTTAGATAGCAGTTTTGTCTGACAAACTTCTCAGCAAACAAACATTGATTCTGAGCAATAATTCTTCTAGTTTTCGCTCAAAACTCTAGGTACTACTTTTTGTAATGGAGGTAGCTGTTTCGCACCCTACATAGCGGTACATTCTTAGGTTGACTCTGAGTATAACTACAGCAGCTTGTGAACTGTCTACCAGTTCAGCTGTTGGGGAAATTGAGACACCCTCTCTCTGAGATCCCACAATCTGTCCTTTCTCAAAGTATGATAAATCCTTCCATTCATTACGGGGATTGGGGGTGATTTAGCGTGAACCCGCTTTTCCAAGTCGAACCGCAGATGTTTGATTGGGTTCGTGTCAGGTGAATTTGGAGATTAACAGAAAGTCACCAGCATTTCCTCGAACCACTCCTTGACAATTCTGTCAGTGGAGCATTATCCTGTTGGTAATGGCCATCACCAGCAGAGAACACATTTGCCATGAATGGGTGAACTTGGTCCTCAGTTGAACCACAAATGTTTGATTGGGTTCATGTCACATGACTTTGGAGATTAACAGAAAGTCACCAGCATGTTCCTCGAACCACTCCTTGACGATTCTGGCAGTGGCGCATTATCCTGTCGGTAATGGCCATCACCAGCAGGGAACACAGTTGCCATGAATGGGTGAACTTGGTCCTCAGTTGAACCACAAATGTTCGATTGGGTTCATGTCAGGTGAATTTGGAGATGAACAGAAAGTCACCAGCATGTTCCTCGAACCACTCCTTGACGATTCTGGCAGTGGCGCATTATCCTGTTGGTAATGGCCATCACCAGCAGGGAACACAGTTGCCATGAATGGGTGAACTTGGTCCTCAGTTGAACCACAAATGTCCGATTGGGTTGATGTCAGGTGAATTTGGAGATGAACAGAAAGTCACCAGCATGTTCCTCGAACCACTCCTTGACGATTCTGGCAGTGGCGCATTATCCTGTTGGTAATGGCCATCACCAGCAGGGAACACAGTTGCCATGAATGGGTGAACTTGGTCCTCAGTTGAACCACAAATGTTCGATTGGGTTCATGTCAGGTGAATTTGGAGATGAACAGAAAGTCACCAGCATGTTCCTCGAACCACTCCTTGACGATTCTGGCAGTGGCGCATTATCCTGTTGGTAATGGCCATCACCAGCAGGGAACACAGTTGCCATGAATGGGTGAACTTGGTCCTCAGTTGAACCACAAATGTCCGATTGGGTTGATGTCACGTGACTTTGGTGATTAACAGAAAGTCACCAGCATGTTCCTCGAATCACTCCCTTGACGATTCTGGCAGTGTGGCATGGCGCATTATCCTGTTGGTAATGGCCATCACCAGCAGGGAACACAGTTGCCATGAATGGGTGAACTTGGTCCTCAGTTGAACCACAAATGTCCGATTGGGTTGATGTCACGTGACTTTGGTGATTAACAGAAAGTCACCAGCATGTTCCTCGAATCACTCCCTGACGATTCTGGCAGTGTGGCATGGCGCATTATCCTGTTGGTAATGGCCATCACCAGCAGGGAACACAGTTGCCATGAATGGGTGAACTTGGTCCTCAGTAAAACTACAAATGTTCGATTGGGTTCATGTCAGGTGAATTTGGAGATGAACAGAAAGTCACCAGCATGTTCCTCGAACCACTCCTTGACGATTCTGGCAGTGACGCATTATCCTGTTGGTAATGGCCATCACCAGCAGGGAACACAGTTGCCATGAATGGGTGAACTTGGTCCTCAGCCGAACCACAAATGTTTGATTGGGTTCATGTCAGGTGAATTTGGAGATTAACAGAAAGTCACCAGCATGTTCCTCGAACCACTCCTTGACGATTCTGGCAGTGGCGCATTATCCTGTTGGTAATGGCCATCACCAGCAGTGAACACAGTTGCCATGAATGGGTGAACTTGGTCCTCAGTAAAACTACAAATGTTCGATTGGGTTCATGTCAGGTGAATTTGGAGATGTACAGAAAGTCACCAGCATGTTCCTCGAACCACTCCTTGACGATTCTGGCAGTGGCGCATTATCCTGTTGGTAATGGCCATCACCAGCAGGGAACACAGTTGCCATGAATGGGTGAACTTGGTCCTCAGCCGAACCACAAATGTTTGATTGGGTTCATGTCAGGTGAATTTGGAGATTAACAGAAAGTCACCAGCATGTTCCTCGAACCACTCCTTGACGATTCTGGCAGTGGCGCATTATCCTGTTGGTAATGGCCATCACCAGCAGGGAACACAGTTGCCATGAATGGGTGAACTTGATCCTCAGCCGAACCACAAATGTTTGATTGGGTTCATGTCAGGTGAATTTGGAGATTAACAGAAAGTCACCAGCATGTTCCTCAAACCACTCCTTGACGATTCTGGCAGTGGCGCATTATCCTGTTGGTAATCGCCATCACCAGCAGGGAACACAGTTGCCATGAATGGGTGAACTTGGTTCGCAGGTATGTTCAGTTACCTGACAGCTATCAGGTATTGTGTTATTGGGATAATGGGGCCTAAAGTGTCCCAAGAAAACATCGCCCACAGCATTACACCGCTGCCACGAGCCTGTTTCAGTGCAGCCAGGTGCTGTAGCCTCCATTCGTAATCAGCATATCCACGCTCGGCCGTCTATGCGATGCACCAAGAATCTTGATTCGTCTGATCAGGCCACTTTCTTCCAATCATCCACAGTCCAATCTCAATGATCTTGGGCTCACTTCATGCATTGTTGGTGATGATGTGCAGTGAGCATGGGTACCCAGCTGGGTCTTCGGCTTCACATTCCCATGCGCAGAAGACTGCGATGAACTGTGTGCTGTGGTACATTGCCCTGATCACCACTGTTGTTGCTGTGGGTGATTTGTTGCACTGTGGTCACTGTGAACAATGCGCAACAGTCTCCCCTCGCCTCTGGCATCAGTGAGCTGCAGACAACACATTGCGGGACGATGGTTCGTCGTTTGGCAATCTGTGCACTACTTTTGATATGTACTCACTATAGCGGCACATGAACAAGTTGCGCCGTTTCCGAGACCATAGTTCTGAGTCACAGTGCCATCACGATTCCTCCTTTATCAAACTCTGATGAATCGGCAGCTATTCCCATTCCGACTCTGAACACTCTAATAACCGAAAGCCGATCCTCGGGTTGTATGTACACTATCTACCAACAAGTAATTGGACACCTGTGATAGCAAAGGAAAGTGAAGTTTACTCACCTTCAATAGTTGGTGGAGCCTCCACGAGCGGCGATTACAGCTGCGACCCTCCGGGGCATACTCTCAACTAGGCGTTGTACGACTGCTAGCGGTATTTTCTTCCACTCGGCTTGGAGAAGACAGATCAGTTCCTTCACCGATTTCGGGCGGTGGGGGCACCCCTTAAGCCGACGCTCCAACTCGTCCCATAGGTGCTCGATAGAGTTAAGGTCCGGGCTCTGCGCAGGCCAGTCTATTCGATTAACCCCATTGTCACCATACCAAGCCATGGTGAACCTTGCAACATGACAGGTGGCATTCTCATCCTGAAAGTAACATGGGTCCACCCCGTAAAACTGCCACAACTTAGGAAGCGCATGGTCATCCAAAATGGTGCAGTAGGTCTCGGCGTTGAGTCTACCAGGAATTGCGACCAAGTGTCCCGTGCCATACCAGAAGAAACACCCGCATAGCATAATTCCACCGCCACCGTACTTCACAGTTGGCACAATACATTCCGGCAGGAGGCGTTCTCCAGGAAGACGACAAACCCAGACCCTGCCATCCGAACGGTAGAGGGTGAACCTTGATTCGTCTCTCCAGAGAACCTGTTTCCACTGTTCAACGGTCCACTTTCGACGTTCTTTGCACCACGTTAGCGAAGCAGCGCTATTGGACTTGGTGATCAAAGGCTTGTGGTCGGCAGCACGTCCATGATAACCGAGCAGATGGGCTTCCTTACGGATGGTATTCATCGAAAGAACATTTCCGGATGCCTGTTAAAACTCCTTGCGGATGTGGCCCATCGATTTGGTGCGGTTCTTCCGAATTTCTCTGACCAGCACCCGTCGGTCTCTAACTCCCAGTCTTGTGGGTCTGCCGGGTCGGGGCACATTCCGACAGTCACCTCTCATCTTCCACTTGCCAATCACGTAGGCCACTGTCGATTTTGGGTACTTCAACTCGCTGGATATGTCACATATGGATCGGCCATTTCTGTGATACCCGACGATTACACCTCGAAATCAGAGAGCTCCGAACTGCGTGGCATCTTGTATGCGACTGGTTGCGTTGTTGTTTTCCACACAATATTTAACGGCGGCGGCCGTGACATTTATCAGGACCGCAGATATCGTCGATTGCAGGGGTGTCCAATTACTTGTTGGTAGATAGTGTATATTGCTCTGTGAACTTCACCTGCACCATCGTTCGGTCTCCGGGCACGCTCATTTCTCTAGACTGGGGGTGGTCATAATGGAATTGCTCACCGGTGTTAGTCAACGCCTGGACTTTTGAAGAAAAGAGTCTTGTGTGAAAGATATGATATGTGAAAATATGTGTTCATTCAAAGTTTTAAAGTTTCATTGAAGTAGAATTTTTGTCTTAATTTATGCTCACTGATATATTTTTATTTTATTTTAGGATTACTGTTATCGGTACCGTTGCTCAGCCCGTAGCCAAAATACACCGGACACAACTGCTGGGAATTTGGGTTTTCGCTGTGCATATTCTAGCGCACAAGATTCTAAGCCTTCCAAGACAGAACTCTGAAGAGAATGAATGCCTAAGCTGTTCACCCGGTCGTCAACAGACTTCGGGAAAGGCCGTGTTTGAATCAATTAGCACTTCGTATTAGCATTATGCACTGAGATATTGTTTGTACTGGCACACATTTTTTTGAATGAGTAGTCATTTGCAGCAGCTTTTTTGGTGAATTGGTACTTTTTGTAGGTTTGCTTGCATGTAGTTTTTTTTTTTACTTTTAATCACTTTAGTATAAATTTGCACAAAATTCTATGTTGCTCTTTACACACAGAAATATGAATTCAGTTCAAGATGGTTTTTATTTGCTAAATTTGAATAGGATTATTTTAAATAAGTTTTGTTCCATTCATAATTTTAATGCTAATTGAGATTTCTTTTAATATGTTTATATTGTTCACATGAAAAAAGAAATGTCATTCTTCAGGGAATGAAGTAATGATTGTGTAGGATCAACATTTCTGAATGGAACCCTTCAGATCAGATCAGACTTTTATGAAATTATTGTAATGGTTGCTGCATACAATCCTTTATTTTCTTTACTAATGGTTACTTTAGTGAAATGGAAAAATAAGGTAGAGCATTGTGTGACCAGTGTAGAAATGCGTACAGACATGTCTCAAAGATATTGCTGGTTTGGTTCTTGACCACTACAATGAAGCGAGTAACAATTTTTTTTTTGTTTTCCCAGTGCATATAAAAGTTATGTTCACACTATACTATACTCTATTAAATGTTCAACAGTGTTATGTTTAAATGTTCAACAGCTGTACTCTATTAAATGTTCAACAGAGTTATGTTTAAATGTTCAACAGCTGTACTCTATTAAATGTTCAACAGATTATGTTTAAATGTTCAACAGCGTTATGTTTTTATTATGTACAATTAGGGGTGGGCACATCGGTGGGCACATCGGTGGGTAACATCGATGATCAACATCAGTGGTTATTCATTCTGAAAACATCGATAGTATCGGTGGAAATATTTTATGTATCAGTGAAAACCTCGATAATTTGCTTACAAACTGAAGAACTCACTCTTTTCCACCTGCACCAGTAAATGGGCAAACAATTTGTAAAATCTCTCTTTAATATAACAGTAATACTCACCAGTTCAACATCCAATAACATATTTGTTAAAACGCTTGATGCATCGTAAAAACCTCAATCATACAAGAGATTCTTCCGCGGATTCGCGGAATTCTGCATTTTTCGTCATTATTTGGGTCATTTTCGAGATCGATGAAAAACCGAAGAGAAATTTTGGGGGTTATTAGTTGGAGGAGGGTTTCGTTTGCCATCAGGAAGCAATATTTCATCTTTTAAAACTTTCGGTAACGGAAGTTAAACGGAAAAAAGGCTTTGCCTGTTTCTAGCGATGTTTCTTCTGCCCAGTATTGTTGTTAAATATAATTTTATTCCATAAATATTTGTATTTTAGCTTGGAAAATGGAAGTTAGATGGCGCAAAAATTTCCTCTAATCTTCAGGCATGAGATTTTTTCTGCAGATTTGAGGTATTTTGGCGTTTTTAGCATCATTTGTGTTGTTCTCGAGATCGATACATAACTGAACAGAATTTGGGGGAAGGTCGTTTTCCATCGGTGGACGAAAGTACGACTTTCGGAAGTTAGTATGAAGTGAAGGTTTCTCCCGTAATCGTTTTTTTTTTTTTTTTTTTTTTTTTTGTCTTGCAATATACTTTTTCTCAGTATTGTTGTTAAATATAATTTTATTGAATGGATGTGTATTTCAGCTCAAAAATCTGCGAAAAAATTCTGAAAACAGAAGTCAGACGGTGCGTAGATTTCACCCGTAATCGTTACCCCCTCCCTCTTCGCATAATGTTTCCTCTGTCTTGTGTTGTTAAATGTTAATTTTATATTTTGAATAGAGTAATGTGGTCCAGTTTAATATTTACATAAATAAATTAACGTGAAGAATTTTGTCTTGCTCATGCTGTGTTTTATTCACACTGTTTCATCGCGCATTCCGATTTTTTACCCAGTTAAAAAGTTCAGCTTTTTTTTTCTTCGTCAGTCTCATGTATGCTCAATGTTTCTTTGATGCATTGGTGAAAACCTTGATGTTTTCCTAATAAACTGAAGAATTCACACTTTTCCATCTGCAGCAGTTGAATGGGCAATCGATTTGTAAACTAATGTAACAGTGACACTCAACAATGCAACATCCAGTAATGTGATATTTGGGCAAATGCCCGATGTATTGGTGGAAACCTCCATGTTTTTTCGATGTATCGGTGGAAACTTCCGTGTTTTTTCGATGTATCGGTGGAAACCTCCATATTTCTTCGATGTATCGACGGAAACTTCCATGTTTTTTATATATATATATATAACCTCCATGTTTTTCAGATGTATCAGAGTGAACCACAATGTCTTGCTAACAAGCCGAAGATTTCACACTTCTTAATCTGCAGAATCGAATGGGCATATCGGTGGGTAAAATCTCTGTTCAATATAATGGTGATTGCTCACCAATTCAACCACAAGTAACTAATAATATCTCTTTAAATGCTTGCTGTTTTTTTCTTATGAATCGGTGGAAACCTCAATGTTTTTCGATGCATCGGCTCGCATGCCTTCGAGAAAAAGATCTCGGTTTTTGCCAACAAATCAACTAAAACAGTCAATAGGAAAGTGATATTTCTTTCCTTTTATAAGAATGTAACAAAAAGAAATGCATTTACTTTTCATAAAAGATATTCTCTACCAACTGCAAACATCAGTCACGAAACCTCGTCGTTTTTCTAATGTATCGGCTTCTGCAACATCGTGGTTAAAACATCGATCATCGGTGGCAAAACATTGATGTTCAGAAACATCAAAGTTTCTTGTCCATCCCTAATGTACATACCTTAATAAAAAATATTTCATCGCTAAAAAATGCTAACCATCATCTGAGCCTTGAGCGAGAGGTACTTAAAGTAATCTTTTTGGTGATGGAAGATCTTGGCTCAATCTTGATGGCTACTGACTAATCAGGTTGGTGGTTGGTGAAAATTGTTGTGGCTGTGGCAATTTCTTAAAATAAGACAACAGTGAAGTTTGCCATGCATCAATTGACTCTTCCTTTCATGAAAGATTTTTCTGTAACATACTTGATAGCATTTTACCCACAATAGAACTTTCGAAATTGGAGTCAATCCCCTTGAACTCTGTCGCTGCTTTATCAACTAAGTTTATGTAATATTCTAAATCCTTTGTTGTCATTTCAACATTGTTCACAGCAACTTCACCAGGAGTAGATTCCACCTCAAGAAACCACTTTCTTTGCTCTTCCATAACAAGCAACTCCTCATCCATTCAAGTTTTGTCTTGAGATTGCAGCAATTCAGTCACATGTTCAGGCTCCATTTCTAATTCTAGTTCTCTTGCTATCCCCACCACATCTGCAGTTACTTCCTCCACTGAAGTCTTGGACCCCTCAAAATCATCCATGAGGATTGGATTCAACTTCTTCCGAGCTCTTGTTAATGTTGATATTTTGACCTCCTCCTGTGAATCATGAATGTTCTTAATTGCATCTAGAATGGTGAATCCTTTCCAAAAGGTTTTCACTCTGCCTAAATCCATCAGAGGAATTACTATCTATGGCAGCTATAGCTTTATGAAATATATTTCATAAATAATAAGACTTAAAATTCGAAATTACTCCTTGATCCATAGGCTTTAGAATGAATGCTATGTTAGCAGGCATGAAAACAACAATCTCGTTGTACATCTCCATCAGAGCTCTCGAGTGACCTGGTGCATTGTCAGTGAGCAGTAATATTTGGAAAGGAATTTTTTTTTTTCTCTCAGCTGTAGGACTCAGTGGGCTTAAAATATTCGGTGAACCAACCCATGGTTTGCACGTTCCTTGAAAACCTTGAAAATGTTTAAGACTCTGTAAATAGTACTTGCAAAATTTTTGTTTTGGTTTTTAAGTATTGGTATGAAAGAGTATATGTAAAATAATTGTTTGTGCTAAAACATGGTATAGGATATTTCTGCGTAGTTCTCATAAAAACACCAGAGCACATCAAATAATGCTAAACTTGTGTTCAACCCAGAAGAGCGTGTGGAATGCAAGTATCTTGGCTATGACATCACTACAGGATGAAACATCAGCAAGAGAGTAAAATAAGTGAAATGATGTATTTGTGAATTGTGGTGGGCTTCTGTTGACTGAGGAAGAAGCGTTCTTGTGGGAGGGTAGAACTTGTAATAATTGCATGTGCTTCATGCGTGGATCCTTCGTCTTCTGGCTGCATCAAAACTAAAAAGTTAAGCAAACAATAAATATTGTACCAGCAGATGAATACAAAAATAATGTACCCCTTCAAAATATTCCACAAAATAAAATGATTTTAGAAAACACCAAGACAGAGGGGCAATTCAAAGTTAATAAAATAACCCAACAGGGGGTCAGGTGGTAACAGGCAGGTTATTCAAGGTGTGTCCATCCTAGCTAAGTTTAAACTTGCTAAAATACCTACCTTCTGACCGACTGACAACTCACACATATGATAATTTGATTTTAAAAAGTCCTTGAAAAGTGCTTGAATTTATTTTGCTTGGAAGAGTACAAACCTTGAAACCTTGTTGTAAATTAATGTGCTGTTATACTGGCTTTGTTGTTCTATTTATAGACCATAGGCAGAGTAAATTTAGCATAATTTATAAGGGCTGTAGGATTTTTGTAATGGTAAATTAGCATTGTCTTGAACTTAAAAGTCATCAGCTGCCTTAGCCCCTAACAAGACAGTCAGCCTGTCCTTTGAAGCTTTGAAGCCAGGCATTGCCGCCCCGGTGGCGCAGTGGTCTAAGGCGCTGGCCTCTGATCATTTGTCCGTAAAGGGTCCGGGTTCGAATCCCGATCAGGCATGGATGTTGTGTTTGTCTTAAGCCACTGGCTCTCTCCCTTTCCTGGAACCAGTGACCCTAAATTAGGGACGGGCGACTGCTTATAGCCCATTGAGTTGCTCACGGTGGTCGTTTAACCTCCAATCAAAAAAAAAAAAAAGCCAGGCATTGACTTCTCCTCTCTAGTTATGAAAGTCCTAGGTGGCATTTTCTTCCAGTTTAAGGCTGTTTCATCTACATGGAAAATCTGTTGTTTATTGTAGCCACCTTCATCAGTTATCTTACCTTCTGGATAACTTGTTGCAGCCTCTACATCAGCACTTGCTCCTTAACTTTGCCCTTTTTTGTTACGGAAATGGCTTCTTTCCTTAAATCTCGTGAACCAAACTTTGCCTTTTTTTGTTACGGAAATGGCTTCTTTCCTTAAATCTCGTGAACCAATCTCTGCTAGCTTTGAAGTTTTCTTCTGCTGCTTCCTCACCTCTCTCATCCTTGTTTGAATTGAAGAGAGTTAGGGCCTTGCTCTGGATTAGACTTTGGCTTAAGGGAATGTTGTGCCTGATTTGATCTTTATCCAGACAACTAAAACTTTCTCCATATCAGCAATAAGGCTGTTTTGTTTTCTTATCATTCATGGAGTAGCATTTTTAATTTCCTTCAACAACTTTTTCTTAGCATTCACAACTTCACTGAATGTTTGGCACAAGAGGCCTAGCTTTCGGCCTGTCTCGTCTTTCAACTTGCCTTCCTCACTAAGCTTAATCATTTCTAGCTTTTGATTTAAAGTAAGAGACATGCGACTCTTCCTTTCACTTGAACACTTAGAGGCCACAATCTGAATGCCTTGTTACTCCCTGCAGAACCACTTACGAAGTTACCGATCCAGAAGGTCAGTATGACTTCCACCATTTTTGTAAAACAAAATAATTCATCTACATTTCCTATGCGAGATTTTACGGAGACAAGCCTTATCGATTTGTGCAAATGCAATATGAACAGCATCTTGCAACAGGTCAGTTGTCTGGTACCTTGTCTTGGACACAGTTCGTAATAATACCACATAGGGGGAAGAGAACTGATGCCATTCAAAAGGCTCAGTCAGGTGAGCATGATCCTCTCCCAATCCACTTATTAGGAAACACTTTCTCCAAATATTCCTGAACATGGATAGCATAATGAGCTGGAGCACCATCTTGTTGGAACCAGCTTTCTGCTAGAAGACCACACCTTTGCAGCTCGGGAACAAATCAGTCCCTCGGCATGGCACAATAGGAATGCTGATCGACCAAGCCGTCAAAAAAATAGGGGCTTATCAAGTGCTTACAGGATAGTGCACCCCAAATCATCACATGTGGTAAATTGCGCTCCAACTTCTCATAATAATGTGGGTTTTCTTTACTCCAAAAATAAACATTCTTAGCACAGCTACGTCAGTAGGTGGCACATTCATCACTGAAGAAAACTGCCCCAAGTTCCACCAATTGTTATTTAGAGAGTTTTTGGGAGATCCCAGCACTGATGCCTCCACAGCTGCACATTTTTCTTGCCTCGATTGTGGTCTTCTAGTCCTCTTCTTATCCAGTATTGATCCAGTTTTAAACAGCTTATGTTCCCATCTCAATAATGTCTGTTTCAGTGGGGCTTTTTGTTAAATCTTGCAGTAAAGTCATGTTGCACTTCTCTTATTGTTTTACCAGTCTGTGGACGTTCATGCGTCCATACACTTGCTAGTAACAGTTCTTCTACACTATAGTTGCTTTTGTCAGCCATCTGAAAGCAGAGAACAAATTTAAGTAGTTCCACTGTAATAACCATAGGGGGGTAACAGGACATTCAGACCACCTCGGTAGAGTTATTAATTGGCCTAATTTCAATATTGTTGTGTCTCAGGGAATAGGGAGGCCCGAGGAGAGGGAGATAGATGGGTAAATGGCCGGTCGATGGAACAGTAAGAACACACAACATTTATCAATTAAGTTCTCCATCTTATATGGACGTGGTGCCACGATCCACATCCATATAAGATGAAAAAAATATTACAATAGTAACATCAAACAAAGATCACTGATCACCATAACAGATATACCGTAATTTTCATCGCATTATCTGCGCTGGCACATAATCTGCAGACCCCAAAATTTACATTAAAAAATGTTTTTTTTTTTTTTTTTTTTTCGAGGTTTAACGACCACCGTGAGCAACTGAATGGGCTATAAGCAGTCGCCCGTCCCTAATTTAGGGTCACTGGTTCCAGGGAAGGGAGAGAGCCAGTGCCGTAAGACAAACACAACATCCATGCCTCACCGGGATTCGAACCCGGACCACTTACGGACGAATGATCAGAGGTCAGCGCCTTAGGTCAGCGCCTTAGACTACTGCGCCACCGGGGCGGCAAAAAAAAAAAAAAAAAATGTTTTCCTTCATATAATCCGCAGACTGACATTCGGGGGGGGAATCACCGTATAATCCGCACATCATAGGTGTTGAACCGGAAGTTGAATTTCCAACAGAAAAGTCGGTCACATAATGGACCCAGGAGTCCGAAGAAGTAAGAGAAAAAGAAAACGATTTTATTAAATGAAGAAATTCAATTTTAAATGTTACTTTTTCATATTTTTATCTCCGGACAGATAAAGGGTGTGACATCCGTAGATCACGCCAATGCAGCTCCAGAGTAGTGCCATTGATGAAAGGCTGATACAGAACAAGTCGTTGAAATACCGTATGTACTTGCGTATAAGTCGAAAGTTTTTGGAAGAAATCCTGCTTTCAGAGTTGGGGGATCGGCTTATACGTGGGCCAATAAGAAAACTTCAGTGAATTCTCCCGGGGAATTCACCAACGGATTTTTTTTGCCTTTTGGACCGCAGCACAGAGGCTATTCCGCATGTTATTGCACGATTGTTTTCTGACCTCAAACCTATCGTGCAGTGACACGATCATATCCTCAATTCTGTCCACCACTTTAAGTTTAAATTCGGCAGTGTAACTGAAACGTTTCCTTTTCATAGACATCATGAAAAGCAATGAAGGAAAATGGCAGCAAAGACATTGGTCAAGACGGTGAAGCACGAAATAAACACAAGACGCACATGAAATCTGAAAGAGGGAACCTTTAGGCTCGTGCAGCAAGCGCTGTGCATATGTTTTCATTGACAGGTTGGCAAAAACAGAGATGCCACAGCAGTCAGAGCTATCCTTCTCAACAATACAAAAAGACCCCCGCTGTCTCTCCCCACAGCTTGCCCGATCTTTCATTACGACCTTTCTTCCCAACCTTCCTGCTCTGTACAAACTCCTGAACTGAGGAAAGTTCTTCCGAGGGAGTTCCTTTTCAATTATAGCCCCTCCCTTGCACAATTACAGGGTTCCCACGGTGCTTTATAAATTTTTAAAAGTCCTTAAAAAGTGCTTATAGTTTTTTGGGGGCTTTAAAAGTCCTTTTATTTTACCAGAAAGAGCAAAAAGTACTTAAAGGTGCTTATTTATTAATTTTGCCCGGAGTGCTTAAAAGTGCTTATTTTTTATTTTGTTCAGAGTTTTTTTTTTCAATTTGCCCATAAACTCGCGATCGGTCGTTTTCGTGAAGCATGTGACATCAACTAGGATTACTTTGGAGTGGCGGGAGCAACCCCGCCCAAACTCATCAAAACATTACGATAGGCAGTGCAGCACGTGATCCCTGCGTTATAACTGGCCCTGCCGCCCGGTGGCGCAGTGGTCTAAGGCGTTGGCCTCTGATCATTCGTCCGTAAGGGGTCCGGGTTCGAATCCCGGTCAGGCATGGATGGTGTGTTTGTTCTTACGGCACTGGCTCTCTCCCTTCCCTGGAACCAGTGACCCTAAATTAGGGACGGGCGACTGCTTATAGCCCATTGAGTTGCTCACGATGGTTGTTAAACCTCCAATCAAAAAAAAAAAAAAAAAAAAAAAATTATAACTGGCCCGTGTTTCCCCTCTAGTTCTTGAAGGCAGTGGTGTAAACCTAACAAACCAGTAATGACACAGCAAATGCACTTCGGCTCTTCTGGGTGTGCACGTGAGCAGTTCATCACCAACTGCAACAAAACGAAAATCGCAGTTATGTTTCTCGGCACAGTGTTCATGCTCCGTAGTTTGCTGTTGTGAGCTTGTTGTTGTTTGTGATCTCAAACAGCTGCTGGTCATTTTTTTCTGTTTGCTGTTCTAAAAAGATAAATAATACTAAAAAAGTTGAATCATAGCTTTGTAGGGTCAGTCCTGCTCAGGTTGAGCATTAGGAAAATGCCAGGCAAGTGTTGCTTTAGTGACATGTGGTGTGTGCATCCCCTCTGTAAACTGTGGATATCTTCCATTGAAAATAATCTGCACAAAGCATATTGCCGACCGTGCAGGAGGGAATTGGACATTTCACAGATGGGCGAAGCTGCTTTAAAAGCACACATGAAAGGTAAGTTGTTATTTTTTTAATGGTTATATAATTTGCTGTTGTTTGTTTTAAATACTTTTTAATGGTTATAGGGATTTTGAGGAAATTCCAAAATTATAGCAAATGTGTAAACTCATACGGAAGATCTGCAAAGCTGTGGGGAGAGGTGGCAGGGAGTGGAAGTCATTTTGTATTGCTGGGAAGGTCAACACTGCTCGTACTCTCTCTGATTTTGGCAGCCAGCCAATGGAAACGTACATACAGCTCTCGCGGCATGCTCCCTCCACCATTGATTCAGAACTATGCATAAAAAAATGCAAAAACTAACTTTGCGAAAACTTTATGAAACTGGCTGAAATTTTGTTCAACAACATAAATTGGTAATAGGAACAGACCTTCCAAATTTTTCCGGAATCGGTTACAAACTTTTTAAATTAGCCATGGAAAGTTTTAATCATAGCCAGAATATATTACTCTGCTGTGTCTTTTACTTTTCATGAGTGCTTGCCTGTGTCATTCCTTATTTATTTTTTGATGTGCTATCCTTCCTGGTGGAGGGTATTTTTGTAAATTACCTTTGGTTTTAAGTGCGCATTGTTTGTTTTGTTTTTTTATATACTTCTGTTGGAGAACTTGTTGTTGGTGGCGCAGTGGTCTAAGGCGCTGGCCTCTGATCATTCGTCCGTAAGGGTCCGGGTTCGAATCCCGGTCAGGCATGGATGTTGTGTTTGTCTTACGGCACTGGCTCTGTCCCTTCCCTGGAACCAGTGACCCTAAATTAGGGACGGGCGACTGCTTATAGCCCATTGAGTTGCTCACGGTGGTCGTTAAACCTCCAATAAAAGAAAAGAAAGAAAAGAAAAGAACTTGTTGTATCTCCCTTGCAAATATGGTCATGTGCTTGTTACAGAAATATTGTTTTTAGCATTATATTTCATTCCCGGCCTACATTGAGTTCCGGCATTTGTACATATTACATGATATGTCACTCAGGTTCTTATCTCGTTGTTTTATTAATTCATTTGACTCTGTAATACATATTTGTCAATAAAGATTGTTTTGAATCCAACTCATGGCGACAGTAAACTAAATAAGGTGCGCACATCTCTGCAAATGAGTTCTCCCCCCCTCCCGAACTCCACCGAAAGAAAAAAGATGAAGTCAGTCTCCCACCACCATTGTTTCAGGACTATGCCTTAAAAAAAAAAAAAAAAAAATGCAAAAACTAACTTTGCAAAATCTTCACGAAACTGGCTGAAAATTTTATCAACACCGTGAATTGGCAATAGGAACAGAACCTCCAAATTTTGCTGGAATCATTTACAAACTTTTTGAATTAGCCATGGAAATGTTTAATAATCAGTAAACAGAAATGGTATACACAGAAACGGTTAATAAAATTTTGAGGGATAATTTTAAACAGTTTTTAACCGATTCAGGTAAATTCGGAGGTCATATTCCTATTAACAGTTTATGGTGTTCATTAAAATTTCAGTCAGTTTCATAAAATTTTTGCACAAGGATATATTTTTTACCTTTTTATCCAAGTCTAGTTGAAATCCTGGCCCATCTGACGGACCCCCCCCCCCCACCCCTGCTAGATTTTTACTGAAGAAAATTTGAAAATGCTAAAATATTTTTAGAGATTTTAGCTAAAAGCTAGTCTTATTTGTCAGATTAAACACTGCTGAGCTTTCTTTATTTGTCCGGAGATAAAAATACATAAAAAAAAGGAACATTTAAAAATGAGTTTCTTTATTTAGTAAGATCGTTTTTTTCCGACTTCATCAGACTTCATCGGACTTCTGGGCGACTGGCTTTTCTGTCGGAAATTCCGCTTCTAGATCAGCATCTGTCATGTGCAGATTATACGGCGATTTTTGTTAATTTTTTTTTTACTAGTGGAGGATTTGAGCAAAATTGCACGTGCGTGTGTGTGTTGGAGGGGGGGGTCAGAATTGACTGGCTTTCCCTCATATTTAGTGATTTTGTTTTAAAAATTCCACTGGTCTAATAATTTTATTATTCAAATTTATAAATATGCTTTCTGATCCCTGTGTGGATACTATGCTTAACCCTTTAAGCGGCCGATATAGCTGAACAAAATGGTTCCAAAAAATTTCTGCTTTCCTTAAACAGAATTTTTCACATAGCGGCTGGGTTTGACGAAAGCTTCAGCGAAACAATTCTTTTGTCCCTCCGATCTCAGCAATACTGACCATAAATCCCTCAGAAGTGACATGGACATCATGCCACTAGGTAGAAGGTCCTTTATCAGAAAGTCTGTCCTAGTCTCTTATTCTTGCTATAGAAAGTCCCTTCTAGTTCCTTTTTCTCTGCCTTAGGACTCAAGGCATGATAGAGAATTGCAGTTCCCCTGACATGGATATCATGCTGCTGTGAAGAAAGGAGACACTCAAACATCTTTTCTGTCCTTTCTTGGGCCCATTATTATCGCTCTTTTTCAGGTACTCAGTCAAGAAAGATTAATGTCAATCATCCCCCTAAATGAATAACAAAACTAAGGGGAGAGCAATGCCTTGTGATGGGCAGCTTCACTCGTTCCTGCCATATTCAGCCTGTTTCTGAGACAGTGAATATATTCATTGCATCTGATTATAGCCTGTTTTGCTAACCCCGAGTTAATTCGTTCCAGCCAGCTAAAGGGTTAAACCCTCCTCCCATATTGTATATACATACATATCATTAAGCTGTTCTCTGAGATTCAGAGGTTAGCTCCTCAAAGAAAGACAAATTTCTAAGTTCACATTTAACTGATAGAACTAGAAATTACTTACTGTTGGTGTATCAAATATCTCCATTTACAATGATCTTGAGCTTCATTAAACATTCATCACATGCTGCACACATGACCTTTTGTACTTCATACTCATAATCTTTTTCTCAAGCAAACATTCCTGAATCTAGTCCTTCCATGATTCCCATGGCCTCCTTTTCTGCCACTTGGGCTGAAAAAAATCTCTTAGTCAGCACCTCATCACTCATTCTTTCAACATGGCCAAACCACCTAAGAATATTGGTTTCTGCCTTACTAACAACATTTTGCTTCACATCTTCAACACATCTTCATTCTTCACATGACCAGAGTCTGTCTTGCCACAAACACCCCGTAAATAGCGCATCTCCCCAGCACACGAACAACTGCTATGTCTTTTCTGCAGTACCAAAGTTTCACTGCCATACATCAGAGTAGGAACAATTACACTTTCATACACATATCCCTAGTCAAATTGACCACCCTTGTAAGCTCTCCCCTATTTTTACTTCATTGAACTCTTACAAATTTTCTTCCCAAAAACTGTAGCATGAGAAATCATTCTGGCCCCCACCATTCAGTTCTTTATTTATTTCTGCCCTTCAATCATCTTCAATTTGATTTCCTCCAATTTTCCTTCTCATTCTATACAGTTTTTGCATCTGGCCCCACTCCTGCCCTGCCCTGTCCTAATAATGAGTTTTGGTAAATTGCTGTGATTTTTTATAGATCCTGTCTGTTTACATGTTATTATGTGTTCTTTTGCTTACTCTCTCTAGTCAATGAAGTTTTGTATAAAATAAAAAATAATTTAAAGGTATCTTAAATTGAATAAACTGAATTTAATTTTATTACTCTTTCAGGGAAAAAACACCGTGGGCTTGTGAGTGCGAAGGAAACTGCTGCTGGTAGCATACAAGAATTTTTCCCTGGGACCATTCCATTTTCATCATCTGAAATATCAAGTTCTACACAAAAAACCTCGACAAAGGAATCCTCCACTACTGGTACAATTTTGACTCATGTTATAAAAAAAAGATGTATTAGATGCCGAATTTAAATGGGCTCTCAAGTGTGTGAGTAGTCACTACTCATACAACTCCTGTGCTGACATTGGCTCCTTATTGTGTGATGTGTTCCCAGACAGTGTGATAGCAAAGCACTTCTCTTGTGGTCCAACGAAGTGTGCCTATCTTGTGTGCTTTGGATTGGCACCATATTATAGATCTCTGTTATTCAGTACATTGAAAACAGCAGAGTATTACAGTTTGTCATTTGATGAAAGTCTGAATAAAACATTGCAGCGTAAACAAATGGATGTCTATGTTAGATATTGGTGCAATTCTGACAGTGAAGTGAAAATGAGATACCTTACCTCTTTATTTATGTGACATGCTACAGCAGAAGACTTAATTAAAAATGTTACATGAAGCCATTGAGAATCTGACTTTGCAGAAAGTTCTGCAGCTCTCTATGGATGGCCCAGCAGTTAATTGGAAGTTGTTCGACCTACTGCAGCAGGAAGTGAAATCAGACTTCAAGTGTGAAATGTTGAACACTGGAAGCTGTGGACTGCACACTTTAAACAATGCATTCAAGCAAGGTGAAAGTGTGTCACAATGGGGCATTGACAACATATTAACCGGTTTGTATTATCTCTTCAAGGATTCACCCGCAAGGACAGAGGATTTTCTGAAAGTGTCACAGTCTCAGAAAATGCCAAAGCCATTCTGCAAACACAGGTGGCTAGAAAATGTCCCAGCTTATGAAAGAGCATTAGATATATGGACTGATGTAAAGAAGTACATTTGGTGTGTTGAAGAGGGAAAGTTTTCCAAAGCAACATCTAAATCTTTTGTTGAGATACAGAAGGCTTCTAAAGATGAACTTATGCCCATAAAGCTGAACTTTTCCTTGTCTGCCTGTAAAATTTTACAGCCATTTTTGACACTCTTCCAGGATGACAAACCACTACTGCCATTTCTAGCTGAAGAGCTACAAATGCTTGTGGTTGATTGTTTGTCAAATTTTAGTGTTATGAAAAAAGAACATGTGGAGGAATTGAGCACTGTTCTTAAACTGTCCAAATTTGATATTACTGTGAAGGACACTTACTCCTCCATCAGCAAGATCAGTGCAGGATTTGTGGGAGATTGCATAATTCAAGAATTAACCTTCCACAAAAAAGTCACTGACAAGACAGTCATTGAGCTAAAATTACAGTGCCAAGACTTCATTTTTGCAATGATATCTAAGATAATTGATAAATCACGAGTGAAGTATTCTATTGTCAGGTGTGTGTCATGCTTAGATCCCCAACATATGGTAGCAAACACTCATGATTGCTATGTCAAACTGAAACGGATTTTGTCTGCTTTGGTTGATGCCAGTTGTATTCTTGAGACAGACTGTGAACAAATACTCCAACAGTTCAACAACTTCCTTAGTGAAGTTGTATTGAAAAATCAGTCAGAGCTCAACAAGTTAAGCCCTGCAGATAAGGGTTTCAGACTTGATCGGTTTCTACATAAGCACTTCTCTGAAGACAAATACCAAAAGCTATGGGGAATTGTCAAAATGCTGTTGATTTTGTCGCACGGACAAGCAGATATTGAAAGGGGCTTCTCAGTCAATAAAGCCATTGAAATTGAAAATATGGCTGAGAAGTCTTACATTGCTCAAAGGATCATCTTGGATCACATTAGGGATAGTAATGTTCCAGTGAAAGATGTCCCCATTTCCAAAGAACTTTGAATAGCTGCTGCTGGTTCAAGGCAAAAGCATCATTCTTATTTGTCTGAACAGCCAAAGAAAATGAAGTAGAAAGGAGAAAACAAAAGTCATTTTTTGATGAATTACAAGAGCTAAAAAATAAAAAAGCCAGGCTTCAGAGTGCAGTTGAAGATTTACAAGCATCCTCTGAGAAACCTGCTGATAAAGCTGAATCCACTGGAGCCATGAAGTATCTAACCCAATCTAACAGCTTTAGAAGGACAATGAAAGGAAAGAAAGTAGAGTTAGATGATGTTGAGCTGCAAATAAACACTTGCTAAAAGAAGTTAAACACACATAATTAAAATAAACATTACTTTCCAACCTGTTCCACAAGGTATTTAGCGTTAGGAGGTATACAGTAAAAGTCTTCTGTTGTGGCTAACGTTAGTGGCTGAAATCAAAAGCACTTAATTTCAGGCACCAATAGCACATTTTGGCTTGTAGCCCAAAATGACTTCACATTTGGGTCTTGTAGCCTGAAACCAAAATTTTTTTGTTTGCTAAACTGGTATAAAACAAACAGTTGATGCAGGGGTCACAAATCCACAAAAGAAAAAGGAAATGTTGAAGTAAAAAGAATAGTTACCTTAGGAGAATAGTTAGAGTTAGGAGGGATACAGTAAAAGTCTTCTGTTGTGGCTAACGTTAGTGCTGAAATCAAAAGCACTTAATTTCAGGCACCAATAGTACATTTTGGCTTGTAGCCCAAATGACTTCACATTTGGGTCTTGTAGCCTGAAACCAAAATTTTTTTTGTTTGCTAAACTGGTATAAAACAAACAGTTGATGCAGGGGTCACAAATCCACAAAAGAAAGAGGAAATGTTGAAGTAAAAAGAATAGTTACCTTAGGAGAATAATTAGGAGTTAGGAGGGATACAGTAAAAGTCTTCTGTTGTGGCTAACGTTAGTGGCTGAAATCAAAAGCATTTAATTTCAGGCACCAATAGTGCATTTTGGCTTGTAGCCCAAATGACTTCACATTTGGGTCTTGTAGCCTGAAACCAAAATAACATTTTTTTGTTTGCTAAACTGGTATAAAACAAACAGTTGATGCAGAGGTCACAAATCCACAAAAGAAAAAGGAAATGTTGAAGTAAAAAGAATAGTTACCTTAGTTTTACTGTAGCTATTTATTAACTTGAGTACATTGCCAAAAAAAGGGGAAAGGGTGGGGGGAATTATGTTTACGGGTGCTGGCCACAGAGAGGGATATGTGTGTGTGTGTGTGTGCATTGCACGTTTCATGCATTTCCTGAGCTGCACATGAGTTTTTTGAGGAGGATCTTGTTAGCCTGAATGTTATCTATTAGAGGAAGTAGCCCAACCCAGTTCATACCTAAAATTCTGTTTGCATTTGCCAGTACTAAGGATCAATGTAATAATCCTTTCAAAATTTTGAAAAAGGCTGATTTTTCTTCTTTATGAATCTAAACTTAAACCATAGTCAGATATGCAAAACTTAAATTTACACACACATATACACATATACTGTATATGTATGTGCATGTGGATATATATATACAGGGTGTCCACATTGTGGAAAGTCGGGGGAAATCAGGGAAATGCCTGAAATGTTGGTAAAAGGGCAGGGAAAATCAGTGATATTTAAAAAAAAGTCAGGGAAATTTCAATCACAGTTAGACTACAACTAGTTTTAACCTGGCGTCGGGGAATGACGCCCTCATCGCCCAACACACTTGCACTTGGTGTTGCAGACAGTCACTAACTTCCCCTTCCTACTAATGTAACCTTGTATTTCCTACCTATTATTGTAAGTTGTGTTACATTACTTGTTAACATTTCTCTTTTTGTTTTAGGTCAAAAGAGTAGAAGAAAATTTGTGATATAAGTTATACCTTGTTAAAGGGCAATTAAGCTGCAGCAATGTCAAAGCGTTGTGTGTTTAATGAATAATGGTTGGACGACCAATTAATTCCTGAGTTTTCTGGTTGGATAGCTGCTGTGAACGGCGACAATGAATCAGCATTTTGTAAAGTATGCTCTAAAACTTTCAAGTTTAGCAACATGGGGCATCGGGCAGTCTCCAGCCATGGAAATGGCCCTAATCACTTGAAAAACATCTGTGCTAAAATGTCTCAGCCCAGTCTTGCTTCTTTCACTTCCTCTGTGAAAAAGAACTCTTTTGTAATAACGAACTCCTTGCCATCAACAAGCTCAGAAAATGTGGAATCAGTACTTCTAGAAAATATTAAGTCTAATGACTCAAATACTTAAGATGATGTGAAGCCCAGTAACCTTAATGCTTATGTAGTGAAAGATGATGTAACAAAGTCGGAAATAATATGGGCCATGGAAGTGTTGTCCAAGCGAATGTCTCTGAACCCTTGTACACAGATTAACAAAACATTTCAGTTAATGTTTCCTGACAGTGCGATAGCTTCAAACTTTACTTTAGGCAAAAGCAAAGCATCTTATGTGATAAACCATGGATTGGCACCACATTTCAGAGTGTTTAATGGATGATCTGAAGCAGTACACTGACTTTGAAATTTGTTTTGATGAATCACTAAACAAAATTGCTCAGCGTGAACAAATGGATCAGTTTGTTCGTTATTGGGACGTCAATCTGCAAAAAGTTTCCACTAGATACTTAAGTAGTGTGTTTTTAGGACGGGCAGCAGCTATTGACCTTTTAGAGAGAAGTTCGTTAAAGGTGCACCTCTTCCCTTGGATAACATGCTACAAGTGTCAATGGATGGACCTAAAGTTAATCTCAGCTTTCTTCAAAAGATGAAAGATAAACTTAGAACTGAAAATCCAGATAGTAAATTATTAGTTGACATTGGAGTATGTGGTCTTCACGTGATCAATGGAGCTATGAAAACTGGACTTGAAGCGGTGAAATGGGATATACATCACTTTCTGCGTAGCTTGTACTACCTTTTAAAAGATAGTCCTGCTCGCCGTGCAAATTATACTATGATTAATGGATGTAAAGATTTCCCTTTGAAATTTTGCACTGTAAGGAGGTTGGAAAACATTTATTGTTTGACTAGGGCATTGCTTGTCTATGATCATATCAATAAATATGTTCAAGAATCATCGGTTTCCAGCAAACAGCACATGTTTCTTGCAGAATTCATGGAAAGTCCACTGTTGAAATGCAAATTGGCTGCATTTAGGACTATAGCTTCAGAGTGTGAATCTTTTTGAGAAGGTTCCAGAGCCCAAAGCCTTTAATTCCTTTCTTACACACTGATTTGCTGGATCTGATGAAAAATTTGATGGCATGAAGCTTGAAGCCTGACAAATTAAGTGAAGCAGATAGTGTCTCAAAACTGTTAACTTTAGATGTATCAAAAAGTGAAAATCTTCTCTCAATTGAGAAAGTTGATATTGGATTTAGTGCTAAAAAGCTATTAAAAGAAGTGAAGTGCTCAGAAAGGGAGAAATAGAGTTTAAGCTTGAATTTAAGAAACTTGTGACCAGTATGATTGAAAAACTTCATGAGAAAAGCCCACTAAAATTTAAGTTTGTCCGTGGGGTAACTTGTTTGGACCCAAATATTATAGTGCAGCAGCCGAGTCTAGGCAAGAAGAGAGTGGAAATTGTGCTCGAAGTTTTACTTAGTGCAAACAGGATTTCAGATGACTGTGCTGAAAAAGCTAATAAACAGTACGCTTCATTGTGTGTAGAAGCTCAATCTGCTTTAAAGTCTCAGTTTGATGAATTTTTAGACAGTCATGATGATTCCATTGGATTAGACAAATTTTACAGTGCTCTAGTTGACAACCAAAAACAATTCGGTGAACTTTGGGATGTAATAAAAATTTGTCTCATTATGTCTCATAAAAATGCTTCAGTGGAAGGTGGATTTTCTGTCAATAAGTCTCTTCTTGTGGAAAATCTCTTGGAAGAATCCCTGATTTGTCAGAGAACAGTTTTTGATGCCATTAAAAATGTGGGAGGAGTAGACCACATTACCATCAATAGAAGGCTTCTTCTTTCTGTAAGAGCCTCCAGACGAAGATATCAGGATTATCTTCAGAAAAAAAGTGTTCTTCTAAACGAAGAAGAAAGAAAACTGAAGGAATAAAGAAAAATTTGATCATGAAATAAAGGAATTGAAGGGGAAAAGACAAAGAGTACAGAAGGAACTAGAGTTGGAAGAAGCAACATTGCAGGCGAAGATTTCAGATTGGGAAAAGAAAAAAGTGGTGTGTAATATAAAAACAGTGACTGTGTTCTTACTGTAATATTTTTATAGTAACTGTTCTGAATATTGTGTATGGGTTTGTTTGAGTGTTTCTTCAATAAATGTAAAACCATGAAAAAAAGAGTAAACTTAAAATTAAAAAGGTGTGAGTTGGACGCCTATGGGGAAGGTGAAGGCCGATAAAAAAAAAAATAATAAATAATTAAATGAATCAGGTATTTAGGAAACTTTATACGTCAAGCGGAAACACTTTTAAATAATATAAGTTTCTCAATTATCCAATTCAATTTTATTTATTATCGTGGCACAGATATTGAAAAACTCAAATAAACCTATTTGTGTAAGGTCAGGGATTTCTTATATATTTGGTCAGGGAAAGTCAGGGAAATCAAGTTTGATAATTCTGTGGACAACATGATATATATATTACATGTAATATAATTAAAAAAGTTAAAATGACACAAACTAGGAAATTAACTGCCTCCCCCCCCAAATATATTAGCAATCATTGATCTGGTGTGAAGTCTACAACAGGTGCTACCAGCTTACTGTACTGACCCTTCTCCCCTATACTTCATATCTAGTTCCTGGAACTAACTTGCTAGGAGGGGTCTGGAAAGTCTTTGACCTGTCCTTCCTAACTCTGAATTCCTTGTGTGTTCAGTATGACTGCTACCACAGTAATTCTGAAAGCCCAAGAATGATTTTTTACATAGGCAGTGTTATAAATTTGGTGATTGATTCGGTTACTTGTGGTATTATCCTGAATTTGGAGTTATTCATTTCTGTCAAGTTAGTGAAAGGTTACTTTGAGACTTAGTGAAATATCTTACAACCATACATCAGAAACAGGAGACTTGTGATTATTTCGTGGTAAGTTAAATTTTGCTTTTATAATGACTCATTTGAGTTTTTTTTACGTATACCATATTTACTTTATTAGTATGTGCCAGTTACTATAATGTGCACCATGTTTTCAGAAGTCACATTTTGAAGAGTAATGTTTATCCATGCCCTTGAAAAAGTTCGTATTGTAATGCTATACCTAATTAATATTTGGAGCCTAGACACTGAGGAAAAAAGTTGGTGTCTTTATATACATATAGAAAAAATGTATTTACATACATTTTCTTCTATATGTATATAAAGCTAGTGCGCATGTTATTGCCGAGGTCCTTAAAATTTTTTCAATAGGTGCTTAAAAGTCCTTAAAAAGTGCTTATTTTTTATGGGAGAAAAAGAGTGGGAACCCTGAATTACTCTGCAGATTTTTTTTTTTTTTTAGATCGAAGAGTCGTAAAAACTTTTTTTTTTTTTAAATCGGCGTATTATCTGCATCGGCGTATAATTCGCAGAACCTATGTTTTTTTTTTCTTTTTTAGTAGACAATCCGTGCATTATGCGAAGAAAATTACAGTAATAACAATATTAATGATGAAAAATTTTGAAATATTTCCAGAACAACCAAAATGTGACACAGAGGCACGAAGTGAGCACATGCTGTTGGAAAAATGGTGCCGATAGACTTGCTCTATGCGATATCCGCAAAGTGCAATAAAATGAGGTATCCTGTACTGGCATTCAAAAAAGTCATGTCAGTTTTCTTTATCAAATTTCAAGTCATAGCTTTGTAAAATTATTTTTCTACTCAAAGTATCTAGTCAGTTTAAATATGTTGACATATCTGAGGAAATCTATTAAAAAAATTTTAATGTTGGTATTGTTTATTCAGGATTTTCATGAATAAAATGTATTTTTTGTTAAACTTGTGTGTGTGTGTGATCATTTCACTTTCTTATATACCGTAGCTATGAAACAGACCCCCATTTCGAGGTCCACTGGGCTTGTATTTTTGTTGAAATCTCAAGGTGGAATTTTTTCGCTAATATATTGGGTGTGTGCAAAAGTTCTGCCCGCTTTTGTAATAGATGCAAATTGCGATGGAGTGGTTACGTCACAGATGATGATGGGATGCCGAATTTTCGCCCAATAATGCGTGGACCAGTTGAGCCTATAGGGGCACTAGGTTTGTTGGAGTAAGTCATTCGTAACAGAAATCACAGATGGTGTAACATGGCATGCGATAAGGAGCACATTAGACATTGTTTACTGTACAAGTTCGATGAAGGTAGTACTACAACAGCGACTTGCCACAACATCTGTCAAATGTATGGGGAAGATGCAGTTGATGATGGCATATGCCGCCGCTGGTTTCGGAAAAATCCCCGGACGGAGACAGAAGCTGTAAAGATTAACCACGCCGTGGATTTCCATTCGTGGTTTCTGATGAGGATGTGGACCAAGCCATAACAAATGACCCACATCCAACCATTCAAGAATTAGCGGAAACGTTGTTGGTCCACAGAACAACAGTCGAAGACGGAGGATGCATGCACTTGGGTTCATCACCAAGTTCGATAACTGGGTTCCGCACCAGCTTTCTGCAAAGCAACCAGAGGAGAGAATCCGTACCGGTGTTTCTTTGCTTTCTCGTCACAGAAATGAACCATTTTTGGAACGAATTGTAATGAGTGATGAGAGTTGGGTACTGTACCATAATGTAAGGTGTCGACGAACTGTGTGCCGAGCCTGCTCCATCGACCTCAAAAACAGGACTGCATCCCAAAAAGGTTTTTGTTGAGTGTTTGGTGGGATGTCCAGGGAATAATCCACTGGGAAGTGTTGGCACCTAACCAAACAATAAATGTTGACCTCTACTGCCAACAATTGGACAGATTGTGAGAACAACTGACATCAAAGCAGCCAGCAGTCATCAATTGCAAAGGTGTGATCCTTTATCATGATAATGCCAGACCTCAATGTGCTTTAATCACTCCGCAAAAAGTATTGGACTTTCGTTGGGAAGTGTTACCTCACCCGGCGTATTCCCCTGACCTGGCACCTATGGACTACCACCTTTTGCGATCGTTACAGAGCGCCTTTGCTCTCCAAACCTTCAATGATGTGGACGATGTGAAGACAGCATTACATGACTTTTTTTACTCTAAAACACAGGAGTTTTTACCAGTGTGGGATTCACCTACTCGTAGACAGATAGCAAGAGGTCATACAGAATGATGGCAATTATGTGAAATCCTAGGTACATTATTTGTTGTGTTCTCCTCCTTTCTTTGTAGCCTACAAAAATGGGTAGAACTTATGCCTACATGCAATAATACTTTCTCAGATTAATAAATTTATGAGAAATATGAGGAGGGGTTCAGACTTTTTTTTTTTCAAAGTATCTTATTTATGCCTGAAACACTATTGCTAAATGACTGAAAAAAGTATCTTTCAACTCAAAACTCCACCCTTCAGTTTTGTTAAAACTTACCGATTTATAATTTTCGGTTAGCCGGTGGTGCAGTGGTCTAAGCGCTAGCTTCCGATTATTCATCCGAGATGGGTCTGGGTTTGGATCCTGATGAGGCATGGATGTTGTGTTTGTCTCAAAGCGCTGGCTCTCTCCCTTCCCTAGAATCAGTGATCCTAAATTAGGGACAAGTGACTGCTTGTAGCCCTTCAAGTTGCTCACGATGGTCATTAAATTTCACAAAAAAAAATTATTTTTGGAGAGGAGTCACTCAATTTTTAAATTTCTCTATACAAGTATTAAGAAAGTGGAGAAAAAATAGTTTCTGTTTTTTTTTTTTTTTTAAACGAAAAAAAAATGGCCCAAGTTTCCAAATAAATATGGTTAAATCCAATATTTGTGGATGTTAAAGTAAGTACTTTCCTCTCTCTATGTAGTCTACTTCACTCTCTTTACCCATAGATTCTTTCAATTTTTTCACATGTTCACAAAGTACCATATGTGATTTTTCTCAATGTAAGAAAATTGTTTAATATGATTGTACCAGAGCAGAGAAGAAAGGACTTAAAGGGAGCGCTTATGTTGCCTGGAGAGCTTTTGGAAGAAATGGTATAATTTTCAATAGCAATGTGCCATTATGTCTTAAAAGAAAAGTGTTTGATCGGTGCATCCTTTCAGTGCTTATGTATGGTGCAGAGACATGGACTTTAACTAAAAGAGACGTACAAAGACTGCAGACAACTCAAAGAAGCATTGAGAGGTGCACACTTCATGTAACCAGGAGAGATAAGAAGAGGAACTCGTGGATCAGAACAATGACAAGAGTGGAAGACATCATGATCAGAGTAAAATCCCTGAAATGGCAATAGGCTGGACATATTGCCAGAAGAACAGACCTTGATGGGCAGGAAAAGACCCAGAACAAGACCACATGGGAGATGGGTGGATGAAATTCGAAAGTATGTGGGAGTGACATGGAGGAGACTGGCACAAGACAGACCGTTGTGGAAGAAATTTGAGGAGACCTTTGTCCAGCAGTGGATTGATAATGGTTGACAATGATGATGATGATATACTAGTATTTACAGGAATTAAAACACTTTCTAAAGGCTTTACTCATATTAACGTACTTAATTCTGTTTTAATTTAAAGAACTTTCAATTGTTTTTCGCACCTACTGAGTTCTTTTGTTTTTACAGATGTTTCTGGTCTCTAGATTTTCATCAAGGCCTGTTCTTAATGTATAGACCGTATTCATATGACGTTGCAGCAAGATAAACCATCCTAGCAGACGTCCTGGTGATCAACTGGTGTAAAAACACTACTTGGATTTGCATTGTGGAGCATTAAGAAAGATAGAAAGATGGTGTTATGTGCTATTTTCGGCTGCAGTAACAGAAGTGGTTGAGATAATGATGTGTCCTATTACATATTACCATCTGAACGAATGAAGTGGGTTCAGAATTATAATTTTTTTATTGTGAAGCGCCAAAATTTGTGGTTATCACGTATCAGCAGAGTTGACATTGATGACCGGAAACGAAGGAACATCAGAGTGTGTAGTTTACATTTTGTAACAGGTATGTTCATAAATTTACTGATGTATTATCTACAAAAACTCTATGAAGATCTATAGACAATAATTAATCTTTCTTATGAGTAAGATTATGCTGTTTTTTATCGTGAATGTATCCACTGCTATAGAGGAGTGAATATCTTAAGGAACCTTCATATGCTGGGTTCCCTAGCCGATTTCGGAAAAATGATCTCATGATAACATTCACCAGTTTATTATTGTTGTCATTATTATATACACTAATAATAAGCTGGCTTTATGCAAATGTGGTGCTGTGGGGGACAGCCCTGTAAACGGAAACGACATGACTTATGCAGCGATCCAACAATATAAGGAGTGATGCAATGGGAATCAGTAAGAGTCGGACGCAGTATGGGTAAGATGAAGGATCTAAGCGCATTTGATCGTTGGCAAATTGTCGGGGCCCGACGATTGGGTCACTCCATCTTGGAAGTCGTGCAGGCGCTGGGATTTTCACGAACCACTGTGTCACGGGTGCAGCGTGAGTACATCGAATCCGGTAAAACCATCCCTGCAAGGGCCAACTGCCGTGGACAACAGCGTGTGGATGAGCGGGGTCATCGTCGGCTAGCTCGCATTGTAACAGTGCAAAATATCACTCGGCATTTAACGCTGGTGCACAAAAACGTGTAAGCAGCCACACCATCCAGAACCATCTCCTCGCTATGGGGTACAGAAGCCATCGTCCCGCGTAGGTACCGCTGCTGACCGCACATCACAGGGTGCAAAGATTAGCATGGGCGCGGGAACATCGCCACCGGACCCTACACATGTTGAAAACTGTTGCCTGGACTGATGAGTCGAGATTCACGTTGGTACATGCGGATGGCAGGATACGAGTACGGAGCAAACCACACGAAGCGATGGATCCTTCTTGCCAGCAGGGTACTCTTCAAGGTGGTGGGGGTGACATTCTCGTCTGGGGACTGTTTACGTGGACTAAAATGGGACCCCTGGTACGTGTGACATCGTCCCTCACAGGTCAACGTTACCGGAATATCCTGGAAGACCATTTGCTACCGTTTGTGCGTCTTCGACATCCCGCTGGTGACCTCATCCTGCAACAAGACAATGCACCGTGCGATCGCTCCCGAATTGTATCCGAATGGTTGGATGTACAATCCACCGACGTGACCTCGTTTCCTTGGCCAGCTAGGTCACCTGACCTCCAATCCCATCGAGCACATCTGGGATGCCATCGAAAGAGATGTTCGAGGCTCAGACCCCCCTCCATCAAATCTTCGTGAACTGTGGGGGCTTGTTCAGGGATCGTGGATCCGTATGGCTTCCGGTGTCTTGTCTAGTCCATGCCGAGACGAATCGCCGCCGTCATCAGGGCGAAAGGTGGTGCTTACACATTACTAGACTGGTATCTCTAATGCAATTGCTCTTCAGTGTATAAGGTAGAGGGACGTAGTGCTACTCGCCAGAATTATTATTGTTATTATTATATTATATATATAGCGTTACCTGTGTGAAGCTGAGGATTTTTGCCTTAGCTTAAGTTTCAAGTTGGGGAATATCTAAGCTATTGAAAGGTAAACTTTTAAATTAAATAATTTTATTTTAATTAACTGTGTGAATATGCTGTTAGCACAGAAGCTGGTGGCTGTGTTGGAATGCAAAATTTTGAGTTCCTTTCATGCCAAAACATTCCTCTTCCTACAATATTGTTCAGGAAAAGTGAGTATAAAATTTCCTATGGGTCACCACAATTGTCCAATAACTTTAATTTATCAGAATAAAGCTGTTTTTGATCACCAGATAACCCACTTACGTAGCCCATGCAATGCATCTCTGATCTCACTTGTACACCAGTTGTTCTGCAAGAAAGCAGCAGACGAAAAACTTACGCGAACCGCGGCTTCACGACGTCAATGCATACGATATATAGAAACTGTTATCAAAATTCTGTTGCCACCCCGGTGGCGCAGTGGTCTAAGGCGCTGGCCCCTGATCATTCGTCCGTAAGGGGTCCGGGTTCGAATCCCGGTCAGGCATGGATGTTGTGTTTGTCTTACGGCACTGGCTCTCTCCCTTCCCTGGAACCAGTGACCCTAAATTAGGGACGGGCGACTGCTTATAGCCCATTGAGTTGCTCACGGTGGTCGTTAAACCTCCAATCAAAAAAAAAAAAAAAATTCTGTTTACACAGGAAGAATTTAAATTTTTGTTGCCAGGGTCCTCTTGCAGTTTCCAGTTATTAAAATATTTTTGGGGGTATTTTGTAAGTCTACTATTTTTGAATTGCATTGTTGAAAATGCTATACCGTATATACTCGTGTATAGGTCGACTTTTTTTAATGAAATATTTAGGTCGAAATTAGGGGTAGAACTATACACGAAAAATATTTCTGATAGGTTGAAAACCAAAATTTTGATGCCTTATGGAAATGCGCGTACTTAGCCCTTTTGGCCATGAGTTCATTTGCAGTTGTATATTTAGTCATTTTCTGGGTGTTACTGGTACAGAAGAAAGTTATTGCTAAGAATTTTCTTGATTTTATATGTACGAGTTTGTTTGTTTTTATTCACTAAGGGAAAAACTCATTTCGCAAGGATGTCCCAAAGTCCGCTTTAGATCTGTCGATATGACCTTGACTGTCCTGCTGTTAAATCACCCAGAGCAAAGAGGTGAACGTGTCAGCCAGTAGTTTAAGTTGCACCGTGCCGTGACCTACGACCAGGGCTGCCTACGACCGTGCTCATTTCCCGACCGGTGGGGAGGGGGTGACGAGGGAAAAGAAAAGACTATTGAAAAAGGAGAGCGCTGGCCCTGCTTAGCGACGCCGGAGAAGAGAGGCGTGACAATCTACAGAATAGCGGTGACTTGATCAATGCATCCCAAAAACGAAAGTGTTTAAACGTGGCCGATCGCTCAGAATAACAATGCCACTGATAGTAAAAAAGTGCATTAGTTTAACAACCGACTTATCTTTGTTATTAAATTGAGTGTGCCCGGCTCTAAAAATCTAACAGTAACCTTTTCTGAAGACTATAAGAGCGAGAAAAAAGGATTGCATCTTTACTGAATGGGGCGATGTTTGGTTTTGTCACTAAAATCGATTGTTTGTCACAAACACGGTGGAGAGGGGGATGAAACTCGGGAGTAGATAAACGACCTCTCTGTCAATCACACACTCGTCCAGCTCAGCAGTTGACCGACAGCTGCTACGCTGCACAGGGTAGTGGGAGAAAAGTTAATACACTGACGGAAAAAAATCCCAACCACGAAAAAATAGTTGTAGAAGAATGAAATGGCGGCAATACATTTGTATAGGTAACATATTTAATCGATTAAGGTTTCAAGATCACAGATTATTGTAAGCGCGAGAAGAGCCATTTTAAATGTGAAATGCTGGTACATTAATAACCGGTGTAACCGCCAGAATGTTGAATGCAAGCACGCAAACGTTACAGTGCCTAGAAGAATTAGTGTGACGTGCTCCATAAGATGTCCCTCACGGTTTTGTGACCAATCGTCATGAAATGACAGAGGGCGCTGGCATCGGAAGTTACGTTAGGATGCTTCATCGGCTTCATGCTATTCAATGGTGGGAAGTTTGTTTGCCAAGGATTTGCTGCCTTACGAAACTTCAAATTTTCGCAAAACAAAGGTTAGTGGAGGGAAATTTTTTTGGAAGTACCTTTTGCTAATTCGTTGTAGCTCGATCATAACAGTAATACACTAGGTAATTCAACAGTTGATCACTAAAACGCAATAGACTTTTCGGATGTTAGTGTGCTACTTTTATTCAACTGTGGATTGTTTATAACGAAATTTATTTCTGAAATTAGTGACTTTTTATTCGTGAAGATGTAGAAGTTGATCAAGTATTGGCTGTCACGCGTTAAACCTACTGTGTGGTTAAACTTAAGTGCAGTACTGAAATCGACTGCAACAGTTATACGATCATAGGGAAATAATGTCAGCTATGAAAGAATGGAAATTCTGCATTAGCAAATAAAAAAACAACAACATAGAAAACGGAAAAGCAGCTGTTTTGTGCCAGGATGTAATACTGGCTATAAATCCTGCAAAAATAAAGTATCGCTCTTTGCTGTCCCCAAAATTCCTGATATGTTGAGCAAATGGAATAAGGCAATTCCCAGAGCTGATAAGAAACTTGATGAAAGTTGTGTTGTATGTGCCTTGCACTTTGAATCTAAATTCATGAAAATGCATTATCGTTCCCCTATTCAAGGTAAGGAAGTTCTAACATGCCGAGACAACCCATTACTTAAGCCTGACGCCATACCTACTATTTTCCCAAATTTAAAAGACATTTAAAAGGCGAACGACTAATTAGTTTCTCCAATTTGTAAGTGGGGGGAGGGGGGCGCATGCCCCTACTGTGCCTTCCCCACGTTACGTCTGTGTGTATGCTACCCTAATAATTTCCTTTTCTTAAGGGTAAAAATAATTTACAGGAACTGCATAGAATTATCCCATTTAGACAGACTCCATGAACACCCACTTCTTAATTTTTACCTTATTAAACTTTTTACTTATGGTGCAAAAGAATTTTCCTCTCTTCACTGCAAACCCATTTGAATAGCAAATTTAATCACATAATTATTATAAGGTGAAGAAAAGTAAAGAAAAATGTTATAATTATTTTTATTTAAAAGAATGTCATCATATACATTCAGTTTTTGTATATTTACTTCTGTCCAGTATGATTTGTTTTGTTTATCGTATCACAGGCAAAGTTTTTTTAGGAATGATTTTTATAAATGGATTACAGTTAGTATATTATTAGAAAATAGACCAATTTTAAAAATAGTAATCGCATTTTTTGTATTCTATTTTCAACTCATTAAAAAGCTTCTTTTTAAAGCCAACTAAATGGAAAGTTTCAATATTTATTTTGGTCCCATGTTCTTACCAAGAAATTTAGTCACTCATTGCTGAAAAATGAAGTACATTATTAAATAATTTGTAAAGTTTTTAGGTTACTGAATTTTAAGACATTATTGGAATGCAAATTATAAAGCCGATGTCTCATTGAGAAAATATTTCCCTTTTTTTCCGGTAAGGTTTTGAGGGGCAAAACATTTTCTTTTTTTTTAATTTTTACTTTATTCTGTAAGTTGATGTTTCAGTGATTGACTGCATATGGTCTCCAGTGTTTTTGCATAATGTAACCCATGTATGACTAAAACTTCCGAAATATCTAACATTAATGTTGACGTTAGCACAATGCAAAGCTTAACTTAAACTACGATACCCTTATTAATGAATGTTGAGCACCTCGTTCGTTCTTTTTTTAGGGCGGGGGGTGAAAGAGATGTGTCGATTATTTTATATATACTTAAGTTATCTGCTTATAAAATATCGTTCAAGGAGTACCCATAATACTGACAAGATGGGTGTGTGTCATAGAAAGATGTGCGTTTTCGGCGTCCTTCCTCCCTGAAAAGCGACGTGACATCCGATGGCAGCGCCATCTACCGCTTTCTTGATTGCGGGCAGCAAGTTTTTCTGCGAGCACGACACACTAATTCTTCTAGGCACTGTACAAACGTTCATGCATTGTGTCGTACAGCTGCTGGATGTCAGTTTGTGGGATGGAGTTCCATGCCTGTTGCACTTGGTCGGTCAATACAGGGACGGTTAATGCTGGTTGGGGGTGACGCTGGAGTTGTCGTCCAATGATGTCCCATACGTGCTCGATTGGTGAAAGTTCTGGTGATCTAGCAGGCCACGGCAACATGTCGACACTCTGTAGAGCATGTTGGGTTACAACAGCGGTATGCGGGCGAACGTTATCCTGTTGGAAAACACCCCTGGAATACTGTTCATGAATGGCAGCACAACAGGTTGAATCACCAGACCGACGTACAACTGTGCCGTCAGGTTGCGTGGGATAACCACGAGAGTGCTTCTGCTGTCATAGGAAATTGCTCCCCAGACCATAACTCCTGGTGTAGGTCCAGTGTGTCTCGGCCGCAGAGAGGTTGGTTGCAGGCGCTCACCTGGCCTCCTTCTAACCAACACACGGCCATCACTGGCACCCAGGCAGAACCGGCTTTCATCAGAAAACAACAGATCTCCACTCCGTCCTCCAATGAGCTCTAGCTTGACACCACTGACGTTGCAAACGGCAGTGGTTTGGAGTAAGTGGAATGCACGCTACAGGGTGTCTGGCTCGGAGCTGTCCTTCAAGTAACCGATTTGTAACAGTTCGTTGTCACGGTGGTGGCAACTGCAGCTCGGAATTGCTGCCGCAGACGCAGTACGATGCGCCACGGCCATACGCAGTACACAGCGGTCTTCCCTCTCAGTGGTGCCACGTGGCAGGCCGGAACCCGGTCTTCTTGAGGCAGTACCTCCCTTGACCACCGCCGCCAACAATCATGCACAGTGGCTACATTCCTGCCAAGTCGTTCTGCAATATTACAAAAAGAAAATCCACCTTCTCGTAGCCCTATTACACGACCTCGTTCAAGCTCCGTGGGCTGTTGATAATTGCTTCTTCGTCTTCTTAAAGGCATTCTTGACTAACATTAACACACTACGTGGAATCTCAACGATAACTAACGCTCACGAACGTTACAACGCGTATTTACAGCAAACCTGCTTTGCATGTTCCGAGGGGCGCTACTAGCGCCACACGTATGCGCCGAGCGCGAAATTTGCATAGACGTCATCTTACAGATGTACTCTCACCGCCTACCAACTGTCGTTTATCTAACGCAACCCGTTCTTGGTGTTGGGATTTTTTTCCGTCAGTGTAGAACAAATTTTCTTCAATTTTTTAAATAGTTGAGTGCAAATTTTACAGTGTCCACAATATATCAAAATAAAGATTCATTTTAAATTTTGAAGTGATCCATTGAAAACTTTAAAAGTTACACATTTATTTTTTACGCCATGCATATTCTTTATGGCATAAAAAAACTATCAGGTTGACATCAAGACCTATTTACGCTTTCCAAATATGTTTCAGGAAGTGTTGTTTTTTTCTTTTAAATAATGATGTGCCTTACGACGTTTGGGAAATGCAACAGTGGCGGCGGAACCGCCCCCGGCCGCCAGGGCCCGGGCTCTGTCAATAATTTTAGCCAAGAAATTGTTTTGGCATATGTGCAATTTTTTGTTGTGATGTGCCTTAGAAAGTTGCTCTAATTAAGTGGTCAAGTGGTCCTAATCCCTAACAAAGCTCCTTAGGTATTGTTTTTCTTCTGTTTGTTCCGGGAAGTGGAAAGGAAGGGGGTGCACCTCGATTCGAAATTTCGGGCCCGGTCACCGAACTTCACTTTCGGCCGCCCCTGAAATGCAACACGACTCGTTTGCTGCGTGACAATGTGCAAAAGTGGGTTTCCGGCGAGGCGCACTAGGCGCGCACCTAGGGCCTCGCTGTTTGAGGGGCCCCGAAAACATATAATTGTATTTTCAGTTTTGGTTTTCACGGACTGAAACAAATGAATCCTTAAAGCGACTACTTTGTATTGTCAATTAATATTTTACTTTCTCATATTAATAATATATTTTTCTTGCTGTTGCTGATATTCCGAATTTTCGAGTTCTTATCGATGTACTTATTTCGAAAGGAACGGTTAAAATAATTTTGAGTTCCTTTTAGGGGTTAGTAAAGAAGGTATTCACGCTTCCCACACTTTTCATTGTTTAAGGCAAATTCTTAACTGCCCTGCTGTGCTATATATTGCTTTCATATTGATTTCATGTTACTTCCAGCCAAGGGAACACATCTGTGTTGCAACCTTCCCACCTTCTTCCCGAGTTGCGATGAGGAGTACTTGTAAAAATTTTCCTGGTGATCGGGTGTGTTTGCTGCTACTTTTTTTTTCCTTCGTGGTAGGATAATCAATGAAGAAAAAATGTTCTTCGTAGGATAATTCTTTTTAGGACAAACAAGTTCCTTCTCGGCTCTAATCCCTATAAACCATCTTAAACCAAAAGAGTTATTAATGTTTAGGCTGAAAAAATAAAGAAATTTTAGAATAACACACTATCTTATTTAATAGTGTTAAAAGTAAGTTATATTGTATTGCAACAACATTTTCTCATTACTTTCTGCTCCCTTGGTTTAATACTGATAATTATCAAGTATTCTCACCTTTTCTATTACTTAAATCGACTTAAAACTAGCTTTTGAAAAAGCAATAAAAAAATTCAACGATACTCTTACTCAAAAACCTGTAGTTCCTACTTTTCCATTTTCAAACCGAATCTTTTGCATTTAATTTGTATGCTTCTGTTTCTGATAACTGCAGTGTAGGTATAAATGGGATACGGGTATTTAAAGTGCCAAGCCTAACATCCATTGATTCCCTATTAGCCTCAAAATTCTGTTTATGATAACTGCAGTGCATGAAATATATGAGATATTAAAAGTGCCAAACTTAATAACCATTGATTTCCTATTAGCCGCAAAAATAAGTTTTGAAATATCTCTGAAATCAAAAAGTTTGAAGTGCACGGACAGACAAAAATATTACACTAGCATTGTTTCTTACAGAACGTTCTAATAATAGGAAACGATAGCATTTTAAAAAAGTATAAAAACCCTTTTCTTGATCCCCCCCCCCCCGCTTTTTTTTTTTGTTAATCTGACGGATGAAAATTTATGAAGGGATAAGAAGGGGAGGGGGCCCCTAAACCGTTTAGCGACTAGGGCCCCAAAACATCCAAAGTCTCTTCTGGTTAAGGTGTGTAAACTTCCCCTGAAAACTCTACTCTCTAACCAGGGTGGTGAGCCCTATCATTTTCACAGAATTGTGCCTCAATTCCACCCACATTTTGCGGGAAACTGCCCCAAGCAACATTGCGAGAGCCAGCTACAACATTTTTTTTTTTTTAATTTATACACAAGATAGGTTGGTATACAAAAACTGCAGATATTCAGATAAAAAACGGGGGGGGGGGGGTCGACTTATACACGGGATATACAAAAACTGCAAATATTCAGATAAAAATCGGGGGTCGACCTATATACGAGATCGACCTATACACCAGTATATCATCATCATCATCATTGTCAACCATTATCAATCCACTGCTGGACGAAGGTCTCCCCAAGTTTCCTCCACAACGGTCTGCCTTGTGCCAGTCTCCTCCATGTCACTCCCGCATATTTACGAATTTCATCCACCCATCTCCCATGTGGTCTTTTTCTGGGTCTTTTCCTGTCCCTTGGAATCCAATCTAAAATTTCGGCTGTCCATCGATGATCTGTCCTTCTGGCAGTATGTCCAGCCCATTGCCATTTCAGGGATTTAACTCTGATCATGATGTCTTCCACTCTTGTCATTTTTCGGATCCACGAGTTCCTCTTCTTATCTCTCCTGGTTACACGAAGCATGCACCTCTCCATGCTACTTTGAGTTGTCTGCAGTCTTTGTATATCTCTTTTAGTTAAGGTCCACGTCTCTGCACCATACGTAAGCACTGGAAGGATGCATTGATCAAACACTTTTCTTTTAAGACATAATGGCATATTGCTCTTGAAAATTATGCTGTTTCTTCCAAAAGCTCTCCAGGCAAGTTTTGTACGCCTATTAATTTCTTCATCAATGTGACCCTCACTTGATATCTGCTGTCCAAGATAAACGTACGTGTCTGTTATCTCCAGCTTTTCTCCATCAATCGATAAATCTTCATTTCTTGTAAAAGCATTGAACATCACTTTTGTCTTCTGAAAGTTCATTTTTAATCCCACTTCTTTACTCTTGTCAGCAAGTTCCTGGATCATACTCTGCAGCTCTGATGGGCTAGTTGCAAAAATGACTACGTCATCAGCAAAACGAAGGTGGGTTAGATAATCTCCATTAATCTTTATCCCCTTGTTTTCCCAGCTCAGTGACTGAAAAACACCCTCCAATGTGGCATTAAAGAGCTTCGGAGATATGGTGTCACCTTGTCTCACTCCCTTTCCAATTTTTATGTGTGTTGTATTTTCAAACAGCCTAATCTTTGCACTTGCATTTTCATAGATGTTATTAATAATATTAATGTATGCATCTTCAATACCGCAGGTTTTCAGAGCCATTGTAACTGCTGATGGTTTCACCGAATCAAAGGCTTTTTCATAATCGATAAAAGCCATGCACAATGGAAGTTCATATTCCCTCGCTCTTTCAATTAGTTCTCTCAGCACATGGATATGATCTATTGTGCTGTAGCCACTCCTGAATCCAGCTTGTTCTCTCGGTTGAGCCATGTCCAGTGTTACCTTCAAGCGGTGGAAAGAACTTTAGTGAAGATTTTATAAATTACTGATAGGAGGCTGATAGGTCTGTAGTTTCCGAGATCCTCAATGTCACCTTTCTTATGTAGCAGGATCATTGTAGCGTTGTTCCAATCCTCAGGAATCTTTCCTTCATTAAGGCATCGAGTGAAAATTCAGGCGAGTACTGTTTCGATTTCTCCACTTGCTTCTTGTATGATGTCTACAGTAATTCCATCTTCTCCTGGAGCTTTCCCCCGCTTCATGTTCTTGATTGCATGTGCAACTTCTGCTGGAAGGACTGGAGGAACTCTGGTACTGGTATCTTTCATGATGTCTGGAGTGCATGTATCATCCCTTTCATATAATTTGGAGTAGAAATCTTTCACTCTTGTCAAAATTTCTGCCTCTATTTCTTGTTACAGAACCATCTTCTTTTCTCAGTGCCATAATCTGTTTTCTTCCCTTACTGAGATGTCCCTTTGCTATATTTATGCTTTGGTTGTTTTCAAATGCTTTCCTCACTAGTTCACAGTTGAATTTTCTTACGTCTTCGGTGATACTTTTTCGTACTGTCTTGCATAGCTCTATATATTCCACTTTGGAAGTCACATCTTCTTTAGTTGTCCTCATCTCTCTTCTTTTTTGCATCAACATTTTCGTTTTTCCTGATAATTTATTTACATGCAACTTGTTCTTAGACCCAGCTAATTTTGTTGCTGTTTCCATAAGAGCTTTGGTTACTTTTCTGTTAACTTCAGAGATGTCCACTTCTTCCGATGTTAGGCCTTTTAAAGCAGAGAACCTGTTCTTCAGTTCCAACTTGAAGGTATTATGGTGTTTTTTAAGGTTGGTTATGTCAATAGATTTTGTTTGTCTTATGAGCTTGCCACGTTCAAGTTTAGTGTTGAGGTGCATCTTACATCTCACCAATCTATGGTCACTACCTGTGTTGAACTTGTTTAGCACACTGCAGTCTTCTATGACGAATTTTTTGTTACACATAATAAAATCAATTTCACTTGTCGTCCCATTTGGATGTCTCCATGTCCATTTCCTGTGTGGCTTTTTCTTGAAGAAGGAGTTCAAGATGAAAAACCCTTCTGCCTCTGCAAACTCAACGAGAGTATTTCCACGCTGGTTTCTGTTGCCGTGACCGAATTTACCTACTGAAGTTTCATTCTGTTGCCGTGACCGAATTTACCTACTGAAGTTTCATTCTGTTGCCGTTGCCCTATTTTTGCATTGAAATCTCCCATAATTATTTTCAAGTGCTGTTTACCTTTATTATTTAGATGACAAATTTCCTCATAAAATTCTTCAATTTCTTCTTCAGGATGACTTGTGGTGGGTGCATAAGTTTGAATAATCTGAGCCTGGTATCTTTTCGAGAGTTGGATAACAAGCCGTGCAGCTCTGTCAGAGGAACTTTCAACTTCTACAACTTTATCCTTCAGTTTCTTGTTTATTATAAATCCAACACCACTAGTTCTGCCAGTATCTGTCCCACGATAGTAGAAGAGATGTCCACTTTTCAGTTCGATGAGATCTTCTCCTTTTCTCCTTACCTCACTTAGCCCGACGATGTCCCACTTGATCCTTTGTAGTTCCTCTTCCAATTCAAGAAGCCTTGAATCAGAAGATAGGAGCGTCCATTGTACGTTGCCAAGGTCAGCATCAGATGGCAGCCTAGTCCGGTCCTCCGGGGATTCTTAGCACCCTCTGCCTTCATGTCGCACTGGCCGCTGCCTTGGCCAGGTACATTCCAGCTGCCGGAGACTGAAGGCCAAGATTTAAGTTGTGGAGTCATTTTGGAGGGGTTTGGCCATAACTCACCACGCTGGCCAAGCGGGTTGGTGAGTGTGGGATAGAATTTCCTCTAATCCCGATGGTATAGTTATACCGCTATTGGCGGTCGTCAGAGCCCCTTTAGTAGGAACAGGATGCACCACGAGAAGGCGGGGTTGACATTTGTCAAGGAGAGGCGGGGTTGACATTTGACACGAGTATATACGGTACATAATTTCTGAAGGTTCATTGATGGAACTGTTGTTCTGGATGTAAAAACTTTCTTTAAGGCTGTCTTCTAAAAATCACAAATTTTCAATGCTTTCCTATGGCAGACACCACCAAGAGGGTAACCAAGCACGCGGAGGGATATCATAACAGTTAACAGATCAGCTTCAGAAATCTGCGGTTAAGGCGTCTCTTACATTTCCTACCTCTATGCTTAAATCATTTTGAACTCTAGAGCTATTTTATCATGTGATTTGATCGATTTATTTGTAAATTCTTGCACGAATATTTGTCTAACTCTTCAATAAAAAGTGTTTTCTAAGCTCTGGAAATCGATCTCCCTTCGTTTGGCAGATAAGCGATTCTTTTCGGTACTGCTTTTAGAGACAGCAGCTGGCAGCCTAAAAAAGAACTTATAGATTCTATATATTTCTTAGCTGAGACAACTTTGACTCAAAGCAAGAGATTCAGCATAAGAAATGTGTGAAAAATATCACAATATCGCTTTGCCGTCTGAACACTGGTTTGACAACGTAAATCGCACGAGTCAAGCACGTAACAAAGCTCACAAACGTAAGCAATTGTTGTTTTGTAATATATTTTGCTTGCTTCGATATGGGTGTAAAAGAGAAAGGCAACATTGATTTTGAAAGTTGTTTTGTTTTTTCTTTTTGGAGGTTTAACGACTACCGTGAGCAACTGAATGGGCTATAAGCAATCGCCCGTCCCTATTTTAGGGTCACTGGCTCCAGGGAAGAGAGAGAGCCAGTGCTGTAAGACAAACACAACATCCATGCCTCACCGGGATTCGAACCCGAACCCCTTACGGACGAATGATCAGAGGCCATCGCTTAGACCACTGCGCCACCGAGGCGGCGTTTTGTTTTTTCATTTTCTCCTCAAAAGGGAATAGCCAACGAAAAACATCGCTGTTTATTGCGCTCTCAACGCGATTGCCGTAAGGGTGTTGTGAACGAGGAAAGCAACGCCGCAGTTTTGTGTTTCGGCTATCAGCCTCTCGCAGATCAACCCCCCCCCTTCTTCTCCCGGACGCCTGAAGCCAATCAGACGGAGTGTTCAGCACAGGATTTTTATTTTTATGTTTTTGAATAACTTCGTACCTTTTATGTTTTTGAATAACTTTGTAACTTTTATGTTTTTGAATAACTTTGTAGCAAGAAATGAAATCAAATAATTACTTTTGCACATTGATAAATTTTAGTTTACCATATTTCATACATACATTTTATTTGCATAATAGCCGCACCACTCGCTTGAGAGAGAAGCACGCGGCTCTCGAGCTGCGTTATGGCCACCCTAGTTATAGAGCCTTTGCACCGACGTCATTTTTGACGTCACAGTTACTTCCGGGTGGTTAAGAGAAAGCTCGACTGCTAAGGTTCCAATAGGATTAACATGGGGAAGCGATTTCTGGACCCTCTGTCACTCGTATGTTTGAAGTTTTAGAAATGGTTAAAAGTTGTGTGGCGTATGAGTGCTTCTCAAAGTACGAGTAAGGTAGTTGAATTTCCTTTTATTGCTTTCCAACGACAGAAAAACGCCTGATTTTGGGTAAAATAGCCATAAATCGGAAGGCATGGTCATCCAGGCCAACAGGATCTGCAGGAAACACTTCATTTCAAGTATCATAAATCTGCATATTTTACTACGTTAACAGTCAAATTTTTATCGGTACATTTTCTTTTTCACTCTTATGTATATTTTTCAAGCTTTTACGTAAATCCTTGTTATTCTGTTTAAAATTCTCTGAATGCCTGACGGATTAACTTTGCTGTCGAATCGGAAATTACCAAGCTTTCGTGAACTTTCAAGATTTGGTACTGTTACTGATTTCTAATACTGAAACAGATTACTTTTTTCCCGAACCAAAATTTAAGGATATACGTCCACATAGAAAAAGAGGGTGCTGTCATACATTATTGTGTAGTCCGTTTTCCCGGATCTGCTTTCTTTTTTTTTCTTTTTTTATTGTGAAAAAATTGTCCTTTTTTTTTGGGGGGGGGGTATGATAAGTCGGTACTTTCTTTTTCTTTAATTACAATACACGCTGGAACCACCTATACACACTGGAAAAAGTAAATGTAACAACTTACCTTACACTGGGTAGCAAATTTTTCATTTTCAGTCTTCATAATTAATACATTTCCAACCCACCCATTGGTAATATATTTATATGCATCAAGGCTTTTATAAGCTTTTGGAGCTTTTCCGTTAAAACACGAAAAACTGCCTATTAAATAGTTATAAATATCGTGATAGTTCAGATCAGGTAGGTCCTTAGCAACACAAACTTCCAGATGATAAAAATATCTTTCAGGTACGGATCTTCTATGCCATTATTTCTAAGCTTTTCTTCGTAACGTTGCTTTTCCACCACATTAAGATGACAAACTTTGTCAGAAAGAACAGTTTTTTAACTCTATTTACAGCAGCATCAGCCATTGAAAATCATGGAGGGAGACCAGCTCGGGTACTTTTTAACCACCCGGAAGTCTAGCAGACAGTTTTGTGACGTCATGTGCAGAGGCTCTATACGGTCTCGATTTTTTTTATTGGAGGTTTAACGACCATCGTGAGCAACTCAATGGGCTATAAGCAGTCGCCCGTCCCTAATTTAGGGCCATTGGCTCCAGGGAAGGGACAGAGCCAGGACCGTAAGACAAACACACAACATTTATGCCTCACCGGGATTCGAACCCGAACCCATCTCGGACGAATGATCAGAAGCCATCGCTTAGACCACTGCGCCACCGGGGCGGCGCTAGAAATTCAAATACAGTTCATCGACAATTACACCTGTAATAAGTGATATGCTATTCCTACCCTGTGAAAAGATGAAATATAATTATTGCTTTACATTTTTTTAATTTGCTGAAAAACACCAGTTGAAAGCTATCTTCTCCTATGGATTTAAATTTTTAATTACATTTTTTGAAGATTGCCCAAAACATGATGAAAATCCTCCAAAGCTCTCTGCATAAACATTTTTTGTACGCTGTAGCTCTTTTGAAAAGATTACATAAATTATTACCCTACTTTTTTTTTAATTAGGTGAAACACACCAGTTGGAAACTAATATGAATTATGGATTCAAAAATTTCAATCATATTTTGAAATAAATTGCCAGAAACATAGCGAAAACTTACGCAAACTTTCTCCGCTTCTCTGGACAGTGTATCAACAATGTTCATTGAACATTTCAAAGTTCGTCTACCCTCGGAAGCTAGAAATACACAGCATATGTGACCCCCTGTAAGCTCATTCTTATGTGACATGCAAGATTCTTTGGTTTAATAAACCAGCGTGTCAGGTTTCTAAGCCCATGTGACATAGTTATCAAGTAATGCTGAGCCACTGCACAACATCAAGGTGTCGATGTGTTAACAGAACAATTTCAAATGGAAGGTGCGCTCATGTCAAAGTGCCAGGTGGTCAAGTAATTCTCATTTTATTCGATCACAGCTGGGTGAAGTGAATTTTGTGTTGTATAACAACCAGAATAATTTCAAATGGAAGTGTTCATGTCAAAGTGCCACACAATCCTCATTTTATTCGATCACAGCTGGGTGAAGTGGATTTTCTGTATTTTCACTTATTCAGTTTGTTGTGGTTCTGATAAACACAGCTGTTCTCTGCTTGCTTACAGCATACAATCGTTGAATAGAAGGTGCCGAATGGGTAAAAACTTGGCGAAGTGAACTTTGTCAAATGTAAGCTACACAATCGTTGCATACAAGGTGTACGATTGAATATAACTCAGCACATTCTCAGATTAGCTATCGAGAGAAACATTCTACAATCTCATCGGTAAAAGTTTCACTTATGGAGATCGGCGTATTCCACACTGAGTGGGTCAAAACATCCCTTGATTATAGAGCAGTACGTTGACATTCATTTCATATTAAAGCTAGCATTTGACTAAATCATAATTTTAGGAAGAAAAACAAAGCTTGTTTACCACTATTTCTGTGCCTATCCTGTGCTATGTTCTCCTTTTTTGATCTTTTACAAGGTCACCCCGGTGGCGCAGTGGTCTAAGTGATGACTTCTGATCATTCGTCCGAAAACGGTCCTGGTTCGAATGCCGGTGTAGCATGGATGTTCTGTTTGTCTTACGTCACTGGCTCTCTCCGTTCCCTGGAACCAGTGGCCCTAAATCAGTGTTTACTGTGGCATAGAAGTGTTTGGTTAGAAAATCAGATGCGATAAAATGCTGAGTTATTCTTTCTAATTACATGTAGAAATAGCTTTTAAAATTAGTTTATTGAGTGTGAATATGGCACTGTAATTAATAATAGCTCTGCATGTCTAAGGAAAAGCCGTGATAGTTTTGTTAACATGATATCTGTAGACCCCTTTTTTTATTTTATGTGATATTCATTTTTTATGAAATCATGGGGTAAGAATATTTTTCAATAAAACAATTTGAGGAGCACAATCGGGTAATTAAGAATAATATGAAAGAACGATAATGCGGTATATTTAAATTCGCATTGCTGCAACTTCACGTACGTTCCCTCCAGTATAAAACCGAACGATTTTAAAACCTCTAGATCACGTGATGTGTAGTTTCTTCCAGAAAAAGAAGGCAACCCATCTCCCCGTTATAATAGCTAAAAGAGAAGGTAACCCATCTAAAGCATTATAATCGCTAGAAGGGAAGGCTCCCACACAACATTGCTGAAACTAATCTGAAGAGTATTTTTTTTTTAGCGTGGGGTCACAATATATATATTAACACCAATGGTTCAACATCGTTATAAAACTTGTTAAAAAAAGGGGGGGGGGGACCTTTTATGAGAATGTTGCAAAGTAAAGGCGTTAATAAATCTCTATTTAAAAAAAAAAAATTACACTAATGGCTCACAACCGTGAAACCAGAGAATAATTCATTCAGCTCCTGCATTGTGGCGCCCTCTCTCGACACTGAGCCCAAACACGATCTTTTTTTTTTACAAAAGACGTGCTAAAAATACCAGTGAAGACGTCACTTGATACATTAATTAGGGCTTATCACCATTGTGTTCTTAAAATCAAGTTTAAAACAAATTAGGAAAAAAAATATCTTTAAAACCTAAGTAGGGCCATTGTGGGGGGGGGGATTAACATTTCTTTTTAATCATTTCTGTATAAACCTTGTTTCAAAGCCAAACAAATATGTTTTCTGAAAAGAAACGATACAAGACGACAATGAAACCTCTTTGATGTTAATAAAGCCTTGATTTTTCATTAACTGTTTGGTTAAAATGAAGAACTTACATTTATTAAATAGATTTTTTTTATAGATTCCGCGTTGTTGAGGTTTGTAATATTCAACGAGCCGTGTAAGGATTGTTCTTAAAAGCTGGTGTTAGCGGACAGAAAGTATATGTGTTCAGCTGTGTAAACAAACTCACGCCACTCATTCCTGCGCTGATGTCCAAAACCCACGTTGCAAGAGAGAGCGCCGAATGAATGATTTTTCTGGCTTCACGGTGGTTTGTCCCTAACCCACCCCCTTTTTTTTTATTTAATTTATCGATAAATTATGTTCTTTTCATTCATCCTCACACTAAAATGACTTCTCGAGTTCGAAAATCTGTAATTTTATATTATTCTCTCTGAAAAGTCTCTTTGTTCTTTTGATAACTATAAATTTACTTGCCACCCGTTTAACAAGTTCGATAATTTTTTAACCCATGGATATCAAAGAAATGAATTTTTGTAATTGTTGAAAAGGTTTTTCATCACATCACCCATTAAAAAAAATCCAATGTAGACGTCACTAAAAAAACGTTAATTCATACATAACAAGTTAGTAAAAACATGCAATGCATTGATACGCTTTCCAACATATCAGAAATTATTACTCAAGTTATGAGGATAATGGCTGTGTAATAAATCTCGCTCCTGACTCCATTTCGATGATATTCAACAGAACCGGTTCAGTACACCTCAAGAACTAAAGTTTTGTCGCAGTAGAAGCAGTTTTACGCAAGTTATGAGAATAATGGCTGTGGAATAAATCTTGCTTTTGTGCAATGACCCCATTTCGTTGATATTCAACAGAACTGGTTCACTATACCTCCGGAACAACATGATAAAGTTTCATCGAAATCAAACTGCGCATGTTATGACGCATAATGAAATTAATCCCGCTTTTATGCCCTGACCCTATTCCGCCCAATTTCACTAGGTTTCGTTCCCAGGTGGACCACATTTACTTCATCGAACCGCAAATTAATATGACGCATAAAGGTAATGGAATGGATCTTGCTCTTATGCCCTGCCTGACCTCATTTCGCCAATTTTCAACAGGGTTCGTGCCCAGGTGGTTTCCTACCACATCGAACCATATTTACGCAAATTATGACGCATAAAGGCAATTTGTAGCAAAATCTGGACTCCTGAAAACTCGACTAAAAATTTTTTTTTTCTTTGACCGCTTATATGGGTAAACCGTGAATACTTTCTTCCTAAAAATAATGCATGGTTTTCCCCCACCAAAGTCACATCTTATTTTTGTCGATAACTCTGTTTCTAAGAGTTCGTAAGCTCACGATTCCGTTTACAGCAATTATCTCAAGGATTAAAGACCCGATTTGAAAACCTTCCGTCAGATACTATTGTTTTCCATACCGGTTCCATTGACTTTGAATAGCTTTGATAAATTTAATTTGCGTTTGAACGGATTCAAGAGACGTGCACCCGAAAATTCGGTGTCATTTTTCTTGTTTTTTTTTTAATGGGTTAACCTTTTTTTTTTTTTTTTTTTTTTTGATTGGAGGTTTAACCTTTTTTTATCATTGATTTCATTGAACTATTGCAAAAATGCTTTTTTTTATGTGAAAGCTTCTCACAACAAAAAAGACCATACATTTTTTGATGCCAGTCGTTGTGAAAGCTTCTAACAACATAAAGACCATCGAGAAGATATAAGAAATTTATGTGAGAGTACAAGGGAAGACCCAAATTTTAAAACATAATAAATTATTTTTGTTCCAGTGCAAAGTAATAAACTCTAGTATTATAAAATAGAAGAAAAACAACATTTTAAAAGTGAAATTGCCAGCGAAGACTTTTTAAAAAGACCAACATTTTTTTTAATGCTTTTATTGGACATATAAGAATTTTATCTTCGTGGTACAACACACACAATTAGCTTTAATTATATTTGAATTGTGGACCACCCCTTTTAATGAATTAATGAAAGTATATTTCAATAGGCCCCGATTATCATATTCTTTCTCTCCATTGAATCTGAATTATTACATTGCAGACTGTCACCTAAAAGCATACTTTTCCCGATAACAAATAATGGATTCAATAGGTCTGCCCCCCCCCCCCTCTTTTTTTCCTCTCTATGAATTAATGGACACACACCGTATAACCAATGGTACTTAAAAAAAGGGGGGGAAACATTGGTTTCCTAGAAAAAATAGTATTTATAAAATAGCAGCATGGTGGTCCAGTGAGAAGAGAAGCAGCTGGTCAGTACCTTTTGTTACGTGGCCTTTTGCTGTCAATGTACCTTTGAACGTGCAGTCCACCACTTCACGGCCGCAAATATTTTATTCATACAACAATGTACGTCAAAGGTCCTTGATGTCATAACTGACGTACAAAGGCTTCGTCTAGTGAGAAGAGAAGCAGCTGTCAGTACGTTTTTGCTGTGCTGCCAATGTACGTCATACCTTTGGACGTACCACTTCACGGCCGCAAATATTTATTCAGACGTCCTTGATGTCATAACTGACGTACTTTCCACCACCAAGACGTCTGTATTTGTTCACGTAAACGTGGTTACGAGCATAAAAAGAGGGACACACTCAGTCGCTTTAGCCGATCGCCATGGACCATCTCCTATCGTTGAAGCCGAAGGAGTTTTTTGATCAGTGCCACGGAGAGATCCGTCGTTGGCGCGACCTGATGGACAAATACGAGGACCAGACGGCAAAGCACCTCACCAAAGTGTGCATAGTGGTCGAGATGCACGGCTTTTGGCTCCAGAGCCAGCGGCGATTCGTTCTGAGGGAGATGAGCATTGTTCCAGTATTCATCAACGTGCCGGGCTACCACTACTCGTTCCATCTGGGCAAGCATCAACCGGCAGATAAGCGGCAAATTAACTACGAAAAGAGACACATCCACGGACTTCCTTTTCACCCTTCCATGGAAGAGCATTGCTTGGATGTGAAGGAGGTCACCACCATGATCCGAGAAGCTCTCCAAAATTACAAAGACAGAAAACACACCCTCATTGCCTTCAGAGGGAATCAGAAGGAAGTCTACACCAGCGGTTTCCACACGTTGAACCTGGACAGCGTCCGTTGTCCGTCCAGCGATCGGCTCACACCTGACATAGGGTGGAACTGCAAGTTGCACGGAACAACGATGAAGCACACGTGCTCCTACGTCCGTGCAAAAGCAATTAAAAAGTAAAGTGGATTCTTCAACAGTTGGAGATTCCCCCAAAAGGAAGTTTCACCCAAAGACCCCACACGTGGATCGTCGAGGACTCGTCTGCCATTCCCAAAGTAGACACGTGGATTGCCAAGGACTCGTCTGCCCGTCCCAAAGTGGACACATGGATCGCCGAGGACTCGTCTGCCATTCCCAAAGTGGACACATGGATCGCCGAGGACTGGTCTGCCATTCCCAAAGTGGACACATGGATCGCCGAGGACTCGTTTGCCCGTCCCGAAGTGGATACATTGATCGCCGAAGACTGGTCAGCCATTCCTGCGCCCCGTCCCAAAGTGGACACATGGATCGCCGAGGACTTGTCTGCCCGTCCCGAAGTGGATACATGGATCGCCGAGGACTGGTCAGCCATTCCTGCACCCCGTCCCAAAGTGGACACATGGATCGCCGAGGACTCGTCTGCCATTCCTGCGCCATCAGACCCCACAGAGATGCCGTCAGACGACTGCATAGAGATGGAGCTAATAACACGATTCCTGGCCTCCATGGGATATAACAGAGTGCCCAGTTCGACGCCATTCTACTACGTTGTGTAATATTTAAAAAGAAAGTCTTCCTAATCGTCTGATCGATTGGAATAAAATTCATAGTGTCTTTTAATAATTTTGTGAACATTATGTAATTGAACGTGCTTCATAATTAAAGGTGGAAGCTTCTCTTCATATTTCTTCTGTTTTAACAATACTTGACAACATAAACATTCCAGTGATTGTCCATTGGAAGGTATGTTTGAAAGAGGATCATAATATATAATTTTTTTTCTAAGGCAGTAGGCTCGTTTGTTAAAATTCCATTATAATCATGAGCTACTACTGAGTGACGCAACATGATGGAAATTTCGTATTGATATGGTAAATATCCAAATTGTGCTATCATTTTTTGACACATGTAAACACAAGCATCCCTGTCGTTACAGCTATAAGCTAATCGAAATGCTAATATAAAATTAGTATTCACAAAATATAAAGCTGGCTCATCGATGATATCATGTATAATGTTTTCCTTATCATAAAATGCTGAATATAGTTTATTAAGTAGAACAACCGGGTGGTTACCAATTTCTGAACGGTAAGAGAATATGCGGAACTCTCGACAAGGAAATAAGCGGTTGAGACATAAAAATTCTGATTTATTTCTCTGTGCGGCTTTATGCTGTTCCAAGTTGCAATGATGCACGTCAATAACATCATTTGAGGGAAACGAAGGGCGAAATAATTCATTTTTAAGATAAAAAGCAGCAGTACGACCTTCGAGATCGCGACTGTCTGGATTTGCACCACTACTGAGTAGTAATTGTATTTCTTCTTCGCTGGTATTTCTATCTTGCAATGCCATCATTAAAAGAGTTTGTCCCCCTTTGTTGGTATTATTCACGTTAACACTCATGGTGAGAAGTCTGCCAAGTATTTGAGGATCTCTTTCTGATTTATCAAAGTACGCTGATAAAGCGTTGTCACCTTTGTGATCTTGAACGTGTGGGTTAAACCGAGGCGGTTAAACCAAGGAATATTAACCATCCAATTGAAGTATGCTTCATTATGTAAACAAGAAAATAACGGTCTTTGGTATTCAACGCCGTTTACATCCGCACCAACATCAATCAGATACTTTAGTTTCGTATTACGCGAAAAGACTTCCGTTAGTTGATCTTTTGATGGTTTGCACAATTCAATCCAGGTTTTTAAAACAGGAAGATGTAAATCATCCAAATAAATCACCTTTGGATTTAAGAACAGTTCATCCAATAACCATGGATGATCCTGTGGGCAGAAATAAGGTGAAATTTTTTCAAAGTTACGTAACATTTTCCATAATGTAAATCGAACTTGACTATCTATTTTCGCAAAATCCAATTTGCGAGATGAATATTTGGTCATATATGAAGTATATACAGACATTATGCAATTTGTAGTGCATGCAACGTATTAATATGCAATAAATAATATTTCAACCTATTATCTTTATTAATATATTTTTTTCAGCCAAATTTATATAAACGACTTATCTTTGCTGCATTAAGAAAGAGCCCCCCCCCCTTTTATTTTTTTTTAGAGCATTTGTTTTGGGTAAAATCAAGAATACGGTACTTTCTGTAATAGCATCCTCAGGGGGAGCTCAAGAAGTAGGCGAATTCATTGAAAGTTATAGTTGCTTTAGGAGTCGACTTTAGATCCATGAGCTCAGCAGAATAAACAAATTCCGCCAAACGCAACTTTTTCCGGTCTCAGTGTCGAGAAAGGTCGCCACAATGCAGGCGCTGAATGAATTATTCTCTGGTTTCACGGCTGTGAGCCATTGGTGTCATTCTTTTTTTTTTAATAGAGATTTATTGACGCCTTTACTTTGCAACATTCTCATAAAAGGTCACCCCTCCCCTTTTTTTTTTAACAAGTTTTATAACGAGGTTGCACCATTGGTGTTATATATATGGTGACCTCACGCTAAAAAAAATACTCTTCAGATTAGTTTCAGCAATGTTGTGTGGGGAGCCATCCCTTCTAGCGATTATAACGCTTTAGATGGGTTACCCATCTCTTTTAGCGATTATAACGGGGAGATGGGTTGCCTTCTTTTTCTGGATGAAACTACACATCACGTGATCTAGAATTTTTAAAATCGTTCGGATTTATACTGGAGGGACTGTACCAAGTGTTTGTTATATGTAGCGGCGTATTTTCTATTTCATAGCTGATTTTAATCGAAATTGAGAACATGCCAATTGAATTTTGTTGTAGACATTTTTTGGTTCGCATTCGCACCCGAATATTCCTTCTGCGCTGTTTATACGATATATTATGCGTTGAATCAAACACTGCATGTACCTTTCGGATAACTATGTATTTCTCACCAAGTCCTCGCGACTACAGGTGGCGGCGCTATCTCAATTGCCTCTCGTTTCCTCTCTTCAGAGGAAACGAGCAACAATTAAGATAGCAGCTCGTTTCCTCTCTGCGGAGGAAACAAGCAGCAATTAAGATAGCAGCGCCATATAATTCGGGTGCGAATGTAAACCTAAAATATCTAGAACAAAATTTAATTAGCAAGTTCTCAATTTCGATGAAATTTCGACATTACGTTTGTCAGTCTATTCTCTCCAAGGTCTTTGAGATCCCATGATCGTAACCGATTTAGCGGAAGTTGGTTTCTATTGGCTAAGTATCAATCACATGAGAAACGCTAAACGGAAGTATCAAATTTAAATGTTTTGGTAGTCGTGAGCCTATGTGAAGATATTTTTCGTGTGATCTCTTGTGTTTTGCAGTTATATTTTGTGCTTCAAAATATAATTTAGAAAAATCATGATTTTCAATTTGTTTCTTTCGTTTGTTTTTTGGTCCATTATTTTTCAGTGGAGAGTATGTCAAGAATTTCCAGGATTCACCAGTTCTGATTTACCGCTATCTAAATTAGATACAGAAACTCTTGTGAGGGAAGGCGAATTACGTTATAAGGAGTTCTCTGTCCGAGCCAGTCACTATGGGGATTGTTGGGAAAGAGCTGTAACAGATCTGCGTATTGGTTGCAAACAGCTCAATGAAGAAGTTCAACGTCGTTTAGCATTGACGTTTGCGAATTGCTTTCTGCAAAAATCTGGCTCAGAAGTTCAGGTGTGCCCAGAAAATAAACAAATTTCAGACTGTTTGAAAAATGCTAGTGAAAGGCTTTTTTCTACTTATACAGAGTTCTTCACACACACTCAAAGTATCTGCTACTTTCTGGAGCATAAGATGTGGCAGAAACAAACTGAAGATACCATAATCAGGCTGTCGCAAAATTCAGTTAAGGTTAGCAAGCAGCTTGCTGAATCTCAGAAATCAACAAGTTCCATGTTAAAGTTGCAGCAATTAGCTTATGAGAAGCAGCAGCAGTTGATAAATAATTCTGTAAGTCTAAATGTTGAGCTAGAAAAGTCTCGTAGTAATGCCAGAAGTATATTTGAAGACTTCAAATCAACCACACAAGAGCAGCGTATGCTGATCTTTGATATTTTTGATCGCATCAAAAGACTGCAAAGTGTTGTACTTGGTGAATTCACTGGGGTGTACACTTTTGTATTTTACTTAGTGTCAGTAATAATAGTGTATTTCCTCACTTCCACACCTCGAACTTCAGAAGCTAGATTTTGGCTTCTTTTAATAGTCACAGCAAATGCAGTGATGGAAAGAATTGTCAGTGTTTGTAGTATTGATGAAGAAACAGAAAAAACTATTCTCTTAGATGCAAATGTGAGTATAAAGACTTTTAGTTATATTCCAAAATAGAGAATTTAATTGTGCTTGTGTAAAATTTTGCTCACACACCTACAAATATAAAAGAGTTGAACATTATTTATTTGAAGTTCTTGATAAACACTATTTTAAACTGTACTTCGGAATCAGAATGCTTTCAAGTAGTTTCCGATTTCCATACATAAGATTCTTCCGCGGATTCGTGGAATTCCGCTTCTTTTTTGTCATCATTTCGGTCATCTCGAGATCGATGCAAAAATGAAGAGAAATTTTGGGGAGATTAATGAGGGAAAGGAGTTGTCGTTACCCATCTGGGAATGGTATTTCGTCTTCCAAAACTGAAGTTAAACGGAGTGAAGATTTTCCCCATGATCGTAATTTTTCTCACGATGTTGCCGCCCAGTATTGTTGTTAAATGTCATTTAATTACATAAATGTTTGTATTTCAATATGAAATTGTGGGAAACGATTTCTGAAAACATAAGAGCGAGATAGGATTTCCTTGTAGTCTTCAGGTAATGAGATTCACCCGTGGATTCGAGGAATTCCGCTATTTCCATTATCATTTGGGGCATTCTGAAAATCGATGCATAACTGAACAGAAATTTTAAAAGAATTAGTGTTATGGGAGGGGGTACGTTTTCTGTTTGAGGACAGAATTCCGTCTTTCGAAATTTTCAAAAACTGAAGATTTTTCCGTAATCGTGATTTTTTCTCTTGCGATGTTTCTTCTGCCCCAGTATTGTTGATAAATATCCTTTTATCCATAAATATTTGCATCTCAGCTTAAAATGGAGAAAAATTTCCAAAAATGTAAGTCGGAAATTTCCGTAATCGTAATTCCCCACCACTTTAGATGTCCTCACTCTCCTGTGTTGTTTTTAAATATTACTTTCACCCATAAATGTTTTCAGGACCTTTTCTGTTATCTGCCTGCCACTATTTGACTTCCGAATAAGAGCGCTTTCAAGTAGTTCCCGATTTCAAAAATTGAACACAGCACTCGGCTGCAGATGCGCAGTGATCAAGTGCTTCTCTATGCGTACCACCTATGCGCTGTGATCATGTAGAAAGCAGTTCATGATAAATGTTATGAAACAGGGCAAGATTTCATCTTTTTTGCTCACTAGCAAATTTTGCTAGTGACCAAATAGTTTGCTAGCAAAACATTTACATGACTGGCAAGTAAAACTAAATCACATCGTAACTTATTTTCTAATAAAGTTACACAGAAATTTAAATATGTGTATAAATATTTTGACTTACCTTTTTGAATAATGAACAGAATCTTAGATAAGTTTAGTGACTATCTTTATTATTAATTTCTAACAAATTCTCATACCACACGAATATATTTCACTGACATTCTAATTCAAATTTCTTCCCATATGGTTTACGCTCAGGGTGTCTGACTTTGTCAGCATACCACTTTATAACTGCTGACCGTGGATTAAAAATATCTTCTTGTGGCCCTTCTATTTCAATTGTCATCAGAGCATTTAAAGTTTCAACAGACAAATTGTTCCTCCAATCCCCTTGTATTCTTTTTAAAAAACTGAATCCCACCTCACAACATGCAGTACTAAGTGGAAGTATCGCACAAATTTCTGCTAAACTTCTACACACTTCATTCTACAAATTTTCATTTTGTTTCAAATATTTCTTTTGCTATTATTTTTATGATATACACTAGATTCTTACATGGATTCGCGGAATCCCGCTTTTTTTTTTTTTGTCATCAGTTAGATCATTCTGAAGATCGATATTTGGGGGGGGGGGGGGGTCGTTTTCCATCTGAAGACGAAATTTCGTGCTTCAAAACTTTCGAACACAGCAGTGAAACGGAGTAAGAAAATTTTGCCGTAATCGCAAATTTTTCTCCCAATGTTGTCTTTGTGTCCGCTTTTCTTGTTAAATATCATTTTATTGCATAAATGTTTGCATTTTAGCTTGAAACTGTGGAGAACAATTTGCAAAAACGGAAGTTGGCTGCTGCAAAATTTTTCTGTGATCTTCAGGCATGAGATTCTTCCGCGAATTCAAGGAATTCCGGCTTTTTTCGTTATTATTGGAATTCCGTCTTGACGAAACTAGAAAACGAAAGGTCGACGGAATTCGAATTTTTTCCGTAATCATAATTTTTTTTTCTCACGATGTTGCCTCTGTCGAGTATTATTGCTCATTAACATTTTACTGGATAAATATTTGTATTTTAGCTTGAAAATACAAGGAAAATTTCCAAAACCAGAAGTCAGACGAAGCAAAAGTTTCTTCCGTAATCGTTTACCCCCTCCACGAACACGTTTCGTAAAAAAGCATCTATCTATGCCACGCAATAAGGCTAGTTACTATGGATAAGACTTTTGCCAGTGTTGGCAGGCTATTTTCCAGTAACATTTTGGTTTGCTTCTTTCGGTTTTGTCTACCATCCGAATAAGTGGAATTATTCTTGCTTATTCATCACTGATCATTAGAGCACAGTATTTGATGTATGCACGACTGTCAAGACTTGTGGAAGTAGGCGATCGCTTCGCTTAGGGTACGACAGGAGTTGAGGACAAAGTTCGTGGGGCAAAAGAAGGGAGGGTGGCAGAGCAGGTGGTCAAACAACCAATCCATCCCAGAGCTCTGGGTTACCACAGCAACCATTGCCGACGTCACGTTCAGTTTCTGTAATAGACCAATGAGGACACGATGGAGAGGAGTTTCAATGCGCTTCTACGACTGTTTCCACTGGAAGGGATGAAAGATATGGGGGGGGATGGGTATTAAGTGTCGAAAGGAAATTGGCGAAAGAGAATCGCTGATCATCGTTGTTTTAACAAGTGATCGTAGAAACTGTTATGTAAACTTCGTGGATTAATAATGGTTTTTGGTTACTTTAAATAAAGTCGTTACCTTACTAGCAATATTTGCTACTGCGATTTTTTTTCACTAGCAAATTTGATTTTTCACTAGCTATTTGCTAGTTGCTAATCGGTGAAATTGTGCCCTGTTATGAAAGATATCATAGCATATTGGCTCCTAGAGATATTGGTACCTAATTTGTAGCTATTTGTTTTCTTATACTGCATAACTTTTTCCTTTTATATATTTCTTAAACAGTTTAAATTTTATTAAAAAGTGAATAAGGTTTTTGCTATATATAGTGTCATTTTATATGCTAATAAAAAAAACTTCCCATAACACTTATCGTGAACTACTTTCTCTCATGTTGGGTCTGATCAGGTTTCATGTAAACAAAGCGGAACGATACACTGAAAATCGGAAACTTCTTGAAAGCTTTCTTATTCGGAAGTAAAATTGTGGCATTTTATGTAACAATGAACAAAAGCAAATAGTGGTGGGCAGATAACAGGAAAGGTCCATGTTTTCATTTAAGTTTGGTAAGAGAGGGGAAATTTGTAAGAATTGATTCATGGTGTTCAAAATATTTATCATGTTTCTCAGACTAAGTTCTTTCAGCATGATGGATAAAATTGTCATCTGAGGGACAAGGGGCAGAAAGAAAGAAAAGAAAAATGACAATGAAGAAATGGCAAGGGAGTGATATCAACAGAAACTAAAACTAATCAGTGAATAATCAATTGAGATGTATATCATACATTACTCAAAATTGTAAAAAACTCTATGCACATTTTTCTTCATGTGAGAAGCAAAGTCCAATTCTTTAAATGGCTATAAGCAAAGCGCAAGAATTAACACAAAATTATGGAAGTGAATGTTGCAAAACTAAAGCACTTTGCACAAAATAATAAAATGTTAAAAAGGTACCTTAAGTCCGACAAGCAACATAGTTCCGCACAGATGTAATAGTAATCAACTCTGCTCCATTGTCCAATATATCGGAGTAACACTTCAAAAAGGCTAGGACTCGGTTGCAGGTCGAAGTATGTAGTATAATACACTGGTGTGCAAAAATTAAGGACGAAGAGAAGAAATTAGCATAACAGCGGAACAAGCAGGCAGAACGGACCGAAAGACCACTCAGGAGATAGACTAGGGTCCGATACAATAGGAAATGCGCATATATGCAGCATGACGGGGGGGGGGGGTCGGAAGGGTATAAAACACACGGGCGGTGTACGCTTAGCAATTCGGTGAAAGCTATTGCGCGGTGTACATCAGTTTGAACGATGTCGAGTTGCTGCCACCGTGTGATATGGCCAACAGGCAATCCAGTAGACGACATCTGGATGACTTTACCCAAGGTCGCGTCATTGGGAAGTTGAAAGAAGGCCGAAGTGTGACTAGTGTGGTCGAGGAGTTCGGGATCGCTCACAGCATTGTTTCACGAGCCTGGAGAGCATTTCAAACGACAGGAACAGCTGTCCGAGATTTTAGCAGTGACAAGATTTTAGAGAAGAACAGCTGTCCAAGATTTTAGGTCGTCCACGAGTATATTGTCTTACAGGCAAGAACAGACAGACGGCAGACAGCGGGAGAAATCTCAAGGCACATGCAACAGACAACTGGACGTCCGTTATTGCATTTTACCGTGGCCAGGAGGCTGCACAAAGGTGGTCTATTTGCACGACGACCAGTATGCTGTGTGCCATCAACGCCTGCTCATCGGAGACGGCGGTTTCTGTGGTGCCAGGAAAACAAGAACTGGACACATCAGCAATGGGGTCGAGTTCTCTTTACGGATGAGAGCCGATTTAGTCTGACGAGTGATTCTGGATGTATACACATCTGGAGAGAGCAGGGAACATGCAATCGCACCTCCAACATCATCGAAAGGGACCGTCTTGGAGGTGGCGGAGTTCTCGTTTGGGGCTGTATCATGCTTGGTAGCCATACTGACCTCCACATCTTCCAAGGAGGTTCAGTCACTGGTGTCCGCTATTGTACCGAGGTTCTCCTACCTCACATGCGTCTGTTTAGACGTGCTGTGGATCCTGAGTTCCTCTTCATGGACAACAATGCTACACCTCATCATACAGTGGCTGTCGCAGAGCTGTTGGAGAGTGAAGATATTCAACGCATTGATTGGCCCGCAAGGTCCCCGGTCCTAAATTCAATTGAACACATGTGGGACCTTCTCGGGAGACGCTTGGCAGCACGTCACCAGCTGCCAGCAACGATTCCGCAGCTGCGATTGGCGCTACAAGAGCAATGGGCTGCAATGCCTCAACAGCTCCTTGACAACCTTGTTCTCAGCATGGGCAGACGTTGTAAATCCTGCAACGCAGTCAGGAGTGATCATATCCCCTACTAAAGACTGGATTTTTCTTGGCAGCAGCCTGTCACATGGATGTTTCTGTCTTCTGTCCGGTTGTGCTTGAAGCTACCTTTTTCAATAAAGTGCCTTTGTATCTTTGGATTCCTTGTTTGGACGGTTTTGCTCGCTTGTCCCATATTCTTACATCTTGGGGATCTTATGGTATGACTTGAGTCGAGGTGGAGCACTTCTGCACGACGTTACATTAGAAAAACCGTCTCGTCCTTAAGTTTTGCATGCCAGTGTACTAGTTCAATGCAGCTCCATTGTCCTATATAACAGAATATCACTTTGCAAAGGTTAGGACTCAGTTGCAAGTCGAAGTATGTAGACAGTTCAAAAACTAAAAAAAAAAGGACTTAAGGTACCTTTTTAACATTTTATTATTTTGTGTAAAGTGCTTTAGTTTTGCAACATTCGCTTCCATAGTTTTGTGTTAATTCTCGCGCTTTGCTTATAGCCATTAAAGAATTGGACTTTTCTTCTCACATGAAGAAAAATGTGCATAGAGTTTTTTACTATTTTGAGTAATGTATGATATACATCTCAATTGATTAGCAGTTTCAGCACATAACGATTGACCATATTCATATGGTTGTAATATATAATCAGTGAATGCTGTTCAGCTGCAGAGAGAAGACAGATATGGCCATGGATCTTGCTGAGAAGGAAGCAATAGAAGAGGAAACTTGAGCTGATGTTCTATCAATTACAGCAACAAAACTAAAATAAAATAAAATAGAAATACCTTTTAAAACCACTTATTTTGTTTTGAACTCAATTTTATATTGTTAATAGAACAATGTGCTCCAGTTTTAATATTTACATAAATAAATTATAGTGAACAATCCCATCTCGTATATATCATCGTTCAATTTTCGCCAATTTGCGATGAACATACTTTTTACGTGGCTACGATATCTTAATTTGATTGACATTAAATGTTCGTAATTACTGTTTCACACTTTATGCAAGTTCAGGAATCCGGAGATTGTTAAATGATGTTAACATAGTATTGCCAATTGAAATCAAGAAAAATAATAAATATATGTACTTACAATATTCGTAGTGTCTGTTGGGGCTTCATATGTACATCTTCAAAGAATGTGAACTTTTTTCAATTGTGAAGTTTACATTAAAATTCATGATATTGTAAAATCTGCACCAGATAAATTGAACAAGATGAATTTTTACAATGCAGGTAAAAAATATTTCCTTAACAACAATGAAATATGAAACTGAATTAAAACCTTATTGAATTTTTTTAACAAGGTTTTAATTCAGATTATAGTTCGTTTTGAAAAAAATTCAACAAGGTTTTAATTCAGTTTCATATTTCGTTGTTGTTAAGGAAATATTTTTTTTACCTGCATTGTAAAAATTTCCTCTTCGGGGTTATAGTTCGTTTTTAAAAAAATTCAACAAGGTTTTAATTCAGTTCCATATTTCATTGTTGTTAAGGAAATTTTTTTTTACCTGCATTGTAAAAATTCAACTTGTTCAATTTTATCTGGTGCAGATTTTACAATATCATGAATTTTAATCTAAACTTCACAATTGAAAAAAGTTCACATTCTTTGAAGACGTACATATGAAGCCCCGACAGCCACTACGAATATTGTAAGTACAGATATTTATTATTTTTCTTGATTTCAATTGGCAATACTATGTTAACATCATTTAACAATCTCCCGATTGTTGAACTTGCATAACGTGTGAAACAGTAATTACGGACATTTAATGTCAATCAAATAAAAAAATAAAAAATCCCATCTTGTGCTGGTTATATTCACATTTTCTCATTGCGCATTCTGATAAAAAGTTCAGCTTTTTTGTTTTTTGGTCGGTCTCATTATGGATTTCCCATGTGTTGTTCTGCCATGTTCACATACAAACTGACCACACCCAACGTGAAAGAAAGTAGTTCACAATAAATTTTACCCCTTTCTTTTTAGAGTTTCGTTATAATAGATGCCTTAATGGCTATTTTTATTTGCAAATACATTTCATGAAGGAAATATATCAAATAGCTGTACTATGTTTCTTTGTTTTTATCCAAAGCTAGCCTATTTTTTCAGTGAAGCTATTTCCAACTTTTGTTCTAGAAGTCAAGGTGGCTAAGACTGATTCCTCATTTTTTGATAGTTTTTATTTGGATTTTATAATCACACAAAATTTTTTATAGACCCTGAAAGTGGAGCTCATACTCAACCAATTGGAGAGCTCTTAAGCAAAATCTCAGAAGCCATACTAAGAAATTGGGAAAACAACTGGCCGATAGCCTAATCGAATATTTGTTCGGAAAATTTTGTAAAAAAACAAAATTTAGATTCACTTGAACAGTTCATTGAAGTACCGTACTTCATTCTACTGAGTGGAAAAAATAAATATTAGACAGTAATTTCATGAAAAGGGGCATTGCATTATGATACTTTATGGAATTATGATCATAAATCTGTGATGTAAAAATAAATGTATTGCTATTTTTCATAATAAAATAACTGCTTATATTTATTTCCATTATAATAAGATTTATTTTGATGAAAATAGTAAAAAAAATCCATATATTATCGCAAACAACTTTCTTTCATGTTGGGTGTGATAAGGTTGTATGTAAACAAAGCAGAATGATACACTGGAAATCTGGAACTGTTTGAAAGCATTCTGATTTGGAAGTACAGCTCTATTTTACAAGTGGAAAATTTTCAGATATTTTGAACACTACATATTTATATTAACCTTTTCTCAGTTGCATTTTTGTCAGGTTTATGGTCTAAAAAGTGTCAGTTTTTTTTATGACTGAGATTTAATTCTGATGAAAATATACGAAAAATTAGCTCCTAGCATGTTTGTTCTAATAATCAAATAATGTTTTATAAGCTTCACTAACCCTGTATTTGCCACTTCTCTGCATAGCTCAATCAGTTTTGGAGTTACTAGCAAATATTTATTTTCAGTGATATTTAGAAATAAAATGTATGCATTTTTGTATACAGTACAAGAGAATATATTTATTTGAAATTATAGATGCAGAACAATATTCTTTAGAACTAAAAGTTATATTTAGTGTGGTAGATTTCAAGACAAAGAACAGAGCACAGTCCAAAATCACACTCTTGGCAATGGTATCTTCTTTTCTTTTTTATCTCTTTACATTGCCATAACATTTGCTACAACAAATGGCATATTATCTTGCATTTGCATTTTTGAACTTCACTTTTAGTTGGTAAAGTTCGATGAACACTTACCGCACGTGGGGCTTGGCTTTCAATTCATATTTCCGTTATGTGGATGCGGCACGGGGTTTTTTCGTTTGGCCACGGGTCCACTTTTTTTTTTTTTCCCCGTTGGAATTTATTTTGCCTCATCACCAAATGAGTTTTTCCTTTGCTGCATCCTCATTTACTTCAATACTTATTCATAACCCTAGTACTTTCGGTAATACTCCTTTACCGTCTTCCAGGGGACGTTTTGCTCCGACTAGTACGGACCGTGTCAGCTGGGCATTTTGGTGGTTCTCGCAGGCTGCTTCTGTCATCGGCTATCACTTCTTCTTGGGCGTTGTGGCGCCATCTCTTGTTGGTCAGTGATCTCATTTTTCGAACTTTTCCATTTTTTTGCTCAATTTTAATTAAATTTCTCCAGCTGTTTCTCAAAACATAACCACCGAAATGCCCAGCTGACACGGTCCGTGCTAGTCGGAGCAAAACGTCCCCTCGAAGACGGTTAAAGGAGTATTACCGAAAGTACTAGGGTTATGAATAAGTATTGAAGTAAATGAGGATGCAGCAAAGGAAAAACTCATTTGGTGATGAGGCAAAATAAATTCCAACGGGGAAAAAAAAAAAAAAAAAGAAGTGGACCCGTGGCCAAATGAAAAACCCCCGTGCCGCATCTACATAACGGAAATATGAATTGAAAGCCAAGCCCACGTGCGGTAAGTGTTCATCGAACTTTACCAACTAAAAGTGAAGTTCAAAAATGCAAATGCATTAATGCACGTTAAAAAAAAAAAAAAAATATAACCTCCAATATCGGAAGTAAATTGAAATTATCTTGCATGTCTCTCTTTTTTAGCAGTTGCTGGTATGAATTTTACAAATTGTTACTTATTTACCATTTGTTACTTCTTCATGATTTTTAGCAACCTTAGAATGAATGCACTGCTCACATACTTCTTAGTTTTCCAAGTAATCATTTCTACCAAAGGATCATAAAAAAATACTCAAAATATTCAAGTACGTTACCTGTACTAAAATTAATGGACTTTGTACATAGTAATGTGATAAAAAAATTGACATCGGTGAGTAAATTCAACTTGCTTGCTAATACTGTAACTCCCATTAACAATATAAGGTACCAACAACTTGCCAAGATCATCCCCATAGAAATCTCTATGCCAAAAATAATCTCAGAACATATAGCATTTTTATCTGCTTTTTTTATTGGTATTATAAAATTCTTGAATATAATTAAAAATTTCCATAGTAAGGGCAATCTCAAAATATCACTGGATATTTTGAGATTGCCCTTACCTCGATGTTTCAATATTTTTGCTAATAAGCTGAATTTATACTTTTCCATCTGCAGCGGTAAATAGGCACATCGGTGGGTGAAATCTTTGCTCAATATAACGGTGATTACACACCAATCTAAATCGAGTAACCAATAATATTTGTTGTAAATGAATTTATGGCACCTCTATTCATAGTGTACTGTGGAATTAACTTTTTTACGGGTCTTATAGAGGTTATTATTCATAAAAGTTGGTGGTCAAATTTTCGAACTAAAGCCTAGTTCGTCATCAGGACTACGTCACTGGAGTAATTGCTGCCACTCAGTTGGAAGAGTCCAACCGCAATTATCGTTAATTGTGGTACTTCTTCTTCTTCTTGCTATTTCGATCCCTTCTTCTAGTTTCCTCTTTACTAAGTTTGACTGGTGGGCGATTATTCTTATTGAGTTCCAATTTATGAAGTGTCCACTTGCAATAATATTTGTTAAAAAGCTAGCTCAATAAATAAAGGTAACTTGATCACGCTAGTTATGTTAAATGAAAACTTTTACAAAAAGTTCGTAAGTTGAAAGCTTTCGACCTTATCTTAGGTCTTCATCACACCAATGGAGGACTAAGATTGTTGCCAGATTCTACATTTGAATTTTTCCTATTTTTGTTGCCAAAACTTAGAATTGATCTCCAGATCATCGGAATGTAGAGAGGAGATTCGGAATTGCAAGTCATTGAGTTGAAAATAATTTCCAGGCTTTTTTTTCACGGTAACGGAGGGAAAAACGATTGTCAAAAGAAGCAATTCGTTTTGCTTCGTTCCAGTGGGGAACTGCAGAAGTGTCTTTCATTGTCAAAATAGACAAGGCAGTATTAGGATTGGCTTTCGAAACATCTTTTTAATGTTCTAAAATTCTATGGTTAATGCTCCTGTATGTGCTTCCAATGTATAAGTTATCCCCAGTAGAAGAAGAGATAGGAATGCAGTAAACTCCTGGGAGGTTCAGGCTTTCAACTTTGTCCCTATCCCTTTTGTAGAAGTTTCAAGATGTTTGGGGTAGATTTAATGGCCAGATGGTAACCAAAACTTCTAAAAAGAATCTGTAACTTATAAGCATAAGGAAGGATGGTAAGGAACAGAACCACAGAATTTCAGGTCTTCTTTCATATGAAGGAGGAGGCATTCGATTTTCGAATGGTTTTCATATTTCTTTATGAGGGAGTTGACTGTAACAGCAGGGAAACCATGGGAGAGGGCTATTGTAGAAATTTTGGATTCTTCTTCTTGAAGAGAGAGTGGGTTGTTGCAAATGATATGAGCCCTGTGGATGTAGGACTTCAATGCTGCAAGCTTGTAGAGATGCAGGGTGAAAGATTTGTAGGGAATGATGTTAGTGGCCGCAGAAGTATGCAAAGCAGATAAAGTTGGTTGCCCAGTCATCATTGGTAAAGAAACACTAAACCAAAAAGTGCATTCATTTCTTACATCTGCTAACTGCATTCCTTTGTAGTCAGACACCACCAACTCACTCAAAAACTCAGTTGACAGATTAGCTAAGAAAGAAACTCTTCAATCCTTCCTTGGTGATATATCACCCTCTCCTTACTTTATAACTCCCAGGCTTTTCCTGCAAGTGAAACTGCATAAAGCTGGTAACCCCATCAGGCCTTTAGTGGAATATTCTTTTTCTCCAGCAGTAAACCTTGAAAAGAGATTGGACCTCAAATGCAAATCCCTTGCAGCCAACCATCCTCATACTGTTGTCTCTACTTCAAACTTCATCCACAAACTTCCTAATTCCTTTTCTCCTAGTGTTAATCTGTATACTCTTGATGTAGAATCTTTGTTTCCCTCTGTACCATATTTTGATTCCTTACATGCTCCTCATGAAGAAATTGATTCTTCATTTTGAACCCCCGGTACTCTTATCAAAGATCTTTATTATTGTTTCCACACTATTCATCAACACAGTTGTTTTGTTTTCAACAAAATTGTGTATAGGCAACAATCTGGTCTCCCCATAGGCTCACCTCTTTCCCCTCTGCTTGCAGAAATCTACATGCAACATATTGAAGTTTCCATCATTCCTCAACACCCTTTTCAACCTTCCCTATGGTTAAGATATGTAGACGACATTTTCATTAGCTGGCCACATTCTGAGTCTGAACTACAGACACTGATCAACTCCATTACGGAAAAATTTCCTTCCATTAAGCTCACTATATCTAAGGAAGTAAACCACAAAATTGATTTCCTGGATGTATCTATCTGCAGAAACGCTGATCTCTCCATTACTCGTTCCGTCTATCGTAAACCTTCTGCGGCCACTCACACTCACATCATTCCCTACAAATCTTTCACCCTGCATCTCTACAAGCTTGCAGCATTGAAGTCCTACATCCACAGGGCTCATATCATTTGCAACAACCAACTCTCTCTTCAAGAAGAACTCTCCAAAATTTCTACAATAGCCCTCTCCCATGGTTTCCCTGCTGTTACAGTCAACTCCCTCATAAAGAAATATGAAAACCATTCGAAAATCGAATGCCTCCTCCTTCATAAGAAAGAAGATCTGAAATTCTGTGGTTCTGTTCCTTACCATCCTTCCTATGCTTTTATAAGTTACAGATTCTTTTTAGAAGTTTTGGTTACCATCTTGCCATTAAATCTACCCCAAACATCTTGAAACTTCTACAAAGGGATAGGGACAAAGTTGAAAGCCTGAACCTCCCAGGAGCCTGAACCTCCCAGGAGCCTGAACCTCCCAGGAGTTTACTGCATTCCTATCTCTTCTTCTACTGGGGATAACTTACTACATTGGAAGCACACACAGGAGCATTAACCATAGAATTTTAGAACATAAAAAAGATGTTTCGAAAGCCAATCCTAATACTGCCTTGTCTATTTTGACAATGAAAGACACTTCTGCAGTTCCCCACTGGAACGAAGCAAAACGAATTGCTTCTTTTGACAATCGTTTTTCCCTCCGTTACCGTGAAAAAAGCCTGGAAATTATTTTCAACTCAATGACTTGCAATTCCGAATCTCCTCTCTACATTCCGATGATCTGGAGATCAATTCTAAGTTTTGGCAACAAAAATAGGAAAAATTCAAATGTAGAATCTGGCAACAATTTTAGTCCTCCATTGGCGTGATGAAGACGAAAGCTTCCAACTTACGAACTTTCTGTAAAAGTTTTCATTTAACGTAACTAGCGTGATCAAGTTACCTTTATTTGTTAATATTGTTACGTGTTTTGCCCATCATCGTCAAGCTAGCTCAATGTATCAGTGGGCCGCCCCAGTGGCGCAGTGGTCTAAGGCGTTGGCCTCTGATCATTCGTCCGTAAGGGGTCCGGGTTCGAATCCCGGTCAGGCATGGATGTTGTGTTTGTCTTACGGCACTGGCTCTCTCCCTTCCCTGGAACCAGTGACCCTAAATTAGGGACGGGCGACTGCTTATAGCCCATTGAGTTGCTCACGGTGGTCGTTAAACCTCCAATCAAAAAAAAAAAAAAATGTACCAGTGGAAACCTCAATGTTTCTTCGATGTATCGGTTTCTGTAGTACTGAAGAAAAGAACTCAATTTTGCCTACGAAACCTTGACCAAACATCCAATTCACGATGTAAAAAGATTATATTCCCTTCCTATATACAAGAATGCAACAAAAAGAAATTCATTTACTTTACATAGAAAATATTTTTTACCAGTTTCAAACATCGGTCATGAAACCTTGATGTATTGGCTTCTGCATCATTGAGGTTTAAACGCTTTTAGTGTCACATGTAATGTGTGTGTATTTGCCAGAAATGCTAAGCCATTTTCCTAGAAATCGGTTTCAAGAAAAGATGCTGTACTTCCCATAAATTTTGGGGGGCTGAAATGTTTTTCTGAACTTTATATAAGATTTTTCTTGACATTTCTATAAATGTAATTACTTCTCAGATAACTAAATTAAAATAATAACTTTATATGAAATATTTTTTTTTTTTGAAACAGAAATTGCAAATTCAAAGCGAATGTTCAAAGACAGTTCTTTCTTCTGCAAGAAAAAATGAGGAAATACACTGGCGGAAAGTGAAAAAAGAACACCAAGAAGGAATTGGCGGAGATCATGAAATTTATGTATGTTAATGGGGTTGAGTTTACGTAAGTGTGATGTTAATTTCGGGACCTACCGGTGAGCGCTTACGCCACAGCACGGCATAATATGCAAATTATCGTCGGTGGTATTTAAGGAGTATGGTGAAGTGAATGTAATCAGTCGTCGGCGTATGGACACGTGCGAACACTCTGAAGAAACTGCAATGCCTGGACATGGAAGACGTGTATGATTTCAGCAGTTATCGGACTTGGAGCGAGGTTGTCTAGTCGGACTCTGCAAGGCCGGGTGGTCATATCGTCGTATTGCGGAGCGAATTGGACAGGAAGTATCGGTGGTGGTACGATGGTGGCGTAGATGGTCCGAGGAACATTCCCACACGAGAAGACGTGGAACCTAGAGTCACAGACGGACTGATGAGTGGACCGATCGACGCATAAGAAGAGCGGCGTTGTCAAGCAGATCATCCACTGCGACGCAAATCCGAGCTGCCGTTGCACCTGAGGTGACTGCGAACAATCCGCAACCATCTACTGGATGCAGGACTATGTGCATGTGTGCCTCTGGCATGTGTACCTCTGACTCCAGCCCACCGTCAGGAACGGCTGCAGTGGTGTTGCCAACGTCTGCACTGGAGAACGCAATGGCGATCTGTCGTATTCAGCAATGAAAGCAGATTCTGCTTGGAAGCCTCAGATGGCCGTATGCATGTTCACAGACGCACAGGGGAGTGTCTATATCCTTCTTGCATCCGCCAGCGACACACAGGGCCTACACCTGGTCTCCTGGTGTGGGGAGCGATCAGCTATCACTCCCGTACACAACTAGTGTTTGTACCGGGTACGTTAAACAGCACCTCCTACATCAACAACATCATTCAGCCCGTTGTTGTGCCATTTGTAAGGTCGGTCCATCGTGGTGTTTTTCAGCAAGATAACGCACGCCCACACACGGCACGGGCAACACAACATGCACTTCATGGTGTGAGACAACTTCCATGGCCACTGGATTTGTCCCCCATTGAGCACGTGTGGGATTTTATGGGACAACGACTGATCCGGTCTCCACGGCCAGCCACGACCATCCCTGATTTACGCGTCCAGGTTGAGGATGCTTGGAACTCAATACCCCAGACTTACATCCAACATCTGTACGACAGACTCCATGCCAGAATTGCACATTGTGACGCAGTTCATGGCGGTTCAACCTCATACTAACCATGTTACATGGAAATGTTATTTTTCAGTTTACCAGCAAATACAGCTGTATTTTGCCATAATGTTTTGATCATGTTATCCTCTGTATTCTGTTATTATGCTGTATAAATTTCATTGGTATCAGATGTCTCCTTCTTGGTGTTATTTTTTCACTTTCTGCCAGTGTATAATGGATAACTCTTTTAATTTTGAATATGTCCCCAGAGACTGATGTTATTCTAAGGTGATTCAAAATCATCACTAAACTTTCACTCTCACTACAATTAGCTGTCAAATAATCTTATGAAAAACTTCAGTGCTGTAACAAAAAGCACATCTGCAAATACTGAGGAACAAGTTGTCAATGAAGTTCATCCTCAGCTAACACACGAGTTTGGAAAAAGACGCTGGAGATAATTTGCGGAGTTCTGCAATTGTGTCGATTTGTTTGGAGGGGAAAAATAAATGAATGTCAAAAGTTTCTAGTAATAAAACAACATTCTGTTCTCCTGTGGGGCAAAAGTCCACAAGAAAAATAAACATGCCATCGTCACTGGACCACAAGTTGCATGTTATTGCACTTCAAACAGGGCTCGAAAAAGTGATTTCTGTCCGACAGTGTCATGTTATATAAATTCAACCACCATCCCATGTGAACAGCCCTGCCTAAACTGTAGGAGGAAAAGTTTTGGCTAAAATTAGCATTTCTCCCGTTCCGCGGCGAAAGTACGTGGGCAGCCTATAGCGAACATGAACTTATTTTTGATTCCATTCTTACTGTGTATTCTTATTTTTTTCTATAATATCGCTCTTTGATGATACGATTTGTGGAGATTTCATTTCAAAACGATATGATTGATAAATGATATGATCATTCACGTCAATGTCTGATTCGTGAACTATTCGGGTCAAAATCATGGGCTGATCATTTGGCCCACTGCACTCTTGCATAACAGGCCATGGCCAACGAATCACCCTTGGTCTGCTGCAACGTCAAGGTTTAAACACAGATTATCGGTGGTAAAACTTAGATGTTCAAAGACATTGAGGTTTTTTGGCCATCCTTAGTTAGAACTGGTTTCACGTCCTTTTACACCTGAATTATTATAATTTGTAAACTGACCCTAAAAATGACAAATCGCAAAACTGGCAACCACTGAAATAAATTTAATTGCCAAAGTTGTCAGTTAATCGCCATCTGGAGAGAGGAGAGTGCTAATTTGCACCTATAGATAGAAGGCAGGGTGATGAAAAAAATTAATGGAGAAAGAAACCAGGTTGGTGGTGGATGAAGCAGCAATGATGGAGCAAAAAATGATGCAGATGAAAAACAATGCAAAGCAAGAGTAGCAGAATGTAGACGTACACGTAGACACTGTACGCGGATAGTTTCCAAATTATTAGAAGATTTTGCGGATAGTTTTTGCTTGTAGATAAAAAAATATTTACGGCAATTAAAACACTTAAGGCTTTACTCAGATTAATGTACTTAATTCCATTTTAACTTAAGAACGTTCAATTATTTTTCACATCTTCTGAGTTCTTTTGTTTTTACAGACGTTTTTACCCTATAGATTTTATCAAGGCATGTTTGTTATTCCTAAACATTGAGAACGAACTGCATTAAAAGTTTTATTAATGTACATGAACTGTATCAAAAGTTTTTATTTACACAAAAATAATTAAAATTTTATTGCCAGGTTCCTCTTGTAGTTGCCAATTATTAAATTAAAATGTTTTCCTTATGGATTTTGTAAGTCTACTATTTTTAAATTAAATTTTGAAAAATACTATTCATAATTTTTGATTAAATTTTTTTCTTTTATATATATATATATATATTTTTGAGGTTCATGGTCCAATATTTTAATATTTTGCCATAAAGTTCCATTTCACACGCATTGCTGCACATTCAATCATGATGTATGTACCATATTTTTTCGTGTATAAGACGACCCCTACTTTTTCGAACTGAAAATTAAGAAATCAATATTTTTATTACAAAAAAGGACACATTTGATATTTTTTAGAAATTAGGTAATATCACAGATAAAAAGTCAGTGGTAATATATAAAACAAAGAAGTTTGGAAATTTATATTATTTAGAAATTAGGTATTATTTTTAAGATACAAACTATGAAATTACTGTATGCATCACTTTCTTCAGCACTATTAGTTCCAGACATATCACTCTTTTCAATGTCCAGTTGTCCACTGCATCACTGCTGTCGTCTGAGTCACTGTCTATAAATATCAGATCATCCTCAGTTCCATCCATGGCATTGCTGATTCCACATTTCTTGAACCACCTCTTGCTTGACTCCATTCCATGAGTTTAGGACCCAGTTGCAGACCTCAGTAATGGTTGCTTTTTTCACTCTCCCTGTTGGTGTCAAGTTATTACCTGCTTTTTGCATCCATTTATTCCATTCTCCTTTCATCAGGGCTTTGAAGGGCTTGTTGATGGAAACATCTAGAGGCTGTGGCTGACCTGAGACATCTGGAAGCTGTGGCTGTGTTATTCCACCAGGAATAACTGCTAGCTGTGTTTGCAAATCCGCTGGAATCTTTTTTGTTAAATGCTCTCGGAACTGATCAAACATGAGCAGAGCTGAATTCAACAAATAGAAGTTGTAATCTTTCCACGTTTATAAGTGGGTCACGGAAAAATTCTCATCAGCCGCCACTGGGAATCGAATCCAGGGTCTTCCAGTTACGCGCTGGACATGCTTCCACTGCACCACAGCAGCTTCAAAATTCTACAGACTCACATACGACAAACTGCCAAACCATCTGGCAGGTTGCTTTCTTTGGAACCCCCGCACAAGGCTGGTGATTCACCAGTGATGAACAGTAGCAACTGAACATATAACTCGAAGGCGAATGAATAATAAATACACAGTTAATGTGGATTAGTAACATCAAATAGAAGTCATCGCTCTTTCCATGTTTATTAAATTCATTTTATAATTCTATTTGATGTTCCTAACCCACGTCAACTGCGTATTTATTATTCATTCGCCTTCTAGTTATTTGTTCAGTTGCTATTGTTCATCTTTGGTGAATCCCCAGCCTTGTGCGGGGCTCCAAAGAAAACAACCTGCCAGGTGGTTTGGCACTTTGTCGTATGCGGGTCTGTAGAATTTCGAGGTCGCTGTGGTGCAGTGGAAGCATGTCTGGCGCATAACTGGAAGACCCTGGGTTCGATTCCCGGCGGCGGCCGATGATAATTTTTCCGTGACTTACTTATAAACGTGCAAAGAGTGATGACTTCTATTTGATGTTCCTAATCCACGTCAACTGTGTATTTATTAGAGCTGGATTCTTCGAGAGCCCTCCAGGTCTTATGGACCAAACCTTTGCAAACCAAATAGCCATAATTTCTTCATTCATCAAGCCTCTCTCATGAACTTGGACAATAATTCCAGGTTGTACGGTCTCTTTAGGATACGTTTTCCTCTTAAAAATGAGCATAGGAGGCAACTTGGTACTGTCTGCTCAGCATGCAAGGACAGCAGTATAGTGTGTCTTTTCATGGCCACTTGTTTTGATTGCCACAGTTTTGACTCCTTTTTCATATCAGCAGTTCTGTTGGAAGGCACATCAAAATTGAGAGGCACCTCATCCATGTTTGTAATCTGACTCGGTTCAAAAACATAGTTTTTCTGAAGTTTTGTGGCAAAAGAGTGAAACTCTAGGGTTTTATCCTCATTAGCTGGTGGCATTTTCTGGGCTAACTTGGTTCGTGTTCATGTTCCTTCTCTGCTCATGAAGTTGAAGCACCATTTTGGTTTTCCTGTGAAATTAACAATGTTTATTTCCCTTACAGACCTTTTTGCCTCATATTGAATAAGCTTGGTTGACACACATATCCTGCTCTGCCACTGCTCCATAATCCAAGTTTTCAGCCTCTACTCCTAAGTTTGGCCATTTTGCTGGTTTTCCTCTTTTTGTTTGGCATCTTGAGGAGTTGTTCTTCCTGTTTTCTTCACTGTCTGATCATACACTGAGTAGGAAGAGGTCCAAACTGTCTCTGCCGCCCCAGTTGCACAGTGGTCTAAGCGATGGCCTCTGATCATTCGTCTGAAAGGGGTCCGTTTTCGAATCCCAGTGAAGCATGGATGTTGTGTTTGTCTTACGCCACTGGCTCTCTCCCTTCTCTGGAACCAGTGACTCTAAATTAGGGACGGGCGGTTGCTTATAGCCCATTGAGTTGCTCATGGTGATTGTTAAACCTTCAATCAATAAAAAAAAAAAAGAACCTGTCTCTCTGCAGCTTTATTTTCATTTTCCTTTGCGTACCTGATGACTTTCAACTTGAATTTTGCAGAATATGACAATCATTTTTTTATTTTCATGCATTTTTATGGGGCTAATGCTAATGCATTAATTTTGCATCTACACAAGCACGGTTCAGGGTGTACGGACTGATCCAGTGCAATGACGACAAATACTACCCTCACCAACAGAGTTGCAGAGGTACGGATGCTTTCAGAGTTCTGATTGGTTTGTTCAGAATCAGCCGTTAATGACATCAATCGAACGAATTACCAAAGGCTAGCGATTGCAGGAAGCTTAACAAAACTAGCTGTGACTCAGTAGATTTGTAAGTTGTAGTGGGGAGAAGGGATAAGTGGTGCATGGCAGTTTCGCCGCAGTAACCACAGGGTTCTCTCAACCGGTTACCCCGTGTGTATAAGACGATCCCCAATTTTTGGTCAAAAATTTTGGAAAAAAATATCATCTTTACTTATAAAGGAAAAATACAGTACTTACTATGTCCTCATTGAAATCTGTAATGTTCTAATAATTATTTGTTGTTTTATTAATTTTTAAAAAAATTATCTTATTCTGTTGTAATCATGGATCGTGGATTTGCAACAAATTTTCTGTTTCAATGATTGTATACACAGATACAGGGTAGGAGGGATGGCAAAAGATAAAATGACGGGAAACATTTGCTTTTTGGCGATTCAGTGGGAACTTTTTGTCGCAAAATTACCAACTTTATCACAATTTGGCGGAAATGTGAGCATCATCTTAAACACTGCCTGACTATCATACACTGTGATAGACAGCAGGGTTGTATAAAAATAAAATGTATCTGTGTACACTAGAGATAAGTTCAGGCTCAGTTTTAGGAGCCTGGGTCCAAAGGCCTAGAGCCCGGGCCCGACCCGCTTTCTTTGATTACATGTGTTTGCTGAGCCCGGGCCCGGATTCTTGGAAAATTTTGCTTATCAAGGCTTGCATTTATGCATTATATACTGGCCAAATATATGGCCCAAGCAAGGATTAGTTTAAAAATCATTAGTTTAAAAAGTTTAGTTCAGTTAATCCACTTCACAATATTAATATGTTTTTAGAAACACTACGCATAAAGCCAAATGTTCTAAAATGGGGATTTGAAAATAAATAAATAATCAACGTGCCCTTCGACCGTATCAGGGGAATCATTAATTTTGGTAAAAGCTGAAGAAAAGAAAATCGTTTAGAAACAAAAAATTGCATTCGTTATTTCTTTTTGATTTCTAAATCTACTTTTATTTTGAATAAATTGCATTATAAAACGTACAACGCCGTACAGACAGTTGCAAGTGTTTGAAATTTTGACTCTAGAAAATTAATCTTTGCAATGTAATTAACATATGTGCTAATTGGTGAAGGTAGTTTAGAGTGATGTAGTAGAATATAAAAAAAGCTTGTAGGGAAATTTCCAAAATTAAAAAAAAAAAGAACGTTAAAAGCATTCCAGACCAGATTATTCTGTATTTTGTAACATTAACAAAGCTTTGCGCTTAATAGTATACTAATCACAATATTATCATATGTGTGTGCAGTTTCCAGATCAAGTTCATCATGAAAAAAGAGAGAGAGAGAGAATTTCATCTAATGCCTCACAGGGGTGCAGAATTTGTCCGAACTCGCGAACGAGGTTCGGGGGAAATTAAGGCAGCTCTGGGGAAGTTTTTGCCCGCAGGTAAAATAATAATAGTAGCAATAATAATAAAACAAAAAATTGACTTATTAACAATGAGTATAACGCAAAAGATAAGAGTAATTTACTGCACAGTAATCATGTAATCATTTTGAAAAATGTCATGTCGTTATAAGTACAAGAGGTTATGAGCACAGTGACATACTGCAGACTGCCGCTGGCATGTGATTCACCGAGCCCAAACGACTTTACTAATTCTAAGGCGTAGACAGCGTGGCATGAGTAATAAGTACGGCGCAACCACTAGTCATGCTAATAAAAATTTTCTGAAACTAATAGCAGCTTATGTGTTATAGGCGCCGATCTGAAAAATTATTAGGGGTTCCGCACATTTTAAAGCGAATGACCCATGCATTTTTCAAAGGATTTAAGTCTAATTTAAATTTCATTCAGTAAAATTATCTGTCACAATTATACGCCTGAAATGCTAGAATGAAATAAATTATAGTTAATTGCAGAATTTTTTTAGCTGTTTATTTTTCAGCCTCTCTGCCCCACCACTGTTTTCACCTAGACCCAAAAATGTTTCAGACATTTTGAATCTAAAATAAATATTAGGTTTGATTTTTTTTTCAAATTTTTAAGTAATAGGCTTTAAGGATTAGTTCTTAATCATCAACATATAGATCTAATACTCGCTTAAACTTTTATGAAAGTCCGCTACAGTTTTGGGGGAAATTTCGGACTAAAAAAATTGCGTTCTGGGGAAATATTGGGCCCTGAAAATTCTCTGCACCCCTGATGCCTCAGAGCTTCAACTTGATCTTCTTTTCTCTAAAACTCTACCTGCTGCACTAAAAACCAACGTCACCCCAAAAATTGAGGAAATTTAAAAAAATAAATAACAATACTTCTAACTGTACAATTTCGGAAATCAATAAATCATTTTAAAGATAAGATTCTTGATTTTTAATAAAATACAAAAAAATGGGAATGTGATTTTTTCCCAGTTTTTCGATACCAGACCTCCTTAAACTAATCCTTGCTTGTGCCATAGCTTTGGACAATGCGTAATGCAAGTCTTGCTAAGCAAAATTTGTCTTGCAATGGCAGCTAGCTTAGGAAATTGAAAATCCTTCCACCATGGTAACAAATCCACAATGAAATTCAGCATGTGTAATTCAACCGGGCTTGGAATTACATGTGTTGATTTAATTACAGTAATGAAATTCAGCATGTGTAATTCAACCGGGCTTGGAATTACATGTGTTGAATTAATTACAGTAATGAAATTCAAGACGTGTAATTCTGAGCCCGGGCCAGGGCCCGGGTTTTTCGGTAGTTAATAAATTCTGAGCCTGTACGAGCCCAGGCTGAGCCCGAGCTCATCTCTAGTGTACACAACCACTGAAACCAAAAACTTGCTGCAAACCTACAAAGAGCAAACCATAATAAAAAATAAGAGAAAGAGAAATTAAAACAATAAATAATTATTAGGACATTACAGATCAGAACTCAATTTCGACTAGTAATTAAGTAGCAAATTGCTAGCAAGCAAATGCGTGTTGCTAGTGATAAAAAGTAGTTCTAGCAAAAGTTGCTAGTGGAAAATTTTTGAATGTTTCAGTGTGAACTATAAAGTGCCACTACATTGCCCATGTGGAATATTTTAGACACATGCAGAAAGGAACAACTACTTTCTGGAAAACGAATGTTTCTTGAAAAGTACAAACATTATAAAAACATTTTGGCACTAGCAGAAAAATCCAGTATATTTCCTTAATCTACTTCTGCATGTGAGGTTGGGTTAAGTTTCATGAAGAGAATCCAGGGTGATTGGAGGGGCAGTTTAAACTTACAAACATTATAAAAACATTTTGGCACTAGTAGAAATATCCAGTATATTTCCCTTATCTACTTCTGCATGTGAGGTTGGGTTCAGTTTCATGAAGAGAATCCAGGGTGATTGGAGGGGCAGTTTAAACTTACAAACATTATAAAAACATTTTGGCACTAGTAGAAATATCCAGTATATTTCCCTTATCTACTTCTGCATGTGAGGTTGGGTTCAGTTTCATGAAGAGAATCCAGGGTGATTGGAGGGGTAGTTTAAACTTACAAACATTATAAAAACATTTTGGCACTAGTAGAAATATCCAGTATATTTCCCTTATCTACTTCTGCATGTGAGGTTGGGTTCAGTTTCATGAAGAGAATCCAGGGTGATTGGAGGGGCAGTTTAAACTTACAAACATTATAAAAACATTTTGGCACTAGTAGAAATATCCAGTAAATTTCCCTTATCTACTTCTGCATGTGAGGTTGGGTTCAGTTTGATGAAGGGAATCCAGGGTGATTGGAGGGGAAGTTTAAACTTACAAACATTATAAAAACATTTTGGCACTAGTAGAAATATCCAGTATATTTCCCTTATTTACTTCTGCATGTGAGGTTGGGTTCAGTTTCATGAAGAGAATCCAGGGTGATTGGAGGGGCAGTTTAAACTTACAAACATTATAAAAACATTTTGGCACTAGTAGAAATATCCAGTATATTTCCCTTATCTACTTCTGCATGTGAGGTTGGGTTCAGTTTCATGAAGAGAATCCAGGGTGATTGGAGGGGCAGTTTAAACTTACAAACATTATAAAAACATTTTGGCACTAGTAGAAATATCCAGTATATTTCCCTTATCTACTTCTGCATGTGAGGTTGGGTTCAGTTTCATGAAGAGAATCCAGGGTGATTGGAGGGGCAGTTTAAACTTACAAACATTATAAAAACATTTTGGCACTAGTAGAAATATCCAGTATATTTCCCTTATCTACTTCTGCATGTGAGGTTGGGTTCAGTTTCATGAAGAGAATCCAGGGTGATTGGAGGGGCAGTTTAAACTTACAAACATTATAAAAACATTTTGGCACTAGTAGAAATATCCAGTATATTTCCCTTATCTACTTCTGCATGTGAGGTTGGGTTCAGTTTCATGAAGAGAATCCAGGGTGATTGGAGGGGAAGTTTAAACTTACAAACCTTGAATGCTCTCATGAGTATTGAGGTGGAAGGTCCATCCGAAGACAAGTTTGTCCCCAGGCCTGCTGTTTTAAAGTGGTATGATGAAAAGACCCAAAACCCGGTCGTAAACCATACGGAAAATAACTTAAGATTTTGAATAGTGTTCTTGAATTTTGTGAATAAAGTTAAATAAAAAAAAAGTTTTTTAAATATTTGCATTCGAATTAAATTGTTAGAATTAATCTGTCAGGTACGAAAAGGTGAGTTATATCTAAATATTTGTAATTTTTTCAGCATTACAGTGTGACAGTTACAGGGTGAAATCAAAATTTGTCATGATTGACTAATGGAGGGGGACATGTTAAAGTTTCTTTTGTATAATGTTAATAAGCTTTTGCTAGTACATAATGCAATTTGCTAGTAAAAAATAAGGCCACTAGCGAGTGTTGCTACGGCTGGAAAAAAAAAATGAAATCAAGCCCTGTTACAGGTATTTCAATGAGGAAAAAATAAGTACATTGCAACTGAATGTGAAGCAACATATGTGAATGTACCTTTATGGTAAATTATTAACATACACTCATCGTCAAAAAAATAGTTGCCCAGAAGGACATGTCGGATTGCAATGCTATTCAGGAGGAAAGTAAAGGTTACCAGGAACAATAAATGATTAAACATTGAGAATGATATGGACAATAATTATTGAGCTACATGCCAATAAGTAGTGTCTCTCAGTATGGCGTTGGACCTTTGACAATGGGCCGCCATGTTTGCTCACACAGCACGTCAGAGGTCTCGGCATAGGATTGTATAGGTTCCTAATGGTGTTCTGCGATAAGCTATCCCATGCAGCTTGAATCTTCTCACACAGTTCCTGCAGATTGTGCGGTAGGGGTGGAATGTGGATAGTGCGTCCAATAGCATCCCACACATTTTCAATGGGCGATAGGTCTGGCAATACGACTTGCCATGGCAGAGTGTCAGTGCTTTTAAGGCAAGCTCTTGAGACAACAGCAGTATATGGGTGAGCATTGTCCTGTTAGAAAATCGCACCAGAGTGAGCGTTCAGAATAGGTAGGGCCACTGGTTGCAGGACCTCATTAACATAACATTGGACTATCAAAGTGCCAGTAATGAACACCAAAGGTGATCTGGCATAGTAGGCAATTGCACCCCACACCATGACACCAGGCCTTCTGGATGCATGACACTCAACAACAAACCGTTCATCTTGGCACTGACCACGGTGCCTCTACACATGGATTTGTTGATCGTCTCCTCCAAGACAGAAGTGGGACTCGTCACTGAAGATCACCCGCTGCCATTCTGATTGACTCCATGACAGTCTGGCACGACACTTTTGCAGTCTTTGACGATGATGCAATGGTGTTAAGGGCAGTCGTCGTAACGGTCTGCATGCATGTAATCCTGCGTCGTGCAGCCATCTGTCAATGGTGCTGGCACTAATCGTACGATGCACGGAGGGTACCACTGCTCACTGAATATTAGCAGTTGTGGCTGTTGGATCACTGCATGCATGTCAGACAACCCGTTGGTCCTCTCTCTTTGTGGTTCGTCTAGGTCTCTCAGATCCTTCCTGCATCTGCTGCATGCCTTGTTCTATCCACTGCTTCCAACAGTGTGCTATGGTGTTATCTGCACAAAGGGTATTGTGCGTAATATGGTGATAAGGCCATCCTGGTTCGTGGAGCTTGACGATGTGGCCCCTCTCGAACTCCTCCAACTGCTTCCAAACTTTTCTTCGAGGCATACTTAACTTGCAAAGAATGCAACCAATACAACATTACGATTTATCTTAGGACATGATGAAGTCACCAAGGCTGAAATTGTGATATGGTAACAGTTATTTTGGACCTGTTTATTTCCCCAAACATTGTCGTGGTCATGACATGGGTGTGACATGATAACAGTGATCTTGGACATGTTTATCCCCTGAGCATTGTCTTGATCGTGACATGGCTGTAACAACAGTGATTTGGGACCTGTTTATCCCCCAAACATTGTCCTCTTGATTGTTACATAGCTAAACATGGTAACAGTGACTTTGGACTTGTATATCTCCCAAGCATTGTTCTGATCATGACATGGCCAAACATGGCAGTGACACTGTAACAGTGATTTGGTGACCTGCTTATTCTCCAAAGCATTTTCCTGATTGTGACATGACTAAACATGACTGCAACATAGTAACAATGATTTAGACCTGTTTATTCCCCCAAACATTCTCCTGATCATTGCATAGTAACTGTGATTTTGGACCTGTTTATCCCCCAAGCATTGTCTTGATCATTGCATGGTAACTGTTGTTTTGAACCTGTTTACTCCCCAAAGCATTTTCCTAATCATGACATGGCTATACCTGGTTGAGATATTCTAACAGTGATTTTGGACCTGTTTCATTCTCCCAAGCATTGTCCTGAATGTGACATGGCTGTGACATGATGACAGTGATTTTGGACCTGTTTAAGTAGTCAGTTCTCTTTACAGGAAGGTGGGTGCATGTGTGTGTGAGGGGGGGTAGCACATATACACAGTTGGCGGTAGAGTTCTGTCCTCGGCAATATCTGTCCCGAGCTCACACACGGTAGCCATCCCAACAACAGGTCTGTTTTCTTTGGAGTATTTTTCCAACAGCTGCACTGTTTTTCCAGAGTTTAACGCTCTTTTAGTTTGTCATAAATCTCTGTCTGGCATATTCTTTCTTTCTCACCCATGGTGGAGGTGTAACAGAAAAAGTGTATTGCCCCTTAACTGGTTTTTTGTGTATTTTCCCCTTTAGTTTAATGTGCCAGCCTATTTACTCTCTCGTCGACATGTCACTCATCCTGGCCACCCAAATCGAAAGGAATGTGTCCCCTTAAGAAGGCCTTTCTGCCTATATGACCTCAGGAAGCATTTAGCTACAATTTTTGCACCCACAAATCTTCAACGATATCAACTGATATGGTATTCTTGATATGATGAGATAAAAACATATTAAAACATTTGTTAAGTTCCATATTATCATAATGGCTTTAACCGCTTAACAGTTAAAACCTTTTCCATATTATTTTCTTTGGCGACCAATGCACTTCTCAACTGTTAAATATGAAAAATATTTACAAGAACTTAAACATGAAATTGCAACGTACCTGTACTTTGCAATTTCATGTTTAAGTTGTAATATTTTATATTACATACCCAGGAATCGAAAAATGCGGTCGCCGACGGCGACCAAAAACATTGTTCGGGCTACACGGAAAACATCACTGAAAAACATGTACCATAAATTGCGTCGTATAATCCGTGAACAAATGCCGATTTAAAAAAAAAAAAGAAAAAAACGCTTTGTAATTGTGCAGGAAAGGGGGTATAATTGGAAAAGGAACTCTCTCGGAAAAATTTTCCCAGTCCAGGAGTTTCTACGATGCAAAGAGCAGGGGAAAGGGGTGCCATAATGAAAGACCGGGAAAGTTGTTGGGAGTGATGGCGGGAGTTATTTTGCCTTTGTGTTGTTGGGAAGGATAAAACACTGACTCTCTTTGTCAATCGGCCAGTAAAAATGTACGCACAGCGCTTGCTGCACGAACCTGCACATGCATGCCTCATTTCAAAGTTCCATGTTCTTGATCTCGTGTGCGCTGTGCCTTGTATTTTAGTTCGTCCTTTGCCATTTTGACCAAAGTCTTTGCTGCTGATATTTTCCTTCGTTGATATTTCTGAAGTCTTCGAAAAGGAAACGTTTGAGTTACACTGCCGAATTTAAACTTGAAGTGGGGGCACAGTTGAGGATATGATCGTGTTACTACACGACAGTTTTCAAAAGGTCAGAAAGCTAGCGTGCAGTGACACACGAAAAGTTGCGGTCTAAAATGTAAACAAACCCATCGGTAAACTCTGTGGGATAATTCACGGAAGTCCAGCCCTATCTTTTTTTTTTTTTTTTACCTGTGTGTAAGCCGACTCCCCTACTTTAAAAGCAGGATTTCTTCCAAAAACTTTCGACTTACACGCGAGTATATATGGTATCTATGAATTGTTCTGTATCAGCGTTCCATCATAGGCAATGTGTAATGCTATTAGAACTGCTGCATCGGCATGATTAAATTTTGTGCTTTATAGATGCCACGCCACTAAGCTTCTTTTGTGTCCCAAGATAAAATCGTATTAAAAAAGTTTCCTTTAAAAATGAGTTTCTTTATTTAATAAGATCGTTATTTTTCAATTTCTTTGTACTCTGGAGTCTTTATGTGACCGAGTTTTCTGTCGAAAATTCCACTTCTGGAGCATTATTTGTGATGTGCTGATTATGCAGTGATTTTTTTTTTTTCTGAGTGTCACAATCTGCGAATTATATGCAGCGCAGATTATACTAAGGTTAAAAAAAAATAAAGTGTGTGAATTCCAGGGCCTGGGGTCAAAAGGCAAAAATTATGGTAATTCAAGAATTTGCGGGCCCGAGACAAAATAAAAATGAGTGAGAACCATTTTTTTAATACTTTCCAACCATAGGAGCTTATATGCTCCAGCTTTGTCCATTTGTCTGTCTGTCTGCACGATAACTCGTGTAAAAATGGTTTGATTTCGATGAAATTTTAGCATGTGGTTGGGGGACAACCTGGGGACGAACCCTATTGAAAATGGGATCAAAGGTCAAGACATTGGAGTAGGATCCATTCCATCGCCTCTATGCTTCATAATTTACGTAAAAATGCTTCAATGGTGACAAAATTTTATCATGTTCTGGAGGTACACTGAACCAGTTCTGTTGAATATCATCAAAATGGGGTAAAAGGTCTGGGCACAGGAGCGAGATTTATTCCACTGCCATTATCCTCATAACTTGAGTGATGATTTCTGGTATGTTGGAAAGCGTATTATAATCAATGCATTGTATGATTTTACTAACTTGTTTTTTTTTTTTTGCCAGGGAGAGATAAGCTGAGGGTAGAATTTTTTTTTGGACAGAAGTGTACATGACTTTGATATCATACCCCCCCTCTCCCCCACGGCTCCAGTATCTGGCCACCAGACTTCAGAATATTTTTCTACATTGCAATTTTGATTTCAACCAATGCACTTCTGAACTGTTAAATATAAAAAATATTTACAAGAACTTAAAAACATGAAATTTCATGTTTAAGTTCTTGTAAATGTTTTTGATATTTAACAGTTGAGAAGTGCATTGATCACCAAAGAAAATAACATGGAAAAAGTTTCAACTGTTAAGCCAACTAACTGCTTCTTTCAACTGTTAAGCCATTATTACAAAATGGAACTTAATAAATGTCGTGATATGAACTCAGATTTATTACTGCACTTGCTTCTTAAATTTTTTGAACTTAAAGCGATTTATATGATTTCCACAATGTACAAACTTATGCAGAATGAAAATGCATTTTGTAAAGTTTTCCACATTAAAATATGACTTTCTTACAGGGTCCTATTTATTATCGAGTATGGATGTGCCGTAGAGTAGCTTGTGTTGTTGCAGTATCTGTGTTAGTGTGGTTTGCTTCAAGGTACAAAGATTACAATGCATTGAATAACAAGTTGCTCTTGGAAATAAAGAAACAGAACTGGGAAATGCAAGACTTCATCAGAAGCATAAGTTAGTGATTTCTTTATTTTTTGTTTTTTTTTCATCTGTTTTTAATGCAGGCATTTTCTTAATAGTATTTTGCTTGTGACTTCTTTATTCTTTCTTTCCTACGTTAAATTGTGTGTCATGCAGGGTTGGGTTTCTGCCGTGCCGGTGGCAGAAAGTGGATATAACCGGTTTAAACCAGCAGAAAATGGCAACAACTGGCAGAAACTAAAAAAAGAACTTAAACCATTTTTGTATCAATTAGTACATGAAATTTACAGTAAATCAGAGATGACAGATATTTTTTTATTACAATAATTTAGTATTATAGTAATTTGTAATAATTAATCATTTCCATAATTAAAATATATTACATGTATTTTTTTTACATGCTTGATCCTTGGCTATAATATAAGAAGCAACATGACTGGCAGACTGGCTGTAAGGAAGAACCTTATTGGCTTATGACTCTGTCTCAAGTGCACCAACCAGATAAGCTGTATTAAAGTCGATGAACCACAAGTTTTTGAACCACAAATCACAGCTTGTCTTACATATTTCAGAAGTGGTTCCATGTTTAAGCAAGGAAAGCCATTTTGTCAAAAAGAAAGTTTGAATGTAGTTTGTTTTGTTGACTTCTGTTTATGTTATTATGTCTACTTCTAGAGGTGGTAGGCCAGTAGACCCAATTTGGGGTTTTTATGTGCAGAAAAAAGTAAAAATAAGCTAATATGTAGTTGAATGTATCAACTGCAAGAAAGTTGTTAGTGCTAAACCTTACAGAATGAAGGAGCACCAGAAAAGTGCTGTGGTAACAGCATTAGTAAGGAGCAGGCAGGCTGATCTGTTGGCATGGAACTTATGGAAGTGGAAGTACCTAGTGGTTCAGAAGAGAATTCAGCTCCAGCTGAATTCTCTTCTGAACCACTAGGTACTTCCACTTCCATAAGTTCCTCCTCCTTGTCTTGATTTCCGAAATCAAGACAAGGAGGAGAAAAACCCCTGAAGAAAACAGACCTTCAACAAGTCAGGCCAGTATGAAAAATTTGGTCATTAAAACAAGTTCAAAGGACAAAGAGACTTTTGATCTAGCAATCGCAAATTTTTTTTACAGTTGCAATATTCCATTCTTGGCTAGTGAGCATCCATCCTTTACAAGAATGATCAGTTTATTAAGCCAAATTACACACCTCCAAAAAGGAAACAACTGGCTGTAGACCTGCTAGATAAAGTACATAATGAATTGCAGTCAGAAGTTGAAAAGAAAGTTAGTGGTAAAATAGTTACATTGATTCAAGATGGTTGGAGTAACATCCACAATGAACGGGTTATTGCTAATTTTATTCATACTGGTACTGAATGTATTTTCTTTAATTCTATAAATACAGGGTCCAAGAAAAAAACAACAGCAGCAAGTTGCTGTGCTGATTTAGCCAAGGCAGCAATAAGAGAAGTAGAAAAAGGAAATTCAATTGTAAAGTGAAAGCTCTTGTAACAGATAATGAAAATAAAATGGAATCAATGAGAAAGATGATTAATGAAGAGAACCCATCAGTTACAACTTATGGGTGTTCAGCTCACTATCTTAACCTTCTTGGACAAGATAGTACACCAGAGTCTGTTTTGAAGCATGTGCTATCTGTTCAGAAATATTTCAGAACTCATTACATACAAGGTGCTTGGCTTAAAGAATATCCGAATGCTGTGAAGCCACAATTACCCGGCAATACAAGGTGGAACAGTCAGGTAGAAACGTCCAGAGCTTGTTCATCGTAAAGGTGTTGTGTTCCATCACGACAACGCGAGACCACAAACAAGTTTGATCACCCGCCAAAAATTATTGGAGCTTGGGTGGGATGTGTTGCCACACCCAGCATACTCGCCTGACCTTGTGCCGTCAGACTTCTACTTGTTTCGCTCTCTTCAACAGTCCTGGCGTGGTATAACATTCAATTCAGATGAGGCTGTAAATCAGCACCTTGCACGGTTTTTCGCCACGAAAGACAGGTCCTTCTATGAACGAGGCATTCTGCAGCTCACTGAAAGATGGCAAAAGGTTATCAAACAAAATGGGCATTATATCATTGATTGATATTTGTTCTTTCTATCAATAAATGACTTTTGCAAAACATGGCTAAAATACGTCATGACTTTTCCGACAATTCAATAATTTTCTTTGTATTTTTACCTCATCTCTGTTCATCATACATAGCACATTTTAACACATTAATTTTATTTGACAAAGAGAACCAGATATCTCACTGTTAATTCAACAAAGCCCCTTTCATGTTTATCTTGTACCCATTGTCTTCACAGGTTAACTCAAAAGACTTTGCCGTTAATAGCATAAACTTCTAATGACTGGCAATTTAAAAACTTAAAAAAATTATGAGCGATAGTTTCACGAACTTTCAGAATGTAAGTCAAGTCAAATACATTATTGTAGGTAGGGCACACTTTGGGCCCTTGTTGCAGCAAATAATGCTTCGAGAAATTTGGAAAAGTCACGTGATTTAAAGATTTTTTCTTTTTTTAAAGTAGCACGATTTATAGTGTAATTTTCTGCTACAAGTTACTTTATTTTGTAGCATGCTACTGCTACAACTACATTTTTCTATTTGTAGCGATGCTACTCGCCACTAAAATGTAGCATGTTGTTTCCAATCACTGCTTTTTTGTCACAGATACCGTTTTAACTTCACAGCTGTTACAGTGCTCCTAATGGCAGATGAGTTAGACGAAACACACCAGCTTAGAAAATATGTTAAACAAGATCACCTGTAAAAAGGAGAAAGATGTAAGTCTTATCATTAAAAAATTAAGGCATACTATAATCAGGGTAATCATTTATTAGCATCCTGTATATACATAAGTTACTCATGACTAATAATTTAGTTATAATTAATTTCAGAAGGTGTTCCTCATAGAAAATCTCCAGAGAGAAATGCTGAAGTTATGTCTCCAAAAGAATGCATAGAGAGTCCCAGGGAAACATTCCTTGATATTGCTTCTCACATGATCCATCTTAAAAGTAAGACAACATATTTTAACTTTTTATTTATGATGATAAAGGTGGTGGCTATTTGATATAGAGAGCTTTCAAATTTGTGTGCGTGAGTTTTTATGATATGTCCAGAAAAAAGCTAAAAATTATTCTGATCGCCAATAACAGTTTCACGAGCAGTGGTCTCGGTAAGTTTTTGGACAGAGATTAAAAATACTTCCCACATGGTTTTCAAGAAGTATTTTGTGATTTCTAGAAGTAGCACAGTAGTAATGTTCTTTTTTAAAGGCCACGTCTAAGCAATAAAAATCGGAATACTTCCTGTCTCCCTGTTTGCTACTCTCCCATCCCATGGGCTTTATTTTGAATAGAACCTGTTTAGTTTATGATTGTCAGGATGTAACTCATGGGCTTGTACACAAAACAGAGGCAAGAAAGATGTCTTCAGTTCCTGTGAACGAAAGTGGTGACCCCCCCCGGAGTAGTGAGATTAAAGACACCAAGAAAATGCGGTGTCAATAAAACAGATACTGTTTAAGAAGAAGGTTAGTGTAGAACACGCTAAGTTACGTATATAAAAAGTTCCATGCAAATATATTTCAGCCATTACTATGGCCTTCATCAGTGCGACTACGATTGGTTTACATTGCCAGATTGGAAAGGTAAGTTTTGTAATGGTACCTCCAGGTGACGTAATACAATGAGGGATTTCCAGATGTAAGGAACGGAAACGGGGAGCTCAGAGTTGCAATTTTTAGAAAATGAAATTTCCAAACTTTCTCTAAACCTCAGAGCATACCGATTTTGGAAGGGAGCCAACTTTTTAGTGTCGGATTAAAGTGGAATAGCCGAAGTGTCAGCCATGGTAAGAAGAGATAAGGCAAATGAAGGTTTTTCAAATTTCACATCAGATTAGTGTTCCTGAAGTCTTGAGAGAATTTTCCGGAATGAACTTCCTATGTACGCGGTTAATCCAACGTTAGTCTTGATCGGAATTTTATACACTCCAGGCGAAGAAAACGGAGGTCTTGGGTCTCTGTCATTACGGAATATAACAGAAATTGAAGGGGAAGAACGAATGGCAAGTCTATATCCTTCTCTTTTGAAGATATTGATGAGTTTGTTGGCAGAAGGTTCGTGGAAAGGGACTGAGTCAGCAAACGTTAGTTCCTTTTTGGGTGAAACAGGTTAAAGAGCAATATACGTAACTTAGCGTGTTCTACACTACCTTCTTCCTAATTAGTTTGTTAGTTACGTGCATTGCCTACTACTAATTTATAACAGATACCGTAATGTCCAGCAATCTTCGTTTGATGAAGACAAGGTTGAGAGCTCATTTAACTGTAAGGGAGAAAATGATCAAAGCAAATCTATCTGATCGTCCACTTGCGATATTTTAAGATGTTTTAGTGTGAGAGGAAAATATACATATACAGTCAACTCTAGATATAGTGAACTCTGTTGTAGTGAACATTCGGTTATAGTGAACCAAAATCATTGGTTCCGACCCGCAACATTGGAAAATGCACATTATAATTTTTGTTTACAGTGAACTCTCAACTTTGGTTATAGTGAACCTAAAAAATAAAATTTCAAAGAAAAGAATGTATTTGTAACATGAAATTGTAACTCATTTCAAAACAGACCTTGCAAAAACTAGAAAAATGTGTTGAGAACAACTGGGAAATTTGAAAAAACAAACTAATTGGGAAATTTAAGAACCCAAGGTGTTTTAAAAATGTCAGATGACTCCCGGTTAACTATCAGTTCAATAATAATGCCTGGATGACATCATCCGTTTTTCAAGACGAACTTCAACGGAGTGATCGAGATCTTAGAGTGAAAGAAAAATTCTGCTTCTGGTAGACAACTTCCCAGCTCATCCTCATGTTGAAAACCACAGCAACATCAAGCTGGTGTTCCTGCCTGCCAACACCATGCCAGTCCTCCAGCCCATGAATCGAGGTGTGATTCACAGCTTTAAAACCTATTACAGAAGGGAAGTAACGCTTCATTTAATCCAAGCAGAACACATCAATAAATGTTCTGAATGCTGTACGTTCTGGAAACAAAGCATGGAGGAGTGTGTCAGCGGTCACAATACAGAGCTGTTTCCGGAGGTCTGGTTTGGCAACTGGAGGTGTGGTATTCAAAGAAGAGGATGATGTGCTTCTTAAAGACCTACTTCAGCATATTGGTGCGAATTCCACTGAAGCTGAAGATTTTATCGATGCTGACTGTAAAGTTATAACGAATGAAATCCCGTAAGATGAAGCTATTGTCGAGCCCGTGAAAGGTGGTTCCAGCACGGAAAAAAAACGAGGCTGAAGTTGATGAGGACGGGGTGTGTTTCAACAATGAAAGAGGCATTAGAGTGTGTCAGGACTGTGCTAAGTTTCGTATTTACATAGAATGTATGAAAAATGTGGAATTGAGTGTAGCAAAAGTGCAGACTCTAGAAAAGGACATAGAGAAAATTGTTATTAAAACTGTTTGCAGCAAGCAGAGGCACATAACAAACTGTTCTCAGGCTAATTAATGTAATGTAAAATTTATTTTGTTTACTTAATTTAACGAATATACACTATGTACATAAAAGTTATTTTTTAGATACATATGTACATATTTTATTTTCTTGCTCACTATTCCAATCAATTCAGGTTAAGGGAAGACACTTCAGTTTTAGTGAACCTCTGACATAGTGAACGAAATATGCGAGTCCGCATAGGTTCGTTATAAGCGGAGTTGACTGTATATTTTTTAGTCTGCAATTTTTCTTCTCGTTCGCAAATATCATGCTTACTCATACTTTGAGGTTTCCCCGAAACATCAAAGTACAGTAAAAAACATTTAACTTGTAAATAACAGGAATCTACTGCTTCTCCCCTCCCACGCTCTTTTTTTTTTTTTTTTTTGATGAGAGAACAGCTATTACTTTTTCAACAATGCTGTCCACAAACCTTTGGAACTCTCCAAAAAAGTGTTGACCCCCCCCCCCCATTTTGTTTGGGGTTGCACTTACACTTTACTCTACAGCCCCTTTGCAGCTCTGTCGTTTTCCAGGCATGGCAGCAGAGCTCAAGATCAATGGAATTTCTCATCCGAAGTTGTGACATAGACAGGGGTTCGACAAATATGTTCTAGATCTGGGAGCCAGCTCCAAAATTTAGGTGCCAGGTGAAACAAAGTCAATAACGCATAAACAAAAACATGTTTGGTTATGACACTGGAATGAAAAGTGGCAAACCATAATATTTGTTGTCGATTTTTTTTTCTTTTTTTTGGGCAAAATTCCTGGAAAATGGCCACTAGCGCTGTTTAATCCCCTACATATGTACACACACACACACCTGGCGATATTCGAATGATGTAAAATATCAATTGGAGTGTAGGTCCTTAGAAAGTCCTTATTTTTTTTTCCACAGAAAAGGGTATGAACCCTGTTTCAGTAGATGATCTCAGATTTTGATTTTATTAAAATACTATTTGCAGATGTCATATTTTGTACATATTAATTCAAAGTACCATATTTTTCTTTTCTTTGTATAATCTGTAGACTATAAAAATTTCCTCAGTGAGATCTGCAAGGGCATACAATCCAAAGGCTGTGAAAAAAAATATTCCCACGTATAATCCGCAGCTGCATAAGATCCGTTGATTGTAAAATTCTGAAAAAAACAAACGATTTTTTCCTTCACTTAATCCTGGGCAGAATGTTTCAGACCATGACATTTAAAAAAAAAAAAAAAAAAAGTCGATACCTGCCAACATTGGCAATAGCTTTGTTACTAATAACTAGTATTACGTGGCATACATAAACTACACTGACGGAAAAAAAAAATCCCAACACCAAGAAGGGGTTGTGTTAGATAAACGACAGTTGGTAGGTGGTGATAGTACATCTGTAAGATGACGTCATGCAAATTTCGCGCTCGGCGCATACGTGTGGCGCTAATAGCGCCCCTCAGAACATGCAAAGCAGGTTTGCTGTAAATACGCGCTGTAACATTCGTGAGCGTTAGTTATCATTGAGATTCGACGTAGGGTGTTGATATTAGTCAAGAATGCTTTTAAGAAGACGAAGAAGCCATTATCAACAGCTCACGGAGTTTGAACGAGGTCGTGTAATAGGGCTACGAGAAGGTGGATTTTCTTTCCGCAATATTGCAGAACGACTTGGCAGGAATGTAGCCACTGTGCATGATTGTTGGCAGCGGTGGTCAAGGGAAGGTACTGCCTCAAGAAGACTGGGTTCCAGCCTGCCACGTGGCACTACTGAGAGGGAAGACCGCCGTGTACAACGTATGGCCGTGGCGCATCCTATCGCGTCTGCGGCAGCAATTTGAGCTGCAGTTGCCACCACCGTGACACAACGAACTGTTACAAATCGGTTACTTGAAAGGACAGCTCCAAGCCAGACGCCCTGTAGCGTGCATTCCACTTACTCCAAACCACTGCCGTTTGCGACGTCAGTGTTGTCAAGCTAGAGCTCGTTGGAGGATGGAGTGGAGATCTGTTGTGTTTTCTGATGAAAGCCGGTTCTGCCTGGGTGCCAGTGATGGCCGTGTGTTGGTTAGAAGGAGGCCAGGTGAGCGCCTGCAACCAACCTGTCTGCGGCCGAGACACACTGGACCTACACCTGGAGTTATGGTCTGGGGAGCAATTTCCTATGACAGCAGGAGCACTCTCGTGGTTATCCCACGCACCCTGACGGCACAGTTGTACGTCGGTCTAGTGATTCAACCTGTTGTGCTGCCATTCATGAACAGCATTCCAGGGGTGTTTTCCAACAGGATAACGCTCGCCCGCATACAGCTGTTGTAACCCAACATGCTCTATAGAGTGTCGACATGTTGCCGTGGCCTGCTAGATCACCAGATCTTTCTCCAATCGAGCACGTATGGGACATCATTGGACGACAACTCCAGCGTCACCCCCAACCAGCATTAACCGTCCCTGTATTGACCGACCAAGTGCAACAGGCATGGAACTCCATCCCACAAACTGACATCCAGCACCTGTACAACACAATGCATGAACGTTTGCATGCTTGCATTCAACATTCTGGTGGTTACACCGGTTATTAATGTACCAGCATTTCACATTTAAAATGGCTCTTCTCGCACTTACATTAAGCTGTGATCTTGAAACCTTAATCGATTAAATATGTTACCTATACAAATGTGTTGCCGCCATTTCATTCCTCTACAACTATTTTTTCGTGGTGTTGGGATTTTTTTTTCCGTCAGTGTATTTTATGAAATGATCCATCTCTTTGTAAAAAACAAATATGCACCCCAACAAAACGCTACAACAAACAAGGACTCTAATGAAACAAACTTAACATGTACGAAATATAAAGTTGATTCCCTGGCGAGGGCATGATTGCGAGATTTAAGTTCGAAACTTCCACCAGTAAAAAGCAGTAAGATGCATTCAGGATTCCACAATGCTTGTGTATATGGGTACATTAAGTTTCATTTTTCAACTCTAAACATTTCAAGTAAAATGTTTTGTTTTAAGCATTTCTACCATTGCAATGTGTTTATACCTAAGTCAGTCATGGATAAAGAGACACTGAAATGTAACATCATGAACAGTTGTAGTCTCTAGGATAACATCCCTGTGTCAGTGTTAGGATTGTAATTGAATTGGGTAGCATTTATAACTAAAACCTACCCATTGAATTGGGTAGGTTTTAGTTATGGTAGTTGTCCCACTGGGTTATTCTAAGGTAAGAGGATGAGCGAGAAAAAACTATTGGCAACATTCTACCTTATGTGATTTCTGCAAGTCTTTACATGTAAAAGTGTGTGATTAGGCCTTCTTAAAACTTTTCGCATTATTGACTCCTACTGACCACTCCTATAAAGACTATGCATTAAATCACTTGTGTTGTATTCTAATATGATAAATGACTGTATTGTTTGGATTCTGTAAAATAATAAAAGCAAAGAAACTCACTTGGAGGAAGTTCTATTTTACACACATATATATATCATCATTATCAACTATGTAGTGCGATCAAAAAGTTCCAAGACTAGTTGCATACTGAACCAACAGATGGCAGTACGTGAATGCGTGAGCAGCGGTCGAGGGCATTGATCTTCATGAGTGTTCATAGAACGACACTAGTGGTGTCGTTCTATGAACCTTGGGACATGTGCTACACAATATTTAGTGACCACATGCAGAACACAGCTGCGATTTTGGTATGGACTGCAAATTTGAGCTGTGAGTTAACGTCAAATTGATTATTAAAACAAATGATAATATGCAATTCAGAGTGCATAGAAAATCTTCATATATCCCAGTACTTATACCATTTCAGTCATCGCATCCATTAACACATAAAAGAAATAGTGTTAAAACACTAATTAAACGAAGTTTAACACACTCATCAATGGAACAGTATAAAAAAGAGGAAATTGAATATATTGAAAAAATTGGATATGATTTTGGTTACCCTAAACAGGTATTAAAAAAATGGATTTATGAAGTAACTCAAGCTAACAATAAAGCCAAGATTGATAAAAAACTTGTAAAATATGTAGGGGCAATACCATATGTAGAAAATGTTTCAGCAGAAATTAATAAAGTATGTGGCAAGTATGACATACAGGCAGGAAATCAGGTACTTACTGTAAAAAATTTAGTGATTAAAAATGAAAAAATCAGCCAATTAGATAGAGCAGGAATTTATGAAATCCCTATAAACCAGCAACCACCTGTGTCATATATAGGCAGCACCAAGAATAAATTAAAGTATAGATTGAACCAGCATATAAATAATTGGAATAAATAAGAAGCTAAGACAGCATTAACCCAATACTGTATGGAAAATCAACAATGTCCAAGGTTTGAGGATATTAAAATTATTAAGAGCTGTAAAAACGAAAGGCAGTTAAGAATTGCAGAGTCAGTGTTAATTGGAAAAAACAGATCAAGATTATGCAACATTAATGAGCCTAGTAACTTAAATGAACAATGGAAGGCCCTAATAAAAATTGAACAACAGCTTAGAAAGTAAAAGAGAAAAAAGAGCAGCAATGACAACAGATGGCGCCAGAGACACAAAGATTCAGAGATTGCGACTGGGGCCCGTGCCTCGATGGCTCTGCTCACTTGAGCTGTGGTGGGCGGGTGAGACACACCTGCCTCCTGATGACGACAGTAGTCTGTTGAAAGCGCTAGAGGATTGTGTGTGAGGGGCTGAATGAGTGTGACACTTGCAGTGGGAGTGGCAGGGGTTTTGAAACAGAAGGAGCAGTTTGGTACTTACAGTTGACAAAGGTTTAACCATCTAGGAATGTAAGGTTATGTAAATATGTACATAGTTTTTAATTGAATTGTATGAATGAGTAGTATGCTTGTGTGGGTTTTTATGGAATTGACAAGCTTATAGTTACATCTCATAAGGCTTAAAAAAAAAAACAAAAAAACGATGTTTCATACCCAGAAGTAGGAATTGTAAGCAAGATGTCTGTAAACCTTTGAAGGCCAGCAACATTACGATAATTGAAGTGTTGGAAGTGTGTTGTCGATGGAAATTACCATGATCTTTAGGGTGAGTGATTGGTGCTTTCTAATAGTATTTCATTTATGAATTGCACGTAAACTATGCGCACTTTACAGGGGTTTAATACCTTAAAAGTGCAAATATAATAATCAAATTCTGTGTCAAACGTGGCAAATCGGAAACGGAGACGCAGGAAATGTTGCAGCAGGCTTGTGACAATGAAGCAAAGAGTCTTTCAAGGTGTTTTGAGTGGCACTCGCGCTTCAAGATTGGCAGGGTGGCACTGGAAGACGACAACAGGTTAGGGCCACTGTCCATGAGCAAAACCCCAAAAATGTGGACAAAATTAGGGAACTGGTGCAGGAGGATTGTCGGAGAGCTATTCAAGACATTGCTACCATCGTCAATGTGTCATACAGAACAGTGCAAGAAATTATGACGTCTGTTTTGAATATGCGCCACATTGCTGCAAAGCTTGTGCCAAAGATTCTGAACCCTGAAGAGAAGGCGCTCCATGTCGAACTCTGTCAAGATCTTCGTCAGCAGGTGGTGAATGAACCAACATTTCTGTCGAAGGTCATCACTGGGGACGAGACTTGTGTCTACAGTTACGGCCCGGAGACCAAACAACAGTCGTCGCAGTGGAAAGAGCCCGGCATCTCCACTTCCGAAGAAGGCCCGAAAGGTCTGGAGTGCAACCAAAAGCGTGCTCATCGTGTTCTTCGACATTCGTGGGGTTGCGCACCTTGAATTCGTCTCCCAGGGCCAAACCGTCACCGCCCTTCTTTACTGCGATGTTCTTGCGGCATCTTAGAGAGGACATTCGCCCCAAACGACCTGAAATGTGGTGCAGGGGCGATTTCCTGCTCCATCACAACAATGCAGCAGCTCACGGAGCGTTAACAACACGCCAGTTTTGCAGCCGCAACAGCATGATAACCCTTCCTCACCCGCAACAGCATGATAACCCTTCCTCACCCGCCTTACTCGCCGGATTTGGCCCCCAGCGACTTTTTTCTGTTCCCGAAGATGAAGCTGAAGCTTAAGGGTCACCGTTTTGAAATTGTGGACGAGATCCTGCATGAATCGCAGACAGTGGTTGACACGATTCGCGAACAGGACTTCCAGGGTGCGTTCCAACAGTAGCAAAAACGCTGCCAGCAGTGTATCGCTGCCCAAGGAGACTACTTTGAGGGAGATCATAGCCAGACTTAAGTAACGTAAGTACTTTGTTGTATATCGGCTTAGTCTTGGAACTTTTTGATCAGACCTCGTATTATCAATCCACTGCTGGATGAAGGTCTCCCAAAGACTCTTCCACAACTTTCTGTCTTGAGCCAGTCTCTTCCAAGTCACTCCAGCATGCTTTTGAATTCCATCTACCCACATCCCACATAGTTGTCTTCACACACACACATTTCTTTAATTGTTGGTTACCTCAGCTTCTTTCTTAAGGCATGAAAAGTTTGAAACAAGTTAGTAAAATCATGCAATGCATTGATTATGATACGCTTTCCAACATACCAGAAATCATTACTCAAGTTATGAGGATAATGGCTGTGGAATAAGTCTCGCTCCTGTGCCCTGACATTTGACCCTATTTTAATGATATTACACATAATTGGTTCAGTATACCTCCGGAACAACATACTAAAGTTTTGTCGCAATAGAAGCATTTTTAGTCAAGTTATGAGGATAATGGCTGTGGAATATATCTCGCTTCTGTGCCGTGACCTTTGACCCCATTTTGATAATATTCAACAGAACCGGTTCAGTATATCCCCAGAACAATATGATGAAGTTTTGTCGCAATCGAAGCATTTTTACGTAAGTTATGACGCTTAAGAGCAATGGAATGGATCCCACTCCTATTTCGAGGTCATAGTGATAAACGTGGAAACATGTTGTACAGTGACTCACCCTATCTTTGGACAGTCGGGGACCAAGGAGGTTAGAAGAGAGAAGAGATGGCATCAACCGCCGATGGTGAAGCCAAATCTGATCATCTGGTTTCTTGCGCCCTCTGGGTGGGGAGGGTTCAGTGATGTGACGTCATTTCCTGAAAACCTGTGCTGGAGCACAGGTTGATAGCGGCCATCTCTTACTCTCTGCAGCAGTCCTTGAAGGTCAACGAGGCTCCCACAGCTTTAGCAAGGACGTGGTTGGCTGATGCGCAATATGCATTTCCGCTCTATGAAGCATAATTTTGTTTGATTCTTTTTTGAAAATACGAAACAGTATTTTTGTAATTTTTTTGCAAATTTTTAGTTATGTGCATGCATATTTCAGTCTCATTTTTTCTGACTGTACATGCTGCCCAAGTACCTCTAAAACCTCTTCAAAGTCGACGGTTTTTCCATAGAGAAGTACAGAAGCAGCCCAAGTTAGCCATACTACGCATACACAGCTGATACGAAGTGGAGCCCACAGGAAACACATGGCGTGTGGCTGATGCCGTGTCCTCTCTCTTCTAACCTCCTATTTTAACTCAGAAATCATTTGAAGAAAAAATTTGTTGGCATTTTTAAAACTGGTAAAAACACCTAAAAATAAATTTTACATTTATTTGTTACTTTTATAGACAATTGAGTTGGAAATTCACACAGCATCTGTGTATTGCATGTAATAATGTCGCACTAACAAAAGCAAAATAAATGAAATAAATAATTATCTAGAAAAAACTATTTTTCTGTAATTAACCATAATTTGCTTCATTTTAGCATTTCAGGCATGGTATTGTGCCAGATAATCTGACTGAATGAAATTTAAATTAGACTTAAATCCTTTGAAAAATGCATGGGTAGTTTGATTAAAAATTTCTGGAACCCCAACACATTTTTCAAGTCGGCGCTTATGGTCACTCAAGACATAAAAGCCGCACCCAAGTGATTTTTTGTGCCATCTATTGTAGAAGATGAACCCTAACACTCATTCAAAGACAGCCTTAAAAGAAGGTATTTGATCAGTGCATCATTCCAGTTCTTACGTGTGGATCAGAGACATGGACTTTAACTAAAAAAAGAGATACACAAGCTGCAGACAACTGAAGGAAGTGTGGAGAAATGCGTGCTTGGTGTAACTAGGAGATAAGAGGAACTCATGGATCAGGAAAATGACAAGAGTGGGAGACGTCATGATCAGAGCAAAATCTTTGAGATGGAAATGGGCTGGACATACTGCCAGAATAACGGACAGCTTAAATACTAGACTGGATACCAAAGGACAGGAAAAGACCCAGAAGAAGACCACATGGCGTATAAGTGGATGAAATTTGAAAACATGCTAGTGACATGAAAGAGAACTGCTTAAGACAGAAAGTAGTGGGAGAGACTTAGGAAGACCTTCATCTAGCAGTGGATTGAGAATGGTTGATGACGATGATGAATAGTTTTTAGGTTTTAATCACATACAAAGCCTTACTACTTTTAAATATACAGTCACATTGTGATAGAGGGTGATTCAAAAGTCCCCGAACTCTATAATTTAAAACGTATTTGCTGTAAAACTAAAAGATATCTAAGTATTGCTGCTTGTGGCTATTGTGTGTGACCTTGGGGAACGAGCTGCGCCACGTGATAGCACCACGTGACGCTACGCTTACGCAGGCACTGGCAAGCAGTAACATTCAGTCAGCCGTGAGTCTCACGCAAGAACAGAGAGTCACTTTGTTAGAAGTTTATTTTGTGGAAAAATCTTACCAACGTTGCATCCAGCTCTTTCAAAGAAAGTTTCCTGATGCTCCTATACCAGGGAAAACAACTGTGTATGGCCTTGTGAACCAGTTTCGTGTGACAGGCAGTGTTCAGGATAAGCCTAAAAGCGGTCGTTTGTCCGTAGTGACGACCACGTTTCTGGAGAAAATTCACGTTTCTGTGCAGCGCTTTCCCCGGAAGTCACTTTGGCGGCTGTCTCAAGAATTAGGGTCATCGTATTCAAAACGTCTAAAGCTACGGCCGTACAGAATTCGAGTAGTGCAAGAGCAACGTCCTTTGGACTTGGAAAAGCGCATTGCCTACTGCCAATAGTTTAAGAGTTTCACGCGCAACAATGTGACTAACCACTCCAGCTTAACAACCCTTTTATCAGTGACGAGGCATGGTTTCATTTGAATGGATATGTCAATAGCCGAAACACTCGCATATGGACTGCGGAAAATCCACACGCATTGCATGAGGTTGGACTTCACTGTCAGAAAGTTGGAGTGTGGTGCGCCATGTCTAGACGGCAAATTGTAGAGCCATTATTTTTTTCTACACAACTGTAAAAGTCCACTGTGTATGCAAACATCATCCATCAATTTGTAGCGATGCTGGAAGAACACCAACGTTACTGTTGGTTTCCACAAGATGGAGCAACCTGCCACACATCAAACGACACAATGGAGATGCTCCATGAGTTCTTCCACGATCGTCGATTAATCTCGAAAAAAATTTGGCCGCCTCGCTCACTAGACTCTTATTTGTGGGGCTATCTGAAAGACACAGTTTACCACAACAACCCAAAGACGGTACAGAACCTGCGGAACAACATCATTACAACCACGAAGGACATACCAGCCAACACACTGAAAAGATAGTATCCACCAACATGTGTCGGGTGAATTTGTGTCTTCAACTGAGTGGTGGACAATTCCAGCATCTATTGTAAAGTGGTTTTCATTACCTGTAAGTATGAGTATCAATATAACAGTATGTAAACATAGTTATACATCACTATATTCATGATAGAAATATTTGAATTCAGAGTTCGAGGACTTTTGAATCACCCTGTATAATGTTTCCCAGTTCTACTAATTTCTTGCATTTAATGCTACATTTTGAAATCCCCCAATTTTTTACAATAAACATGATGTAAAAAAATCCACATCTTACGATTTGATGTTAAGGTGGTTTCAACTAAAATCTTTGCCTTATGTTTCCAATGGTAAAACTTCTTTACATATTTTCTTCGCAATTAATGCATTCCCAAGGATAAAAATTTGCACTCTGATAAAACTAACTTTCAGTTATAGCATGGGATATACTTAATACTTGCTAAAACATAACCATAATTAAGCAATTCAACATGTATTTGTCTACTGACGTCATCAGTGTACAGGTCGTGCCGTCTATTAAGGTGGTTCCACCTAAAATCTTTGCCTTGTGTTTCCAATGGTAAAACTTCTTTACATATTTTCTTTGTAATTAACGTATTCACAAAGATAAAATTTTGCACATTGATAAAATTAACTTTAAGTTATAGCATGGGATACTTAATACTTGCTGAAACATAACCATAACTAAGCAATCGAGCATTTGCTTGTCTACTGACGTAATCAATGTACAGGTTGCATCATCTAAAACAGGTCTAACATTACTCAAAGAAAAATGATTGATTTTTAATATAATTAAGGTTATGTTTTAGCAAGTATTAGGTATCCCATGCTATAATTTCATCCTTTAGGAATACATTAATTGTGAAGAAAATACATAAAGAAGTTTCACCATTGGAAACATAAGGCAAAGATTTTAGGTGGAACCACCTTAATATTTTCCTGCATCTAGCGTTCCCATTTCTCGGCCCTAGAACTTTCTTCATCCCGAATTTAGCGTTTCTTCAAATGAGTGGGCATAGCAAGCTTAGACGAAATTTGCGATGATACTATAGCAGATGATGATGAAGAAGAAGCTGATAGTGTGGAAACTTAACACATAACTTTCAGTGAAGCAATCACAGGTTATAAAAAAAATTAAAACGCTTATTTGATGTGAGTGAGAGTATGATGTCAAATGGGGTGGAATTTAAAACAATGTACTGTACTTTTAGGTAGATGCCAGCAAGCAACCACCACAGACTTTTTCAACAATAGTGCTGTAGAGTTCCTCAAAAGTAGAGTTCCTCTTTGCAAGGTAGTAGGGTGTGTATGTATATCTGTGTGTGTATATTGACATACACAAATTATGCCTTTTCCTGCAGATATCTTTAATATAATTCTTGTTTTAACTCACCCGTTTTACTTGTTCACATGACAATGTGCAATGAAAAATAGTCCAATGATTGTTGCGATCACATGGCATTTTAAATTGACATTTTAAACCCAAAAACTTATTTCCACATTCAATGATTTTCTGGATTTAGCGTTCACTTTTGGTGTTCCCTTAAAAAACGTTAGATCGCAATTTGGCCGTATACACTGAAGAGCAATTGAATTAGAGACAGCTGGTGTTAAGCAAATGTGACACTGTGGGCGGCCCTGTAAACAGAAACATGACGTATGCGGCGTTCCGACAATATAAGGAGTGATGCGACGGCAATCAGTAAGAGTCGGATGCAGTATGGGTAAGATGAAGGATCTAAGCGCATTTGATCGTGGGCAAATTGTCGGGGCCCGACAAATGGGTCATTCCATCTCGGAAGTCATGCAGGCACTGGGATTTTCACGAGCCACTGTGTCACGGGTGCATCGTGAGTACATCGAATCCGGTAAAACCATCCCTGCGGGGTCATCGTCAGCTAGCTCGCATTGTAACAGCAGATAGACGGGCCACAGTGCAAGAAATCACTCTGCAATTTAACGCTGGTGCACAAAAACGTATAAGCAGCCACACCATCCAGAACCATCTCCTCGCTAAGGGGTACAGAAGCCATTGTCCCACGAGGGTACCGCTGCTGACCGCACATAGCAGGGTGCAAAGATTAAGCAGGCGCGCGGGAGCATCGCCACTGGACCCTGGACATGTTGAAAAATGTTGCCTGAACTGATGAGTCGAGATTCACGTTGGTACATGCGGATGGCAGGATACGAGTACGGCTCAAACCACATAAAGCGATGGATCCTTCTTGCCAGCAGGGTACTCTTCAAGCTGGTGGGGGTGGCATTCTCATCTGGGGGACTGTGTACATGGACTGAAATGGGACCCCTAGTACGTGTGACATCGTCCCTCACAGGTCAACGTTACCGGGATATCCTGGACAATCATTTGCTCCTGTTTGCGCATCTTCAACATCCCACTGGGGACTTTATCCTGCAACAAGACAATGCACCATGCCATCGCTCCTGAATTGTATCCGAGTGGTTGGATGAACACTCCACCGACGTGACCTCGCTTCCTTGGCCAGCTTGGTCATCTGACCCCAATCCCATTGAGCACATCTGGGATGCCATCGAGAGAGATGTTCGAGGCTCTGACCCCCTCCATCAAATCTTCGTGAACTGTGGGAGCTTGTTTAGGGGTCGTGGATCCGTATGGCTTCCCAACTCTTCCAGTGTCTTGTCGAGTCCATGCCGAGACGAATCGCCGCCGTCATCAGGGCGAAAGGTGGTGCTACATGTTACTAGACAGGTATCTCTAATTCAATTGCTCTTCAGTGTATGATTCTAACATGTTGAAAAAAGAAAAATTTTCCTTCTTTCAAACAAATGATAGACAAATTTAAAGAAGAAAAAAAACTTTTTAACTTTCCACTCTTTTTTATTAATTGTACTGTATGTTGTCATTCAAGTTATCTGTAAAAATAAACTGTTTTGCGTTTTGCGTGACATTCAGGAATGAACAGTTCACCTTGAGATTAATATGAACTTGCTTCATTTACAGCTTCTACTCCAAGCAGCCCATTACTTAGTATGACTCTGGATAAATCAGTTGATGCTGAAACTAGTCTCGTAAGTTCCACTACAAAGAAAAGCTATAGGAATCGAAAGAAGGAAACACCAAAAGGACAAGTTATAACACTTGTGCCTAAAAAAATGCTGAAAGGTATGATGATGCTTTTAAATATGTATTTAGGTTACTTTTTTTTTATCCATGTTAAATAAATGTTTAACTTTTGAATTTCTGCTAAAACAATGAGTGTTTCTTTCAGGACGTTTTAACCGGGAAGTGGGGCACAAATGGAATCTTAGATGGGGCAAGTTTTCCTTTTGCTATATATATATATATATATATATATATCTCATCATCATTGTCAACCATTATCAATCCACTGCTAGACGAAGGTCTCTCCAAGCCTCTTCCACAACGGTCTGTCTTGTGCCAGTCTCCTCCATGCTACTCCTGCTTACTTTCAAATTTCATCTGCCCATCTCCTATGTGGTCTTCTTCTGGGCCTTTTTCTGTCCCATGGAATCCAATCTAGAATTTTGGCTGTCTATCGATGGTCTGTCCTTCTGGCAGTATGTCCAGCCAGCCCATTGCCATTTCAGGGATTTTACTCTGATCATGATGTCTTCCACTCTTGTCATTTTTCTGATCCACAAGTTCCTCTTCTTATCTCTCCTGGTTACACCAAGCATGCACCTCTCCATGCTACTTTGAGTTGCCTGCTGTCTTTGTATGTCTCTTTTAGTTAAGATCCATGTCTCTGCACCATACGTAAGCACTGGAAGGATGCATTGATCAAACACTTTTCTTTTAAGACATAATGGCACATTGCTCTTGAAAATTATACTGTTTCTTCCAAATGCTCTGCAGGCAAGTTTTATATGCTGATTAAGTTCTTCATCAATGTGACCCTCACTTGATATCTGCTGTCCAAGATAAATGTAGGTGTTGGTTATCTCCAGCTTTTCCCCATCAATCGATAATCTTCATTTCTTGTAAAAGCATTAAAAGCATTGAACATCACTTTTGTCTTCTGAAAGTTCATTTTTAATCCCACTTCTTTACTCTTCTCAGCAAGTTCCTGGATCATACTCTGCAGCTCTGATGGGGTAGTTGCAAAAATGACTACGTCATCAGCAAAACGAAGGTGAGTTAGATAATCTTAATTGATCTTTATCCCTTTGTTTTTCCAGTTCAGTGATTGAAAGACATTTTTCAATGTGGCATTAAAGAGTTGGGGTGTGTGTGTGTGTGTGTGTGTGTGTGTGTGTGTGTGTGTGTGTGTGTGTGTGTAATGTCACCTTGTCTTACTCCGTTTCCAATTTTTATGGGTGCTGTATTCTCAAATAGCCGAATCTTTGCACTTGCATTTTCATAGATGTTACGAATAATATTAATGTATGCATCTTCAATACCGCAGGATTTCAAAGCCATTGTCTCTGCTGATATATATCATTTCTAACTATTTTATCTACATATATAGAAGTAATTACTGTGTATATATATAGCACAGGGGTGTATTTAGAGGGGACCAGGAGGTCCCTGATCCCCCGTCCCCCGAAAGTGTTTCATTTCTTTTAGTTTTGGTTAAATGTGACTTACATTAGAAAAAAAATGCCTTAATTTAATAAAAATACATCAACTTACATAAGAAAAAAATGCTTAAATTTTTTCTTCTGTTTTTCATTAACTTCAATTTTGTTCGGGTGAATTTCAAAAACTACGGTAATTTTTTGTCAGCCCCCCGAAAAGCTTTTTTTATATATGCCCTTGATATAGTAAAGTCTGCTTCTTAGAAATAAGTGAAGTCATGGCTATTCCCTCTATGAAACTAGAAAACTTAGAAAGGTATTATGGGTTTTATTCAGGAATAAACACAAAATCATGTTAAATTTTGTCAAATTTTTGGATAGGGAACCTGTCCTTCTTCAGGATGATGACCTCATACGGTGTTGCCATTCACTCACAAGTGTCCATCCCCTAAAATCATTCACAGTTGTACCTCTTCTTCTTGTTTTTTCCCAACTTTCTTTGAGTTTTCTCTCAAGAAAATGTTGTTCATTGGCCAGAATTTCAATAGAGTCCCATAGAATTTTATGGCCCGTGTTTTGCACATGCCTGTCCGAGCCCATCTTGTTTGACACATTCCTAATCGCCACTTTATGTTTCGCTATTCACTGCTTAAGTTGCCTTCCCATCTTGCCCACATAGGTCACACTCACATTTAATATTTTAGACCACTCCCTCTTTTTCCAAGATATTATTTTCTATCTGCTTAAGGCTAGGGAGGTAGTGGATGATCTTATTTTCTAAACCAGGGGCTAATCTGATGTGAAATTTTTTGCTGATATTTTGCAGCTTCTCAAAAAGTCCCTTAATTAAAATAGATGATTTTTCTTGTCTTGACCTTTGAATTTTTTTTTACTACTTTGGTTAGGTTTATTCTTTTTTAAAGTATTCTCCACCATTTGAGGAGGGTAGTTGTTTGTTATTAGTAGTCTCTTAAGTTCTTCACTTTGGTGTACCTTATCCAGACCTGCCAACCTCTACAACGTAACACTCAGATAGAAAATTGTAACACAACACATGCAGATAAGTTTTGAAGCCATTTCAGCTATATAAGTTTTTGATGATGAGAATGTAGGGATTTTTTCCCTACATCAAAATTTTATTGAGAAACTAATTAAATTTAATCAGCAAACACTTGTTGTTGTTGATTATTAGAAAAAAAAAATTACGATTACAGGAGAAATCCTTACTACGCCTAACTTCCGTTTTCTGAAATTTTGAGAGGTGGAAATTTGTATCTTATAGGAGGTCTGCAAGATGGTTCAATCAAATTCTGGGGATGCCATTTTTGTCTAATGGACCAAAATAAATCTGCGATGTGAATCGGCCGTCGCCGCGATTCTGCTATGGGCGTGGGTACAAAATAAATCTGTGATGTACGTCGGCCATTGCTGCGATTCTTCTACGGGGATGAATACAAAATAAACCTACGGTGTACGTCGGCCTTCGCCGCGATTCTGCTACGGGGATGAGTACAAAATAAATCTGCGATATGCATCGGCCATCGCCGCGATTGTGCTATGGACGTGGGGACAAAATAAATCTGCGATGTACGTCGGCCCTCGCCGCAATTCTGCTATGGAGATGAGTACAAAATAAATCTGCGATATGCATCGGCCATCGCCGCGATTGTGCTATGGACGTGGGGACAAAATAAATCTGCGATGTACGTCGGCCCTCGCCGCAATTCTGCTATGGAGATGAGTACAAAATAAATCTGCGATGTACGTCGCCGCGATTCTTCTACGGGTATGAGTACAAAATATTCCTGCGATGTACGTCACCACGATTCTTCTACGGGGATGAGTACAAAATAAATCTGCGATTTAGGTGGCCCGTCGCCGCTATTCTGCTACGGGGATGAATACAAAATAAACCTACGGTGTACGTTGGCCTTCGCCGCGATTCTGCTACGGGGATGAGTACAAGATATACCTGCGATGTACGTCACCACGATTCTTCTACGGGGATGAGTACAAAATAAATCTGCGATTTAGGTGGCCCGTCCGCCGCTATTCTGCTACGGGGATGAATACAAAATAAACCTACGGTGTACGTCGGCCTTCGCCGTGATTCTGCTACAGGGATGAGTACAAAATATACCTGCGATGTACGTCACCACGATTCTTCTATGGGGATGAGTACAAAATAAATCTGCGATTTAGGTGGCCCGTTGCCGCTATTCTGCTACGGGGATGAATACAAAATAAACCTACGGTGTACGTTGGCCTTCGCCGCGATTCTGCTACGGGGATGAGTACAAAATATACCTGCGATGTACGTCACCACGATTCTTCTACGGGGATGAGTACAAAATAAATCTGCGATTTAGGTGGCCCGTCGCCGCTATTCTGCTACGGGGATGAATACAAAATAAACCTACGGTGTACGTTGGCCTTCGCCGCGATTCTGCTACGGGGATGAGTACAAAATAAATCTGCGATGTAGGTGGCCCGTCCCCGCTATTCTACTACAGGGATGAGTACAAAATAAACCTACGGTATATGTCACCCTTTGCCGTGATTCTGTTACGGGGATGAGTACAAAATATACCTGAGATGTACGTCACCGTGATTCTTGTACGGGAATGAGTGCAAAATAAACCTGCAAAGTAAGTCGCCGCGATTCTTTTACGGAGATGAGTACAAAATAAATCTGCGATGTACGTCGGCCGTCTCCACGATTCTGTTATGGAGATGAGTACAAAATAATTCTGCAATGTACATCGTCCTTGGCGAGAAAAAAAATTACGATTACGGAAGAAATCCTCACCACGCCTAACTTCCGTTTTCGGAAATTTTGAAAGGCGGAAAACTTGCATCTATGATAGGGAGTCTGCAAGATAGTTTAATAGAGTTCTGGGGATGTCATTTTTGTCTGCAGGATCAAAATAAATCGGTGACGTACGTCGCCCGTCTCTGCAGTTCTGCTACGGGAAGGAGTACAAAATAAAACTACTGTGTATGCCACCCTTCGCCGCGTTTTCTGCTACGGGGATGAGTACAAAATATACCTGAGATGTACATCACCGTGATTCTTCTACGGGGATGAGTACAAAATAATCCTGCGATGTACGCCACCGCGATTCTTCTACTGGGATGAGTACAAAATAAGCCAATAAATCTGCGATGTACATCTGCCGTCAACGCGATTCTGCTACAGGGATGAGTACAAAATAATTCTGTGATGTACATCGTCCTTCGTGAGAAAAAAAAAATTTACGATTGCGGAAGATATCCTCACCAAACCTAACTTCCGTTTTCGGAAATTTTGAAAGGTGGAAAACTTGCATTTATGATAGGGAGTCTGCAAGATGGTTTAATAGGGTTCTGGGGATGTCATTTTTGTCTGCAGGACCAAAATAAATCTGCGGCGTACGTCGCCCGTTGCCGCGATTCTGCTACAAGGCTTTTGTTTGAAAAGGGAAAAAATGGGGGAAAACATGACTATTTAAAAAAAAATCATATTAGCTTACGCTGCAGCATGATTTATTGTACTAAATGCAATAAAATCGTAAGAGTTGGCAGGTCTGCTTATCTTTGGGAAGTAAGTTAGATGTCTCGATTTTCAATGTGATTTGTTTGACCACATTTTCTTTAATGTACTGGGGTGGTATGAGTGAAAGTCCAGAATTTTATTTGTGTTTGTAGGTTTCTTGTATAATGATGCAGTGAATTTTCCTTCAACCCATTTGATAGATAAATCCAAGAAGTCTAAGTTGTTTATCTTAATGATACTCCAAAGTGAACTTAAGATCTTGTTCTAAAGAGGTTAACCACTGAAGGATTTCATAGGGAAGAGTTTGGTTTTTATTTTCAAGGATGAAGATGATATCATCCATGTATCTTCCATATAGGGTGAAGATGGAAGGTGCAACCAGGATTTCTTCTTCAATTTTCCCCATGAAATAGTTTGCCAGCAATGGGGCCAAAGGAGATCGATCCCAAAAGTGATCAGCAGTTTGTTAAAAAAAAAATAATTCCAAACTGGAACCAGTTGTGTTGCAGGATGAAAATAAGAATTTCATAGAGTCCAGTAAGAATAGCCTTATCCATGGTATGAAACACGATCTTATCAGTAATAATCTATTTTGACAAGAAAAATCATCTGTTTTAAGGGACTTTTTGAGAAGATGCAACATATCAGCAAAAAAATTCACATCAGTTTAGCCCCTAGTTTAGAAAATAAGACCAGCCACTACCATTTTCATAGATAAGAATTTCAAGCCTGCTGACACCAACACTCACACCCTGAACCCCCTTTTCTCGTTTAGCTGAAACACGATCTTATCAGTAATCAGCCTTAAGCAGATAGAATATAATATCTTGGAAAAAGAGGGAGTGGTCTAAAATATTAAATGTGAGTGTGGGCAAGATGGGAAGGTAACTTAAGCAGCGAATAGCAAAACATTAAGCGGCGATTAGGAATTTGTCGAACAAGATGGGCTCGGACAGGCATGTGCAAAACATGGGCCATGAAATTCTATGGGATTCGATTGAAATTCTGGCCTATAGAACAACATTTCCTTAAGAGAAAACTCACATAGCCGCCCCGGTGGCGCAGTGGTCTAAGCGATGGCCTCTGATCATTCGTCCGAACGGGGTCCGGGTTCGAATCCTGGTGAGGCATGGATGTTGTGTTTGTCTTACGGCACTGGCTCTCTCCCTTCCCTGGAACCAGTGACCCTAAATTAGGGACGGGCGACTGCTTATAGCCCATTGAGTTGCTCACGGTGGTCGTTAAACCTCCAACCAAAAAAAAAAAAAAAAACTCACATAAAGTTGGGAAATAACAAGAAGAAGAGGTACGACTATGAATGATTTTAGGGGTGGACACTTGTGAGTGAATGGCAACACCGCATGCGGTCATCGTCCTGAAGAAGGATGGGTTCCTATCCGAAAATTTAACAAAATTTAACATAATTTTGTATTTATTCCTGAATAAAACCCGTAATAACTTTCTAAGTAACTACTTCTTCAAATATTTCGAAAACAAACTTTCTTCAGCTAAACGAGAAAAGGGGGTTCAGGGTGTGGGTTTCAGCAGGCTTGAAATTCTGATCTATGAAAATGCATTCAACACCTGTTCCTGAATCGTGATTCCCAGACTATGAGGTATGTATGAGTCTACTTATCACTATATTGACAAAAGTCACCGGACACCTAGAAGAGAAACATAACTTAGCATTTATTGACAAACATTAGTATGGTGTCTGTCCACCTTTGGCCTTAATGCATGCACTGACCCTTCGAGACATGCTTTGGACAAGGTTTTGGAACACAGCGATAGTTATGCACTTCCATTCCAAGGTTCGTACGGCCCTCAAAAGTCCTTAAGAGCTCCTTATTTTTTATTTCCATTTCTAAGGCCCTTAAAAGTCCTTATTTTTTAAAACAAGTGCTTATTATCCCCCACCCCCACCCCGGTCTTGTTTTTGCACTGCAGTAATGGGCATCGCAACCCTGACTCCGTTTTTGTTTGTGTGTGTGTAAATATGCTAACCCATTCACCAGGGTAGCTTCTTTCTAGCTGATTGAAGGGAGATAATTCCCTGAAATGTTCTTAGAAATTATCTCCCTTCAACCCCTCCCCCCTACACACACACACACACACACACACACACACTTTTCCCATTGTAGCCTGCATGACTTACCTTGCGTGACCTTACCAGTGGGATCAACATCTGTGTTGTGTGTCTTTTCAGGGGTCAGAGGGTCAAAGCAAAGGTCAAAGGTGGGGAGGGGGTTTTGTTTGACTTCTTCACAGCTTATGGTGTCAATTGTGTCATGTGGTCTGATCTATCTAGTGTCTACTGCTCTACTCAACTCACCTTGCTTCATTGTTTGACTTCTTCACAATTTATGGTGTCAATTGTGTCATGTGGTCTGATCTATCTAGTGTCTACTGCTCTACTCAACTCACCTTGCTTCATTGTTTGACTTCTTCACAATTTATGGTGTCAATTGTGTCATGTGGTCTGATTTATCTAGTGTCTACTGCTCTACTCAACTCACCTTGCTTCATTGTTTGACTTCTTCACAATTTATGGTGTCAATTGTGTCATGTGGTCTGATCTATCTAGTGTCTACTGCTCTACTCAACTCACCTTGCTTCATTGTTTGACTTCTTCACAATTTATGGTGTCAATTGTGTCATGTGGTCTGATCTATCTAGTGTCTACTGCTCTACTCAACTCACCCTGCTTCATTGTCGGTGTGTCTCCTGCTTGGCCTTTTTTTCAGTGTGTATTTAATTTTGTTCTTTGTGGGTAAAGTAGTTTGTATTTGGGGCAAAATGTCTGGTAAATGGCCACTAGTGCTGTTTAATCCCCTACATATGTATATACTATACTGTGCAAATTAATTGGGACAAAGTAAAAAAAATCACACTTTTTTTCCAAAACTATGCCTTTATATCATTCTATGCCTTGATATACACTGATAAATACCTGTATTAGTATGAAGTATGTCCTCCTTTAGCAGAAACAACCTCTTGAATTCGTTTTGGCATTGACTCCACTAATTGAGTGCACATATTTTTGACTTCATAATCGTGGAACCACACTTTCATAGCATTTGTTATCATGCGTTCTTTGGTTGTACAGTCCATTTTACCTAAACGTCTCTTCAAAATATTCCACAAGTTTTCTATGGGATTCAAGTCTGGTGAATTTCCAGGCCAATCAAGCAAATGAATTTGATTTTCCAGCATGAAATTCTTGACCAATTTGGAATTGTGACATGGGGCCAAGTTATGTTGAAATGTCCCATCAAAAGTTTGCAAGAATGGAACAATCCTACATTGTAATATTTCTACGTACTTGGCTGAATTCATCATACCTTGAACAGGAACTAAGCTTCCAGTGCCATTTGATGTGAAAACCCCCAAAACATATGTTTCAGAGGGTGTTTTACAGTTTGTTTGACATGCTCAGGTCTTAAGGGTTCACAGTCTAACGACATTTGCTTGGTAACCCTGCACAAATAAATGAGTTTCATCACTGAAGATTACCTTTTTCCAATCGTCAGCAGTCCATGATTTATATTTTTTGGCCCGTGCTAAACATTTTATCTTCATTTTCGCATTCAAATATTGTTTTTTTGTTGGTCTTCTTGCCTTCCAGAAGCCTACAGCGTACAGTTGAATCACTTACATCACAGCCACTAGCCAATAAATCTCTTTGAAGGTCGGTGCTTGTTTTTTTTTTTTTTTTTTGGATTCATTTTACTATTTCTGATTAGATATTTATCGGTTCGTGGAATTTTTTTTTGTTTTTTTCCACATTTACCTCTCCTTTTTGGAGACGATGCATTGTATCACATAAGCAGTCTGATTATGTGATACAATCCAGATGCATTGTATCACATAAGCAGTATTGATGCACTTGATTAGCCTACACCAACTGCAGAAGCGATATCTCTCACTGTCATAGAAGCGTGATCCTTCAGATAAATTATTTTTGCACGCTTCCTTGGGGAAAAATCCATTTTTCAATACAAGAAAGCAACACGTACTCACAGAGAGCAAAAATTAACATCCACCTGTCACACACGAAAGCTCACAACTGAAGCTGAAGTGCCTATTTCCTGTTTGAAACCGGTCAAACCACATTCTTACTATCAAGTTCTAACAGTCACACCACCTCATAGCTGATAAAACCGGTTTACGTCGGTTTCCGACATCAACTGGTGATCACATTACAATTCTGAGAATAAAATAGCTTGTCCCAATTAATTTGCACGCTATAGTATACATACACACACACCTGGTGATACTCCAATGACGCAAAATATCAATTGGAGTGTAGGTCCTTAGAAAGTCCTTATTTTTTTTCGACAGAAAAGGGTATGAACTCTACATTCAGTACATAGTGCTGCTGCTAACTGTTGTGTAGTAGTAGGCCTTGGTTCCAAACTTCTTATGCTGCAGTCTAATTCATCCCATAGGTACTCTATGGGATTAAGATCAGGGCTCTGTGCTGGACAGTCCACACACGATACGGAATTATCGTCAAACCATGCCGTAATAATCCTTGCTTTATGGCTTGGTGCATTATCGTGCTGGTACCAACAAGGCTCGGTTCTATGGAACCGAGCCTTGTTGGTACAGAGTTGGTAGAGTATAATTATCCTGAATATTGAGGTAGACGTGCTGGTTAACAGGTTTGTCCACAATAATCAATGGGCTGGGACCATACCATGAAAGACACCCCCACACGAGCACACTGCCAGCTCCAAACTTAACCGTAGGAACAGTACACTGTAGTAAATAGCATCCCCCCAGCTGCCACCATACCCACACACAGCCATCAGCCTGATGGATCGTGTATCTGGATTAATCAGTCCATAGGACCCGTTTCCATTGATCTAGGGTCAACAATAAATGTTCTTTACACCATGCTAAACTACGAGTAGCACTACGAGTGGAGATGAAAGACTTATGAGCAGCCGCACGCCCACAGTAACCCATGGAATGAAGTTCTCTGTGAATGGTACGTGTACATACCAAGGTTCCAGCATTTTTACTCATTTGTACACTGAAGTCTTGTGCAGTACTCCGTCGATTAGCTGTAATGACTCTCCTGAGGCTTTGACTTCCTCCATCACTGATTTTCTTTGGTCTGCCGGAACGTTTTGCTGCATCAGGCACACCATGTGTCTTCCATTTATCCAGTACATCCAAAACAGTTGACTTGGGTATGTTTAAATGCCTCTTGGTTTCTCTTATGGACAACCTACTAATATAACACCCAACAATCTTTCCTTTCTCAAAGTCAGTTCTCTCCCGCCGCGACATTTTCACTCAACCTCACAGTGCGATATGATCGCGGTCAGCTGCAGCCTTGGTTTTTATACCGTTTGCAGCTGTACCGCTCACCTTAACAACATAGCAAATCTCTTAGCAAATCTGTTTATTTGCTTTTGAAGGAGTGTCAGGTGACTTTTGTCAATATAGTGTATTTTGAATTGAAGAATGGCATGAGTATTAACACACTTTTTAGCAAAATAAACTATAATACTGGAACAAATATTAAAAAAATATATATAATTGGAGAAATATCTGTAGCATCAAATGAAAAGGAACTTTATTTTTCATTATAGCCTGAATTTATTAACATCTGGCTTGGTAACATAAAATGTTTCCGGGACTGGGGGGTGAATGGTTGTTTCTGCGAGGGCTTTGCCTCCCTGGATCTATGCCTGAAAAAAAAATATTGAGAACAATATGACATTCAGACAGTGAAAGCAAAGCACATGTGCCACGTTTAATAGAGTTATCATGTCAGCTGCTTCTGACAAGTACTAAAGTAGTGTACTTTGGAGTGGTGAAGTTATACAGGGGTATTTCCCACGCTACAAAAATTAATATAAAAAAATCTATGTGAGTTAAAATAAAATGATTGGCAGCATAATATAGCAGCACTCATAAAGTTTTTTTTTCTTTTTCTGTCCTTTAGGTGAGTGCTACTGCTGAATAAGAGGGGCATTTAATTGATAATGGCTTCCATGCAAGAAAAAGCGGCGTGCGTGTTGTGGTTTCATGAGACCAAATGGGCTGTTACTGTCCAGCGTCATTTCAGAAAAGAGTACAGACGATCACTACCAGACAAAAAAAAAAAGCCATAAAAGCTTGGTATGAAAAGTTTAAAGCGACGGGTAGTGTTGGCAATCACCCCCGAGCAGGCCGACCACTGGACAGCAGCAGCTGTTCAGGAGACATTTCTGCGAAGTCACAGGAAATCCATTCATCATGCTTCATAAGAAACTGGGATTCCCCGTGTCATGGCTCACAAAATTTTACACAAACATCTTCATCTGTGTGCTTATAAGGTACAGATCATTCAAGCTCTTCAGTCTGTTGACCAGCCTTGCCGTGCTGCATTTGCAATGGAGATGTTGTGGTGCATACTTCATGATAGTGATTATCTGCACCGTGTCTGTTTCTCAGATGAAGCCACATTCCACGTCTCTGGTGCAGTAAATAGGCACAATGTGTGAATCTGCAGATCAGAAAATCTCCATTATGTCCTCGAACAGCAGGGGGCTAGCCTGAAAGTAAACATGTGGTGCGGCCTGATTCACGACAGAATCATCGGACCCTTCTTTTTTACAGAGTCCATAGTTACATGTAACATGTATCTAGACAGGCTGGAACTTTTTGTAGCACCTCAGTTGCATGCACTCCAACCTTCGGTTATTTTCCAATAAGACTGTGCCCCACCATGTTGGTCAATAATGGTTCGTGAGTTCCTGAATGCCACATTTCCGGACAGATGGATTGGCTGCAATGGCCCCATGGCATGGTCACCTCGATCATCTGACATAACCCCTCTAGACTTTTTCCTGTGGGGTTATGTGAAAGACCAAGTTTACTCTAGCAGTGTTTTGGATATCGAGATGTTGAAGAGCAGAATAACGGACATCATTGGTTCTGTTTCTGCTGAGATGTTATAAACAAAACATGGTGGGAAATCGAATATCGCTTAGATGTCCTTCGGGCCACAAATGGCGCCAATGTCGAGGTGTACTGACACTGGAAAAAAAAATTTACTTGTGCACCATCATTGTTGTGCAATCCCTTTCTTATACCTGTAATACATTTTTTTTATATAAAATTTTTTAATGTGGGAAAGACTTTATGGACACCCTGTATGATAATTTAGGAGAGCAACATGTTGTCTAATAGCCTTACAGAGTGACTGGAAAGCTACTTTTTTAAAAGTAGCTAGCTTCTGCTACAACTACTCTCTCTCTCTCTTTTGTATTTCCTTCACTCTGATCATCATGTGTAACACATTTTCACACATTCGGTGGCAGATCGTTATATCTATCTCTCTCTCTCTTCTCCCTCCTCTCCCTCTTTCTTTTCTATCTCTCCTATCTCTCTCCTCTCTCTCTCTCTCTCTCTCTCTCTCTCTCTCTCTCTCTCTCTCTCTCTCTCTCTCTCTCTCTCTCTCTCTCTCTCTCTCTCTCTCTCTCTCTCTCTCTCTCTCTCTCTCTCTCTCTCTCTCGTATTTCCTTCACTCTGATCATCATGTGTAACACATTTTCACACATTCAGTGGCAGATTGTTATATCTCTCTTCTCCCTCCTCTCCCTCTTTCTTTTCTATCTCTCCTATCTCTCTCTCTCTCTCTCTCTCTCTCTCTCTCTCTCTCTCTCTCTCTCTCTCTCTCGTATTTCCTTCACTCTGATCATCATGTGTAACACATTTTCACACATTCAGTGGCAGATTGTTATATCTCTCTTCTCCCTCCTCTCCCTCTTTCTTTCTATCTCTCTCTCTCTCTCTCTCTCTCTCTCTCTCTCTCTCTCTCTCTCTCTCTCTCTCTCTCTCTCTCTCTCTCTCTCTCTCTCTCTCTCTCTCTCTCTCTCTCTCGTATTTCCTTCACTCTGATCATCATGTGTAACACATTTTCACACATTCAGTGGCAGATTGTTATATCCCTCTTCTCCCTCCTCTCCCTCTTTCTTTTCTATCTCTCCTATCTCTCTCTTTCTCTCTCTCTCTCTCTCTCTCTCTCTCTCTCTCTCTCTCTCTCTCTCTCTCTCTCTCTCTCTCTCGTATTTCCTTCACTCTGATCATCATGTGTAACACATTTTCACACATTCAGTGGCAGATTGTTATATCTCTCTTCTCCCTCCTCTCCCTCTTTCTTTTCTATCTCTCCTATCTCTCTCTTTTCTCTCTCTCTCTCTCTCTCTCTCTCTCTCTCTCTCTCTCTCTCTCTCTCTCTCTCTCTCTCTCTCTCTCTTGTATTTCCTTCACTCTGATCATCATGTGTAACACATTTTCACACATTCAGTGGCAGATCATTATCTCTCTCTCTTCTCCCTCATTCTTTTCTGTCTATCTCTCTCTCTTTCTCTCTCTCTCTCTCTCTCTCTCTCTCTCTCTCTCTCTCTCTCTCTCTCTCTCACACACACACACACACACTGACAAGGTAAGAGGTGTAGTATCGCACATAATAATACACCAAATTAAAGAAAAGAAAAAAAAAACAAAAAATTTCCTCGCTGTTTTTCGATAATTTTTATTCAATCAGCCAAGCCACAGAAGTAACTGCAAAATAATAATAAAAAAAAAAAAAATTCAATGAAGACTGACCATGGGCAATTCTGTTTCTCAGTCAGGCATGGTTTATCTTGAAAGTGAAGATATCCACTGTATGCCACTGCCAGATCATTCCCAAGACCTCAACCCAATGGAGCATGAGTGGGATGCATTGGGGAGAAGCTTTGCAGGTCATCAACCTCCTACCAGAATTCTTGTGTACCCAGCACACCCAGCTTATAGCCATGCACAGATATTACCAGAATAATGAGAATTTCTTGCTCTTTCTTATGAGGGGATCCTACTTGTTAAAGAAAGGAAAATATTTCCTTCACTTCTAAGATCACCTGGATTTAACTCCAGCACTTCACAATCTTCCAAAAACTCACAGCAATTCATACACATGAAAATAACTCCAATGCTGTCTTAAATGCATGCTTAAGCATTTAATGCAGCCAATATTTACATTGCAAAATTCCAATTTCACATTTTGCCTATATTTCACCAAAATGTGGTGTGGCTGCGGCTGCATAGACAGTAACATATTTACACACATTTATCACACATCCAAATGTACTGCATTCGATATTGAAATGATAATACTCACCAAGATTAAATACAAATATACACTATATTGACAAAAGTCACCGGACACCCTTTCAAAAGCAAATGAACGGATCTGCTGCATTGTTAACATGCACAGTACAGCTGCAAAAAAAAAAAAACAAGCCTGCAGCTGACCGCGATTATATTGCACTGTGAGGTTGAGTGAAAATGCCATGGCGGGAGAGAATTGACTTTGAGAAAGGAAAGATTGTTGGGTGTTATATTAGTGGGTTGTCCATAAGAGAAACCGAGAGGCATTTAAACATACCCAAGTCAACTGTTTTGGATGTACTGAATAAGTGAAAGACACATGGCATGCCTGAAGCAGCAAAACGTACTGGCACACCAAAGAAAATCAGTGACAGAAAACGTCGAAGCCTCGGGAGAGTCGTTACAACTAATTGACAGAGTACTGCACAAGACGTCAGTGTACAGGTGAGGAAAAATGATGGAACCTCGTTATGTGCACGTACCATTCGCAGAGAACTACTCGTAGTTTTTAGCATGGTGTAAAGAACATTTATCATGGACCGTAGACCAATGGAAATGGGTCCTATAGATTGATGAATCCAGATACACGATCCATCAGTCTGATGGCGGGTGTGGGTATGCCTGGTGCCAGAGGAAAGCTGTTTACCACAGTGTACTGTTCCTACGGTCAAGTTTGGAGCTGGCAGTGTACTCGTGTGGGGGTGTTTTTCGTGGTATGGCCCCAGCCCCTTGGTTATCATGGACAAACCTGTTAACCAGCACGTCTACCCCGATATTCTGAACAATTATGCCATCTGTGGAAATGCTATGGAACTAAGCCTTGTTGGTACCAGCAGGACAATGCACCGAGCCATAAAGCAAGGACTGTTACGGTGTGGTTTGACGATAATTCCGTATCATATGTGTACTGGCCAGCACAGAGCCCTGATCTTAATCCCATAGAGCACCTATGGGATTCATTAGAGAGCCACATAAGAAGTTTGGAACCAAGGCCTACTACTAAGTAACAGTTACCGGCAGCATTATGTACTGAATGAAAGTGCATACCTATCGCTGTGTTCCAAAACCTTGTCGAAAGCATGTCTCGAAGGATCAGTGCATACATTAAGGCCAAAGGTGGACCGACACCGTACTAATGTATGTCAATAAATGCTATGTTGTGTTTCTCTTCTAGGTGTCTGGTGACTTTTGTCAATATAGTGTATGTGCAAAACATTTATAAGCAATGAAAAAAACCTGAACTAATATGACAGTACAAATGTGAGTTACATTGTGAAATGGCTGACTGCCTGCAAGTTTAACTACAATGACTACATACACACAAATCTAAATGATCCCCAGAAGCCCAAGACTAAATTAGCTGGTGAGCTATAGTGGCAACTAGCGACAAAACAAGCAAAATACCATATTGGCACACATATATAAGGTGACCTCCTACTTCAACAACTAAACATTTGACCTGCATATAAGCTGGCCTTGACCTGTATACACTGAGTGGCCACTTTATTATGTCCACCCCCTCAGTACTTCGTTGGGCCACCTTTTGTTTTTAATACTGTGTTGATTCTTCGTGGCATGGACTCCACGAGATGGTAATAGCTGGTTTGTGGAATCTGAGACCATGCTTGATGAATAGCACTTTCCAGGAGTGTGAGATTGCAGGGTTGTGGATCCAGCTGTCTGATGGCTCGTAAAACTTCATCCCACAAATTCTCAATGGGGTTGAGATCTGGAGATTGTGGGGGCCACCTAAGCAAAGTAAACTCACTGGCATGTTCCTGAAACCAATCCTGTACAATACGAGCACTATGGCAGGACGCATTATCTTGTTGAAAGTAACCATCGCCATTGGGATAAACCATTCACATGACAGGATGCACTTGGTCCGCAATGAGTTTAGATATGATGTGCCAGTTAGACATTGATCAACACGAATTAAAGGGCTAAAAGCATGCCAGGAAAACATTCCCCAAACCATAACGTTCCCTCCACCAGCTTGAAGGGTTGTAGCAATGCATTTGGGGTCCATGCTTTCGTGCTGTTTCTGCCAAATTCTCACTCGGCCATTGGCATGGTGCAACTAAAAACGTGATTCATCGGACCACATAATTTGTTTCCAATTATTGACTTAGACTGTCCAATCCTTGTGCGAACTGGAGACGTTTTCTTTTGTTAACTGCAGACAGCAAAGGTGTTCGAATAGGCCTTCGGCTGTCATATCCCATCCGATGCAGTATACGGCGAACAGTGCGTGCAGAGATCATTTGAGGGGATCCTTGATTAAGATGGTCTGTAATTTGCTGCACTGTTGCCCTTCTGTTGTCTGTTACCAGTCTGGACACTCTCCGTTCCGCCCGAGCAGTCACTAGTCGATGACGACCACATGTTGCACGTAGAGACCCAGTTTTTGGCTGACAGTCCAGTCTTTAAACACTTTAACAACAGCTGCTCTGGAACATTTCATGAATGCGGCGGTTTCGGTGATACTCGCTCCATGGCTCTGAGCTCCTACAATCATCCCACGTTGAAAGTCCGTCAAATCGCATTTTTGACCCATCTCATCACCCAAAAATCACTTCTACTACTGTCACAAGCACTAAGCTTTCCCATTTTATACTAGCCTCGCCCTCTGGCGGCAACAGTGCGCAGCCATAGCTCATTTGCTTAAAACTGTCAGGTGGTCATAATAAAGTCACTCAGTATATAAGCTGACCTTAAATTTCAAGATTTTGGAAAACATATTTATTGAAATGAATTATACAAATTTCTGAGATTATCCTATGTAGAAACCTTCAAAGTACGCAGTATCAGAGTTTCCAAATAACTCCAGTAACTGCCATACCATTACTTATGCAGCATTTTTTGAAAGACTGTATAACCATTTCTGGTGAAACTGAATCCCACAGCTCTTCCATCCAAGAAGTAACAAGGCCACTGTCAGCCTTTTTCAAGTTACCACCGTTCGTAAAACACTTCGTCTTTGCTCTTCCATAGCGCTAATCACGCTGACACAGATGACGGGAACTAGGCCAGAAAACACACACCCACGCTTACTATGAAAACTTGAAAGGGGAGATGTTAGTTAGTTAGTTAGTTAGTTAATTAATTAATTGATTTTTGTGGCGCAAGGGCCAAGCATGGCCAAAGAGCGCCAGACACAGAACTATCAGTTAAAGATTTTTAAAAGTGGGGTGAAATGATTAAGAGCAGACAGGCTTGGTAAAAGTTAGAAAGGAGAATGATGAAAGTTGTGAAGACTAGTTAGTTAATTAGGTTTATATATACATTTATTAATTTACTATTATAATTATTATAACTTTTTTTTTTAAATAAGTTTTAAAACGTTAATCTATTTTAAAAAGGAAAATACTGCAAAAGTTTCGCAGTGGTCGCCCAAAAGCTTTTGAAGCGTAGCTGCGCCGTCATCCAGCAGATGAGACTGAAAATAGTGAAACCGATGATTACGAAAACGAACACAACTGCACAAAACATCAGAGACGGTGAGTAAACAGTCGCATGTGTCACACACCGGGGCAGTGTCGCCACACAGCAAATAGCTATGCGTGAAGCGACAATGCCCAATGCGGAGACGCGCAAGAACAACTTCTTCCCAATGGTTCCGGCGACACAATGATTTCCAGATTCCAAGGTTAGGTTTTACACGGTGCAGTTTATTCTCCACCTGTTGGTCCCACAGACTTCGCCACGTTCGTCTGATATGATCGTGAACAAGAAAGCGAAAATCACGGTGGAACAGTGGCAAGGGTGTGACGACCAAAGAGGAGGCAGATCTAGCAGCAGCATCAGCAGACTCGTTCCCTGGGATTCCAACATGCCCAGGAATCCAGCAGAACTGAATCTGGACATCAGCCTCGAGCAAAGAATGAAGAAGTCTCCGTACGGTAAAAAGAAGTGGGTGGCCAGTGAAATCCAAAGATGACAATGATTGCACAATGCTCAACGAATCAGTGTACACAATAGCACGCTGATGAGAGCTCGACTGCACGTGAACAAGTGCAAGATACACAGCATGCATCTCCTCCGAAAACACCGTGGCCTCAGTAGGAATGCGGGCAACAGAAACTTCGTCAACGCAGACGGCGGCGGATCCAACAACACCAGCCGCCTTAGATCCATCGGTGAAAACAGGAATAAAGTCTGCATTTACGTAACGGTGTTCAGCGAAGAGCTGCTGGTACACTGACGCAGGGGTTGAGGACTTGTCAAAAAATGTAAAGCTGGTATCAACCATGACACCAAGAGGGTGCCATGGGGGATCCTCAAAGCCCCTGGTCTCTCCAACGAGTGACAAGTCGAGCCCTGCATCACGAGCTACGACCGCCATACGAAGACCGAAGGTTCGAATGCACGAGGGACGGATCTCGAACAAACGAGCATGCTGGGGATGAAAAACTGCATCGTATAAAGGATGGTCTGAGAGAGATTTAAGTTTCAGGTAAAATTGAAGAGACAGCTGCAGACGGCGTAAATGAAGCGACGGTTTGTTCGCGTCGGCATAAAGGCTGGGAATGGGTGACGTGCGAAATGCTTCCGTGCAAAGATGCAGCGCTTGATGGTGGATGGTATCCAACGGCCGGAGAACGGAAGGACGCGCAGAGCCATACACCATACAGCCATAATCCAGCTTAGACCGAATAAGAAAATGGTAAAAACGGAACAAGGAAATCCTGTCTGCACCCCAGGAGACTGAGGAAAGGATCTTAAGGATTGACAAGGCTCTCAGACAGGAAGTCCTTAGCCGTCGAACGTGTGAGCAAAAGGTGAGAGCACGGTCAATGGTCAAACCAAGGAACTTGGTTTCCGGCAAAACTAGAATGGCTGTCTGATTAGTTATGGCCCTAACTAACAAGTGTCTGACTCACTGGATGTCCAGCTGCAAAGATGGGGCTACACAGGGGTTATAATGTGGTATTCCATCAAGTTTGGAAGCAAGAAATTCCATGGTTTCAATTTGAAATGGGATTAGGTTTTTCACTTATCATATCAGTAGCACCTGTCCTCATAGGAATCCAACTCTGGGTGAAAAGTATTTTGTAATTTCTTTTTATTTTTGGAAGTACTTTCAAAGTGTGACGTCAATGCTCCCATTCCAGTTGTCGGTGATTTGTTTACTTTCAGACTGCAGCTGTGTGCCCCTATGTGATATGAATAGTGAAATACAAAACAGGGTCAGATTTTTTAAAGAATACATATACACAGTTGTATCGAAAAAATATGGCCACCTACCTAATAATGGGAATAACCACCCTTGGCCCAGATGACAACGGCATCGCATGAACGCAATAAGGCCCTGAAAGGTTACCCGAGGCACACGTGCCCATTTGGACTGCTGCAGAACATGGAGATCCTGAAGATGACGTGGTTGTGGGTTGGCACATCGAACCTGCCGATCCAAATAGCCCCACAAGTGCTCTATAGGATTGAGGTCATGCCATTTTGCTAGCCGAGGTAGAATGGATACATCGCCGTCGTGTTTCTGGAAGCAGTCGTGCATCTGTTTAGCTACATGGCAGGGAGTATTGTCCTGTTGGTAGACACCATCACCATAAACGTCCAACATGAAGGGATGCATGTGGTCAGCAAGGGTGGACGTGTAGCCATTGGCATTCAGGGACCCATCCAGTGGTAACAGAGGTCCCAGGTCACACCAGGAAAACATTCCCCAGACATGCACACTACTACCGCCAGCCTATACTTGACCAAGAAGCATGTCCACATGTTTGTTCTCGTGTGTTTGATGCCATATCTGCCTCAGTTCTGTGGAGTAGAAACCAGAGTCGCAGAATATAGACAGACACGTGTACGCCGTACGCGGATAGTTTCCAAATTATTTGCAGATTTTGCAGATAGTTTTTTCTTGTAAATTAAAAAAAATAAAAACGTTATTTACAGCAATTAAAACACTTACTCAAGGCTTTACTCAGATTAATATATTTAATTCTGTCTTAACGTGAGAATGTTCAACTATTTTTCACATCTTCCGATAGTGAGTTCTTTTGTTTTTACAGACGTTTCTGGCCTCTTGATTTTATCAAGGCCTGTTCTCAGTATATAGCAACTGTAACAGAAGTTTCGTTTACAAAGAAAGAATTTAAATTTTATTGCTAGGTTCCTCTTACAATTGCCAGTTATTAAATTAAAATCTTTTCCTTATGTATTTTATACAAGTCTACTATTTTTTAATTAACTTGTCGAAAATGCTATTTATAATTTTTGAAGGTTCATTAACGGAACTGCTTTTCTAGATATAAAAACTTTCTTTAATTAGTATCTTGTTTTTATGAGGTTCATAGTTCAATATTTTAAAGTTTTGGCCTTAAGGTCCATTTTACACACATTTCTACGTATTCAGTCGTAATGTACTTTTGTCCACTCTGGAATCTGTAATGTTCTAATGATTATTTATTGTTATATTAATTTTTCTTTAAAGTATCTTATCTATTGTTATCGTGATTCGCGGGTTTGCAGCAAGTTTTCTGTTTCAATGATTGTGTGCGCAGATACATTTTATTCTTATACAACTCTGGTAGAAACCTCGATTTGTCAGAGAATGCAGCCTTTTTCCAATCTTCCACTGTCCTATGATGGTAGTCCCATGCGAACTTCAGGCATAGTTGCTGATGGACCTGGGTTAACATGGGCGCCTTGGCGCAGCGTCGATTCCGAAAACCCATGTGTAACAGGGTTCACTCTGCTTTTATCGGGGGCACGTGCCTGGGTGCCCCAGCGTTCATTTGCGTGGTCGATTGCTGGTCTGTCGCACATCGATTTCCCTTTACCAGTCGACGGAGGCGACGCTCTCCCCTGGGGGTCGATGACCTTTGAGGCTCCACAGTTATGACTTTGGGAGGTACTCGGTGTGCCAGCGGTCCATTCTTGGTACACCCGTACTACAGCACCTCGCGAACAGCCCACGAAATCTGCTGTTTCTGAGATGCTTCCACCCTTGGTGCAGTAGCTGATCATAATTCTTTTTTTAACGTACATCGAATCACTACCTCTGCTCATTGTTCTCACGTTAATGCACTATGGCTCATCTGTCCTGGTTGGCCGCTTATTTCTCTATGTGATCGACCTTGTCACATGCACTCTGTGACACGCCTGGGCGGGTACACTGTTATTTATGGGGTGGTCATATTATTGTGATAAGACTGTGTACATATTTCAGTGAAAATAAGTAAAACACATAAAATGGAATGTAAAAAAATCTTTGTAGTTGTCATTTTCAGGGTTCCCACTCAACCTGAAAAACAGGGAAAGCCTGGAATTCTCAGGGAATTTGAAAATGGTTCCAAAAATCAGGGAAATTACCCTTTTTTTGTAAAAGTCAGGGAAAATTCAGGAAAAATTACCCCCCCCCCCTTTTTTTTTTTTTGCAAAAATCAATGGATACCAATTTTGCCAAAAAAAAAAAAAAAAATTATTTTTTCAAGATTTCAAACTTTTGCTTGCAATTACCGCCTGCCTAGAATTTGGTAGATCTTACTTTCAGTTATGTTACGTATTTCCTTTATTCTCTAAAAAAAGATGAAAAATTTAATTTTTAAAATTGCCAGTTATTCAGCTTTTGTTCAATTTCTGCAGGCAGTTGTTATAATATGGAACAATTAGGCACAATGGCTCCTGCTTGAAGAAACACTTCACAAGAGAACCAACCAAATGATGGATCAAAGTCCTTTGTCTGTTGGTTCTCTAGAAACATGTTTCTTTGAACAGAGCCATTCCACCATTAAGCTTAGCTGCATTGTGTTATAGAAAAACTGAAACTATTGCACTGACAGATTTTTTCTTACATATGACCTGTTTCTATGGGAATGTATTTACAAATTCCATGTGGGTAGTATTCACAAAAGTTCACAGAACTTTGGTACAGAAAATAATGTGCACAGTTAGTTATTAATGAAAAGCAGGTAATTTTATAAAGTTACATAAAGAATTTACAAGTGTGTGCTTTGGTGAGAAAAATGAATGGAATGGAATGAAATGTAACAATTCTTTGCAGCATGCCACTCTGGAAAACTTTAAAAACCACCTGGAGAACCCGGAAAAGTCAGGGATTTTTTTTATTACTTTTGAGTGGGAACCCTGATTTTCTTCTTACTTTGGTGTGAAATCAATGTCTCTTGTGGTGCATGTACATGATTGGCTGATAGAAGGAATGATGTTTTTCAATGATGTCTTGAAAGCAGAATAATCATACTTACCAGTTCAGCCTTATTTTTTACTGACCCACATATGAGCCAACCCCTCCATTTTGAAAGCAGGTTTTCTTCCAAAATCTTTCGTCTTTTGCACAAAATCTTTCGTCTTTTGCATAAGTATAGACAGTAAAACCTCTCAACAGTGGACACCCTGAGACCTCAACATTTGTCTGGTATTTGGGAGTTTGACTTTTGACCCCATCTTGGCTCACAGTATAAAAAATCTACATACCAAACATGAGCTTACAATATATAATTAAAAATTTTCTTTGACAGACTGAACTAGAGCAATTCAAAACCACAGATTCAATTGTACCCCTCTCAGTTTAATGAACTTTAACATTCTAGCTGTTTTCATTGGCGTTTATGATGATTTCCCCCTTATTTTTAAAAAAATGCACTTATTTTCGTTTTGCCTTCTTTAAAGCGTTGAGCAAGAATCCACACGCTTAAATTTTTTTTCCAGCTGCACTTAAAATTTCAATTATTTTCCTTTCGATGTTAATTGTTTTCTCTTAGTAAAACCAACAAGTTGTCCAAATAAAATTTGAATGCATTCGCTATAAATTACGCAAGCACAAAATCACTGTTAAACTCAAAAATAGTGAGAGCTCACTATGCAATGAGATAGTGAACTATTCACTTCCAGAAAATAGTGGTCAGCTACATTTACCTTTCATGTTAAAGGTCTTCTGCTGGTTCTCTAGAGAAAAGGGAAAATTTTGGTTACAAAATGTACTGTGGAAGTAGCTTGCAGGAGCTGAAGAAGAATGGGATTTGGGGCAGTGAATTTAATCCTCTTTGGAGTGGAGCTAAGGGGGCATGGGTGTCACTGGTGAGGGGATGGGGGATATGCCTCCTCCAATATTTTTGACCTTCCATATTTCTGACTGCAACCATTTTCATGTTTTGCAGTTTTTCATTCAATTAACACCTGTGTCCCCTCCAATTCCTATTTGCCAGTGATGTCCATGCAAGGGTGGTTCAGGAAATGCTTCGTTGGCATTTAATTTAATTTTTTATTTATTTTTTATTTTTTTGCCACACTACACCATTCATTACACAATCAAATCACAGATACAATTTCGGTACCAAAAAAATATGGACCAATTACAAATTGCACCATATGTAAACACAAAAGAAATACAGTAGATATATGTTGAGTCGATGTGAGAATCAGAGGGAACTGTTTAGTCCAATTCTAAGAAAAGGTCTTTGCTATTGAAACCACAGACCAGTAAATTTGCAGTGGGAATATTGAGGACAAAAAGTCACCATGCTTTCCTCCAAAAATACTCAACCTCACTTTCATGACATGAATTTTCTTTTTGAGAGTTGAGTTGGATCCCTAATGACTAAAAATTTTTTGTTGTATCAGTCTTCCTCTGTTTGTTTCCATAATGAGGTGGTTTCAACATTTGTTCACATCACTCTCATTGTGTGATGCAAACAAACAAGGAAACCACTAAACACACGTACACTCATGGACAATGAAATTTGTGCACCAAAAAGGAAGCATCGAATTGAACTGAAATTTTATGGACATGAATGATACAAATGATGGTATAAACAGAGCTGCAGGACAATTGCAGAGGGATCTGTGGCACGCAGTCCGGTCATTTTCAATACCACGTCGCACCGCCTCATGGGGCGATACATGCTGCAATACGGTTCGGTATGGAGGCCAACAGACGCCTGATGTTGTCCTGCGGCAGACTGGCCCACACGTGTTGGACGGTGTGCTCCAAATCTCGGATAATGCGGCAGCCGGCATTTCAACTGGTCTCACACATGCTCCATAGGGGACATGTCCAGAGAGTGGGCAGGCCATGGAGGTGTCTGGACACGACGTAGGCAGTCCTGGGCAACCCGAGCCGTGTGTGGGTGGGCATTATCCTGCTCTGGTATGGCACATCTGGAATCACGGCCAGGAGTGGGAGCACAGGAGGCCATAGGATCTCATCTATATACCGCCGGCCCATCGATGATCCATGTATCGCTACTAGAGCTGATCGGCTATCTTAGGCAATGGCTCCTCAAACCATAATGTCTCCAGTGGGGGAGGTGTGGCACTCGATAGCAAGGTAGGGATTATGCCGTTGACCCGGGGACCTCCACACCCAGACACGATGACCATCTGTCCCCAAAACAAAGCGGCACTCATTGCTAAATACCACACATTGCCAGTCTGTGGCGTTCCACGTCGCTTTGACCTGGCACCACTGCACACGAAGCCGGCGATGTTCCGGTGTTAATGGCAGCACACGTAAAGGGCGCTGGTATCTCAGATTTGCTTCCGCAAGGTTTCGGGATATGGCTCGTGAGCACACAGGAGCCGCTACATCTGCCTGTATAGTGGACCGGGCACCCATGGGATCCGTTCGTGCCTGGTGCACAATCTGTCGACCCTCTCTACCGGTGGTCCTCTTGGTCCGTCCGGAGCCGCTCTGCTGTGTGGCAGTGCCGTCACGAGTCCACTGCTCCCAACACATTTGGGCGGTATGGTCAGAACGATCCATGTGTTGGGCTATATGGCCCGCTGACAACCCTGCGGTTTTCAGCCCGATGATCAGGCTTCTCTCAAAGTCTACAAGTTGTGTAAATCGACGTCTTTGGCATCTACCCGGCATTCTTGTCACTCTGTACTCTTACTTGCGTCGGCCGGTGCTTTTCGCTTTCGTGGGGCGTCGACTACACGCCGGTTTATAAGGCTACCGGTTCATGCTTGCAGTGCCGCCACAGGGTGTGCGGTCATGCCCACTCGCACCAAACGTGGGTAATTTGCATACCAGTACGCACTCTAGCTATTATTTGCAAAGTTTCGTGGTTGTAGCATGTTTTCTTCTAGGTGCACAAATTTCATTGTCCATGAGTGTATGCTCAAGCAAAGGGGGAACTCTTATAGGGGTAAACAAAAAGATGAAGCTTGCAATAGTGTCATCTATTCTTCTCATTACAATTTCTACACAATATAGGGGTAAACAAAAAGATGCTTATATAGGGGCAAACAAAAAGATGAAGCTTGCAATAGTGTCATCTATTCTTCTCATTACAATTTCTACACAATATAGGGGTAAACAAAAAGATGCTTATAGGGGCAAACAAAAAGATGAAGCTTGCAATATTGTCATCTATTCTTCTCATTACAATTTCTACACAATATAGGGGTAAACAAAAATATGCTTATAGGGGCAAACAAAAAGATGAAGCTTGCAATAGTGTCATCTATTCTTCTCATTACAATTTCTACACAATATAGGGGTAAACAAAAAGATGCTTATAGGGGTAAACAAAAAGATGAAGCTTACAATAGTGTCATCTATTCTTCTCATTACAATTTCTACACAATATAGGGGTAAACAAAAAGATGCTTATAGGGGTAAACAAAAAGATGAAGCTTGCAATATTGTCATCTATTCTTCTCATTACAATTTCTACACAATATAGGGGTAAACAAAAAGATGCTTATAGGGGTAAACAAAAAGATGAAGCTTGCAATATTGTCATCTATTCTTCTCATTACAATTTCTACACAATATAGGGGTAAACAAAAAGATGAAGCTTGCAATATTGTCATCTATTCTTCTCATTACAATTTCTACACAATATAGGGGTAAACAAAAAGATGAAGCTTGCAATATTGTCATCTATTCTTCTCATTACAATTTCTACACAATATAGGGGTAAACAAAAAGATGAAGCTTGCAATAGTGTCATCTATTCTTCTCATTACAATTTCTACACAAATTCTGTTATAGAATATCTTTCTAATTTACCTATCTTTTTGCAATTCCTCCATCTCATTCACAATAACTTATGCTTTCACTTAGATGATATTTAAATGTTCATATTTATCTGGCTTATAATTAATAAAAGCTGAAATATTTGACATGTTCTTAAAAAAAAAAATGTTTTTCCCTTTTAGGGGCATCAGTTGGACAAAATGTTAGAAACAGCATCAACAGTCCAAGTGATATTTTGGAGGTAAAGTTAAAAATGGAAAAAATCTTTATTCTTATTGTCTGAGATATTTCTTGTTAATTGCAGCTAAAATGCATGGCCTGAGCTGACCAATTTCTTTTTAATATACAGTAGATACTGGTTAATCGGGACACATCAGGGCTAGAACACTTTAGCGCAATTAAGTGGCTACTCCAATTATGCATAGCTTTGTCCCAACAAGCTGATTTGAGATAGAATGAATTATGTTTATTCACAATTAAAGGTTTTATTAACGTCGACTATAGTTTCACTTGGCATCATCAGGACGAATGGAGCTTAAACATTCAAATCATTATGACATCATCAGAATGTTCTGACAGTCATGGATTTTGGTGAATTGTTTCCACATGCTTGAAAGAAATGGAGTAGACATCATGTTGTTGACAAGCTGTTAAGAGTTCCACTATATGTGGAAAGCTTCTAAATATTAAGCTTGATAGTCAAATCAGGTTTATCAAATAAGCATAGCATTTCCCAATAAAAATTTATGGTTATATTTGTGACAATGTTGTGCTATTGATGACTTCTTCAGTTCATAGTTCTGTACGTAAGTCACGTTCCTTCACATGGAAACTTTTAAGCCCTGCAGATCTATCTTATATATGAAAGTCCACATTCACAAGGCATCTGATAAATTCCCCAGGAATTCTTGTCTTCAACATAATCTTTTGATCCGTAAATACTCACCTTGTTTATGGGTTTGAAAATAACTTTGAAATTAAAACTTTTGAAATTCCGAAGCAAATCTGAGGAGCAAATGGGATAACCACCCAATTCGTTAGTACTGGGAGGTCTGTTGGCATGAGCAAGCAGACAGGCTTCGGTTTCCTAAATTTTTGAACAGCTTTGTCTGTAACGGAAGGGCTATACCTCTGTATACTGCAGTTCATTTAAGAAACTCAAGCTCTTTCTGTAAGAAATCCTCAGTTGAGCATATACGAGCTGGCATCAGTAGTTGCCTCTGGTGACCATTAATGAGTGGTAGGGAATGCACGTAACTAAAAAACAAGTTAAGTTGATGGTAGTTGAGAGCACGCTAAGTTACCTATAATAGTTTTGAAGGCAAATATATTTCAGCCATTACTATGGCCTTCATCATTATGACTACAATTTGTTTCATTGCCAGATTGGAAAAGCTAAGTTTTGTAATGGTAACTCCGGGTGACGTGATGCAATGAGAGATTTCCAGATGTATGGAACGTACATGGGGAGCTCAGAGTTGCAATTTTTGGAAAATAAAATTTCCAAACTTTCTCTAAACCTCAGAGCAAAACAATTTTGGAAAGGAGCCAACTTTTTTGTATTGGTCCAAAGTGGAATTGCAGAAGCGTCCACCATGGTAAGTTGAGACAAGGAAGAGGAAGGTTTTCTAAATTTCACATCAAATTTGTGTTCCTGAAGTCTTGAGAGAATTTTCCGGATACATAGCACAGGCCTGCGAACCCTCCGGGTTTAGGCCGGCAATGCCAGATTTCATTACATTTCCCAGAATTCTAGATTATAAATTCATATTGCTAGATTCCATGATGATTTCCATAGCGTAATTTAAAAGGTAACGAGGAGAAAAGTTAGAAGTTTTCTGAAGCATCGGAGAACTTCCGATGATTATCGTAGCGTAAATAAAAAAGTAATGAGGGGAAAAGTTCGAAGTTCTCCGAGGCATCGGTTCGTTAGCGGAGAAGCGAACTTTCCCCACTAAGTCAGCAGTTGGCAGCGATGTTTACTCTTCTGTCCGCTAATGATCTCTGGCACCTCAGTCATGGAGCCGGACAGGCTTGGCATTGGCCGTACGTACTGATGCAGATTTCTCGTCTGTCGACGGTATCGGAAGCGCGTTTTGGTTTGTTCGATGTACTTTGTCTCTCTTCACAGGAATTTCTGAGAACTTTTCGTGCACGTATTTAATCAAGCGATGGCTGGTAGAAAATATCAGTCTGTTTTTAAGAAGTTTTATGCGACAGATTATCCGTGTATAAACGAATCAAGGAAGGGCCAACAATTTGCCTTTTGCTCTATTTGTAGATTTGATTTTTCCGTTGTCCACAAGGTCAAAGGAGATATCATTAATCACATTCGTATGCAAAAACACGTGGACAATTCTAAGTGCGTAAAAAATAACAAAACATTAAATTTTGCTCGAGACAGTTCCTCTTCCGATGCCATTATCCATGCTGAGAGCTTGTTTACTTCATTCCTCGTGTAACATAACTTACCTTTAAGCTGTGCTGACCACGCAAGTGTGCTTTTTAAGAAAATGTTCCCAGATAGTAACATTGCAAAAAAATATGCATGTGACAGAACAAAAACATTGTGCGTCGTTGCAGAAATAGGGAAATCTTCAAAAATGGACTTGCATACTTGCCAACTTTTACGGATTATCAGTAAAATCTACAGATTTCTGCTTAATTTTACTGATTTATGGATAGAGGTCTTTTTTTAGAGATTTTTTAATATTTCGATTGGTCAATCGAAATATTTCAACCCCTGCAACCATCCACTTAAATTTTCTACCAGACCTTACGAGCGGTGTATCACGCGATGATGTCATCTTTGACTCGCTGGCTTCGTGACATCGTGCGGTAGCTCTCTCTCTCTCCACGGGAGTGCTCAAGTGATGTGCCGACCAGAGTTCGCCAAAATGCGTAATTACGCGTTTAGTATGCATCGAAATTTTACCAATGCGTAAAAATATGCATCGGGAATTTTTCTCGATGCGTAAAAATATGCGTTGGGAATTTTTCTCCGCGTGAAACAATGCATGGAATAATTTTACCAGTTCATACAAATACACATCGGGATGGTACTTCGTCTTTCAGAAACAGAAGTAAACTAAATAAAGATTTTTTCCGTAATCGTAATTTCTTTTTCCTGTGATGTTGCCTCTGTCCAGTATTGTTGTTATACATCATTTTATTCTGTAAATATTTATATTTCAGTTTAAAAACGGAGGAAAATTTTCCGAAATCGGAAATTCGATGGCGAAAAAATTTTGCTGTAATCTTTAGGCATCAGAGTGCGGCGGCTTCAAGGTATTTCTCCTTTTTCATCATAATTTGGGTTATCCTCGAGATCGATGCATAACTGAACAGAAATTTTTTATATGCCTTAACGTAACATCAGTGCTTCAAATTATGTCCATCGATATTTCAAACATACGAAAGTATGCCTGCAGGATTTTCATAGAAAATTGCAAGATTTTTCTCTTCTTAAGGTTGGCAAATCTGATAGTAAGTTCATTTTAAAACAATTGTGTTCCTGAAGTCTCGGAGAATAACTGCATACATAGGAAGTTCACTCCGGAAAATTCTCTCTAGACTTCATGCACACAAATCTGATGTGAAATTTGGAAAACCCTCCTCTTCCTTGTCTCAACTCACCATGGCTGACACTTCTGCTATTCCACTTTGGTCCGATACAAAAAAGTTGGCTTCTTTCCAAAACTGTTTTGCTCTGAGGTTTAGAGAAAGTTTGGAAATTTTATTTTTCAAAAATTGCAACTCTGAGCTCCCCATTTACGTTCCATACATCTGGAAATCTCTCATTGCATCACATCACCCGGAGTTACCATTACAGAACTTACCTTTCCAATCAGGCAACGAAACAAATTGTAGTCGCAATGATGATGGCCATAGTAATGGCTGAAATATATTTGCCTTAAAAACTATTATATGTAACTTAGTGTGCTCTCAACTACCATCAACTTAACTTTGATCTGTGTGACGTTTCAGCAGAAACGACATGGTAACTGTAGACCCCAAGCATTTGCTTGTACAGGGCTAACGGTGACATTCTTATTAGTGACTTTGAAATTGTTACTTTTTGTCACTGGTCATAATGGTGACAGTGATTTTCCAGTCACAGTGACAAAGTAACAGTTGCGTGTTTTCCGACCCAATCTGTAGTCTGTGCCAGATGGATTCGTCAAATGTTGACACCTGAGGTGAACAATGATCATGTTGAAGCAAGTCAGGTTCAACTTCACTGCATTAACTACGGCCCAGATGACTTCTATTCGTGCATTGTGGCTGGTGAGGAGATGTGGCTTCACCATTGGGACCGTGATACTAAACAGGAGAGCATGCAGTGGAAACGTCATGGATCACCACCACCAAAAACAGTTCAAAACACAATCATCTGCAGGGATGATTATGGCCACCATTTTTTGGGACTCGGAAAGGTTACTGTTAATTGACTTCTTGCTTCATAAAAGGACTATGAATGCTGCCTATCGTGCTGCATTATTGCGACAATTGCAGGAAGCCATCAAGAGTAAATGGCGAGGAAAATTGCAACAGGGTGTTCTGCTTCTCCAAGACAGGGCCGGCCTTTGACATTGGCGAGCAAGGCAGCTGCCTAGTGCCACCAATTTTAGGGGGCCATGGATTTTAATCATAAATCGATTTTCTGTCATCATCCAATTTTTAATCTGTATTATCTTTTAAAAAAATCACTAAAAAGATAAAAAGTCGAAGAATGCCTTTTCTCTTGTCCCACTAGTTTTTCGGAGGATGCCGCTAAGTGAATCTATATAAAAACAGCTGTTCCCCTTCTTTATGCTTTGCAGTGAAGTTTAGTTTCTTTTCTGCCGGCTTTACATATAAAACGGTAATAACAAAGGCAGAATGCGTAGGCAGTAACAAAATGCGAGGAAAATTAAACTTATATATAGGGGTTATTAGTAGTGGTTATTAGTAGTGCAGTGGCCAATTTAACCCCAAAACTAATGATTTTATTATACTACACTTTAATTCAGTCTCATCTAATCTATTGTATATCTGTTTGGGGATCGACTACCTTATATAATATGAAAAAACTTCAGTCGTTACAAAATAGATTCATGAGACTATTACAATTTAAATTACAATATACTCAATTTTCAAATACAGTCTTTCAGGCTAGACTCAGTCCAAATGATTTTAATATACTAACTATTCAACAATTGCATATATATAGTATAGGTAAACTGATGTTTTTGAGAATAAAAAATGGTTACTACCAAGATTTGATTTCAATAAGTACTTGTGGTCATGATTATTCACCGAGACAAAAAACAACACTAATCCCCATGTTTCCACTAACAGAACGATTTAGATCATTTATTAATTATACTGGTCCGGCATTATGGAATACATTTCCTACTGATATTGTATCACTTAATAATATTAATATATTTAAAAGAAAACTCAGGCATTTCTTACTGACCAAAAGCTCATAATGTTATATCACCTTTATTAATTTATAGTACCGCCCTAGCTGTGTTTGATATTGTGTGGACTTGACTTGTTTATGTTTTGTTTTTGTTTTTTTCATGATAATTATGATGCTTTGGGAGAAGAAAGCACGTCAGGCCTATCAGGCCTTTTCCCTCCTCATTCCCTGTTGTTACAAAAATATAATATGTGCTATTTATTTATGATTGTGTAATACCATGTCTGTAACAACTAAAATGCAATAAATGAAATGAAATGAAATGCCAGGCAAAAGTTTCCGGTGTTGAGTGAAAAACAGAACGTCTGAGATTTGCTAATATAACTGGATTACAGTTCCCACACTATTGAATACAGTAGATCGTTTGACTAATGTAATTTTAGCAAATTATAAAAATTATTACACTCTAGGAAAGCATTTTTTTTTTCTTGTTTGAGTTTTCTACAATAGTTGTAAACAGTGTGATTAACGTTAAACCTTAAGTTTTGTGCCCAAAAGTTTATGCAGGAATAATCACAACACAGTAAGCTACAATGACATTTACTAATAAGCATATTGTAGGCAGCATTCGGAGAAATTCAGAAATTTTCAGGTAAACCTTAAATTCATATAATCAATAGCAATTTTGGGCATTTTTAAAAATTTTGGTTTCCTGCCGTTCAGAGAAAAATATGTTACTCTAATATGATTGAAAATTGATATTTTAACAACTAAGCATCATGCAAGTTTTTCAGCTAAAAATACTACTAGGGGCCACCAAAGTAAATCTTTGCCTAGGGCCACCGAAGTAAATCTTTGCCTAGGGCCACCGAAGTAAATCTTTGCCTAGGGCCACCAAAGTAAATCTTTGCCTAGGGCCACCAAAGTAAATCTTTGCCTAGGGCCACCAAAGTAAATCTTTGCCTCGGGCCACCAAAGTAAATCTTTGCCTAGGGCCACCGAAGTAGTAAGGCCAGCCCTGCTCCAATCCACACCGCCGGTGTTTCCATGCAAGCCACGACAAACTGTGGCTTCCCCACCCACCATACTCACCTGATCTCACCCCTTGTGACTTCTTTTTAAAAATCTGAAAAAAAAAAAAAAGATCAGAGGGGTAGGTATTTTGCAAATGATTCTGAACTGAAGGCGGCAATGAAGTGTTGATTTGGGGAGAAAGATAAAAGCTTTTTTGCAGCGGGGATTCACCAATTCTATGATAAGTTACAACAAGGGTATCCAAGTCAGGAGAGACTATGTGTAAAAAAAATAAAGGTGCATTTAAAAAATATATATTTGTCTTTGTATGTTAGGCTTAGAACTTATTGAGTGCCCTATGTACAGGCCAAGTAGTTATGATGCTAGCTTATAAATCTACAAACCTAGATGAATGTTGGAAAGCCATTAGCATCACTTGTTCCTACATGAGTTCAGACTTTGTGCACAAAATTTGTATGAAATTCAAATGGCATATATGAGATGTAATCAAAACGTTTCCTGGATGGCCTCAGTATACTGCCAGCATACACTCATTGTCATAAAAAGCCGCGCACCAAGAAAAAACCGTGCGATTAACATGAAACTCTGCAAATGCTTAAAGTTTTGTACGATTCCGCATGCCCGCGCGTTCAAGACCGGCACTGCAATTGCAATCCTTGGGGCTTATAAGGCGCAGCGCAGGAGACTCCACATTCGTGCTGAAGTGCACAGCAAGAGTCAGGGGAGATCTCTGAGCAATAGACATGCCAAGGGGCCGCCGTAGATGTGTGTACAAGCAACTGACAGAGTTTGAATGAGGCTGTATCGTTGGGATGGGATAGGCAGGGCAGCTGGCACGCTGAATTGGCCGCCATTTGGGCCCGTCGGACAGTACTGTGCGATTGTGTTGGGAGCAGTGGACACGGGAAGGCACCCAGACACACCAGCAGCAGAGAGAACTGTGGGATCATGACAGCGGCATGCCCAGATGCAACGACGTCCAATATTCAGAGACGTGGCAGCTATACAAGGAACTCCTGTGTCTGCCAGAACCATTTCCAGATGGGCGAATCTGCACTCTCGACAGCCCTTACATTTTCTGCCATTAACACCTGACCATTGTCGGCGTCGATTGCAGTGGTGTCAGCAGCGAGCAACATGGAATGCTACGGGCTGGTGACATATAGTGTTCAGCAATGAATCCTGCTTCTGTATGGGAATGGACGACCACTGTGTCAGAGTGTGGAGAACTGCAGGTGAGCACTACAATCCCAACCTCATGGTGCAGCAGCACACGTCCCGAACTGCAGGCGTGATTGTCTGGGGAGCCATCGCATATGACAGCTGGACTTCCCTCGCAGTGGTCCGAGGGACGTTGACAGTCAAGCCCAATGCTACGTATAAGAGATCCTGTGGTCCCATGTGCTGCCATTCCTGGCGGGGCCACCCGGAGCCATTTTTAAAAAACCTGAGCCATGTTTTTCTGTTTTTTTTTAAAACCCGAGCTGTGTGCGGACGGCTCGGGTTTTCCAGGACTGTCTACATCATGCTTCTACGCTTTCAAGAGATCGCCTGATCTCTTGCCCATCGAGCACGTGTGGGACCAGATGGGACACCAGCTTCCTCCATGTCCCAGTGTTCGTGATTTAGAGCGTCAGTTGCAAGAAGTGTGGACCAATCTGTCCCAGGATAACATAAGGTGTTTCTTTGACTTCATGCTGGACCATATCATGTATTGTATTTATGTTTAATACTTGTGCTATTATTTGATTTTAAACTCCACTCCAAACGGATCATTATTCTAGTCAGGGGTAATTGTGATCCCGATTTTTTTTTCCGATTAAATCTGGAAATTCCGAAGAAAATGAGGGGTCCATATATTTTGTATCTGTTAAAATTATTCTGACTTTTAATTAAAAGCAAAGGAATTTATAGTTTTTGCAGGATAAACCAGTATTATAAATATTTAACGGGAATTACTGTGGATAAATTTATTAAGGTACATTACCTCTCAAATTTTCGATCTATACACTAGATCCTCTTCAGGAGTTCTTGCGTCTTACTACTTCCACAGGTCTGGCGACCAAGCCTGAAGAGGATCTAGTGTATAGATCGAAAATTTGAGAGGTAATGTACCTTAATAAATTTATCCTCGATAATTCCCGTTAAATATTTATAATACTCAAAGTAATAAGAGGAAGCCATAAAGTCATTAATTATTAGGATAAACCAGTTTGTAAAAGTAAAAAAAAAATCACAAATTTTAATCTCGTATTCTAGAAATAATGTGTTTATTGACAAATATTCATCAATCACATGCTGGAGGGACAATAATACAGAACAAGTACAACTGGTTCAAAATATGGTAAATAGTTGGGACAATTACAAGAAAGATATGCAAAGTAGTACTAAAAACTCTTGTAGCACTGTTGAAAACTGTGGGACTACAAAAAGAGAAAAGACAAAGAACATTGTAACATTAGAAAATTTGTAGATTCCAGAACTTAGTAAAACTGAAAGGTGTAAAAGAAAGTCTGGTTGTGCTAATGTAGGGGGGGGGGGGGGTAACAAACAAAACTGATGTGTTTTTTCAAAAAAAGGATAAACTTTGAGAATTCATCAACCTATACTTTTATAAAACAGGTTAGTTGTTTTCAGATTTGATTCTATGTAAAAGGAAAATGCAAACAAAGATTGTTTTTAAGCTGTTTGATTTTAAATTCATGATTGCTTTACTTATTTCAGAGTAATTTATTTCTTCACAGAATATGTAAGTTAGAATATTTATGGAAAAGTGTTTTGTACGTAATCCATGTAGTCCAAAATAATCAGTTTGTTCCTTAATTAACTCAGCATACAGGTTACTTTCGTCTCGCTGTTTTCAGGATTTTTGATTTGACCTCACAATCACCCACGTCTAGTGTAAGTTTGCCTTGATAAAGCCTTCCATTGGAAGGTGAAAGCTTGGCACAATGAAATATTTTTTTGCTATACACTATTTCACAGATTTGTATGACTTTGCCATCTCCTTAATTATTAGTGGTGTACTTAATATCTTTTGGACATGTTCTTAAGACCCCTCTTTTAGTTCAGAAGATGAGCTTTCTTTGAGGAGCTAACCGCTGAAGCTCAGAGAACAGCATAGTGCTTTAGTTCCAAATACTGATCTTCATTGCTAATAACATGTTGATTAATACAGATAGGCTGGAATTGGTGTCTGGTCCACTAGTTTTAAAGCCCCAATCAACAGGATCACACGCTTTTTGTGCCAGGATACTGTCCAGGCTTGTTAGTAGCAGATATTTAGAAAAATTAATTCTGGTTTTCAAAAAACACTCTTTTTTTTTTTTTTCTATCTCTTCAATCTATCTAGATCTATCACAGAATTTAAGTCTAATTTAACAACTCCATCATGCATTCTTTCATTTCCCATGCAACGTACATATAAGCAATCTCAGTGTATTATAATTACATTTTTTTACTCCCCCCCCTCCCTAAAAAAAGAAATGGCAAAACAAAATAACCAGTATTGTTATGCCATTCAACTTGCTGCATGGAAAGGGAAGAGGTCTAAACAATTTTCACACAAAAGGCACCACACATGAACTTTTGATGTAGGTCTACGTCTAACTCTGCAGATAGTATGGGGCGACTTATGGCCAACCACCTGTGACAAAAATAGGTCCCAATTGAAATCATTATAGCGTTAAAAATATGTGCTGCACACTAATCGTGTTAGCATATTTGTAAACAGCATGGAGTCCAATGCGCATACTGCATTATCTCCCCCTTGCACAGGGAGCGATGCTCCCCTCGCTCCCTGTGCAAGGGGAGATAATGCAATATTTCTGAGTGTGTCTATGCGTTTGACTCAGCCTATCTCGGCAACCGTGAGCGCAACATGACTGTGTGTGGTATCATTTTAAAGCCCTCAACGAGATCTATTCAAATATACAAAGGACATTTCGGAGTGGTTTGAACTGAACATTTTAAAAATTGTTTTCTTGTAAACTGGTGAACACTTTTGACAATATCGCAGTTTATCTGGACAACCATTAGTGCAAAATGACTGTGTGCTGTATCGTTTCAAAAAGCTCTTGACGATATCTATTTAAATATATAAAGAACATAATGCAGTGGTTTAAACTAAAACTTTAAAAAAATGGTTTCCATGTGAGCTGGTTGAATTCGCAGAATGAACGCAAACAAAAGTGGAGAAAATCAAAACAAGAGGCAAGTTATATGAGGAATGCAAGAAGCCCAAGAAGACTGCAGCCCAACGAACTAGAGAGTATCGAGAATGCCTGAAAGCAGCTGCGGCCAAACAAAAATCCAACACCGATCGAACCCATACCCGGCCCATCTCAAACTTCTGCAAAGAGAAGCATGGCATGGATGTTGTAACCGATCCTATGCAGAGCACCATGTTGGGTAATTTGTTTATTGATCTGCTTTAATGTTCACAATGTATCCAACATTATTTGTAAAAATTATGTAAGCTACTTTTCATATCATAGACCTGTGTTGGCTATAACAAATTAAACACTTTGAAACCATACTCAACTAGCTCATTTCAACTCTCCGATCTGCAAGTCGTAGTCCTGCATTCCAAACTGAGCCTACCTGTTTTTTGTTGTTGTTTTTTTAAACCTTAATTCTGTTTTTATGTTATCAACTTTATATGCAGTGCCTCTGTATTTCTAGTAAAGAGCATATTATTAAAATATGTCTGTCCTTGTTTTCCAGACAAATTTACCATCGCCTGGCATGTACAATTTACGACGAAGAAGCAAACCAGTGGAAAGTGACACTGAAACACCATCACCCCAGTCCTTTACTAAGTATGTTAAAAAGGCTGCCAGAGAGTCACTTGAAAATCGACAAAAAATTACAAAAAAAGTTGGTTTGCTAAAAAGCCCCAAAAAATCATCCAAAGATGAATGATCTGTTGCATTTGTTTATGTGAAATTTTTGTGATGTTCTTGGGCTTTCCTAAATGGTATCAGCACCCTATTTTTAATCTCATCTGTTATTAGTTATTTTATATCTGCATTTTTTAAGCACAGATTGTTTTTTATCCTAAAATTAAGATCCTTTTTAATACAGTATGACACGTCCAATCAGCTGGGTGCCTTGTTCACCGTAAGATATAACTGGTGATACTTTTTATTTAGTGGTGTACACACATTAATTAAATATTCTATTTTACAATATGTGCATGGATTAAGGAAGACATAAATTCAAATCTTTCAGTGAAAGTTTGAATGGACATACATGTTTGACACAATTTTTCCAGATTCTGTAAAACTTTGTATTGATATACAGGGTAGTCCAAAAAGTCTTGCCCTAGTTTCAGAAGATTATTAACAGATAACTACACTACTTAAGATTTTCTGCATTTAAAAGGTAAACACTTAAAGTTTTGTATGATGCACTCTAATACACTTCTATATATGCCCCCTTAGTTGCACAAAAGATGTCCAACCTGTAATCAGTCTCTCACCATGTATGTTTGTAATAAATCCATATCAACAGCAGCAATGATGTTCATGATCTGTTCCTTTAGGTGTTTTAAATAACTCACCTTTGTTATTTATACTGTCTTTGACAAATCATCAACACTATCCTTGACAAATCCCATAAAAAACCCAATGCGGTTATATCAGGTGAATGGGCTGCCCATGGAATCAGGTCATCTCAGCGAATCCAGTATCCTAGGAACACAGTATTGAAATAGTCATGAACACTTGTTTCTCAGTGGGGGGGGGGGAGCTCCATCTTGTTGAAATATAAGGCCAAAGGTCTTGAACTTATGGCACAGTAAAATTTTGCAGTATATCTAAATAGACATTTGCGTCAATAAACTTTCTATGAAGAAACAAGGACCAATAATGTGGTTGTGCATAAGCCAAACATTAACTTTGGGGCTATCACAAATATGAGTTTTTAAGACATTTGGGTTTTCGGAACTCTATATGCACACGTTATGTCTGTTAACTGCTCCTGATTTGCAAAATGTTGATTAATCAATATAAAGCACATGCTTAAGGAAGTGTATGTTATTGTCTAGGTGATCCATTGAGTTACAGAAAAATTTAAAATGAGAGGCTTATCATCCTCTTCCAAATGCGGAACAATCTGAACTTCGCATGCCTGTAACCACAGTCTTTTATGCAAAAGTTACATCATTGCTGTATGTGGTGATACATATTGTGCAGCAGCTTGTCGGGATGAATTCCTCGGTCTCTGGGAAAATGCTTTCCATACTTGTTCTAAGTCATCTTCAAAAACATTGGGACTTCCACTTCTTGGTTTGCCCAACACATTCCTGGTTTTTAGAAATTTACCTTTTCAATGCCTAATTCTTTGAAACATTGGGATTTCCAGTTCTTGGTTTTTCCAACACATTCCTGGTTTTCAGAAATTTATCTTTTCAATGTCTAATTCTTTGAAACATTTGGACTTCTACTTCTTGGTTTGCCCAACACATTCCTGGTTTTTAGAAATTTATCTTTGCCTAATTCTTTGAACATTGGGACTTCCACTTCTTGGCTTGTCCAACACATTCCTGGTTTCTAGAAATTTATCTTTTCAATGCCCGATTTTTTTACGATTCCTCCCGAAACATGTACAAAAAATTTTTGACACTTGAATTGCCAATTTCATTAAAAATAAACACTGCACACAAATTGTTTTTTCTGCACATTCGCTCTTGTAGAGCAATTAATGCCATCTATGTGCAATGACAGACAATAAAACTTCAGATGTTTACCTTTCAAATGATGCAAATCTTATTTTTGTAAGCAGCATACCTTTTTTTTTTTTTTTTAATATAGGGCAATACTTTTGTATCATCCTGTATATTTTGACACACCAGAATTATGTAAAAATACAAAATAATGAGCATTTTGATCAGAAATGTTGCAAGTATGTAAATGTCCAATTTTTTGGCATTGGTGTTTTGGAGTTCGCTTGATGTCACTAAGGTGTATGGTAATCTCTTATTGTCATACAGGCCTCACAATGGTCCCTCATGCTTAGGAGCTCAATAGAAAGATGTTCCTGTTCCTCTATCAGAGCAGTTTTCAGCTCACGTTGTTCTTGGAGGCGGTTGACTACATGCCGTCCTAACCCACCCCTAGTATGCTGCATGGAGTTAAAGATCTGGTTACCTGGCTGGCCAATCTATTCATTGTACAGGGTTATTAAGAAAGAATCATCCGATTTCAAAAAATCAACAACACAGAATGATAAGTAATACATCAATGTAAAAGAAAAATGTGCAAGTTTTTTTTTTTTTTTTTTTTACAAATGTTCAATATGACTTCCTAAATTTAGTCACACGTATAATGTCAATGCGATATGAAAATTCCTGCCAAACACAGTCTAATGTGTAATTGGTAACTGTTTCTAAAGCAGCAGAAATGCGTTGTTTAAGTTCGCACAGAGTTGTGGGCAAAGGAGACACAAACACCTGATCTTTTACATACCCCCAAAGGAAGAAGTCATATGGGGTCATATCAGGTGACCGAGAAGGCCAGCTGTGCAACACCAAGTCATCTAGTCCACTCCGACCAATCCAACTGTGGGGTAGCTCTGGGTTAAGAAAATGACGAACCTCTGTATGCTAGTGGGGCAGTGCCCCATCTTGTTGAAAAATGAAGTTGGGGAGATCTTCCTTCAACTGGGGAAAAAGCCAGATTTGTAACATAACCAAGTAGGATATGCCAGCTACTGTTTCTTTTACAAAAAAGAATGGTCTGTAAATCTTGGATACTGTCTAGGGCACAAAAACATTCACTTTGGGTGAAGCCCGTTCGTGTTCGATGCATGCATGTGGATTTTCGGAGCCCCATATGCAAACGTTGTGACAATTCACTTTGCCATTTAAATGGAAAGTGGCCTCGTCACTGAAAACGAGTCAGGTGCATAAATCGTTCGCCTCCATTCTTGCATGTAAAGGCAGAAGTTCAGTCATTGTAGCTCATCACAAGGCTTCAGTGCTTGCAAGTTATGCAGTTTTTATGGCTTGTAACACAATTTTTCCTCAACACATGCCAAACAGTAGGCTGGGGAATCCTCAGTTCTCGACTAGCACGAATGGTCGATTTCTTCGGGCTACGTAGAAAAGTATCTCTCAATCTTTCAACATTCTCTGCAGATATGCCTGGTTGCCGTGGACTTTTCCCTTTACAAAGACATCCAGTGTCCTCGAACTGATGATACCACCTGCGAATACTTTGAGCTGTCGGTGGATTAATTTGGTACTTTCCACGAGATTCACGTTGAATACCGAGTGACATCGTACAAACGAGAGCATACAAAAAGCTTTCTGCTGACTACACGCCATTTTCACTTCTTCGCCAAAAGAGCTTCATAAACGACACACTAGCACCATCTATTGTGCATAATCTAAAACTTAGACATTTTTCTTTACATTGATATACTTATCATTCTGTGTTGTTAATTTTTCAAAATATAAATTTTTGAAATCGGATGATTCTTTCTGAATAACCCTGTATATCTTCATTTTCTAGGTATTTGACTTATGGGAATGCTTGTTAATTTATTTATTTATTTTTTGCTCAAAATTCCTCAATCAAAGACTTGTATAACTATCAATCAAAATACCTGCCCACACCCTTACCCCTCCACTTCCAAAACTGCTCCTTTCCATAATTTAGAGGGGTTATTACAGTTGTCTACTTCTCTCCAGAGGTACTAGCTTTGAAAATCACTTGTTAGCAAACATCTTGACTTGTCTGCAAAGAGTACCTGCCTCCACTACTCAAGTGTCCAACTGCTTTCTACTTCATGTTAATCAAACTCTTTGGTGGTCATGGGTAAGGAGGATACAGAGTACAGACCCTAGGATGCAGTCCTCTTTCACAAATTTTGATTTACTTGTGAAGAGTACATGTCCCCATTGCTCAGGTGTCAAATTGTGATGCTTTCTACTGCATGTTAATAGAGTTCTTTTGTAGCCACGGGTAAGGAGGATACAGTCCTCTTTTGCAAATCTTGACTCCTTTGTGAAGTAAGTATACATGTCCCCACTGCTCAGGTGCCCAACTGTGATTCTATTTACTGCATGTTAATTGAGCTCTTTTCTGGCCATGGGTAACGGGGATACAGACCCCAGGTTTCCTGGGGTGCTGTCCTCTTTCATGAATTTTGACTCATCTGTGAAGAGTACATGTCCCTACTGCTCAGGTGTCCAATTGTTATGTTGCCTACTCCATGCTAATCGAGCTCTTTTGTCCCCACCAGTAAGGGGGACACGCACCCTATGTTTCCTGGCATACAATCTCCTTTTGAGAAGCCTGCTAGATACAATTTACCTCAATGCTTAGGTGAGCTCTAAGGATCATTTATGACCTATTGTGTGTCTATGGTACTTTTCAGTTAGGGATATACAGGGTGTCTCTTTACAAACTTTGCACATTTATTACCGATGCACTGTATGAGATAGACAAATGTGGTTGAGCACATAAGTAAGAAAAAGTTTTTTCAAGCTCAATAGGTGCACTATTTGTTGTGTGTAGTACGTCTACCCGAAACTCCAGTTCCAACCATGTGCGCTGCGGCATGTCCTCAGTAATGGTGGAAATGGCATTGTTGATTCTTGATTTCACGTCATCGATGTCCTGCACCTTTGTCCGATACACGATATCTTTCTCATATCCCCATACAAAAAAGTCCAGAGGTGTGGCATCGGGGGAATGGGGTGGCCATGCAATTGGACCATCCCGTCCAATCCACCTCCCAGGGAATGTTGTGTTTAAAAGTCCCGAACGTAACACCCCCAGTGTGGTGGCGCAACGTTCTGTTGGAATATCACACTTGGTTGAAGGTCCAACTGTGACACAACATACTCAAGCAAAACATCCAGGTAAACATCTGCCGTCACTGTTTTCTTACTGAAGAAAAACTGTCCAAGGACTCGGTTTGCATAACACCGCACCACACGTTCACCTTAGGACTGTCTCTTGCAAGTTCCATAAATGCAGTAGGATTTTCAGGGCAGTGGAACGAATGGACTTCTTCAGGCTTCTTGAAAATGAATCATGAACACGTTCGATGTCTTCATTCGATGTTCGTGGGCGGCCACTACGATCTTGATAAAACACGGACCTAATCTTCATGAATTTCTGGTGCCATTGGCGGATACTAGGACGAGATAGCAGGGTTTTCCTATACTTGGTCTGGAAATGTTGTTGCATTTGTGTATCAGATTTTGTTTCGATGAACCAAGCGACGCACTGCGCTCTATCTTGTGGGGACCACATTTTCATAGAACAGCACCCTGCTACATAAGTGAAAGACCTATTTAAAAAAATGATAATGTCAATTAAAGCTTTGATATTTACTGTATATTATACAACCAATACCATGAACTTACATAGTACAGGGTGTCCGTAATAAATGTGCACAGTTGTAAAGGGGCTTTGTGGACACCCTGTATATCTATATTAATCATCCTCAGCTGCTGGAGACCATGGTTGACCTTAAGATGTCTGTCTAGTGCATGTTCCCATAGCCTTAACATGATACTTTCCGATACATTCATAAATCTGGCAACCTGCATGGTTTTAACCAATTTCCATCCTTCTGATTGCTTATCAGAAAGACATTTGGAACAGAAACTGAAAGCAACAGCAATCATGGTGTCACTAAATCATGAATGAAAAGTGCATGCTCAGATTCTTTCAATGTTTTGCGTATTCAGTGATGCATCAGAACATTTGCGTGTTTCCCTTCTAACCAGATTACCACATACAGGTGTAATTGTGACTGAAAATTTCTCCTTCATTTTTTTTTAAAAAGCACCAAAACCTACAACCTCCTTAATTTATGCACCACAGGATAGTAGCAAACTATGATACTTCTATAATTTACAGAAATACTTCATGTGCAAACATCATGCTTCTGATTTTGTTATGGATGGGATGTCAATGCTATCTACTCACCAAACATGTTTAAAGAAGCAAACAAATTTCATTATGTAACTGAGTTGTTCAAATCTTTTCTCTTTTCTTTAACAATGGTATAAAAAAATACTTTTGATATTACAAGCTTTTGTGACATTTTTGATGCAGCACAGACATCCAAATAGGATGTTAAGGTATTAGCACAATTCACATGCTTTATTGATCAAGCACTTCGATAATGGTTACTTTTTTGTAAATGTTTGCTTACTACAATAATGGAGAACATAAAAGGTGATTACACGTTGTTTAAATATTCTAGCATGTGATTACAGACGTGCCGACTTTCCAGATTTTAAGCCCTTTCTCTGGATGAATATCAAACTCTCCTGATTTTCACCGAGAATTAGCCATTAGGATGGTTGAAATTCCATCAACTACCATGATTTCGAACCACCTGTAAAACCTTTTGAGTCGATGCAAGGTGGCATTGCAGTCATCAGTTTCGTATTTTCCCTACTCTCCTATCTGCAAAAAGAAAGCTGTTCCCGGTGGTGCAGTTTTCTAAGTTCTAGCTCCTGACCAATTGTCCGAGATGGGTGGGGGAAAGTTTGCTTTAAAAGAATTTTTTCCTAGTCCAATTATGACGCCTTTAACACAGAATTGGTTCAGTATACCTCCGGAACAATATACCAAAGTTTTGTCACAGTAGGAGCATTTTTAGTGAAGTTATGAGGATAATGGCTGTGGAATAAATCTCGCTCCTGTGCCCTGACCTTTGACCTCATTTCGCTGATGTGCAACAGAATTGGTTCAGTATACCTCTGGAACAACATACTAAAGTTTTGTTGCAGTAGAAGCATTTTTAGTCAAGTTATGACGCATAAGGGCGATGAAATGGATCCTGCTCCTATGTCCTGACCTTTGACCCCATTTTGCCCATTTTCAATAGGGTTCGTCCCCAGTTGTCCCCTACCACATATTAAAATTTCATCGAAATCAAACCGTTTTTACACGAGTTATCGTGTGGATGGACAGACAGGCCGACAAAGCTGAAGCAGGGAGTAGTTACAGTTGGCCTCACCTTGTAACAAAAGGTGGTGTTAGTACGATGCTTTTTGTCATCTTCGCCTTCGCACACAATCTAAAGAAAAAATGAAAAACAGTTGACTGCTATTTTATTCATAAAAAACAACATGTAGGCCATTTTGCAGTTTCATTATCTTGCAGAATTGAATTACCTGTAAATGAATTTCAGTAGAGTAGGGAGTGGCGTCTTTTTGGGCTTTTTTTATTTTTTATTTTTTTTGTCTAAAACTTTTAGTGGACCAATAATGGAAAGTTGTTCCTACGTCTGGAAAATGTCGATAAAAAATTGCGCTTGTGTGATTTTATGAGCTGTTAAAATCTCCCGATTTTCAGATTTTTAAGGTTGGCACGTCTGGAATTAATTTGGTGTAGAACAAAAGAGTTTTATATTGTATGATGTATAATGTCTGCCATGCACTTTTTTTTTTTTTTTTAGAAGAAATGACAGCACATTATGAAGCTAATTTATTTCAAATAACAAAGGTTTTAAAACATCATGTAAATATATATAGATGTTAATGATGAATCACTTTGAAGTGCAGGGTAATTATACGCTTTGGTAACTTTGAAATTAAACAGCTCATGTTAAACTTTATACAGTCAAACCCATTTATATCAGACTTAAGGGGACAGTTGTGATTGTTTGATATATGGAATAGTTCAATATGTATACGAAATTTTGGATATGTAGAACTCAATACACACATTTACTGTACTGTAGTTATTTTACATTATTACCTGGTTGTAGCACTGGGTTGGAGAGTGGGATGTTAGAAGCTCTGATGTCTACAAACCACTTATGAAGGGCATTTTCCACCTCACAGTATGTGTACATTTAGCATCATCAGTCTTTGGACTTACACTACATTTTCTTTTTATGTCTTCATTTTTTAAAATTATTCTTAGAGTACTCTTGGGTATCTTAAAATGATTTGCTATGTCACACTTTTTTTCAATTCTGTGAATTATAGAAATTAAGGAAGAAATATTCCTCTGAAATATGGCAGCGTTTGAATTACCCAGTGGTCCGCTGGCCATTGGCCAGTAAAACTTCCGTCGGACCACTGAACTTTTGATTTTACTGGCCCGGATGGCCAGTATTTTTTTTTTTTTTTCTAATTTATGACAAGTTAAAAAATGAATTTCTATTTCTTTTACCTTGCTGTATGGTGTTCGTTTTAGGCTGCAAACTAATGATAGGTTTAAAAAATATTGGAGATAATTCCATTGAAGTGATGCGTTACTTTCTACATCTAATATATAAAACACAAAACGTCTGTTTGCTTGTCTGAAGCAGCAAAAACTCTTGAGCGCCAAACTGTGGCATCGTGAAATTTGCATAGCTTATGAATACTGGAATTTCTAGTTCAGCGCAACTATTTTAAAATATCTAAATTATTCCGTTCGCAAGTTATGAATTAATTAATAAGCTAATCAATAAAGTCAGCGTCGTTTGCTACGTCATCGTTACCTGTTCCAAATTTGAAAGCACGTGACTGCATTCATCGCTGCGGCACATCCACGCATATCCACAAGTGTTTGTGTTCTTTGAGAACATACAAAAAATGCAAAAACGAACTTTGCGAAATCTTAACGAAACAAGCTGAAACTTTTATCTACACCATAAATTGGTAATAAGAGGAGTCCCTCAAAATTTCACCAGAATCCGGTCAAAACTTTTTTAAATGGGCAGAGAATTTTTAATTCATCGGTAAACAGAAATATATACGCAGAAACAAAGATACGTTTTTAACTTTTTTATCCCAGAGATTTGCCCCTCAAAGACGTCTGAGACTGAAAGCACGTGATGCATTTGATCGTCGATAACAAATTGTTAACAAATTTTGTTCAGTCAGTGTTCGAATGCTGTGTCTCCTGGACGCGTGTTAAATAAAATTTGTAACGCTTTTGGTCCGTTTGATTCTACAGATTCCATACATCCTGTTCCGGGCAAAGCCAGGTAGTAAAGCTAGTATATTGTAAATGGTTTTTTTTTTTTTCTTGGTTTTTCTCGGACCAGTGGCCATTTTGGTGGACCAGTGATTTACAAATTCTAGAGTTCCACTGGGCCAGTAAAAGATTTATTTCTAATTCTAACACTGTACAGGAATTCATTAGATTATTCAAAGCAATCAGAATTGTGTACTGAATTGCCTGTAGTTTACAGGTCTCCACATAACATCTCCTCAGAAAACTTGAAAATTACATCACCCTGCAGCGGGAGTCGAACACACATCTCCCGATACCGTTCGAGTATGCGATGTAATTTTCAAGTTTTCTGAGGAGATGTTACATGGAGACCTATAAACTACAGGCAATTCAGTACACAATTCTGATTGCTTTGAGTAATCTGTGCTGGAAATGGTTGGTTTTGTCGTCATTTTATAAAATAGTAATGAACCTGTGAGAGTTGAGCGACAGAAACAAATTTCCCCGATCCTAATTTATCTTTCTAGCAGTCCGTCATGTTGTTAACATACACGAGATTTTCCTGCGGATTCGCGGAATTCCGTTTTTTTTTTTTTGTCATCATTTGGGTCATTTTCCAGATCGATGCAAAACTGAAGAGATTTTTTTGGGGGGAGGGTGGGGTTGTTTATCGTCTTTGGACGGTATTTCGTGTCTCAGAACTTTCCAAAATGGAAGTTAAACGGAGTGAAAATTTTTCCCGTAATCGTAATTTTTTTCGCGATGTTGCCTTTGTCTAGCATTGTTGTTAAATATCATTTTATTGCATAAATGTTTGTGTTTCAGCTTGAAACTGTAGGCAACAATCTGTGAGATTGGAAGTTTGACGACGCGAAAATTTCCCCGTAACCTTCAGGCATGAGAATCTTCCACGAATTCGAGGAATTCTGCCATCATTTCAGTTATTCTCAAGATCGATGCACGACTGAACAAAGGGGGGGGTCGCCGGAGGACAGAATTGCATCTTTACAAAACTTTCAAAAACGTAAGATCGACAAAGTGAAGATTTTTGTCGTAATCGTAATTTTGTTTTTCTCGCGATTCCTTATGCCCAGTATTGTTCTGAAATATCATTTTATTCCATAAATATCTGTATTTCAACTTGAAAGGTGGGGGTGGAGAGATTTCCAAAAATGGAAGTCGGGTGGAGTGAGGATTTCTTCCGTAACCACAATTTTTTTTATTCCTCGTTCAGTTTCTTCCACTCTCCTGTGTTGTTGTTAACTGTTATTTCCCTCATAAGTGTTTGAATTTAAGCTTGATGAAGGATAGGAAAATTTCCGAAAATGGAATTGACGAAGTTGGAAAATTTGTAAGAACTGGTGCATGGTGTTCAGTCAAAAATATTTATCTAAATTTGCACTATTTATCTAAAATAGTTAAAGCTTTGATATCATGCACTCATGGTCCTCAGAGTGAAACTTCTTTCGGCATGATGGTTATAATTATTTTCATCGGAAAGCATAAAAACAGAAACGAAAAGAAGAAAGTCAATAAAGAAATGGGGAGAGAAGGATACCAACAGAAAGAAAAATTAAGCGATGGATGCTGTGGAGCTGCGGAGTCAACAAAAGACAAATGGAAAACAGTCTGCATTCTTGTTGCGCATTTTGATTTTTCACCGAGTTAAAAAGTTCAGCTTTTTACTTCTTCGTCGGTCTCATGTATGTGTTAACCTTTAGTGTCTCAAACACAGCATTTTCAAAAACAGAATCCTTTCCTGTTGCCTTAGTGCTCTTTCAAAGATTAATAGGATTAATTTTCATTTTATTCAGAAGTTTCCCAGCCATAAAGAATTTCTGCATGACTTTGAATAAGCACATAACATGCAATTTTGGAAGCCTGAGGTAGTAAACCTAATTCTGTAAATGGTTAGCTGCTCTGGGGGCACCAAACGTTCGATATACACATTGTGACTGCGCCACCAGAGTGGCGCAGTGGTCTATGCTCTGGCTTGTGGCCATTCGTCTGAGATGGGTCCGGGTTTGAATCCTGGTTAGGCATGGATGTTGTGTTTGTCTTACAGCACTGGCTCTCTCCCTTCCCTGGAACCAGTGACTCTAAATTAGGGATGTGCGACTGCTTTATAATCCATTGAGTTGCTCACTGTGGTCATTAAACCCCCAATAAAAAAATAAAAAAACATTATGACTGCTATGTTTTGTTTGATATAACCTTTCTTCTTCCTGTCTTTTTTAATGAACTTTTTGCAGTGATTTTCTGAAGTTGGATATAGGAGAAAATTTGATGTATCCATATTCGATACAAACAGGTTTGACTGCATTTCATTTTAAACACGTATTGTATATTGAAGTGCATATTTTTTTACACGTATTCAATATGCACTGCCTTGGTAACACACCATATATCCTAGTTCATGACCATCTCTGCCTACTCCATTTGCAAAATGGCTTCTGAAATCCAAGTCTGCAATATAACACTAGTGCACATCACACGCACATAGATAGTGTCCCATAATGCAAAACTCCACGGACCTTGGAGGTCATGGAAGAAGACTCCCATGACATGTCCATTTCCCAAGGTAGTGGCAATCCAGGAAGTTAATAAATGTGTAGATGCACCATCTTGTTGGAACAACATATCAGGCTCCATATCAACATCCAATTGTGTAATTGAGTTTTTAAACATGTCCAGGTACCCAATCCCAGTGACATTTGATTCTGCAACCAAAAAATGGCCCATAAACTACAAACACCATAACCTTTATAACTTGCACAACCTTCAAAATATCCCTCAATGAATAATTTGTACCAAATGCACAATTTTTCTTGCAGGTGGTTTGTTGCCAAATTTAGTGCAAAATCTGCTTGGAACTGCTTCGTTTTGTTAACTTTCCAACTGGCTGATAAAATCTGATTCTGTCACTTTGAAAATGCCACTGAGATCCATCGCAGATGTGTCAAAAACAGCTGGCGTTTCACCACCAGTGGGAGAGACAATTTCCTTCAGCAACAAAACCGGTCTTGCCCGTGAAACTGTCGCCCGTTTCTACTGTCAGCTTCACTTCACGACACTGAATTGGTGATTTGGTAACTTGTGTAAAGACTAATCACATATACACTGGCGTGCAAAAATTAAGGACGAGACGGTTTTTCGAATGTAACGTCGTGCAGAAGTGCTCCACATCAACTCAAATCATACCATAAGATCCCCAAGATGTAAGAATATGGGACAAGTGAGCAAAACCGTCCAAACAAGGAATCCAAAGGATACAAAGGCATTTTATTGAAAAGGTAGCTTCGAGCACAACTGGACAGAAGACAAACGTCCATGTGACAGACAGCTGCCAAGAAAAATCCAGTCTTCAGTAAGGGATATGATCACCCCTGACTGCGTTACAGGATTTACAATGTCTGTCCATGCTGAGTACGAGGTTGTCAAGGAGTTGTTGAGGCATTGCGACCCATTCTTCTTGTAGCGCCAATCGCAGTTGCAGAATCGTTGCTGCCAAGCGTCTCCCGAGAAGGTCCCACACGTGTTCAATTAGATTTAGGTCCGGGGACCATGCGGGCCAATCCATGTGTTGAATATCTTCACTCTCCAACAGCTCTGCGACAGCCACTGTACGATGAGGTGTAGCGTTGTCGTCCATGAAGAGGAACTCAGGACCCCCAGCACCTCTAAACAGACGCATGTGAGGCAGGAGAACCTCGGTACAATAGCGGACACCAGTGACTGAACATCCTTGGAAGATGTAGAGGTCAGTACGGCTACCAAGCATGATACCGCCTCAAACGAGAACTCCGCCACCTCCAAACCGGTCCCTTTCGATGATGTTGGAGGTGTGATTGCGTGCTCCCTGCTCTCTCCAGATGTGTATACGTCCAGAATCGCTCGTCAGACTAAATCGGCTCTCATCCGTAAACAGAACTCGACCCCATTGCTCATGTGTCCAGTTCTTGTGTTCCTGGCACCACAGAAACCGCTGTCTCCGATGAGCAGGCGTTAATGGCACATACCGTACTGATCGTTGTGCAAATAGATCACCTTTCTGCAGCTTCCTGGCCACGGTAAAACACGATAACGGACGTCCAGTTGTCTGTTGCATGTGCCTTGCGATTTCTCCCGCTGTCTGCCGTCTGTCTCTTCTCGCCTGTAGGACAATATACCGGTCGTCCGCCGCCGTGGTTGCTCGTGGATGACCACTGCTAAACTCTCAGACAGCTGTTCCTGTCGTTTGAAATGCTCTCCAAGCTCGTGAAACGATGCTGTGAGCGATCCCAAACTCCTCGGCCATACTAGTCACACTTCAACCTTCTTCCAACTTTCCAATGACGCGACCTGGATGACTAGGCCGTAAGGTTGTAGCACCTCACGGTGCTACAACCTCACGGCCTAGTCATCCAGATGTCGTCTACTGGATTGCTTGTTTGCCATATCACACGGTGGCAGCAACTCGACGTCGTTCAAACTGATGTACACCGTGCAATAGCTTTCACAGAATTGCTGAGCGTACACAGCCCGTGTGCTTTATACCCTTTCAACACTCCCCCCCCCCCCACGTCATGCTGCATATATGCGCATGCCCTACCATACAGGACCTTAGTCTATCTCCCGAGTGATCTTACGGTCCGTTCTGCCTGCTAGTGTTCCGCTGTTAAGCTAATTTCTCCTCTTCTTCCTTAATTTTTGCACACCGGTGTATTTCTTTGAGAGAAACCCGCCCGATACAAATTTCAGCATTCATTCAATGTAGAACTCAGTATATTAAAATTTATATTACCAAATATGCATGCCAGCAGTGCAACTCCCATTGCACGTTTCTGAAATTCTTTAAAGTCATATATTAAGTTCATAATCTACTGTAATTATCTTGGCCTTTTGTTATTTGAGGGAACACTTATACCATAACGGCACCACACAACTTTAAAAAAAAATGTAAGCTTTAGGTGTTTTGTATTGGTTAGTTACACTTCCACGGAATAATTATAGTATGTCTGAAAATTATATTTTTAGGATATTTATGGATTATAGTGACAGCAGATGTATCAATAACCCACTTTCATAAACAAATGCATTCATTACATGCAGAAAATGCGATACATTTCTTAAAAATGGAAATATTAAAAATTGTGAAAGTAGCTTTCTCCTCCTTCCTTCCGAAGCTGTGTTACACATGGGCAGAAATTTTATTTTGTCCAGGAAAAACTGAATGGTGCTTTTTCTATGCATATGCTATGCTGCTCTCTAAACACAAAAGTGTGTACTACACCTGCATCTATTCAAAAGCGACTTTCATTTGAAAGAATGTAAATTAAGGCAATGGGAGAAGCAACCTGTTGAGCACAAAATAGGGATTACAGATTGCAGAGAACCTTCCCCTAAGTATCACTGCCCCTGGGTTAGAAATGCACTGGGCACTTTTAAGTTGTTAATCCATAGGATAACAACAAATGCATTCCATGCATGCAAGCCGTTTGGAAAGGGCAGAGGAGTCATGCCTGATGCTGTCAAACTGCTTTCAGAGCAGTATGGAGGAATGAGTCGCACGTGTTCAAGCCATTTTAGATAGGGGAGACCTTGAACGTGCTGGATGTGTTTAAACTGCTCAGAGAGTTAAACCAAAACACACAGTGTGCTTCCTCCCCACCAAAATCAGCCATTTTGCTTGCTTGAGTAATGTGCTACAACCTCACGGCCTATGCAAGAAACAGTCGTATTCAAAGAATCCTGAAGATATAATACAGACATTAATGCAGGATTCATAACTGTAACCTAGCTGGATGTGGTGTAGTAATGCACTGCTACTTCATGGCCCACATACAAAACAGCCATACTTACAAAAATTTGAGGATATAATACACAGACATTAGTACAATAAGTAGAAAAACTTTAAAACACGCTTTAGTTACATAAGAAAATTTAATTTAAGGGAGCTTTCAACTGATAACTTCAGTCAGTTGAAGGCTACCGTAAATTAAATTTTCTTACGTAACTTAAGCATGTTTTAAACAGGGGTTGCTCTGTTTTTTTTTAAGTTTTCACCAACCTATTCGCCAAATTTAATTTTTTTTTTCGCCAAATGTAATCTGAAGTCGCCAATGTTTGTTTCCACTATCCACTGGAATTATGAAAACCATTATAATAGGTCTTACATCAGCAACTGCTACAACACTTTTCGCGTAATCGCTTTCCGTTTCATGTGCAATGTAAACAATGAATGTTAGCTCAAAGCGCAGGAGACTGTACACAATCAAAAGGCACTTATAGCATAGTAAAATCTATTTATTTAGTGGTGTAAGACGTATATAGATTCGTCAAGCTTTCACACTCCACTGGATAAGTAGACATAAATGTCTACCTATTGCCTTGAAAAAACCTAAAATGGCTACCTATTGCCTGAAAAAACCTAAAATGACTACCTATTGCCTGAAAAAGCCTCCCAGTGGAGAGTGAAAGCTTAGCGAATCTATATATACTTCTTACACCACTAAATAAATGGATTTTACTACGCTATAAGCGTTTTTTGATTGTAAACAATAAAAAAGTAATTAATATTTGAATTTTTTTTTCATTTTTCAATTATCAAATCGAATAAAAATTGATGGTCATTTTTGCTCAAACTTCATCAAAAAAGGAAATTTCCAATATTTTTGATAAAACATTTTATCAATCGCCAAAACAATTTTTTTTTCGCAAATTGCGAAGAATGCGATCAGCAGCATGACCCCTGTTAATGGTTACGTGCTTATGACCATTTTTTATCATGTTAAACATTAGCACAAGTTTCATAGTTGTACACAGTGTTAAATTTGTTACCAAAGTTTCTAATTACCTTATATAACTGTTTTCTGTACTTACCACTCTGATACTTTTGTAAAAATTATGCATGTAATGCGAGTTTCATAAAAGAAACGGTTACACTGGAGTTGTCCTGTCATATTTGCTGGCAGGATGTAATATAATGTTCTGCAGCTGCTTGATTTATAAAATTTAAGCTGTGGAATACACACTGGTATGAGTAGAATGTAATACTGCATAGTCTGGCATGTATAGAAATCTAGTCATTAAGGTCTCATTTTAAGCAAGCACATAGTTATTTTGCTTGACTTTGGTAAAATTTTTGTATGGTTCAAAGTAGTTCTGTGCCCTTTCCCTCTCCAAACAGGGAACACACTCTTGCCTCGGTGATCACATTAGGATTCTCTTTAGAGGTACGTCATTACCATGGCTCGTGCTGCTGCTGCCCATCAGCAACACAGCATGATATATGCAGATAACTGCTATAGCCCATAAAGTTGGTCATTAAAACCCTCAAAAAAAAACAAAAAAAAAACAGTCTTGTAGAGTAACAGAGGAATTTCAAATATAGCATTGCATTTCATAGAAATGCTCAATTATGTTGATGCTGCCAACCACCCTTAAAAACCTTAACCACTCTACTACATTTCAGTTCATAGACTTAAATTATACATCATACATACATATCACTAAGCTGTTCTCTGAGATTCAGAGGTTAGCTCCAAAAAGAAATACAAACTTAAATTATCTAAATACATAAATGTTTTCTGAATGTCCAAAGACTGTTTCATTCGTTTTACTACATTCTACTGATAGTAATTTGTATTCCATCTTGCACAATATAACAAAAAGCAGTAACTAAAGAAAATTTAGTGTTATATTTCTTGTAACTGCTAAACGGTGAAAATAAAATTGAATTATTTACATGCTTAAGTCTGTGTTACTCTTTTTAACTATCTTGTATATAATTTTTTTTCCAATACTTGTTAACCCTAAAGATTACATTGCAGCCCCCATGGTGCAATGGTCTAAGCACTGGATTCTGACAATTCGTCTGAAATGGGTCCTGGTGAGGCATGGATGTTGTGTTTGTCTTACAGCACGAGCTCTCTCCCTTCCCTGGAACCAGTGACCCTAAATTAGGGACGGGCGACTGCTCATAGTGGTCGTTAAAGCCACCAAACAAAAACAGATTACATTTTAAGTGCTCCTTCACTACACGATATCTCTAAGATTATCCAAACAGAATTCTCTGTCTGTTTCAAGCAAGACCTCACAAAGAAAATTCCTGATCTTCAGAAATATTTTGGCATTGCTCCTTTGTCGTATAGACATGTAAAGGTATTTCAAGGGGAAAACAATTCCCTTGACTTTTCAAATCAGACCAGTGTGTAGAGCTATGCCACCCACATACTTTTCAAAAGACGCGTTAAAAACAGGCAATGGACAGAAATCCTAAGACTGGATTTAGTAGAAATGCATGGTGTTGAATATGTGGAATAAAATGAAAGGTGGAAGTTGTTATTCAATGTACTGAATAACCACTTCTGCAGTTTTGATACATAAACAGCAAGTACAGTAGAGGAAGAATAGCAGTGAATGGTAATGGGACACTCACCTTCCAATATAGTTAACACACTCTCTTATTTGTTAACATTATTCTTCGCTCATCAAAACTGCAGAAGTTTTCAGATTTTTGAAACAGGTTTCAAGGAATTTTTTAATGCTTTTTTGTGTAGCCTGTCTTCTAACGTCGTTTAACTGCTCCTGGCTGGTACAACTAAGTCTAGCTTAGCTGAAATAAATATTTTCAGATTTGGTAGATAAAAAATCATCAGTTTTTACACAATTCAAAATATTATATAAAAAAAGTTTCAATACATTTCAATGATAAATTTTTTAACCATTTTATGATACAGAAATTATTTACTTTACAACAATATATTAATAATGAATCTCTCTTACTGGTTCATGGAATTCAGCAATGAAATTGACAAACTATGCCACTTTGTTTTCATAGATTGATGTAAAACACCCTCACAGTTTCTCATTCCACATATACATACGAAAAGCAGCTACCATAGGTGAAAATCATTGTCACTGCATGTTTTCTAGACGGTGATCTCATGAAAACCTGTGGCAAAATCAAATTTTCACTTTGCTAAAGAGCAATGGGATTTCCTTTTCTTCAGTGGTGGTGTGTATTTTCCCCATGTGTCCACACAAATGTGATGCTTCTAAAGACAATTATATTCACAGTGAACTTGTCCTCAGAGAGCTTTACTGCCATCATGCCGCAGCACAAATCACATAGATGCTGGAATGCAGGAGATATAACGTCAAAGCTTCGGAGTCCTTTCTTTCCAGCTGGCAGCCTCGAGTAATTCTTCAACGGTCAACATTCCAGTGACTGCTAAAAAAATCAATAGTTGATCCCTTGCATTACCTACAAAATTATTACATAAAAAGGCTGGGAGTCCTCTGAAGCTGTCTTCCATTGTGTACACAGGTACTCTAAGTGTTCCAAATGTCTGAAAAGAAAAAAAAATAATAATTAAGGTTTATGTCACTTATCTGTCAAACTATTAAAAGCAGAAACAGTAATGCGTGCAAAATGCTAACATACAAGGGGTGTCCGACAAGTATCTGGATTTTTATTCCTATTGATACAAAACCGTGTGTATGATCGTATGTATTAGGTGTACAAATAAGTTTTAAAGTGTTTTAAGACAACGCAACATGTAATTTGAGAGAAAACAACACTACCTTTACGGATCAAAATATGTGCCGTCATTATCTATCACCTTTTGCCATTGGTCGGGCAGCTGACGGATTCCAGCCACGAAGAACACTTCGTCGCGTGATGCGACGAAGTCGTCAACCCATTTTTGCACTTTGTCACATGTCCAGAACCATACAGCTGAAAAACCCATGTTACATCGATCGGAACAAATGATAGTCTGAAGAGGCTATGTCAGGACTATATTCCGGGTGTTCCAAAACTTCCCAGCCAAGCGTCAATAACGCTTCCTTGACCGATTTCACCACATGCTGCCTAGCGTTGTCATGCAGTAATTTCACAGGACGCAATCCTTTGCCTGTGAAAGGATGTTTCCGACAGATTTCCTAGTTCAATCGCAGCAATTGTTGCTTGTAGCGATCAGCAGTAACAGTTTGACCCTGTTCCAATAGTTCATAATAGAGCACACCCTTCATATCCCACCAGAAGCACAGCAGAACTTTCTTAGAGTGAATATTGCATTTCGGTGTCAAAGTCGTTGCTTCACCGGGCTCTACCCAGTGCTTTTTTGCGTTTGAGACTCTCGTACGATATCCACTTTTCATCACCCATGAAGATTTTTCATTCAACAGATTCATCCTTGTTCCTCTGGCTCAGGCACCCATTTTCCTTCCTTCTGAATCTTTCCCATTGCACATAAATGATTGGAAATGGTTTGTTGAGTTAACCCCTAGTTGTTCAGCTAGTTCTTTTTGCGTTTGAGACGAATCTTCATCCAGGATGCTTGCAGTTCCTCATGTGCAACTTTCCACTACGTTCTCGACTGCTAACATCAAAATCACCTGCTTTAAACCACCTAAAGCAAAACTCACATGTGCTATTCGATACAATATTCTCTCCCAGAACAGAACAGGTTGACGCACATGCTTTTGCAGCACTTGATGAAATTCGTAATGAATGCAGTGTCGAATAAATGCAGTAGCACTTGCCATCTTTCACCTACTGATGTGCAAGTGCGTTTGACTGTTGGGCAAACTGCTGTGTCACATTTTGTGCTTTGGACCAGTTACGGTCACATGACAACAACGCGGGGGAATGTCAGATATGTAAATTAGTGGTATATGTCACACAAAAAACCCCTTAAAACTTATTTGTACACCTAATATGTGTGAAACTATTACGACTACTTTCAGTAAAGCGTCGTAAACATGGAGCGGCTTGATACTAATGTTCAGTTGCACTGTCCATCAAAAGCAATGACAGCTACATTAAGTGTTCAATTCGAGTTGCGAGCAGTAGTAAAATTTTTAACAAAAGAAGGCATTAGCAGTAGTGAAATATTTAACGAAAGAATTGTCCCAATTGATGAGACTTGTACCAACCATAACTGAAGTCACAATCAGCGGAACGGAGGCATCCAGGTTCCCCACGCCCCTCAAAGTGCCGTCGGCAACAATCCAGAGTGAAGCAAATGATGATTTTTGCATACGATGCCCAGGGTGTTGTGGTCTCTGATTGAGTGCCGATAGGGCAAAATGTCAACGCACAATATTATCGTGACTTACTAAGGACAAAATTGAGACCGAAAATTCTTCAAAATCGCCCCAACTTGTTGGAAGCGGGAACGATCTTGCTGCACGACAACACACCGTGTCATGGTGCACCAGCGGTACAGGGACTTGTTGAAATATGGATGGGAAACTTTATCCCATCCACCATACAGCCCTGATCTCAGTCCACCCGACTTTGGTCTTTTCACAAAGTTAAAAAATCGGCTCCTGGGCATCCGCTACAAATTGCCAGACGAACTGTCATTGGACGTGACCTGAGTAATATGACAGCTGAACAAAGTTGGCGTACTATGGGGCATCCAGGACCTACCTCAATGATGGCATGCTGTTATTAGCAGCGGAGGGGAGTACATTGAATGGCAATAAGGTAAGTTTTCTCAGTTACTTCACACTTTCCTCAAAAATGGACAGTGTGCAGAACTTTTGTTAGGACCCGTGTAGACCTAATTGGTCAACAGAGCATATTGAGGCTGATTGAAAGCTTATTACATGAGCTATCTTTTAAGTCATTACATAATCATATTATGAGTAATTTAATTTTTGAGGTCATCCATTCTGAACTTAAATTTCTCAAAATACACCCCATTAATTTTATTAAATAAAGCAGAGGGAAGGAGCTTCTGAGTAGTAAGAAAACTGATTAGGAAATAAACATTTCTTTTTAAATTCTTTATCCTGGAAAGGGCTAGATATTTCATGTGCCTGATAGGACATGTGGAGGGGGTGGGAAAAAATATATGCCAAGACAAAATGTTTACAAGTCCTGGGCATGTCTGGTAACATTTTTGAGCCCTGCATCTTTTATTCACTCTTGAAATCACAGAAGTTAGTATTAAATACTACTTTTTAGAAAAGAATACACACCCTTTGCAAAAAAAAAAAAAAGAAAAACAAACAAACCCCGAAGCACTCAGTGAAAGTTATTCATATATACACTAAGCTATTGTCCGAGATTCAGCGTTAGCTCCACAAAGAAATACAAACTACCAGATAATTTTTATTTACTGTTGCCATATCAAGCTTCTCCATTTACAGCAATCTTGACCTACAACTCAGGCTTCACTGACATCCATCACACAAGATCTATACTTCATACTCATAATCTTTTTCTCATGGAGGCACTCCTGAATCTGATCCTCCCATGATTTCCTTGGCCTTCCTCTGCCTTTCCTTTCTTGCCACTTGGGCTAAAAAAAATTTCTTAGTAAGCATCTCATCACTCCTTCTTTCGACATGCCCAAACCACCGAAGCACATTAGTCTCCACCTTGCTAACAACATTTTGCTTCACATTACACAACTGCAACACATCTTCATTCCTGACACGATCAGAATGTGTCTATTATTCAATTCTGACAAAACTCTACATGCAAGTACCACAGAGCTGAATATGCAAACGCTAAAAAAATAATGAACTAAATAATAATAAATAATGGACAAATGACTAAAAATAATGGACTAAATAATAATAAATAATGGACAAACGATTAAAAATAATGGACTAAATAATAAATAATGGACAAGCGATTAAAAATAATGGACTAAATAATAATAAATAATGGACAAACGATTAAAAATAATGGACTAAATAATACTAAATAATGGAAAAATGATTAAAAATAATGGACTACATAATACTAAATAATGGACAAACGATTAAAAATAATGGACTACATAATACTAAATAATGGACAAACGATTAAAAATAAAGGACTAAATAATACTAAATAATGGACAAACGATTAAAAATAATGGACTAAATAATAATAATTGACTAAATAGTGACCCACAATAGAGCATGAGAACCACGCATCAAGGAGGTTATATCAAGATCAAAGCTTGCATGCAGGGACTATTATTATGACAGAAGACGGCAGTTGCAGTAACCTTTACGCACTGTGAGAATGCTTTCATGTTGGATCTGTACACAATACGAGCAGTTGAATAAGTTTTAGAGAGGATGCACAACTGAGCCGAGAGAGTCTGGTTGGTCAAGTCATTGTATCACCAGGCATTTGTGTTGGAGCGATGCTGGCACCAATGGGTTGAAGAGGGCACAACCCTGAGGCACGCAGGCAGTGGATGGCTGAGGGCATTGACAGAATACGAGGATTGAATGATTGTGAGAGCCATTCAAACAGAACCAAATTCATTGCTGTCAGCCATTCGTGACCATATTGCGTTGTCTACAGGTACGGAAGTTGCCATCCGGACCATTGCCAGATGACTCTTGGTATGGGAACTACATTCAAGCAGGCGACTCTGTCTCCTACCATTCACCAGCGAGCATCACTGGCACCGGCTGCAGTGGTAGGGCTTGATTAATGTGTGACAGTGTCTTCAATGATGAGTCATGATTTGCACTTGACGCTGATACGTACGTGTCTGGTGATGAGCCAGCCATCATGTGGATCCTGCCTTTACCATGGAACAACACACAGCTTGCACACCGGGAGCGACTTGTCTTCGAACGGATTTTCAGTCAAACTTGTCTTCAAATGGACTTTCAACCTCAATACTCATGAGAGCATTCAATGTTTGTAAATTTAAACTTCCCCCTCCAATCACCCTGGATTCTCTTCATGAAACTGAACCCAACCTCACATGCAGAAGTAGATAAGGGAAATATACTGGATATTTCTACTAGAGCCAAAATGTTTTTATAATGTTTGTAAGTTTAAACTGCCCCTCCAATCACCCTGGATTCTCTTCATGAAACTGAACCCAACGTCACATGCAGAAGTAGATAAGGGAAATATACTGGATATTTCTACTAGTGCCAAAATGTTTTTATAATGTTTGTAAGTTTAAACTTCCCCTCCAGTCAGCCTAGATTATCTTCATGAAACTAAACCCAACCTCACATGCAGAAGTAGATAAGGGAAATATACTGGATATTTCTACTAGTGCCAAAATGTTTTTATAATGTTTGTAAGTTTAAACTTCCCCTCCAGTCAGCCTAGATTATCTTCATGAAACTAAACCCAACCTCACATGCAGAAGTAGATAAGGGAAATATACTGGATATTTCTACTAGTGCCAAAATGTTTTTATAATGTTTGTAAGTTTAAACTGCCCCTCCAATCACCCTGGATTCTCTTCATGAAACTGAACCCAACCTCACATGCAGAAGTAGATAAGGGAAATATACTGGATATTTCTACTAGTGCCAAAATGTTTTTATAATGTTTGTAAGTTTAAACTGCCCCTCCAATCACCCTGGATTCTCTTCATGAAACTGAACCCAACCTCACATGCAGAAGTAGATAAGGGAAATATACTGGATATTTCTACTAGTGCCAAAATGTTTTTATAATATTATATTTGCACTTTTAAGGTATTAAACCCCTGCAAAGTGCGCATAGTTTACGTGCAATTCATAAATGATATACTATTAAAAAGCACCAATCACTTACCCTAAAGATCATGGTAATTTCCATCCACAACACACTTCCAGCACGTCAATTATCGTAATGTTGTTGGCCTTCAAAGGTTTACAGACATCTTGCTTACGATTCCTTCTTCCGGGGATGAAACATAATATTTTTTTATTTTTTTTTATTATTTTCTAGACAAACTACGCTGGTTTTTTTAGCCATATGAGATGTAACTATAGCTTGTCAATTCCATAAAAACCACACAAGCATACTACTCATTCATACATTCAATTAAAAAATTATGTACATATTTACACAACATTACATTCCTAGGTGGTTAAACCTTTGTCAACTGTGAGTAACAAAATGCTCCATCTGTTTTAAAACCCCTGCCACTCCTACTGCAAGTGTCACACTCATTCAGCCCTTCACACACAATCCTCTAGCGCTTTCAACAGACTACTGTTGTCCTCAGGAGGCAGGTGTGTCTCACCCGCCCACCACAGCTCAAGTGAGCAGAGCCATCAAGGCACGGGCTCTAGTCGCAATCTCTGAATCTTTGTGTCTCTGGCGCCATCTTTTGTCATTGCTGCTCTTTTTTCCCTTTTTCTTTCTAAGCTGTTGTTCAATTTTTATTAGGGCCTTCCATTGTTCGTTTAAGTTACTAGGCTCATTAATGTTGCATAATCTTGATCTGTTTTTTTCAATTAACACTGACTCTGCAATTCTTAACTGCCTTTCGTTTTTACAGCTCTTAACAATTTTAATATCCTCAAACCTTAGACATTGTTGATTTTCCATACAGTATTGGGTTAATGCTGTCTTAGCTTCTTTTTTATTCCAATTATTTATATGCTGGTTCAATCTATACTTTAATTTATTCTTGGTGCTGCCTATATATGGCACAGGTCAATTTATTCTTAGTGCTGCCTATATATGACACAGGTCAATTTATTCTTGGTGCTGCCTATATATGACACAGGTCTGTGTCATATATAGGCAGCACCAAGAATAAATTAAAGTATAGGTTGAGCCAGCATTTAAATAATTGGAATAAAAGAAGCTAAGACAGCATTAACCCAATACTGTATGGAAAATAAACAATGTCCAAGGTTTGAGGATATTAAAATTATTAAGAGCTGTAAAAACGAAAGGCAGTTAAGAATTGCAGAGTCAGTGTTAATTGAAAAAACAGATCAAGATTATGCAACATTAATGAGCCTAGCAACTTAAACGAACAATGGAAGGCCTTAATAAAAATTGAACAACAGCTTAGAAGGAAAAAAGAAAAGAGAGCAGCAATGACAATAGATGGCGCCAGAGACACAAAGATTCAGAGATTGCGACTGGAACCCGTGCCTTGATGGCTCTGCTCACTTGAGCTGTGGTGGGCGGGTGAGACACACCTGCCTCCTGAGGACGACAGTAGTCTGTTGAAAGCGCTAGAGGATTGTGTGTGAAGGGCTGAATGAGTGTGACACTTGCAGTAGGAGTGGCAGGGGTTTTAAAACAGATGGAGCATTTTGTTACTCAGAGTTAACAAAGGTTTAACCACCTAGGAATGTAATGTTGTGTAAATATGTACATAGTTTTTTAATTGAATGTATGAATGAGTAGTATGCTTGTGTGGTTTTTATGGAATTGACAAGCTATAGTTACATCTCATATGGCTAAAAAACCCAGCATAGTTTGTCTAGCAAATAATAATAATAAAAAAAATATGATGTTTTATCCCCGGAAGAAGGAATCGTAAGCAAGATGTCTGTAAACCTTTGAAGGCCAACAACATTACGATAATTGATGTGCTGGAAGTGTGTTGTGGATGGAAATTACCATGATCTTTAGGGTAAGTGATTGGTGCTTTTTAATAGTATATCATGTTTTTATAATGTTTGTACTTTTCAAAAAAACATTCGTTTCCAGAAAGCAGTTTTTTCTTTTTGTATGTGTCTAAAATATTCCACATGCACAATGCAGTGGTGCTTTACAGTTCACATTAAAACATCAAAATTTTTCCACTAGCAACTTTTGCTAGATCCACTTTTTATCAGTAGCAAAATGCATTTGCTTGCTAGCAATTTGCTACTAACTAACGGTTGAAATTGAGTACTGGATGCCACCTAAGCCCATCCCAGAATATCAGTGAACTGGCTTACAGTTTGGACACCATCTGGCATGCTATACCTCAGGACAATATCTGTGAACTGTATGCATCTATGCCACATTGGGTAACTGCTTGTATCTGAGGCAGAGGTGGAGCTACAATATATGACATGTTACACTTGTGTAGCTGTTTTATCCAAATAAATAGCCACACTACTCTGGAATGGCAATCATTTCCTTTCTATACAATGTACATTGCACATACCAATTTTCATTTTGATTGGATGATTCCCTCTTGGTGCTTCATTTTTTTATTTTTATTTTTTCCTAAAGGGTGTATGTTTAAATGGAAGCATTTATGAGCTCATGAACATGAAGAAATATTAACTATTTCATACAAACCTCATCTCCATAATCTTCTGCATTAAGGACTTCCTTTTCAATGAGTTTCAGATCTTCCATGGTAACTTTAAGCTGAAAGAAATGAACGCATAAGTGGAAGTTAGCACATTTATGAGAAATCACATGATTTTCCTTTGTCACCTTAAAACGCTCAATGTCCAAATTTATTTCTTCTTTGAGCTCACGGCTCAATTCTGTTATAATGTCTCCTCCTTTGTCTGCCATCCCACCAGGAAACCCAAGCATTCCATCAAATCTTGGCTGCATCTGTGAAAACATACAAATCATTCAGTCCTTAAGTTTCTTTTATAATATGTCACACAAAATATGAAAAGCCCAACAAACTTGTACAAAATCAGTTCTGGTAATCAGGTAGTTTAACATCCTAAATTATTAGAGGTAAATTAAGACAAAAAAATATACACATTTTCAAACATGCAAAATTTGCATTTGTTGAAAGTAATAAAACAACAATGATGAAGCTAAAAAGTAGAAGATTTGGTGAGAATAAAGCCAGTGACTCCTCAAATTTGCACAATACAAATAACAGGGTGATGCTAAAAAATCCTGTGATTCGGTTTAGCTTTGTACGGCATACAGTAATCAATCAGTGCACTTTTATTTTGCGGTTTAGCTTTGTACATCATACAGTAATCAATCAGTGCACTTTTATTTTGCGGTTTAGCTTTGTACATCATACAGTAATCAATCAGTGCACTTTTATTTTGTGGTTTAGCTTTGTACAGCATACAGTAATAAATCAGTGCACTTTTATTTTGTGCTTTAGCTTTGTACAGCATACATTAATAAATCAGTGCACTTTTATTTTGCGGTTTAGCTTTGTACATCATACAGTAATCAATCAGTGCACTTTTATTTTGTGGTTTAGCTTTGCACAGCATACAGTAATAAATCAGTGCACTTTTATTTTGTGGTTTAGCTTTGTACAGCATACAATAATCAATCAGTGCACTTTTATTTTGTGGTTTTGCTTTGTACAGCATACAGTAATCAATCAGTGCACTTTTATTTTGCGGTTTAGCTTTGTACAGCATACAGTAATCAATCAGTGCACTTTTATTTTCCAGTTTGTTCCAGTTTCTCATTTAATCGAATTCCCAGATTACGTTTGGTACTTCTGATGTATGATATGGGACTACAGTTGTTATCAATAATTGGTACACGATAGATGCCATATTGTTGTAACAAAACAGTTTTATCATGACTTTGTGTTAAAATTCTTTCCATGTATTTTGTTTTAATGCCAATATTCATAATAACTTTTTTGCAAATATGTTTCGTGGTGCTGGTAATATCAGGTACTATAGGTGCAAATTAGCACATGCCACTCACCAGATGGCGATTAACTGACAACTCTGGCGGTTAAATTTATTTCAGTAGTCGCCAATTTGGCCATTTGACATTATTAAGTGCCAATTTACAAATTATAATAATTCAGAAGTAAAAGACGTGAAACCAGTCCTAACTAAGGATGGGGAAAAAACCTCAATGTTTTTGAACATCGAAGTTTTGCCACCAATAATCTGTGTTTAAACCTCGATGTTGCAGAAGCCGATACCTCGAGGTTTCATGACCGATGTTTGAAACTGGTAAAGAATATTTTCTAAGTAAAGTCAATGAATTTCTTTTTGTTGCATTCTTGTATAGAGGAAGGGACCATAAACTTTTTGTGTCATGAATGGGATGTTTGGTCGCCGATGTTTCGCAAAATCAAGTTCTTTTCCTCGGTACTACAGGAAACGATACGTCGAGGTTTCCACCGATCTATTGAGCATTTTAACAAATATTATTGGTTAATTGATTTAGATTGGTGAGTAATTATCGTTATATTGAGCAGAGATTTTACCCATCGATGTGATCATTTACTGATGCAGATGGAAAAGTACGAATTCTTCAGCTTATTATCAAAAATATTGAAACATCGAGGTTTGCACTGATACATGGAAAATTTCTACCAATACTATGGATGTTTAGGAAATGAGTAATCCCAGGGGAGAAAAAAAGATTTACAAAATGGTTTTTATTTTGCACAGTGAGTGGCTTTTTTCTTTCATGTTCAGATAAAGCCATCCATGTAAACAATAGCAATTACATTAAAGTTTCTATTAACCACCACACACACACCTCTTTTCTTTTTCTTTTTTATGTGCAGACCTTTATGGTCACTAAAATATGCTAACTCGCCAACCGTTTCTTTTTATTTATTTTTTGGCCACTAACTTTTTTGGACTTGTTGGCCACTTGGCTAAAATTCCAGTCTGTACCTATATTAGGTACGTATGGTAGTGAACTACAATATGTGACCTCCTCAGTGGTCTCTATTACAGCATTTTTTGATCTTTTTGGTTCCATTTTTTTTATTCACATGATGATCCTGATATCCATTTCGAGCTGCTATGTTCTTTGAAAAACGTGTTGAACAGAATTTATTAAATAAGGTTAACATTCACTATTATTTAAACCTAATAGCTTTCATCATCTTTGATGCACTCAAGCAAGTCACTAACAGCTGAAACACGGGCCTGTTTTTGCTCAGCTGAGAGCAATTTTGCCACAAATTTGGCTGAGATGCATCTCATACCCAAATTGTTTGTAAGAACCTACTGAACTGAACTCAAACTAATGGTGAAGTCTTTTGATAACTCACAAATAGTGAACCTTTATTTCAAATACACCAGTGTTGAATAATAATGAAATGCATATAGCATATGAAATCTATTTATTAGCACGTCTTTTGTAAAAAAAAGACCGTGCTTATGTTACCAGTTTGTCCGTCCGTCCGTCTGTACCCACGATATCTCTGCAACTATTAGTCCGATTTGAAAAATTCTTTTTGCGTTGGGAAGCTTGAAATATGCGAATGATGATCCTTTATTTCGTTTTTTTTTTTTTTATGACGTACAATTTCACCGCTAGAGGGCATAAATGCAGGTGATGTCGAATTCAAAAATACGTTTTATTCCACATGTTTGCTTCTAAACATCCGATTGAAAAAATTATTTTATTTTTTGATTCCATTTATGACGAAGAGTATTTTAGATATACACTGGCGTGCAAAAATTAAGGGCGAGACGGTTTATCGAATGTAACGTTGTGCAGAAGTGTTCCACATCGACTCAAACCATACCATAAGATCCCCAAGATGTAAGAATGAGACAAGTGAGCAAAACTGTCCAAACAAGAATGGACAAGTGAGCAAAACTGTCCAAACAAGAATGGACAAGTGAGCAAAACTGTCCAAACAAGGAATCCAAAGGATACAAAGGCACTTTATTGAAAAGGTAGCTTCGAGCACAACTGGACAGAAGACAGAAACGTCCATGTGACAGGCAGCTGCCAAGAAAAATCCAGTCTGTAGTAAGGGATATGATCACCCCTGACTGTGTTGCAGGATTTACAACGTCTCTCCATGCTGAGGACGAGGTTGTCAAGGAGCTGTTGAGGCATCGCGGCCCATTCCTCTTGTAGCGCCAATCGCAGCTGCGGAATCGTTGCTGGTGGCTGGTGACGTGCTGCCAAGCGTCTCCTGAGAAGGTCCCACACGTGTTCAATTGGATTTAGGTCCGGGGGACCTTGCGGGCCAATCCATGCGTTGAATATCTTTACTCTCAAACAGCTCTGCGACAGCCACTGTACGATGAGGTGTAGCGTTGTCGTCCGTGAAAAGGAACTCAGGACCCACAGCACCTTTAAACAGACGCACGTGAGGCAGGAGAACCTCGGTACAATAGCGGACACCAGTGACTGAACCTCCTTGGAAGATGTGGAGGTCAGTACGCCAACCAAGCTCTCCAGGTGTGTATACGTCCAGAATCGCTCGTCAGTCTAAATCGGCTCTCATCCGTAAAGAGAACTCGACTCCATTGCTGATGTGTCCAGTTCTTGTGTTCCTGGCACCACAGAAACCGCCGTCTCCGATGAGCGGGCGTTAATGGCACACACCGTACTGGTCATCTTGCAAATATACCACCTTTGTGCAGCCTCCTGGCTACGGTAAAATGCAATAACGGACATCCAGTTGTTTGTTGCATGTGCCTTGCGATTTCTCCCACTGTCTGCCGTCTGTCTCTTCTTGCCTGTTGGACAATATACCGGTCGTCCGCCGCCATGGTTGCTCGTGGACGACCACTGCTAAACTCTCGGACAGCTGTTCCTGTCGTTTGAAATGCTTCCCAAGCTCGTGAAACGATGCTGTGAGCAATCCCAAACTCCTCGGCCACACTAGTCACACTTTGACCTTCTTCCAACTTCCCAATGACGTGACCTCGGGTAAAGTCATCCAGATGTCGTCTCCTGGATTGCCTGTTGGCCATATCACACGGTAACAGCAACTCGACGTCGTTCAAACCGATGTACACCGTGCAATAGCTTTCACCGAATTGCTGAGCGTACACCGCCCGCGTGCTTTATACCCTTCTGACACCAACCCCCACATCATGCTGCATATATGCACATGCCCTACCGTACCGGACCCTAGTCTATCTCCTGAGTGGTCGTTCGGTCCATTCTGCCTGCTCATTCCGCTGTTATGCTAATTTCTCCTCTTCGTCCTTAATTTTTGCACACCAGTGCAGTTACTTTTTCAAATTACGCACAGATTTTCTGCTGGAAGCCTAAACATAAATTAGTTTTCCCGATAACTCTTCTTCTAAAACTCTGATTTGAAAAAAAACTTCTTCAGCGGATACAGCTCCTGATGGAAAATCTTTTGCATATAATTTCAAATTTCTGGTAAAGAATACTTAGGCCATCAGGGGGCGTAAGTGTTAATTTTTGCTTCTGATGTATTTGCCATAAAATCTGAGCTTCTAAAATATCGATTGAAAAAATTATTTTGTGGACTGATGCCACTCACATCGATAAACCTTTTCGGAATATTTTCTTCTTAAAATATTCCACAGTTTCTCCGCCAGAGGGCATAGATGTATTCTTATTTTTGTCAATATCTTTAATTCTAGGAGTCTGATTTGAAAAATTCCTTCTTTGTTGGATAGTGTTTTCAGTGTGACATGTTTTTCATATAATTTCAAAATTTTCAAGTAATTCATAGACTTTTCGCTAGGGGCGTAGAGGTAAATTGCATTTCCCCCTGTATCTCTGCTTCTAAATCTCCAATTTGAAAAATTCTTTCTGCACCGGATACAGCTCCTGGTGGGAAATCGTTTGCACATAATTTCTAATTTTTGTAAAAAAAAATGGTTGGACACCAGGGGGCGTAAATCTTAATTTCTGCTTCTGATGTATTTGCAGCAAAATATGAGCTTCTAAATTCTCGATTGAAAAAAAACGTCATTTGTAGACCAATACTACTCATGTCGACAAACCTTTTAGAAACATTTTCTTCTTAAAGTAATGCATGGTTTCTACGCCAGGGGGCCTAGATGCAAATCTTATTTTTGTCAATATCTCGACTTCTAGGAGTCCGATTTAAAAAATTCCTTCTTTGTTGGATAGTGTTTCCAGTGTGACATGTTTTTCACATAATTTCAAAATTTTCAAGTAATTCATAGATTTTCTACCAGGGGACGTAAAGGTAAATTGCATTCCCCTTCTATATCTCTGCTTCTAAGTCTCCGATTTGAAAAATTCTTTCTGCGCCGGATACAGCTCCTGGTGGGAAATCCTTCGCACATAATTTCTAATTTTTGTAAAAAATAGTTTGGCCACCAGGTGGCGTAAATCTTAATTTCCGCTTCTGATGAATTTGCAGCAAAATATGAGCTTCTAAAATCTCGATTGCAAAAACAGTCGTTTGTTGATCGATACTACTCATATTGACAAACCTCTTAGGAACATTTTCTTCTTGAAATAATGCATGGTTTCTACGCCAGGGGCGTAGATGTATATCTTATTATTGTCAATATCTCTACTTCTAGGAGTCCGACTTGAAAAATTCCTTCTTTGTTGGATAGTGTTTCCGATGCGAAATGTTTTTCCTATAAATTCAAAATTTTCAAGTAAATCATAGACTTTCCGCTAGGGGGCACAAAGGTAAATTGTGTTTTCTGCGTTATTTCTGCTTCTAAAACTCCGATTTGAAAAATTCTTCCTGTATCTCATACAAGACCTGATGGAAAATATTTTTCACATAATTTCTAATGTTTGGTAAAGAATGGTTTGGTCACCAGGGGGCACAAGTGTTAATTTCTGCTTCTGATGCATTTGTAGCAAAATCTGGGCTCCTGAAAACTCGACTAACTTTTTTTTTTCTTGGATTGATACCGCTCATATGGAAAAACCTTTTGAGAATACTTTCTTCCTAAAATAATGCATGGTTTTCCCACCAGGGGACGTAAAGTCACATCTTATTTTTGTCGATATCTCTGTTTCTAACAGTCCGATTCGAAAAATTCTTTCTGTGTTGGAGAGCGTTTCCGGTGCAAAATGTTTGTCTTATACATTCATGTTTTTATTAACGCACAAGTCTGCAATCAGAGGGTGTAAGCTCACGATTCCGTTTACAGCAATATCTGAGGGATTAAAAACCCGATTGAAAAACTTCTTTCTTCCGTCAGATACTATTGTTTTCCATACCGGTTCCATTGACTTTGAATAGCTTTGATAAATTTAATTTGCATCAGAAAGGATTCAAAAGATGTGCTTTATTACACCCGAAAATTCGGTGTCATTTTTCTTGTTTTTGTGGTGTAGTCAGCACAAATATTCGCCAAGCTTTCGCACTCCACTGGGAGGTTTTCAAGGCAATAGTAGAAACATTGTGCCTTGAACACAAACATCTACTATGCCTTGAAAAAGCCTCCCAGTGGAGTGTGAAAGCTTGGCGAATCTTTGTGCTGATTACACCACAAAAATAAATGGATTTCATACGCTATATGCGTTTCATTATTATTCACAAATAGTGATTTGGCGATTTTCCAGCACAGCACTGCGCATAAGTTCGACACTGTTTTTCACTTTTCCTGGTTGGGAGCCTCTCAGACCATTCATCACTTTCAACTTTTTCACAACCATCTTTAAACATTATACTACTCATAAACTTGTGCAGGACTCATACAGTCTTTCTCATAGACTTTCTGTAACTTTAAGTATGAGTCTTTGCAAGTTTTTGATAAAATCTGATGCAAATTTGTTGAATTTTTTCTGACATGACAAATGCAAAACAGAAAAACAAGCAGCTTTACACACATAAGTACAAAGCACCACTGTAAAAAAAAAACAACCAGACAACAGACAAGCAGGGGAGACATCTCATTGCACACGAGTAGTAGCATGGGCGTAACTTCACCAAATTCGGGGAGGGGGGGCAGGCATGAAGAGATCAGACGTGGGAGGGGACAGTTATATAAAAATAAAATGTACCTGCGTACACAACCATTCAAACAGAAAGCTTGCTACAAGCCCATGACACGCAAACCACAACAGGGATAGAATAAAATAGTTTATAAAAAAATTAATAAAACAAATAATTATTAGAACATTAGATTCCAATGAGGACAAAATAAGTACATTACAATTGAATGGGCAGTAATGTGTGTGAAATGGACCTTTGTAACTGTCCATAAAGTAAGTCTGTGATTTTTTACTATTTTTAGCCCCCCTGGCGTCACATTTTGTTCGATTGTTAACACCCCTCTCTTTAAAAAGTATGTCCTAATTCCCGCAACCTCCTTTATTTTTGACAACTGCTTTTAGAAGTCCATTGAGAAACAGAAAGAAAGCATGTAATTATTTAAAGGAATCTTCCACATATTTACGTAATGAGAAGAATTGGCAGGAAAACACGTAACACACAAAGAATTCTTGAAATCGTAATCACACGCGTAAGTAATGTTGAAAAATTAAGAGCGGGACGTACTGACACACCTTTTAACATCCTTATTATTTGGAAAGCGATTTTGAAATCTGGCAACTACTGACACTTTTACCATGTGTCTCATTCCATGGCAGATGAAGGTAGAAGTCGCAACCGAAACGTCCCGCTCTTAATTTTTCAACGTAACTTACGCGTGTGATTACGATTTCCAGAATTCTTATAACATGTTTGCTTCAGAAAATATTTATTATTTAAGCATTAATTTATTCCCAAATGGTACCCGAACTTTATCATTCTGAAACAAAGATATACAAGTGAATGCACACATTCAAGGTTGCAACACACCCATCTACAAAACATGATAGATTTGGTAGTACAAATACAAGAACTTAATATTCTGCTTTAGCTAAACATCATCAGAAATCTGAAATATTTCATACCTTTTTTTAACTAGTAAAAGAAAAACAAAGAGAAAATGAAGAAATGCCATCCACTATATTTTTGCCGTTGGACGTCCGAATTGTTAAACCTCTCACCTCCCCCATGTCACATTTGGTCCGGTTGTCAGGAACCTCCCCTCATCCTGTAATCTCGGACGTACTTTATGGACGGCTCCTTTATGGCAAAATATTAAAACAATACTAAATAAAGAAAGTTTTTATATCCAAAAAAATAGTTCCATTAATGAATCTTCAATTTTTAATAAATAGCATTTTCAACAATTTAATTCAAAAATAGTACTTAACAAAATACAAAAGGAAAAAAAAATTAAATAACTGGCAATAAAATTTTAATTATTTCTATGTAAACGAAACATTTGATGCAGTTTCAATAGATTGAGAACAAACAGGCCTAGATAAAATCTAGAGGCCAGAAATGTCTATAAAAACAAAAGAACTCAGCTGTCAAAAATAATTGAAAGTTCTTCCAGTTTGAATTAAATATATTAATCTGAGTAAAGCCTTGAGTAAGTGTTATAATTGCTGTAAATAACATTTTTATCTTTTTTAATCAACAAGCAAAAACTATCTGCAAATTCTGCTAAAAATCTGGAAAGTATTTGCGTACAGCATACACGTGTACGTCTACATTCCTGCTACTCTGGGAGGGGCATATCTCTTCCATTCTCAGGAAAAAAAACAAGAAAAAAGATAAACCACGAGAGTCAATGTATATTTTAAAACGCAATTCTAATTGCTCATCAGCAAATGAACAAGGAACCCAAAATATTATTTTGTTGAATATTAATATTTTCAAAAATAAAATTTAGCCTATGATTTTATAAAATATATCCACAGAGATCATATTTCTAAATGCTTATAAAAAAATTTTGAGAAATTAGCTGGGTTACTCAAACAAAGGACAAGAAGTGCAGAAAAGAAATACACATAGCTAAATAAAGGCGCTATAGATAATATGTTTCTGTATTTTTATTTATTTTATTTTTGATAATCGTTTTAAACATTTACAACATTCGACGAGAACATGTCAAACACAATGCGAGGCTGGCAATCCCGTTTCTTATCCAATGAGCAATGCTGAAGATGAAAAAAAAAACGTTTATTTTTTAAATTATTAATTTTTTGAAAATAAATCGATTTGGCCTCATAAAGTGGAGCTTGGTCCAATTTATGATGATGCTAAAGCTATTATTAACTGTAAATAACTATTTTATGGGTCTTACAGAGGTTATTATTTAAAAGAATTGGTCAAATTTTCGAACTAGAACTTCGTTCATCATCAGGCCTACTACGTCACTGGAGTAGTTGCTGCCACTCAGTCGGAAGTGTCCACCGGAATTATCGTTAATTGTGGTACTTCTTCTTCTTGCTATTTTGATCCCTTCTCCTAGCTTCTTCTTTACTAAGTGTGATTAGTGGGCGATTATTTTTACTGATTCCCAAATCATGGAGTGTCCACTCGCTTGTACATGTCTGTCTAGCCCTGTTTTGCTACTAATGTTCCTAATAGCTGCCTGGTGTTCTTTCGACCGGACTTTAATACTCCTTTCTGTTTCTCTTATATAGCTTAGTCTACAGTTACAGTCAATGCAATAGACTACTCCTTCTTGCACTTGGATGCCATTTCATTCCTGTTTTAGAGTTGGTAGGAACTTCTTCAACTTGTTATTTAGATCTGGGGCAAGTCTGATATTATTGGGTGTGTGCATAAGTTCTACCCATTTTTTAGGCTACAAAGAAAGGTGGAGAACACAAGAAATAGCGTACCTAGGATTTCACATAATTGCCATCATTCTGTATGACCTCTTGCCATCTGTCTATGAATAGGTTAATCCCACGCCAGAAAAACACTCCTGTGGTTTGGAATAAAAAAAGTCATAATATGCACGTATTTCTCAATGTATCGAGATTTAAAAAAACATGTTTTCCATACGTTATTTTTTCAGGTAGAACCATTTAATGGTGGTTTTAACTGTTGTAACTTTTTACATGTTATATTTTCTTTGAGTGAAATGCAATTTCTCAGTTGGAAGTTATTAATATTCGCTGTGAATATATATCGCGGCAATCGAATATGATTCAAGGAAAAATCTTTCACGTACCTCTTGGTTGTAGGTGGTCGATGTTCAAATCTTTGCACAGTTGTTCTCATCAGGTTCTTGGGTGTAGGCTTTTTTGAAGTTATGTGGGCTTTTCTTGAAGTTTGTTTTGATGTTTCCGAGTACTTGACAGCTATTGACATCATAGCAGAAAGACTTTACAACAATAATACTTCCCAAAAATTGGAAGTTAAAGAAATGATGGACCTATTAACATATACAGTATATATCACAACAACTTCTTTCAATTTAACAGTAGAATATATCGACAGAAGTTCCGAGCACCAATGGGCTCCCAACTATCTTCTTTATTTGCAGAGGTCGTATTACAGAAAATAGAAGAAGTGCTAAGTGCTTTTCTATGGAAGATATATCGACGACACACTACTCTTTTGGAGTGCCAGTTCTTTAGAATTAGACAAGCTGAAAAAAAAAATTCTGTGAAAAATATCCAAGTATCAACTTTACAATGGAATCAGAAAATGAAAATACAATTAATTTCTCACATATTACAATAATAAAAACTCAAACATCCTGCAAATACCATGTGTATAGAAAACCCACCTACGTGCTAATACTTATACCTGCAAACTCATACCATCCAAATGCATATAAAATATCGGCAATCAGAAGTTTAGTGCATAGAGCCTTCACACATTCCAGCAATAACTTTTTCAAGGAAAAAGAACTTCTATGGATAATAACAACAGCCAAAAAATTTGGATATACCACCTCAGATGTCAAAAAAAGTAATTTACACGTATAAACATCCTAAAAATAAAACCAAGCAAAATATAAAATATTGTGGTAAATTTCAATACATAAAACAGGCTACAAATGTAATAAAAAAGGAATGCAAAAAACAACATCTAGATATTGGAATTTCAGTAAAAAACAAAACTATTGGACAGTGCAGGAGTATATAGCATTCCAATTAAGCCAACCAACAACAACAATAGAGTGAAACACATAGGAAGCACAAGAAACAAATTAAAAACAAGATTGACACAACATATGACGAACTGGGAAAAAAAGGAGGAAAAAACAGCACTTGTACAATATTGCATAAAAAATAACACAATGCCAGAATTTGAAAATATCGAAATTTTCTGCAAACAACCAACAGAAAAGACCATTCGTTCTGCCGAAGCAATCATAATTGAAAAAAAAAAAACTTCAACATTAGTAGTGGAGTAGAAATGCCAATTCCATGGAAGATACTGATAGCAGAAGAGAACAAAAAAACGGGAAAGCAAACACGCAGACAAAAAAAAAAAAATTCTTGAGTCTTCAAATCACAGGGGTAGCAATGCAACACATCCGATGACGTATAACACACAAAGATTCCCAAACTGAGCCCGTGGCATATTCAACGTAAACTGCAAAGAGAACGGACGACCAGAGGTCCCAGAAGATAGCAGACAGATCTGCTCAAATGCATCGGACAATACATCCAGGAAGTCTGACGAAGTTTTTTGGTGATTGCATTTCCTCATGCGAATATTTTCACGAGCGATTCATTTTCCCGTTTTTTTCAAGTTTTCCAACCTAATTTTCACATCTCCTTTGTCTTCATGTGCCTCCCGTAGCTCAACTAAAAAAGTATATCCTACTCAGGAAAACATGCGGACTAACTTCAAAAAAAGCCTACACCCAAGAACCTGATGAGAACAACCGTGCAAAGATTTGAACATCAATCACCTACAACCGAGAGGTACATGGAAATTTTTTCCTTGAATCACATTCGATTACCGTGATATATATTCGCAGGGAATCTTAATAACTTCCAACTGAGAAATTGCTTTTCACTCAAAGGAAATATAACATGTAAAAAGTTACAACAGTTAAAACCGCCATTAAATGATTCTACCTGAAAAAATAACAAAAAAGTCATCAATTGCCGTTTTCACATTGTCCGCATCATCGAAGGTTTGGAGAGTGAAAGCGTTCTGTAATGATCCAAAAAGATGGTAGTCCATAGGTGCCATGAGGTAACACTTCCAACCAAAGTCCAGAAATTTTTGCCGAGTGATTAAAGCAGCATAAGGTCTGGCATTATCATGATGAAGGATCACACCTTTGCGGTTGACGAGTGCTGGCCGCTTCGATGGAAATTGTTCTCGCACAATCTGTCCAACTGTTGGCAGTAGAGGTCAGCATTTATCGTTTGGTTAGGTGCCAACACCTCTCAGTGGATTGTTCCCTGGACATCCCACCAAACACTCAACAAAACTTTTTTGAATGCAGTCCTCCTTTTGAGGTCGAAGGAGCAGGCTCTACACATTGGCACACAGTCCGTCGATGCTTTACTTTTAAGGTACAGTACCCATTTCTTATCACCTGTTACAATTCATCCCCAAAACAGTTCATTTCTGTGATGAGAAAGCAAAGAAACACAGGTACAGATTCTCTCCTCTCGTTGCTTTGCAGAAAGCTGGTGAGGAACCCAGTTATCAAACTTGGTGATGAATCCAAGCTCATGCATCGATCTTTCGACTGTTGTTTTGTGTACCCACAGCATTTCCACTAATTCCTGACCGGTTGGATGACAGTCATTTGTTATAGCTTGGTCCACATCCTCGTCAGAAGCCAGGGATGGACATCCAGGATGTAGTTGATCTTTACAGCTTCTGTATCCGTCCCGGAATTTCCGAAACCAACGGCGACATGTGCTATCATCAACTGCATCCTCGCCATACACTTGACAGATGTTGCGGCAAGCTGCAGCTGCAGTACTGTGTGTATCGAGCTTGTACAGTAAACAATATCTAATGTGCTTCTCATCGCATGCCACGTTACACCGTCCGTGATTTCCGTTATGAATGACTGACTCGGACAAACTTGGTGCCTCTATATGCTCTACTGCTCCACGTTTTATTGGACAAAAATTCAGCATCAGAACGTCATCTGGGACGTAACTACCCTGATCGCAATTCTCATCCATTACAAAAACGGGTAGAACTTTTGCACACATCCAGTATATTTTACTCTGATTCTTTCCAGTTTAATGAAAAGTCCTTTGTAGTACGCAAATTTACTGGTGAATTTGAAGTTGTTTACCTGCCGTTTCTTTTTTGACACTTTTTCAAATAACTTCTTAATGAATGGGGATGAGGTAATTGTTCTCTGCTAATGCTCTTTTTAATTCTTTTCTGTGGATGTCTTTTTGTGTACCTGTAGAGACAAGGATGTTAATTTTCTCCAAAAATTGTCTTGCTGTATTATATTTAATTTAGTTTGGGTGGAATCAGTAGTAGTAATTATTAAATTAAACAGGATAAAAAATATTAGTGATTATTAAATTAATCAGGATGAAAAATATTTGGTGGGTACTACCTCTAGTGAAATTATTGGAAGGGGCAAGCCCCCTCCCCCATACTCGGTGCCTTCCAAAATCAACCTGTGCCAAACCACTTCCTGCTGTGCCGCATGATTCCGAACTTATGCAACCAGTCTGGATACCTTTTGAACACACCTTGTATCTCAAAGATTTATACCTTGTATCTCAAAGATTACCACCTTGTATCTCAAAGATTTACACTTTGTATCTCAAAAATTTACGCCTTATATCTCAAAAATTACATCTTGCATCTCAAAGATTCACAGCTTGTATCTCAAAGATCACATTTTGTTTCTCAAAGATTTACAACTTGTATCTCAAAGATTTTAATGTAAATTGATGCACTTGTTATTCTCATAGGTAAAAAGAAAAATCCAAACTTTTTGAATTTTTTTATATACAATAGTTTTTGAGTTATAAGTGCTCGAAAATGCCAAAATCTGATCAGTCAAGCAATCTTTAAATGTTTATACCGGGGACGGACAACAAAACTGAAACACCTACACAAACAGAACCTCACGTGCAGTGCCGCACTAAGCTTTTTTGGGGCCCAGGGCTACTGAAGATTTTGGAGCCCCTATTTCTGGGTACAAGTGCTTGTAAAATACCTATGTCCTATACCCTATATGAGAGATATGCTTGTCATATACACATGTAAGATACTTATGTCTTTTATATGTATGTTAAGGCCTTGTTGCATTTGATTCAAATTGCAGAAAATATAGCCCATTTTATGAGGGACTTGAGGTAAAAGCATATAATATCTGTAGGTAGGGAAAAAAATTATAGGGCTTCCAGACAACATTCAGCAATGCTAACTCCCACTAAGTTCAACAAGCAGCCTGCACAAGGTACGAAATGGTGAATTTATTTTCCTTTTTCATTTGTACCTTATAATAGCATGTTGAGCTGTTTAATGCCCTTGCTATCATTAAATTCACGTGTATAACTACAAAAAGTAATACATGAGAGCTTACCTTTTGAGATTCACTTCGCTTGACATTTCTTGCACGTTGGTTTTTTGAGTGTTTCTGTAGGTTCCAGCACGGCAAGTTTTTCTCTTCCACTGTTGTGTACTTTATGTATTTAAATCAGCACATCTAAGCATACGAAGCTACTTTACACCGGCTTGTAGTTCATTCATACTTGAGGCAGCTACTTCGCACCAGCTTCTAGTTCAGCTAAAAGTACTTGAAGCAAATTTTTGTAGTGAAGGTAGAGTTAAGTTAAAAGGGTTAGTCAACATGTGTTTTGGAGCATTGAATAGGAACAGAGATAGTCATGAGATAGCAACAAGATGACATAAATTGAATAGAAGCCAGCTTGTTTTGTATGTAGTGTACATAGTTCTAGTTGCACATTATGGTATTAACCAAATCGCGCCATTATACGTGGAATATACACTAAAGTGCCAGAAAAACTGGTACAGATGAGCTTATGCAAAATACATAGCAACGTCACCTATGCACATACTTGGTTGCGTCCGCAAGTGCGTATATAAAGCGATAGGCATCCTTGCCAGCTATCAGAGCTGTTTTTGGCATCAGAATGACAAGTAATAACGATTTAAGCCATTTTTAACGCGGTGTCATAGTTGGCGCTCATGAGATGGGCCACAGTATTTCGAAGGTAGAAATGAAGTTCGGATTTTCACGGACGACCATTGCAGGGGTGTACTGTGACTACAAGAATTCCGGCAAAACCTCCAACCTATGATACCAGTGTGGCCGTAAAAAGACATTGGGTGAATGTGACCATCGTCGGCTGTCATGAATCGTTTCATGTGATAGGCGTACAACACTCTCGCAGGTATCATCGGAATTCAATGTTGGAGCCTCAACAAGCATTAGCGTCCGGACTGTGCAACGCACCCTGCACGATATGGGCTTTGGGAGCCGACGCCCAACTCAAGTCCCCTTGATGGGTGCATGACACAGAGCTATGCGCCTCGCTTGGGCATGGCAACATCACCACTGGACACTTGATGACTGGAAACAAGTAGCCTGGTCTGACGAGTCACGTTTCCAACTGTATCGGGCAGATGGAAGGATTCGTGTGTGGCGCAAACCCCATGAAGCCATGGATCCCGCCTGTCAACAGGGAACTGTACCGGCTGGTGGGGCGTCCATAATGGTATAGGGTGTGTTTAGCTGGACTTCACTGGGACCCTTGGTACGTCTACAAACATCTGTGATAGGCCAAAGCTATGTGTGCATCCTTTTTGATGAGGTACACCCGTTCATGTCCTGCATTCATGCTGATGGGTTGGGCCTGTTCCAAGAGGACAACACAAGTGTTGGGATGCCACATTATGGTTAGAGGAGCATTCATCTGAGTTTGGGGTGTTGCCATTCCCACCCAAGTCCCCAGATCTGAACGTGATAGAAAACATTTGGGATGCCATGCAACGCGCTATCGAACACAGGAATCCGAGGCCTCGGAATACACCCGAATTGTGGAACGCTCTGCAGGAAGTATGGTGTGCATTGCCTACAGCATGTTTTCAAAGGCTAGTGGAGTCCATGCCCCGTCGTATTTCTGCAGTCCTGCACTCCTGTGGGGGGCCTACCAAGTATTAGACTGGTGTATTAGTTTTTCTGGCACTTCAGTGTATATAGTATCTGAAACAATCATTTGATGTTTCTGAATATTTGTTTCGCACATTATGTTCTGTGAAAGTTCGACCGGCTGATATGTAACGTACGACGGTGAAAATTATTTATGTGTCAATTGACCATTATAGTTAAAAAATACATATTAAGCGTATTAATGCTTACCACTTGAGAACTACCCTGTTTTCCTCCATTGTGTTTATTAAAAAGGAATGTAGTATGGCTAATCTACTTATTGCTGATACAGTCACTGATAATAGCAGATTACTTCAGAGGAATACTGACAATATCAGTATACTAAATAAAGCTGGTGTGTATCAAATTCCAATATTTAACGATAATGATTCCTCACACAACAAATCAATATACATTGGTAGCACAAAGAGAAGTATAAACGCTCGATTGAGGGAACATCTTGGTAACAGGACAAAGAACGAAACACGAACATTGCTCATTCAATATTGCCAGGATAATAATGCTGTCCCCAATTGGGACAACATAAAACTGTTAACATCTCATAACACCCATAGAAAGATCCTCACAGCCAAGGCTGTTTTAATTGAAAAAGACCAAGGAGAATAATTGTAATTCAAATACTGCCATTGAATTGTCCAGTGCATGGAAGAATGTAATCTTGCACGAAAAACATCAATCCATCCGTGCTAAGCAATCAAAAATTTACCAACATAGATTGAGAACTAGACGAACACCAGATGGTGAAACCTCCAATATGCGTGACACAAATGATAATAGACGAAGCAAAGTTGGCTATAGTGGAACGATAAGACAGACCTTAGAGTTCATTGCAGAGTCAACAACCTTAAGAATGGCCACGATATACGTGTGCCGAAATGCGTCGGGAATGTTGCCGATGTGATATGACAACAACGGTGTGATACCAATCTTTTATTCTTTTGTATGAATTTTACTGTGACGAAACCATTCTATTTTATTTCATCGTCTTTCAATATCAGGTTTTTAACTTCTGTAAGCGTTCTTTTAATATTAAATTTGAAGCCTGTTTGCTATCCTTTGTGTTCAAGTCATTCATTTTGTTAACACCCGTTCATTCAACAGTGTACAAATTCCATATATCTTTCACCACCTTCAAATATCTATCACCCTAATGTTCATCTCAACGATTTTACGAATGACGACGGAACTAAGCATGTACCGGTATTCTTGAGCAGTAGGCCTAACCACATAAGCCTAACCTTGTTTTGACAAGAACCATGGTTTCTACTGACAACAAAGGAAAATGGGGTAGTTCTGAAGTGGTAAGCATTAATATGCTTAATATGTATTTTTTAACTATAATGGTCAATTGACACCCAAATAATTTTCAACGCCATACGTTACATATCAGCCGGCCGAACTTTCATAGAACATAACGTGCAAAACAGAAATATTCAGAAACATCAAATGATTACAAATTTTGAAGATGACAATCCGATTTTTGGCGTAAATGTGACAAGAATGGTAAGTCAGATAATATCCGAAAACTTGAAAATTTTCATCGTCCTGGAGCGGGACTCGAACCCGCGTCTCCCAGAAAACGCCCGGGTATGCTAACTACTACACCACCCAGAACAACCAAGTTTCAAATCAATTTGAATATAACCATCACAGGATTCGCTAGTCGAAACAACCAACATTCAGTCACATTTACACCAAAAATCGGATTGTCATCTTCAAAATTTGTATTATACGGCGTAATCCCAATTTCTTTCATGATCAAATGATTGTTTTGGATACTATAGTGTATAAAGGTTTTAGAGTTCAGTTGCAATTATTTTGGTATTTTAGTGTTAGCTTTGATGTATGTGTGAGTACTGTTGGATGTTAGCATTTGTGAAGTGAATGTATGTGAGCATGCTTCCTAAGTTATCTGAGTTTTGTTTATGTGTTAATATATGAATTCAATGGAGTGAGTAAATATTTTAAAGTATGAATAACTACAAGCCGGTGCAAAGTAGCTTCGTATGCCTAGATGTGTTCATTTAAATACATAAAAGTACATAATAGTGGAAGAGAATAACTTGCCCTGCTGGAACCTACAGAAACACTCAAAAAACCAACGTGCAAGAAATGTCAAGCGAAGTGAATCTTGAAAGGTAAGCTCTCATGTATTATTATTTTCATTTGTGTTTGAAAGTCTTCATACTGACCAGATATGTTTGTGGCATTATCATAAGATTTCCCTTGACAGAAATTTAAAGGGATGCCATAACTATCTAAAAATTATTTAAATGAGCACCGCCCTGATAAACTATTTATTGATGAGCATAAAGACTTAATGCAACTCCGTGACAACCTACTAGTTGCAGTAATCTCAGCAGGTAAGTCAAATCAGACAATTATTATGGACCAAGCTGAGTATCATCAAAAAATGCCTACAACAATCTCTAAAATATCTACTGCTATCATACAATCAGATCCCACCCAGGCAACTAATTCTGCAGTTGCACATTTGAAAACCCTACAATCACTTCCTACTTCCATAACTTCAGCTTTAGTACCCCTTGTGGTCCCAGAGTCCCTGAGCTCTTTGGTCAACTGAAATTTCATAAAGCTGGGCATCCATTAAGACCTCTTGTTTCCAGTTTATTTAGCCCTACTCATCCGCTGGAGAGGACATTAGCTACATACTTAAGACCTCTTATTGCTAATTCAAGTTTTTCAGTCCTAAATTCTAGTCAAGTGTTAGAAAGGATCCGTCCGTTTTTATATTATGATTCTAAATTTCTTATGGCTTCGTTGGTCATAGAAGTGTTGTTCCCCAGTGTTCCGGTTGATGTAGTCCATAATATCATTGAGGCTAAGCTTTTAGCTCTTAGTGCTTCGACTTCTGAGATACAAGCCGTACTTTCCGCTCTGAGACTGGTACAGAAGAGGTTTTACTTTAAGTACAATATTATTTACCGTCAAATTAGTGGGGGCACCTATGGGTTCCCCACTATTTCCCATTCTCGCTGAAATTTTGCTCCAATCTCTTGAAAACGACATCCTTTCCAAATATCCTAAGCCACCGCTTTTATTTATAAGGCATGTGGATGATGTTTTGGACGCATTCTGCAGCTGACCTGGTTACATTTTCTGATTTCTTCTCTTCTCAATATGAATCCATTAATTTCACTCTTGAGATGGAAGAAAATAATTGTCTTCCTTTCTTGGATTTTTTGTTACAAAGGACCTCCTCCAATCACATTCAATATTCCATTTATCGTAAGCCGTCTTCCAGCATTGATATTATCCCGATGTCCTCGTTCCACCCTCTAAGTTATAAACTTTCCGCTATTAGGTTTTTACTACGCAGAGCCATTACTCATTCGTCCAACCCTAGGTTGCAGTATCTTGAAGTGGATAAAATTAAGCAGATTGCTGCACACCATGGTTATGAAGTCTCTGTGGTAGACAGACTATATCGACAGATTAAAAACTCCAACCTTTCGACACTTAGTCAAGACTCGCAGACCTCAATATGCAAGTTCATTGCTGCACGTTCCAAGAGTCACTAACATTTTGAAAAACAAGTGTAAACCACTAAATATCAATATTGGTCTCAAAACTCGAAACATTTTTGGTTTGGTTAGGAAGGACCAGGACCCTGCTGCGTTGAAACATAGGTCTAGCTATATATATACTCAGTTCCTCTACAAGCTGTCAACCCGGAGGCACAGGATATGGTGTACATCGGCTCCACTAAAAGGTGTTTAAGCACCAGAATAAAAGTGCACAAGTATAACCTCAAAACTGGAAGCCTATCAACTGCTCTGTCTCGTTTGGTGGCATCCGGATCCCACTTCCCTAAGTGGAATGAGGTTACTATCCTGAAAAAGTTTGTATATTACCTCATTTGGACACAGGTGCTGTAATGATTATGTACCAAAAATGATAGACAAACCATGGACAAATGTGTTAGTTAGTAAGTCTTCATGTTGAGGTGGTATTTGAAATTCTTTGTTTTCAGCATTGTTCTCTCACAGATGTTGTGGTTTATGTGTTTGTGACACCACCCAACAGTATTTAAGTCAATGTCCATCTCATGGTATTGCACTGTATCATCTGATGATGAAGACTGTGTCTTTGAAAGATCTACTGAATCGTATGATGTGTTTTTATTAGTAAAGTATTTGAACATGTGGTACGTTGTGCACTGCATTTGTTTTTTATCGTGTTGAGTCGACATTTTATTCTATTATTTGATTTAAATTCATCAAACAAAAAATATGCAGTGTGATTTTCAATCAGCTTAAAACACAGAAATCTTTCTTTAGTTTCCCCTGAATGCAAGTATCTTACCACTATTACACCAAACAGAAATCATTGCTCTTTCCACATTAATAAGTGAGTCACAGAAAAATTCTCATCGGCTGCCACCAGGAATCGAACCCAGGGGTCTTCCAGTTATGTGCTGCACATGCTACCACAGCATCCTCAAAATTCTCCAGATTCACATGTGATTAACTGTCAAACTACATGGCAGGTTGCTTCTTGGAGCCCCGCACAGTGCTGGGGATTCACCAAAGATGGTAAGCAGCAACTGAACAAATATCTAGGAGGCGAATGGATAATTAATTCAAACACTTTTTTCAATGATTGTTTTTTTTTTTACAATTTCTGTTTGGTGTTCCTGATTCACGTCAAGTGTTTGAATTAATTAATCTTACCACTATTGCCATCTGGTCTACAAGAGCAGTCTGGTGATGAGTCTACTATCAATGAATATTTTGATTCCTTTATTTCACAGACTATTTCATTTAAAACCTTTTCTCCCATAAACTGAACCAGTTCTTCAAAAATTATTTTTGACAAATATTAAGCCCTTTCCTGAGCCTGTCCATTACCACTTTGCAATGTGCTCCTTCAAAAATGGGTCAAACTGAGATAGTAGCTTTAGAATTCCTAAGTAATTGTCATTATTGTATACTCCGAAAATTTCAATTTTCTCCACAAAATGCTAGTCCTCACTCACATAGAAACTGAATTACTGCTACAGTTCTATTCAGTACCTTGCACCAATATTCTGACTCTAATCTGTTTAACTAATTCCCTATCAACCTATGAGGTCATATTTTGCCTAAGCAGCCATGCATGAATAGAATTTTGTTCTATGCTATTTTCATGAGATAAGACAGCTTCTACATTTTTCCAGTTATGAAAACCAGTAGTAGAGAAATAGGAGGTGCATGAAGAAAATAGTTTACAACTGGTAGAAATCAGGGCTCGATTTTGACCAGCAGTTAGTAGCAAATGCATTTTGCTAGTGATAAATAGTGGTTCTAAGCAAAAGTTGCTAGTGGAAAAATTTTGAATGTTTTAGTGTGAACTGTAAAGTGCCACAGCATTTTGCGTGTGGAATATTTTAGACACATACAAAAAGGAAACACTGCTTTTTGGAAATGAATGTTTCTTGAAAAGTACAAACATTATAAAAACATGTTGGCACTAGTAGAAATATCCAGTATATTTCCCTTATCTACTTCTGCATGTGAGGTTGGGTTCAGTTTCATGAAGAGAATCCAGGGTTGATTGGAGGGGCAGTTTAAACTTACAAACATTATAAAAACATTTTGGCACTAGTAGAAATATCCAGTATATTTCCCTTATCTACTTCTGCATGTGAGGTTGGGTTCAGTTTCATGAAGAGAATCCAGGGTGATTGGAGGGGCAGTTTAAACTTACAAACATTATAAAAACATTTTGGCTGTAGTAGAAATATCCAGTATGTTTCCCTTATCTACTTCTGCATGTGAGGTTGGGTTCAGTTTCATGAAGAGAATCCAGGGTGATTGGAGGGGAAGTTTAAACTTACAAACATTATAAAAACATTTTGGCACTAGTAGAAATATCCAGTATATTTCCCTTATCTACTTCTGCATGTGAGGTTGGGTTCAGTTTCATGAAGAGAATCCAGGGTGATTGGAGGGGCAGTTTAAACTTACAAACATTATAAAAACATTTTGGCACTAGTAGAAATATCCAGTATATTTCCCTTATCTACTTCTGCATGTGAGGTTGGGTTCAGTTTCATGAAGAGAATCCAGGGTGATTGGAGGGGCAGTTTAAACTTACAAACATTATAAAAACATTTTGGCACTAGTAGAAATATCCAGTATATTTCCCTTATCTACTTCTGCATGTGAGGTTGGGTTCAGTTTCATGAAGAGAATCCAGGGTGATTGGAGGGGCAGTTTAAACTTACAAACATTATAAAAACATTTTGGCACTAGTAGAAATATCCAGTATATTTCCCTTATCTACTTCTGCATGTGAGGTTGGGTTCAGTTTCATGAAGAGAATCCAGGGTGATTGGAGGGGCAGTTTAAACTTACAAACATTATAAAAACATTTTGGCACTAGTAGAAATATCCAGTATATTTCCCTTATCTACTTCTGCATGTGAGGTTGGGTTCAGTTTCATGAAGAGAATCCAGGGTGATTGGAGGGGCAGTTTAAACTTACAAACATTATAAAAACATTTTGGCTCTAGTAGAAATATCCAGTATATTTCCCTTATCTACTTCTGCATGTGAGGTTGGGTTCAGTTTCATGAAGAGAACCCAGGGTGATTGGAGGGGCAGTTTAAACTTACAAACATTATAAAAACATTTTGGCTCTAGTAGAAATATCCAGTATATTTCCCTTATCTACTTCTGCATGTGAGGTTGGGTTCAGTTTCATAAAGAGAATCCAGGGTGATTGGAGGGGCAGTTTAAACTTATAAACATTATAAAAACATTTTGGCTCTAGTAGAAATATCCAGTATATTTCCCTTATCTACTTCTGCATGTGAGGTTGGGTTTAGTTTCATGAAGATAATCCAGGGTGATTGGAGGGGAAGTTTAAACTTGCAAACATTATAAAAACATTTTGGCACTAGTAGAAATATCCAGTATATTTCCCTTATCTACTTCTGCATGTGAGGTTGGGTTCAGTTTCATGAAGAGAACCCAGGGTGATTGGAGGGGCAGTTTAAACTTACAAACATTATAAAAACATTTTGGCACTAGTAGAAATATCCAGTATGTTTCCCTTATCTACTTCTGCATGTGAGGTTGGGTTCAGTTTCATGAAGAGAACCCAGGGTGATTGGAGGGGCAGTTTAAACTTACAAACATTATAAAAACATTTTGGCACTAGTAGAAATATCCAGTATATTTCCCTTATCTACTTCTGCATGTGAGGTTGGGTTTAGTTTCATGAAGATAATCCAGGGTGATTGGAGGGGAAGTTTAAACTTGCAAACATTATAAAAACATTTTGGCACTAGTAGAAATATCCAGTATATTTCCCTTATCTACTTCTGCATGTGAGGTTGGGTTCAGTTTCATGAAGAGAACCCAGGGTGATTGGAGGGGCAGTTTAAACTTACAAACATTATAAAAACATTTTGGCTCTAGTAGAAATATCCAGTATGTTTCCCTTATCTACTTCTGCATGTGAGGTTGGGTTCAGTTTCATGAAGAGAACCCAGGGTGATTGGAGGGGCAGTTTAAACTTACAAACATTATAAAAACATTTTGGCACTAGTAGAAATATCCAGTATATTTCCCTTATCTACTTCTGCATGTGAGGTTAGGTTCAGTTTCATGAAGAGAATCCAGGGTGATTGAAGGGGCAGTTTAAACTTAAAAGCGTTGAATGCTTACATGAGTATTGAGGTTGAAGGCCCATTGGAAGATAAGTTTGACCACAGGCCTGCTGTTTTAAAGTGGTAGGATGAAAAGACCTGGAACCCTGATCGTAAGCTATATGGAAAATAACTTAAGATTTTGAATAGTACCTATTTTTGAATTTTGTGAATAAAGTTAAATAAAAAAACGTTTTTTAAATATTTGCATTCGAATAAAATTATTAGAATTAATCTGTCAGATCATGAAAAGATGAGTTATCTAAATATTTGTAATCTTTTCAGCATCAAAATGAGACAGTTACAGGGGTCAAATCAAAATTTGTCATGACTGTACTAAGGGAGAGGGACATTTTAAAGTTTCCTTTGTATAATACATTAAAGCTTACCCTTTAGGTTAACTTTGCTTGACATTTCTTGTACATTAGTTTTTTGAGTGTTTCTGTAGGTTCCAGCAGGGCAAGTTATTCTTTCCCACTGTTTTGCACTTTATATATTTAAATGAGCACATCTAGGCATACGAAGCTACTTTGCACCGGTTTGTAGTTCATTCATTCTTTAAAATACACTGGCGGAAAGTGAAAAAAGAACACCAAGAAAGAGACATCTGATACCAACGAAATTTATACAGCATAATAACGGAATACAGAGGATAAGGTGATCAAAACATTATGGCAAAATACAGCTGTATTTGCTGGTAAACTGAAAAATAACATTTCCATGTAACATGGTTAGTACGAGGTTGAACCGCCATGAACTGCGTCACACTGTGCAATTCTGGCATCGAGTCTATCATACAGATGTTGGATGTAAGTTTGAGGTATTGAGTTCCAAGCATCCTCAACCTGGATGCGTATATCCGGAATGATCGTGGCTCGCCTTGGAGACCGGATAATTCGTTGTCCCATAAAATCCCACACATGCTCAATGGGGGACAAATCCGGTGAACGTGCAGGCCATGGAAGTTGTCTCATACCCTGAAGTGCATGTTGTGTTGCACGAGCCGTGTGTGGGTGTGCGTTATCTTGCTGGAAAACACCTCGATGGACCGACCTTACAAATGGCACAACAAAACTAGTTGTGTACGGGAGTGATAGCTGATCGCTCCCCACACCAGGAGACCAGGTGTAGGCCCTGTGTGTTGCGGGCGGATGCAAGAAGGGTGGAGACGCTCCCCTGTGCGTCTGCGAGCACGCATACAGCCATCGGAGGCTCCCAAGCAGAATCTGCTTTCATCGCTGAACACGACAGATCGCCATTGCGTTCTCCAGTGCAGACGTTGGCGACACCACTGAAGCTGTTCCTGATGGTGGGCTGGAGTCACAGGTACACATGCCAGAGGCACACGTGCACGTAGTCCTGCATCCAGTAGACGATTGCGGATTGTTCGCACAGTCACCTCAGGTACAACAGCAGCTCGGATTTGCGTCGCAGTGGATGTTCTGCTTGACAACGCCGCTCTTCTTATACGTCGATCGGTCCGTTCATCAGTCCGTCTGTGACTCCCGGTTCCACGTCTTCTCGTGTGGGAATATTCCTCGGACCATCTACGCCACCATCGTACAACCACCGATACTTCCTGTCCAATTCGCTCCGCAATACGACGATACGACCACCCGGCCTCGCAGAGTCCGACTAGACGACCTCGCTCAAAGTCCGATAACTGCTGAAATCGTACACTTCTTCCATGTCCAGGCATTGCAGCTTCTTCAGGGTCTTCGCACGTGTCCGTATGCCGACGACTGATTACATTCACTTCGCCACACTCCTTAAATACCACCAACTATAATTTGCATTTTATGCGGTGCTGTGACATAAGCGCTCACCGGTTGGTCCCGAAACTAACATCACACCTACGTAAACTCGACCCCATCAACGTATGTAAATTTCATGATCGTCCGCCAATTCCTTCTTGGTGTTCTTTTTTCACTTAACACATAAACTAAACTCAAGTAACAGGGAACGTGCTCTCATACATTCACTTCACAAACGATAACATCCAATAGTACTCACACATACTACATCAAAGCTAAGACTAAAGCACCAAACTAATTGCATCTCAATGTTTTAAAACCTATATACACTATGTACAAAACAAGCTGGCTTCTATTTAATTTATGTCATCATGTCGCTATCTCATGGCTATCTCCGTTCCTTTTCAGTGCTCCAAAACACATGTTGACTAACCCTACTTTCCCTACAAAAATATGTCTCAAGCACTTTCACCTGTGCAACAGCCATCTTTAGGAAGCATCGGTGATGTGGCTCTGTCTGCTACTGCCTGGGGCGGCCTCAATGTCATCCTCAAACCCTCCACCGTGGCTCCATCTATTGCATAGTCCTGATTTTTCTTTTATTTTCTTCTTCTTCTATTGCTTTGATTTTTATGTTCTATTTTAATGATAGCAAGGGCATTAAACAGCCCAACATGCTATTATAGGGTATCCTTTGTATAATGTTAATAAACGTTTTTTTTTTTTTTTTTGATTGGAGGTTTAACGACCACCGTGAGCAACTCAATGGGCTATAAGCAGTCGCCCGTCCCTAATTTAGGGTCACTGGTTCCAGGGACGGGAGAGAGCCAGTGCCGTAAGACAAACACAACATCCATGCCTCACCGGGATTCGAACCCGGACCCCGTTCGGACGAATGATCAGAGGCCAACGCCTTAGACCACTGCGCCACCGGGGCGGCAGTAAACTTTCACTGGTAGATAATGCAATTTGCTAGTTAAAAATAAGGCCACTAGCAAGTGTTGCTACAGCTTAAAAAAAAAAAAAAGGAAATCAAGGCCTCATAGCAATAAACTTTTCTAGCAGTCAGTGAATACATAAGCCAAATCCTTTTAACTGAGTCCCTGTTTCGAATATGTCGAGTGAATAAACTGCCCATAAATAATTTTGAGATTTAAACTCTTGTTTCAATTCAGGGTACTGTAAGAAACGGATTTGGAAATGCAGAGATCCAAGTTTAACACATTGCTCTTTAAATTCATCAGTAACAGACTCAGGCCAACAACCAGGATCAGTAGAAAGAAATTTAGCTGTAGGCACTGTATTCTCATTAGCAGTGTCAATGCCATGTACACTATCACAACTTGCTGATTTTTATTCAGGAATATTTAATTCAGGATTTGCAAATGGTAATTCAATCTGCTTCACAAAAAAATTAAAACTAGCTGGGGGTAGGGGCGAGGGATTTTTGCTTACCCCTAATTTAAAAAAGTTTCAAGTAGTGTTCTCCCTAGATTCCTTTTTCAGCTGGGTGGCAATAAATTTTAGCTGGGTGGTACTTTTAACAGCCCCTTTTGCAATCGAAATATATATATATATATATATATATATATATATATATATTGTTTTGCTTAACATTATTATACTTATTAAACTCTAGCAGTGTGGTAGGCATTAATGTAACATAACATGATATAAACAAATTATATTAATTCAACAATATTACATTTGTCGAATTCAATACGTGGTTAAGAAATAATTAACTATATGTCAACAAACTTGTCTTCATATTATTTACTGTTTCTCACGTTATTAGTAATTTGAGTACGGCAAACGTAAATATTACAAAAAATTTTTATTTCAACTTGCTACTCATATTCCTCCTCGATGTTCCCTAACATAGTTCAGAATTTCATAATTTGAAGTTTACAAATTTATATGAAAAATGTCTTTATACGGACACTTAGCCGTAGCATAAATTTGGCCAAGTCCTCCAATATGTAGTGAAAATAGGCATTAAATGATTAACATTATTTCAGATTTTTCTTTTAACACATGATTTATGAAATGTATACAATTTAAAACTTTGAACCTCTCGACCATGATGAGCTGAATTGGTAATAAGTCATCTTTTTATCGATGATGGCACACTTTTTGATTCTTGTGGTATAAGCTTCCAAGTTGAAATTCGGTATCATAATTCCTTATTACAGATGATGGCTGCATGTTCCGCTTCCCGTGGCTCAAGATCCCATACTAGTTTCAATTCCTTCATTTTGGAATCACCTTCAGTGGGTACATTTATGAGTTACTTCTCATACTTGTTGTTTCTCGGCCACTTACATCAATTCTACTGGCGGAGTCCGACGCTCCACGGCAGTTGAACTCTTGCGCATGCTGTTTTTGGTATTATTACACATTCTTAGTTGTGTTCTTATATAATTGGATCATATGAATTTCTGAACATAAAATAATTTAGAGCCAGAAATTCATATGATCCAATTATATAAGAACACAACTAAGAATGCGTAATAATACCAAAAACAGCATGCGCAAGAGTTCAACTGCCGTGAAACGTCGGACTCCGCCAGTAGAATTGATGTAAGTGGCCGAGAAACAACAAGTATGAGAAGTAACTCATAAATGTACCCACTGAAGGTGATTCCAAAATGAAGGAATTGAAACTAGTATGGGATCTTGAGCCACGGGAAGCGGAACATGCAGCCATCATCTGTAATAAGGAATTATGATACCGAATTTCAACTTTGAAGCTTATACCACAAGAATCAAAAAGTGTGCCATCATCGATAAAAAGATGACTTATTACCAATTCAGCTCATCATGGTCGAGAGGTTCGAAAGTTTTAAATTGTATACATTTCATAAATCATGTGTTAAAAGAAAAATCTGAAATAATGTTAATCATTTAATGCCTATTTTCACTACATATTGGAGGACTTGGCCAAATTTATGCTACGGCTAAGTGTCCGTATAAAGATATTTTTCATATAAATTTGTAAACTTCAAATTATGAAATTCTAAACTATCTTAGGGAACATCGAGAAGGAATATGAGTAGCGAGTTGAAAATAAAAATTTTTTGTAATATTGACGTTTCCCGTACTCAAATTACTAATAACGTGAGAAGCAGTAAATAATATGAAGACAAGTTTGTTGACATATAGTTAATTATGATATAAACAAAGTTAGAAAACTGTACAAAAATGATTAAAAAAAATGAGCATTTACAAACAAATCATATTTGACCCACCTTTTTTAAAAAAAAGATTGAAGGTTTAACGACCACCGTGGGGAACTCAATAAGCTATAAGCAGTCGCTCGTCCCTAATTTAGGGCCACTGGTTCCAGGGATATGAGATAACCTGGAAGGGTGGTTGCCCTCCCAGAATGGTCATTCCAGGGGCCAGAGTAGCAAAATGTAGACATACAGGCGTACACCATATGCGGATAGTTTCCAAATTATTAGCAAATTTTGCAGATAGTTTTTTGCATGAGATTAAAAAAATAAAATGTTATTTACAGCAATTAAAACACTTACTCAAGGCATTACTCAGATTAATGTATTTAATTCTATTTTCACTTGAAGAACTTTCAATTATTTTTCACATCTTCTAAGTTCTTTTGTTTTTAGACGTTTCTGGCTTCTAGATTTTATCAAGCCCTGTTCTCAATCTATAGGAACTCTATCAAAAGTTTCATTTACACAGAAAGAATTTAAATTTTATTGCCAGGCTCCTCTTGCAGTTGTCAGTTATTAAATTAAAATCTTTTCCTTATGTATTTTGTAAGTCTGCTAAAAAGGTCTCCGACAAAGAAACAGATCACTTTTTTGAATTAAGTAGGGTAAACCTTTCAAATGTGGCCCAGAAATAGTTTTCTGAAGTGACGATAGATGGCGACACGTTATCGCTACATCGTAAAGCGTTGCGTTATGTTGTGAAAGTGGCAAAAAAAGTGAATAATATGGATTAAAGGTGGCCCTTAAAAGGACCTTTATGAATGTACATTGTGGCATATGTATGGAATATTTATTATGATGGAAGAATAAGTTTTCCTCATGAATATGAAACTGTCTACCTAGCAGAATAAAAGCAAGAAAAGTTATATCTGCCAGAGAAGAACTGCCTGATCGCACGAATGTTCTGAGGAAAGACAGCAATTCCGTCAGAATAAATATTCCATAATATGGTCTGCCAAGTACATGTTGTGGTTGCCCTGTGTTAATTTATGTTTCATGGGATGCCAATTGCTCTCTACTCCTTGTGTATGCGTCCTTGTGACGGAATCAATGAAGTTGAGGGAGTGGTTGACCGTTAAATGAGCGTAGCCACAGGTTTGGAGATTGCAATATGCAGCCCACTGGTTCGTCATAATAGTTGTTCCTGGGTCGATGTGTTTGATGATGAGGGGCAGCAATGTCTCTGCAGATCTGTTGTTATCAGGACAGATCTTCACCCTGAACCACTTGGTATCTCTTTCAAAGTAAGTAGCTATAACGCATTTAATGTGAAAGCGTGAGAAGAGAGGAGGAGAGGTGAAGTGCTACTGTGGCGCCATCTATCAGAGCGGGCCACTTTTGGAAGGTTAGCCTTAAGTGGTTTAAGATGCTATTTATCATTTTTGAAGGTTCATTAATGGAACTGTTTTTCTAGATATAAAAACTTTCTTTAATTAGTAACTTGCTTTTATGAGGTCCATAGTCCAATATTTTGTCCTAACGGTCCATTTCACACACATTGCTGCACATTCAGTTGTAATGTATTTATTTTGTCCCCACTAGAATCTGTAATGTTCTAATAATTATTTATTGTTTTATTCATTTTTCTTTAAATGATCTTATTCTATTGTTATAGTGATTCGCGGATTTGCAGCAAGTTTTCTGTTTCAATGGTTGTGTACGCAGATACATTTTATTTTTATACAACTCTGCCAGGGGCACAAATTTATGCTCTGGAGGATGTAAATAGTACAAATTGTAACTAAAAAAGAAATTTACACCCTTCAGTATTTTCTTTTTAAAGACTTTAGTTAATCTCATACAGTATTCAGTAGTTAACCAAGGTACAGAGTAACATACACTATGAGGTGTGAACATCTATCTCATATCCATGAAGAAATTTTCCAATAGTGAGTGGAGGCATAGTAAACAATATGCTTAACCTTCGTGACCTTTCAGAATACATCATTGGGATGAAGAGTTAATTAATCATTCGTGCTGTGTCGTAGAAAGTCCCTCTAGGCGTTTAACCTTGAACAGCATTTTTCCAAGCCCTACCCCTAAAGCTTCTTCCTATTATGTTCACTATCCAATACTCATTTGACCTGCACTGGTTTCTTCTTTGTTCTGCATTTCTGTGGATTGTGCTCTCAGTGTTGACATAATGCTTGTTTTACTTGGTATGGTTCTTGGGTATTTACTTAGTTTTTACACTTTTAATAAGATTCTGTGAAAAACCAGCACAGCAATTTTGAGCGATCACAATACTTTCCTGTAAAGGCGGTGTGTGAGAAAGTAAAATCCACGTATTATTTGAGTGGAAATCAAAAGGGAGTAATTTTGAACTCAAAGGGGCCTAATTTTAAGTTTTGCCCTCACAGATAAGAAAAACTTGCTACTGGACTGGTTGGAGAGTAAATTAAAAAGAACATACAGAAAGTTTACCCATAGAAAAATCTGAATAGGAGTTTTGGCTACAAAATGTTTACCAGTGTGTCTGTGTGGTTATTGGCCAGCAATCATCATGACTAATTACCATTTAAGGGCATAATCTAATTTAATTTCCAATAAGGCCTGGTGATCAACGTTCGTGACTGCCAAGGAGAAACCTCTGGTTCAAGCTCAGGCAGATACGAACGATCGAACCACTAAATATCGCCGTGCGTCGGATGGGCACTGCCCCCACCCCCGGTAATAAATAAGGGCGTCTTCATCCCCCTTTCTACCTCACTTCCGTATCACTTTCCTATCGAGCACTAGCCCAAATCTCCTAGCTTCCTATTTCTAAGCGCTGTTTAAGATCTTGGGTCAGTCACTCCCTTTCTAAAATCCTCTACATATGATCTGATCTGATCTAATTTCCAATAACTTCTTCATAACAGTGGCTTATAATTTTTTTAACGTAAGTAGTTATCACTGGCAATTCAGACTTACCAAAATCGCAGCTTTTGAGGGGTACTTATTAAAAACTTGATGGGGATTTAAAGCATAAATACAGCAGTGAGCAGCGTGTTTATAATTTGTTAATGTCAAGGCATCTTCAAAGCTTATAGCTTGGTAACTCTCATTCAGTGACAACCGATTTGAAATCTCCATCTTGAAGTTTCCTTCGTTGTTTTTCCTAACTACGGAAATACGCGCCCCTTAATGTACTGCAAAAGCATTCGAACCTTCCTCAATCGAAACCGGCCACCGGCACCGCACTTATCAAGGCGTCGCAAATTATCGGAAACTTCGCCTTGAGCGAGTGTTGCCAAACGTCAGTTCAGCGTAAATATAGCGGTCTGACTTGATCGAGATCTTAAATGATTCCGTATTTAATCTCATGTGTTGACATTTTCCTTGACATACAGACACGCAATGACTGAAAAAACAATTTGATTATGTAAAAGTCATTGAAGAAAACTGATTTAATGATTATGGACTCTCTGTTAGGTACCAAAAACTTTCATAATCAGGAAGTAACCGATCCCACTGTCAAGCATGGTTGCCGGTCCACAATGATTCCTTGTTTGCTCAGGTTTCAGGAAGAAACTTTCCATCTCCAGCATATCGAAAATGTTGATTTATCCCCTTGTTCCTCTGAAGAAAAGTTAGCGTATTTCAATATCCTTTAATAACTATTCATTAGTTTTTTGTTTGTTTTTTTGCTTTTGAAAACAAATAATATTTTTTGCTTTCTTGCCACATTTTAAAGTAACTTATTTTTTTTATTGGAGGTGTAACGACCACCGTGAGCAACTCAATGGGCTACAAACAGTCACCCGTTCCTAATTTAGCGCAACTGGTTCCAGGGAAGGGAGAAAGCCAGTGCCGTAAGACAACCACAACATTCATGCCTCACCGGCATTCAAACTCAGACCCATTTCGGACGAATGATTAGAAGCCATCGCTTAGACTACTGCGGCACTTAAAATTTTATTTACTAACTTAACAAGGGAAAATTGGATGTCCGGTGGACGAGCGGTCAGAGGAACTGATATCGTGCAGAGTTTTCCAAGATAGAGTTCGAATCCTGCATGGCCTCCCCGGTGGCGTAGTGGTCTAAGCGATGGTCTTATGACCATTCGTCCGGAAGGGGTTCGGTTTTGAATCCCGGTGAGGCATGGATGTTGTGTTTGTCTTACGACACTGGCTCTCTCCCTTCCCTGGAACCAATGACCCTGAATTAGTGACGGGCGACTGCTTATACCCCATTGAGTTGCTCACGGTGGTCGTTAACCTTCCAATCAAAGAATATAAACGCTTCGCGTGAAGAAGCTCAACTCTCGTAGAGATAATGTAAAACAGGCGACAGCAGCGCCACCATGTAATGCGGCCGCAGATGCTCTGCGGGAAAGTTAACATTCAGGCGCAAAAAGCGTAGGAGACACGGGACGGGAAGCCTATTTCACGGAAAGGAAGCTAAGCTTTGATCTGCGACTGTTTCCTTCGGTCTCATTGAGTCTACTAAAGCATTTTCTTTTTTTGTTCTTTTCTGAGTATCCCTCCTGTCCCTTCTTTTGGTGAAACAAATATATACATTAGCAATTAATATTATTTTAAGGAAATTTTAGCAGTTTTATTCTCACTTTAAGCACCGTAGTAATACCAGGTTGCTTGGCATGAATTTTACATTTACAATATACCTTAAATGTCAAAAATGCTGAGGCTGGTTTTGAATTTCCATGGGATTCGTGGTACTTCGTATTAAAAATTGTTTGCATGGAATTTTCAGTAGCAAAACAAAGGAATGGGTTCCCACAAAACGTAAACATTAGGTACCCAGCAAAAACAGTCTTGCTGGGCCAGCACTGTCCGCCAATTTCCCAGTAGTAGCCATAATACACTGCCGGACAATTGCTAAGGACGGATGACAATAGCAACGATAGCAACCATAAAATGGAAGGCAGGAAAATGTGGAAATTAGCATAAGTGCGGGATACAGTAAGACGTGTTGTGCGTATGCAAATTTTGGATTGCTGAACTTGTTCGTGACGTCATAGCGCTGATAAGAGATACAAAGGATTTGACGCGTATTGACCGTTGCTGTTCAAACGCAAAATTGAAAACGAAAGAATCAATTCACGAACTTGCAATTTTCAGTATGTCCTCCCGACATCACCTAGATGATTTTACGCGTGGCCGTATTATTGGCAAGATTGAAGAAGGGCGAAAAATAACAGATGTTGCCAGGGAGTTCGACGTCAGCCACAGGGTTGTTTCAAGGCTTTGGAAATCATTTCAAACAAATGGAGAGTGTAGCAAACGTCACGGGGGAGGTCGTGTTCGCAGTACGACACCTGCAGAAGATCGGTACATAGTGCTATCAACAAAAAGACACCGGCGCAGCACAGCTAGTGAGGTAGCAAATCAGTTTATGGCTGCTACTGGCAAGCGGATCTCCCGAAAAACTGTCGTCAGACGTTTGCATGAAGGAGGACTATACGCCCGCCGTCCTGTTCTGTGCATCCCATTGTCCAGACGTCACCGTACCGCCCGTTTGCAATGGTGCCATCAACATCGCAATTGGACTGATAACGACTGGTCTGCTGTCCTCTTTTCAGATGAGAGTAGATACAGTCTATCGTCTGATTGTCGACGACAACTGATCTGGCGTGATAGTGGTACTGCATATTATCCAGCAAACATACAGGAAAGGGACCGATATCCGACATGTAGTGTCATGGTATGGGCTGGCATCATGATCAATGGCCGTACGTCCCTCTATGTGCTTCCAACTGGGACTATCACTGGCCAACGATACATTAATGATGTTCTGCTACCTCATGTTCGCATGTTCCGTGGTGCTGTCGGTGATAGATTCATTTTCATGGACGACAACGCAACATGTCTATCGAACAGTCGCTGTCCAGGAGTGTCTTGAGAGCGAGGATATTCAACGTCTCGTATGGCCAGCACGTTCTCCAGATCTGAATCCCATTGAAAATGTGTGGGATGCTTTGGGGAGGAGTCTTGCAGGTCGCCAATGCCCTCCAATAAACAAGGACACCCTCATTCGTGCACTGACAGAGGAATGGGATAAATTACCCCAACAGCTGCTTGATAATGTTGTGCAAAGCATGACACGACGTGTGGAATCTTGCATCGCCCTCCATGGTGGCCATATCCCGTATTGACATCTTACGCCGGAACGCCTGCGGACGGTAATTGCATTTTTTTCACGTTTACAAATTCTGCACAAAATGGCCTGTTTGTCCCTTGAACACGTTCCAAAGCCTTCTGGATTTCAGAGCACAATAAATTGTTTTTCTTGTAATGTCCTGGCATTCTGACATTATTTTATTTCACTTGGCATCCAACCACACTTACTTTTTTATGCGCTATATAGCCGTTTATGATCCGTCCTTAGCAATTGTCCAGCAGTGTAATAAAAAAAAAGACAACCGCAGTTTTCCAAAGCTACAATTTTTTTTTCTACCCTTCCGAAGTTTTTGCGCTGGGGAAATTTTCTCAACATATCTGAAAAACATTCGTTCGTATCTGAGTAGGTTCGAGCCTGGGCCGTTGGCGTGATAGCTGAGCTCTCTACCGACCAGACTAATTCCTCACGTTCGAGTGCATCCTTAAAGCTGTCTCTTTGGTATGCAATGTGTAATCGAATGCTTCCCTCTTTCATTTTACAATATTACGAGGTATTTTTCATAAAAGTCAGTTTCATATAATTGATAAACTAATTTTTTCAACGTAACGATAGCTTTTTTTTTCAGCAAACGTTGTTTTAATGGTTTTCCAGGATATTTGTTTCAAACGGTTTCAAATTTGTTCTTGTTATTCATCCACTCCATTCCATGAATTGTTATTCATCGGAATGGAGTGGGTGTATTTCATGGCTGTAATATAAACGCAGATCTAGATGAGAACAACAAAACCTTTGAACAAAACGCCAACACAAACAAGCGTTTATATTCTTTGAACACAAACACGCATGCTCAGTCTAACTCAGTCTGCTCGGCATCCTGCGGCATCAGCCTGTAATGTTGGCTTCTGTGTAGTAATTCTTTGCCGCATAATATAGTGGCGCTAGTTACGTCTCGCTGAGCCTTACCTTCTTATAGTTAGATATTCTTTGTTCCAATCAAGAAAAAAAAAAAGAATCCTGCTTGAGTGGTGCATATGTCCTACGGCCCTGGTTGTCTCTCTTTCATTGGATCAGTCGTCCGAAATTAAGGACGATCGACTGTTATTTTGTTATTAGAGTTACTCATGGTAGTCGTTAAACCCAAAATAAAAAAAATAAGATAAACGGGAAATTGACTGAGTAGAGTCCATGAAATACATTTAATAACAGGAAACTGAGCCATAAGTTCCTTGAAATGCAACTTGGCTTTAAAATTATTTGAAAAGCAGGAAATTGCCCGAAAATTTTATGTTATTACCTTTAGGATTTTCAGTAACTGTTCAGGAGTTATATAACAATGATTTACTGTTGACAAGTGGTATTTGTTTTATTCGCTTTGATCATATGTTCATGAGAGCACTTGGAACAATTCTTATGGGCGGAGTTAAAATGCTTTATCTCCAATTGTTGACAGGGAATCACGAAGCGACCTGGAGCAAACAACGGCCTTGTTCGTGTACGAAGTCAAGGGCGAAATACTTTTTTTTTTTTTTATAATGCACAGGACATCGAATTTTTTTTTTTTCAAGCGTGGTTCTTTTATTTTAGCTTACTTGATGAGAAAATTCGTGCGAAAAAATGCACCATAACAGGTCATGCACCAATTGAATTGTTAATTAGTTCCTTCAAATCCGCAACCGAATGTATATCACTCACTCACTATTTCCAGTTATGAAACATTGCGAAAGGACGTATGCGTTATGCGGTTGTTCTAGAGGTGGGGAAGTGGGTAATGATAACAGTGTTCCTTCGTTCACGTTGATGGTATCGCTTGATGTTACATTTGTTGTTGTATGGCATTGAGTTCTACTGTAGGTGTTAGAGATTATTTTAAAGAATTTTTAAACTTGTACGAAACGTTTTTTTCTCTGACTCGACCGCATCAGATTGACTTCCATCCATTTTCTATTGATGAACTCGGGGTATCTTCAGTTTTCTTGTTTTTGTATGGATTGATTGTTTATCTGAAATCGCTGTTTCAGAGAAGATCAGAAGTAGAGCTTCCTGTCATGAGTGGGCTAGAAAAACTTGGTTCAGCACGACCTCAGCTTGTGCCAAAGCAAGTAAATATTACTCAGGATTATTCTATTAGTGACAGAGTTTTAGGACTTGGAATAAACGGAAAAGTCGTTGAATGCTACGACCGAAAAACTGGAGCCAAGTATGCTCTCAAAGTGAGTAAACTTTGAAACCTTGATTGCCGATAATGACGTAATACCGCATTCACACTAGATGTGTTTAGTTTTACGTTTTGCTAAGTGCGGTGATATAAAATTCCACCTACAGTTCTTGTATTAAGTGAGATACCACTGGTCAAAATTTTTTAACTCTGACCTTGTAATTTATTTCTTGCCACGCTATGTATACTTTTGACAATCTTTCATGGGGCCGCAATATTTGTCAGTCCTAGCAGTGGTTAATTTTCGTGTACTAAAACAAATTTTTCTTGTATATTTTAAAACGCAGTATCGCATTTTTGTTTTCAAGTTAGTAAGGTTAATTTCGCATGTCTAAAAATCGTAAGAGTGCATTCTTTAAATTCATACTCAAAAATTTCGACGTAGTTTATTTTAATTAAAGTTTGTTTCCACGAGTGCTAATTACTTTAGCATGGAACTCCGGGTCATATATACTAACAGCAGATTTTAGGTACTCACTGGGTGAAGATGTATTGACAATAAAGATCACATTTTCTGTAATAGGCTAGGTAGTAAAAAAATAATATAGTATTAAAATGTCACAAATACATTAAAATCAACAAAATTTGGAAAACCTTTGAAAAGTGCAAGACGATGTCAAATGACTCCTTTAAAATGCAGTAATTACAGATTAGTTGTATTTTAAAATAATTTTGGGTCTTTTTTTTTTTTTTTTGATTGAAGGTTTAACGACTACTGTGACCAACTCAATGGGCTATAAGCAGTCGCCCGTCCCTAATTTAGGGCCACTGGTTTTAGGAAAGGGAGAGAACCAGTGCTGTAAGAAAAACACATCCTTGCCTCACCGGGATTCGAACCCGGACCCTTCACGGACGAATGGTCATAATCCAGCGCTTAGACCACTGGGGCGGCAATTTTGGGTCACCTGAACTACATTGTTTTTCACTGGGAAATATGGGACTTCAGTTTTGAGCTGTTTTTCAGCCCTTAGAAAGCTATAGCACAGGTATGAAACTTAAGTAATTAAATAAGGATTTTTATTTTGATTTGTCAGTTGTAAAGTGTTTATTGAAGTAGAATGTGCCGCCCCGGTGGCGCAGTGGTCTAAGGCGCTGGCCTATGATCATTCGTCCGTAAGGGGTCCAGGTTTGAATCCCGGTCAGGCATGGATGTTGTGTTTGTCTTACGGCACTGGCTCTCTCCCTTCCTTGGAACCAGTGACCTTAAATTAGGGACGGGCGACTGCTTATAGCCCATTGAGTTGCTCACGGTGGTCGTTAAACCTCCAAAAAAAAAAAAAAAAAAAAAAAAAGTAGAATGTAAAAATATGGGCATATTTAGTCTCAGAAGCTGTGGTAGTGTAGTTTTACAAGCTATAAGAATTTTTAACTTAATCATCCAAAAGAAATTCGCTTAGTATTTGTAAAAATATCTGAATGCAGTTTTGATCAGTGGTGTAAATTTTAAAGTATACAATAAGTTTCCATGTGGAATGTTCATTTTTTTTTCTTAACTGTTGATTTCCACTGTGTTAATTTATTCATATTTCCTCTTTGTTAACAGCACGTTCTTTTTGTTCTTGGATGCCAAAATATTGTTTATTTTTTGAATGGCACTCAATACGTCAAAGTATTTTAATTTTGAGAATTAAAACTTAGTTATTTCTATTTTATCTTCAACTTTCAGTTATTCTTCACTTCTTCTGAGTTGTTTTGTATTTACAGATTTTTCTGGCTTCTAGATTTTTATCAAGGCCTGTTCTCAATGTATAGAAACTATCAAAAGCTTTGTTTATGCAGAAAGAATTTAAATTTTGTTTGTCAGGTTGTTCTTGCAGTTGCCAGAGGAAAACCAGAGACTAATTAAAGCAAGTTTTTGCATCCAAAAAACAGTTCCATCAATAATGAACCTACGAAACTTATAAATAGCATTTCCAACCACTTAATTAAAAAATAAGACTTGTAAAATATCTAATGAAAATGTTTTAATTTAATAACTGGCAACTGTGAGAGGAACCTGGCAACAAAATTTAAATTCTTTCTGTGCAAACAAAACTTTTTGATACAGATTCAATACATTGAAAACATGCCTTGATAAAAATCTAGAGGCCAGAAATGTCTATAAATACAAAAGAACTCAATTTTAAACTAGAATTAAGTAGTTTCCAGATATTGTTGGTATGCATAATACAGAAGTACTCTCAAACCCTTTAAACACCTAATGTACCAGAACCAGTGTTGTATAAAAAAAATAAAATGTATCTGTGTACACAACCATTGAAACAGAAAACTTTCTGCAAAATGTGAAGCGCTAACCATGATAACCACTGAATAAGATAATTTAAAGAAAAATTAATAAAACAATAAATAATTATTTGAGCATTACAAATTCTAGTAAGGAAAAAATAAGTACATCATAACTGAATGTGCGTGAAATGGACCTTTATGGCAAAATATTGTAGGGTGGTACTTAATGTAATGGGAATTTTTTTTTATATATAAATTTGATACTTCCACCCACTAGAAATATTCCTTTTGGTATTATATCAATATCATAAAGAAAATTAAAACAATCGAGAAATGTTTAGAGGTCGCCCAACACACTAGAAATTTTGTGTTATTTGCATAGAATGTGTTACATAATGGTGCAACAATAATACAGCCGTTCATGTACTTTTAACAATAAACTTAATATTTTATTATTCCAAATTTAAAGCACACGAACTTAATGGGACATTGTTTTGATGTAAAATTATAGTAGAAAACAAATTCATAGGAATACCAGTTCTATTATTTAGCTGGGAGTAGACTTCTGCTGCTCTTTAAAATATCTTTTAGTACAGATGCAACAATTACGGTGGTAAGCCACAACTTGCATAAGAAACAGAAATTGGTCTTCATTGTAAGTAATGAGCTTGTTTGATTGCTGGACAAGAGTGACTTCACGTTCAGCATTGTCGTGCGTTACTGCAATCTTCTGTACAATAGCAACGCCTGCCTTATAGTCTTCTTTGTCTACGCAAGTCTGCGGGTCAAATTTTGGAAATTCAATAGAGATATTAAGTTTTCTGAAGAATCCAGGAGTGTTGAGTGTAACAAAATCTGCAAGGTACCTCTGTGCTGCACTAATGGCATTAAGAATGACACGCTTCGGGCCCTTTGGAGTAAGAAGGCTGTTGCCTTGTTTTAAATCTAAAGCATTGACCATTTTCTGTTATGTTGAAATCGACACTTCAGTATCAAAAAATGCAAGGCCAAAAGTTTCTTTTGAAATATTTTTATTGTGTTTTTCATACTGATAGAGATCATTAAGAAGATGAAGGTCAGTCATTATGTGGTGTTGTGAACCAGGCTTTGAGGTACAAAATCACTATAAACTTACACAAAGTCCTTTTTCCTCTCAGGATGTGAGTTTTAATTGGGATCGAAACATATAAGTCTTGAGGCAGTAGATTAGCTTGGACATCCGAGCTGCAGATGGCTTAGTGGTTAGCGAGTTAGACTATCAATGCAAGGTCCTCGGGTTCGATCCTTAGCTGATCTTTCAGAGATGGTGTGATTTACTAACAATCGCTGAATATCCACCATGCATCGGACGAGCACGTTAAGTGACGGCCCTCAGGCTGGACCCACTGGTTAAATAGGTATTCTTTCCTATGCCCCTTCTGAAATTCTCTCGCCCCTCTATGTGCAACATCGTACTTGTACAGTGGCGCCATCTACTGTACTCTAATCTCACTACAAAACTGTTCTGTCAAAGTCACTAGACTTGCTCTTATTCCTTCCGTTTCTGTGTCCTGCCCAAAAGGTGATCTCGCTGTAGGTGGCTGGGACCTAAACTCTACTCAATGTGGACGGAAGTCCGACAAGAAAATGACAAATACTCTGAATAGCTTGGACATCCATGGTGCATGGCACCCGGTGCTTGAAAATGAATTCCACATGGTGGAGTGTCGCCCAGAAAGATAATTGACAGTTCTAATAATTCACGGTAATCATCTCTTAACGTTAATTTGTCGCAAAAGCTTATGCCTGGCAAAATTGTTTGTCTTCCTACATAGTACTGGAGCTTGATGACAATTCTGAAAATCATCACGTGTAGAATAAATGTTCTGATATATAACATGCCAATTCTTCTGAAACCTCTTAAACAATAAAACTTCAGGTGCTGAAGAGGGTGAAAGACCATAATGTGGTGGCGACAAGCAATATACAGTAAGTCTTTGCCAAGTTTTTTTTTTTTCTAAGAAATTGAAGATATGTACCAATGTGGCGACCAGCATTCGAGCTTGTGGTATCAAAGCATGTCCCTACAGTACGATTCTTAACATTCCATTCTTCCAAAGCCTCAATAACAGCATCTGAGTGGTTTTCTCCTGATCCACTGTGCACAGTTTACTTTCAGAAGCTGTGAAACACCAGAACCAGAGCCAATTGCAGGAAGTCGATCAACATGTTTCTTCCCAAAGAGGTCACACATTAACTTTGTCCCAATGGACTACAAGAGGGACATCCCGAAAGTTCCCTTGCTTTAGCGCAGCTGCAATTTGAGCAAGATGTTTTTACACAGCCTGACGTTTTATAGAACTGCGATTAATATTAAAATTTTCAAAGTTATGCGCACGACTGTGGGCTGTTTCAGCAATGACAAAGGTAGCCCTTCTGTTTTTCATTTGCGTATGATCTAAGGCCGCAGCAAGTGAATGGAGTTATACCTTCACTCTGCTGGTCCTTCTTGAAGGAGGAGAATCTTTGCTTTTGCTGCTGGATTCCTCGTGCAACAGGTCCTCTTCAACTTTATTTCTTCCAGAAGACTGATTTTCAGTTGTCGTCTTTATCATAACTGCAACTTGGCAAACTGAAAGTTGACTCAATTTTTTACCTTTTTCATGTCTTTTCTTATCCTGTTCGATATGTTCAAATTTATGTGCTTCTTTAGCTCTGTCAACTAAGCTCATGTAAGTACGTCCAGGTTCTCGTTGCGCAAGGAGAAGTTTTTGATCTATCTTGATGAGGGTAAGTTAGAGCCCTGCACGGGCCTGTGTGTAATTTAAAACTTACTGGCCGGGCCTACAATTCTGTAGGCGGGCTTGGATGGGCCTGCACTTCCATGTGTACTGTGTAGTCAGGTTGTTGATAAATTTAGGTCAATCTGTTTTTAAAGTCTGTCTTTCCCTTCCCGTGATCATATTTCTTGTTTCTCGCAATCATTCTTCTCTTCTGCCTTGTGCTATTTTTTATTTATTTATTTATTTTGTGCGCGTCTTTTCATCTTTGATCTTTTGCCATTTCTCTCTCTCCCCTTTGAATCCATATTCCATTTATTTCGGAAGTTTACACCAGAAAAACACTTGCTCTGTACGATGATTTGTATTTATAGGAATTGGGAATCAATTAAAGTTTCAATATGCACTTTCATTGCTCATTCTAGGCAATTACTTATAAGCGCACACATATAAAACAACAAATTATATACTTATAAATGCAGCAAATTACTTATATATAAAATATAAACGCAGCAAATAACTTATAAAGCTGTCAAGACAGAGGGAAGGGTTAAAAAATGTGAACTGTTCTTTCTAGTGAATAAAACAGGAAAGCCACTTTCTGTAAAAAATATCTAGAAGAAATGCTTATTTGTTTGTTTTATATATTCTGCTTCTGTTCTGCAAATTACATTCATTTTCACAGCCCAAGCACAGGTTTACGAAGAGTCAAAGACCCGATTTCCGGCGCCAGTGATGTAATACAATCGTATAAACAGTGATCTGACCCTACGAAGGGTTCTATTATGAAATGACGATACTTTACTTAAGTTCACTGAATACTATTTATTGCATTTGCCGTATTTCTGGTTACTGGTGGGTTAGTTAACTTACTTATGCCCTCTTTTTACACGAGTTTTGAGTTAATCCAAAAAGTTAACAGTACAAATACTGTCTGTGTTAAAGCAAGTGACAGTTACGCAAATGAAACCTATGCCGGATTTAAATGACCAGGCCGGGCCCTGAAAAAATAACAGTGTCGGGCCTTGTCATTTACTTGGTGGGCTCGGGCTTAAAAATACTGCCTCCGCAGTCTGCAGGGCTCTAGGGTAAGTGCATCAGCATGAGATATATCGAAGAGGTTAACTATTCAGTTTTCTATGGAACTCATATTCCATTGAATGGTATGTTTGAGAGTATCACGGTGCTTCTTGAGGTATGTACACTCTTCATGAAGCTTTTCTGGTTTTGTAATGGCATCATCTTTTCTATATGTTAGTATACGAGACACGTTCCACACTTCAATGACTTGTTTTATCACATAGGATGATGCCTTCCCAATCAGTTTCTTTAAAGTTAGGTGGATATGAAAGAATAGCCCCAACGTCCACTTTATGCTAGTTCAGTAAAAATGCTTGGGCTACCCGTGAATATCATTTAATCTTCATGGAATTTTAACATGTCTATTATCATATAAACAAATATTTGTAAGGGGTGGGAGCAAATGATTTATAATTTTTTAAAATAAGGACCACCCTAATGGTAGTTTAGCGTCCTAAATTATTTCGGCGCACATTTTTGCAGTATTTTGAAAAAGTGAGAAGTACACGTTTTAAAGTATGCAATTTCATGGCAAATGGTAAAAAAATTCATCTTTATATAAACTGCATTTTAAAGATTTTTTTCCATAATGTTTACCTGCAAGTACAACACTGTGAACAGTAACTGCGACAGACCTAACACAATGTTGCAGCGACGATGTCAAGCTTTCCTCCGTTGAAGTGAATGTTCACTCCGGCGGCAAATTCATAAGTGTAAGACTACAACAGCAACCGGGTATGTTCTCGTCAGGAAAGAATTATGTATTGTATCATTGTCAACCATTATCAATCCACTGCTGGACGAAGGTCTCCCCAAGTTTCCTCCACAACATTCTGTCTTGTGCCAGTCTCCTCCATGTCACTCCCGCATACTTTCAAATTTCATCCACCCATCTCCCATGTGGTCTTCTTCTATGTCTTTTCCTGTCCCTTGGAATCCAATCTAAAATTTCGGCTATCCATTGATGGTCTGTCCTTCTGGCAGTATGTCCAGCCCATTGCCATTTCAGGGATTTAACTCTGATCATGATGTCTTCCACTCTTGTCATTTTTCTGATCCACAAGTTCCTCTTCTTATCTCTCCTGGTTACACCAAGCATGCACCTCTCCATGCTACTTTGAGTTGTCGGCAGCCTTTGTATGTCTTTTTTAGTTAAGGTCCACGTCTCTGCACCGTACGTAAGCACTGGAAGGATGCATTGATCAAACACTTTTCTTTTAAGACATAATGGCATATTGCTCTTGAAAATTAAGCTGTTTCTTCCAAAAGCTCTCCAGGCAAGTTTTGTATGCCGATTAATTTCTTCATCAATGTGACCCTCACTTGATATCTGCTGTCCAAGATAAACGTACGTGTCTGTTATCTCCAGCTTTTCTCCATCAATCGATAAATCTCCATTTCTTGTAAAGGCATTGAACATCACTTTCATCTTCTGAAAGTTAATTTTTAATCCCCCTTCTTTACTCTTGTCAGCAAGTTCCTGGATAATCCTCTGCAGATTTGATGGGGTAGTTGCAAAAATGACTACATCATCAGCAAAACGAAAGTGGGTTAGATTATCTCCATTAATCTTTATCCCTTGGTTTTCCCAGTTCAGTGATTGAAAGACATTTTCCAATGCAGCATTAAAGAGCTTTGGAGATATGGTGTAACTTTTCTCACTCCCTTTCCAATTTTTATGTGTGTTGTATTTTCAAACAGCCGAATCTTTGCACTTGCATTTTCATAGATGTTATTAATAATATTAATGTATGCATCTTCAATACCGCAGGATTTTCAGAGCCATTGTAACTGCTGATGGTTTCACCGAATCAAAGGCTTTTTCATAATCGATAAAAGCCATGCACAATGGAAGTTCATATTCCCTCGCTCTTTCAATTAGTTCTCTCAGTACGTGGATATGATCTATTGTGCTGTAGCCACTTCTGAATCCAGCTTGTTCTCTCGGTTGAGCCATGTCCAGTCAGGGCCGTAGCTAGGTCCCATAAACTGGTGGTGGGGGGCTCAAAGTTTTGCTAGGCGTGGGCAAAGAGGGCAGTCGCTCACGCAGTTTTGCAGACTTGGGGGACATTCACTAAATTCAGGAGATTTCAAAATGGAGTTAGTCGCAGACATATTGTTTTTCGGATTTGACTTTTTCAGCGGATTTTTTAATGTTTTGAACGATTTCAGTAACTTTTTACATTTATGGTTTCAAACATTTAAAATGTTGTATTTGAAACTTCTTCAGTTCCATAGTTTCCATAACCGTAATTTTTAATTCTTATAATATGCAATCCCTTTCCCCTTTCCGCTTTTATTTTTGACAGGCACAGAAAGCTTGCCTGTGCCAACTGAGTTACACTAGAAGAAAAAAAATCTGTGATCCCTTAGGCCGTAAATATCATAGTGTTGCGATGAATACTCCCTTCTCGATCACTCGGAATGTAAGAGAGGCCGAGAGAGTAACAACGAGCAGTGGACTATGATGAAAAATAGGTTTTGGCCTGCTAAGATAATAATATGTTTTTTTTTTCTCAGTAAGTTCTTTGAACTAGATTTTTTAGGCATTTCAAAATTATTAGTGTTTTCCCTCCTCCTTAAGAACTATCAGATTGTGTTTTGCATGCTTTAGAATTCCAGAACTTCTCACCTTAAATTGTTTCCGTCTTTGGAGCCCCTTCGCGTCACCATATGTGTTAGCAAGTGTCACGCCAAGAAAAGAAAAGCAAATGTACGAATTTACCTCCAGCATAATGAGGGACCTTCCCTTTGAGGGCACAGAACAGACCCAACAGCAATAGGATCCCATGTGGTCTTAAAGTGCTTCGTTCGCCATCAAGGGCAACATTCAATTGTCTCCTTAAAACTACAAAGGATGCCGCCTGGGACTTAAGCCCCCAAAGCTTCTCACCTACCTTTAATCCGGTCCCGAGTGCAAGTACGTCTCCACCCTTGATTACTTTCTCTTAGCTTGTTCTTCTAAATTTAACGTCCCCCCTCTCCTAAAATGCGTTTCTTGTTCCTTATAACTCCTACCGCTAGTAGAGAATCATTAAAATTACTAATACAGTCGTTACAACTAATTCACAATTCAAAAAGTTGAAATTTCTTTTTTCTTTTGAGTTACATTCATACTGCGTCATTTTACTGTTACTTAACTTTTAAAAAAGTCCAGTATACGAATAAAGTATTTATGGCTGTGATGAAATATCAAAGTAATTTACGTAAACCATCTAAATAAAAGTTTAAGTCATTTCGACAGCGCCAATTTTCCGGGGGGGGGGGGCTCGCTACCCTTGTAGGGGCCCCCTCTAGCCCCCGCTAGCTACGGCCCTGTGTCCAGTGTTATCTTCAAGTGGTGTGGAAGAATAGTGAAGATTTTATAAACCACCGATAGGAGGCTGATAGGTCTGTAGTTCCTGAGATCCTCAATGTCACCTTTTTTATGTAGCAGGTTCATTGTAGCGTTGTTCCAATCCTCAAAAATCTTCCCTTCATTAAGGCATCGAGTGAAAATTTGGGCGAGTACTGTTTCGATTTCTCCACCTGCTTCTTGTATGATGTCTACAGTAATTCCATCTTCTCCCGGAGCTTTTCCCCGCTTCATGTTCTTGATTGCATGTGCAACTTCTGCTGGGAGGACTGGAAGAACTCTGGTACTGGTACCTTTCATGATGTCTGGAGTATATGTATCATCCCTTTCATATAATTTGGAGTAGAAATCTTTCACTCTTGTCAAAATTTTGCCTCTATTTCTTGTTACAGAACCATCTTTTCTCAGTGCCATAATCTGTTTTCTTCCTTTACTGAGATGTCCCTTTGCTATCTTTAGGCTTTGGTTGTTTTCAATTGCTTTCCTCACTAGTTCACAGTTGAATTTCCTTACGTCTTCAGTGATACTTTTTCGTATACTGTCTTGCATAGCTCTATATATTCCACTTTGGAAATCACGTCTTCTTTAGTTGTCCTCATCTCTCTTCTTTTTTGCATCAACATTTTGGTTTTTCCTGATAATTTGTTCACATGCATCTTGTTCTTAGACCCAGCTAATTTTGTTGCTGTTTCCATAAGAGCTTTGGTTACTTTCTTGTTAACTTCAGAAATATCCACTTCTTCCGGTGTTAGGCCTTCTAAAGCAGAGAATCTGTTCTTCAGTTGCAACTTGAAGGTATTGTGGTGTTTTTTAAGGTTGGTTATGTCAATACATTTTGTTTGTCTTATGAGCTTGCCACGTTCGAGTTTAGTGTTGAGGTGCATCTTACATCTCACCAATCTATGGTCACTACCTGTGTTGAACTTGTTTAGCACACTGCAGTTTTCTATGACTAATTTTTTGTTACACATAATAAAATCAATTTCACTTGTCGTCCCATTTGGATGTCTCCATGTCCATTTCCTGTGTGGCTTTTTCTTGAAAAAGGAGTTCAAGATGAAAAATCCTTCTGCCTCTGCAAACTCAACGAGAGTATTTCCACGCTGGTTTCTGTTGCCGTGACCGAATTTACCTACTGAAGTTTCATTCTGTTGCCGTTGCCCTATTTTTGCATTGAAATCTCCCATAATTATTTTCAAGTGCTGCCTACCTTTATTATTTAGATGACGAATTTCCTCATAAAATTTTTTCAATTTCTTCTTCAGGATGACTTGTGGTGGGTGCATAAGTTTGAATAATCTGAGCCTTGTATCATATCGAGAGTTGGATAACGAGTCGTGCAACTATGTCAGAGGAACTTAACTTCTACAACTTTATCCTTCAGTTTCTTGTTTATTATAAATCCAACACCACTAGTTCATGCCAGTATCTGTCTCACAATGGTAGAAGAGATGTCCACTTTTCAGTTCAATGAGATCTTCTTTTCTCCTTACCTCACTTAGCCCGACGATGTCCCACTTGATCCTTTGTAGTTCCTCTTCCAATTCAAGAAGCCTTGAATCAGAAGATAGGGAGTGTCCGTTGTACGTAGCCAAGGTCAGCATCAGATGGCAGCCTAGTCCGGTCCTCCTGGGATTCTTAGCACCCTCTGCCTTGATGTCGCACTGGCCGCTGCCTTGGCCAGGTACATTCCAGCTGCCGGAGACTGAGGGCCAAGATTTAAGTTGTGGAGTCATTTTGGAGGGGTTTGGCTATAACTCACCACGCTGGCAAGTGTGGGTAGCATTTCCTCTGATCTCGATGGTATAGTTATACCGCTATTGGCGGTCGTTAGAGCCCCTTTAGTGGGAACAGGATGCACCCCGAGAAGGCGGGGTTGACATTTGTCAAAAAGCTGTGATGTTACGGATCACCTGACCTTACATCCCATGTATTGTATATGCTACAGAATATAGTTTTTAAGTTTTTTTCTCAGTGTTTTTAAAGCACATGCTGACAATTTCTTCGTTGTTTCACATATGGTTCCCTCACACCAATGTATAAAGTTCGGAGATGCCTTTCTTACTTGTACAAAAGAGTTAAAGCAGATCTCACCAACGAACGTTAGATGTGAACTAATATCAGTTCAAAACGTTATATTTAACTATTGAACGTCACTACATGGCATATTATATTGAGTTCTTAGCAGGATATCATAGAAGTCCTGTCATTTTTTCTGTTCTTCACATTTTTGTCTTATACAAGTTCGCCGAAAATCACGACACCTGGACTCCTTAACTTCTTATTCAATCTGGTGGTGTCATACTGAGGGTGAATGGTATATTTATTTAAAATATGAACTAAAAACACATTAATTATTTCTTAAAAGAAGAAGAATGAGAGGGTTAAAAGAATAACATTGTTACCTCTTGGTCTGCAGTCTCCTTCTGATTAGTTGCTCCCGGTATTCACTCAAGAACAAAAAAAACAAAAAACAAACTGTGTATTCGAAGTTCCATAAAATGAAAATTCCCCATAGGCAACAATTAATTTTCATTGGATTAATTTTTTTTCAAGTTCTATTTTTGAAGACAGGGTTTTTTGTGTTTTCGATAAAATGACTTTTATGGGTTTTAGCTATCATAAATACTTCATTGTTGCCTACGGGGAATTTTCACTTTATGGAACTGCGAATACACAGTTTTTTGTTCTTGAGTGTATACCGGGAGCAACTAATCAGAAGGAGGCTGCAGATCAAGAGGTAACAATGTTATTATTTTAACCCTCTCATTCTTCTTCTTTTAAGAAATAATTAATGTGTTTTTAGTTCATATATATTAAATAAATATACCATTCACCCTCAATATGACACCACCAGATTGAATAAGAAGTTAAGGAGTCCAAGTTGTCGTGGTTTTTAGCAAACTTGTGTAAAAAAAACGTGAAGAACAGAAAAAATGACAGGACTTCTATGATATCCTGCTAAGAACTCGTTAGATGTGAAGTCGGAAACTTAAAGGTTTGGTTCTAGTTTTAATGGCTTGGATTCGCACTTCATTTGGTATCCCAGTGCACTTTTGGTTTTGCTATGAAGTCGGTAATTTTTTAATTGTGCTTGCACAAAATTACCATTCAGGACAAAAAAAAAAAAAAAGGAAAGGGGGTAATGTAGATCTATTTTCTGTAGCGGAGCACTCCAAAATAGATAGCTCTCCTGGCAACATCATCACCAGCTCCTCTTGTACTCTTCCGCCCGTGAACTGGCCGCCACAACGAACCTTCATTTCAATCAATGAAGCAATGCTTGATGCCATTGCCGCAGCTTCTGTTCACAGCCGCCATACTTGTACGTAAATATTATGGTAAAAATCTTTAAAATGCTCTGTAAAGATGAAAGTTTTTCACCATTTGCCATGAAATAATTACATACCTTAAGACTTAAAATCTGTATGTCTCAGTTTTTCGAAACATTTCAACATTTGCATCAAAATAATTTACATTTGCCAAATATTAAAATTTCATAAAAACAGGAGACTAAAGAAATTTTTACATCCAGAAAAACTGTTCCATTAATGAACCTTCAAAAATTATAAATAGCATTTTCAACAACTTAATTCAAAAATAGTAGACTTAAGAATACATAAGGAAAATATTTTAATTTAATAACTGGCAACTGCAGGAGGAAAATGGCAGTAGAATTTAAATCCTTTCTCTGTAATGAAAGTTTTGATACAGTTCCTACACATTTTTTTGATTGAAGGTTTCACGACCACCGTAAGCAACTTAATGGGCTATAAGCAGTCGCCCGTCCCTAATGTAGGGCCACTGGTTTCTAAGGAAGGAAGAGAACCAGCGCTGAGCCGCAGTGGTCTAAGCGATGGCCTCTGATCATTCGTCTGGAAGGGATCCGGGTTCGAATACCGGTGAGGCATGGATGTTGTGTTTGTCTTACGGCACTGGCTCTCTCCCTTCCCTGGAACCAGTGACCCTAAATTAGGGACGGGTGACTGCTTTTATAGCCCATTGAGTTACTCATAGTAGTCATTAAACCTCCAATAAAAAAATAAATAAAAATAAAGAACCAGCGCTGTAAGGTAACATCCATGCCTCATCAGGATTTGAGCCCAGACCCAACTCAGAGGAATGACCATAAGCCATCGCTTAAACCACTGCGCCACCGGGACAGCGTTCCTATACATTGAGAACAAGCCTTGATAAAATCTAGAAGCCAGAAAAGTCTGTAAAAACAAAAGAACTCGGAAGATGGGAAAAGTAATTGAAAGTTCAAGTTAAAAAAAAATTAAGTATATTAATCTGAGTAAAGCGTTGAATAAGTGTTTTAATTGCTGCAAATAACATTTTAATTTTTATTTAATCTACAAGCAAAAACTATCTGCTAATAATTTTTAAATTATCCGTGTACAGCGTACATCTGCATTGTGTTATTCGGATCAGAACCGAATTATGCGCAAAATTTTCTGAGCTTTCCATACAGAAATGTTCACATAACTGTGTGTTTTAAAAAAGTTACAGCAAACAATTCCTTCCCCCCGCACATCTCAGCAGAATCAACCATAAACCTGTCACTAGTGATAAAGGCTCCTTTATTCTTGGCTCCATGACTCAAGGCATGATGGGAAAATGCTAGTCCCCCGGACATGAACATTGTGCCGCTGTTTAGAACCAAGTGACTCAAGCACTTTTCTCCGTTTTTAGGTTTGTTGTCATTGTTATAGTCCTTTTTAGCAGGTAATCAGTCAAAGATTAAATTCCATCGGTAGAAAGGCCATTTCATGTACTATATTTTTCAGCATATAATCCCTGGCGGTGTATAATCCACAGACTGTAAAATTCAGCACGGGAGAAAAAAAGGCGGCGTATAATCGGCAGACAAAATTAATAGTAATTTAAGTTAAAAATGATATGTGTAATCCACAAGAGTTTTATAATAAATAGTACAAAAAGGTTACGCCAATATTTTCTTCAATGCGATTGGCAGCGTGACCCCCGCATATTTATAAGGCGTAGACGCGCAAATTTTCGTTGAAGTGACATGTTACGTGTGAGTATGTATGTGCTTTATGTAATACCCGTTGTGCAGTTTTTGGATAGCTTCGGAAATCCAGAATTTTTATAAATCTGGCACTTGTCTGGTCCCGTCGGTGCTGGATTTTCAAGGGTCAAGGTCTTACTGTATGTATATATATATACAGGGTGTCCGAGAATTATTGGACACATTACAAAATTATATTAAACAAAACATTAAACAGAAACTGACTGTACTAACTTAGAGTGTAACTGCACAAGTTAATAAATTTTGATGTGAGATCCCTTGGTTTCTCGTAGTACGTCCAAGCGATTCTCGATTTCATGCCATGTATTGGCAAGCATTTGAGGAGTTATGGAATTAATAGCAGCTGTGATACGCTGCTTCAGTTCCTGCAAATCAGTACAAGGCGTCTGCCACGGAATGGGACCACCACGCCCAATCAATCTGTGGGGGAACAATAAACAAAATTTCTTCTTCAAGGCGTCTGATAGACACAATCCTTCACATAACCCCACATGAAATAATCCAATGGAGTTAGATCTGGAGAGTGAGGAGGCCACGGAATGGAACCATCACGCCCAATCCGTCTGTTGAGGAAATGCTCATTTAGGCACTTACTTGCGCACGTTGATCAATGTGGAGGCGGTCTTGTTGGAAAATGTCATATCTTTTGATCTGGGGTATAGTGAAATTTTCTAGCATATCCAAGTAAATGTCACCTTTATGTTTGTTTTGCAGAAGAAGAAAGGGCCAATCACTTCTCTTTTTGATAGGGCACATTAACTTTTGGAGAATCACGTTCCAGTTCAATAGCAGCATGAGGGGGTTCACTGCCCCATATCCTACAGTTGTGACGATTCACAATACCTGATACATAAAATGTGGATTCATCACTAAAAATTGCAGTACTGAGAAAGTTTTTGTCGTTTTCCACTCGATTCAGCATATCCACAGCGAAGTCGTATCGCAGAGTGTGATCATTTACATGCATCTTTTGCACTATTTGAATTTTATAAGCTTGAAACTTCAATGCCTTGTGCAAGATATCGTGAACTGTCGATTTCGGAATGCACAGTTCTCTGCTTGCTTTACGAACGGATTACCTGGGCCTTCGTCGAAAACTTTCATTAACTTGGTCAACCGTCTCACCGCTGACGCTAGGCCTGCCGGCTCCTCCATGATGTTTCACATTGCCAGTTTCTTTAAACTGTTTCATCCACCGCTTAATTGAATTCGTTGACGGAGGATTACAGCCATACTGTAAACGGTACCGTCTTTTAACTTTAATGACAGACTTTAATTCTGCAAGCCATAACACACACACACACACACACACACACACACACACATCGCCTTCTGCTGTACGGATGACATGACTACTGATTGCGCATTTCCCATACAATACTCATCAGGCCACACCTAGCGCCATCTATCGGATTCTGGGAATAACAATTCTGCAAAACAAAAATATGGAAACCGTGTTATTAATACCTGACATAGAAAAACAGACAATGCTCAGTTTTTTTGTACATAATTTTGTAATGTGTCCATTAATTATCGGACACCCTGTACTTTCTTTCCATTAAATGAGAGTTTAAAAAAATATATAAAATTGCTGACATTTTTAAAAAATTTAAAAACGTTACTGTTACAATACGTTGCAACTTTCAAACGGTTGTGATATATATTTTTAATTTCTGTGGCAATCAGGCTGTAACTCTGAGTAATGCTTAAATTACATCAACTGAAATGCTGGATTTCAGACCGTAAATAATTTGTGATAGTGTCAAAGTTCTCCCCTTCAGTCTTGGAGCTGTAGTGTCAGAGGCATAGCAAAATAAACAAGTGTGAGTGGGGTTGGAACCTCGGGAAGAGCGGGGTGGGTGGGGGGAGCAGAGTTGTATAAAAATAAAATATATCTGCGTGCACAACCATTGAAACAGAAAACTTGCTGCAAACCCTCTAATCACGATAACAATAGAATCAGACAATTTTAAGAAAAAATTAATAAAACAAAAAATAATTATGCTGCTGGACAATTGCTAAGGATGGATCATAAACGGCTATATAGCGCATAAAAAAGTAAGTGTGGTTGGATGCCAAGTGAAATAAAATAATGTCAGAATGCCAGGACATTACTAGAAAGACAATTTATTGTGCTCAGAAATCCAGAAGGCTTTGGAACGTGTTCAAGGGACAAACAGGCCATTTTGTGCAGAATACGTAAACCTGAAAAAAATGCAATTACCGTCCGCAGGCGTTCCGGCGTAAGATGTCAATACGGGATATGGCCACCATGGAGGGCGATGCAAGATTCCACACGTCGTGTCATGCTTTGCACAACATTATCAAGCAGCTGTTGGGGTAATTTATCCCATACCTCTGTCAGTGCACGGATGAAGGTGTCCTTGTTTATTGGAGGGCATTGGCGACCAGCAAGACTCCTCCCGAAAGCATCCCACACATTTTCAATGGGATTCAGATCTGGAGAACGTACTGGCCATACGAGGCGTTGAATATCCTCGCTCTCAAGACACTCCTGGACAGCGACTGTTCAATGACATGTTGCGTTGTCGTCCATGAAAATGAATCTATCACTGACAGCACCACGGAGCATGCGAACATGAGGTAGCAGAACATCATTAATGTATCGTTGGCCAGTCATAGTCCCAGTTGGAAGCACATAGAGGGACGTACGGCCATTGATCATGATGCCAGCCCATACCATGACACTACATGTCAGATATCGGTCCCTTTCTTGTATGTTTGCTGGACAAAATGCAGTACCACTATCACGCCAGATCAGTTGTCGTCGACAATCAGACGATAGACTGTATCTACTCTCATCTGAGGACAGCAGACCAGTCGTTATCAGTCCAATTGCGATGTTGATGGCACCATTGCAAACGGGCGGTACGGTGACAGGTGACGTCTGGACAATGGGATGCACACAACAGGACGGCGGACGTATAGTCCTCCTTCATGCAAACGTCTGGCGACAGTTTTTCGGGAGATCCGCTTGCCAGTAGCAACCATAAACTGATTTGCTACCTCACTAGCTGTGCTGCAGCGCCGGTGTCTTTTTGTTGATAGCACTATGTACCGATCTTCTGCGGGTGTCGTACTGCGAACACGACCTCCCTCGTGACGTTTGCTTCACTCTCCATTTGTTTGAAATGATTTCCAAAGCCTTGAAACAACACTGTGGCTGACGTCGAACTCCCTGGCAACATCTGTTATTTTTCACCCTTCTTCAATCTTGCCAATAATACGGCCACGCGTAAAATCATCTAGGTGATGTCGGGAAGACATACCGAAAATTGCAAGTTCGTCAATTGATTATTTCCCTTTCAACTTTGCGTTTGAACAACAACGGTCAATACGCGTCAAATCCTTTATACCTCTTATCAGCGCTATGACGTCACGAACAAGTTCGGCAATCCAAAATTTGCATACGCACACGTCTTACTGTATCCCGCACTTATGCTAATTTCCACATTTTCCTGCCTTCCATTTTATGGTTGCTATTGTCATCCGTCCTTAGCAATTGTCCGGCAGTGTATAATCCACAGATTATCTATTAAAAAGTTATAAATTTAGGTACTGTGGACACCGATAAAGAAAAAAAAATTCGGTGCGGCGTTTTAACAAGTCCTCGGGGTAATCGTCAGGAGAGTTGATGTTATTGGGAAAGTACCGAAAATGCGATAACAGAAAAAATGTAACGTAAGAGCGAGATAGAAGACCACAAAGAGATTGTAAGAATATTTAAAAATATTTTTTTTTCCTTACAAGCATTTTGACAGAAAATATGACGCAAGGAAGGCGTTACTATTTGCTCGTGCGGAAACCTACGTGTTGTGAGAATCCTCGACTCTCGGGAATCCAGCAGAGCTATTGTTCTGTAGCATGTAACCATTCTGCGAATCGCATTGGCCAATACTGTTCACTTAATTTCCTTCATTAAATCGGTGAAATGCGAATCGCATTGCCTAGTTTCGGTGCGCTAATTGTATTAGTTAAGGATTGTATTTTCTTTCGGCATTCAGTTGAAACGTATTCAGAAATAAGACAATGCTATGGACTGTCCGCAATTTCAACGGATATTTTAGTGTAACTAATGAACTACAGTAATCCTGCAACAGCTAGCGATTTTAGTTCTTTATTTACTTAAAAGTAACACAAAAGTACTTCAAAATGACAGTTACTTTTTTAATAAGATGATCATTTCTTTCTTACATTTGGATTTCTGAGCCTGTCCTGTGCCTCGCCGTTTTCTGTCGGAAATTACGATCACGATCAACATGATAGGTGCGGAGTGTACGACTGTCATACATGCCAATTTCTACGGAATGTCCGTAGTTTCCACGGATTTAGTTGTCTGGCTACGGAACTCATTCTCGAAACTACGGATTTTACGAATTTTCATTTTGTTTAAAAACAAATATTTTGCTGTTATTTTATGATATACGTAAGATTCTTAAGCGGATTCGCGGAATTCTCCGGGGTTTTTTTGTGTGTGTTTTTTTTTTTTTTTTCCCCATCATTTAGATTGTTCTCAAGATTGTTGCAAAACTGAAAACTGAAGAGAATTTGGGGGGTAGGTCATTTTCCGTGTGAGGATGGTATTTCGTGTTTCAAAGCTTTCGAAAACAGTAGTTAAATGGAGTAAAAAGAATTTGCCATAATTGTAGTTTTTTCTCCCGATGTTGCGTTTGTGTCTAATATTCATGTTAAATATCATTTTATGGCATATATGTTCGTATTTCAGCTTGAAACTGTAGGCAAGAATTTGCGGAAACGGAAGTTAGACGCCGCGAAAATTTCCTCCTAATCTTCGGGCATGATATTATTCCGCGAATCGAGAAATTCCGCCTTTTTCATTCTTTTGGCCGGGGGGGGGGGGGAGTATATGTTCGGAGGAGGACGGAATTCTATCTTCACGAAACTTTTGAAAACGGAAGGTCGATGGAGTTCAGATTTTTTCCGTAATCGTTATTTCTTTTTACTCACAATGTTGCCTCTGTTCAGTATTTTTTCGTAACATTTTACGGTATAAATTTTTGTATTTTAGCTTGAAAATAGGAGAAAATTTCCAAAACTGGAGGTCGGACGTATTTCTCGTATTCGCTACCCCCCCCTCCCTCCGCGCGGCGATATTCCCACTCACCAGCACTGGTAAATATCCCCTGCTCCACAAGTTTTTGCACTTAATCTTGGTCAGGGGAAAGGAAAAATTCCCGTAAACGGAAGTGACGAATTTGTAAAAATTGATGCATGGTGTTTTTTCAAAAGTATTAATATTCCCAAAGTTACACCATTTATCTAAAATAGTTGAAGCTTTGATATCATGTGCTCATGGTCCTCAGGCTGATGGTTGTTATCAGAGGGCATAAAAAAACAAGAAAAGAAAGAAAAGCGGCAATGAAGAAGTAGGGAGAGAATGATAGCAGCAGAAAAAAAAAAAATTAAGCAGTCGATGCTGTGCAGTTGCAGAGTCAACAAAAGACAGACTAACAGTAGTCCGCATTCTTGCTGTCGGTTTTGATTTTTCAGCAGTTAAAGTGTTCAGCTTTTTTTGCCCCCTTCTTTGGTCTCGTCTTGTCTTAAACTGCAATTTTAGAGGCAGTATGATCATATGGTAAGTGGAAATTTGTACACTGCGCATTTACTTGCTTGGATTTCCTGTCTGTCAAGCATTGTAGAATTCTGAACGCATCTTACTGATTTTTACTGGTGGAAGTTTCTAACTTAAATCTTACAATCGTGCCCTCACTGGGGAATCAACTTTGTGTTTCACACGTGTTAAGTTTGTTTCATTAGAGTCCTTGTTTGTTGTAACATTTTGTGAGGGTGTATATTTGTTTTTTTACAAAGAGATAGATCATTTCGTAAAATACTCTATGTATTTCACGCAATACTAGTTATTAGTAACAAGGCTATTGCTAATGTTGGCAGTTATGGACTAGTTTTTTTTTTTCTCTTTTTGAAATGTCATGGTCTGAGATGTGCTGCTGGGGATTATTATGCGAAGGAAAAAATTGTTTTTCTCTTTGGATTATACGCCCTTGTTGATCTCACGGAGGAAATTTTTTTCTGAAATTTATGGTCTACAGATTATATGAAGAAAAGAAATGTGGTACTTTGAATTAATATGTACAAAATATGACATCTGCAAATAGTATTTTAATAAAATCGAAATCTGAAATTGTAATTTTTTGGAGATCATCTACTGAAAGAATGGAAAAGAAAATTATGAAGCAAATTTGAACTTTATTTTGCAATAAGTGGTTTGGGTAAAAAGAAAAAACAAATGACAACACACATGGTTAACCACTTTTGTTCCAGCGTCATAACCAAACATGTTTTTGTTCATGGGTTATTGATTTCGTTTCACCTGGCGCCTAAATTTTGGAGCTGGCTCCTAGATTTAGAACTTATTTGTCAAGCCCTGGCTTTGCATTTCTGACATATACACACATATTTCATGTAGCACAAAAGGGCTTTTAAAAACCTCGTTTCAGAAGCAGATAAATCTCGAAAAAACATCATTACCAATGTTTGAAACTGCTAAAGAATATTTTCTGCGTAAAGTAAATGAATTTCTTAATTTCTCTTTGTTGCATTCTGGTAAAGAGGAAGGGAATACCATATTTTTATGTCTTGAATTGGCTGTTTTGTTCGATGTTTCATAGACGAAATAGAGTTCTTTACCTCGATGCTACAAGAACCAATATTTATTGAAAAAATACATCGAGCATTTTAACAGATATTATTGGTTACTCAATTTGATTTGGTGAGTAATCACCATTATATTGAGCAGAGATTTTACCAACTGATGTGCCCATTTACTGAGCACTGTAGATGGAAAAGTACGAATTCATCGGCTTATTAGCAAAAACATTGAAACCTCGAGGTTTTCACTGATACGTGGTAAATTTCCACTGATACTATCGATGTTTTGGGAATGAGTAAACACAGAGGAAGAAAAAGATCTGCAAAATGGTTTTTATTTTGCACAGTGAGTGGCTTTTATGTTCAAATAAAGCCATCCATGTAAATAATAGCATTTACATTAAAGTTCCTATTACCCTCCCACCACACCCCTCTTTTATTTCATTATGCTAGAGGCTTCTTTTTGGCCACTAAGATGTGTTAACTTACCAGCCAATTTTTTTTTTTTTGCTATTTTTTTGTGGCCACTTAGGTGCAGGGCCCGATTTAGGTGAGCGGAGGCCCTGTGCACATCCTATGTCTGGGGCTCTCTCGATTAACATTTTCACCCAACAGTTGAAAAGAATATTTGCTGGTAAATATTTGTTTTTTGCAAGCAATGTTTCTAGTAGTAAAGCATTAAAATACATCTCACATGCTAGTCAACTTTATAGCCAAATATGGCTGGTAATCGACGAGCATTCACACTACTTGTACTTCCCCGCACCCGCAGAGCTTACAGCTGTAACATTAATTACTCTGGCATTACTTTTTTTGTTTTATAGTATCATTTACAAAACAAATAACTATCCTCCCAGAGATATAACTTAAAACCTATAGTCTACCATAAATTTAATGGAAATGATGAACCGATGATAGTTTAAGCTGTAAGAAGTAATCCCTCACAAAATGTTGCAGCTGACAACACGCATTGGGGGATAAATTATTGCAACCGTCCATGTGAATTATTACAACAGTCTTAAAATAATAAAGTAGTGTCATTTGAACTTTTCCAGTATTTTCATTTATGTGAAAATAAACCCTACATAATTATGAATATTGATTCACAAATCTTGTTTTCACAAAACTAATATTAATAAAAATATTTTTAGTAAATTCTACATGTTTTGTTGAAATGCTTTTCATGTATATCGTATTGCTCCGAATATAGGCTTCACCCGTGAAATGAGATCTCAAGGGAAAACAAACCATACCTACATATTCTTTACAGGAGTGTGATTATAAGTCACACCCCATTTTTAAACAAACCATTAAAAATGTATGAATAAAAATATTTAGAAAATACTTGGTAATTTTTAACTGTTGAATTGGCAGTAGGACTTGTGGCTTTTTTTCTACCTTTTGTGGCTGCAAAATCATCAATTATATCGTCAAAACTTAAATCTGCTGTTACATCACTTTTAATGGATAGTATATGAAGAGCATCAATTGACTCTTCTTTTAAACTTTAATGCTTTGTTCTTTTCAGAACCGCAAACGAGCGTTCGTTTGAACAGTTGGAAATTGGTATTGGTAAAAAAAAATCCTGAGGCATGTGTCAATAATGGGGGAAAATATAAACTAAATTCATGTCCCTTAACTTTCCAAGGCAAGTGAGGGGATCTGTGCTCTCAGTGAATGAATTGTTTCGTCACAATTCAAAACTGAAGGAACTCTTCAGCGAAGTCTTCTTCAAGTTCATTTGAATACTGCTTTTGCAACAATTCAGCTGCTTCCATCAAATCGCTTAGGTCATTCTTGTAGACAAATCCAAATCTAGAGTCCAATTCCTCATATGACTTCTTTCTGTTTTGCAACTGTGAAACAAGATTGTCACATATTACCTAAAAAGTTTGAGTGATGAAGGAATCTCGATTATTAAAAACAACGTCTGGAGTTGATGAATAATCTAGAAGTCGGTTCTTGGGCATTTTCTTCCTTCTTGAGGATTCATCAACCATTTCTCTCCCTAACAACTGGTTGGATTCTTTCTCGAACAGTTCGGATTTTTTTCTGATGAAATTCAGGATAAAGTCAATATTTGACTCGTATAATGGTAAAACTAACGACAAATTGCCCAAGGAAGATTGAAAGGGAAGTGCTCACTTTGTTGATTCGTTGCAATATTGTCCCAGGTAATTGTTAACAAAGCAGTCTCTTTTTTTCATTAATTTTGCGTGAAGAAACTTAAAAATATATTTGGTTTTGGGAGGTACTTTGGAGCCCCCCCCAAATCTGAGGCCCTGTGCACGTGCAGAAATCAGGCCCTGCTTAGGTGAAATTCTAGTTTGCACCTGTAATGACCAGACATGTCATTTTCATAACCCTTGTATCTGGGCAATGACATTTGCAAGTTCTGATCTGGTAATGATGATTCTACGTATGGATCCATAACACTTTGTTTTACATACATGCCCAGACAACTGGATTTCTTATTTACATGCCCAGACAAATCATTTTGATAACCCTTGTATGTGGGCAGTGGCATTTTGCAAGTTCTGATCTGATAATGATTCTCCCTACAAATTCATAACACTTTAAACCGTGTACTTTTGAGGACTTTTTTTTTTTTTATTTTAATTTTTGGTAAAATTTTTCGAAACACAGAAACATAAAATTTCACAAAATATTGGGTTGGTGAGAATGAAATGTCCAACAAAGGACCAGCACACGTGGACAGCGTGAATGGAAAAGTAGGACAACTTACCTCGGCACAATAATCCCCCTTAGCATTGACATATACACTGAAGAGCAACTGAATTCCAGATACCTGTCTAGTAACGTGCAGCACCACCTTTCGCCCTGATGACGGCGGCGATTCGTCTTGGCATGGACTCTACAAGACACCGGAAGCTTTGGGAAGCCATACGGATCCACGACCCCTGAACAAGCTCCCACAGTTCACGAAGATTTGATGGACGGGGGTCAGAGCCTCGAACATCTCTCGATGGCATCCCAGATGTGCTTGATGGGATTGAGGTCAGGTGACCTAGCTGGCCAAGGAAGCAAAGTCACATCGGTGGAGTGTTCATCCAACCATTCGGATACAATTCGGGAGCGATGGCACGGTGCATTGTCTTGTTGCAGGATGAGGTCCCCAGTGGGATGTTGAAGACGCACAAACGGGAGCAAATGGTCGTCCAGGATATCCCGGTAGCGTTGACCTGTGAGGGACGATGTCACACGTACCAGGGGTCCCATTTCAGTCCAGGTAAACAGTCCCCAGACGAGAATGCCACCCCCACCAGCTTGAAGAGTACCCTGCTGGCAAGAAGGATCCATCGCTTCATGTGGTTTGTTCCGTACTCGTATCCTGCCATCTGCATGTACCAATGTGAATCTAGACTCATCAGTCCAGGTAACATTTTCCCACATGTCTAGGGTCCAGTGGCGATGTTCCCGCGCCCATGCTAATCTTTGCACCCTGTGATGTGCGGTCAGCAGCGGTACCCTCATGGGACGATGGCTTCTGTACCCCATAGCGAGGAGATGGTTCTCGATGGTGTGGCTGCTTACACGTTTTTGTGCACCAGCATTAAATTGCCGAGTGATGTCTTGCACTGTGGCCCGTCTATCCGCTGTTACAGTCCGAGCTAGCCGACAATGACCCCACTCATCCACATGCTGTTGTCCACGGCAGTTGGCCCTTGCAGGGATGGTTTTACCGGATTCAATGTACTCACAGTGCACCCGTGACACAGTGGCTCGTGAAAATCCCAGTGCCGGCGCTACTTTTGAGATGGAGTGACCCATTCGCCGGGCCCCAAAAATTTGCCCACGATCAAATGCGCTTAGATCCTTCGTCTTACCCATACTGCGTTACGACTCTTACCGATTCCCGTCGCATCACTCCTTATATTGTCGAATCGCTGCATACGTCATGTTTCCGTTTACAGGGCCGCCCACAGCGCCACATTTGCGTAACGTCAGCTGTCTCTAATTCAATTGCTCTTCAGTGTAGTTGCCATCTGCCCTGCAAGGCCATGGTCCCGAAACGAAAAAGTCTTGTGGCTGGTAACTGAAGAAGTCATCAACCGCACGTTGAGCCTCGTCTGCTGTTTCCCGGACAGGAAGTGATCCAGGTGACTAAACAGATGATAGTCTATCGGAGACAATTCTGGGGAATAGGCAGGTTGAAGCAGTGCTTCATAGCCCAAGGCACTTAGTGTCAGCATGGTTTGTTGTGTGACATGAGGGTGAGTGTTGTCCTGGAGCAGAAAAACGCCATGTCTGTTGAACAAAGCCGGTTGTTTCTGCTGCAATTTCCGGTGCATCGGGTGTAATTCAGCACAATAAGGTTCTGCAGTAATGGTTTGGCCTCTTGCCAAGAAACTCCAATGAATTATCCCGACTGTGGGCCACCAGACAAGGAGCATAATCTTCTTGGTGTGTAGGGGTGGCTTAGGATGCCGTCCGGCAGGCTGTGCCTTCCTTAACCATTATGCAGATCGTTTCCAATTATCATAAAGGGCCCACTTCTCGTCGCAGGTGACGATTCGATGCAGTAGAAATTCCTGTTTACTCCTGACAAGCAGCGACGTGCAAACTTCCAAATGCCTAGTCTTGTTGGCAGTTGTCAACTCGTACGGCAACCACATGTCCAGCTTTTTTACCTTACCCAGCATAGCCAGAGGCCAAACAACTGTCGTGTGGTGGACACCTACCTCTGCCGCTATCTCAAGACACGTTTTTCGGGGTCCGCTTCAACCACACGTAATAGAACATCGTCAGAAACAGCAACAGGTTGGTGACCACGTGTTTTGCAAGTCCGTATCTCCGCTTCAAAACTTCACAAGCCATCGCCGAATGGTTCGTTGGTTGGCTGTTTTCTCCCCAAACGCTTTGTTAACGTTTTGAGTGGCAATTCCTGCAGAATGGCCCCGTTTAAATTCATACAGGAAGATGGCTCTCAAATCCGCCATCTGCATGTTTTCTTTGCAAGCCACATTATGTCCAAACAAACCATGCCTGAACCTTGTTCTTCACACACGTGCTATTTATTTATAGCAGCTCTGTGACGTAATACCAGCAACACCTGTGGGTGGTTCCATTCCGCTGTGGTGGGGGTCTTCTCCGCTGCTAGTTCGCACTGGACATTTTATTTGCACCAACCCAATAGGTAAATTTCACTAAAATAGGCAGAATTTAAAAACCTGGATCAACCCCTGGTTTTATTTTTATATTGATTAATGTAGCCCATGATTCCATGTTACCATGACCCATCTCTAATGTATTAATGAGGACATTAGGAGTTATTTTACACTTTCAGTTTGAGGCTTGTGTAAATGTAAATTAACTTCTTTAGTTGTTTTGATTATATTTGAAGAAATGTGGGATCATCGGCGTGTAACGAACCTTGTCTTCCCATTTTAGGTTTTGAGGGATTCACCTAAAGCACGCAGAGAAGTTGAACTCCATTGGAGAGCCAGTAATTGTCAACACATAGTCAATATAATTGATGTGTATGAAAATGTGTATGGTGGAAGCAAATGCTTGTTGGTGGTTATGGAATGGTAAGTAGTTTCAGTATACCCTCTTGTTTTTATGTATTACAGCTTTAGATGTTTGAGCACTTTTTTTTTACTGTATCTTGGGCATTTTTGAAAATGCTATCTTCTGATCAAAAATCAGTGTCTGAGATACAGTGACACATGATACTGTTGATGTGGTCATCTTGCATTTGAGCGTCTTTCAAACACTGGAGTAGAAAATTCACTGAATATTTGAAATATTCCCTTCAGTATTTGTTCATTATGTGCTCTTTCTTCTGTGTATGAATTTTCACACACACACACCAGATCATCATAGCCACCTTTGTCTCCATGAGTTGAACATCCCACACACAGTGCTTCGCTGTGACATTACTGACCAGCATGAAATATATACACTGCCCTACCATCAATATCCAGACATTTTCAATCAGAGTTGAGTTTTTGACATGTAAAAAGGGTACAGGGCCATAGCCAGGAAAGGGCAAGCACCAGACCTACATTGCCTTTTGCCTATCCTATAGACTCGCACCACAGTCCACTACTTGACCTCTTTTGTATCCTTTGCCTAATCTTAATCACCAGGTGCTTCTCCCAACTTCTCTGTCTGGCTAATGGCCTACAAGGGTACAAAACTGGTTTAAACCATCAAAAACTGGGTGAAGCTGTCAAAAACTAGAAGACAGGGGAAAAAAATAGCCTCACTTACTGCTTTTAAAATGAATTATTAGCATTAATAGATTTATTAGAAATTTAAAACTCACCTTCTAAATATTTTTTTATTTATTTATTTTGCAAATTTTGTGACATTGAGGAAAAAGGAAGATAATTTTTGGTAATTTTTAAAACCTGTTTTTTTTTTCATTCACACAGACAGAATCAATTATTTAAACATAAAACTGTATAATTGTACAAAATTACTAATTACAAACCTAATATATCTTTTTAGTCTAGCTTATTTTTCCCTCGTATCATACGTCAGCACAACACTAATTTTGTACATTTATTGACACCTAAATGATTTTGTAGCTTAGAGTTCGTATAATGGCAAAGTTAGAAAATACTCTCTCTCTCTCTCTCTCTCTCTCTCTCTCTCTCTCTCTCTCTCTCTCTCTCTCTCTCTCTCTTCCCCCCCTCTCTCTCTCGTTGGCAAGAATTGACATCAATACCATTGCTAGTTGAACAAATTTAATTTAGAAGCAGGACCAGTCTTATAAAATTTTGGCATTTGAAAATTCCTTAATAATGATCTAAGGGAACTTTCTTTTAAGAGACAAAGCCAAACATAGCATTCATCAGCAATTGTCGCTCCATCTCATCAGAATATTTAATATTACGTAATAGAGAAAGTTATGCTGTTTAAAAACCTGGCACTGTACACTGTATTATCAAAAGTATTTGGACACTACCAAATGTATGTAAGTGCAAAGAACGGTTGCTCAGGTAGGTCCGCTGTGAGTGGGGAGGTACATATACAGACATGCTAAGTGCTCCGCTTTAAGTGGAGTTGCTCTGTTATCTACTGCTAAATCCGCGCACTCCGCTCAAAGCTTTCTCCGGTGGTTAGAAGTTGATTAACTCGCACGCGAGATTTTTCCACGGATTCGCAGAATTCCATCGTTTGGGTTCTTCTCAAGATCGATGCAGAACTGAAGAGAAAATTGTGTTACGGGCAGTTGTTTTCCGTCTGGAGATGGTATTTCGCCTTTCCACGCCTTCTGAAAACGGAAATTAAAAGGAGTGAAGATTTCCCCCGTAATCATAATTTTTTTTTTCTCGCAATGTTACCTCTGTCCAGTATTGTATTCAAATATCATTTTGTTGTATAAGTCTTCGCATTTCAGCTTCAAACTTTTTGCAACAATTTCCGAAAATTTCTCTGTGATTTTCAGGCACGAGGTTTTCTTCCCGGATTCGAGGAATTCCACCATTACCGTTATCATTTCCATAATTCACGAAATCGATCATTTTTTGGAGATTGGTGGTGGTGGTGGTCTGTGTGGGGGAGGGGGTTGCTTTTTCCGACGTAGGTCGGAATTTCGTCTTTCGAAAACGGAAGGTAGGCGAAGTGAAGATTTCTCCCGTAATCATAATTTTTTCCCTTGCAATGTTTCCTGTGCCCACTATTGTTGTTAGATAGCATTTTATTCCATAATAAATATTTGTATTTCAGCTTTAAAATGGCCGGGGGAGGGGGGGGGTCAAAAACAGAAGTCGGACGGAGAGAAGAATTTCTCTGCTAATCTTAATCCCCCTCCCCCATGATGTTTCCACTCTCCTGTTTGTTAAATGTTATTTCTCATAAGTGTTTGCACTTAAGCTTTAGTAAAACTACATGAGCATTCCTCATGAAAAAATACCCCTGCAAGCAGGACAATGCTCCCGACAACCCCCTTTTAAATGTTGGCAACACTGCGTATATAAAGCTAAAATGTTCTGTCATGTTATCAGCAATTTTGAAGTGCATGTGCTGCGTGGACGTGAACTCTCCAAGTTCCACTATGGATATTCATAAAATGTTATTTGAGTAACGCTTCCATATAGAGCATTTTGAAGTGCATGTGCTGCGTGGACGTTAACTCTCCAAGTTCCACTATGGATATTCATAAAATGTAATTTGAGTAGCGCTTCCATAAAGAGCATTGTAGCTAAACTAAACATATCAAAATTGACTGTAAGTGATGGAAGCAGGACGGTGCAGCTATAGCAAAAAAACATTCAGGAAGGCCGCACAAACTGACAGAATGTGACAGAACAGCCATGCTTGAAATGCTAAAAAGTCCCATTCTTCGTCGGACTGTGCTCTTCTAACTGTTAAGTTCAGCGGAGGCTCCATCATGGTATGGAGTTGTTTTTTGTGGATGGAACTCGGCCCGTTGGTTATTGTACCATAAACCATGAACTTAGAAGTGTACCTCGACATTCTGGATAATTCTGCCCTACCAGCAATGTGGCAGTATTATCAGGGCTTGAAAAATGTCTGAAAAGTTACATGCCTAGCTGGGCATGTGCAGAAAATATTTACTTGCCCAGAAGTAAAATCTACATGCCCAGAAAAATTTATCTTTTAAGATAACAAAACAGAAGCCTCATTTTTTTTTTAAAGTTAAAAATTTTGATAAACTTTTTATACATCTTTTGCATCACCATTTTAAAGTGTCTGTATTCAAAATGCACAAAAGCTTATATCTCAAGTTTTAAGAAAGGTAATCTATGGCATTTGAGAAATTTAGTGATGCCATGTTCAAGAATTTTTAATATATGTCCTGTGTTTTACAAAAAAAAAATTAATCATAGTTAACTGTATAGCAGTTTAAGTAGTTTTTAACAATTTTGAATGTAAAAAGTATTTACCTTTTTCTCTTTGCAAACAGAAGTGATTTCGCATCATAAAGTATCCCAAGAATTGTTGTTTAGAAACAAAGGCAAATCTTATGTTTTCAACTACTGTTGCGTGCACTTAGTTATTAAACTATATTATCACCTGACACCCCACATTGCCGCCCCGGTGGCGCAGTGGTCTAAGGCGTTGGCCTCTGATCATTCGTCCGTAAGTGGTCCGGGTTCGAATCCTGGTCAGGCATGGATGTTGTGTTTGTCTTACGGCACTGGCTCTCTCCCTTCCCTGGAACCAGTGACCCTAAATTAGGGACGGGCGACTGCTTATAGCCCATTGAGTTGCTCACGGCGGTCGTTAAACCTCCAATCAAAAAAAAAAAAAACAACAAAAAAAAAAAAGACACCCCACATTGCTTGAAAACATTACTGGTGGTATCGGCAATTTTAGGATGGTTTTCGCAAACAGTGCACCACATAATAGTCTTGTCATTTGACTTAAGCCAATTAAATGTTTTTATCCAAGATTTCTCAACTGGGCAACAGTTTTTTTTTTTTTTTTTTTTTTTTGTACGCTTTGTCATAGTCCGCTTGCATAAGTTTCAGATTTGCCAATGATGTAGATTCCGATTCTGAAATTACCTCACTCAACAATGCGGAAGACGAATTTGTAACTACTGCTCACAGATCGGGGAAATTCATATAATTGCTTATTATGAAATATATTCTCATTGTTGGATTTTTTTTTCCAAAAAAACGTTGTATATCCATTGCTAAATACAACTTTTATCCACAGCTAACATGAACCGCAACTAACATGAATACTGTTCTCTCAGATAAACTAAGTTATTTGCATTGGTAATTTTTGCTCTTTTCCGGGTTAAGTGGAACGCATTGCGCAAGCTCATTCTTAAACGAAACTTAGCTGTTGTTTCAGTAGTCCCACTGTCAGTTCGTGTTGCTGAGGCGGAAGCTTTCACTTTCCCCTCCCTCACTTGCATAAGTTATATCAGAGACCCCGCCCCACCCGGGGCTGTGCAATAAATATTCCGTTGTCACTCCCTCCCCATAAAGCATAGCTTTTTGCCCATCGGTTGTGGCCTCCTGTTTGATGGCAGTTTACGCATTTTGTCACTAAACACTAGTTTCGTCCGAGGCGTGCATCTCGTCATTAACTGTAAACAACATCTGGAGCAAAACTACGTATGGTCCCATTTTCTGGACGTAGAGCATGATATAATTAAAGAAAGTGCTATTCTCCTGGCCTTGGTAATCATTCCGTAACAATAATACAACTGCAGTAAAATGCAAAACGCGCGACGACAGTCTTTTTTCTAGAGCAGGAAATTCTTCATTCCAAACTTTTTTTTTCCTTTTCCCTTTAGATCTAGTTGCACGATCGGGCAACTAGATTTTATTTTTACTTGCCCAGGCCAATAGTTTACATGCCTCGGGCATGGTATTTTTCAAGCCCTGATTATGGAAATAACCGTTGTCCCTTCCAACACAATCAAGCTCCCTGCTACACTGCATGGCGTGTGCAGGTCTGGTTTTTGAAACTGTAATGGAATTGTTAGACTGGCCTGCCCAGAGTCCTGATCTTAGTGCCATAGACCACTTCTGGAATGAACTGAGCAACGGACACAAAATCCACCACAATAATAGCTTTTGCTCTCCACTCTAGCAGTAGCTTTGCAACACAATAACAGCCTTTGTTCTCCACTCTAGCAGTAGCTTTGCAACACAATAACAGCCTTTGCTCTCCACTCTAGCAGTAGCTTTGCAACAAATAAAGGTAACTATATCACGCTAGTTACATTACATGAAAAAACTTTTACAAGAAAGTTTGTAAGTTGGGAGCTTTCAACCTTATCTTAGGTCTTCATCACGCTAATGGAGGACTAAGTTTGTTGCCAGATTCTACATTTGATTTTTTCTATTTTTGTTGCCAGATTCTACATTATAATTTTTTCTATTTTTGTTGCCAAAACTTCAAATGTAGAATCTGGCAACAATCTTAGTCCTCCATCGGCGTGATGAAGACCTAAGATAAGGTCGAAAGCTCCTAACTTACGAACGTTCTTGTAAAAGTTTTTTCATGTAACGTAACTAGTGTGATATAGGTACCTTTATGTGTTAATATTGTTACGTGTTTTGCCCATCATTGTCATGTAGCTTTCCATACCTGTAGAGACCTACTGGAAATTGATAATATGTATACCTCGACATGCTGCCACTGTCATACAAGCAAAAGGTGGATCAACTAACTACTAATTGCAATAATAAAGCCATTTATCCCTAAACATTTGGTGTCCGAACACTTTTGATCATATAGTGTATTGCTCACATGTTAATATCAAATGCTATCTTTAAAAGGTTATTTTTAAATGAAAAGGGATATCTGAGGTTTTTGACATTTCTTGATACCGGAGGTTTTTGACATCACAATTAAAACCTTGGTTGAAACTGTGTAACAAGAATAGTAGAATTGACTTGTACAAACAATGTAATGGAATGAATCTAAAGCAAGGTAAGAAGATTTTTATAGAAGTATCAATAATCTTGCCATTGATCATCTTAGTACAAACATATTCTACATCCCACCAGTTAATGTGCTGCAATTTTAATGCGAGTTACAGGATATTATGATGGATTTATGTGTTCATCTAACCAGTACTTATATGCTTCCAGGTAACATAAACAATGAAATTTCCTATTTGGTTATCGTTGTCCGAATCACGCATACTTAATTAAAACCATCAAAAACTCTGCAGTCCTGCCTGCAAATAATCTTTCTTTAAAGGAAATTTAATATAGTGTGCTTAGGGCTTGAAAAACACCATGCCCAAGATGTTCGGGTCATGTAAATTATTGGCCTGGGCAAGTAAAAATGAAATTTAGCTGCCCGGTCGAGCAACTAGATTTAAAGAAAGGAAAAAAAAAAAAAAAAAAAAAAAGAAGAAGTTTGGAATGAAGAATTTTCTACTAGAGAAAAAAAATGCGGTCGTCGCATGCTGTTTTCCATTTTATTGCAAATCACCAGAAGTTGTATTATTGTTACGGAACGAGTGCCAAGGCCAGGATAATATCACTTCTTTAATTATACACTGGCAGAAAGTGAAAAAAGAACACCAAGAAGGAATTGGTGGACGATCATGAAATTTACGTATGTTAATGGGGTCAAGTTTACGTAGGTGTGATGTTAATTTCGGGACCAACCGGTGAGCGCTTACGCCACAGCACGGCATAATATGCAAATTATCGTCGGTGGTATTTAAGGAGTACGGCGAAGTGAATGTAATCAGCCGCCGGCGTACGGACACGTGCGAAGACCCTGAAGAAGCTGCAATGCCTGGACATGGAAGACTTGTATGATTTCAGCAGTTATCGGACTTTGAGCGAGGTCGTCTAGTCGGACTCCGGGAGGCCGGGTGGTCGTATCGGCGCATTGCGGAGCGAATTGGACGGGAAGTATCGGTGGTGGTACGATGGTGGCATAGATGGTCCGAGGAACATTCCCAAACGAGAAGACGTGGAACCGGGAGTCACAGACAGACTGATGAGCGGACCGATCGACGCATAAGAAGAGCGCTGTTGTCAAGCAGAACATCCACTGCAACGCAAATCCGAGCTGCCGTTGCGCCGGAGGTGACTGTGCGAACAATCCGCAACCGTCTACTAGATGAAGGACTGCATGCACGTGTGCCTCTCGCATGTGTACCTCTGACTCCAGCCCACCATCAGGAACGGCTGCAGTGGTGTCGCCAACGTCTGCACTAGAGAACGCAATGGCGATCTGTCGTGTTCAGCGATGAAAGCAGATTCTGCTTGGGAGCCTCCGATGGCCGTATGCGTGTTCGCAGACGCACAGGGGAGCGTCTCCACCCTTCTTGCATCCACCAGCGACACACAGGGCCTACACCTGGTCTCCTGGTGTGGGGCAATCAGCTATCACTCCCGTACACAACCAGTGTTTGTACTGGGTACGTTAAAAGCACCTCCTACATCAACAACATCATTCAGCTCGTTGTGCCATTTGTAAGGTCGGTCCATCGTGGTGTTTTCCAGCAAGATAATGCACGCCCACACACGGCACGTGCAACATAACATGCATTTCAGAGTGTGAGACAACTTTCATGGCCTGCACGTTCACCGGATTTGTCCCCCATTGAGCACGTGTGGGATTTTATGGGACAACGACTTATCCGGTCTCCACGGCCAGCCACGACCATCCCCGATTTACGCGTCCAGGTTGAGGATGCTTGGAACTCAATACCCCAAACTTACATCCAACATCTGTACGACAGACTCCATGCCAGAATTGCACAGTGTGACGCAGTTCATGGCGGTTCAACCTCGTACTAACCATGTTACATGGAAATGTTATTTTTCAGTTTACCAGCAAATACAGCTGTATTTTGCCATAATGTTTTGATCACGTTATCCTCTGTATTCCGTTATTATGCTGTATAAATTTCGTTGGTATCAGACGTCTCCTTCTTGGTGTTCTTTTTTCACTTTCCACCAGTGTATTATGCTCTAGGTTCAGAAATTGGGGATATGTGTAATTTTGCTCTAAATGTTGTTTACAGTTAATGACAGGATACATGCCTCCAATGAAACTAGTCTTTGGTGTTTAGTAACAAAGTGTGTAAACTGCAATGAAACAGGAGGATGCAGACTGATGGCCAAAAAAGCCGTGCTTTATTGGGAGGGAGCAACAGCAAGAAATTTATTGCGCAGCCCCGGGTGGGGTGGGGTCTCTCTGAAAGAACTACTTAAGCAAGTGAGAGAGGGGAGTGGAAGCTTCTGCCCATGAAGTGACAGCTGTACTACTGGAACAAAGGTTAAGTTTTGTTTAAGAATCCCTGTGCAATGCGTTCCACTTAGTTGGGAGAGGAGTGAACAAATTGCCGACACCAATACTTACTTTATCTGAGAGAACAGTAGTTTGTGTTAGCTGCAGACATAAGTTGTATTTAGTAATAGATATGTTTTTTTTTTTTTTTTTTGAAAAAAATCCAGCAATGAGGGTATATCTCATAATAAGCAATAATGTGAAATTCCCAATCTGTAGTTACATGATGATGCCAGAATTTGCATTTAAGCAGATAGTGTACTTCATTATGAAATCACCACATGAACTTTTCATCATTTGTTTCTAAGCAACAATTCTTGAGATACTTTATGATGCAAAATCACTTCTGTTTGCATAAGAGAAAAAGGTAAATAATCTTTATATTCAAAATTGTTGTTAAAAACTACTTTAACTGCTGTGTATTTAACTATGATTATTTATTTTTTCTGCAAAACACAGGATGTATGTTAAAAATTTTTGAACATGACATCATCACTAAATTTTTCAAATACCATCTTCAGCATTATTGCCTTTCTTAAAACTTTAGATATATGCTTTTGGGTATTTTGAATACATGCTTTAAAATGGCAGTGCAAAAGATGTGTAAAAAGTTTATCAATTTTTCTCTTTAAAAAATGAGGCTTATGTTTTATTATCTTAAAAGATAAATTTTTCTGGGTGTCTGGACTTTACTTCCTTGGCAGGTAAATATTTTCTGCACTTGCCCATCTAGGCATGTAACTTTTCAGATATTTTTCAAGCCCTGGTGCTGAAAGTTTTAGTTCTTATGGAAACTTGAAGTCATCGAGGAATACTCTCTTGCATTTTTTTACCCATTTTTTAATGTCCGCAGATATGTTGTGCTATTTTGCCTCTAAATCATTGACGAGTCAGCTTAACTTGTTGAGCGATCTCTTCTTCCACACACCTGATAATCCAATTCATCCCAGAAGTTCTTCAAAGGTTCAACTCTGGACCCTGGACTGGCCAGTCCAGCTTTTTAATGCCCATTACTTCAAATCAATCTGCAACCACTCGAGTCATATGACATGGTGTGTTGTCCTGCTGATAGAAGCATGAGCCTTCCCTAAAGTACTGCCGCAATGTTGATAATGCATAATTGTCCAAGACATTAAGGCAGAGCTCAACATTACTGTATACAGTGAAACTTCCATTAACGGACACTTCTTATAGCGGACATCTCTCGATAACAGACAATTTTTTATTCTCCTGCAGAAATGCGTGGCTTCTTATGGGGCATTCACTTCTTAATGCAGACATTCTAAATAACGGGCGAGGACACACTTAAAGTACAATATAATGGACAATTTGCTTTCGAGTCTAGAAATTCCTAGGGGTGTGGTACGCCCAAACTCGCAAAATTTTTCCTTTTTGTTATTTTGCCCTTCCTCATTCTCTATTTTAACCATTTTGTTCCCGACTGCTAATGAATTTTAAGGTGCTAAGTGCTATGTACCCTGAGTAAGTGACCGAAATCGCTGGGAAAAGGATTAGCATTCATGCTCACTAGGCTGTCTGACCCTCTCTTTGCATATGCACATCTGACTAGGAGAAACTGCCTTCCAGCTCTTCAGGTGCTCCTAATGGGGTGAGACCATAGAAACGGCAATCAGCGGCCAAGGCCGGCTAATTCAGGAACAGTAATCTGATTGAAACACATGCAAACACAATTCAGGTGTGGGGTGGGAGGGACTCACCTTTTGTTGTTTGGTAAGGTCAAGGTCAGTGCACGGGGATCCGTTTCAAGCCCAGATTACTAGAAATCACATTTGTCTGCAGCAGTCATGTAGGTTTTTCTCGTCAAACGAGCTGTGAAGCAAAGATTTCTCAAACACCGATTTTAAAATGTTGCACAAATGTAAGCGCTTGACTCTAAAAGAAAAAAATTAAATAGTGGAGCAGAGTGAAAAGGGAAAGATTAAGCGTGCGCATTTTAGAAGATAAACTGGGCATTGGAAAAACACAAGTGAGTGAAATCTTGGAAGTCTTGGCAAGATTGTAATGGCAACCAGAAAATTAAGATAGCTTTCCCTAAAACTGATGATTTAGCTATGGACACTCTTACCTATGAATGATTTTGCCATGCTAAAGCCAACAACATTCCTTCATCAGGGACCTTAATTTGTCAAAAGGCTTCAGAAATTGCAAATGCTTTAGGATTCACAGAATTCAAAGCTTCAGGCAGCTGGCTAGAAATTCATTTAGAACACAAAATTTCACAAGAATGTAATAAACAAACAACAATACTTTATTATTTTGCTTCTTAGGTTTTGATGGATATTTTTTTAGTAAAGGTTAGTACAAGTTTGCTCTATGTATTGCATTTACATACTTATCTTTTGAACTGCTTTTATGTTATAAACGTAGTACATGTATACTGTCAAAAAGCATAATTTTCCCAATAGCGAAAACTTCTAAATAACGGACAGTTTTTCTTTCCCCTTAGAAGTCTGTTGTTCTTAAGTTTTATTGTATTAGCTTGATATTTTCTCCTCTCACAAATACATCTATATATACCTAATCTTTTACTGAAATATATCCTTTCTCAAATTCTTAGGTTTTCTAATAATGCTGTTTTGAAGGGTGTATGTTGACTTTTGTGCCTGACTTATATATATTTACAATTATTATTTTTTTTGACCTGGGGGCTGGCAAATCTTGCAGGTGCCAAGCCAAACCATGATAAATAAAAAAGCTTTAAACCATCATGCTACCTCCACCAAAATTCATTTTCAGGATAATACAGTGTTACCTTTCTCTCAGCATCTGTCATACCTAGCAATGATCATTGGGCTAAGTAGACTGTGCCATGACTTGTCAATCCAAAGCACAGTATTTTAATGGCCTACAACCCAAGATTGGCATTCCTTACACCTTGCTAATCAGGGGAACCACCATGCTACCGCCACCAAAATTGATTTTCAGGATAATACAGTGTGGAAGGTACCCTTCTCTCAGCATCTGTCATACCTAGGAATGATCATTGGGCTAAGTAGACTGTGCCGTGACTTGTCAATCAAAAGCACAGTTTTCTATTGGTCTACAGCCCAAGATTGGCATTCCTTACACCTTGCTAATCAGGGGAACCACCATGCTACCGCCACCAAAATTGATTTTCAGGATAATACAGTGTGGAAGGTACCCTTCTCTCAGCATCTGTATACCTAGGAATGACCATTGGGCTAAGTAGACTGTGCCATGACTTGTCAATCCAAAGCACAGTATTTTAATGGCCTACAACCCAAGATTGGCATTCCTTACACCTTGCTAATCAGGGGAACCACCATGCTACCGCCACCAAAATTGATTTTCAGGATAATACAGTGTGGAAGGTACCCTTCTCTTGGCATCTGTATACCTAGGAATGACCATTGGGCTAAGTAGACTGTGCCATGACTTGTCAATCCAAAGCACAGTATTTTAATGGCCTACAACCCAAGATTGGCATTCCTTACACCTTGCTAATCAGTGTGTAGCATTAGTCAAAATAATTAATGATTTGTGGATGGCTGCTCAACCATAGTAACCATGTTGTGCAGCATGCTCTGCACTGTACTGGTGCTCACATAGGGTTTGCATAATTTGGGGCAGTGTTGATTTATGTTCTGAGAGGATAGTTCTTTGCAGAACTTTCATATCATGTCCTTTGAGCTTTGGAGGTTTAATTTTGTGGCAGATTCAACACCAATCCGCTGCTTATTTGCATATCACATCTCCAACATTGGGTGGCAGAAGGTAGGGGGCACAGGAACATACCTGCCAACTACTACGGAATGTCCGTAGTTTCTACGGATTTTGTTGTCCAACTATGGAACTCACTGTCGAAACTACGGATTCTACGAATTTTCATTTTTTTTATTTTTTTTTTTATTTTGCTGTTATTTTGTGATACACATGGGATTATTATGATACACCATGGGATTCTTAAACGGAATTCCGTCTTTTTTTGTCATCATTTAGTTCATTCTCAAGATCAATGCAAAGCTGAAGATAATTTGGGGGAGTGTCATTTTCCTTCTAGGGGTGGTTTTTCGTGTTTCAAAACTTTCGAAAACAGCAGTTAAATGGAGTAAAATAATTTGCTGTAATCGTCATTTTTTTCTCCCAATGTTGCCTTTGTGTCCAGTGTTCTTGTTAACTATTTTATTGCATAAATGTTTGTATTTCAGCTTGAAACTGTAGGCAACAATTTGCGAAAACATAAGTTAGACACTGCAAAAATTTCCCTCGCAATGTTCAGGCATAATATTCTTCCGCGAATTCAAGGAATTCCGCCATTTTCATTATTATTTTGGTCATTTACGAGATTGATGCACAAATGAACAGAAATTCGAGGGGAAGGTGTGGGGAATGTTCATCGGAGGACAGAATTCCATCTTTATGAAACTTTCCAGAACGAAATGTCAACGGAGTTAAGATATTTTCCATAATGGTAATTTCTTTTTCTGGCAATGTTGTCTCCGTCCAGTATTATTCAGGGTTCCCACTCAACCTGGAAAACAGGGAAAACCTGGAATTCTCAGGGAATTTAAAAATGGTTCCAAAAATCAGGGAAAATTACCCTTTTTGTAAAAATCAGGGAAAATTGCCTTTTTTTGTAAAAATCAGGGAAAATTACCCTTTTTTTTTTTTTTTGTAAATATCAATGGATACTTTATTTGCCAAAAAAACTTATTTTTTCAAGATTTCAAACTTGTGCTTGCAATTACTACCTGCCTAGAATTTGGTAGATCTTTCTTTCAGTTATATTAAGTGTTTCCTTTATTCTCTAAAAAAAATGCAAAATTGAATTTTTAAAATTGCCAGTTATTAAGTTTTTGTTCAATTTCTGTAGGCAGTTGTTATAACATGGAACAATTAGGCACAATAGCTCCTGATTGAAGAAACACTTCACAAGAGAACCAACCAAATGATGGATGAAAGTCCTTTGTCTATTGGTTCCCTTGAAACATGGTTTTTTTTAACAGAGCCATTCCATCATTAAGCTTAGCTGCATTATGTTATAGAAAAACTGAAACTTTTCAACTGACAGATTTTTTCTTGCATATATATGACCTGTTTCTGTGGGAATGTATTTACAAATTCTGTGTGGGTAGTATTCACAAAAGTTCACAGAACTTTGGTACAGAAAATAATGTGCACAGTTAGTTGTTATTAATGAAAAGCAGATAATTTTATAAAGACAAATTACTTAAAGAATTTATAAGTGTGTGCTTTGGTGAGAAAAATGAATGGAATGGAATGAAATGTACCAATTCTTTGCAACATGCCATTCTGGAAAACTTTTAAAACCCACCTGGAGAACCTGGAAAAGTCAGGGAATTTTTTTATTACTTTTGAGTGGGAACCCTGATTATTGTTAAATAACATTTTGCTGTATGAATATTTTTATTTCAGCTTGAAAATAGGGGGAACATTTTCAAAACCGGGAAGTCAGATGGAGCAAAGATTTCTCCTGCAATGCCCCCAATCTCCCACCCCTAGGCTATGTTCCCACTCTCCTGCATTGTTAAATATCCCCCGTCCCATAAGTCTTTGCATTTAGGCTTGATAAGGGAGTTGGAAATTCCTGAAAACGGAAGTGACAAAGTTGAAAAATTTGTAAAAATTGATGCATTTTTTACAAATTTTAGATTTCCCACTGTCAGAATTCCGAAAGCATCTGATTTTTGCTGGTGGAAGTTATGAACTTAAATATTGCAATGTTACCTATTGTGCCCTCACTAGGGGAATAAACTTTGTGAAAGCACGTGTTAAGTTTGTTTCATTAGTGTCCTTGTTTGTTGTACAATGTTTTGTTATGGCACAAAGAGATGGATCGTTTTGTAAAAAATGTTTCTATGTGTGCTGTGCAGTAATACTAGTTATTACTGACAAGGCTCTTGCCAATGTTGGCAGGTATGCAGGAGTCTGGACCCGCTCTGGAATATGTATATATAATTTTTTTCTCCTGTATATATATATATTTTTTTCTCCTGTATATATATATATAAATATAATTTTTTTCTCTAGTATGGAAGGAGGAGAACTCTTTCAGAGGATTCAAGAGCGGGCTGAAGGAGCTTTCACTGAACGAGGTAAGTTCCTGCATTTCTCATTTGTCGCTGCTTCATTCTCTACATTGTTTAATAATTCAGTGGCTGTTAGTACATATTTGTGTGAATCTTGTGTAAATATACATCACTAAGTTTTTCTCTGAGCAGACCTATTTGTCTTTTTGAGGTAGCCCCAAATTCTTAAGTTCTTGTCACATTCTAAAACCGGAAATCCGAGTTTTAGAATTCGAGATCCCTCTGTCATTTCATTTCTGAAAATGCTATGAAATAATAACTACAAGTGCCTTTTGAAGTTGTATGCTTGTGATTGTTTAAATAGATGAAGTCATCGCTCTTTCCACATTTTTCTTTAATTAACACACAGCAGCCAAAAAATTGTGTTTGATTGAAAACACATTCTGCAGTTCCACAAGGATGGTGAATATTGATTTGTATCATCATAAGAGGTTGTTTCACTGCAGTCATGCAAGCTGAAAGTGAGGCATTTTTTATTTTATTTTTTTCTCCATCGTTTTGAAAGCTTATACCTATGAAAATAATTTGGTTATATCAGATTCTGGGAATCTAATAAGCTACATTTAGAAATGAATGTAAACCAGTGTAGGGCTTACAGGACTGAAATGTTCTTCATTGACTACTCAAATAATCTGAAATACAAAATCTGACTTCAAAAAAGAAATTTTTGAAGGACTCCTAGCTTACTGACTGGAAAAAAACCCCATTTGGTATAGAAAAAGATAAAGTTAAACCAGGTGGTTTAACTTTATCTTTTTCTATACCAAATTGTTATTTGTAGTTTAGCTTTATCCTAGTACACCTGTTCCCTTGGCTATTTAAACTGATTAAATGTAAATTGGTTAAATTAAAAGAAAACTTGCCACATTACAAATCAAAGAGTAATGAAAATAATATAGATACTTTTGATAGAAAAATTTTTAAACAAAGAAGGGTGGACCTGTACGATCACCTTTGTTATCGTTGTTTGCTGAGGTAGTTATGAATCGTATAGAAAACAACAGTTATCAGTATTGTACTAGAGCCCCCTCCCCCTGTTATACACTGGCGGAAAGTGAAAAAAGAACACCAAGAAGGAATTGGCGGATGATCACGAAATTTACATATGTTAATGGGGTCGAGTTTACGTAGGTGTGATGTTAATTTCGGGACCAACCGGTGAGCGCTTATGCTACAGCACGGCATAATATGCAAATTATCGTTGGTGGTATTTAAGGAGTATGGCGAAGTGAATGTAATCAGTCGTCGGCGTACGGACACGTGCAAAGACCCTGAAGAAGCTGTTATGCCTGGACATGGAAGACTTGTACGATTTCAGTAGTTATCGGACTTTGAGCGAGGTCGTCTAGTCGGACTCCGCGAGGCCGGGTGGTCGTATCGGCGTATTGCGGAGCGAATTGGACGGGAAGTATCGGTGGTGATACGATGGTGTTGTGGGTGGTCTGAGGAACATTCCCACACGAGAAGACGTGGAACCGGGAGTCACAGACGGACTGATGAGCGGACCGATCGACGCATAAGAAGAGCGGCGTTGTCAAGCAGAACATCCACTGCGATGCAAATCCGAGTTCCGTTGCACCTGAGGTGACTGTGCGAACAGTCCGCAACCGTCTACTGGATGCAGGACTACGTGCTCGTGTGCCTCTGCAATGTGTACCTCTGACTCCAGACCACCGTCAGGAACGGCTGCAGTGGTGTCGCCAACGTCTGCACTGGAGAACGCAATGGCGATCTGTTGTGTTCAGCGATGAAAACAAATTCTGCTTGGGAGCCTCCGATGGCAGTATGCGTGTTCGCTGATGCACAGGGGAGCGTCTCCACCTTTCTTGAATCCGCCAGCGACACACAGGGCCTACACCTGGTCTCGTGGTGTGGGTAGCGATCAGCTATTACTCCCGTACACAACTAGTGTTTGTACTGGGTACGTTAAACAGCACCTCCTACATCAACAACATCATTCAGCTCGTTGTTGTGCCATTTGTAAGGTCGGTCCATCTTGGTGTTTTCCAGCAAGATAACGCATGCCCACACACAGCAAATGCAACGCAACATGCACTTCAGAGTGTGAGACAACTTCCATGGCCTGCACTTTCACCGGATTTGTCTCCCATTGAGCACGTGTGGGATTTTATGGGACGACGACTTATCCGGTCTCCACGGCCAGCCACGAGCATCCCCAATTTTTACGCATCCAGGTTGAGGATGCTTGGAACTCGATACCCCAACCTTACATCCAACATCTGTACGACAGACTCCATGCCAGAATTGCACAGTGTGACGCAGTTCATGGCGGTTCAACCTCGTACTAACCATGTTACATGGAAATGTTATTTTTCAGTTTACCAGCAAATACAGCTGTATTTTGCCATAATGTTTTGATCACATTATCCTCTGTATTCCGTTATTATGCTGTATAAATTTTGTTGGTATCAGACGTCTCCTTCTTGGTGTTCTTTTTTCACTTTCCGCCAGTGTATTTCTGGGGATGCTCATATTTTCATATCTAAATAACATGGTACAGAATTAGGTAATTTTTTTCAACCTATTTTCAGATACCTGCCCAGATATAGTTTTAACTGTTGAAAATGACTGCAATAATATCCTTCCATTTCTTGATATTTTGCTCATTAAAAAATATGAATGTTTTGATTTTGCAGTATATAGAAAAAATGTCGCATATTCCGGTATTCATATCAATTATTCAGCTTGCCCAGCTTCGCATAAAAACCTTAATCCGTAATATAGCTATTCCACATTCACATACATACATACATATCACTAAGCTGTTCTCTGAGATTCAGAGGTCAGCTCCAAAAAGAAATACAAACTACCAGATATTTTTACTTACTGTTTTCGTATCAAACTTCTCCATTTACAGCGATTTTGACATGCAACTCGTGCTTCACTAATATCCATTACACGCCGTACACAAGATCTTTTATACTTCATACTCATAATCTTTTTCTCATGCAGACACTCCTGAATCTGATCCACCCATGTCTTCCTTGGCCTTCCTCTGCCTTTCCTTCCTGCCATTTGGGCTGAGAAGATTTTCTTAGTATGCATTTCATCACTCATTCTTTCAACATGGCCAAACCACCGGAGCATATTGGTCTCCACCTTGCTAACAACATTTTGCTTCACATCACACAACTGCAATACATCTTCATTTCTCACACAATCATATCGTGTCTTGCCACAAACTCCACGTAATTAACGCATTTCTCCAGCACACAAACGACTCCTATGTTTCTTCTGCAGTACCCAGGTTTCACTACCATACATCAGAGTAGGAACAATTACACTTTCAAACACAGCCATGCAGGACTCTCTGGGGAACCCATCATTCCTGTGAAAACCTCCCAGAGCAGCTATGACTTTCAAAGAAGAATTCACTCGCCTACTGATTTCACCATCCAACTTGTTCTCTCTGTCAAACATGCATTCTTAAATACACAAACTCACTCACCTGGTCAATCACAGTGCCATTTATACTTACATTACATTCAGTGCTACCTGTTCCCTCTCTCAAACACCATAACTTTGGTTTTTCCCTTATTTATACTCAGTTTGAATTTCATGCAAACTTCGTGCATCCGAGTCAACATACTCTGCAACTCACTTTTGCTCTCTGCCAACAGGACAGTGTCATCAGCATACAGCAATCTGCACACACGGATATCACCAAGACATAAACCACTATTATCTATTTTGGCATCACGCATGCATGTATCCATAAATATATTAAGCAGCCATGGTGACATTACACAACCTTGTCTAACTCCTGCACCAATGGAAAACCATTTTGATAAAACACCATTCACTCGTACACAAGCTCTACTACCAGCATACATGGCTTTTACACTATTAAGTAGATTCCCAGTAACACCATATTCATTCAATACCTTCCACAAAAGTGTCCTATTCACTCAGTCATAAGCTTTCTCTAAATCTATGAAGGCAGTAAAAACTTTCTTCCCAACAGCCAGATACTTTTCAATCATCGTGCGTAATGCAAAAATCTGGTTAGTGCAGCCTTTACCAGGCATAAAACCACTCTGAACATCCCACACTTTCAATGATGTAAGAACCCGTACTTTTTCAATAACAACCTTACCAAACACTTTCCCTGGCACACTCAGTAGGTTAATACCACGATAGTTCTTGCATTCAGTCTGATCACCTTTTCCCTTATACAAGGGAACAATGATAGCATCCTTCCAATCCCGAGGGACCATTCCTAACTCCCAGCACTACTTGGCAAAATTCAGTTAACCAGTCAATTATAGAGTCACCACCATATTTCAACATCTCTGCAGTTATGCCATCAACTCCCGGAGCCTTACCATTCTGAAGAGATTTTAGAGCTTTACACACTTCTTCTCTCGAGATTCCTCCTGTGCTTTCATCCCTCATTGTGACATCATCTGCGTCTGTCTCAGAATCATCTTTACTTTCCTAATCTAATAACTCACAGAAGTATTCACCCCATCTGTCACTTATATCACTGGGCTCCCATAACATTTCCCCAATCTCATTCTTCACACAACTTACAACTTTGTTTCCCCTATTTTTCCTGAGTCTTGTGTACTTCCAGAAGGACTTCCTATCTTTGCAAAAAGCCAGTTCATGCCTTTCCACTTTCTCCTTCCTATCTTTTGCCTTACTGTGGTGAACCAGCTTAGCAGCTTCACGCTTCTTACAGCGATATTCATCCACAGAGACTCTACCTTGCAACATCCCCAAATAGGTTTCCTTCTTTTTCTTTACTGCCTCATCAACCTCACTATTCCACCAAGCATCACCTCTATTGTTACCCACTATTGTGGTGCCACAGACCTCTTTAGCAGCAGTGAAAACACAGTTCTTAAAACATTCCCACTTCTTTTCTACATCCCTCTCACCAGACTTCAGATCCTTCAGTCATTCTCTGAGTAAGTCAGAATACCGCTGATGATCTTCAAGGAGCCTATCAACCTTTATTCTTTCTATCCTGGGTCTCTTCCTATTCCTTTTCCTCCAACCAACATTAAGTTTCACTCGCGACACTACCAAGTAATGATCAGAACCAACATCCGCACCTCTCATCACACGGGTGTCAACAACTAAGTGTTTCAAACGCTGATCGTAGGCAACAAAATCTATCACACTCTTTTGACCAAGAGTACGATTTTCCCAAGTATATGTGTGTATATACTTGTGGTTGAAAAATGTATTAGATACACACAAACCATTCTCAATGCAGAGTTCAATTAATCTTTCACCATTATCATTCACACAAGGTATAACGAAGTGAATTTCTCCGTCAGTTTTATCCGCGCCGGGATTCGAACCCGGGTCCACTCATTCCGGAATAAGTTGCTCTACCAATTGAGCTACGCGGACATTTTATTCTGATTCCTATCTGCCTTTATGTCGTGTGCGTCCTTCGGGCAGGTACGTCACATCTCCTGGTACGTTACATCATCTCCCCCTTATTTTTTTTTTTTCCGAAGTGTTGGAGAAGGGATTCTCTTATTTTTCCTATCTCGCGGTGTGGAAATAACATCTCACCATTGCGAGATTTTGAACGGTCGGGTCATCCGGATAGTTCGGGCGCCATTATAACGAAGTGAATTTCTCCGTCATTTTTATCCGCGCCGGGATTCGAACCCGGGTCCACTAATTCCGGAATAAGTTGCTCTACCAATTGAGCTACGCGGACATTTTATTCTGATTCCTATCTGCCTTTATGTCGTGTGCGTCCTTCGGGCAGGTAGGTCACATCTCCTGGTACGTTACAAAGGATCATTAAACTTACCCAGAACATTGTCAGAAATTGCATTCTGCACACCTGCTCTAGCATTGAAATCCCCTGCTATTATAACTTTTTCTTTAGTACCAAACTGGTTCAAAACAGCTTTTAGCTCATTCCAGAAATCTTCTTTCTTATCAGAAGGTTCAGAGTCGCAAGGAGCATACACTACAACAATTACAATTCTCTGAAGTTTCACTTTCAAACGAATCCAGAGAATTCTCTCACTTACGCAACTGTAGTGAATCAAGTTGTTCTTCATCTTTTCACTTAAAATCACACCTACACCAGCCTGTCCTCTCATATTATCCAATACTCCAGACCACACACTTACCGTGCCATTCACTTCTTCTACCCCAATTTCCTTCTTTTTGGTTTCACTTACACACAGCACATCCAGTCTATACTTATTCATCTCCTCAATCACCTCACTCATCTTGCCATTTATACCTCTAGTATTCCATACACCAATCTTACATTCACTCAGCCGAGATCTCTTTCTCATCCGCCGTTTAGAAAGTCCAGGTCGATTCCGTGGTGGACCATCCTTCTCAAGTGTGGTAGGTCCACCATATCCCACACTTGAGTCATTCTTAATATTTCTTTTTGTCTTTTAAATCAGGTAAGTACATCAGTGTGGGGGATTAGCCCACAGCTGAGGGAATTCCAGTTGGTCATTCAACCTAATGATTCTGGAACAAAACCCAGTGAGTTGCACATTGATCTAGTAATAAATTCAAAAAACTGAAATGTATTTTTTAAAATATTGAAATTGTATGGATATAAATTATATTTTACATTCAATGAATTAATGAAGTAAAACAAAAAAAAAATAATACAATTTTAGAAAATGGAAAAAAAAATTACAGGTAGGCTCAGTTCTAATTGAGTTATAAGTTTAGGATGTAGAACTACGACTTGTAGATAAATTGGAGAGTTGAAATGAGCTAGTTGAGTATGGTTTCAAAGCGTTTATTTATATTGTTATATCCAACACAGGTCTATGATATAAAAAGTAGTTTACATAATTTTTACAAATAATGCTGGATACGTTGCGAACACAAAGCAGATTGATGCATGAATTACCCAATTTGGTACTTTGTCTTCTTGGTCTTCTTACATGCCTCATCACTTGCTCTTGCCTCTCATTTTGATTTTCTTTACTTTTGCTTGCGTTCATTCTGCGAATTTCGTGGCATTGTCGAAATGTTAACCCATTCACACGAAAACAGTCTTTTTTTTTTAATTTTAGTTTAAACCACTGTGATATGTTCTTTATTTATATATTTGAATAAATCTCATCGAGAGCTCTAAAACGATACTGCGCACAGTTGTTTTGCACTCACGGTTGTCCAGATAAACCACGGTATTGGAAAAGTGTTCACCGATTCACAAGAAAACAATTTTTAAAATGTTCAATTCAAACTACTGCAAAATGTTATTTACATATTTAAATAGTCATGGTGAATGTGGATCCTTTTCAGATTCTTGTTTGGTCTCTTCCTATTTATGACTTCTTGAGCATCTCAGTGTACCACTTGCTGGTCATGGTACAGCCATGTTCCAGAAAATCAAGGAGAATGACGTGTCATCCCAAAAAGACAATCACTGTGACTTTCTGTGCAGGTCGCTGTATCTTGAACTTCTTAGGCCTTGGTGAAGAAGTGTGACATCATTCCATGGATTGATTCTTCGTTTCTGAATCGTAAAGATATGCCCATGTTTCATCCCAAGAAACAGTCACCCTGACTTTCTGTGCTGATCGCTAAGTTCTTAGGCCTTGGTGAAGAGGTGTGACACCATTCCATGGATTGATTCTTCATTTCTAGATAATAAAGATACGCCTACGTTTCATCCCGTCACCAGATTGGAAAAAAAAAAGTGTCTTCATTGGCTTCAAATGCTTCCAGCAGATCAGAGCAGACTTCCACCTTTTTTTGTCCTTTAAATCGGGTGTCAGCTGCTGAGGTACCTATTTTGCACACACTTTCTGATACCCAAGTCTTTCCCCATCTTCTCTATGCTTTTTTTGGTGGTGTTGCGGCCTCGAACCACGATGTAAATAAGAAAAATACGTGTTGGAAATATGTAGTGGCGAAAACCTCCTAAATAATTTAGGGAATAAAGGTGAGTTACCTCAAAATTTATATTGTCTAAATTGCACGTGAATAATTAAGCAGCTTGATGACATTTGCAATGCTGTATGAATATATTCTCTATGGCATTGTGACCACAGTCCAGTTGTGCAACAAGCTCACGGATTGTGACTCATCTCTCCGTACGAATCAATTCATCCACTCTCTGACTATTCGTGTTAGTGGTCACAGATGATGGTCTTCCCACAGCGTGGTTGGTTTTCAGTGCTGGTTTCCCCTTTCTTTAAACTTCTTCATCCATCTGTGCACATTTCTCTCTTCAATGGTGTCATCTCCATAAACATTCTGTAGCCTTCTGTGGATGTCAGATAGCCACACCCTTCCTTTATCAAGAATTCAATGACGGCATGCTGCTTCTGCTTGGAATCCATTATTTACCTGCAATGAAGAAGAAGGGTTACTGTAGAGGAAGAGTTACTCTGCCAACATGTCCAGATTGAACGACCTCTGTTAGTTAATAAAAAAGTTATGCCCACTTTTGCATTACTTTTGGTACAACCCTCATATTTACCTGCAATAAAGAAAAAGGGTTACTATAGAGGAAGAGTTACTGTACCAGTCTGTGCAATTTGAATGACCTCTGTCAGTTAATAAAAAAGTTGTGCCCACTTTTGCATTTCTTTTGGTACAACCCTCGTATTTACCTGCAATGAAGAAGAAGGGTTGCTATAGAGGAAGAGTTACTCTACCAACATGTGTAATTTGAACAACCTCTGTCAGTTAATAAAAAAGTTATGCCCACTTTTGCATTACTTTTGGTACAACCCTCGTATTAATCTGTTCATTAGAAGTGAACTTTGTATTTGGGAGAAATAGATGGCGTAAGGGCCATTAATACATTTTTCTTGTATAAAAGTAGAGAAGTCCCTACTAAAATATCTAAATTGTACACTGAGTTAGTTTTGCATTAGGAATACTCCCTGTTTTATGTTTTCGGTGCAATAACAAAGTACCATGTGATACCAACATCATATGCGGCTACTATGAATTGTGCACATATATCCTCAGTACATAATCAGTAAACGTTTGCCAGTAATGGGTAAGTGTGGCGACTTAAGCTAATTTTACCGCTGTTGTGCCAGTATTTTGGAAATGACCGCACTTGTTGGCTGCTCACATACTACTATATCAAAGAGGCTGCCAGGACTGGATTAACTGTGTTCAATCATCCAGCAGAAAGTCTCACATCAGGCAACCACACGCAGTTAATCGTAGGGGTGAGGGTTGAGTGTCATGACTGGAATCTCAGGCGACGACATACAACAGTCACCCGGCTCACCCACTAGTGCAACTGCAGTGCAGTTTGACCTATTTTGCACATGCATCATACCTTGCTTCGCCTGGGGTTTTACTGCTGGAGGCCAATGAGGGTACCCGTGATGCCTGGTCGTCGCAAACAATGCCTCGCATGGGCCAAGGAACATCAGCAAGGGACCCTTGACAGATGCATGGTTCGTACGCATCCTGGAATTCCATTTTTGTCCAGGAAATGTCCTGAGCCCTTCTGCTGGATGACTGTGCCAGTATTTTGGAAATGACCGCACTTGTTGGCTGCTCACATACTACTATATCAAGGGGGTTGCCACGACTGGACTAACTGTGCACAGTCATCCAGCAGAAGGGCTCACATCAGTCAGCCACACGCAGGTAATCACAGGGGTGAGGGGTGAGTCTCATGACTGGTATCTCAGGCGACAACTTGCAACAGTCACCCTTCTTGCCCACCAGTGCAACTGCAGTGCAGTTGGACCTATTTTGCACATGCATCATACCTTGCTGCTTCGCCTGGGGTTTTACTGCCTGAGGCCAATGAGGGTACCCGTGATGCCCAGTCATCACAAATAATGCCTCGCATAGGCCAAGGAACATCAGCGAGGGACCCTTGACAGATGCATAGTTCGTACGCATCATGGAATTCCACTTTTGTCCTGGAAATGTCCTGAGCCCTTCTGCTGGATGACGGTGCCAGTATTTTGGGAGCAACAACACTTGTTGGCTGCTCACATACTACTACTGTATATCTAGGGGGTTGCCAGGACTGGACTAAGTGTGCACAGTCATCCAGCAGAAGGGCTCACATCAGTCAGCCACACGCAGTTAATCGTAGGGATGAGGGTTGAGTGTCATGACTGGTATCTCAGCGACGACGTACAACAGTCGCCCTGCTTTCCCACCAGCGCAACTGCAGTGCAGTTTGACCCATTTTGCACATGCAATCATACCTTGCTTCGCCTGGGGGTTTTACTGCTGGGGGCCAATGGAGGTACCCGTGGTGCCAGGTCATCGCAAACAATGCCTCGCATGAGAAAAGGAACATCAGCAAGGGACCCTTGACAGATGCATGGTTTGTACACATCCTGGAATTTCATTTTTGTCCTGGAAATGTCCTGAGCCCTTCTGCTGGCAACACCCTTCTCATTTTTGGTAAAAAATGGTTTGGCCACCAGGGGCATAAGTGTTTTTTTTTTTTTTTTTTTTTTGCTTCTGATGTATTTGACACAAAATCTGAGCTGGAAACCTGATTGAAAAAATTCCTCCATGAACCGATACCGCTCACCTTGGAAACCTTTTTGTGAATACCTCCTGCTTAAAATAGTGCATAATTTTTCCACCAGGGGCGTACACGTATATCTTATGTATTTCCATATCTCTGTTTCTAGGAGTCTGATTTGAAAAAATATTTCTTTGTTGAAGAACATTTTCGGTGTGAAATGTTTCTCATATAATTTCAAATATTTCTTAATGCACAAGTACGCCACTAGAGGGCGTAAGTTCACTTTTCCATTTACAGCAATATCTGCGTGACTAAAAACCCAAGTTTCTGATTAGCTGCAGAAGACATCATTTTTAACATTTTGCATTCTGTTTGCCTAAGCATGTAGGAAGTTGTTTGTTATATGTTACAAGTTGAACAGACCTATGGTTTGCCGCCCCGGTGGCGCAGTGGTCTAAGGCGTTGGCCTCTGATCATTCGTCCGTAAGGGGTCCGGGTTCGAATCCCGGTGAGGCATGGATGTTGTGTTTGTCTTACGGCACTGGCTCTCTCCCTTCCCTGGAACCAGTGACCCTAAATTAGGGACGGGCGACTGCTTATAGCCCATTGAGTTGCTCACGGTGGTCGTTAAACCTCCAATCAAAAAAAAAAAAAAAAAAAAAAAAAAAAAAGACCTATGGTTTCACTATATTTTAAATAAAAACGTTTGGATTTGTATGTCCTGGAAAAAATCCAAAAGTCCTGGAAATATCCTGGGATTTTGTTATTGAAAAAGTGTATGAACCATGCAGATGGAAGATTATTTCCTGCTGCTTCATGCTGATGTCCAGGTTTACATAGGGTGTAAAAGCATGAAGCCCTATCCAGAGCTGAGATGGGCCGTGCTCAGGCTGCATAATACTTACTGGAGTTCGGGCTCTGAGAGAGGGAGCAAATTTTTTTCCTTTTTCTTTTAATGTGATTTTACATGATTTATCACACAAGACTTTTTTACACTTTCGAGTTGTTAAAGAGAATTCTTCGGCAACTGGTCTAGATGGGGAGTAGGAATTCGGCAGTGCTATCGATTCTGGGCTTGGGTGACAAAATTACATAGGCCATGAATTACAGGATTTCTGCGAAGGAAAAGTTTCTGTAAGAACTGTAGACAGTAGATAGTAAGCTCACGAAATTTTGCTCCCTGCTAATTCTATTGAGCAACATACGATGTAGATTGATATGCCTCCCGATCTTTCCTAACCCCCCCCCCCCCGAAACATTTCAGGAAGAGATGAATGGTCAAAGAAACTAGAAATAGATAGACATCCCTTTCCCACTCCGCAGTTGAGAAAGACATCAGTTAATTGCACGGGTAGGAAAGTGGAAGAGAAGACTTTTTTTTTAATGCCTAAACAGGTTAATCATAGTTTTCGGGCTCTTAAAATTGAGCCCAAACTCAGCTCTGGCCCTATCTCCCGGTTGAACAGTAAGGGTTCAACAGGCAGGTGGAGGTGCTGTTCTGGTCTGGGGAGCTTTTTCCCGGCAAGTCCTAGGTCCCATTGGTTATCGTCCCACAAACACTGAATTGTGGACCCTACAGGGTCCTGTTAGCTGACCATCTCCATCGATATCTGCAGATGGTTTACCCGGATCACAGTGCCATCTTTCAACAGGACAACGTACTGTGTTATTGGGCTCGTATAACTGCCCAGTGGTTGAAGGAACACAGCAACGAATCTTTCACTTTGTCTTGGGCCCCAAACTCCCTGATTGTAACCCAATTGAACATTTGTAGGACATGCTGGAACAGGGTGTAAGAACTGTTGATCCTCTTCCATGGAATGGGCATGAACTGACAGCTGCTGCAGCGGGCACAGGTCAAGTTATGCATGGAGATGTTAGACACCTTGTAGGATCTGTTCCTAGGTATCTGCAAGCCATGACTGTTCAGGAAGGTGGACAAAAGTACTCAGTGTATAAACTGCTTAAAGCTTTGATTTCATTAGAAATACTTGAATGTCTTCCAATTGTTATCATAATATTAGGTAGCTTACCTTTTGTTGTAAGGCCAGCTCCTTTGGCATGCATTTCACTGCACGTTTGGTTCTTTTTACGCTTTCCAACCAAAGTTTGAAGAAGCGTATATGCTCCAGCTCTGTCCGTCCGTCTGTTGGCACGATAACTCGCATAAAAATGGTTCGATTTCGGTGACATTTTATTGTGTGGTAGGGGACCACCTGGGGACGAACCCTATTGAAAATGGACGAAATGGGGTCATAGGTCACTGCATAGGAGCGGGATCCATTCCATTGCCCTTATACGTCATAACTTGCGTAAATATGGCTCGATGTCGATGAAATTTTAGTATGTAGTAGGGAACCACCTCAGGACGAACCCTATTGAAAATGGACGAAATGGGGTCAAAGGTCAGGACATAGGATCAGGATCCATTTCATCACCCTTATCCCATACTATTAAGGTGGATGTCAAGTAATTTTGCTTCCTATACTTCCAATGGAAAAACTTGTATACATTTCCTTCACAATTATTGTGTTCCCAAGGATGAAAATTTGAACATCAACTAAAATAACTTCATATTATAACTTGGAATACTTAATATTTTAATATTTCCTAAAACATAACCATAATTTTATAAAAAATCAATAACTTTTCATTTGGTGGTGTTGGAACCAGAAAAAAAGGTGGCGCGACCTGTACTTTGATGACACTGGTAGACAAACAAATGTTGGATTCATAATTATGGTTATGTTTTAGAAAATATTAAGTATTCCAAGTTATAAAACGAAGCTATTTTAATCAATGTTCAAATTTTCATCCTTGGGAACGCATTAATTGTGAAGAAAATGTGTACAGACGTTTTTCCATTGGAAGTATAGGAAGCAAAATTACTTGACGTCCACCATAAAGGAGCAATTCTTGTATGTATGTATGTACATTTTATTTTGAAAATGGCTCTAAGGATTTTGATGAAAGTCGTTAACTTACCGTTTTCTGGCACTAGAAATCGATTTAGCTTGATTTCGACTTTAAGAAAATTCGTTTAGTGCACCCCAAATTAACACGTTTTTAGTGTCATGTCGTCATCCCATTGATGTTATCCATGCTTAGAAATCGTATGACTTCATAATCTCGCGATTGATATGTTGGCGCGCAGTCACGCCATCTGTCTCATTACATCACGCGTTGTGTGTGGATCCTATTAAAGTTTAATGACGTCACACTCTTGCGAGCAGATGGTTGCGATTCCCATCTGCCTTATTACGTCACACGTTGTGTGCGTATGTCCGTCCGCACGATAACGTGTAAAAATCGTTCAATTTCGATGAAATATTAGTTTGTGAAGGGGAACACCTGGGAAGGAACCCTATTGAAAGTGAATGAAGTGGGGTCAAAGGTCAGGACATAGGAATGGGATCCATTCCACTACTCTTATGCATCATAACTAAAGTAAAAAAGATTAGATTTTGATTAAATTTTAGTATCTGGTAGGGGACCACCTGGGGACAAACCCTATTGAAAATGGGGTCAAAGGCCAGGACATAAGAACAAAATCACTTCCATCGCTATTATGCGTCATAACTTACATAAAAATTCTTCGATTTGGATGAAATGTTAGTATGTTGTAGGGGCCTGCCTAGGGACGAATCCTGTTGAAAATGGGCGAAATGGAGTCAAAGGTTAGGACACAGGAGCGGGATCTATTCCATAGCCCTTACGAATCATAACTTACGTAAAAATGCTTCGATTGTGACAAAACTTCGTGTTATTTCGGAGTTATACTGAACTGGTTCTGTTGAATATCATGGAAATGGGATCAAAGGTCAGGGCACTGGACCGAGATTTATTCCACACCCATTATCCTCATAACTTGAGTAATGATTTCTGGTATGTTGGAAAGCGTATTATAACCAATGCATTGCATGATTTTACTAACTTGTTGTAGTCTTTAGTTGGTTCCAGCCTTGGCATGGTTGTCCCATTCCGTCTTCATTTCATTCAATGCCAGACGAGTGATTCTGCCCTTGAAGTGTTTTGCAGTAATGACATTTAAGCCTAAGAACTATCTATTTCCCTTAAAACCACTTTTACTGACATGTAAACTCAAAACCAAGGTGGCAAAATGACTTTTCAACATCAAAATTCATCAACCCAACACAAACATGCATTGACCAACTTATATTAAAAACCAACGACCTATTTGCATACACAACAAATATTCCAACCAAAAAAACCCTTAAAAACGTATGTACAACTATTTACACATTAACCTGTCTTATTGCCTTCTATGTCATTCTGTCATTCTTGTTCCCTACACTTTGCCTTGATATTTATAGCATGCGGCCACCAGACCTCTGGCTTTCTAACATAGACTGCCTCAAGTACTTTCTAACCCCCCCCCCCCCCCCCCCCCCGGTCATCATCAGGAGGCGTTCCAGATGTTATCTCTTCTGCCATCGCAGAATGAGTGAGCGAAACGATCGTCCTTCTCGCCCCCGTCCCGATGTCACCTAGGAACCCTCCACCGGGGCTCCGTCCATTATCAACCTTAGTAAAAACTTAATTTCCCTCTTCGGTGCTTTTGGCTCTTTGTTCAATTTTAATTAATTCTTTCTATTTTTCATTAAGGCTACTTGGGTCATTATTACAAATTCTATCTCTATTTTTCTGAATCAAAAGTGATTTGACTGCGTAGGTGTCTCTCATTACCACATGATTTTATTATTTTAATCTCTTCAAAATTAGGGTATGTGTGGTTATCTATGCAGTATTGTATTAATGCTGTTCGTGCTTCTTTTTTTTTTTGCCAATTTTTAATATGCTGTTGTAGACAATGTTTTAATTGGTTTTTGGTACTCCCAATATAAGATATTGGTGGGATTCTGGTTATATTTATTTCGTATACACCTGCTTTTTCTAAGATACTACAATTTTCAGTATTATTAATCATCATATATCTCTAACTGTTAGTACTTTGTTTCCCATATGAATTCCATATTTATGACATTATTTATTTATGTAGATATTCCTGGAATGTAAGGTAATGCTCCAACATATTGTAATTGCTTTTTCCTTTTTGAGGTAGAGGTATCTTGCATCTTAACTTGTACTTCATATATCCATTTATTTATTTTGTGTGGAGGGTATCCATAATTATGATATTTGTTTAATGTAATTTATTTCTTCAATAAAGAATTCTTTAAAGGAGTGTGTGATTGCTCTTTTAATTAACGTGTGCATTTCTGTGTGTAAGGATGTGTTAAGCTATGGTATCAGAACAGGAACACACATCTGTTTTCTATGTACTCTGTATTGCAGTTGTTCACTTTGCTTGATAACTTAAACATCTAGGTGTAGGGTAAGGTATTCTCTTCATGTTCAATTGTCAACTTAATAGTTGGATAGATTTTACCAAGTTGTTGGGCTAATGAATTTTGAATAATTGTGGCATAAGCTATGGTTGTTCTAACACTGAATTAAATTGTTATCGTGTTATGTGGATTTCTGGCATTCCTCTCATGTTTTTGAATTTTTTCACTCTTTATTAAGATTATTAAAAATTTAAAAACATAATTTTGTTCATTATTTTTACAATTGTATTTATAGAAGTATTTTGCATGTACTAATACTTCCACATTTTATTTTTATTTTTTTCAGAGGCTGCAGAAATAGTCCGAGATATATGTTTAGCCGTAGCTCATCTACACAAGATGAACATTGCCCATAGAGACCTCAAGGTATATTGTTTTTATTTTGTTGCATCAGTTTTTTTTTTTTTTTTGGCAATTGATTCTGTTCTTGTTTTAAAAGATGGAATTTGAAGAACTGCTTTTTTTTTTTCGTGTATATACTGAAGAGCAATTAGAGACAGCTGGTGTTATGCAAATGTGGCGCTGTGGGCGGCCCTGTAAACGTAAACGACATGACGTATGTAGCGATCTGACAATATAAGGAGTGATGCGACGGGGAATCGGTAAGAGTTGGACGCAGTATGGGCAACACGAAGGATCTTGGCGCATTTGATAGTGGGCAAATTGTCGGCCGACGAATGGGTCACTCCATCTCGGAAGTCGTGCAGGCACTGGGATTTTCACGAGCCACTATGTCACGGGTGAACCGTGAGTACATCCAATCCAGTAAATAAACCATCCCTGCAAGGGCCAACTGCGTGTGGCTGAGCGGGGTCATCGTCGGCTAGCTCGCATTGTCACAGTGGATAGACGGGCCACAGTGCAAGAAATCACTCAGCAATTTAACGCTGGTGCACAAAAACGTGTAAGCAGCCACACCATCCAGAACCATCTCCTCGCTATGGGGTACAGAAGCCATTGTCCCACGAGGGTACTGCTGCTGACAGCACATCACAGGGTGCAAATATTACCATGGGCACTGGAACATCGCCACTGGACCCTAGACATGTGAAAAAATGTTGCCTGGACTGATGAGTCGAGATTCACGTTGGTACATGTGGATGGCAGGATACGAGTACGGCGCAAACCACATGGAGCAATAGATCCTTTTTGCCAGCAGGGTACTCCTCAAGCTAGTGGGGGTGGCATTGTCGTCTGGGGACTGTTTACGTGGACTGAAATGGGACCCCTAGTACGTGTGACATCGTCCCTCACAGGTCAACGTTAGCGGGATATCCTGGACGACCATTTGCTCCTGTTTGTGCGTCTTCAACATCCCACTGGGGTCCTCATCCTGCAACTAGACAATGCACCATGCCATCGCTCCCGAATTTTATCCAAATGGTTGGATGAACACTCCACTGACGTGATCTCACTTCCTTGGCCAGCTAGGTCACCTGACCTCAATCCCATTGAGCACATCTGGGATGCCATCGAGAGAGAAGTTCAAGGCTCTGAGCCCCTTCCATCAAATCTTTGTGAACTGTGGGAGCTTGTTCAAAAGTCGTGGATCCGTATGGCTTCCCAATGCTTCCGGTGTCTTGTAGAGTCCATGCCGAGATGAATCGCCGCCGTCATCAGGGCGAAAGGTGGTGCTACACGTTATTAGACAGGTATCTCTAATTCAATTGTTCTTCAGTGTATGTAGTTTAATGTTAGTAATATTATGATACCGAACTTTTTTTCCTTTTATTTTTGTACTGACTATATTAATCGATAATAAAATGTAGTACTGATTTTTATATTAAGCAAAAAATTTATTTCCATGTGCCCTATACACTGAGTGGCCAAATTATTGGTTAGTACGTTGTTGAGCCACCTTTCGCTCTTAATACTCCTTGAATTCATCTTGTTTTGGGCTGTATTAAATGTCTGTGAGAGGCTGGTGGTATAACTCAAATGTGATGAATTGCACCTTCCAGCTGTTGAAGATTTTATCGTACTGCATCCAGCTGTCTGATGCTCCTTTCAACTTCATCCCACAAATGCTTCATTGGATTGAGATCCGGTGATTGATGAGGCCGCTGTAGGATGCGGAAAGTCTCGGTGTAGGTCCTCAAACCATTTGTGTACAATGTGAGCACTATGACATGGAGCATTATCCTGCTGGAAGTATACATCATGGTTCATACACTCCTTGAAAACCTTAAAAAGTCCTTGAATAAAAAAGTTCATTTTCAAGTACTTGAAAAAAAGTTTAGGACTCCATAAATAGTACTTGAAAAAAATTGTTTTGTTTGTTAAGTAATGATATGAAAGAGCATGTGTAAAATAATTTTTTGTGCTAAAAAGTTGCATAGGAGATTTCTGTGTAGTTCCAATAAAAACACCAAGCTGATGAAATAGCACAGAACTTGCGTTCAACCCAGGGGAGTGGGTGGACAGCTGGTGCCTTGGCAATGATATCACCACAGGGTAAAGCGTCAGCCACGGGAATGAAATAAGTGGAATGATGCATTCACAAATTGTGATGGGATCTGTTTACTGGGGTTAGGGATGCATTCTTGCCGGAGGGTGGAACTTCCAGGAATTGCTTGTGCTTCATGCATGGACCCTTTCTTCGCCTTACCGCATCAAAAAAAAAAAAAAATGCATTAAAAGTCATGCTTCAAAAATAAAAGGTTTAAACAAACAAAACGAAAAATATGAATACGAAAATATTGTACCCTTTCAAAATATTTCGCAAGATAAACTGATTTCAAAAAATACCAAAACAGAGGGGCAATTCAAAGTTAATAAAATAAACGAACTGTGGGCAAGGGGTAATGGCAGGTGATTGAAGATGTGCCAGCCCCAGCTAAGATTAATGTTCTGAACTTACTAAAATGCTTACCTACAGACTGACGGACAGTACACACATACGATAATTTGTGTTTAAAAAGTGCTTGAATTTATTTTGCTTGGAAGAGTACTAACCATGTACATACCTAATAGGATGTTGATCCTCCTCTAGTGTGAATAGCAGCCTGTTCTTCAGATGCAATTACACTCAATGAACAAAACATCAAAGATATCTACCTAATAACTTATTGGTTTTCCTCTAGTGGGAATAACAGCTTGTACACACCGAGGCATCAACTCCACCAGGTGCCTATGTGTTTCCGGAGGTAATGCCAGCCGGGCCTGTTGCAGCATTGTCCACAACTCCACCCGAGACATCGGTCAGGGATCCATGGATCTGAAGCTCTGCTCCACAGCATCTCAGAGAGCTTCCATGCGGTTTAAATCTGGGGACCTTAGGGGGCCACTGGATGGCTCCAAACTCAGATGAATGTTCCTCAAACCATGCCTGGGTGGTTGAGGCCCGGTGAGGTACTGCGTTGTCCTTCTGAAGCAGACCACCTGCTGCAGGATGTGCTAAGGCCATGAACATTCTGGTAGCTTGCAGTGGTTAAGGACCTCTCCACACACACAAAGGGACCTAATGTGTCCCACGAGAAGGCTCCCAGACTATCGCAGAGCCACCACCAATTTGAACAGAGCCGGCCTGGCATGAGAGGGCCATTGCCTCGTGCCGTCGGGTATAGCTGCACCGTCCTGTGAACTCAATACAGCTGAAAACGGGACCGCACAATATGTTGCCACTCTACAGAAATCTAGTTCTGATGTCCCCAGTGCCAGGCGAGGTGTAATGTCTGATGAAGAGCAGTCAACAGTGGCACACTAGTAGGGCATCGGCTCCCATAGCCCTGGGTATGCAACATGCGCCGTACCATTTGCTCATTGATGCTCGTCTGATCATGTATGTTGTTCTGTTCTTTGAATCTCTCAACAAAGGGTTGCTGTCTCGTGCTGCTATCTTTTGTTTATGAATCAAAATGATTTCACTTCCAAATAGAAGTAAAGGTACTAACTGTACCATGGTTTCAGCCACTTGGGCTTTCGTCGGCCATTGGATTGCGTACATTGTACTGTTCTTGAATCCTGGTTTAAAACTCAGGCTTCGCGCAACAATAACACATAAACATAGAAATCGAGCGAAAACACACAGTAACTTATGGAAAAGAGGTTCATTTAGAGGTAGCTTTCGGTCATCCTGCGACCTTGATCACCCGTGATCGACTGGACAAGCTGGTTGCCAGAACTACAATTTGAAGTTGGGGTGTTGGAACTGTTGCCAGATTTTAGTAGAGAGATCCAAATAAATGGGATTTGGTGAGGGGTCTCTGAATTGCAGTTTTGGTGAATAAAATGTCAATGCTTTCTTGGAAATGCACAGATGCTTTGTTGATGAATGGGGCAAGTTCCCACCTTGTACTATTAAAAAAATCCTCCAAAATCCCCATTTGAAAAATATGTCTAAAAACCACCATTCATTGGTTCCATCACTTTCCATGAATCCTTCTATTATAAGATGTGTAAACTCTTCAAAACTATGCGCTACATTCTCACAGTGAAACCAAACCCACCTGCAATAAAGTGCCTGCTTAAAGACAGGGGTCCTGTCTTCCCACTAGACACCCCTGGAGTTTATGCTACTCCCATTTCAACTTCCTCTGGTCTCTCACTATACACTGAGCGGTCACTTTATTATGACCACCTGACAGTTTTAAGCAAATGGGCTATGGCTGCACGCTGTTACCACCAGAGAGTGAGGCTAGTATAAAAAGGGAAAGCGTAGTGCTTGCGACAGTAGTAGAAGTGATTTTTGGGTGACGAGATGGGTAAAAAATGTGATTTGACGGACTCTCAACGAGGGATGATTGTAGGAGCTCGGAGCCATGGAGTGAGTATCACCGAAACCGCCGCATTCGTGAAATGTTCCAGAGCAGCTGAAGTGTTTAAAGACTGGACTGTCAGACAAAAAACTGGGTCTCTACGTGCAACGTGTGGTCGTCATCGACTAATGACTGCTCGGGCGGAACGGAGAGTGTCCAGACTTGTAACAGACAACAGAAGGGCAACAGTGCAGCAAATTACAGACCATCTTAATCAAGGATAATCTCAAATGATCTCTGCATGCACTGTTTGCCGTACACTGCATCGGATGGGGTATGGCAGCCGAAGGCCTCTTCGAACACCTTTGCTGTCTGCAGTTAACAAGAGAAAACGTCTCCAGTTCACACAGGAGCCTAAGGATTGGACAGTCAATAATTGGAAACAAATTATGTGGTCCGATGAATCACGTTTTCAGTTGCACCATGGCGATGGACGAGTGAGAATTTGGCGGAAACAGCACGAAAGCATGGACTCCAAATGCATTGCTACAACCCTTCAAGCTGGTGGAGGCAACGTTATGGTTTGGGGAATGTTTTCTAGGCATGCTTTGGACCCTTTAATTCTTGTTGATCAATGTCTGACTGGCACATCATATCTAAACATCGCTGCGGACCAAGTGCATCCTGTCATGTGGATGGTTTATCCCAATGGCTACTTTCAACAAGATAATGCATCATGCCACAGTGCTCGTATTGTACAGGATTGGTTTCAGGAACATGCCGGTGAGTTTACTTTGCTTAGGTGGCCCCCACAATCTCCAGATCTCAACCCCATTGAGAATTTGTGGGATGAAGTTGAACGAGCCATCAGACAGCTGGATCCACAACCCTGCAATCTCACACTCCTGGAAAGTGCTATTCATCAAGCATGGTCTCAGATTCCACAAACCATCTATCAACATCTTGTGGAGTCCATGCCATGAAGAATCGACGCAGTATAAAAGGCAAAAGGTGGCCCAACAAAGTACTGAGGGGGTGGTCATAATAAAGTGGCCACTCGGTGTACAAGAATATGCATTACTTGGGGAAAAAATACTGCATATTCATATTTTCTAGAAGTAGATTAAAATGAGAACTTTTTTGGTCTTTAATCACTACTTTAGGAGAGTTTTGCTTTTTATGTAGCCTGTGTTTTTTTTGCATTGTTACACAGCGTGTTGGAAATTTTAATGGCAACAAAAGTAGTGTGTGTGTGTGTTTAAAGTGTATGATGATCTAAAATTTCATTCGCTGGATCTTAAATCTTCTGAATTTGTTCATTTCTCTTTACAGCCTGAAAATTTACTTTATTCCAAAGCAGATCACACTGCCATTCTTAAACTAACTGATTTTGGATTTGCCAAAGAGACAACGAACTTCAACTCCTTACAGACACCATGCTACACTCCATACTATGTTGGTAAGTAGTTCTGTTTTGATATAATGAATTGAAAATGTTTAAATGAGGATGAAGAATTTATTTGTGTTTAAGAAGGTCTTTGCAAGTCGAAAATGTTTTATTTTTGTTTCCATTTCCATTGCTTCATTATAGTGAAATATCATCAACCATTATCAGTTCACTGCTGGATAAAGGTCTCCCCAAGTTTTCCACAACTGTCTCTCTTGAGCCATCTCCTCCATATCACTCCGGCATGCTTTTGAATCTACCCATCTCTTACATGGTCTTCTGGGTGCTTTCGTGGCCCTTGGTATCCAGTCTAATATTTAAGTTGTGCATTGGTGGTCAGTTCTTCTGTCAATATGTCCAGCCTGTTGCCATTTCAGGGATTTTACTCTGATCATGATTAGGCTAGTAATTGTTTCAAAAATGTTAGGGGATTTTCTGTAATTTCGTGAATATCAAAATATATCCGCAAATTTCAGATTTTTTCTTATTTTTGCCGAATTTCTATTTTAATTTTTAGATTATTTTTCATATTTAAATAATTTTATCACTGCCTTTATTAGAATTTACACAAAAAATATATCACAAAATAATCCTGCTCCAAGTTTAAACCAGAACTTTAAATCTTGAATTACCCCTGAAGATTGTTTTTTATGAAGAGACTGTTATCAAACAAGCTTGATGGGTAATCCAGGTCACATGCACTCTGCTGAAAAATGCTTATGTGGTTTGCATGATGGAAAGTTTGCACCAATTTCATTATCTTGTGCCAAACTGCTACAAATTACAAAAAAAAAAAAAATTAATATTTGCGCCCAACTGCGCCGAAACGGCAATCCACAGCAAAAACTGTCGAGCGAAGAAAATGTTCTCACTGCAAAAAATGCCGTTTTAACCTGCGAATCGAATGCCTCCTTTTTTTTTTTTTAAGTCTACACGTAATTTGGTTAAACGTATAATGACGCTTAATCAATACGTACTGCCGATCTTAATTCATTGTTTTTCTGGCATAAGTGACGAATAGGTTTCGCGATATAGGTGGAGCGTTTTGTTGTAATCACATTGGTATGTAGGAGAAATGGTGCTGTACGTTATAAAGTCCTGATGAAGATTTTTTACAGATGGTTTGGTAGTCTTTCAGAGTGTTGTGCAATGAGATTGTTTATATGTCGTTCTCTGCTCTTTGGGATGGCGCAGTTATTTCGTTCCGGGCGAGGTGCGCGATTACGTAAATACAGCATAAGGTCAGTCGTTAGCCATTTCGTTGACGTGGAGGACGTCTGAAAATGGCTCTCCCGTGGCAGGATATGATGGTTCCGTTTGTAAAGGATTCATAGGAATTCCGAGATGCCAACTTTCACGAATTTTCCAAAGTTTGTACGGATGTTCACTCCATTTTATGGTTTTATGGAAGTCACTCAAAAATCTACGGAAAAGCCCATGCAAGACCCTGCACACAATTTTCTGTTTTTTACAGTCTTTTGGTCGAAAAAACGCACTTTACAGATGGTACCTATACGCCTTCGATGTTCTGACTTCCCCGCCAAAGGAGGCGAAGTTTTGTCACGTGATTCCCCATACAGCCATTTGAGAGTGTCTTGCGCAAAAGCTGAGAGGGAGCTCAACTCAGCGCCTTTTGGGAACCCTTTACATTGATTACATGTGGTTTTCTGCTTGTGAAAATTTCAGTGCAATCGTTTTAACCCTTTCCAGTCGACTGTCGGGTGACACCTGACATTATGAAAACGTCGAATAGCGCCCACGGCACGGCGATGACTGCTTTATAGCTCGCATGGCAGTGCTCACGAGACATTTTTCTCCCCCGAATAGTGGGAAAGAAACGTCATCGGCGTGTCGGATGTCACTCGCCATGCCGATGACACCTCTATAGCTCACATGTTGGCACTCGCGAGGAATTTCGTTTTCACCGACTAGCTGAGGTGTCGGATGTTTTCCGCCACGCCTATGAAGCCTCTATAGCTCGCAAGGAATTTCTTTTCGCCAACTAGCAGAGGTGACGGATGTTTTCCGCCACGCCAATGAAGCCTCTAGCTCGCATGTCGGCGCTCGCAAGGAATTTCGTTTTCGCCAACTAGCAGAGGTGACGGATGTTTTCCGCCACGCCAATGAAGCCTCTAGCTCGCATGTCGGCGCTCGCAAGGAATTTCGTTTTCGCCGACTAGCTGAGGTGTCAGATGTTTTCCGCCACGCCTATGAAGCCTCTATAGCTCGCAAGGAATTTCTTTTTCGCCAACTAGCAGAGGTGACGGATGTTTTCCGCCACGCCAATGAAGCCTCTAGCTCGCATGTCGGCGCTCGCAAGGAATTTCGTTTTCGCCGACTAGCTGAGGTGTCAGATGTTTTCTGCCATGCCAATGAAGCCTCTAGCTTGCATGTCGGCCCTCGCGAGGAATTTCATTTTCGCCGACTAGCTGAGATGTCGGATGTTTTCCACCACGGCGATGAAGCCTCTAGCTCGCATGCCGGCGCTCGCGAGGAATTTGTTTTCGCCGACTAGCTAAGGTGTCGGATGTTTTCCACCACGCTGATGAAGCCTCTAGCTCGCATGACAGTGCTCGCGAGGAATTTCGTTTTCACCGACTAACTGAGGTGTCGGATGTTTTCCGACACGCCTATGAAGCCTCTATAGCTCGCATGTCGGCGCTCGCGAGGGATTTCTTTTCGCCGAATAGGTCAAGTGTCATCCGACACGCCTATGAAGCCTCTAGCTCGCATGTCGGCGCTCGCGAGGAATTTCTTTTTCGCCGAATAGGTAAAGTGTCATCTGACACGCCTATGACGCCTCTATAGCTCGCATGGCAGTGCTCACGAGACATTTTTCTCCCCCGAATAGTGGGAAAGAAACTTCATCGGCGTGTCGGGTGTCACTCGCCATGCCGATGACACCTCTATAGCTCACATGTTGGCACTCGCGAGGAATTTCGTTTTCACCGACTAGCTGAGGTGTCGGGTGTTTTCCGCCACGCCTATGAAGCCTCTATAGCTCGCATGTCGGTGCTCGCGAGGAATTTCTTTTTCGCCGACTAGCTGAGGTGACGGATGTTTTCCGCCACGCCAATGAAGCCTCTAGCTTGCATGTCGGCCCTCACGAGGAATTTCATTTTCGCCGACTAGCTGAGGTGTCGGATGTTTTCCACCACGCCGATGAAGCCTCTAGCTCGCATGCCGGCGCTCGCGAGCAATTGGTTTTCGCCGACTAGCTGAGGTGTCGGATGTTTTCCACCACGCTGATAAAGCCTCTAGCTCGCATGTCGGCGCTCGCGAGGAATTTAGTTTTCGCCGACTAACTGAGGTGTCGGATGTTTTCCGACACGCCTATGAAGCCTCTATAGCTCGTGTGTCGGGGCTCGCGAGACATTTCTTTTTCGCCGAATATCTCGCGTGTCGGATGTCACTTGCCATGCCAATGATGGGGCTGGCAAGCCAAAGCTAAGTTTTCACTGCTAAGTTGTGGTCTCTACTGCAGAAAAAAACAAAAAAACAAAACAAGTGATGGGTGAAAAGTTTTTCGAGTGGAAACGGTTAATTCAGATTAAAATGAAATGAAAGATAGCAGTGAAACAGCTATGACAGCAAAAAGAATGAAGTCAAATAGAACTTATCGTCAAGTGTATCACAATGTACAGGGTGTAACCAAAAGTCCGGAAACAGCCACATAACTGGTGAAATAAGGGTCGTACAGGAACGAAACTGATGGCTAGGTATAGTTAAAGGGCCATGGCCGATCGAATGAGACCAACAATGACCCCCTCTGGCGGATAATTGCGGTACTTATGAAAACTAGCTTCGAAACAAAGCAAGATAGGGTAAAAAAGTCAATTGCAAAGTTGTACAAAAATTCGCTGGTTAGTAGGAAACAACACATGGTTCGCCGGAAACCAGCAAGGAAACGCAACGAATGCGAACATTTGCAGGACAGTGTCAGTCGGAAAACTGTGCTTAGAAACCGACATGCAACACGCATGATACAGCATAAGGGATAAAATAATGGTGATGCTATTGAAACAAAGTAAGCATTTTTATGTAATCATAAAAAATGAAATTACGCACCGATAACATAGGCCAGACATGCGTGCATACAAAACCCACATATTCCATATGCGCACCTAATCCAAGACTTGTTCAATGTGCTCACCGTTAGCTGCTATGCACGTCTGAACTCGAGAAAACAGAGCTTCTCGTACATACTCCAACATTTCAGGTGTCACCCTGTGATATGTGTCAATCGTGACTCGACAGCCAATGGTTTTTCAACTGACACCATCCGGCGAACGTTCGCATTCGTTGCGTTTACAGGCGCTTCCTTGCTGGTTTCCGGAGAACCACGTGTCGTTTCCTCCTAACCAGGGGAGGCTCTACAACTTTGCAATTGAGTTTTGTGACCTATCTTGCTTTGTTTCAAAGCTAGTTTTCATAAGTACCGCAAATATCCACCAGAGGGCGTCACTGTTGGTCCAATTCGATCTGCCGTGGCCCTTTACCTATACCTAGCCACCAGTTTAGTTCCTGTAAGACCATTATTTCACCTGTTATGTGGCTGTTTCTGAACTTTTGATTACACCCTGTATATAGAAAAGAACACCCTTTTTATGAAGTATCTAAAGTTTTGTTGATTCAAGTTTTGTAATCCATGTGGCTGCGATTTTAGCCTAGCGCATGGCGGCCTTGATGATTGTAGGCATCATGCAGAAAGCATGAAGCACAAAGATCATGTCAAGAGACTAAACGGAGATGTCAGTAAAATTAATATAACCAAAAACTTCTGACAGCTTATGAAGAATCCTGGAAAAAATATAAAGAGTGGATTAGTGCTGGAAAAATGCAGCAAAATAAGCTAAAAAGAGAAGAAGAAATTGAATTTTCACAAAGTGATTTGAAACAGGAAGAAGCTGAACTTTTGCAGTGGTTGGATTCCTCTTATAAAATGTTAAACAATGCTGAGATGAACATTGAATGTATATCAATGCTGATATGAACAATAGAAAGTGGACAGGTACATTAAAATAAGCAAACCAAAACATTGCTAACTATCTTAAAATGAGGAGAAAAAAATAGAAGGAAGCAATTAAATATTGAGAAAGGCAGCAAAAAATTAAAAAAATAAACATTTTTTTTTTTTTGTAAAATAAATGATTAATAATAATAGAATCCTGCTATGGTTACAAATTTTTTGATCTATTTGAAAACTAAAATCTTTGCATATGTGTGTGTGTATTTCAATGCAAGATGTTTTAAATTTGAGTAGTGTTCATCTAGTTCCAAAACAGTTTTTGCTTAAGAGTTTGTTCTATCTACTAATATTTTAGCTGCTCCAAAAAAATATTTTCTTACACTAAAAATGTATTTTATCTGCTCCAAAAATGTATTTTATCTGCTCCAAAAATGTATTTCACCTGCTCCAAAAATGTATTTTACCTGCTCTAAAAATGCATTTTGTTGCTCCCAAAAGTGTTTTTCACCTGCTCCAAAAACACATTTTGCAACTTTCTATCACTGGGTTTGTGATTTCACCATTTTACTGTTGAATGACCTTGGCGACTTTGCTGCACTAGTAAACCGTAAACTAGATGTCTTCAATTGTATTGGTAGTTTTAGCTGGGAAAAGCAGCTCACAGAAATTGAAAATCCTGCAAAAAATCTTAAGTCCTGCCTCAATAAACAAAAACACTTCAAAAATGAAGAAAAAAGAAAATATGTCAGATATTTTTCTTATATATAAACAATTACTAACTAAGCTTTGCAAATTTAGTAAAATTAGCTGCCACTTCAGCCATTCTGTCTCAACCACAAAAGATATGCTTGTAAATACTAAATATCAACCTAAACTTTTAGAAAAAGTAGGTACTTTTGAAATACCCTTAAAACTATCCATTCCTTCCATCTCATACATGGGCAGCACCAAAAACAGATTAAGGCAGAGTTGAATCAACACATAAAAAATTGGAAGCAAAAAGAAGAAAAAAAACAGCCATGATACAATATTGTATTCAAAATACAGAATTTCTAAAATTTGATAAAATAAAATTGTTATCAACTCATAAATCTGAAAAAAAAAAAAATTAAGATTTTCTGAATCTACATCTGACCCTTTCCATCTCAATTCAGGCAGGGAGTGTCAGTTGACCACTCCAATTTTTTGAAAAAAATATGGTACCTACTCCTAATAGAGGTATAAAGTACTGCAAAAGGATTTTTTACAAAAAAAATTTTTGGTCGAGCTACAGCATTTTGAAAATAGGCAAAAAAATACACCCGTGACGAAAATAATGTGAAACATCAAATTTTTGAATGTGCACTGCTCCTAGGAGTACTATAACAGGTAGGGACTTGATTTTTTTTGAAGCTATTGAATTGGCCTTTCTTTGTGTTCACAGAAATCAATCAAAGAAATATTGTTAGATGGCAAAAAAATCTATATTTATTACAAAAAATTTTAATTTTCCACAAATTTAGGATTTTTTTTTTTTTAAGAAAAACGCTTATCAGATGGGTAAGTGTGCCAACCTGCACTCCTACTAGGGTTGTTGTTGCAGTAATTTTATTTTTATCCTCTGATGCATGCAACTCATAAAATTAATTTATTAAAATATAGAAAATTTCAAAAAATCAACATATTTGAATTGCAATATCTCAAAAAACCCCATTTTTAAAAATTCTGAAATTTTGTCCAAATAATGTCCTACTGGTAGGTAGTTAACTTGGAGAATCAGGTTACTGGATTTTTGACTTGAAAATTTCCTACAATTTTTTGAAAATATGCTTCTCTCCTGTTCAAACCTTACGGTTGGGTTATTAAAAAAAAAACTTCGAAAGATATTTCTGAAAAGTTTACCTGAGTATATATTCCAAATTGCAGTGTCAATCTATATTTTAAAGTCATTTTTATGATTTTTAATAATTGTCACCTATGTACACGTTTATTTATTTTTTAATCCATAGTCTGTACACATACAATACATTATCTCAGTTGCAGTTAAGATTCAATTTCTATTTACATAAGAAAAAAGGCCTCAAAAAAGCAAAATTATGAGCTTACCATCATAACTACAAATTATTCAAACTGAGAAAAGCTGCTGGATTTTATTGATTTCCTTCTCACCAAAGGTATGAAGTCGTGCAGAACGTCCAACAGAAGTTGGGGCATTCACCTTTAGAAGTACATTTTTTTAAGGGCACTGGACACTTGACCTGTTTTCTTGCCACATTCTTCTGACCACCAAAAACCTGTGGCTGGTCCATGAGGGTGCATGAAAGATACTGTTATGTCCTCGAATTCTTTAGATATGTTTGTAATCTGTCCCATCCATCCACCAGTTATCGTCATAAATGCATCCTATAAATTATCCTATTTGAAAATCATTCACAGAAAATGGGGGGGGGGGGGGTTGTTGGCTTGAAAATTGCACTGCTTTATGTGGGTGTGGCACTGTTCTGGCCATTGATGGTTTATTTCCTTGTACTAACCAGGAATGATGTGACTGTATTCCAACAACAGATTTTACTGTATCCCACTCTTCTACTTTGCTAGTTCGATAGGATTGGACTTCACAAGTTGTGAGGAGTAGAAGTTTAGTCTTTGGGATCAAGGGGAAGACAGTTTCAACAAATGAAGGTGCATCTCTTATAGCTTGTGAAGCTTCTTTCTGTAAGTTGAATTTAGTAGCAAAATGTTTGCACAGGCCACCCACATCATCACATGCACTCTTGCATTGGCCTGTGGCTGAGAAGACCCACTTCCTTGTTACATTTGGGTCCCCCTTCATAAGTTCATAGAACTGATATTTGTTTTTGAAGTGCCCGGCTGCTCCATCTAAGATGTAAACAATTGTTTTAAATTTTTCCAAAGGACAAGTCTTAGCAATTTCACTTTTTTTATGAGCAGAATGGCACACAGAGCATGCGCTGTGTCATGGCTTATATTATTGCATGCTACCACAAAAGACTTAGTCTCATTTGGAAAGTACGCAGTGCATGTAATGAGTGAGATCTGGACATTGTTTGCCAGTGGTAACTTTGCACTTCATCAGGTAGAATTACAGATCAGTTTTGAGCAAAGTCAAAGTGCAACACCAACACTGGACTATGTGCTGCAGACTGTTTAACCTCTGCTATCCCATTTCTCTGGATCCGCTCATTATAAATTACAGAAGAGTTTCTTCCCTCTCAATATCCCCCACCTTCAGTAGCTCTTATTTTTATTGACTCCCCCAATGACTCTCGAGCAGCCTTGATGGGTGTTTCATAGTACGCCATAAAATTGCACTGGGCAGTACCATTTTCAGTGCCACAGCTTTGGAAAATCAAACTTTGAAATCATATCAGCTGCAGTTTAGCCCAAAAATTACCGCAAATTGCAGTTCTGTTTACCCATGAGTCAAAAATTGCCCAAGTTTCATAAAATCGTTCACCACCATTTTCACTGTTACTAATTTTTTCTTGCCATTTTCGGATTTAGTCACATTTGGCGACTTGGTGAATGTTTAGTGCAATCCCTGTCGGGAATTGTGTTCTCCTGTTATTAAAAATTTACTAAATAATGTTTACAGTTCTCATTTTTTCACTGAATTCAAAAATTTGAGAAAAAAGTGCCATTTTTCAAAAATTGGAAAAAAAAAGTGTCCATTTCAAAAATATGTAAGAAAATTTCAAGGCAAAAATCCAGTAACCTGACTCCACCAGTAAACTATCTCCTATTAGGACATTGTTTGGACAAAATTTCAGAATTTTTAAAATTGGGGTTTTTGACATATTGCAATTCAAAAATGTTGATTTTTTTGAAATTTGTATATTTTAAAAATTAATTTTATGAGTTGCAAGCATCACAGGATAAAAATAAAATTACTGCTAAGACAACCCTAGTAGGGGTGCAGGTTTGCACACTTACCCACCTGTTAAGTCTTTTTCTTAAAAAAAAAAAAAAAAAAAAAAAAAACTAAATTTGTGGAAATTTTTTGTAATAAATATTGGGTATAAAAATAAGTTCTGAGGGATTTCCGTTCGGTGTTGTACTTATTACTGCTCACATGTATTTTAAAGTGGCAACACTTTGATAACGCAGTACGATACGCCAGCTGTCAGAGTCCGTATGCGGCGTTCAATCGAGGTGCGAAGACGTATGTGTTTTACTCGATGGAAAATGGCAACTTTCGTCCCAACAAAACAGCATTTGCGGGAAGCTTTAGTGCATTACTTTACTGTCAAGTGAAGTGCTGCCGACAGCTATCGCTTAATGTCAGAAATCTATGGTGAACATTCCCCATCCATAAAAACAAGTGAGTATTGGTTTAGACAATTGAAACGGAACAAATTCGATGTCAGTGATAAAGAACGTTCAGGACCACCCAAAAAAATTGCTGATGCCGAATTGGAACCTTTACTCGACGAGGATCCGTGCCAGACCCAAAAAGGACTTGCAGCAGCATTAAATGTTAGTCAACCATGCATTTCACAACGTTTAGCTGCCATGGGAATGGTGCAAAAAGAAGGGAATTGGGTTCCACATGCTTTGCGGGAAAGATACCTCGAACGTCGAAAAACCATTTGCGAATTGCTGCTTCAAAGGCAAAAAAGAAAGGGTTTTTTTGCATCATATTTTTACTGCCGAGGAAAAATGGATATGGTACGATAACCCTAAACGGCAGAAAGTATGAGTAAAGCCAGGTGAACCAGGTCCTTCAACGCCAAAACGCAATATCCGTGGTTCAAAGGCAATGCTGTGTATCTGGTGGGACCAGAAGGGTGTGATCCACTATGAACTGCTGAAACCGTCGGAAACTATTACTGGTGATCGGTATCAAACCCAATTAATGTGTTTAAAACGAGCTCTCACGCAAAAATGGCCGGAATGGGAGAATAGACACAACAAAGTCATCTTACAGCATGACAACGCAAGACCACATGTTTCTCGACCTGTGAAAAAGTACTTAGAAGGATCAGACTGGGAAGTTTTACCCCACCCGCCATATTTGCCAGATATTGCACCATCGGATTACCATTTGTTCCGGTCGATGCAGTCAGCACTTTCTGGAGAACGGTTTAGTTCTTATGAAGACATCGAAAATTGACTGAACAACTGAATCTCTTCCAAGGAACCATAATTCTTCCTTCAGGGCATACATTCACTGCCCGAAAGATGGGGTAAAGTTGTAGCTTCAGAGAGAGCATACTTCGATTAATATTAAAATATTGTTTCTGTTCTCCAACAACTTGTTTGTTCGCCTCAAATCCCTCAAAACTTATTTATATACCCAATATAATTTTTTTTGCCATCTGGCAACATTCGTTTGACTGATTTCTGTGAATTTGAAGGCCAATTCAATAGCTTCAAAATAAAAATAAAAATTTGAGTCTCTACCTGTTATAGTTCAGGAGCAGTGTGCACTTAAAAATTTGGCTTTTCACATGATTTCCGTCATGAGCGTATTTTTGCCTATTTTCAAAATGCTGTAGCTCGACCAAAAAATGTTTTTATGAAAAATCCTTTTGCAGTACTTTATACCTGTATTAGGAGTAGCTACCATAATTTTTTCAAAAAAATTGGAGGTGGTCATCTGTTGAAAAACTAAAATATAAAGTTCGCAGTATTCCAGACCCAACAACCTTTCCCAAAGTTTTTAAAAGGATAATTGAAAGAGAGAAAAACTTTTCAAAACAAAAAAAAATCTTTACCAAAAATGAACAGTAAAATTTAAAAAAATAAAAACTAATAATAAAGAATAATAATAAATAAAAAAAAAAAGCATGAGAGGAAAAGCAATAAAAATCATAACATTGAAAAATCATAAGATATGTTGAAGTTATATTAATAATAGAAATAAATTAAAAACTCGTAATCTTTCATTAAAATTAAATTAAATAATTTATTTAACTTTAATTTTAATCCTTTAAAATTAAAGTTAAATCAATTTTTGACCGGTATCGAGCAATAATAATCCAATAATCCATTAAATTTAAAATTAGCCAATTTTCCGACTGTTATTGAACCCAATAGAAGACGTTTGTTGTGAAAATCTCTCTTTTAGATGAACTAACAAAAAAGTGCATGCATGCCTGTGCATCAATAATGTCGCTAAAAATTGAGATGACAAACGGCATTTGCAATTCCTTGATATGTGCGTGGGCACGTAAGAACAACACTGATGATGGTTGTACGAGACGCACCAAAAACCTGGGTTGCGAGTTATTAAGCCACATTCGCGATCGAACTTACTGTGTACCTCATATACCCTTATTTTGGGTTAAAATTTAGTAAAATGCAACTTAAAAAGTATGCATGTTTAAAAAAAACGTCCTTGAGCATCAATTATAAGCTAACCAAGTAAGTATTCTCAACCCACGTGGTTTTAAGGTAAGTTAAATTTATGAAGAGTAACAGTATTTTCCTTAAACCAAATATGATTTTGATTACCGTATAACAAAGTGTTAATATTCAATCTTTCTAAATATATTAGGTGTACAAATAAGTTTTAAAGCATTTTAAGACAACACAACATGCAATTTGAAAGAAAACAACAGTACCTTTTTGAATAAAAATATACGCCATCATTATCTATCACCTTCCGCCATCGGTCAGGCAGCTGACAGATTCCAGCCATGAAGAATGCTTCATCGTGTGACGCGATGAAGTCGTCAACCCACTTTTGCACTTCGTCACCTTTGGAACCATACAGCAGACAAACCATGTTACATTGATCGAAACAAGTGATAGTCATCTGAAGGGGCTATGTCGGGACTATACGTCGGGTGCTCCAAAACTTCCCAGCCAAGCGTCAATAACGTTTCCTTGACCGATTTCGCGACATTCTGTGTTGTTTATTCAACAGATTCAAACACTTCATGACATGCTCATCCTTGTTCCTCTGGCTCAAGTCATGTGGCATCCATTTTCCTTTCTTCTGAATCTTTCCCGTTACTTGTAAACGATTAGAAATGGTTTGTTGAGTTACCTCCAGTTGTTCAGCTAGTTCTTTTTGCGTTGGAGACGAATCTTCATCCAGCAATGCTTGCAGTTCCTCATGTGCAACCTTCTGCGAGGCGCAGCTATGTTTTCAGTCGCTAACGTCAAAATCACCTGCTATAAATTGTCTAAACCAAAACTCACGTGCTTTTCGATAAAAGATTCTCCCCCAGAACAAGATCGATGCACATGCTTTTGCAGTACTTTTTCCTTGATGGAATTCATACCAAATGCAGTGTCAAATAAATGCAGTATCGTTTGCCATCTTTCACCTATTGATGTGCAAGTGTGTTTCACTGTTGGGAAAACTTCTGTGTCACATTTTATACTCTGCACCAGTTACGGTCACAGAACAATAACGCAGGGGAATGTCGGATATGTAAATTAGCAGTATACGTCACGAAAAATGCTTTAAAACTTATTTGTACACCTAATTAATATACAGTATATTCTTTATATCAAACAAAGGTGAGTTACACGTGGTTCATAAAAAGAAGTGCTTAAAATTTTCTTTTAGTCCTACAGTGAATGTAGGGTGAGTGTATGTGTATTTCACACACAAATTTTCTTGCAAAGTTAAATGTGTGAAGTTTGTTTCGTGTCTGTGGCCTGCCTCAATGTCTTTAGATAAGTGTCTGTTGTGTAAAGGAACAAAATTCAGTAGATTAGAGCTTTACAGTTTGCTCAAAGCAGTGATTTTCAAACTTTGCTGTAAAGAGTTTTCCTTAATTTCTACTTATCTTGAGAAGCATTTTTTCTATTTAAAATTTTAACTATTCATAAAAAAAATGTGAAAGCTTGGTGACTGGGACAATAAGTGAGCTTTGCTTTTGGTATCTGTGGATATGATTGTTTTGCATGGAACAGGAAAGGGATAATGATTTCAGACTTCATGTAGGAAAATGATTCATTAAGGTTTCAAGAATATTATAAGGTGAATCAGTACAGCAGGCATTGATTGGATATGATCAAAGGAAAATTTCTGTGTTTTTTGTAGCAGACAGCTTACAGTTCGAACCTTAGGGCTACAGGTGGCCTAGTGGTCAGCATTCGTGACTGCCATGGAGATAACTTCAGGTTCGAACGTTCGAACCTCTAAATACCCGCCGTGCGTCGGATGGGCACGTTAAGCCGTTGGACCCCGGTAATAAATAAGGGCGTCTTCCTCCCACTTCCTACCTCGCTTCCGTGTCACTTTCCTATTGGGTACTCTAGCCCAAATCTCCTAGCTTCTTATTTCTAAGGGTTGTTTAAGACCTGGAGTCAGACACTGCCTTCCTAAAATCCTCTACATGTGATCTGATCTGATATGAGTTCGAACCTCATTCGCCTGCCACATTTTGTTCAATGTGCTAAACTGCTAGTAAATGAAGGTGGCATTTTAATGAGGTTCAGATAAAGAAAAGGAGTAAAATTAATTGAATGGCAGTGTAAAGAAATAAAACACTTCCATTTTGTCAGATCTAGTCAAAGTGTTTTAAAAATTATTTTTCAAAGTAAATAGTGGTTACTAAGAGATGTTTTCATCCTGCTCAGATATGTTTTATATTGAATTAAAACAGATCAGTAGGTAAAGGATATATGTTAATTTTATCCCCCTAATCTCTTGAATGGAGACAAAGAAAAACAAAAAAGATGACACTGAATTTTCAGTTGCAATGAGCACGTCTTTTGAATCCTTTCCGATGTGAATAAAATTTATCGAAGTTGTTCATAGTCAGTGGAACCAATTGGGGGGGGGGATCAACCAGAATTGTACAATCGATAAAACATCCAGAAATAGAAACAGGTATTTACTCTCCCACCAGCAAGTGAAAAGTATGTTACCAAAATTAACAAATGGTGCATAAAAGGTTTCACATAGCAGGAGAAGGATATCGGAAACAAACCGATTTTTGAATCGAACAGTTAAAAACTAGAAATATAAAAGGATACTCAATATAACTGTATGCTTCATGGTCAAAGAATTTAAAGAATTTTGCACAATGGAAAAGTTGAAAATAAGCAAAAAAATATTTCATGGCCAAAGCTATGTTAAGGAAAAAGAACTTTTCAAATACATCTCCCAGAAGCAGAGATAGCAAGAAAATTTTTTTGCCCATTACACCTCTAGCAAAAAAAGCTGTGCATTACTTAAAGAGGATAATATTCCCCATCTTTATTGTAGCGAATGGCATACAGTAAAAAAAGAATTTTTCTAGTACGGTTCTTTAAGCAGAAATACAGCTGCAAACAGAAACACGCAAAAAACTGCCTAGTGATAGAACTGTTTTGTTTTTTTAAATATTATATCACTAAGCTGTTCTCTAAGATTCAGAAGTTAGCTGCAAAAAGAAATGCAAACTACCAGATAATTTTTACTTACTGTTACCATATCAAACTTCTCCATTTACAGCGATCTTGTCATACTACTTGGACTTCACTGACATCCATCACACGCCATACACAAGATCTGCTATACTTCATACTCATAATTTTTTTCTCATTCAGACACTCCTTAATCTGATTCTCCCATGACTTCCTTGGCCTTCCTCTGCCTTTCCTTCCTGCCACTTTAGCTAAAAAGATTTTCTTAGTAAGCATCTCATCACTTATTCTTTCAACATAGCCAAACCACCGAAGCATATTAGTCTCCACATTGCTAACAACATTTTGCGTCACATCACACAACTGCAACACATCTTCATTCTTCACACAATCAGAACGTGTCTTACCACAAACCCTCGCAAGTAACACATTTCTTCAGCACACAAACGACTTCTATGTTTCTTCTGTAGTGCCCAGGTTTCACTGCCATATATCAGAGTAGGAACAATTACACTTTCATACACAGCCATGCTGGACTCTCTTGAGAACCCATCACTCCTGTGAAAGCCTCCCGAGGCAGCCATGAATTTCAATGAATAATTCACTCGCCTACTATTTTCACCATCCAATTTGTCCTCTCTGTCAAACATGCTTCCTAAATACACAAACTAAATACACAAAAAATTTTCAATTATCTGGTCAATCAGTGCCATTTAGACTTACATTCAGTGCTACCAGTTCCTCTCTCAAAAATCATAACTTTGGTTTTCCTTTTATTTATACAGTTTGAATTTCATGCAAACTTCGTACATGCGGGACAACATACTTTGAAACTCGCTTTTGCTCTCTGCCAACAGGACAGTGTTATCAGCATACAACAATCTAGTGTTTTCAGTCTCGCAGATGTTGCAGCGAACATGTTGTAAACAGAAAACGTGAACTTACTCCGTCTAGTGGCATACTTGAGTGTTTAAAAAAAAATCTGAAATTATATGAAAAACATTCTGCACGAGAAACTCTCCCCGATAAAGAATTTTTCAAATTGGGCTCTTAGAAGCTGAGATATCAACAAAAATGATGTATACATCTATGCCCCATGGCAGAAAAACTATGTACCATTTGAAGCAGAAGGTATTCTCAGAAAATTTTTCGGTATGAGCAGTATCGGTCCACAAAAGAAATTTTTCAGTCTAGTTTACAGAAGCTCCAATTTTGATGCAAATACAACAGAAACAGAAGTTAACACTTACGCCCCTGGTGGCCAAATTATTCTCTCTAAAAAAAAAAAAATTCAATTATATCATCATCATCATCATTGTCAACCATTATCAATCCACTGCTGGACGAAGGTCTCCCCAAGTTTCCTCCACAACGGTCTGTCTTGTGCCAGTCTCCTCCATGTCACTCCCGCATATTTACGAATTTCATCCACCCATCTCCCATGTGGTCTTTTTCTGGGTCTTTTCCTGTCCCTTGGAATCCAATCTAAAATTTCGGCTGTCCATCTATGGTCTGTCCTTCTGGCAGTATGTCCAGCCCATTGCCATTTCAGGGATTTAACCCTGATCATGATGTCTTCCACTCTCGTCATTTTTCGGATCCACGAGTTTCTCTTCTTATCTCTCCTGGTTATACCAAGCATGCACCTCTCCATGCTGCTTTGAGTTGTCTGCAGCCTTTGTATGTCTCTTTTAGTTAAGGTCCACGTCTCTGCACCATACGTAAGCACTGGAAGGATGCATCGATCAAACACTTTTCTTTTAAGACATAATGGCATATTGCTCTTGAAAATTATGCTGTTTCTTCCAAAAGCTCTCCAGGCAAGTTTTGTACGCCGATTAATTTCTTCATCAATGTGACCCTCACTTGATATCTGCTGTCCAAGATAAACATACGTATCTGTTATCTCCAGTTTTTCTCCATCAATCGATAAATCTTCATTTCTTGTAAAAGCATTGAACATCACTTTTGTCTTCTGAAAGTTCATTTTTAATCCCACTTCTTTACTCTTGTCAGCAAGTTCCTGGATCATACTCTGCAGCTCTGATGGGGTAGTTGCAAAAATGACTACGTCATCAGCAAAACGAAGGTGGGTTAGATAATCTCCATTAATCTTTATCCCTTTGTTTTCCCAGTTCAGTGATTGAAAGACATTTTCCAATGTGGCATTAAAGAGCTTCGGAGATATGGTGTCACCTTGTCTTACTCCCTTTCCAATTTTTATGTGTGTTGTATTTTCAAACAGCCGAATCTTTGCACTTGCATTTTCATAGATGTTATTAATAATGTTAATGTATGCATCTTCAATACCGCAGGATTTCAGAGCCGTGGTAACTGCTGATGGTTTCACCGAATCAAAGGCCTTTTCATAATCGATAAAAGCCATGCACAATGGAAGTTCATATTCCCTCGCTCTTTCAATTAGTTCTCTCAGTACGTGGATATGATCTATTGTGCTGTAGCCACTCCTGAATCCAGCTTGTTCTCTCGGTTGAGCCGTGTCCAGTGTTACCTTCAAGCGGTGTGAAAGAACTTTAGTGAAGATTTTATAAACCACTGATAGGAGGCTGATAGGTCTGTAGTTCCTGAGATCCTCAATGTCACCTTTTTTATGTAGCAGGATCATTGTAGCATTGTTCCAATCCTCAGGAATCTTCTCTTCATTAAGGCATCGAGTGAAAATTTGGGCGAGTACTGTTTCGATTTCTCCACTTGCTTCTTGTATGATGTCTATAGTAATTCCATCTTCTCCTGGAGCTTTCCCCCGCTTCATGTTCTTGATTGCATGAGCAACTTCTGCTGGGAGGACTGGAAGAACTCTGGTACCTTTCATGATGTCTGGAGTACATGTATCATCCCTTTCATATAATTTGGAGTAGAAATCTTTCACTCTTGTCAAAATTTCGCCTCTATTTCTTGTTATAGAACCATCTTCTTTTCTCAGAGCCATAATCTGTTTTCTTCCCTTACTGAGATGTCCCTTTGCTATCTTAAGGCTTTGGTTGTTTTCAATTGCTTTCCTCACTAGCTCACAGTTGAATTTCCTTACGTCTTCAGTGATACTTTTTCGTGTTGTCTTGCATAGCTCTATATATTCCACTTTGGAAGTCACATCTTCTTTAGTTGTCCTCATCTCTCTTCTTTTTTGCATCAACATTTTGGTTTTTCCTGATAATTTGTTCACATGCAACTTGTTCTTAGACCCAGCTAATTTTGTTGCTGTTTCCATTAGAGCTTTGGTTACTTTTCTGTTAACTTCCGAAATATCCACTTCTTCCGATGTTAGGCCTTCTAAAGCAGAGAATCTGTTCTTCAGTTCTAACTTGAAAGTATTATGGTGTTTTTTAAGGTTGGTTATGTCAATACATTTTGTTTGTCTTATGAGCTTGCCACGTTCCAGTTTAGTGTTGAGGTGCATCTTACATCTCACCAATCTATGGTCACTACCTGTGTTGAACTTGTTCAGCACACTGCAGTCTTCGATGACGAATTTTTTGTTACACATAATAAAATCAGTTTCACTTGTCGTTCCAACTGGATGTCTCCATGTCCATTTCCTGTGTGGCTTTTTCTTGAAAAAGGAGTTCAAGATGAAAAATCCTTCTGCCTGTGCAAACTCAACGAGAGTATTTCCACGCTGGTTTCTGTTGCCGTGACCGAATTTACCTACTGAAGTTTCATTCTGTTGCCGTTGCCCTATTTTTGCATTGAAATCTCCCATAATTATCTTCAAGTGCTGCTTACCTTTATTATTTAGATGACGAATTTCCTCATAAAATTCTTCAATTTCTTCTTCAGGATGACTTGTGGTGGGTGCATAAGTTTGAATAATCTGAGCCTGGTATCTTCTCGAGAGTTGGATAACGAGTCGTGCAGCTCTGTCAGAGGAACTTTCAACTTCTACCACTTTATCCTTCAGTTTCTTGTTTATTATAAATCCAACACCACTAGTTCTGCCAGTATCTGTCCCACGATAATAGAAGAGATGTCCACTTTTCAGTTCAATGAGATCTTCTCCTTTTCTCCTTACCTCACTTAGCCCGACGATGTCCCACTTGATCCTTTGTAGTTCCTCTTCCAATTCAAGAAGCCTTGAATCAGAAGATAGGGAGCGTCCGTTATAGGTAGCCAAGGTCAGCATCAAATGGCAGCCTAGTCCGGTCCTCCGGGGATTCTTAGCACCCTCTGCCTTCATGTCGCACTGGCCGCTGCCTTGGCCAGGTACATTCCAGCTGCCGGAGACTGAGGGCCAAGATTTAAGTTGTAGAGTCATTTTGGAGGTGTTTGGCCATAACTCACCACGCTGGCCAAGCGGGTTGGTGAGTGTGGGATAGCATTTCCTCTGATCCCGATGGTATAGTTATACCGCTATTGGCGGTCGTCAGAGCCCCTTTAGTGGGAACAGGATGCACCACGAGAAGGCGGGGTTGACATTTGTCAAGGAGAGGCTGTGATGTTACGCATCACCTGACCTTACATCAATTATATATATGTAGAATTTTTTTTTCCAGGAGCTGTATCCAATGCAGAAAGAATTTTTCAGGTAGGACTTCTAGAACCAGAGATCAGGAAAATTGCAAAAACTCTTTGGCCCCTAGCAGAATATCTATGCATTACTTGAAAGAGAAACTGTACCCAAATATCCTTGTTATAAATGGCATTGAAAGGAAGAAAAAAATTTTCAATCGGATATTTAGAAGTAAGAATATAAAATCATACATGAGATTCTTCCGCAGATTCGCTGAATTCTGCATTTTTTTGTCATCATTTGGGTCATTCTCGGGATTGATGCAGAACTGAAGACAAATGGATGGGGAGGGGTAGGAAGAGGTTGTTTTCCGTCTGGGGATGGTATTTCGTCTTTCAAAACTATTGAAAACTAAAGTTAAACGGAGTGGCGATTTTTCCCGTAATCATAATTTCTTTTTTTCTCACTTTGTTGCCTGTTCTTAATATTGTTATTAAATGTAATTTTATTGCATAAATGTTTGTATTTCAGCATGAAACCGTATGCAAAGATTTCCAAAAACGGAAGTTTAGATGGCACAAAGATTTCCTTGTAATCTTCAGGCAAAGATTCTTTCGTGGATTCGAAGAATTCCGCCATTTCCGTTATCATTTTGGGCTTTCTTGAGATCAATGCACAACTGAACAGAAATTTTGATGGGGGGCTAATGGTAGGGAAGAGGGATTCGTTTTCCATTTGATGACGGGATTTCGTTTTACGAAACTTTGGAAAACAGAAGTTAGATGCAGCGAAGATTTCCCCCCTAATCTTTTTTTTTTCTCGCAATGTTCCTTTTACCCAGTATTGTTTTTAAATATCCTTTTATTCCACAAATATTGCATTTCAACCTAAAAAATGGAGGAAAAAGTTTCCGAAAACGGAAGTCAAACGCAGCGAAGATTTCTACCGAAATCAATTTCTTTTTTTCATCATGCACTATCCTGTGTTGTTGTTAAGTCTTACTTTCCCCCATAAATGTCTGCACTTAAGCCTGATAAGGGAGGGAAATTTTCCAAAAACAGAAGTGACAGAGTTCGAAAATTTGTTAGATTTGATGCATGGTGTTCAAAGGTATTCATATTCTGAAAGTCATACCATTTATCTGAAGTAATGAAAGCTTTGATATCATGCATTCATGGCCCTTAGGCTAGAAAGTTCTTTCAGCATGATGGATAAATTATTGTCATCTGAGGGAATAAAAGGGGAGGAAGAAAGAAAAGTGGTGAAGAAATAGGAAGGGAATTATATCAACAGAAAGAAAAACTAAGCAAAGATTGCTGTGTAGCTGCAGTCAACAAAAGACAAATATGGCCATGGAACTTGCTGAGAAGAATGCAACACAGAAGGAAAATTTAGCTGATGTTCTAGCAAGTACAAAAAAAAAAAAAAATATATATATATGTGTTTGAAGCAGTGTCTTTTAAAATCACTTTATTTTGTTTTGAATTCAGTAATTTTATATTGTGAATACAGTAAACAATTCCATCTTGCTCGTGCTGCTTTATATTCACGCTTTCCTGTCGCGCGTTCTGATTTTTTCGCCCAATTAAAAAGTTCAGCTTTTTTGTTTCTTGGTCAGTCTAATGCATGTAATAAGTATAGTCTTTGATTTAAAACCTATACACAATCTGATGGCTGACAAGAGCCCTAGCAGCTCAAACCATGGTCCCATATTAGTTTATTCACTGACATTTTAATAAGTATAATCTTTTATTTAAAATCTATATGCAATCTGACTGCTGACGAGAGCCCTGGCGGCTGTAATCACGGTCCCATAATACACTATCTACCAACAAGTAATTAGACACCTGTGATAGCAAAGGAAAACGTAGTTTATTCACCTTCAATAGTTGGTGGAGCCTCCAAGAGCAGCAATTACAGCTGCGACCCTCCGGGGCACGCTCTCAACCAGGCCTTAAACGGCGGCTAGCGGTATTTTCTTCCACTCTGCTTGGAGAAGACAGGTCAGTTCCTTCACCGATTTCGGACGGTGGGGCACCCTTAAGTCGATGCTCCAACTCGTCCCAGAGATGCTCGATAGGGTTAAGGTCCAGGCTCTGCGCAGGCCAGTCCATCCGATTAACCCCATTGTCACCATACCAAGCCATGGTGGACCTCGCAACATGACAGGTGGAATTGTCATCCTGAAAGTAACATGGGTCCACCCCGTAAAACTGCCACAATGTAGAAAGCGCATGGTCATCCAAAATGGTAAAGTAGGTCTCGGCGTCGAGTCTACCAGGAATTGCGACCAAGGGTCCCGTGCCATACCAGGAGAAACACCCCCATAGCATAATTCCACCGCCGCCGAACTTCACAGTTAGCACAATACATTCCGGCAGGAGGCGTTCTTCAGGCAGACGACAAACCCAGACCCTGCCATCCGAACGGTAGAGGGTGAACCTTGATTCGTCGCTCCAGAGAACCTGTTTCCACTGTTCAACGGTCCACTGTCGACGTTCTTTGCACCACGTTAGCCGAGCAGCGCTATTGGACTTGGTGATTAAAGGCTTGTGGGCGGCAGCACGTCCATGATAGCCGAGCAGATGGGCTTCCTTACGGATGGTATTCATCGAAAGAACACTCCAGGATGCCCGTTGAAACTCCTCGTAGATGTGGCCTATGGAGATTTGGTGCGGTTTTTCCGAATTTCTCTGGCCAGCACCCGTCAGTCTCTAACTCCCAGTTTTGCGGGTCTGCCGGGTCGGGGCACATTCCGTCAGTCACCTCTCATCTTCCACTTGCCAATCACGTAGGCCACTGTCGATTTTGGGTACTTCAACTCGCTGGATATGTCACGTATGGATCGGCCATTTCTGTGATACCCGACGATTACACCTTTCTCGAAATCGGAGAGCTCCGAACTGCGTGGCATCTTGCATGCGACTGGTTGCGTTGTTGTTTCCCACACGATATTTAACGGCGGCGGCCGTGACATATATCAGGACCACAGATATCGTCGATTGCAGGGGTGTCCAATTACTTGTTGGTAGATAGTGTAGTTTCTTTTGTGGCATTTTAATAACAAACATGAAATTCTTCTGTAGATTTGCGGAATTCCGTTTTTTTTTTTTTTTTTTGTCATTTTGGTCGTCCTTGACATCGATGCAGAACTGAAGAGAAATGGGGGGGGGGGTAGGGAAGGGTCGTTTTCCGTCTGGGGATGGTATTTCATCTTTCAAAACTATCGAAAACTGAAGCTAAACGGAGTGAGGATTTTTCTCACTTTGTTTTCAGTTCCCAATATTGTTATTAAATGTCATTTTATTTCATAAATGTTTGTATTTCAGCATGAAACTGTGGGCAACGATTTCCAAACACAAAAGTTACGACGGCACGAAGATTTCCCTGTAGTCTTAAGGCATGAGATTCTTCTGCAGATTCGAAGAATTCCGCCATATCTGTTATCATTTTGGGCATTCTCGAGATCAATGCACAACTGAACAGAAATTTTCGGGGGGTAATGGTGGGGAAGAGGGATTCGTTTTTCATTTGAAGACTGGATTCCGTCTTTTGAAACGTTCAAAAACAGAAGTTAGATGCAACCAAGATTTCTCCCTTATTCTTTTTTTTTTCTTTCTTGCGCTGTTCCTTCTGCCCAGTATTGTTCTTAAATATCCTTTTATTCCACAAATACAGCATTTCAACCTAATAATGGAGGAAGAAGTTACCGAAAACGGAAGTCGGTCAGAACAAAGATTACTCTCGAAATCGCATTTTTTTCTTTTCTTCCCGCGATGTTCTCACTATCCTGTGTTGTTGTTAAGTGTTACTTTTCCCCATAAATGTCTGTACTTAACTTGATAAGGGAAGGGAAATTTTCCAAAAACGGAAGTGACAGGGTTTGAAAAATTTGTTAGAATTGATGCATGGTGTTCCAAAGTATTCATATTCTGAAAGTCACACCATTTATCTAAAGTAGCGAAAGCTTTGATATCATGCATGCGTGGTCCTCAGGCTTCAGTTCTTTCAGCATGATGGATAAATTATTGTCATCTGAAGGAATAAAAGGGGAGGAAGAAAGAAAAGTGGTGAAGAAATAGGAAGGGGAATTATATCAACAGAAAGAAAAACTAAGCAAAGATTGCTGTGCAGCTGCAGCGTCAACAAAAGACAAATATGGCCATGGAACTTGCTGAGAAGAATGCAACACAAAAGGAAAATTAAGCTGATGTTCTAGTAAGTACCAAAAAAAGAGAGAGACATGTGTTTGAAGTAGTGTCTTTTAAAATCACTTTATTTTGTTTTGAATTCAGTAATTTTATGTTGATGTGAATGCAGTGAACAACGCCATCTTGCTCTTGCTGCTTTTTTTCACACTTTCCTGTAGCATGGTTTAATTTTTTTTTTTGCTCGATTTTTAGTTCAGCTATTTTGTTTTTTGGTCAGTCTCCTGTATGATAAAATGTATTTTGAATTCGATAGCATTTACATTTACACCTTTAGCGGTGAAGTTATGCTTCCTAAAAAAACCAGAAAGCAAGGATCATAAGCACATACTTTTTTTGTTTACAAAGACATGGTAACCAAGCTAGATTAAAACATCTCACCACTGTTTACCTTGAAAAATATTATTTAAATGAATTTTACTGGATCCAATGGAAAGTGTGATGTTACTTGATTAACTGTCATGGCCTTCTACTTCTCGACGGCCACATCTAAGCAGCCCAGTGATATAGATTGTTTCATTTGCTGTTATCTACAATATGCATAATACTCTCCTGCTTTCAACAATAATATTGTACAAATTTTGAAGATGACAATCCGATTTTTGGTGTAAATGTGACAAAGATGGTAAGTCAGATAATATCCGAAAACTTGAAAATTTTCATCGTCCTGGAGCGGGACTCGAACCCGTGTCTCCCGGAAAATGTCCGGGTATGCTAACCACTACACAACCCAGAATGACCAAGTTTTAAGTTTCCGATCAATTTGATTCTGGTTAGCATACCCGGGCATTTTTTGGGAGACGCGAGTTCGTGTCCCGCTCCAGGACAATGAAAATTTTCAAGTTTTCGGATATTATATGACTTACCATCCTTGTCACATTCACGCCAAAATTCGGATTGTCATCTTCAAAATTTGTATTATATGACGTAATCCCGTATTTCTTTCATGAATAATATTGTATTTTATTTTTCTCAACAGCACCTGAAGTTCTGGGTCCTGAGAAGTATGACAAATCATGTGACATGTGGTCGTTAGGTGTCATCATGTACATTTTGTAAGTAGTATTTTATTTCATGAATTCCTTTTGTGCAGAATTACATGGAGAAAGAAAAAAGTTAAAGAGTGAGTCAGAATTAGAGATAGGTCAGAAATCATGTCACTATTACTGAAAAATTACTGTCACATTTATGACAAGTGACTGAAAGGAACAATTCCAAAATCACTGTTAGCTGTGTCACAATCTGTGCAATTCTTGGGTACTAAACAGGCCACTGTTACCATACCTCCATTTTAGTTAGATTTGGCCTTGGTAATAAATCTCTTCTGTAGGAGAGGTTTTTTTTCGTGGTCTTTTTTTCTTCTGAAGATGAGCGGAGTGAGATTGTTATTACCCTTATCTCATCGGAAGAAGCATGGGAGGAAACAAAAGCGCTTGATTAAAAACAAACCGAGAAAAGATTCTCCCCTTTCCGTAGTGATTCTTTGCTATGTTCTTGCTTTGTTTTGTACCTAACACTAATGGGGATTTTGTCTTTGTTACAAGTAAGGTGGTGACAGCTCCATTACCACTATCGTAAACAGTAATTTTGTCACTGTTACTTCCATGTAACTGTGACAAGAAAATCACTGTTTAGCCCCCTTCTCTGCTAGCCACCCAAAATGCGACACCAAGAAGGACATGAGATAGCAAAGCCAGATTTACTGGACACATAACAACAGATACAAAGATGAAACGATTGAGCTTACAGGCCCGTGTGACTAGCGGAACACGCAGACATCAATAGTTCGTGTGGCCCCCATGGCATTCAATAACGGCCACTACACGCCGCGACATCGAACGAAAGGGGCTTTGGATGTGGGCTTGGGGTATGTCGGTCCAGACTGCTTACACACGTTGCCACAGTTCATCAGGCGTAGCCGCGGGTGGTGCTTGCCGGGTCACTCGGTTGACGATCAGCGACCAGACGTGTTCGATGGGCGACATATCGGGAGAACAGGCGGGCCGCGGCAGCAGTGACACCTGGTGGGTCGTGAAGAATTGTTGCACGATGCGTGCCACGTGTGGGCGCGCATTTTCCTGTTGAAACGTGGCAGCTGGCAGGTCTTGCAGGTAAGGGAGAACTACAGGCTCCAAAATGTCGGAGATGGTGCAGTGGCTGTTGAGTGTACCGGCGATGCGTACCAGAGGGGTGCGGGTGTCATATCCAATTACGCCCCAAACCATAACGCCAGGCGACGGACCAGTATGGCGATGCATAATGCAGGCGTCATACAGTCTCTCGCCGCGGTGCAGCCACACGCAGATCCGACCATCGTGGTGTTGCAGGCAGAAGCGGGATTCTTCGGAGAAGACAAAGGCGTGCCATTCCGTAGTCCAGGTGCGGCGCTCAACGGCCCACTGCCGCTGCACTCGCCGGTGGTGTAACGTCAATGGTAATCAGAGCAATCGCCGCCATGCGACAAGTCCCCGCACCTGCAGACTTCGTCGAACGGTACGTGCTGACTCAGGTTGTTGCGCAACACACCCTAATTCCTGCGCTAACGTTCGTGGTGTGGCTGTGCGAGCCGTCAATGCCCGCCGCACAACATGCCGGTCCTCTTGTTCGGTGGTGTGCCGTGGCTGCGGCAGTCGCTCACGTCGGGCCGTTCGTCCCTCCTGCACCAACCGAATCCATACTCGCCTCACTGTGGCTGGATATCGTCCGACACGGGTGCCGATGTCTTAGTACAATAAACCGCTGTCGCGATAAGCCACTATTCGTCCTCTGTCGAACTCCGAAACGTGCTAAAATGACTGCCGTATTCTGTGACGAGGCATCAGGAAGCTTTCCACGCACAGGTCCGTCAGCACAACACACTTCCACTACTTACACCCCCCTTCTGTGCACCCTTCTTATAGTGCTTCTCGGTGGCGTGCCGGGCGCACATGATTTGCATATGCCCTGCAATGCTAATCGTTTGCATGTCCTCTCGCGGGCTACGCATGCTGCGAATTTCAGGCCAGTCGGATGCTTCCTTCTAGGTGTTGCATTTTGGGTGGCCAGCAGTGTAGTTAGAATTGAGATTGGTTAATCACCCTCATCCCCTCTCTTTTTGTCAATGTAAATAATTTTAGAAGGACAGTTCAGCAAGTAATCAGCAAATTGAATATTTTTGAGATACATAATTCAATGGGAGATACAAGTGATATTTAATTTTTCTACATAATCGCCCACCTTTTCAATACATTTCTCGCACCATTGCACTAACTTTAGTCCATCAGAAAAAAATGTTTTTGGTTGTGCCTTCAGCCAGGAATGCACCGCTTCTTTGATCTCCTCATCACTCCCAAATCTTCATTCTCTCAAAGCGTTCTTCAGGGGTCCAAACACATGAAAATCAGAGGGGGCAAGATCAGGGCTGTATGGGGGATTCTGTAATATCTGAAATCTCACTCTCCGAATGGTGTCAAGAGTTGCAGTGGCCGTGTGAGGGTGGGCATTATCATGAAGGAGCAGAATGCCTTTAGGCAAAAGTCCTCTGTGGCGGCTCTGTATTGCTGGCCTCAGCTCCTCTTCCAACATTGCTCTGTATCAGGCACTATTCATTGTTTCCCCCTTTTTGTGGTAGTGCTCCAAAATTGGTCCATTCATATCCCAAAAGAGAGTGAACAGAACCTTTCCAGGGAGGGTTGAGACTTGAACTTCTTGACTGGGGAAGATGTGTGCCACCATTCTGAAGACTGCCTCTTGCTTTCTGGCTCAGAGCAATGCACCCAGGTTTCGTCCCCTTTGATAATGCGTGCCAGGGTCTCCTTCGTCGTTGTACAGCGCCAAAAAGGCTGTGGAAGTCTGCACACGAATCATCCATCCTGTGCAGTCAGCATCCTAGGGATCCACCATGCACACAACTTGCGGTATTTGGGAACCTCCATGACAATGGTATGTTCGGATCCGATACCGACATCCCATTCCCTGGCCAGAACTTCTAAAAAATGCGCCTTCATTTACAAATAATGGTGTTAGTGTGACCCAACTTCTCAGCAGTGATGGCTGTGCTGAGACAACCGGAGCATTGCTCATCACGTATGGATGTTCGCCCATTTTTAAATGCATTTGCCTACTTGTACACTCTTCTTTTGCTAATGCAAGCATCTTCATACTGTTGCAGCATTCTTCTACGAATTTCACGAGGTTTCACACCCTTGGACCACAAAACCCTGATGGATTGCCCCTCTGCTCCTACGGTGCAAACAGCTAATGGCACTGCCATTTCATTTATGCTGCCCTTCTGCTTAAGCATGCCACGCCATCTATTGGGCCATGCCAACATTTTGTCTAAGATTTGTATCTTCCCTACGTGGGAGTTTGAAATGCCTGGGGTATTCGTTTCATGAAATAACATACATGAGATTCTTCCGCGGATTCGCGGAGTTCCGTTGTTGTTTATGTTTTGTTTTTTGTCATCATTTAGGTCATTCTCGAGATCGATGCAGAACTGGAGGGGTCATTTTCCATCTGGGGATGATATTTTGTCTTTCAAAACTTTCAAAAACGAAGTCACTATTTTTTTCAGTGATCGTAATTCATTTTTTCTCATGATGTTGCCTGTTCCCAGTATTGTTATTAAATATCATTTTATTGCATAAATGTTTGTATTTTAGCATGAAACTGTGGGCAACGATTTCCAAAAACGGAAGTTAAGTCAGCTCGAAGATTTCTCTGTAGTCTTCAGGCACGAGATTCTTCCGTGGATTCAAAGAATTCTGCCATTTCCGTTATCATTTAGGGCATTCTTGAGATCAATGCACAACTGAACAGAAATTTGGGGGGGGGCAATGGTGGGGGAGGGGGATTCGTTTTTCGTTTGACGACGAGATTCCGCCTTTCTAAACTTCCGAAGACGGAAGTTCGATACAGCGAAGTTTTCTCCCCTAATCTTTTTTTTTTTTCTTGCGCTGTTCCTTCTGCCCAGTATTTTTCTTAAATATCCTTTTTATTCCACAAATACAGCATTTCAACCAAAAAATGTAGGAAGATATTTCCGAAAACGGGAGTTGGTCGGGGCGAAGATTTCACCCGAAATCCCGTTTTTTTTTCTTCCCGCGATGTTCTCACTATCCTCTGTTATTGTTAAGTGTTCCCCCATAAGTGTCTGCACTTAAGATTGATAAGGGAGGAGAAATTTTCCAAAAACAGAAGTGGCGGAGTTCGAAAATTTTTAGAATTGATGCATGGTGTTCCCAAGTATTAATATTCTGAAAGTCACCATTTATCTAAAGTAGCGAAAGCTTTGATATCATGCATGCGTGGTCCTCAGGCTTCAGTTCTTTCAGCATGATGGATAAATTATTGTCATCTGAGGGAATAAAAGGGAAGGAGGAAAGAAAAGTGATGAAGTAATAGGAAGGGGAATTATATCAACAGAAAGAAAAGCTAAGCAAAGATTGCTGTGCAGCTGCAGAGTCAACAAAAGACAAATATGGCCATGGAACTTGCGGAGAAGAAAACAACACAAGGAATATTGAGCTGATGTTCTAGGAAGTACAAAAAAAAAAAAAAAAAAAAAAGAGAGAGAGAGAGTGATGTGTTTGAAGCAGTGTCTTTTAAAATCAATTTATTTTGTTTTGAATTCAGTAATTTTATATTGTGAATACAGTGAACAATTCCATCTTGCTTGTGCTGCTTTATATTCACACTTTCTTGTTGCACATTCTGATTTTTTTTCGCCCAATTAAAAAGTTCAGCTTTTTTGTTCTTTGGCCAGTCTGATGCATGAATACTGATAATTTGCTGTTTCTTTTTGAACAACCTATGTACTTAACAGCATGTAAACTTTTTACATTCTGAAAGTACAGTGTGTTTCCCTTGATTTTAATGTATTTTGTATCAGAATGTAAACAGCCTGTTACTTGTTTGTTTATTTGTGAAAAGCTTATGATTCATTTTCATATAGAACGTTTTCAGAACATACTTTGTTGTTTTGTGTATTACAAGACTTAAAAAAGCATTATTTACTTTCTAAAAAATTGGTGTTATAGAAAGATATACACTGGCGGAAAGTGAAAAAAGAACACCAAGAAGGAGACGTCTGATACCAACAAAATTTATACAGCATAATAACGGAATACAGAGGATTACGTGATCAAAACATTATGTCAAAATACAGCTATATTTGCTGGTAAACTGAAAAATAACATTTCCATGTAACATGGTTAGTACGAGGTTGAACCGCCATGAACTGCGTCACACTGTGCAATTCTGGCATGGAGTCTGTCTTGCAGATGTTGGATGTAAGTTTGGGGTATTGAGTTCCAAGCATCCTCAACCTGGACGCATAAGTTGGGGATGGTTGTGGAGACCGGATAAGTCCTTGCCCCATAAAATCCCACACATGCTCAATGGGGGACAAATCCGGTGAACGTGCAGGCCATGGAAGTTGTCTCACACCCTGAAGTGCATGTTGCGTTGCACGTGACGTGTGTGGGCGTGCATTATCTTGCTGGAAAACACCACGATGGACCGACCTTACAAATGGCACAACAACGGCCTGAATGATGTTGTTGATGTAGGAGGTGCTGTTTAACGTACCCGGTACAAACACTAGTTGTGTACGGAAGTGGTAGCTGATCACTCCCCACACCAGGAGACCAGGTGTAGGCCCTGTGTGTCGCTGGCGGATGCAAGAAGGGTGGAGACGCTCCCCTGTGCGTCTGCAAACACGCATACGGCCATCGGAGGCTCCCAAGCAGAATCTGCTTTCATTGCTGAACACGACAGATCGCCATTGCATTCTCCAGTGCAGACGTTGGCAACACCACTGCAGCTGTTCCTTACGGTGGACTGGAGTCAGAGGTACACATGCCAGAGGCACATGTGCATGCAGTCCTGCATCCAGTAGACGGTTGCGAATTGTTCGCACAGTCACCTCAGGTGCAACGGCAGCTCGGATTTGCGTCGCAGTGGATGTTCTGCTTGACAACGCCGCTCTTCTTATGCGTCAATCGGTCCGCTCATCAGTCAGTCTGTGACTCCCGGTTCCACGTCTTCTCGTGTGGGAATGTTCCTCGGACCATCTACGCCACCATCGTACCACCACCGATACTTCCCGTCCATTTCGCTCCGTAATACGACGATACGACCACCCGGCCTCGCGGAGTCCGACTAGACGACCTCGCTCAAAGTCCGATAACTGCTGAAATCGTACACGTCTTCCATGTCCAGGCATTGCAGCTTCTTCAGGGTCTTCGCAAGTTTCCGTACGCCGACAACTGATTACATTCACTTCGCCGTACTCCTTAAATACCACCGACGATAATTTGCATATTATGCCGTGCTGTGGCGTAAGCGCTCACCTGTTGGTCCCAAAATTAGCATCACACCTACGTAAACTCGACTCCATTAACATACATAAATTTCACGATCGTCCGCCAATTCCTTCTTGGTGTTCTTTTTTCACTTTTTCCGCCAGTGTAATTCAGTTACTGCACTTAAAGCGATAGTTGAAAAAACAAATTAAGGGAAAGAAAAATTTTGAAAAATATTTGCATTAAAAAACAATGGTTGAAGATTTTATGCTTTTCATACGTTCAAAGGGGGAGCAAAATGAAAAACGAATATATTGGCATTGCATTAGCAGTAGATTAAAACCTTGCGTAACGGACCCTCTTGAAATGCAGATCACTCCCAATTACAATCACTGTCTATGGTCCCTGAAGATCAGCCTGCGTTACAGGTTATGCACACAAAATTTCCTGCCACTGTCATGTTCCTCAGGATCTTTTCCAGCGGGGAAGATGTCATGCCTCCTCACTTCTTTGAGACATACACTAGATTATTTGGCAAATTTGTGGAATTCTGCTTGCTTTTTTTTTCATTTGGGTTTTCTTGAGATCAATGCAAAAATGAAGAGAATTTTTTGGGTATTAATGGATTGGACAGAGGGTTTTACATGTGGGAATGGTATTTCATCTTCCAAAACTTTTGAGAATGGAAGTTAAACGGAGTGAAGACTTTTCCTGTAATCTTAATTTATTTTTCTCACGATGTTGCCTCCACCCAGTATTATTGTGAAATATAATTTTGTTGCATTAAATGTTTGTATTTCAGCATGAAACTGCGGGCAATGATTTTCAAAAACGGAAGTTAAGACAGCGCAAAGATTTCCCTGTAGTCTTCATGCTTGACATTCTTCCGCAGATTTATGAGAGTCCACAATTTTCATTTATCGTTTGGAGTATTCTAATCAATGCACGACTGAACATAAATTTGGCGGGAAGGATTTGTTTTCCATTTGATGATGGAATTCCATCTTTCGAAACTTTCAAAAACGGAAGTTAGATGAAGTAAAGATTTCTGCCGTAATCATATTTTTTTTTTTTTTCTCGCGCGATGTACCTCCTGTCCAGTATTGTTGTTAAATATCTTTTTATTCCATAAATATTTGCATCTCAGCTTTAAAATGGGGAGAAAAGTTTCTGAAAGCGGAAGTCGGACAAAGCTAAGATTTCTTCCATGATCGCATTCCCCTCCCCGCAGCCCTTGCGAAATTGAAATTTCTACTAGCCAATGTGGCTAGTAGAATAAAAATTTCACTATCCCAATGACAAAATCTACTAGCCGTGCGAAGTTAAAAAAAAATAATAATAATTTGGTAACTTTTCTGCTTATGTTTCTATGAAATTAAATGGGTGAATGTTTTTTTCTTTTCTTTCTAATGAGAGACCCCTCGCCCATAAAAACATGCAGAGCAATTACTGCATAGGATCACTAAATTGACTGCAAATATTGCACATGCTTTTGTTCTAAAATGATTGATTTTTTGACAATTTATTTTCAGTGCTGTAATATCATTACTATCTAAATGTACACGTGCATAATTTATTTTCGAGAAGCCATTGAAGTTAGATGTCTAATTTCTTTAATAATACTTAAAACAAAAGGACAAAAGCTAGGATATATGTACATAAAGTGGCACTAATAATGCTGATACAGTTTACCAATGATATGTACTGTGTCTGAGCTTCCCATCAGAAGTATCTGCCCACCACGACTGAATAGCATTTTGAGGATCAAAATCTTTAATTGAAGGGCCATTGCATCTAATCATCATCATTTATTTAAAGTGTCACTATTCAGACATGCCCAATAACTTGTTTTTATGAGGTTCATTGCTGAAAAGTCACACTCACAAGGTGCAGTACTACATGGCATTAGATGTAGTAGCTGCATCATCTTAAAAACATTACCATAACAGTTTGTTTCTTTTTGTGCAGCCATATATGAGTCTAAATAGACATTCAAAGATAATTCTTTTACCTGAAGATGACATAATACCATGGCAAAGGTAGCTTTTAGTAACCTTGACCCTTTGGTCGCTCCAAGCTGATCTGTCAGGAGCTTGACTCTCGAAAGCCCACCTTCACTTCCATTTATTTTCAAAGCAGCTGCAGGAACATGTGCAAGAAAACTGAACTAGACATTCATTCACAAGTGGAGGGGAGGGGGTTGGACAAAATAGTTGCGCACTTGGGGGGAGGGGTCTGGTCGCCATTTGGCTACTGGCGGCCGACATTTGCAACAGTTGCTTTCCCGCGATGTTTTCACCGTCCTGTGTTAAATGTTACTTTCCTCCATCAATGTTTTTGCATTTAAGCTTGATAAGAGAGGGGAAATTTGCAAGCATTGATGCTGATGTTCAAAAGTATTCATATTCTCAAAGTTATCTAAATAGTGAAAGCTTCAATATCAGGCATTCATGGTCCTCAGGCTGAAAGTTCTTTCAGCATGATGGATAAAATTGTCATCTGTAGGAATAAAAACAGAAAGAAAGAAAAGCAGCAGTGAAGAAGGGAATGATATCAACAGAATGAAATGTTAAGTAGTGAATGCTGTGCAGCTGCAGAGTCAACAAAAGACAAATATAGCTGTAGAACTTGCGGGGGAGGGGGAAGCACCGAAAGAGGAAACTTGAGCTGATAACAAAACAAGAAAAAAATTCTCTGTTTAAAGCAATGTCTTTTAAAACCATACTTTGTTTCGAATTCAATAACTTTATAATGTTAATACAGCAATATGCTCTTGTTGAATATTTATATAGATTACAGTGAACAATTGCATCTCTTGCTGCGTTATATTCACACTTTCTCGTCGCACATTTTGATTTTTCATCTGGTTGAAAAGTTCAGCTTTTTGTTTCTTGGTTGGTCTCGTGTGTTGAGAAGGGTTTAAGGGTCAACACAGACAAGTACATTAAGGTGCTGAGAGATGTAGTGAAGCCCTGAATGGATGCCATTGCTGACATGAGATCTTACATCTTCCAACAGGACTCTGTCCCAGCCCACAAGGCCAAAGTGACTCAGAAATGGCTTGAAGTACATTAAGGTGCTGAGAGATGTAGTGAAGCCCTGTATGGATGCCATTGCTGTCATGAGGCCTTACATCTTCCAACAGGACTCGCTCAGTCCTAGCCCACAAGGTCAAAGTGACTCAGAAGCTTGAAGAGAATGCTCCCTACTACAGTCGAACCCGCTTGATGGAATAGCCTATTTGTCATAAGAAAATATTCCAATAAGCGGGATATTCCGTTATCCGAGATATCTTCAGGTAAATTCACGTACATACGCATTTATATATGAACTCAAGCATGTATAACTGCTTAAATACGTAGTGAAGAAAAAAATGTTTAAAGAACAGATAAAAACTAAGTTAAATGTTGCTTTATAGTAACTAAAAATTTTATGCAGTACAGTACCGTACACATAATAGCGTACAATTTGACAAACTACGTACATTTATTTTTCACTTAACGCAAGTGTCTTGACAACACCATGCATACGTACTGTAAACGCAGAGAGAGCTGCATCTTTCCTCAAAAGACAAAAAAAAAAAGTCATTCATTTGCCCCACCCCTACTAAGTTTGTTTGCATTTCAGTGGAACAGATGTGGGCCGACTTCCACTCTCCATGTATCATGCAGTTTACAAGTTCGCACAATAGACATCCGGCTAAGCCTGATCAAGAGCTTCAGTATATGGTGAGATAAGGTCGACATCAAGTCTGGGGAGAAATGAGTTGAATGACCACTTTATCCTGACCATTTGTTCACAATTGGGACGGGCCCGTTCTTAACCCATGTGCGCACATTGTGCATGTGTTTCTGTCTGTGAACAATCACAACACAAATTCCAAGAAAGATGCCTTGAATAGAGAAACTGCTTTTCTTCTTTGTAATTTTGAAAGAGCAAAAATGTATTCCAATAATCGGGATTAATCCAATTTTCTTATTCTATTAACCAGAGCGTTTTATCATTATTTACAAAGGTTGCAGTTTGGGACACAGGGATTTTATTCTTTTAAATGGGATATTCCTGTGGAATTAACTTTTTTACAAATCTTATAGAGGTTATTATTCAAAAAAGTTGGTTGTCAAATTTTCAAACTGAAGCCTAGTTCGTCATCAGGACTAGGTCACTGGAGTAGTTGCTGCCACTCAGTTGGAAGAGTCCAATAATTGTGGTACTTCTTCTTCTTGCTATTTCGATCCCTTCTTCTAGGAAACTAGAAAAAGGGATCGAAATAGCAAGAAGAAGTACCACAATTAACGATAATTGTGGTCTTCTAGGAAACTAAATAGCAAGAAGAAGTACCACAATTAACGATAATTGTGTTCTTCTAGGAAACTAGAAAAAGGGATCGAAATAGCAAGAAGAAGTACCACAATTAACGATAATTGTGGTTGGACTCTTCCAACTGAGTGGCAGCAACTACTCCAGTGACGTAGTCCTGATGACGAACTAGGCTTTAGTTCAAAAATTTGACAACCAACCTTTTTGAATAATAACCTCTATAAGACCCGTAAAAAGTTAATTCCACAGTACACTATGAATAGAGGTGCCATAAATTCATTTCTGGGATATTCCGTTAAGCGGGTTCGACTGTATTGGTCTCCAGATGTTTGCCCCCCCCCAGCTTTTCCGGACTTGAATCTCTTGGATTACTATATATGGGGCATAGTTGAAAGAGAGACCAACACGCATCGCTATGAAACCCTCTACTCTGTCAGTCTTGCCATTACCAATGTCATAACCCACGTGAACAAGGCCTGTGATTGATTCTGCTCAAGAATCGAGGCCGTCATTGCTGCCAGCGGTGGGTTCATTGAATACTTGCAAAGTGTGGTTACGCATAAGCTATCAGACAAGATTTTGCTTCAGTAAAATGTACAATAAGTTTCAATTAGAGGTTTTATTATATACACAAATTTTCCACATTTCCCATGTTAACCCTGTATATGTGCTTTTTTATTCCTTAGTTGTGTAAGTGCGACTGTTTAAACCTAACTAAGATTTTAAAAAAAATTGCACATTTTTTAGTGTTTGAATATTTTTACATTTGCATAAATAAGTTCTTTAATATTCATTATTTTTAGTGTTTTTGTATGTAGAAAGAGTTGTTTTCTTTAAGATAATACTGTTCTTTCATACTGGATAGATTCTGCTCTTGAACCGATTGGGTTCAAGAGCAGAATTTTTATTTGCTAAAGGAAAATTAAAAACACAGTGATGTTGTAACATGTCTTGTTTTTGCTTTTAGACTTTGTGGCTTCCCACCCTTTTATAGTAATCATGGATTAGCTATATCGCCAGGAATGAAGAGAAGAATACGTGCAGGTCAATATGATTTTCCCAATCCAGAATGGGAGAATGTTTCTGGTGATGGTATGTAAGAGATTAATTTTCACACTTATCCTATTAGATGAATTTAGTTTAATAGATGTGTGTGTGTGTGTGTGTGTGTGTGTGTGTGTGTGTGTGTGTGTGTGCGCGCGCGCGCACATACATATGTACACTGAAGTAGCAAATTATTAGGAACATTGACCTAATAACGTGTTGGGCCACACTTGACCTTCAAAACAGCCTCAATTCGATGTGGCATGGATTCAGCAGGGTGCTTATTTTGTTATACAGGTATGATCAGCCAATCAGATGGGATGATCTCTGTTATGAATGGCTCTCTCAATTTCGTCCCACAGGTGTTCAATTGGTTTCAGATCTGGGGAATTTCGCAGCCATTTTACCATTTTAGCAGTTTGAAGCCTAACATTGTGATTCTGTTCGGAACCACCGTGTATATATCCAAGCCTTGTGACTTGCGTACATGAGATTCTTCCTCGGATTCGTGGAATTCCACTTTTTTTTTTTTTAATCATCATTTGGGGTATTCTCGAGATCGATGAAAAACTGGAGAGAAATTTTGGGGGTATTAATTAGTTGGGGGTGGGATTCGTTTCTCATCAGGAAATGTTATTACATCTTTTGAAACTTTCGAAAACAGAAGTTAAGCGGGTAAAGATTTTACCCGTTATCGTAATGCCCATTTTTCGCTATGTTTCTTCTGCCCAGTATTGTTGTTAAATATCATTTTATTCCGTAAATATTTGTATTTCAGTTTGAAAACTGAGAAAAAATTTCCGAAAACATAAGTTAGATGGCGCAAAAATTTCCCTGTAATAGTCAGGCATGAGATCATTCGGCTGATTTGAGGTATTTCACCTTTTCCATCCTCGTTTGTGTGGTTCTCAAGATCGATACACAACTGAACAGAATTTGAAGGGACGGTCGTTTTCTGTCGGAGGACGGAATTAGGACTTTCAAAATCGAAAGTTAGGCGGAGTGAAGATTTCTTCTGTAATCGTATTTTTTTTTTCTTGCAATATCCTTGTGCTCAGTATTGTTAAATATCATTTTATTGAATAGATATGTGCATTTCAGCTTGAGAATGGAGTGAAAATTTTTGAAAACGGAAATCAAACTGAACGAAGATTTCACCCATAATTGTTATCGCCCCCATCTCTGAGCGATGTTTCCCCTATCCTATGTTGTTAAATGTTAATAATTTTATATTTTGAATAGAGTCATGTGGTCCAGTTTAATATTTATATAAATAAATTAACACAAACAATTTTGTCTTGTTCATGCTGTGTTTTATTCACACTGTTTTGCAACACATTCTGATTTTTTACCCAGTTAAAAAGTTCACATTTTTTTTTTCTTCTTGATTCTCATGTATGGACTTGACGCATTTTCCTGCTAGAAGCAGCAATACTAAAATGCTGCTTAAAGACAGTTTTTGCAGCATTACTAAATGCTTGGCTAATCACAAAAACTATGTCACTCAAGGTAGACCTAACCTTGTAGTCTTTCTTCTGCCTTTCAGTCTTGTCCAGTGGATTATAACCTGTAAAACTGCATGTGACGAATGGGTTATTACTACACATCAAATCAACCAAAATAAAATAAAAATCATCTTGGATTTATATAAAAATTGGCAAACTATGTAGGCCTGCCTGAAAACTGAAAATGTGCTAAATCTTAGCACATTTCATCTCGTGGACAGTCAGGGCTTGAAAAATATCCGAAAAGTTACATGCCCATGTGGGCATGTGCAGAAATTATTTTACCTGCCCAGGTAGTAAAAGCTGGATGCCCAGGAAAATTTTGTTTTTAAGATAACAAATCGGAACCCTCATTTTTTTTTTTTTTAAGTTACAAAATATGAACTTTTTTTACATATTTTGCATTCCCGTTTTAAGGGTCTGTATTCAAAATGTTCAACGCACAAATGCATGTATTTTAAGATGATGCTGAAATTGGTATTTGAGGAACTTAGTGATTCTTCCATGTTCCTTTCGTTGAAGTTTTTGCCCCTTGTCACTAAACACCGGATGCTAGTTCCATCAGAGAAATGCATCCTGTCGCTGACTATAAACAACATTCAGAGCAAAAAAACTGCATGTGGTTCCAATTTCTGGACCTAGAGCATAATACAGGGTGTCCAAGAATTATTGGACACGTTACAAAATTATATAAAACAAAACATTAAACAGATAGAAAGAAACTGACTGTACTAACTTACAATGTAACTACACAAGTTAATAAATTTTGATGTGAGATCCCTTGGTTGCTCGTAGTACGTCCAAGCGATACTCGATTTCATGCCATGTATTGGCAAGCATCTGAGGAGTTATGGAATTAATAGTAGCGGTGATACGCTGCTTCAGTTCCTGCAAATCAGTACTAGGCGTCTGATAGACACGATCCTTCACATAACCCACATGAAATAATCCAATGGAGTTATATCTGGAGAGCGAGGAGGCCACGGAATGGGACCACCACGCCCAATCCATCTGTTGGGGAAATGCTCATTTAGGTACTTGCGTACACACGTTGACCAATGTGGAGGCGCGCCATCTTGTTGGAAAACTACATCATATCTTTTGATCTGGGGTGTAGCGAAATTTTCTAGCATATCCAAGTAAATGTCACCATTTATGGTTTTTTCGCAGAAAGAGAAAGTCCAATCACTTCTCTTTTTAATAGGGCGCACCACACCTCAACTTTTGGAGAATCACGTTCCAGTTCAATAGCAGCATGAGGCAGTTCACTGCCCCATATCCTACAGTTGTGATGATTCACAATACCTGATACATGAAATGTGGATTCATCACTAAAAATTGCAGTACTGAGAAAATTTTCGTCATTTTCACTCGATTCAGCATATCCACAGCAAAATCGTATCGCAGAATGTGGTCATTTACATGCATCTTTTGCACTGTTTGAATTTTATAAGCATGAAACTTTAATTCCTTGTGCAAGATATCGTGAACTGTCGATTTTGGAATGCACAGTTATCTGCTTGCTTTACGAACGGATTTCCTGGGGCTTCGTCGGAAACTTTCATTGACTTGGTCAACTGTCTCACCGCTGACGCTAGGCCTACCGGCTCCTCCACGATGTTCCACATTGCCAGTTTCTTTAAACTGTTTCATCCACCGCTTAATTGAATTTGTTGATGGAGGATTACAACCATACTGTAAACGGTACCGTCTTTTAACTTTAATGACAGACTTTAATTCTGCAAGCCATAACACACACATCATCTTCTGCTGTACGGATGACATGACTACTGATTGCGCATTTCTCATACATTCCTCATCAGGCCACACCTAGCGCCATTTATCGGATCCTGGGAATAACAATTCTGCAAAACAAAAATATAGAAACCGTGTTAGTAATATGTGACATAGAAAAACGGACAACACTCATATTTTTTTTTTGTACATAATTTAGTAATGTGTCCAATAATTCTCGGACACCCTGTATAATTAAAGAAGTGATATTCTTCTGTCTTTGGCACTCCATAACAATAATACCACTTCTGGTGACTAGCAGTGAAATGAAGCACTACATGCGACAACTGGTGTAATTTTTCTTGTAGTATAAAATTCTATTCTGAACTTTATTTTGAATTTAGTTGCCTGGATCAGGCAACTAACCTTTTTATTTACCTGTCCAGGACAATAATTTACATACATGCATGCCCCAGGCATCTCGGGCATGCTATCTTACATGCCCTGACAGTGTATTTAAAAATTTTTTCTTATCAATGCTTTGCATATACAGTCAACTCCACTTATAGCGAACCTCTGAGGACTCGCATATTTCGTTCACTATGTCCGAAGTTCACTAAAACCAAAGTATCTTCCCTTAACCTGAATTGAGTGGAATGGTGAGCAAGAAAATAAAATATGTACATATGTATCTAAAACGTAATATTTTTATGTGCGTAGTGTATATTCATTAAATTAAGTAAACAAAATTAATTTTACATTACCTTAACATTAAAATAGTCTGTTATGTGCCACTGCTTGTTGCAAACAGTTTTAATAAATATTTTCTCTATGTCCTTTTCTAGAGTTTGTGCTTTTCCTACACTCGATTCTACATTTTCCATACGTTCTAGGAATTTTAGCACATTCCTGACACCCTCCAACATCACTTTCTCTGTTGAAACACATATTCATTATCGTCCTCGTAATCTTCAGCCTCGTTTTCTTCCGTACTGGAACCGCCTTTCACAGCCTCAACAATAGTTTCCTCTGACGGGATTTCATTCGTTATAACTTCACAGTCAGCATCGATAAAATCTTCAGCTTCAGTGGACTTCGCACCAATATGCTGAAGCAGGTCCTCGAGAGGCACGTCATCCTCTTCTTCGAATGCCACACATCCAGTAGTTAAACCAGACCTCAGGAAACAGTTCTGTATAGTGCCAGTTGACACACTCCTCCACGCTTTGTTTCCAAAACGTGCAGCATTCAGAGCATTTATTGATGTGTTCTGCTTTGATTCCAAGGCTTGGATTAACTGAAACGTTACTTCCCTTTTTTTTTTTTTTTTTTGGTCATCATCATTTGGGTTCTTCTCAAGATCGATGCAGAACCGAAGATAAATTTTAAAGGATTAGTTGGGGGGGGTCGTTTTTTTATCTGGGTATGGTATTTCGTTTTTCAAAACTTTCGAAAACGAAAGTTAAACGGAGTGAAAATTTTCCCCGTAATCGTGATTTCTTTTTCTCGTGATGTTTCTTCTGCACAATATTATTGTTAAGTATAATTTTATTCCATAAATATTTTCATTTCAGCTTCAAAGTGGAAGAAAAATTCCGAAAACGGTTGGCGCGAAAATTTCCCTGAGATTCTTCAGTGGATTCGAAGAATTCCGCCATTTCCATTGTCATTTTGATGGTTCTCGAGATCGATGCAGAACTGAACAGAAATTTGGGAGGGATTGGTGGTGGGGTTGTTTTTCGTCGGTGGGCGAAATTCCGACTTTCAAAACTTTCGGAAACGGAAGTTAGACGGAGTGAAGGCTTCTCCTGTAATCGTAATCCTTTCTTTTCTCGCAATGTTTCTTCTACCCAGCAGTCTGTTGTTAAATATAATTTTATTCCGTAAATGTTTGTTTTGCAGCTTCAAGCTGAAAGAAAACTTTCCTAAAATGGAAGTCGAACAGAGCGTAGATTTCACCTTTAGTCGTAATTTTTTTCTCCGCGATGTTACATTTATCCAGTGTTGCTGCTAAACGTTAAAAAAAAAAAAAAAAATGTTTTGAATACAGTGATGTGCTCCACCTTAATATTTACATAATAAATTTCAGTGAATAATTTTGTCTTTCTCACACCATGTTATATTCATGCTGTTTCGCTGCACATTCTTATTTTTTTCACCCGTGCGGTTAAAACGTTCAACTTTTTTTCCGCCTTCGTCAGTCTTGTATATATAACAGAGTTCACTATATCCAGAGTTGACTTGTACAACTACAAAAAAAAAAAAAAAAAAAGAAGAAAAAAGCACAAATTCCTTCCAAATTGACTTTGAAGTTAATTTGGTGTTAAAAGGTTTTCAAATTGTGTTCTATTTGATGCATAACATGAATGGGTTTTGCTTCCCACCCCAAATATGGTTTTCAAGGTTGTTTTTTTTTATTATTATTATACCTGAGAAATATCCCATTTGTATTAGCTGTAACCCAACATAAATTATGTTAAATGCCACTGAAATTAACTTAATGTTGCTGGACAAATGCAAATTTACATTTTCTTCCTTTATGTACACACATGCACAGTAAATATAATTTCTGATCTCTGCATCTCAGAAAATTTTTGCCCCAGTGACTGGGGCGGTTTTTTAAAATAGATGCAGCAGAGGTAGATTCATTGGTTGGGTTGACCTGGAATGACCCAAATCAAATGCATTTGTAAAGCTGCAGTAGTTTTTTTTTTTTTTTTTTTTTTTTTTTTGGTGTTCCACACACACAGATAAGTGCTTATTAATTTGATTTTCAATATTATAATATGATCAGGGCATTTAAATAGATGACTAAATTAAAAAAATCTGTTGAGATTAAAAAAAAATCACACCAATTTTTTTGCTTAGAATATGAGAATGTTTTATCAGTTGCATATCTTATCGTTGTAGATATTTGCCAATAAAGTGGAAGTGTTTCCTTTTTTATTAAGAAACATTTGAATTTTATTTTAGCAAAGGAATTGATCCGTGGCCTCTTGCGTACAGATCCTGCTAAAAGGCTTACCATTGATGAAGTCATGAATAACAAGTGGATTGCTGTAAGTTTGATAAATAATGTTCTCTCTCTTCTTTGACCAATTCAGTATTATATAACATTTCAGACATGTAAATGAAAGTTGCCTCTGGCAAGGTGTTTATGCTGCACGCTTCACTTACTAGGAGACTGAACTTGTTTCACATGTAACGTTAGTATCATGCTTATTCATTGGTTCTAGTTTTGGTGTGGGTTTACACTTCCAAACCTTCAGTCATATGAGACTCATTAGACAGTACATATGTACAGTCAAACCCCTATTTAACGGACTGTGATTTAACAAATTCCGCAATTTTACGTACCGTATTTACTCTTGTATAGGTCGACCCTCCGATTTTTATCTGAATATTTGCAGCTTTTGTATATCCCGTGTATAAGTCGAACCCCTGATTTTTATGTGAATATCTGCAGTTTTTGTATACTTACCTATCTTGTGTATAAATAAAAAAAAAATCTTTTCCGAGGATGCTCCCGCATGCGTAAATGTGAACCTACTATTTATTGTTGTAGCTGGCTCTCGCAATATTGCTTGCGGCAGTTTCCCGCAAAATGTGGCTGGAATTGAGGCACAATTCTGGGAAGATGATAGGGCTCACCAACCTGGTTAGAGAGCTTTCAGGAGAAGGTTACACATTTTAACAATATATGAATCCTTTTTTGCATATAGTCCCCTCCCCACTCCCCTTCTACCGCTTTTTGCAAGCGAGTTTTCTGCAGTTACTTCATTCATGGAGAGTAAAGCATTTGTTCCCACAGCAAATGAATCGTGATGCATTTACCAAACGTCGTAAGGCAGGCACATCGTTATTAAAAAAAAAAATTCCTGAAACATATTTGGAAAGCGTAAATAGGTCTAGATATCAACCCGATAGTGTTTTTATCCCATAAAGAATATGCATGCCATAAAAACTAATGTGTAACTTTTGAAGTTTTCAATGGATTTCTTTAAAATTTAACATGAATCTTTATTTTGATGTATTGCGGACACTGTAAAATTTGCACGCAACTATTTAAAAAATTGAAGAAAATTTGTTCTGTAAAATTTTCTCTCACTACCCTGTGCAGCTTAGTGGCTGTCGGTCAACTGCTGAGTTGTACGAGTGTGTGATTGACAGAGAGGTGGTTTAACTTCTCCTGAGTTTCATCCCCCTCTCCACCGTGTTCGTGACAAACAATCAGCTTTAGTGACAAAACCAAACATCGCCCCATTCAGTAAAGATGCAATCCTTTTTTGTTAGCTCTTAGTCTTCAGAAAAGGTTATTTGTTATGGATGAGTGGCAGTCCCTGTGGTCTCAGCAGGGCAGCAATAAACTCTATGCCATCAAACCACGGATCGGACTATGGAAGTCTAGTTTGCGGAAGAACCGTCGTGAGGAAGTTGTTCTTGCGCGTCTCCGCACTGGGCACTGTCGTTTTACTCACCACTTTTTGCTGTGTGGCGACAGTGCCCCGATGTGTGAGGCGTGCCACTGTCGTCTCACCGTTCTTCATGTTTTGTGTACTTGTGTTCGTTATTTTCATCATCGTTTTCGTTATTTTCATTCTCATTTGTTGGACGAAGGAGCAGCTACGCTGCAGACTCTCATTGGTGAGGACTGCAATCTGACCGCAGTGTTCTCATGTTCTCATTTTTTAAAGAAATTTACTTTTTTAAACTTATCTAGTTTTACCGCTTTCATTTCCATCTTTCACTTTTACCGTTTCATCCTGTTTTTACCCTTGTGTACATGTTTTATTGATTTTGTTCTATTTTGATGTCTTTTGTTTGGCGCTCTTTGGCCACCCATGGCCCTTGCGCCATTAAAATCAACTAACCAACCAACCATCAGAAAAGGTTACTGTTTGTTTAATTTTTAGAGCCGTGGCACACTCAATTTAACAACAAACGTAAGTAGGCTGTTAAACTAATGCACTTTTTTACTATCAGTGGCAGTGTTATTCTGAGCAATCGGCCAAGTTTAAACACTTTCGTTTTCGGGATGCATTGATCAAGTTACACGCTGTTCTGTAGATTGTCACACCTCTCTTTGCCGTTGCTAGGCAGGGGCAGTGGTCACCTTTTGCAATAGTCTGTCCTTTTCCCTCTTCGTCCCCCCCATCTAGAATTGAGCACGGTCGTAGGTCACTGCACGGTGCAACTTAAACTATTGGCTGACGCGTTCGCCTCTTTCCTCTGGGTGATTTACCAGCAGGGCAGTCAAGGCCATATCGACAGATCTAAAACGGACTTTGAGACATCCTTACGAAAATGAGTTTTTCTATTAGTGAATAAAAAAACTCGTACATATAAAATCAAAAAAAATTCTTAGCAATAATTTTCTTCTATGCCAGTAACACCCGGAAAAATGACTAAATATACAACTGCAAATGAACTGATGGCGCAAAGAGCTGAGTATGCGCATTTCCATAAAGCATCAAAATTTTGGTTTTCAACCTATCAGAAATATTTTCCGTGTATAGTTCGATCCCCTAATTTCGACCTAGTTATTTCATTAAAAAGTCGACCTATACACGAGTATATACGGAACATTTTTTATGGTACGGATGTAATCACATTGAAATTACCGCTTGGTGTTTCCCGATTTAACAAACACGTTTCCTCAAGTTAGCGAACGCTTTGTTGTTGTTTTTTAAACCACCAAACTTTCCAGGTAGCACAGCCTTGCAATCTAATGTAAGCCGAACATTGAGCCACCGACTTTTAGGAAATGAAAGGGGTGGCTCAGTGTTGGGCGTAGGTAAAATTGTGCTACCTGGGTATGTTAACCAGCATTTTCATGTCAAAAGTTAGTGAGAAAGAGCCTCGCGTAACTGGAAAATTTTACGCATGTTGTTAACCAGCGTTTCAAAGAACATCATCTGCAACACAGCTTGACGGAATCATAAATCAGCTCGCCTTTTCTGCGACTACGAAGCGTAAGCTTCTTATGTAGGGGGAAGCAAATGACCAACAAGTTCCAAAAGACCGGTAACGTTTTCTTGCATGGGTGGGAAGCAGGAAAAAGAAAGGCGGTATAGGGGAGGAAATCTAGGGTATTCTGGAAGATTCTTCTTTTCAACTACAGACAGAACAGCAGCTTTCCGTGAACTCAGGGGACACACATTATACGTACCCATTCCTGAACCTCTGAAATTCTTCCGCAAATTGCGCTTCTTCTTTTCTTCTCAGTGTTAAATCTACTGGTCAAATTAAACGACACATCTCATTATGCAGCTTAGAATACTGAAATCATTATTTAAGAAGCTTAAATGCTCAGAAAAAATCAACCAACGTATTTTTCTCGCAATTTTAAAGTACACTTAAATTTTGATGCTACATATTGAAATCTAATATCGACGAATTATGTATTTAATATGCAAAGTAAATGTGTATATTATGACATTTTTTATAATAAATTTCATAATTAAAAGCACTAAATAATATAAATAATTTTAATCTCACTGTAAGAAAGAGAACTTAGCTGCTTCATACCCTTTTATGAACACTAGCTTAATTTTAATATTGTATTCGAAAGGCATCCTCGACTTAGCGAATTCCGCGATTTTACGTACAAGACTGTTGGTGCCTTGAAGTTCGTTAAATTGAGGTTTGACTGTACATGAACAAAGTCCATACCTACATGAGTGACATTACCTCTCATTTAATGTAATCAGTTATTTGTATTTTGAACTTTTCAGAAAACATTTAGAATTGGATTCACCCAATTTTGGAGAAATTTATCAAGCAGTCATGCATATTTTTTTCTGTTTACACTCAAGAGACACATTGTGTTAAATCCATTTATTTTTGTGGCGTAGTAAGCACAAAGATTCGCCAAGCTTTCGCACTCCACTGGGAGGCTTTTTCAAGGCAACGATAGACATAAAAATGCACGGAATTGGAACACGTAAAGAACAAAGATTATTTTTGAAGATAACTGTGACATCACGAGCATATTATATGAATTTTTATCACTCAATTATACGGTGTGTTGCAATGTGCTTCCCTCTTTTAATAATGCATGCCAAGCTCTTGGTAGTTCAGTAGAAACTATATCACTGCACGCTAGTTTGTTGGATAGGATTTTGACTGTTTCCGTGATGACAGTCTCTTTAAAGTTCGTGTATGGGGCAATTCTTCTAATACTATTCCATAGAGGAGCGGCCGATGAATGCATGACTTCTCTGGGGAGGGCTGTGTTATGCATGTCCTGGTTGACACTGTTCACGTGCTCTTTACATATATAACGTCCAAGGATAGCTTTATCATTCCGATATATATCTTATCCGTGTTGTCAGGATATACCAGTGGTATAGTGTATACACCTGCCTTTTCTTTCTCACACCGTCTCTCCTTGCAACTTGATATTATATGTGATTTTGGGGTCAGGGACTTCATTGCTGTCAATATGTTGTATTTACGTAATAAATTCTTTAACCAATATGTAAAGCCTAGAACATATGTGATGGATCCTGCCTATCTCATCATCTTACTAGGTGATTTTGTTATTGCTGACATTATACAATTTCTTACAGTTCTATGTATTCTGCCTTTCATTTTTCTTATATCCAGCCTTTTTAGACCTTTGCTATAAATATCAGTTTCTTTATTATTTAGGTAGTCAGGTTTGCATATGTTATATATGCTCTATAGAACCATGCTCTAAATGTAAAAAGTTTATACTCTTTTGGGCAGTGCGAATCAGGAGGGACAAGGTTCAGTACTGCAGTTGGTTTGTAATGAATGTCAAAATCGAAGCTGGATGAATCTTAAAAAAACTGTGAATCTTGAAGCTGGATGATGACGTCAAAAATCAAAATCTTGCCTTGAAAAAGCCTCCCAGTGGAGTGCGAAAGCTTGGCGAATCTTTGTGCTTACTACAGTGCAAAAATAAATGGATTTAATATGCTATATGCGTCTCTTGAGTGATCATAGTGTGGTGTATTTATACTTACATTTTTTCTGTTTAGTTATTTTTTGGATTGGTAATTGGGAAATTAATTCTGTAGTCATATTGAGAAAGGGTTTTCCTTTGCACTGATGCTCATTCTCAATATCAGGATGCAGCAACGCTTCTGCAGAGAAAATGATGTTGTGCATCTTCTATGATGCACAACATCATTTTCTGTAAGCTTGGAGCTGTTAAAGTCAGAAATAAAGATAGTAAGTAACTACAGCCTCAAAGGAGGTAGCAAAGGTAGACAAATCATGACTTAAGCAGGACAGAATGGAAAAGATTGCCAAATAACAATGAATTCAATAAAAAATATATTGAACAAACAGCAAAAAAAAATTAAAGAGCATAAAACAGTTGTTTAGAAGGGAAACGATAATGGTGCAGTTGTAAAGCATGCTGAAACATGCAAACTACCCTGGGATCAAATTCGAATTCTGAATTGTTAACCTGAATATCAGCAGAAGCCTTATTAAACAAAAGCATACTATATCAAGGGTAAAGGTAATATCAGTGAGCTCGCCGAAGCCACAAGCCCAATATTCAATGTACGATTTAAAGAAAAACAAAAATTAGATTAAATAGCATTGGATGCATTTATACAAAAGGTGCCACAATGTGAATTTAGGGTCTGGCAATAATGTTTGACAAAGAGAACAAATTGGATGCTGAAATTAGTAGGCAAGGGAATTCTTCATTGAAAGCCATGGCTGCTCTGGGAGGTTTCACAGGAATGATGGGTTCTCAAGAGAGTCCCGCATTGCTGTGTATGAGAGTAATTGTTCCTACTCTGATGTATGGCAGTGAAACCTGGGTACTCCAGAAGAAACATAGGAGTAGTTTGTGTGCTGGAGAAATGCATTACTTGCCGGTGGTTTGTGGAAAGACACGTTCTGATTGTGTGAGGAATGAAGATGTGTTGTAGTTGTGTGATGTGAAGCAAAATGTTGTTAGCAAGGTGGAGACTAATATGCTTCAGTGATTTGGCCATGTTGAAAGAATGAGTGATGAGATGCTTACTAAGAAAATCATTTTAGCCCAAGTGGCAGGAGGGAAAGGTAGAGGAAGGCCAAGGGAGTCATGGGAGGATCAGATTCAGGAGTGTCTGCATGAGAAAAAGATATGAGTATAAATTATAGAAGATCTTGTGTACGGTGTGTAATGGATGTCAGTGAAGCCTGAGTTGTATGTCAAGATCGCTGTAAACAGGGTGCGCACGCGTGCTTGAAAACCTGGAAAGTCCTGGAAAATCATGATTACGTTTTCAAGGCCTGGAATATCCTGGAAAAACGGTGTTTTTTTTAATGCTGTCTTGAAAAGCCTTGAAATTTGAAATTAGTACTTAAAAAATGCCCTTTTAGGAAATCGTGTTACTGTTACCCCTTCATTTTTTAAAGTTCCTTTTTCTGTTCTCAAAAAAAACCACAGGCAGCGGTTTCCAACGTGCACCAAATCCTAATTTGGCTGGGGGAAAAAAAGAAAAAAAGGCACTACTTCCAGTGCAATAAAATTGGATGATTACTAGTAGGTCGAAGGAGAGCTTGATGTCCGTCCGACAACTGAGAACGGAAGGGGAAAGAAGAAGCATTTAGCATTTGCAGGGGGTCGCGTATGCACCAAGTCAGCTGGCATCCACCAGTGAGGAGTATGCCTGAACAACACATTCATCTTCTTCTTGTTTATGTGCATGATACCCTCCCTCCCCTCAAGAGACTTCCGCTACTTATGATAAAAAATAAGAAAACTATCTTTGCGAATTTTTCACGAAAGTAGCTGAAATTTTTACATTCACTGTAATTGGATTACAGAAGCTCACTTCCAAAATTCCAATTGAATCGGTTTAAAACTTTAAAAGTTAGCATTGGTAATTTTTATTATGTGTGCCTCTTTGGACAGAGTGAGCCTCCAGCAAAAGGGTGTTACCATAGCAACGGTTGATTGACAGCTGGGAGCGCCGATCTGAAGCCTTGGGTTGGGAAGAAAGCAAACACCTGTTTATCACTTCCACAGCTCAAAAGGACTAGGAGAATATTTTCAGAAATCCATTTTTCCGAATTTTGAAAATAACACAGTAAAATTTTTACAGTAGTTAAGATACATCACAATAAAGTTCTAGTGCAAATTTCGCCAAATTCCGTTAGGAACTTTAGCAGATGCAAAAAAAAAAAAAAAAATCCGTTGCATAATCGGATTGAAAAAGAAACAGTAATTATAAATTACGGGAAAAGCAAGTGAATTATTTTTTTTAGATGCCATGGTTTATTTAAACAGAGTGATCCTTAAATTTTTTTTCTGTGATGATATGGACTCTATTTGAATTACAAACATACGTTTTTATTCAGACGTCTGAGTTACTGTTTTAATAAAAAAATCGTCTGTAATTAAAAAGTTTTCAATGGATTTAAGCAATATTCAGCAGATAAACAAACGTATTTCAGTAAATTGCAACATCATGACGTAAATTTGGTAATTTAATTTTGTCGAAAATTGGGGAACATTTTTTTTTTACAATTTCTATTATAGTTAAAGTGAAGGAGGAAATGTGCAACTTGACAGTTCAGTGAGCTGCAGGTGGTGATTTATGGCGATGTGCCAAATGAAAAGAAGCCATTCCATCAGGTCATTCCAAAGGTTGTGTGTGTGGACGCGTCCTCCTGCTGTTTGATCTTAATCGGAATGTTTTTGTGCAGGGGGGGGGTTGAGAGAAATATCCGTTTCAGCTTTACAGCTTTCACGGCTCTTTTTTTTTTTTTTTTTTTTTTTCTTGGTAATAAATAAAAATCATAGTTGCTGCATTCACCATTGATCCATGTTTGCATTTCTTGAATATAAACAGCAGACAATCTGAAACAGTGTTGGGCGGGTCTTGATGTTCTTCATTTTGCATATGCTGAGTTCAGTTCTGTGGGAATAAGGAATGACTTATACTGTGAATATATACAAAACTACATATTTTTGAGCTGAAAAAATAGGTCTACTTGTACACAGTAGCTAACGTGTGAACTCAGATGAAGACAATCAGACATACGGACGTCTGATTCCATAAAAAAAAAAATCAACATAGTTTTTTTATTTACACTACAGGTAAAAAAGCAAAAACATGTTTTTAAACGTTATAAAGGAAAACGGATTTTTGAAACGCAGGACTTGATGATCTTAATTTCTGAAAGTTTCTTTTTTCCACATCCTTTTTTTTTTTCAATTACAATACTGTCATCATCATCATCATCATTGTCAACCATTATCAATCCACTGCTGGACGAAGGTCTCCCCAAGTTTCCTCCACAACGGTCTGTCTTGTGCCAGTCTCCTCCATGTCACCCCTGCATACTTTCGAATTTCATCCACCCATCTCCCATGTGGTCTTCTTCTGGGTCTTTTCCTGTCCCTGGGAATCCAGGATACTATGAGTTATATCACTTAGTGATATGGCAGATTTTCGAAGTTGCTGATATCCGCGATCGTAAGCGGTAGTTGCATTGCGATTGTTGATGATGACAAGATAAATACTGGAGTGATGTAAAATGTTGCATAAACTAAAAAAAAAAAAAAAAAAAAGCCCCCCCCCTCCCGAACTTTTATTTGGTCATCATAGCTGATCAACCATTTCATTCCATGAACATCAGCACAGTTCAGTCATTTGAACATTGGGGGTATCTGAAGGAATTCAGCCGTGCTTAAGCGCCCTAGCGCAACGAAAACATGCTAATTTTGGACAGTTCTATTCCCTTCCTCTCTACCATCCCTAATAATTGAGAGTGCATACTGTATTTTCAAATATTCTATTTATGAGCTAGTTTTCGCGCTGTTCGTTATGCTTTTATTTTCGAAATTCCTAACACTTTTGAACTATGGTTGCAGAAACGTTTATGCTTTGGGTTTGTCTGTAGGATAATTCGCATGAAAGCGGTTGAATTTCGGCGAAATTTTAGTATGCTGTTGGGTACAACCTGGAAACCTACCCTCTTGAAAAAGGTCAAAATTAAATTTAAAGGCCAAGACATAAGAGCAGTATTTGTTCTCCAACCTTAGGAATGTTAACTCACATAAAATCTGTTTGATTGCGACAAAGTTTTGGTATGTTATCAGGGAGGAGAAACCTACCCTTGTAGAAAATGATCCAACTTGAATTCAAAGGTCAGGGCATAAGAACAGAATTTATTCTTTATGGTCTTGTGCTTGATAAACTTGATCAATTTGCATAAAGCACATTCATCCATTTGCATCTTTCATCATTTTTATTACTTAAAACTGAAATTACTTTACAGTATCATGTTCAAATTATTTTTTTAAAGCATAATAATCATCCTGGAATTTTTTTGTATATGGCCTGGAAAGTCCTTGAATTTTTTTGTATATGTCCTGGAAAAGGCCTGGAAAGTCCTTCAATTTTTTTCCCCCAAAAGTGTACGAACCCTGTGTAAATGGAGAAGTTTGATACGGCAACAGTAAATAAAAATTATTTGGTAGTTTGTGTTTCTTTTTGGAGCTAACCTCTGAATCTCAGAGAACAGCTTAGTGATATATATGCATGTGAAATTTCAAAACACATGTAAAATCTTTGTATAAGTTCAGAAGCTATATTTTATTGAAAAAAGTTTCCATGTATTGATCTCTCTACACGTTAATCTAGAAGAATTTATGTACTAATTCACCATAAACAGTCCTTAAACTTCAAAGTAAAAAACTACATAAAAGTTAGTACTCACAAAATCTATTTCAGAAGTTAAGGTTATGCCAAACATTTTTTTTTTCACAAAAGCACTTCCCTGATGTTAAAAGAGGCAGTACAAGCTGAGCTGTCAAAATCTATGTCACCAGAATCACACCACAGAGTTCCGAAATTGTAATGAGACCTTATTATTATATACTATGATGAATTAAAATAATTAAAATGTTGAGAAATGTGTATCCATGAATCGAAACACACCAACATGAAAATGAATTAAAATGAAACGTGGTGCATGACACAAAACACAAATATTCTCATTTTGAAACCTTAAAAACAGTAGGTTGCAGTTTGTTATGCATTTCAGTATTAATCTTGTACCATTATCAGGCAGTCTGCCTCAAATGATTGTTAACTACTTTTCGTCAGACCTTTAAATACACTGGCGTGCAAAAATTAAGGACGAGACGGTTTTTCGAATGTATTGTCGTGTAGAAGTGCTCCACATCGACTCAAATCATACCATAAAATCCCCAAGATGTAAGAATATGGGTCAAGTGAGCAAAACCGTCCAAACAAGGAATCCGAAGGATACAAAGGAACTTTATTGAAAAGGTAGCTTCGAGCACAACTGGACAGAAGACAGAAACGTCCATGTGACAGGCGGCTGCCAAGAAAAATCCAGTCTTTAGTAGGGGATATGATCACCCCTGACTGTGTTGCAAGATTTACAACGTCTGTCCATGCTGAGGAAGAGGTTGTCAAGGAGCTGTTGAGGCATCACGGCCCATTCCTCTTGTAGCGCCAATTGTAGCTGCAGAATCATTGCTGGCAGCTGGTGACGTGCTGCCAAGCGTCTCCTGAGAAGGTCCCACACGTGTTCGATTGGATTTAGGTCTGGGGACCTTGCAGGCCAATCCATGTGTTGAATATCTTCACTCTTCAACAGCTCTGCGACAGCCACTGTATGATGAGGTGTAGCGTTATCGTCCATGAAGAGGAACTCAGGACCCACAGCACCTCTAAACAGACCCACATGAGGCAGGAGAACCTCGGTACAATAGCGGACATCAGTAACTGAACCTCCTTGGAAGATGTGGAGGTCAGTACGGCTACCAAGCATGATACCGCCCCAAACGAGAACTCCGCCACCTCCAAACCGGTCCGTTTCGATGATGTTGGAGGTGTGATTGCGCGTTCCCTGCTCTCTCCGGATGTATATACGTCCAGAATCGCTCATCAGACTAAATCGGCTCTCATCCATAAAGAGAACTCGACCCCATTGCTGATGTGTCCAGTTCTTGTGTTCCTGGCACCATAGAAACCGCTGTCTCCGATGAGCAGGCATTAATGGCACACACCGTACTGGTCGTCGTGCAAATAGACCACCTTTGTGCAGCCTCCTGGCCATGGTAAAACGCGATAACGGACGTCCAGTTGTCTGTTGCATGTGCCTTGTGATTTCTCCCGCTGTCTGCTGTCTGTCTGTATCTCGCCTGTAGGACAATATACCGGTCGTCCGCCGCCGCGGTTGCTCATGGACGACCACTGCTAAACTCTCGGACAGCTGTTCCTCTTGTTTGAAATGCTCTCCAAGCTTGTGAAACGATGCTGTGAGCGATCCCGAACTCCTCGGCCACACTAGTCACACCTCAACCTTCTTCCAACTTCCTAATGACGCGACCTCGGGTAAAGTCATCCAGATGTCGTCTACTGGATTGGTTGTTGGCCACATCTCATAGCGGCAGCAACTCCAAGTCGTTCAAACCGATGTGCACCGTGCAATAGCTTTCACCAAATTGCTGAGCGTACACCGCCCGTGTGCTTTATGTTCTTCCGACACTCCTCCATGTCATGCTGCATATATGCACATGCCCTACCATACCGGATCCTAGTCATTCTCCTGATTTGTCTTTCAGTCAATTCTGCCTGCTCGTTCCGCTGTTATGCTAATTTCTCCTCTTCATCCTTAATTTTTGTACACCAGTGTAAAACAGAGCCTGTCTGTCATCATTTTCATGCCCATCAACACTTGCACCCTCTGCTTCGTCATAGTCATAGTTGGTGTCAAAAGGTTGCATGCTGAATTTCTTTTGCTTGCTACTAGATCTCTCTTGACTGAAAGTCTATGTTTTTTTTGTTGTTGTTTTTTTTTCTTCTTTTCTTTCTGTTTTTCATATCCAGACGTGCCAACTCTCCGGATTTAGGCTGGAGACTCCGGAATTTCAGCCATCCCTCCTGCCCTCCGGATAAATGTCAAATTCTACCGATAATCAGCCGTTACGATGTTCGAAATTCCATCAACCACCGCCTTGGATCAACGCAGAAGAAAAGATTTCGAACCGCTTGTGAAATCTTTTTCTTTCTGCGTCGATGCAAGACGGCATTTACAGTCATGAGTATCGTAATTTTCCTCTCCTCATATCTTCAAAAAGAAAGCCACCCCCAGTGGAACAGTTGTCTATATTATGTTGGTTACATACACACTCGCGCACCATCTGTGACCTACTGATCGTTTCACGTCTCCCGCTCTTAGCTGCGAGCTCTGTTTATGTTTTCTTCAGAGTTTTGCCGAGTGCTTTTCAGTTTTGCTTTACTGTGGATATTTTTATTTCTTGTTTTGCACCACGTTTGTCTTTTTTCCCTTCTTCGTCGCATTTTGTAGAAGATTAATGTGATCCTTTGTTCATCTCTAATTGCGAATCTGTTATTGTCAGCTTTGTTTTATCTTCTATTGTAGCATTTTGTGTACACTTAGTTTGTGAATTTGTTTTGTTTTTTCTCATTCCTTTGGCTTACATTTTGCGGAAGATTTTTCCTTTTGCATTACGCCATATTCACGGTTTTTAATGTTTTAGTTTATGTCATATCTTTGGCAATTTGTTTCTTCTTTACATATTAGCTGTTATTGTCTTTGCTGCATAATATAGTTGCAAAACTGAGCGCCCGCTTTCGACAAATTGTCCGAGATGGGTCCGGGTTCGAATCGCAGTGCGGCATGGATGTTGCATACTTGCTAACTTTTACGGATTTCTGCTTAATTTTACGGATAGAAGTCTTTTTTTATGGATTTTTTAATATTTCGATTGCTCAATCGAAATATTTCAATCACCTGCAACCATCCATTTAGATTTTCTACCGGACCTTATGAGCGTTGTGTTACGCAATGATGTCATCTTTGACTCGCCGCTTCATGCGGAGCCATCAAGTATAACAATGGCTCTGCTTCGTGATGTCATGTGGTAGGTCTCTCTCCACGGGAGTGCTCAAGTGACATGCTGACCAGAGTTCTCCAAAATGCGTAATCTAATTACGCGTCTAGTACACATCAAAATTTTATCAACGTGTAAAAATACGCATCTGGAATTTTTCTCGCCACGTAAAAGTACGCGTCAGGAATTTTTCTCGCAGCGTAAAAGTATGCATCAAGAATTTTTCTAGACGTGTAAAAATACTCATCGTGAATTTTTCTTGGCGCGTAAAACTACTCATCGAAGAATCTTACCAATTCGTAAAAATACGCATCGGGACGGTATTTCGTCTTTCAGAGACGGAAGTAAATGAAATAAAGATTTTTTTCAGTAATCATAATTTCTTTTTCCTGTGATGTTGACTCTGTCTAGTATTGTTGTTATATATCATTTTATTCCGTAAATATTTGTATTTCAGTTTGAAAATAATGGAAAATCCAGGGTGAAAAAAAAAAATGCTATTAAGTGTATCTGGTTGACAACTATTTTCACTATGCTTTTTATTTTGCATATAAACATACAGTCTGCATTTAGAATAACTTTTTAAACATTAAAAATGCTATGTACAAATAATACTACTTCTGGAAAATTGCTCCTGTATCTGAAAAATGTCAATAAAAAATAGCGCTCATGTGATTTTATGAGCTGTAAAAAATCTCCTGATTTTTAGATTTTGAAGGTTGGCATGTCTGCATATCTATTTTGTTCTTCACACGGAATTTTTTTTCAATGAAATATGAACTTATATATCTTTAAACATGTTTTAATATTGTTTGAGTCTTGTTACTCAAACCATTTGTGTAACATCTTCAGTTACAAAAAAGCTATTGTCAAATTTGAAACTTGCAGCATGTAATCATCATAAACATAGAAATCAAACGTAGACACACAGTCACATATGGTAAAAAGGTTCGTTTAGAGGTAGCTTTCGGTCGTCTAACAACCTTGATCTCCCGCAATCGACTGGATGGACTGGTTGCCAGAACTACACTTTAAAATTGGCGTGCTGGAACTGTTGCCAGATTTTAGTAGAGAGATCCAAATACAGTAGAACCCCGATAACTTGACTCAATGTGGACCGAACAGTTGTCGAGTTGCGAAAATGTAGAGTTTTTCGGACTCTGGAGTGAATTATGCAAAACACATAGTATACTTTGCTACAAATTAGTATATTATATGCATTTAATATATACAAAGCAAAAGAAAATTTATAATTTAACAAAAAATATAGTAATTGTGCTACAAAAGAAACATACATACAAATATTTTTACTTCCAGACAAAGAAACTAGTCACTGTTGTATAAAAATCTGGTGATGCTAGATTGTCTCTCACACTTGTTTCTTCTTCATGCTGCTTCATCGTGTAAGCGACGGAGGAATAAAAATCCATTGCAGAACCACCTTGCTCCTCGAAATAATGCACAGTATCTTCAACTGCCTTCAATCCTTCACTGTGCATCATCTTTTTAACTTTTCCTTCATTTTCCATTTCCTCACCTTCTGATTTTTCATTTTTCATTTCCTCACCTTCCGATTTTTCATTTTTCATTTCCTCACCTTCCGATTTTTCATTTTTCCTGCAAAATGGGCCTGGTTATGCGCATTCCTTGTCTTCTTTGTTGTTGAAACCATAAATACAGTGCCTCACTCACTTTTTTCACATTCAGCACTTATCATACTTTTTCTTTCTTTTATAGTTTCACTGCATACTCTTTTAACACACCACAACTCTCTTTCTGCTCTCTTCCTTTTCCAGACAAGAATTGTAGTCCAACCAACACCTAAATTCATTGCAATTTTATTTATACTTTCTAACTTTTTCAATGCATCTAATTTCATCTCTATCGAAACATTATTTTGTTTCCTTCTTTTCCCGCAAGACATTTTTACTACGCACAGATAGCGACACACTACATAAAACAGTCTGTCTTCAGATAACACAACGATTCGCAAAAAGAAGGAAAATAGCCAGACACCTTATAACATTTCGAAAGTAGAGAGGAATGTAAGCATCCGACTGGCCGTTGAAAATCTCTCGTTGCATAGGGGTGAGTCGGAGAGTAAAACCAGTTCTTCAAGATCACTCAGATAATGAAGTATGGAATCTTTCTCCAACCAGATAGCTCACACAGTACAAATAAGAAAAGATAAAATGGCCATAGATTTTCGGAGGAGGGAACGTCAAGTTTTCTGTAGTGTCGAGTTTTTGGGGTTTTACTGTAAATGGGATTTAGTGAGGGGTCTCTGAATTACAGTTTTTGGTGAACAAAATTTCAATGCTTTTTTAGAAACGCAGAGATGCTTTGTTGATGAACGGGGCGACTTTTTTTCTTTCTTTCCAAAGGGGAACTGCAGAGGTGACTTTTAAAGGGTTAGTGCAGATAATGCTGTCTTTGGAAGACCATTCGAAACATCTTTTTTATGCTCACTAATTCTTGTATTGATGCTTCAGTATGTGCTTCCAATGTAAACTGAGAGACCAGAGAAAGTTGAAATGGGAATAGCATAAACTCCAGGGGTGTCCAGTTGGAAGACAGGATCCCTGTCTTTAAGCCGGCACTTTATTTCAGGAGGTTTGGTTTCACTGTGAGAATGTAGCCCATAGTTTTGAAGAGTTTTTCACATCTTATAAGAGAAGGATCCATGGAAAGTGATGGAACCAATGAATGGTGGTATTTTTGTTAGTATTGGTGTAAGAGCAGGCAGATTTTTCAAGTGGGAATTATGGAGGATTTTTTCAATAGTAGGAGGTGGAAACTTTCCCCATTCATCAACAAAGCATCTGTGTGTTTCCAAGAAAGCATTTAAATTTTGTTCACCAAAAACTGCGATTCAGAGACCCCTCACCAAATCCCATTTATTTGGATCTCTCTACTAAAATCTGGCAACAGTTCCAGCACCCTAATTTCTAATTGTAGTTCTGTCAATCAGCCCATCCAGTCAATCGCAGGTGATCAAGGTTGTAGATGACCGAAAGCTACCTCTAAACGAACCTTTTTACCATACGTGACTCTGTGTGTGTCTTAGCTCGATTTCTATGTTTTATTGTCGCGTGAAGCCTGAGTTTAAACCATGTAATCATCAGTTTAGCAGAGACACTTGCAAGGTTCATTCATCAGCAGTGTTTTTGGGTTGCATGAAATGTGTTGGACTGTGTCAAGTAATTTCTGTTAAAGTACGAATTTGAAATTAGTATGAGTATTGTGCATGGAAATTTAGACACCATGAGAAATTAACGTTTGAGAGAGAATGATCCTTGCTTTTGCAATGACCTGAGATGTGACATTTGTGATTGCATGTTTCTTTTTTTTTTCCAAAGGTAATCAAACATTTTGTACCACCCTGGTGTTCTAGTGGCCAGAGGCACTGGTTTCTGGCTGTTAGTTCTAGTTTGGCCTGTGTTTGAGCTCTGGAAGAGGCATGGATTGTGTGTTTGTCTAATGGTTCTAGCTCTCTCTCCCCTGGAACCAGTGGCCTTAATAAATTAGGCTCTAGTGACTGCTTGTCGCCTAAGTGTTGTTCATGATGTTCGTTAACCCCCAAGACGACAAAAACGAGAGAGAAAAAGTGTGTGCATGGCTTTAACAATGGTTGTAAAATTGTAGGTAATATGCATTATGTACATATGCAGTGTTGTTTTGTTTTTTTCTTCTGTTGTAGGAGATGAAAAGGCTGCTGGAATTCAAGGTGAATAGTTCCTTGTGTGAGTTAGTGGCTTCAGTTTTAATGCAGATAACTTAAAATGAGTCTTAACCCTTCCGGGACAGGCGACTCGAATATAAGTTACTAGTAATATTTCGAGTTCTGGTTGGAATTCCGTAATTTTTCCAACAACTTATTGATGAGCATGTTTTTCTGGGTTACAGGGGTTTGTCAAAATAATGGAAACACTTTGTGGATAACTTTTTATTAATAAACTGTAGGCCCTCGGGTTTCACAACAGAAACAGTTCGACTTGAATTAGACTTATACAAGTCGTACACATGAGAAAATGGAATTTGGGGGCATTCTTCCTGTAAAATATGTCCCAACTATGACAGTGATGTTGAAGGTGAAAAGTGTGATCTGACCTTTTGCTCCAGATATTCCCACAAATGTTTAATAATATTGAGGTGGCCAGGGTAGGTGCTGTACCTCATGCTCTGCAAACCACAGCTTGACACATTTTGCACAATGCACTGGTGCACTATCTGCATAAAAACATGGACAGTCATTAGGGAACAATGCCTGCAACATTGAGTGCAGGTGACCCCCAAGAAGCCACCCTGGTGGCGCAGTGTTCTAAGCACTGGCTTATGGCTGTTTGTCTGAGATGGGTCTGGGTTTGAATCCAGGTGAGGCGTGGATGTTGTGTTTGTCTTACAGCACTGGCTCTCTCCCTTCTCTGGAACCTGTGAACCTAAATTAGGTAGGGATAGGTGTGCTTATAGTCCACGGAGTTGCTCACGTTAGAAGTTAACGTCCCTCCCCCTTCTCCCCAAGGTCCGCAAGAATGGATTCGTACGTTGCAGATGTGACATGACCCTGTGGAATAACCAATTGCCCTGAGGAATGCTATAATATGGCACCCCACAGCATCAGGGATCCACCTCCATGAACCAGGAACGGTCATTAGGGAACAATGCCTGCAACATTGGGTGCAGAATGGATTCATACGTTGTAGATGTGACACGACCCTGCAGAATAACCAATGGCCCTAAGGAATGCCATGATATGGCACCCCACAGCATCAGGGATCCACTTCCATGAACCAGAGACAGTCATTAGAGAACAATGCCTGCAACACTAAGTTAAGAAGAATGTATTCATACATTGCAGATGTGACATGACCCTGCAGAATAGGCAATGACCCTAACGAATGCCATGATATGACACCCCACAGAATCGGGGATCCACCTCCATGAACCAGGGACGATCATTAGGGAACAACGCCTGCAACATTGGGTGCAGAATGGATTCATACATTGTAGATGTGACATGACCCTGCAGAATAACCAATGACCCTAAGGAATGCCCTTATATGGCACCCCACAGCATCAGGGATCCAGCTCCATGAACCAGGGATGGTCATTAGGGAACAATGCCTGCAACATTCGGTGCAGAAGAATGGATTTGTACGTTGTAGATGTGACATGACCCTGCAGAATAACGAATGGCCCTAAGGAATGCCATGATATGGCACCTCACAGCATCAGGGATCCACCTCCATACTTCACAGTCAGAACCAAACAGTAAGGGTTCTACCCTTCTGCAGGTTTTCACCAGACGTACACCAGTGGTGGGAAATAATGTGAAGCACAATTCATCAGACCAGATGACATTGTCTTTACCATTTGCTGTTTTAATGTGCTTTGCACCAAATTACATGTTTTGTTGCATTAATATCAGTACAGAGGTTTGCGGATTGCAGCACAGCCATAAATACCAGTACGATGGAGTTCTCAACAAACTTTTACAACAGAAGTGGGATCATTCCAACTAGTATTCAACTCTGCTGCTATTTGCAGTGCCATAATCTTGTGCTTCAGTTGTAAAATTCATGCCAAAGTTCACGTATCCCTATCTGACATCCCCATATGGCTTCCACAATTAGCAGTTTTAGAGACAAATGGCATGTCATTTTGTATAGGTAGTCACTAGCAATTAGCAGTTTTAGAGACAAATGGCATGTCATTTTGTATAGGTAGTCACTAGCAATTAGCAGTTTTAGAGACAAATGGCATGTCATTTTGTATAGGTAGTCACTAGCAATTAGCAGTTTTAGAGACAAATGGCATGTCATTTTGTATAGGTAGTCACTAGCAATTAGCAGTTTTAGAGACAAATGGCATGTCATTTTGTATAGGTAGTCACTAGCAATTAGCAGTTTTAGAGACAAATGGCATGTCATTTTGTATAGGTAGTCACTAGCAATTAGCAGTTTTAGAGACAAATGGCATGTCATTTTGTATAGGTACTCACTAGCAATTAGCAGTTTTAGAGACAAATGGCATGTCATTTTGTATAGGTAGTCACTAGCAATTAGCAGTTTTAGAGACAAATGGCGTGTCCTTTTGTATAGGTAGTCACTAGCAATTAGCAGTTTTAGAGACAAGTGGCATGTCCTTTTGTATAGGCAGTCACTGCAGTCTTGCCCATTCTCCGAACGGTGAATCTGTAAAATAATTTTTTAACGTGAAATTAAAAAAAGGGAAAAGTAATTAAGAGAAAGAACAGTAATTTTAGATCCATAACTGTTTGACGATTTAGAATAGGGTAGTGATGTGTCAACGCATATGGTTTGACATAAAAGGAAGCAGGTTTTGTCGCTCCTTAATTTAAATAAATATTTCATGGAATTTTTACTGCATTTCGACATTTCTGGTATAAGTATCATTAAACCTATCAGTATTTTGAAGAGTAAAGCTACGCCTTCCTTTTGAATATTTGTTTTCAGACTTGTCCAGGTGTGGATGCAGTAAAAATAAAATAAGAGCAAACAAATATTACAAAGCAACCATTTTTATTTTATTTTATTTATTTATTTATTTTTTGGACTTTTCTAGGTATCCAGACCTCGTAAGACATATCAGCATGTCAATTCTCAGATATCTAGGTCATTTAGAAGTGGTAAAAAAATTCACGAAAAATTCAAGCAGACGATGTTCTGAAACCGGCATTTTAATTCTTTTTGGTTCCAGAATTTTCTAAAGTGCCTAAAGCATACCAGTTTTCAAATCTGTAGGTCATTTAGAAGTCAAACGGAAGTCATCGCTCTTTCCGCGTTCATAAGTGTCACGAAAAAATTCTCATCGTGTTGTAAAGCCGCCATTGTGATTATAAACATGGAAAGAGCCATTACTTCCATTTGATATTCCTAGTCCACGTCAATTGTGTGCGTTTAGAAGTAGTCGAACAATTCAGGAAATACGTAAGCAGACAATGTTGCAAAGCTGCCATTTTGATTTATTTATTTTTTTCGGACTTTTCTAGGTATACGAGACTTAAAGGCCTCTCAGCATGCCAATTTTCAGATCTCAAAGCCAATTAGAAATGGTCGAACAATTTGCGAAAAGTTCAAGTGGGTAATGTTCCAAAGCCAGCATTTTTTTTTTTTTTTTTTTTTTTTTTTGGACTTTTCTAGGTATCCAAACCATCAGACCTATCAGCATACCAATTTTTAGAAATCTAGGTCATTTGGAAGTGGTTGAACAATTCGTGTACGGAAGCACTCACATTTTCCCTCTTTGCTTTATATACAGTATATAGATAATCTTTGATACAGTTCCTTGTTGCATGCATACATACATACATATCGCTAAACTGTTATCTAAAATTCAGAGGTTAGCTCCACAAAGAAATACAAACTACCAGATAGTTTTTACTTACTATTGCCATGTCAAACTTCCCCATTTACAGCGATCTTGACATTCAACTCAAGCTTCACAGACATTCATGAGATTATATTAAATTGAATACGGCGAGGCAATTTTTGGAAAAAATTGAAGTCCTGGTCTCTTCAGCTACTCAAAAAGATCTTCACAAAGAAGAATTAAAAGAAATATTGGCAGAAAACAATTGTTGAGAAAAATATTTAGACGAGTACCAAAAAAGAAGCAGGAAATAAAAAACTTCAAATTCACCAGAAAAATTACGTACCACAAGGGACTTTTTAAAAAACTGAAGAGGATCAGGCTTGCTCCAGATCTAAATAACAAATTAAAGAAATTCCTGCCAGCTTTAAAGCAGAAAGAAGTGGACATCCAATTGCAAGAAGGAGTAATATATTGCATCGACTGTAACTGCGGACTCAGCTATATAGGAGAAACAAGGAGAAGTATTAAAGTCCGAATGAAAGAACACCAAGCAGCTATTAGGAACATTAGTAACAGAACAGGGCTAGACAGACATATACAAGCAAGTGGACACTCCATAAATTGGGACTCGGTAAAAATAATCGCCCACCAGTCAAACTTAGTAAAGAGGAAACTAGAAGAAGGGATCGAAATAGCAAGAAGAAGTAGTACCACAATTAACAATAATTACGGTTGGACTCTTCCAACTGAGTGGCAGCAACTACTCCAGTGACGTGTCCTGATGACTAACTAGGCTTTAGTTCGAAAATTTGACAACCAACTTTTTTCTTTTTCTTTTTTTAATAATAACCTCTATAAGACCCGTAAAAAAGTTTAATTCCACAGTACAGATCTGATGTTAAAAGAGGTAGCCCATCTGCTTCCCTTTCATTATTAATCAGCCATATTTGTGCTGTTCCTGATGGAGAAACACAAAACACATTGCTCCACTCTTTAATAAATGGAAAATCCCTTTGGTATCCTGAAACTATTAGGTATATAAATAAGTTTTGAGAGATTTCCGTTCGGTGTCGTACTTGTTACTGCTCGCATGTATTTTTTCAGTACGAGACCCCAGCTGTCAGAGTCAGTATACGACGTTCGATTGAGGTGCGAAGATGTATTTGTTTTATTCGATGGCAAATGGCAACTTTTGTCCTGACAAAACAGCATTTGCGGGAAGTGTTAGTGCATTACTTTATTGTCAAGAAAAGTGCTGCCGACAGCTATCGCTTAATGTCAAATATCTATGGTGAACATTCCCCATCCATAAAAACAACAGGAATGATTTTGATGTCAGTGATAAAGAACGTTCTGGACCACCCAAAAAAATAGCTGATGCCGAATTGGAAGCTTTACTCGACGTGGATCCGTGCCAGACCCAAAAAGAACTTGCAGCAGCATTAAATGTTAGTCGACCATGCATTTCACAACGTTTAGCTGCCATGGGAATGGTGCAAAAAGAAGGGAATTGGGTTCCACATGCTTTGCAGGAAAGAGACCTTGAACGTCGAAAACCCATTTGCGAATTGCTGCTTCAAAGGCAAAAAAGAAAGGGTTTTTGCATTATATTATTACTGCCGACGAAAAATGGATATGGTACCATAACTCTAAAATGTCAGAAAGCATGGGTGAAGCCAGGTGAACCAGGTCCTTCAACGCCAAAACGCAATATCCATGGTTCAAAGGTAATGCTGTGTATCTGGTGGGACCAGAAGGGTGTGATTCACTATGAACTGCTGAAACCGTCAGAAACTATTACTGGTGATCAGTATCGAATCCAATTAATGCGTTTAAAATTAGCTCTCGTGCAAAAACGGTCGGTATGGGAGAACAGACACAACAAAGTCATCTTACAGCATGACAACGCAAGACCACGTTTCTCGACCTGTGAAAAAGTACTTAGAAGGATCCGACTGGGAAGTTCTACCCCACCTGCCATATTCGCCAGATATTGCGCCATCGGATTACCATTTGTTCCGGTCGATGCAGTCAGCACTTTCTGGAGAACGGTTTAGTTCTTATGAAGACATCAAAAATTGGCTGGACAACTGGATCTCTTCCAAGGAACCGGAATTCTTCCTTCGGGGCATACGTTCACTGCCCGAAAGATGGGGTAAAGTTGTAGCTTCAGGGGGAGCATACTTCGATTAATATTAAAATATTGTTTCTGTTCTCCAACAACGTGTTTTGTTCTCCTCAAATCCCTCAAACTTATTTATATACCCAATATATGTATAAATTTTCCTTTCCCCTGATACTTGTAATATGGACTCACATCATCAAATTGTGGTTATTTGGAAATCCATTTTAAAATCTGGCAACATTTTATTCACCCTGCGTTAACACCTCTCCTTATTTCATTCATTCCTTGGTTGACAATGGTAGAAATAGCTACCACAACATTCCACTCTTGCAATTGTATTTCCTTTTTATGTAACTTCAGTGTTAATTTGTTTAGCAATACTTTAATATATTTGTCAACAGGCATTAAAAAGTTTTTTTAAGTGACTTTGTAAAATAAACATTCACCTTTAAATAAAAATGGATGGATTACTCTTTCAGTTGACCCCAGAACTGGTGTACAATTTAAATTATATTCATGAAAAATTACCAGGTGTACACTGCTGGGTGAATACATTGACATGTCGCCACTACTTTTTATTCCTGTAAGTGCTCCTGGGAATCGCCCATGTATGGATATGTGCAAAAGCATTGAAACTAGATTTTGTTATGGTTTTTGTTGTTGTTGACAACATTTGAATTGCATTTTACAATTTTACATGTCTTTTGACAAAAATTTAAATTTACTGCTGTTTAGAATCTAATACGAATACTGTATTATCTGTGCTTTTTTAGAGATTCACCGAAGTGCCTCAAACCCCACTGCATTCTATTCGAGTCTTGAAGGAAGAAGAGTATGCATGGCCGGATGTCCAAGTTAGTTTGATTTTTATGTTGAATATTCTCACGTTGTCTGTTGCAGATGAAATATGGGATTTCAAGACTCGTTCAGTAGGCAGGCAAATTAGAAATTAACACATTGCACCACGTGACTTGTAATATGTAAATTGAAAACATCAAATATTAATGTAGTTGAAGCTCTGTGTTAGAACAGCTTAATGCAGCACTACATCGTAAATATGCTGTATTTGTGATGAAAATATTATATAATATTCATCCTATAGTTCTGTTTCTCATGTTTCACTTTATTGTTATGGCCCTGACTGAGGACAGCACTGCTTTACTTATTACTGTACTGTTTTATATTAGGTGTGCAACTTAATTCTCGGCCCTTAACCACAAGCGATCACAGAACGTCGGCAAATGCAAATAGCTGTGTGCGATAATGGTTGATTGCAGCGCCACCCAACAGCTTTCCAGGCAACCGTAACCCCTCACAGCTGTAGTGATAGAAGGGACGAAAGTTGACGGTAAAAGCAATGTCATTTGAGATGCAACATTTAAGGCACTGGCTCCTGTTCGCGTTTCAGCTGAAAAAATGCCGTGGAAGCCCAGCAAATGATCTGTGCTGCTTTGGGTGAGGCTGTTGTGTCCTACAGTACGTGTAAGAAGCGGTTCCAGCGGTTTAAGCAGGGAAATTTTGATCTCTGTGATGCAGAACGTCTGGGACAGCCACAGAAAGTTGACGATGAGGAACTGGAACAACTGTTGGACGCGGATCCCTGTCGCACACAGTCAGAGCTCGCCCAGGAACTCGGAATAACACGGCAAGCCATTGCAGAGCGCCTGCACAAGCTTGGACAGATTCACAAGGAGGGCAGTTGGGTGCCCCACCAACTCACAGCTGCGAACAAGTCTAGGCGCTACGATGTTGCCATGTCCTTGCTCACCAGATTCAAGAAGAAGGATTTCCTCCACAAGATTTTGACCTGTGATCAGAAGTGGATCCTCGACGATAAACCTAAGCGGCGCAAATCGTGGGTTTGTCCAGGTGAGCCTACCACCAGTACCGCCAAACCGAATATCCATGCCAGGAAGTTGTTGCTGTGCATATGGTGGGATCAGCGCTGTGTCGTACCCTATGAGTTGCTCAAACCTGGTGAAACGGTCAATGCTGAGCGTTATTGTCAGCAACTCATTCGTATGAGTGACACAATGGAGGCGAAAAGGCCATACACCAGCAAGGGCAGAAGGTCGGTCCTGTTGCTTCAGGATAACGCACATCCTCACACGGCGAAAACAACTTTAAACACGATCACCTACATGGGACGGGAGATTTTGTCCCACCCGGCGTGTTCTCCAGACTTCGCCCCGTCGGATTATCACCTCTTTCGCTTCCTGCAACATCGCCTGATTGATACGCACTTCACTTCTGTCGAGGAGGTCCACACAAGTATTGATTATTTTATCAACTCGAAACAGCCCTCTTTTTTCTGCAGTGGCATTCAGCAGCTCCCTGAACAATGGCTCAGATGAATCCAATATGACAGGGATTATTTCCCTGATTAGGTACATATACAATTTTCTGTCAACGTGTCGTGCCTGTGGCCGAGAATTAAGTTGCACACCAAATAATTACATAAACTTCAATACAATAGTAAGTGCTTACCTTGCACAGGTTGAATGAAGTTCTTGAAAGGTAAGTACCCAGTGCTTAGCCTTGTGGTTCAATGCCATGATACTTCTTTTAAAAATAAGTTATAAAAGCCTAGGAAGTGGAATTAAAAACTTGTTAAAGGAATGAAATGGACTTGAACATCAAAAATGAGCAATTGTCAAAAGAAATACCTCTGAAAGATACTAAAATCCCTCTAAAAAAAGATACTAAAGTCCTTTTTTAAAGGGATTTTAGTATTTTTCAGAGGTATTTCTTTTGAGAAGTTGTTCATTTCAAGTCCATTTTTTTTTAAAGATTTTAATTCCATTTCCTAGGCTTTTATAACTTATTTTAAAAGAGGATCATGGCATAGAGCCGTGAGACTAAGCACCGGGTACTTACCTTTCAAGAGCTTCAACCTGTGCAAGGTAAGCTGTTACTATTGTATCAAAGTTTACGTAATTATAAAACAGTACAGTAATAAGTAAAGTATTGCTGTCCTCTGTCAGGACCATAACAATATATTGAAATGTGAGAAACAGAATTATTTGATGAATATAGTGTAATATTTTCATCACAAATACATGAAAGTGTCAAGGCTGCTGCTTATAAAGCATGGGTCATTTCATCAGTGGCCCCAGTTCCAAGGGGATTGTGATATACAGTGAAGAGACCAATGAGTCAGACAAATTTGTATCATTTTCTTATGCAAGTTCAAACATGGGGGAGGCAACATTAGTGAACGCAAGACACAATGGTGATTTGTAAAATTCCTTTCCAGCAGTGTGAGCTTCAAAAACGAACCACGCAGTAGAGCAGGAGTGATTGATTACTCCGAATTGGAGGCCTTGATTGAATTTGATCCACATAAAACGGTATGACAACTTGGTGAGAAACTGAGAGCACTCTGTTTAGCCATTGCATGATGTGTAGTGGTCATAGGCAGTGTGAAGAAGATGGCTAAATGGCAGTGACATGCAGTGACCCAACAGACTACCCAAGCAGTCGCAAAGGCAATTACTTTGCACTTTTTTACAATTGACATTAATTAGGTTTAGATTTTTGAAATAATAAAAGTGGAAAAGCACGATGTACGATATACACTGACGGACAATTGCTAAGGACGGATGACAATAGCAACGATAGCAACCATAAAATGGAAGGCAGGAAAATGTGGAAATTAGCATAAGTGCGGGATACAGTAAGACGTGTTGTTCGTATGCAAATTTTGGATTGCCGAACTTGTTCGTGACGTCATAGCGCTGATAAGAGATATAAAAGATTTGACGCGTATTGACCGTTGTTGTTCAAACGCAAAGTTGAAAGGGAAAGAATCAATTGACGAACTTGCAATTTTCAGTATGTCTTCCCGACATCACCTAGATGATTTTACGCGTGGCCGTATTATTGGCAAAATTGAAGAAGGGCGAAAAATAACAGATGTTGCCAGGGAGTTCGACGTCAGCCACAGTGTTGTTTCAATACTTTGGAAATCATTTCAAACAAATGGAGAGTGTAGCAAACGTCACGGGGAGGTCGTGTTCGCAGTACAACACCTGCAGAAGATCGGTACATAGTGCTATCAACAGAAAGACACCGGCGCAGCACAGCTAGTGAGGTAGCAAATCAGTTTATGGCTGCTACTGGCAAGCGGATCTCCCGAAAGACTGTCGCCAGATGTTTGCATGAAGGAGGACTATACGCCCGCCGTCCTGTTGTGTGCATCCCATTGTCCAGACGTCACCGTACCGCCCGTTTGCAATGGTGCCATCAACATTGCAATTGGACTGATAACGACTGGTCTGCTGTCCTCTTCCCAGATGAGAGTAGATAGAGTCTATCGTCTGATTGTCGACGACAACTGATCTGGCGTGATAGTGGTACTGCATATTGTCCAGCAAACATACAGGAAAGGGACCGATATCCGACATGTAGTGTCATGGTATGGGCTGGCATCCTGATCAATGGCCGTACGTCCCTCTATGTGCTTCCAACTGGGACTATGGCTAGCCAACGATACATTAATGATGTTCTGCTACCTCATGTTCGCATGTTCCGTGGTGCTGTCGGTGATAGATTCATTTTCATAAACGACAACGCAACATGTCATCGAACAGTCCCTGTCCAGGAGTGTCTTGAGAGCGAGGATATTCAACGCCTCGTATGGCCAGCACGTTCTCCAGATCTGAATCCCATTGAAAATGTGTGGGATGCTTTGGGGGGGGGGGAGTCTTGCTGGTCGCCAATGCCCTCCAATAAACAAGGACACCCTCATCCGTGCACTGACAGAGGAATGGGATAAATTACCCCAACAGCTGCTTGATAATGTTGTGCAAAGCATGACACGACGTGTGGAATCTTGCATCGCCCTCCATGGTGGCCATATCTCGTATTGACATCTTACGCCGGAACGCCTGCGGACGGTAATTGCATTTTTCACATTTACGTATTCTGCACAAAATGGCCTGTTTGTCCCTTGAACACGTTCCAAAGCCTTCTGGATTTCAGAGCACAATAAATTGTCTTTCTTGTAATATCCTGGCATTCTGACATTATTTTATTTCACTTGGTATCCAACCACGCTTACTTTTTTATGTGCTATATAGCCGTTTATGATCCATCCTTAGCAATTGTCCAGCAGTGTAGATACCATAGCTGCTTTTTTATATCTATTCTTTTCCACAACACAGCAAAATCTAAAACAAAAGACTTCTGTTTTCCAAATAGACTGAAGTCACTTAACATACCTTTCTATTTAAAAGTAAACTCCATTCTTCGATCACTTGCAGCAAAATGTTCTATTACAGAATTGAAAAAAGTCTATCTTTCTTTCAGAGTATTTAACAGATCACTTTCAATTGATATTAGTCCAGGATGCGAGAGTCGTTTCTGTCCTGTCCTGTCCTGTTCTGTTTCGTGCATATGTCTTAATTCACTTTAATGCAGAAAACAATCTTTCAACTGTTGAAGTGGATACAGATACACTGCCGGACAATTGCTAAGGACGGATGACAATAGCAACGATAGCAACCATAAAATGGAAGGCAGGAAAATGTGGAAATTAGCATAAGTGCGGGATACAGTAAGACGTGTTGTGCGTATGCAAATTTTGGATTGCCGAACTTGTTCGTGACGTCATAGCGCTGATAAGAGATATAAAGGATTTGACGCGTATTGACCGTTGTTGTTCAAACGCAAAGTTGAAAGGGAAAGAATCAATTGACGAACTTGCAATTTTCAGTATGTCTTCCCGACATCACCTAGATGATTTTACGCGTGGCCGTATTATTGGCAAGATTGAAGAACCGCGAAAAATAAAAGATGTTGCCAGGGTGTTCGACGTCAGCCACAGTGTTGTTTCAAGGCTTTGGAAATCATTTCAAACAAATGGAGAGTGTAGCAAACGTCACGGGGAGGTCGTGTTTGCAGTACGACACCTGCAGAAGATCGGTACATAGTGCTATCAACAAAAAGACACCGGCGCAGCACAGCTAGTGAGGTAGCAAATCAGTTTATGGCTGCTACTGGCAAGCGGATCTCCCGAAAAACTGTCGCCAGACGTTTGCATGAAGGAGAACTATACGCCCGCCGTCCTGTTGTGTGCATCCCATTGTCCAGACGTCACCGTACCGCCCGTTTGCAAGAGTGCCATCAAAATCGCAATTGGACTGATAACGACTGGTCTGCCGTCCTCTTCTCAGATGAGAGTAGATACAGTCTATCGTCTGATTGTCGACGACAACTGATCTGGCGTGATAGTGGTACTGCATATTGTCCAGCAAACATACAGGAAAGGGACCGATATCCGACATGTAGTGTCATGGTATGGGCTGGCATCATGATCAATGGCCGTACGTCCCTCTATGTGCTTCCAACTGGGACTATGACTGGCCAACGATACATTAATGATGTTCTGCTACCTCATGTTCTCATGTTCCGTGGTGCTGTCGGTGATAGATTCATTTTCATGGACGACAACGCAACATGTCATCGAACAGTCACTGCCCAGGAATGTCTTGAGAGCGAGGATATTCAACGCCTCGTATGGCCAGCACGTTCTCCAGATCTGAATCCCATTGAAAATGTGTGGGATGCTTTGGGGAGGAGTCTTGCTGGTCGCCAATGCCCTCCAATAAACAAGGACACCCATATCCGTGCACTGACAGAGGAATGGGATAAATTACCCCAACAGCTGCTTGATAATGTTGTGCAAAGCATGACACGACGTGTGGAATCTTGCATCGCCCTCCATGGTGGCCATATCCCGTATTGACATCTTACGCCGGAACGCCTGCGGACGGTAATTGCATTTTTTTCACGTTTACGTATTCTGCACAAAATGGCCTGTTTGTCCCTTGAACACGTTCCAAAGCCTTCTGGATTTCAAAGCACAATAAATTGTCTTTCTTGTAATGTCCTGGCATTCTGACATTATTTTATTTCACTTGGCATCCAACCACACTTACTTTTTTATGCGCTGCATAGCCGTTTATGATCCGTCCTTAGCAATTGTCCAGCAGTGTATTACACTTATAAGTGAAGCCAATAGGTAAAGTTGTGGCATGGATTTTTCAAGTGCTGAAGTTGCTAACATCTTCATTAGCTGTATAGATGACGTCAGAAAATTCGTGTGAACTGTATGCTACGATTAAGTCGTTTTTCAAACGTACTTCATCGAAGTAGGTACCATAATTTTCAAGTAAGCTTTTCAAACCATCAGTTGGGAAAGTGTGAACGCAAGAGCAGTATTTCGACAAATCCAGTAAGCACAAAAATGTAAGCTTTTCATAATCCTGAAATCTTGTATTAGTGTGATGTTCGACATTATCGAAAATTTCAAAATATAATTTTCTGTATTTAGTGGTAATCGTAATGTCTTCAGAAAGGTTTCTGTTTTCTTTGGAGTCCAACATCAGCCATGGTTCCTTCGTACACTTCCTGAAAACGACTTCTCAGAGATTTCAGAGCATTTTGTGTTTCCGTTACTTACTTCTGCAGTAAGTAATGTCTAATGAAGCATTCTGAAGCATGCTGAACAAAACATCAGTAAGAGAAAAAATACTATGAAAGGTTGCCAGAAGAAAGCAAAATTCAAAGTTTTCTAAATTGGACAAATGTCCCTGAACACCAGCAAGAATAACCCTTTCTACTTGTGATGATGTTCCAACATGGCAGCAAAAGTCTGGCGAAGTTCTTTGTTTTCGTGGACAGTATCGAGGAGTCGTGATGAGTAATGCCATCTTGTTGGGCAAACATTGGGTAGTCGGCGTCCCAAAAAGGCATCAACAAATTTTGAGCGCATTGGTGATTTTGAGAAAACGCTGCAAGCCCACTAAGAGTAGCAAAAAAGATACGCATTCAGGAGATACGACAATACCTGAAGGGCTTTGAAAAAGTACCCAATTCAAAACAGTGCGCATAGCGGTAAACAAAGAGGAATTGTGGAAAGGATGCCTTAATATTCGACTGTACACCATGCAAGGAAGAGGCCATTACTGCAGTTCCGTTGTAGCTCTGTGCGACGAGTTTTCCACCATAGTCTGAAAAATCCTTAATATGGGACAAACTAAGACCAGAAAGTGCTGCCGCTGTTTTGTCCTCACTAACTGCTTGGAAGTACACAAATCTTTCTACCACCCTCCCTTCATTTGCATATCAATAAACAAGAGAAAATTGAGACCTATTCGAGACGTAGGTAGTTTCATCTGCTATAATATGACAACAAAATCGGACTGCTTTAACTGGCATTTAATTTCATTACACAGTGCATTGGCGACAGAATCAATTAAATCATTTTGAATACAATTTGATACTCCTTTGAATACTGTCGAAGACTCCAAATTTTTTTTTTTTTTTTGTACAGGATCATACTGAGCAGTGTAGTCCAAAAGTTCCAAATAATTTCCACGGTTGTTGGAAGTTTTTGACTCGTCTCCTCGAAATAAAATTTCAAGCAAACGGCATTTATAAGCCGTTTCAAAATATCTCTATTGCGTTTTACCTTTTCATTGTGTTGACTTATGTTTTGTAGTATCTCGTCACTGACCTCAGTTTCAATACGAATAGTTCCTAAAGTTGCGAGTGCAATGGACGCAGGAATATGCTTAACAGAAACATCATGATCCCGTATTGCTTTAGTTTAATTGCTTATTATAAATATAATGATCCGATTTATTGGTGTCTAAAGTAAGAAATCACACAAATTTCACTCCGCAAGCTTTCTCCGTCAACGGACGGCTTCATCAGGCGGTTACATATAGAATCAAAATTGTAGACAGAACGTTAATTCTAATATGACAAATGAAATCATGCGTGAAGACCGCGCGCATAAATAACCACGAACATGGTGAATACAATATCTTAAAAGCTAATGCAAAAGCAAACCATGTAAACTGTAGGAAGAAACTAGAATCATGAAGACCATCTTGCGATGCCTAGCAGATGGTTCCAAGCCACCGGTAGTTCAAAAGAGACATCGGTGTTGCATACATCCTGTTTCGTTAATATCTCAACTGTTTCCCTTATGGCAGCTGCTCTTGCGTCTCCATATGGTGCGATCTTCGAGATATTCTGCCATTGGGGTTGAGCTTGATGGTTAGCTACTTCTTTGGCAAGTGACGTAGAAAGTTTCTTTTGTGCAACGTCCCTCTTATGCTCATTCATTCTCTCCTCAAATGACCTTTTTGTGAGACCTACGTAAAATTTAGTTGAGGAGTCTGGGTATAACAATGGGATGCAATAGATGCCCGCATCTGTGAGCTTCAAGGTACTATTACTTCTTGCTGTGCTGAGGACGGTTGCCATGTGTTTAGAAGCTTTAAGGCCGACATCCAATCCTTTCTTCTGAAAGTGATTTTTAATAAAATAAGATATTTTTGGGATGTACGGGATCGAACCAACAAATTTTAAAGGTGCTCTTCTGTTCGGTGTAGCAAGTGTGTTGGCTTCAACTTTCGCTATTGTGTCCTCTACGCGGGAGACGTCAAACCCTCCTGCAAAGGCAAGATCTTTCAGACTTAATTTCGGCGTCATAGTCAGATTTCAAGGTGCAAAAATCTTTGGCTCTTTTAGCCCGGTATTTGAATAGAGCATACTTGTGTGTTGTTGGGTTGGCTGATCCTGGTGGAATAGGGTTAGGTACGTGCATGGGTTTATAGTAGACTTTGGTAGTGAGTGTACCTGAAATCGATTTCTTCACAAGTACATCTAAATATGGTAACTCTCCTTGATTTTCTATTTCCATCGCAAATTTAATGTCTTCATGTATGTTGTTTATGTCTACCATAAAGTCTTGCAAGTAGGCTTCTCCGTGCTCCCAGACAAAAAAGATATCATCTGCATAGCGTAGCCATACTCTTGGTGTCCTGGGAAGAGTGGCGAGTATGATCTCTTCAATAGGTCTCATGATGGCTTCAGCGAGTATTGGAGACAAGGCTGAACCCATCGGGACTCCTTTTGATTGCTTGTAGATGTGGGAGCCATAGGTAAAGAAGTTGGAATCTACAGCTAAGTCAAGAACAGCAAAGATATCTTTCAGAGCTTCTTTATCATAAAGGTTAGCTCCAGCCAGGGTTCGTTTGATGTTTTGCGTTGCTTCTGGTATTGGAACAGAGGGGTAGAGGGAGATAACGTCAAAGCTGCCAATAAGTTCATGTTGTGCAATGGTGATACCTTTTAGCTTGGAGATGAAGTCATTCGAGGATCTAAGGACTCTGTCTGTGTTCGGAAGGAATGGCATAAGAAAAGTTGCCAGGGCTTTCTCAAGGTGTGTTGATGGTGCTTTCTTCCTTGAAACGATCGGTCTGATTGGGTTGCCCTCTTTGTGCTGCTTTAATCTCCCGAATAATTTGGGTATGGATGCCCCAGGAGGGAGTTTCACTGCTCGCTTGATGGCGTCTGGAAGGGCTTTAAAATTAGAAGCTTTCCTGACTCTTGCTTTCCATCTGTTGAGAGAGTCTTTTGTCTGCATAACGGCGTTCGAATCAATGAAAGAACGAATTTTTATGTCATAGTCTTGCTCGTCCATTATGGCGATCTGCCCCGACTTATCAGTTAGCAGGAAAACAATGTCTCTATCATTTTTGAGCCTCTTTAATTCATTAGGGAGCTTCTGAATGTAATTTCTACTCCGTGCCTTCGCGATACTTGTAAGCATGGCTACGCATTTGTATCTGATAGGGTCACGCTCAGAAACTGGCAAATGTCGTAGGACACTTTCGATTTGTGGCACCACTTCTTTGTATCTAAGAGGTCTCTCAAATGTAAATTGCGGGCCTTTCTGCAGGATCACAAGCTCCGAATGGGTAAGTGTCTTAGAAGAAACATTAACGACTGGAATAATAAAATCTTGATGTTGAGGAACGTTCGGATGCTGTTCTGCCCAGAGCTTATCTAATTTCTTCTTGTGGCGAGATCCGTGGGTTTTATGCTCTCTGCTGGCCAGCATGTCTATTTTTCTTAGCATTATATCTAGCTCCAAAGGTGAGACCAGATGCGCTAGATCAGCGTGCAGGCTAAAGGACTTGGATACCCAGACTCCTCAACTAAATTTTACGTAGGTCTCACAAAAAGGTCATTTGAGGAGAGAATGAATGAGCATAAGAGGGACGTTGCACAAAATAAACTTTCTACGTCACTTGCCAAAGAAGTAGCTAACCATCAAGCTCAACCCCAATGGCAGAATATCTCGAAGATCGCACCATATGGAGACGCAAGAACAGCTGCCATAAGGGAAACAGTTGAGATATTAACGAAACAGGATGTATGCAACACCGATGTCTCTTTCGAACCACCGGTGGCTTGGAACCATCTGCTAGGCATCGCAAGATGGTCTTCATGATTCTAGTTTCTTCCTACAGTTTACATTGTTTGCTTTTGCATTTTCTCCGTAGCTCAGGCCTGGAGAAGCATGACAATAAAACACAACACAAGCAAAACACCTTATTAACAGAAGTATTATTTGCATTACATGATGCACTAAATTAGAAGTACATTTTCTCTTAAAAATGACAGCGAGATTACTAGATTATACACCGATGAGCCATTATGTTATGACCACCTACCTAATAAGCTGTAGGAACCTCCTTTAGCCCACAAAACAGCGATCACTCGCCAAGGCATCAATTCGACGAAGTGGCGATAGGTAACCTGGGGTATCTGGTATCATAATGTCAACAGCAGGTCCGCACATTTCGATGGGGAGGGGTGATTTAGCGCGAACCCGCTTTTCCAGGCCAAACCACACATGTTCGATTGGGTTCATGTCAGGTGACTTTGGAGGCCAAGGCATTAACAAAAAGTCACCAGCATGTTCCTCGAACCACTCCTTGACGATTCTGGCAGTGTGGCTTGGTGCATTATCCTGTTAGTAATGTCCATCACCAGCACTGAACACAGTTGCCATGAATGGGTGAACTTGGTCTACAATGATGTTCAAATACCTGACAGCTGTTGGGGATTGTGCTATTGAGATAATAGGGCCTAAAGTGTCCCAAGAGAACATCACTCACAGCATAACACCGCTGTCGCCGGCCAGTTTTTGCTCAACAGTGCATATAAGTGTCATAGCCTCCATTGGTAATCGGTGTATCCATGTTCGCCATCTACATGATGCACCAGGAATCTTGATACATCAGACCAGGCCACTTTCTTCCAATTATTCATGGTCCAATCTCAATGATGCGTTGTTGGCGATGACATGCAGTGAGCTTGGGCACCCAGCTGGGTCTTTGGCAATGCAGGCCCATGTGCAGAAGGCTGCAATGAACTGTATGCTGTGATACATTGTCCTGATTGCTACTGTTGTGAGTGATTTTTCGCACTGTGGCCACTGTGAACAACGTGCGACAGTCTCCGCTCCCCTCTGATAATGAGCTGCGGACGACACTCGGCTGGACGACGATTTTTTTCGTCGTTTGGCTAACTGCGCAGCACTGTCAATATGTACTTACTACAGTGGCACTTGAAAAGCCCTCAAGTCGGACCGTTTCTGCGATTGTAGTTCCGAGGCTCCGTGCCATCACAATTTGTCCTTTATCAAATTCTGAAAAATTGGCAGCTTTTCCCATTCTGACTCCGAACACTCTACCAACCGAAAGCCGGTCCTCGGGTTGTATATATACTGATCTTTGAACTTCACCTGCTCCACCGTTCTGTCTCAACGCATGCTCATTTCTCTAGGCTGGAGGTGGTCATAATGTAAACTTGCTCATCAGTGTAAACTTGTTTCATCATTTCGTGAGTCTCCGTAAACGTTTTCCCAAGTTTGTAAAATTTGATGTTGTATGCTGCTCGTGTAACTCGTCCGTCTTGAAAATCACAGAACACGCATCACAAGCTCTTAAACAAAGTGATGCAGCATTATGACTAATTACAATAGAAAGACACAGTAAACGAGGGGGTTACTTGCCAAGGCCAATGCTACACAGCGCAATCTATCACACGGTAGTGTGACATTGTGTCAGAGCACTATCATAAAAGTTCGTGAACTTTTTAACAGACCTTATACAGCTGCACAGTTTATGTAATAATTCTGCATTACTCCCAGTGAATTTGTTTAGAATCGTCCCTCTCATACAATGTTGTTCAGAATCATCCCCGTGTACAAGGTCGAATTTGGTAGTAATAGCTCGTAGCCTCTATGATAACTCGTCGACAAGGTTGTTGCCCTTGGGGCAGCTTCCATAATAAATAAAAAATTAAGAGCCTTTTAATCACTGTCTGTGTTTCACAGGGTTCACACTGAATTCAGGAAAAGTTCTAGAATTTGATTTCTCTTTTTTCCACCCTGGAATAAAACAACTTTTTTTTTTTTATATATGTGAAAAGTCCTTGAATATAGGGTTTGCACTGCCCCTTGAGTCCTGTAAAAGTCATAAAATTTGATTTCTCTTTTTTCCACCCTGGAATAAAACTTTTTTTTTTATATATGTGAAAAGTCCTTGAATATATTGTTTGCACTGCCCCTTGAGTCCTGTAAAAGTCATAAAATTTGATTTCTCTTTTTTTCCACCCTGGAATAAAACAACTTTTTTTTTTATATATGTGAAAAGTCCTTGAATATAGGGTTTGCACTGCCCCTTGAGTCCTGTAAAAGTCATAAAATTTGATTTCTCTTTTTTTCCACCCTGGAATAAAACAACTTTTTTTTTTTATATATGTGAAAAGTCCTTGAATATAGGGTTTGCACTGCCCCTTGAGTCCTGTAAAAGTCATAAAATTTGATTTCTCTTTTTTCCACCCTGGAATAAAACAACTTTTTTTTTTTATATATGTGAAAAGTCCTTGAATATAGGGTTTGCACTGCCCCTTGAGTCCTGTAAAAGTCATAAAATTTGATTTCTCTTTTTTTCCACCCTGGAATAAAACAACTTTTTTTTATATATGTGAAAAGTCCTTGAATATAGGGTTTGCACTGCCCCTTGAGTCCTGTAAAAGTCATAAAATTTGATTTCTCTTTTTTCCACCCTGGAATAAAACAACTTTTTTTTTTTATATATGTGAAAAGTCCTTGAATATAGGGTTTGCACTGCCCCTTGAGTCCTGTAAAAGTCATAAAATTTGATTTCTCTTTTTTTCCACCCTGGAATAAAACAACTTTTTTTTTTTTATATATGTGAAAAGTCCTTGAATATAGGGTTTGCACTGCCCCTTGAGTCCTGTAAAAGTCATAAAATTTGATTTCTCTTTTTTTCCACCCTGGAATAAAACAACTTTTTTTTTTTTTTTATATATGTGAAAAGTCCTTGAATATAGGGTTTGCACTGCCCCTTGAGTCCTGTAAAAGTCATAAAATTTGATTTCTCTTTTTCCACCCTGGAATAAAACAACTTTTTTTTTTTATATATGTGAAAAGTCCTTGAATATAGGGTTTGCACTGCCCCTTGAGTCCTGTAAAAGTCATAAAATTTGATTTCTCTTTTTTCCACCCTGGAATAAAACAACTTTTTTTTTTATATATGTGAAAAGTCCTTGAATATAGGGTTTGCACTGCCCCTTGAGTCCTGTAAAAGTCATAAAATTTGATTTCTCTTTTTTTCCACCCTGGAATAAAACAACTTTTTTTTTTTTATATATGTGAAAAGTCCTTGAATATAGGGTTTGCACTGCCCCTTGAGTCCTGTAAAAGTCATAAAATTTGATTTCTCTTTTTTCCACCCTGGAATAAAACAACTTTTTTTTTTTTATATATGTGAAAAGTCCTTGAATATAGGGTTTGCACTGCCCCTTGAGTCCTGTAAAAGTCATAAAATTTGATTTCTCTTTTTTTCCACCCTGGAATAAAACAACTTTTTTTTATATATGTGAAAAGTCCTTGAATATAGGGTTTGCACTGCCCCTTGAGTCCTGTAAAAGTCATAAAATTTGATTTCTCTTTTTTTCCACCCTGGAATAAAACAACTTTTTTTTATATATGTGAAAAGTCCTTGAATATAGGGTTTGCACTGCCCCTTGAGTCCTGTAAAAGTCATAAAATTTGATTTCTCTTTTTTTCCACCCTGGAATAAAACAACTTTTTTTTTTTATATATGTGAAAAGTCCTTGAATATAGGGTTTGCACTGCCCCTTGAGTCCTGTAAAAGTCATAAAATTTGATTTCTCTTTTTTTCCACCCTGGAATAAAACAACTTTTTTTTTTATATATGTGAAAAGTCCTTGAATATAGGGTTTGCACTGCCCCTTGAGTCCTGTAAAAGTCATAAAATTTGATTTCTCTTTTTCCACCCTGGAATAAAACAACTTTTTTTTTTTTATATATGTGAAAAGTCCTTGAATATAGGGTTTGCACTGCCCCTTGAGTCCTGTAAAAGTCATAAAATTTGATTTCTCTTTTTTTCCACCCTGGAATAAAACAACTTTTTTTTTTATATATGTGAAAAGTCCTTGAATATAGGGTTTGCACTGCCCCTTGAGTCCTGTAAAAGTCATAAAATTTGATTTCTCTTTTTCCACCCTGGAATAAAACAACTTTTTTTTTTTATATATGTGAAAAGTCCTTGAATATAGGGTTTGCACTGCCCCTTGAGTCCTGTAAAAGTCATAAAATTTGATTTCTCTTTTTTCCACCCTGGAATAAAACAACTTTTTTTTTTTATATATGTGAAAAGTCCTTGAATATAGGGTTTGCACTGCCCCTTGAGTCCTGTAAAAGTCATAAAATTTGATTTCTCTTTTTTTCCACCCTGGAATAAAACAACTTTTTTTTTTTATATATGTGAAAAGTCCTTGAATATAGGGTTTGCACTGCCCCTTGAGTCCTGTAAAAGTCATAAAATTTGATTTCTCTTTTTTTCCACCCTGGAATAAAACAACTTTTTTTTTTTATATATGTGAAAAGTCCTTGAATATAGGGTTTGCACTGCCCCTTGAGTCCTGTAAAAGTCATAAAATTTGATTTCTCTTTTTTTCCACCCTGGAATAAAACAACTTTTTTTTTTATATATGTGAAAAGTCCTTGAATATAGGGTTTGCACTGCCCCTTGAGTCCTGTAAAAGTCATAAAATTTGATTTCTCTTTTTTTCCACCCTGGAATAAAACAACTTTTTTTTTTTTATATATGTGAAAAGTCCTTGAATATAGGGTTTGCACTGCCCCTTGAGTCCTGTAAAAGTCATAAAATTTGATTTCTCTTTTTTTCCACCCTGGAATAAAACAACTTTTTTTTTTTTATATATGTGAAAAGTCCTTGAATATAGGGTTTGCACTGCCCCTTGAGTCCTGTAAAAGTCATAAAATTTGATTTCTCTTTTTTTCCACCCTGGAATAAAACAACTTTTTTTTTTTTTATATATGTGAAAAGTCCTTGAATATAGGGTTTGCACTGCCCCTTGAGTCCTGTAAAAGTCATAAAATTTGATTTCTCTTTTTTTCCACCCTGGAATAAAACAACTTTTTTTTTTTTTATATATGTGAAAAGTCCTTGAATATAGGGTTTGCACTGCCCCTTGAGTCCTGTAAAAGTCATAAAATTTGATTTCTTTTTTTCCACCCTGGAATAAAACAACTTTTTTTTTTATATATGTGAAAAGTCCTTGAATATAGGGTTTGCACTGCCCCTTGAGTCCTGTAAAAGTCATAAAATTTGATTTCTCTTTTTTTCCACCCTGGAATAAAACAACTTTTTTTTTTATATATGTGAAAAGTCCTTGAATATAGGGTTTGCACTGCCCCTTGAGTCCTGTAAAAGTCATAAAATTTGATTTCTCTTTTTTTCCACCCTGGAATAAAACAACTTTTTTTTTTATATATGTGAAAAGTCCTTGAATATAGGGTTTGCACTGCCCCTTGAGTCCTGTAAAAGTCATAAAATTTGATTTCTCTTTTTTCCACCCTGGAATAAAACAACTTTTTTTTTTATATATGTGAAAAGTCCTTGAATATAGGGTTTGCACTGCCCCTTGAGTCCTGTAAAAGTCATAAAATTTGATTTCTCTTTTTTTCCACCCTGGAATAAAACAACTTTTTTTTTTTATATATGTGAAAAGTCCTTGAATATAGGGTTTGCACTGCCCCTTGAGTCCTGTAAAAGTCATAAAATTTGATTTCTCTTTTTTTCCACCCTGGAATAAAACAACTTTTTTTTTTTATATATGTGAAAAGTCCTTGAATATAGGGTTTGCACTGCCCCTTGAGTCCTGTAAAAGTCATAAAATTTGATTTCTCTTTTTTTTCCACCCTGGAATAAAACAACTTTTTTTTTTTATATATGTGAAAAGTCCTTGAATATAGGGTTTGCACTGCCCCTTGAGTCCTGTAAAAGTCATAAAATTTGATTTCTCTTTTTTCCACCCTGGAATAAAACAACTTTTTTTATATATGTGAAAAGTCCTTGAATATAGGGTTTGCACTGCCCCTTGAGTCCTGTAAAAGTCATAAAATTTGATTTCTCTTTTTTTCCGGGCCTGGAAAGTCCTTGATTTTTCACATTTTTGTGAAAGGTCCTGGAATTTGATTTCCCTTTTTCTCCAGGCATGGAAAGTTTTTAATTGTTCATACTTTTGTGGAAGGTCCTGAAATTTAATTTTCCTTTTCCCCCAGGCCTAGAAAGTCCTTGATTTTTCATATTTTTGTGGAATGTCCTGGAATTTGATTTCCCTTTTTCTCTAGGAATGGAAAGTCCTTGATTTCTCATATTTTCGTTGAATGTCCTGGAATAGTCCTGGAATTTTTTCTTGAATGGAAAAAAAAAAAAAAGTGGTTGAAAAGTTTAGATTGATTATATCACTTTGTTGTATCTCAGAGCAGTGTCTGCCCAGGATGGCATTACTGCCTTCCATGCAGTTTGAAGGTGTGGTGTCATCTCTTTAATTTCATGTGGTTCTACAGCACAAGATGTTTGAGTGCCACATTGCTGGTGAACTTGGTTTGTGGTATAGCAATTGTGTTCAGTTGGTTTTGCAGCAGTGTGTGGAAACATTACCACGTGTCCAAGATGATTGTTTCTCTTAGCACACACTCCCCTCACTGAACTGGATTTGCATCTGGCCTTCCTGCAGCCAATGTGCATGGGAATAGTAGACTTCAGTCTCACAGATAAATTCAGTCAAGTTCTTATGCATCGTGTTTTGACCTGGTTGTGCAGATTTGTGGCCGAAAATTACCTTCAGACCATGCTCATGTGAACAGTCGAGGCCATTATTTTGGGCAATTCCTGTCGGCAATGTCTGAACTATCCTGTCAGCAGTTTCCTAGTTTTTTAATTATTAGCAGATTTTACAGACAGTTGTTTTTTGGTTGTAGCTTTACAAAAAAAAAAAAAAAAAAGGTTAATATTTTTATTTTTAAGACTTTTTTTTAGCTTTAAATTTTCACTGTGCCTACCAGGTCACAGAAGTCATGAAAAGGTCGTAGAATTAAAGTTATAGATCATACACAGTTCTAGCTGGGATGTAAATATTCCATGATTTTCCGCATTTTGAATTTTTCTTACCTAGTTTTGATTTATTTTTCTCCTGATTATGTTACTCATTTTTAATATTTTTCTGATCATGCTCCTCGTTTTTCGGTTTTAATGCAAAAGAGCAACTTCATAAATTTTAAGAATTTTTCTGAATGAAATGTGTGTTTTCCTGTTAGTAAGTCTCTTTGGAATCAATTGACAGATCAAGAATTTTTGCTGTTCTCACATTTTTAAGCCAAATTAAATTCCAAATTGTATTTGATCTGCCTGTGGTGTAATCAACGCTATTTACTTGACCCATAAAATTGTTTTCACAGCAGAATGAGCAACAACAGAACTGTCTTTTTTAAATTCAATTTTGCATAAATATGTGTTTTTCCATTTCTTAATCATTTCTTGCTGTATGAAGAAACAGAGCAAGCATTTTCCCTTTGCTTAAAAGTGGATCCACCTAAAATCTTTGCCTTATATTTCCAATGGGCAAACTTCTGTAGCCATTTTCTTCACAGTTAATGTGTTCCCAAGGATGAAAATATGGACATCAATAAAAATAACTTCATGTTGTAGCCTAGTATACTTAATATTTTCTAAAACTTAACCATAATTATATTTAAAAACAATAACTTTTCCTTTGGTGGTGTTTGAGACCAAAAATAGATGGCACCACATCTACATGTAACTAAATGCTATCACGTCGCATTATTTTTCAATAATTTTATTAATATTCGGAATGGAATCAAAATTTGAGTGTATCCATGCCACAGTATGTAATGTTTATAATGATTTCAGCCACTTAGATTAAGTGTTCTGATAATAATTTAGCTGAAAATGTTAACAAAATTACAGATACTGCTAATTTTTAATTCCAAAATAAACCAGCAAGCTCACTCTGCAACATTTTCAGCTAAATTAATGTTAGAATATTTAATCGAAGTGGCTCGAATCATTCTAAACATTCCGGACTATCGCACGGATGGACACGTGTTGATCGCGGACCAAAAATGAATGAAATTATAGAAAAAAATGTTGCATGATAGCATTTAGTAAGTCACATGTAGATGTGGTGCCATCTATTTTCTGGTCTCAACACCACCAAAAAAAAAAAGTTATTGATTTTTAATACTATTGTGTTTGAGTTTTAGAAAATATTAAGTATACTAACTAAGCTATAATATGAAGTTATTTTTATCAATGTTCAAACTTTCATCCTTGGGAACGCATTAATTGTGAAGGAAATGGCTGCAGAAGTTTGCCCATTGGAAATACAAGGCGAAGATTAAATAGGTGAATCCACCTTAAAGTGAAATTAAAGTTTAAAAACTACCAGCCACTAATTTGCATGAAAGACAACATTATGGGTAATGAAAGTGGTGGCAGAGTTCTGATTTTGAACTTCTTTTGAAACAAAAGAAAAAATGCTTGCTCTCTTTGTGTTCTCGTTTAACAGGATGTGACTAACTAGTGGAAACACATGCATTTTAAGTGAAATTAAATTTCATCAAATCACTTCATCTATGGTAGAAGGCAAATTCTATCATAGATGAAGTGAATTTAGTTATTTCATTGCTGCTACATAGGATGAGTTGAAAGTTTTGCAATATTTGCAATAAACACGTGCTGCGATGGGTATGTCACGTGCTTAAACTAGTTCAAGTTGCACACTGCAGTCAGTTGAAAGGGTTATAAAGTGGTAGTCATTGCTGTAACAGCATTGCATGTCGTCGTTCTGTCTGTGGTTGGGGCGCCTAAAAGATGAACAGCCACAACCGTCTAATTAGGGAACTTTTGCTTTACGAGTTTGAACTCTGCCACGACGCTGCTCAAGCAACACGAAACGTCATGCGAAAAGGAAAGGTTCCGTGGGCCACAGCACCGCAACCAGGTGGTTCAAGAAATTTCTGTTCAGGGGACAGAAACCTCGCTATCAGCCAAGGTCAGGTAGGCCGTGGATTCGGAGGCCGTAGAGGCCAATCCAACAACCAGCACTTAAAGAATATCAGGCGAGCTGGGCATATCACAGACCACCGTGGTTCGTCACCTTCAGGACCTCAGCAAGGTCTACAGGAGCTGCCGCATTGTTCCTCACGAACTGACACCAGCTGAAGCAAACTGCCAAGTCGAAGTGTGCGCAAAACTCCTAGAAAACCATGCGATGTACCTTTCATCAAGAGAATAGTTACGTGCGATGAAAAGTGGGTCTATTTCCATTATCCTAATGCACAACGGCAGTGGTTGAGCCCAAGCCAGCTTCCTGAACCTGTTGCCAAACATGGGCGCTTCGTGCACTAGGTGATGCTCCACGTCCGGTGGAATTTTGAGGGGGAAATCCATTATAAATTTGCTTCAGACAGTCAGACCATCAACACCAACCTCTACTCTGAGCAGCTGGAGCGGATGTATGCCATTTTGTAGGCAAAGTACCCGGCCCTGGTGAACTGAAAGCGCATGCTCCTACAGCAGGACAGCATTCAGCCTCATACCGCACTAACGACTTGAGTAAAACTCCAGGAGCTTGAGAGCATCAAACTGATGCTACACCCAGCATATAATCCAGACCTTGCCCTGTCGGATTTATTACTTGTTCCAGCCCATGACCCACTTCCTTCGCGGGCGGCACTTCGACAACCAGGAGGAGGTGGCAGCTGGGGTAAATGAGTTCTTCGCCTCGAAGGACAAGAACTGGTAACCGCCACGGAATCGAAGAACTGGCAGATAGATGGCTAAAGACGGTGCAATACAATGGGTTATACTTTGAATGCTAGTCTGCTTTCGTCGTAAAGGTACATATGGAAACATAAAAGTGATCGAAATATTGCAAAATTTTCTACTACCCTCGTTAATTCAAACATGACGTACTTCTTTTGTTATGATTGGAATTTCTAATATTTATTGTTTTATTAATTTTTCTTGAAATAATCTTATTGTGAGTTGAGCTTCACGTGTTTGCAACAGTTTTCTGTTTCAATGGTATTGTGTACACTGATACATTTTTTATTTTTTAAATATGTAACTCTGTCTGTTGGATGTACCACTATACTATGAATGTGTAAATTTATGACAAAAAGTGACCAATACAGTAAGTACTCAGGGGAATTAATTCACTTGCGTGTATGAAACATGTCTTGGAGCTCTTCTGAAGTTGCATGGGTCCCATAGTTCGCTGTTATTGTATCATCATCATCATCATCATTGTCAACCATTATCAATCCACTGCTGGACGAAGGTCTCCCCAAGTTTCCTCCACAACGGTATGTCTTGTGCCAGTCTCCTCCATGTCACTCCCGCATACTTTCGAATTTCATCCACCCATCTTCCATGTGGTCTTCTTCTGGGTCTTTTCCTGTCCCTTGGAATCCAATCTAAAATTTCGGCTGTCCATCGATGGTCTGTTCTTCTGGCAGTATGTCCAGCCCATTGCCATTTCAGGGATTTAACTCTGATCATGATGTCTTCCACTCTTGTCATTTTTCGGATCCACGAGTTCCTCTTCTTATCTCTCCTGGTTACACCAAGTATGCACCTCTCCATGCTGCTTTGAGTTGTCTGCAGCCTTTGTATGTCTCTTTTAGCTAAGGTCCACGTCTCTGCACCATACGTAAGCACTGGAAGGATGCATTGATCAAACACTTTTCTTTTAAGACATAATGGCATATTGCTCTTGAAAATTATGCTGTTTCTTCCAAAAGCTCTCCAGGCAAGTTTTGTACGCCGATTAATTTCTTCACCAATGTGACCCTCACTTGATATCTGCTGTCCAAGATAAACGTACGTGTCTGTTATCTCCAGCTTTTCTCCATCAATCGATAAATCTTCATTTCTTGTAAAAGCATTGTACATCACTTTTGTCTTCTGAAAGTTCATTTTTAATCCCACTTCTTTACTCTTGTCAGCAAGTTCCTGGATCATACTCTGTAGCTCTGATGGGGTAGTTGCAAAAATGACTATGTCATCAGCAAAACGAAGGTGGGTTAGATAATCTCCATTAATCTTTATCCCTTTGTTTTCCCAGTTCAGTGATTGAAAGACATTTTCCAATGTGGCATTAAAGAGCTTCAGAGATATGGTGTCACCTTGTCTCACTCCTTTTCCAATTTTTATGTGTGTTGTATTTTCAAACAGCCGAATCTTTGCACTTGCATTTTCATAGATGTTATTAATAATATTAATGTATGCATCTTCAATACCGCAGGATTTCAGAGCCATTGCAACTGCTGATGGTTTCACCGAATCAAAGGCTTTTTCATAATCGATAAAAGCCATGCACAATGGAAGCTCATATTCCCTCGCTCTTTCAATTAGTTCTCTCAGTACGTGGATATGATCTATTGTGCTGTAGCCACTCCTGAATCCAGCTTGTTCTCTCGGTTGAGCCATGTCCAGTGTCACCTTCAAGCGGTGTGAAAGAACTTTAGTGAAGATTTTATAAACCACTGATAGGAGGCTGATAGGTCTGTAGTTCCTGAGATCCTCAATGTCACCTTTTTTATGTAGCAAGATCATTGTAGCGTTGTTCTAATCCTTAGGAATCTTCCCTTCATTAAGGCATCGAGTGAAAATTTGGGCGAGTACTGTTTTTCGATTTCTCCACTTGCTTCTTGTATGATGTCTACAGTAATTCCATCTTCTCCTGGAGCTTTTCCCCGCTTCATGTTCTTGATTGCATGTGCAACTTCTGCTGGAAGGACTGGAAGAACTCTGGTACTGGTACCTTTCATGATGTCTGGAGTACATGTATCATCCCTTTCATATAATTTGGAGTAGAAATCTTTCACTCTTGTCAAAATTTCTGCCTCTATTTCTTGTTACAGAACCATCTTCTTTTCTCAGTGCCATAATCTGTTTTTTTCCCTTACTGAGATGTCCCTTTGCTATCTTTAGGCTTTGGTTGTTTTCAATTGCTTTCCTTACTAGTTCACAGTTGAATTGCCTTACGTCTTCAGTGATACTTTTTCGTACTGTCTTGCATAGCTCTATATATTCCACTTTGGAAGTCACATCTTCTTTAGTTGTCCTCATCTCTCTTCTTTTTTGCATCAACATTTTGGTTTTTCCTGATAATTTGTTCACATGCAATTTGTTCTTAGACCCAGCTAATTTTGTTGCTGTTTCCATAAGAGCTTTGGTTACTTTTCTGTTAACTTCAGAAATATCCACTTCTTCCGATGTTAGGCCTTCTAAAGCAGAGAATCTGTTCTTCAGTTCCAATTTGAAGGTATTATGGTGTTTTTTAAGGTTGGTTATGTCAATACATTTTGTTTGTCTTATGAGCTTATGAAACATGTCTCGGAGCTCTTCTGAAGTTGCATGGGTCCCATAGTTCGCTGTTATTGTATATCCTTGCACATTTGTTACATCTTCAATGTCATGGCAAAATTATTTTGTATTGTTTTCATTATGTTAAGTTCCAAGTTGATTCATACAAATTTTATACAGAAGAGTTTTTATATTGGAAAATTTTGCCACTTCGTCGAAGATGTAACACACTGAAGAACAGCAGAACTGCTGGACCCATAGGACTTCATAAGAACTCAAAATGCATAGTAAATTTCACCCCAATTAGCATAATATAGTCATTTTGCAAAAGTTTAAGACCATCTGTTGGTATTAGATTTCTGCCAATTGCGTCAGATACTGTCTGTATCACTCGACTTCCTGTCGGTGTTGCATCATCCTGCAGCGTCAGCTGTTGATACAGTTGGGGGAAGCGTGCGAGCGTCAGTTTGCTTCTGGTTTTCATGCTGAGAGGTTTTGTGCCTATTTTCTATATTGTGAAAAATGGGCACGAAAGTGTCATTAAGTGTTACTCGCAGGGCACAAACAGTGACTTTATATCATGAAGGATACTCCGAATTTGACATAAGCAGAAAGGTGAATGTGACGAAGACTGCTATTCATAATACGATCCTGAAACGCCGAGATACAGGTGAATTTAGCGACTGAAAGAGAAGTGGATGTCCAAGGAAAACAACCCCACGTGACAATACCATAAGGTGAATAGTTATGCCTTCTCTGAGGAGTTCATGCAAGAAAATCAAGACTTCCTACGTTCAAAAGGGTATGATATTAGTATCAGCACTGTTTCCTTACGTCTTTGCTAAGATTTTCGATTAAAGTCTCATAAACCTGCACATAAATCTAGACTAACCTCTCATGAAAAAGAAGACTCCAGTTTGCGAAGCATCATCAATCATGGACTGCTGTAAATTGGAACCAAGTTCTTTTTTCCGATAAATTAACTGTGCATCAATTTTAATCACATGAAGCACATGTTTGACGACCAAAAGTTTTGATGAAAAATACACTGTTAGCGCCATGAGACATCCGCCTAGTCATATGATATGGGGTGCTATGTCAGCATCCGGTACTGCTTCGTTATCCTTTCTTGCTGACAAGCACTACCATGACTGGTCCTTTTTATGTGGGAATGTTACGTGAGAAGCTGTAAAGTCATATATAAGTGCACAGATCCACAATCTTTATGCAGGATGGTGCTCCATGCCACAGATCAAAGACAGTAAAGGACTCCCTGCAGAGGAAAAACATAACTGTGCTTGACTGGCCCAGTAACATTCCCGACCTTAACCTGATCGAAAATTTCTGGACCACTTTAAAAGACAAGGTAGCAGAAAAACAACCATGAAATTCCCAAGCTTTGATTGACGCAATAAAGTACATGTGGTGCAAAGACATTTCAAGTGACTACTGCATCATTGAGAGTGTACCACATCGTATTCTGTCCATTATAAAAAAAAACAAGGTGGCCACACAAAGTACTGATTTCGGTCTTTTTGTGTTCTATAGAATGTAAGTATTCATTTGTGATGTCATTTTTCCTAATATCTCTGACTAGTAATTAGTTGGGGTTTTTTTGAAAATCTTAATTTTTATTAAATTGACAGGTGGTCTTAAACTTTTGCAAATAGTTTTACAGTCGTAAAACAAAGTACTGATTCTACAGGGTTGTCATGGTAAATGTGGAATGATTTTAGATACTTATATCTTAAAGACTTTAACCTGGAAAAGTTAAGAAACCGTCATTTGAAATCTCAGTTTATCTTTCCAGGTAAATCATTAATAACATTGTCATGAAAATCACTGTCAGAGAAGAAAAGAGCAACCATGCTTTCAGCTCTCTATGCCGGGAGGACCCCAATGGAGATTGCTGAGTTCCACAAATTCTCTTTGTCTTTTGTCTACAAGATCAAGAGCAAGGTTGACAATGCAGAGGACCCTGACGTCATTCCTACAAAGCATAAGAAGCATGAACACCATCAGGATGCCTGAGTTTGTCATTAAGGTGCAAGGGATGGTGGACAACAACTCCAGGAAATCAGTGAATGCCTTTCCAAGGAGTTTGGTGTTGCCTAGGTACCATCCACCGCATCATCCATGAGGACCTATGCTACAGCTCCTACATTTTTAAGAGGGGTCAGTTCATGCGCCAGGCCACACAAAAAGGGTGTCTTACGAAGACAAAGAAACTGCACAACAAAGTTGAGCACCCTGAGAAGAACAACATGCTGAGATTCTTCTCGGATGAAAATAATTTTGAACAGGACCAAAATATCAACAGGAGGAATGACAGGTGGTTGTGCAAGAACCCTGATGACATGTCCCCAGGCTAACAAAATTTCCTGCCACCATAATGGTCCTGTTGCAGCGTTGTTTGCAGTGTCATGCAAACAAAATTTCCTGCCGTCATAATGGTCCTCACGGTCATCTCGAGTGAAATAGATGTGCCTCCTCACTTCTTTGAGAAGGGTTTAAGGGTCAATACAGATGTGTATATTAAGATACTGAGGGATGTAGTGCAGCCCTGGATGGATTTCATTGTTGACAGGAGGTCTTACATCTTCCAACAAGACTCTGTCCCAGTCCATAAGGCCAAAATGACTCAGAAATGGCTTGAAATACATTAAGGTGCTGAGAGATGTAGTGAGGCCCTGGATGGATGCCATTGCTGATGGGAGGCCTTACATCTTCCAACAGGACTCTGACCTAGCCCACAAGGCCAAAGTGACTCAGAAATGCCTTGAAGTACATTAAGGTGCTGAGAGATGTAGTGAAGCCCTGGATGGATGCCAGCTGATGGGAGGCTTTACATCTTCCAACAAGGACTCTGTCCCAGCCCACAAGGCTAAAATGACTCAGAAATGGCTTTGAAGTACATTAAGGTGCTGAGAGATGTAGTAAAGCCCTGGATGGATGTCATTGTTGACAGGAGTTCTTGCATCTTCCAACAGGATTCTGTCCCAGCCCACGAGGCCAATGCGACTCAGATATCGCTTGGAGAGAACATGCTCAATCCCAGTGTCCAGATGTTTGGCCCCCCAGCTCCCCCGACTTGAATCTCTTGGATTATTATATGTAGGGCGTAGGTGAAAGAGATACCAACAAGCATCCTCATAACACCCTTGACTCCATCACTCATGCCATCGCCAATGTCATGACTCACACGAACAAGGCTCAGGTTGCCAATGTCTGCGCTCAATTCTGCCCAAGGATTGAGGTTGTCATCATATGGCAGGTTCATTGAATAATTACAAAGTGTGTTTGCGCATCAACTATTGTACAAGATTTGCTTCAATAAAACATATATTCAAGTTTCAATTAATTGTTTTATTAAAATTTTCATATTTAACATAACTTTGTAGCAAAAAATTTGAGCTTTTGGAATTTTTTTAGGAACACCTGGGAAATCCTGGGATTTTCATTTTCTGTAAATGTGTACTTACCTAATTGCACTTAACCTCATTACTTACGTGCTTCTAGTTTTTTGTGCTGTAGAAATTCTGAAAACATTTATTTTCACTCTGCAGGAAGAAATGACCAGATCTTTGGCCACAATGCGTGTAGATTATGATGCAGTCCACCTGAAAAATCTAGACAACTCAAATAATCCACTTCTGAGTAAAAGGAGACGTCATCCTAAGACAAAATAATGTAGTGTTATTTTTATCACTTCTCTTTTGCATATTAAATTATGCATTTCATCGTTAAGTCAACTCATCCACAGACGACTTGTATCATTAATCAAAGGCTGTATTTACTGCTCATTCAAGTTTTCCAGATTCAGAGCTTCGGATTTGAACTCTTCCTGTTGAGTGCTCCAGTAGTGACTAGAAAAATTATACTTTTTTTTTTTATATTTACGTTACTGATTTTTGTAAATTTGGTTTATCTCAAATTGTGAAGACAAAAAAATTACCAGATGTGTAATTCTTGCTCTTTCCTACAAAGTTATGTCCTTCATTCAATGTACTTGAAAGAGGCTTGAGACAGCCCAGTTTTTAGAGTGTCATTGCAATTCGATAGAAGTAGTGCATTGTCTAACCTGAGTAGTGATTGCCCTAGAATTTAGGGTATCAGTTTAAGAAAATGCACAAAATTTTCACTTTTAAAAATATCCTTTATTTGGCTGCAAACTGTAAGGGCTCAGAATTGAATGATTGCAGTTTATTCATTGCTTATATGAGAAACTTTGTGGTGAGGACTGAATTTTTCAATTTATAGTATGTTTTGTGGATAAAGTTTTTGAGTACAAAAGCCAGTTGTGAAAGATAGAATACTGAATGATATTTTTAGGTCCCAGCATTTTGTGTGTCCTTTGTGTAGTCCTATCCTTTTAAGTTGTGTAAATGCTTATTGCTATCAGTGAATTATGGCAAATTTAACCTTCAGTCATATGTGTTGTACAAATTCTTGAAGTGTTTCTTGAACGTCTCATAGTTCCACGAGCAGATTTGAGATAAAATTTAGGCGACTACTCAAGATAATGTAATATAAAGTTCTCGTGGTCCATATACATCATTTAAAGGTGCTGATTTTTGTTTTAGGGTGCTTTGAAATCCTTATTGTTTGCCAGAAATTCCAAAAAGTACTTATTTTTCTTAACTGGCTGTGCAAAATCCAGCAGTTTTGATGTACTGCCTAGATCTTTTGCTGTAGGTTGGCTATGTTGAAGGTGACATCAGCTGTAAACTCATGGGAGAGCACAGAACAGTGTGAGATACATAATTTGCTGAAATGCTATATTAAGTATGTCCAGCAGATTCTACCCAACAAGCCCCATCAACCATCTCTTGGTACTGATACTTCACTTCTGTGTTTCCCATTTTTGTATATGCAAACAATTCCTCATTTATACCACGAGATAATTAAATGCAAAATTGAAATCTTGAACATGTCATTCTGACTTTGGTTTTGTAATTTAAACCATGAAAGAATTATGTGCAGAATAAAAATCTTGACCTCATAACTTTAACTATGGTTTTAAAATTTTTTTTTACATGTGACTATTCTTTGAGATAGGGAAACTGATCTGACCTGCCGAGCTGTCTGCATAAAATCAATTTTATTACATCCACAAACTTAAATCATGTGGGAAAATATTGCAAGCTTCATCAGCATACTTCAGTTTGCATAGTTAAGTCATTAGATATTTCAGAGCAGTCAGAATTGTCTACCAAATTGCCTGTAGTTTATTGGTCTCCATGTAACATCTCAGAAAACTTGAAAATTACATCTCCCTGGAGCGGAAATCAAACCCGCATCTCCCGATTTCTGTTCGAGCCTGCTATCTGTTGCACAGCATGCTCGAACAGAAATCGGGAGTTCGGGTCCAATTCCTGCTCCAAGGCGATGTAATTTTCAAGTTTTCAGAGGAGATTTTACAAGGAGACCAGTGAACTACAGGCAATTCAGTACACAATTCTGATTGCTGTGAATAATCTAGTGAATTTCCCATATTTTTATGCGGAACATTTCTTCCTTATTTCTGTACTTTGAGGTACTCGTGATTTATGACCTATATTCATTCATGGATTTGAAAGATGTTACAAAGTGGCCAGTAAACTACAGGCAATTCAACACACAATTCTGATTGCTGTGAATGATCTAGTGAATTTTCCATGTATTTATGAGGAATATTTCTTTCTTAATTTCTAGTTAATTCATGTTTAAAAAAAGTATCTGTGCGTATATCGTTGTTGCATATACAAATTGGGAAAATCAGTAAAAAAAAATTAGTGGTTATCTAGTTTTTATTTGTGGTAGGAGTAAAAAGAGTGGGAACCCCTGTAACAGTACAAATTATAAAATGATCTCTTGTGTCATATAACTATAAAGAATCAAATTTATTACATCACATGATGCCCCAAAATTGATAAAATTGTGTATAGAAATGCCAGTTACAAAATGTATGTAATTGTTTCCGAAAGTAAGGTACGCTCAACAACAAACACTGTATTCCAGTGCAATGATTTTATATACCAACATATAGCTGCATGCTTACTTATTTCTCCGTATAATCATCAAAACAATTTGAGCACTAGTCCCAATGTAACACCGATTTTATGATGCTATTTTTGTAGAAATGTTCATCAAAGTTGGTGAACCAGTTTGGCCTTTGACATCCTCACCCGAGGCAAAATGCTTTTGTGACAGGTGTTCTTTCAGCTTGGTGAAAAGGTGATAGTCTGAGGGTGCTAGATCAGAGCTGTGTGGTGGTTGCTGAGAATTTGTCACCCTGTTATCTCCTTGGCTGCACATCGTTTTCCAGCCTCATTGCCATGCAACAGTTTGACACCCTAGGAGAGCATTCCAATATTACCATGGAAATAGTGAGAAAATGATATTTCACCACTGTTACTCACATTTGAATTAGTTGTTGAACATAGCCACTAGAGGATATGCTTAGAGCCCTGCAGAGGCAATATTTTTAGGCCTGAGCCCACCAAGTTAATGCCAGGTCCTGCCTGTTCCCACCCAATTAATGTCAGGGCCGACCCAGCCCTGCCCGTTCCCACCCAATTAATGTCAGGGCCGACCCAGCCCTGACAGTTCCCACCCAATTAATGTCAGGGCCGAGCCAGCCCTGACAGTTCCCACCCAATTAATGTCAGGTCCGGCATAGGTTTTATTTGCGTAACCGTCACTTGCTTTAACACAGACGGTATTTGTACTGTAACTTTTTGGACTAACTCAAAACTCGTGTAAAAAGAGGGCATAAGTAAGTTAACTAACCCACTAGTAACCAGAAATACAGCAAATGCAATAAATAGTATTCAGTGAACTTAAGTAAATTAACGTCATTTCATAATCGAGCCCTTCATAGGGTCAGTTCACTGTTTATACGAATCAAGTACTGTCTTCTTTGAAACTTTTGCCCAGAACATAATATAAATTGATGCCGAGTTACACACACGCACACACAATAACATGGTTAATAGCTAATACAACAAACTCTCGTTCACAGAATATGATTCCTTTATGTTGGCTCGACGTCTTTGATTTTAATTCTTCAGGTTTAGGATATAACTCCCAAAATCCAAATGTAACACAATTTTCCGATTGTTTTGCTCCTCGAACCTCTAATTTACCCAACCCAATATTCATCCATATTTAAAACAAAGCAAGTAGCAAATCAAAATTATAAAGACAGAGCCTAAGAATAGTTTACTAGCGCATATTGAAGCTTTAATTGATTCCTAATTCCTATAAATGCAAATCATCGTATAGAGCTAGTGTTTTTCTGGTGTAAACTTCCGAAATAAATGGAATATGGATTCAAAGGGGGAGTGCGATTGCCAAAGATCAAAGACGAAAAGACGCGCGCAAAATAAATAAATAAAAAATGGCACAAGGCGGGAAAGAAGAATGATTGCGAGAAACAAGAAATATGATCACGAGAAGGGAAAGACAGACTTCAAAACTAGAATGACCTAAATTTATCAACAACCTGACCACACGGTACACATGCAAGTGCAGGCCCGTCCAAGCCCGCCTACGAAATTGTAGGCCTGACAGTCTTAAATTACACGCAGGCCCAGCCCGTTCAAGGCTCTAGATGTGCTGTATATATATTCACTGAATACAATGAAAGAAAATAACTTACAAGCAAAATTCACATAATATACCCATTCTCGAATTCAGCCATGAAGTTCATACTGTCATTGTTATCAACATTATTGGGACTTGTTTGTAGACCTGTAGTATTTGTAGGATTATTTTATTCTTATTATTATGTTAATGCTACAAGTCTACATGCAAGTAACTGCAACATTGAAGATAACAATGACAGTGCAGACTTCATGGCTCAATTTGATAATGGGTATGTTGTATGAATTTTGCTTTTAAGTTATCTTCTTTCATTGTATTCAGCAAACATATATCACATCCTTTAGTGGCTGTGTTCAACAACTAATTAAAACGTGGATAACAGTGGTGAAATACTGTTTCTTCACTACTTTTTTAAAGTTTTCGATAAATGTAATTTTTTTCACCCTCCATTGGAATTATAAAAACATAGTGTTATAATAGGTCTTATGTCAGTAATTTCATCGTTCTTTTCACATAATCATTTTCTGTCTCACATTCAATATAAACAATGAAAAAGCAACTAACATTCGAATTTCATTTTTCAAATACCAAATCGAATAAAAAAAAAATTCAGATTAATAACAGTGAATGGTTGAATTCCGTTTTATTGGCGTAGGGTACAAACTACAATGAAAAAGCAAGCTTGCGCCACTCACAGGTGGCTTCTTCAGGCAAGGCTAAATATAAACACTAAATTGGAAATATATAAACAGTTTCAGAAGTTTTCAAAATTTAAACAAGACTAAAATAAAATGAAACTGCTTAAACAATGACATTGTCGCGCGCATGTGATACGTGATGCACGATTTAGCGTTTTCGTGATGTCCAGGATCGAGTGCCAAACACAAGGTAACTCTATGCAGGTGTCTACATTGCAGGCGTCAGGGTTAGACAGGATTTCTACTGCCTCTCTATAGGCTGTTGCTTTAACCGTTGTGTATGGAGCCACTTTTCAGATATCCTGCCACCTAGGTGTGGCTGCATGGTTTTTGCTCTCTCTCACTAGTGCCGTTGTGAGTTTTCTGTACATTACATCACGTTTGTGCTCTTGGAGTCATACTTTAAGCGAGCATTTTGTCATGCCAGTGTACTCCTTGACATAACAAAACACTATTACAACGTTGGAACATGAGATTGTTTTTGCCAAAAACTTTTTATCAATTGCCAAAACGATTGATTTTTTTTTTTTTTTTTCGCAAATTGCAGAAAATGCAATAAGCAGTGCAACCCCTGTTCTATGGATCAATACACTGTGCAAAAATTAATACATTTTTGTTACAATTGTTACTGCTATTGATAAAACATATTCATATTCCAACGTTGTTTTGACAAATGGCATTTAACAATTTTTTCAGTGTTTCGTCGTAATGGTCACCATTCATTGTCTCAATTCTTTGAATGAATTCCACAAGCAGGAGTCCTTTCCAGTACCTGCAAACAGTTGGCGTCATCTTACACATGGATGGCATCATTTAGAATTTTTGGTGATAACTGCTTCCATGTCACAGAGGCCCTTTTTACTTCAGGGGTTATGTAGTGCCCTCACATCCCATGCCCAGTGATGATATCACCCAAGGAAGCAGGAGTTTCATGATAACAGAGAAAATTGTTCAATGACACTTTCATTGATTTTCAATAATCTGATTGAGGCATATGACATGAAACAATATTTACTGTGATTTTAACACGCCATATCTCGTAACAAGTTAACATTTCTGTAGCACATTTCAATTGAATGACCAGCTGGCCCATGAGGTAACAAAGACAGTAATTAAATCTAATGATTACAAGTACATATGTTAATTCCTTACAAAAAAATTTCCTTACTATCATAATTGTGTACATTTTTTTATTTTAAAAAACTATTTACAAAGTTACTTAATTGGAACATTCTGTTATTAAAAGTAAGATTTTTTTTTTCCTTATTGAACATGTGGTTCTAACACACATGTATCTTACCATATTCTAAAATATTAAATTAAACCATATTCCTTTAACTTTAATTTTTAAAAACATTTAAAAAGTTTTTACTACTAGTCGCTGATTAAGCACTGTGACATTCAATAATGGCATATTCTTGAGACTTTGTATTGAAACTGCTTCAACATTATCAGCTGCACACCTTCCTTTACTGCTTATCACAGAGTGATGGTTTTCTGAGTCGATTCAAGCTGGTTGCATCAAGATTCACATTTAGTGCATCCCAGGGAATAAACATCTATTTATTTTTATACCTGAACTTTTTTTTTCAGTTTTATTATTTGTTTCCAAACTGATGCACTGTTATTGGGGTGTATTACTGATATAGAAGTTTCATTTCCATGTTATAATACAAAGCTGTTTTTGCACACAAATCCCCCCTATGATGTAGTAAATATATTTTTCTTAAATTGTACATTCTTCCTTTTTTTTTTTTTTTTTCTGCTGTATATAAACATCTGGAAATGGGGGAGGGTAGTTGCATTCTTAATTGCGTTTGTTGTTTTACCTCCTTGCAAAAGTAAAGGTATATATTTTATTTTGGGGCTTAAAAAGTAGCAGGTAATGTAACATTTCTAAGAAAAGTGCAATACGTAATCTGATGTGAGTTTTCTGTGATTTTTTTTTAATCACATTTCTGAGCCCCTTATAAGTTTGCAACTGCGCTTAAAAATGTGATGAACTCGTCATAAATATTTTCTTGAGCACATTTTCTGTGCATAATCTTCCTGTAAATGTTTCATCATTCCAGAAGTTCATCAACATGAAACTTTTCAAAGCAGAGCTTCATATTTTTCAAAATATTTACGTAGTTGTAAATATTATGTTTAATGAGTATTGCTCTTCTTATTTTTTTTTTTTTTTTTTTAGTAATGAGTTAAAAATATATTTTTGAGAAGATCTTCCATGGTGGAATGTTTTTACATCCAGTGTGTTTAAGATATTTGTTTCAGTTTCAACTGCATTCTGGAGTCATTGTCTAACGCAATCTTAATGTTATTATGTAACTCAATTTTCCATTGTTTTGGTATTTCAGAACTGTTAGGTTTTAAGTGTGAAAGTGATCACTTCATGCATGGAGCTTTTTAATTTGTGTGCATAGATTTTATACTAAAGCATATGAATGTGTTTTATTCTGAGCTTCAATATTTTTTTCCCCCATCTGATGTGTTATTAAGGCATAGTGCAATTGTTTGTGCAGCATGCCGTAAGTGTCATGATACTAACTGACTGAGCTTTCGTTGGATTCTTATTATGGTACCAACAATAATCAAGAGGTTTCATGTGTTATGAGTACATCTTTAACACAGTTTTTTATTGATATTTTATTTGCCTCATTAATGCACATTCAAAGTGTGGAAACATCATATTCAAGTACTGGTGATTCTCAGCTTTCATACATTATTCAATTCCTGTAATGTGTGTGAAAGGTAAACAACAGACTTAAATGCCATAACAGGGGGTTCATTCCTAGTGCTTAAATATACCGGGTGATTTAAAAAGGGCTTTACAACTTCGAAAGCATATAGAAATTTATTCAGAATACTTAAAGAATTTTTTGTGATGTTAATCTGTAGCAAAACACATCAAGTTTTATCTCACATAACCAGTTTGGTTTGATGTGACTGAAATTCGGGATATGGTAGACTTCCTACCTCAAATCAATTTCCCAAACTTGAAGCAGCATATCTGTTGTCACTTCTTCAATTGCAGTGGTGATTCGAGTTTTGAGTTCAGTGAGATTTGCAGGTAATCTTGGGACAAACACTCAATCTTTAATAATAATAAAAAAAAAAAGAAAACCTGTAGTAAAAAATCAAGAGGTGTCAAGTTGGGAGAATGAGGTGGCCATGCTATCAGCTCCTGCTTGACCAATCCACTGGATTGCAAAATATTTACCATATTTATTCGAATCTAACGCACGCCCTTTTGGCTGATTTTTGCAGCCAAAAACCGGGATGCGCATTAGATTCAGATATTAAGTGGAAAAACTTTAAAGTCAGTCCGAATCGGATGTATTTCTCATTCGCTCTGTCTAGATCACTGTGGGCCTTTCAGAAAGAGCGTAGAAACAATGAAACAATGGGTATAAGAAACTGACTAAAAAGAGAGATGAACAGCCTATTTATTAAGAGTCAATGAAATACATTTACAAACCTAAAAATTTTGACAAAAGAAGTACTAGGTAATGTACACCAACCTTATAAACTCAAAAATCTAGTACAGAAATAGATTTACTGTATAAACTTTGGCAAAAAAATAAACTAGAAAAAGATTCGAAATCCAGTGGTGTAACTAGCACACTGTGTGCACCTCACAAGATTTACATCAGCCCCCTAAGCACAGTAATTTTCCCAGGATTTCGAACACGAGAGAGGAGGCATTTTTCGCCGTGTGTGTGTGTGGGGGGGGTGACCTACTTTCATTTACTGCGCACTGAGCCTTCGCGTTGAGCTCCACTTTTATATGAATGGGAAAGCTCTCCCTTCTTTTTTTCTTTTTCCAGCCGAAGCCTTCAACTTCCGCTATGGTCAGTCAATAAAAAAATAAATTATAATAGGGTGCACACACTTTTGTGTCGAAGCAATTTGGCTGAGGAAAAGTCTTCCATTGCAGTTGCAATATGTTGCTATGTAAAATTTATGAAGAAATCTTGCAGTGCATCCCTGGAGCTTTGTCTTTCATAAAACTTGGCCTTTTCATTGTCAGAAGCTGAGAGCCTCTAAGCGGCGCTCTGCTGCTGAAGTGGCACTCACACTTTGAAGCAGGCGCTCTAGGCAGCCCTCAACCTGGTAAGCTCCTTAGGTCGCAATCTCTTGCAGGTTTAGGTGTTCGTTACAATCGTGTAGTAACTGTTTTTTGTATCCAAAAAAGCAAAAATGGGGTTGCACATATTAGATTCAGGTGCACATTACAATCAAATAAATGTAGTATTGAGGAAATCCTTAACATGGGTGTAGTAGTGAGTTGGTTTGCCATCTTGCTGAAAGTGAATGCGTCTTTCTTTATCATTGCCGTTCAACTGTGGAATGAGATAATTTTCAACCATATGGAGATTACACAATATAGTTTTCTCATGGGCCGTAAACCTTATGTTTGCTAAATGCGCGAAACACATTCACCTTTGGCTGTCACGAACATGTTCCACAGATTCAAGTGGATGTTTGGTGCCCCGAATCTTGCAGTTGTGGAGGTGTCAACCTTACCACTGGCTTGAAATGTTAACTCATCACTGAAGATTATGTAGTCCCGGAATTTCCCATTTTTCTCTATCAGATTCAACATTTCTGCACAGAATTCCTGATGAGCCATGCAATTTGCACTACTAATTTCTTGAACTATGGTAAATCTGTATGGTTTTAAGTACAATCATTTTTGTAACACTTCTCAAACTGTTGTGAACTACCCATTTCACGAGATACACGTTGTGTTGATTTCACGGGACTATGAACAAAGCACTCCCTCACTTGTTCCACAACAGCAACAGAAACATGCTGGTGACCAGGGGATTTCTCGTGGCAAACAGAACAACAAGTCTCAACAAAATTCTCATGCCAAGAGTGAATTGTAGGTCTAGTGAGATGATCTCTACAATACTGAGTGCAAAATTTCTGTTGGAACAGTTGTCATGGATTTTGTTTCTTCAAACCAAAACGCACAGCAAGCATGCTCTGCACCTGTGATAGTAGCCATTTTGAAATGCATGCTGCTGCCAGTTGCAGTTACAGAATTCAGTGCTATGGTACAATGTGAGGTAAGACTTGATGTGTTTTGCTGTAGATTAAAGCCTTCAAAAATTTTGTAAGTATTTTGAATAAATTTCTATAGACTTTCAAAGTTCTTTTGAATCACCCTGTGTGTGTATAGCGCACACAAACATATGCAGTAGAACCTCGTTTATGTGTTTCTCACTGATACATAAAGTGTTGCCGGACCAAAAATTCTGAATTGGCCTTAATGTCAAATTTTATCAATTACACATTAATGAAATTACCTTTCTTTTCATTTATATGTTTAACTGTGGTGGTGTGATGTCATGAAATAGAAATTCAAACCATGCAAATTCTGTGTACCAAACTTCCTTCCCACCCTTCCCCTTCACAGCTAATTCCATTTTCCAATCTTTCTGCCCCTTCACCTTTTGCTCTTCGTATTTCCTGTCATCCACCTTCTTTCTAACTGTGGAATGCACACGCTCCTTCTGAACCATCATTGGTCAGCTCGGTTGGCACATTCAGTAGACACCAACTCTTGCTTGGTATTGTCACATCAGACTTTCAGACCTTTATTTGCACTTGCTTTCCAGACGAATCTATGCCCCAAGATTATATCATTTCGCGATCTGGTCGGAATGCTAAAATTGAAGAGGAAGATGAGTTTTGCTTCCAAGATTACATGAGTTACAACATGGACTTGGTAACATCACCACTTATGACTAGATGAAACCATTGAAATCAAAAAGTGCAATCAGAATATCTCCAATAATGATGATTCCCAGTTAAGTACATCAGCACCTGAATTTTGCAATACACTGAAATCAGTTGGTGTGGTTAGGAACTTTTATTATATCCATAGTACTGATGATAATACAGTGCAAGTTCTCAGTAGCTGTGGAAGTTCAGTGAATACCCTTCACTACATATCTCCTCACGTGAAAAATATCAGTTATTAATAAATTAGTAATAATGTTTTGTATGCTATTTGCTTATAGTATATGCGCTGCATACTGTATCTGCAAGTGCTGTAACTCTATGCAGTTTGATTGAAATCAGTAAAGTGAAAAACGAAGAAAGCTGTGAAAAGAAAAAAGTTTAACTTGAATGTACTATTACTGTAGAACATAAAAAAGTACTACACACTATGCAGTGCCTAGTAAAATTACAATAAAGGCTATGCCATATGTTGCAACAGAATAATGTGTTGCCATCTAGGAATGGAAATGTGCCAAGTTTCGTTTACTGTAATTTCGGGTAGATAAGCCATGGCGTATATGAGTTCAAAATAAAATTTTCTGCCTGTGTGGCTTGTACAGCATGGCGGCGTATATGCCCCCCCCCCCCTTTTTGGCAGAGCGAAATTATGTAACAAAAAACGTTTAAACGTGTTGGCTTGTTCCATTCTTTTTCTCTCTTTCCCCGTGGGAAGATATCTCAGTGAGAGGGAATAGAATAACGATGTTTCAGCCACGTGCAATAAATTCCACCCACCCCCTCTTAATACAAGACAATAATAGGTTATAGGATTGAGATCGGACAGGTAAGAGAGATGTGACTCCGATAAAGCTCGGAAAGAATCGGGGGGGGGGGGGCTTCGCAGGGAATCAATCTTGTTAGCAAAGATTGCCCTTGTTTCATGCTCCGAGCAACTAACTCTCTTTGAACTCGTGATGTCATCAAATTCGCCCTCTCTCCCCTCTTGAAACGGGATATTCGACTACCATCCAAGATCGATTGTCATTGGTCAATGACTCGAGGGCAGCATGTGCAAATTTTGTCAGTGACTTGTGCGTTTGTTACATTCAGTTTGCCAAATTGCATTTTCTCGAGTACGTGTAGTTCTACGTTATCATAGAAAGTAAAATGACACAATGCAGAAGTTGTACTTCTAGTTTCAAGTTAATGGTAAATAAATATGTTTTTCTGAATCCTGGAAAAACATCAAACCTTGGATTATTTCGGGCTTCACTGAAGCAAACATTATTTCTAAAAACTGCGGTGAAACGCCAGAAGACAAAGTGATGCGGACGACCCCGAAGTTTTTTTTTAGATAATTATTCATAATTATTTTGTTCAAACTGGCTTACCCATATTTAATTGAACAAAATGATAATAAACAACAGAAAAGGAATATGAGGAAAAACAAAAATAAGCATGCAACATAAAAGAACAACAGTTATACGAAAATCTTAACAATTCTGAGACGGACGCTTAAATGGTGCTAAAGAGAGAGAAAACGAAAAAGTATGAGCAAAAAGTGTGCAATGACAAAAGATCACGTGTGCCAACAAAAACATTTAAAGAAGAATTTGTGAAGATAACCGACATTGCAAGTAGTACAGCAGGCCGCAAAGTCGGCATATACGACCGCTGAAGATGACAGCGGAGATGTGCTGTTGAAACTAGTCTGGTAACGTACGAGGGCTGGATGTAAAGTTTGCTTTTTTCAACTATTTTTAAATTTTACGTACTTCAGTAGGACTGATAAGATTCCTTTGCTTCAAATTGATGTTACATGATTTTACGAGGTAGACTTCGTTTTATAAGTTCTAATCATTGATTTTGGTAAAAAAAAAAAAAATTATCTTCGTCTTGAACTTACAACAAACTATTAGAACCTTGGATCACGAATAACTGAATACATATTCAGAAAATAGATCATCAAAGAATACCGTTTGCACACCAGATCGAATGACAAGGGCAATCGGCCTTTGTTGAAAATAAGACGAAAAATGACTATGATTAAAGGAACCAAATGCTTAGCCATGAACGTACAACGAACCATTTGAACCTTGGATCAAGAAGAATTGAATGATAAGTCAACATATTCTGAACATAATCTGTCAGTCAACAAAGGATGCTGTTTGCGCACCGGATCGGATGACAAAGGCAGTCTGATATTTTTTGGGAAAATAAGAAGAGAAAAATTCTGAATACATAAACCAAATGCATGAATGAAAGAATTATTCAACAAATAAAAATGACAACCTAAGACAGTATCTTATGAGTTAATTATTTTGATACTATACTAAATTATTCTATTATTTAACAGTTATATCAATGCATCCAGTACCAAATGACATTATCACTTACAACGTGTAAAACTGTCATTTTTAGAGCAATAACATAATGTTGTTCGAAAGAAAAAAACATAAAGCCAAAATTTTTAACCAAGAAAAATCAGCCCTTTTGTTGTGTGTGTGTGTGTGTGTTAGAATGGAACAAAAATACAAAAACATTTTGCTACTACTTCAAACACAGGAAGTATTCTACAGAGAACAAGAAAAGCCATATAAACCATTAGAGATAAATTTATTCAATATGTATAATTAAAATTACCCGTATTGTTCCAAAGGCTGTAATGCCCCAGTAAGCTAAATAAAAAAGCTAAAATAAAAAATATTAATTTCTATGAAAGGAAAGACAAAAGCAATTTTCCTAATACTGTAAAAGTATTTAAAAAAAGACTAAAACATAGGAACCATTCAAAGTGGCTTTTTCAAGGGCAAGGCATGACAATTGTATAGATATATTATAAATGCCTATAAAAGATTAATGTGTGAGCTTAGATTTTAGAGCATAAAAGAGCAGTTGAGAACACTGAAACAATTAAAAAAGTTATCATTTCAGCATTGTCTACTATTGTTCTATGCTCTTAACAAATTTGCCCTGACAAATCCTTTCAGTGTATTGCTAAAGCTCAACAAACATTAAATATCTGTGTTTATGCCATTAAAAGATAATTTTTGACTCATCTAAGTCTTATGTTATTATTGTAGTGTATTTGGTAATAACTAATAAGTTATTCGCTATCTCCCATGAATTAAAAATATTAGTTTTCCTTTATGCAAAAGAAAAATGCTGTAGCTTTTTCCATAATTTACATTTTGGTGTTCCGGGTAGATTTTTAATGGTCCTAGACCATTAGACCACGAAAGAATTTGAATACTGTACAAGTTTTGTGAATCTTGTAGTGCATGATTGGGAATTTTTAATCAAATTCCCTTCAAACATTTATTGCGCACACAGTTTCATTTTTACTATCGTGTCCTGAGGTAGTTTCAAAACATGTTTTGTTGTCTTATTTTTAAAGTCTGGGTTTGGTGTACGAAAGACTATTTAGGGATGCAAATGTATGGTGTGTGTGAATGTTAAATGTACAGAAGTTGAACGTCACCTGTGCTTTGTTTTCAGTTTTTTTCCATACAAATCAAAATGCTTGTAATGATAAAATTTTGTGATTTTCATAATACCAAAGTAGAAAAATCTTTCATCATCACTATCCTCATTCTATCTTTATCTTAGGTTGTGTAATAAATGTTGTAGTGACTTCAGTAAATAAATAAATAATTCTGTTTTACCTTGAAGATTTTTTAAATATTCATATCTTCTGAGTTCTTTTGTTTTGTTAAATGTTTCTGGTCTCTGGATCTTTATGAAGGCCTGTTCTCAATTATAAGAAACTTTATCCAAGTCTGATTCAAAAAAGTATATACTGTACTTGGAAAATGCATAAGATTTTAATTTAAGAACTGGTCAGTAATTTAGAAACATGGCAACAAAATTCAAATTCTTTCTGTGTAAACAAAGCCTTACATACTATTTCTAAATATTGAGAGCAGGCCTTTATAATGATCTAGATGCCAGAAATGTCTGATAGTACTACAAAAGGACTTAGAAGATCTTCTAAGTCCTTTTGTAGTATTATCAGACATTTCTGGCATCTAAATCATTATAAAAGCCTGCTCTCAATATTTAGAAATAGTATCTAAGAAGAATATTTTAATTTTTGCAAGTTAAAATACAATTTTTAAGTTAAATACTGAGTGCAGTCATAAGTGTTTTTTAATTCCTGTTCAGTAAAAAAACCTGTTTTTATTGAAGTACATATATTTTTAACAACACAAGTCATTTTAGTCCGGAATTTTCCTGTATGCCATTTTCTCATTTTCAAGAAGCATTGCATAAAATATCCATATGAACTGTATATTTTATTTCTTATGTCTGTGGTTGTGTTATATTATTTTGGATCATTTTTGTTTTTCTGAAACCGTTTTTATTTCGTACGTAGTGATAAAAAAAATTCTGTCCTTATGCTGACAGTATCACGGCAGATATGATGTAGATTCTAAAATGTAGGTACCTACCTATTTATTCACTTCACAATTTCTGCAACAAAAGTGAAATATTCATGTACTCTCATTGGCATAGCAATGTCAATTTGTGCCTTTATTAGTGTTTTTTATCTCTAGTTCTTCATACTGTATTTAGAATAATTTTTAGTTCGGCTGTGAGTATTTAACTATATTGTGATGAAATTATTGCCAGGCTGAATCAGCACATGTATGCAAGTTGTACGATACCGCCAAGTGCAATTCCATAGTACCTGCAAACCATTTAGCCTTCCAGAATGAGTTTTAAAATGCTGTATGTTTATTTTTATTTTTATTTTCTTCTTGAAAATGTGTAATGTAGTCAGAATGTGATTTTGGATTGGAAAAGTGTTATATTTGTATTCATGAGTGAGCATTTTATGATTGGCTTTTATATATATGCTGAAGTTGTTAGTGTTTTATTTGCATTTTGTGTGGGTTTGCTCATTTATAGTATTTTCTTGTAGACTTGTGCTCGCAAACTCAGGGTTTCCAGCTCTGTTTTCAATTCATAAAAAATTCAGAATTAGTGTGTAAAAGTAATGTTTGAAAAGTTGTTGTTTTTTTGTGGTGTTCTTTGATTTATTTCTTTGATGTTAAAAGCCACTTATTTGATCAAGTGTTTGATATTAAGTGTTGGCATCTCTGGAAGTTTTTTTAATATATTGTTATTGTCGATGATATATATATATATATATATATATATATATATATATACACACACACACATACAGTGGTGGAAATGGGAATTATTTGCTGCCAGAGCCCACTGTACAAGTGAATGCAGTAGAAATTTAATATGCACAAACCCATTTGCAGTAAATGTAAAACCATATAAGGAATTTTTGTTATTAATACTTTAAAATGAAATACTCATATTTAGCTGAAGTCACTGCTCTTTTCTTTATTCAGAAGTATGTTTCTTATTGAAAAGACCATTCCATTACTGGAGCAATTAAAAGTGTCCACTACTTAAAGTGTCTGCTGTTAATAAACACTGGAGAAAAAAATCAGCTCCTGTTTGAGGCAGAGATATGCAATTATCTTGGTTGAGACAAAATTAAGAAACTCAGCTCTGTCTGAAATATCCATTTATTTTAACTGTATGTATAACTGTAGCTTATATATTATAACTTCAATTTGAAAATATTAAAATTATCTCTTAAAATTCCAAAGTCTCCCGACCACGTGGCGGACCGCGGAGGAGGTCCACCAGAGTCTGCGATCAGCTCCTGTCATGAACTTCACTCTCACAAAACACCTTATTAGAGCAGAAGAAAAATTTATATTTTTGAAATGACGAACAATTCATACAAGATGGCATCATTAATTGAAATGTATAATGCATTGTGAATTATTCAAATTAAATGCTCTTTCTTTTGGTGTTGCATCACTCCCGGAATGGGGTTTCACTGCATTCCAACCCATTTCCACCTTCCACCACTGTATACATATGCAGGATGATTCAGCTAAGCATGTACAAACTTCTGGGAAGGGTACATTGCACAAAGACAAATCGGAATCACATAGCAATGCAGGGTCGGAAACCCCATCTTCATGTGCTAGTGTACAGAAAGGACGAGAAATGAAAGAGCAGCACTTAAGAAAACAAAATGCTTTTTATTACTCACAAGACATTTGCGAAATGCATTGAGGTTACAGAAGGTGTTCAAAGTTGCGACCATGAGCTGTAACATACATGCACATTATGTGGATTGAAGCAACCTTCCCATGTAAAGCACACTTCGTCTGTGAACAGCACAGAAGCAGGAAATGGGAGTTTTGCCGCACTCTTCTGCAGGCACCATTGCACAAATGCAATGCGCTGAGGGTAATCCTCGGGGCTTAATGTCTGAAGGCGCTGCACATGATATTGATGCAATTGGTCTTGTTGCAGAATCCTCCATACAGTGGATTGGGACAGACCGAGCCGATGCTCTTATGTTGGCACTTGGAGTGTCTGCTGCATGACTTCACACATTTTCTACGATGGCAGGAGTGCGTACCCATCGTTCTGGGCACCTGGCAGGCCACTGGAAAGAACCAGTGTCGCATAACCTCTGATGCAGCCGTGTGGCGGTTTGGCACTCGTCTCATTGGGTACCATTCCTGGTACAGTCTCACCGCAGTTCATCCGTTGCAGTCCACAGCTCCGTATGCGAGGTGCGTATCAGCCATTTCCGTGTTCGTGAACTCAGCCATCCTACTACCTCTGCAGGCGGTTTACAAATGTCAGTATCCTGAAAGAACGTATGAGTAGTCTCACGGCCGAATGCCATCTACCGCATGAAGATGGCGTTTCCCACTGTGCATTGCTATGTGATTCCGATTTGTCTTTATGCAACCTACCCTCTCAGAAGTTTGTACACACTTGGCTGAATCACCCTGTATATAAATATATAGCTGCTAGAGGTGTGGAAAGGCACCACGTTGTCATAGGTTCCATTTTTGTACAGTCACCTGCAGTAATTACTAAATTTTATGTAAATGTGTGCTGTTTTTGTTGCCATGCCTAGTTTTTCCCATTTTGAATCGTGAAAGCAATCAGAGAGACAGGCAGCACTTTTTATCAGTAAAGTTATCTGGCTAGGAAACGGAAGTGATTTTCATACATCATGGTGTAATAGAAACTGATTGCCTTGAATTAAAGCACAGTGATTTTCATGCTAAATGTATCATCGGCAAAAGAGCCCACACTGGCATAACTGCGGCACCCCGGAATTTTGTAATCTCTTTGTTACCAATGTAAGAGCTTCAACAAATAACATTGGGTCACTATTTGAGCTACATGCATATTTTTAAAGTCCTTTTTCCACAATTTCAAAATATCTTTTAAGTTATTTTCAGCAATTTAGTGAGCTAGTATAAAAATGAGAGGGATGAGACATCATTGAAAATTGCAAATGTTATTATCTTATTTATTTATTTGAGGATATTATTTCTTAGAAAGTAATACTGATTATGAATCCCATCTTGTAAATACAGTTTTCACAGCATGAATTACTGGTGTTATTTATTAAAAAGACTGATTTGTACTATCAAAACAGTGTCCGAACAAAAATAAAATGAGAAATATTAAATAGCCATTTCTTATATAAGAATGTTCATAACAAAAGTATAAAAGTAAATGGATGAAGAAAACAGAGGTGAAGGAAAGAATAAATAAAAATCAATTATTTTCAATTTTAAATGCTTTTAGGAATACTTTTATTGATTTAAATTAAATGCTTTAGTAGAAAAGTACCGTACATACTCGCATATGAGCCAAAAGTTTTTGGAAGAAATCTTGCTTTCGAAGTTGGGAGGGTGGGGCATGTCAGCTTATACACGAGTCAGTAAAAATAGGGCTGGACTTCTGAGAATTCTCCTTCAGAAGTTACCAATGTATTTGTTTATGTTTTAGACAGCTGCTGTTGGCATGTCAAAAATGTAAACAAATCTGTTTTTGACCACGTCTTTCTGTATGTTCTTCGAAAGTACTTCCAAATGAAAAAAGTTATGAAATATTTTTTCACCCAAAGTAGGATTTCTTTGGGAATAAGTGCCACTAATATGATATGAAAGACCTCATCCCATTTCAAATTGAGACCATGAACTGTCTTGCTTCCAAGCAACCACAGGGCACCGTCTTTCAAACTAGACATGCAGTGAGTCAGACTCCACGTAAATCCCATAGCTGGTGGGAAGGGCTTCAACCACAACCAAATCAGGTTGAGTTTTCATGACAAGCGTGGGCTTGCGTGTCTCCCGCTCGGTGCTGGTGAAAGCCATTTGCGCTATAGAAGTGCAAGATACGGTGCTTTACAAAGGATGGTAACTTAAAGGGGGGGGCAGACAAGCCTTGTTACTTCTTTGGTGAAAGAATTGTGGGATGTAATATCACCAGAAATAGTTATAAAGTCTCTCAAGAAGTGATGCATAAGTAATGCAATAGATGTTACTGGAGTTACGTATTTGGAAGCTCCAATAGTGAATCGTACTTCAAAGGTTTTTACAGAAGACAGTCTTAAGAAATTTCCATAATTCATTTCCATAAATATATTTTCCAAAATCCTGAATTTTAAAGTCTGCATATATGCAGGTTAAGGTTTTCACAAATTTTTAGCTCTTAACCCTTTAAGCAGCTGGAACGAATTAACTCAGGGTTAACATAATACGCTGAAATCAGCTCGAACGAACATTTTCGCTGTCTAAGAAGTTGGCCGAACACGACGGGAACAAGTGAACCTACACATCAAAAAGTGTTGCTTTTGCCTCGGGTTTGTAATTCTAAGTGTTTATTTGGGGATATGATTGTCATTTATCCTTCCTAATTACCTTTTCTGCTGATAATGCTATAAGAAAGGGTGTTGAACCTAAGAAAGAAGAGAAAATGTTCGAGTTGCTTGTCTCCACCCTGTGGCATGGTGTCCGTGTCCAGGGGACTACTTCTTTTGAATCGTTCCTTTAGTAGTGGTACTGAGAATAAATGACTGTAGGGGAATCAGACTACATACTGTATGGCTAAGAACTGTAAGGGAGCGCTTACAACCAGCGACAGATTTATAGTTGAAACTCCTAAGGTGAAATAGGGAAAGGAATTATTTTGCTGTAGCTTTCGTATAACCCGGTCGATATGAGAACAATTCTGGTTGATGAGCGCTTGAAAATTTGGTAAACTTTTGGTTCAGGCACCGTTGGCCGTTTAAAGGGTTAAAGTTGGGAGTTGGCTTATATGCGAGTTGCATAAATTAAAAAGTGTTAACTCCTTCAGGGTTTTATAATCAGTTCCTTTTTCATTGATATTAAATTTAGTGACAAAATAATGCCTAATTTTGATAGATTTTGTTTGTTGGGTTTTAAAATTTTTGCTCAGTGCAGTTTTTTAAGAAAAGACAAGTCATTGAGAAAAAATAATGGTGTTGGACCTTCCTTCTGTTCTCAATAACCTAGCAGGGATAAATCTCTGGTTCAAAAACAGGGTAATTCACAGCTATTTACTGTGAGAGTGATATCACACACCAACTTACAATTGTTTTTTGCCGAGAAGTTGCTTAGGGGGAGGAAATCAGGGTAAGCTCAGCATAGGCATAGCAGCCCCAGGGCAGGTAAACTGCACTTTTTGTACAAGAGCCATAGCTTTTGGTCCAGAAAGGAAATAGAAGAACCCTTGAATTGCCAATTAAACTGAGCTGTGTGCACTATACTTAATAGAGTGTTGTGTAAATTTAGCTAGATAGCGTACATTACTCCGCCATGTAATTTACAGAGCAATCAACATAAGTTCTAGATGAAAGGGATGGTTCAGATATCCCGAAAAGGGAATGGGGAAAAAAATCAAATCCTTTAATGTGAAAAAAGAATCGTGAGGAAGTTTTGTGGGCTAAATTTTTTTAATCTTTTGAATTAGAACAGAACCTGTTCATATACATGAACCTTGAAAAATCCTTGAAAAAAAATTTTCAAAGTCCTTGAAAGTGCTTGGAAAAATATAAGATTCTATATAAATAGTACTTGAAAATGTTTTTGGTTTTTTTAAGGAGTGATATGAAAGAGCATTAGTAAAATAATTGTTTGTGGTAAAAAGTTGTATAGGTGATTTCAGTGTAGTTCCGATAAAGCCACCAAGCTGAACAAGTACACAGTATTTGTCATTTTCTTGTAGGACTTCCGTCCACAGTGAGTAGAGTTTAGGTCCCAGCCACCTACAGTGAGGTCACCTTTTGGGCAGGACATAGAAACGGAAGGAATGAGAGCAAGTCCAGCGACTTTGACAGAACAGTTTGTAGTGAGATTAGAGTACAGTAGATGGCGCCACCATACAAGTACGATGTTGCACACAGAGGGGTGAGAGAATTTCAGGGGGGCATAGGAAAGGATACCCATTTAACCAGTGGGTCCAGCCTGGGGGCCGTCACTTAACATGCTCGTCCGATGCACGGCGGTTATTCAGCGATTGTTAGTAAATCACACCATCTCTGAAAGATCAGCCCAGGATCGAACCTGAGGACCTTGCATTGATAGTCTGACTCGCTAACCACTAAGCCATCCGCGGCTCAGCTGAACAAGTAGCGCAGAACTTGCATTGAACTCAGGGGAGCATGTGGACTGGTAGTGCCATGGCATGAATACAGAGTAAATGTCAGCCATGGGGTTTGATTTGTTTTAACCCTCAAAAAGGGAATAAAAAAATCAAATCCTTTAATGTGAAAAAAAGAATCTTGAGGAATTTTTGTGATCTAAATTTTTTCAATCTTTTGAATTATTATTATTATGTTCAAAAAGTTCTGGAACTTTTTATATTAAAAAAGAATTAGTACAGATAATACCTGTTCATGTGGTGTTTCCTTCAAAGTAGTTACCCTGTGCAACTATGCATTTTTGCCAGTGCTCATACAAAGATTTAAATGCAGATTGCAAGCCTTCTTTTGCCACATCCTCCAGTGCCTTCATCGCACTTCTTCGGAACTTGAGAAGCGTCGCAACTTAAGCAAATTCTTTATTCGGGGAAAAAGTTACACGAGGCGAGATCAGGGGAATAAGCTGGTTGTGGAAGAACGGGAATGTGATGTTTGGACAGGTAGTCGGACACCAGGAGGGATCTGTGGGCTGGTGCATTATGGTGATGGAGCACCCACAATTGGTCTTCCAAAGATCAGGTCGCTTGCGTCTCGCTGGTTCTCAGAGACATTTCAGGACGTTGACGTACTCTTCTTTAGTGACAGTACGACCATGTTGAGGGAATTCCTTGTGTACGACCCCCTTGCAATCGAAGAAAACTGTTAACAAGACCTTTTTCCTTTGCAGCAGTCAGCCTTGAATTTTTTTGGTCGTGGTGACGACTGTAATTTCCACACTTTTGACTGTCGGTTGGATTGGGGATCGTACAGAAAGCACCAAGTCTCATCGCCAGTGATCAATCGATTCCAGAGATTGGTTGGGATCTGAATCCACTGCATCAATGTTGTCCCCACAAACTTCCATGCGCTCATCCATTTTCTCTCGTGTCAGGTTTTTGGGAACAATTTGTTGGCACACGCGATGCATGCCCAGTTTCTCTGTTAAAATGGCATGGCAACTTCCAATCGAGATGCCGGCAATCGCTGCAACTGTTTTTTGACAGTAATTTTGTACAATTTCTTTGTCAATGGCGATTTGTTCATCCCTTGTGGATGTTGAAGGTCGTCCTGACCTCTCTTCATCCTTGATACTATGTCGGCCATTTTCGAGTTGGACTCTGACTTAATCATTTGAAAAGTCTCAGCGAAAGATTTTCAGAGCAGAACACAAAAATTTACACTTGAACACTGTTCAAAATTCGACATCGTTGTCCTCGCGACGGAAAACCTCGAATGTCTGCAATCACGAACTACGCACATATGCTGTACATGTTGGATCTGGATCAAACTGGTTCTGGCAGGTCTGTCACATGATGCTCTTCGCTTGTTCAGTGGGGAATGATGTAATTCATTGACATTTGGCAAATATTCGAAAAGTTCTGGAACTTTTTAGCGTAGTAGTTGAGCAGAACCTGTTCATACACTCCTTCAAAATCTTGAAAAATCCTTGAAAAAAAAGTTTGTTTCAAGTCCTTGAAAGTACTTGGAAAAGTTTAAGATTCCATATAAAAATAGTACTTGGAAAACGACCCCCTTGCAATCGAAGAAAACTGTTAACAAGACCTTTTTCCTTTGCAGCAGTCAGCCTTTTTCTTTTTTTAAGTAATGATATGAAAAAGCACGTGCAAAATAATTGTTTGTGCTAAAAAGTTGTATAGGAGATTTCTGTGTAGTTCCGATAAAAACACCAAGCTGATCAAAGAGCACAGAACTTGCATTTTACTCATGGGAGTGTATAGACAGCTGGTACCTTGGCTAAGTCATCGCTACAGAGTAAAAAGTCAGCCATGGGAGTGGAATGATGTATTTGCGAATCGTGATGGGATTCTGTTGATGTGGTTTAGGGACATGTTCCTGCCAATGAGTGAATACGAAAATAATGTACCCTTACAAACTATTCCACAAATCTTTTTTTTTTTCAAAAAACACCAAAGCAGAGGAGCAATTCAAAGTTAACAAAATAAACCAACAGGGGGACATGTTGGTAACCTGTCCCCCTAGGCAGATCATTAAAGGTGTGCCCATCCCGGCTAATTTTAATAGTTAGAACTTGCTAAACTACCTACCTACTGACCGACCGACTGACAGGACACACATATGGTAATTTGGTTTCAAAAAGTCCTTGAAAAGTGCTTGAATTCATTTTGCATGGAAGAGTATGAACCATGATATAATTTTACTAATTTGCTTTTTCTGTACGTTTTAAATGCTCAGTTGAGAAATACAGGAGGTTTGGGGGGGGGGGTTCCTTGCATAGGGTTTGTTCTCAGTTTTGGTTAGTGTATATTTCCAACCATCCATCTTTTTTAATCATGACAACTACCTGTGATGGTGTTTTAATCTACAGCCCCTAGCCACAAACCAAGTGTGACACTGTAAATATCATTGCAGCAAGTTTATTTTGCAGAATACTAAGATGTTCTAATCTACAATCCTTAACTACGATCCAAGTTTGACCATGCAGATTTCAGCCTGCAGAATACCAAGGTATTTTAATATACAACCCCACTATCATGAACCAAGTTTGACCCTGCAAAATTCATTGCAGCAGATTTCTTTGCAGAATACCCAAGGTGTTTTAACCTACAACCATGAACTAAGTTTGGCCATGCCAGTTTCATTATTGTATGAGGTTTCTTTGAAGAATATCAATGTATTCTAATCTACAACCCTTAACCAAAGACAAAGTTTGGTCCTCCTAATTTCATTGTAGCATGTTTCTTTGCAGAATACCAGATTATTCTAACCTGCAACCCCTGACTGCAAACTAAACTTGATACAGCAAATTTTACTGTATGACATTTCTTTGCAGATCACTTTTCACATGTTTCCCCATACACTGTTAGGCATGCTAAGAGTATTTAATATGGCCCTCTTAACAGACCAGAGTCACAATATTCCATTGGTAACACATTAGGTTTAAGGGTATGGGTATGAGTCATTTTCTTGTAGGACTTCCGTCCACAGTGAGTAGATTTTAGATCCCAGCCACCTACAGCGAGTTCGCCTTTTGGGCAGGACACAGAAACGTAAGGAATGAGAGCAAGTCTATCGACTTTGACAGAACAGTTTGTAGTAAGATTAGAGTACAGTAGATGGCGCCACCGTACAAGTACAGTGTTACACATAGAGGGGTGAGAGAATTTCAGGGGGGGGGGGGCATAGGAAAGGATACCCATTTAACCAGTGGGTCCAACCTGGGGGCTGTCACTTAAAGTGTGAGGCAAATATTCATTGATTGTTAGCAAATCACACCACCTCCACAAGATCAGCCCAGGAACGAACCTGAGGACCTTGCATTGGTAGTCTGAACTGCTAACCACTCAGCCATTCGTGGCTCAATTAAGGGTGTGGGTCAGAATGGAATTGTCTTAACCCTAGTATTTAGAAAAAAATACTTATTGTAAGTGAAACAAGCATATGGCTTGATACTTTTTTTGGTTACTGCTGATGACTGAGGCAGTTAGATCTTCGAGAAACAAAATATTAGTGCGATACATTTAGTACCAGAATGTGCACCTGATAGCAGGTTGCATGTACCTGCTGCTGTAACATACCACTGTCATAAATATGTGTGTGGCATATTATGCTACTTATATATGTCATAAATATTGTTGCCAAGTTCTTTCAAAATTATCTGTCTGCAACTAATGTAAATTTGGGAAATCTCCCCATATTGTTACAAAAGCCAGTTATCCTTATGTCTACAGGACAGACATATTCAAAATCCAGTAACTATAGAATTTGAGGAAGATATATTTCTCAGAAATACATGGGAATGCACTAAAATATTGAAACCAATCAGAATTATGTACTGAATTGCTGGTAGTTTACTGGCCTCCATGTATCATCTCAGAAAACTTGAAAATTACATCACCCTGTAATGGGAATTGAACCTGCATCTCAAGTATGCTAACCATTACACTACCCAAGACAGTGAAGTTCCAAGTGATTAAAGCTAAGCATTATTTATTTATTTTTTGTGGAGCGCTTTGGCTAGCAAAAAAAAAAAAATTCTGGCGCTTCAGATTCATAAGCTACAATTAATTGCTTAGCTTTAGTTGCTTGGAACTTCACTGTCTTTGGTAGTGTAATGGTTAGCATACTCGAACGGAAATTGGGAGATGCAGGTTCGATTCATTGTAATTTTTAAGTTTCCTGAGGAGTTATTGCATGGAAGACCAATATACCTCAGGTAATTCTGTACATAATTTTGATTGATTTGAACATTCTAATCCAGTAACTATTAAAACAATATTCCCAGTAGAAATCTGTGATACTTGAAGTCACGCAGAAGTAGAACAAAATATTAACAAAGCATTGGAATTGACTTAGAGTTGCATGTGGAATTGCAGAAAAGCATTTAAAAAACAGTGGCTGAGAGACAGTTTTCATTCCCCATCATTAATGCCATTGAAGATGTGATATTTGAATTAATTCATGTAATGCTGTCACAATTTATGAGGGTGTGTTTTTTTAAATCACTTTTATAATATGCAGAAGACAAAAATATGTGGAAAAATGTATCCCAACAGTTGAATTTTTATAATCTTGTAATTTGTTGAAAAGCAGGATTAATTGAGGCAGGTCTGACTATTGTTTTATGAACATCAGAATTTTTTTTTTTTTTGTCAAATCCTGAAGCTAAGAAATGTTCACAGGCAGAATGGTCCATGACTTTTGCAAAAATGTGGAAAAACTTAGTTGAAAGTGCTTATAGCATAGTAAAAATTCATCAATTTACTGGTATAATATGGAATATATAAATTGCCAAGCTTTTGCTTTCCAATGGGAGTTTTTTTCAAGGCGGAGGTTATGTCTAACTCTGCTTTCAACATACCTCAAAGTGGAGAGCAAAATACTTGGCCTTTTGTGTATGCCAATCATAGCAGTAAATAAACAGGTTTACCGTATTCTCTGAGAACAGTGCCACAGTTCCATTCATCTCACGGTTTGTTATTGGGAATAATGTCTCGCCCAGTTTAAAGCCGCTGTTAAAACGTACCACAAAGGAATGTTTCTTTGACTGTTATTCCCCATCTCATAGATATGGAAACAGAATACATTGTGTGGCTTTCATCAAAGATAAATCACTCCATAAAGAGAGGTGTTAGAAAAACTGTTTCTTCTTAATACACTCCAAACTGCCTACTCAGTTAACACATCGGTGGTGAAAGTGCTGCAGACTTGTGGGAAGTCGCATACTAAACAGCAGTTGCCATCACTGCTTTACTAGTGTATTTGTAAAACTATTCCTCATTAAGAATAAAAGACCTTCACACCATGTTTATAGGAAATAGAATGGTGTGTGAAAGATTGTGCTTGTTATCGAACCTGGAAGATGAACATCCTTTAGAGTGTGTGTTTGACATGTATAGTGGTTTATGTGTTCACAAAGAGGGAGACACCATTCTAATTCCACGTGAAAGAAAGTATGAAATAGTATAAGTGTGGGCAATTTTATGGCCAAAAAGAAATTCCTGTTTTATCCTTCCTAGTATGAGATACCAAAAAAAAAAAAACCTGACTAGAAAAAAAAATAGCACTGAAGCATGATTTATTATTCCTGAATAAAGATTTTCAAAAAGTAAATAATAAACCACTCAAAACTAAACACCAGATTTGAATCTTTGTCATTCTCCAAATTATCTATTCACATAAAATCATACCTTCCATGTTAATAATAATCAACAAGTCAGCATTCCATGTTATTTATAGCTCAGTGTCTGCCATAAATGATTCACAAGACAATCTATTCTAATATCACGAATGATGGCTGAAATTTATTTCTAAAATGATTACAAGCTGCACATAGTTGAACGGTTCATTTCAGAGCAGCAAATCTGTAAAATTTTAGTTTAACGCCACAGCATAGTAATCGTAAAATATTATATACTATGCTATAAGCACTTTCAACTCGCACAGTTTGGTGTATCTTCACTAATAAGGGTACAGTAGTATTGCAGTGCATGGGGACCAAAGTGCCTTTCTTGCACACTGACTGGAAACCCTGTATCAGCTTGTGTTCATCATGATAGCATTCTCCTTCATCCAAGGTGCTGTTGACAGTGCAATTTCATAATATTTAAAAATCAAATTTGCTTGTTTGGGCTTAAGTTATCTGTACATTCTTGTTTCTGTGTTGACAAGTTATGCTGACTGCTTTTCGATATATATTTGTATAAAGTGTATAGTATAGGGCACAGAGAACTGTTCCATTTTGCAGTTCAAGGGCATTTATGTATTTTAAAGATAACATTTGCTTTGCAAATGCTGTAATATTGCACTGGTTTCATGTACAACATACAGAACAGAAAACAAGCAAACTAAAGTGTAGGGAAACAGGCTAATCAGGTCACTGTTGGTCCTATCCTTCAGCTCCCACAAAGTCTATTATGCCATTACAGGAATGCAAGAAAGTCCATGTCGTGCACGAGACCAAATCTCCATTAAAGAACATCCAAATGTTGGAACAAACAAAACTTAATAATATTAGAACACCAATCATCAAAATTACAAGAAGACTCCTGTGAAATGATACCAATCATTCACTAAAATTACCGTCTAAAGCACGATTTTAATAAAAATGAATTATATGTACAATTTAAAAACCTATATATATACACATGGGCACTTTTGAGGCAGCGGCTACCCCATCATCAGATGTGACAAAAAAATACATAGTACATCAATAACATATATCATAGGCATGATGCATTGTGGGTAACTTTTAAAGGAAGCCAATTATTATCTACATGCTGAGCACTCATGACACATGCAGATAATCATTGGCTTTCTTTAAAAGTTACCCACAATGCATCATGTTTATGATATATATCGATGTACTATGTTTTTTTTTTTTTTTTTTTATGCTTTTTTTGTCACGTCTAATGATGGGATGTGTATATATAGGTTTTTAAATTGTTTATGTAATTCATTTTTATTAAAATCGTGCTTTAGACGGTAATTTTAGTGAATAATTAGAACACCAGTCATCATTGATTTGCGCCCCCCCCCTCCTCTCACTTATATCAAAGTCATGTCTCGTTACTGTGGGGATCACCCATCAACTTCCTGGCTGGCGATTTTGCAAGCATACCTGTTCCACCCTCGATTTCAGTTTTTCCTTTCTGCGTGAACTTTGAGATCCCTCTGGCAAAACTACCTCATCATGCAATGTTTTGCTGATGTCACTCCTAAGTCTGCAGCCCCAGCATACATCCGGGTTACTTTTCATTGCCCCCTTGACTTTCCTGGCTGACATTCTTTTTAGCTCACCTCTTTCACCCACAATTCCGGTATATCCTCTCTACGTGAACTTTGAGATTCCTCTGACTAAACCGCCTCGTTGTGCAAGGTTTTTCTGACCTCACACCTGGATCTCCATCCCCAGCATACAACAAGGTTACTTTCCATTGCCCCCTTGACTCTTTCCTGCCTGGCACTCTTTTGAGCTCACCTCTTTCACCCACAATTCCAGTTTTTTTGCTCTGCATAACTTCTGAGATCCCTCTGACTAAACTGCCTCGTTGTGCAAGGTTTTTCTGACCTCACACCTGGATCTCCATCCCCAGCATACAACAGGGTTACTTTTCATTGCCCCTTTGACACTTTCTTGGCTGACCCTCTTTTGAGCATACCTCTTTCACCCTCAATTCCAGTTTTTCCTCTCTGCACGAATTTCAAGATCTCTCTGGCGAAATTGCCTCTTCTTGTGGGGTTTTCTTCACCTCATTCCTGACCTTTGTACCTATTTTCAAGAATGCATACATCACTTTACATATTTCATATTAAATTTTTGCCTGCGAAGTCATGTTAATCCCTGTTGCCACAGCTAAAGTACCTACGTAGGAGTTGAATGTGACCTCTGAAAAGTGCCCAGGCTCTGCAAAATGGGAATCAGCATAGCAAATTCACTTTCAAATGTTGGCTACCATACTACTCAAAGTGGATCTGTTATTTTGATTAAACATGCCCCAAGGGTTAGCTGATTTGATAGCAGAGAAAAGACTCAAAGCCCAGTAGATGGGTCTGTTATGACCATAAAAAGGAATCGCAGTGCAAAACGGTTCATTTTCGTGTATGTGCATACAGACGAATATTTGCAAGTCTTGAAACAGTGTTTGTTGCTCATTTCTGTGTATGGATCATTTTAAATAAGTGCCATATGCAGATAGTGTGTTAACATTTAGAATGTCCATTCTTTCACCATTGTTACTCATTCTCGGCACTATGCTGTGATGTTACTTAAATGTTTCGTGCTTGCAATATTTCTGGCGATTGCTATTGTTTCCTATGAAAGGAAAGTTGATTGACCTGCCTTCTATAGAATTGTTTCATTTGTTGGATTTATAATAATGTATTTTTAATATCTGTTATACCCTGTGGCATTTTTTGAAATGAATATTTTGCCCCTGTTGCAGGTAATATTAATAGAGTTAGATGATGCATGTTAGTGGTGTAATTTTTTTACGTCATGCTTTTTTTGAGCCCTGAGTCTTATTATGTAGTGCTGCTTGGCAGCAAGTAAATAACTGCAGAAAGCTGTTGATTTATTGTATCATATATGAATAGTATATACATAAAATTATTAAAAATGTGAGCAACAATTTTATGTATTATTATTATTTTTACAAGCAGTTCATATACATAGACAATAAAAAAATTTCACTCTTTATCGTAGTGTGAGCTTTTTTCCAGTCTCGGTTGGAAATGCTCTAAAATAATCTACTTAGAATCTTAATCCAATTTGGAAGGACTGTAGAAAGCAAACAGAAGTTTGCTGTAATGAATGCAATTAGTAGATGAGGAACCCTGTCAGCAGACAGAAGAGGCGTGTCACTCTTATCAATTACATTCATTCCTTTTGTTGTCATTTACATAATGCAGCAATTAAGTAATGAGAAAGGTGAAACAGTTAGGATTGTCAAGTGGTTACAACCCAGGATGTGTGTTTTTAGTGAAGTTTTGACAAGCTGGAATTTGGAATAATGAAAGTTTTTTTTTTTTTTTTTTTTTTTTTTAGTTTTTGTAAAACTGTATTTTATGGAGTTCTCTTGAGAAGTGTATTGAAATTGACAATTTTGTTTGGGTGAATTAATGAACTGGTTCAGCGAGTGAAATTTTTTGAGCAGCCCTGGGGGCTCAGTGGTCTAGGCGATGGCTTATGAATGTTCATCCGAGAAGGGTCAGAGTTTAAATCCCGGTCGGGCATGGAAGTTGTGTTTGTCTTACGGCACTAGCTCTCTCCCTTCCGTGGAGTCAGTGGCCCTAAATTAGGGACAGGCGACTGCTTACAGCCCATTTGAGTTGCTCAGTCATTGTTAAACCTCCGACTAAAAAAAAGAAAAAAAAAACTTTTTGAAAACAAAAGCAATATCATTGTATTTAGTGTATATATATACAGTATAAAGAATGAATTTTAATTATTAACTAGACAAAACCCGTCGGAATCGACGGTTAATATATTTTTTTTTTTTTTAAGAATGAACTCATATGAAACAACAAAGGTAAAGTTTGATTGACAAATTCGTTCAACCACTTCAGTAAAGACAACAGTCCAGGTTCGTGATTTTTTTTTTTTTTTTTTTTTGACTGAAGATTTAACGACCACCGTTTGCAACTCGATAGGCTATTAGCAGTCGCCCATAATATTTTCACTAACAATGGTCAACAGAATGTTTATTTACATCTTTACATAATGGGAAACATCTTACCTACATGAATAAACTGGATTGAATGAATATTAAATTGTATATATACATCACACAGTCCAACGGCATAATGCAATCAGGTTTTCGAGAGTGTTCGCTATTCCGAAGAGAACTTTCTTGATACAAATGCCTGCTAGTGTTGCTTTGAGGAATGGTTTGCTCAGAAAAGAGAAGACTTTGGACTACCTCAGTTCCTCCATGCTTCCGCCGTCAACAGCTCATGAGTCAACTGCACGCTTCTCATGGGAACTTTGCAGCCTCACATCGCCCGAACCGTTGCGCCCAATCTCATTTTTCTCTTCGACTGGCACATCTACATGGTAAGACTTTTATTTTGATACCTCAACCATATCTTTACGTTCAGCTGTTCTTTCAAAATAGGACTCACAGTAAAAAACCTGAAAAAATTTATATATAGATTAATAAAAGTAAGTAATGTTGGAATTGCCACCCCAGTGTCACAGCGGTCTAAGCGATGGCCTCTGATCATTTGTTGAATTTCTTAAATGCTATTTTTCTCAGTTGCTGTCTCGTCAAGAATTGGGTTTGGACATTATAGATTTTGCAGACATTACTAACTAAGGACCCTTCAATATTAATAACATAGGACTTTCTAGACTGTTTGGTGGTGGCCGCCCCGGTGGCGCAGTGGCCTAAGCGATGGCCTCTTATCATTCGTCCGAACGGGGTCCGGGTTCGAATCCCGGTGAGGCATGGATGTTGTGTTTGTCTTACGGCACTGGCTCTCTCCCTTCCCTGGAACCAGTGACCCTAAATTAGGGACGGGCGACTGCTTATAGCCCATTGAGTTGCTCACAGTGGTCGTTAAACCTCCAAAAAAAAAAAAAAAAAAACTGTTTGGTGGACCGCTAACAACACTCGCTTACTAATTACAACGCAGTTTGCACCTAATCCGTACTTCTTTTTTCTTTTATTTTTATTTAGCATTTGTGTGTTTTCTGAGGCTTCATTATTTTATGGGCGCAGTGGTCTAAGCTATGGCCTCTGATCGTTCGTCCGAATGATCAGACGAAATTTTGTGCTTTTGGTGGCTACAGTCGTTTTCGTTTTACATCTCTTCTTGCCCGCAACCGCGTTCTTGAATTTGGACCTTGTGTTCTTATCAACTTGCACTTCGCTATTCTTTTTTTGCACGTGCATTTTTGGGGTCTCTGCGCGGATTGGACTTGGTGAGTTCTTTTCAACGGGAACTTCACTGTCGGCTGTTGTGAGCGGGTTTCATGAGAGGTGTTTCGGGTCTTTTTCATGCGGCTTAGAGAACACCGTTCACGAGTTCTTATTTTTAACTTCTTGTCAACATACGAAAAGCCACATATCTGTCCTGGTGATTACTGTTAGTGCCGCCCCGGTGGTGCAGTGGTCTAAGGCGCTGGCCTGTGATCATTCGTCCGTAAGGGGTCCGGGTTCGAATCCCGGTGAGGCATGGATGTTGTGTTTGTCTTACGGCACTGGCTCTCTCCCTTCCCTGGAACCAGTGACCCTAAATTAGGGACGGGCGACTGCTTATAGCCCATTGAGTTGCTCACGGTGGTCGTTAAACCTCCAATCAAAAAAAAAAAAAAAAAAAAAAAAAATTACTGTTAGCGTTTTGGTGAGGTTCGTGTTTTGCACGTGTTTTTATTGTATGTGTTTTTGGGATTTGTTGGTTTAATTTTATGTGCTAGACTATCTTGTGTGCTGCATTAGCGCTGCTTGTGCCTGGCTTGTATTTTGGGCATTTGATATGTGCTTGGCATGGTTTTGTTCGGTGTTTTTGGTTTGCATTGATGACCAATTGCACTTTTAGCGTGGGCACTTGGAATGCCACATTATATTTTATGGGTCACTTGCCTTACTGATGTGTGGTTCGTGTTGACCTCTCATTGTTGCTTATCTGTTTTGTACTGTTTAAGGTTGATTTTAGTGTTATATACTTTGTATATATGTACACTATCTACCAACAAGTAATTGGACACCTGTGATAGCAAAGGAAAACGAAGTTTATTCACCTTCAATAGTTGGTGGAGCCTCCACGCGGCGATTACAGCTGCGACCCTCCGGGGCATACTCTCAACCAGGCGTTGTACAACGGCTAGCGGTATTTTCTTCCACTCGGCTTGGAGAAGACAGGTCAGTTCCTTCACCGATTTCAGGCGGTGGGGGCACCCCTTAAGTCGACGCTCCAACTCGTCCCAGAGGTGCTCGATAGGGTTAAGGTCCGGGCTCTGCGCAGGCAAGCCCATTCGATTAACCCCATTGTCACCATACCAAGCCATGGTGGACATCGCAACATGACAGGTGGCATTGTCATCCTGAAAGTAACATGGGTCCACCCCGTAAAACTGCCAACAACGTAGGAAGCGCATGGTCATCCAAAATGGTGCAGTAGGTCTCGGTGTTGAGTCTACCAGGAATTGCGACCAAGGGTCCTGTGCCATACCAGGAGAAACACCCCCATAGCATAATTCCACCGCCTCCGAACTTCACAGTTGGCACAAATACATTCCGGCAGGAGGCGTTCTCCAGGCAGACGCCAAACCCAGACCCTGCCATCCGAACGGTAGAGGGTGATCCTTGATTTTTCTCTCCAGAGAACCTGTTTCCACTGTTCAACGGTCCACTGTCGACGTTCTTTGCACCACGTTAGCCGAGCAGCGCTATTAGACTTGGTGATCAAAGGCTTGTGGGCAGCTTTACGTCCATGAAAACCGAGCAGATGGGCTTCCTTACGGATGGTATTCATCGAAAGAAAACTCCTGGATGCCTGTTGAAACTCCTCGCGGATGTGGCCCATCGATTTGGTGCGGTTCTTCAGAATTTCTCTGGCCAGCACCCGTCGGTCTCTTAACTCCCAGTTTTGTGGGTCTGCCGGGTCGGGCCACATTCCGACAGTCACCTCTCATCTTCCACTTGCCAATGACGTAGGCCACTGCCGATTTTGGGTACTTCAACTCGCTGGGTATGTCGCGTATGGATCGGCCATTTCTGTGATACCCGACGATTACACCTTTCTGGAAATCGGAGAGCTCCGAACTTCGTGGCATCTTGCATGCGACTGGTTGCGTTGTTGTTTCCCACACAATATTTAACGGCGGTGGCCGTGACGTGCATCAGGACCGCAGATATCGTTGATTGCAGGGGTGTCCAATTACTTGTTGGTAGATAGCGTATGTTGCAGTGCTCCGCTCAGAACAACGTTTATCAAGATCACGTGCCTACCAGCTCGATTATGTACGGTCGTCCATGGGAGCTAGCAGAATGTTGCTTGGCTACATCGACTTGCCGAACACATGCTCTCTCATCGGTCATATTCCGTCGCTACATCAGCTTGGTTCGACGGCAAAGGAAGTAATTAACATTTTCTTGTGACCGAAAGATGAGAGGTCAACTTCTGGAGAAGTAACAGCTCATGTAGCAGTTAAAATACAAAATTCAATTACATATAAAAACAATGAAAATATTCAAATATGTAAAAAATTCGTGCTCGTTCTGCTGTTTTAAATCTAACAGTTAAACTGTAAAAAAAAAAAAAAAATCATGGATTTTTCATACGCCGGAAAAATTCTGAATTTTTAGAATCCTTTCTGCAATTCCTTTCTTATGTTGATAAATTGTTTTTAAGATTCGGTAACGGGAAATTCTGAATTTTCAGAAACCTTTCTGCAATTCCTTTCTCATATTGACAATAAATTGCAGTTTTTTACGGTTTCCAACCGTAGGTTGAAGAAGTGTATGTGGTCTAGCTTTGTCCGTCTGCACGATAACTCGCGTAAAAATTGTTCGATTTTGATGAAATTTTAGTATGTGGTAGGGGACAACCTGGGAAGGAACCCTATTGAAAATGGACGAAATAGGGTCAAAGGTCAGGACATAGGAGGGGGTCCATTTCATCGCCCTTATGCGTCATAACTTACGTAAAAGTGCTTCGATTGCTACAAAACTTTAGCATGTTGTTCCGGCGATATACTGAACCAATCCTGTTTAATATCGAAATGGAGTCAAAGGTCAGGGCACAGGAGCGAGATTTATTCCACAGCCATTATCCTCATAACTTGTCTAAAAATGTTTCTATTGCGACAAAGTTTTATTATGTTGTTCCGGAGGTACAGTGAACCAGTTCTGTTGAATATCATTGAAATGGGGTCAAAGGTCAGGGCACAGGCGCGAGATTTATTCCACAGCCATTATCCTCAAACTTGAATAATGATTTCTGGTATGTTGGAAAGCGTATCATAATCAATGCGTTGCATAATTTTACTAACTTGTTAAGATTCGTTAACGGAAAATTCTGAATTTTCAAAAAATTCCGAAATTCCTTTCGCATATTAACGAAAAGATTCCGTTCTCACTTTTTTCATATGTACATATGACAAATATTCTGGTAATAAGAGTGATTCGCTGGAATACTTGGTTTGATTAACTATTAAACTGTCGAAGAATTTGATTTTGAATTTCTGTAGGGAGATCGTATATTGCGGAACCCAATAATTACGAGAGCGAGGACTCCAACTTATCCTGCCGCCCCGGTTGCGCAGTGGTCTCAGCGATGGCCTCTGATCATTCGTCCGAAAGGGGTCCGGGTTCGAATCCCGGTGAGGCATGAATGTTGTGTTTGTCTTACGACACTGGCTCTCTCCCTTCCCTGGAACCAGTGACCCTAAATTAGGGATGGGTGACTGCTTATAGCCCATTGAGTTGCTCACGGTGGTCGTTAAACCTTCAATCAAAAAAAAAATTATCCTAAAGTTAAAATAATAAAAAAAGGAGAAAGAATAAAAAGGTAGAATATATGTGGGGTATTGGTAAACTTCCCCACTACGGTTCTATCGAATCACAACATTTAAATAATGCACGAACTCTGAACACACACACATTTAATCTGACGTACACTTACAATTGATATCAGGATACACTAACAACGGAACCTACTCAAAATGGCGAACACTCTTCGGCACACCGCTGCGTCTCGGTATTCACGCTTCAGAACTCTGCAGCTCTACATCTCTTCTCTGGGCTCATGTTTTAGCCACGCGCCGACGTTCTTCTGTGTAGTGATCTCGGCATTTCACCATCAGGACGACACATACCGAAAACCCACAGTCTCGGCCATGCTGACTAGGCGCTGTCCTTAGCGGCTCCTGCATCCGTTATTGTTCTGGGCATTTAGACAACAAAAGAAAACAGTTAAATAAAACACATACAGTCATTGAAAAAGGAATTGAAAGTCCTTCAGTTACCCCCTGTAGGCCATGGCTTCATATGGTCCGCTGCGGTAGATGTGTTGTTCGGTCCTTCGTGGTTTCCCACTTTCTCGACATCGTACCGATCCTTTGGCTTCATTGCCTTGACACGATAAGGGCCAAAGAACTTTGGTCGCAGCTTTAACCCCGCACCGAACTGCGTCTTCTGAATTGCAACTAGGTCGTTGACTTTAAACAGTTTAGGTGGTTTTCGTTTCCGGTTGAATTGTCGACTATTTTCCTGTTGCAGTCTCAAAATATTACTCTTGGTATCTTCACGCATATTATCTCTATCACGTAGCGTGCAGTTTAAATGTTCCTCTTCTAACAGTTTTCTAATTTTTAGATCTCCAGCATTCTTCATTTTAACGCCACTCATCAGTCAAATGGGGTGTATTTAGTGCTTCTTGAAATCGTGCTATTTTTTAAATTGGTACTTTTGATTTTGTTTGGCTTGTAGCCATGCACAAGATTCAAAACTTCCCTGCGCGTTTCCAAATCTCGTATATGATCCAAGTTCAACATGCCCGAATCTTCCGTCACACTCGCGACATGCAGCAAAAAACTATTAAAGACGTTCTCATTTCTCTCTCGTGAAGCAGCGATAACAGTCTGCTGTTCTGACAGGCTTGGCTCCCACGACGCCGGCATCTGACCTTGACCCACTTTCAACTTGGCAAACACACGTTTGCAGGGATTATACGCTAAGCGTTGAGGCTATTCGAAACTGTTGCCGTTGCCTGGAAAACAACATGAGAACTCTTTAGTGAGATCTGGAACTTTGCCAGGGGAACTTCATGTTTATCATTAAAACAACTAAAAAGAATTACTCTACTCTCTGTTATTTTTTTTAGCAGGGACCACATTGCTATTCACTACCGCAATTTGGGCGCCTGAATCAATAAGAGAAGTTACTTCTTTACCATCAATCAAGATGTCAACATACTCCAGTTCGTTTATAAAACCTTTTCTCTCAATGGGCTGTTCCGATTCCAGTACATTGACTGAACCTTCACCCCGCCCGCTTTGCTCACTTACTACTTAGGTTGTCTTCGAAAACGTTTAGAACAAAATGTTGCCAAATGTGTTTCTCCACAAACGTAGCAGTTGGGTTTTCCCTTATTTTGCACATAGTTATTTTTGTTGGACCTTTCGTACCGTACATTCTTAAAATTTCCGCTTCCACCTTTACTCGTATTCTCCACCGATTTGTACTCAGCCGCCCCGGTGGCGCAGTGGTCTAAGCGATGGCCTCTGATCATTCGTCCGAAAGGGGTCCGGGTTCGAATCCCGGTGAGGCATGGATGTTGTGTTTGTCTTACGGCACTGGCTCTCTCCCTTCCCTGGAACCAGTGACCCTAAATTAGGGACGGGCGACTGCTTATAGCCCATTGAGTTGCTCACGGTGGTCGTTAAACCTCCAACCAAAAAAAAAAAAAAAAAAAAGAAATCATTCGTCCGAAAGGGGTCCGAGTTCGAATCCCGGTGATGCATGGATGTTGTGTTTGTCTTACGGCACTGGCTCTCTCCCTTCCCTGGAACCAGTGACCCTAAAAAAAAAATTTGTACTCAATTGCTTGAACGTCGTTTAACGGTTTTCCTTTCGACACAAAATAAACATCGCACTCTTTCGCTAATCTTACAGGGTCAAACCAACTTTCTCCCTGCTTAATCCCTATGTCAGATGCCATGTCTCTGTCTAAGGTTTGGTACAATTTGCATAACGAGTTAAAATCACTAACCTCACACAGTTTACAATAATACTCAAAGTTTGCTGTTAATCTCGATGCGAATTGAATATGTGTTTCACTCGGCTGTCGACGAGCTTTCCGAAAATTATTCAGGCATTTTTTTTTTTTTTGATTGGAGGTTTAACGACCACCGTGAGCAACTCTATGGGCTATAAGCAGTCGCCCGTCCCTAATTTAAGGTCACTGGTTCCGGGGAAGGGAGAGAGCCAGTGCCGTAAGACAAACACAACATCCATGCCAGACCGGGATTCGAACCCGGACCCCTTACGGACGAATGATCAGAGGCCAGCGCCTTAGACCACTGCGCCACCGGGGCGGCATTCAGGCATTCCTGCGCTGTCGGTTGAAACTCTCTTACTTAAGCTTATCATAATCTTTCATCTCTTCCTCCCCGATGTAAAGCAATACGTTGCTAGCTTTTCCCCCGAGAAGGTTTATCAAAATCTCTGACGCCGCCCCGGTGGCGCAGTGGTCTAAGGCGTTGGCCGCTGATCATTCGTCCGTAAGGGGTCCGGGTTCGAATCCCGGTCAGGCATGGATGTTGTGTTTGTCTTACGGCACTGGCTCTCTCCCTTCCCTGGAACCAGTGACCCTAAATTAGGGACGGGCGACTGCTTATAGCCCATTGAGTTGCTCACGGCGGTCGTTAAACCTCCAATCAAAAAAAAAATCTCTGACCTCATGTCCAGCCGCACCTATTTTATAACAAAAGCTCGTTCCACAGATTGGAAAAACAAATTGAGATTCTCTGGTTTAATTGGAATAGTCATACTCAGTGTACGAACACTTTTAATCAGGTTTTCAAGATTAAACGTAGGCCGCTCAAGTCCCGTATTGCCGCCCCGGTGGCGCAGTGGTCTAAGGCGCTGGCCTCTGATCATTCGTCCGCAAGGGGTCCGGGTTCGAATCCCGGTCGGGCATGGATGTCGTGTTTGTCTTACGGCGCTGGCTCTCTCCCTTCCCTGGAACCAGTGACCCTAAATTAGGGACGGGCGACTGCTTATAGCCCATTGAGTTGCTCACGGTGGTCGTTAAACTTCCAATCAAAAAAAAAAAAATCCCGTATTATCACTTCGCTCATTCAGCTCCTATGCCGAACGGCTTCGAATACTTTCCGGTTCTACTTCCTTCTCCAATTGCGCTAATTTGATTTTTTCCATCTCTAGTACTCGATCATTTTAAGCCCTCGCCTTCCTCTCTTCTATTGTAGAACTTAAGACGCCTTTTCCAAAATCCGGATCACTTTTATAGATTTCAGTGCTCTCTATTTTTAATTTTAAACCAACCATCGTCGCTCCTGTTGGCACCGTTTCACCGATCTGTTGTTCTACTTGAATCAAGTCGTCTTTGCGAGAATTTTTATACATATTTGACAAGAAAGCTTACCTTAAAGATGTGACATTAAAGCTCCGTATTTGCCACTGCGTAATCCACAGGTGATTCGGGACAGATCCCACTTCTGACACGAGAATTGTGGGGTATTGGGAAACTTCCCCACTACGGTTCCATCGATTCACAACACTTAAATAATGGACAGGATGGACGAACTCTGAACACACACACATTTAATCTGACGTACACTTACAATTGATATCAGAGTACACTAACAACGGAAATTACTCGTTCCGCTAAAAAATACAAAATGGCGAACACTTCGGCACATAGCTGCGTCTCGGTGTTCATGCTTCTGAACACTCTGCAGCTCTACTTCTCGTCTCTAGGCGCATGTTTTAGCCACGCGCCGACGTCCGATGCTCACGCCACCCAGTGGTCGTTCTTCTGTGTAGTGATCTCGGCATTTCACCATCAGTACGACACATACCGAAAACCCACACATATATATGTATGCCGCCCCGGTGGCGCAGTGGTCTATGGCATTGGCCTCTGATCATTCGTCCGTAAGGGGTCCGGGTTCGAATCCCGGTCAGGCATGGATGTTGTGTTTGTCTTACGGCACTGGCTCTCTCCCTTCCCTGGAACCAGTGACCCTAAATTAGGGACGGGCGACTGCTTATAGCCCATTGAGTTGCTCACGGTGGTCGTTAAACATCCAATTAAAAAATTATATATATTCTATTAAGAAGAGACCGCAGCAAAAATATTTTTTTTTGACTCATACCAAGTACAACATAGAAAAAGTTATGTATTTACCGGTGTGGGTAAAAAGGGAAAAAAATAAAACAACTGAATGTAGAAAGTGTCGAGAATACTGAGTCTTGGCTTTATCAAGGACCAGCAAAAACTCTGCATTTTCTCACTTCCACAAAGACCTAGTTGGAAATGGGTTTCTGCAAAGTCATAGATGCAAGAAATAAGCCCACCAAAAAAAATTTTTAAAATATATATATGTCATGATCTCCGCAGAGTTGTATGACTTAGCTTTAGTTAACAATTTAGCTTGCATCCATAACTTTCCTGGCCCGACCCATGCTCTTCATCTGTTACTATTAAACAGAAAGAAGAAGAATATAGAAAATTCGAGTTGTGAGAGTGATATGATAATTAGAAATAATGTTCAGCAATAACAAATTGTCAAGTTCGCCTGAGAGAGAATTTAAACCTGAATAGCAATACAAAAGTATTCAAAATTTTTAACATTGCAATTAAAAAGGGAAATATTAATGTTTTAAAAAACCCATATTCCTGAAAGAAAACTGGATTATAATACCACCCACTCCACAACTTCTGACAACACAAAAACGAGAACAAAACAAAGACAATAATTAACTAAAGAAATGCTTTGTGAAGGTTATATGACATAAACAATTAGTTGCAATATTTACAAAGTATTTCAGAAGTGCTTTAAGTGCATAATAAAGTAGTTATTAAGAACCTAACTACTTTGAAAACATAGCGCAAATTCAAGAACTATGAATAGTGAATGGCCAGCTGCTTAGCCTAAGTGCCTAAAAAACGCGCAAAGTTACCAAGAAAAGAAAGAGTTAAAATCCGCAAAAAAGTTAATAGACTTGCCAGTGCCTAAATGCTTAAAGCAAAAAAACAGAGAAAAAGTACAAACATTGAACTTGTAAAACCTAAAACCCAAAGACAAAGAAGAGAGCTTACCTCTTATGTAACTGAACTTCCTCCACACTTGAGGAAAACATGGCCGACCTTTTCAGCCAAACTTCTAAACTCCTCTGCCACTCCCTAGTCGCTGGGGGGGGCAGCGTGGGTGGGGCTGAAGGCCTCCACACACTGAAAAGATCCAATTCGCGGAGATTTTAACCAGAGAAAATATATATATAATTAAGAATGTGGACCTGTATGTTCAGAAAGAGCAGAATTAACTCTCCATAATACATGAGAAATATTATGAAATACACAAGTAGTGTATTTAATCACCTTAGTGAGCTTCTTTAGACTATTCAGAATCCTATTAATTTTAATGTTAGTTTTACTATTTTTAGTATAACTATTCTAGTGAGTGAATAACTAGTTTTCTTTTATATTTGTTTTTATTTTCTTTTATAAACAGATTTTAAAGCTTTTTTTGTGATTTTGTCTATATTATTTAATTTTTTTATTTTTAATAGGACCTTCATATCCATAGCACTAAGGTTCCTTTTAGTAGTTAATAGGCATCCTCTAGCCAACTTCCAAAAGGCTTTCATTGGTCAGAATCATATTATTAACTGTGTAGAAAATTAAAGCAGATATGCCAACCTTACTCTATTATTCAGAATAATTTTTCTTAAAGTTCTTTTGATGAAAGAAGAAGGAATTTCGTTCTCTAGAAAACTGTCTAATAGTATATTAATGTGGTAATTGAAGTCCAAATTGTTGCTGCAAATTCTTGAAATTCTAAGCACCTGTGAAATTAGTACATTCTCAATTACTTTGGTTGATATGTTATTATTCCAGTGTAGATATTTAATTACTTTGAAAGGAAAATTAACTCTTTTATCAAAGAGGCTAATAGATGGGTTACCTCTGTTAAGCTTAATGCTCAAGTCTAGGAACTCAAGTTCCTGATTACTGTGGTTGGTTTTACATAAGTTAAGAGAGCTAGAATAGATATTATCAAAATCACTCTCTATAACTTCTGAATTATTGATACACAGCAGATCGTCAATATATCTAAATGTGTAAAGGTAGTTATCGGAGCAGGTGGAGTGATTTTTAATGAATTTATATTCCTTATAGAACAGGAATAGATTTGCAATACTCGTGGAGGTTGACGTTCCCATGGGGATACCGTTCACTTGCTTATAGAGAGTATTATTATATAAGATATGGTTATTTTTTATGCAGCAATTGAGATAAGAGTTCCAGGCTCCTACATTAACAAATTGGTTAAGTTTAAATTCTGCATACAGCTCCTTAAAGGTAGTGATTATATCTGATAGAGGCAGATTAGTATATAGGTTCTCAAAATCATAACTATTAATATCTAAGGGACTTACTTCGAGTATAGTGGAAATTACTTCTGCATTATTATTAATTATCCAAAAATCTCTGTACTTCAAATTAGTACAGTTACTAATGTGTTTCAAAAATTTCTTCAAGATTTCTTCAAAAGCAAGATCAATTTTCTTTTTATGACTCCTTACTCCACTAGCTATGAACCTGAACTTCACTGGATCTTTATGAAACTTAACCGGCCGCCCCGGTGGCGCAGTGGTCTAAGGCGTTGGCCTCTGATCATTCGTCCGTAAGGGGTCCGGGTTCGAATCCCGGTCAGGCATGGATGTTGTGTTTGTCTTACGGCACTGGCTCTCTCCCTTCCCTGGAACCAGTGACCCTAAATTAGGGACGGGCGACTGCTTATAGCCCATTTGAGTTGCTCACGGTGGTCGTTAAACCTCCAATCAAAAAAAAAAAAAAAAAGAAACTTAACCGTTGCAAAAAGAAAGGGAAACTCGGGCTCATATCTTCTTGTTTGTGGAATTTTAAGTTTCTTGAAGAATGCCTTAAAACGATTATCTAACTGCTTGGTAGAATAACTTACGGGCTCGTAGGTTACTCTATTATTGAGTTCCATAGTTAACAATTCAAAATAGAACTTCTTACAGATAATTGCAAAATTATTGCTAGCTTTATCCGTAGTGGTAAAAATAAATAGGTCTTGTAGTTTGGATAGTGACCTTTTAGCATCTCCCGAGAAAAAGAGATTTCTATCAAAACAAAAGTCCAGACCTGCCAACTCACGAGTGAAGCTAATGATTACATTATATTTCCATTCTGCGAAGGTCTGAATAGGCTGATTGTATGTTAAACTGGTTTTTACAATGTACCTATTAACATCTTGAGTGAAGCTCTCAAGAATCCTCTCTTTGGAGATTTGGAAGGAAGGTCTAAATTTAGAACCATACTCTAATAAATTCCTAAGCTTATCATTTTCAACAAAACTTAAGTTTCCAGTGATAATATGCTTGTAATTCTTATCATAGTGAACTGTTTCTTTATGTTCATCACAAGAACATGAAGTAACTACAGGAATGTAACTCGAAGAATTAAGTTTGTAGTTTTTAACTATTGACCCTAAGGTCTTAACATATTTAAAACTTACAATAGACTGGTGCCTGTGGATGGGGAAAAAATTGCATTGTTGTAGAACAGCTTCCTAACATTGAGATGATCATAGGTTTTATTTAGAAACCTGATGGTCACATAATTACTGGAAAATTCTTTAAGAGAAATTTTATCTTTAAGAATATGCTTAAGAATGTCTAGAACCAAAGCAAAAACATGCTTATCAACATGGTCAGCAGTTTCTTTCCAGAATTTGAAAAAACTTTTAAGGACAGAGTGCTTGAAGGACTTAAGTATTTCGTAAGTATTTTTAACAAAATTAGTGCCAGTTTTAAAGCTTTCCAGAGTTATTTGCAAGTTAGCAAAATCAACCTTGCTTGATGTGCGAAATAACCTCTGTCCTCTATTACCTCTAGTGCAGCTCTTATTATTAACAAGAAAGAAGAGTTCACGTATAGAAAATTTATGCTGATTATGCTTATTGTCAGATAGAGTGGAATTAAGACCATAGGGATAAAGAGACTGATGCTGCAAAATTTCAAGGGATTCAGTTTCTAGCCGAGCATAGAGGTCAGGGATAATATGCAGTACCTCTATTTTCACTTTGTCAAAACCATGAGTATGGAAATGCTCTAATTCATAGGTAGAGTACTGGCAAGCATTTGTGGAGGGGTTCACACCAGAAGTAGAGAACTTGTTAACTAGAGACCTGTGACCATTTATCCTAAGATGAAGAGGATTTTTGCTTTGGCCAATATAGCTAGGGCTGCAGATAGTACAGGTGAGCTTATAAATGGTATTGTAGGCTTTGCAAAACTTGTTGGAGCAATTATCCGCAATAGAAGAATACAGGTTAGGATCTGCAGATTTACATGTCAAACAACGTTTGTCATTTCATAACTTTAGATTACCTTTGCCAGCGAGTTCATACACTATGGGTAAGGGTGCTAGCCTAACCGAGCGGGAGGACTTAAATTATCTGAGCTGACCTCCAATCCTTTCATCGTCCTTAGAACGCCACTTGGGCTAAAACATACAAATTCTGAGCAAACCGACTAGGAAAAACTTTTTAGAAATAAGCAGTCCAAGAGATTACCAAAACTCGAGTATAAACTACACTCCAAAAAAGGCAGCAGCCGAAACACACTAAAATAAAAATTAAAAATAAGAGTGAATTGAAAACAAATAAAAAATGAAAAAAATAATAAATAAATAATAATAAAAAATAATAATAAAACATTTCAACTAGAATTTGCGCATAAGCTGCTAAATAGTAAGTTGAAATTAGTTACTGAAGAGCAAAGCCGAAAACAAAAGAAAAACTTTTGAATTTAAAATGAAAGTTGCAAAATAACCTGAAGATCAAAACGCGCACCGCAGCAGTTATGAAAATTCAGAATTCACATTCTATTAAGAAGAGACCGCAGCAAAAATAATTTTTTTTTACTCGTACCAAGTACAACATAGAAAAAGTTATGTATTTACCGCCCCGGTGGCGCAGTGTTCTAAGGGATGGCTTATGATCATTCGTCCCAGATGGGTCCGGGTGCGAATCCCGTGAGGCATGGATGTTGTGCTTGTCTTACGACACTGGCTCTCTTCTTTCCCTGGAGTCAGTGGCCCTAAATTAGGTACGGGCGACTGCTTATAGCCCATTGAGTTGCTCACTGTGGTCGTTAAACCTCCAATAAAAAAAAAACAGTACCTAAATTATTGTACAGGTACTAATAAACTGAATGCCGTCTGTGCACGATATAAACCAGGGCCGTGGAACCTCCGGTCACGTTTAATTAAAATTTTATTTTAATTAAACGTGACCGGAGGTTTCCACCGTGAGCCCTTGTTTATATCGTGCATAGACGGCATTCAGTTTATTAGTATAGTTACTTTGCACGAAGATTGTTTTCTTATTGTACAGGTAATTTGAATGATGCCTATGTATGAGTCTGTGGAGTTTTTAGGACAAGAATAAATTTTATTTTTAGAAGTTTCGTGAAATAATACCATAAAACCGTTCATTGCACCTTTTCTTAAAGATAATAATTGAAAAATATTGTCAGTTTAAAACGATGTCAAGTTCCAAAGAATTCTGTTGCTTCGAAAACTCATGATGAAAAAATACTTTGTGATAATTCTTCCTACAGAAAAAATAAAGTTATTATAAACTTATTGAAGCCGCCCCGTGGCGCAGTGGTCTAAGCGATGGCTTCTGATCATTCGCCCGAAAGGGGTCCGGGTACGAATCCCGCTGAAACATGTATGTTGTGTACAGTGGCGCACCTAGGAATTCCTGTTGTGTAGTATTGGTACACAATGTGTGTACATATATATCATCATCATCATTGTCAACCATTATCAATCCACTGCAGGATGAAGGTCTCCCCACTGATCATTCGTCCGAAAGGGGTCCGGGTTCGAATCCCGGTGAGGCATGGATGTTGTGTCTGTCTTACGGCACTGGCTCTCTCCCTTCCCTGGAACCAGTGACCCTAAATTCGGGACGGGCGACTCCTTATAGCCCATTGAGTTGCTCACGGTGGTCGTTAAACCTCCAATCAAAAAAAAAAAAAAAAAGGTCTCCCCAAGTTTCCTCCACAATGGTCTGTCTTGTGCCAGTCTTCTCCATGTCACTCCCGCATTCTTTCGAATTTCATCCACCTATCTCCCATGTGGTCTTCTTCTGGGTCTTTTCCTGTCCCTTGGAATCCAATCTAAAATTTTGTTCTGGCAGTATGTCCAGCCCATTGCCATTTCAGAGATTTAACTCTGATCATGATGTCTTCCACTCTCGTCATCTTTCGGATCCACGAGTTCCTCTTCTTATCTCTCCTGGTTACACCAAGCATGCACCTCTCCATGCTGCTTTGAGTTGTCTGCAGCCTTTGTATGTCTCTTTTAGTTAAGGTCCACGTCTCTGCACCATATGTAAGCACTGGAAGGATGCATTGATCAAACACTTTTCTTTTAAGACATAATGGCATATTGCTCTTGAAAATTATGCTGTTTCTTCCAAAAGCTCTCCAGGCAAGTTTTGTACGCCGATTAATTTCTTCATCAAGGTGACCCTCACTTGATATCTGCTGTCCAAGATAAACGAATGTGTCTGTTATCTCCAGCTTTTCTCCATCAATCGATAAATCTTCATTTCTTGTAAAAGCATTGAACATCACTTTTGTCTTCTGAAAGTTCATTTTTAATCCCACTTCTTTACTCTTGTCAGCAAGTTCCGGGATCATACTCTGCCGCTCTGATGGGGTAGTTGCAAAAATGACTACGTCATCAGCAAAACGAAGGTGGGTTAGATAATCTCCATTAATCTTTATCCCTTTTCTTTTCCCAGTTCAGTGATTGAAAGACATTTTCCAATGTGGCATTAAAGAGCTTCGGAGATATGGTGTCACCTTGTCTCACTCCCTTTCCAATTTTTATGTGTGTTGTATTTTCAAACAGCCGAATCTTTGCACTTGCATTTTCATAGATGTTATTAATACTGTATTGCTAAGGACGGATGACAATAGCAACGATAGCAACCATAAAATGGAAGGCAGGAAAATGTGGAAATTGCCGCCCCGGTGGCGCAGTGGTCTAAGCGATGGCCTCTGATCATTCGCCCGAACGGGGTCCGGGTTTGAATCCCGGTGAGGCTTGGATGTTGTGTTTGTCTTACGGCACCGGCTCTCTCCCTTCCCTGAAACCAGTGACCCTAAATTAGGGACGGGCGACTGCTTATAGCCCATTGAGTTGCTCACGGTGGTCGTTAAACCTCCAAACAAAAAAAAATGTGGAAATTAGCATAAGTGCGGGATACAGTAAGACGTGTTGTGCGTATGTAAATTTTGGATTGCCGAACTTGTTCGTGACGTCATAGCGCTGATAAGAGATATGAAGGATTTGACGCGTATTGACCGTTGTTGTTCAAATGCAAAGTTGAAAGGGAAAGAATCAATTGACGAACTTGCAATTTTCAGTATGTCTTCCCATTAATGTATCTTTGGCCAGTCATAGTCCCAGTTGGAAGCACATAGAGGGATGTACGGCCTAGATGATCACCTAGATGATTTTACGCGTGGCCGTATTATTGGCAAGATTGAAGAAGGGCGAAAAATAACAGATGTTGCCAGGGAGTTTGACGTCAGCCACAGTGTTGTTTCAAGGCTTTGGAAATCATTTCAAACAAATGGAGAGTGTAGCAAACGTCACGGGGGAGGTCGTGTTTGCAGTACGACACCTGCAGAAGATCGGTACATAGTGCTATCAACAAAAAGACACTGGCGCACCACAGCTAGTGAGGTAGCAAATCAGTTTATGGCTGCTACTGGCAAGCGGATCTCCCGAAAAACTGTCGCCAGACGTTTGCAAGCAGGAGGACTATACGCCCGCCGTTCTGATGTGTGCATACCATTGTCCAGACGTCACCGTACCGCCCGTTTGCAATGGTGCCATCAACATCGCAATTGGACTGATAACGACTGGTCTGCTGTCCTCTTCTCAGATGAAAGTAGATACAGTCTATCGTCTGATTGTCGACGACAACTGATCTGGCGTGATAGTGGCACTGCATATTGTCCAGAAAACATACAGGAAAGGGACCGATATCACGACATGTAGTTTCATGGTATGGGCTGGCATCGTGATCAATGGCCGTACATCCCTCTATGTGCTTCCAACTGGGACTATGACTGGCCAACGATACATTAATGATGTTCTGCTAATTCATGTTCGCATGTTCCGTGGTGCTGTCGGTGATAGATTCATTTTCATGGACGTCAACGCAACATGTCATCGAACAGTCCCTGTCCAGGAGTGTCTTGAGAGCGAGGATATTAAACGCCTCGTATGGCCAGCACGTTCTCCAGATCTGGATCCCATTGAAAATGTGTCGGATGCTTTGGGGAGGAGGCTTGCTGGTCGCCAATGCCCTCCAATAAACAAGGACACCCTCATCCGTGCACTGACAAAGGAATGGGATAAATTACCCCAACAGCTGCTTGATAATGTTGAGCAAAGCATGACACGACGTGTGGAATCTTGCATCGCCCTCCATGGTGGCCATATCCCGTATTGACATCTTACGCCGGAACGCCTGCGGACGGTAATTGCATTTTTTCCCTTTTACGTATTCTGCACAAAATGCCTTGTTTGCCCCTTGAACACGTTCCTAAGCCTTCTGGATTTCAGAGCACAATAAATTGTCTTTCTTGTAATGTCCTGGCATTCTGACATTATTTTATTTCACTTGGCATCCAACCACACTTACTTTTTTATGCGCTATATAGCCGTTTATGATCCGTCCTTAGCAATTGTCCAGCAGTGTATTAATGTATGCATCTTCAATACCGCAGGATTTCAGAGCCATTGTAACTGCTGATGATTTCACCTAATCAAAGGCTTTTTCATAATCGATAAAAGCCATGCACAATGGAAGTTCATATTCCCTCGCTCTTTCAATTAGTTCTCTCAGTACGTGGATATGATCTATTGTGCTGTAGCCACTCCTAAATCCAGCTTGTTCTCTCGGTTGAGCCATGTCCAGTGTTACCTTCAAGCGGTGTGAAAGAACTTTAGTGAAGATTTTATAAACCACTGATAGGAGGCTGATAGGTCTGTAGTTCCTGAGATCCTCAATGTCACCTTTTTTAAGTAGCAGGATTAATGTAGCGTTGTTCCAATCCTCAGGAATCTTCCCTTCATTAAGGCATCGAGTGAAAATTTGGGCGAGTACTGTTTCGATTTCTCCACTTGCTTCTTGTATGATGTCTACAGTAATTCCATCTTCTCCTGGAGCTTTTCCCCGCTTCATGTTCTTGATTGCATGTGCAACTTCTGCTGGGAGGACTGGAAGAACTCTGGTATTTGTACCTTTAATGATGTCTGGAGTACATGTATCATCCCTTTCATATAATTTGGAGTAGAAATCTTTCACTCTTGTCAAAATTTCGCCTCTATTTCTTGTTACAGAACCATCTTCTTTTCTCAGTGCCATAATCTGTTTTCTTCCCTTACTGAGATGTCCCTTTGCTATCTTATTAGGCTTTGGTTGTTTTCAATTGCTTTCCTCACAACTTCACAGTTGAATTTCCTTACGTCTTCAGTGATACTTTTTCGTACTGTCTTGCATAGCTCTATATATTCCACTTTGGAAGTCGCATCTTCTTTAGTTGTCCTCATCTCTCTTCTTTTTTGCATCAACATTTTGGTTTTTCCTGATAATTTGTTCACATGCAACTTGTTCTTAGACCCAGCTAATTTTGTTGCTGTTTCCATAAGAGCTTTGGTCACTTTTCTGCTAACTTCAGAAATATCCACTTTTTCCGATGTTAGGCTTTCTAAAGCAGATAATCTGTTCTTCAGTTCCAACTTGGAGGTATTATGGTGTTTTTTAAGGTTGGTTATGTCAATATATTTTGTTTGTCTTATGAGCTTGCCACGTTCGAGTTTAGTGTTGAGGTGAATCTTACATCTCACCAATCTATGGTCACTACCTGTGTTGAACTTGTTCAGCACACTGCAGTCTTCGATGACGAATTTTTTGTTACACATAATAAAATCAATTTCACTTGTCGTCCCACTTGGATGTCTCCATGTCCATTTCCTGTGTGGCTTTTTCTTGAAAAAGGAGTTCAAGATAAAATACCCTTCTGCCTCTGCAAACTCAACGACAGTATTTCCACGCTGGTTTCTGTTGCCGTGACCAAGTTTACCTACTGAAGTTTCATTCTGTTGCCTCTGCCCTATTTTTGCATTGAAATCTCCCATAATTATCTTCAAGCGCTGCTTACCTTTATTATTTAGATGTCGAATTTCCTCATAAAATTCTTCAATTTCTTCTTCAGGATGACTTGTGGTGGGTGCATAAGTTTGAATAATCTGAGCCTGGTATCATCTCGAGAGTTGGATAACGAGTCGTGCAGCTCTGTCAGAGGAACTTTCAACTTCTACAACTTTATCCTTCAGTTTCTTGTTTATTATAAATCCAACACCACTAGTTCTGCCAGTACCAGTCCCACGATAATAGAAGAGATGTCCACTTTTCAGTTCAATGAGATCTTCTCCTTTTCTCCTTACCTCACTTAGCCCGACGATGTCCCACTTGATCCTTTGTAGTTCCTCTTCCAATTGAAGAAGCCTTGAATCTGAAGATAGGGAGCGTCCATTATACGTAGCCAAGGTCAGAATCAGATGGCAGCCTTGTCCGGTCCTCCGGGGATTCTTAGCACCCTCTGCCTTCATGTCGCACTGGCCGCTGTCTTGGCCAGGTACATTCCAGCTGCCGGAGACTGAGGGCCAAGATTTAAGTTGTAGAGTCGTTTTGGAGGGGTTTGGCCATAACTCACCACGCTGGCCAAGCGGGTTGGTGAGTGTGAAATAGCATTTCCTCTAATCCCGATGGTATAGTTATACCGCTATTGGCGGTCGTCAGAGCCCCTTTAATGGGAACAGGATGCACCACGAGAAGGCGGGGTTGACTTTTGTCAAGGAGAGGCTGTGATGTTACGCATCACCTGACCTTATATATATATATATATATATATATATATATATATATATATATATATATATATATATATATATATTCTATAAAGAAGATACCTAAGCAAAAAAATACATATATAATTTTGACTCACACCTAGTACAACATAGAAAAGGTTATGTATCTACCTGTGTGAGTAAAAGGAGAAAAGATAAAAAATAAAATAAAACAACTGAATGTAGAAGGTGTCGAGAATACTGAGCCTTGGCTTTATCAAGGACCAGCAAAAACTCTGCATTTTCTCACTTCCACAAAGACCTAGTTGGAAATGGGTTTCTGCAAGGCCATAGATGCAGTAACATTCCCACCTAAAATAGTTTAAAAAATATATATAAGTCATGTCCTCCGTGAGTTGCATGACCTAGCACTAGTTAACAATTTCGCTTGCATCCATTAACCTTCCTGGCCCGACCCATGCTCTTCATCTGTTACTATTAAACAGAGAGAAGAAGATTAAAGAGAACTCAAGCTGTGAGAGTGACATAATAATTAGAAATGATTTTCAGCCATAACGAAATTCCAAGTTCGTTTGAGAGAGAATTTAAACCTGAAAATCAATGCAAAGAAAATCCAAATTTTACATTGCAATTAAAAAAGGAAATGTTAATTTTTAACGAACAGATTTTTGAAAGAAAACTTGAGTCTAAAACCCCCTACTCTACAACTTATGACAGCAGCACGAAAACGAGAATAAGTTAAAGATAATAATTAACTAAAGAAAACTTTGTGAAAGTTATATACCTTAAACAGTTAGTTGCAATATGTACAAAGTATTTCAGCAGTGCTTTAAGTGCATAATTAATTAGTTATTAAGAACTTAACTACTTTGAAAAACAGCGCATAGACAGCGCATAGAAAAGGAACAAGCTTAGCCATCTTCTGTTCCTAGGTACCCCAAAAGACGCTCAAAGTTACAAAGAAAAGAAAGAGTTAAAACCCGCAAAAATGTTAACAGACAAACCAATGCCTAAAAGCTGAAAAGCTAAAAAACGACAGAGAAAAAGTACATGAAGTACAAACATTGAACTTATAAAACCTAGAACCCAAAAACAAGGAAGAGAGCTTACCTCTTGTGTGACAAAAACTTTTCTCCTCACAAGAGAAGAACATGGCTGACCTCTTCCGCCACTCCCTAGACCCTGGGGGGCAGTGAGGGTGGGGCTGATGGCCTCCTCATACAGCAAGAAACCAACGCGCGGAGATTTTAACCAGAGAAAAAAATATATAAACTTAAGACTGTGGATCTGTATGATCAGAAAGAGCAGAATTAACTCTCCAGAATACATGAGAAATATTATAAAATACACGAGCAGTTTATTTAATAATCTTTGCATGTATTAAATCACCTTAGTGAGCTTCTATAGAATAATCAGAATCTTATTAATTTTAATGTTGGTTTTACTATTTTTAGTATAGCTATCCTAGTGATGAATAACTAGTTTTCTTTTTTATTTGTTTTTATTTTCTTTTATAAACAGATTTTTAAGCTTTTTTTGTGATTTTGTTTATATTATTTAATTTTTTGTTTTAATAGGACCGTCATATCCATAGCACTAATATTGCAACTAACTGTTTAAGGTATATAACTTTCACAAAGTTTTCTTTAGTTAATTATTATCTTTAACTTATTCTCGTTTTCGTGCTGTCATAAGTTGTAGAGTAGGGGTTTTAGACTCAAGTTTTCTTTCAAAAATCTGTTCGTTAAAAATTAACATTTCCTTTTTTAATTGCAATGTAAAATTTGGATTTCTTTTGCATTGATTTTCAGGTTTAAATTCTCTCTCAAACGAACTTGGAATTTCGTTATGGCTGAAAATCATTTCTAATTATTATGTCACTCTCACAGCTTGAGTTCTCTTTAATCTTCTTCTCTCTGTTTAATAGTAACAGATGAAGAGCATGGGTCGAGGCCAGGAAGGTTAATGGATGCAAGCGAAATTGTTAACTAGTGCTAGGTCATGCAACTCTACGGAGGACATGACTTATATATATTTTTTAAACTATTTTAGGTGGGAATGTTACTTGCATCTATGGCCTTGCAGAAACCCATTTCCAACTAGGTCTTTGTGGAAGTGAGAAAATGCAGAGTTTTTGCTGGTCCTTGATAAAGCCAAGGCTCAGTATTCTCGACACCTTCTACATTCAGTTGTTTTATTTTATTTTTTTATCTTTTCTCCTTTTACTCACTGGTAGATACATAACCTTTTCTATGTTGTACTAGGTGTGAGTCAAAATTATATATGTATTTTTTTGCTTAGGTATCTTCTTTATAGAATGTGAATTCTGAATTTTCAAAACTGCTGCGTTGCGCGTTTTGATTTTCGGTTATTTTGCAACCTTCGTTTTAAATTCTAAAGTTTTTCCTTAGTCTTCAGTTTTGCTCTTAAGTATATATATATATATATATATATATATATATATATATATATATATATAACTAAAATAAAAGCATATACACTGACGGAAAAAAAATCCCAACACCAAGAAGGGGTTGTGTTAGATAAACGACAGTTGGTAGGCGGTGAGAGTACATCTGTAAGATGACGTCTATGCAAATTTCGCGCTCGGCGCATATGTGTGGCGCTGGTAGGGCCCCTCGGAACATACATGCAAAGCAGGTTTGCTGTAAATACGCGCTGTAACGTTCGTGAGCGTTAGTTATCGTTGAGATTCGACGTAGTGTGTTGATGTTAGTCAAGAATGCCTTTAAGAAGACGAAGAAGCCATTATCAACAGCTCACGGAGTTTGAACGAGGTCGTGTAATAGGGCTACGAGAAGGTGGATTTTCTTCCTGCAATATTGCAGAACGACTTGGCAGGAATGTAGCCACTGTGCATGATTTTTGACAGCAGTGGTCAAGGGAAGGTACTGCCTCAAGAAGAGCGAGTTCCGGCCGGCCACGTGGCACTACTGAGAGGGAAGACCGCCGTGTACGAGTATGGCCGTGGCGCATCGTATCACGTCTGCGGCAGCAATTCGAGCTGCAGTTGTCACCACAGTGACGCAACGAACTGTTACAAATCGGTTACTTGAAGGACAGCTCCGAGCCAGACGCCCTGTAGCGTGCATTCCACTTACTCCAAACCACTGCCGTTTGCCAATTCAGTGGTGTCAAGCTAGAGCTCATTGGAGGACGAAGTGGAGATCTTTTGTATTTTCTGATAAAAGCCGGTTCTGCCTGGTTGCCAGTGATGGCCGTGTGTTGGTTAGAAGGAGGCCAGGTGAGCGCCTGCAACCAACCTGTCTCCGGCCGAGACACACTTGACCTACACCTGGAGTTATGGTCTGGGAAGCAATTTCCTATGAGAGCAGGAACACTCTCGTGGTTATCCCACGCACCCTGACGGTACAGTTGTACGTCGGTCTGGTGATTCAACCTGTTGTGCTGCCATTCATGAACAGCATTCCAGGGGTGTTTTCCAACAGGATAACGCTCGCCCGCATACCGCTGTTGTAACCCAACATGCTCTACAGAGTGTCGACTTGTTGCCGTGGCCTGCTAGATCACCAGACCTTTCACCAATCGAGCACGTATGGGACATCATTGGACCACAACTCCAGCGTCACCCCCTACCTGCATTAACCGTCCCTGTATTGACCGACCAAGTGCAACAGGCATGGAACTCCATCCCACAAACTGACAGCCAGCACCTGTACGACACACTGCATGAACGTTTGCGTGCTTGCATTCAACATTCTGGCGGTTACACCGGTTATTAATGTACCAGCATTTCACATTTAAAATGGCTCTTCTCGCACTTACAATAAGCTGTGATCTTGAAACCTTAATCGATTAAATATGTTACCTATACAAATGTATTGCCGCCATTTCATTCCTCTACAACTATTTTTTCGTGGTGTTGGGATTTTTTTCCGTCAGTGTGTATATATATATATATATATGTATATATATATATATATATATGTATATATCATCGGGATGTAAGGTCAGGTGATGCATAACATCACAGCCTCTTCCTGACAAATGTCAACCCCACCTTCTCGTGGTGCATCCTGTTCCCACTAAAGGGGCTCTGACGACCGCCCATAGCGGTATAACTATAACATCGGGATTAGAGGAAATTCTATCCCACACTCACCAACCCGCTTGGCCAGCGTGGTGAGTTATGGCCAAACTCCTCCAAAATGATTCCACAACTTAAATCTTGGCCCTCAGTCTCCGGCAGCTGGAATGTACCTGGCCAAGGCAGCGGGCCAGTGCGACATGAAGGCAGAGGGTATACTAAGAATCCCCGGAGGACCGGACTAGGCTGCCATCTGATGCTGACCTTGGCTACTTACAATGGACGCTCCCTATCTTCTGAATCAAGGCTTCTTGAATTGGAAGAGGAACTACAAAGGATCAAGTGGGACATCGTGGGGCTAAGTGAGGTAAGGAGAAAAGGAGAAGATCTCATCGAACTGAAAAGTGGACATCTCTTCTACTATCGTGGGACAGATACTGGCAGAACTAGTGGTGTTGGATTTATAATAAACAAGAAACTGAAGGATAAAGTTGTAGAAGTTGAAAGTTCCTCTGACAGAGCTGCACGACTTGTTATCCAACTCTCGAAAAGATACCAGGCTCAGATTATTCAAACTTATGCACCCACCACAAGTCATCCTGAAGAAGAAATTGAAGAATTTTATGAGGAAATTTGTCATCTAAATAATAAAGGTAAGCAGCACTTGAAAATAATTATGGGAGATTTCAATGCAAAAATAGGGCAACGGCTACAGAATGAAACTTCAGTAGGTAAATTCGATCACGGCAACAGAAACCAGCGTGGAAATGCTCTCGTTGAGTTTGCAGAGGCAGAAGGGTTTTCATCTTGAACTCCTTCTTCAAGAAAAAGCCACACAGGAAATGGACATGGAGACATCCAAATGGGACGACAAGTGAAATTGATTTTATTATGTGTAACAAAAAATTCGTCATAGAAGACTGCAGTGTGCTAAACAAGTTCAACACAGGTAGTGACCATAGATTGGTGAGATGTAAGATGCACCTCAACACTAAACTTGAACGTGGCAAGCTCATAAGACAAACAAAATCTATTGACATAACCAACCTTAAAAAACACCATAATACCTTCAAGTTAGAACTGAAGAACAGGTTCTCTGCTTTAAAAGGCCTAACATCGGAAGAAGTGGACATCTCTGAAGTTTACAGAAAAGTAACCAAAGCTCTTATGGAAACAGCAACAAAATTAGCTGGGTCTAAGAACAAGTTGCATGTGAACAAATTATCAGGAAAAACCAGAATGTTGATTCAAAAAAGAAGAGAGATGAGGACTACTAAAGAAGATGTGACTTCCAAAGTGGAATATATAGAGCTATGCAAGACAGTACGAAAAAGTATCACTGAAGACGTAATAAAATTCAACTGTAAACTAGTGAGGAAAGCAATTGAAAACAACCAAAGCCTAAAGATAGCAAAGGGACATCTCAGTAACTGAGGAAAACAGATTATGGCACTGAGAAAAGAAGATGGTTCTGTAACAAGAAATAGAGGCGAAATTTTGACAAGAGTGAAAGATTTCTACTCCAAATTATATGAAAGGGATGATATATGCACTCCAGACATCATGAAAGATACCAGTACCAGAGTTCCTCCAGTCCTTCCAGCAGAAGTTGCACATGCAATCAAGAACATGAAGCGAGGAAAAGCTCCAGGAGAAGACGGAATTACTGTAGACATCATACAAGAAGCAAGTGGAGAAATCGAAACAGTACTCGCCCAAATTTTCACTCGATGACTTAATGAAGGAAAGATTCCTGAGGATTGGAACACCGCTACAATGATCCTGCTACATAAGAAAGGTGACATTGAGGATCTCGGAAACTACAGACCTATCAGCCTCCTGTCAGTAGTTTATAAAATCTTCACTAAAGTTCTTTCACACCGCTTGAAGGTAACACTGGACATGGCTCAACCCAGAGAACAAGCTGGATTCAGGAGTGGCTACAGCACAATAGATCATATCCACGTGCTGAGAGAACTAATTGAAAGAGCGAGGGAATATGAACTTCCATTGTGCATGGCTTTTATCGATTATGAAAAAGCCTTTGATTCGGTGAAAACCATCAGCAGTTACAATGGCTCTGAAAACCTGCGGTATTGAAGATGCATACATTAATATTATTAGTAACATCTATGAAAATGCAAGTGCAAAGATTAGGCTGTTTGAAAATACAACACACGTAAAAATTGGAAAGGAGTGAGACAAGGTGACACCATATCTCCGAAGCTCTTTAATGCCACATTGGAGGGTGTTTTTCAGTCGCTGAGCTGGGAAAACAAGGGGATAAGGATTAATGGAGATTATATAACCCACCTTCGTTTTGCTGATGACGTAGTCATTTTTGCAACTACCCCATCAGAGCTGCAGAGTATGATCCAGGAACTTGCTGACAAGAGTAAAGAAGTGGGATTAAAAATGAACTTTCAGAAGACAAAGTGATGTACAATGCTTTTACAAGAAATGAAGATTTATCGATTGATGGAGAAAAGCTGGAGATAACAGACACGTACGTTTATCTTGGATAGCAGATATCAAGTGAGGGTCACATTGATGAAATTAATCGGCGTACAAAACTTGCCTGGAGAGCTTTTGGAAGAAACAGCATAATTTTCAAGAGCAATATGCCATTATGTCTTAAAAGAAAAGTGTTTGATCAATGCATCCTTCCAGTGCTTACGTATGGTGCAGAGACGTGGACCTTAACTAAAAGAGACATACAAAGACTGCAGACAACACAAAGCAGCATGGAGAGGTGCATGCTTGGTGTAACCAGGAGAGATAAGAAGAGGAACTCGTGGATCCGAAAAATGACAAGAGTGGAAGACATCATGATCAGAGTTAAATCCCTGAAATGGCAATGGGCTGGACATACTGCCAGAAGGACAGATCATCGATGGACAGCCGAAATTTTAGATTGGATTCCAAGGGACAGGAAAAGACCCAGAAGAAGACCACATGGGAGATGGGTGGATGAAATTCGAAAGTATGCAGGGCTGACATGGAGGGAGACTGGCACAAGACAGACCGTTGTGGAGAAACTTGGGAGACCTTCGTCCAGCCGTGGATGGATAATGGTTGACAATGATGATGATGATGATATATCATCACCATCATTGTCAACGATTATCAATCCACTGCTGGATGAAGGTATTCCCAAGTTTCTGCCACAACGGTCTGTCTTGTGGAAGAATATGCGGGAGTAACAGTCTTCCCCATGTTACATCAGCATACTTTCGAATTTCATCCACCCATCTCCCATGAGGTCTTCTTTTGTGTCTTTTCCTGTCCCTTGGAATCCAGTCTAAAATTTCGGTTGTCCATCGTTGGTCTGTCCTACTGGCAATATATCCATGACATTTCCATTTCAGGAATTTTACTCTGATCATGATGTCTTCCACTCTTGTCATTTTTCTGATCTACGAGTTCCTTTTCTATCTTTCCTGTTTACGCCAAGCATGCTTCTTTGAGTTATCTGCAGTCTTTGTATGGCTCTTTTTAGTTAACGTCCACGTCTCTGCACCATGCGCAAGCACTGGAAGGATGCATTGATCAAACACTTTTCTTTTAAGACATAATGTCAAATTGCTCTTGAAAATTATACTGTTTCTTCATCAATGTGATCCTCACTTGATGTCTGCTGTCCAAGGTAAATGTAGGTATCGGTTATCTCCAACTTTTCTCCATCAATCGATAAATCTTCATTTCTTGTAAAAGCATTGTACATCACTTTTGTCTTCTGAAAGTTAATTTTTAATCCCACATCTTTATTCTTGTCAACAGGTTCCTGGATCATACTCTGCAGCTCTGACGGGGTAGTTGCAAAAAATGACTACGTGTTCAGCAAAACGAAAGTGAGTTAGATAATCTTCATTAATCTTTATCCCTTTGTTTTCCCAGTTCAGTGATTGAAAGACAGTTTGCAATGTGACATTAAAGAGTTCGAGAGATATAGTGTCACCTTGTCTCACTCCCTTTCCAATTTTTACGGGTTCTTATTCTCAAATAGCCGAATCTTTGGACTTGCATTTTCATAGATGTTATTAATAATATTAATGTATGCATCTTCAATACCGTAGGTTTTTAAAGCCATTGTAATTACTGACATATATACACTGAAGAGCACTTGAATTACAGATACCTGTCTAGTAACGTGTAGCACCACCTTTCGCCCTGATGACGGCGGCGATTCGTCTCGGCATGGACTCGACAAGACACCGGAAGCGTTGGGAAGCCATACGCATCCACGACCCCTCAACAAGCTCCCACAGTTCACGAAGATTTGATGGAGGGAGGTCATCTCTCTCGATGGAATCGATGGAATTCAAATCAGGTGACCTAGCTAGCTAAGGAAGCAAGGTAACGTCGGTGGAGTGTTCACCCAACCATTCTGAAACAATTCGGGAGAGATGGCACGGTGCATTGTCTTGTTGTGGGTTGTTGAAGACGCACAAACGGGAGCAAATGGTCGTCCAGAATATCCCGGTAACGTTGACCTGTGCGGGACGATGTCACACGTACCAGGGGTCCCATTTCAGTCCACGTAAACAGTCCCCAGACGAGAATGCCACCCCTACCAGTTTGAAGAGTACCCTGCTGGCAAGAAGGATCCGTCGCTTCATGTGATTTCCGTCGTACTCGTATCCTGCCATCCGCATGTACCAACGTGAATCTCGACTCGTTAGTCCAGGCAACATTTTCCCACATGTCTAGGGTCCAGTGGTGATGTTTTCTCGCCCATGCTAATCTTTGCACCCTGTGATGTGCGGTCAGCAGCGGTTCCCTCGTGGGACGATGGCTTCTGTACCCCATAGCGAGGAGGCTTACACGTTTTTGAGCACCAGCGTTAAATTGCCGAGTGATTTCTTGCACTGTGGCCCGTCTATCCGCTGTTACAATGCGAGCTAGCCGACGATGACCCCGCTCATCCGCACGCTGTTGTCCACGGCAGTTGGTCCTTCCAGGGATGGTTTTACCGGATTCGATGTACTCACGGTGCACCCGTGACACAGTGGCTCGTGAAAATCCCAGTGCCTGCACGACTTTCGAGATGGAGTGACCCGTTCGTCGGGCCCCGACAATTTTCCCACGATCAAATGCGCTTAGGTCCTTCGTCTTACACATACTGCGTCCGACTCGTACTGATTCCCGTAGCATCATTCCTTATATTGTCGGATGGCTGCATACGTCATGTCGTTTCCGTTTACAGGGCCGCCCAGAGCGCCACATTTGCATAACGCCAGCTGTCTCTAATTCAATTGCTCTTCAGTGTATAGTGTACGCCTATAGTTTATATACGGTTGTGACGTACATCGCTCTTAATCTCTGTGGGGCTTTGGGAAGAAGACACCATGTAATAGAAGACACTATGTAATTTTTTGAACATGCAATATAATATTTTGAATGTTTAATTTCTGTGGTACGTCGCTCTTAATCTCCTTGGAGGAGGCTAAGTCGCCTTCGTAGGTGCGCCGATAGTTGTGTTTGTCTTACCGCACTGCTCTCTCCCTTCTCTGGAACCAGTGACCCTAAATTAGGGACGGGCGACTGCTTATAGCCCATTGAGTTGCTCACGGTAGTCGTTTAACCTCCAATCTAAAAAAAAAAAAAAACCTATTGAAAAAAATAATAAACTCCAACAGAAAATAGAATGACTAAGTCACTCGCATTAACGGCAAATGATTTTTTTTTAGTTTTACTTTAAACGAAAATGTGAGTACTGAATGTTTCTGGCACAGTGGTTCAGACGTACAGTTTCTATTAAACCTGCCCAAAGGACGTCAGTTCTACATAGTCTTACTGTTGTGAAAGTATTCTTGGTTGTCAGAGCTGAAAAATTCAACGTCTTCCATATGCAAAATTTCTGTATAAATACGGAAAAACCTGATACAGACTATTCTAAAACAAACGGAATTACTAAGTACGGAAAATCTGTGCAAATACGGAAAATAAAAAAAAAACGTGCACTTTTAATAACGAAAAATTTTTTAAGGCTGTCTTTGAATGAGTGTTAGGGTTCATCTTCTGCCACAGATGGCGCAAAAAATCATTCCTTGGGCGTGGCTTTTACGCATTGAGCTACTGTCGCAGAAGTTAGTGTCAGCGAATCACTGCAGACCTCACCACATTCAGAATGGAAGAAGTCTGTTGTTAGCTCCACAATTAATGAAAAGACAAAATACGGGCTGTTACGTTTTAACCAATGACGTTAATTGCGGGTGGAGCTCAGTAAGTGAGCGGAGTTTCTATATCTCAAATTCAGGCGTTTTCTGCCAATGTACACAATTTCTCTTCAAAAAAAATGACCGTACAGTAGGATTTAAGATGATTTATGGGAGACAAGATTCCAATCTCACTTTTGGCCTCATTCAATGATTTCTATTTGACCAAGATAATTAAAAGAATCAGACAAAAAGGAGAGATTTCGTTTCTTCCAGACAGAAACACTGCTAAGCTGACTTATAGCCCCATCTAGTGCCAAATTGGAATAATTTCGAGTCATATAAATTGAATTTAAAAAAAAAATTATAATAAATGTTTCGGAATAATAACAATGGCGTATTTTCGCAATGGGTCGTTTTTATTTGTGCTCAAAATTTCAAACACTACAAAGTAATAGTCTTCGAGAAAATGTGTACAAAATAATTTACGTTGAAGATATAGGATAGAATTTCTCTTACACTCATTCAAAGACAGCCTTAAGAGACGGGCACCTACCGGCAACTTTGCTGCACGTTATTTTTAGAAATTTTCCCTGAATTCACATCATTTATTTTTAACAGTGTACTAGTCACATTTATTTAAGTATTTTATGCCCGTACGGTGCCTTTCTCTAATGGGCTCTGAGACGTGCCTGCCCCGCAGGACGCACACGACATAAAGGCAGATAGCAGCAAGAGACGAACGTCTGCGTAGCTCAGTTGGTAGAGCGACTTGTTCCGGAATAAGTAGACTCGGGTTCGATTCCTGGCGTGGACCAAAAATGACGGAGAAATTTACTTCGTTATAATGGCGCCCGAACTTCCCGGATGACCTGGCCGTTAAAGATCTCGCAATGGTGGGATGTTCTTTCCGCACCGCGAGATAGGAAAAATAAGATAATCCCTTCTTCAGCGCTTCAAAAAATAAAAGTGTGTGATGTTGCATTCCACACACTAGATTGACTGGGAGTTCTCAAGTGCACGTTCTACAGCGGATGGCTGCTTGCAACGATTCATGGTCACGGTTGACCCGTGGGCCATGCCCCCGGCCCTCATTTCGGGGGGGGAGAGAGATGTGACGTGCCTGCACCGCAGGACACACACGACATAAAGGCAGATAGCAGCAAGAACTAACGTCTGCGTAGCTCAGTTGGTAGAGCGACTGGTTCCGGAAGAAGTGGACTCAGGTTCGATTCCCGGCGTGGACCAAAAATGACGCGCCATTTTAGTCCACCTATAGCAGGAACCATAGCTTAGCTACGGCCCTGATTTTCGTAGCCCATTTTTTAGAGACTAGTGGGAATAAGTAGTTTCTGTGTGTGTGTGTGTGTGTGTGTGTGTGTGTGTGTGTGTGGATATTTTATGGATTGTAGAAATACGATTGCCGCCCCGGTGGCGCAGTGGTCTAAGGCGTTGGCCTCTGATCATTCGTCCGTAAGGGGTCCGCGTTCGAATCCCGGTCAGGCATGGATGTTGTGTTTGTCTTACGGCACTGGCTCTCTCCCTTCCCTGGAACCAGTGACCCTAAATTAGGGACGGGCGACTGTTTATAGCCCATTGAGTTGCTCACGGTGGTCGTTAAACCTCAAAAAAAAAATACTATTCATTTTTGTTTCTCAAGTTTTATTCACTATGATAAGGTGACTAGATTTTTGGGAACGAAATTAAAAACTAAATGACATGTTGTCCTCAATTTCAATGCAAAATTGAGGACAATTTCGTTTCAAGATGAGGAAGTAATTGAGGACAACGTCCGACACATTATGGTAAAGCCGAAGATTAGCAAAGAATGTTATCAATTGTACCATAATTGTCCATTTTCATCACGGCCGGATGGAGCTTTTGCGAGGCCCAGGGCGAAATTTAATTGGGGTGCCCTAAGCAAAATTTCCTTGTGGGCACTATAAAATACCGTAAGTCTTGTATTTTAATAAAGTCGTTACGTGAAAAATGTCGTCTGAAAAGAATACACACGAAAACTATTGTAAATACAAAATGATTATCTCAAAGAAGTATTTGCTTTAAGCTGAAGGCTGTCTTTCAATGAGTATTAGGGTTCATCTTCTGCGATAGATGGTGCAAAAATCACTCCTTGGGCGTGGTTTTACGTCTTGAGTGACTGTCCCAGAAGTTGGCGTCAGCGAATCACTGCAGATATCACCGTATTCATAATGGAAGCGGACTCTCATTGGCTCCAGAATGAAAAGACAAAATGCGCTGTGTCATTTTAACCAATGACGTTATTTGGGTGTGGAGTTCAGTAAGTAGGAAAAGTTTCTGTAGCTCAAATTCAGGGGTTCTCTTCTAAAGTACACATTTTCTCTTCAAAAAATGAACACACAATAGGATTTAAGATCATTTATAGAAGAAAAGATTCCAATCTCACTTTTGCCCTCATTTGTTCATTTCTATTTGGCTCAGATAATTAGAAAAATCTGACAGAAATGAGATTTCCTTTCTTCCAGACAGAAACACAGCTAAGCTAACTCATCGCGCCATCTAGCGTCAAATTGGAATCCTTTCGAATCAGATAAATTGAATTCAAAAAAAAAATTCTAACAAATCTTTCGGAATAATATTTGCGGCATATATTAGCCACGAGTCGTTTTTATTTGTGCTCAAAAATTTCGACTACACAAAATAATAGTCTTCGAAAAAATGTGTACAAAAGAATTTACATTGCAGATATAGGATAGGAGATGAACCCTAACACTCATTCAAGGACACCCTTAAGAAAAAGACCATATTATGGATTGAAATTTCCGGGAGAGAGAGCGTAAAAAGTGTTGAAATCTAATATTTTTTTCCTGGGAGAGGGGAGGGAAAGGATATTGTGTATGTGTGTCACTCTTATTGAAATATATATACAAAATGATAAAAACATACCTGCGAGCGAATATTTTTGTGTAGGAAATAATTAGGATTCCTCTGAAATAAATTCGTACAAATAGTTCCTCCTCCCTCTGTTACATGTTTTAAAGATTGATTTTTAATGCAAAGTGAAGTAACTGACAAATTAGTGACATAAACTTTTATACGCGCTCACATATTAAAATTGATTTTTTTTTCTAATTTCTAGTAGTGGCCAATTATTGTTTTAAAAAAAAATCTGATTAATTGACCTCCATATGTAGCCTAAAGCAACTTTGATTTTGTTTTGTTTTTTATTTGCTTAAATTTTAGTGTCTGGTTTGAACCAAGGAGGTTAGAATAAGATATCTGGAGATGTCCTTGTTAATGGAGCAGTACCTTTATGGGAGCAGTACCACTTTGGGTGAAGTCTATAACCGCGAGCGACGGCCGTCAAAGTGTAGGAAAGTGATGGTTTTCAAGGTTATTGTACGTAATGTATTTTGTCTTGGCCGATTCGCCTTCTTTCCTCGCAAATGTTTCCAATTTCGCAGCGTAATTTGCTGCCGCTGTGTCAGAAAATGCTGAATTTATAAAATTCTTAATTATTTTGAGGCTCCTTCCCATTTTTATTTTAAATTGAAATACAGGAACGTTAGTGCGAATTCTAAACAAAATATAACACTAAAATTGAAAACTTCACTCGTGTAAGAAGTATAATTCATTCCGGTTTGATATTAACACGATTTCTGCAAGCAGAAACCACGCAATTCCAAAATATACACAGTTGAAATTACATAGGTATCATGTAAACACTGCCAAATTCCCACGCCTTGCGGCGTCACGGTTAAGAGACTCAGGGCATCTCCAGAAGTATTGTTCTAACCTCCTTAGTTTTTTTTTTTTTTTTTTGATTGGAGGTTTAACGACCACCGTGAGCAACTCAATGGGCTATAAGCAGTCGCCCGTCCCTAATTTAGGGCCACTGGTTCCAGGGAAGGGAGTAGAGCCAGTACCGTAAGACAAACACAACATCCATGCCTCACAGGATTCGAACCCGGACCCCTCTTGGACAAATGATCATAGGCCATCGCTTAGACCACTGCGCCACCGGGGCGGCCCTCCTTAGTTTGAACACGTACTGTTGAATGTATAAAAGTAAGTACCACAAAATGATGAAATTTAATTTGCTAATTCGTGAATGCGAAAAATATTAAGATGATTACAGTACAGCAAAGCTCAGTATCTGTACAGCGAAGGACGGTAACCCAGGGGCGGCTCCTGCTATGGAGCTGCTGGGCTGTAGCCCCCCCCTTCCCCTACCCAAAGCAGTTTCATTTTCATGCCGTACCATGAGAGAGAGAAGTTTTCTGAACTCAACTGGAAGTTTTCCCTGCATAACACCACTGGGAGCGCAAGAAACGTTGCCGAACTGCGCTGCTTGCAGCCCTGACGGGTATTGAAACCAACTCATGTGGGAAACTCTGCCTATTCCCACATCAGTTCGTTTCCTTTGAATAAAACTTCCCTGGGGACTGCGTTGATGTCAGTCTCGCTAGCACGGGTTGCTCGCGAATGCAGTCTCTCGTTGGGTGGGAACGCGTCGCAGGACCTGTGTGCTTTGTTGATTAATACGGTTTTTGTGCTTCCAATAAAAAATAAAATAGGGGAATGAATTAAAATAATGACGAATGTTGAAATAAAGTATTAAATAAGGTATGTTTGAATGAATTACTCAACCTGTTTTGTTTTGTTTTTCCTTCAAATTTTTGGTTTGTTCCTGCTTTTATTCAATGTAATAATTCTAACACCATCGAACTGTAAAATATTTGTGTTTGCTAATGACAAATACTCAGTTGCCGGGACTTTTGCAAAAACGTTTTACTTATATTTTCTCTTCTGGTCAAAACGGGCATGTGAACAAATTGTGATTAAGAATAGAATTCAGTATTGGATAAATTGAAAAAAAAAAAAAAAAAAAAAGAGAGGGAGAGAGAAAGAGATTAATTTCTGCAGCGAAATACTTGCACAAAATTGATTTCTTCACTTACCAAGCACAACGAAATTTTCGCTTTTAAACGCACGTAAATTTTTATTCACCAAAAATCATTGAAGTCACTCTACTGGGTAAAAAAAAATTCTGCTGCATCTCCCCTCCCTCCCAAAAATAAGCTGCGCGTTTCAATTGAGGTAGTGCATTATACTTAATTACTTTGAAAAGAACATTTAATCAGATATCATTGTTTAGAAACTTTACGAAGTTGGTAAATTTTGGAAAACAAATTTTTCTACACTAAATTGTTATCATGGCTTCAAAATTAAAACTGGACTGAATATGTTTCCAATCCGTTTTTATTAAAGAGAATGCCGATGTGTGAGTATCGCAATAAAAACTCATCGCGAAATTCTGGCAGACCCTTCAAAATTCTACAAAATGTTTTTCATCGCCGTCCAAGTTGCAGTGGTCGGTATCAAGTCGAAGTTTCAAAGGGAGTGTATCAGAAGGAAAAATATTTATTGTCATATTTCTAGGGGTCACAATGAGACACTGGAGAATGCGTGCATGACCTTGAGTGTGCGTCTCCTCAGCCACTGCCACACGCATTAAATTTCTTACATATTTTGTCCTTACATACTTGTATATCATCATCATCATCATTGTCAACCATTATCAATCCACTGCTGGACGAAGGTCTCCCCAAGTTTCCTCCACAACGGTCTGTCTTGTGCCAGTCTCCTCCATGTCACTCCCGCATACTTTTATACGTATATGCATGTATATAAAATTTGCAACCTCTACCAATCCACTGCTGGATGAGAGTCTCCAAGTTTCTTCTTCCACAACAGTCTGCCTTGAGCCAGTTTCTTTCATGCTTTCGAATTTCATGCACCCGTCTCCCTCTTGTCATCTTCTGGGTATTGCTTTTTCCCCCTTGCTATCCAGTTCAATATTTCAACTCTCCGTCAGTGGCTCTTTCTTCTGCGGCAATATGTCCATCTCATTGCAGTTTCAGGAATTCTGATCATAATGTCTTCCGCTCTTGTCCTTTTCCAGATCCACGAGTTTCTATTTGTATCTTTCCTGGTAACATCAAACATGCATCTCTACATGCCTCTTTCAGTTGTCTGCAACATCTGTATGTCTATTTTAGTTGAGGTCCATGTCTGTGCTCCATGCGTAGGAACTGGAAGGATGCACTGATTAATCAGTTTCTTTTTAAGATATAATGCATCTGACCAAGTTCTATATAGTTCGATTATTTTCTTCATAAATGTGGCAATGTGGCCATCGCTTAATATCTGTTGCCGAATTTAGGTATCGGTACCTCTACATTTTCCCCATCAATCGCTAAATATAAAATCTAAACATTAATTTCTTGTAAAAAAAAAAAAAGCACTTTCGATCAATATATATACACTGCTGGTCACCCAAAATGCAACACCAAGAAGGAAGCATCCGATTGGCCCGAAATTCGCAGCATGCGTCTCCCGCGAGAGGACATGCAAACGATTAGCATTGCAGGGCATATGCAAATCATGTGAGCCCGGCATGCCACCGAGAAGCACTATAAGAAGGGTGCACAGAAGGCGGGGCGTAAGTAGTGGAAGAGTGTTGTGCTGCCGGACCTGTGCGTGGGAAGCTTCCTGATGCCTCGTCGCAGAATACGGCAGTCATTACAGCACGCTTCGGAGTTCGACATAGGACGAATAGTGGCTTATCGCGACAGCGGTTTATCGTACCGACACATCGGCGCCCGTGTGGAACGACATCCAGCCACAGTGAGGCGAGTATGGATTCGGTGGGTGCAGGAGGGACGGACGGACCGACGTGAGCGATTGCCGTAGCCGCGGCACACCACCGAACGAGAGGACCGGCATGTTGTGCGGCGGGCATTGACGGCTTGCACCACCACATCACGAACGTTAGCGCAGGAATTAGGGTGTGTTGCGCAACAACCTGTGTCAGCACATACCATTCGACGTCGTTTGCAGGAGCGGGGACTTGTCGCACAGCGCCCATTGCTCCGATTACCATTTACGTTACACCACCGGCGAATGCGGTGGCAGTGGGCCGTTAAACGCCGCACCTGAACTACGGAATGGCACGACATTGTCTTCTTTGGCGAATCTCGCTTCTGCCTGCAACACCGCGATGGACGGATCCGCGTTTGGCGGCACCACGGCGAGAGACTGTATGACGCCTGCATTATGAATCACCATACCGGTCCGTCGCCTGGCGTTTTGGTTTGGGGCGTAATTGGATATGACACCCACACCCATCTGGTACGCATCGCCGGTACACTCGACAGCCACCGCTACATCTCCAATGTTTTGGAGCCTGTAGTCCTCCCTTACATGCAGGACCTGCCAGCTGCCACGTTTCAACAGGACAATGCGCGCCAGAACGTGGCACGCATCTTGCAACAAATTCTTCACGGCCCACCAGGTGTCAGTCCTGCAGTGGCCCGCCTGTTCTCCCGATATGTCGCCCATCGAACACGTCTGGTCGCTGATCGGCAACCGAGTAGCTCGGCAAGCACCACCCGCTGCTTAGCCTGATGAACTGTGGCAACGTCTGGAAGCATCCTGGACCGACATACACCTGGCAGTAACGGCCGCGTGTAGCGGCCGTTATTGCCAGCCATGGAGGTCACACACGAACTATTGATGTCTGCGTGTTCCGCAAGTCGCACGGGCCTGTAAGCTCAATCGTTTCATGTTTGTATCTGTTGTTATGTGTCCTGTAAATCTAGCTTTGCTATCTCGTGTCCTTCTTGGTGTTGCATTTTGGGTGGCCAGCAGTGTATATACACAGTGTGGCAAAGAATTTTTAAGTCTGGGTGTGTAAAATAAAATAGAAACAAGAAATTATAATTTGTTTTGGTTTGTTATTCAAAATAAGTCCCTCTGGATTCAATACACTTGTTACAGCGATTTAATAATGATTCGAATGCCTGTTCCAGTTCACTTTGCGAAATTGCCTGCAAAGCACGAGTCGAAGCTGTTTGTATGGCCAAAATATCATCAAAATAACACCCTTTTAACGTCATTTTAAGTTTTGGGAATAAAGAAAAGTCGCAGGGTGCTAAATCAGTCGAATACGGTGAATGATTCAACACAGACGTTATTTTTCGCCAAAAATCTAGGAACAAGAAGTGAGGTGTGACTGGGTGCATTATCGTGCAACAAACACCAACTGTTTTCATCTCGATATTCTGGACGAATGCGACGAATTCTGCCCATCAAACGCCTCAAAACATTTAAATAAAACTCACCAGTAATTGTTTGTCCACTTGGAACAAATTCTTTGTGGATAATACCCTTACTATCGAAGAATGTAATGAGCATTGTTTTGATTTCCGATGGAACTTTTCTTGTTTCTTTGGCTTGTGGCGAGTTTTTTAATTCCATTCCGCACTTTGTCGCTTTGTTTTAGGATCATATTGAAAACACCATGTTTCATCATCAGTAACAATCGATTTTAAGAAGTTTGGATCATTTTCAGCGCCGCTGAAATGATGTCTCTGCAATGTGCACTTCTTCTTGATTTTTGTTCATTGGTTAACGTGTGTGGAACAAATTTAGCACAGACTTTTGTTTTGTCCAAATCTTCATGCAGGATGGTTCGAATCGTTTCTTTGTTGATGTTTAAAGACTCTTCCATCATTCTTAGTGACGCACATCAATTGTTTGCCACGGAATCACGCACTTTTTCAATAATCTCAGGTGTCCTCGATGAACTTGGTCTTTCGGTATGCCTATCACCTTCTAGCGTATCTCTTCCGTCCAAAAAACGTTTGTGCCACAGGAAAACATTTGATCTACTTAAACAAAACTCACCGTAAACTTGTTTCATCATTTGGTACGTTTCCGAGGCACTTTTACCAAGTTTTGCGTTAAATTTAATAACAGCCCTTTGTTCCATCTTAATAATTCAACATGAAAAAATTTTACTTTTCTAATGAACCGCCGTTTCGTTTGAGTTACTTTAACAACTGCGCAGTACTTTTGGCAGAAAGCAAGCAGATGGTCACGGTTTATAATGCATTCGCGATGACACTGGTGGCGCCACCGTAGGCTGAAATCTAGCGCCAGTCTTAAAAATCCTTTGACGCACTGTATATATATATGAAGAAGTGGACATCTCTGAAGTTAACAGAAAAAGTAACCAAAGCTCTTATGGAAACAGCAACAAAATTAGCTGGGTCTAAGAACAAGTTGCATGTGAACAAATTATCAGGAAAAACCAAAATGTTGATGCAAAAAAGAAGAGAGATGAGGACAACTAAAGAAGATGTGACTTCCAAAGTGGAATATATAGAGCTATGCAAGACAGTAAGAAAAAGTATCACTGAAGACGTAAGGAAATTCAACTGTGAACTAGTGAGGAAAGCAATTGAAAACAACCAAAGCCTAAAGATAGCAAAGGGACATCTCAGTAAAGGAAGAAAACAGATTATGGCACTGAGAAAAGAAGATGGTTCTGTAACAAGAAATAGAGGCAGAAATTTTGACAAGAGTGAAAGATTTCTACCCAAATTATATGAAAGGGATGATACATGCACTCCAGACATCATGAAAGATACCAGTACCAGAGTTCCTCCAGTCCTTCCAGCAGAAGTTGCACATGCAATCAAGAACATGAAGCGTGGAAAAGCTCCAGGAGAAGATGGAATTACTGTAGACATCATACAAGAAGCAAGTGGAGAAATCGAAACAGTACTCGCCCAAATTTTCACTCGATGCCTTAATGAAGGAAAGATTCCTGAGGATTGGAACACCGCTACAATGATCCTGCTACATAAGAAAGGTGACATTGAGGATCTCGGAAACTACAGACCTATCAGCCTCCTATCAGTAGTTTATAAAATCTTCACTAAAGTTCTTTCACACCGTTTGAAGGTAACACTGGACATGGCTCAACCGAGAGAACAAGCTGGATTCCGGAGTGGCTACAGCACAATAGATCATATCCACGTGCTGAGAGAACTAATTGAAAGAGCGAGGGAATATGAACTTCCATTGTGCATGGCTTTTATCGATTATGAAAACGCCTTTGATTCGGTGAAACCATCAGCAGTTACAATGGCTCTGAAAACCTGCGGTATTGAAGATGCATACATTAATATTATTAATAACATCTATGAAAATGCAAGTGCAAAGATTAGGCTGTTTGAAAATACAACACACGTAAAAATTGGAAAGGGAGTGAGACAAGGTGACACCATATCTCCTAAGCTCTTTAATGCCACATTAGAGGGCGTTTTTCAGTCGCTGAGCTGGGAAAACAAGGGATAAAGATTAATGGAGATTATCTAACCCACCTTCGTTTTGCTGATGACGTACTGGCAGAACTAGTGGTGTTGGATTTATAATAAACAAGAAACTGAAGGATAAAATGGTAGAAGTTGAAAGTTCCTCTGACAGAGCTGCACGACTCGTTATCCAACTATCGAGAAGATACCAGGCTCAGATTATTCAAACTTATGCACCCACCACAAGTCATCCTGAAGAAGAAATTGAAGAATTTTATGAGGAAATTCGTCATCTAAATAATAAAGGTAAGCAGCACTTGAAGATAATTATGGGAGATTTCAATGCAAAAATAGGGCAACGGCAACAGAATGAAACTTCAGTAGGTAAATTCGGTCACGGCAACAGAAACCAGCGTGGATACTCTCGTTGAGTTTGCAGAGGCAGAAGGATTTTTCATCTTGAACTCCTTTTTCAAGAAAAAGCCACACAGGAAATGGACATGGAGACATCCAATTGGGACGACAAGTGAAATTGATTTTATTATGTGTAACAAAAATTCGTCATCGAAGACTGCACTGTGCTGAACAAGTTCAACACAGGTAGTGACCATAGATTGGTGAGATGTAAGATGCACCTCAACACTAAACTGGAACGTGGCAAGCTCATAAGACAAACAAAATGTATTGACATAACCAACCTTAAAAAACACCATAATACTTTCAAGTTGGAACTGAAGAACAGATTCTCTGCCTTAGAAGGCCTAACATCGGAAGAAGTGGATATTTCGGAAGTTAACAGAAAAGTAACCAAAGCTCTAATGGAAACAGCAACAAAATTAGCTGGGTCTAAGAACAAGTTGCAAGTGAACAAATTATCAGGAAAAACCAAAATGTTGATGCAAAAAAGAAGAGAGATGAGGACAACTAAAGAAGATGTGACTTCCAAAGTGGAATATATAGAGCTATGCAAGACAACACGAAAAAGTATCACTGAAGACGTAAGGAAATTCAACTGTGAGCTAGTGAGGAAAGCAATTGAAAACAACCAAAGCCTTAAGATAGCAAAAGGGACATCTCAGTAAGGGAAGAAAACAGATTATGGCTCTGAGAAAAGAAGATGGTTCTATAACAAGAAATAGAGGCGAAATTTTGACAAGAGTGAAAGATTTCTACTCCAAATTATATGAAAGGGATGATACATGTACTCCAGACATCATGAAAGGTACCAGAGTTCTTCCAGTCCTCCCAGCAGAAGTTGCTCATGCAATCAAGAACATGAAGCGGGGAAAAGCTCCAGGAGAAGATGGAATTACTATAGACATCATACAAGAAGCAAGTGGAGAAATTGAAACAGTACTCGCCCAAATTTTCACTCGATGCCTTAATGAAGGAAGATTCCTGAGGATTGGAACAATGCTACAATGATCCTGCTACATAAAAAGGTGACATTGAGGATCTCAGGAACTACAGACCTATCAGCCTCCTATCAGTGGTTTATAAAATCTTCACTAAAGTTCTTTCACACCGCTTGAAGGTAACACTGGACATGGCTCAACCGAGAGAACAAGCTGGATTCAGGAGTGGCTACAGCACAATAGATCATATCCACGTACTGAGAGAACTAATTGAAAGAGCGAGGGAATATGAACTTCCATTGTGCATGGCTTTTATCGATTATGAAAAAGCCTTTGATTCAGGTGAAACCATCAGCAGTTACCACGCAGCTCTGAAATCAGCGGTATTGAAGATGCATACATTAATATTATTAATAACATCTATGAAAATGCAAGTGCAAAGATTCGGCTGTTTGAAAATACAACACACATAAAAATTGGAAAGGGAGTGAGACAAGGTGACACCATATCTCCGAAGCTCTTTAATGCCACATTGGAAAATGTCTTTCATTCACTGAACTGGGAAAACAAAGGGATAAAGATTAATGGAGATTATCTAACCCACCTTCGTTTTGCTGATGACGTAGTCATTTTTGCAACTACCCCATCAGAGCTGCAGAGTATGATCCAGGAACTTGCTGACAAGAGTAAAGAAGTGGGATTAAAAATGAACTTTCAGAAGACAAAAGTGATGTTCAATGCTTTTACAAGAAATGAAGATTTATCGATTGATGGAGAAAAACTGGAGATAACAGATACGTATGTTTATCTTGGACAGCAGATATCAAGTGAGGGTCACATTGATAAAGAAATTAATCGGCGTACAAAACTTGCCTGGAGAGCTTTTGGAAGAAACAGCATAATTTTCAAGAGCAATATGCCATTATGTCTTAAAAGAAAAGTGTTTGATCAATGCATCCTTCCAGTGCTTACGTATGGTGCAGAGACGTGGACCTTAACTAAAAGAGACATACAAAGGCTGCAGACAACTCAAAGCAGCATGGAGAGGTGCATGCTTGGTATAACCAGGAGAGATAAGAAGAGAAACTCGTGGATCCGAAAAATGACGAGTGGAAGACATCATGATCAGAGTTAAATCCCTGAAATGGCAATGGGCTGGACATACTGCCAGAAGGACAGACCATAGATGGACAGCCGAAATTTTAGATTGGATTCCAAGGGACAGGAAAAGACCCAGAAAAAGACCACATGGGAGATGGGTGGATGAAATTCGTAAATATGCGGGAGTGACATGGAGGAGACTGGCACAAGACAGACCGTTGTGGAGGAAACTTGGGGGAGACCTTCGTCCAGCAGTGGATTGATAATAGTTGACAATGATGATGATGATATATATATATTATTATTATTATTATTAAACGGACAGCATCAGCACAGGCTCAGTAACTGAGCTTATTCGAAGTGATATCTACAAAATTGAGATGCACCCCCACCCCCTCATCTGAGCTTATCACGAGCCGCCACTGCGGTAACCTATTCGGAAATGGAGTGGGATGTGGAAAAAAAAAACTCGCGTCCCAAAACTTACAAAAAAATAATAATTAAAATTGTTTTTGCAGGAAATGATTTATTTTTGTGTTTTTCCTAAACTGCGGCGCCCCTTGAAGGTGAGATGGCGCTGGGCGACTTCGCCTTCACAGGGCCCCGTTCTAGCCCTCAAAATTATTGTGACAGTTCCAGCCCTCAAAATTATTGTGACGTTCCAGCCCTCAAAATTAAGGAGCAGTTACAGCCTTCAAAATTATTTGTGTATGTAATGATATTTTACACATCAATGGCGAGAAGGTGTTATCCATGCTATGTATAACCGCTGAAGTTCGCACGTGGTAACTGTCCATTTTTTTTTTTTTTTGAGGTTTAACGACCACCGTGAGCAACTCAATGGGCTATAAGCAGTCGCCCGTCCCTAATTTAGGGTCACTGGTTAAACTGTCCATTGTGTAACGGCTGATGCCGCGTGTGGTCCTCGTCGACCAGGTGCATCTATAATGAATAAAATTCTCCGGCTGGACGTGTAGTGCAGGAAAGCTTACGTTAAGTCACGTTAGGGTTATTGAAAGGTTACTTGACGTAGCTAAAGTGTGCTTAATCTTCAAAGTGCTAGAGTTTGTTTAGGTAAGACACGCACGTGCAATAAATTCCAAGAATATGGAATTTATTTTTACTCAGCGTTCCTCATTATCTTGAATATCAGTAATATAACTTCGGTTTTAGTACATTAGTACCTTGAAGGCTCCTTATTAGAGCGGTAAACACAATATACCCTGGACTTAACGTAGACACTCAATGAAATAGACTTAACGGCCAGACAGAGGTCTGACAATAAAATGAACTAAGAAAACGTACTCACTTTTAACCTTTTATTGGGGAGCTCCTGGTATTACTCAAATACACACTCCAAAATAACACAACTACTGATAACCCGAACTTTCGTACTATCGTAATATCGTAGAAAAGTAGGTAAATCGCATATCAATAATCAGGAAGAACCTATCACATATAAAACGAAGCTCTGCGGTATACTTGAGCGCGCCTATATATATATATACTGCATACCACCACGTCATGACTTACACCCGTTGCCACATATAATTCAGCGGGAGAAACAACATCTCGTTAAGTGAGAAGATAATTTGCATAGGAAAATAAAATAACAAGAGATAGTAAAATCAAAAAGAAACTGAAGCTAGAGCATACGTTACACATCGCCTGCGACAATAAGCGACAGGACGGGTCCGGCTCCTACCCGGTGATCTTGCAATCCAAGTCGACCATGTAAGGAGGCAAAATCACCGCCTCCGAATGAATCGATGTAAAAGGAGCAGGGTAGTTAGCTCGTAGCTTATTTCGAATTTTTGCGATTTTTTTATTTTTGTGTCTTTCGCTGGCGTTTGATTTCGGTCTGGTGGTCGGACGATGACTGTGTTCAGAACTGTAGAGACGATAATCCCAGGAAGCCGAGCTACAGGATGTTCGTACCAAGGCCACGCGGTCTTTCGTGGGAAGGCGGATTTTCTCTCCGCTAAGATGAGGGAGACTTACGGTAACGTTGGTAGCGTCCGATATGGAATTTGCTCGGTGCTCGGAAGCTTGGCTTCTACGGAAGTCAGTCCATCTGCCGGAGGTTATTTTCGTAACCTATTAAACTTTTTGTTTTGTTTACAAAAGACGGATTATTGGCATTCTCTGCTCCACTCGGAGGTCATAACTCACTTAGTTATAGAACCCCTATCACTCAGCGTTTACGTCAATCCTACTACACGTGGAAAGAACCTACATCGGGACCGTTGGGGATTGCGAAATTGTCGGGTCCAGTAGGTGACGAACGTAGCGGGTTCCGACAGAGACTATGGCCTAGGGCGTATATAGAATTTTTTTCGGGGAGTGCAGTCGAGGCCTTGTGGGACACTTTTTTCATTCCTGGTGGAGCTAGGCTACTTTTTACCTAAATGATACGGACTTTTATAAATTTATTTATTCAATCGTCTCCCATTAAAATTGACATTATTTTAACACAGATAATCTTAACCGATTTTTTTTCTTTTGTTCTTTTTCGTTCTCGCTCTCTCTCTCTCTCTCTCTCTGTCTCCCTTTATTTATTTATTTGTTTATGGTGGTTATGCACAAATCCGTAGACGTTTTGTTTACCTAAACGACGTCAGAAATAACCAAATTAGCGTGTACCAGACTGTATATATGTGTATTCGATTTAAAAGGTTTCTTGCCTCCCAATAATAGGTGGAGTCGATAACTCCTGACCGGTCTTCGGAGCACCAGGAAACTTCTTTTTACAGAATTGCACTATTGTGCTGCCGATGTGTGAGGAAATGCCGGATTTATAAAATTTTTGGTTGCTTTGAGGCACCTTCCAATTTTTATTCTAATTTGAAATTCGTGAAACCTTACTTCAAGTTCAAAACAAAAGATAACGTTATAATTAAAAACTTCACTCATTTATGGAATATACAGTGTTTCTTTCAGGCATACATTCGTGGGAGCGAAACCCCCTCGGAACCGACCATTCGTCCCCACGGAGACATTTTATGTTACAGTGCCAAATGTTAATAAATTCAGGCTATAATGAAAATGAAAATTTCGTTCCTTTTGATGCTACATATATTTCTCCAACTAATTTTTTTTTAAATATTTGTTGACTTATAGTTTATTTTGCCTAAGAAGTGCACTAAGACGCATGCCGTTCTCTAAATACAATAAGTTGACCAGTCCATTCGTCTTATATGACCGAAAATGCAAATAAGAACTGTGCTTGATGATGTAAATAGTGTTACAATCATACAATACTAATGAAATGGCATTCAGTGTAACGGACGTGAAAAAACAAAACGAAAACACAACAACAGTGTAACTGAATGCAAGTTATTAAATGAACTGTGCATTATGAACTTCATGGATTATTTCCTATCCTATATGGCTTTATTTTTTCATGAAAGTACTAAACAATTTATAAACTACTCATCTCAACTGGGGTTTTTCATTCTACGGTTTTAATTTTACATGTGCATTTTAAATTGTAAAAATTAGATTCTACGAAAAAAGTTATTTTACAGTGCTGCTCTGTTCTGAAAGTTCTGTTGGTGAGCAAATGTTTACAAAATATTTTTTGTAAAATATTTGCAAGTTAAATTATTAGTTTCGATATATCTTTTACGCAGCGTTTGGCGCCTTAGAATTTCAAAGTTGCTTTGTTCTTTTTAAATTCTTGAATTTGTTGTTTGTTTTGTGTGTATATACACTCATCGTCAAAAAAATAGTTACATATAGAAGGAAGCAACGGACAGGAATGAAACTTGGTGGGTAGGTTCGACATCGTGAGTCATGCAAATGATTCAAGTACCACGCTCGGCCGCGCATGTGACGCCAGCAAGGAGGGGTCGTAGCGGCGTGCCTGATCGGCTATATGAGGTCGTCCCATTGAGCGTGTTTGACATTCTGACTCGTGTTGGTTGCATACTTTGCAAGTGAAGTATGCCTCAGAGAAAAGTTCGGAAGCAATTCAAGCAGTTGGGGAGTTTGAGAGAGGCCGCATCGTCGGGCTCCGGGAAGCGTGATGATCTTATTGCCGTATTGGGCTCCATACCGCTCGTGCGGATATCACCATAGCACGCTGTTGGCAGAAGTGGATAGAACAAGGCATGTAGCAGCGACACGAAGGATCTGGAGGACCTAGAGTCCTAGACGAACCACGGAAAGAAAGAAGACCGACGAATTGTCCGACATGCGCGGAGTGATACAACAGCCACTATTACGGACATTCAGAAAGCAGTGGTTCCCTTCATACATCCTCGGATTAGTGCCAGCACCATTCGCAGACGGCTGCACGACGTAGGATTACAGGCAATCAGACTTTTACGACGACGCCTTCAAAACCATTGCATCGTCGCCAAAGACTGCAATGTTGTCGTTCCAGTCTTTTTGTGTTTCTTTTATCAGAGGTTTAACGACCACCGTGACCAACTCAATAGGCTATAAGCAGTTGTCCGTCCCTAATTCAGAGCTAATGACTCCAGGGAAGGGAGAGAGCCAGTACCATAAAACAAACAAAACACCCATGCCTCACCGGGATTCAAACCCGGACCCTTCTAGGATGAATGGTCAAGAGCCAGCGCTTAGACCACTGCGCCACCGTGTCAGACTGTCAAGGAACCACTCAGAATGGCAGCGGGTGGTTTTCAGTGACAAGTCCCGCTTTTGTCTTGGAGGAGACGACCAAAGAATCCGTGTGTGGAAGTATCGTGGACAGGGCCAAGGCGAACGGTTTGTTGTCGAGCATCGCGCGTCTAGAAGCTCTGGTGTCATGATGTGGAGTGCAATTGCCTATGATGCCAGATCACCTTTAGTGTTTATTACTGGCACTTTGACAGCCTAACGTTACGTTAATGAGGTCCTGAAACTAATGGCGTTGCCTTTTCTGAACGCTCACTCCGATTCGATTTTCCAACAGGACAACGGTCGTCCGCATACTGCTGCTGTCTCGAGAGCTTGCCTTGAAGGTACTGACACTCTGCCATGGCCAGCCGCATCGCCAGACCTATCGCCGATTGAAAATGTGTGGGATGCTATTGAACGCGCTGTCGACACTCCACCCCTACCGCACTAACTGCGTGAGAAGATTCAAGCTGCATGGGATAACTTATCGCAGGGCACCATTAGGACCCTGCACAGCTCCGTGCCTCAATAAATATTGTCCATATCAGTTTTAATGTTTAAACATTTATTGTTCCTGGTAACCTTTAACTTTCTCCCAAATAACATATCCTTCTCGGTGCAACTCTGTTTTTGACGATGAGTATATATATACACTCCCGGACAATTGCTAAGGACGGATGACAATAGCAACGTTAGCAACCATAAAATGGAAGGCAGGAAAATTAGGAAATTAGCATAAGTGTGGGATACAGTAAGACGTGTTGTGCGTATGCAAATTTTGGATTGCTGAACTTGTTCGTGACGTCATAGCGCTGATAAGAGATATAAAGGATTTGACGCGTATTGACCGTTGTTGTTCAAACGCAAAGTTGAAAGGGAACGAATCAATTGACGAACTTGCAATTTTCAGTATGTCTTCCCGACATCACCTAGATGATTTTACGCGTGGCCGTATTATTGGCAAGATTGAAGAAGGGCGAAAAATAACAGATGTTGCCAGGGAGTTCGACGTCAGCCACAGTGTTGTTTCAAGGCTTTGGAAATCATTTCAAACAAATGGAGAGTGTAGCAAACGTCACAGGGGAGGTCGTGTTCGCAGTACGACACCTGCAGAAGATCGGTACATAGTGCTATCAAGAAAAAGACACCGGCGCAGCATAGCTAGTGAGGTAGAAAATTAGTTTATGGCTGCTACTGGCAAGCGGATCTCCCGAAAAACTGTCGCCAGACGTTTGCATGAAGGAGGACTATACGCCTGCCGTCCTCTTGTGTGCATCCCATTGTCCAGACGTCACCGTACCGCCTGTTTGCAATGGTGCCATCAACATCGCAATTGGACTGATAACGACTGGTCTGCTATCCTCTTCTCAGATGAGAGTAGATACAGTCTATCGTCTGATTGTCGACAACAACTGATCTGGCGTGATAGTGGTACTGCATATTGTCCAGCAAACATACAGGAAAGGGACCGATATCCGACATGTAGTGTCATGGTACGGCTGGCATCATGATCAATGTCCGTACGTCCCTCTATGTGCTTCCAACTGGGACTATGACTGGCCAACGATACATTAATGATGTTCTGCTACCTCATGTTCGCATGTTCCGTGGTGCTGTCGGTGATAGATTCATTTTCATGGACGACAACGCACCATGTCATCGAACAGTCCCTGTCCAGGAGTGTCTTGAGAGCGAGGATATTCAACGCCTCGTATGGCCAGCACGTTCTCCAGATCTGAATCCCATTGAAAATGTGTGGGATGCTTTGGGGAGGAGGCTTGCTTGTCGCCAATGCCCTCCAATAAACAAGAACACCCTCATCCGTGCACTGACAGAGGAATGGGATAAATTACCGCAACAGCTGCTTGATAATGTTTTACAAAGCATGACACGACGTGTGGAATCTTGCATCGCCCTCCATGGTGGTCAAATCCCGTATTTACATCTTACGCCGGAACGCCTGTGGACGGTAATTGCATTTTTTTCACGTTTACGTGTTCTGCACAAAATGGCCTGTTTGTCCCTTGAACACGTTCCAAAGCCTTCTGGATTTCACAGCACAATAAATTGTCTTTCTTGTAATGTCCTGGCATTCTGACATTATTTTATTTCACTTGGCATCAAACCACACTTACTTTTTTATGCGCTATATAGCAGTTTGTGATCCGTCCTAAGCAATTGTCCAGCAGTGTATATATATGAGAAAATGCAGAGTTTTGCTGGTCCTTGATAAAGCCAAGGCTCGGCTTTAGCGACACTTTCTGCATTCAGGTTGCTATTATTTTTTCCTCTTTTAGCTCACACCTGTCAGTTTATGAATTTTTCTATGTTTTTTAGTATGAGTTGAAAAATTGTTTTTGCTTCTATCTCTTCTTAATAGACTACATATATATATATATATATAGGATGTAAGGTCAGGTGATGCGTAACATCACAGCCTCTCCTTGACAAATGTCAACCCCGCCTTCTCGTGGTGCATCCTGTTCCTACTAAAGGGGCTCTGACGACCGCCAATAGCGGTATAACTATACCATCGGGATTAGAGGAAATTCTATCCCACACTCACCAACCCGCTTGGCCAGCGTGGTGAGTTATGGCCAAACCCCTCCAAAATGACTCCACAACTTAAATCTTGGCCCTCAGTCTCCGGCAGCTGGAATGTACCTGGCCAAGGCAGCGGCCAGTGCGACATGAAGGCAGAGGGTGCTAAGAATCCCCGGAGGACCGGACTAGGCTGCCATCTGATGCTGACCTTGGCAACGTACAATGGACGCTCCCTATCTTCTGATTCAAGGCTTCTTGAATTGGAAGAGGAACTACAAAGGATCAAGTGGGACATCGTGGGGCTAAGTGAGGTAAGGAGAAAAGGAGAAGATCTCATCGAACTGAAAAGTGGACATCTCTTCTACTATCGTGGGACAGATACTGGCAGAACTAGTGGTGTTGGATTTATAATAAACAAGAAACTGAAGGATAAAGTTGTAGAAGTTGAAAGTTCCTCTAACAGAGCTGCACGGCTTGTTATCCAACTCTCGAAAAGATACCAGGCTCAGATTATTCAAACTTATGCACCCACCACAAGTCATCCTGATGAAGAAATTGAAGAATTTTATGAGGAAATTTGTCATCTAAATAATAAAGGTAAGCAGCACTTGAAAATAATTATGGGAGATTTCAATGCAAAAATAGGGCAACGGCAACAGAATGAAACTTCAGTAGGTAAATTCGGTCACGGCAACAGAAACCAGCGTGGAAATACTCTCGTTGAGTTTGCAGAGGCAGAAGGGTTTTTCTTCTTGAACTCCTTCTTCAAGAAAAAGCCACACAGGAAATGGACATGGAGACATCCAAATGGGACGACAAGTGAAATTGATTTTATTATGTGTAACAAAAAATTCGTCATAGAAGACTGCAGTGTGCTGAACAAGTTCAACACAGGTAGTGACCATAGATTGGTGAGATGTAAGATGCACCTCAACACTAAACTTGAACGTGGCAAGCTCCTAAGACAAACAAAATGTATTGACATAACCAACCTTAAAAAACACCATAATACCTTCAAGTTGGAACTGAAGAACAGGTTCTCTGCTTTAGAAGGCCTAACATCGGAAGAAGTGGACATCTCTGAAGTTAACAGAAAAGTAACCAAAGCTCTTATGGAAACAGCAACAAAATTAGCTGGGTCTAAGAACAAGTTGCATGTAAATAAATTATCAGGAAAAACCAAAATGTTGATGCAAAAAAGAAGAGAGATGAGGACAACTAAAGAAGATGTGACTTCCAAAGTGGAATATATAGAGCTATGCAAGACAGTACGAAAAAGTATCACTGAAGACGTAAGAAAATTGAACTGTGAACTAGTGAGGAAAGCAATTGAAAACAACCAAAGCCTAAAGATAGCAAAGGGACATCTCAGTAAGGGAAGAAAACAGATTATGGCACTGAGAAAAGAAGGTGGTTCTGTAACAAGAAATAGAGGCGAAATTTTGACAAGAGTGAAAGATTTCTACTCCAAATTATATGAAAGGGATGATACATGCACTCCAGACATCATGAAAGATACCAGTACCAGAGTTCCTCCAGTCCTTCCAGCAGAAGTTGCACATGCAATCAAGAACATGAAGCGGGGAAAAGCTCCAGGAGAAGATGGAATTACTGTAGACATCATACAAGAAGCAAGTGGAGAAATCGAAACAGTACTCGCCCAAATTTTCACTCGATGCCTTAATGAAGGAAAGATTCCTGAGGATTGGAACACCGCTTCAATGATCCTGCTACATAAGAAAGGTGACATTGAGGATCTCGGAAACTACAGACCTATCAGCCTCCTATCAGTAGTTTATAAAATCTTCACTAAAGTTCTTTCACACCGCTTGAAGGTAACACTGGACATGGCTCAACCGAGAGAACAAGCTGGATTCAGGAGTGGCTACAGCACAATAGATCATATCCATGTGCTGAGAGAACTAATTGAAAGAGCGAGGGAATATGAACTTTCATTGTGCATGGCTTTTATCGATTATGAAAAAGCCTTTGATTCGGTGAAACCATCAGCAGTTACAATGGCTCTGAAAACCTGCGGTATTGAAGATGCATACATTAATATTATTAATAACATCTATGAAAATGCAAGTGCAAAGATTAGGCTGTTTGAAAATACAACACACATAAAAATTGGAAAGGGAGTGAGACAAGGTGACACCATATCTCCGAAGCTCTTTAATGCCACATTGGAGGGTGTTTTTCAGTCACTGAGCTGGGAAAACAAGGGGATAAAGATTAATGGAGATTATCTAACCCACCTTCGTTTTGCTGATGACGTAGTCATTTTTGCAACTAGCCCATCAGAGCTGCAGAGTATGATCCAGGAACTTGCTGACAAGAGTAAAGAAGTGGGATTAAAAATGAACCTCAGAAGACAAAATTGATGTTCAATGCTTTTACAAGAAATGAAGATTTATCGATTGATGGAGAAAAGCTGGAGATAACAGACACGTACGTTTATCTTGGACAGCAGATATCAAGTGAGGGTCACATTGATGAAGAAATTAATCGGCGTACAAAACTTGCCTGGAGAGCTTTTGGAAGAAACAGCATAATTTTCAAGAGTAATATGCCATTATGTCTTAAAAGAAAAGTGTTTGATCAATGCATGCTTCCAGTGCTTGCGTATGGTGCAGAGATGTGGACCTTAACTAAAAGAGACATAGAAAGGCTGCAGACAACTCAAAGTAGCATGGAGAGGTGCATGCTTGGTGTAACCAGGAGAGATAAGAAGAGGAACACGTGGATCCGAAAAATGACAAGAGTGTAAGACATCATGATCAGAGTTAAATCCCTGAAATGGCAATGGGCTGGACATACTGCCAGAAGGACAGATCATCGATGGACAGCCGAAATTTTAGATTGGATTCCAAGGGACAGGAAAAGACCCAGAAGAAGACCACATGGGAGATGGGTGGATGAAATTCGAAAGTATGCAGGAGTGACATGGAGGAGACTGGCACAAGACAGACCGTTGTGGAGGAAACTTGGGGAGACCTTCGTCCAGCAGTGGATTGATAATGGTTGACAATGATGATGATGATATATATATATATATATATATATATACCAAGAACAAGAAATAGACGCGAAATTTTGACAAGAGTGAAAGATTTCTACTCCAAATTATATGAAAGGGATGATACATGTACTCCAGACATCATGAAAGGCACCAGTACCAGAGTTCTTCCAGTCCTCCCAGCAGAAGTTGCACATGCAATCAAAAACATGAAGTGGGGGAAAAGCTCCAGGAGAAGATGAAATTACTGTAGACATCATACAAGAAGCAAGTGGAGAAATCGAAACAGTACTCGCCCAAATTTTCACTCGATGCTTTAATGAAGGGAAGATTCCTGAGGATTGGAACAACGCTACAATGATTTTGCTACATAAAAAAGGTGACATTGAGGATCTCAGGAACTACAGACCTATCAGCCTCATATCAGTGGTTTATAAAATCTTCACTAAAGTTCTTTCACACCGCTTAAAGGTGACACTGGACATGGCTCAACCGAGAGAACAAGCTGGATTCAGGAGTGGCTACAGCACAATAGATCCTATCCACGTACTGAGAGAACTAATTGAAAGAGCGAGGGAATATGAACTTCCATTGTGCATGGCTTTTATCGATTATGAAAAAGCCTTTGATTCGGTGAAACCATCAGCAGTTACAATGGCCCTGAAATCCTGCGGTATCGAAGATGCGTACATTAATATTATTAATAACATCTATGAAAATACAAGTGCAAAGATTCGGCTGTTTGAAAATACCACACACATAAAAATTGGAAAAGGAGTGAGACAAGGTGACACCATATCTCCGAAGCTCTTTAATGCCACAGAGGAAAATGTGTTTCAATCACTGAACTGGGAAAACAAAGGCATAAAGATTAATGGAGATTATCTAACACACCTTCGTTTTGCTGATGACGTAGTCATTTTTGCAACTACCCCATCAGAGCTGCAGAGTATGATCCAGGAACTTGCTGACAAGAGTAAAGATGTGGGATTAAAAATGAACTTTTAGAAGACAAAAGTGATGTTCAATGCTTTTACAAGAAATGAAGATTTATCGATTGATAGAGAAAAGCTGGAGATAACAGACACGTACGTTTATCTTGGACAGCAGATATCAAGTGAGGGTCACGTTGATGAAGAAATTAATCGGCGTACAAAACTTGCCTGGAGAGCTTTTGGAAGAAGCAGCATAATTTTCGAGAGCAATATGCCATTATGTCTTAAAAGAAAAGTGTTTGATGAATGCATCCTTCCAGTGCTTACGTATGGTGCAGAGACGTGGACCTTAACTAAAAGAGACATACAATGGCCACAGACAACTCAAAGCAGCATGGAGAGGTGCATGCTTGGTGTAACCAGGAGAGATAAGAACAGGAACTCGTGGATCCGAAAAATTACAAGAGTGGAAGACATCATGGTCAGAGTTAAATCCCTGAAATGGCAATGGGCTGGACATACTGCCAGAAGGACAGACCATCGATGGACAGTCGAAATTTTAGATTGGATTCCAAGGGACAGGAAAATACCCAGAAGAAGACCACATGGAAGATGAGTGGATGAAATTCGAAAGTATGCAGGGGTGACATGGAGGAGACTGGCACAAGACAGACCGTTGTGGAGGAAACTTGGGGAGACCTTCGTCCAGCAGTGGATTGATAATGGTTGACAATGATGATGATGATGATGATGATATAGCAAAAACAAATAATGTGAAACAACAGAAACCAGCGAATGGCGCTGCAAAGGGCGTGCCCCTGAAGTAAGTTGGTTCACCCCATAGAAGTAGCAGTAGTGCATTGTCTTCAGGCATGGTGTAAGGAAGTAATGGTTGCTCTGGCTATTTTTCTATATTTTCTTTTAGAATTTTTTTGGGGGCTCTTTCCAGCACTTACAAGCAGGATATGTGATTGGGATTAGTATTTTGCTATACTAGAACTTACTGTAGCATTTCATTAATTTTTTTTTTTTTTTTTTTTGTTGCCTCGAGTCATTTTTGTGGTTCTGGACCTTCCTGTGGGCCAAAATGATAAAAGAAGTTTGTTGTGTAAATATTGCCGGTGATTGAAAAGCTAGGCACAAGGTTATACATTAATTTACTGTTAGTTAGTTTAAATATATATATATATATATATATATATATTATAGGATTTGTGGGTTTGCACTATGATTAATTTTTTATATTTTATTATATTTTATTGTGTATGTTGGGCTTAATAATTTTCTTTGCTGGTGTTTGAAACCATGCCCTTTGGTATATTCATTTATAATTTTTTTTATTTTTTTGCTGTCCTGTTGTTTTTTTAGCTGGGTATTGGGAACCTCAACGAACTATGAGGGCGATGCGCAAACGTAAACAAACTTCTCTAGTACGGGCAAAGAATATCTAACTGATAAGAAGGTAAGGCTCAGCGAGACGTAACTAGCGCCACTATATTATGCGGCAAAGAATTACTACACAGAAGCCAACATTACAGGCTGATGCTGCAGGATGCCGAGCAGACTGAGTTAGACTGAGCATGCGTGTTTGTGTTCAAAGAATATAAACGCTTGTTTGTGTTGGCGTTTTGTTCAAAGGTTTTGTTGTTCTCATCTAGATCTGCGTTTATATTACAGCCATGAAATACACCCACTCCATTCCGATGAATAACAATTCATGGAATGGAGTGGATGAATAACAAGAACAAGTTTGAAACCGTTTGAAACAAATATCCTGGAAAACCATTAAAACAACGTTTGCTGAAAAAAAAAGCTATCGTTACGTTGAAAAAATTAATTTATCAATTATATGAAACTGACTTTTATGAAAAATACCTCGTAATATTGTAAAATGAAAGAGGGAATCATTCGATTACACAATGCATACCAAACAGACAGCTTTAAGCATATACTCAACTGTGGCGAGTTAGTCCGGTCGGTAGAGAGCTCAGCTATTCACGCCAGCGGCCAGGTTCGAACCTACTCAGATACGAACGGATGTTTTTCCGATCTGTTGAGAAAATTTCTCCAGCGCAGTGCGTTTAATTTACAAACTTCGGAAGGGTAGAAAAAATTGTAGCTTTGGGAAACTGCGGTTGTCTTTGCTTTTTTTATTATTATTATGGCTGCTACTGGGAAACCAGCCTCAGCATTTTTGACATTTAAGGTATATTGTAAATATGAAATTCATGCCAAGCAACCTGGTATTACTACGGTGCTTAAAGTGAGAATAAAACTGCTAAAATTTCCTTAAAAATAATATTAATTGCTAATGTATATATTTGTTTCACCAAAAGAAGGGACAGGAGGGGATACTCAGAAAAGAACAACAAAAAAAAAAAAAATGCTTTAGTAGACCCAATGAGACCGAAGGAAACAGTCGCAGATCAAAGCTTAGCTTCCTTTCCGTGAAATAGGCTTCCCGTCCCGTGTCTCCTACGCTTTTTGCGCCTGAATGTTAACTTTCCCGCAGAGCATCTGCCGCCGCATTACATGGTGGCGCTGCTGTCGCCTGTTTTACATTATCTCTACGAGAGTTGAGCTTCTTCACGCGAAGCGTTTATATTCTTTGGTACGGGTAACGTCGCACGTGTTTCCATAAAGTCGAATGTTAGAATGGCTGGTTTGTCGCTTTCAATCCTTGAAATAATGAAATTTGTGGACGCTTCCAAAATTCAAGATGCATTAAAGAAGGGGAAGTGATTGTTAATGTAGGCCATATAATTTCTTGTGGAATTAAGAAGGAAGATGGAAGAGAAATTCTCATGATTTCCGCACTGCATTCAGTCCACGGCAATAACGTCGTCGCCTCTCTCCATCAACGGTGTTTTTTAGATACAAGTAACAGTGAAATTTCTATAAAGTCATTTTGAGTGCTCTTGTAAAGCGGGCAGAAGTGGAACGTGAAAGCACCGTGCAGCAGTAATGCTGCACGGTAATTTTTATTTTTACATAACAGGTAATTTTTATTTTTTTGTAACAGGTAATTTTTATTTTTACATTTTCAGGCAAGTGATATAGTAATACCGACAGTCGTGTTCTAATCCGGATTACTATTAAAAGCTGACATTTCGTTTCACTTGACGTTTCCCAGGACCCATTTTCAATACTGTTAACAATAACATTTGTAATTTTTGAACATTCTGTTCCTAAAAGTGTTTGTGAATTGGTAATTGTTGATCATCATTGGGTTCTGCGTTTTTGAACCGATGACTGTTGACAGAACATTGCAAATCTTGTTCCATAATGAAGTTTAAATTTATACGGATAACAGCAATTATTTGTTTTCAAGATTATGTAGAAATGCGGATTTTTTCTTAATTACTACTATGCAATAAGAACATGCTGCCTTGTTCATTATTCATTCAAAGACGTTACTAGGTTAGTAGCACTTCACTGGAAGGATCTCAAACGCAAGGCATAAACGTTTATACTAACTTAACATAGCTGAAACCATGGGAACGACATTGCGGGACACAACAATATGATTTGTTCTTCTTCGCAGGAATTCTCCACTATACAACACTCTAATTCCAGAATGAATGCAAAAATACATCAAACTACGACAACTGAACGTAATGAGCGATCTACCAACAGCCAAGCATTGAGCCGAAAACGCTACCCGTACTACCGTAGTTCTTCCTTTTGCCGCTAGAGGAGAGCGGACCTCTGAGATTGCCAATTGGGGTTTTTGGTTTTTTTTTTTTTTTTTTGATTGGAGGTTTAACGACCACCGTGAGCAACTCAATGGGCTATAAGCAGTCGCCCGTCCCTAATTTAGGGTCACTGGTTCCAGGGAAGGAGAGAGCCAGTGCCGTAAGACAAACACAACATCCATGCCTGACCGGGATTCGAACCCGGACCCCTTACGGACGAATGATCAGAGGCCAACGCCTTAGTCCACTGCGCCACCGCGGCGGCGTTTTTGGTTTGCAACTATGTTGCTTGCAGTTTTGTCTTTTTGTTCAATCTTGGAGTTAGAACTGTTTTTTCTGGATTTGTGTTGAGGGAGTTTGTACTCCTTTTTCCTAAATTTGGCTGTTGCTTTCTTTTCCATTTGGTTGCTTGCTTTTTCTGGTTTAATTTATTTTGGTTTATGATTACTTTGTAAATTGTTTTTTCTTTTTTTTGTAATTACTGGTTATTTTTGACTGGTAGTTTGTTTCCCTTCTGTAACAAGTTTAATGTATCACTTTGGTACATTTTTTGGTTGGATTTTAATTGCTCACTTTCTTCAATTTTTAATTTTTGTTGTGAGGTCGGGCGAATGCGTTTTATGTTGCTGGGTACGTGTTTACGTGTTTTTATTAGTTTTCCCTTTTATTGACATTATTCCCCTAAATTTAATTGGTCCTTTAAGCAAACTAAAATAGCAGAAACCCACAATTCTCTGGTCTTAGTAGATTAGTGAGTGTTTTCTTGTTGCTTGCCCTTGACGAAGCCGACAAGAGGTCAGTCATTAATATGCTTTCATGCATTCTTTTACTCGGTACTTTGCATAGTTTGAAGCTAACCTGGTTCGGTTGGTGTATTTGGTGACTTTTGGTCTTTCTATTATTTCTAGTATTTTATTTCTCTTGTTCAAAGTTTTGCTTTGTTTTGCCCTATATATATATATATATATATATATATATATATATATATATATATATATATGGCAAATGGAAATCTTATCCCCTCTAAGGTTTCATTCGCCCCCTGCCAAAAAGTCCTCCAAGAAACACTGGGAGAATACTTCATTCCGATTTGATATTAACACACTTTCTGCAACCCAAACCAACGCAGTACAAAAATAAACAAAGCTGAAACTGCATGGGTGTCATGTATACAACATCAAATCCCCACACTTTGCGGCTTCACAGTTTAGACGTGGGCACCGTTAAGAAACCTAGGGCATTTCTAGAAGTCTTATTCTGACCTCCTTGTTTCAGAACCTCTAGCAGCGGCGTACACAGAAGGGGTAGCCCAAGGGTCCGATCCTTCCCAATGAGATTTCACTTGTCCCTTTGTGCTTTGTTATCGGATATTTAGTTTTAAATATACTGCATTTGTGCATGTTTTTAAACACATATTTTACAAATAATAGGAAACGCATTTTAGTATCGCGGAGATATTTTCATCGCTTCTCAGTACTTTGGGAGGTGTTTTCTACTATTCTTCGGGGTGTTTTTATCGCATTTTCAATGCTTTAGGCTGCCCCCATAAAGAAATCCTGGTTATTCCATTGACCGCTTGGCCGCCCCGATGGCGCAGTGGTCTAAACGCTGGCTTATGAGCATTCGGCCGTAAAGGCTCCGGGTTCGGATCCCGGTGAGTCATGGATGTTTTGTTCATCATACGGCACTGGCTCTCTCCCTTCCCTGGACTTATAGCCCATTGAGTTGTTCACGGTGGCCGTTAGACCTCCAAGGAAATAAAATAAATAAAATTGATCGCTAGCATTACGTTTGCCAGCTTATGCTACTCCAATGCCTTTGACTTTTGGCACTTTCAATCTGGTTCTCCTACGTCTCTGACTTGTCGTCGTCAGAACAAAGTTCAACCTCTAGGTTGAACTATTTTCATCGCTTATCAGTAACAACCTCTAGGTTGAACTAATGTAACTTCGTTCTGGATATTCAGCAGAAAACTCCCACTGGACATAGGGAATTGCGTCTAAACCTTCCCTGTGGTTGCAAATCCTAGAAAAAATAAGTCTTGGCTCGCCACTTTGACCGCTAGATGGCAAACATTATCTTTAAGTTCTTGCAATTAGTAAGTGGCAACATTTTGGAATCTGCTCTTTCGTGGTGGTAGGTTGTGTTGCACGTTGTTTGGAGTCCATTTTGGACGTAATTGATTTGTAAAAAGTTTGTTGCAATGGGTAAGTAAATTTTGTACTACTTGACTAATAAGTGTTTGTTTTTTTAATTTGCGTAACTAAAATCATATAGTAATTTGAACTGCTTTCGCCTTTTTTTCTTTTGACCTGTAACTGTTTGCAGATGTGGCCACGTTTTCATAAGTAGTGTTTTATATTCTTTTGAGTATTGGCAAATACTGTGTCTTAAAAGCTAATGAAGACATTCATACGTGAAACTTCAAAATCTTGAAGGACTGTAGTTGTGTTTTTGCGTGTGTTATAGCTGAAGTACTTTTGTTGGTAACGAAATAACCCTAGTTCTAAGCAGCAGGTTCCGAAACTCATTGTTCATTGAGTCATGCCTTGTAATTTATGACTATTTCGCAAAGAAACTTGGAGGTTCTGTAATACGAGACCTCGTCGACTTTTCATTCACAGCAAGTTTTTTCTCCATGGGATTTAAGATATTTTATTGACTTCTTAAAATTACGTCTTTAAAAAGGGTGGTGACCATATTCTTGCGAGACAAAAACGGGACAGTCGTAACGATCGACAGTATTGATAGAACGTGCAAAATGGAGAAAAATACAAAAATCCCAAGTTTTACACTTTATTTTAAACACTTAAAACATTACTCTTTCAGTTTCTTCCGGAAGCATTTCTCTGAATTAGTTTTAGAAGTTCGTTGTTTTAAAAGCAAATCATAAAATTCTTCACGAGTAAGATAAGTTTACTTCAATCATTTACGTAGCTTTCAGTGAGGTAATATGCAATTGAGACTTTTCAGTTGTCCAAATGTTCATTAAAAAAATCTTTTCTAATGATGTAGAAGTATGGGGAAGGCACAGCACAAACTGTACAACTTTCGACAAAACAGCAGCAAATGAGATGTTTTTAATGAGTAAATTGTAGGTTGTCAACATCAAGTAATAAACCAATATAATATCTGTATTGGTGTTCAGTAGGAAAACATAATCTTCCCCGTAAGTAAGCTTTACCGTGTCAACGGATGACTTCTTCAGGTGCCATCTGTTGACGGGGAAAGCTTTGTAACTGACTGGGAAGGTCTGGATGTTTTTGTTGCTCAAAATACCAAAACTTTCTACCCACCTCTGTGGCATTCACCTTATTTTCATTCCAGATTTAGTTTCTCACGAAAACTACCTATGCACATTAGTGTTTGGCATAATCGATTGAATTTAAGAATCGAAAGGTTACAATCGAGAGATCTGACAAATCGAGATATTCATTCGAAATAATCATTCGAACGATTTTTAATTTTAGAATTCACCGGTAGATGGCGTAATATGCTCCAGAGCCGCCTTCTGCGTTTGACAAATCGAAATATTCTTTCGAAATACCATTTGAATGACTTGTAATTAGTGCTACACGCTCAGCTTTCTTTCGCTGGATGGAATGACAGTAAAGACGCCTGGATTTTTTCGAATAGCACAACCTAGCTTAAGAAGTTATTAGGAACACAAGTGATTCTCCCTGCGAGATATAATTCGATCACGTGAAAAGCGAGTACTTCCGAACATCTCGTTACCTCTCGAGATGTTTTCGGGTAGACGAGCGATTTTGCTCGGAACCCATGTTCTCGAGAAGAGACGAGCGATTTCGCCTTTCGAATGCACTCGTTTGAACGAGACAGCTTATGAGCAATCGAGAGGTATTTTTCATTCGAATGAATTTGACGTAATCGAATGTTTCGAGATATTTTCATAATCGAATGAATCGATTATTTCTACTCGATTATGCCCATCACTAATGCACATTGCCACTGATCAAAAAGGCATCTTCATCGTCATTAATTATTTTAAAGATATCTGGTTTGATTTCTGTCCAAATAGGAACAGTCTGTAAAAGAATCCTGTTTATATGACTATGATGGGCAAAACAGGTAACAATAATAACATAAAGGTAACTTGATCACGCTAGTTACATTACAAGAAAAGAACTTTTACAAGAAAGTTCGTAAGTTGGAAGCTTTCGACCTTATCTTAGGTCTTCATCACGTCAATGGAGGACTATTAGATTGTTTCCAGATAGTTGCGATGTAAAGAGGAGATTCGGAATTGCGAGTCATTGGGCTGGAAGAACATTTCCAGGCTTTCACAGTACCGGAGAGCAAAACGATAGTCGAAAAAAGCAATTCGTTCCAACGGGAAATTGCAGATGTCTTCCATTGTCAAAATAGACAAGGTTGTATTAAGGTTGGCTTTCAAAAAATCCTTATGTTCTAAAATTCTGTGGTTAATGCTCCTGTATGTGTTTCCAATGTATAAGTTATCACCTGTTGAAGAAGAGGTAGGAATGCAGTAAACTCCTGGGAGGTCCAGAGTTTCAACTTTGTCTATCACTTTGTAGAAGTTTCAAGATTAATCCAGTTAAAAAATTATCAGCACCACCATAGCTCCCCCCCCCACTTTTGTAAATATCTTGTTTATAAAAGCTTGCTGTGTTCAGGAACACATCTTTGATGTTCGTTCCTCTACTAAATGGTTTTTTTTTTTTCTTCTTGATTTTAAGTGAGACTAAACCTTCATCAAGCTTACTTGTAGCTTCACTTGCAATTTATCTCAAAAGCTACTGCTAGATGAAATCTCAAACAAGGATCTTCAAATTTTTCAACACCTATATTTATTTTTCTTGTGAAAGAAAGTAGGAGCGAAAATTCCCATTATTCTTTCCACCGTGGGTCCAAGAGATTAAAAATTGCTAAATGTGTAGTTTAACATCCTAAATGATTTGGCAACATATTTCAGACCTGTTTGTAATCCGGGTGTAGCTCGGAATTCCTTGTTTTTGTCATTGTCACATTCCAAACCCTTAATCTGGGGTTTTAAGTTTTAGAAGAATTCAAGATGCTTCAGACATTTTATTTCTAAAAATGCTACGAAATGATAACTAAAAGTTCAAGTTCCATTTTCTTTGGGAATTGGTGTTTGATTAAAAACACAGCATGTCCACGATTTGTGACACCTTGGAGTGTTTTTTTTTTTTGTTATTGTTATCAAACAAGCTCTCAATAACATTATTTTAAAAGTTGCATTCTACATCAAATACTTTGATTATATTAGATTCGGTTTCCAAAATTAGAAATTGAATGGAATCCACTGTAGGCTTTAAGTAAAACTGATCCACATAGACAGCCCAATTAGCATAATATGAAGTGTGAAATTTGATTTCAAAGATGCAATGCCTGCATGATTTTGCACAGTGAAAGAAAATTGGGTACAAGAACAGATGCGAAGTTTAACTGCACAAGCACTAAGGCCTATTTGTTGTGAGCTAGTTTGTGTGTAATATATGTATATAAATATTCATAATATGCGTTATATATATATATTGGCACTGAGCTGAGAGTTTGTTTCTTGTGTCACCACAGTTGCCACTGATATTTCAAAAAATGAAATACATATTTTAAAGTATGCAATTTGGGGGGGTGAATTGTTTAAAATGCATTTGAGATATTTCTACCGTGAAACTTGCCCTCCAAGAATGGCCATATGAACACATTCTGCTGCAGGCATAATGCAATGCCGCAGCGATAACATCAAACTTGACTCCGCTGAAACGATGGTTTTGCTCCTGGCTGTGGCCAATTCACTGGCGGAAGACTGCAAGAGGAACAGAGTATGTTCTTCGCAGAAAAGCGTTCCATTTTGTAGCGCTACGCTACAGAACGTAGCTCATCATTTCTCTTAATTTTTCACATCACAATCTGAGAATTTCTTGGGGTTTCTTTTGCATAGTTTTTTTGTTGTGGATTGTATGAACTCTTTCGAGGGTTTTATTTATTTATTTTTTGGTATGCAGTTTGAATGAACTGTGAACCAACCACGCCATCTATACCTACTTTAGTGCTTTTATGGTTCTTAAGTACGGCATCTACGTATTTTTTATTTCGTATCAGGGAATACATAAGAGCAAAGCAATTCTCGGCATGTGTTTAAAAACTGCAACAGAAATGAACTATTTTCTGTAGGGTAGCACTACAAAATGAAATGCTTTCCTGGCAAGAATGTGCCCAATTCCTCTTGTAGGCTTCTGCCAGAGCAAGACCTTTGTTTTAGCGGAGCCAAGCTTGGCATGGTGTTCGGAGCGCAGCAGTCAGTGTTCACATCGTTGTACTTGAAGGTGAGTTTTACTGTGAAAATCTTTAAAATGCATTTTAAATTCTTTGAATAAAGCTCATGTTGAGAATTGGTTCCTAGTCTCTTAATTCAATTACTAATCAAACTACTATTATGGGAATTTTTACTAAGAAATTATTTTATTTTAATTGCAAATTTTCAGAGAAAACTTCTTCAGGCTGTCTTTTTGGTGTCACTTATTCCCGTCACTCTGACGGTTACGGTTATTTTTCGTCAAATCCTGTCAGATGTTAGGCAGGGAAAATCCTCTACAGTCATTGATGATGGAATTTTGATTTTTCTCAATCAGAATTTCTATTCCTTCTTGTAGCTTTCTTTTTTGAAAATTGCTTTGGAAACTGATGACTTTAAGGGAATTCTATTTCATGCTGTGACTAGTTTCTCTCTAACATGCCTATGTGAATCAGTCTTGTTGGAGCAATTTTTTTTATAGCAGCTTTATGCTCTGCTGTAAGAGTTTCTAGTCTATGACCTGTTTCTCCTATGTAAGATAGTTTTAATATATCTTCTCTTAGAGCTATTTTAGGGAAAACATTTTTTACTTTGTTCTCTAAACTTGGAGCTAGCCTAATATTGTACTTCTTACTAATTCTCTTTAAAGACTCAAATAAACTTTGAAGTCAAAGAGAATTAGTGAGAAGTTCAATATTAGGCTAGCTCCAAGTTTGAATTCCCTTAAGTCATCGGTTTCCAAAGCAATTTTCAAAAAGAAGGAAGAGATTGAGAAAAATCAAAATTCCATCATCAATGTCTGTAGAGGGTTTTCCCTGCCTAACATCTGGCAGGATTTGATGAAAAATAACCGTAACCGCGATAAGACGATTAATAAGTGACGCCCAAAAGACAGCCTGAAGAAGAGTTTTCTCTGAAAATTTGCAATTAAAATAAAAAATAAAAAAATTCCTAGTAAAAATTACCATAATAGTAGTTTTTGATTAGTAATTGCATTTTAAAGATGAAGTTTTTTCACCATTTGCCATTCAATTACATAAAAATATGCATATCTCGTTTTTTCGAAAGTTTCAGCCAAATAATTAAGGACTCTAAGCTACACATTTTACCAAAAATCTTGTATTTCCATGCTCCGGTAACTTAAATTCCACATCTGCAAACTCAAAAAAATGTTTTAATTGTTCAACTCTTAACAGTATAAATATGAAAGTATTTATACACTTTCAGTACAGAACTTTGTCAAATGGCAGACAGACCACAGCTATTTGAAGACTTGTACACCATCAAGCTCTTCACTGAAACTTTCTTGCAGCCTATGCCAAATATTTTTCCTGTTCTATTTACCTCAGAGCAGCAAAATAAATTTCACTATAAATTCCTGAAGTGGGTAAAAAATGGTGTACAACTGGAAACAATTTCTGATTTTCTATTGGAGGCATCAATACTTACTATTAAACAAGATACTTTAACTAGTTCATTTTGAACTCGAAAAAGTATCTTATTTTATTTTTCAGCAAATACAGTCTAATAAATGCTGATGAGTAAGTGTTCAAGTTTTGAGAAACAGTCGTTCGATCTAAAGCTATGTCCATGTTTGATTGAATGGTATGAAAATGTACCTTGTGTTGAGCTGATACTGAAAGAAGAGCCTCCTGCCATTTTGGCTTCATTGTTTCTGGGAATGACAATGCTGGGAAGTGTCTAAACATCCAGTGTGACTAACCGGAAATTTAACACCTAACTCTTGACTTATCATTTCAATTTTTATCTTCTACTATCTACAGTCGTCTGTTCCCACTCTTTAAATATCTGCAGAAAAATTTCTTGGAATTCTGACCTTGTCCCCCGCCCCCCACACCTGATGTGGGGGCAAAAATTATTTTTGACCAAATCACAGAAATTTCCGATCGTGTCCTTTTCATTACATCGTATCATCTGCCAATCAAACAATGTCATAATGTAACATTTTTTTCTGACAATGCTAGCTAAAAGTAAATTCTCTTGCAATATTATGTAGAATTTTAAATTCTGCAACAATGCGCAAAGAATGCATTTTCGTCAAAATGGGACAAATGGCTGTACCAAAGGGACAGCCGGAACAAGCAAAATTAATGGGACGTATGGTCACCCTGGCATTAAATCTCGTGAATTTAATAGAAAAACTCGCTATCTTACATCTACTGTATTGTTACATTGGGGGTCAAAATGACCCACTTAATGCTTATAGCGTAGGGTTTTGTTTTGCATTCTTCAAGGAGCAGATAATGAATAAAAACACACTATTTTTATGATTGCAATGCTTTGTATAAATTCAATAACAAAAGTGGCAAAGCAGTTTATTTTGTAATTTAACAAAAAGCAGAATCAATAATATTAGATTAAAAAATGCAGAGTCAATTAGGCATACCAGATGGCCATTTGCTGTTTTGTGGCACTTGTGTTTAAGACTTCTGATGTGGTGGATGTAAAAGTATTAAAAATTCGTAGTATTATTTTTTCTGGAAATAAGTAACTTTTGGCAATTACTACAATTGATTAAAATGAATTTACCATATAGGTAAGCCTAGAGGAATCCGTACTGCACGAAAGCACAGGAATCATCGTCGGGATCAAAGATGGCACGACAAAGATTACAAGAAGGCTCACTTGGGAACAAGGTGGAAAGCTAATCCTTTTGGAGGTGCTTCGCATGCTAAAGGAATTGTTCTGGAAAAAGTGTAAGTACATGGATAGATTTGCAAACTATTAATCCCATTGTATTATTTTTGTAGAATCTTTGAGTGATGACTTTGTTTTTTTCCCCTTAGAAGAGTTGATTCATTTTGAGAGTGGCAAAACCTAATCAGATTTTCCATTTAATATGTTAGCTGGAGCTTGCTTCTCTAAAGTTGTTTGTACATGGTTGCAGGGCTGTCAAGTGTTTGCCAAAGTGGCAAAAGTAGGGATTTACTGTGTTTATTTACGGGACATGTAATCAAGTTACTTTTTTCTACAAAGGATTTTAAAGGGGAAAAAATAATTTTGAATTTTTGAACCTTGATTTAAGGTTAAGTATTATTTTTTCACATAAAATACATTTTTATCACTTTGAAACTAATTTATGAAAATAAGAGTACAAAATACAAGTTGTGTTTATAAAGGTATAATTCTGTTTACCCAATTCATAGGGATGAAAATCTATCCCTCATTTAAAACAGTAATCAAAAGCTATTTACAAAAGTGCTGATGTTTATACTGAGAAATTAATTAGTAACAATATTTCAAACATCCCCTCCATATTTGGATTTTAAGTCCTGACTATGTTACTGAGGCTAAAATCTTTCTGCAAAAAAAATGGTGAAAAAGCATATCAAAACTCCAAGTCTACTAAACTAAGATTTAAAAAAAACTTGTCATTAAATTAATCAATGTAGAAGTCAGTTTATAATTGATAAAAACCAACCTTCCTAAATGTGCCCAGTGGCTGGTAAGGTCTACTTTTTTACCAGCCACTTGAAAAATCTTACACTCCAAAATATAAACTAAGTTGTAAATGAACTAATATTAATGAAAAGATATTTAATACATACTCACAAATTTTTTGATTGATGCAAGCCTGTTTATGACATTTTAAAAACAAAGCTGCATATTAGATACAGGCCTGGGCTAATCTGAAAGATCTGTACATTTAAAGCACCAGCTTGGACAATTTTTTTTTTTTCGTAAATATTTTTGCCAATTTGGTGTTTTTAGGTGATATTCCTGTCTAATTTACGGTTTGGATCCATTAAACAATTCAAATAACATAAACTTGAATTAATATTAGCTTTATTAAAATTGATCGACATTGTATTAACACAATGCTAGTTTGGGTTATATTTTTTTACACAGTATGAATGCTAGTTTAGGATATATATATTTTTTTTTTACACAGTATGATTTTTAAAGAACTTGCATAGGGCTTTATATATATAAAACTGAAAGCATAAATTATTATTTAGGTAGGGTAGGAACTTGGGATTTTCATTTCACATTTGTTGGCATTATGCCGGACTTTCCCCATCAGACGTATCTGTCCACCATAGTTTGATAGCACCACATGGTTCATATTGTTCAATGGGTGGTCCATTGCACCTAATCATCATCAAATCATTCAAAGTATGGTGGTTCATGTTTGCCCTGAAACATGATTTTATTCTGTTCATAGCAGAAAATCCTCGTTCACAAGCAGCTGTACTGCATGGCACTAACTGCATCAACTCCATTAACTTTAAAATGTTGCTGTAAAAATGTGTTGCATCTTCAGCATAGAGTCGACTAAACAAAGTCTCAAATGTTACTCTTTTTCCAGTCGATGTCATTATACTCGTCACATTGCTTTTTAGCCTACAATATTCCGTCATCACCGAATCTTCATTCCCATTATGTAAAACAGACTTGGGCAGTAAACGACACACCTGCAAGAGTTCTTCATTCCCATATTCATTGATTTCAGTGTAGTTGTCTGGAAGGTGAGAGGGGTTTAAAATTTTTGCCAAGGGAACAAATAAGACTGTCAGTTACTGAAAATAACCTTTCTTTGATATAGCTTTTAACTGCAGCAAGCCGTTTTCTCCTATCCTCTTCAAAACAACCAAGTTCATTTCGGCTTTGATAAGAAACCAATTTAACATCACGGAATGTACCGTCAGAGATCAAGCCATCAAGTTCAGTTTCACGGACACCTTTCGAGCATAGGAAATTTTGTAATCTTGATATGCACGTGTTCATTTCATTAGCTCCATGATGTAATACCAATTTTTCTCTTTGTAGAAACAGGGATGCTGCATCGCTTAGCAATTTACTAAAATCACACATAAAAAGTAAGAATTTCACAAAGCGCGCACTTGTCAGATGTTTCAAGAACCCTTTAGCTTTAGCCTTCAGTTTACTTGTTTCATTTTTGTCTGCACATATGTGCTGCAAATGGCTACAAATTGTGTATATTGTTACGCAGTGCAGAAACTGCTTTATACTTTGCAGGGTGCGCACGCGTGCTTGAAAACCTGGAAAGTCCTGGAAAATCATGATTACGTTTTCAAGGCCTGGAATATCCTGGAAAAACGGTATTTTTTTAATGCTGTCTTGAAAAGCCTTGAAATTTGAAATTAGTGCTTAAAAAAAATGCCATTTTAGGAAATCGTGTTACTGACTGTTACCCCTTAATTTTTTTAAGTTCCTCTCCTCTGTTCTCAAAGAAACCGCCGGCTACAGTGGTGTTTCGGATGTGCCCAAATCCTAATTTGGCTGGGGGGGGGAAGCACTACTTCCAGTGCAATAAAATTGGATGATTACTAGCAGGTCTGTTAGGGAAGGGGAGCTTGATGCATTCTCTAGCCCTGAGCTTGATGTCCGTCCGACAACTACTGAGAACAACAGAAGGGGAAAGAAGAGACCTTTAGCATTTGCAAGGGGGTCGCGTGTTTACCAAGTCAGCTGGCATCCACCAGTGAAGAGTATGCCTGAACAACACATTCATCTGCTCCTTGTTTATTGCATTAAGACGCTTGCTTCCGGCCCACCCCTCAAGAGACTTCGGCTACTTATGATAAAAAATAAGAAAACTATCTTTGCGAATTTTTCACAAAAGTGGCTGAAATTTTAACATGTACTGTAATTGGATTACAGAAGCTCACTCCCAAAATTCCATTTGAATCGGTTTAAAACTTAAAAAGTTAGCATTGGAAATTTTTATTATGTGTGCCTCTTTAGACAGTGAGCCTTGAGCAGAAAGTGTGTTACCATAGCAACGGTTGATTGACAGCTGGGAGCGCTGATCCGAAGCCCTTGGTTGGGAAGAAAGCAAACACCTGTTTATCACTTCCACGGCTCAAAAGGACTAAGAGATATTTTCAGAAATCCATTTTCCGGAATTTTGAAAATAACACAGTAAAATTTTTACAGTGGTTAAAATACATCACAATAAAGTTCTAGTGCAAATTTCGCCGAATTCCGTTTGAAACTTTAGCAGATGCAAAAAAAAAAAAAAATCTTCCGTTGCAAAATCGGATTCAAAAAAAAGAAACGGCAATTATAAATTACGGGAAAAGCAAGCAAATTATTTTTTTTTAGATGCCATGGTTTATTTAAAAGGAGTGATCCTTAAATTTTGTTTCTGTGATGATATGGACTCTATTTTAATTACAAACATACATTTTTATTCAGATGTCTGAGTTACTGTTTTAATAAAAAAATCTATAATTAAAAAGTTTTCAATGGATTTAGGCGAAATTCAGCAGATAAACGTATATTAGTAAATTGCAACGTTATGACGTAAATTTGGTCATTTTGTCGAAAATTGGGCAGCATTTTTTTTTTTTACGTTTTCTCCTATAGTTAAGGTGAAGGAGGAAGACACTTCAGTGAGCTGCAGGTGGTGATTTATGGCTGTGCCAAATGAAAAGAAGCCGTTCCATCAGGACATTCCAGAGGTTGAGTGTGCGTGGACGCGTGCTCCTGCTGTTTGAACTTAATCGGAATGTTTTCGGGAGGGGGAGAAATATCCGTTTCAGCTTTACAGCTTTCAGGCTCCTTTTTTTTTTTCTTGGTAATAAATAAAAACCATAGTTGCTGCATTCACCATTGATCCATATTCGCATTTCTTGAATATAAACAGCAGACAATCGGAAACATGGTGTTGGGTGATTCTTGATGTTCTTCATTTGTATCTGCTGAATTTTGTTCTGTGGGAATACGGAATGAGTTATACTGTGAATACATACAAAACTACATATTTTTGAGCTGAAAAAATATGTTTACTTGTACACAGTAGCTAACGTGTGAACTCAGACGAAGACAATCAGACATATGGACGTCTGATTCCATAAAAAAATCAACCCATTTTATTATACACGACAGGTAAAAAAGAAAACATTACATGTTTTTAAACATTACATGTTTTTAAACATTATAAAGGAAAGCGGATTTTTGAAAGACCATGACTTGATGATATTAATTTCTGAAAGTTTTTTTTTTTCGATTTTTAATTTCTGAAATCTTTTTTTTTTTTTTTTTCAATTACAATACACTGTAACATGATACCTGTGTGTTGTATCCCTTAGTTGTATGGCAGATTTTCAGTTGGCCGATATCCGCGATCGTAAGTGGTAGTTACATTGCTATTGTTGATGATGACAAGATAAATACTGGAGTAATGTAGAATGTTGCATAAAGTAAAAAAAAAATCGCCCCCTCCTCCCCCTTCGAACTTTTATGAAATGAATGAAATGGTTTTATCAACCATGGAATGAAATGGTTTTATCAACCATTTCATTCCATGAACATCAGCACATTTCAATCATTTGACCATTGGGGGTCTGACGGAATTCAGCAGTGCTTAAGCGCCTAGCGCAACGAGAACATGCTAATTATGGACAGTTCTATTCCCTTCCCCCTACCATCCCTAATAATTGAGAGCGCATACTGTAGTTTCAAATATTCTGTGTATGAGCTAGTTTTCACGCTGTTCGTTATGTTTTTATTTTAGAAATTACTAACCCTTTCGAACTGTAGGTTGCAGAAACGTTTATGCTTTGGTTTTTTCCATTTGTCCGTACGATAATTCACGTAAAAGGGGTTGGATTTTGGCGAAATTTTAGTATGCTGTTAGGTACAACCTAGGAACCTACCCTGTTGAAAATGGTCGAAATTAAATTCAAAGGCATAGATATAAGAGCAGTATTCATTCTCCAAGCTTGAAGCCCTACGTCCACTCTCCAGCTGGGTAAGTATGAAAGATTTGAGACTTGGAGGAGGAGACCCAGTACAAAGTTTTGCTTCCCTCAGGCACTAAGTGTTTGTTAACATTTCCTTTCCTCTGGTTTGGAGCCCAGCTGTAAGAGGTGATGCTTTGTAACAGTCTTTTAGCACAACACTCTGTCTACTGATTGGCATACAGGTCATAAAACAGTAACTTCACTAAGTGTTGTTTCCTTGTTTTGAATGAAGACTAAATCAATGCCAAAGCATTTGCAACCCAGGCTGCCTAAAGGACAAAGCTGGGGGAGCAGGAAAGAACATAGCAGTAAGACCCCTTTTTCTTTAATTACTTAAAATCTGGCCTATAGTAATTGGTCACATGTGTAGCCCTTTACTCAGGGGAAATTCTCAATTTTTAGTTGTGTGGTTCCTGATCTTAGATATTTTTTTGGTTTTCATTTACTGTTTCAGTTGATTTACCCATTTTTTCACCCCCCCTCTTTAAATATGGGTAAGTGTACTTTTAGTGATCTTTGGCTAATAAATCCTAAATATGCTGGATGGATTAAAAAAGATGAAAGCAATTGCCATGTTGCAAAATGCATTTTTATCCATTAAAATAATAGATGTTTTGAATATGGGGGAATCCGCTTTAAGAAGCCACATGAAAGGAAAAAAACATAGTATGTTGACAGAAAGCTGTAAAAATGTTCCACTAACTATTGATAAATTGCTATGTGTATCAAGTGATAAACAAGTACAGCCTATTGCATCCACATCTAATCCTCTGCATATTCCTCTTGAAAAAAATGCAACCATTAAAGCAGAAGCATTGTGGTGTTTAAAAGTGGTTAAATCCCATTACTCTTACAGGTCTTGTGCAGGTAATGATGTTTTATTCCGCCTAATGTTTTCTGACAGCAGAATTGCTGGAAACTTCAGCTGTGGCGAAAAAAAATGTTCCTACATTTGTTGCTTTGGTTTGGCACCTCACTTTAAATCAGTGTTGGTTCAGGAAGTCAAAACTGAAAATGAAAATTTTGTGACTTTGTTTGACGAAAGTTTCAACAAGTTTAGTCAGTCAAAACAAATGGATATACATGTTCGTTTATGGGGAAAAGGAACAGTTTCAACCAGATATTTGTCATCAGTTTTTTTGGGTCATGCTAGTGCAGACATAATGATGGAAAATTTTCTTGAATGCATGGCGTGCCTCCCACTGTGTAACATTGTGCAGTTATCAATGGATGGACCCAATGTTAATTGGAAGTTTTTTGATATGCTGCAATCAACACTTAGTGCTGACTCAAATGTCCAACTCCTAAACACAGGGAGCCGTGGACTTCACATTGTAAACAATGCCTTTCGACATGGAGCCTCAGCAACACGGTGGGAAATTCAAAAGTTGCTTTCATCATTATTTAGGCTTTTTAAAGATTCACCTGCAAGGAGGGAAGATTTTTCTAAAATAATTTTAGCCAGTAAGATGCCATTAAAATTCTGCCCACACAGGTGGCTAGAAAATACTCCTGCCTGCGAGCGAGCATTAGAAATTTGGGCAGACATTGAAAATTATGTTAACCAAGTTGAAAAGAAGTGCATCAAGAATCCCCACACTGTATCATTTGATGCTATCAAAACTTTCACTAAAGATCCTTTTGTTTTGGCTAAACTGCATTTCTTCAATTCAGTTTCAAAACAGCTGGTACCATTTCTCAAGGCATATCAGTCAGATAAGCCAATGATGCCTTTTATGGCCACAGATCTTGAAAAGATGCTAAGAAATATGATGAATCGCTTTGTTAAAAGAATCGTAATGGCAGAAGCTAACTCTGCCTTAAAGCTGTTACAAGTAGACCTTACAGATGCATCTCAGTGTTGTCATTATAAAGAAATTGATGTTGGGTTTCAAACAGAGAAGGTATTGAAAGAATTAAGTGCTAAGAACATTAGTGAACGCAAACTTATGGAGTTTAGAATGGAATGCCGAATATTTTTGCAAAAGCTAGTTGTGAAGCTATTGGAAAAAAATCCACTTAAGTACTCCCTTGTTCGCCACATGAAGTGTTTAGATCCTCGGTTGATGTCAAAAAATAGTGAGACTTGTATTGAGAATCTAACATCCATTCTCACACTTCTTGTTGATGCTCATAGAATACAACCAGAATTATGTGATGGTGTAATATGGCAGTTTAAGGAATTTGTGACCAGTGTTGCAGCAGTAAAATCTTCATTCATAAACTTTGATCCAGAAGATAAACAACAAAGAGTTGACACATTATTGTATGAATACATGTCTTCTACTAAAGTTTTTAGTGAACTGTGGAAAGTTGTGAAACTTCTTTTACTGTTGTCACATGGGCAAGCTTCTGTTGAGAGGGGTTTTTCAGTCAATAAGGAGCTCATTGTAGAAAACATGAGAGAGGAGTCAATTGTAGCACAGAGAATTATTTATGATCATATATCCTATGTAGGTGGTATTGATAAGGTAAATATCTCAAAATCCCTTCTGTTATCAGTTGGAGCTGCAAGGCAAAAATACATACATTATGTGGATGATAAGTCCAAAGAAAAGGAAAAAGCAGCCATATGTGGAAAAAGGAAAGCTATTTTAGATGAAATTGATAGCATAGAAAAGAAAAGGAAACTCATTGAAGGAGAAGTCAAAGAATTACTTAACTCTGCTGATGATTTAGCTTTAAAAGCTGAAACTACAAATAACATTACATACATTGTAAAATCTAATAGCTTTAGAAAAACTGCTCATGAGAAAAGAGCAGTACTTAAAAAAATGGATATGGAACTTGAAACCAAAGTCAGCAATCTTAAATCTGTATAACCATCCATTGATACTCCATATTTGTGGTATCTTCCAAGCATATAGAGAATTAATACTAAAACATAAAATTTTTATATTTGTACAATTTACAATAGAAATGAACTTTTTTTTTTCTTTGAAGCATGTTGAACTTCAAACCAGTTTTGATCTTATATCTTCATAATTATTTAGTGTTTTTCATATGAAGTTCATGTAAATAGACTAATGAACTCTTCTGTTTCAAAAACTTATAACTTTCTGCAACTAACTTCCACAATTGGGCTTCTTATTGGACTAAAACTTTGGTAAGTAATATAAAACCTTATATATACTTGTACAGTAAATACTCATGGGCTCCTAAAACATATTTTTGCTGTACATTTTACTATGAATTTGTGGCCAAAACAATTTAATCAATTGTCCTTAATGCATTGATCAGATTTTGGTTTATATAACTGACAAACTTCAATTTTTTTAAAAAAGCTTTTAAAAACTTAATTCATATAATTGTCTTATGTTTTGGGAGTTGAACCAAAAGTGGTTATTCTGATTCTGGTTATGATTGAAGCTTAACTGGAGGTAGAGATTCCTTATGCTCATCATTTTTCATTTATGTAAAATACTTAAGGATATCCTAATTTATACCAATAAAAAGCTGAAATTGTTTTATGTTTAAGGTTTTTATAAATAGTTTAGCTAGTTCCACATTTTGGGGTAGCACTTCATAAATTTTGTTTAGCAGTGATTTTGATTTAAAAAAATAAAAGTAAATTGAGGCAATCTTGTTTGATATGAAAAATAATTTTTGGAAAGTAATATGAGGCAAGTGTACTGGTAGACATAAAGGTGGTTAGATTCTTTTGGGTTGGGTGGTGGGCCAGGACTTTCTGACTTCTATGATGAAACTTATTTGAAATTTGTTGCCATGTTCCTAAAATTACACTTTCTGTTTTAAACTCTATTGGTTCACCTTTCTATGATCGTCCACTCCCGAATCATTTCTTGAGGTGCATAGTGATTCCGTGGCTTATGCTTTTTGATTTAACATAACTGTACTACAATTGGATGAAATTTTCCTTAAGTCTGGAACATATTCTGTCTAGTAATTAAGATTTTCATTGCCTTCAAAAGTCACATCCCAATATGCATCCACCAGTGGCAGTCATTGGGAATGTTAAAAAGAAAAAAAAATCATTCCCATGTATGGAAACACTTTTTATCAGAGCTAGAATCCACCTGTGGGCATAACAGGCACATGCCCCATTTCAAAAAAAGGGGGGGGTGAGTAAGTAGATAAGTGCTTTGTTTGTCTCACGTTTCTTGTTTTCAGACATCACACTTTTTCACTTATGGATTTGCAACTCCACGTTTTGTCTTACATTGGCCCGAACTTTTCAGTGATCCACACAGCAGTACTTCAGAACTGCTGTTTGTGATGTACTCTGACAGGCAAGCACCCCATCTCCCCCTTATGGGTCCTCCATGTTTTACCACCGTGTTTTTTTGGAGGAAATAAATCTCAGAGATTTTTTTACCAGTCCAATGTTAGACGTGCGCCCTCCCCATTCTTAAATTCTGAATCTGCCCTCACTTTATTTTATAATAATTTCAGTTGTTATCAATAATAGTCTGATTACATGGAAGATAGTGCAGAATAGTGATGCAGCTAAAATGACTGATTGAATTAATCATTTTCTGATTGAGGGAAAGGATTTTCTGAATAGCCTTGTGGTAATTGCATCATGATTCAATTTAGCATTATTGGGTAATTCGCCAATTAAAAACATAAAAAAGAAATGTAATGGGTAAAAAAGCACACTCATCCATTTGCATCTTTCATCATTTTTATTACTTAAAACTGAAATTGCTTTTAAAAACTAATTTGAGCATGATACTGTAAAGCGTAGTAATCATCCTGGAATTTTTTTGTATATGGCCTGGAAAAGGCCTGGAAAGTCCTTGAATTTTTTCCCCCAAAAAGAGTACGAACCCTGACTTTGACATGACCCATCGGATGCTGTTTATTGGGTGGCACTCATTAAGAAAGTCAGCCACTTCCTTTACATTTTGTAATAACTTAACTTTTATTATACAGTTTATACAGTCCCTTTATTACATCCTCAAAAGTTGTCAAGTAGTCACATCATGGCAGGCATCATTCAAGGCAAGTTCTAATCTGTGGTTTAAACAGTGAACCACAACTAAACCATCAACTTTATCTTTCAGTTATTTGGCAACACCGTTAATTGATCCCATGTTCACTGATACTCCATCAAAGCAACTAATCTTTCTTTCCAATTAGCAATGCCTTTCTCATTCATCATTGTTTCTACGGCCTCCATTGTGCCAGATGCATCAGCTTTCCAAAGAGGCTGAAGACAAAGGAAAGAAACTTTTTGATTTGGCCCATCCATATACTGGATGTACACAATTTAACTTTCTGACATACTTTTGTCGGTTGAGACATCTGACATTATTGCAAGAAAATTAGATTCCTTAATACCCTTTACAAGATTGCTTTGAATTTCTTTTGCTATGTAGCTTACAAATATTTTTGCTGCCTGATCATTAATGTATGTGTATCACCTAACTGAGTTCCTAATTTTTTCTGTAGTGCACATGCAACTTTTCATTCATAAACTTTTGAAATCATTAAATGAAAAGTTGCATTTTGCAATTGTGTATGAAATAAGAAATAACACCTTCATGGATTTTTCTAATTCTTGGGTCATCTTAGATTCAGCTATAGCAAGAGGAGCCTCAGATGGTTTGGTCTGTGCTTTGTACACAGAACATGCTTGCTGATGTACTTTATGACTTTTAACCTGAAAAGTAAACATAAAAGACTATGAGAATTTGCACTTGGAATATCACTTACGTAATTTGTTTAGATTTCTAAAAATATAATTAAACAAGTTAGTAAAATCATGCAATGCATTGATTTTCCAGAAGTTATTTTTTAGGATAATGGCTGTGGAGTAAATTTCACTCCTGTGCTCTGACCTTTGACCCCATTTCGATGATATCAAACAGATTTGGTTCAGTATACCTCTGGAACAACATACTAAAGTTTTGTTGCAATAGAAGCATTTTTAGTCAAGTTTGAGGATAATGGCTGAAGAATGAATCTCGCTCCTGTGCCCTGACCTTTGACCCCATTTTGATGATATTCAACAGAACAGGTTCAGTATACCTCTGGAACAACACATTAAAGCTTTGTCGCAATCAAAGCATTTTTACATAAGTTATGCGCATAAGGGTGACAGAATGGATTCCGCTCCTATGTCCAGACCTTTGACTCCATTTCGCCCATTTTTGATAGGGTTCGTCCCCAGGTTGTACCCTACGACATACTAAAATTTCATCAAAATCAAACCATTTGTACGCGAGTTATCGTGCGGACAGACGGACAAAGCTGGAGCCTATACGCTTCTTCAACCTACAGTTGGAAAGCGTAAAATAGGTCAGTAACATGCATATTTTAACATATGGTGAGTAAAACACTGTTTCCTAAGTCTGCAGTTAAAAAACCGCATTTACTACCGAATGTTGGTAATCCTGAACTTTAGTAAGTGTCTATCTTTTCACCGGAATGCGTCTCCGCTGCATGTCACAAAAACCTATCTGCAAAACGGACACAAAGGGGGGGGGGATATGCCGTTGTTGCAATAGTCATCAATAAATTTTTCTGATAATCCTCCAAAAAATAAGCATTTAAATATACTAATTATATGTCAACTAGTTTTCTATATCTGTAAACTATAATATCTTTATTTTTTTGGAAAATCCTGACAGTCCAACTATTAATGAAAAAAAAACTTTTTATTTTAAAATCATTCAAAATGTCAATTTGATATTTTTTAGATCTAAGATGATTATTATCAGTTAACGTTATCTAAATATGGCTGGCCTCCAGCGTCGGTATGCGCTACAATGTTCCCGCTTTCAAAAACAACAAAGAATGAAACAAAACATGATTAATTACATGAAAACAAATTAATACATTACAAAAAGATTAAGAAAAATTGTGAACAATCTTATTACAGTAAACTAAAAAATAAGTAATATAACTTATCGCTTCCAACTTGAATGTTGATCATCCTTTTCCAAAACTGATGTGATCAGCTCGAGCGTTCCGTCGGCATACAGAACAAAACAGTTTTCCGTCTGCAGCCAGCTGTAAGTTTTTTTGCCACTTCTAAAAAGTATGACTGTTAAATATGCGAGCTTTTTTGGCCTGTGGCAAGTCTGAGGAATCGCAAATTTCCGGTTCACAAATCTGTACGTTTGCTTCAGCAGTTTCAGCTGAAACAGCATTAATTTGCACATTACAATTTCCGACTGCGCCATGTTGTACATCACGTTCAGGAGAATCATTTTCCCGAAAGAATTTCTACTATCAGAGTTCCCACCCCAAAACGCAAAAAAGTTTTTTTTGGCGACATCGAAAAACAACCGAACTATTTCTGACCTAAACGAGATCAACTATAAGCTATAACCAAACAGCAAACCAAAAGCACGTTGCGTTCAACAATAATGCAGCCTTTGCAAGAGCGCAGATGCGAATGTGTCATCTAACCATGCGGCGTCAGAAACCCAGTTTGTAGGGGCTCCGTTCTTTGCCGCCGTTCCCGAAGCGCGTGTGGAGGATGGGGGAACACTAGGGTTAGGTATTCCTTCTTATCAGTGACCAGCCGAACTTCTTTTAGCAGATACTGCTAAAAGAAGTTTGGCCTTTTTTAAGAATTGGAATTCCGATTCTGAAAGAGAAAAACTGAAAAAAAAAAAAAAAACTACTTGCCAACTGTGGCGATTGTGCTTCAATATTTTCCTGCCAGTACACGTTTTTTGATCGCCTGGCGCCCGACATTCGGGAAGGTTGATATAAACCCTTGTGTGTCTTTAAAAAATTGGTGACTGACAAAATATTGCATTTTTATCAATTTTTTAATGAAGTTGAAACCTCAGCATAAGTTATAATTCCCAAAATTTATTTTAATCAACTACTTCTGGTTTCTTATTAATTTCTAAGTAATCTTAATGATACTGAGTGATAAGAAAATATTTCACTGTTGATATGACTTAAATCATTGCTATTTCTAAAGTGCATTATTGTGTTTAACATTTTTCCATTTTTACCTGATTTTCTGGAACAGTGGCAAAAACTACAGGATTGGGCAAAATGACCAACTCCTGCAAGGTCGTATCAGAATATGACCATTGTAAATATCTGGTACGGGGGTTTTTTTTTTTTAAGGACCAGTGGTTTGCAAATTTTAGTGGTCCACTGGGTCAGTAGAAGATTTATTTCTAATTCTAACACTGAATTATGTGCGACAAGTAATCTCATCGAATATATCAATTCTAAGTCCATCCCGGAATGAGAAAAAAAGTTTCAATGAGTTTATTCAAAAACATTTAAAAATGAAAAAAATTATATATATATATAATACTAAGTTTAATTTGCATACCCAAAAACTTCATCGGAACCCTTCAAAATTCGATTCAGAGTCTGGACTCGCCAAACGGTTCAAAAGTCTTTCTCCGTCATTGGCGCGTCATCAACATCAGTATTCCCATCTATGCCTGTGTCATCAGAATCACTGTCATCGTCACTCATAAAAATCTCATCATCCTCTGTGCCATCAAGTTTGTTACTAATGCAACATTTCTTGGATGATTTCACGACCATTTCCGCAGGTATCGCATCCCAAGCATCCTTGACCCATCGCACAATCAAAACGATATCCAATCTGCCCAATACCTCCGCACATTGTCCTTGAAGGGCTTATTAAGGCAGACATCTAGTGGTTGAAGAACAGATGTCAACCCACCTGGGATGACAGCAAGAGTTGTTTTTGAATTTGCTGCAGTTTTTTTCACTTCTGCACAACGGTGTGCAACAAACATATCCCACACCAATAGAGGTTTCCTCAAAAGTGCACCTGGCCTTTTGTTCCACACATTCTTTAACCAGTCAATTGTTCCGGATTCGTTCATCCATCCTTTTTTATGGGCACGAACGAGCACACCAGACGAAAAGACAACGCTTTTCGGCTGAGTTTTGCATTTGAAAATAATTACTGGAGTAACTTACTGCCGTCGGCCAAACAGGAAAGAACAACCGTGAAACTGGATTTTTCATGGCCAGTCGTTTTGATCAAGATATCTTTTTCGCCCTTTTGGTTCATCGTCTTATTTCCAGGAGGGTCGAAACATATGGCGGTTTCATCCATGTTCCCTATTTGGGAAAGTTGAAAAGCAGTCTCTTTTATCTTTGGAATTACATTCTTTTGAAATTCCATTATCTTTGCTTCAAGGTCACGAGGTAACTTTTGTGCAATTTTGGTGCGCTGGTGTAGACACAACCCATAGCGGTTCATGAACCTTGTGCACCAACCTGGTGAGGCACGAAAAGTGTTATTTGCGGCTGCAAACTTTTCATCTTTTGCGAGCTTCATTGCTCGCAAACGTATACCAGTTCGCGTTACAATGTAACCATTTTGTCTGCAGCCCACAATCCAATCATTCAAGACACTTTCCAGCTCTGGGAAAAAAATTCCACGGCGCAGCGCCTTTTGCGATTTTGGGATTTTCACCAAGTCCGTTATTTATTTTTTTTACGCCAATCTCGAATCAGTTTTTCGTTAATGCCAAATTGACGTGAAGCAGCACAGTTGTTAGTATTTTCTGCAAAAGAAACCACTTTCAACTTGAATCCTGCGTTATAGGACATCCGTGTCACCCATAATAGGAGAGGCGAGACGCGTGCGATTAAGGAACAAGAAAAACACAAGCAACACCTAACACTGGCTGTCGCATGGCTCCGTTACGTCGAAGGTCAGCGCAATCAACTGGTAGTAGGAAGAACGGAGCTTTCTATGCGCGGCTTTGACTGCGCTGTAGATACGCAAAGCCAGAAGGAGGAGACTTTTCAAAGCGCAGAGAAATTTGGAGGGTCGCTATTTCGTAATTCTACCCACATTGGTGTTTTTTTCTTTCAGAGGGTTGTGATTTCATAATTAACACCGCATCGGCTTATACGCGAGTATATACGGTACTTTATTTGCCAAAAAACCCTTATTTTTTCAAGATTCCAAACTTTTGCTTGCAATTACTGCCTGCCTAGAATTTAGTAGATCTTACTTTCAGTTATATTAAGTATTTCCTTTATTCTCTAAAAAAAGATTTAAAATTGCCAGTTATTAACTTGTGTTCAATTTCTGCAGGCAGTTGTTATAACATGGAACAATTAGGCACAATGGCTCCTGCTTGAAAAAACACTTCACAAGAGAACCAACCAAATGATGGATCAAAGTCCTTTGGTTGGTTCTCTTGAAACATGTTTCTTTCAATAGAGCCATTCCATCATTAAGCTTAGCTGCATTGTGTATAGAAAAACTGAAACTATTCAACTGACAAATAATTCTGTGTGGGTAGTATTCACAAAAGTTCATGGAACTTTGGTACAGAAAATAATGTGCACAGTTGGTTGTTATTAATGAAAAGCAGGTAATTTTATAAAGATAAATTACTTGAAAAATTTACAAGTGTGTGCTTTGGTGAGAAAAATAAATGGAATGGAATGTGACAATTCTTCGCAACATGCCACTCTGGAAAACTTTAAAAACCACCTGGAGAACCTGGAAAAGTCAGGGAATTTTTTTTTATTACTTTTGAGTGGGAACCCTGTTTCATTTTCCATAAAATTGGGGTTTTTTCATTTCTTGGTTACTTCTTACTCATACATGATATTATTTCGTGGATTCGCGGAATTCTGCCTTTCTCTGTCATCATTTGGGCCATTCTCGAGATCGATGTAAAACTCAAAAGAAGCTCTTTTTTGGGGGGAAGGGAGGTTTCTATGGGAATGTATTTACAAATTCTGTGTGGGTAGTATTCACGGAACTTTGGTACAGAAAATAATGTGCACAGTTGTTGTTAATGAAAAGCAGGTAATTTTATAAAGACAAGTTACTTAAAGAATTTACAAGTGTGTGCTTTGGTGAGAAAAATGAATGGAATGGAATGAAATGCAACAATTCTTTACAACATGCCACTCTGGAAAACTTTAAAAACCACCTGGAAAAGTCAGAATTTTTAAATTACTTTTGAGTGGGGACCCTGTGTTTTACTATTGTGTATTTGATGAAGGTCCACCAAAGCTTCCCATTTAATGACTTTGTTTTTATGTAACTTTTAAAAGCATAGTTATATTTTGAATAATACTTCATGGATCTTAATTGTATAAATGCTTGAGAATCAAGTAATCAAGATCTAGCTTTACAACTCAAGAGGAGTATATGAAACTTAATGTACGTACAATAGTGAATTTTGTTGATTTCATTAGTTTTGTATGTCACCCATAGAAAAAAAAAATTGTAGAAATAAGGTACTTTTGTAATGTGTTAATTATGAGCATATGTTAAGATTTCTGAAAGTGTAGTTGTGGAGAAATGTGTTTTTTACTGAATGTTTTCTAATTTTTTAGTGGTGTTGAAGCCAAACAGCCAAATTCTGCTATTAGAAAGTGTGTGAGAGTTCAGCTGATCAAAAATGGCAAGAAGATCACTGCTTTCGTGCCTAGAGATGGTTGCTTAAATTTCATTGAGGTAAATGATACATTTTGAACATTTTTTCTCCTTGTAACCAAGATTTTAGAAATTGCTTTCCACCAACATTAAGAATTTGTGAAGTGGCATTTCTTCAAAACATACCTGGAATTTGGTATCACTAATATTTAAGGATTTGGAAATGTATAATTCAGCTTGTGTGAGGAAACTTGCATATAATTTTTTACTAAAAATACACTTTTGTATAAAGAAAGTTGTTAGGGAAAACATGGGTAGATTTTAGTTCAAATACAAATTTTATTTTCAGAATTGCAAATGCGAGAAATGTATCAAGTTTTCATTTTTAGCACGAAGTTCAGTCTCTTGGCTTTCAGGACTGAGTGTAAGTAAGTACTGAGTTATGTGAAGTCCCCCATAGCAGAAAGTTCCTGGTCAGTCTGCGACAGATATCCCTGTGCCACAAAATAATCTGCGGGTGGTCAGTGTGCAAGATAACTACTAAATGCAAAAAAACAATTAAAATTGCACAGACATATTTTTCTACCTCAAAAAAAAAAAAAAAAATGCCTAACCTAGGTACTACAGCAATTGCAATGCTAATTAGGATCAAGATGTCACTACAGAGTAAAACATCAGTCATGGGAGTAAAATAAGTGGAATGATGTATTTGCAAATTGTGATGGGCTTTGTTGACTGGGGTTTGTGACACATAGACAGCTGGTACCTTGGCTATGATGTCACTACAGAGTAAAACATCAGCCATAGGAGTAAAAATAAGTGGAATGATGTATTTGCAAATTGTGATGGGCTTCTGTTTACTGGAGTTTGTGACACATAGACAGCTGGTACCTTTGCTATGATGTCACTACAGAGTAACACATCAGCCATGGGAGTAAAATAAGTGGAATGATGTATTTGCAAATTGTGATGGGCTTCTGTTGGCTGGGGTTTGTGACACATAGACAGCTGGTACCTTGGCTATGATGTCACTACAGAGTAAAACATCAGCCATGGGAGTAAAATAAGTGGAATGATGTATTTGCAAATTGTGATGGGCTTTGTTGACTGGGGTTTGTGACACATAGACAGCTGTTACCTTGGCTATGATGTCACTACAGAGTAAAACATCAGCCATAGGAGTAAAAATAAGTGGAATGATGTATTTGCAAATTATGATGGGCTTCTGTTTACTGGGGTTTGTGACACATAGACAGCTGTACCTTTGCTATGATGTCTCTACAGAGTAAAACATCAGCTATATGAGTAAAATAAGTGGAATGATGTATTTGCAAATTGTGATGGGCTTTTGTTTACTGGGGTTTGTGACACATAGACAGTTGGTACCTTGGCTATGATGTCACTACAGAGTAAAACATCAGCCATAGGAGTAAAATAAGTGGAATGATGTATTTGCAAATTGTGATGGGCTTTTGTTTACTGGGGTTTGTGACACATAGACAGTTGGTACCTTGGCTATGATGTCACTACAGAGTAAAACATCAGCCATGGGAGTAAAATAAGTGGAATGATGTATTTGCAAATTGTGATGGGCTTCTGTTGGCTGGGGTTTGTGACACATAGACAGCTGGTACCTTGGCTATGATGTCACTACAGAGTAAAACATCAGCTTATGGGAGTAAAATATGTGGAATGATGTATTTGCAAAATGTGATGTGCTTCTGTTGACTGGGATTAGAGACAGCTAGTACCTTGGCTATTATGATGTCACTACAGAGTAAAACATCAGCCATGTGAGTAAAATAAGTGGAATGATGTATTTGCAAATTGTGATGGGCTTCTGTTGGCTGGGGTTTGTGACACATAGACAGCTGGTACCTTTGCTATGATGTCACTGCAGAGTAAAACATCAGCCATGGGAGTAAAATAAGTGGAATGATGTATTTGCAAAATGTGATGTGCTTCTGTTGACTGGGATTAGAGACGCATAGACAGCTAGTACCTTGGCTATTATGATGTCACTACAGAGTAAAACAGCAGCCATGGGAGTAAAAATAAGTGGAATGATGTATTTGCAAATTGTGATGGGCTTTTGTTTACTGGGGTTTGTGACACATAGACAGTTGGTACCTTGGCTATGATGTCACTACAGAGTAAAACATCAGCCATGGGAGTAAAATAAGTGGAATGATGTTTTGCAAATTGTGATGGGCTTCTGTTGGCTGGGGTTTGTGACACATAGACAGCTGGTACCTTTGCTATGATGTCACTACAGAGTAAAACATCAGCCATGGGAGTAAAATAAGTGGAATGATGTATTTGCAAAATTGTGATGGGCTTTGTTGACTGGGGTTTGTGACACATAGACAGCTGGTACCTTGGCTATGATGTCACTACAGAGTAAAACATCAGCCATGGGAGTAAAATAAGTGGAATGATGTATTTGCAAATTGTGATGGGCTTCTGTTTACTGGGGTTTGTGACACATAGACAGCTGGTACCTTTGCTATGATGTCACTACAGAGTAAAACATCAGCCATGGGAGTAAAATAAGTGGAATGATGTATTTGCAAATTGTGATGGGCTTCTGTTTACTGGGGTTTGTGACACATAGACAGCTGGTACCTTGGCTATGATGTCACTACAGAGTAAAACATCAGCCATGGGAGTAAAATAAGTGGAATGATGTATTTGCAAATTGTGATGGGCTTCTGTTGGCTGGGGTTTGTGACACATAGACAGCTGGTACCTTTGCTATGATGTCACTACAGAGTAAAACATCAGCCATGGGAGTAAAATAAGTGGAATGATGTATTTGCAAAATGTGATGTGCTTCTGTTGACTGGGATTAGAGACGCATAGACAGCTAGTACCTTGGCTATTATGATGTCACTACAGAGTAAAACAGCAGCCATGGGAGTAAAATAAGTGGAATGATGTATTTGCAAATTGTGATGGGCTTTTGTTTACTGGGGTTTGTGACACATAGACAGCTGGTACCTTGGCTATGATGTCACTACAGAGTAAAACATCAGCCATGGGAGTAAAATAAGTGGAATGATGTATTTGCAAATTGTGATGGGCTTCTGTTGGCTGGGGTTTGTGACACATAGACAGCTGGTACCTTGGCTATGATGTCACTACAGAGTAAAACATCAGCCATGGGAGTAAAATAAGTGGAATGATGTATTTGCAAAATGTGATGTGCTTCTGTTGACTGGGATTAGAGACGCATAGACAGCTAGTACCTTGGCTATTATGATGTCACTACAGAGTAAAACAGCAGCCATGGGAGTAAAATAAGTGGAATGATGTATTTGCAAATTGTGATGGGCTTTTGTTTACTGGGGTTTGTGACACATAGACAGTTGGTACCTTGGCTATGATGTCACTACAGAGTAAAACATCAGCCATGGGAGTAAAATAAGTGGAATGATGTATTTGCAAATTGTGATGGGCTTCTGTTGGCTGGGGTTTGTGACACATAGACAGCTGGTACCTTGGCTATGATGTCACTACAGAGTAAAACATCAGCCATGGGAGTAAAATAAGTGGAATGATGTATTTGCAAAATGTGATGGGCTTCTGTTGACTGGGGTTTGTGACACATAGACAGCTAGGTACCTTGGCTATGATGTCACTACAGAGTAAAACATCAGCCATGGGAGTAAAATAAGTGGAATGATGTATTTGCAAATTGTGATGGGCTTTTGTTTACTGGGGTTTGTGACACATAGACAGTTGGTACCTTGGCTATGATGTCACTACAGAGTAAAACATCAGCCATGGGAGTAAAATAAGTGGAATGATGTATTTGCAAATTGTGATGGGCTTCTGTTGGCTGGGGTTTGTGACACATAGACAGCTGGTACCTTTGCTATGATGTCACTACAGAGTAAAACATCAGCCATGGGAGTAAAATAAGTGGAATGATGTATTTGCAAATTGTGATGGGCTTCTGTTGACTGGGGTTTGTGACACATAGACAGCTGGTACCTTGGCTATGATGTCACTACAGAGTAAAACATCAGCCATGGGAGTAAAATAAGTGGAATGATGTATTTGCAAATTGTGATGGGCTTCTGTTTACTGGGGTTTGTGACACATAGACAGCTGGTACCTTGGCTATGATGTCACTACAGAGTAAAACATCAGCCATGGGAGTAAAATAAGTGGAATGATGTATTTGCAAATTGTGATGGGCTTCTGTTGGCTGGGGTTTGTGACACATAGACAGCTGGTACCTTGGCTATGATGTCACTACAGAGTAAAACATCAGCCATGGGAGTAAAATAAGTGGAATGATGTATTTGCAAATTGTGATGGGCTTCTGTTGGCTGGGGTTTGTGACATAGACAGCTGGTACCTTGGCTATGATGTCACTACAGAGTAAAACATCAGCCATGGGAGTAAAATAAGTGGAATGATGTATTTGCAAATTGTGATGGGCTTCTGTTGACTGGGGTTTGTGACACATAGACAGCTGGTACCTTTGCTATGATGTCACTACAGAGTAAAACATCAGCCATGGGAGTAAAATAAGTGGAATGATGTATTTGCAAATTGTGATGGGCTTCTGTTGACTGGGGTTTGTGACACATAGACAGCTGGTACCTTGGCTATTATGATGTCACTACAGAGTAAAACAGCAGCCATGGGAGTAAAATAAGTGGAATGATGTATTTGCAAATTGTGATGGGCTTCTGTTGGCTGGGGTTTGTGACACATAGACAGCTGGTACCTTGGCTATGATGTCACTACAGAGTAAAACATCAGCCATGGGAGTAAAATAAGTGGAATGATGTTTTGCAAATTGTGATGGGCTTCTGTTGGCTGGGGTTTGTGACACATAGACAGCTGGTACCTTTGCTATGATGTCACTACAGAGTAAAACATCAGCCATGGGAGTAAAATAAGTGGAATGATGTATTTGCAAAATGTGATGGGCTTCTGTTGACTGGGGTTTGTGACAGACAGCTGGTACCTTTGCTATGATGTCACTACAGAGTAAAACAGCAGCCATGGGAGTAAAATAAGTGGTATGATGTATTTGCAAATTGTGATGGGCTTCTGTTGGCTGGGGTTTGTGACACAGACAGCTGGTACCTTGGCTATGATGTCACTACAGAGTAAAACATCAGCCATGGGAGTAAAATAAGTGGAATGATGTTTTGCAAATTGTGATGGGCTTCTGTTGGCTGGGGTTTGTGACACATAGACAGCTGGTACCTTTGCTATGATGTCACTACAGAGTAAAACATCAGCCATAGGAGTAAAATAAGTGGAATGATGTATTTGCAAATTGTGATGGGCTTTTGTTTACTGGGGTTTGTGACACATAGACAGTTGGTACCTTGGCTATGATGTCACTACAGAGTAAAACATCAGCCATGGGAGTAAAATAAGTGGAATGATGTATTTGCAAATTGTGATGGGCTTCTGTTGGCTGGGGTTTGTGACACATAGACAGCTGTTACCTTGGCTATGATGTCACTACATAGTAAAACATCAGTCATGGGAGTAAAATAAGTGGAATGATGTATTTGCAAATTGTGATGGGCTTCTGTTGACTGGGATTAGGGACGCATAGACAGCTAGTACCTTGGCTATGATGTCACTACAGAGTAAAACATCAGCCATGTGAGTAAAATAAGTGGAATGATGTATTTGCAAATTGTGATGGGCTTCTGTTGACTTTGGTTAGAAACACGTTCTTTCCGGAAGGTGAATACGAAAATAATGTACCTTTTCAAAATATTCCGCAAAATAAACTGATTTCAAGAAGCACCAAAGCAGTGGGGCAATTCAAAGTTTATAAAATAAATTTACAAGAAAGTCTGGGGGAAACAGGCAGGTCCTTGAAGGTGTGCCTATTTCAGCTAAATTTAATGGTTTGAACTTTCTAAAATACGTACTGACTGACAGCACACACACATGATAATTTTGTTTTGAAAAGTGCTTGAATTTATTTTGCTGGGAAGAGTTCGAACCTCATAGTACCTGGGTGTTGTGTGCAACGAGTGTATCAATGTAGGTAAAAATTAGTGTGGCCACCTGATTTGTATCGCATGCTGAGGCATCGAGTCAAATGTGTGAATGGTGTCCTGTGGAAAAAGTATTGACCTGTGTCCAAAGTTCATCAAGAGTTGCTGGCAGATGGTCATACCACTGCACCTGTTGTTTGAGCATGTCTCAGTGAATCGCCTGTACATGTGTAACAAATATGAATATTTGAAAATGAAATTTTTGCTGAAGCTCACAACATTAATGCTAGAATAGAGAAGTGTGCTAATTTTAAAAGCTTTCTTTTACCGATTCTCAGTTTTGTATAAAAGTAGTGTCTTGTAATGGATATTGAATGCTTTATTTCAAGGGAGATATACTGTAAAGCAAGTTTAGTTGCTCATCTGTGCATTTATGTGTAAGATGTGTTATGCATGACACCTTTCTCCATTTAAAAATTTTCCAGGAACTTGTGTATGGGATGCATTTGCTACATAATGCATTTGTTTCTTCTTTTAGGAAAATGATGAAGTGTTGGTGGCTGGATTTGGTCGTAAGGGGCATGCTGTTGGAGATATTCCTGGTGTACGTTTTAAAGTTGTAAAGGTTGCCAATGTATCACTTTTGGCTTTGTATAAAGAGAAAAAAGAGAGGCCTAGGTCATAAATTTGTGACTGTAAAAGTAAAATAAAAAAATAAGTTCAATTTATGTTTTTGTTATTTGAGTAATGTTTTTTGTTCAGTGTAAAATTAATATTTGTTGGAGCAAGTTCAGATATTGGCAGCTGAGTAGGTTAAGGCAGTGCCTCGTTATAGCATTCATCTCCTTCCTCACCAGATCCCTCTTCAATCTTGCACTAAGTTCATTATTAAAACTAAGCTTGGTTAAATTAAATTACATTATTTTATGCCCATATTTTTACATGAATTGAAAAGTAACTGGTTATTGCAAAATGCCAGGCACTCTTATTTTGAAAGTACGTAACGCAAAATTGAAGACAAAAAAGGACTTTTGAACATGATGGTGAAAGTTGGTGATTCAAGGGTTTTTTTTTTTTTTGTGTCTTGTTTAAAGTTTAAGTTGCTGCAGCCACCAAGCAAATGTATCTTTTCATTTTAGTCTTAAAAAAAAAAAAAATCAGATATACTGCATCGTTGTTGCATGCACAAAATTTATGACAATATACTTTAGGCTTGTTTAAGGAAGCAAGTAGAAAATAAAAACAGAGAAACAATGATTGTGAGTAATTTTGAAAATCAGATTACTGATTTTAGCTGTTCTTCACTGAAAAAATGCATCAATTTTTGAAGTTTACCCCGTTTTTCATATATACATACATGATTCTTTTGCGGAATTCCGCTTTGGGGTCATTTTCAGTCTGGGGATGGAATTCCGTATTTCAAAAATTGAAGTTAAACGGAGTGACTATTTCCCCCCTTAATCTTAATTTAATTTTTCTGACGTGTTGCCTGTTCCCAATATTGTTATTAAATGTCATTTTATTACTTAAATGTTTGTATTTCAGCAGGAAACTGTGGGCAACTATTTCCAGAAACTGAAGTTAAGACTGCACAAAGATTTCCCTGTAGTCTTCCCGCAAAGATTCTGTCGTGGATTCGAAGAATTCTGCCATTTCCATTATCATTTTTGGGCATTCTCGAAATCAATGCACAACTGAACAGAAATTTTCGGGGAGTAATGGTGGGGGAGAGGGATTCGTTTTCACGACGGGATTCCGTCTTACGAAACCTTCGAAAACGGAAGTTAGATTCGGCGAAGATTTCTCCCATAATCTTTTTTTTTTTTTTTTTCGATGTTTCTTCTGCCTAGTATTGTTCTTAAATATCCTCTTATTCCACAAATACTGCATTTCAGCCTAAAAATGGAGGAAGTAGTTTCCGATAACGGAAGTTGGTCGGAGCGAAGATTTCTGGCTGGCGATCTTTTTCTTCTTTCTTCCCGTGGTGTTCTCACTATTCTGTGTGTGTGTTACTTTCCCCCATAAATGTCTGCACTTAAGCTTGATAAGGGACGGGAAATTTTCCGAAAACGTTAAGTGACAGAGTTTAAAAATTTGTTAGAATTGATGCATGGTTTTCAAGGGTATTCATATTCTGAATGTCACACCATTTATCTAAAGTAGCAAAAACTTTGATATGTGTTCGTTGTCCTCAGGCTGAAAGTTTTTCCGGCATGATGGATAAATTGTCATCTGAGAGAATAAAAGGGGAGGAGGAAAAGTGAAGAAATAGGAAGGGAATTATTTCAACAAAGAAAAACTAAGCAAAGATTGCTGTGCAGCTGCAGAGTCAACAAAAAAGACATGGCCATGGAACTTGCTGAGAAGATAGCAACACAAGAGGAAAATTGAGCTGATGTTCTAGTAAGTACGAAAAAAAAATGTGTTTGAAGCAGTGTCTTTTTAAATCACTTTATATTGTTTTGAATTCAGTAATTTAATATTGTGCAATGAGCAATTCATCTTGCTCATGCTGCTTTATATTCACACTTTCTTGTCGCATGTTCTGATTTTTTTTCGCCCAGTTATAAAAAGTTCAGCTTTTTTGTTTCTTGGTCAGTCTCGTGTATGTATGTATAGATGTGAGTCCTATATATTTCAGTGTAATTTCAGTCTTTGAAAATTTTTTCATCTAACACTCCTTCCCAGGGCTTGAAAAATAACCATCTCCAGGCATGTAAATTATTATTGGCCTGGGCAGGTAGAAAAACAATGAAATTGCCTGGTCTGGAAAACGAAATTTAAAGTTTGGAATAGAATTTCCTTTTACAAGAAAATGACAGTAGTTGTATGTTTTTCAATTCACTGCTGATCATCAGAAGTTGTATTTGTTATGGAGTGCCAAGGACAAAAGAATATCATTTCTTCTAGGTCCAGAAATTGGAACTTATATGTAGTTTTGTATCAAATGTTGTTTATAGTCAGTGACAGGATGCATTCCTGTCATGGAAGTAGCCTCCTGTGTATAGGGGCCGGGGTGTGGGGCTTCAACAAAAGGAGCATGGCAGAATCACTAAATTCCTTGAATACCAATATCATACCGTTTCATATCAGGTTCAGCATCTTAAAACTTGTGATACATGCTTTTTTTTAACATATCACTAAGCTGTTCTCTGAGATTCAGAAGTTAGCTCCAAAAAAAAAAATACAACTACCAGATATTTTTACTTACTGTTGTTGTATCAAACTTCTCCATTTACAGCAATCTTGGCATACAACTTGGGCTTCGCTGATATCCATTACACGCCGTACACTCCATACTCAATCTTTTTCTCATGTAGACACTCCTGAATCTGATCCACCCATGACTTCCTTGGCCTTCCTCTATCTTTCCTTCCTGCCACTTGGGCTAAAAAGATTTTCTTAGTAAGCATCTCATCACTCATTCTTTCAACATGACCAAATCACTGAAGCATATTGGTCTCCACCTTGCAAACATTTTGCTTCACATCACACAACTGCAACACATCTTCATTCCTCATACAATTGTACTGTCTTGCTTGCCATCCCCATAAGTAACTCATTTCTCCAGCGCACAAACGGCTCCTATGTTTCTTCTGCAGTACCCAAGTTTCACTGCCATACATCAGAGTAGGAACAATTAATTATACTGTCATACACAGCCATGCAGAACCCATCATTGCTGTGAAAACCTCCCAGAGCAGCTGTGACTTTCAATGAAAAATTCACTCTCCTACTGATTTCACCATCCAATTTGTTCTGTCAAACATGCTTCCTAAATACACTAAACTCACTCACCTGGTCAATCACAGTGCTGTTTATACTTAAATTACATTCAGTGCTACCAGTTTTTCTCACGAACACCATAACTTTGGTTTTCCCCTTATTTATACTCTGTTTGAAATTCGTGCAAACTTTGTACATCCGAGACAACAACATACCCTCCAAATCACTTTCGCTCTCTGCCGACAGGACAGTGTCATCAGCATACAGCAATCTGCACACATGGATATCACCAAGACATAAACCACTATCATCTATTTTGGCACTTTTTTTTACAGACTGAAATGGAAATGCAAAACATTAAAAAAATAGTTCGTCTAATTTTTAAATAAAACAAAAGAAGGGTTCTGATTTATTGTCTTGAAAGATAAATTAACTTGTGCAAGCAAGTTTTCAGTTATTTTTCAAGCCCTGCCCCTTTTCCCTAACTTTTTCAGCACTGTCCAATTCTGAGTTTCCTGGAAAATTCTGTGCATTGTGTTTAAACACAAAACTAGTTAGTACTTTTGTTCAGGTTATTTTGCAAATTAATTTTTTTGTATGGTGAGAGTTGTATAAAAATAAAATGTATCTGCGTACACAACCATTGAAACAGAAAACTTTCTGCAACCCCACGAATCGCAATAACAATTGAATAAGGTAATTTAAAGAACAATTAATAAAACAATAAGTATTAGAACATTACGGATTCCAGTGTACACAAAATAAGTACGGTGCAGCAATGTGTGTGAAATGGATGTTTAGGGCAAAATATTAAGATATTGGCCTATATGAACCTCATAAAAACAAGACTAATTAAAGAAAGTTGTATATTTAGAAAAACAGTTCCATTAATGAACCTTCAAAAATAAGTAGCATTTTCAACAATTTTATTCAAAAATAGACTTGCAAAATACACAAGAAAACAATTTAACAGCTGGCTACTAAAAAAGGAATATGGCTGTAAAATTAAAAATGTTTTCTGTGTAAATGAACATACACGAGATTATTCCACTTTTTCGTCTTCATTTGGGTAATTCTCGAGATCAATGCAAAACTGAAGAGGAATTTTGAGGGGATTAGTTGGGGGGAAGTGTTTGCTTCCTGTTAGGAAATGTTAGTTCGTCTTTAAAAAACTAAAGTCAAAAGGAGTGAAGATTTCCCGTAATCATAATTCCCTTTTTAAGCAATGTTCCTTCTGCCCAGTATTGATGTTAAATGTCATTTTATTCCACTAATATTTGTATTTTAGCATGAAAACAAGAAAATTTTCCGAAAAGGAAGTTTGTCAGCGCAAAAATATCCCTGTAATCTGCTGGCATGAGATTCTTCCATTTGTGTGGTTCTCGTGATCAGAAATGAACATAATTTGGGGGTGTGGAGGGGGGCCCGTTTTCTGTTGGAGGATGGAATTAAGACATTCAAAATCGGAAGTTAGATGGAATGAAGATTTCTCCCGTAGTAATTTTTTTTTCTCGCAATATCTTTCTGCTCAGTATTGTTGTTAGATATCAATTTATATCGGCTTCAAACTGAAAGAAAATTTTCCGTAAACGGAAGTCAGATGGAGCAAAGATTTCGCCAGAATCTTTATTTTTTTCCTCCGTCTGTATTGAATGTCAGTAATCTTATATTTTGAATAGAGTTTTGTGCTACAGTTTAATATTTACATAAATGAATTAACGTCAACAATTCTGCCTTGTCTTGATTGTGCTACGTTTTTTGCATACCGCTTTCCCACTCATTCTAATTTTTTATCCAATTAAAAAGTTCCTTTTTCTTATTTCTTCATCAATCTCATGTATGAAATGAAACTTTTGATACAGTTCCTATACATTAAAAACAGGCCTTGATAAAATCTAGAGGCCAGAAACTTCTGTAAAAACCTAAGTTCAAGTTAAAATAGAATTAAATATGTTAATCTGAATAAAGCCTTAAGTGTTTTAATTGCTGTAAATAATTTTTTTTTTAATCTAAAAGCAAAACCTGGTAATAATTTGAAACCACATATGGCATATGTGTGTGTCTTTATTCTGCTTCTTTGTGTATGGCTATAAAAATTGACCACAGGAAGCCCAAGCACGTTTTTATATAGGACAGGTTGGTGCTTGCTGTTGATGGCATGGTGGTATACATACATTAAGCTGTTCTCTGCGATTCAGAGGCTAGCTGAAAGAAGCATCTGCCAAGTAAACGTTTAACTGATGGAACTGGAATTTACTCACTGTTGATGTATCAAATTTCACCATTTACAGCGATCTCTGCACACAACTAGAGCTTCATTGACATCCATCACATGTCGCGCACAAGACCTTTTGTATTTCATATTCGTGATCTTTTTCTCAAGTAGACATTCCGCCGCCCCGGTGGTGCAGTGGTCTAAGGCGCTGGCCTCTGATCATTCGTCCGTAAGGGGTCCGGGTTCGAATCCCAGTCAGGCATGGATGTTGTATTTGTCTTACGGCACTGGCTCTCTCCCTTCCCTGGAACCAGTGACCCTAAATTAGGGACGGGCGACTGCTTATAGCCCATTGAGCATTGAGTTGCTCACAGTGGTCGTTAAACCTCCAATCAAAAAAAAAAAAAGTAGACATTCCTGAATCTGGTCTTCCCGTGATTTCCTTGGCTTTCCTTTATCTACCTTTCCTTCCTGCCACGTAGGCTGAAAAAATTATTTTAGTCGGCACCTCATCACTCACTCGTTCAACTTTGCTAAACCACCTAAGAATATTAGTCTCCACCTTACTAACAACATTTTGCCTCGCATTACACACCTGATCAGAGCGAGTCTTGCACCCTTCTGTATGAAATGCTTCTCCCCAGCTCACAAGCAACTCTCCTTTTGTGCAGTACCCAGTAATTTGCACAAATCCAACCAATGTAGGTTTAGGTGAACAGATTATTCTTCCATCCTTGGCCTGCTCTGCACGTACAGAGGAATTACTGCTGACGTGTTGCCATCTGTCGGCTAATGTGGAAAGCGAAAAGCGCACAACTTCTGTGTTGATTGCGTTTTGTTACTATTTTGGTTTGCCCACGAAAAGATTGGAATGTTAATTGCATCCATACTTTGAAATACACTGACTTGCCAAAAAGAAAAAAAAAAAACTGGGAAGGGCGCTACCATTTCCTTTAAAGTGCAACCACGCACTCGTGCAGTAATTGGTATCCACAAGCAATGTATACACTGAGTGACCACTTTATTATGACCACCCCCACAGTACTTCGTTGGCCACCTTTTGCCTTTAATACTGCATTGATTCTTCGTGGCGTGGACTCCACGAGATGTTGATAGGTAGTTTGTGGAATCTGAGGCCATGCTTGATGAATAGCACTTTTCAGGAGTGTGAGTTGCAGGGTTGTGGATCCTGATGGCTCGTTCAACGTCATCCCACAAATTCTCAATGGGGTTGCGATCTGGAGATTGTGGGGGCCACCTAAGCAAAGTAAACTCACTGTCATGTTCCTGAAACCCAACTGTACAATACGAGCACTATGGCAGGATGCATTATCTTGTTGAAAGTAGCCATTGGGATAAACCATCCACATGACAGGATGCACTTGGTCCGCAACGACGTTTACATATGATGTGCCAGTCAGACGATCAACACGAATTAAAGGGTCCAAAGCATGCCAGGAAAACATTCCCCAAACCATAACGTTGCCTCCACCAGCTTGAAGGGTTGTAGCAATGCATTTGGGGTCCATGCTTTCGTGCTGTTTCCGCCAAATTCTCACTCGGCCATCGGCATGGTGCCACTGAAAACGTGATTCATCGGACCACAATTTGTTTCCAATTGTCGACTGTCCAATCATTGTGCGAACTGGAGACGTTTTCTTTGTTAACTGCAGACAGCAAAGGTGTTCGAACAGGCCTTCGGCTGCCATATCCCATCCGTGTACGGCGAACAGTGCGTGCAGAGATCATTTGAGGGGATCCTTGATTAAGATGGTCTGATATTTGCTGCACTGTTGCCTTTCTGTTGTCTGTTACCAGTCTGGACACACTCAGTTCCGCCCGAGCAGTCACTGATCGATGACGACCACAGATTGCATGTAGAGACCCAGTTTTTTTGCTGGCAGTCCAGTCTTTAAATACTTCAGCTGCTCTGGAACATTTCACGAATGCGGTGGTACTCCATGGTTCCGAGCTCCTACAATCATTCCACGTTGAAAGTCCGTCAAATCGCATTTTTTACCCATCTCGTCACCCAAAAATCCCTTCTACTACTGTCGCAAGCACCAAGCTTTCCCTTTTTATACCAGCCTTGCCCTCTGGCGGCAACAGCGTGTAGCCATAACTCATTTGCTTAAAACTGTCAGGTGGGCATAATAAAGTAGCCACTCAGTGTATATAGAGGCAGGTATATCTGCAAGCTCAAGTAGTAGTATCCGCATGGCAGCTTACCAGGATTTGTAAGATTTCAAACGTTGCTATGGTAGGCACCCAGGAGACGGGTCTATCTTAGAAATACCACAAAATTTAGATTTACAAGGTCAATTTCAAGGGTGTATCTTTGCTATGCAAACTGTGGGAGAACATCCAGCATAGGAAATTGGAAAGTGGTGTCTGGCATGCACTATAAAATTCGCCCAGTGTGCAAGATTGTCGAAATTCAATGCTTTTGAACAGTGCTAAGTTCCTTGTGATCTATGGAGTTCCGGAGCCGACTGCCCACCCTGGAGTCATTGCTGATCCAACGACACAAGGCTGGGTTCAAGAACATCGCCATTGGATGCAGGATGATTGTAAATTGTACCCTGGTCCGACGAATCGTGGTACCAACTTTCGGGCAGATGACCGACTCTGGTGTGGCGACAACCTCGTGAGGCAATGGATCGTGCATGTCTACAAGGGACAGTGCAGGCTGGTGGTGGCTCAGTTGTGGTGTGGCGTGTCGCGATCCCTCATATGTCTACCAACCGCTATGACCGGTGGAAGCTTCATAAGCCTCCTTCGGGATTATGTCGCCCAGTTTTGTGTTGTGCGACCTCTTGCAACATGATGTCCACCACACAACATCCACAGTTGCCAGATTATGGCTGGAGAAACATTCCACAGAGTTCGGCATCCTGACTTGGCCTGGATTTAAACGCCATCGAACACATTTGGGATGCTGTTCAAGGCGCGTCAATGCCAAATCCTCCACTCGCGAATATCACGGAACTGTGGGACACCCTTCAGGAAGCAAGGTGTGCACTGTCTCCACTGTACTGCAGAAAGCTCGTGGAGTCCATGCCAGAAATCTTTCACCAGCAAATATTACGGATTTGTGGGACGCTCTTCAGTAAGCATGGTGTGCACTGTGCACAGTACTACAGAAAGCTCGTGGAGCCCATGCCAGGAATCTTCCACTAGCAAATATTGTGGGACACTCTTCAGGAAGCATGGTGTGCACTGTCTCCACAGTACTTTAGAGTGCTCGTGGAGGCCATGCCAGGAATCTTCTACCAGTGAATATTACGGAATTGTGGGACGCTCTTCAGGAAGCATGGTGTGCATTGTCTCGACAGTACTACAGAGAGCTCCTGGAGTCCATACCAGGAATCTCCTACTGGCGGATATTGTGGAATTGTGGGACACCCAGGAAGCATGGTGTGCACTGTCTCCACAGTACTACAGAGTGCTCGTGGATTCCATGCCAGGAATCTTCCACTAGCAAATATTGCGGAATTGTGGGACACTTCAGGAAGCATGGTGTGCACTGTCTCCACAGTACTTTAGAGTGCTCGCGGAGGCCATGCCAGGAATCTTCCACCAGTGAATATTACGGAATTGTGGGATGCTCTTCAGGAAGCATGGTGTGCATTGTCTCGACAGTACTACAGAGAGCTCCTGGAGTCCATACCAGGAATCTTCTACTGGCGGATATTGTGGAATTGTGGGACACTCCAGGAAGCATGGTGTGCACTGTCTCCACAGTACTACACAGTGCTCGTGGATTCCATGCCAGGAATCTTCCACTAGCAAATATTGCGGAATTGTGGGACACTCTTCAGGAAGCATGCTGTGCACTGTCTCCACAGTACTTCAGAGTGCTCGCGGAGGCCATGCCAGGAATCTTCCACCAGTGAATATTACGGAATTGTGGGATGCTCTTCAGGAAGCATGGTGTGCATTGTCTCGACAGTACTACAGAGAGCTCCTGGAGTCCATACCAGGAATCTTCTACTGGCGGATATTGTGGGACACTCCAGGAAGCATGGTGTGCACTGTCTCCACAGTACTACAGAGTGCTCGTGGATTCCATGCCAGGAATCTTCCACTAGCAAATATTGCGGAATTGTGGGACACTCTTCAGGAAGCATGCTGTGCACTGTCTCCACAGTACTTCAGAGTGCTCGCGGAGGCCATGCCAGGAATCTTCCACCAGTGAATATTACGGAATTGTGGGATGCTCTTCAGGAAGCATGTTGTGCACTGTCTCCACAGTACTACAGAGAGCTCCTGGAGTCCATGCCAGGAATCCTTCACTAGAGGATATTATGGAATTGTGGGACACTCCAGGAAGCATGGTGTGCACTGTCTCCACGGTACTACAGAGTGCTCGTGGATTCCATGCCAGGAATCTTCCGCTAGCAAATATTGCGGAATTGTGGGACACTCTTCAGGAAGCATGGTGTGCACTGTCTCCACAGAGTGCTCGTGGAGTCCATGCCAGGAATCTTCCACCAGTGAATATTACGGAATTGTGGGACACTCTTCAGGAAGCATGCTGTGCACTGTCTCCACAGTACTACAGAGAGCTCCTGGAGTCCATGCCAGGAATCCTTCACTGGAGGATATTATGGAATTGTGGGACACTCCAGGAAGCATGGTGTGCACTGTCTCCACGGTACTACAGAGTGCTCGTGGATTCGATGCCAGGAATCTTCCACTAGCAAATTTTACGAAATTGTGGGACGCTCTTCAGGAAGCATGCTGTGCACTGTCTCCACAGAGTGCTCGTGGAGTCCATGCCAGGAATCTTCCACCAGTGAATATTACGGAATTGTGGGACACTCTTCAGGAAGCATGCTGTGCACTGTCTCCACAGTACTAAGAGCGCTTGGAATCCATGCCAGGATTCTTCCACCAGTGAATATTACAGAATTGTGGGACACTCTTCAAGAAGCATGGTGTGCACCAGGGCTGTAGAAGGAAAAGGGCTGGGTCATTCCTTTGTTGTAGGACGAGTATCTAAGCTCCTGCGAGGGATGGTTCGTGGGAGCTGTGACGTCACGGTGAGGAGAATCGCTTTTCGGGACTTCTCTCCACAAGCCTCTGTGCTCTATCTCTAATGTTTTGGTCAACGAGACACTTTTGGTAGTAAACTTGAGAATGGAATAATAATTTTGCAGCCATCTCTTTGCAAACAACGTCTGTCATTTATTTTATTTTACAAAATGCCTTCATCTCGTGACCAGTTGTTAAAATGTGGTGAAACCATGGACCGCGGGTGTGCTGGAAACTTAATGTGAGGAGAGTCATGGTGGTAAGGGGCGGAAAGAAATGTTTCGAAGGCTGACAATTTTTCTATTGTGATACATTTCAGCTTTAAACCTAAGATTTAAAACGGGAAGAATCTCAAAAAATGGTGAACTGCTTAAATTTTTATAATTAAAGATGGTTGTAACAACGAACCTTTTTTTTTTTTTTTTTCTCCCCAAAACCTATTTTGTTTTTTTGTGTTTTTTTTTTTATTTTCACCTCTCATGTCTAAATGATTTCCTAAACAAGGATAGAGCAAAGAAGTATTACATGGGGTGCTGAAACAGTAGATATTGATGTTTTCAAAAATTTTGTGCATGCCGCAATGATTCGGAAATATATGTGCAAACTCCGTAACAGACTAAAATGAAGAGGTACATATGTTTGATGGTGTATTAATTGACTTTTAATATGATTTAAATAAAAAAAAAAACACTAAAGAATCCATGTATGTACATGCTAACTCCTGTTGTCATCTGTGCCATATGGTAACAAAAATGACTAATACAAAAATTTAAAAATATAACTTCCAAAATGGAACCGTTGCAGATTATGTATATTACCAGTATTGCGATTTTATTGGGATATTTATGGGTAGAGGGCGGGTGTTAGCAGCGTGTATAAATCGCCAAGTGGGTTATGGAACCGTGCTGATAGCTTTAAAACTGAAACACTAAGAATTTTTAGTGATCATTTCCACAATTCAGACTGTGAAGATATGAACAACTGTTCCTGTCGTCTACCAGAACACCCAAGTCCCCAGATCTGAAAAGTTTGAACTAATAATGTGTAAGACGAACCAATCTTCTAGATAATGCACGAGAACACAGGCAAATGAAGAGACGTATTCGTCGAAATGCTCTGCATCGTATGACGAAACTTGTACTAAAAATGGTGTGCGTTGAGGAGGACGTTACTATCGATGAAAAAGAACATTCAGAAGAGGAAATATCATTTACAACAATACGCATATCTTACTCAGAAATGGAAAAGAACAAAATTCTCTTAGAAACATTTATGGGAGAAAAAAGAGATATGTAGCTTAAAAACATCCGGTGAGAGAGATTTTGCTTGCAAGGAAAAAACTATTACAAGGACATAAAAAAACAAAACGCTGCTACAACAAACATTTAAGAAGTTTCGCAACTTAACTGGTAGAAATGCATCGAAGCAAAGAAAAAAACAAGTGGACAGAGGAAAATTTCTGGTGGCACAGTGACTAGAGCTTTTTCTAGAAAAGCTTATGATTTCTGGAAGGATAAAATTACCATCACTTTACCATGGAGAAGCACATTAAAACGATAGTGTGCTAAATTTATCGCCCATGGATTCTCCACAATGTTCTGTGTCTTATGAAGAAATGTAGTGACAATATTTTCTGGGTACATAAATGCCGAAGACATAGCTTTAGAAAAAAATTGCGGTAAACCATGTCCAGAAAAGTAGACCAATGGAGAAAAATAAATATACTAGAAGTGTGGGAGGTTTCGAGAAACAAGCGTTGGCTTTTATTGCAAATTATGTTACCTGTCATATACGGAACAAAAATGCATCTGACACCATATCTAGGCATCATTTTAATTAGACAAGCCTTCACTGCACTATTACTATATTTATTAATATTGCCTGTACTTAAAATAACATTTTTAAGATACAGCAACTTACAAGATCTTTCAAAGCACCGAATGATTCGTCAGGTATTTCAATAAACATAATTTCAATACGCACGAAGAATTCTTATTTAAACCATATCTAGGAACATTGAAAGTTTGAATTCTGGCCAGTAAATAAATATGTTATCTCTGTTGGGTGAAAATCATCGAATAATTTGAAACAATTTTCCAGTCGATCTATGGAAAAAAATTGTCTCGGGAAAAGGGCATCATGCAAAAACTAAGGACAATTTATACAAAACAACATTTCTTGAACGTTTGCATACTCATACGAATTCGGCATGTTAATCCCACCCACGGTGTATCATACACCGTTATCCCAACAAAGCTTTAGTTTTACAAGAAAAATTAATTAAAAGAAAAAGTGAATTATGTCCACCGTTAGAAAAATTTAGTTTAACGTTGGGAATCTTCATGATGTTGGTAAGTGTATGAATCGTTTTTTCTTTTCTTTACCGCACTTCTTTGTTGAAGATTCCTTTATTATAACTGAACCTTTAAATAGACACAATAAAGGGACGAAATTGACAAATTGTTTATACAGTATATACGTAGTTCCAAATACGAATATCCATGCGCACCTATTTCTCTTTAACCGCTGAGCTGTTTCTTTGCTCAGAGACCTCACGGTGACGTCACCCTCCGAGGCAAGGTCCTGTAACAGTTTTAATTAGCCTTGCCGAGGCGAGGCGAGAGGTGTCCACGTTCAGACGCTCGATGAGCCAGCCCTTACTCTTTCTAAAGCCCTGGGTGTGCACTGTCTCCACAGTACTACAGAGAGCTCGAAGAGTCCATGTCCCATCACGTTGCTGCAGTTATCCGATCACGAGGAGGAGCCAGTGTGGTATTAGAGAAGTATCCCAGTTTTTTTGGCACTTCATTGTTGTATTGTAAAGGGAAATTTTTGTCTCATTAAGTTGGAATCTGCCTGTCTAGCTGAATGAAGCAAGTACGTTGATTACTTACCAGGGAGGAACTATGATGCGAATCAACACATCCCTGCCGTGCACACGACGAAATGGATGTATCGTAGTCTGTACAAGTTCCCTCAATAAACCTTCCAATTCCACATGCTGCAGCAAGAGAACAACTGTAAACTCTGTAAAAAAAAAGTTGCCAAAATCACATGGCCCGCCTCTAGAAAAATCAGCTAACAGGTAGGACCGCATGCACACGTTAATATTCCTAAGAGCCAGCCAAAAAATCGTAACCTTATGGGCACCTGCTGGAAAACAAACTGGAGCTAACAGGTAGGACTGTTAATATTCATAAGTCCTTTTAAGAGCCAGCCAAAAAATATCGTAACCCTGTGGGCTCCTGCTGCAAGGTTCGTACGGTCCTTAAGATCTTATTTTTGATTTCCATTTCTAAGGCCTTTAAAAAGTGCTTATCCCCGCCCCCCGTCTTGTTTTTGCTCTGCAGTAATGGGCATCACAACCCTGACCCTCGTTTTTGTTTGTGCATCTGTAAATATGCTAAACTGTTCATTCACCAGATGAGCTTTCTTCTAGCTAATTGAAGGGAGATAATCCCGTGGAATGATCTCCCTTGAACCTCCTCCCCCCACTTTTCCCATTGTTGCCTGCATGACCTTACCAGTGGGGTCAACATCTGTGTCTCTTCAGGGGTCAGAGGGTCAAAGCAAAAGTCAAAGGTGAGAAGGGGGAAGGGTTCTGTTTGGCTTCTTCACAATTTATGGTTTCAGTTGTCTCGTGGTCTGATCTATCTAGTGTCTACTGCTCTACTCAACTCACCTTGCTTCATTGTCGCTGTGTCTCCTGCTTGTCCTATATATATATATATATATATATATATATATATATATATATTGCGTGTGTTTAAATTTGTTTTTTGTAGGCAAAGTAGTTTATACACTAGTGTGCAAATATTAAGGACGAGACGGTTTTTCGAATGTAACGTCGTGCAGAAGTGCTCCACATCGACTCAAATCATACCATAAGATCCCCAAGATGTAAGAATATGGGACAAGTGAGCAAAACCGTCCAAACAAGGAATCCAAAGGATACAAAGGCACTTTATTGAAAAGGTAGCTTCGAGCACAACTGGACAGAAACGTCCATGTGACAGGCTGCTGCCAAGAAAAATCCAGTCTTTAGTAGGGGATATGATCAGCCCTGACTGCGTTGCAGGATTTACAACGTCTGTCCATGCTGAGGACTAGGTTGTCAAGGAGCTGTTGAGGCATCGCGGCCCATTCCTCTTGTAGCGCCAATCGCAGCTGCGGACTCGTTGCTGGTGGCTGGTGACGTGCTGCCAAGCGTCTCCCGAGAAGGTCCCACACGTGTTCGATTGGATTTAGGTCCGGGAACCTTGCGGGCCAATCCATGTGTTGAATATCTTCACTCTCCAATAGCTCTGCGACAACCACTGTACGATGAGATGTAGCGTTGTCGTCCATGAAGAGGAACTCGGGACCCACAGCACCTCTAAACAGACGCACGTGAGGCAGGAGAACCTCGGTACAATAGCGGACACCGGTGACTGAACCTCCTGGGAAGATGTGGAGGTCAGTACGGCTACTAAGCATGATACCGCCGCAAACGAGAACTCCGCCACCTCTAAACCGGGCGCTTTCGATGATGTTGGAGGTGTGATTGCGTGTTCCCTGCTCTCTCCAGATGTGTATACGTACAGAATGGCTGGTCAGATTAAATCGGCTATCATCCGTAAAGAGAACTAGACCCCATTGCTGATGTGTCCAGTTCTTGTGTTCCTGGCACCACAGAAACCGCCGTCTCCGATGAGCAGGCGTTAATGGCACACACCGTACTGGTCGTCTTGCAAATATACCACCTTTGTACAGCCTCCTGGCCATAGTAAAACGTGATAACGGACGTCCAGTTGTCTGTTGCATGTGCTTTGCGATTTCTCCCGCTGTCTGCCGTCTGTCTCGTCTGTAGGACAATATACCGGTCGTCTGCCGCCGTGGTTGCTCGTGGACGACCACTGCTAAACTCTCGGACAACTGTTCCTGTCGTTTGAAATGCTCTCCATGCTCGTGAAATGATGCTGTGAGCGATCCCGAACTCCTCGGCCACACTTCGACATTCTTCCAACTTCCCAATGACGCGACCTCAGGTAAAGTCATCCAGATGTCGTCTACTGGATTGCCTGTTAGCCATATGACACGGTGGCAGCAACTCGACGTCGTTCAAACCGATGTACACTGTGCAATAGCTTTCACCGAATTGCTTAGCGTACACCGCCCGTGTGCTTTATACCCTTCCGACTTGCCGCCCCGGTGGCCTCTGATCATTCGTCCGAAGGGGTCCGGGTTCGAATCCCGGTGAGGCATGGATGTTGTGTTTGTCTTACGGCACTGGCTCTCTCCCTTCCTTGGAACCAGTGACCCTAATTTAGGGACGGGAGACTGCTTATAGCCCATTAAGTTGCTCACGGTGGTCGTTAAACCTCCAATCAAAATAAAAAAAATACCCTTCCGACAATCCCCCTCCTACGTCATGATGCATATATGCGCATGCCCTACCATACCGGACCCTAGTCTATCTCCTGAGTGGTCTTTCGGTCCGTTCTGCCTGCTCGTTCCGCTGTTATGCTAATTTTCTCTCTTCGTCCTTAATTTTTGCACACCACTGTATTTGGGGCAAAATGCTTGGTAAATGGCCACTAGCGCTGTTTAATCCCCTACATATGTATATACACTGAAGTGCCAGAAAAACTGGTACCGACGAGCTTATGCAAAACACATTGCAACGTCACATATGCGCTTACTCGGTTGCATCCGGCAGTGCGTATATAAAGCGATAGACATCCTTGTCAGCTGTCAGAGCTGTTTTTGAGAATGACAAGTAATAACGATTTAAGCGATTTTCAACCCAGTGTCATAGTTGGCGCTCGTGAGATGGACCATAGTATTTCGGAGGTAGAAACGAAGTTCGGATTTTCACGGACGACCATTGCAAGGGTGTACCGTGACTACAAGAATTCCGGCAAAACCTCCAACCTACGATACCAGTGTGGCCGTAAAAAGACATTGGGTGAACATGACCATCGTCGGCTGTGAAGAATCGTTTCACACGATAGGCGTGCCTCTCGGAGGTATAATCGGAATTCAATGCTTGAGCCTCAACAAGCATCAGCGTCCGGACTGTGCAACGTACCCTGCACGATATGGGCTTTGGGAGCCGACGCCCAACTCGAGTTCCCTTGATGGGTGCACGACACAGAGCTATGCGCCTCGCTTGGGTACGGTCACAGCCACTGGACACTTGATGACTGGAAACAAGTAGCCTGGTAGTCGCGTTTCCAACTGTATCGGGCAGATGGAAGGATTCGTGTGTGGCGCAAATCCCATGTAGCCATGGATCCTGCGTGTCAACAGGGAACCGTACTGGCTGATAGGGGGTCCGTAATGGTATGGGGTGTGTTTAGTTGGACTTCACTAGGACCCCTGGTACGTCTACAAACGTCTGTGACCGGCCAACGCTATGTGCGCATCCTTTCTGACGAGGTACACCCGTTCATGTCCTACATTCATGCTGATTGGTTGAGCCTTTTCCAACAGACAATGCACCTCCACACAAATGTCGGGACGCCACATTATGGTTAGAGGATCATTCATCTGAGTTTGGGGTGTTATCATTCCCACCCAAGTCCCCAGATCTGATCGTGATAGAACACATTTGGGATGCCATGCAACGCGCTATCGAACACAGGAATCCGAGACCTCGGAATACACCCGAATTGTGGAACGCTCTGCAGGAAGTATAGTGTGCATTGCCTACAGCATATTTCCAGAAGCTAGTGGAGTCCATGCCCCGTCGTATTTATGCAGTCCTGCGTCCCCGTTTAGACTGGTGTACCAGTTTTTCTGGCACTTCAGTGTATACATACACACATACCTGGTGATATTCCAATGATGCAAAGTATCGATTAGAGTGTAGGTCCTTAAAAAGTGCTTTTTTTTTTTCACAGAAAAGGGTATAAACCCTGTGCTGGAAAACAAACTGGAGCTGACAGGTAGAACTGTTAATGTTCCTAAAAGTCCTTTTAAGAGCTAGCCAGAAAATAGTAATGAAATGCAATTGATACAGGGGTCACGTGCTTTTACTTTTTACATCGGCTGACAGATGTCAGCACTATTGTGCAGAGCAGGCCCGTGATGGAAGTATAGCCAAACAGGACAGGTATCAGTTTCTTTGTATGAAGGCAATGTACTGTTTTGTTGGTCCAAAATTTTGTGTTTTCTTAAAATAATACCTGTGAGAGATTTATGATTTAAATTCACAGTCCTGTAACAGTTTTAATTAACTATTGGGTTATGGTTGAAATAGGAGATTCTAAGGTATTGTTGCCACTAGCGCATGGAATATTTGCAGATGGTTCAAGGACTTCATTAATGACAATGGAAAGGCAGTGGTGTAACTAGTACAACGTGTGCTCCCCCCCCCCCCGCAACAAAAACATTTACTTCAGCGCCCTTTACCTCAGTAATTTCCCCAGGATTTCAAGCACCAGGGAAGATGTGATTTTCGCAGTGCGTGTGTGTGGTGGATGGGGGATGGGAGGAAGAGGAGAGGTCAAGAAGTCAGGGAGAGTGTCTGGAAAAGTAATGCCGGTACCTAGAGCTCTGTTGTGTCGCGATTTTGCTCCGTGATTCTACTTCTAATACTGCGGTTTTCGTAAGTTCTGCAGTTTAATTTGTGGTGTGTGACGTTCATAAAGGTTTGAGCTTTCATTTCCAGTATCTCCCAAGTGGGTGAGTTCATTTTTCGATTAGCTATACGTCTTTCTTTTTTCGACCAAGTTGGTGCGATTTTAAGTTCCCGTCGCCATTGCAAATGGCGGCTTCATGTGAGAGCGAAGCCCCCGATCTCATTTCCGGTATATCCTCCTCCAATTCTTCCGACGTGGTCGTCCAGACCGCGCCCACAATAGATGTCGTCACTACGTCATCCGGACTGCCTACGTCGAAAACTCCCGTTGCATTCTCCGACGGGGCTGCTTCTACCATGGCTTTCTGCGCGATTAATCATAGAAAGCCATGCTTCTACTCGGCTGCTTGACCCTGACTCTCAACCTTTACCTGTGACTTGCAATGAGCTCATGGATATCCAGGAGCCTCTTGCTACTACGTCATCCCTGCCGACTACCGTTTCCCTCACCTACCCGCAAGTGACTTCCGGAGTATCCGGTTCCTCGGCTATCTCGTCGTCGCCGTCTGAAGTTTTATTTTTATTTTTTTTGATTGAAGGTTTAACGACCACCGTGAGCAACTCAATGGGCTATAAGCAGTCGCCCGTCCCTAATTTAGGGCCACTGGTTCCAGGGAAGGGAGAGAACCAGTGCCGTAAGACAAAACACAACATCCATGCCTCACCGGGATTCGAACCCGGACCCCTTTCGGGCGAATGATCAGAGGCCATCGCTTAGACCACTGCGCCACCGGGGCGGCCAGTCTGAAGTTCCGAATGTCACTCATACTGCCAATGAAATTCAACTCACGTTCCCACTCGACTCCCAGTTCGGCAGGAAGTTCACGGAAAAACTCGAACATGGAGTGTGCTTTGAATCTCTCCCCAATACTAAGTTCCAGTTGTACTGTCAAGTACTGAAGTCCATGGTCCCGCCACACGCCATTACTCATATGGCCCGTCAAGGACGCTTCATTAAGGCGTACTTCACTTTATCTAAGTATGCTGCTCATGTTGTTACACAGCCGCCCCGGTGGCGCAGTGGTCTAAGCGATGGCCTCTGATCATTCGTCCGAAAGGGGTCCGGGTTCGAATCCCGGTGAGGCATGGATGTTGTGTTTGTCTTACGGCACTGGCTCTCTCCCTTCCCTGGAACCAGTGACCCTAAATTAGGGACGGGCGACTGCTTATAGCCCATTGAGTTGCTCACGGTGGTCGTTAAACCTTCAATCAAAAAAAAAAAAATGTTGTTACACACGGTCTCGACATTGGAGATCACCACGTATACATGGTGAGCCAGTGGGTCTTTTACCCACTCTAGTTACTTTTCACCCAGTGCTTCCCGAGGTGATTGACATAATGCTTACTGCTATCTGGACTTTCGGTCGAGTGGTAGGTACTGCTTCTACCTTTTTGTTGTTTCTCCGGGACTCTGCTGATCGGGCGTATCTTGGTTTTCGGCGCCAAGTTAGGCTGGTTTTCCTACAGAAGACGACATTGCAAGTTGCGCTACTCTTCTTACCGTCAGAGTTGGACCGCATGTTCGGCGCATCGACGTGATCACTGCTGCACAATGTTCGAATTGTAAAGGTTCCGGACATATGCGGGCTTCGTTCCCTCATCTTCATCCTGGCTTCCGCAGGGCTTTCCGCTCGATCTTCGCACACTCCGACAGCACGTCCTCCGAGAACGGCAGGATCCACGTCAAAGAGCATGGTGGGGCAGAGCTCCTTGTCTTCAATACCTCCCCCACTGACACAAGCTCCTAGTCTTGTGGGCACCGACTACCCTCCACCTGCTTCTGTGAGTGCTTCCAAGCCTGCTTCTCTCTCGGCCGGCTTGTTTTCCATCTGCCGGAGTTCTTCCGCTCGTGCTGCCTCCACCTGTAGTGCTACTGATGAAGACTCTCCTTCTACTCTGACCAGCACCTCGACTCCTCCGGCCCACCGTCGGCGTCGCTCCAGGAAACAGCCTTCTGATGTCTCTCCCCAGACTCGCGGGCGACGTGATCAGTCTCCTGCTGGTTCTCGTCTGTCTCCCGAGGAGGATGACAGTGCGGATGTCGATACCCCATCGGCTTCCGTGACAACGTCTGCACTGCACAATCTCTTAAATTGCAGCCCTCTGCCTTCCGGTACCACTCACAGAGGAAGATCTCCGTGAACATTTTTTCAACCTCCACGTTCTCACTATATCATCAACGGTTTTTTCAGCCCCGAATCTCTTAAATTGCAGCCCTCTGCCTCCGGTACCAATCACAGAGGAAGATCACCGTGAACTTTTTCAACCTCCACGTTCTCACTATATCATCAACGGTTTTTACAGCCCCGACTCTCGTGGCGGCTATTTTAGAGCAGGCCATGGAACTGCAGGTGACGTATGCCTCACTTACCTTTGACGATCCTACAGTGCGAAAAGGAGCTCATCTGTGCTCCGAGCGCCTCACTCGGTTGAACGAGGCTTCTCAACGCCTCGTTCAACCATCTGTTGATCTGCCTGTTCAAGATCGTAACGCTTAACTACAGGGGGTTCGCCTCTGCTGCGGTGAACTCCCTGGTGCAACTGGACGCAGACATTCTTCTTTTGCAGGGGACGCATTGCATCTCCACGACTCCTTTCCAACAGTGGAGGGCCACCCCGGTGGCGCAGTGGTCTAAGCGATGGCCTCTGATCATTCGTCCGAACGGGGTCCGGGTTCGAATCCCGGTGAGGCATGGATGTTGTGTTTGTCTTACGGCACTGGTTCTCTCCCTTCCCTGGAACCAGTGGCCTTAAATTAGGGACGGGCGACTGCTTATAGCCCATTCAGTTGCTCACGGTGGTCGTTAAACCTCCAACAACAAAAAAAAAAACCAGTGGAGGCGTTGGGATTTTGTCTTTCAGCACGCCTTTCGCATTGCTTCTCATGGAGGACTTGCTATTGGAGTCTCTCCGCGCTTCCGGCCACTACTCTTCGTTCCGCATCGACCTGTTGCTCTGTTCGAAGCGTTGCGAACAGAGCAGCGATACACTCATATCGATGCTCTGTTTGAGCGTTGTAGAGCTTCGAACAGAGCATCGATGCTCTGTTCGAAGCTCAACAACGCTTCGAACGTTGCGAACAGAGCAGCGATACACTCATATCGATGCTCTGTTCGAAGCGTATATAGAGCAGCGATACACTCGTATCGATGCTCTGTTCGAAGCGTATATAGAGCAGCGATACACTCATATCGATGCTCTGTTCGAAGCGTTGCGAACAGAGCAGCGATCAACGAGATAGAAATACATAGAGTGCTTCTCACAGAGAATGGAGAGACAGAGCGTGCACAAGCCAGAGTTATGGAAATTGGTGGGCGGGGAAAAAGAACGATAGCAGAGCACCGTCGGCGCTTTATGGAACTAAACCCCACGTGCTCTCTGACGTAACGTCCCTACTGTAACGCTCATAATTCGAAATTGGTTACTTTGCTTGTTATACTACCGTTACCACTGTGTGATTCTGTGATTATAACAACGCTTTTCGTTATTTCGTAGAAGTTATTTTCGGCGGATAATTATTTCATCTTTTATATGTAGGAAATCTTTGTCTATTTTTTAACTGTTAAAAACCGATAAAAAGTAAAATTTATATCAGAGTAGAGCCCTTACTGTATTTTGTTTTTCGTAATTCCATTTGATCCTTCGGGCAGATGTTTACAGATGTTTGATTCGTGATACAATTATGTCAGTTTGTTACTTTTTATTTGCCATTGCTTTGATATTTTTCCGTTGTTTATTTTCAAATTCCGGCAGTAGTATGTTGCGTTGACGAAGGTCTGCATTTTGAGAACGAAAGCTGCTACAGATTTATTAGTTTCTTTTAAGTCAGAGTTAGTACTTTATTTCTCAGTATAATTCCCGACTGCAAAGTGCTGTTCTTACGATTAAGAATATACGCCTAATTCCGTTACACCTACCGCAAAATTCCTCGGTCAATCACGCTACAGTGAACCTAACCAACTCGGGAAGTAAGGAAAATGGCGGCTCTCGCAGGGAAGGAAAGTCGAGAGAGACATTTGTAAACAAGTGGGATGAGCGTAGTTGTGACGTCACTTTTAGTTCTCATTAACAGGCCGTGGGGCCGCCAACGTCTATGTGAGTTTAACATTATGCTGTTGCCATCGGACAAAGTGGAGAATTTCCTTTACGATCTTCTAGAGTGCACACTCTGTACCTCTCTTCTCTGTGGTGCTTCTGTGATTAGTTCTCTGCTGTGGCAGCTGAAGCCAACGAGGGGAGAGCCCGCCATCTTTGATGAGGTACAAATTCTGCGTGTGTCAAGGAGTCACCTCGGTTCTTTCAGCTGCTCGGCGATCGTGTTATGATTTGTGAATATTCACAATTATCAGCACATTTTGGATAATTATTTCAACAATAAAATGCCATTTACTCCACTTTTGGAAGGTTAGCCCTACATTTCACAAGTAAGCATTTTTAAATAAGGTTGAGCTGTAAATGCTCAGTTAATCAAACGCAGAAAATAGGACATCTAATCCGTGTAGCTGGTGATTAAACCAGCAGATGAACCATTTCAATATCTGTGTTATCTTAAGACTTTTTATTCCTTATATTTTGTAAACAGTCGTACTCAATGTGAACACTGAATCATGTTTATGGGAAGGTGAGGTTAATTGTGAGTTACCAACTTTGAGGCTTTTTGGGAACAATTTTTACTTATGCTAGTGTTTTTTTTTTTACATATACTTGAGGATGTTTTGCAAATGGCATTTGCATATATATTCTAGAATCTGTACAGTGTACTTGCAACTTGTCTGACAAGACAACAAATATTTCAAAATCTTAGGAAGCAGCAATTTCTTTTTATGTGATAAAGATCATGTGCCCACGGCTAATGCCCATTAGATAGCAAATACTGGTAAAGCAATCAATTTATGGTTACTTAAATTGCAGAAGTAATAATTGTGATTCGTAATATAAATTTATTGCTTGCTGACACCTGTCAGGAAACAATCTAGTATTTTATCTGAAAGCACAGGGTCACCCAGCTTGTGTTCTAGGCATTTGTCTCTGATTAGTGATTAATCTGTAGTATTACTGCAACAAAGTGAGAGTGGGGAGCTTGAAAATTTCTTGACAGAATACTCTTTATTTGTGAATGTGTTAGTACAATGTGTGTGGTTTTTGGGTAGCAAAAATACAGGCAATATTGATTTAAAACTGAAAATAGGAAACAGGGAGTACAATGGTACCTCAAAAATGCAAATAACATAAAATATTTATGAAAACTGGCACAAACGATTATGAAATGACAATTGAAAAAAAATTATGGAATAATACAAAAGAAAGGGACTAGCAACATTTTGTAATAACTACTTGCATTTGATTTTTGCGTGATAGGTGTTTTTTTTTTTTTTTGAAGAATGTGACCTCTGATTCATGACGAATGTACAGTCAGTATGTCCATGTATAAATTGCCAGTTATTCCTATTGCATCAACCATATATATGAGAGGTTAGTATTCAACAAATATCACTCACGTAAATCAATCTTTCTTTGAATTGAACAAGTTGTGCCAGTATTTCTCTAAAATACAAATCAGACGCACTTGTATTTCCAGCAAGACTGTTGAAGGAACCCACAAAATAACAACACAAAACATAAACATTTGCTCGCCAAACTTTTTGCCCATCATGAATGCAAATCAGTGGTTGTTAATTTCTCACTTCACATTAATAAGCGGCTGTGCCCTTAAAATTGAAATAAACAAACAAAAAAAACTATGTGCAGTACATCTTAACAATTGCCAAAATGTGTACAAATATCAGGTGAAAACTACAAAATTTCAGCTTTGGGACAACAAAAAACTAGGCTTCTTAAAAAAAAGTAAAATATGAAAGTGCAAATAAAAAATATTAAATACTTAATACTGAAACAAAAAAAATACAATTTTTTGTCCCATAAAAAAATTAAAGTCCATAATCTGAATTTTTGGTCACTCAGCCCAGAGCTTGAAAAATATCTAAAATAATACATGCCCAGAGAAAATTTACCTGCCCAGATATTAAAAGCAGGATGTGTAGAAAGATTTTTTTTTTTGATACCAAAAATTATAAGTCTTTTTAGGTTGAAAAAGTACATAAAACTATTTTTAGCTACTCGGTACTGGTGTTGCTAACTGTAAATACCATTTGGAGCATCATATTGCCCCAATGTCTGTCTATACCTAAGTCACAGGGTAGTTACAGAAGGGATATTATACATTTACATCTCTGACTACAACATATATTAGGTCACCAAGTTTATTTAAACTGCTCTTAAGAATAATTATTTTAAATTCTTTTTCTTACGGATAAACCTTGGAAGATAGTTAAATAATACATAGCAAATAAACATATGTAGATACATAAATAAAATACTTTTCATCAAAAAAAAGGGTTAGCCTATTCCTGCTGTTAAAATACATCAAAAAGTAAACTGACAGAATAAAAAATACAGGAAAAAGGTAAGTAATGTTTATATGTAATGTTTTATATATATATATATAGAGAGAGAGAGAGAAAGAGAGGGTGGGCGACATCATAACCAGGTGTATATACTGTATGTATGGCTTTAACTAAAAAGAAAAGCAGGATGTGTAGAAAGATTTTTTTTTTGATACCAAAAAAAGACATGCAAAGATGCAGACAACTCAAAGAATATATATATATATATACAGAGAGAGAGAGAGAGAGTGAAACCACTGAAATGGCAATGGGCTGGACATATTGCCAGAAAAACAGACCACCGATGGACGACTGAAATTTTGAACTGGATTTCGAGGGACAGAAGACTCACGGGAGATGGGTGGATGAAATTCGAAACCATGCCGGAGTAATATGGAGGAGACAGGCTCAAGACACACAATTGTGGAAGGAACTTGGGGAGACCTTCATTCAGCAGTGGATTGATAATGGTATATATATCATCATCATTGACACCTAGCTATTATCCTGACAATATATGTATACTGTATATAATCAAAATATATATATATATATCATTATCATCATCATTGTCAACCATTATCAATCCACTACTGGATGAAGGTCTCCCCAAGTTTCTTCCGCAATCGTATGTCTTGAGCCTATCTCCTCCATGTTACTCTGACATGCTTTCGAATTTCAGCCACCCATCGCCCATGGGGTCTTCTGGGTGTTTTTCGGTAACACTTAAGCTATGATTTAACTTTGGGGCTCCAGATGTCTTTCCCTAAAGAGTGGTTTGGGGTTCCTGAGTTGTTTTATTCTATGTCATTTTTGTCTAGAACCATGAAAGTGGGTTACTACTGGTTAATTCTATGTTTATTTCTACTACGTCTAATTCCTGCAGCAAAGGTGCAGTACTACATGAGTGTGCTTTACTTCTTTTTACTGATATATGTATAACATCAACCATTATCAATCCACTGCTGGATGAAGGCCTCCCCAAGTTTCTTCCACAGTTGTCTGTCTTGAGCCTGTCTCCTCCGTGTCACTCCTGCATGATTTCGAATTTCATCCATTCATCTCCCATGGGGTCATCTTCTGGGTCTTATATATACATAGAGAGAGAGAGAATTATATTGTGTGAAGTATTTAGTGTATGTGCTGGAAGATACCTTTATTATGGTCAAGTTACCACAATTGCCTTGCCTACCCACGAATAAGGCTTACAGATCTGTGTTGTCGAATGTTAAGGCTAACAAACAGATTAGAAACATGCCCAGTGCTAAGGACTTTTAATTTTTATTAAATAAAAACCAGGTAAGTAGTAGTTTTCTTCTGATTATATAAGATCAGTTGGTAAAAGTATTTTAATATTGGTACCTCTTGGCTGTGTAAACTCATTGTTTGTTTTTCCGTTTTTCTTCGAACTTTTTTTTTTCATTTAAAACTCTCATAAAATATTTGGCGTCTATGTATTTGGAGTGATAAGCTGTGGGATGATTCAGCATTCTCATGGTGATGACCCACGAATATCTAAGTTTTTTTACCGAAATTGCGGATTGACTGCAACTGTATTTTTTTTTATTTCTTTTTTTTTTTTTTTTACATTTACTCTATTACCGCTGACTTATATTTCACTGAAAATTGGTTCCAAAAAATTTGTGAAATGTCAAAAAATTACGGCATGAGATTTTATTCAACGAGAGCAAGCTGCATCCATTAAAATATCATTTTCTTTTTAAATCACTATTGCCGCCAACTAACAATGAAAAGCGTTATTTGATACGTTAAAGTTTTAGTCTCACCCCCTAGGTGTTTATAACAATATTTCTGAGTTATATCCTTATTTAACATCAAACCATATATTACGAAAACTCCCTTTCTTAACACGGAACGGAAATCGTTCTGTACCTCATCAAACATGGCTGCCACTTGTTTCCGGTGGCTTCACCCGTTCCCCGACGTAAGCGCTCTACGTACTTCTATCTCGTTGGCAGCGATACACTCATATCGATGCTCTGTTCGAAGCGTATATAGAGCAGCGATACACTCATATCGATGCTCTGTTCGAAGCGTATATAGAGCAGCGATACACTCATATCGATGCTCTGTTCGAAGCGTTGCGAACAGAGCAGCGGTACTCTCATATCGATGCTCTGTTCGAAACGTATATAGAGCAGCGGTACTCTCATATCGATGCTCTGTTCAAAGCGTTGCGTTGTAGAGCTTAGAACAGAGCATCGATGCTATGTTCGAAGCTCTACAACGCTTTTTTTTTTTTTTTTTTATTGGAGGTTTAACGACCACCGTGAGCAACTCAATGGGCTATAAGCAGTCGCCCGTCCCTAATTTAGGGTCACTGGTTCCAGGGAAGGGAGAGAGCCAGTGCCGTAAGACAAACACAACACCCATGCCTGACCGGGATTCGAACCCGGACCCCTTACGGACGAATGATCAGAGGCCAACGCCTTAGACCACTGCGCCACCGGGGCGGCCTACAACGCTTCGAAGCGTTGCGAACAGAGCAGCGATACACTCATATCGATGCTCCGTTCGAAGCGTTTGAGCAGGCAGCGATACACTCATATCGATGCTCTGTTCGAAGCGTTGCGAACAGAGCAGCGATACACTCATATCGATGCTCTGTTCGAAGCGTTGCGAACAGAGCAGCGATACACTCATATCGATGCACTGTTCGAAGCGTTACGAACAGAGCAGCGATACACTCATATCGATGCTCTGTTCGAAGCGTTGCGAACAGAGCAGCGATACACTCATATCGATGCTCTGTTCGAAGCGTTGCGAACAGAGCAGCGATACACTCATATCGATGTTCGAAGCGTTGCGAACAGATTTCAACTGCACACTTGATCCTGTGCTTGACAGTGCTCCTCTTCTTCGGGAACGTCGGCCTCCGCTTGTTGCCTTGCTGCAGTCCGTCATCACAGACCACGGTCTTTGCGATGTCTACTGCAAGATGCATCCTGGAGAGATCTCGCATACATGGCGTTCGCCGGTTACAACCACTACTTCGACTGCACGCCTCGACAGAATTCACGTTTCTGCTTCTCTTCTCCCACTGGTCACGCACTTTCTCCACTCACCGACGGTCTCGTCTGACTACAGTGCAGTGGCCCTTACTCTTTCTATTGGTGCTCGTTCTCCCTACCGGTCCCGCTCCTGGACTCTACTCAGCTGGAAGACCGTGCATTCTGTGTGCGGGTCCGTGCCCTTCTTGAACATCACAGTGAGGGCCTCTCCTCTGCCACTTGTGCCTTAGCCTATTGGCTAGAGGTCAAAGCTCGGCTCTTTTATTTCGTCCGGACCTAATCCCAGACAGCTACCACTCTCCGTTCCATGCAGATTCAAAACCTCAGACTCCTCCTTACCCAGTTCGGAGTACAGCACCCTGCCTACCAAGCGTATTTAGCCGACTTGACGGCCGTTCTCGAGCCGCGTGCTCGTCAAGTACTCTTACGTCTACGACTGCAACACCTTTCACCCTAAGAAGGATCGTCCGACTTCTTATCTTCCCTAGATCACCATCGATCTTCACGTACGCTTCGCCTCCCATTTGGTGACGTGACGTCGGATACCGATGTCTTGTGCTTCCAGGTGAGACAGTTTTTCAGTACAAAATTTGGTGAAACTCCGAACCCTTCTCCTTCGGCCTCTGCCACTCTTCTCTTCCATAGGTCCTTTCACATCTATCCTCTTCCTTACTCCAACCCCCTCTCTCTCCGAGCTCCATGCCACCTTTACCTCTCTTAACGCCCAGGCCGTTCCTGGACCTGACGGCCTTCCTTTTTCCTTTAATACTTTTCTCTCTGATCTCCCCTTTCTGCTTCCAGCGTTCTTCGCTGCTTTCTCTTATTCTACTCTTCCTCGGAGTTTGACGATCGCCCACAATGCCTTCTTTCCCAAGAACGGCGATTTGCTTGACTTGGGTAATTGGCGCCCGATATCCCTACTCAATTTTGACTAGAAAATTTTTGCTCAACTCCTTTCATGCCGCCCTCACATTTATCATTTCCTCTAATCAGACTTACACGGTTCCCGGCCGATCTCTTTCTCACAATATTTCTCTTAACCGTGATCTAATCCATCTCGCCCGTACTAACAATGAACCAGACTTACACGATTCCCGGCCGATCTCTCTCTCGCAATATTACTCTTAACCGTGATCTAATCCATCTCGCCCGTACTAACAATGAACCCCTTAGCCCTTCTCAATCTTGACCAACGTGCACCGTTTGACAACGTTTCACATTCATATCTCTTTAAAACTCTCTTTGCTTTCGGCTTTCCTTCCCCCTTCGTATCCATTCTACTCACTCTCTATCAGGATGCCGTTATCCATGTGAAGTCAACCACCTTTCTCGCCGCTCCTGTTGCGTTTCGCCGCGGCATTCGCTAGAGTTGCCCCCTTTCGGGGTAGCTCTTCGCGATTGCCTTTGAACCGTCCACCGTGCTTTCGCTCCGTCCACCGTGCTTTCACGGCGCATCTTCCTCCTCTCACGGCGAGCACAAGATATCACGACATCGTCTACTCAGCCTACGCCGACGATGTCACTTTCTGTATACGTTACAACTCACAGTTTTCGCACCTTCTGCAGCTTTATCAACAGAACTTTGATTGCTTTGCGGCAGCGCTAAATACAGCGAAAAGCACGGGCCTCTGGTATGGCGCATGGTCCGGGCGCACCGACGCCCCCTGGGGAGCTGTGTGGTCGGCCACCTCTCCGAAATTCCTCGGTGTCTTTCTCGGAACTCCACTCGAAGCCAAGGCTGTTTGCTGGACAGCGCTCCAAGCTCGTCTGGCAAAGTCAACTGCCTTTTGGCGCCGCTTCCAGTTCTGCGCTTCTTATCCTACCCGTGCGCGACTGGTGCGAACATACCTCCTCTCGCTGTCTTCATAGCTGGACGGCTCACCACATGCCTGTAGCTCGTCTCTGTGTTGTCACCCGTTTCATCTCCTCTCTGGTGTGGTCTCATCAATATTGGGTGAACGTTGCGCAGCTACACCTACCCCAGTCTCAAGGCGGCCTCCACCTCGTCGACGTTCGTATGTATTACCGAGCGCATCGAGTGGTCACTTTCATCCGACTCCTCTGCACACCGGTACCATCAGCTACTCTCGTGCGGGATGTGATGGCATCTCCTCGGAATCAGTCATTTCATTTCACAACGCTCATCCTCATGGATCAGTTCTCTTTTCCGCTCTCGTCTGTCTCCTGCTAATTCTGAAGCTCTTTCTTATCTCACTTCTCTTCTCCTTCGCTCTCCACCTGTCTTCCGAGCTTCTTGCGGAGCCCCCTCTTCCTTTCTTCTGTCATCCACTCTCCTAACCATCCCTGCTTTGACGACCCCACTTGGCTTGCTGTCGGGGTCGTCACTGTCCAAGATCTCCTTCTCCCAGACCTCTTCTGGAAACCGCGCTCGTTACTCTCGCCCCTACTCCCTGCCACCTCCGCCTCGATCTGTTGTTCAGTATGACTCACTCCGTGAGTCGATCGTCTCTTTTTCCTGATCTAGCTACTTCTTCTGACATCCTCCGCACCACTCCCTCTTCCTTTCACTTGACGGCTCCGTTCTCCCTATACCTGCTCTGTCTGTCCGGCTTCTCTGTTTTTCCTCTCCTACTCCTCGACAGATTCCGGGAGTATCGTCCTCTGCTCTTCAGACCGTCTGGCGAGCGGCAGGCTCTCCGATTTCATTACCACCTGAACACAAAACGCATTGGCTGTTTTTGCATTGGCGTCTTCCAGTTCCTGTCATACTACATCAGAGGACGCTCCTTGCCTCCGATCTATCTTATTTCTGTCATCACCTTGCAGTTCTGGAGCATGTCTACGTTCACTGCCAAGTACTTCTCCCACTACTCCATCTCGCTTTCACTACCGTGAAACATCTTGGTTTCACAGATTTGCCGTTAACAGCCTACACGACGCTGCTCCATGGCTTTGATCCGCCTGTGCCTCTCGCTTCCACAAGTGCATACGTGTTCGTCGTGGTTAAGCACGTAGTGTACCGATTTCATCAAAATCATCGTACAGCTGTTCCAGCTCTTCAAGACGCTGCTGCCTCGCTCTGCAGTCTCTACCATGCCTGGCTAACATCTCACCTGCGTCTGGAGTTTGCCAAGGCGCAGGACCGTGGCACCGTTGATGCTTTCCTCAGACTCTGGGCTCCCACCTCCCGGTGGTTCACTGGACCCACAGTTGATCTCCGTCTAGTGATATGACATTCTTCACTGTTACTTTTGCTTTCCTCCCCAGAGGGGTGAATTTTGCTTTGCACCTGTCATACTCTGTGCCTTTGTATTTACCGACAGATTATATCAGTTTTTATTATTTTTATCAATTATTGTTATTGTAAATACATCATTCATCATTTGTACATATTCTTTGTCGTTTGTTCCTTTGACGATGCCAGTCTGCTCATCGCCTGTACCTCCTTTGACTAATAAAGGTCATTGAAAACCTACAGCTCTGTAGCTTTAACTTTTTAAGTAATAGATTTAACAATACATGTAATTGTTTTGTACCAAACTCAAATAAATCACGTGAAGAAATTACCATCTTGTACATGCGGCTGCTGTGAATAAATGTTGGCGCCTGTCATGTACGTAATTCAAGGAGACTGACCAACTGTTTCTTCCCATCCTTCATTAGGAATCCCCACATGGTCTTACCCTTTTCCTCAGCAGCTCAGCGAGAAAGCGATCGCATTACAACTCGAAGCCAAAGGGCCGAATAGCTTCAATCTGTAGGACATCCAGTTCTTTAAAAATGAAACTTGACATTTATTTGGGCAAAGTTAAATGTACCTTAAAAGAAAATATGAACCTTTAGATTAATTACTTGTTTGTCTTTGTGTGTGTTCAATTTTTTTGAAAAAACTGTAACTGGAAGCTGCGGTACGTCCCTTGGTTACCTGCAACCCCCAGCAGCTGTGGGGGTGGTAATTGTGCCATTGTGGAAAGGATATTCTGGACGTCATGTTTTTCTTTGATGAGGCGCTGTTTCCACTTATTTGGGATATGTAAACAGCCAAAAGAGTCGCATGTGGTCTTCGAATAATCTGCATTGATGAGGCACTGTTCCACTTATTTGGGATATGTAAACAGCCAAAACAGTCGCATGTGGTCTTCCAATAATCTGCATTGATGAGGTGTTGTTCCACTTATTTGGGATATGTAAACAGCCAAAAGAGTCGCATGTGGTCTTCGAATAATCTGCATTGATGAGGCACTGTTCCACTTATTTGGGATATGTAAACAGCCAAAACAGTCGCATGTGGTCTTCCAATAATCTGCATTGATGAGGCGCTGTTCCACTTATTTGGGATATGTAAACACCCAAAACAGTCGCATGTGGTCTTCCAATAATCTGCATTGATGAGGCACTGTTCCACTTATTTGGGATATGTAAACAGCCAAAACAGTTGCATGTGGTCTTCCAATAATCTGCACTGATGAAGCGCTGTTCCACTTATTTGGGATATGTAAACAGCCAAAACAGTCGCATGTGGTCTTCCAATAATCTGCATTGATGAGGTGTTGTTCCACTTATTTGGGATATGTAAACAGCCAAAAGAGTCGCATGTGGTCTTCGAATGATCTGCATTGATGAGGCACTGTTCCACTTATTTGGGATATGTAAACAGCCAAAACAGTCGCATGTGGTCTTCCAATAATCTGCATTGATGAGGCGCTGTTCCACTTATTTGGGATTGTAAACACCCAAAACAGTCGCATGTGGTCTTCCAATAATCTGCATTGATGAGGCACTGTTCCACTTATTTGGGATATGTAAACAGCCACATGTGGTCTTCCAATAATCTGCACTGATGAAGCGCTGTTCCACTTATTTGGGATATCTAAACAGCCAAAACAGTCGCATGTGGTCTTCCAATAATCTGCATTGATGAGGTGTTGTTCCACTTATTTGGGATATGTAAACAGCCAAAAGAGTCGCATGTGGTCTTCCAATGATCTGCATTGATGAGGCACTGTTCCACTTATTTGGGATATGTAAACAGCCAAAACAGTCGCATGTGGTCTTCCAATAATCTGCATTGATGAGGTGTTGTTCCACTTATTTGGGATATGTAAACAGCCAAAAGAGTCGCATGTGGTCTTCGAATGATCTGCATTGATGAGGCACTGTTCCACTTATTTGGGATATGTAAACAGCCAAAAGAGTCGCATGTGGTCTTCGAATGATCTGCATTGATGAGGCACTGTTCCACTTATTTGGGATATGTAAACAGCCAAAACAGTCGCATGTGGTCTTCCAATGATCTGCATTGATGAGGCACTGTTCCACTTATTTGGGATATGTAAACAGCCAAAACAGTCGCATGTGGTCTTCGAATGATCTGCATTGATGAGGCACTGTTCCACTTATTTGGGATATGTAAACAGCCAAAAGAGTCGCATGTGGTCTTCGAATAATCTGCATTGATGAGGCACTGTTCCACTTATTTGGGATATCTAAACAGCCAAAAGAGTCGCATGTGGTCTTCGAATGATCTGCATTGATGAGGTGTTGTTCCACTTATTTGGGATATGTAAACAGCCAAAACAGTCGCATGTGGTCTTCGAATGATCTGCATTGATGAGGCACTGTTCCACTTATTTGGGATATGTAAACAGCCAAAACAGTCGCATGTGGTCTTCCAATAATCTGCATTGATGAGGTGTTGTTCCACTTATTTGGGAATATGTAAACAGCCAAAAGAGTCGCATGTGGTCTTTGAATAATCTGCATTGATGAGGCACTGTTCCACTTATTTGGGATATGTAAACAGCCAAAACAGTCGCATGTGGTCTTCCAATAATCTGCATTGATGAGGCACTGTTCCACTTATTTGGGATATGTAAACAGCCAAAAGAGTCGCATGTGGTCTTCGAATGATCTGCATTGATGAGGCACTGTTCCACTTATTTGGGATATGTAAACAGCCAAAACAGTCGCATGTGGTCTTCCAATGATCTGCATTGATGAGGCACTGTTCCACTTATTTGGGATATGTAAACAGCCAAAACAGTCGCATGTGGTCTTCGAATAATCTGCATTGATGAGGCACTGTTCCACTTATTTGGGATATGTAAACAGCCAAAAGAGTCGCATGTGGTCTTCCAATAATCTGCATTGATGAGGCACTGTTCCACTTATTTGGGATATCTAAACAGCCAAAACAGTCGCATGTGGTCTTCGAATGATCTGCATTGATGAGGTGTTGTTCCACTTATTTGGGATATGTAAACAGCCAAAACAGTCGCATGTGGTCTTCCAATGATCTGCATTGATGAGGCACTGTTCCACTTATTTGGGATATGTAAACAGCCAAAACAGTCGCATGTGGTCTTCCAATAATCTGCATTGATGAGGCGCTGTTCCACTTATTTAGGATATGTAAACACCCAAAACAGTCGCATGTGGTCTTCCAATAATCTGCATTGATGAGGCACTGTTCCACTTATTTGGGATATGTAAACAGCCAAAACAGTCGCATGTGGTCTTCCAATAATCTGCACTGATGAAGCGCTGTTCCACTTATTTGGGATATCTAAACAGCCAAAACAGTCGCATGTGGTCTTCCAATAATCTGCAATGATGAGGTGTTGTTCCACTTATTTGGGATATGTAAACAGCCAAAAGAGTCGCATGTGGTCTTCGAATAATCTGCATTGATGAGGCACTGTTCCACTTATTTGGGATATGTAAACAGCCACATGTGGTCTTCCAATAATCTGCACTGATGAAGCGCTGTTCCACTTATTTGGGATATGTAAACAGCCAAAACAGTCGCATGTGGTCTTTGAATAATCTGCATTAATGAGGCGGTGTTCCACTTATTTGGGATATGTAAACAGCCAAAACAGTCACATGTGGTCTTCCAATAATCTGCATTGATGAGGCGCTGCTCCACTTATTTGGGATATGTAAACAGCCAAAACAGTCACATGTGGTCTTCCAATAATCTGCATTGATGAGGCGCTGTTCCACTTATTTGGGATATGTAAACAGCCAAAACAGTCACATGTGGTCTTCGAATAATCTGCATTGATGAGGCGCTGTTCCACTTATTTGGGATATGTAAACAGCCAAAACAGTCGCATGTGGTCTTTGAATAATCTGCATTAATGAGGCGCTGTTTCACTTATTTGGGATATGTAAACAGCCAAAACAGTCACATGTGGTCTTCCAATAATCTGCATTGATGAGGCACTGTTCCACTTATTTGGGATATCTAAACAGCCAAAACAGTCGCATGTGGTCTTCCAATAATCTGCATTGATGAGGTGTTGTTCCACTTATTTGGGATATGTAAACAGCCAAAAGAGTCGCATGTGGTCTTCGAATAATCTGCATTGATGAGGTGTTGTTCCACTTATTTGGGATATGTAAACAGCCAAAAGAGTCGCATGTGGTCTTCGAATAATCTGCATTGATGAGGCACTGTTCCACTTATTTGGGATATGTAAACAGCCAAAACAGTCGCATGTGGTCTTCCAATAATCTGCATTGATGAGGCACTGTTCCACTTATTTGGGATATGTAAACAGCCAAAAGAGTCGCATGTGGTCTTTGAATAATCTGCATTAATGAGGTGCTGTTTCACTTATTTGGGATATGTAAACAGCCAAAACAGTCACATGTGGTCTTCCAATAATCTGCATTGATGAGGCGCTGTTCCACTTATTTGGGATATGTAAACAGCCAAAACAGTCACATGTGGTCTTCCAATAATCTGCATTGATGAGGCGCTGCTCCACTTATTTGGGATATGTAAACAGCCAAAACAGTCACATGTGGTCTTCCAATAATCTGCATTGATGAGGCGCTGCTCCACTTATTTGGGATATGAATACAGCCAAAACAGTCGCATGTGGTCTTCCAATAATCTGCATTAATGAGGTGCTGTTTCACTTATTTGGGATATGTAAACAGCCAAAACAGTCACATGTGGTCTTCCAATAATCTGCATTGATGAGGCGCTGCTCCACTTATTTGGGATATGTAAACAGCCAAAACAGTCACATGTGGTCTTCCAATAATCTGCATTGATGAGGCGCTGCTCCACTTATTTGGGATATGTAAACAGCCAAAACAGTCACATGTGGTCTTCCAATAATCTGCATTGATGAGGCGCTGTTCCACTTATTTGGGATATGTAAACAGCCAAAACAGTCACATGTGATCTTCCAATAATCTGCATTGATGAGGCGCTGTTCCACTTATTTGGGATATGTAAACAGCCAAAACAGTCACATGTGGTCTTCCAATAATCTGCATTGATGAGGCGCTGCTCCACTTATTTGGGATATGTAAACAGCCAAAACAGTCACATGTGGTCTTCCAATAATCTGCATTAATGAGGCGCTGTTTCACTTATTTGGGATATGTAAACAGCCAAAACAGTCGCATGTGGTCTTCGAATAATCTGCATTGATGAGGCACTGTTCCACTTATTTGGGATATGTAAACAGCCAAAACAGTCACATGTGGTCTTCCAATAATCTGCATTGATGAGGCGCTGCTCCACTTATTTGGGATATGTAAACAGCCAAAACAGTCGCATGTGGTCTTCCAATAATCTGCATTGATGAGGCGCTGTTCCACTTATTTGGGATATGTAAACAGCCAAAACAGTTGCATGTGGTCTTCCAATAATCTGCATTGATGAGGCACTGTTCCACTTATTTGGGATATGTAAACACCCAAAACAGTCGCATGTGGTCTTCGAATAATCTGCACTGATGAGGCGCTGTTCCACTTATTTGGGATATGTAAACAGCCAAAACAGTCGCATGTGGTCTTCGAATAATCTGCATTAATGAGGCGCTGCTTCACTTATTTGGGATATGTAAACAGCCAAAACAGTCGCATGTGGTCTTCGAATAATCTGCATTGATGAGGCGCTGTTCCACTTATTTGGGATATGTAAACAGCCAAAACAGTCGCATGTGGTCTTCCAATAATCTGCATTGATGAGGCGCTGTTTCACTTATTTGGGATATGTAAACAGCCAAAACAGTCGCATGTGGTCTTCGAATAATCTGCGTTGATGAGGCGCTGTTCCACTTATTTGGGATATGTAAACAGCCAAAACAGTCGCATGTGGTCTTCGAATAATCTGCATTAATGAGGCGCTGATGCACATATTTGGGATATGTAAACAGCCAAAACAGTCGCATGTGGTCTTCCAATAATCTGCATTGATGAGGCACTGTTTCACTTATTTGGGATATGTAAACAGCCAAAACAGTCGCATGTGGTCTTCCAATAATCTGCATCAGACACATGAAATGCCATTTACATGATCAGAAGATTGTGTGTAGTGTGCGATATCTCGAAGACACATAATTAGGTCTGTATTCTTCGAGGGGACCATAAACGCGGCAAGGTATGGCGACAATATCCTGTACCCATTCATTGGACACTTAACCAAGGGAGAAATTATTAATGGCTGCTTCCAGTAAGATCCAGCCACATCCCGTACAGCTTATGTCTCCAGAGTGTTGTCGACTGATGTGTTCGGAAACAGGATCATCTCCAAAAGCATATGACCGCCACGTTCGCCCCATCTCGCGCCTCCGGATAATTATCTGTGGGGTTTACAGGAAAACTCTGTTTAAAAGAACAATCCTTGTTCTATGCCAGAACCAGCAATATTTCTCCGTTGGGCTTGTCACGTGTCTTTGAGAACATGTTCAGACACGGTACATGGAAGAGTCTACAAACGTCTACACATTTGTCTACACTTTTACAGCATTTATTGTAATAGGTATGCTTGTAGTTGTTGTATGTGTATTTTCTTGCCAGGTGCACAGTGACTTTTGGCTCATCCATTAGTACCACCAGTGAAATGTTTATTTGGCATATGCAGTGGCGTAACTACCACCATCGCAGCAGCGGGGGGGGGGGGGGGGTCGCTCGCAGGTAACGAAGGGGCATACTGCAGCTGCCAGTTATAGTTTTATCAAAAAATTTGAACATGCGCAATAATTAATCCAAAGATTCATATTTTGTTTTAAAATACATTTAGCTTTGCCTAAATATATGCCTAGTTTCACTTTTAAAATACTAAATGTCCTACTGATTGAAAGTGTTTGGCTGTTTTACTTTGGGTTGTAATACAATTGCTTTGCAACGGGTTGTAAATAATACGATCGCTCTCCAGTCACCCTTTCTCTGCGCTGCTGAGGAAAAGAGCGAGGCCACAGTGAAATTCCCCGTGATGGATGTGGGAAAGCAGTCAGTTACCTAGGATTACATGCACTTCGGGTGTCAACATTTATTCACAGCAGCCGCAGATCTTCGATGTGTAAGAGGGTGATTTCTTCAAGTGATTTACTTTAGTTTTGGACAAAGCGATTACACGCATTGTCAAATCTATCTATTACTTAAAAAGTTAAAACTACAGGCCGCTAGGTACCACCATTACTTTTGCAGACACTCTCCCTGACTTCCTACCCCCCTCTCCCGCCCCTACATCGAAAAATGCATCCTCCCTCATGTTCGAAATCCTGGGAAAATTATTGTCCTTAGGGGTGCTGAAGTAAATCTGGGGGGGGGGGGCACGCTGCGCTAGTGTTACGCCACTGGGCATATGGTCTTCCTTTGAGGAGCTAACCTCTGAGTCTTAGGGAACAGCTCAACGATATGTGTGTGTACTATGTAATCAATGGATCATTATAAGACATACAATAAGCAAATAATGACAACACAAACAAAAAAACTTTTTTGTTACGAACAGTTTATTCTGCAGACATAATAAATACTTTTACAATAGTGAATAATCAGACATTTTTAAATCACTGCACATTATTAATAATGGAATGTTACATATCAAAAATGGAAAACTTTTATCTATGCAAGTGGTTGTTCTTGAAAATTATTACTAAATTGATAAAAGCTGTACTCTACACTCTCAGTTGTGTTAAACCCTATTAAAAGTGGGTTAGAAGAGGGTGAGGGGGAGAAAAAAAGAGAAAACTACCTTGTATACTTAAAAAGTATGAAAGTGTTCAAAGCTGCATGTTATAAAATTTTGTACTGAGTTACTATGTATGGTTTTATTAGTCTAACACGCTTTCTCTCTCATCTGGACAACATACAGGGAAAAGAATATCAACAGTGCATTAACATTCTTGCAAATAAGATTTTTGAAACTTATTGCTACATGTCTTATTCAAATTTACTGGCTTTGAACCTCTAAATGAGCATCAATTACCATGCTAAAATATTTGACAACAATTACAATGAGAAATAGTATGGAATTTAATTATCCAAGTGCACTGCAGTATAAAGGAAATAATGTTTTTGCTTTGAAATCACGTGTACAGTTATCACCATGACCTTGAAAATTGTATAATTTTCAGGGGTGATTATGGTCTGGATTTTCTTGTTGATTAAACCTGGAACATACGGAGAAAATGAGAAGTCTGTATATTTTGTATCTGTTAAAATTATTCTTAGACTTTTAATTTAAAGTAAAGGAATTTATAGTTTTTGCAAGATAAACCGGTTTGTAGAAATAAAAAACCACAACCAAAAATTTTAGTCTCATAATCTAGAAATAATGCTTTTATCGACAAACATTCGTTGATCTCACGTGTGAGAGACAATAAATACAGTGTACAACTGGTTCAAAATATGCTAAATAGTTGGGACAATTACAAGAAGGATATGCAAAGTGGTATTAAAAAATCTAGTAGTACTGTTGAAAACTGTGGGACTACAAAAAATAAAAAATAAAGAACATTGTAACATTAAAAAATTTGTAGAGATTCCGGAACTTAGTAAAAATGAAAGGTGTAAAAGAAAGTCTAATTGTACTGATGTAGGAGGGGGAAAACAGACAAAATTGACGTGTTTTCTCAAAAAAGGATGAACTTTTAGAATTCATCAACCTATTACTTTTATAAAACAGGTTAGTTGTTTTCAGATTGCATTCTGTGTAAAAAGGAAAATGCAAACAAAAATTGTTTTTAACCTGTTTGATTTTAAATTCATGATTGCTTTACTTATTTAAGAGCAATTTATTTCTCCACAGAATATTTATGGAAAAGGGTTTTATAAGTAATATATGTAGTCCAAAATAATCAGTTTGTTCCCTAAGTAAACTCAGCATATACGTTACTCTTCCCTCGTTGTTTTCAGGGTTTTTGATTTGACCTCACAATCACCTATGTATTTTTGAGTGGGAATCAAATAGCTGTTGTACAAAGATTGCTGTAAATGGAGTACTGTACTGTTTCATACGTTTTTTAAAATATGAAACAGTACAGAATTTTTTTAACCGCATTGTGATGTTGCTATTTTCAAATTTACAGAGGATATTCCACATACACAACAGTTGCTGATAGAATTTCTATGCTTTAAATATTTAAAAACAGTTATCCAAAATTTGTTTATGCCACAAATCGAAGGATAAACGTGAAACCTCAGTTATACGTTTTCCTAGGAGATGACTTAAAAAAACAACATATAAATGAAATTCAAAAATGTTAATTACTATTGTAAAATTTTTATACCTGTAAAACAAAAGAACGAAAGGAAACGAAACTTGTAATTTTACATTTTTTTTTAATTGAAGGTTTAACAACCACTGTGAGCAACTAAGTGGGCTATAAACGGTTGCACATCCCTAATTTAGGGCCACTGGTTCCAGAGAAGGGAGAGAGCTAGGGTTTTAAGACAAACACAACACCCAGGCCTCACCAGGATACGAACCCAGACCCACTTTGGATGAATGGTCATAAGCCAGGGCTTAGACGACAGTGACACCGGGGCGGCAATTTTACATTACACTAATTGATAATGTAAGACATAAATCAATACTTTATTGCTACCTTAAGCCAGTGTCTATTTTGACTTTTAACATTTTTATTCTAATTTCATTATAAAAACTAAAGTTAAGAAATTCTGTATGATTTCACATTTTCTATACATTAAAAAAAACAAAAACTCCCTCACCTTTGACACACTACGCAGTAAATCTGGATACGATTTTGTGTTTTATATATTCAATACCCCATTACACATCCTTTACTTCTAAACATTGCTCTTTTCAAAGCAGTTTGTCCATTAGTTGATTTAGCATTATGGTTGAGTGAAATGTTCACTAAACTTTGTTTCAAATTTTTTGAACTCGGTGAAAAAATGGAACTGTGAACATTATTTATTAGGGGTATGCAAATGTTTGTCCCCCCCACTAGCAGGCACTGTAGGGGTCTAACCGGCCAGCGATCTGTGCTGTCAGTTCGTACACGAAGCCAAGCATGGCGGTCGATAAAGTTCATTTGCAGCACTGTTTGTTATTCATGTTTAATTTTGGGAAAACTACGAGTGAAGCATACGGTTAAATACGTCAGGCGTATGGTGAAACGGTTACGGGTGTGCCGAGAATGGTTTGCCACATTTAAGAAAGGTGATCTAAGCTTGGAAGACAAGCCACGTGCAGGTAGACAGCAGGAACTCACAGATGAGCAGCTGGTATTGCTGTTGCAAGAGGACACTACACAATCGACCGCACAACTGGTGAAACATTTGAAAGTGGCTCAATCGACGGTGGTACGGTGTCTACAGGCCTTGGAAAAGATCCAAAAAGTGGGTTCCGCATACTTTAACGGAGCGTACTATTGGTCAACGATTGGACATCTGCATGTCGTTGCTGAAGAGGTTCAAGGAAAGAATTTCTTGTGGAAGGTTGCCACCAAGGAGGAGAAATAGGTCTATTGCAACAACCCTGCAGTATGCAAGCGATCCTGGGTTGACCCAGGCCATCCATCAACATCCACTGCAAAACAGGATATCCATGGGGAAAAAGGTGCTTTTGTGTATGTGTGTAGTGGAATATGCATGGAGTGCTATACTTTGAACTGTTGAAACCGGGTGAAACAATCACTGCACAACGATATAGTGATCAGTTGATGAAACTGAATGCTGCAATTGAGCAAAAGCGCCTATGGACAGGTAAAAGATGCTGCCCAGTCATCTTACTACACGATAATACCAGACCACATGTCGGTGCCACCACGAAATCAACCCTTGAACAGTTACACCGGGTGGTTTTACCACACCCAGCTTACTCCCCAGACATTGCACCCTCAGACTTTTATCTGTTTCGCTCTATGCAACATGCCCTAGCCCAACAGCGGTTCACCACAGCTCCAGAGGTGGAAAATTTTGTCCTTGTGTTCTTCAGCTCAAAACCCGAGTACTTCTATCACAGGAGCATTCATTTGTTGCCTGAAAAATGGCAAAAGGTCATTGATGCTAACGGCCGATATTTCGTTGAATAAATGAGCACTGGTTTCCTGATTGTTCCTGTCTCCTTTCTCCTTAAAATGGCGAAAACTTTTGCATACCCCTAACACTAAATTTTTAGTTGCATAATTTATTTCATGCTCCTGCAAAAATGCTATCTCAATTCTCTTAAAGTTGTAATATACCAGGTTATGTATAAAAGAATCCAAGAATGGTGTATTTTTGATAATGTGAAATTCAAAATTTAATGCGTGTGCAAAAGTTCTACCCATTTCGTCATGATGCAAATTGCAAGCGAAAAATCTGAGTAACAAGTGCAATAACAGATGTTGAACGTGATGGCCAAAATGCTTTGAGGAGTAAGCTACAAAATGGCTCCATGTGTGCAGGTGCATCTCATTTGTTTACAAGTCACACAAGGGTTAACATATCAAGCAATAAGGACCACATTAGACATTGTTTGTTTTGAGTTCGACGAAGGCAACAATGCAGCTGAAGTTCGTCGTAACATTCGTGAGGTGTATGGTGAAGATACCACAGACATCATGCCACTGGATACACACAAGTGACTCGAACATCTCTCTTAGATTTGTCACCATTCTTATAGCCCTATAAGCAGGTTATCAGTTAGAAAGTATTAGTGTGAAAGTCTAGTCCCCCAGACACATACATCATGCCACTGAGTAGGAACAAGTGACTCAAACATCTCTCTCTTTTCGTAGACTCCTCACCATTCTTATAGCCTAATAAGCAGGTTATCAGTTAGAAAGGATTAGTGTGAAAATCTAGTCCCCCAAACACATCATGCCACTGAGTAGAAACAAGCAACTGAAACATTTCCTTTCTTAGATTTGCACCATTCTTATGGCCTAATAAGCAGGCTATCAGTTAGAAAGTATTAGTATGAAAGTCTAGTCCCCCAGACACATACATCATGCCACTGCGTAGGAACAAGTGACTCGAACATCTCTTTTCGTAGACTCTTCACCATTCTTATAGCCTAATAAGCAGGTTATCAGTTAGAGAGTATTAGTGAGAAAGTCTAGTCCCCCAGACACATACATCATGCCACTGGGTAGGAACAAGTGACTAACATCTCTCTTCTTTTGTAGACTCCTCACCATTCTTATAGCCTAATAAGCAGGTTATCAGTTAGAAAGTATTAGCGAGAAAGTCTAGTCCCCCAGACACATCATGCCACTGAGTAGAAACAAGCAACTGAAACATTTCCTTTCTTAGATTTGCACCATTCTTATAGCCTTATAAAGCAGGTTATTAGTGTGAAGTATAGTCCCCCCACACACAAAAAGGGTAGAAACAAGTGACTTGAACATCTCTCTCCTTTCTTAGATTCATAACCATTCTTATAGACCTATAAGCAGATCATCGGTCAGAAAGTATTAGTGTGAGTCTAGTTTCCCTAACATAGACATCATGCCACTGGATACACAAAAGTGACTAGAACATCTCTCCTCTTTCTTAGATTGATCACCATTCTTATAGCCTAATAAGCAGATTATCAGTTAGAAAGTATTAGTGTGAAAGTCTAGTCCCCCAGACACATACATCATGCCACTGGGTAGGAACAAGTGACTTGAACATCTCTCTCCTTTCTTAGATTCATCACCATTCTTATAGACCTATAAGCAGATCATCAGTCAGAAAGGATTAGTGTGAGTCTAGTCCCCCTAACATAGACATCATGCCACTGGATACACACAAGTGACTCAAACATATCTCTCTTCTTTCTTAGATTTGTCACCATTCTTATAGCCCTATAAGCAGGTTATCAGTTAGAAAGGATTAGTGTGAAAGTCTAGTCTCCCAAACACATACATCATGCCACTGGGTAGGAACAAGTGACTCAAACACCTCTCTCCTTTCATAGACTCTTCACCTCTTCACTATTCTTATAGCCTAATAAGCAGGTTTTCAGTTAGAAAGTATTAGTGTGAAAGTCTAGTCTCCCAGACACATACATCACGTCACTGGGTAGGAACAAGTGACTTGAACATCTCCTTTCGTAGACTCCTCACCATTCTCATGGCCTAATAAGCAGGTTATCAGTTAGAAAGTATTAGTGTGAAAGTCTAGTCCCCCAGACACATACATCATACCCCTGCGTAGGAACAAGTGACTCTAACATTTCCTTTCGTAGACTCCTCACCACTCTTATGGTGGCCTAATAAGCAGGTTGTTAGTTAGAAAGTATTAGTGTGGAAGTCTAGTCCCCCAGACACATACAACTGGGTAGGAACAAGTGACTTGAACATCTCTCTCCTTTCTTAGATTCATTACCATTCTTACAGACCTATAAACAGATCATCAGTGTGAAAGTCTAGTCCCCCAGACATCAGTGGCATACCGTGAACATTATGTGTAGGCATGCAAAAAACAAACAAACAATATTTGTAGCGGAATTCCATTCTGAGATTTTTTTTTTTATGTTTCTCTTACTTTGTCTTAAAACATAGGTTTTGATATCAAAATCTTCAGTAGAACTTTTTCAATTGCTATTAAATTCTTTTAGATGATATGTCTCGTCTTTGCATATACTGTATGAATTTGCACAATTTAATAGCACAATGTATTATTTCCCTCAAGCATTTTATCCAAACTAAGTTCGTATGAAGTGCTGAAACAATGTTCTCATCATTTTAACACATTATCCAGGGGAAAGTGTAAAAATACCCTTAATTCACTTTTTACCGAATGAAATCAAAACGACTGGGATTTGTAATTTTAATGTATTCAGGCTCGTTTCGGGAAACCCGATGCTTTTTGTATCACAATTTTTTGAGCCCATAAGCTTTCCATATAGAATAGTTATGGGGGGATGATCATGATTTATACATTTTTGGATGTTTAAACTGCATACTTAATGACGATATTAATCGACTCAAGTTTGAGGTTGGTGTTCCATTGCTTAAGCATTTGAATTTTTCTATACTAAAACTTAGGGAGTCAAAAGACTTATTAATTTTGAATCATCCATTTCCTTTATTCCCCTTTTGCAGTTTGCTTAAATTATCTTGTAGCATTTCAGTGCTTCAGAAAAGCAAGGAATATACAAAAATGTAGCCATATAATTTTCCAACTGAATGCAGATGATTTCTCTACGCACCAGATAGCAGATGCTCACCGTCAAAAGAAAACAAGCTTCCCATAGGTTGATGCGACACTCTCTTTTGCATTTCATGACGGCAGTTACTGAAGGCCCCAAACCCAGTGGGGAAATAGAGAGTGGGGACGGAGGGAATGGACTCGGGTTCTCCGATTGGTTAACTGCCCAAGCCCTGAATGCAACGGCGATTTCGCATCAAATGCTATGTCCCTGGCAAGCACGGCACTATCTCACATGAGTTCGGGAACATTGATACGAAGTTAAGTTCGCATTCGCGCTTTGTTTCAGTTCTGGCTAAAATACACACAAATATGTGAATGGTTTTAAATAAAACTCTTCTAAACCAGGTACTTTGTTCACATTTCCGATAAAAAATGGCACTACAAAGCTTTCTTTGTGTAATTATTTTGTTTCCAGAGAGCAAATTTTTGCATTTAATTACGTCATGCATTGCATACAACGACTGCACACTATTGGCAGGCACAGACATTATGCCACTGGGTAGAAACAAATGACTCGAACATCTCTCTCCTTCCTTAGATTCATCACCATTCTTATAGCCCTATTACACAGATTATCGGTCAGAAAGGATTAGTGGGAAAGTCTAGTCCCCCTTACATGAACATCATGCTACTGGGTAGAAACAAGAGACTCAAACATCTTCCCTCCCCTTTCAAATTAGGCTTGTCGCTATTTCTATAAACCATTTAGCAGGTAATCAGTCAGAAAAGATTAGTAGCAATCACCCCCTACAAGATCACTTTATAACAAAGCTAAGGGAAAAACAGAGCTTTCTGATTCACGGGTTCACTTGTTCCAGCCACATTTGGCTCACAACTTAGACAGAACATAACAATGAAACCTCCATTATACACTGGCGGAAAGTGAAAACAGAGCACCAAGAAGGAATTGGCGGACGATCATGAAATTTACATATGTTAATGTGGTCGAGTTTACGTAGGTGTGATGTTAATTTCGGGACCAACCGGTGAGCTCTTACATCACAGCACGGCATAATACGCAAATTATCGTCGGTGGTATTTAAGGAGTACGGGGATGTGAATGTAATCAGTCGTCGGCGTACGGACACGTGCGAAGACCCTGAAGAAGCTGCAATGCCTGGACATGGAAGACGTGTACGATTTCAGCAGTTATCGGACTTTGAGCGCGGTCGTCTAGTCGGACTCCCAGAGGCCGGGTGGTCGTATCGTCGTATTGCGGAGCGAATTGGACGGGAAGTATCGGTGGTGGTACGATGGTGGCGTAGATGGTCCGAGGAACATTCCCACATAAGAAGACGTGGAACCGGAGCCACAGACGGACTGATGAGCGGACCGATCGACACATAAGAAGAGCGGCGTTGTCAAGCAGAACATTCACTGCAACGCAAATCCGAGCTGCCGTTGCACCTAAGGTAACTGTGTGAACAATCCGCAACCGTCTACTGGATGCAGGACTACGTGCACGTGTGTCTCTGGCATGTGTACCTCTGACTCCAGCCCACCGTCAGGAACTGCTGCAGTGATGTCGCCAATGTCTGCACTGGAGAACGCAATGGAGATCTGTCATGTTCAGCGATGAAAGCAGATTCTGCTTGGGAGCCTCCGATGGCTGTATGCATGTTCGCAGACGCACAGGGGAGAGTCTCCACCCTTCTTGCACCCACCAGCGACACACAGGGCCTACACCTGGTCTCCTGGTGTGGGGAGTGATCAGCTATCACTCCCGTACACAACTAGTGTTTGTACCGGGTACGTTAAACAGCACCTCCTACATCAACAACATCATTCAGCCCGTTGTTGTGCCATTTGTAAGGTCGGTCCATCGTGGTGCTTTCCAGCAAGATAACGCACACCCACACATGGCACGTGCAACACAACATGCACTTCAGGATGTGAGACAACTTCCATGGCCTGCACGTTCACCGGATTTGTCCCCCATTGAGCACGTGTGGGATTTTATGGGATGACTTATCCGGTCTCCACTGCCAGCCACGACCATCCTCGATTTACGCGTCCAGGTTGAGGATGCTTGGAACTCAATACCCCAAACTTACATCCAACATCTGTACGACAGACTCCATGCCAGAATTGCACAGTGTGACGCAGTTCATGGCGGTTCAACCTCGTATTAACCATGTTACATGGAAATGTTATTTTTCAGTTTACCAGCAAATACAGCTGTATTTTGCCATAATGTTTTGATCACGTTATCCTCTGTATTCCGTTATTATGCTGTATAAATTTCGTTGGTATCAGATGTCTCCTTCTTGGTGTTCTTTTTTCACTTTCCTCCAGTGTATGTTTTTGTAGGGGATGTCCTTAATAAAGTGTGCAAATGAAATTTTAAAATCTTAAACATTATTGTAAAATTTATGCTTTGGAGGATTATTCGCGGTGAAAGAAAAATAAAGCGATAAGACATTTACAATTTGTTTTATCACATTGCAAAAATCATAAAGCGTATTGAAGTCAAGCTTCTCTTTTGATGACTCTGTCTATAGAAACTCCGATTCTGTCTATAAAAACTCTGATTCTGGATTATGCGAAATCCTAAGAACTAATAATCCGAGACCAGTACTTCAGTGTGGAACTCATGAATTAATAGCTTTTTTTTAAAAGACAGATTCTAAGTGCATCTATTTGAAACCAGAATGTTGAATATTGATGATGCATTTAGGATTCATTCCACTACTATGCCATGGAATACTGGAGCCACAGAGTTAAGTTCCAGAAATTTATAATTTTTTAAATAGAGCATATGCGTGTGAGTCATGAAGTATGAAACCAATTTTTCATTCAAACCAATAGTAAACAACATAGCCTTCTGTGATAGGGTCAAGGTTCAACTTTGGCTGCAGCAAGAAAGAACACCACAACACTGTCTCAATTCTCTCAAAGTTGTAGCATACCAGAGGTTGCATATATAGGAGAATCAAAGAGTTTGATAATTTGAAATTCCAAATTTAATGTATAATCTCAAAAAAGTGTACAAATCAATTAATTATGTATAACTGAGTTAAAAAATTCAAAAAAGTGTATAAACGAATCACGTATAATCGAGTTAAAAAATGATAGAAACTGCAGTAAAATATAGAGACTAATGCAGAATTACGTATAAAAATGAAAAACATAAAACCAATTTTTCATCCAAACCGAAAGTAAACAACATAGCCTTCTGTGATGGGGTCAAGGTTCAACTTTGGCTGCAGCAAGAAGGAACACCACAACACTGTCTCAATTCTCTCAAAGTTGTAGCATACCAGGTTGCATATAGGAGAATGAAAGAGTTTGATAATTTGAAATTCCAAATTTAATGTATAATCTCAAAAAAGTGTACAAATCAATTAATTATGTATAACTGAGTTAAAAAAACTCAAAAAGTGTATAAATGAATCACGTATAATAGAGTTAAAAATGGTAGAAACTACAGTAAAATATAGATACTAATGCAGAATTACGTATAAAAATGAAAAAGGTATAATTAAGAAATGCATAACTGAGGTTCCACTCTATGTTCATTCAAGCTGATTTCAGCTTGAAAACCTCGAGTTAATCCATTCAGCCAGTTGAAGATGAATATCTTTTCTTGATTAGATGGATCAGGAGGTGGTACTCACAACACAATCATTAACTGCAATACAAATCAGAATATACATACTGCATCTTAAATGTTATGCAAAGAGAATGCTATTACAATTAAGGTAGTTTGTAATAACATACATTTGATTCTATTTTAGCAATGCATTTTACAGTTGGTTTGTGGATATTTTTGTTATCGAACACATTGCTAGTTTCCAACATTTCTGTGCATCTGAAAGCACAGTCTTTAATTCAAAGTACGAGGTCTGTTTAAAAAGTTCCAGATTTTTAAAATAACATTTTGAGTGTACTTTACTCGGCCTTATCGCCTTTGTAATACTCTCCTCCTTGGTTGATACACCACTCCCAATGCTGTTTCCAGTTTTTGAAGCAGTCCTGATAGTTTGGGGGGGGGGGGATCACAAGTAGGTTTACCTGCGAATTTTCTTTGACATTGCAGTTTGGATCGAATCTTCTTCCTTTCAAAGTGGATTTTAACTTTGGAAACAGGAAAAATATTTGAGGAAGCCTGGTCAGGGGAGTACAGAGGCTGTGAAAGCATAGTTGTCTCCATTCGGGGACAAAAGTCACGAATCAGTAGCAATGCATATGCCTGCATGTTGTCGTGATGGAGGAACCAGGATTTGCTTCTTCACAGCTTGGACCTTTTACTCCTGACATTTTCTCACAAAAGTTTCAGCACTTTCAGATAATACTACCAATTCACTGTTTGTCTGTCTGGTAAAAATTCCTGATGGACAACACCCTTGATGTCAAAACCAACGGTCAACATGACTTTCACGTTTCACCCAGGGACGTTGCTAGCCCTCAAAATCTGGATGGGTGATGGGCGGGTGGCAGGGTGGGCAAGACAAATTTCAGGGTGGGCTCAAGCCCACCTTCGCACCCCCTTGCGGATGTCCTTGGTCTCACTTGACTTTTCACACTCTTTTCTATCTTGGTGAACTTTTTCCAAGCCACTGTAAAGACTGCATTATCATCTTGACATCATAGCTATAAACCCATGTCTGATCACCTGTGATAATAATTCTTTCGCCTTCGCTCGTGCGATCCCAAAGTTCCCAACAGATTGCAACACAATTGGCTCTCTGATCCTGAGTCAACAGATATGGGACAAACTTTGCGACAATTCGACGCATTTCTAATTTTTCAGTCAGAATGCAATCCAATAGAAATGTTGCAATCGTCCGTGATTTCTCGAGCTGTCAATCTAATACAGTAAAACCTCGAAAATCTGGCATCGGTGGGATCTGATGAGGGCCGGATTAATGAAGCTATCAAAAATTGCGTAAGGGGCGTTACGTAAAGTACGTTCTTACATGTAACATGTCACTTTAACAAAAATTTGAGCGTCTACGCCTTATACATATGTAGGGATCGCGCTGCCGATCACATTCTCCCCAATTTGCGAAAAAAAAATCATCGTTTTGGTGGTGTAAAAAAGTTTTGGCGAAAATATTGGTGATTACATTTTTGTGCTTTTTATTTTTAAACTCTGTCGAAAAGAATTGAATCTGGCGAGTGGTTAGGCTAAAACTTGAAAAAAGCCACGAAAACCTAGGGCTCGGCGATGTATCGATACATCGCGAAAACCCGACGTGAATTTTACACAGATGTTACAATTTTTTGACTGACGAAACTGCGATACATTGCGAAGGCAATTACTGCGATGCATCACGAAGACCGATGTAGATGTCATTTACAGACCAATGTAGATGTCAGCACTTTAATGTATTTGTCAGCATTGTGTTACGTAGACATTTGTCATACCACGTACTGCCACCACCAAGCACAGATCATCACATGTTCGACAAGCGTTTCAAACATACAGGCCGATACGTCGCCTCATTGGTCCGCTTCACCTCAGCGCGCGGCCCTGTGTGATGACGAAAATGAGAAGCCTTCCGATGTTACACGTAGGCAATTTGCACGCTGAGATCAGATGATCTTGCCATGTGTTGTTCAGATGGTACATCGGGAAATTTCTATGGTTACTAGTGAAACATCGGATGTTCTCATGAAAACAAAATCAGAAAAGTGCTGGATTTCTGAAGTTGCTGGTTTTCTGGATGTCGGATTTTCGAGGTTTTACTGTATTTGAATGCACAATTTTATCAAATTGGGCCACAGGAGTGTTGTCAGTTGACGTCGAAGGCCACCCCAAATGAGGATCACCCTCAGTCGACCATCTTTGATTTGCTTAAACCGTTATAACACTACGTACAGCCTAAGCACTGATCACCATAAATTTGTTTCATCATTTCATCAGTCTCCATAAACGTTTTCCCAAGTTTGATACAAAATTTGATATTAATACGTTGCTCGTGAAACTCATCTATTTTGAAAATAGAAAAACACACACAACAAGCTCTTAAACAAAGCAATACAGCAAAGATGGCAGATAACAATAGAAAGACGTGGTAAATGAAAGGTTACTTGCCAAGATCACCGCTACACAGTGCCACTTATTGCACATTGGTGTGACGTATTAGCACGTTATTCAGAAAGTTCAAGAACATTTTGGGCAGACCTCATACATTGAGTCAAACAGAAACTGTTACCTTCCCAATAGTGGCCCAATTAATGGTCAGTAGTTATGGAAGAAATGAGATGGAGGTCACTCAGCAGTTCTAAACCTGAGGGTTCTGATGCAATAACACACAGATGATAATCTTGTCAATATACACTGAAGAGCAACTGAATTAGAGACACGTCGCGTTATGCAAATGTGGCACTGTGGGTGGCCCTGTAAACGGAAACGACATGACGTATGCAGCGATCCGACAATATAAGGAGTGACGCGATGGGAATCAGTAAGAGTCGAATGCAGTATGGATAAGACGAAGGATCTGAGCGCATTTGATCGTGGGCACATCGTCCGGGCCCGACGAATGGGTCATTCCACCTCCGTGCAGGCACTGGGATTTTCACGAGCGACTGGGTCACGGGTGCACCGTGAGTACATCAAATCCAGTAAAACCATCCCTGCAAGGGCCAACTGCCGTGGACAACAGCTTGTGGATGAGCGGGGTCATCGTCGGCTAGCTCGCATTGTAACAGCGGATAGACGGGCCACAGTGCAAGAAATCACTCGGCAATTTAACGCTGGTGCACAAAAACGTGTAAGCAGCCACACCATCCAGAACCATCTCCTCGCTATGGGGTACAGAAGCCATCGTCCCATGAGGGTACCGCTGCTGACCGCACATCACAGGGTGCAAAGATTAGCATGGGCGCGGGAGCATAGCCACTGGACCCTAGACATGTGGGAAAATGTTGCCTGGACTGATGAGTCGAGATTCACGTTGGTACATGCGGATAGCAGGATACGAGTATGGCGCAAACCACATGAAGCGATGGATCCTTCTTGCCAGCAGGGTACTCTTCAAGCTGGTGGGGGTGGCATTCTCATCTGGGGACTGTTTACGTGGACTGAAATGGGACCCTTGGTACGTGTGACATCGTCCCTCACAGGTCAACGTTACCGGGATATCCTGGACGACCATTTGTTCCCATTTGTGCGTCTTCAACATCCCACTGGGGACCTTGTCCTGCAACAAGACACTGCACTGTGCCACCTTTCCCGAATTGTATCCGAATGGTTGGATGAACCAACATGACCTAGCTTCCTTGGCCAGCTAGGTCACCTGACCTCAATCCCATCGAGCACATCTGGAATGCCATCGAGAGAGACGTTCGAGGCTCTGACCGCCCTCCATCAAATCTTCGTGAACTGTGGGAGCTTGTTCAGGGGTCGTGGATCCGTATGGCTTCCCAACGCTTCCGGTGTCTTGTCGAGTCCATGCCGAGATGAATCGCCGCCGTCATCAGAGCGAAAGGTGGTGCTACACGTTATTAGACAGGTATCTTTAATTCAATTGCTCTTCAGTCTAAAGTGCTACATCATTTTGTGAGAAAACAAATCAATGTAGATTAAAATTAAAATCATATCGGTAACCTAAACCACAGATATGAGCAATAGAGGGAGAGTCATAAGTAATGAGTCATGCGAGAGGTAGTTTGAGATGGCGTTTTTTTGGAAATAAACAATCGTTTGGACTGGAACTTGTTTATAGGTAGAAAGAACATCTCATAGACTATTGGTGGTGGACAAGAATATGATTTAATTGTGTTTTTTTTTGCTTTCAGAACATGGACGAAAAAATGGCAGTTCGAGTACTGTTGCGTCATTATTGGAAAAAGGGACTATCTGCACATGTTGCTGCTGTTGCCAAAATTTGTGCAGTGGAAGGTGTGGGTGTAGTCAGCTACGCCACAGCAAAAAGATGGTTTGTTCGCTTTAACAAGGGGGACACCAGCCTTCAAGATGGGCCTCGCTCTGGCAGACCCCCAATGGTGGATTCGGAAGCCCTGCCTGAAGCTGCAGAGGCAACACTAACCACAAGCACTTGTAAATTGTCGGACGAGACTGGGGTATCACAATCCAGTGTGGTTCACCATCGCCACAAGCTTGGGAGGGTCAATAGAAGCTGCCGAGTGGTAGCACGCGAAGCGACCACAGCACAAGCTCAAAGGCGGATGGAATTGTGCACAGAGCTGCTGAATCGCTTCATGAATGAGCATTTCATCAAGCGAATTGTTACGTCTGATGAAAAGTGGATCTAATCCCGACATGCAAAACCGGTGGATTAACCTGAGCCAGCTTCCAGAACCTGTTGCTAAGTGGGGATGCTTCGGACACAAAGTCATGTTGTGAGCTTGGTGGAATTTTGAGGGGCCCATACACTCTGAATTCGTTCCAGCTGGGCGAGGCGTTTCCGCTGCACTCTACTCCCCAAAAACTACAGAGGATGTACGAAGCTCTGGTCCGTAAGTACCAGGCCCTGGTCAACAGAAAACAGGTTCTCCTTCAGCACGATAACACACCAACCACCCTATACCGCCTATTCAATGTGGGATAAGATCCAGGAGCTTGATGGAATCGAATTTCTTCCACATCCTGCCTATAGCCCAGACCTTGCCCCAAGTGACTACCACTTGTATCCGCCGATGGCATATTTCCGTGGCACAACCTTCTGAAACCGCCATGAAGTGGAAGCCGGGATCCAGGAGTTTTTCACCTCAAAACCCAAGGAGTGATACAGAGTGGGAATTCACAATTTGGCAGAAAGATGGCTTCAGAACATAATGGCTCAGGGGCGTCGGAACTGTTTTTCGCACACGGGGGCAAGAAATCAGCATATGCAATTTTTGGTCAAATCGTAAAACTTATTTCGCCGTTGTACAACAGGACATGATGACGTCATTTGAACATACTACAGATAAAACGATTATATCGATAAAATCTTAATATAAACTTTGAATTTTACATCTATATTACATTGTATTTTGATGTAAAGTGTTTTGTCGATATGTATTATAAGCGATGTAAAACTGATCGATTTGAACACCTCAGCGCGAGTACAAATTCCACAAGAACCGTAGCCCTTGTGTTATTCATCAAACAACGTAAGAATATATCTCATTCCTTTCTCCATCTTCCATTTGCTTGCTTAAAGAAATACTGATTTTATTATACTGAAAATATAGAAAACGTTCCTGCTTTTTTTCTTTTTTTTTAAACACAATAATTTTCAGGAATTTTAGGAAAGCTGTTCTTAGTAACTTTTTTTTTGCACACTGGACAAGGGAAGAGAGTAATTGCATCTTAGGAATCATACTGCACAAGGGTGGAGAGTAATCTGCATCTTAGGAATCATACTGGACAAGGGAGGAGAGTAATCTGCATCTTAGGAATCATACTGGACAAGGGAGGAGAGTAATCTGCATCTTAGGAATCATACTGGACAAGGGAGGAGAGTAATCTGCATCTTAGGAATCATACTGGACAAGGGTGGAGAGTAATCTGCATCTTAGAAATCATACTGGACAAGGGAGGAAAGTAATCTGCATCTTAGGAATCATACTGGACAAGGGAGGAGAGTAATCTGCATCTTAGGAATCATACTGCACAAGGGTGGAGAGTAATCTGCATCTTAGGAATCATACTGGACAAGGGAGGAGAGTAATCTGCATCTTAGGAATCATACTGGACAAGGGAGGAGAGTAATCTGCATCTTAGGAATCATACTGGACAAGGGAGGAGAGTAATCTGCATCTTAGGAATCATACTGCACAAGGGTGGAGAGTAATCTGCATCTTAGAAATCATACTGGACAAGGGTGGAGAGTAATCTGCATCTTAGGAATCATACTGGACAAGGGAGGAGAGTAATCTGCATCTTAGGAATCATACTGCACAAGGGTGGAGAGTAATCTGCATCTTAGAAATCATACTGGACAAGGGAGGAAAGTAATCTGCATCTTAGGAATCATACTGGACAAGGGAGGAGAGTAATCTGCATCTTAGAAATCATACTGGACAAGGGTGGAGAGTAATCTGCATCTTAGAAATCATACTGGACAAGGGAGGAGAGTAATCTGCATCTTAGGAATCATACTGGACAAGGGAGGAGAGTAATCTGCATCTTAGAAATCATACTGGACAAGGGAGTAGAGTAATCTGCATCTTAGGAATCATACTGGACAAGGGAGGAGAGTAATCTGAATCTTAGAAATCATACTGGACAAGGGAGGAGAGTAATCTGCATCTTAGGAATCATACTGGACAAGGGAGGAGAGTAATCTGCGTCTTAGAAATCATACTGGACAAGGGAGGAGAGTAATCTGCATCTTAGGCATCATGCTGCACAAGGGTGGAGAGTAATCTGCATCTTAGGAAACATATTGCACAAGAGGAGAGAGACTTGCGTCGTGCGCCTCAGGAATTCAGAGTTCTCGACGGAATTCAGAGAATTTAGAGTTCTCGACGTCTCAGGAATTCAGAGTTCTAATTATTATTTAAAGTAGAAAATAATACTTTGTTTTACCGGAAGGAATTTTAAATGGCGGGAAATAAAAAAAACATGCATTAATCCGATTTCTGACTAAAAAAAGTGTGGGGGCAAAAGTGATGTTTTGCCCCTGCACGCAAATGAGTGCAGGGGTAGTTAGTTGCCTCCTCTGCCCCCGTGGTTCTGACGCCACTGTAATGGCTTGTATTTCAAAGATTAAATTGTATTTGTTTGTACTTTACACATGCTTGAAGTTTTCCTATCCAATGACTCATTACTTTTGATTCACCCTATAACTGAAACAACTTTTAATATGTAATATTTTGTACACCTGTGTAATCAATGTTCAAACAAAAAGTTCATCTCAATAAGAGAGCAGGTTATTTTCACCATTATACATTTTAGTTTCAACAAACTTACATCAAACATACTGAATTTATTGTACCAGGGTGACTGAAAAGTTCGTCCTGTTTTGAGCTACCAAAAATGCCGAGTCTCCATTATCATGTCAAATGTGTGCTACTGGGTACTGCTGCAACTTGGAATGCACGAGGCTGATGATGTGCATTAGGCATGGAAACACATTATGTTATCAGGTGAGCAGAGGATGGAGGTCGATAACGCTCTAATCAGGTGCTCCTATGCCATTACTGGAATAAAGGGTTGAATTCAGCAGCAGAAACAAAAGAAACTTGTGCAGTTGAAGGTAAGAAAATAGTGAATAACAGCACAGCATCAAAGTGGTTCTGGCATTTCAATGCTAGGGTCACCAGCCTTGAAGACAAACTGAGGTCATGAGATCCAATAACCACCAAAACTGACATCCTGGTCGGAGGTGTGACAGGGAACCCTGGTACTAGTACTGTAATTGGGAGTTCGGGTGGGGTGTTTCTAATCCACCAGCGTTCACCACCAGCTTGGTTTTCCCTCCACACCCCATCAAAATTGAAAGAATGAATGTCATCGAGCAAATCTCCAATTAGCTGAAACTGTTAAAAGATACGGCAAGCATATTAACTCAAACTACAGATCCCATACTAATCTTAAGTAAAACAGGTGTTTAACCAGATCAGATGATGATAATCATACTAATCAAGTAAGTACAAAACAAAATTTAAAGATCAGATTAAAGGAGCATTTGAACACTGGAATAATAAACAAGCCAAGACCTCTTAATTTCACTATTGTGTGGATAATGGCATTGAACCACACTGGTTGAACACCAAACTTTTCACATTGCACAATAATCATAAAGAAATCCTTATATGAGAGTCTATAGTAATTGAAAGGACCAAATGACATAATTGAAATACCAATACTGTTGTACATTTATCATATGCATGGAAATATTTGATTAAGCAAGAAGAACAAAAAAGGAAAAAATTAGAAGAATAAAAAATAGGGCTGTTGGGTTTGATCGATTAATCGATCAATTTTTTTAGTCGCTGATTATTTTCTTCTATTTTTTAATCGCCGATTATTTTCTTCTTCCGATTAATCGGTTACTTAAAAAATTTGTACAAAAATATCTGAAGAAGAGGCAGCCGCTGCCTCGAAAGTGCTCATGGTTTTAATTGTTTTTATTTGTATATATTTCTCATCTTTTAATCATTAAATCGTGCTAACGATGGAAATCTTTCATCGCTTCAGTAAAATTCTTTAGGAACTTCCAAAAAACTACATATAGTTTTGAATTTGTTGAATACAACATTTGTGCTTGTGTCTTCACTTCTTGGAAAATAGCCTTTTCATGGCGATGGGAGTTTAAATCTAGCAGTCACCACTATCAGCAGGGATTCCATCGTTCAATGTGTGTCAGTATGCTAGTCTTCAAAGTCCAACGTCAATTCCGAACTTTCGCCTTTAATACTGTACTTGTCCTGCCAGCATTTCGTTAAGAGCTTCTTTTATTGCTGTGTGCTACGCTCGCTTTTCATATGGTGGTCTGTCTGTGCTTCCCCTCCCTGCTATCCACTTGTTGACTGTAGCAGTGTAGCTATTCAGGGAAAATGCAGTCCCATCAGCCATTACGTGGTGCCACACCTCTTCTACTCCTGTCTCAGCTGAATCGTCTGGGAAAAGTCAGTTGTTTCAATACGTAAGGTCGATATAACAGAAGGCCGGCATCTTCCGAGCTTGGATAGTGGTCCCAGAGGTTTTATTACATCGATGCAGATGAAAATACGCCGCTGGTCCTTGCAATGAGATTCAGCTTTCAATAGGAAAGATGGGGGATTAATACACGTGTTTCTTGGAATCAATGGGGATATGCAATTAGTCTTAATTACCCAGGGACCAAGTTGCGTACTGTTGCCGAAGTATTGTATCCGTCAACAGGGAGAATTTCCAGTGCAAGAGCAAAAGTCTGGGGCAAATTTTTACCCCCTCTCTCCTCATTGAAAAAGCAAATAGTGTTCCTTTATTGCCAACTGGGATGAGCATGGGAGTGTCTGTCAGTGAAAGATAGTTAGTTTGAACGCTGATTCATCTCTTGCTGTCACGTTTATGTGAACTCCAAAAATGAAGTTACAGGGATTAAAAGGGAAATTATCCTCTTGTTTTGGATATAACTTAGAAGACAGTGGGGGGGGGGTTATTGATCGCGGACATGTTTATTGTTTAAAATGTGAGAAAAAGTTTAAGTACAGTGGAAGTGTGACTAGCTTACGTTATCATTTACAATCGCAACATCCATTCATGGAAATTGTATCAAATACGCCACAGGACCAGTCTAGTTCAAATGCCACCGCTATGAAGCAAATGGGTATAAATTCCTTCCTCGAAAAGCCTGTTTCTGCATTAAAAGAACAGGAATTAACAAATAAATTAGCGTTATGGATTGCATCTAGTTCGAGACCTGTCAGTATTGTTGAAGATCCTGGCCTGAAAGTGTTGTTGCAAACAGCTCTGAATTCTAAGTGTTACAATTTATCTGCCAGAAGTACCATTATGAACAAAATTGTCCAAATTTACGACATTCAGAAGTCAAGAGTGTTTATTGAATTAAAGAGAGCTTCCTAAGTGAGTTTAACTGGAGATTTTTGGACCTCATTTGCCAAAAACAGCTACTTAGCAATAACATTACACTGGATTGACAATGAGTGGTATTATTGTGATGCAACTCTTCAAGTGAAACAGGTGATTGAGAAGCATACTGCAAATCAGTGTACAATTGAATTTGAGGAACTCGTAGAAAAATGGGAACTAACGGACACGCTTGTTGCCATCTGCACTGATAATGCCAGAAATATTGTTCTTGGCGTTAACAGATCAATGTTTGACAGTGTAAGATGTTCGGCACATACTTTACAACTAAGTATAAATAAAGTTCTTAAAGTCGCATCGATAGAAAAGGTTCTAGCTAAATGCCGAAAAATTGTAGGACATTTTAAACACAGCTCACATTTAGAGGCTACACTCCCGTCTAAGCAAAAAGAACTTGGTCTTCCTGATACTAAGCTGCAACAGGACATAGTGACACGCTGGAATAGTACCTACATCATGGTGGAAAGTCTGGTGAAAGCTAAAACCGCAGTAGACACCATTCTGGTAGCCAACGCATCGAATACCCCTGTTCTGACAACAATTGAGTGGGAAGTGCTTGAGAAGCTAATCAGCGTATTGAAACCTTGCTTGGAAATCACTGAAATACTCGGAGGTCACAAGTACGTAACTGCCAGTGTTGTAATTCCTGCTTTTACACATCTCAAAAGCGCAATGAGATTGTGTGATACCGACCCAGCATATATTTGCAGATTTAAAGCTATGTTACTCGATGATCTGACGGAAAGACTCAGTCAATGGCCTTTATACCACAAGTACGAAGAAGCTACTGCCCTTGACCCTCGATTCAAGACACTTCGTTGTATACCAGAAAAAAAAAAAAACGAGATCTAGTGTGGAACAGAATTTCATCCAGTAGCACAAATCAACAGCTGCCCTTACACCAAGAACAAAGTAATGTGCAACAGAAACGAAGAAAACTATGTTTTGACAATTTGTCGATTCCAGAAACAGAAATAAAGGCATACACAAATGTCAGCACGCAGATAGAATTAGAGCTTCAAGTTTATCAGAGCTTGCCTGAACTCGACGACGATTTTACAGATCCTCTTCAGTGGTGGAAAACTCATTCATTACAGTTGCCGTTGCTCGCTACTTTAGCAAAACGGTTGCTGTGCATTCCAGCAACATCTGTGCCAAGTGAAAGAGTGTTTAGTGCCGCTGTTATTGTTGTCAACAAACTTCGTACTTCGCTTAAACCATCCAATGTTGACAAGCGCTTGTGCCTAAAATCTTGGCTAAAGCAATGACTGCAAACCAAATTCAAGGTAATTATTATTAATTTGTATTTCTGATTTTTTGATAAAGTAAAGCAATGAATACTACTAGATTAACAGGCTATGATGCATTCAACACTCTAACATTTCAGACAACGCATTTAGTATCCATATAATAATAGAATAATGCATAAGGTAATTTACAGTCGTATATTTTTTGTGACAGTATTTTTTTAACTCGATCAAATTACCGATTAATAGATCAATGGTGAAATATTAACCGATTAAAAATACTGATTGGTCGACAGCCCTAATAAAAAATAATGCACAAGATCGGCTGCCACCAGAAGGCGCACAACAGCAATGGAAGAAGTGAGTGACTTGGCAGGAATTCAACAATGCAGTGATAAAGCAGTTATGGCAAGCAGACTGTACCACTGAGGAAGGCTGTGGCCTATACAGCTGAAACACATTCAGGAGTGACTGAGGAGGGTTCATCGAGCAAACCATGTTTTTAATGATTACAATTTTTTTTAAGTCTTACTCTATTCTGTATATGTCTTTTTACTTCATTCTTATTCGGACATCATTTCACTTGTTCATATGAAGTTCCAATATATTTGGTTGGTGCGAATGAAATGTCTGGCAAAGGACCAGCACACATGGACGACGAGAATGGAAAAGTAGGACAACTTACCTAGGCAAAATAATGACCCTCGGCATTGGCATCGGCACATAGTTGTCATCTGTCCGGCAAGGCCATGATCCCGGAACGAAAAAAGTCTTGTGCCTGGGATCCGAAGAAGTCATCAACTTCACGTTGAACCTCGTTGTCTGTTGTGAACTGTTTCCTGGACAGGAAGTGATCCAGGCGATGAAACAGATGATAATCTATCAGAGACAAGATGAAGCAGTGCTTCATATCCCAAGGCGCTTAGTGTCAGCATCGTTTGTTGTGCGACATAGGGGGCATTGTCCTGGAGCAGAAGAACACCATGTTTGTTGACCAAAGCCGGATGTTTCTGCAGCAATTTCCGGTGCATCTGGTGTAATTCAGCACAATAACATTCTGCAGTGATGGTTTGGCCTCTTGCCAAGAAACTCCGCTGAATTATCCCGGCTGTGGACCACCAGACAAGGAGCATCATCTTCTTGGTGTGTAGGGGTGGTTTAGGATGCTGTCCAGCAGGCTGTGCCTTGCTTAACCATTGTGCAGATCATTTCCAATTATCATTAAGGGCCCACTGCTCATCGCAGGTGACGATTCAATGCAGTAAAGGTTCCTGTGTATTCCTGGCAAGCAGCAACGTGCAGACTTCCAAATGCCTAGTCTTGTTGGCAGTACCATATGTCCAGCTTCTTGACCTTACCCAGTACAGCCAGACATCGAACAACTATCGTTTGGTGGACACCTACTTCTGCCACAAACTCACGACACGTTTTTCGGGGAGTCTGCTTCTACCACATGTAACAGAACATCGTCAGAAACAGCAACAGGTCGGTGACCAAGTGCTAACTTTTGCAGGTCTGCGAAACTTCCCAAACCATCGCCGAATGGTTCCTTTATTGGCCGTATTCTCCTCAAACGCTTTATTAACATTTTGAGTGGTGATTCCTGCAGAATGCCACAGTTTAAATTCATACAGGAAGATGACTTTCAAATCCGGTGTCTGCATGTTCCCTTTTCAAGTCACGGTACATCCAAACAAACCACACCTGAACTTTGTTCTTCACACACATGCTAGCTATTTATAGCAACTCTGTGACAAAATACCCGCAACACCTGTCTGTGGGTGGTTCCATTCCACTGTAGTGGGGGCCTGTCTCCATTGTTCGTTCACGCCAGACATTTAATTTGCACCAACTCAAGATATATCTACAATATTTTACCAGCGTTATAAGACTTTCAACTTAATAAATGGTGAGTCAAAGGCATAATTCATCAGTGCTTGAGCTATATCTAAAAGGTTCCCCATGGGTTGACACCCCAGCAGACAAAACAACATGTTGCTCTCAAATCCACAGGATGATAGGTTTTGGCATTGAATCATCACAGGTGATGAAAACTTGATATTTCTATGTTCTCTAGCCACAGCAAAAAGCACAGCCAATGGTGCAAAGAGGGTGGTTCAAGAGGAAAGCCATACTGTGTGTTTGGTGGAACTGTGAGGGTCCTATGCATTGGAAGCTCATGCCTGATGTTCAGGGTGTGGACGGTAACCTCATTGCTGAACAACTACGCAGGTCCATGATGCTCTGTGCTAAAGCTCCTCAGCACTCATCAATCGGAAGCAGGCATTGCTGCAAGTATGTAAAACCCCAAGTCACATGTCCAGAGTAATCCACTGAAAACTACAGCAATTACGAGTTGAGATTCTCCCCCATCCTACATACATTCCAGATCTTGCTCCATCTGACTACCACCTGTTTCCCCCTATGGTGGACCATTTCCTATAAGGATGGCACTTAAGTGCTGGATGTGGAATCAAGGAGTTTTTGTCCTGGAAACCTACCAACTGGTAACGCCCTGGGATTGTGACTTTGTGGAACATTGGCAAAGGACTACAGAAAACAATGGCCTGTACTTTGCAGAAGGAGGTGAGCATGTATGACTTTTTTGCATCATTAAACTTTTTAGCTGCTAAACCACTGGAATGGTACTACAGTAGAATCAAGGCTCTGGTGCAACATTGACCAAGGACTACAGAAAACAGTGGTCTGTACTTTGCAGGAGGAGGTGAGCATGTACAGCTTTGCATCATTAAACTTTTGAGCTGCTAAACCACTGGAATGGTACTTCAGTAGAATCAAAGCTCTGGTGCAACATGACAAAGGACTACAGAAAACAATGGTCTGCACTTTGCAGGAGCTGATGAGCATGTATGGCTTTTTTGCATCATTAAACTTTTTAGCTGCTAAACCACTGGAGTGGTACTTCAGTAGAATCAAGGCTCTGGTGCAACATTGACCAAGGACTATAGAAAACAATGGCCTGTACTTTGCAGAAGCTGATGAGCATGTATGGCTTTTTGCATCATTAAACTTTTTAGCTGCTAAACCACTGGAGTGGTACTTCAGTAGAATCAAGGCTCTGGTGCAACATTGACAAAGGACTACAGAAAACAGTGGTCTGCATCTTGCAGAAGGAGGTGAGCATGTACAGCTTTTTTGCACCATTAAACTTTTTAGCTGCTAAACCACTGGAGTGGTACTTCAGTAGAATCAAGGCTCTGGTGCAACATTGACAAAGGACTACAGAAAACAGTGGTCTGTACTTTGCAGGAGGTGAGCATGTACAGCTTTTTTGCATCATTAAACTTTTTAACTGCTAAACCATTGGAGTGGTACTTCAGTAGAATCAAGGCTCTGGTGCAACATTGACCAAGGACTACAGAAAACAATGGCCTGCACTTTGCAGAAGATGATGAACATGTATGGCTTTTTGCATCATTAAACTTTTTAGCTACTAAACCACTGGAGTGGTAGTTCAGTGGGATTGTACAGAAAACAATGGCCTGCATTTTGCAGAAGGAGGTGAGCATGTACAGCTTTTTTGCATCATTAAACTTTTAAACTGCTAAACCACTGGAGTGGTACTTCAGTAGAATCAAAGCTGTGGTGCCACATTGACAAAGAACTACAGAAAACAGTGGTCTGTACTTTGCAGAAGGAGGTGAGCACGTACAGCTTTTTTGCATCATTAAACTTTTTAACTGCTAAACCATTGGAGTGGTACTTCAGTAGAATCAAAGGCTCTGGTGCAACATTGACCAAGGACTACAGAAAACAATGGTCTGTACTTTGCAGAAGGAGGTGAGTGTGTATGACTTTTTTGCATCATTAAACTTTTTAGCTGCTAAACCAGTGGAATGGTACCAGTAGAATCAAGGCTCTGGTGCAACATTGACCAAGGACTACAGAAAACAATGGTCTGTACTTTGCAGAAGGAGGTGAGTGTGCATGAATTTTTTGCATAATTAAACTTTTTAGCTGCTAAACCACTGGAATGGTACTTCAGTAGAATCAAAGCTTTGGTGCAACATTGACAAAGGACTATAGAAGATGGTGGCCTGTGTTGCAGAATGAGTTGTGTGTATATACCTTTTTGCATCATTAAATTTGTAGGTGCAAAGAGTATGAACTTTTGACGCACCCTGGTAGGTCTAATGAGAAACAAAATCCTCATTTCTCATTATAAAAAAAGAGTGTTTAACACTGCGTAAAACAAAATAGATCTACAGAAATATATAAAACTGATCAATATTACTAAAACTAATACATAGCAGCCAGTGTAACAAGATATACAAGAAACAAATATGAAAATATTTAAATGTTAATTTTAACGATAAAGTACTCTTGCACAAATAAAAATACACACAAAAGCTTTTACTGCATGACAATGTCAAATGATAAATTAGTAACTACAGTTTATTTCAACACAATGAGATCAATGATACGTAACATTCATATACAATGACTTGATTACTCGTCAACACTCCATAAACAAAAATAAAGATCACATGAAAGAGATCGTGCAAAGGAGACATTCGTAGAATCACTACTGCAAGTATAATATGCTCAGTTATGATAGAGCTAAATTCATCATTTGATTTTATGGGAACATGATATCTACTTCTGTGGGAGCACTGAGATTTAAAAGTTGATTTGAAAGAACAGTGTACATTACAAGAATTCACAAAAAGGAGGGATTTACTTAGCAACTGGATGTAAGCAGGATGACTACTATTGCTGGCAGACAAAATTGTGGAACCAGAGAGAGATAGAAAACAAACTGTGACCAAGAGGAGGCTAAAATTTTTATCACAACAAAATTACAAGAATAAAAAAATATTAAGACGACTTTTAGCTTGGAACTGATCATGTTTTTACTTAAAATAATGATTCCACAACTCACATAAAATAATTTTTGCGAGCTGCTGGAATAAATTTCAAACGATGACATAAAGTACACTGCTCAACATTGAAAGTGCTTCACCCCGAAGGAGTCGCCATATTGGCATGCAAATTTGTAGGTGGGCGGAATATGCAAATAATTTGAGTATGGAACCAATCAGGAGATGGTTGCATACTTGTTGTACTCTGAAATGGATGGGCTACAAAAGGGTTTTTATCTGAGGGGAGGGGGGGTGAGACTTGAAATTACACCCCTTAGAGTTCAAAAGTTCCACACTTTCACTCAAAGAGTACCCAGCTTGTATGTTTTCATACTTCAGCCTTATGATTGTTTAAACATCGCGCTTTCGATTTTTGACATAATTTTACGAAAAATGTGAAAGCTAGGAAGCATATACACTATATTGACAAAAGTCACCGGACACCCTTTCAAAAGAAAATGAACATATCAGCTGCATTGTTAAATGCACTGTACATCTGCAGGCGGTATAAAAATAAGACTGTAGCTGACCGTGATAATATCGCACTGTGAGGTTGAGTGTAAATGTCGCGGAACTGACTTTGAGAAAGGAAAGATTGTTGGGTGTTCTATTAGTGGGTTGTCCATAAGAGAAACTGAGAGGCGTTTAAACATACCCAAATAAACTGTTTTGGATGTACTGAATAAGTGGAAAACACATGTTATGCCTGAAGCAGGAAAACATACCTGCAGGCCAAAGAAAATCAGTGATAGAGGATGTCGAAGCCTCAGCAGAGTCATTACAGCGAATCGACGGAGTACTGCACAAGACCTCAGTGTACAGGCGAGTAAAAATGCTGGAACCTCGGTATGTACAAGTACCATTCGCAGAGAACTTCATTCCATGGGTTACCGTGGTCATGGGGCTGCTCATAAGCCTTTCATCTCCACTCGGAATGCTACTTGTCGTTTAGCATGGTGTAAAGAACATTTATCGTGGACCGTAGATCAATGAAAACGGGTCCTATGGACTGATGAATCCAGATACACAATCCATCAGTCTGACGGTCGTGTGTGGGTATGGCAGCAGCCGGGGGAATGCTATTTACCACAGTGTACTGTTCCTACGGTCAAGTTTGGAGCTGGCAGTGTACTCGTGTGGGGGTGTTTTTCGTGGTATGGCCCCGGCCCATTGGTTATTGTGGACAAACCTGTTAACCAGTATGTCTACCTCAATATTCTGGTTAATTATACCCTACCAATTCTGTGGCAGTACTATGGAACTGAGCCTTGTTGGTACCAGCAAGACAATGCACTGAGCCATAAAGCAAGGACTGTTACTGTGTGATTTGACGATAATTCCATATCGTGTGTGGACTGGCCAGCACAGAGCCCTGATGATCTTAATCCCATAGAGCACCTATGGGATGAATTAGAGCACCGCATAAGAAGTTTGGAACCAAGGCCTACTACTAAGCAACGGTTAGCGGCAGATTGTGTACTGAATGGAAGCGCATACCTATTGCTGTGTTCTAAAACCATGTCGAAAGCATGTCTCGAAGGGTCAGTGCATGCATTAAGGCCAAAGGTGGACTGACACCGTACTAATGTATGTCAATAAATGCTATGTTGTGTTTCTCTTCTAGGTGTCCGGTAACTTTTGTCAATATAGTGTATGTCAACGCTGACAACAAAGCACTCTGCAGAATGAAATATGAATCAGCATGGAACAACTAAGTATCAGGTGGTGGACATAATAATAGGAAGATACTTTAAATCAGTAGGGCTTGGAAAATTTCTGTTTAAGGATAAACACCCTAGATGATTAATTAGCTCTTAAACCCCATGGGGTATTCAGACAGGTCACGAAGGTTAGGCATATCTGCATATTGTTTTACATGCCTCTCTCTGTTGTTTTGGATAATTCCTTTCATGAATATGAGAGGTCCGCACCTCATAGAGTACGTCACTCTATTCTGGTTAGCTACATGGAATACTGTATGCAGCTAACTAAAATATTTAAAAAAGAAAATACTGAAGTGTATAACTTTCTTTTGGAGCTACAGTTTTCAGTAAATTTATTCACACTTTGCACATTTCTATTTCATATGTCCCTCAGAGCAGGAATTTATGCCCCAGGTATGACTATTCTGGAACAGCAACTGCCCTTCTGGTAGATATGGCCTTGGGCTACAGGAACATTTGCAATATTGCTCTCACTACCAGACATGAAGAACAGGGGCTTTCTTGGTGCCGAGAGCGACGATAGTGGAAATGGCAAAAGGTTTATCGATCTGAAGCCACTAAATTTGTCATTTACTTGAGACACATATTTAAGGCATCATCAGTATGTAAACCATGTTAGCAACAGTAAAGCAGTCAAATATACAAATATGCATAAAATGGAATGTGTGTGAGTGGTCATAGCCAAATTAAGCCAAACTTTAAAAAATTAGTTTACCACGTAGATACACACTTCAGCCTTCAGCAGAATAATCGTTTATATGACATAATGCAAACAAACACATAACTTTGGTACCTTATGTTGCACTAATACCTTTACAAACTCAAGATGGAAGTTGTGGTTGCAAGTTTTATGTGGAATTCAGGATACAAGCACATAACAAAGCATAATAATATAGAAAGTATCAAGATCACTGAAGTATTCACTTCTTGTACAAAATCATTTCAGTATTAGGTAGGAAATATAACTTATTGATACAAGGTTATTATCTGTACAAATGAAATACACAGTTTCAACATTTTATAATACCAAAATAAGATCAAAGAAAGGTAACTTGATCACACTAGTTACGTTCACTGAAAACTAAGATTGTTAACAATCTTAGTCCTCCATTGGCGTGATGAAGACCTAAGATAAGGTCGAAAGCTTCCAACTTACGAACTTTTTGTAAAAGTTTTCAGTTAACGTAACTAGCGTGATCAAGTTACCTTTCTTTGTTAATATTGTTACGTGTTTTGCCCATAATCATCAAACCAAAATAAGATATTGACACTCATGATGTACCATTCTATCACCAATAGTGACAATTTTATTATATAGATGGCGTCACTAAAAGATTGTATGTTTTGGCCATCATGTGCCCAGTCAGGCAAGATGACTGCAAATGCTGTGGAGTAGGTGTTCTGTATGCTTGAATTAAGCAAATTCAAATTTGTTATTCTTTTGCAACAGTGTTTTAGAGCATTAATTAATAATAAGGAACTATACACCAATAGTACTAAGAACAGTATAACTATGCTAGGAATCTGAATTTCTTGCCATAGAATAGAAATAAAAATTTCCAAGCTTTCGCACATCAACCAGATGACTTTCAGATCTATACAGTTTGCAGTTAACTGTTTACTTTCCTTGAAAAAGCCGTCTGGTGGATGTGCGAAAGCTTGGAAATTTTTATTTCAACTCTATGCCAAGAAATTCTGATTCCTAGTATTGTTATACTATTCTTAGTTTTAGAACATGTTTCAAGAAATCGCCTCCAAATAGACAATCCATCTATGACTGACACATGAAATTTGAAACAGCCAATCCATAGCACTGGGTTGGGCACACAACAGGCAACATGTAACTCACATTTTGGCCACCATGAAGGCTGGATCTAACACTCTGTGGCTTTTATCATTATTTTTTTTTTCATGGGGCTATGTGAAAGACAAGATCTTTGTCTCTCCCTTTCCTGTTAATTTACCTGATCTGAAAAAACGTATCACAACAGCTATTGTTGGAGTTGATAAAGACATGTTAACATGTGTTTGGCAAGAATTCGACTTCTGTGTTGATTTATGTATGCTGTGTGACTAAGGGTGCACACATCAAACAGTAAGTTGCTGTAACAAACTTCAAGAGTTTCCCTACAAACAGTGTAATGTGAATGTCAATATCTTAAACAGCTTTGGTGTTAGAATATAAAATGCTGAAACTGTATTTCATTTGTAATTACCCTGTACAATAACAACATACCCCATTCTGCCAATATCAAAAAGGCATTTTTCTTGATTTTATTTGTACAAAATTGCGAATTAAGTCATGGAAATCCATTGATCTCACCAAATCCCTTTTCAGTGATTTTGATCAATCACTTTCAATGACGTTTCAATTTACCGCCATATAAGTCAAGGTCATAAAACCGGAAAAGTATTAAAAAAACGAGTCCCCCACATTGCTTGTATGGGAAAAATATTTAAAAAAAAAAACGAGTCCCACATTGCTGTGTAAGAAAGTGTAATTGTTCCTACTCTGATGTATGGCAGTGAAACCTGGGTACTGCAGAAGAAACATAGGAGTCGTTTGTGTGCTGGAGAAATGCGTTACTTACGTGGGGTTTGTGGCAAGACACGATCTGATTGTGTGAGGAATGAAGATGTGTTGCAGTTGTGTGATGTGAAGCAAAATGTTGTTAGCAAGGTGGAGACTAATATGCTTTGGTGGTTTGACCATGTTGAAAGAATGAGTGGTGAGATGCTTATTAAGAAAATCTTTTAGTCCAAGTGGCAGGAAGGAAAGGCAGAGGAAGGCCAAGGAAGTCATGGAAGGATCAGATTCAGGAGTGTCTGCATGAGAAAAAAGATTATGAGTATGAAGTATAGAAGATCTTGTGTACGGCATGTAATGGATGTCAGTGAAGCCTGAGTTGTATGTCAAGATCGCTGTAAATGGAGAAGTTTGATACGGCAACAGTTAGTAAAAATTATCTGGTAGTTTGTATTTCTTTGTGGAGCTAACCTCTGAATCTCAGAGAACAGCTTAGCAATATGTATGTATGTATGTATGTATGTATGTATGTATGTATGTATGTATGTATAAAAAAAAAACGTTCATCATACATTTTAACTTAAAAAAAGAAGGGTTCTGATTTGGTTTTTTAAAAGACAAATTTTCCTGGGCATCCAGCTCTTACTACCTGGACAGGTAAATAATTTCTGCACATGCCCAGCCTGACAATTTTGTGTGAAACAGGAAAATTTATGAAATGTTCAATTGATATACAGTAAAACCTCAAAAATCCGGTGTAGACGGGACAGGCCGAGTGCCGAATTCATGAAAATTCCGAATTTCTGAAGTTATCCCAAAATTGTGTAACAGGCGTTACATAAAACACGTTACGTAAAGCAAGTACTTACTCATAACAGGTCGTCAGTTTAACGAAAATTTGCAAGGGTTGTGCTGCCAATCGCATTCTTCGCAATTTGCAAAAAAAAAAAAAAAAAAAAGAACATTGTTTTGGCAATGGAAAAAGGTTGGCAAAAATATTGGCGATTACCTTTTTGTACTATCTCTTATATATATAAAACAGACTGTGTGTGTGTCTGTCGGTCGGATTTTACATAGAATTAGGCGACCTAGAGCGACGAAATTTGTTATGTAGACATCTTCTGGTGCACCTGGAAGCGATTTTTTTAAAATTTGAATTTGATTTTTAGTTATTTAATGTTATGCGTTTCTACCCGATCTGAGTGTCTTTCCGCTTTGTTGACATCAACCTGATCACACCGACGTTAAGGCGTGCGGAAAAGTAGTTCACCATAAATTTTAGGCGTTTCTTTTTTAGAATTCCGTTGCGAGTATTTTTCATTCGCAAAAACATTTATTATGCCCTTTTTTGTAAGTGTTGTTTGCCGATTGTATTATGACCTTGAGGGCAGAGAAGAAAATAGAACATAGTTTTTCAATCTGCGTTATTAATTCAAAAGTGTCATATGTCAGAAGGTCATCATACTGTGACGACGTTGTGAGCTAGAAAATAGAACATTATTTTAACGTAATTCTAAAAAAGAAATAGCTAAAATTTATTGTGAACTACTTATCTTCGCGTTGGGTGTGATCAGGTTGCATTTTACTTATGTCATACATCAGAAGGTCATCATACTGTGACAACGTTGTGAGCTAGAAAATGGAACGCTATTTTAACGTAATTCTAAAAAAAGAAATAGCTTAAATTTATCGTGAACTACTTATCTTCGCGCCTTCGCATTGGGTGTGATCAGGTTGCATTTTACTTTATACTATCACTAGCCCATCAATGACGGGTACAACAGGCTAGTTTATTATAAAACTCTGTCGAAGAAAATTGAATTTGGCGAATGGTTAAGCAAAAATTTGAGAAAAGTCAGAACAATCGCTAGGGCTGGGCAATGTAATGATACATCACGAAAACCCGATGTGAATTTTACATCGATGTTACGGTTTTTTGATTGATGAAACTAAGATACAACGCAAAGGTGATTACCATGATTTATCATGAAGGACAATGTAGATGTCATCACACGATTGAATCCGCTTCCTGCCACCACCAAGTCCAGATCATCATCACACATTCGACACGCATTTCAAACGTACACGCCGATTCATAGCCTCATTGGTTCGCGTCATTTCACTGCGTCCCAATGAGATGATGAATTTGAGAAACCTTCTGATGTCACAAGTTGGCGGCTATTGGCAATTCGTACGCTGAAATCGAATCTCGCGATATGTTGTTGAGACGGTACATCGATAGATTTCCATGGTTATTGGGGAAACATTGGATGTCCTCCACGATGTTCTTATGAAATCGAAATCAGAAAATTACCAAATTTCTGAAGTTGCCAGTTTTCTGGATGCCAGATTTTGGTGGTTTTACTGTATAATATGAATGCTGTAGCGAAGTGTTTAGCTTCAGGTGATCTTGTTACTTTCATGTCAACCAATGGGAGTAGTTTTGTCACAGTCAACTCAAAAAATTAAAATAACACTGAAATGAAAACACATAGTCAACTCATGAGGGAATTCCAATGCTTGAGGTTGGGATTCCCACATGCATTAGTTTCAATCAACAGGGGCTTCAACTTCAGCAGATGGTGTTTAAATGACAATCTAAAATCATAGCTGAAGCTGAGAGTGTGATTTACAAGAAAAGCATCAACCTGAGTTCAAGAAACTTCAGTATGGCTTAAAAAAAGCAAAAATAACTTCTATTCATTTCCTTAGTTTGTTGTTGGGAATAATGCTGCCTGATCAAATAGAAGTCATCGCTCTTTCCAAGTTTATAAGTGAGTCATGGAAAAATTCTGATCGGCCGCCACCGGGAATCGAACCAAGGGTCTTCCAGTTATGTGCCGGACATGCTTCCACTGCACCACAGCTGCCTCAAAATTATCCAGACTCACATACGACAAACTGCCAAACCACCTGGCAGGTTGCTTTTTAGAGCTGTGCACAATGCTGGAGATTCACCAAAGATGAACAGCAGCAACTGAACAAATAACTAGAAGGTGAATGAATAACTGTGTATTTATTAATGCTGCCCGAGTTTAAAAAGCTGCAAGTCAGTGTACCAAAAAGAATTTTATTTGAGGACCATCCATGCCTCCTACTGATAATGAAGACTGGGATCCATCTCTGTAACTCCACAGCATGCTGCTATTCAAATTATATTATTTTAAAAAATAATTACATTTAAATCAATGATGAACAACCTGTTGTCCACCCACCTTTGCAATATACTCAAGCTTCAGTTTAAGGAACATGAACTAAAAAGGTAAAAGTCAATACATTAATATTCCCATAAAATATTATTAAGCTCATTTTAATTTATATTACAATAACATTATTTTGTTCAAAATACAAGCATTCAATTGAAACAAAAAAATGTAGCTCTTGTAAAAAGAGAGTTGAAAATTGATTTGTTCCAAGACAAGGAAAGTCTTTTCTTTGTAGCTTACTCATAATGACTAGATACATGATTTTGGGTTCTGTGTTGACTGAATAGCAATTTGAAAAAATAAAAATTGAACAAACCTGTTCATCATTTACTATAGGATTTGGTGAACCATATTTTCTAAGAATAATGCTGAAGTTCCATTCATTTCCTTGGTTTCCTGATGGGGATTCTGCACTGAGTTTAAAGCTGAAAGTAAGTGTACTAAAAGGAATTTTATTTGAGGACCATACAAGTCTTTTGTTGCTAGTTACATACAGTCAGCTTTTATTGTAAAGAAATTCAAGAGACCAAAACATTCAGTTAATTGAAATTCAATCTTGATTCTTGCTAATGGTAGCACAGCCAGGGATGATGTTAGAAAACTGTTTATATATTTTTAATACACTTTGGTGCTCAGAAACAGATGCCAAGTCATTCTGATTCTGGAAGTACATACCTTTGCGAATATTTCTTCCCACAGACAGGGATGTTGCCAAGTGGGTGCGAGAGTGGGCTGGAGCCCAACCCTAAAATTTTTCTTGTCCATCCTGCCACCAATCCAGTTTAAGATGTTCCATTTTTAACTTTAAAATATAATCTGGACTTTGCCAAGTAATAATGAGTCTTGCGGTTTTCTTCGCGTAGCTGCCCTGTGAATTTTCCCCTTAGGAAGTGCATTGCTTACCTCTCCAGAGAAAGGTTATCAAAATAGTGTTTTCCATTCTTTCAGATTCTTAGTACCATAATTTTCGTCATATTATCCACACTGGTGTATAATCTGCAGACCGCGAAATTCACATAACATTTTTTTTCCTTCGTATAATCCGCAGACTGTGACATTCAGAAAAAAAAAAAAAAAATTGCTGTATAATCCGCACATCACAGATGTTGAACCAGAAGTGGAATTTCCATAGAATAGTCGGTCACATAATGACCCAGGAGTCCGAAGAAGTAAGAGAAAAAAAAAAAAAACGATTTCATTAAATCAAGAAATTCATTTTTAAAGGTTACTTTTCCAATTTTCATCTCCGGGCAGATAAAAGGACGTGACATCCATAGATCACGTTGATGCAGCTCCAGAGTATTGCATTACACCTTGCCATTGACGAAAGGCTGATACAGAACAAGTAAATTAAATACCGTATGTACTCGCGTATAAGTCGAAAGTTTTGGGAGGAATCCTGCTTTTGGAGCTGGGGGATCGGCTTACACGTGGACCAATAAAAAACTTCTGGGAATTCTCCCGTGGAATTTACAGACGGATTTGCTTATATTTTAGATGGCGGCGGCACAGCGGCTTTCCGTATGTTACTGCGCGATTGTTTTCTTACCTTCTCAAAACTACGTGCAGGGACACGATCATATCCTCAATTGTGTCCACCACTGTAAGTTTAAATTTGGCAGTGTAACTGAAACGTTTCCTTTTGAAAGACATCATGAATAGTAATGAAGGAAAATAGCGGCAACAACATTGGTCAAAACTGCGAAAGATGAACTAAACACAAGACAGCGCATACGAGATCCGAAAGGAGAAACGCATAGGTTCGTGAAAACAGAGATATCACAACAGTCAGAGTTGTCCTCAACGAATCAAAATGACCCCGTCATCTTTCCCAACTTGCCTAATCTTTCATTATAATATTCCTCCCCACTCCGTACAAACTCCTGAACTGAGAAATTTTTTCCTGAGGGAGTTCCTTTTCAAATTATAACCCCTCCCCTGCACAGTCACGCTACAGATTAAAAAAAAAAAAAATAAAATCAAAGGGTTGTAAAAACTTTTTTTTTAATCGGTGTATTATCCACATCGGCGTATAATCCGCAGAACTCATATTTTAAACTTTTTAGCAGATAATCCACGGATTATACGACAAAAATTATGGAACAGCCTTTATCATGTTAGTATGGCCAGAGGTGAATGAGGAGGGAGGGTAGGATTTCACTGAGAGAAGTCATTACTAATTGTTCTGCTGTTTGTTTTACTAAATGGGAGATTCCAACACGGAAAGTGGAGTCTAAAGCTATACCAGCACTGTTAAGCCTACCCTGAGGAAGGAGGATATGGAAGATGACTGATTTGGAGGAGAGGAGTGCAAGGCAAGGTCACTGGCTTAACGGAAGAGAGTTAAGGAGAAAAGGGGAAAAAGGAGTTCTTCTGTATGTCACAATGTTAAAATTTTATTTAGGTACGCAAATCGAAAATTTTTCTTTAAACAAATTGTTTAAGTACAGAACAATTTTCATAAGCAAAAATGCAAAATTTTGAAAAACTATTAAGACCATTTGTTCACAACAAGGAAAAAAAAAAAGTTTAATGTGACACTTTACCAACACTTATACGTACGTACCTTACACCACAAGTCCTTGTAATGTTATCTTGTTAGTTTACAATTGATGTAACTAGTCAGATCCAGGTGTGTGTGTGTGTGTGGAGGGTTGCACCAAATTCCTTTGTAGCCAGTAGTAAAAAGTAACAAACATTCTTTCTTTCATGTTTCGCAAATAAAGTTGCTATTAAACTTGATCCAGCAAAAATAATACTTGTCCAGCTTGATTTAAGTCTAGAGAGACACATGTCCACTGATGAATGTTCTGAAGGATAACCCAAAACCCAAGTCAGTTAAGGACTATTCATTCACGATTCATTAACAACTAATGACTTCAGCAAAAATGGTTCACTCTCACCACTGTGAATGACAATTCAACCTGCCATTACTGAAACATAGTGAAATCGCAGCACATTTAACTTTCTTCAGCACGAGTTCAGAAATGAATTCCCAATAAGAAAAGTAACATCAAGAATTAATAAGTGTCAACCATTATGTGAGTGAGAAATGAGCAGTCATCTAGGAAATAATGATGAAACTTAATAATGGGAATGATACATGAATGCCATTCATTTGAATGGTGTGCCCAAATCATTCACAATGAGTGGAGATTCATTTGTGAACAAAAAGTTAATAGCTTTCCTAAGCTCTTGTTCTATTGGGCAGTCTGCCAAAATTAGCTGTGAATGTATTTGTTCATCTTGTGAATGGTGGAGATCTACTCTTTTGGATGGTTAGCCAATTTTTGCCCAGGGCAGTCTGCCACAAAGAGCTGTGAATGTGCTTGTTCACATTGTGAATGGTGGAGATCTACTCTTTTGGATGGTTAGCCAATTTTTGTTTGGGGCAGTCTGCCAAAAAGAGCTGTGAATGTGCTTGTTCACATTGTGAATGGTGGAGATTTACTCTTTTGGATGGTTAGCCAATTTTTGTTTGGGGCAGTCTGCCAAAAAGAGCTGTGAATGTGTTTGTTCACATTGTGAATGGTGGAGATCTACTCTTTTGGACGGTTAGCCAATTTTCGTTTGGGGTAGTCTGCCAAAAAGAGATGTGAATGTGTTTGTTCACATTGTGAATGGTGGAGATCTACTCTTTTGGATGGTTAGCCAATTTTTATTTGGGGCAGTCTGCCAAAAAGATCTGTGAATGTGTTTGTTCACATTGTGAATGGTGGAGATCTACTCTTTTGGATGGTTAGCCAATTTTTGTTTGGGGCAGTCTGCCAAAAAGAGCTGTGAATGGTGGAGATCTACTCTTTACTCTTTTGGATGGTTAGCCAATTTTTGTTTGGGGCAGTCTGCCAAAAAGAGCTGTGAATGTGTTTGTTCACATTGTGAATGGTGGAGATCTACTCTTTTGGATGGTTAGCCAATTTTTGTTTGGGGCAGTCTGCCCAAAAGAGCTGTGAATGTGTTTGTTCACATTGTGAATGGTGGAGATCTACTCTTTTGGATGGTTAGCCAATTTTTGTTTGGGGCAGTCTGCCAAAAAGAGCTGTGAATGTGCTTGTTCACATTGTGAATGGTGGAGATCTACTCTTTTGGATGGTTAGCCAATTTTTGTTTGGGGCAGACTGCCAAAAGAGCTATGAATGTGCTTGTTCACATTGCGAATGGTGGATATCTACTCTTTTGGGCAGTTAGTCAATTTCCGTTTGACCTTACACTCGCAGGTGCTTTGGAGTAAAGAACGATTTGCTCTGTGAATGAAGTGAGACAACTGGGAGGCAGTGGATGCAAAGTGAATGACCATTCATGAATGTACTTCAAAGAATGGATTTCTTATGCCATCACTACAGTAATAACAGATTACAGAGCTGCCTTCACATTATGAATTCTAAAATATGGCCAGATATTACTGACAAAAATTGCAGAGCTATTTCTTCAGACCTTCTGGTATTCAGTAAATTAACTCTGATTCACAAGAACATACATTTTTATTTTCAAGGGACTGAAGAAAGTACAGTGGTAAAGAAATGTAATTGCTTTAGTGATTAAAACGTGACTCATAAATATTCCCTTCTTCCAGTGAAATCAAACTTAAAAAAAAAAAGTTCCTTACCACTGATTTGAAACAATCATCCAAGCCCCAGTGAAATGGAACTAAAAAAGTACCTCACTACTGTTTTGAAACAATCATCCAAGTGGTTTCATGTTAAAGAAAACTGATGTGTTGTTTATGTTCTGGGTGTTTCATGGTCAATTACCATATTTATCAGCATAAAACATACGCACCCTAATTTTAATAACGATGTTTCAGTAAAAAAAACTTAAATTTAAAATAAATGACTTGGGAGCTCTGAACTTTTTTCAGATGCTCAACACACATGTTTATTAATATTTATACCACTTATAAGGCAAATAAAACGAAAGAAAAAGCATATGTTTGAACAAAAAAAACTTGAATATTAGACCTGTTTCAAAATTTTTAATCAGAATCACTGCTATCTTGGAAAGTGATGAGACAGACTAAAAAATAAAAAAAAACAGCCAGAAGTCTGGGTTCCTTAAGCCAACAACGTTTGCCGATAATGCATGGTCATCACTGCGAGAAATGATACGCTCAAACCAGCACAACAAGACCATGCATACACTAACGATTTTTATCACCAACCGTTAGCCATGGTGTTCGGACCTCACCAGAAGTTTCGTCATATTTTTCCCAAGCAGCTGCTGCTCAAGCAGGTTTTGCTGTGAAAGCAACGTAACGAGAGAAGACGCTTAGGCTTAAAGTTCCAGCTCGTGTTCACTGCTGAAGCGAGTGGGGTTACTTTCAAGTGCCTTTTTTATAAAGGAAAATCAGGAGTCTATCTCCATTTTTTTTTTGAGCGAATCTTCTTTCCAAAGAACTGAAGATTGTATTGATACCACTTTTAACAAGATCCGTCAGAAAACAGAAAAGATATGCATTAGAGAAGCATCTGCAGTTAGAGTAAAGTGATACCAAACCGTTAACACTTGGCAACGTCGGGATGCATCACACTCTGCAGCAGTATTAATTTTACCCAAGTTTAAATACCAAAAAGTAGTATATGAGTATAGCACACAGGTAGAATTTTAGCCCTAAATTTTAGGAAAAAAGTGTGTGTTATACGCCAATAAATACAGTACTTCTAGTGGTGTAGCCAGAAACTTAGGGGGGGGATCCATGGATTTGGTACATTGATGAAAGCCTAAAATATACATATACAGTCATACCACGACTTAATGAACTTCAAGGGGCCAACAGTCTTGTGCGTAAAATCGCGGAATTCGCCAAATCGAGGAAATCTTTCGAATGAAACATTCAAATTAAGCTAGTGTTCATAGTAGAATACCTAAGCAGCTATGTTCTCTTTCTTTCAGTGACTAACTTTTCTAGTGCTACTGTGTTCATCAAAACTTTGTCCGTAAATGAGCTGTGTTGTTTAATTGAGCTGTAGATTTAACACTGAGAAGGAGAAAAAAAAAAAAAAAAAAAAAAAAGCGTGATTTGGCAAAGAATTCCAGAGGTTCAGGAATCAGGAATGGGTACGTACCACATGTGTTCCTGACTTCACAGAGTGTTATTGTTCTGCCTGTAGCTGAAAACAAGAATCTCCAATTTACTTTAGGTTTCCTTCCCCACACTGCCTTTCTTTTTCCTGCTTCCCACCCATGCAAGAAAATGTTGTGTTCCTTTGAAACTTATTGGTCATTTGCTTCCTCCTGTAAGAAGCTTATACTTGATAGTTGGAGGAAAGGTGAACTGATTTATGATTCCATCAAGCTCTGTCACAGATAGTGTTCTTTGAAAAGCTGGTTAAACTGCATGCGTAAATTTCTCCGTTTACGCGAAGCTCTCTTCCTAATAGTTGACTTTTAATGTGAAAATGCTGGTTATCATAGTTTGGTGGTTTAAAAAAAAAAATGGTCGCTAAATTGAGGAAATGTTTATATTAAATCGGGAAACGCCAAGCATTAATTTCAATGTAATTCTGTACAGACCACACAAAATGTACATAAAATCGCGGAATTCGTTAAATTGGGGTTTGACTGTATTGTATCGCTTTAAATTCATACTCAATTCACTTGTTTGGACAAAAGGACCACCCCCTTGACTATGCCTCTGATTACTACTTGAAAAAGTGGTACAAAATGGCCTCATGGTCAATAATAGAAGTGTCTCTGTCTAACAAAAAATGTGACATCCATTGGTCAAATAATGGTCAAACAGCTGTTTTATGGAGGTTAAGAAAATTAAATGGTCTTAAATTTAACTTAGCGACTAGTACTTGATTATGCAAAAGCAGTTTTTTTTAAAAGAGGAATTACCAGCACTCAAATACTGCTGAATAGCTACCAAAAGTGGATAAAATACCAACAGAATTCCTTTAAACTATACTTTAATCTGCAAAAGTGCTTTACAGATGGTCAATTACATGATTAACGCTGGCCTATAAAAGTAAAATTCTACATACAGACTACCCGATGGGCTATCAGTATCTTTTTAGCAGTTGTCCTTACTGATATCTTGATTTATAGATATCCTATTATAATCTTTACACTGTTTAATCACTTCCCTTAGTGAGGTATTGATTTTTGAGTATTCCATATAATTCATTAATTAAATTCTTTTTCAGATGAAGTATTAAGTTCTTTTCATCTTACTGTAATTTGTATAGAGAAGAAAGAAACAATATCTTTAAATCTAGTGTTCAACTGAGCTACACTATAAAGATTCAAAACTGTTCAGTAATATATTTACTTCATCCCACAAAAAAGGATACTTTTTAAACTGAAACAACTTTGAATTTATATTATTATATAAGCATACAATCAAGATACGGGTTTACATTACTGGAAGCATGTATATAATTTCACTTCTTAGCTGTCAAATAAATAGCTGTTTTTCACAAATACCATATAATATTTAACACCACAGTGGCAACACAAAAAACTCACACTTTTCAGTCAAGGACATAAATTTTCAGTGCTTCAAATTTAGTGAGAAGTCAATAATATTCACCTATGAATTCAGAAGTACTTCTTTGTAAATACGTTATGAAACTAGATCTGTCAGAAACATAGAGATATAAAATGAGAGTATAATAATCCCCTTTTTTTTTTCTCTATTCAGAGTTATAAAATAGAAATAAACATACATGGCTATGAATATATAACTTATGTACAATGCTTCTTTGAAATTTTCAATAAAAACTTTCAATTTCTAATACATTTACAGATACAATTTGTACAGCAGTAACATGAATAAAAAATAAACTGGGTAAAGGAAATTAAAGATTTGTGATATATCAACGAAAAATGTTAAAACAAGTGAATTCATAATATTTAGCTTCTTTTTCTTTTAGCTATAAATTGCACTTACACAGGAAGAATTACAGGGATGATTTTTTTTTTTTAGATTTGGAAGTATGCTTCAGGAGTATTTTGTACATGGAGTGAAATTTTCAGATCACTACTATTTAGCTCTAATATGCTTAATTCAAGTTAATCCTGTAATTGTAAATAAGAAAGGGTACAAAAAAGATATAAAAAAAAAAGTGCTTTCAAAACACTATGTATGGATTTTGGTAATTTTTTTTTCCAGTCTCAATAAACTGATAAAACTTCATATTTACAGAAATGATCAGACTCAAACCTCTGCTTATCAAATACATTAAATACTGATTAATACACAGATCAAAAGCACATGCACAACCACAATGCTTTTACGTCTTAATAAAAGTCCATCACTTATTGGATATTTGACTGTTCCATGGCTTCACTGCTAACTTCTAATTACACGCAACTTGACTGTCTTAAAAAAGTACTATAAACAGTCTGGAAAAGTATAAAGAAACAGGAAAAGTCCCTAAAGTAGAATCGTATCACATGCCACTAGAGCTATCATCATCTGGTAAGACTTCTACTCCTTCTTCAATTTCTTCCTGGGAAGGTGATTCTTGCTGTAGCTGCCATGACAAGGGCGCACCCATTGGGGGTGCAGTCTGCCTCTTTTCAAGAGATTCTGGAGTCCTAGCTGGGGAATGAACAGGGGTGTCTGATGGTGTTGGGGGTTGCTGTAGCCACCACCACTACTTCCGCTGCTCACTACGGTTGAACGTTTATTAGGAAGAGGGGTGGAGGCTCTTCAGGTTCTTCGGACGATACTTCGTTTTGTAGTCCTGCACACAAATCCACAGATGGAGTTGCAGGTGTTGGAAGAGGAGAAGGCATATCTGGGGTATCGAAAAGCATTGGCACAGCCTGCAGGTCTCTAGAATGAGTTATCATTGCAGGAGAGGAACTCTGAAAGGGAGAGACAGAAAATAAAATGATCTACATTCAGCATTAATGCATATTATTCAGCATAACACAAAAGCATAACAATTTCAACAAAATGACAAAGAAAAATGCAACCATAAAATGAACTACCCTTTACACACAAACACATACATTGAATAAAAAGAAAGAAGACAATATGGGGTTGTTCAAAAAATAACGAGACTGACGTCATAGTGCCAAAACAAACCCCTGCAGAAAAATGCGGCTACCTATAACAGAACACCTGAAAGTTCTGTCATGTGATGATGCATCATTTAAGTGTTCTGCTAGTTCATTCTTGTAGTAGACAGCGTAGAGTTCAGATGCGCTTCTGTAATCAGTATGGATTTAAAACGAGCAAAGAGGAGCTATAAAATTTTGTGTGCGTTTGAATAAAACCACCACAGAAATGCACTAAATGATTAAAACAGCCTATAAGGAAGATGCTTAGTCCCCTGCAAGTGTTTTTGAGAAGCACAAAAAATTCGGAAATGGTGAAGAGCAGAAGCATAACTAGGTATTTCTGCACCCGGAGCAAACCACAAAATATTGTGCCCCCCATCTTTTTCACACACACACACACATTAATGTAATTAATACATTCAGGGCAACTTACCATTTCATGGACTTGCTCCCAGTTCAACATTTCCAGCACGTGAGTTGTGATGAAAATGGAGCATTTTTAGAGGTAGCATGGGGACTATTCACTTTTCTTTTCGTATCTGAAGTCATTCACTTTTATTATATTCTGTTCCTGGTCTTGTAGGCCCCCCCCCCCCCAGAGGCGTCATGTGGTATTCCTCAACTACTCTTTCCATTTTCATACAAAAAATGCAGTCATGCCAAATATGCTCACCAGAAACATCTGCGGTCCTATTTACATATCAACAACCAAAAACATCGTTTTTCGTCATACACACACACCAAATATACACACAAAACTTCATTATACATTATATACAATCCACAAATGCTCTACGAACCGAACTTATGTATGTAGTGAGTTCATAGAGCATTTGTGGATTGTATATAATGAAGTTTTGTGTTTATATTTGGTGTGTGAGTATGAAGAAAAAACGATGTTTTTGGGTTGTTGATATGTAAATAAGACCGCAGATGTTTCTGGTGAGCATATTTGGCATGACTGCATTTTTTGTATGAAAGTATGAAAATGAAGGAGAAATTGAGGATTGCTACACGACGACAGGGGTGGGGGTGGGGGAGGTACAAGAAAGACCAGGAACAGAAAAGTGAATGACTTCATATACGAAAAGTGAATAGCCCCCATGCTACCTCTAAAAAAAATGCGACATTTTGATCACTGAATGTATTAATTACATAGTTGCACATTAAATTTAAACCTTTAGATATTGGGAATGTTCCAATATAGAAGGTAAATACCTTCTATAAGTTCAATTATGTAAGTTCAATTTATATTTTTGCAATCATTGCTATGAAGTTTTGTTCCTTAAATTTAACCCTCTTCATCATCAAGAAAAAACAACAACATTTATTTGCTGTTGAGACTGGGAGCTAACTGGGAACTTTTAATAACTTCCAAATACTTGGGTAGAATTCCTATTCACAGGCGACAAGGACTGTAATAACATCGGGCAGCTATAAATTTTTGGAGACTACTTCAGTTTCCTTCCGTTTCTCACACCACATAAAATATGACTTTACTGTTGTACGAATCCCAGATTTTCAAAATAAGGCTGCAAGTGATTCACTAAATTAATTTTGTCCGGCGATACTTTACAGTCCCTACTGCACAAAAATCTCTGTATTCCCATCTCTCTCTCTCTCTCTGCGAGAAGTCAACAGACACAAAAGTATCATGATCAGAGAAAAAAAAATGCTGAAAGTGTAACACAATGTACGTATATTCAAATAAAGTAGCAATAACTTCAGGTAACCTGATTAACTACAGTATACAAACGTAAGGAGAAAAACAATGCACAAACTGCATATAATTATGTTGTAAAAAAGTACTATTTTGAAATGACTGTATGAAAACCATAAAAAAATAGACTAGCACCAGTTTCTGGTACAGTTTTCCCTTGCCTTATTTTATCATTTATCTATTTGCAGAATTTTCTTGTCGTTAAGGACGGTCTCTAAGACCCTTCATTATGATGATCTCCAGGACCCTCCCAATAGGGTCTGGTCAAAATATGGCACAGGAAAACTGCACCAGAAAGTGGTGCTCTCTGCTAAAGTTTCAATTTCAATTTTAGTGAGATTGTACGCAGTGATTTCCGCATCCACCCTTGAGCAGCACTCGAGGCTGCTGCCCCGCTTGCCCCACCCTAGTTATGCCTCTGGTGAAAAATGTCAGGAAGATGCACCATGTTCCAGTGGCCTTCAATGTCGACTATGGAGGTTAATGTCAATAAAATCGAGGCACTCCTGCGAGAAATGATCATTGAGCAGGTTTCTAATGTGATGTAGATATTCGTTGATTCCACAAACGTCCATAATATGCAAAATTATTAGGTGTACAACTTAATTCTCGGTCCCTAACCGCAAGCGATCATAGAACGTCGGCAAATGCAAACAGTTGTGTGCGATAATGGCTGATTGCAGCGCCATCCAACAGCTTTCCAGGCAACCATAACCATTCACAGCTGTAGTGACAGAAGGGACGAAAGTTGATGGTGAAAGCAATGTCGTTCGAGAAGCAACATTTGAGGCACTGCCTTCTGTTCACATTTCAGCTGAAAAAAGTGCCCAGCAAATGATCTGTGCTGCTTTGGGTGAGACTGCTGTGTCCTACAGTATGTGTAAGAAGTGGTTCCAGCAGTTTAAGCAGGGAAATTTCGATCTCCGTGATGCAGAACGTCCGGGACAGCTACAGAAAGTTGACGATGAGGAACTGGAGCAACTGTTGGACGCGGATCCCTGTCGCACACAGTCAGAGCTCGCCCAGGAACTCGGAGTAACACGGCAAGTCATTGCAAAGTACCTGCACAAGCTTGGACGGATTCACAAAGAGGACCATTGGTTGCTCCACCAACTCACAGCTGCGAACATGTCTAGGTGCTCCAGATTCAAGAAGAAGGATTTCCTCCACAAGAGTTTGACCTGTGATGAGAAGCGGATCCTCTACAATAATCCCAAGCAGCACAAATCCTGCTTATATCCAGGTCAGCCTACCACCAGTACCGCCAAACCGAATATCCATGCCAGGAAATAGATAGATATTTTAACTAACAAAAAACTTGTTGCATAATTAGGCTGCTCTCAGGGTGGGAGCATGCGTCTAACGGAGCGTTAACATGCGATATACCTTTCAATATTAGGTACACAATACCTTTGATATTATATTTGTATAATCTAAAGCACATTTTACCTTGAGACAGTCCTTAGGGATATGTCTCATGATATGCATATTTCTTGGGTATTTATCTAGTTTTCACATTTTTAGTAAAATTGTGCCCAAAACCGGATATATGATTTTTGAACATTCATAATATTCTTACAACGGAGGTATGAGAAAGCAAAACTACCTACCCTTTGAGTGGAAGTAGGAAACATTTGAACTCGAGGGGCATAATTTCAAGACTCGCCCTCCAAGATAATGAAAGCTTGCTCCGTTCCTGGTTGGGACTTATGGTACATCCAGATGCATCTCTGAACAGTCCATGCTATATGTCCACCCTTGCAGACCATGTACATCTGGTTCATGATCAACATGCACCAAAAGGAAAACGGATTCTTCTAGCAGGACGATGCGCATCCCCACAGAGCTGTGGTTTCTAGAAAAGTCATGGGATACGTACCTATATTTTCTAGTTAGAAGAGCATTCCGCAAAAGTTCATACCCTGGAATGTCCTCCTTGTTCACTGAACACGGACTCTGTAGAAAATCTTTGGGATGCTGTGGAAAGGTCCATTTGTGCTTTGGATCTTCCACCCAGGAATGCAAGCATGGATTGAGATACTTGGGTAACATTTTTGTGACCTAGTGGACACAATGCCTCACTGCACATGTTTCCAACTCAAAAGTAAAAAAAAAAAAAATGCCCTGTCTTTTCCAGGTTCTCCAGGTGGTTTTTAAAGTTCCAGCATGCTATCCGTTACACCACCCAGGATGGCCAAGTCCAAAGCATCAGACTGTTATCAGGGGTGATTGTGAGGTGACACAAGAAACCCTGAAACTCTCAGCTCAGTGCCAATATACATAAATTGCATATTATGAATATTCATACATATTACACACATATAAACTAGCTACACAACAACATAGTGCTTGTGCAGTTAAACTTCACATCTTTTCTTGTACCCAATTTTCTTTCACTGTGCAAAATCTTTCAGGCATTGCATCTTTGATATAAAATTTTGCACTTCATATTATATGTTAATTGAGCAGTCCATGTGGATCAGTTATACTTGAAGCCTACAGTGGATTCCATTCAATTTCTAAAAGTAGCTCATTGGATTAACCGAATCTAATATAATCAAATTATTTGATGTATAAGTAAATTTCAAAATAATAAAAAAAAAAGCCTTCCTTTCAACAGGCTGTTATCTTGAGAGCTTGTTTGATAACAAAAAACACTAAAAAGTGTCACAAATCGTCTACATTCACCACCTACATGGAACATGCGGTGCTTTTAATCAAACACTGTAATTCCCAAAGAAAATGGAACTTAAACTTTTAGTTATCATTTAGTATCATTTTCAGAAATGGAAAAGTCCGAAGCATCTCAAATTCTTCTAAAACTTAAAACCCCGGATTTACGGGTTTGGAATGTGACAAAACCCTGGAATTCTGAGTTAGACCCGAATTACAAACAGGTCTGTGTTACGAATCAGAACATTCTCGGATTTCCTCCAGTAGAAGCAAATTGTACTTCCTCGTAGTGTAGTAAATCACCAGTTCTCAGATTCTGTGGAAGAAATATTCTTCTCATAATATGTGGAAATATGTCAGAATTGTTAACACAGCTATCACTGTTTAAACATCTTTGCAACAAGAGTCCACAAATAATTTTTTTTATATTGAGGCAATAATTTGCCACATTTTGCACATTTTCCTGTACCGCAGATCCCTACTAAAAGTTAATGTAAGAACAAAATTACTTCTGTTGCTGAGGAATAGGGAGAAGGGTGTGTGTGTGTGTGTGTGTGTGTGTGTGTGTGTGTGTGAACGACCACCATGAGCAAACAGTCAGCACTTATGCCACTGAGTCACCATGGCGGTGCTGAGAAGCAACAGACAAGACATGTTCTCTAAGAGAGACTCAGTGTGTCCATCTGCAAATGTAAGAAAAAAAAAAAAAAAAAAAAAGGGACATCTGAACGGTACCGGTGGTTTGCTCCCTGCGGGTTGCAGGGGCAGAGACCCATTTAAAGTTTGGGGTCAAAGCTCTCATGTTTTTGTTTTTAGCTTAAATCTGGTTTTAACATTTGGGATCCCAGATACATTTAAAAAAAATATGGGACACTTACGACTGAGGGTGAAAGTTTAGTATGTGCATCCATCACATATGCCAGTCTTACAAAATGATTTTAACTATTCTTATTAATCAATCAGTCTTGCTCACTCTTGCAACACTTTTCTGAAGAATGAATTTCACTTAACAATTGTTTGTTTTTAAGAATCACGTCATGAAAAGCTACACAATCCTCATTGAATAATGATTTTACAATAAGCATTGATTTTACAGACAATTTGTTTTTCTCATCAGTCCACAGTGCGTTCATGCGAGAAAATAATCTTTTGACAGACGCATTTGTTCCAGGAATACACATAACGAACTCCACTACTTTTTTTAAATTTGATAGTTCTCCTTCAACATTTTTAAGAGATCCATCCAGATTTCATCTAAATGTTTGGATTTCAGAGCTGTATTCATTACCATTACTTCATCAAATAAATCAGATTCAACAATGTTTGATATGGCAGCGGTCTGATTAATAGTTTGGACTGTTTGAAGAACATTTTCCCAAGGTAATGCTGTTTTCAGTCTTCAACTCTAAAACACAGGACAAAAAGCTGTCCCGAAGAGTTTTCTCGGGACAACGGATTGATCCCCTATTTTGCAGGACGTCTGGGATCCTTATTTAACATGTTAAACAAAGAGAAAGAATATATATGATATACTCAGCGAATTTAACCCTTACGGGATTCGTTGGTGTTTTTTAAGTAGAAGTTATTATTTAAAATCGATAAAATCAAATTTTTTATCGTAATTACTGTTTCTCACGTTTTATTATAGCATTAGTAGAATGGCAGGAATTAGTGTTTGTGTAGGCCTCAACGTGTTTACGGCATGCTTAAAAATATTTGCATCACATAAAATGTCTTCTTACATGTTTTCTTGAGTTTGTATTATTGCTCCAGTTGGTCATACACCTCTTTGTTGCTGGGTTGCATAGTTCTAGCGTGTTGGTAAAAAAGTCCTTACTCAAGTATCGTGACAGTAACATTAAAGCAAAGCACGATAACAGCAAAGTATCAGGACAGTAACTTCAAAGCAAAGCACAGTAACAGAAAGGCTTTGCTTTGATGGTACCATCACAATGCTTGAATAAGGACTCTTTAACCAACCTGTTATAACGATGCAATCAGCAATAAAGAGGTATCAGCTTATCCAGTGACATGCTGTAGTGCGTAAATTACCTCAAACAACAACAAAAAAAAAAGACCCATAATTACAAATTCTACGCTTCCTTTGGGACCCACATTGTATGTCGGATTTTTTTCAACATGCCATTTGGCAAAAGTCAAATTCGTGAGGATTAGGGAAAGAATGAAAACAGCCAGAAATGCACCGTCCATCAAGATTATGTAAATATACAATATAAAATTATGTAAATGTACAAATGTCCTCATTAATTTATTAAACCTTTTAGCTCTTAATCAATATTGAAACAGTTGAAATTTAAAACACAAGCAAACTTACATTTAATGAGAGCACTGTGATTGGTTGGCTGGTTGGTTGATTTTAATGGCGCAAGGGCCATGGTTGGCCAAAGAGCGCCAGACAAAAGACAGACAAACAAACAGTATTAAAAAAAAATGTGCGATAAAGTTTAAAATATGGCTGATCAAATAAAACTGAAGAATTAGAGCACGATGAAAGGGCTAAAAAAGATAATGAAACAAACAGTATTAAAAACATGATACAATAATTAAAATCTAGCTGATTCAGTAAAACTGAGAAATGAGGATGATGATAGGGCTAAAATCTAAATACGTTTAAAATAGTCAATTTGTTTAAAAAATGATAAAACAGCAACAGTATTGCAGTGGTCATTTAGCAGCCGCTGCAGTGTAGCGGCGTCCCTCGTTCAACAAAATGAGAATGAAAGAAATGAAAACGCACATCACGAAAACGAACACAGGTACACAAAAGATGAGTGACGGTGAGTCGGCAGTTGCACGTCTCACACATCAGCGCAGTGTCGCCACACAGCAAAAAGCGGTGAGTGAATCGACAATGCCCAATGCGGAGACGAGCAAGCACCACTTCCTCCCTCACGGTTCCGACGATAGGAGGGGATTTCCAGACTTCAATATTAGGTTTAATACGATGCAGTTTATTTTCCACCTGTTGGTCCCACAGACTCTGCCACGTTCGCTTGATATGGTCGCGAACCAGAAAGCGGAAATCCCGGTGAAACAGTGGCAAGGGTGTGACGACCAACGAGGAAGCAGATCTAGCAGCCGCATCAGCACACTCGTTACCCGAGATTCCAACATGCCCGGGAATCCAACAAAATTGTATCTGGACACCGGCCTCGAGCAAAGAACAAAGAAGCCTTCGTACGGTAAAAAGAAAAGGGTGGTCACAGCAGTCCAACGATGACAAAGCCTGCAAAACACTCAAGGAATCAGTGTACACCGCAGCCCGGTGATGAGAACTCGACTGAACATGGAGAAGGGCGAGACACACAGCATGCATCTCCGCTGAAAACACAGTGGCCTCAGCTGGAATCACAGCTACTGAAACGTCATCTACACAGACAGCCGCGGGATCCAACAACTCCATGCATTTTGGAGCCATCAGTAAAAATGGGAGTGTAATCAGAATGTAGGTCACGGTGCTCAGCGAAGAGCTGCTTGTACACTGACGCAGGGGTTGAGGATTTATTGAAAGATGTAAAGGTGGTATCCACCATGACACCAAGTGGGTGCCATGGCGGGTCCCCCAAAGCCCCTGGTCTCTCCAACAAGTGACAAGTCGAGCTCCTACATCACGGGCTACGGCCGCCATACGAAGACCCCGAAGGTTGAAACGCACGAGGGCCGGTTCCCGAATAAACGAGCATGCTGGGGATGAAAAACTGCATTGTATAAAGGATGGTCTGGAAGAGATCTAAGTTTCAGGTAGAATTGAATAGACAGCTGCAGACGGCGTAATTCAAGCGATGGTTCGTTCGCGTCAGCGTAAAGGCTGGGAATCGGAGATGTCTGCAGAAATGCTCCCGAACAAAGACGCAGTGCTTGATGGTGAATAGTGTCCAAAGGCCGGAGAACGGAAGGACGCGCAGAGCCATACACGATACAACCATAATCCAGTTTCGACCGTATTAAGGAATGGTAAATGCGAATCAAAGACATCCTGTCTGCGCCCCATGAGACTCTCGAAAGGATCTTAAGAATAGATAGAGCCCGCAGACAGGAAATCTTGAGCCGCCGAACGTGGGCACGGAATGTAAGCGCACGGTCGACGGTCAGTCCAAGGAACTTGGTCTCCGGCAAAACTGGTATGGCTGCACGGTCTAAAAACAGCTCTGGGTCAGGATGGAGGCCACGCTCCGGCAGAAATGGACACACGCTGTCTTGTCGGGAGAAAGAACGAAACCATTGCTATTCCTCGCCGTTTTAAAGATCTGATTAATTGCAGACTGCAACTGCCTTTCAATAAAATGCATGCTTGATGACGAGCAGAAAATGTGCAAGTCATCAACATAGACAGTAGCCGAAACCGCAGGAGGAAGATTTGTGAGGAGACAATTAATGCGAAGGATGAACAATGTGACAGATAAAATGCAACCTTGAGGAACACCTTGTTCTTGATGGAATGTTGCCGATAGCGTCTGTACCCAGGCGCACCCGGAACACCCGATTGCGAAGAAAATTTAAAAATAAATGTCGGAAGATTTCCTCGCAATCCGCAGGCGTGGAGGTCACGGATAATACCATGCCGCCACGCCCGATCATAAGCTTTTTCAATATCAAAAAATACAGAAACCAGGTGCTGCCTACGCACGAACGCCTCGCGCACAGATGTCTCAAGGTGCAGGAGATGATCGTGAGGTGAACGATGACGGCGAAAGCCGCTTTGTGATGGTGAAAGTACTTGATGATATTCTAAAAAATGAATTAACCGGAATTAACCATGCGTTCAAGAACTTTACACAGACAGCTAGTGAGAGCAATTGGACGATAACTAGAGGAGATCTAGGATCCTTGCCAGGTTTGGGAAAAGGCAGAACAAAAGCTTTTCGCCAAGATTCCGGGAAACTGTGGTTCCGACCAAATACGATTATACAAGATTAAGAGATTCTCGAGAGACGACTGCGAGAGATGACGGAGCATGTCATAATGGATGCCATCGGGACCAACCGATGTAGCGCCGGACCGATGCAGAGCCACCCTGAGTTCAACCATGCTGAAGGGGGAGTTATATCCGGTGTCGAGAAAAGGCGCAAAGGAGATTCCCCCTTCCATGCGTTCCGCAGTGGATTTAATCCTCAGAAAGGAGGAAGGATACGCCAGGTCACTCGACACGGAGGCAAACGCCTCCCCAAACAATCAGCAATCTCCCCGACTCAGCATATGTGCAGCCGTTACTTCCCGAGAATGGAGATCCGGTGAGAGCTGTAGTTACCCCGGATCTTACGAATCTTGTCCCACACACTTTTCGAACTGGCACGCGAAGTGAGAGATGAAACATACTGGATCCAAGACTCTCTTGCTACGTCGACGCACCAACCGAGCATAGGATTTTGCTCGTTTGAATGTACCCAGAGATTAGCATCGGTTGGATAACGCCGAAACGTAGACCAGGCCTTATGTTGAGCTCTCCTAGCCGCTGCGCATTCAGGGGTCCACCAAGGTTTCGGACTTCTGGAGAGTGTGGTAGATGTTTTTGTGGTATAGAAAGATCGGCTGCCTGAAGAATACAATTTGTGACTTCAAGAACCGCTGCGTCGATTGACTCTTGGGTCACCATTGCAGATAATATCAAAGCTGACGGTGTGAAGACCTCCCATCTCGCACGCTCCATCCTCCAACGAGGAGGGCGGGAGGCAGAAGATGGCATGTTCGCATGATGCGAGAGGACAATTGGAAAGTGGTCACCCCGTGGAGGTCGTTACACACCGCCCACGACCAGTCAGCAATAATTGATGGTGATCCCAAGGTCAAATCGATCGCACTGAAGGATCGTGTCGGTTCATGGAAGTACGTGTCAGCACCGGTGTTAAAAAGGCACAAAGAGGCCGAGGACAGAAGAGACTCTATGCGACGACCTCTCGTGCTGATGCTGACACTACCCCACAAATGATGATGGGCATTGAAGTCACCTAGTATTAGAAAGGGTGAAGGCAGCTGATCAACCAGTCTCTCCAGTACCGAGACGCTCACGTTCCCGTCCCGGCGGCAGATAGACACTGCATACAGTAAGAGGTACAGGCATAGAAATACGAACCGCCACGGCCTGCACAGTTGTGGAAACCGCGACGGAAGATACCGGAACCCTGTGAGGGGCGAGAATAGCAACTCCCCCACAGGCTATATTTCCAGACGAGTGATCTGTCCGAAATGCACTGTAGCCTCGAACTGAAAGCAGGTCCGATGGTTTAAGCTTCGTCTCCTGTAGACAAAGGCACACCGGAGAGTAAAATGAAAGCAGATGTTTCACTTCATCGAAGTTCGTCCGAAAACCTCGACAGTTCCACTGAATGATTGAAGCCATGGTTATAAGTGAAATGAAAATGAAAATGATCAAACGAAGTCCGGCTCCATCGCCTCTGCTGGGGGTTCCCCAGCAGATCTGGAGGCGTGTGACCAGGGGCTAAGATGGGAGCATGTTTTGTCCCAAGTGTCTTACCAGGAGGCGCACGACGTTGAGTCGTTTCCTGAGATTTTGGAGGAGAAGAAATGCTTTTCTTATCCTGGGCTTTGGTCTTTTTGTTAGAAGAAGTGGCCTGACTTCCCTTGTTGGTGGTGGGATGAGTCTGCTTCGGCGAAGTGGTGGGTGGCGCTTTCAGACCCCTAGCTCGAGACTGGAGTGCCTCCAGTCCGGCTGCGATGATGTCGTTAACATTGAATGGACATTTAAGGGGGATCTCAATGTCGGTCTGAGTGGCAACCGTAGATTTGGCAACCACCACTGACCGTATGATCGCCGATCAGATGTAACAGGGACCACTTTTCTTCTGGCCTCAGGATAGGAAATATTTTCCACCGTTTTGATCCTTTGGATTTCCTTCTCCTCCTTCCACTTGGGACAATCTTTGGCTGATGCCGCGTGTGAACCCTTGCAGTTCACACAAAACTCAGCCTCGGCCACACATTCCTGCAAAAGATGTTCTGTGGCACCACAGCGTGCACACCGGGGGATTGCTCCTACACGACTGCTGAGAATGGCCATAAGACTGGCACCTAAAACATCTCAGAGGGTTAGGGGGATGTACGGGCGTACCTCGAGGTGGAGATACCCTGCCTTGATGGATGTAGGCAGGGAAGGGCTATCAAAAGTTAAAATGATGTTCCGGGATGGGACGGGCTGCCCATTCCGCCTGAATAGAATACGCCGCACACCCGTAACGTGTTGACTCCTCAGTTCTTCAAGTAATTCTTCCTCAGCACACTCAACGAGGTCCTGAGAGGAGACAACACCTCGAAATGAATTTAGGTATCCATGAGGTGTTATTTTGACCGGAGTCTCAAGCAGCGTGGTGGTGTTAAGAAGTGTAGAGCTGTAGGCCACAGTGGACATTTCTACAAGAAGATCTCCAGATTGAGCTTCTTTACGCTCTTAGGAGAGCTTGCGATGGATTGAAGAGCTTTATTTATCCAAAATGGACTTTTGGCACTCAAAGGCTTTGAAGGGTCCAATGAGTGCACAAAAAAGAAACGAGCATTTGAACAATCAGGGACATGTTTTTTGGCAGAAAGGGATGAGCCTTCCTCTATACCTCTTTTTTGCTTTTTGGTTCTTGGGAAATTTTGTTTTCATCCATAGAAGTTTTAATAATTCGTCCGCCGACTTCCCCACCCACAATCGAGCCCAACGAGGAGAGCCGGAGGTCCGTAAGCCCAAGTGGACGCAGGACACGGCTCTAGGGATAGCAAGCGGATATAGCAAGTTGATAGGGCAGACATGCGCTCGGCATGCACCCAGACTTTCCCATGCCTGGGGAACACCCCTTTGGCATGCCCACCCTATCCCCAGACTCACCCTGTCGACGAGACGACAAGCCGTTAGAGGTCTGGGCTCCACTCGGCCACAGACCTCATTGACTAGGAGTGGGTTAGTTCCCAGCCGCCCGTTTAGGGTGAAGCAGGGGCAAAGAGGGAGTGTTGGCAACTGGCGACAACAACACCCAGGCCTCCAGAAACCTCAGCCTCCAGCATCCCCTTTTCCACCTTACGGGTCACCGCACACGGCAAACGTGCAGGCAGGTCTAGCTAACCAGCTCGGAAAAACAAAGAACGGAACATGAAATGGAGAAGACAGGAAAGAAAACGAGAAACTAAAATCCGGAGCTGGCGCATAATCACAACCTCAGCAACCTACAACTGAGGCGGGAGCGTGTCAAGTGAAAAAACATAAAAAGTGAAAATTCACATCTAGTACATGTCGGCTCGGGCCGTGGGGACGCCATCCCCCATCAGCTGGATGAACAGCTGTCCCTTCGGTGATGTAATCGTTCAAGTCGTAATGACAAAATGATCCGTCACAAGGTCAGCTCGGGCCGTGGGGGCGCGCTCCCCAAATAACTGGAAAACCAGTTATCCCCGTGCGGGGGAGAGCACTGTGAACGATTATACTGTACTAAAAGTTGCATGTCTACTCCAACGATTGTTCATTAAAAGTCAAAAAAATTGTTCAAGAGTAGTCAGCACACAGTTCCTGTATTTTGAAAAATAAAACCCGTCTGGTGTTCTGAGTTGACTTAAAATGCATTGACTTTGTCTAATTTCATTATGATAAAATTTAATTGAAAATGATAAAATTTAATTGTCAGTACTTGATTTTTTTTTTAAAGATTGCTTTCAAAGAGCATAAATTAAAGTGTTGAACAATGTACATTACATTTATTTTTCATTTGCTTATGTAAGTATAAATATTTGTTATCTCTTGAATCTTTTGATTTTTTAAAAGGACCCAGAATATCTCACAAAGTACCCACTTTTTAAAAATCTGTGGGTTCCTAGGACCCAGCTTAATAACAGTGCAGTGGCAGCTCTGGGTATATGATCAATTTAAGCAGTAATATGAACTCAAGAAAATGGGCAAGAAAATATTTCATGTGAATTCGAATATTTTTAAGCATGTCATAAATATGTTGAGGCCTACACGAACACTTATTTCTGCCACTCTACTAATGTAATAAAATGTGAGAAACAGGAATTACGAGAAAAAAAAAAAAAGTGCTTTTATCGATTTTAAATAAAAAAAAAAAAAGAAAAAAAAGAAGTATTTTTTTGTCAAAATGGATTTTTTTTTACATTAAAAAAATATTTTCTACATTTATAGTTGATTGTACATAAAATAAAACACATTAACATAGGTATACAAATACATATAAATTGAGTTCAAGCCACTTGACTTTTCTCATGCACACCCATTTTTTCCAAATAAAAATAAGTAAGTACATTATGACATACTAGTATGAAAAAGAGTGAAAAATATAATATGCAAGTTGGTTAAATTTGAAAAATGTAACACAAGTCATCTTTTCTTACTGTTTCCTTGTTCTTTCTCATGCATTTTTCTGCATAAAAAACAAACATTTAATGTTTTTCTTTACAAAAACAAAAGAGGATAAGACATTTTGTTTAATAATTTTTTATTACTTACCCTTAATGTTTTTGTAGATTGTTGATGTTCTCAACTCAATGAAAATAAATGACAGTACTGAAAATAAAGGACTAATAGGACTTTATCAGTAGTTACAGTTTTAAAGGACAGTCCTTTAAAAAAAGGACATTTGAACACACTGGAGATTGTCAAAAATTTTATTCCATTCTTATGAATTTTATTGTGATAACTGACTTTAGAATTTGTACTAGTTTCTTCCCTTTTAATGAGAACAAAAATCCAAATGTGCCCCAATTTTTTTTTTTTCAAGACTTACTACGTATATACTTGCGTATGGAGTAGGATCTAAAAGTTCGGAGACAGCACCTACTTGTGACAATGCAAGCCTGTAGTTAAGGTTACGGTGTCTGAAATACATCCTACAATCCCTCACCTCCATAGTCAGAATGGTTTGGCCTACGGAAAGTGATTAAAACGTGTGCACAGACGTTTGCTGCTGTATTTAGTCGTCTGTCTTCCGTGATGTGAGAAACATGGCTTTTGAAGAGCAACGGCGTAATATTATGTTTTGTCAGTGTTTGGGTAAAACAGCCGCAGAGACCTTAGAAATGCTTTCGAAGGTGTACAGTCACTCTACGATGGCGAGATCAAAGGTGTACGAGTGGTATCAGCATTTCAAAGAGGGCCGATAATCCATCGCAGATAATGAGTACTGTGGTCGATCTGTGACTGCACAGGGTGAGGAAAACATTACAATGGCGGCACAGTGTGTTCATCAGAATCGTCGCTGAACCATTGAGGAAATTGCTAATGCAACTAACTTATCAGAGACCGCGTGCCAGCGCATTTTCACGGAAGATCTTAACATGCATCACGTGTGTCAGCACTTTTTCCCTCGCCTCTTGACCTCCGAACAAAAGGACGAATGGATGCGGATATCGAGCAAATTAATAGACAAAGCCGATAGCGATGCTTCTTTTTCTGGACATCATCATCACAGGTGATGAAACGTGGTGCTACTTTTTTTTTTTTTTGATTGGAGGTTTGATAATCACCATGAGCAACTCAATGGGCTATAAGCAGTTGCCCATCCCTAATTTAGGGCCACTGGTTTCAGGGAAGGGAGAGAGCCAGTGCCATAAGATAAACACAACATCCATGCCTTACCGGGATTGGAACCAGGACCCCTTTCGAATGAATGATCAGAAGCCATTGCTTAGATCACTCAAGGTACGTACTCTTCCAAGCAAAATAAATTCAAGCACTTTTTAAACACTTTTTAAACAACCAGAATAATCACATGTGTATACTGTCGGTTGGTCAGTAGGTCGGTTGGTCAGCATTTTAGTAAGTTCAGACCATTAATCTCACCTGGGACAGGCACACCTTCAATGACAAAGATAATTTATTTTCATATTCATCTACTGGTATGACATTTATTGTTTGCTTTAACTTTTTATTTTTGATGCATGACTTTTTTTTTGTTTTTTGTTTTTTATGTAGCCAGGAGACGAAGGGTCCACGCATGAAGGACAAGCAATTCCTGGAAGTTCCACCCTCCGGAAAGAATGCATCCCTAACCCCAGAAAAAAGAAGCCCATCACAATTAGTGAATACATCATTCCCCTTATTTTACTCCTGTGGCTGATGCTTTAATCTGTAGTTATATCATAGCCAAGGTACCAGCTGTCTTCACACTCCCCTGGGTTGAACACAGGTTCTGCACTATTTGATCAGCTTGGTGTTTTTATTAGAACTACACAGAATTCTCCTATACATCTTTTCAGCATAAACAATTATTTAACACATGCTCTTTCATATCATTACTTGACAAACAAAACAATTTTTTTCAAGCACTATTTACAGAGCCTTAAACTTTTTCAAGTACTTTCAAGGACTTGAAAATGAACCTTTTTAATTCAAGGTTTTCACGGAGTGCACGAACCATGTCACTGCGCCACCGGGGCGGCTACTTGTTTGATATTCGGTCAAAGCATGCTTCTTCAACATGGAAATCATCATCTTCACCATGATCAAATAAATTCAGGCAGGATTGCAGCAAAGAGAAAGTCATGCTGGAGGTGTTTTTTGATTCTCACGGCATTGTCCATTCAGAATTTATTCCTGAGGGCACAGAAGTTAACAACAGGGGTCATAGCATACTTCTGGAAAATTTTAGGTAGGAATTTTAGGAATTTTAGGAATTTTTAGAAAAATTTTAGGAAAATTTTAGGAGTGTATTTCAATAAAAACTAGATGTATATTTGTATACATCTAGTAAAACAACTTTGTATACATTGTAAAGAGTTTGCTTCACACCCTTCAACCATATATACTGATAGACTGCGCATGACATCAAAATTTCTGGCTCCAACATAAAATCACATGACAACAGTCAAAAAGATGGGTTACACCTGCTGTGCTTATGGTTGCTCTGAGCGATATAGTAAAGAAAGTTCTATGATTTTTCATGGGTAAGAAACGAATTAAAACCTAAGTCAATAAAGTTCAATTACTTAACCAGAAACTTGCAGCTATTGATATAAAAATATAGTAACTTAATAAAAAAAAATGGAATGCATGTTCCAAGTTCTTCGCAAATGTTCATCACATTATAAATCACAAAATGTAAACAACCCGATCATGCATGTATATAGCTCATAAGTAAACTTACCTGAAGAGTTTTCATTATATATGAGGCGCATTCACATAATACACCGAAAACACTGAAGTTCTGCAGCGTAAATTAGTAATCATAACAGCATTTTTACACGAAATTTGGAGTCTGATGATGACGTGCCCAATGTTTGAGCCATGGCGGCTTTGATGCAGCTATTGCCAATGTGCAGTCCATTAGTATATATGGTCGAAGTTAACACCCAAATTTTTTGCATAACGTCTAATGTCTAAAGTTTAAGTATGATTTACTTCTAATGTTCAGTTCTTATCTTTTCACGTGTTATCATATTCAAGTATATTTACCACATTCAAGTTTCACTTTGAACATTAATATGCTGTTGAACCAGAAGCAATTCACGATTTTCACAGTAAAGTTTTCAGGTTTCACATTAAATTATAATATCCTAAAAAGGTAATTGAAAACCAAGAACTATGTACAATTGTTCACTGAATTACTTTTTTCATATTATTGTTTTAACCTTTTCCTGATTAGCCTATCTTTTTCTGCTTCTACCACAACTAATTTACTTTCAGTTTTCTTTATTTCAGCTGGACCTTGTATGATCAAGTTAGAGGCAACTGCTATTTCAACAGTATTTTGTTTTTCTACAGCTGTTCTCATTCTTTCTGTTCCCTCTTGAATTATTGCTAGGGAGGCTTCTTTATCGTTTTTAAGTCTATTTATTTCTGCATCATTTTCTTTTATTTTGTCATCAAACTCAGCTTTTCTTTTTTCTCTAGCTGCTTTTCCTTATTTTCCCTCTCTTTCTGCTTCCTTTCTTTTTACCTTTTTTGATTCTTCTTCCTTCAGCTTATCAACATACTCTTTATAAAATTTATGTGAATCACAAACACTATTTAACAAATTTCTTGTTATGGGAACTTTACTTACACATCCATAGTGTTTAATGGCCCCTTTAACTATTCTTAATGATGTTATAGTTGAGTCTTTTAAGTTAGACTTGTCCTTCCTTAACAGAGCAGTGTTAACCGAAAATCCCCTTTCTGCATCAGCATTACCATGAGGTAAAACTAAAATTGACTTTATGAGTTTAGCAAGATTTGAGTATTTTTCTTTTCCGCTAGAGTCTTTAATACTAAATATATTACGCCAGTAATGATCAATCCGCACTGGAATATGCCCTTCCTCTAAAAATTTCACTAGTTCATCTAGAGTTGGCTTATCGCAATTTAAAAGTTTCTACTCTTCTCTTACTCTATCAATTTGTTCCTCAGAAAGATGCAAAACACTTGAAATTCTGGTTATTTCCGAAAGTCCTTCAGTGACTGAAAGTTGAGTTGACTCTTTCTTTGGTTCTTTTACCTTTAAAACTTCTATGTCTCTTAGCTTTTGATTGCAGAATGGCAAATTTGACTTTAAATATTTTGTGGTTGCAATTAGTGATGATCTTACATCTAAGAGAAATAATTTCTGCCTGGTCTCCTGAACATTCCTGAGGAGATTTTTTGTCTTCATACCAACTTCTAACTCCCCTAGTTTTTTCCATGAATTTTTGTTTTCAAAATCTACATTCTTTAGGTCTTCTCCAAATTTCCCTGCTATAACATCATCTTGGATAAACTGAGCCATAACATTCCTCATTAAAGTATTTAAATCAGAATATAACTGGTGTATTTTTGGTTCTTCACTCTGATAACATAATGAAAACTTTTCAAAATTTTGGTGTGAAAATGAAATTAATGCTAAATAGCAAGGAGTAAGCTCATTTTCAGGAAACAGTGAATTCTTTTATACCTTGCCGAATTGCGCAGTTGTTTTTCAAATATTTTTTGAGATGGCAAGAAGTTTAAAAAATATTCTGTAATATTTAGTAATTGATCCAAGAGCCTCTGGGCTACAGAACCAACGGTTAACCATCTGTTGCTGACATGACGCAAAGAAATTTGGCAGTGACCAATGTTATATCCTCGACAGATTTATAATCCTCTCGTCTTGCAGCACTACTCTTTAAAAAGTAATGCATATCAGTAGCAAATTCGTCAAAATCTATATTTAAGCTTGTCAAAAAAATTTTAAATGCATTACTAACAACATGCAGGTTGCAAAAACCTAGTTCCAAAGATTTCTGGCCTGTTTCTTGTTTTACAACTTCATTGAATTTGCGTAAAAGCACTTATTTACATTTGGGCTGTCCATGGATACACAAATAATTCTGTTCAACGAAATATTGAAGGATGATAACACATCAAGAATTTCTTTTAGCAAAATATCTGCTATTGCATGACCCAGAAAAACGCTTGTTAGGTATCGGCAAGAAACTGAATTTATTTCTGAAGACCAGTACCTGAGATACACATCCAACTGCCGTTTCACTTGTGTATTTGTAGTTTCATCAAATGCTATAGTAACCTTTCCTGGGCTACTAGATGCAATGTCTTTTTTCAAATCCTCTTCAAAATATTTTGACAATCCATGTGATATCACATAAGCAACTTTTTTTCTTTAAGTTGCATTTTGGCTGCAATAGCAGAATCAGGAAACATTTCTTTGAAAAGTTCAACTGTTTCAGTGCATGAAACAAAAGACATATTGTCCTTAGCAACTTTCATGGCCCATAATGCTTCGGCTTTAGCCAACTGTAAATCATGACTCAGTACTTCACTAATATTTGTTTTGGGCTGAAGATCCCGTCCTCCAAAGGCTTTCAGGATGGACTTATTTTAAATTTACTTGAAATTTCTGCAAATGTTTTTTTCCTTTATGATGCGCTTTTACTTGTGAAAAGCCACTATTAGAAATGTTGAAAATTTCTGAACACACAATATACACTTAGCAGAAAATATTGTTTCAGTTGCAGAACACCATTCTTTCAACTTCACTCCGTCCAATTCTTTGGCGAGCCACGCATCTTGAAATTTCGTTTTGGATTTAGGCATCTTAAACACTTGTATTACTAACCAGAAAATGAAAGGAAGTACAAAAACACGTTCCAATATTGCAAAACCAGACAACTTCCCGAAATTTGGCTGCGAGGATGTCAGAAGATATGAAAAAAAAAAAAAAAAAGCAGGTCACCACTAGAGAACTGAACCTGCACACAGCACAGAGAACACCATAAAAGACGTAAAACCAGAAACTATCATACGCATCTCACGCAAGTTCAGTCAAAGCGAGTCGGAGCCGAGATATATTGCGCATCGAAGGTCGCTGTCGCCAGCATGATCGAAGGTCAATGATCACGTGCTCTACTGCCTGCCAAGATAATACTCAGCTACCATCCCATCGTCATTACCGGAGGTTACGGAAGGAGACCACATGTTTCCTCTTTGCTTCCACCACCTGCGGTTTACAATAACAAAACATCAGCAGAAAGAGGAGGTTCCACAAGGCATGTACAAAAATAAAGTACGATCTTCTGCGTGCCACGGAGTTCGTCTGCAAAGCGCAAACCAGGGGTGAAAATGACCCCTCCCCTTTTCCCTTAGATCTCTTGTTACTCTCGAAAACTGTTCGAAGGCAAAAAATGGAACGCCCGCCCGAAGCAAGTGCATCTCGATGGCGCCATTTTCCCTCCCTTCAGCAGCACAGCATATAGGCTGTGTTTCTACAATAACAGGTCTTTTTACCTTACCGTAATGGTAAATTTATTGGCGTTAATAACGGTTGTGTTTTTAATAAAAATAAGCTTACGAAAATTTTAGGATGAATAGCAAATTTTAGGTCTAATTTTAGGAATTTAAGGAGGGTCACAAAATATTAGGAATTTTAGGAGGAATGCGATCCCTGTAACAAGGAACGTTATCTGGACATTTTACCTCACTTACGAGAGTCAATCCGTCGCAAGCAGCCGAAGATGTGGCAAAATGGACAACGGTACCTTCTCCATGACAACGCACCCGTACATCGGTTTATATTAGTCATGGAATTCCTCATCAGAAATCGTACTCCCGCCTATTCACCTGACTTGGCTCTCTGCGATTTTTACACCTCTTTCCACTGATGAAACAAAATCTTCAGGGATGTCGTTTTGTGTCAACAAATGAGATAAAAACAGCAATGCAGGAGGCATTATGAGGGGTTGCAAAACATGGCTTTGAGAGCAATGCTTCCAGGAGGTTTACGAGCCCCGGCAAAAGTGCATCGTCGCCCAAGGGGATTACTTTGAAGGTGGTTGTGCATCAGTGTTTTTAAAGTATTCAAGGTAAGGAACTACGCGCCCAGTTTACGAACTTTTGGATCCTACCTCGTATAAGCCAAATGCCTGCTTCGAGAGCTAAAAATCTGTGAAGAACTTTGACCCGCATATAAGCTGACGTTAAATTTCAAGAGTTTGGAACGTTGACCCGCATATAAGCTGACATTAAATTTCAAGAGATATTTACTGAAATCAATTATGCAAATTTCTTAGATCATCTTCCGTAAAAACCTTCCAAGTATGATTTACTGTTGGAGTTTCCAAATAACTTCAGTAACATCCATTGCATTACTTATGCAGCATTTTTTTTTTTTTGATCGAGGGTTTAATGACCACCGTGAGCAACTCAATGGGCTATGGGCAGTTGCCCTTCCCTAATTTAGGGTCAATGACTCCAGGAAAGAGAGACAGCTAGTGCTGTACAAACACAACATCCATGCTTCACGGGGATTCGAACCCGGACCCATCTCAGACGAATGATCAGAAGCCATCGCCTAGACCACTGCACCACCAGGGCGGCATAGAGCAGTATTTTTTGAGAGACTTTATAACCACTTCTGGTGAAATTGCATCCCATAGTTCTTTCACTGAAGAAGTAACAAGGCCAAACTGGCCTTTCTTAAAAGTTTTACCACCTTTTGTAAAACATTGTGTATTTGCTGTTTGATAGAGCGAATGGTTTTCGGCAGAGTGGAAGATATGATAGTATGAATGGCTTAGCGTGGAGCAAAAGACACGGAAGTATCAAGCTTTCTTTTCTTGGTTGGAGGTTTAACGACCACTGTGAGCAACTCAATGGGCTATAAGCAGTCGCTCGTCCCTGATTTAGGGCCACTGTTTCTAGGTAAGGGAGAGAACCAGTGCCATAAGACAAGCACAACAACCATGCCTCACTGGGTTTCGAACCCAGACCCATCTCGGATGACTGGCCAGTGTTTAGACTACTGCGCCACCAGGGATGGCTTTCTTTTTGCAGATATGAAGAAAGGTACAAAACTGATGACTGTAATGTCACCTTGCATCGACGCAGAAAGAAAAAAGATTTCATAGGCTAACTTGTACAATATTCTAGCAAATAATGCTTACCTTGGCATTCATTGCTAGCGACGAGACATTTCATACACGTGTTTTCCGGTCTTTGTTGATGCTATTGTCCTAAAGTCCGTTGTCCGATATGAGTAGCTTTCCTTCAACACACTTTCTGCTGGGCATTCTCGTTGGATCTTTGCTTTAGGGTTCAATCACATCAATTTTTACCGTTCTTTATTCTCTAAATTTTTCACCCATTCTCTGGGCATCCTCAGGAGCGTAGCGACTTTACCACCGATGTTCGTGGTTAACTTCGTGCAAATGGAGTCCGATACTCCTTGTTGCCATTCGTCGGATATACTTTCTTGGATATATTTCGTTATCAAGCTCGGCTAGCGCCATCTATGTTTCATTAAGATAACTTTTTTTTTTTTTTTTTAAATTTCTTTTCCTATCCCGGTTTTCTTGTCTTTTTTTTATCGGTTTTTCTTTTGTTGTTCTTTTTTTTTGTCTTATTAGTTCTTTCCACAGGCTAGATAATGTGCTAGGGGCATTCTGGTTACATACCCTTGCTTTATTTTTATAGATTAAGATTGCTTCTTCCCTTCTCATTTGCCTTTCAGATTTTTTATTCTCTTTTAGCATTTTTATTTCATCGAATTTTGGGAAGGTCTGGTTTTCACTTACTTTACTCTTTGAAATATTGCACGTTAAAGAGAATAGTAGAATAATTAGAGCTATATAATAGTCAGAATTATAACTACTAATAGGAACTGATTTCATAGGCGGTTCAAACCTTTTTTTTTTCTGCGCCAATCCAAGGCAGTGGTTGATGGAATTTTGACCATCGTAACGGCTTATGATCGGCAAAAATCGGGAGAATTTGACATTTATCCGGATGGCGGCAGGAAGGGCTGAAAACCTGGAGTCTCCCGCCTAAATCTGGAGAATTGGCACGTCTGAAAAATATTTCATTTTCTTTTTGAAGTACTTTCAAAGAATACGTGGGAAGTCATAGTCCAAAACAGGTTTGTTTATGTTTTTGCCATGTGGAAAGCTGTGATCTAAAACCTAAACAAATATGTTAGTAAATTCCGTGGGAGAATTAACAGAAGTCCAGCCCTATTTTTTACTGACCCGCATATAAGCCGAACCCCAAGTTTGAAAGCAGGATTTCTTCCAAAAACTTTCGGCACATTAACCAATAAGTATTAAAAACGTCGAGCAAATTAATCACAAAGATAAGAAGAGTTGCCATTAACGCAAGATATATTAAAACCTAAGACTCAAGGTTAAAATTTATTACCTTAAAAATACAGAATGATATCAGATCTTTCGGACTTTTAAAAAAGGTCCATCATCAGATGTAAAAACCATTGCACCGAACACAAGCTGTAACAAGTACATGAAAGCAAAGCTTACATGACGTAAGCCTTGATCAGGTAATGTCCAATAAGTGGGCTTGGTAAGATAGTTCATGTTAGATTAAGTGTCATGGTGGGAAAGGTATTGTTCCTCGGAATATTCTTCGGAAAAGAGAAAATAGTCCTCCAGGGGATCGGAACATACTCAGGAAGGATATCATTACAAACCCTATCTCCATAACGGTATAATAACCTTTTCCCAGGAATATTCTGAGGAACAATACCTTTCCCCCCAGGACACTTAATCTTACATGAACTATCTTACCAAGTCAGCTTATTGGGTATTACCTGATTACATCAAGGCTTACATCATGTTAGGCTTGTTTTCACATACCAAGGTTCATACTTTTCCAAGCAAAATAAATTCAAGCACTTTTCAAGGACTTTTTAAACCCGAATTATCATATGTGTGTACTGTTGGTCGGTCAGTAGGTAGGTATTTTAGTAAGTTCAGACCATTAATCTCAGCTGGGGTGAGCACACCTTCAATGACCTGCCTGTCACCCCCTAGCCCAATGTTGATTTATTTTATTAACTTTGAATTGTCCCTCTGTTCTGGTATTTTTCAAAATCATTTTATTTTGTGGAATATTTTGAAATGGTACATTATTTTCATATTTGTCTTGCTGGTATGACACTTTTTTTGTTTGCTTTAACTTTTTATTTTTGATGCATGACTTTGATATTTTGATGCAGTCGGGAGACGAAGGGTCCACACTTGAAGCACAAGCAATTCCTGGAAGTTCCACCCTCCAGCAAGAACACATCTTTAACCCCAGTAAAAGAAGCCCATCACAATATGTGAATACATCATTTCACTTACTTTACTCTATGGCTGACACTTTACTCTGTAGTGGTATCATAGCCAAGGAACTAGCTTTCCTCACACTCCCCTGGGTTGAACGCAAGTTCTGCGCTATTTGATCAGCTTGGTGTTTTATTGGAACTACACAGAAATCTTCTATACATCTTTTTAGCAAAAACAATTATTTAACACATTCCCTTTTATATCATTACTTAAAAAACAAAAGTAACAAATTTCAAGTACTATTTACAGAGCCTTTTTCAAGTACTTTCAAGGACTTGAAAATGAACTTTTTAAATTCAAGGACTTTTTAAGGTTTTCAAGGAGCATACAAACCATGCGTACTTATAACAGCTTGTGTTCAGTGCAATGGTTTTTACATCTGATGAATCTTTTTCAAAGGTCCGAAAGATCTCATGTCGTTCTGTATTTTTTACGCAATAAATTTTAACCTCGAGTCTTAGGTTTTAAGATATTGTGCATTAATAGCAACTCTTCTTATCTTTGTATATACCAATATATATGGTAGATATCATTAATAAAGTAACAAAAAAATTTGAAAAAATTGAAAATGTCCAGAATTGCAAAAATTTCAGTGCAAATTTATAGAGTGAGAGAAATTGAAGAATGCAAAATTTAATTGTTTTCAAATAGAAAAAGTGTTTTTGCTGTAGTTGAACCAAAGTTCCCAGAACTACAGTTCAAGAATTCGTGTATCTATAAGGCCCAAAAAGTTGTAAATTGGATGCAAATCTCATTCTAAAAAACAAAAAACAAAAAAAGACAGCAATTAAATTTTTTTATGGTAGATGCACTAATGTACAATAAACTTGAGTTTCTAACCCAGAGTATTGATGGCGTATATATGAATAGGTTGCATTGTTTTTTAAACTGCAGCTGCAACTGGTAAAAGCAGAGTAAGGTAGATGATATCAGCCCAAAGGGACAGTGCTTAAATCTGAAAGTCAAGAAAGGGCAAGGGGTATATCCAAAATAGAGTTTGTCTCGACAGAATATTTGCTACATAGTTTTTTTTTTCTCTGAAGCCGCCAAAGTGGTAAACAAGTTTGTTGTTTTTTTATGACTTGGTCTTCTTCGACAAGAATGTTGAAGTTCAAGTATGAATATACTTTTTTTTTTTCTTGTTAGCATAAGGCTTACTACTGGTCCAGAATAATATGGCGACCCACCAGGAATTGTTCCGATATCCCGGCAGCCCAGTCCGCACCTGATGCATCATGAAATGAAATGCGATACCAGTGAAATTTCACCTTGATACAAGGGTGGATCGAAAAGTAACGCACACTATTTTTTTGGGCAACGATTTAATAGATAGGTAAAACAAAATCAGGGTTCCCACTCAAAAGTAATAATAATAAAAAAAATTCCCTGACTTTTCCAAGTTCTCCAGGAGGTTTTTTAAAGTTTTCCAGAGTGGCATGTTGCAAAGGATTGTTACATTTCATTCGATTCCATTCATTTTTCTCACCAAAGCACACACTTGTAAATTCTGTAAGTAATTTGCCTTTATAAAATTACCTGCTTTTCATTTATAACAACTAACTGTGCACATTATTTTCTGTACCAAAGTTCCGTGAACTTTGGATAAATACTACCCACACGGAATTTTAAAATACATTCCCATAGAAATAGGTCACATGTAAGAAAAAATCTGTAAGTTGAATAGTTTCAGTTTTTCTATAACACAATGCAGCTAAGCTTAATGATGGAATGGTTCTGTTCAAAGAAACATGTTTCAAGAGAACCAACAGACAAAGGACTTTGATCCATCATTTGGTTGGTTCTCTTGTGAAGTGTTTCTTCAAGCAGGAGCCATTGTGCCTAATTGTTCCATGTTATAACAACTGCCTGCAGAAATTGAACAAAAGCTTAATAACTGGAAATTTAAAAAAAATCAATTTTGCATCTTTTTTTTTAGAGAATAAAGGAAATATTTAATATAACTGAAAGTAAGATCTACCAAATTCTAGGCAGGCAGTAATTGCAAGCAAAAGTTTGAATTCTTGAAAAAATAAGGTTTTTTTTGGCAAAACAAAGTATCCATTAATTTTTACAAAAAAAAAAAAAAAAAAAAAAAGGTAATTTTCCCCTGACTTTTGGAATCATTTTCAAATACCCTGAGAATTCCAGGTTTTCCTTGTTTTCCAGGTTGAGTGGGAAGCCTGAAAACATATACACAGTGAAACTACATTTCTTAGCTATTTTTCAACATAAGAACCAAGACACTCGAGACATTTATCTCAGCATGGTACCACTTTTAGTATACCTTGTTCACATAAAAGTTCGTTTTCTGGGTGTATAGCCACCTGCGGACAGTCGATTTGACTTTGTCAGCCAAATCAAAGCATTGGTAGTCCAGAAATCTTTTCAAAGGAACCAAACAGATGAAAGTCCGAAGGAGCCAGGTCCCGGATTGTATGGTGGGTGCCAGAGCACCTCTCAGACTAATTGCACAATTCTGTCACGGACGTGTTGTGGAACATGTGGGCGAGCATTGTCATGAAGCAGTCTGACATCTGCAGTGTCTCTGTTTGGTATTTTGTCATGAAGGGCATATCACAACTTTGTCAATGTGTTAGCGTAGGGTTTGGAATTCACAGTGCTCCCCATTGGATGAAACTCCACCAGGAGAATGCCATGAATGTCCCAGAACACCATCATGAGAACTTTTTGCGAAGATTAGGTTACTCTGAATCTTTTTGGTGGTGGGGAGTCGGAATGTTTCCACACCATACTGGCCTTCTTTGTTTCAGGAGTGTAGTGGTACACCCAGGACTCATCGTCCATCACTACACCTGCCAAAAATTCATGTCCTTCTGCGTAACTCATCAGGTGGCCCAAGGATGACATCATTCTCTGTCCCTTCTGGTCATCTGTCATGTTTTTGGGCACCCATCATGCATTGACCTTGCAAAATTGCAATTTGTTATGCACAATATTGTATGCTACATGGTATGAAATGTTGAACTTTTGTGCCAATGTGCACAGATGGATCCGCCAATCACTCAGAATTGCCTGTTCAATGCCTCTCACATGGCGGGTGATGACTCGGTTACACAGGTTGACCGGAACACGGTGAATCGGCAAGGTTGCCATGGCCCTCTGCAAAGAATCTGCACCATCTGCAGATGTTGCTGTGGTCCAGCAAATCACCACCATACACTTCAACCACTTTTTTGTGAATTTCCATTGGGGTTTTCCGTTTAGGACACAAAAATCGGACTACACCACGTTGCTCTTCATTCGTAGATGACGCTAACAAACACGACATCTTCGTGCCGTTGTTTACACTGTCTTCCACCATGGCAACACCTGATCCAGCCTTACCAGTCTATAGAGTGATATTCAAACTCATCTGCCAAACTGCAACCCGCAAAGAGAAAAAAATTTCAGTGCGTTACTTTTTAATCCTCCCTGGTATGTATGTGTGCACGTAACTTAAGAGTTATTTAAACATTTTACCATCATAACTGAAGGCACGAACAATCAAAGAAAGACCATAAAAATCCACATTAGCATCAAAAGCATATAAATACCTTTTTGACTATTCGACGAGGGAGAGCAGGTTTAGGCTCCTCAGTCCACGATGCCACCATTCTCTTCTCACCACCTGAAGACAAATAATGCAATTCTTCAGATTATGTATCAGGGTATATGCAATTCGGTAGTGATGTACAGGTTGTTTCGCTCGCTACTTTACCCGGCATCTTTTCAAAAACTGGACGAGGAATGAAGATATCGTAACGGAATTTGAACTGGACTTATCTTAGGCTGTGAGACAGGAGATGGCATCATAAAATGTGTTGGAAATGGTCACCATTTGCGTCCAGGCAGAGCTGAACACGACGCTCGACATTTTGGAAGGTTCGGGTCAGCATGTCCCCAGGAATTGCCTGAATTGCTTGAATGATGTTGGATTTCAATGCGGCGATGGATCGTGGGTTATAGCTGTAAACTCTACCTTTCAGATAGCCCCAGAGAAAGTAATCGAGTGGCGTCAAATCTGGCGACCGTGGAGGCCCAAGTCCCTTCGATGTGACTCAATTTCAGCGATGCTGGAAGCGGAAGTATGGCATGTTGCTCCATCCTGCTGGAGGCCAAAATGCAGGCCTTTGATGGTCGTTTCCAACCTCTAAACCTCTTAACGAAATCTTTTTGACACGACTTCAACGACTTAGTCTGCCAGTACGTCCGCACAATGTACACTCGCTCCTATAGAGTATACCGGTTCATTTCAATGTTTTCTGTTCTCCGACAAACACACACAACCGTACTGTTCCACGAGCGGCAAAACAACGACCGTACTGTGTTGGCAGACTCTGTAAACTGACAGATGCCCGCACGTACGGCAGGCGACGAGCAGTCTCAGTACACTAGTGCCGCCACTTCTCTCTGACCACGCCCACGCAGCTACACGTCCCTTCCGTTTGCTTACTCACAGCCTAAGGTAAGTCCAGTTCACATTTCGTTACAATATCTTCATTCCTCTTACAGTTATTGCAAAAATGCAGGGTAAAGTAGCGAGTGAAGCATCCGGTATCTCTCAGCACAGAATGGCATAATGTGAAAATAAGAACACCAACCGACAAGGAAAAGTTTTTGGTAACTATTAGAATAATTCTTGATGTTGACATGTCACGCATGAGTTACGTAAAAATTACAAGTGGTGGGACGTTTTGATAGCGACTTCTACCTTCATCAGCCATGGAATGAAACGTGTGGTATTAGCACCAGTTGTTGCCAGATTTCAAAATAGCTTTCCAAATGTTAGTTGTGTTAAAAGGTGCGTCTGTATTGCAGGTGTTAGGAGTAAGGACGCAAAAAGCATTGAAATCTTCCTTACTCCTAACACATGCAATATAGACACACCTTTTCCCATACCTATCATTTGGAAAGCCATTTTGAAATCTGGCAACAACTGATGCTTATACCACGTGTTTCATTCCATGGCTGATGAAGGTAGAAGTCGCTACCGAAACGTCCCACCACTTGTAATTTTTACAAAACTCATGCGTGTTATGTCGACATCAAGAATTATTCTAATGTTTTGTGTGTTACGAGTTTCACTGCCAATTATTCTCACTATGTTGGTAACTAACTCAGGGGTGATTGTCAGACGAAACAAAAATACCCTGAACTGTGACCTCAGTGCTATATCTATGTATAAATGACACATATTATTTATACACATATTATACAGGTACACATTGTTTATATATTACACAAACATTATGTTAAATAGCAACATAATAATTAACCATTAGTGCCTGTGAAATTTAACCTCACACAGTTTTTGTACGAATATACAGGGTCATTCAAAATGATTAATCCAATTTCTTTAGATCATAGCTCCATAAAAATCAAGGTAATAATAGTGCACCACAAGTTAAAATTAAGAGAAATGCACTGAGTTCACAAATGTAATCACTAGATGGCGTTATGTAACTCATGTATCTGCACCTGGGCGAAAGACTTTCATTGTGAAAAATGTCAAGCAGGAGGCAATGGAGGACGACGAATTTGCTTCACACCTGGTGTTTAGTGACGAGGCAACATTCCATTTAAGTGGCAACATCAACCTTCACAAAATTCGCATACGGGGCACGAAAAACCCACATGCAGTAATTGAAACTGAGCGCGACTTTAACGAACGGTGGTTAGGAAGCTGCCGTTACCTTAATGAACAGCTTCTTACTGCTGGATTTGTCACTGTGGACAAGATGCTCTACAGGTGGCCCACCAGGTCTCCGGACCTGACCCCTTGCAACTTTTTCTTATGGGGGTATGTTAAACATAATGTGTATGTGCCACCATTGCCCACAATGCTAGATGAACTCAAAGTTCACATTCATAGTGCTCAGCAGTTATTGACAACAGATATGCTTGATCACATATGGCAGGAATTTGATTATTGATTCGACTTTGTACGCATGACCAATGGAAGTCACATACGACATTTATAAGGTACGGGGTCCTAACAAAAGTTTTACACACTGTCCATTTTTGAGAAAAGTGTAAAGTAATGGAGAAAACTTACCTTATCACGGTTTATTGTACTCCCTCCGCTAGCTTGCCAGCAGTGAGGTAGGTCCTGGATGCCTCGTAGTATGCCATCTTTGTTCAGCTGTCGTATTACTCAGGTCACATCTAAGGACAGTTCATCCAGTGATTCATAGTGGATGCCACGGAGATGATTTTTTTAACTTTGAGGAAAGATCAAAGTCGGGTGGACTGAGATCAGGTCTGTATGGTGGGTAGGATAAAGTTTCCCAGCCATATTTCAACAAGAGTCACCATACTGATGCTGAACCATGACATGATGCATTGTCATGCAGCAAGATTGCTCTCGCTTCCAACAAGTTGGGCGATTTTGACGAATTTTCGGTCTCAACTTCATTGTCAGAAAGTCACGATAGTATTGTGCATTGACATTTTGCCCAACCGGCGCTCGATCAGAGACCACAACTCCCTGGGTATTGTATGCAAAAATCATCATCTGCTTCACTTTGGATTGTTGCCAATGACACTTTCAGGGGCGTGAGGAGCTTGGACGCCTCCATTTCGCTGATTGTGACTTCAGTTTCGGCTCAAAATCATGGGTCCAAGAGGGTACGAAACTAAAAAAATTGCCATGTGCTAAAGTGCAGCTAAATATTTAGGAGCCATTCACAATTTTTTAGGAGCCAAAAATTATTTTTTTTTACATACACAATTGAAGAGTAACTAAAATTCTGGACGTCGATTTCGCACAGCATAAACTTCTCAGCAAGTACCACAGCCACATTTGTCCTTTTGTTGACTCTACAGCTAAGCAGCATCCAGTGTTTAAATTTTCATTTTGTTGATATCTTTGTTACCCTTCAAATTTCTTTATTGTCACTTTTTTTCCTTTCTTTTATGCCCTTGGATGACAATTTTATCCATTATGCTGAAAAACTTTCACTCTGTGAGGACCATGAATGCATGATAGCTTTCACTATTTTTGATAAGATAAAGTGTAACTTTGAGGATATTAATACTTTTGAACACCATGCATCAATTCTTACAAACTTTTCAGCTTCGCCACTTTCATTTTTGGACCTCCCTCTCCTCTTATCAAGATGAAATGCAAACCTTTTTTTGGGGGAATATTGAAGAATACAAGATACATGTTCGGAACATCGTTGGGAAAAGAAATTACAGTTAAGGGATGAATCTTTGATACGTGTGATTTCCGTTTTCGAACATTTCCCCCTCCATTTTCAAGGTGAAATACAAATATTTATGAAATAAAATGATATTTTACAACAATTTTAGGCAGAGGAAACATCGCATTAAAAATAAAATTACGATTACGGAAAAAATCTTCAATGCATCTAACTTCCGTTTTCGAAAGTTTCAGGTGGAAAGCATCTTTCACAAGTACCAATTGCCCCAAAATTTCTGTTCAGTTATGCATTGATCTCGAGAATAACGCAAATTAAGACAGAAAATGAGAAGTTCTAGAAGCCGTGGCACTCTCATGCCTGAAGATTACAGGAGAATGTTTGCGCCGTTGAATTTCTGTTTTCGGAAATTTTTCCTCCAGTTTTATACTGAAATTAAAATATTTATGGAATAAAATGATATATAACAACAATACTGGGCAGATGCAATATCACGGGAAAATGAAATTACGATCACGGAAAAAAATCTTTATTTTGTTTACTTCTGTTTTTGAAAGTCAAAATACTGTTCCGATGCATATCTTTACACGTTGGTAAAACTCTTCGGAGTGTATCTTACGTGTTTCTCGATGCATATTTTTAAGTGTCGAGAAAAATTCCCCATGCGTATTTTCACGCTTTGGTAAAATTTTGATGTGTAAACACACTTTTCCATGCATACTAGACGCGTAATTATGCATTTTGGCAAACTCTGGTTAGTGCAACATGCTGAAAAATGATGCGCCATAAGCCAAGAAGTTATATTGACACTAGATTTACAATGAATCGATTCAAAGGACAACCGATGTGTAAAGCGATGAACAGAACAAATAATCATACAATTCTTCAGTTGCAATTACGGAATTTCAGGCAAGCCGTAGCTCCGCTCTGCTTCAGGTTGAGAGGGGTGCTCGCAAAGGTCCAATGATCACTGTGGGAGGATCCTGCTCATTGTTTAAGGTCGCTTCTTTAACTTGCTTGTGTGACATTAGTGCGGACGAGAAGGGGAAGTCAGCAACGCGCGTGATTGATACAGAGTTTTATGTGTTAAATGCATCTTGTAGATGAATTAAGAAACTGAGCGAGAGGAAGGGAACGATTCTTGCAAACCACTAAGAATCACGAACAAAAATAGTCATTCAGATTAAAAAGAATCATAATAAAATGCAGTAGAAAATACATGTAGTCGCGATTTGGCCCCTGATCTCAAATCGCTGGTCGCCAAATTAAAGAATGCAGTCACATTTCGCTCATGGCCCTCGTTAATTTCGAAGCCTGGGTCCAAGTCTCATCAACTGCAACAATTCTGTTCAGGAAGGGGTCACCCTCCCTTTCGAAACTGTGAAGGTGATCCTGTATGATGATCACTTTGGCTGCCTTCTGCTTGGGGGGTGAGTTGATGTGGCACCAGCACACAGCAGTTTTTATTTTTCCCTGTTAGTTGGTCAAAATCTGGCGAACATACATACATACATACATACATACATACATACATACATACATACATATCACTAAGCTGTTCTCTCAGATTTAGAGGTTAGCTCCAAAAAGAAATACAAACTACCAGGTATTTTTACTTACTGTTGTCGTATCAAACTTTTCCATTTACAGCGATCTTAACATACAACTCGGGCTTCACTGATATCCATCACACGCCGTACACAAGATTTTTTATACTTCATACTCATAATCTTTTTCTCATGCAGACATTCCTGAATCTGATCCTCCCATGACTTCCTTGGCCTTCCTCTGCCTTTCCTTCCTGCCACTTGGGCTAAAAAGATTTTCTTAGTAAGCATCTCCTCACTCATTCTTTCAACATGGCCAAACCACCGAAGCATATTAGTCTCCATCTTGCTAACAACATTTTGCTTCACATCAAACAACTGCAATACATCTTCATTCCTCACACAATCAGACCGTGTCTTGCCACAAACCCTCCGTAAGTAACGCATTTCTCCAGCACACAAACGACTCCTATGTTTCTTCTGCAGTACCCAGGTTTCACTGCCATACATCAGAGTAGGAACAATTACACTTTCACACACAGCCATGCGGGACTGTCTAGAGAACCCATCATTCCTGTGAAAACCTCCCAGAGCACCTATGATTTTCAATGAAGAATTAACTCGCCTACTAATTTCACCACCCAATTTGTTCTCTCTGTCAAACATGACTCCTAAATATGCAAACTCACTCACCTGGTTATGACTCCTAAATGTGCAAACTCACTCACCTGGTCAATCACAGTGCCATTTATACTTACATTACATTCAGTGCTACCCGTTCCTCTCTCAAACACCATAACTTTGGGGTTTCCCTTATTTATACTCAGTTTGAATTTCATTCAAACTTCGTACATCCGAGACAACATACTCTGCAAAACACTTTTGCTCTCTGCCAACAGGACAGTGTTATTAGCATACAGCAATCTGCACACACGGATATCACCAAGACATAAACTACTAACATCTATTTTGGCATCACGCATGCACGTGTCCATAAATATATTAAACAGCCATGGTGACATTACACAACCTTGTCTAACTCCTGCACCAATAAAAAACAATTTTGATAAAACACCATTCACTCGTACACAAGCTCTACTACCAGCATACATTACTTTTACACTATTAAGTAGATTCCCAGTAACACCATATTCATTCAATACCTTCCACAAAAGTATCCTATTTACTCGGTCATAAGCTTTCTCTAAATCTAGCTTTCTCTAAATCTATGAAGGCAGCAAAAACTTTCTTACCAACAGCGAGATACTGGTGGACAAATTTGCCTGATGAGCAATCTCCTCGACTGTCAAATGGCGATTCTCTTTGAGAAGCGTTGCAACAATGGTGACAGATATTTTTTCTATTGCCGTTTGAGGTTGGCCTGTGCGGTGATCATCTCCAACGCTGATTGGTCCTCCCGAAAGCGCGATGCCCAGCAAGAAATTATGTTTCGACCAAGAGTTCCTTCCCCGCAAACTTCTTGCAAGGCAGTGCGGATCTGTGTCAGAGTTTTTCTCATGTAGTTTTATATTATTCTATTTTCATGTACGAGTGCTGGTCTAATGTCATGACTCGACCTGAGGAGCTGCACGCTTCCATTTCTAAATCCTTCCATGTCCACGCAGCAAATGGTGTTCTGACACCACTGCACTGCCAAGAGTCTGACCTTGACATGAAGCAATCATTTTCAGGATTGCTTCATCCGCTTCTGTTTTAGATTACTGTGTGCAGAACTTTTGTTAAGACACTCGTATAAAAACAAAATTTGGGCAGTTTTTTCTTTATCCTATGTAACATCATTTCATCATACATACATACATATCACTAAGCTGTTCTCTGAGATTCAGAGGTTAGCTCCAAAAAGAAATACAAACTTCCAGACATTTTTACTTATTGTTTTCGTATCAAACTTCGCCATTTACAGCGATCTTGACATACAACTCGTGCTTCACTGATATCCATTACACGCCGTACACAAGATCTTTTATACTTCATACTCATAATCTTTTTCTCATGCAGACACTCCTGAATCTGATCCACCCATGTCTTCCTTGGCCTTCCTCTGCCTTTCCTTCCTGCCACTTGGGCTGAAAAGATTTTCTTAGTAAGCATCTCATCATTCAATCTTTCAACGTGGCCAAACCACCGAAGCATATTGGTCTCCACTTTGCTAACAACATTTTGCTTTACATCACACAACTGCAATACATCTTCATTCCTCACACAATCAGATCGTGTCTTGCCACAAACCCCACGTAAGTAACGCATTTCTCCAGCACACAAACGACTCCTATGTTTCTTCTGCAGTACCCAGGTTTTACTGCCATACATCAGAGTAGGAACAATTACTGTTTTATACACAGCCATGCAGGACTCTCTAGAGAACCCATCATTCCTGTGAAAACCTCCCAGAGCAGCTATGACTTTCAAAGAAGAATTCACTCGCCTACTGATTTCACCATCCAACTTGTTCTCTCTGTGAAACATGCTTCCTAAATACACAAACTAACTCACCTGGTCAATCACAGTGCCATTTATACTTACATTACATTCAGTGCTACCCATTCCTCTCTCAAACACCATAACTTTGGTTTTTCCCTTATTTATACCCAGTTTGAATTTCATGCAAACTTCGTGCATTCGAGTCAACATACTCTGCAACTCACTTTTGCTCTCTGCCAACAGGACAGTGTCATCAGCATACAGCAATCTGCACACATGGATATCACCGATACATAAACCATTATTATCTATTTTGGCATCACGCATGCATGCATCCAAAAATATATTAAACAGCCATGGTGACATTACACAACCTTGTCTAACTCCTGCACCAATGGAAAACCATTTTGATAAAACACCATTCACTTGTACACAAGCTCTACTACCAGCATACATGGCTTACACACTATTAAGTAGATTCCCAGTAACACCATATTCATTCAATACCTTCACAAAAGTGTCCTATTGACTCGGTCGTAAGCTTTCTCTAAATCTATGAAGGCAGTAAAAACTTTCTTCTCAACAGCTAGATACTTTTCAATCATCATGCGTAATGCAAAAATCTGGTTAGTGCAGCCTTTACCAGGCATAAAACCACTCTGAACATCCCACACTTTCTCTGATGTAAGAACCCATACTTTTTCAATAACAACCTCACCAAATACTTTCCCTGGCACACTCAGTAGGCTAATACCACGATAGTTCTTGCATTCAGTCTGATCACCTTTTCCCTTATACAAGGGAACAATGATAGCATCCTTCCAATCCCGAAGGACCATTCCTAACTCCCAGCACTACTGGCAAATTTTAGTTAACCAGTCAATTATAGAGTCACCACCATACTTCAACATCTCTGCAGTTATGCCATCAACTCCTGGAGCCTTACCATTCTGAAGAGATTTTAGAGCTTTACACACTTCTTCTCTTAAGATCTCTCCTGTGCTTTCATTCCTCACTGTGACATCATCTGCATCTGTCTCAGAATCATTTTTGCTCTCCTGATCTAATAACTCACAGAAGTATTCGCCCCATCTGTCACTTAACTCATTGGGCTCCCATATCATTTCCCCAATCTCATTCTTCACACAACTTACAACTTTGTTTCCCCTATTTTTCCTGAGTCTCATGTACTTCCAGAAGGACTTTCTATCTTTCCAAAAAGCCAGTTCATGCCTTTCCACTTTCTCCTTCCTATCTTTTGCCTTACTGTGGTGAACCAGCTTAGCAGCTTCACACTTCTTACAGCGATATTCATCCACAGAGACTCTACCTGGCAACATCCCCAAATAGGCTTCCTTCTTTTTCTTTACTGCCTCATCAATCTCACTATTCCACCAAGCATCACCTCTATTGTTACCCACTATTGTGGTGCCACAGACCTCTTTAGCAGCAGTAACAACACAGTTCTTAAAACATTCCCACTTCTTTTCTACATCCCTCTCGCAAGATTTCAGATCCTTCAGTCGTTCTCTGAGTAAGTCAGAATATCGCTGATGATCTTCAAGGAGCCTATCAACCTTCATTTTTTCTATCCTGGGTCTCTTCCTATTCCTTTTCCTCCAACCAACATTAAATTTCACTCGTGACACTACCAAGTAATGATCAGAACCAACATCCGCACCTCTCATCACACGGGTGTCAACAACTAAGTGTTTCAAACGCTGATCGTAAACAACAAAATCTATCACACTCTTTTGACCAAGAGTACGATTTTCCCAAGTATATGTGTGTATATACTTGTGGTTGAAAAATGTATTAGATACACACAAATCATTATCAATGCAGAGTTCAATTAATCTTTCACCATTATCATTCACACAAGGATCATTAAACTTACCCAGAACATTGTCAGAAATTGCATTCTGCACACCTACTCTAGCATTGAAATCCCCTGCTATTATAACTTTTTCTTTAGCACCAATCTGGCTCAAAACAGCTTTTAGCTCATTCCAGAAATCTTCTTTCTTATCAGAAGGTTCCGAGTCACAAGGAGCATACACTACAACAATTACAATTCTCTGAAGTTTCACTTTCAAACGAATCCAGAGAATTCTCTCACTTATGCAACTATAGTGAATAAAGTTGTTCTTCATCTTTTTACTTAAAATCACACCTACACCAGCCTGTCCTCTCATATTATCCAATACTCCAGACCACACACTCACCGTGCCATTCACTTCTTCTACCCCAATTTCCTTCTTTTTGGTTTCACTTAAACACAGCACATCCAGTCTTTATTCATCTCCTCAATCACCTCACTCATCTTGCCATTTATACCTCTAGTATTCCATACACCAATCTTACATTAACTCAGCCGAGATCGCTTTCTCATACGCCGTTTAGAAAGTCCAGGTCGATTCCATGGTGGACCGTCCTTCTCAAGTGTGGTGTCCACCATATCGCACACTTGAATCATTCTTAATATTTCTTTTTGTCTTTTTAATCAGGTAAGTACATCAGTGTGGGGGATTAGCCCACAGCTGAGGGTTCCAGTTGGTCATTCAACCTAAGGATTCTGGAACAAAACCCAGTGAGTTGGGGTCTCATTTAATCGCTGTATATTTAGAAACACATAAAAAACAATTATTTTTCCAGGTAGAACAATTTAATGGTGGTTTTAACTGCTGTAACTTTTTACATGTTATATTTCTTTTGAGTGGAAAGCAATTTCTTGGTTGGAAGTTATTAATATTTGCTGCGAATATATATCGCAGTAATCAAATGCGATTCAAGGAAAAATCTTTCATGTACCTCTCGGTTGTAGTTGGTCGATGTTCAAATCTTTGCACTGTTGTTCTCATCAGGTTCTTGGGTGTAGGCTTTTTTTGACTAACTTCAAAAAATCTGCACGTTTCTTGAGTAGGATATACTCTTTTAGTTGAACTATGGAAGGCACATGAAGACAAAGGAGATGTGAAACTTATGTTGGAAAACGGAAAAAATGAATCACTCAAAAAATATTCGCACGAGGAATTGCAATCACCAAAAAACTTCGTCAGACTTCTTGAATGTATTCTCCGATGCATTTCGGCAAATCTGTCTGCCATCTTCTGGGACCTCTCGTCGTCCGTTCTCTCTGCAGTTCACGTTGAATATGCGACATGCTCAGTTTGGGAATCTTTGTGTGTTTTATACGTCATCGGATGTGTCGCGTTGCCACTTCTGGATTTGAAGACATGGGATTTTTTTTTTTTTTTTATGTCTGCGTGCTTGCATAGTTTCTGTTCTATTTGCCTTCCCATTTTTTGTTCTCTTCTTCTATCAGTATCTTCCATGGAATTGGCATTTCTACTCCACTACTAATGTTGCAGTTTTTTTTTTTTCATTTACGATTGCTTCGGCAAAACGGATGGTCTTTTTGGTTGGTTGTTTGCAGATAATTTTAATATTTTCAAATTCTTGCATTGTGTTATTTTTTATGCAATATTGTACAAGTGCTGTTTTTTCCTCCTTTTTTCCCCAGTTCTTCATATATTGTGTCAATCTTGGTTTTAATTTGTTTCTTGTGCTTCCTATGTATTTCACCCTATTGTTGCTGTTGGTTGGCTTAATTGGAATGCTATATACTCCTGCACTGCCCAATAGTTTTGGTTTTTCTCTGTTATTGATTATTATATTCTTGTAGTCTTTTACTGAAATTCTAATATCTAGATGTTGTTTTTTGCATTCCTTTTTTATTACATTTGTAACCTGTTTTATGTATTGAAATTTACCACAATATTTTATATTTTGCTTAGCTTTATTTTTAGGATGTTTATACATGTAAATTACTTTTTTGACATCTGAGGTGGTATATATAACGTATGGAAAACATGTTTTTTTAAATCTCGATACATCGAGAAATACATGCGTAACATAAAATACAGTCATCTGAAATCAGATTAATCATTTTGAATTGCCCTGTATTTTTCCAGTATGCTAGAAATCTTTCAAAAATTGCATTTTTGAATTTCACATGCAACGTTAGAGATTTCTCAAAAATTGTGAAATTCAACTTCAAAAATTGCACTTCAGAACATTTAGGCAACTTATGGAGATCATCAGTTTAGCTCTGTATGCTCCTGCTGCCATAACATTTTACAGTGATTTTTGTCAATTCTGCAATTAGCTCATTGGATTCACTGAATCTTACGTAACGAAATTATTTGATATACAAATACAGGGTCCTCATCGTAAATGTGGAAACTTTATGTAATAAAACAAAACATGAATATATGCTTTACTGAAGCAAAATCTTGTACGACAATTGAGGCACAAACACATTTCGTAATTATTCATTATTCAGTAAACCCACCATTGGTGGCAATGACATTGGCGATGGCACATCCAACAGAGTTAAAGGTGTCATGGGAACATGGAAATGCTTGTTGGTCTCTCTTTCAACTACTCCCCACATATAGGAATCTCAGGGATTGAAGTTGGGGAAGCTGGGGAGGGGGGGATGTCTGGAGACCAGTGATAGGGCACATTCTCTTGAAGCCATTTTTTTTTATTTGCTTTGGCATTGTGGGCTGGTACAGAGTCCTGTTGGAAGATGCCCTATCACTGGTCTCCATACCTTTGGCCCTTCCAGATCCCCAGACTTAAATCCCTTAGATTACTACTTTGCCTGACAGAGAAAATGCCACACCATGAAGATGTGAACACAGTGCCATGCAAACTGCAGGATGGATGCACACATACAAGTTATGCAAATGATTGCATTTGCAGGCCAATCGCACGAATAGCGAGCGGGATATGAACAGACAATCAACTTGTGACGCCGTCAGTCGAGATGTCGTCATGGCCGTGAGAAGTGAGTGGTTCTGCTGTAACCATGTCTGGAAAACGAACATGGGGTGCCAATACCATTAAAACGCTGTTGTATGCAATTTTGCCAAACAGACAAGTTTACGAGAGGTGTCATGTAGGCCTTCGTATAACTGGATGGTGCTTGTGTCGTATTGCGGAAGAAGCGCAATGTGATATGACAATCATCGGTCGCATTTGGAGACCCCAGGAAGGATCTGTGCAACATCATAGGGGGTCACAGGAGCATGGAGATGGACACCCGAGCGCACCAATCGTCGTATCTGACTTCACGCCACAGAGGACCCACGGGCCACAATGGGCGACGTTTTGTGGAGTGTACGGAGAGGCTTGGATGCTCCAAAAATAGACACAGACAGTATTCCATGGATTAACTGCATCTGGTTTGCTGTCTAGCCATCTGTTGCGAAGGCTACCCCTTAACAGCAAGCCAACGTTATCACCGCTTGGCGTAGCATCGCTCCAGAGCTGCGTGGGGTACGGAATGGAACAGTGTGGTGTTCAGCGACGAATTGCAGTTCTGTCTCACCATGGATTATTGCCGTGTGAGAGTCTGGAGGCGACGTGGCCAATGGGCGAATTTCTCCACCGTTGTGGAGCGCCACATGGCCCAGCAATGTGGAATCATGTGTGGGGTGCTATCAGCGCCAACAGCAGCTCATCGCTGGTACACATTATGAGCACATTGATGGCTCACAGCAATGTTGATGAAGTGCTGTGGCCCATGGCACTACCGTATCTGCAGGGCATCCCAAACTCTATTTTTCAACAAGATAACACCCTGCCGCATACCGCTAGGATCAGCTTGAATGCTTTACACGGTGTGCAGACACTTCCGTGGCCAGCACAATCCCCCAACCTATCGAGCATCTGTGGGACACGAATGGATGTCGGTTGAGTACCCTCTCACCCCAGCAAAATGAAGACGAACTGTGGACTCGGATCAACACCACATGGTCCACGATACCCCAGGACTCTATTTGGAATCTCATTGCCTCAATGTCATGTCAGATTCAACGCTGTATAACCCAAAAAGCAAAATGGGGGCCACACTCCTTATTGATCATCCTGAATATTTGGCCACTGGAGCCTAGTCTGTATGTGACAATTAAATCATTTGTTCAGGACCTACTTGGCCATCTGTTTGTGCAGTTCTGTCTGCTTTCAAGCATTCCTTCATGGTGTGGCATTTTTTGTGTCAGGCAGTGTATATGTGGGGCATAGTTGAAAGAGAGACCAACAAGCATTATATTGTATAATGTAACGCATCTAGCATTTAGATAAGTCAAACTTATCTAAAATGTTTAGGGGTGGAAGCGTTTCGGATTTCCGATTTTTTCTGGCTTTTGGAGTATCTGCATATGGTATAATCTATATAATGAGATCAGCTTTAGGAGGATTTCACAGGAGTGACGGGTTCTCAAGAAAGTCCTGAATGGCTGTACGTAAAAGTGTAACTGTTCCTACTCTGCTGTACAGCAGTGAAACCCTGGTACTACAGAAAAGACATAGGAGTAGTTTGTGTGCTTGGGAGATGTGTTACTTACGAGGGGTGGGTGGATGGGGGTGGTAAGACATGCACTGATCAGGTTCCTCTTGCTGTTGCCAGTTATTAAATTAAAATCTTTTCCTCATGTACTTTGTAAGTTTACTATTTTCTAAGTCCAACAATGCAATTGCATTAATGCACATCAAAAAACGAATTAACTTTTCAATAGCGGACTTTTTCTTGCGAAATCCAATATTGGAAGTACTTGAAAAATACTATTTTTTAATTAAGCTGTTGAAAATGCTATTTATAAATTTTAAAGGTTCATTAATGAAACTGTTTTTCTGGATATAAAAACTTTCTTTAATTAGTCTCTTGTTTTTATGAGGTTCAAAGTCCAATATTTTAATATTTAGCAATGAAGGTCCATTTTACACACATTACTGCCCATTCAATTGTAATGTACTTATTTTGTCCTCATTGGAATCTAATGTTCTAATAATTATTTACTGATAATTGTTTATTCGAATAATTATTTATTTATATAATTATTTACTGTTTTATTAATTTTTCTATAAATTACCTTATTCTATTGTTATTGTAATTCGTACATCGTGGGTTTGCAGCAAGTTTTCTGTTTCAATGGTTGTGTACACAGATACATTTTATTTTTATATAACTCTGGTTGTAATATATGAATCATTTTGAATAACCCTGTATGTTTGGGACTGAAGCTATTCATTGTGCAGGAGCATTTCATCACTTAACTACTTTAATATAACTGAACTCTACATTTCATCAGATCTTATATACCTCCATTTATGGAAGCTTCAGATCAAAAAGTATGAAAATTTATGCAATACCTCTAGGAGGAAGAGGCGGTGCCTCATCATCAAGAATCAGGCTTTGTTCTGACCAGCTGTTTCTAGCTGATCCTCGAGGACTAGACTTGGGGCTTCTTGGTGATAAAATCCTTTCTGGGATGCCGTCTGGTATCTGGGGCCATCTGGATGCGATGTTTGGACTGACTAATTTACTGTAGGCAGATCCACGAGGGTGAGAATAATCCTCTCCGTTGTCCCTTGAGGGAGGAGAAGTGTGAGGACGTGACCTTTCCACTGTCAGCTAGAAAAAAATAAACAGATTTTAAAACGCACAATAATAATTAAACATTCAATAATGAAGAAAATTTTCACACTTATGATTTATTACATGATTTTAATTTTAATGTAAATTTAAGTAATAAATCATAAGTGTGAAAATTTTCTTCATTATTGAATTCATTCCATTACATGAAATGGCCTTTCTGCCGATGAAATAATTAAACAGATTGTCTATTTGTCACTTACAGAAAAAAGCTACTGAACATACAGGTTTGAAGCTTGGCATAAAATCACAGAAGTGCCTGTGTGTGTGTGTGTGTGTGTGTGTGTGTGTGTGTGTGTGTGTGTGTGTGTGTGTGTATGTGTACTTCAGAGCCTTTTTTAAATTTGAATTTCTAAAATTTTAATTAATTTTATGTAATATCCATAGGAACTAAAATGGATGCCACCGATACATAGTAGCACATTCATTTGCTCACAAACAAGCTTGACTGTAATAAGTGTCCCATTATGAATACAGAAACAGCTGTGAAGGCATTACAAACTATTCCACTGTCAAATAATACAGTTTCAAGGTTAAATGATGACTTGGCTATGGATTTAAAAATGCAGTTATTTCAACAAGTAGAAAATCAAATACAAATTTTGAAGATGACAATCCGATTTTTGGCGTAAATATGACAAGGATGGTAAGTCAGATAATATCCAAAAACTGCATTTTTTGGCATTTCCAGATGTAAGGAATAAATATTATCTGACTTACCATCCTTGTCATATTTACGCCAAAAATCGGATTGTCATCTTCAAAATTTGTATTATATGGCGTAATCCCTTATCTCTTTCATGAGAAAATCAAATATTTGCGTTGCAACTCGATGAATCAATGAAGGAAGAAATATTCTTCATAATACATGGAAAATTCACAGAATATTCAAGCAAAGCAGACTGAATTTTCTTGCTTGAATATTCAGTGATTTTTTTTCATTTAAAGCAAACTGGATTAGCAAATTCAGTTTGCTCTGCTTGAATACTCGATGAATCAACAGTTATTTCATCACAGGCTCAGCTTATTTGTTACGTGAGATATGTCAGGGAAAGGAACATAAAGAAGAGTTACTGTTTTGTAAAACGATCCCAACAACAATTACAGGTGAAGACATTCAGGTTAAAACACCCATAGCAAGAAGCCACAGTTGTTCTTAAATTTACGTGCATACAATTATAGTAATCACAAGGTTGCTTACCTATTTTCACATTTCACTGCACGTTTCATTCTTTTTGCCGTCATGCTTGGTTCAAGCCTCCGGTGCGGTGTTCTATTTTTGGTCTTAGACCAAAAATAGGTCTTAGACCAAAAATAGAACACCGCACCGGAGGCTTGAACCAAGCACGACGGCAAAAAGAATGAAACGTGCAGTTAAAAGTGAAAATAGGTAAGCAATCTTGTGATTATTATAGGTGAAGACATATTCGCTGTACTTAAGGATTTGTTTGTGCTGAAGGCTTGACTTGGACTAATTGTTTAGGTTTATCCACCGACGGCGCTGCATCTTTGACAGAGAAGAATAGTGGCTTCGTTACTCGAGTGAAAGCTGTAGCTCCGGCAGTAAAATGGACTTATTGTATGATACATCGCGAAACTTTGGTTGCCAAAAAATGCAACCAGATACATGGTGTTCTTACAGATGCTGTTAAGTTTTTTAATTACATATCATCTCGACCAGTGTAGGCTCATTGCTTTACTGAACTTTGTGAAGAAATGGGATCTGAACATAAGCATCTGCTTTTTCATAGTGAAGTTTTCGTAGTGGTGGCTGTAGCGTGGAAACGTTCTGAAGCATCTTTTCGAGTTGTGTGATGAAATTAGAATTTTTCTGTTTGGGAAAATGGAATTAGCAGAACATTTGTGTAATAATGTCAAATTTTTAGCAACACTGGCATATTTGACATGCATTTTTGAAAAATTAAACAATTTGAATGTATCACTGCCAAGAAAGAACTCAGATATTCTGGATAGACAGAACAAAATGAAAGGCTTCGTGAAGAACGTAAATATTTGGAAAGGTTGTTTTGACTGTGGGGCTACTGAAATGTTTGCATTGTTTACAAAATTCATAGCAGAGGAAGCTGGTGATAGCTCTACTATAAATTCCGTTGTGAAAAGAGTAGCGGTGCACCTATCAGCACTGAAAAACCAGTTTGAAGACTACTTTCCACAGTTCATAAATGAGTGGTAGGCAATGCACGTAACTAACAAACAAATTAAGAAGAAGGCAGTGTAGAACATGCTAAGTTACGTATAAAAAGTTTAAGGCAAATATATTTCAGCCATTACTATGGCCTTCATCAGTGCGACTATGATTGATTTTCGTTGCCAGATTGGAAAGGTAAGTTTTGTAATGGTAACTCCGGGTGATGTGATGCAATGAAGGATTTCCAGATGTAAGGAATGAAAATGGGGAGCTCAGAGTTGCAATTTTGGAAAATAAAATTTCCAAACTTTCTCTAAACCTCAGAGCATACGGTAGAAGGGAGCCAACTTTTTAGTATCGGACCATGGAATAGCAGAAGTGTCAGCCATGGTAAGAAGAGACAAGGAAGAGGAAGGTTTTCCAAATTTCACATCAGATTTGTGTTCCTGAAGTCTTGAGAGAATTTTTCGGAAGGAACTTCCTATGTGCGCGGTTAATCCAACGTTAGTCTTGATCAGAATTTTATACACTCCAGCTGAAGAAAGCGGAGGTCTTGGGTCTCTGTCATTACGGAGGATAACAGAAATTGACGGGGAAAAACAAATGGCAAGTCTATATATCCTTCTCTTTTGAAGATACTGATGAGTTTGTAGGCAGAAGGTTCGTGGTAATGGATTGAGCCAGCAAACGTTAGTTCCTTTTTTGGTGAAACAGGTTGAGGAGCAACAGCTGTTTTTTTCTTAGCATTTTGAATTAATTTAGAAACCAGGAGAGAGGGAAAGCCATGTTGAGTAGCGATCAAGCGGATGTTTGCTAATTCATTTTTTAGATTAACTTCCGTGTTACAAACCAAATGAGCTCGATGAATGAGAGACTTGAGGGCTGACAGTTTATATTGGTGGAAGGTATGAGAATGGAAATTAATAATGCTATTGGGAGAAAGTGGTTTTCGGTAGACAGATGTGGAAAGAAGATTATTACATTTTAAGATGCTACAATCCAAGAAATTTATCTTGCCATCAATTTCTTCATTAATAGTGAATCTAATGGACAGGAATTTTTCAGTGATTAAATTTGTGAGTTGCAATAGATCTTTTTTAGAATGAGGCCAGATGACGAAAATATCTTCTTAATTTACTTTACACAGATCGACATCCATCCCCATGATTGGATTCGAGATCTATAGTAGCATTGAATGATATGCCAGAATTAAGCATGATTGGGCAAGAGCAATTACTTGAACTTTCGAGCAACAAGACACTAAAAATAGCGGTTCACAAAACCTCACTTCCAGAATTTTGGCTTTCAGTTTGAAGCGAGTGTAAAGAACTTATAAAAAATGCTCTGGATGTGCTCCTTCAATTTCCCACAAGCTACCTGTGCAAAGCTAGCTTTTTGGCAATGGCTGTAGTTAAAATGAAGTACAGAAATTGTCCTAATGTGGAGAACGACCTGTGTGTGGGACTTAAACAGTTACAACCAAACATCGATCATTTCTGCAATTCAAAGCAAGCCGAAGTTTTACATTAATGTGTACAGTTTGTAAAATTATGGAAAACGTTTTTAATTTATATTATTATAACTTTATTGAGGAGGAATATACTCCTGGTTATATAACATGTGCAGATATTACCCACTTTATTTGTGCAAAATGCTGTAGGTAGGTATATTTGTATTTTTAGTAGTGCAGTTGTAATTTTGCTTAATATTTTCAATCAAGCCTTACCGGTATCATTGAATTTGTAATGAAAGAAAATAAATACTGATTATAGAGCAATGAACACCTGTGCGTATGCTGGGGAATGGAGGGGAGGGGACAACCCCAATTGGAGAGGTATACTGTAGAAAAGGTTGGGAACTGCTGCAATAAGGAGCACATTAGACATTGCTCACTGTATGAGCTCGATAAAGGCAGTACTGCAGCTGTGGCTTGCCACAACATCTGTCAAGTGTATGGTGAGAATGAGGTTGATGATAGCGCATGTCGCCGTTGGTTTTGGAAATTCTGGGATGGAGACAGAAGCTATAAAGATTAACCACGTCCTGGATATCCTTTCGTGGTTTCTGACCCTGCGGATGTGGACCAAGACATAACAAATGACCCACATCCAATCATTCAAAAATTAGTGGAAATGTTGTCGGTACAAAGAACAACAGTTGCAAGATGGGTTCATCACCAAGTTCGATAACTGGATTCTGCACCAGCTTTCTGCAAAGCAATGAGAGGAGGGAATCCGCACCTGTGCTTCTTTGCTTTCTCGTCACAGAAATGAACCATTTTTGGGACGAATTGTAACAGGTGATAAGAAATGGGTACTGTACTGTAATGTAAAGCATTGACAGACTGTGTGCCAAGGTGTAGAGCCTGCTCCATCAACCTCAAAAGGAGGACTGCATCCCAAAAAGGTTTTGTTGAGTGTTTGGTGGGATGTCCTGGGAATAATCCACTGGCAGGTGTTGGCACCTAACCGAACGATCAATGCTGACACCTCTACTGCCAACAGTTGGACAGATTACAAGAACAACTGACATCGAAGCGACCAGCACTCATCAATCGCAAAGACGTGATCCTTCATCATGATAATGCCAGACCTCATGCTGCTTTAAGCACTCAGCAAAAATTACTGGACTTTGGTTGGGAAGTGTTACCTCACCCAGTGTATTCCCCTGACCTGGCACCTACGAACTACCACCTTTTTTGATTGTTACAGGACGCCTTCACTCTCCAAACCTTCGATGATGTGGACGATGTGAAAACGGAATTACAGGGCTTTTTTGACTCTGAAACACAAGAGTTTTTCTAGCGTGGGATTCACCTGCTCATAGACAGATGGTAACAGGTCATACAGAATGATGGCAATTACGTGAAATCCTAGGTACATTATTTGTTGTGTTCTCCTTGTTTCTTTGTAGCGTACAAAAACGGGTAGAACTTGTGCACACACCTAATAGTAAATGTTTTTGAGTAGGGTACATTTATATTCTAAAGAGAAGTAAAAACATTGCGAAAAATGCAATTCATGAGACAACCTTATAGGTTGTCTTATGTTATAAACATGCTTTTAATTAAACTATACATAATATCTAAGGTATTTTACCTGATATTGTCAAAGTATTTCTCACATTGTTTGCTCTGTGAGGCACGTGCTCCCGGCCCTGTGAGGTCTCTTACGTTACGGACCTTTGGTTAGTTTAAAAAAAAAAAAAAATTGTGGAAATAAAACAGTTAGGTTATATATTTTCAGTTCCACATTCATTCACTTGCACAATCAAACGTTTATAATTTACTATTAATTAAAAGATTTTAGTAGAAAGAGTTATACTCATCGGGTCAGGAGACCTCTCACTAGGGGTTCGTTGTTACGGCGAGCGCTTTCTGCGGTACCTGTAACAACGAACCCCTAGTGAGAGGTCTCCTGACCCGATGAGTATAACTCTTTCTACTAAAATCTTTTAATTAATAGTAAATTATAAACGTTTGATTGTGCAAGTGAATGAATGTGGAACTGAAAATATATAACCTAACTGTTTTATTTCTACAATTTTTTTTTTTTTTATAAATAACCAAAGGTTCGTAACGTAAGAGACCTCTCGGGGCCTCACAGAGTAAACAACGTGAGAAATACTTTGAAAATATCAGGTAAAGTAACTTAGATATTATGTATAGTGTAAAAGCATTGGTCTTTAAGGAAAATCACTGAATGTACTAAAAACAGTTTTATTCATTAAAAATTCCAGATGTTGATAAATGCATGCAAGTAAAATGCAAAATCTTACCAACGATTGACCTCTGTTTAACCTTACCACAGTGAAAGTAATTCTTATAAGTGGTGATTTCGACATACAAAAACTGAACTGCTATTGGTATTTTCAGTTTCAAGTCATATAAGTGGCAGATTCTTATAACCAGTGAGCTTCAAAAGCCATGGCCAGTGAGTACAAAAACTGCTTTGTAATGTCAGTGTTTTAAGTCATATGTTTAATGTCTTTATGCCATTTAGTAATACAGCAATAACACCTGAGTTCTGTGCACAAATAACTCACAGAAGAAGGTGGAGCAGAGGAGTAGTCTGATAAATAATCTTTGCACACAATGTTGATTAATTTTTCTCAAGAGGATTTGTATCCATACAATATTTAATACTGACATTGCCATATGAGCAAGCTACAAGGTGTGAACAAAAACTTTGGTGAATGGCAGCACCATGGCTAACTGCCATATCATAGGGGTGGTATGAAAACTGTCACTGCTATCGTTACCTTCAGGCTCCCACACACGTCACTGAACCAAACTCTCTTGCCTTTCAGCATGTGTTGTAATAGCTTTTGAGTGAAGATGAGTTTTAGGGATTTGTTCAATTTAAGAAAATGTCATTGAGCAAACATATAATTTTGTTTCAGAGTTAGTCAGTCTGCTGAAGACCCTGGTGAAAATCAGCAAACAGTAAGTGGGGATGATGCTGTGACCCCCCCCAAAAAAAAAAACAGAATTTAAACGGTTCTGAAGATTCTGTGAAGGAAGCTTTTGATTTGAAGATGAAGAACGGTGAGTGGCAGAGCCGTAGCCAGGGGGGGGGGTGTGTTTCAGGGTTTAAACATTCTCTGAAATGTTTAAAATAATTTTTTCATAAATTTTTGCTTGCAAATTGACAGAGCTCTTTATTTTACATGCACACATCCAATCACCCAAACCACTGGTGCCCCGGATAATGATTTTTGTGGATAATGATTCTGTCACACACATGAGAGATGACTTTGTGGAAAAGAAAATGGAACACCATAACGAGAAATGAATATCCTGATATAGCCATTGAAGCATTGTCTTATTGTAACAAAAATCTTTTCCCGATGTTCATTTCCTGTTAAAGGTACTAACAGTATTCTTCCTGTTTCAACTAGTACTCCAGAACAAATCTTTGTATCCCTCAGGTGTTTGAAAACATACTTACAATCCTCTACAGCGAAAGAAAAGTTAACTGGCTTGGCTGTTATGAGCATCCATAGAGATATATACATCAGTCCTGAAGATGTCATCAATAGATTTGTTGAAGAAAAACAACGACGGCTGACCTTTGTGTTATAGGTGGACACACATGTACTACTCTGAACTTTGTGCAACAGCATTTCATGACAAGCAGCTGCATTATGTGTAAATGAAGAAAACAAAAATAATTTTATATATATAATTCTATGGGATGTAAGGTCAGGTGATGCGTAACATCACAGCCTCTCCTTGACAAATGTCAACCCTGCCTTCTCATGATGCATCCTGTTACCACTAAAGGGGCTCTGACGATCGCCAATAGTGGTATAACTATACTGTCAGGATTAGAGGAAATGCTATCCCACACTCACCAACCCGCGTGGCCAGCGTGGTGAGTTATAGCCAAACCCCTCCAAAATGACTCCACAACTTAAATCTTGGCCCTCAGTCTCCGGCAGCTGGAATGTACCTGGCCAAGGCAGCGGCCAGTGCGACATGAAGGCAGAGGGTGCTAAGAATCCCCGGAGGACCGGACTAGGCTGCCATCTGATGCTGACCTTGGCTACGTATAATGGACGCTCCCTATCTTCTGATTCAAGGCTTCTTGAATTGGAAGAGGAACTACAAAGGATCAAGTGGGACATCGTCGGGCTAAGTGAGGTAAGGAGAAAAGGAGAAGATCTCATTGAACTGAAAAGTGGACATCTCTTCTACTATCGTGGGACAGATACTGGCAGAACTAGTGGTGTTGGATTTATAATAAACAAGAAACTGAAGGATAAAGTTGTAGAAGTTGAAAGTTCCTCTGACAGAGCTGCACGACTTGTTATCCAACTCTCGAGAAGATTCCAGGCTCAGATTATTCAAACTTATGCACCCACCACAAGTCATCCTGAAGAAGAAATTGAAGAATTTTATGAGGAAATTTGCCATCTAAATAATAAAGGTAAGCAGCACTTGAAGATAATTATGGAAGATTTCAATGCAAAAATAGGGCAACGGCAACAGAATGAAACTTCAGTAGGTAAATTCGGTCACTGCAACAGAAACCAGCGTGGAAATACTCTCACTGAGTTTGCAGAGGCAGAAGGGTTTTTCATCATGAACTCCTTTTTCAAGAAAAAGCCACACAGGAAATGGACATGGAGACATACAAATGGGACGACAAGTGAAATTGATTTTATTATGTATAACAAAAAATTCGTCATAGAAGACTGCAGTGTGCTAAACAAATTTAACACAGGTAGTGACCATAGATTGGTGAGATGTAAGATGCACCTCAACACTAAACTCGAACGTGGCAAGCTCATAAGACAAACAAAATGTATTGACATAACCAACCTTAAAAAACACCACAATACCTTCAAGTTGGAACTGAAGAACAGATTCTCTGCTTTACAAGGCCTAACATCAGAAGAAGTGGATATTTCTGAAGTTAACAGAAAAGTAACCAAAGCTCTTATGGAAACAGCAACAAAATTAGCTGGGTCTAAGAACAAGTTGCATGTGAACAAATTATCAGGAAAAACCAAAATGTTGATGCAAAAAAGAAGAGAGATGAGGACAACTAAAGAAGATGTGACTTCCAAAGTGGAATATATAGAGCTATGCAAGACAGTACGAAAAAGTATCACTGAAGACGTAAGGAAATTCAATTGTGAACTAGTGAGGAAAGCAATTGAAAACAACCAAAGCCTAAAGATAGCAAAGGGACAGACTCAGTAAGGGAAGAAAACAGATTATGACACTGAGAAAAGAAGATGGTTCTGTAACAAGAAATAGAGGCGAAATTTTGACAAGAGTGAAAGATTTCTACTCCAAATTATATGAAAGGGATGATACATGCACTCCAGACATCATGAAAGGTACCAGTACCAGAGTTCTTCCTGTTCTTCCAGCAGAAGTTGCACATGCATTCAAGAACATGAAGCGGGGAAAAGCTCCAGGAGAAGATGGAATTACTGTAGACATCATACAAGAAGCAAGTGGAGAAATCGAAACAGTACTCGCCCAAATTTTCACTCGATGCCTTAATGAAGGGAAGATTCCTGAGGATTACACCGCTACAATGATCCTGCTACATAAAAAAGGTGACATTGAGGATCTCAGGAACTACAGACCTATCAGCCTCCTATCAGTGGTTTATAAAATCTTCACTAAAGTTATTTCACACCGCTTGAAGGTAACACTGGACATGGCTCAACCGAGAGAACAAGCTGGATTCAGGAATGGCTACAGCACAATAGATCATATCCATGTACTGAGAGAACTAATTGAAAGAGCGAGGGAATATGAACTTCCATTGTGCATGGCTTTTATCGATTATGAAAAAGCCTTTGATTCGGTGAAACCATCAGCAGTTACAATGGCTCTGAAATCCTGCGGTATTGAAGATGTATACATAAATATTATTATTAACATCTATGAAAATGCAAGTGCAAAGATTCAGCTGTTTGAAAATACAACACACATAAAAATTGGAAAAGGAGTGAGACAAGGTGACACCATATCTCCGAAGCTCTTTAATGCCACATTGGAAAATGTCTTTCAATCACTGAACTGGGAAAACAAAGGGATAAAGATTAATGGAGATTATCTAACCCACCTTCGTTTTGCTGATGACGTAGTCATTTTTGCAACTACCCCATCAGAGCTGCAGAGTATGGATCCAGGAACTTGCTGACAAGAGTAAAGAAGTGGGATTAAAAATGAACTTTCAGAAGACAAAAGTGATGTTCAATGCTTTTACAAGAAATGAAGATTTATCGATTGATGGAGAAAAGCTAGAGATAACAGACACATACGTTTATCTTGGACAGCAGATATCAAGTGAAGGTCACATTGATGAAGAAATTAATCGGCGTACAAAACTTGCCAGGAGAGCTTTTGGAAGAAACAGCATAATTTTCAAGAACAATATGCCATTATGTCTTAAAAGAAAAGTGTTTGATCAATGCATCCTTCCAGTGCTTACATATGGTGCAGAGACGTGGACCTTAACTAAAAGAGACATACAAAGGCTGCAAACAACTCAAAGAAGCATGGAGAGGTGCATGCTTGGTGTAACCAGGAGAGATAAGAAGAGGAACTCGTGGATCCGAAAAATCACAAGAGTGGAAGACATCATGTTCAGAGTTAAATCCCTGAAATGGCAATGGGCTGGACATACTGCCAGAAGGACAGACCATCGATGGACAGCCAAAATTTTAGATTGGATTCCAAGGGACAGGAAAAGACCCAGAAGAAGACCACATGGAAGATGGGTGGATGAAATTCGAAAGTATGCGGGAGTGACATGGAGGAGACTGGCACAAGACAGACCGTTGTGGAGGAAACTTGGGGAGACCTTCGTCCAGCAGTGGATTGATAATGGTTGACGATGATGATGATATAATTCTATAATTCTTTATTAGATATCAATTTAATAAAAAAAAAGATATCGAGGCATATGGCATACTTATATAAAGAGAGGGTAGATAGATCAATGTACTTTTGTAAGTAGTACATCATATAAGTCAGTATTTGAAAAATGGGTAGTATTAAATAAAATAATTTCATATCGAAAAGCAATGTGACAGAGAAAAAAACAACAACATATGTATAACATAGGGTGAAAATTAATTTTCAAATTCAGAAACCCTCCCTGAAAACTCTTTCTGGCTATGGCCCTGGAAAGTGGTAATCCATCAATTGCAAGGAAAGATAACAACATTCATGTAATTCGTAGATATTCCAATCATTGTTTGACAATTAGAACTTTTGAAAGGAACAGATTTGCCATTCCGCATCATTTACTCGATTTTGACAGAAGATTTACAAATGAAACATGCCAGAGCCAAATTCATTCCATGTCTGCTCACCACTATGTAAAAGGAAATCTGTGTCTATTTATTCAGAGTCGTTTGAGTGTTACATTGCCAACCTGTTGTTCCTGTCCATGGTTACAACTGGGGACAATTCATGGGTCTACAGGTACAATCCTGAAATGAAGGCACAGAGCTCCCAATGGAAAGCAACCACCTCACTCAGATCAAAGGGATGAAAAGATGCATTATTTGACAAGGAAGGGTCTTGTTCACACAGGATTTTTTCCATAAAGGTTCTATTGTTAATGCAACTTTCTACAAGGGTAATGAAATATATGCAAGAGGAGGTGAAACAAAAAACATGTCTCCTCCATTACAACCATATGCCAGACCATGCTGCACTCTGCATCCAACAATTTCTGGAAAATTTATCCATTCTACTTCTTTTGTATCCACCTTCCTCACCTGACTTGGTTCCATGTGATTTCTGCTTGACTGTGGGCATGAAATACAACAAAGGGAAGGTTCTGGCATGAAAAAGGAAAGAGGATTACCAGCAGTGCTTCAAAGGTGGGCAGGGGCACTAGGACACAAGTATGTGCTCTCAGAAGGGGAGTACTTTGAAGATGATTCATGCTGTACATACTTATGCTCATAGTTCGTGTTATACAGTGAAACCTTCATTAATGGATACCTCGGAACAATGGTTACCCCCCCAAAAAAAAACAATGGCAAACTTTGGTTTGTACAAAACAGCTGTCATTTAATTAACATTAATGATAACCTCTGAAAAATGGAACCTCTTAATAGTGGTCAATGCACAACCCAGTCAGTCCCGAAGGTTATCGAATGGACACCTTGTCATCATCATAGGACTTCATGTAGTTCCTTCAGTACTTCAATGAGAAGGAAGATAGGGACAAAGAATATTGATAAAGGAACTGTGGCTCACCTCGAGCATGGTGGGTTGGATTATGACCGTTACTATGATGTGCTTAAGTGAAAAGAAAAAAGTTATAGTGTAGTTCTACGTGAGGCAAGCTCCAACTTCTGTGTATGTTTCAATCAAACCCCAGGAAATGCGGGAGTTGTTGCTGGTGCCTGGTATGTTGCCCACTGGTGGCAGTATCTCTTAGTTTGGTCACTCTGAGTTCTGTTCCTGTTTTCTGCAACACGGTGAACTAACAGTGCAGTTCCACTTCACTATCATTTTTATTTCCTATAGCACACCTTAACCCTAATCTCCTAGCATGCTATTTCCATGGGCTGTTTAAAACCAAATGTCAGCCACTATTTTCTTAAAATCCTCAACACACTGATCTATTTTTTTTATTATTATATTGTTTCATTCAGCTTTTGGAAGAAGGACAGCAACGTTTTCTTCCTTTCTTTTTTTCTATTGGAGGTTTAACGACCACCATGAGCAACTCAATGGGATATAAGCAGTCGCCCATCCCTAATTTAGGGCCACTGACTCCAGGGAGGGAGAGAGCCAGTGCCGTAAGACAAACACAACATCCAAGCCTCAGCAGAATTTGAACCAGGACCCATATCGGACGAATGGTCAGCATCCAATGCTTAGACCACTGCACCACTAGGGCGGCCACGTTTTCCATCCCTAATTTAGGGACGGAAAACATGGCTGCCCTGTTTTTCGTCCCAGTCGTCCATCTCTAATTTAAGGCCACTGGTTCCAGGGAAGGGAGAGAGCCAGGGCTGTAAGACAAACACAACATCCATGCCTCACCAGGATTCGAACCCGGACACCTTTTGGAAAGGCAGCAATGTTTTTTCTTTCTTTCATTCTTTTTTTCCATTGGAGATTTAACGACCACCATGGCAAACTCGATGGGTTATAAGCAGTCGCCCGTCCTTAATTTAGGGCCACTGACTCCAGGGAAGGGAGAGAGCCAGTGCCATAAGAGAAACACAACATCCAAGCCTCACCAGGATTTAAACACGTACCCATCTCGGACAAATGGTCAGAATCCATTGCTTAGACCACTGCACTACCAGAACGGCCATGTTTTCTTTGTGCGCAAGCTACATAGACTTATTCTGCTTTTGAACAAATGCAATAAAGGAGCAATGTTATTAGGAAAGGGGGATTAATGATCACTATGACTAACTTGATGGGCTATAAGCAATTACTCATCCCTAATTTAGGCCTAATAGTTCCAGGAAAGGGAGAAAGGCAGTGCCATAAGACAAACACAACGTCCAAGCCTCACCAGGATTTGAACCCGGAAATATCTTGCATGAATGGTCAGAAATCATGGCTTACATCACTGAGCCACTGGGGCAGCACTAGCAATGTTAACTTAGGCCTAACCTCCACAACAATGACAACTTTTTTCTGGTCTGAGCAGTGTTTATTATTTAGAGGTTTCACTGTATAAAAACATTTTATTCCCACATTAACCTAACTTTTTGGTCCCACTTCGTATGCTTCCAAAAGTATTCTATGCCAGTGAAAATTATGTTTAAAAATAGTCTGCAGAAACTATTGAATCATAAGGGTGGTCATTCTGTATTTGGATAAATATAATAATCACTAAAATTATACAGCACTAGGGGCTGCGTCTCTAGGTTTCGCTTACGCTCGTTTTTAGAGTAGCACTCGGGCCCTGAAGCCCGTTCTCCAAGTATATCACATGAAATAAAAACTGGAAAATTCATATAAATTTCAATTTTTATTGCATGTCTAAGCAAATAAGGCTTGTTATTCTGAAGTTTCAGATATTTTTTACTGTCATTATTTTTCGGAAGGGCGGACTTTTGTTGTTTGAACTTATAGCATTTACTAAATTTACCACTAAGGAAAACAAAAGCGGTCCAAAAAGCATTTCCGTAAACAGTTATGCTAAACCATTAAGGTGGACGTCAAGTAATTTTGCTTCCTATACTTCCAATGGAAAAACTTTTGTACACATTTCCTTCACAATTAGTGTGTTCCCAAGGATGAAAATTTGAACATAGATTAAAATAACTTCATATTATAACTTGGAATACTTAATATTTTATAAAACATAACCATAATTATGCAATGCAACATTTGTTTGTCTACTGACGTCATCAAAGTACAGGTCGTGCCATCTTTTTTCTGGACAATGAATGCGTTCCCAAGGACGAAATTTTGAACATCGATTAAAAATAGCTTCATTTTATAACTTGGAATACTTAATATTTTCTAAAACATAACCATAATTATATTAAAAATCAATAACTTTTCCTTTGGTGGTGTTGAAACCAGAAAAAAAGATGGCGCGACCTGTACTTTGATGAAATCAGTAGACAAACAAATGTTGGATTGCATAATTATGGTTATGTTTTAGAAAATATTAAGTATTCAAGTTATAAAATGAAGCTATTTTAATCGATGTTCAAATTTTCATCCTTGGGAACACACTAATTGTGAAGGAAATGTGTACAAAAGTTTTTCCATTGGAAGTATAGGAAGCAAAATTACTTGACGTCCACCTTAACGGTTTAGCATAACGGTTTACGGAAATGCTTTTTGGACCGCTTTTGCTTTCCTGTAATCCCAACTAACAGGTTTGCATTCATTATTCCTCATTCTGTTACCCCATACCACGATTGCATTCATGATTCCTTACTCTAGTCCCCACTAAGAGGATTGCATTAATGATTCTTCACTCCAATACCCACTAACATGACTGCATTAATGGTTCCTCACTCCAATACCCACTAACATGATGGTATTCATGATTCCCCACTCCGATTACCATACCAGGATTGCATTCATGATTCCTCACTCCAATCTCCAATAATAGGATTGCATTAATGATTCCCCACTCCTATATCCATATTAGGACTTTTTTAATTTTTTTATTGGAGGTTTAACGACCACTGTGAGCAACTCAATGGGCTATAAGCAGTTGCCCGTCCCTAATTTAGGGCCACTGGTTCCAGGGAAGGAGAGAGAGCCAGTGCCGAAAGACAAACACAACATCCATGCCTCACCGAGATTCGAACCCGGACCCCTTTGGGACGAATGATCAGAGTCCATCGCTTAGACCACTGCGCCACCGGGGGCGGCACACACATTAGGACTGCATTCATGATTCCTCATGCCAATCCCCACTAACAGTATTGTATTCATGATTTCTCACTCAAGTCCCAACTAACATTATTGCACTCATGATTCCCCACTCCAATCCCCACTAATAGTATTGTATTGATTCCTGACTGCAGTCCCCATTAACATTATTGCACTCGTGATTGCTCACTGCAGTCCCCACTAAAGAAGGAGAAGAAAAACAAAAACAAAAGACTGAAGGCATTAGCCATCATCTGCCTATTTTATTAAAATTCTGGTAATGTCCTTATTGTGTGTGTGTGTGTGTGTGTGTGTGTGTGTGTGTGTGTGTGTGTGTGTGTGTGTGTGTGTGTGTGTGTGTGTGTGTGTGTGTGTGTGTGTGTGTGTGTGTGTGTGTGTGTGTGTGTGTGTGTGTGTGTGTGTGTGTGTGTGTGTGTGTGTGTGTGTGTGTGTGTGTGTGTGTGTGTGTGTGTGTGTGTGTGTGTGTGTGTGTGTGTGTGTGTGTGTGTGTGAGAGAGAGAGAGAGAGAGAGAGAGAGAGAGAGAGAGAGAGAGAGAGAGAGAGAGAGAGAGAGAGAGAGAGAGAGAGAGAGAGAGAGAGAGAGAGAGAGAGAGAGAGAGAGAGAGAGAGAGAGAGAGAGAGAGAGAGAGAGAGAGAGAGAGAGAGAGAGAGAGAGAGAGAGAGAGAGAGAGAGAGAGAGAGAGAGAGAGAGAGAGAGAGAGAGAGAGAGAGAGAGAGAGAGAGAGAGAGAGAGAGAGAGAGAGAGAGAGAGAGAGAGAGAGAGAGAGAGAGAGAGAGAGAGAGAGAGAGAGAGAGAGAGAGAGAGAGAGAGAGAGAGAGAGAGAGAGAGAGAGAGAGAGAGAGAGACTAAAATTCAACACATTTGGATCAAAAGTATCTATCCTAACACACATCATCCACAGAGGGTTTGGCATAGCACCCCCATTTGGGCTCAAGACATTCCCCCCCCCTGGAGATCTATCTTTCTTTCTTTCTTACAAGGATATGTATCCGTACTCATCACCACACAGCAATAATCTCCATGCAATGCATCTAGCTGGCAATTTGTATTCAATAAAAACATTTACACTGTCCTCCTGCCACAAACACTACTATTTTTTTTATACAAGAATGGTGGAAAATATTTACATTTTTGATGGAAAACTTTGCCTTTCTGTTAAGAGATTAAAGGCCCCTTACATCTGTGTACCCAGTAGGTGCTAGATATGCCACTGTTTTTAAGACAGCAACTTCTACAAATATCTCTCTTAAGGCATCACCTTCAACTGAAACAGAAGAGTTTGACATAACAAGTGAAGTACAATGTACAAAACTATTTTTGGTAAGTAAATTCTGTCCAGTATCTACTCTTATAATCCTTTAGCATTATGAATTACCAAGTACACTTTTCTGTTATCTGGAATCTCTATTCTAGATAACAGAAAACATATTCTGTGTACTGTACAATATCTAGTCTAGTAAAGACAGCACTGCTAGATGAAGAAGAAAAAAAGCAGAGAAAAATCAAATTCTTTATGAAAATTCTTAGTGCCTTTTTCCTGGGTTGTTTTTACCTAATCTATCATTGCTAAGGCACTTTTTTAAAAATTTAAAACTACATTCTTATTAAAAAAGAAACAACTTTTTTGCTGCTAAGAAATCCTACAGATATTGTGCCCTGAGGGGGTAAACATGGGCCAAGTGAGAAGTTTGGCAAACAACATGGAAAAACATGAATTATGTTGAGGAAAGGAAAACACATGGAACCGACAACCTTACAAGTTATGGAACCAAATTCTTTCCTAGCCATAACCACAAGGAAAAAGACAGAAAAACTGTTAACCATGTTTATTACTGACTGTTAACCTTAACTGCAACAAAACTAAACAACAAAGAAAAGCTGAGGAATATGTGATAAAGACTTTGGAAATTAGTCTAAATTAAAATGAAGAAAGCGCTCATAAAACCAGAAGCGTAATTAGGGCAGAGCAGGAGGGGTGGCTGCCACGGGCACAGCTCAAGAGAGGGTGCAAAAATCATCACTGCTTACAATCTGATTAAAATTCGAATTGAAACTCTTGCACCAGTTTCTAGGGCAGTTTTTTCGTGTCGTGTACCTTGTCATTTGTCCAGTTACAGAAGTTGCTAATAAAATGCTTTATCAGTTTCAGGTACACTGGCAAATTAAAATTTTAATTTCTTTCTTAAAATATTCAGGGGATATTAGTTGCCCACATTCAATAATGAAGGTGTGGTTGTACGTACACTGCAGGAGAAGAATGCCATTCACATCGTTGAAGATTTTCTCAGGGCTATCAGCGCTGCCCACTGACGTGCAGTAGGGCGTAAATCACCCCCCCCCCCCCAAAAAAAGACCCATAATTACAAATTCTACGTGTCCTTTGGGAACTCATTTTATTTCGAATATTTTTAACATGCCATTTGGCAAAAGTAAAATTCATGAGGATTAGGGAAGAATGATAACAGCCAGCAATGCAACGTCTGTAAGATTATGTACATATACATAAGATTATGTAAATGTACAAATGTCCTGAATAATTTATTAAACCTTTCAAATCTTTTAATCAATATTGGAACAATAATTAGAAGGTTGCTTACCTTTTCACATTTCACTGCACGTTTTATTCTTTTTTGTTGTCATGCTTGGTTTAAGCCTCCGGTGCGGTGTTCTATTCTTGCCTTCAGGTTCTTTCAAATGTTCTACGAATGCTCAAGTCCATGAAATGCCTTGCTGTCCAGGTTGCAAAATTGTATCCTCCCCACCCTTCCCACCCGCCTGTAAAAACTTAACCTTCATTGGTAAAAACCCCAATTTCTTGAACTCAAAATCTTATGATATTATCAACGGACATAAACTGCTTATTTACATACATACAAAATGCGAACGAAAATGTTAAAAACGTATATAACAACTACATAAGCAGTTTATGTTCGTTGATAATATCATAAGATTTTGAGTTCAAGAAATTGGGGTTTTTACCAATGAGGGTTAGGTTTTTACACGCGGGTAGGAGGGGTAGGGAGGATACAATTTTGCAATCTGGACAGCAAGGCACTTCATGGACTTGAGCGTTCGTAGAACATTTGAAAGAACCTGAAGACAGGAATAGAACACCGCACCGGAGCCTTAAACCAAGCATGACAACAAAAAGGAATAAAATGTGCAGTGAAATGTGAAAAGGTAAGCAACCTTCTAATTATTATAATTGTATGCACATAAATTTAAAAACAACTGTGGCTTCTGCTATAGATGTTTTAACCTGAATTTAATATTGGAACAGTTGAAATTTAAAATTTGAAAAACAAACAAACTTACAGTTAATGAGAGCACTGTGAACGATTATACTTTACTAAAAGTTGTACGTCTACTTCAATGATTGTTCGTTAAAAGTAAAAAAAAAAAAAAAACTGTTTAAGAGTAGTCATCACACGGTTTCCTGTGTTTTGAAAAATAAAAACCACTCTGATATTCTGAGCTGACTTCTTTGTGTAGTTCCATTATGATAAAATTCAGTTGAAAATGATAAAACTTAATTCCGTCAGTACTTGATCTTTTTTAAAGGTTGCTTTCAAAGAGCATAAATTAAAGGGTATTCTGTCAGTACTTGATCTTTTAAAGGTTGCTTTCAAAGAGCATAAATTAAAGTGTATTCTGTCAGTACTTGATCTTTTAAAGGTTGCTTTCAAAGAGCATAAATTAAAGTGTATTCCATCAGTACTTGATCTTTTTTAAAGGTTGCTTTCAAAGATCATAAATTAAAGTGTCGAACAACGTACATTTATTTTTCATTTGCTTATGTAAGTATAAATATTCATTATCTCTTGATACTTTTGATTTTTAAAAAGGACCTAGAATATCTCATAGAGTACCCACTTTTTAAAAATCTGTGGGTTCCTAGGAGCATAAATTAAAGGGTATTCCGTCAGTACTTGGTATTCCGTCAGTACTTGGTAAGGGTATTCCGTCAGTTATCAAGCTGGGTCCTCCCAGCTTGATAACAATGCTATGGCAACTCTGGGCTATTTAATCATTACTATAACTGTTAGCCACAGAATCCAGCTGCATTTGGTTCATTTAATGTGTTACTGAAAGCTGAAACAATTAGAAAAAGTCACAGGAACAGTCTGGCATAGAAGAGACTAGCTCAAGACAGAAAATTGTGACAAACGTTTTTTTGGGGTGGGGGGAAATTCATTTAGCAGTGAATTAATAATGGTTGATGACGATAATATGTTATCTAATAGAAAGACAGATAGGAGTGGGGGCACACTGTTTTGTGGTTTGCCTCGAGCACAGAAATGCCTAGTTATGCCTGTGTATAAAACCATTAAGGTGGCAACTGTTTTTATAAGGAGACAATGTGCATTTGTGTTTAAAAAATAATACATAGAATAACAGAAACACTGCTAAAAAAATTGCCTTCTTTCAATTACTAATCAAAAACTTCTATTATGGGAATTCTCACTAGGATTTTTTTTACTTTAATAGCAAATTTTCGGAAAAAACTCTTCTCCTCCCTTCTTTTTTTTTTTTTTTAAATGAAGAGTCAATGGTAATAAAAGTATTTTTCCTTCTTGTCTATTGATATATAACTCTGGGAAGCCACGAATACAACAAAATTAGCCTTTTATACAAAGAATTTCAAATTTCTGTACCTTTGTTTCTGTTGTCGGACCCAAAGCTACAGAGCGGGGCCTACTGGGAAGTGGTGGGGGCATTGGCATCGTTGTAGGGGATGATGAGGCATTGTGCAACGAATTGGATATCTTCATTGCAGATGCTTGATCTTGTGGATGAGTGTAAATGTCTTCCTCATCTGATCCTTCAGGAAAGAAATGTCCGTAAATGCTAGACCCAGAAGACGACGATCGATTGCTTCCAGCAGATTCCATTATTGGCTTTTTGCTTGATTCACATGGCAATGGAGGTAGCGGGGTGCTGAAAAAAAAAATGTGTTCTTAGATTGTGATCATGGATCTAAGTCAGAGTCATTTATTGTTTCACAGAACACTTAAATAGGTTGCACCTGATTAAATATTTTTAATTGCTCAGATAATAACCACAGCAATAGCACAGAATGGCACAAACACATATGTATGTATGTATGTATGTATGTATGTATGTATGTATGTATGTATGTATGTATGTATGTATGTATGTATGTATGTATGTATGCAATGTACAAATACATAATTTTCTACATCAGAAAGTAACAAATTATGGTAACTTAAATTGTGCATCAATTATTTGAAAAGTTTGCATATGATTAAGATTTTAGAAGATATGATTAAAAATTCATGTCTTTTGACATATGAACATATACTGCTTCCAAATAATATGCTTATAGTGGCACTTTGTCTGATGTTGACAAATCAGTGAATAAGATGGTGGTTTCAAAAGTGCAAATCTGGAATCTTCAATTACAGCCATGGATACAACTGATTTGGCATCAATGCCATCATTTCCTTAGTAGGAAATGATGACACTGCTAATGTTTTAATCCTTTTTTCTTTTGCTATTTTCCTATCGTTGCCTGAAAAGTATTGTATAGGGTCAATCAGTAAATGTATCCACTTCCTAATGTTTTTGCCATATTGTTACGAATTTCTTTAGCAGATAATGTTTCATGCAAATATTCAATGATAGCTTTACCTCAGAATTTCTTATATTTTTTTTATCACTAGGCAGCTGTAAAAAATATAACCCAAAAACTATGATACCAAACAAGTTAAAGTTTTAAATCTTTCTACATTTTCCACAAGGAAATATAGGAAGATTTGGGTCACTCACTCCATGCACAGTACTTCCTGAAAACATAATGATGAAACACACTAACTAATGATAAACACCTTCTGACTTAACACAGAGCCCTCTTTCAAATACTGAAAAAAAAAATGTATATACAACAAGAATAAAAACATTTCATCTCTTTTGATAATGTGTGCAAAGTCTTTCCTCTAACAGAAGCAACACCACATTTACCTTGGCATCAATTGAAAACTGTAGACAAGATTGCACATTGGAACAGATGGGAACATGATGCCAACAAATTTTACTTTACCTTTGGGATGAGGATTTTCACTGACAACAGTGAAGAAAAAAATTCATGAAAGAAAAGAAATTGAGAATGAATGGCTGCATTACATTATAAATATATTAATGTGCTCAATAAAAAACTATCAAACGAAGAAACTTTTCTATACAACTGCAATAGCATGGGTATCTTTGCCATCTTCAAGATACTGAGCAATGCAAGTAACACAGCAAACTGCTGTTTAAGACCTGCATTATTAAAATCACCAAGAGACTTATGTACAAGGCTGGTGTTACTTAGGTGCTGCTTTGCTCTTTCCTTTCTGATTCTTGTCAACATCTGGAGTCAGAATCCTAAATATCTGAGGACTCCTCCTGGCCATTTGTGCTCAGTGAAATCACACACGCACACAGCGGTTATACCATAAGAAGCTAAAGGGAAAGCCAGAAACTGGAATATAAACAGAAGAAAAGGCAATTATGCCACAAGAAGCTATGGAGAAAGCCAGACCTAATCATACAGAAACTGCAAAAAAAAATTTGAAAACACATGCGCGCGCGCGCACACACACACACACACACACACACACACACACACACACACACACGCACACACACACACACACACACACACACACACACACACACACACACACACACACACACACACAGCAGTTATACCATAGGAAGCTAAAGGGAAAGCCAGATCTGTCTAGAGTGTGTTTGGAAAGCCAGAAATTGTTTACAGCAAGAAACTTGAATATAAATAGAAAAAAAGACAATTATGCCACAAGAAGCTATGGAGAAAGCCAGACCTAATCACTACAGAAACTGCAGAATAAAACTTGAACACACACACAAATGCAAGAACAGCAATCATATCACAAGAAGCTAAGAGAAAACCAGATCTAATCATTACAGAAACTGTTCAAAGCGTGAAACTTGCACACATACACAATAAAAAAACATACATACATACATACATACATATCACTAAGCTGTTCTCTGAGATTCAGAGGTTAGCTCCACAAAGAAATACAAACTACCAGAGATAATTTTTACTTACTGTTGCTGTATCAAACTTCTCCATTTACAGCGATCTTGACATACAGCTCGGGCTTCACTGACATCTATCACACGCTGTACACAAGATCTCCTATACTTCATATTCATAATCTTTTTCTCATGCAGACACTCCTGAATCTGATCCTCCCATGACTTCCTTGGCCTTTCTCTGCCTTCCCTTCCCGCCAGTTGGGCTAAAAAGATTTTCTTATTAAGCATCTCATTACTCATTCTTTCAACATGGCCAGACCACTGAAGCATATTAATCTTCCACCTTACTAACAACATTTTGCATCACATAATACTAGAGGTATAAATGGTAAGATGAATGAGGTGATTGAAGAGATGAATAAGTATAGATTACTTGTGCCGAGTGTAAGTGAAACCAAAATGAAGGAAATTGGGAGAGAAGAAGTGAATGGAACGGTGAGTGTGTGGTCTGGAGTATTGGATAATGTCAGAGGACAGGCTGGTGTAGGTGTGATTTTAAGTAAAAATATGAAGAACAACTTGATTCACTATAACTGCATAAGCGAGAGAATTCTTTGGATTCGTTTGAAAGTGAAACCAGAGAATAGTACTTGTTGTAGTGTATGCTCCTTGTGACTCGGAACCTTCTGATAAGAAGGAAGATTTCTGGAATGAGCTAAAAGCTGTTTTGAGCCAGTTTGATGCTAAAGAGAAAGTTATAACAGCAGGGGATTTCAATGCTACAGTAGGTATGCAGAATGCAATTTATGACAATGTTCTGGGTAAGTTTAATGATCCTTGTGTGAATGATAAGGGTGAAAGATTAATTGAACTCTGCATTGAGAACGGTTTGTGCATATCCAATACGTTTTTCAGCCACAAGCATATCCACAAATATCCTTGAAAAAATCGTACTCTTGGTCAAAAGAGTGTGATAGATTTTGTTGTCTATGATCAGCATCTGAAAAACTCAGTTGTTGACACTCATGTGATGAGACGTGTGGATGTTGGTTCAGATCATTACTTAGTAGTGCAACAAGTGAAACTCAATGTTGGTTGGAGGAAAAGGTATAGGAAAAGACCCAGGATGGAAAGAATAAAAGTTGAAAGGCTCCCTGAAGATAATCAGCGTTATTCTGACTTACTCAGAGAATGACTGAAGGAGCTGAAGTCTTGTGAGAGGGATGTAGAAAAGAAGTGGGAATGTTTTAAGAACTGTGTTGTCATAATAAAAAAACTACACCACAAAAAGATATAGGCCAGATCTAATTACTACAAACAACTGTGCGCAGCATGAAACTTACACACACACACACACACACACACAGAAAAGGCAATTATACCAGCAGAAGCTATAGGGAAAGCCAGATCTAATAATTATAGATACTGTTTACAGTATGAAAGTTAAGTGGGGTACCTCTAGAAGTATGAATACCAGAAAGTATACTATGAATTGTGCTAACAAGTACAAGATTAAATGATATAAGCACTTTGCTTAGATGAGTGATCAATGTTTGGTGTTAAATAACACAAGGTATTATCAAAATGTTTTTAAAGCCGAGTCATAAATCATGTATGAGGCTGAAACAATATTTATCCAAAACACAGGGTGTCACTGTTATTGTGCCCTTAATGTGACCATTCTGCTTTCTCTGAGCACCATAAGAGAACAGTTAGTAGTGTTTTGTTTTTTACTGTGTGTGTGTGTGTGCTGAAGGTGCATCAAGGGATGAAATTAATCAAATGCTATCAATGGAAATAGTGCTTTTACACAGCAGGGTATAAGACCTGAACACACACACGAACATAAATGTATTTTTTTTTCTTTCTTTTCTTTTCGAGGTTTAACGACCACCGTGAGCAACTCAATAGGCTATATAAGAAGTCGTCTGTCGCTAATTTAGGACTACTAGTTCCAGAGAAGGGAGAGAGCCAGTGCCATAAGACAAACACAACATCCATGCTTCACCGGGATTCAAACCCGGACCCATCTCAGATAAATGGTCAGAAGCCAGTGATTAGACCACTGCACCACTGGGGTGGCTAAACCCATTTCTAAGTTCAAAAATGGTTGCACACACATGAAGGACAGGGGTACCCAGGGCTCGAAAAATATCTGAAAAGTCACATGCCCAGCTGGGCATGTACTTGCCCAGATAGTAAAAAGCTGAATGCCCAGGAAAATTAATCTTTTAAGATAAATCAGAAGCCGCATTTTTTTTAAGTTAAAAAATATGATGAATTTTTTTACATGTTTTTGCATTTCTAGGGTCTATATGCAAAATGTTCAATGCATGAATGTGTGTATCTGAAATTTAAAGATCTTGATGCTGAAATTGGTATGAAATGGTATAATGATAAAAATTGGTATTTGGGAAATTTAGTTATTTTGCCATGTTCCTTTCGTTGAAGTTTCGCCCTTTGTCACCGGAGGTGAGTTCCATCAGGGGTATGCATCAAATCGCTGACTATAAACAGCATTTGGAACAAAATTACATATGGTTCCAATTTCTGGACCTAGAGCATAATTAAAGAAATTATATTCTTCTGTTCTTGGCACTCCATAACAATAATACAAAATCTGGTGATTAGTAGTGAAATGAAACACAACATGCGACAACTATAAATTCAGGTTAAAACCTCTATAGCAGAAGCCACAGTCGTTTTAAATTTATGTGCGTACAATTATATTAATTAGAAGGTTCCTTACCTTTTCACATTTCACTGCACATTTTATTCTATAAAACATGCAATGAAATTATTTTCAATAAAACGTGCAGTGAAATGTGGTAAAAGGTAAGGAACCTTCTAATTATTATGCGACAACTATCTTTTTTTTTTTCTTGTAGTACAAAATTCTATTCCAAACTTTATTTTTAAATTTAGTTCCCCAGACCGGGCAACTAGATTTTTTATTTACCTGCCCAGGCCAATATGTTACATGCCCCGGGCATGGTATTTTTCAAGTTCTGGGTACCCATCCATGTTCATTGCTGATGATAGCACTTAACAAGATCATGGTATAGTTCTAGCAAACACACAGGTGGCTATTCAGTAAGTGGTAAATCATATGTACAATTCTGCCTATAGCCATATTAAGAGGCCATTGATCTGCCATGGATCAAGAAGTGAAGAAAGTGGTGCAAGAGTAATTTATTTCTCATGAAAAACTTTTTTTTTTTCCGATAGCATAAAGAAGCCTGGGCAATGAAGGATCTCGTGTGTTGGAAAGTAAGAGGGGACTATGCCAAAAAATGATGTCCTTGTAAGTTCTTAATTCCTGATATAATCAATCATACAGGAAATTGAAAAAAAAAAAAAAAAAAAAGCTGAACTCTAACTTGGGTGAAACATTGGAACATGCGGTAAAAAAGTGTGAATATAACGCAATGTAAGTATGGTTGAATTGTGAATTGTTCACTATAATTTACAGGGCATGAAAAATATCTGAAAAGTTAGGGCATGTGCAGAAATCATTTTACCTGCCCAGGTAGTAAAAGCTGGATGTCCAGGGAAATTTATCTTTTAAGATATCAAATCAGAACCCTCCATTTATTTTTTGTTAAAAAATATGAACTTTTTTTTACATGTTTTGCATTTCCTTTATAAGGGTCTGTATTCAAAATGTTCAATGTACAAAACCGTGCATCTCAAGTTATAAGATGATAATACTGAAGTTTGTATAATGATGGCAAATTGGTATTTCAGAAATTTAGTAATTCTGACATGTTCCTTTCGTTAAAAGTTTTCGCTCTTGATCATTAAACACTGAAGGCTAGTTCAATGAGAGGCATGCATCCTGTAGCTGACTATAAACCACATTTGGAGCAAAACTACATATGGCTCCAATTTCTGGAACTAGAGCCTAATATAATTAAAGAAGTGATATTCTTCTGTCCTTAGCATTCCGTAAAAATAATACAACTTCCAGTGATTAGCAGTGAAATGAATCATGACATGCGATTCTTGATCTAAAAGACTACAGTCTTGTGATGATTATAAATATATCAAGATAATACAACGTAGTTTGTCACAAATATTTATTTTTTCAAGCTGACCATGGTTTCGCTGGGTATTGACCTAGCTTCATCAGGACAAATGGCACGTAAATATTCCAATTGTATATGACATCATAGATGGTGCTTACAGTCACGTGTTTTGGCTAGATGCTTCCACACGCTTGATAGAAATGGTGTGGATGCCATGTCATCAACAAGTTGTGAAGACTTCTGATATATATGGAAAGCTTCCAAAATATCAAGTTTGGTGGTTGAATCTGGCTTGTCAATTAGTTTTGCTTCTTCAAAGAGAAATTTACGGTCTTTTTCATAACAGTGTTTAGCCATCGATGACTTCTTTAGGTCACAATTCCGAATGAAAGTCTTATGCTCCTTCAATCGAAAACGCAAGGCTCTACGGGTCTGTCCTATATACGAAGCGCCACATTCACATGGCATTTCATAAATTCCCCACGAGTTTTTGTCTTCAACATAGTCCTTTGTTCCTAAAAAGCACATTTTGTTTATGGGTTTAAAAATCACCTTAAAATTAAAGGTTTTGAGAATTTCTGAAATTTTGAAGGCAGTGTCATGGGAAAATGGCAATATTCCCGTGGAATTTGACTTATGGATACAATATATAGACCATACTTTCGTTCTATGGAAGGGAAAACATTCTGAAATTCCGGAATTAGTCAAACTTATAAATTCCATTGATCCTCACATTCAATTCAGCTATGGAACTGAAAATAACGGATGCCTATCATTCCTTGACGTCCTGGTAACTCGCTCAAACGGATCTCTCGCAACCACAATTTATCGGAAACCTTTCGTTGTTTTCTCACCTCCACATGCCAAATCCAATCATCCTTGGCAACAAAAACTCAGCGCCTTTTACAGTTGCATATATCGCGTGATACATATATGTTCAGATAAAGACAGTTTGTATTGCAGTACAGCGAGGATACAACCCTTCCATTATAGACAAGGCTCTAACAAAATTCCGGAAACCGAAGCCTATCTCCACGTTAACCCCTGTGATGCGCCCATTGCAAGTGAATGTTGCCATTATTCCATTTTCCTGTGACACTACCTTCAAAATTTCAAAAATTCTCAAAACCTTTAAGGTGATTTTTAAACCCATAAACAAAATGTGCTTTTCAGGATCAAAGGACTATGTTGAAGACAAAAACTTGTGGGGAATTTATCAAATTCCATGTGAATGTGGCGCTTCGTATATAGGACAGACCCGTAGAGCCTTGCGTTTTTGATTGAAGGACCACAAGACTTACATTCGAAATTGTGACCTAAAAGTCATCGATGGCTAAACACTGTTACGAAAAAGACCATAAATTTCTCTTTGAAGAAGCAAAACTAATTGACAAGCCAGATTCAACCACCAAACTTGATATTTTGGAAACTTTCCATATATATCAGAAGTCTTTGCAACTTGTTAATGACATTGCATCCACACCATTTCTATCAAGCGCGTGGAAGCATCTAACCAAAACACGTGACTGTAAACACCATTTATGATGCCATATACAATTTGAATATTTACGTGCCATTTGTCCTGGTGAAGCTAGAGGTCAATACCCAGCAAAATCATGGGCGGCTAGAAAAAATAAATATTTGTGACAAACTACGCTGTATTATCTTGATATATTTATGACATGCGATGACTGTCATTTTTCTTGTAGTAGGAAATTTTATTCTGAACTTTTTAATTTTTAAATCTAGCTGCCCGTTCTGGGCAACTAGTTTTTTTATAATTATCTGCCCAGGACAAAAATTTACATGCCCCAGGCATCTTGGGCATTGTATTATTCAAGCCCTGATTTATTTATGTAAATATTAAACTGGAGCACACCAATGTATTCACAATATAAAAGTACTGAATCTGAAACAAAATAAAGCCTGGAAAGTGTGAATACAATGCAGCATGAGCAAGATGATATTTCACTGTATTTTATTTATGTAAATATTAAACTGGAGCACATCATTGTATTCATAATATAAAATTACTGGATCCAAAACAAAATAAAGCCCAGAAAGTGTGAATATAATGCAGCATGAGCAAGATGGAATTGTTCACTGTAATTTATTTATGTAGATATAAACTGGAGCACATCACTGTATTCACAATATAAAAGTACTGAATCCAAAACAAAATACAGCCTGGAAAGTGTGAATATAATGCAGCATGACCAAGATGCAATTGCTCACTGTAATTTATTTATGTAAATATTAAACTGGAGCACATCACTGTATTCACAATATAAAATTACTGAATCCAAAACAAAATAAAGCCTGGAAAGTGTTAATATAATGCAGCATGATCAAGACAGAATTGTTCACTGTTAATTTATTTATGTAAATATTAAACTGGAGCACATCACTGTATTCACAATATAAAATTACTGGATCCAAAACAAAATAAAGCCTGGAAAGTGTTAATATAATGCAGTATGAGTAAGATGGAATTGTTCACTGTTAATTTATTTATGTAAATATTAAACTGGAGCACATCACTGTATTCACAATATAAAATTACTGAATCCAAAACAAAATAAAGCCCGAAAAGAGTGAATATAATGCAGTATGAGTAAGATGGAATTGTTCACTGTAATTTATTTATGTAAATATTAAACTGGAGCACATCACTGTATTCACAATATAAAATTACTGAATCCAAAACAAAATAAAACAATATTTAACCCTTTAAGTGGCTGAGGTGTCTGAACAAAATGGTTCCCAAATTTTTCTGTGCTCCCCAAACAAAAATGTGCACTTAGCAGCTGGGTTTTATGAAAGTTATGGTAAAACAATCAATTTTCCCATTTCATCACAGCAGTACTTACTATAAACCTGTCACAGGTTAGAAGAGCTTGTTTTTAGGCCTCTATTCTCTGCTCTATGATCCAAAGCATAATGGGAAAGGTATAGTTTGATGAACACGAACATTATGCCACTGGGTACCAACAAGTGACTCAAACACCATCTCTGCCATTTCTTAGGTTCATCACCTAAGAAATGAAGGAGATGAGAAATGATAGTGACTATTGATGAAGCATGTATCTACCTAAACGATTGTAATGAAAAAAAAAAAGGTCGATTTGCTATTGCAAAAGATCAGAAAAAGACTTAAAAACTTGGTTCCAAGAATCCAAAGAAAGTTTCAGTAAAGGATTCATTACTATTGCTGGTTTCTCATACAACTGGAAATTAAAGTTAAGAAAAGTTGAAAAGAATGTTAAAATCAATTCTTCATATTACTAAAACAATGTTTTAATTCCTACATCCTACATTCAAAGAGGAAATATCATTCCTTTATCCACAGAGCCTTCACGGAGTAGAACTCCATCAGGATAAGGCTACAAGTAGTACATCCAAATCTACCACTCTGTTTCTTGAAAAACTGAAAAAGAGATGGGTGTCAAGTCCATACCTTTCTTGCTCATATTTCTTCAAAGTCTCCTGATGAGTCACCAATGGACTATTGTGCCTTTGGACTGCCAAAAAGAGTGCTTTCTAAACGCAGACCTAAAACAATGATCGGTCAATGGGAACCAGTCCGCTCATATTCCTTCAAAGTCCCCTGATGTGTCACCCAATGGACTATTGTGCCTTCGGACTGCCAAAAAGAGCGCTTTCTAAATGCAGACCTAAAACAATGATTGGACAATGGGAACCAGTCTGCTCATATTCCTTCAAAGTCCCCTGATGTGTCACCAATGGACTATTGTGTTTTCGGACTGCTAAAAAGAGTGCTTTCTAAACGCAGACCTAAAACAATGATTGGACAAAGGGAACCAGTGTGCTCATATTCCTTCAAAGTCCCCTGATGTGTCACCAATGGATTATTGTGCCTTCAGACTGCCAAAACGAGCGCTTTCTAAACGCAGACTTAAAACAATGATTGGACTATGGAAAGCAGTGAAAGAGGAGTGGAATGAAATACCACTAACAATTTCAGGAAATCTTGGAAATTTAGATGTAGGTTCATAGTCCAGAGAATGGGCTATCAGATAGAACATTTAAGAAAGAAATAATTTTATTTTAAACATTAATTATATTGTTGGAAAATCGTTCTAAAAATGTGTGAACATCCTACACATTTTTAGAACCATTTTCTCTTTAGACAGCTATATCAGTCACATGCGGCTGATTGGCCAAGTGGTCTGAGGCACTGGCTCTGATCATTCATTCGTGATAGTTCTGGATTTGAACCCCAGATGAAGCATGGGTGGTGCATTTGTTTAATTGTATTGGCTATGTCCCTTTCCTGGAACCAGTGATTCCAAATTACGTACAGATGACTGCTATGAGTTGTTCATGGTGATCATGAGCCCCCTTCTCAAAAGAAAAAATAATAATTGTGGTCTGTGTTTTTTGGGACACTCTTCCCTAGATTTCACATGAACTTGAATTTGACGTTCCCTCACACTGTGACAAAGTAATAAACAGTGTAACACTTGCCTCCACTAAATCATTTGAACATGATTGATAACATTCCTGCCTGCTGTCAAGGCCCTTGGTGTTTTGATGATATTAATATCCTGTACCAACTCTGTTAGCACAGGGTGACCCATCTTTACACCACACCAGGGTTGAGAAGTTACACATAAAAAAATATTTTCTACGTGACGTGTAATTTACAGGGGTTGGACAAAATAACGTGAACACTGAGGAACAGAAGGTTTTACGTACCTAGTAGGGTGCAGGACAACCTTTGTCATTGAAAACCACCTGAGTCCTCCCTGGAATGGATGCATACAAATCCTGGATGGCGGTTAGTGGGATGTTACACCATTCTTCATGCAGAAACTGCTCCAGGTCCTTGAAGAATGCAGGAGGAGGATAACAGGTTCTTACTCTGTTTTCCAACATAGACAGTAGCTCAATAATGTTTAAGTCTGGTGATTGGAGAGGCCAAGGAAGGTGTGACAGTTCGTCCTTATGTTCCTCAAACCACGATTGGACATTCCGAGCTCTGTGAATTGGGGTGTTATCATCTTGATAGATGGCATCTCCTGCAGGAGACAATGCCTGCGACATTGGGTGGACTTGGTCGGCCAAAATGGTTTCATACACCCTGTCAGTCATCCGTCCTTTCAAGGTGAGCAGGGGACCTGTTGAAACCCAAGTAAGCAGTGTGTTTGATGTGAATGGTTGCTGCACATACAACGGACAATAACTTCAACGAAGACCCGAAAACGTGCGATAAAAGTGAATCATCGCTAGAAACGGAATGCCTAGGTAAGCGTTATCCAACTAGAATATTTCCAAATATCACAGTTATATTAAAATATCTTTCAATTTCTTTTGTTATTCCATTGAATACTTTGTAACAGCATTTATGGTAAAACTAGGTAGACAATACTTTTGTTTGAATTTAGTTTTGATAAAATTATTAACAATGTGACATTATTACAGTAAAACACAAATTAAAGCAACAATGATGCCTGGATGTAGTTAAGAATTTATTAAATTTATTAATAAATGCTAGAATCATCAAAAAGTGTATGAACAATTCACAGGTTAGTAATCTTCCAATTTCAAGAAAAAAAAAAAAAAAAAAAAAAAAAAAAGAAAACAGAGAAAAGTGTGAAACTGTTCTTTAGCTTGCACAGTAACCCTCAATCATTTTACTCCGTGTTGGAATGAAGTCTCTCATCTCGCCTACACCAAATACAGGAAAGACACCTTGTTTACGGAAGCACTTTTTATAGTATGGTTTAACAAATTATGCTGTAACGATGACCTACCTTATGCCCTCCCTTTAACCTGGCAACGTCTTATATGTTCACTGGAACCTCCATCGTTAATATGACTTTAATGTTAACCTTAAAATCTATTTTTATTCACATGCACATTACTGTTATTCACAAAGCATATAAGTTCTCACCGCACCACACTGTATTCACAGTTGGCTTGACAATGGGCACCAAGGGGTGGCCCGAAAGATCTCGCCTCGTGTAATTTTATCATTTTAACTGTAACATACTGGTTTTAATTGCAGTAAATTTTCATTTCAGCTTGCAACTAGTGTGTTGTGGTTTTAATGAAGTTTTATCGTGTTTTAGACAGCACTACAACCTAATATATTTGTGAAACTGTTTTGTAGTAGCGTTTTATTCTTTGTTTCTTTTCCATAGAATAAAATTAATGTCACTGTATATCGTATTATTTAGTGTTAAAAAATTGCAATTCTAGTTTAACTGTAAGATACATTTAATTTTTCTGATTACTTTGGATAAAATGAATGGTACTGAAGTTGTTATGAGTGATATTAGTTTAGGTGGGTAATCATGGACATTAACAACAATTGCCAAATTAAAAGAAACGTTAATCTTTTTGAAAAAAAAATGTTCTATCATTTGCATTACCTGTGTGTGTTTTTCATATTTCACCACTATAATTATTTTCATTTTTGTGGTTATAAATTAAACAATTTAAAGTAAATGCCTACTTCTAGTTGTGTTAACATACGGCTATTTATTAATTTATTTTCATGTATTAATAAATAAATTAGTTTCCTACACAACATACAATATGTATAAATTATGTGTAATTTATGTAAAATATGTATCATGTGATTTACATGCCACACCCTGCAACACCTCACATTTCAGGAAGCTTTTTGATATGCTGAAGCACAAACAATGACACTATGCAAGAAGTGGGATGCATCACTTACTTCACAATAGAAGGTCGTCTATACTCCACATCATTCATCTGAGGAGTAGGAGGAAGTTCTCCTCTCCTGTTCATGGACAGCCTTGAGGTAAGGTTAGGTGAATCCACTTCTCTTATGGACTGCTTCATGAGACCAAAACGGTTCACCAGGCGCTGATGCAAAGGCATCACCTCAGCAGGGGCCAGCCTGCCATGAAGCGACAATCCTCCCTCTAAAATTTGAACCTGAAACAATATCCACACTTAAACTGAATAAATCAGATTTCAGCAAAGTGATACTTAAGATTACTGAACACGTATCAGTTAATCTGAGATACAAAAATCAACTGGAAATCTTGGGAGCATTTCTCGCCTTTAAGTGACTACTAAGGCCTGTTTGCCGATGCTTCACTTCACTCCACCTTTGTTGCTGACACAGAATGCAATTTAAGCATTGTTGACAGATCATAAGATTCATGCTATAGCATCTTTTAAATGAAATACAGTAAAACCTCATTAAACCATCATATTCTGTTTACCGAGCTAAACTGGTGGTAAGCGAAGGCGGTGCTTTAAGGTGGATGGCTAGAGATTTTTGCTCCCTATACTTCCAATGGAAAAACATTGGACCCTCTTTGCTCAGCGAAGAAAGGTTTCCCATACATCAAAATTGGCCCACCGATTAAAAAAAAACACATCATAACTTAGATTGTACACAGAGTTGAAGAAATATTCTTCTCATAATATGTGGTAAATACGTCATGTTAATTAACACAGCAATCGGACATCGCCGAATTGGCTGTAATTACTGTTTCACACATGAATTAAATCACATCAGGAAACTTGAAAATTTCATCGCCGTGGAGCGGGAATCGAACTCGCATCTCCCGATTTCCGTTCGAGTGGGCTATCCGTTACACCACCCACGACGACGAATTTCCAAGTCTCTGTGTGTGAAGTTCTTAACACACAGAAACTTTCTTTGCTCTTAACACACAGAGACTTGGGAATTCGCCGTTCATGGGTGGTGTAACGGATAGCGCGCTCAAACGGAAATCGGGAGATGCGGGTTCGATTACCGCTCCACAGCGATGAAATTTTTAAGTTTTCTGATGTGATTTAATTCACGTGTGAAACAGTAATTACAGCCAATTTGGTGATGTCCGATTGCTGTGTTAATTAACATTAGATATTGTACAGTTGGTTTTTCTTGCAAAAAACTTTCCTGAACTATATCAAAAATCAATAACTCCGATGTACTGGTAAGGAAAGGTGGTGCCACCTGTAAGCAAGTATCACAACCACATTGAAGTAAAGTTACAGATTTTTAATATAGTTCAGGAAAGTTTTTTGTAAAAAACACTGATTGAACAATCTAAGTTAAGATGTTTTTAATCAGTAGGCCAATTTTGATGCATGGGAAATCTTTCTTCGCTGAGGAAACGGTCAAACATTTTTCCATGGGGGAGTATAGGGAGTAAAATCACTAGTCGTCCGCCTTAAAGAGGTTCATATAAAAAGTGGGCATAATTAATTGAATGACAGTATCAGGAAAAAATAAAATAAACATGCATTCCTATCTATTGCATCTCTAATTCTGGGAATGTAGAGATCGAAAACACAGTGATTAAGTGAAGTTCATGAGAAAAATTCTGAACAATGTGTTTTTTTACATTTGGGCATCAGTATCGTAATTTCAGGTAAATAAGCCACACTGGCGTATATGCCGTAGTGATAAAAAAAGGGGCGGAATGAAAAAAAATCACCAGAAACGCTGCACCTTTGCAGTAAGGTGGGGTAGTACCACGGCGGAGTCTTGAAAACATTACATCGATAAAAATATAGTACCTGCTCTTTCAAATAATAAATAAAAATATCAACTAAACAGAATTCAATCTTAAGGATAACACTTACCCTACTACCTATTTTTATAAAAATTTACTTGAAGAATTCATAAGGCGCTTAAACCAATTATAAAACATTTATACCTCGAGAATTAAAACAAATACACGCACAACATTCTGGAAATATATGGTACATATAGTTTTTCAATCAAATCCATCAAAATTGGAAACTTGACTGTCCAAATTAAAAATTTTTAAAAGCTCATCTAAAACTTCGAGGTCTTCCGCATCACTTTTGCTGTCTTCTGGCATTTCACCACAGTTTTTAGAAATAATGTTTGCCTCAGTGAAACCCGAAATAATCGAAGTTTTGATGTTTTTCCAGGATCCGGATAAACATATTTATTTACCATTAGCTTAAAACTATAAGTATAATTTCTGCGTTTCATCATTTTACTTTCCGTGATAACGTAGAACTACACGTAGCGCACTGGAGAAAATGCGATTTGGCGAACTGAATGCAACGAAAGCACATGTCACTGTTTCAAGAGGGGGAGAGAGAGAGCGTTAGCCTGGATCCTCGGAGTGAAGCTGATGACGTCATGAGTTCAAAGAGAGTTAGTTGCTAAGAGCATGAAACAAGGGGGATCCTTGCTAAAAAGATGGATTCCCTGCAAAGTTTCCCCAGCCATGGATTTTTTCCCAGTTTTTTCAGTCACCTCTCTCCTGCCTGTCCCACCTCGAACCTATAACCTATTATTTTCATGTCTTGTTTTAAGAGGGGGTTGGTGGAATTTATTGCACGTGGCTGTAACATCGTTAGTCCATTCCCTCTCTATTGAGATATCTTCCTGCAGAAAGAAGAATGGAACAAGCCAAAACTTTTTTGTTACATAATTTCGCTCCACCAAAAAAAAAAGCCGTATAGCTGCGCGGGCCGAACATTTTTTTTTGAAATCGTGTACGCCGCGGCTTATCTACCCGAAATTACGGTACTTTAATACTAAAAATTAATGACTTCGTGGCTTCCTCTAATTACTTTCAGTTTTATAAATATTTAATGGGAATTATCGAGGATAAATTTATTAAGGTACATTACCTCTCAAATTTTCGATCTATAGACTTAATCATCGTCAGGAGTTCTTGCGTCTTACTACTTCCACAGGTCTGGCGCCCAAGCCTCATGGATTTTCCATCCAGCATGGTCGTTGATGTTGCAACCTTGCGTCTTGTAAACTACCAGAAATTCTTTTAATTTCCGGATAATTGCGTGGGATTGATGTTTGATCACTTGTAAGGAGTACCAGTCCATTTTGTGGCCAGTTTGTTGTATGTGCCTGTCTAATCCTGTTTTATTTGAAATGTTCCTTATTGCTGCTTTGTGTTCATTAATTCTGGTGGTTAATCCACGAGGCTTGGTCGCCAGACCTGTGGAAGTAGTAAGATGCAAGAATTCCTGACGATGATCTAGTGTATAGATCGAAAATTTGAGAGGCAATGTACCTTAATAAATTTATCCTTGATAATTCCCGTTAAATATTTATAATACTGATCAGTACTTTGTTTATCAGAATGATCAGCATTTACACAGTTAACTGTTATTATTCTATTTTGCATCTCTTTGCAATGTTTCTCACTTTTGTTTTAAATACATTTATCAGGTATCATCCCATAAAACAAACCAGGTTTATCCATGTTGTATACACATCTTTTAATTTATACCCAAATATGATTTTTAACATTTTTTCTTGCCTCACCCACTGAACTTTCAGAGGTTTCGGCTGCTTCACCATGCTGTATCCTCAATGATAATCAGTGGTGAGTTTTGAACCTATACAGTCGGTATTTCTTGCAAAAAACTCTCCTGAACTATATTAAAAATCAATAACTTTACTTTGATGTAGTGGTAAGGAAGGTTGGCACCACCTGTAAGCCAGTATCATAATTTATCGAATTTAAGTTATATATTTTTAACATAGTTTAAGCAATTTTTTGGGTAAAAAAACACTGACTGGACAATCTAAGTTAGGATTAATTCATACACTCGACATAGATCAGGAACACCAAACAGAAGTCATTGCTCTTTCGACATTATTAAGTGAGTCACGGAAAAATTCTCATCAGCCGCCACTGGGAATCAAACCCAGGGTCTTCCAGTTACGCGCCTGACATGCTACCACTGTACTACAGCGGCCTCGAATTCTCCAGACTCACACGGGATTAACTGTCAAACCACTTGGCAGGTTGCTTCATGAAGCCTTCATGCCCAGTGTTGGGGATTCAGCAAAGATGGCAGGTTTCTCATGCACAGTGCTGGGGATTTACCAAAGATGGAAAGCAGTTTCTTCAGAAATATAGATATCATGAAACATATCCCTAAGGACAGTTTCATGGTAAAACGTGCTTCAACTTATACAAATGTAATATCAAGGTATTGTATACCTAATATTGGAAGGTATATCGAATGTTACTCGCTCAGTGAGGCACGTGTTTCCAGACCGAGAAAGCCTAATTATGCAACAAGTCTTAGTTAGTTAAAAGATATTTACAAATAAAACATTTTAGTTAAAATATTAATTCACAATTTTTAATCAATCACTCACTCATTAGAACACTCATACAATTAAAACTATCCATTAATTAAAACATATCTAATTAGAAAACGGCTAATACTCATCGGGTCGGGAAACACAGCTTATTTAAAAACACATCGTCGATGTTATCACAGCGAGCGCTTTCAATGTCCCGCGGACACTATCCTGAGGCCACCAACAAACTGCACAAGGGTGACTTGCCATCCTTTCCACATTTGCACCAAAAATCGGATTGTCATCTTCAAAATTTGTATTATATGGTGTAATCCCGTATTTCTTTCATGATAATAACATGTTTCTGCAGAGTGTAATGCTTTTGGATGAAGCAATATTTCACGTGCCAGGCCATGTCAACTATCAAAACATTCGAATGTGGGGTTCCAAACACTCATAAGCTGCATATGTCCACTGTCTCGTGTGGTGCCAAGCATGACCTGATAATTGAGCCTTTCGTTTTTCATCGTAAAGACAGTGAACAAGATAGTTTATTTTGATATGCCGGAACAGTTTGCTTTACCATATCTTCTGGAACTGCAACCTGAAATTTTGTTCCAACAAGATGGTGCTTTCCCATACAAGTCTCTTCATGTGAGAGATCTTGAAATTGAGTTTCTGGACAGATGGACTGGCCGACATGGGCCAATTTCTTAGCCAAACTGCAACCTGATATCTTGTTCCAACAAGATGGTGTTCTTGTTGGAACTGATATATTGTTCCAACAAAATGGTGTTCCCCCCATATGAATCACTTTATGTGAGACAGCTTCTTCAAATTTTGTTTCTGGACAGATGGACTGGCTGACATGGGCCAATTTCTTGGCCAAACTGCAACCTGATATCTTGTTCCAACAAGATGGTGTTCTTGTTGGAACTGATATATTGTTCCAACAAAATGGTGTTCCCCCCATATGAGTCTCTTTATGTGAGACAACTTCTTGAAATTGAGTTTCTGGACAGATGGACTGGCTGATGTGGGCCAATTTCTTGGCCAAACTGCAACCTAACATCTTGTTCCAACAAGATGGTGCTCTTATTAGACACTTCTGGTTGCAACTTACATTTTGTTACAACAAGAAGCTTCTGGAACTGCAACCTGAAATCTTGTTCCAACAAAATGGTGCTCCCCCATACGAGTCTTTTTAAGTGAGAGATCTTCTTGAAATTGAGTTTCTGGACAGATGGACTGGCTGATGTGGGATAATTTCTTGGCCAAACTGCAACCTAACATCTTGTGCCAACAAGATGGTGCTCTTATTAGACACTTTTTGTTGGAACTTATATTTTGCTCCAACAAGAAGCTTCTGGAACTGCAACCTGAAATCTTGTTCCAACAAAATGGTGCTCCCCCCATACGAGTCTTTTTATGTGAGAGAGCTTCTCGATAATGAGTTTCTCAGCAGATGGATTGGCTGATGGCAGCCAACTTCTCGGTTTCTTTAGACTTACCTCACACAGTCACACTAGATTTTTCTTGGGGGAATATGTGAAAGACATCACGTACTCTACCACAGTGAAGGATCCTCTGGAACTTCAAATCAGAATCACCAATGTCATAGTCAAAATCATGCATGATATTCTTGAACGTACTGGGAATGAGCCCGAATATCATTTAGATATCATCTGTACAATGAAAGGCACTCACATAGAAATCTATTAAGTCAGAATAAAACCCACCAATCTGTCATCTGTATATAGCCTAAAGTAAAATATGAATAGGTGCATTACTTGAAGAGTTCTTAATTTTTTCTTTTGTGACATTCTTTAATGTCACACTGTATTTATACGTACTACACAACTTCAGCAATTAAACAAAAAATAGAAATGGTGACTTCTAGCCTCTGACATAAAAGACTACACATAGTGAAAATACAATTCAGCATGGATGTGGGAATTAGAAAATATTAGCACAATCATCAATGTAGGCCGGACAATTCAATATGATATTCAAATCTGTGCGACACCATTTAGAAGTGGGCTCAACAGTGATTTTCCTGTCACAGTGACAATGGTAACAGTTCCATAGAAGTAATAGAGGTGGGCTTAACATTGATTTTCCTGTTACAGTGGCAATTCCACAGAATACAGGTGAATTAACAGTGATTTTCCTGTCATAGTGACAGTTCCACAGAAGTCAGAGAGGTGGGCTTAACAGTGATTTTCCTGTCAAACTGACAATTCCACAGAAGTAATAGAGGTGGGCTTAACAGCAATTTTCCTGTCACAGTGACAATGATAACAGTTCCACGGAATAGAGGCCGGCTTAACAGTGATTTTCCTGTCACAGTGACAATGATGACAGTTCCACAGAATAAAGGTGGGCTTAACAGTGATTTTCCTGTCACAGTGACAATGATGACAGTTCCACAGAATAGAGGTGGGCTTAACAGTGATTTTCCTGTCACAGTGACAATTCCACAGAAGTAATAGAGGTGGACTTAACAATGATTTTCCTGTTACAGTGACAATGATGACAACTCCACAATATACAGGTGAGTTAACAGTGATTTTCCTGTCACAGTTGGCCGCAGGTGGCCTAGTGGGCAACGTTTGTGACTGCCATGGAAAGGGCCTCAGGTTCGATCTCAGGCAGGTACGAACGCTCGATCCACTAAATATCCGTCGTGCGTCGGATGGGCACGTTAAGCCGTTGGACCCCAGGTACTGGCCCCCTGGTAATAAGTAAGGGTGTGTTCCTCCCCCTTTCTACTTCGCTTCTGTGTCACTTTCCTATCGGGTTCTCTAGCCCAAATCTCATAGTTTCCTATTTCTAAGGGTTGTTTAAGACCTGGGGTCAGACAATCCCTTCCTAAAATCCTCTTCATATGATCATCATTTTTTCCCTGTCACAGTGACAATGGTGACAGCTTCACGGAATAGAGGTGGACTTTAACAGTGATTTTTCTGTCACAGTGAAAGTTCCACAGAAGTAAGGGTGGTGGGCTTAACAGTGATTTTCCTGTCACAGTGACAATGGTGACAGTTCCACAGAAGTAATAGAGGTGGGCTTAACAGTGATTTTCCTGTCACCGTGACAATGGTGACAGTTCCACAGGAAGTAATAGATGTCGATTTAACAGTGATTTTCTTGTCACAGTGACAATGGTGACAATTTCACGTAAGTAATAGAAGTGAAATTAACAGTGATTTTCCTGTCACAGTGACAGTTCTACGGAAGTACCAGTGACATTAAATGGTGATAAAATCACTGTTTACAACAGCAATGACAGAGCTGCAAACAAGCCAGAACTGTACAACACAGTCTTACTTGTAACAGTTACAAAATCAGTGTTTAAAACAGGAGTGGCAGAGCAGTAACGAAACGAAACGCCGAGTCACTGTATCACTTGTAACAGTGAAAAAATCACTGTTACAAATGGCTGATTTTGAATTCTTTGTTTACAAGTGAAATGCACAGAGAAAAGTAAAACAAAAAACTATCTTATGCATGAGAAAAAGAGGAGGCTGAAAGAAAGCTCACATCACTAGTGACCTCTACGATGTTTCAACAGGAAAGGACAAAAATTGTTTAGATATGGTGACATAATATATAAAACTATGACATAGCAGTGATTTCGGAATTCAAGCATTGCTCAGACACAGCCAATAGTGACATTCTTATCAGTAAAGTGAGGAACTGTTACTGGTCATAACGGTGACAGTGATCTTTCAGTAATGACGACAATAACAGTGACAATATTTCTGATTCATCTCTAATACAAATACCACAACAGAACATTTGACATTACATCTAATACAAATACCACAACAGAACATTTGACATTACACAATTTTAACTGAGTCATATTTTTATATTTAAAGAAGATGAAAAAAAAAAAGAAACCTTTTCCAGGATCAAAGATTTCAGGCGAATAATCTTTTTGATTGATCAGGGTTTTGTAGGCTGAACTCAGTAGTGAAGAACGCCTCCTGGTATTTAGCAATGCCTCCATTCACCGCTGCTTCGATGACACCTTGGAGTCTCATACTGAGTGGGCTTATAGATCGTCGAGGCTCAGCTGTGTACTGTGCTATGAGTTTTCGCAACTCTTTGTTCATATGTTCAACAGTTTCACAAGCATGACTAATTGGAGACAACTCCACCACCTGCCAATCAGTAACTTCAAACCATCGGAGGATGCCAGGCAACTGCGATGCTGTTGTAAGTGACGTTCTTTCTATCCACAAACTCTGAAATGTTCACAAAAATAATTTGATTTCTTCATCATATTTTGTTGTACATATGACTATGCTGCACGGTACAAAATCAAACATGTTAACATAAAACAAAGATGTGTGAAAAACACCACAAGAAACTAAACTATGTGGACAAAAGTGATTGAACACCCCCATGCAGGGGCAATGGTGTGCTCCTGCAGCTGACACGTGGTTAATCTGTACATACAAAACTGAAAACCCTCACTTTCTCATCACCGTATCTCAGAAACTACTGAACTTAGAACTTTCATATTTGGCAGGAATGTTCCTTTTACAACATAGAGGTGCACTAAGAAAGGATTATTTTCCTACGATAACTTTAAGTGGGTCGAAATGGGTTTTTTAAATAACCCAGCGACGTTTTGCAATGATCAAGCCATTGTTGCTCAGCAACTGAAGCCCCGTCCTAAGTTTTGAATGACTTGAGTTGACCTGCTCAGTATATATTTTGTTCTAAATTTATTTGTTCTGAATTTAACAAAAAACCTTAAAAATCACATAAAAAGTGCTATATCATAATATGCTTTGCATTTAAACATTTATTATCATTTGACATATCGAATGTCAAGGTTTTTTTATTTGTTCTAAATTTATTTAACAAAAAAAAAAAAAACCTCTTAAAAATATCACATATAAAAGTGCTATATCATAATGTGCTTTGCATTTAAACATTTATATTATTGTTTGACATATCAAATGTCAAGTTTTTTTGAGTCAAAATCAAATTACCAACATTCGTATTCACCGAAGCAATGGTGACGTCATATAAGTGGCAAGGTGACTGCAATAAATATAAATATGTGGGTAGATTTTCATAGTAATTGAAATTAAAAAAAAAAAAAAAAGATTCCCCCTTGAGATATTAGCGATGGCAACACAATTTTGCTCATGCTTCCAAAAACATCTGACTTGCTAGCGTTTAAATGTACAGTTTCGAACGAAATTATTTACAAAATTATTTATAAACAAGGTTCTTTTTACATTTATGATGAACGTAACAATGTATTTTGTTCTGTTCTCCATTACTATTTTGTTCTGTTGTATATTAATATTTTAACGATGAAAGTAAAGAGTGACGACATATTTTGATTTTTTTCATGTAGGCTTCAAGTTTTAAATTTACAGTTATGAACGAAATTGTGTATGTGTTGTTTGGCAGAGTAAGTCAGGCAGACGTGTTTCCCAAAAGAGCGAAGAAATATGTAGTGTATGGCCATTTCAACTGTGTATCGTATATATCATCTGTATTTTAATATCATCACGTTCGAAGAATGGATATTTAGCTAGTAAGGTATAAAAAAACAGCAACAGGAGTACACTCAGATCAGTCACAGATAAAATGGCTGGCAGGGGAGAGCTCTACGAGTTTGTAAAGGGCATTATAATAGGCTGCTGATTTGGAGGTATGATCATAAGAAGCATTGCTGATGCCAGACAAGTAACTAAATCAACTGCAGCCTTTGTCATCAACAAGTGGAAGAAGATGGGACATTGCAGGAATTCACCTCTTCCTGGAAGACCCACGAAACTGCAACTCAGGGACATAAGAAGCATTGCTGATGTTAGACAGGTCACTGAATCAACTGTGGTCTTTGTCATCAACAAGAGGAAGAAGACAGGACATGGCAGGAATTCACCTCTCCCCAGAAGACCCACGAAACTGCAACTCAGGGACATAAGAAGCATTGCTGATGTTAGACAGATCACTGAATCGACTGTGGACTTTGTCATCAACAAGTGGAAGAAGACGGGGCATTGCAGGAATTCACCTCTCCCTGGAAGACCCACGAAACTTCAACTCAGGGACATAAGAAGCATTGCTGATGTTAGACAGATCACTGAATCGACTGTGGACTTTGTCATCAACAAGTGGAAGAAGATGGGACATGGCAGGAATTCACCTCTCCCCAGAAGACCCACGAAACTGCAACTCAGGGACATAAGAAACATTGCTGATGTTAGACAGGTCACTGAATCGACTGTGGCCTTTGTCATCAACAAGTGGAAGAAGATGGGACATAGCAGGAATTCACCTCTCCCTGGAAGACCCACGAAACTGCAACTCAGGGACATAAGAAGCATTGCTGATGTTAGACAGGTCCCTGAATCGACTGTGGCCTTTGTCATCAACAAGAGGAAGAAAACGGGACATTGCAGGAATTCACCTCTCCCTGGAAGACCCACTAAACTGCAACTCAGGGACATAAGAAGCATTGCTGATGTTAGACAGGTCACTGAATCGACTGTGGCCTTTGTCATCAACAAGTGGAAGAAAACGGGACATTGCAGGAATTCACCTCTCCCTGGAAGACCCACTAAACTGCAACTCAGGGACATAAGAAGCATTGCTGATGTTAGACAGGTCACTGAATCGACTGTGGCCTTTGTCATCAACAAGTGAAAGAAGATGGGACATTGCAGGAATTCACCTCTCCCTGGAAGACCCACGAAACTTCAACTCAGGGACATAAGAAGCATTGCTGATGTTAGACAGATCACTGAATCGACTGTGGACTTTGTCATCAACAAGTGGAAGAAGATGGGACATTGCAGGAATTCACCTCTCCCTGGAAGACCCACGAAACTGCAACTCAGGGACATAAGAAGCATTGCTGATGTTAGACAGGTCACTGAATCGACTGTAGCCTTTGTCATCAACAAGTGAAAGAAGATGGGACATTGCAGGGATTCACCTCTTCCTGGAAGACCCACAAAACTGGAACTCAGGGACATAAGAAGCATTGCTGATGTTAGACAGGTCACTGAATCAACTGTGGTCTTTGTCATCAACAAGACGAAGAAGACAGGACATGGCAGGAATTCACCTCTCCCCAGAAGACCCAGGAAACTGCAACTCAGGGACATAAGAAGCATTGCTGATGTTAGACAGATCACTGAATCGACTGTGGACTTTGTCATCAACAAGTGGAAGAAGATGGGACATTGCAGGAATTCACCTCTCCCTGGAAGACCCACGAAACTGCAACTCAGGGACATAAGAAGCATTGCTGATGTTAGACAGGTCACTGAATCGACTGTAGCCTTTGTCATCAACAAGTGAAAGAAGATGGGACATTGCAGGAATTCACCTCTTCCTGGAAGACCCACAAAACTGGAACTCAGGGACATAAGAAGCATTGCTGATGTTAGACAGATCACTGAATCAACTGTGGTCTTTGTCATCAACAAGAGGAAGAAGACAGGACATGGCAGGAATTCACCTCTCCCCAGAAGACCCAGGAAACTGCAACTCAGGGACATAAGAAGCATTGCTGATGTTAGACAGATCACTGAATCGACTGTGGACTTTGTCATCAACAAGTGGAAGAAGACGGGGCATTGCAGGAATTCACCTCTCCCTGAAAGACCCACGAAACTTCAACTCAGGGACATAAGAAGCATTGCTGATGTTAGACAGGTCACTGAATCGACTGTGGCCTTTGTCATCAACAAGTGGAAGAAGATGGGACATAGCAGGAATTCACCTCTCCCTGGAAGACCCACGAAACTGCAACTCAGGGACATAAGAAGCACTGCTGATGTTAGACAGGTCACTGAATCGACTGTGGCCTTTGTCATCAACAAGAGGAAGAAAACGGGACATTGCAGGAATTCACTTCTCCCTGGAAGACCCACTAAACTGCAACTCAGGGACATAAGAAGCATTGCTGATGTTAGACAGGTCACTGAATCGACTGTGGCCTTTGTCATCAACAAGAGGAAGAAAACGGGACATTGCAGGAATTCACCTCTCCCTGGAAGACCCACTAAACTGCAACTCAGGGACATAAGAAGCATTGCTGATGTTAGACAGGTCACTGAATCGACTGTGGCCTTTGTCATCAACAAGTGGAAGAAAACGGGACATTGCAGGAATTCACCTCTCCCTGGAAGACCCACTAAACTGCAACTCAGGGACATAAGAAGCATTGCTGATGTTAGACAGGTCACTGAATCGACTGTGGCCTTTGTCATCAACAAGTGAAAGAAGATGGGACATTGCAGGAATTCACCTCTCCCTGGAAGACCCACGAAACTTCAACTCAGGGACATAAGAAGCATTGCTGATGTTAGACAGATCACTGAATTGACTGTGGCCTTTGTCATCAACAAGAGGAAGAAGACGGGACATTGCAGGAATTCACCTCTCCCTGGAAGACCCACGAAACTGCAACTCAAGGACATAAGAAGCATTGCTGATGTTAGACAAGTCACTGAATCGACTGTGGGCTTTGTCATCAACAAGAGGAAGAAGACGGGGCATTGCAGGAATTCACCTCTCCCTGGAAAACCCACGAAACTGCAACTCAGGGACATAAGAAGCATTGCTGATGATAGACAGGTCACTGAATCGACTGTGGCCTTTGTCATCAACAAGAGGAAGAAAACGGGACATTGCAGGAATTCACCTCTCCCTGGAAGACCCACGAAACTGCAACTCAGGGACATAAGAAGCATTGCTGATGTTAGACAGGTCACTGAATCGACTGTGGCCTTTGTCATCAACAAGTGGAAGAAAACGGGACATTGCAGGAATTCACCTCTCCCTGGAAGACCCACTAAACTGCAACTCAGGGACATAAGAAGCATTGCTGATGTTAGACAGGTCACTGAATCGACTGTGGCCTTTGTCATCAACAAGTGAAAGAAGATGGGACATTGCAGGAATTCACCTCTCCCTGGAAGACCCATGAAACTTCAACTCAGGGACATAAGAAGCATTGCTGATGTTAGACAGATCACTGAATTGACTGTGGCCTTTGTCATCAACAAGAGGAAGAAGACGGGACATTGCAGGAATTCACCTCTCCCTGGAAGACCCACGAAACTGCAACTCAGGGACATAAGAAGCATTGCTGATGTTAGACAAGTCACTGAATCGACTGTGGGCTTTGTCATCAACAAGAGGAAGAAGACGGGGCATTGCAGGAATTCACCTCTCCCTGGAAAACCCACGAAACTGCAACTCAGGGACATAAGAAGCATTGCTGATGATAGACAGGTCACTGAATCGACTGTGGGCTTTGTCATCAACAAGAGGAAGAAGACGGGACATTGCAGGAATTCACCTCTCCCTGGAAGACCCACGAAACTGCAACTCAGGGACATAAGAAGCATTGCTGATGTTAGACAGGTCACTGAATCGACTGTGGCCTTTGTCATCAACAAGTGGAAGAAAACGGGACATTGCAGGAATTGACCTCTCCCTGGAAGACCCACGAAACTGCAACTCAGGGACATAAGAAGCATTGCTGATGTTAGACAGGTCACTGAATCGACTGTGGCCTTTGTCATCAACAAGTGGAAGAAAACGGGACATTGCAGGAATTCACCTCTCCCTGGAAGACCCACTAAACTGCAACTCAGGGACATAAGAAGCATTGCTGATGTTAGACAGGTCACTGAATCGACTGTGGCCTTTGTCATCAACAAGTGAAAGAAGATGGGACATTGCAGGAATTCACCTCTCCCTGGAAGACCCACGAAACTTCAACTCAGGGACATAAGAAGCATTGCTGATGTTAGACAGGTCACTGATTTGACTGTGGCCTTTGTCATCAACAAGAGGAAGAAGATGGGACATTGCAGGAATTCACCTCTCCCTGGAAGACCCACGAAACTGCAACTCAGGGACATAAGAAGCATTGCTGATGTTAGACAGGTCACTGAATCGACTGTGGGCTTTGTCATCAACAAGAGGAAGAAGACGGGACATAGCAGGAATTCACCTCTCCCTGGAAGACCCACGAACGAATGATCAGAGGCCATCGCTTAGACCACTGTGCCACCGTGGCGGCGGATTGTTGCTTTGTAAGTTAGGGGAGAAAACACTGCCTGTGGCAAAGCGCATTGACCTTGAATAGGGGAGAGCCAGGGGTAATGGAATGCTGCCCGCGATTTCCACCTACTAACTACCAGCAACTCAGTAACTCAGATCCGATTCGTACTTTCTGTCATTTTTGTTTTTGTTTTTGCTCTTTTGTTCATTTGTGTTTCTCCGAGTTATGTCTTCTAAAAGAAAACGTGCAAGTTACCTAGCAGAATTCAAGTTGAAAGGCATACTGGAATATTTTTACTAGAAAAGAAAAAGAGAAGGAATGATTTATTCGATTTGCCATGGCACAAGAAGAAGCAAGCTACATTCTCTTCCTGAGAGATTTTCTATTACAATGTTGTGACACCTTTGCTAAATAGCACCGTTTCCACCCCATAGAACATTGGACTGCAGCATGCTGCTCTGCATGCTCCTCCGTAACGTTTCTCTCCCCCTCCCCCACTCTTCCCGAGGTACCAATCCCACTTGTTTATTTTGCTCTACTTCAAAGAGAATGCCTCTGGCACTTTTGCTGCAGCTCCAAGGCTGAAGAGGAGAACTTTGATACCTCTATCTTGTCCGTCCACAATGGGTTGAGTTCCGCAAAGACAACGATGTGCCCAAGAGGATTACTGGCAAATTAACTCAGCCTGCTTGCCTTACAAGTCTGAAATCCAGTGTTTCAGTTGGTGTAATTTAAGCATTACTCAGAGTTACAGCACGATTGCCACAGAAATGAAAAACATATATCACAGCTGTTTGAAAATTGTGGGTTATTGAAACAGTGACTATTTTAAATTTTTTTAAAAATTCAGCAGTTTCATATTTTTTTGAACTCACTAAATGGAAAGTATATATAATGGCTACTACATTTAGATAAAGTTGTGGATTACGCAACTGTTTTTCAACTTTTACTATAAATTTGGCTGCGGATTATACAGCAACTTTTTTTCTTCTCACGCTGAATTTTACCGTCTGCGGATAAACGCCACCGCGGATTATAAGCCAAAAAATACGACACTTCCTTTACTTCTTGGCATGTTTAAAAAAACAAAACGAAAAAAGCAACAATAGCATGACAAATGAGATGTTTGACTTTCAGTCACAAAAAAGCAAATTTTGTCATAAGTAATATCATAAATTGATACAGATGGAGACTGATCATAAATCAATGAAGGAAGAAATATTCCTCATAATACATGGAAAACTCAGAAAATATTCAAGCAATGCAAACTGAATTTGCTTGTTCCACTTACTGGCCATCCATGTAACACCTCTCAGGAAACTTGAAAATTTCATCATCCTGGAGCAGGAATCGAACCCCACATCTCCCGATTACTGGACCGGTAATCGGAAGATGTGGGGTTCGATTCCTGCTCCAGGATGATGAAATTTTCAAGTTTCCTGAGAGGTGTTACATGGATGGCCAGTAAGTGGAACAAGCAAATTCAGTTTGCTTTGCTTGAATATTCGGAGACTGATCATGTCCTAATTAAATCACTACAAAAGGCCCACTTATGGAATTACGAGGCGGGATAACGTCATTTATTACACAGGAATAGTTCTTCTGCATTCTCGGTACACTGACATGCACACATTAAGAAATAAAGCATTAATTAAAACATTTCAATGAAACTTACAAATGTTTCATGAAAAATGCATTAAACATTTTGTTCTTAAAAAATTGTCAAAACACACAAGACACAAGTTATTTTACAGAAATTTAGAAATAGGATGCAAGTGAAATGCAATGTGAATATACCTTGAACTCGTTGTCTTTGTCAACTGGACCTTTCTGTACAGGTCTATCAAACTGGAATGTACATACATCATTAACCAAATAGTAACTGATTATTTTCTCTGGAATGTCATGACCCTCAAATTCAGGACGAGGTTTTGGAATGGGTTTCACATTACAAATTTGAATATCTGTTTAGAGTTAAGGATCATCACTTAAAAATATATCGAAACATTACCTATGTGGAAGAGAGACAGAAGGGGAATATATATACAGTGAAACCTGTCTAAAATGGAATCCATGGGACTGGAACTATTTTCTATTTTAGACAGGTTTCTGCTTTATAAAGGTGCACTCGTGGATGCCTTTGAAATGTAAACACATGAATTTTTGTAACGCTAATAACAAATTCTACATGACACTCACAATGCCCCCCCCCCTGTATACGAATCAAGAACATTCTTCTTTGGCGCCACGGCAAGAGGCAAACAAGCGAATGCAACTCACAACAAGAAAAGGCTGTGGCTGATCATCTCAATGAATAAATGTTAGAGAATTAAATCAAAGCTTATCGTTGAAATCTGTCTGAAACAGCCAGCTGTGAAATCTTTGGACTTTGTATCCGGTATGTTGGTAACGTGACCTAAACATGAGTCTCGCTACATACTTAAGGAAAAGCCAAACAGTGGATGTGCTACAGTTTGTGTCTATGTAAGCAACTCAAAAGTAATCTCTCTCTGTTTAATTATGTTATCTTCAACTTCAAGCAATTATTTTTCAATGTGAATTCATCATGTAATGTTTTGTATTCAATTAAAATACTTGATGGCACAGGAACATCTGGAAACGTTCCATTGCATAGATGCCAACCTCTAAAAGTAGTTTTCAGTAACCAACATGTTTATTTTTCAGTAGTTTTCAGTAACCAACATGTTCATTTTTCAGTAGTTTTCAGTAACCAACATGTTCATTTTTCAGTAATTTTCAGTAATCCAGTCTACAGCAGCAAGTTTGGGTATTTAACACTGCAACAAATTTTAATCTGTCAGAACTATTAACAAAATAATAATAATAATAATAATAATAATAATAATAATAATAACACAATAAAAAATAATTTGCTAGTGGGAAAATTTAAAATACTGTCTACCAGAAAAATATAATAAATTACCTCCAGACATGAAGAAAAATTATTCCTTGGAATGTTGGCCAAATTATTATGATAAACTGGCTGTAGTTGCCATTTTGGCCTTCCTTAGTTCAATTTGCAAAAACTTCTTCTGATAGCATAGTTCACTGTGTGCAATGCTGTTTAATTTTTCTACTAATAAAGAAGACAGCACATGAGTACTTAAATTAGGTCTGAATTCATTCATGTTTTTTTTTTTCACAATACTGAAAATTCTTTCTGTACTTGCATTGCTATGAGGGTTTCATAATTCTGCTTAATGATTCATACTTCAACTGTCCACTTTCATTTTTTATTAAAGAAATTCTGTGCCACACTTCATCCATTCTCTCAGAAGTAACAGCACAGTTAAAATTTTCAAACTGGTAGTGAGCAAATACAGATTCCACCTTGTCAGATTCTTCTGGTTTCAAAACTGGAAACAGGGAACACATATATTGGACTGATGCAAAAGAAACACTTTGCCTTAATGCTACATCTGCAATTTCAGCATGACTCAGAAATTCAAGTGGAAATTTTCTTAAAATGTAATTGCAGCCAGCCTCGTAAAATTCCCTTACTTCAGAATAAAAAGTAGCCACTGTGTCTTCACTCAGATCTGCAGTTGTGCCTATATAAGACCTCGCTTTTGACCCAATTACGAAATCACAGTTTTCTTTTTGATTTCTCCTTCTTCCAAAATTTCCATCTGCAAGAGATGTTGCTGTCACATCAAATGCTGATGGCTTGATAAATCATACAAGCAATTCAGATAACAGACTATGAAGTTTTCTTTTTAATACATGCACAAGCAGATCTTCCTGCTACAAGGACACGTTAACAGATGTAAACAAAGGAAGAGTAGCAGATAAAAAAAGACAAAGTTTAGATGAAGGATTTCCAATCATACTTGCAAGGTTCTTACACTGTGAATTAGCTTCTTCATTGTCACTAAAATAATGTTCTAGAGCCTCCCACTGTTCTAAAATTCTGTCAATGGATTCCAAAAGTGATAACCAGCGAGTATTGACATGCTTTGGAATTTTGTGTGGTTTAGTACCACAAACAGCTTGACTCAGTTTTAGATTGTGTTTCCTCTTTGAACTTTTCTCCAAAAAGTACAACTGCATCAGAAACTGCTCAACATTAAATCCTTTCAGTTGAGTAGCAGATTTCTGTGCAGCTAAATTTACTAAATGGCATGAACATCGCTGCACTATGATTGCAGGCTGAACCTTCTTTATATGAGAAACAACACCTTTTACTTGACTTATCATAGTGTTAGCATTGTCACAGGAAAATGACACACAGTTGCTCCAAGAGATATTTTTTTAACAAACTCGTTGTTCAAAATGTTGAATATTCCTTCACCTGTATTATTACTTGATTCAACCAATGATAACAAAACAGTTGAACTTTTCCCTATTTTTTCGTCAAAATATGTTATTGTAATGGGATACAGTTTATTTTCTTGAGCATCATTACTTCCATCCATAGATAGAGTAAAATGATTTTTTTTACTTCAGATACGATGTTACTTGTAGAAACACTGGCCTTGTGCTGAATTAGTGCAGTAGCCTTGGTTCTTCCACAAGAATATTTTTTTGCGATCGCTGAATTGGGAAACATGGCTTGAAATAACGGTTTTTCAAGCCTTCAGTTTTCGGAAATTTATCCAACATTTTCAAGCTGAAATACAAATATTTATGGAATAAAATGATATCTAACAATACTGGGTAGAGGAAACATCATGAGAAAAAAAAATTACGATTACCAGAGAAATCTTACCTCTGTCTACTTTCCGTTTTCGAAGGATGAAATTCCATCCTCCGACGGAGAAAACGACCCCCCCCCAGCGTCGCCTCCAATCGTCTCAAAATTTAAGTTCAGTTATGCATCGATTTCGTACATGGTTCAAATGATAACAAAAAAAAAGGAGGAATTCCTCGAATCAGCGTGAGAATCTCGTCGCCGAAGATTATGGGGAAATTTTCGGGCGGCCTAACTAACTTCCGTTTTCAGAAATCGTTGCCTACAATTTCAAGCTGAAATTATGCAATGAAATTTCATTTAACAGTACTGAACAGAAGCAACATTGCGCGAGAAAAAAAAATATGATTACGGGAAAAATCTGCACTTCGTTTAACTTCCGTTTCCGAACGTTTAAAAAGACAAAACAACCTCCCCCGACGGAATACGATATCCCGAAAATTTCTTCACTTTTGCATCGATCTCGAAAATGACAAAAAAAAAAAAAACAAAGGAGGGGACTCCGCGAATCCGCGGAAGAATCTCCCGTACGAATTAACCGCTGAATCGATTTCAAATGCCATAAGATAACGCTAAAATATCGATGACCTGTAAATTTTAACTTTTGGCCCAAAATTAGTGCAGATTTCGTCGAAATGGCGATTTTTTTTAGCAGAATGGCGCATGAACAATGTTTTGGCGCGGGCTGCCGCAATTGGCGCAGGTCTGGCAGCCCTGAATGTAGCATTTAATTTTTTCCCCCAGAAAAACTTGAAGAACAAACAAAAATTTTTAAGTTGATGAAAATTTGCTTTCCATCTCAGAAAATTAAATCAAATGGCGATTTTCCGTAATTTCAGCGGTGTTTCCGTACTTCCGTAACAGCAACCAAAAATCCGTAAAATTACGGAAAATCCGTACTAGTTGGCATCTATGCCATTGTTACAAAATTAATTTGCCATGCACATCTGGACTTTTTGCATCATCAGAAGTATCGACAATTTCAGTTATTTCATTCATACGTTTTGCTCGCCAACTATGAACAAGGCTTGTATATTTTATGAAATTTTGACAAAGCTGTGCATGACCTGCAGACGTTGAAGACCTTGAAGTTTCTGTATCAAAGTATGACATTCAAGACCTGAACGAGTCCACAAAATTGTCATAAACAGGAGAGAGAGGAGGTGGTAGAAAAGAAAAATGAAAAAATGCTATACCAATGAGCCATTAGATTATGACCATCTACCTAATAAGCTGTGGAACCCCCTTTAGCCCGCAAAACAGCAGCCACTTGGCGAGGCATCGATTCTATGAGGTGGCGATAGGCAGGGCCTGATTTCTGCACGTGCACATGGCCTCAGAATTTGGAGGGGCCTCCAAACTACCTTAATACAGGGTTCCCACTCAAAAGTAATAAAAAAATTCCCTGACTTTTCCAGGTTCTCCAGGTGGTTTTTAAAGTTTTCCAGAGTGGCATGTTGCAAAGAATTGTTACATCTCATTCCATTCCATTCATTTTTCTCACCAAAGCACACACTTGTAAATTCTTTACGCAATTTGTCTTTATAAAATTACCTGCTTTTCATTAATAACAACTAACTGTGCACATTATTTTCTGTACCAAAGTTCCGTGAACTTTTGTGAATACTACCCATACGGAATTTGTAAATACATTCCCATAGAAACAGGTCATATGTAAGAAAAAATCTGTCAGTTGAATAGTTTCAGTTTTTCTATAACACAATGCAGCTAAGCTTAATGATGGAATGGCTCTGTTTAAAAAAACATTGTTTCAAGAGAACCAACACAAAGGACTTTAATCCATCATTTGGTTGGTTGTCTTGGGAAGTGTTTCTTCAAGCAGGGGCCATTGTGCCTAATTGTTCCATGTTATAACAACTGCCTGCAGAAATTGAACAAAAGCTTAATAACTGGCAATTTTACATCTTTTTTTTACAGAATAAAGGAAATACTTAATATAACTGAAAGTAAGATCTACCAAATTCTAGGCAGGCAGTAATTGCAAGCAAAAGTTTGAAATCTTGAAAAAATAAGTTTTTTTTTTTTTTTTTTGGCAAAATAAACTACCCATTGATTTTTACAAAAAAAAGAGGGTAATTTTCCCCGAGTTTTCCCTGATTTTTACAAAAAAGGGCAACTTTCCCTGAGTTTTCCCTGATTTTTGGAACCATTTTCAAATTCCCTGAGAATTCCAGGTTTTCTCTGTTTTCCAGGTTGAGTGGGAACCCTGTAATAATAATATAAATTTTCAGAACTAAAATATATTTTCCTTTATAGCGCAAGATTATTAAAAGGTTCGGTTTCAAAATTTAGGATGAGATTTTGGAAACCAAGACTTAAGAACAAGCCAACAAGTAAGAAGGATCATTACATCCTGCTTCGATGTCAACAAAAGCGACTTAGTAACGAAATTATAGCTAAAAGAAAACAAATATTCAGACTGAATGCTCAAGTTTATGAATTATTGAAGCTGATAAGCAACTCAAAATATACACAATTTGATGGCACTTGGAAAGATCGCATTTTTGGATACTACGTTCATCGAAATTAACGAAATTGCTAACAAAGAAGCCAACTCCAATAGCGTTACAGTAGATAAAAAATTAAATGCACTATTTGATGAACAAAAATTAAATAAGGAACCCATAAATGAATTTAATGTTTATGAAAATCGGTCTGATAAAAACTTAAGCTTTACACAAAAAGCAATTTTACAAAAAGGGAAAAAAATTTGCCTTTCCTCAAGGCCTCCCCAAAACTGAAGAAATCATCCCTTGCCTCGAAAGATATTCTCAAAAATATACCAGGCACAGAGAATAAAACTGAAATTGAGAACAAATTATATAGAGTTATTCTAAAAGAATATAATGCCAAACACAACAAAAACTTCTATATAGAGAAAAAATTTAAAATATGAAAAAAAACAACTATTGGAATTAAAAAATGACCCATATATCAAATTTTGTGAAGCAGATAAATCCGGCCAAATCATTATTCTCAACACTGATGAATTTGAACAAAAAATGACAGAAGCAATTGATGGATTAAATTGTACTGAAATTAAGAAAGACCCAACTGATAATCAAATTAAATTCTTAGCGGATATAAGAAATCATAGCACATTACCTGATGAAATCAAGCGCTCGTTTCCACCAATGGGAGCAGGCATACCACATATCGTTGCAAAGATAAAAACGCACAAAGATGGTGCTCCAATGAGACTGATAGTTTCAAAAAAAAAAACTCACCTTTGATAACATTAGAGAAAAACATTTACAAATTCCTAGCACCCTTTTTCATGAACAACAAGTTCACCATCAAGAACACATATGAGTTTATAGAGAAAATTAAAAATGTAAAAACTGGCCTAAAGGACTTAAACATGGCAAGCATGGATGTTAAAGCATTATATCCAAGCACTCCAGTTCCAGAAGCTATTGAAATCATCATTAAGAAGTTGCAAAATCTTAAAATTTTAAATAACACACAAATTCAAGAATTCAAAAAAGTTTTAGTTTATTTATATGAAAATAATATTTTTACATACAAGAACAAAATATTCAAACAAAATTCAGGAGGCCCAATGGGCTCACCATTATCAACTCTATATGCTGAGGTTGTGATGAACGAAATTGAAGAAAATGTCCTACATCATATGGAAGAAAAACCAGAAGTGTACTGTCGATACGTAGATGACATTTTCATTCTATCAAAACTGAACGAAGAAGAAATAAAAAAAAATTAACAAAACGTTACAGCGCATTATATCCAACTATAGAACTCACGGTTGAAATGGAAAAAAATAATGCAATAGCCTTTTTGGATGTACATGTTATCAAATCCACAGATAAGTTACTATACAGAGTTTATCGGAAAAAGTTCATTTGTTCGGTCCTAATCCCATACAATTCAGCACATCCATATCCTCAAAAATGCAATAGTATAAAAACCTTAATTAAAAGAGCATATACGCATTCTGAAAATAGTCAGTTCATCAATGAAGAAATCAAATTCATAAAAAAAATTGCAAGCAGCTTTGGTTATCCTAACCATTTAATAAAAAAATGGGACACAGAAGTAATAAAGAAAATAAAAAAAAATAATGCTGTAGTAAATAAAAAAGAAATCAAATATTTAAATGGTTTTCCTTACATTAAAGGCACTACCAATGAAATTAATAATATTTGTAAAAAAGCATAACATTCAAATTGGAGGAAAAGTAAATACCATCAAAAATATAGTAACAAAAAATAATGATAAAATAAGAATGTTAGAAAAAGCAGGTATTTATTCAATTCCTATTACTGAAAATCCTCCAATGGCTTATATAGGAAGTACCAAAAATAAGCTTAAACACAGATTAAAACAACACATAAAAAACTGGCAGAAAAAAGAAGAAAAACTGCACTGATTCAATACTGTCTGGATAACCAAAATATCCAAAATTCGAAAATATAAAAATCATTAAAAGCTGTAAATCCGAAAAACACCTCAGAATAGCAGAGTCGGTAATGATTGAAAAAAATAGGACAAAAGTTTGCAACCACAATGACCCTAATAATTTGAGAAACAGCTGGAGAAATTTAATTAAAATTGAGCAAAAAAAGAAAAAGTTCGAAAAAGGAGATCACTGACCAACAAGAGATGGCGCCACAACGCCCAAGAAGAAGCGATAGCAGAAGACAGAAGCAGCCCGCGAGAACCACCGAAATGCCCAGCTGACACGGTCCGTGCTAGTTGGAGCAAAATGTCCCCTCGAAGACGGTATAGTAGTAGTACCGAAAGTACTCGGGTTAAGAATAAATATTGAAGTAAATGAGGATGCAGCAAAGGAAAAACTCATTTGGTGATGAGGCAAAATAATTCCAACGGAAAAAAAAAAAAAAAAAAAGAAGTGAACCGTGGCCAAATGGAAAAAAAACAACAACCCCGTGCCGCATCCACATAACGAAAATATGAATTGAAAGCCAAGCCCCACGTGCGGTAAGTGTTCATCGAACTTTACCAACTAAAAGTGAAGTAAGTGTTCATCGAACTTTACCAACTAAAAGTGAAGTTCAAAAATGCAAATGCATTAATGCACGTTAAAATATAACCTCCAATATCGGAAGTAAATTGAAAAAATTATTATCATTTCGTATAATAAAGCTCAAGCGTTACACTGAGCTGTAATCGGCCAGTGTAACATCTCAATCTCACCCTTATTTGTAACAATCAAAATGCAATGGGAACAGCCTATATTCGGAGCAATACGTTATATTATACATGCAAAGCATTTCAATAAACATGTAGAATTTACTAAAAAATATTTTTATTATTAATATCAGTCTAGTAAGAAAAAAAATTGTGAATCAATATTCATAATTATGTAGGGTTTATTTTTACATAAATAAAAGTAAAAAAAAAGTTCAATTGACACTTCTTTATTTAAAGACTGTTATAATAATTTACATGGAATGTTTCAATAATTTATTCCACAATGTGTGTGGTCAGCTGCAAGACTTTGTAAGGGATTACTTCTTACACCTTAAACTATCATTGGTTCATCATTTCCATTAAATTTATGGTAAACTAGATGTTTTAAATTATATTTCTGAGAGGATAGTTATTTCTGTAAATGATACTATAAAACAAAAATAGAATTCCATAGTAATTAATGTTACAGCTGTAAACTCTGCGGGTGCGGGGAAGTACAAGTGGTGTAAATGCTCGTCTATTACAAGCCACATTGGCTATAAAGTTGACTAGCCTGTGGGATGTGTTTTAATGTTTTTACTGCTAGAAAAACTGCTTGCAAGAAAAGTATTTACAAGTAAATATTCTTTTCGACTGCTTGACTGAAAATTTTAATCGAGGGGGACCCAGGCATACAATGTGCACAGGGTCTTGACTGACCTAAGTCGGGCCCTGGCGATAGGTATCCTAGGGTATCTGGTACTATAATGTCAACAGCAGGTCCTCCAGTTCCCGTACATTTCGGGCTGGTGGTGATTTAGCACGGACCCGCTTTTCTAAGTCGAACCACAAATGTTTGACTGGGTTCATGTCAGGTGAATTTGGAGGCCAGGGCATTAACAGAAAGTCACCAGCATGTTCCCTGAACCACTCCTTGACGATTCTGGTAGAGTGGCACAGTGCGTTATCCTGTTGGTAATGGACATCCCCAGCGGGGAACACAGTTGCCATGAATGGATGTACTTGGTGCGCAACGATGTTCAGATACCTGACAGTTGTCAGGGATTGTGCTATTGAGATAATGGGGACTAAAGTGTTCCAAGAAAACATCACCCACAGCATAACAGTCCCACTGCCAGCCTGTTTCCACCCAATAGTGCATTCAGGTGCCATAGCCTCCATTGGTAATCGGCATATCTGCGCTTGGCTATCTACGTGATGAACGAGAAATCTTGATTCGTCAGACCAGGCCACTTTCTTCCAATCATCCACAGTCAAATCTCGATGATCTTGGGCCTATTTCATGCGTTGTTGGTGATGACGTGGAGTGAGCATGGGAACTTGGCTGGTTCTTCGGCTACGCAGGCTTCGAAGAACTGTGTGCTGTGACACATTGTCCTGATCACCACTGTTGTAGCTGCGGATTTGTCACACCTGTGGCCCTGCGGTCACTGTGAATAATGTGTGACAGCCTCTGCTCCCCTATGGCATCAATGAGCTGTGAACAATGGTTCGTTGTTTGGCCATCTGTGCACCATTTTTGATATGTACTCACTACAGTGGCACATAAACAACCCACAAACCGCGCCGTTTCCGAGATCGTAGTTCCAAGGCACCATGCCATCCATGTTCACAATTTGTCCTTTATCAAACTCGGCAGCTTTTTCCATTCCGACTCCTAACACTTTACTAACCGAAAGCTGGTCATCGGGTTGTATACACTGAAGTGCCAGAAAAACTGGTACACCAGTCTAACACTTGGTAGGTCCCGCACGGGAGCGCAGGAGTGCAGAAATATGACGAGGCATGGACTCCACTAGCTTCTGGAAATATGCTGCAGGCAACGCACACCATACTTCCTGCAGAGTGTTCCACAATTTGGGTGTATTCCGAGGTCTCGGATTCCCGAAGCGACAAACCGAGTTCCAGTAACTCGTGTTGCTTTGGGGAAAGTCACGGGACCCAGAGTAGAAAGTATCGTAGATTGGAGGTTTTGCCGGAATTCTTGTAGTCACGGTTACACCCTTGCAATGGTCGTCCGTGAAAATCCGAACTTCGCTTCTACCTCCGAAATACTATGGCTCATCTCACGAGCGCCAACTATGACACTGGGTTGAAAATCGCTTAAATCGTTATTACTTGTCATTCTCATGCCGAAAACAGCTCTGACAGCTGACAAGGATGTCTATCGCTCTATATACGCACTGCCGGATGCAACCGAGTAAGCGCATATGTGACGTTGCAATGTGTTTTGCATAAGCTTGTCTGTTCCAGGTTTTCTGGCACTTCAGTGTATATACTGCTCTGTGAACTTCATCTACGCCACCGTTCGGTCTCCAGGTGCGCTCATTTCTCTAAGCTGGGGTGGTGGGGGGTGGGGGTGGTCATAATGGAATGGCTCATCGGTGTACATACAGAAATTAATTCCTTTTGCCATGTTAGAAATTAAAAAAAAGCAATGGGAAGTAGTAGCAGTGCAATTATTTTAATATGTGATACAGTATTATGTAACTGAAAGTAATAACCCAGTTTTGAAATATTATCAATGCATCATCATCATCATCATCATTGTCAACCATTATCAATCCACTGCTGGACGAAGGTCTCCCCAAGTTTCCTCCACAACGGTCTGTCTTGTGCCAGTCTCCTCCATGTCACCCCTGCATACTTTCGAATTTCATCCACCCATCTCCCATGTGGTCTTCTTCTGGGTCTTTTCCTGTCCCTTGGAATCCAATCTAAAATTTCGGCTGTCCATCGATGATCTGTCCTTCTGGCAGTATGTCCAGCCCATTGCCATTTCAGGGATTTAACTCTGATCATGATGTCTTCCACTCTCGTCATTTTTCGGATCCACGTGTTCCTCTTCTCATCTCTCCTGGTTATACCAAGCATGCACCTCTCCATGCTTCCTTTGAGTTGTCTGCAGCCTTTGTATGTCTCTTTTAGTTAAGGTCCACGTCTCTGCACCATACGTAAGCACTGGAAGGATGCATTGATCAAACACTTTTCTTTTAAGACATAATGGCATATTGCTCTTGAAAATTATGCTGTTTCTTCCAAAAGCTCTCCAGGCAAGTTTTGTACGCCGATTAATTTCTTCATCAATGTGACCCTCACTTGATATCTGCTGTCCAAGATAAACGTACGTGTCTGTTATCTCCAGCTTTTCTCCATCAATCGATAAATCTTCATTTCTTGTAAAAGCATTGTACATCACTTTTGTCTTCTGAAAGTTCATTTTTAATCCCACTTCTTTACTCTTGTCAGCAAGTTCCTGGATCATACTCTGCAGCTCTGATGGGGTAGTTGCAAAAATGACTACGTCATCAGCAAAACGAAGGTGGGTTAGATAATCTCCATTAATCTTTATCCCCTTGTTTTCCCAGCTCAGCGACTGAAACACACCCTCCAATGTGGCATTAAAGAGCTTCGGAGATATGGTGTCACCTTTTCTCACTCCCTTTCCAATTTTTACGTGTGTTGTATTTTCAAACAGCCGAATCTTTGCATACATATCAGTATATTCAGGATCAATCTCTCCACACTGACAAAGTATTAAAATTTTCCACAAAGTATTGAATATTCAGTCAATAAAATGCTGAAAAAATAATAATGATGATGACAATTTATAATAAAAAAAAGGATACACTGTCCTTCTGAATACAAAATGCTATCATCAGGAACTGTACTCTTCATTAGTATTTGAGCCTGAGGAAACTCTGTTTGCAAACGTTGGGTAAATGCTCCAATTCTTTCATATTCTAATCCTCTGTAAACAAAAACCTTGTTCTGAAAATATGAAAAAGAGATCATTTCAATATTTCCCCACAGCAAAAAGGCAGCATTGTTGAAAATTAATGATGGAAATAAATATTTTCATACCAATTACTTATTATATGTAATATTTAATTCACAGCATGACCTTTTGGTTGAATTCAACCCTAGTTACTCTCTGATGGATTATAACAGTAAAAGTTCATGTGGTGCCAAATGTTCTATTGGGTTGTCGGAAAAGTCATGACGTACTTTGGCACCCGATGGCGGTTGGGCGGTTTTGGAAGTACTAGAGGCATGCGCAGCTCTGTTATCGCTATGGCATTTGACAGGTGCTAGTTTTAGCTGCAGTCTAAAAGGAATAGTGAGCGATTTGGTTGATTTGTGGAGATTTGACATCAAGTTGAAGATGGAAGACCAAACTGTGCATTTTCGCCATATTTTACTGTTTTACTTCCTTAAAGGGAACAACGTACGTTAAGCTTGTGAAAAGTTGCGTAAAGTGTACAGTGATAATGCTCTACAAGAACGTCAGTGCCAGTGGTGGTTCACAAAATTCCGTGCTGGTGATTTTGACCTCAACAATGCTCCTCGGTCTGGAAGGCCAAACAAGATTGATGACGGCCAAATCAAGGCATTAATCGAGTCAAACCCACGTTACACAACATGAGAGATTGCAGACACATTGCACCTCCATCATTCAAGCGTTCACGACCACCCTGAAGAAGCTGGGATACGAAAGAACTCGAAGAAGCTCAATTGACGGCGCGTACAAACATCTGCGATATGCTCATTAAACATGCGGAAAACGATCCTTTTTTGAAGCGACTGATAACTGGTAATGAATAGTGGATTGTGTACAGCAATGTGGTGCACAAACGGTTTTGGTCCCAACGTGCTGCTTCGCTTCAAACGACATTCAAAGCTGACATTCATCAGCGGAAGGTTCTGGCCTCGGTGTGGTGGTATTTTAAAGGTGTTGTGTTTTTCGAGCTCCTACCATGGAACCAAACAATCAATTCGAATGTGTACTGTCAGCAATTGGACAGTTTGAACGAATCCATCGTCCAGAAACGTCCAGAGCTCGTTCATCGTAAAGGTGTTGTGTTCCATCACAACAATGCGAGACCACACACAAGTTTGATCACCCGCCAAAAATTATTGGAGCTTGGTTGGGATGTGTTGCCACACCCAGCATACTCGCCTGACCTTGCGCCATCAGACTTCCACTTGTTTCGCTCTCTTCAACAGTCCTTGCGTGGTATAATGTTCGATTCAGACGAGGCTGTAAATCAGCACCTTGTACAGTTTTTCGCCATGAAAGGCAGGTCCTTCTATGAACGAGGCATTCTGCAGCTCACTGAAAGATGGCAAAAGGTTATCGAACAAAACGGGCATTATATCATTGATTGATCTTTGTTCTTTTTATCAATAAATGACCTTTGAAAAACATGGCTAAAATATGTCATGAATTTTCCGACAACCAGTAGTTACACTGACAGCAGCATTGAAATAAAAAGAACAATAATTAAAAATGTGAATGTAAAATTTTGCAATATAAACAACGTAACTAAAAGTGATTATCAACAACTAAGGAAGAAAGAACACCTAGTGTAACTAAATTTCCCTTTGTTGAGAAAGCAAATTTAATAGTGTTACCCTACAGGACACTAGCATATCAAACAAAATATCACTTTAAAAACTGAAGTGGTAGCATGTTGAGCATTGGCCAATGATCGATAGGTAAACACTAGAAATAATTATGTGTGGATTGTTTACTGCCGGAATCTTAATGATTAAGTAAGAGAATTCAGCCTATAAATTTTGCCTATCAAAACCAAATTCCTCAGACACTAAAAAAATAACTCATTTATTCCAGGACAGGCACGAGACATTTAATTAATTAACATAAAACAGGTAATCAGATTGATGACAATGTCTAAGTAGGTGAATCAAAAAGTATTTTACACGTAGCTTCATCTGGAGTGGGACTGCAGTCAGACGATGTGTGCCTGGAAGCAAAATAGACAGTATGTCAGAGCTCCCGACGGGAGGCGTTTTAGTTCAGTAACCACGTAAGGCATGTGCAGGAGGGCAGATCGTAATGGCGCGTCAACTGGATTCTTACTAAAAATTGGAAGTGCGAGGAATCATTCGATTTCTGTGGGCAAAGCGCCTAAATTGCACTGACATCCATTGGGAAATCTGTGCTGTATACGGGGAAAACGCCATGTGTCGCCCAGCCATTGTAAAGTGATGCCAACAATTTGATGGATGAATACCACGAAGGCAGACCATCAATATCCAGCACTCCGGAGCACACTACTGCTGTTGATGGGATAATAGAGCGTATCCATTATTCACGGGCAGCTGGGATTTCAGAAATTGTGTGCGAGATGGATGCCATGCTTACTCACTGACCAGCACAGAAACCAACGTTTCCTCTCGTCTTTGGCTCTTCTGCAACAGTATTCTGCTGGGGGTCACAATTTCTTGCATCAAATCATCACAGGTGATGAAACATGGTTTCACCATTTCACCCCTGAAACCAAACGATCGTCCATGGAATGGAAGCATGTCACCTCTCCAACAAGGATGAAGTGCAAAGTCCAACCGCCTGCGGGGAAAGTGTCATGGCGACTGTTTCCGTTGACTGTGAAGGTGTTGTTTACACAGAATTTCTGCAAAAAGGGATGACTATCAATACTCACTCATATTGCTGAATGCTACGAAATTTACGAAAGACACCGGGGTAAGATGAGAGAAGGTGTCATCTTGTTACATGACAATGCTACGCCCCACACATTACAGAAAACCAAGGAATTGCTGCATGATTCAAGTGGGAGGTGTGGCAACATCCATCGTACAGCCCCAACTTATCTCCGTGTGACTACCATTTGTTCAGTAATATGAAACAGGACCGTATTGAACAATGATTCAAAACCACTTAGGCTGTGAAAACTGCAGTCCTGAACTGGTTGCACCAAACTGTAGGAGACTTTTTCTGGACAGGTAAGGAAAAGTTCATGTCTTTTCAATAAATGTTTACAGTCCTAAGGCAACTATGTAGAAACATTAATAAATGTTGTACCTTTAAACCAAATACATCCCCTGAGCATATCTCTTTATTTATTTTTTTCATTCAACAGTGTAACTAACTTTTTGATCTGCCCACGTGGGGGGATTGAAATATACAATATACACTGAAGTGCCAGAAAAACTGGTACACCAGTCTAATACTTGGTAGGTTCCCCATGGGAGCGCAGGACTGCAGAAATACGATGGAGCATGGACTCCACTAGCTTCTAGAAATATATTGTAGGCAATGCACACCATACTTCCAGCAGAGCTTTCCACAATTCCGGTGTATTCCGAGGTCTCATATTCCTGTGTTCGATAGCGCGTTGCATTGCATCCAAAATGTGTTCTATCACATTCAGATCTGGGGACTTGGGTGGGAATGGCAACACCCCAAACTCAGATGAATGCTCCTCTAACCATAACGTGGCATTTCGACACTTGTGTGGAGGTGCATTGTCCTGTTGGAACAGGCCCAATCCATCAGCATGAATGCAGGACATGAACGGGTGTACCTCGTCAGAAAGAATGCGCACATAGCGTTGGCCGGTCACAGACGTTTGTAGACGTACCAGGGGTCCCAGTGAAGTCCAGCTAAACACACCCCATACCATTACGGAGCCCCCCCCCCAGCCGGTACAGTTTCCTGTTGACAGGCCGGATCCATGGCTTCATGGGGTTTGCGCCACACACGAATCCTTCCATCTGCCCAGTACAGTTGGAAACGCGACTCGTCAGACCAGGCTACTCGTTTCCAGTCATCAAGTGTCCAGTGGCGGTGTTGCAGTGCCCAAGCGACGCGCATAGCTCTGTGTTGTGCACCCATCAAGGGGACTCGACTTGGGCGTCGGCTCCCAAAGTCCATATCGTGCAGGGTACGTTGCACAGTCTGATGATTCTTGAGGCTCCAGCATTGAATTCCGATGATACCTGTGAGAGTGCTGCACGCCTATTGCGTGAAATGATTCTTGACAGCCAACGATGGTCTCGTTCACCCAATGTCTTTCTACGGCCACGCTGGTATCGTAGTTTGGAGGTTTTGCCGGAATTCTTGTAGTCACGGTACACCCTTGCAATGGTCGTCCGTGAAAATCCGAACTTCGTTTCTACCTCCGAAATACTATGGCCCATCTCACGAGCGCCAACTATGACACCGCATTAAAAATCGCTTTAATCGTTAGTACTTGTCATTCTCATGCCATAAACATCTCTAACAGCTGGCAAGGATGTCTATCGCTTTATATACGCACTGGCAGAAGCAACCAACTACGAGCATAGGTAACGTTGCTATGTATTTTGCATAAGCTCGTCTGTACCAGTTTTTCTGGCACTTCAGTGTATATACATATAGGGATATCAAATGATCTTACCCCTTTTTAAGTTGCTCTTAGGCTGAATGCATCGTCACAGTTTAACATTACTTCAGTGGCATATACTGTCCAGCTTAAAACAGTTCTCAGCTGATGCTGTTCTCTATTGGTTGACTGGAGCAAATTTACTTAGAAACTGTCATGCATAAGAAAATGAAAAGTACTTACAGAGAGGTTTCATGATCCAAAGATCATAAATCCATAATGGAAGCACAAACCTGCATATGTGACACACTCACTGGTTGGTTTATTCACTTGGGGAGGGGGGGGTCAAACCCCACTTCACTTTAAACACATGCACACACCTCCTTGTACATTTTCATTAGCATTTGCATGATTAGGAGTGCATTAAAGATCTGCTTGCAAATGCACATGCTCTGATTGGGCAGGTATGCTGGGTGATGACTTGCACACATTCACTTGAATGGATGCTGAGATTAACCAATGCCTTAGGATTCTTTATCTCAAAGACTACAGTCTTGTGACGATTATATATAGATAAAGATAATACAATGTAGTTGTCACAAATGTTTATTTTTTTTCAAGCTGACCATGGTTTCGCTGGGTATTGACCTAGCTTCATCAGGACGAATGGCACGTAAATATTCAAATTGTATATGGCATCATAAATGGTGTTTACAATCACGTGTTTTGGTTAGATGCTTCCACGCGTTTGATAGAAATGGCGTGGATGCCATGTCATTAACAAGTTATGAAGACTTCTGATATATATGGAAAGCTTCCAAAATATCAAGTTTGGTGGTTGAATCTGGCTTGTCAATTAGTTTTGCTTCTTCAAAGAGAAATTTACGGTCTTTTTCGTAACAGTGTTTAGCCATCGATGACTTCTTTAGGTTACAATTCCGAATGTAGGTCTTGTGGTCCTTCAATCGAAAACGCAAGGCTCTACAGGTCTGTCCTATATACGAAGCGCCACATTCACATGGAATTTCATAAATTCCCCACGAGTTTTTGTCTTCAACATAGTCCTTTGATCCTAAAAATCTCATTTTGTTTATGGGTTTAAAAATCATCTTAAAATTAAAGGTTTTGAGAATTTTTGTAATTTTGAAGGCAATGTCACGGGAAAATGGAATCCCCAAAAGGTTTCTTTCTGATAGAATTATACATTTACTCTCCAGAAGCTTACAAGGAATTATGCACCAGAAAAGGGTGACTTCAACCTTCTTTCCTTGTGATCCTAATTACTATTGCCTTCTGCTATGGCAACATTTCATGAGCTAGAGAGCCTTTAACAGCAGAACTTCCTCCTGCTTAGGAATTCATTGACTGCCTGCTTCTCCTTCCTTCAGTTTTTCGCCAAAGAGTCTCTGTTTCGTTTTCTAGGGGTCTGTGTTCATTCAGTTGTCAATTGAATTGCTTCAAAAGCATTTAGCACAATGCAAGATTGCAAGAGCACTCATGTATGAATTATTGTGGTCAGTGAACTCACCTGTGACCAGACATTAATTACAGTTAATACTGGTTCCACGGTTGCATTCTGTCACCTTTTCCTTTTCTGCAATCCCATCAAGTTTCTTCAGTTGACACTTAACCGCCTCAAAACATCCAGTAAAAAGTGATTCCTACCACTCTGGAACTGAATCACCCAGTGAGTTTCAGGTCTGCAAGGGATCTCACATCACCTGCTGTGCATTTCCCCACAAACAAAAGCATCTCAAAGAACTCTCCCCTTTCTGGGTTTCTTATCTTTGCAACAAAGGAGTTACAAACTGCTGATTTTTGGAACCAACGATTAACACTACCCCCCCCCTCATGCATATCCAGCTAATAAAATTAATTATGCTATCTAAAACCCATAACAGTATGTTATAGAACAAAATTCAAAGTTTCACATTTGGCACGTTAAATTGCACACAATTTTATGCATCATCATCATCATTGTCAACCATTATCAATCCACTGCTGGACGAAGGTCTCCCCAAGTTTCCTCCACAACGGTCTGTCTTGTGCCAGTCTCCTCCATGTCACTCCCGCATATTTACGAATTTCATCCACCCATCTCCCATGTGGTCTTTTTCTGGGTCTTTTCCTGTCCCTTGGAATCCAATCTAAAATTTCGGCTGTCCATCTATGGTCTGTCCTTCTGGCAGTATGTCCAGCCCATTGCCATTTCAGGGATTTAACTCTGATCATGATGTCTTCCACTCTTGTCATTTTTCGGATCCACGAGTTCCTCTTCTTATCTCTCCTGGTTATACCAAGCATGCACCTCTCCATGCTTCTTTGAGTTGTCTGCAGCCTTTGTATGTCTCTTTTAGTTAAGGTCCACGTCTCTGCACCATACGTAAGCACTGGAAGGATGCATTGATCAAACACTTTTCTTTTAAGACATAATGGCATATTGCTCTTGAAAATTATGCTGTTTCTTCCAAAAGCTCTCCAGGCAAGTTTTGTACGCCGATTAATTTCTTCATCAATGTGACCCTCACTTGATATCTGCTGTCAAGATAAACATACGTATCTGTTATCTCCAGTTTTCTCCATCAATCGATAAATCTTCATTTCTTGTAAAAGCATTGAACATCACTTTTGTCTTCTGAAAGTTCATTTTTAATCCCACTTCCTTACTCTTGTCAGCAAGTTCCTGGATCATACTCTGCAGCTCTGATGGGGTAGTTGCAAAAATGACTACGTCATCAGCAAAACGAAGGTGGGTTAGATAATCTCCATTAATCTTTATCCCTTTGTTTTCCCAGTTCAGTGCTTGAAAGACATTTTCCAATGTGGCATTAAAGAGCTTCGGAGATATGGTGTCACCTTGTCTCACTCCCTTTCCAATTTTTATGTGTGTTGTATTTTCAAACAGCCGAATCTTTGCACTTGCATTTTCATAGATGTTATTAATAATATTAATGTATGCATCTTCAATACCGCAGGATTTCAGAGCCGTGGTAACTGCTGATGGTTTCACCGAATCAAAGGCTTTTTCATAATCGATAAAAGCCATGCACAATGGAAGTTCATATTCCCTCGCTCTTTCAATTAGTTCTCTCAGTACGTGGATATGATCTATTGTGCTGTAGCCACTCCTGAATCCAGCTTGTTCTCTCGGTTGAGCCATGTCCAGTGTTACCTTCAAGCGGTGTGAAAGAACTTTAGTGAAGATTTTATAAACCACTGATAGGAGGCTGATAGGTCTGTAGTTCCTGAGATCCTCAATGTCACCTTTTTTATGTAGCAGGATCATTGTAGCATTGTTCCAATCCTCAGGAATCTTCCCTTCATTAAGGCATCGAGTGAAAATTTGGCGAGTACTGTTTCAATTTCTCCACTTGCTTCTTGTATGATGTCTATAGTAATTCCATCTTCTCCTGGAGCTTTCCCCGCTTCATGTTCTTGATTGCATGAGCAACTTCTGCTGGGAGGACTGGAAGAACTCTGGTACCTTTCATGATGTCTGGAGTACATGTATCATCCCTTTCATATAGTTTGGAGTAGAAATCTTTCACTCTTGTCAAAATTTCGCCTCTATTTCTTGTTATAGAACCATCTTCTTTTCTCAGAGCCATAATCTGTTTTCTTCCCTTACTGAGATGTCCCTTTGCTATCTTTAGGCTTTGGTTGTTTTCAATTGCTTTCCTCACTAGCTCACAGTTGAATTTCCTTACGTCTTCAGTGATACTTTTTCGTGCTGTCTTGCATAGCTCTATATATTCCACTTTGGAAGTCACATCTTCTTTAGTTGTCCTCATCTCTCTTCTTTTTGCATCAACATTTTGGTTTTTCCTGATAATTTGTTTACATGCAACTTGTTCTTAGACCCAGCTAATTTTGTTGCTGTTTCCATAAGAGCTTTGGTTACTTTTCTGTTAACTTCAGAAATATCCACTTCTTCCGATGTTAGGCCTTCTAAAGCAGAGAATCTGTTCTTCAGTTCCAACTTGAAAGTATTATGGTGTTTTTTAAGGTTGGTTATGTCAATACACTTTGTTTGTCTGATGAGCTTGCCACGTTCCAGTTTAGTGTTGAGGTGTATCTTACATCTCACTAATCTATGGTCACTACCTGTGTTGAACTTGTTTAGCACACTGCAGTCTTCTATGACGAATTTTTTGTTACACATAATAAAATCAATTTCACTTGTCGTCCCAATTGGATGTCTCCATGTCCATTTCCTGTGTGGCTTTTTCTTGAAAAAGGAATTCAAGATGAAAAATCCTTCTGCCTCTGCAAACTCAACGAGAGTATTTCCACGCTGGTTTCTGTTGCCGTGACCGAATTTACCTACTGAAGTTTCATTCTGTTGCCGGTGCCCTATTTTTGCATTGAAATCTCCCATAATTATCTTCAAGTGCTGCTTACCTTTATTATTTAGATGACGAATTTCCTCATAAAATTCTTCAATTTCTTCTTCAGGATGACTTGTGGTGGGTGCATAAGTTTGAATAATCTGAGCCTGGTATCTTCTCGATAGTTGGATAACGAGTCGTGCAGCTCTGTCAGAGGAACTTTCAACTTCTACCACTTTATCCTTCAGTTTCTTGTTTATTATAAATCCAACACCACTAGTTCTGCCAGTATCTGTCCCACGATAATAGAAGAGATGTCCACTTTTCAGTTCAATGAGATCTTCTCCTTTTCTCCTTACCTCACTCAGCCCGACGATGTCCCACTTGATCCTTTGTAGTTCCTCTTCCAATTCAAGAAGCCTTGAATCAGAAGATAGGGAGCGTCCGTTGTAGGTAGCCAAGGTCAGCATCAAATGGCAGCCTAGTCCGGTCCTCCGGGGATTCTTAGCACCCTCTGCCTTCATGTCGCACTGGCCGCTGCCTTGGCCAGGTACATTCCAGCTGCCGGAGACTGAGGGCCAAGATTTAAGTTGTAGAGTCATTTTGGAGGTGTTTGGCCATAACTCACCACTCTGGCCAAGCGGGTTGGTGAGTGTGGGATAGCATTTCCTCTGATCCCGATGGTATAGTTATACCGCTATTTGCGGTCGTCAGAGCCCCTTTAGTGGGAACAGGATGCACCACGAGAAGGCGGGGTTGACATTTGTCAAGGAGAGGCTGTGATGTTACGCATCACCTGACCTTACATCCATTTTATGCATAATGACATGAATATACTGAAAATAAAATCAACAGGCATACAGGTGGCAGAAAATTTTTAGTTGTAATACTTTTCTTTTGATAATTCAAAGGATACTGATCAGTTTGGAATACCGATGATTCTGATGATCAAATAATTAATAAGAAAGCACATTACAATCATTTGTCAATGATTCACAAAGAGTAAATCAACAGGACATCTTTATATATAAGTTTATGCAATAACCTCTCCTCTCTCACTTTGGAGCAAACACTTTATACTTCTTTTTCTCTCTTCTGTAAGCATTTTATATTGCTTTCACTCCCCAAAAAATATTTCTGCTTCTCATTCTCATGCAAAACATTCTATACCCCTCTCTCACTCATGTGCAAACATATTTTGCTTTCTCATTCTCACGTAAACATTTTATATAAAGGTCGCCCAAATGAAAGTGAGACTCTTGTAACAGCATCATTGTATAATTCCACAGAGCTGTGCATTTGTACCAGTAGATGACGTGTCACGTCAGGAAGCACGCTGTTATCCGTGGCACGTGTCCCTATGCTGTTGCACCTGCGGAGGCAAGTTGACTACGTAGGGTCATGACATGGATTCGTGCAAACAAGTCCAGCGGGCAGTTATGCAATTTTTGACGGCAGGAGGTGTTAGTGGAGCTGAAATTCATCATCATATGAAGGATGTCTATGGGAATGAGTGTCAGTCACGGTGTACAGTGTTCCGCTGGTGCAGTGAATTTTGTAAAGGACGTGCGAGCACAGAGGACATGCAGAGAACTGGGCAGGCACATGTGGCTATTACCATGCAATCGATTGCTGCTGTGGACAATCTTGTGAAGGAGAATCGCCGAATCACCACCCGCGAGCTTGCGGCAACATTGTCCGTCTGTAAGAGAACTGTTAACACTATTCTCCATCGCCGATTGGAATACAGCAAGGTTTGCGCACAATGGGTGCCCGAGCAACTTCAGGAGGAGCAGAAGACTCGGCGAATGGGTGTTTGCCTGGAGCATCTGCATCATTACCACGCACAGGGGGGACAGTTTCTTTCCAACATTGTGGCTGTAGATGAAATTTGGTGCCACCACTTCGATCCGGCCTTAGAACCAATGAGTGTAGAATGGCGGCATCCCAACTCTCCATGCCCCCCCCCCACAAGCTCAGTCCTTCTTAAGAGCTGGAAAAGTGATGTTAACGGTTTTCCTCAAAGAGAATGGCCCATTGCTGTCGGATTGGCTGGACACAGGCAGTATGGTCAAGCCAACCACACACTGTGATACATTACACAACCTCAAAATGGCCATCAAGCGTAAGCGACTCGGTATGTTGTCAAATGGGGTTATTCTGTTGCACGACAATGCCCGCCTGCATGTGGCAACAGGGTGTCAAGATTTGCTGAGGAGCTTCCGCCCGGAGGTCCACGACCCCCCTCCTATAGCCCCGATCTGTCACCCTGTGACTACCACATCTTCGGGCCACTGAAAAAGCTCTCAAGGGTCGCCAGTTTGCTAATAATGCTGAGGTCCGAGATGCCGTTGAAGACTGGCTCCACTGCCAACCACGGACGTTCTTTGCTCACCGTATCCACAATCTTGTGCCGCACTGCAACACTTGCTTGAACTGACAAGGCGACTATGTGTGGCGGGTATGTAGCCCATGTATCACTCTTACTTCCTGCATGATCATGATCATATGTAGAGGATTTTAGGAAGGGAGTGTCTGACCCCAGGTCTTAAACAACCCTTAGAAATAGGAAGCTAGGAGATTTGGGCTAGAGTGCCCGATAGGAAAGTGACACGGAAGCGAGGTAGAAGACGCCCTTATTTACTACCGGGGGCCAGTACCCGGGGTCCGACGGCTTAACGTGCCCATTCAGTGCTCTAGTAGATCAGATCAGATCATATGTAGAGGATTTTAGGAAGGGGGTGACTGACCCCAGGTCTTAAACAACCCTTAGAAATAGGAAGCTAGGAGATCTGGGCTAGAGTGCCCGATAGGAAAGTGACACGGAAGCGAGGTAGAAGACGCCCTTATTTACTACCGGGGGCCAGTACCCGGGGTCCGACGGCTTAACGTGCCCATTCAATGCTCTAGTAGATCAGATCAGATCATATGTAGAGGATTTTAGGAAGGGAGTGTCTGACCCCAGGTCTTAAACAACCCTTAGAAATAGGAAGCTAGGAGATTTGGGCTAGAGTGCCCGATAGGAAAGTGACACGGAAGCGAGGTAGAAGACGCCCTTATTTACTACCGGGGGCCAGTACCCGGGGTCCGACGGCTTAACGTGCCCATTCAATGCTCTAGTAGATCAGATCAGATCATATGTAGAGGATTTTAGGAACGGGAGTGTCTGACCCCAGGTCTTAAACAACCCTTAGAAATAGTAAGCTAGGAGATTTGGGCTAGAGTGCCCGATAGGAAAGTGACACGGAAGCGAGGTAGAAGACGCCCTTATTTACTACCGGGGGCCAGTACCCGGGGTCCGACGGCTTAACGTGCCCATTCAATGCTCTAGTAGATCAGATCAGATCATATGTAGAGGATTTTAGGAAGGGAGTGTCTGACCCCAGGTCTTAAACAACCCTTAGAAATAGGAAGCTAGGAGATTTGGGCTAGAGTGCCCGATAGGAAAGTGACACGGAAGCGAGGTAGAAGACGCCCTTATTTACTACCGGGGGGCCAGTACCCGGGGTCCGATGGCTTAACCTGCCCATTCAATGCTCTAGGTAGATCAGATCAGATCATATGTAGAGGATTTTAGGAAGGAGTGTCTGACCCCAGGTCTTAAACAACCCTTAGAAATAGGAAGCTAGGAGATTTGGGCTAGAGTGCCCGATAGGAAAGTGACACGGAAGCGAGGTAGAAGACGCCCTTATTTACTACCGGGGGCCAGTACCCGGGGTCCGACGGCTTAACGTGCCCATTCAATGCTCTAGTAGATCAGATCAGATCATATGTAGAGGATTTTAGGAACGGAGTGTCTGACCCCAGGTCTTAAACAACCCTTAGAAATAGGAAGCTAGGAGATTTGGGCTAGAGTGCCCGATAGGAAAGTGACACGGAAGTGAGGTAGAAGACGCCCTTATTTACTACCGGGGGCCAGTACCCGGGGTCCGACGGCTTAACGTGCCCATTCAATGCTCTAGTAGATCAGATCAGATCATATGTAGAGGATTTTAGGAAGGAAGTGTCTGACCCCAGGTCTTAAACAACCCTTAGAAATAGGAAGCTAGGAGATTTGGGCTAGAGTGCCCGATAGGAAAGTGACACGGAAGCGAGGTAGAAGACGCCCTTATTTACTACCGGGGGCCAGTACCCGGGGTCCGATGGCTTAACGTGCCCATTCAATGCTCTAGTAGATCAGATCAGATCATATGTAGAGGATTTTAGGAAGGGAGTGTCTGACCCCAGGTCTTAAACAACCCTTAGAAATAGGAAGCTAGGAGATTTGGGCTAGAGTGCCCGATAGGAAAGTGACACGGAAGTGAGGTAGAAGACGCCCTTATTTACTACCGGGGGCCAGTACCCAGGGGTCCGACGGCTTAACGTGCCCATATTCAATGCTCTAGTAGATCAGATCAGATCATATGTAGAGGATTTTAGGAAGGGAGTGTCTGACCCCAGGTCTTAAACAACCCTTAGAAATAGGAAACTAGGAGATTTGGGCTAGAGTGCCCGATAGGAAAGTGACACGGAAGCGAAGTAGAAAGGGGAGGAATACGCCCTTATTTACTACCTTGGGGCCAGTACCCGGGGTCCGACGGCTGAACATGCCCATTCAATGCTCTTGTAGATCAGATCAGATCATATGTAGAGGATTTTAGGAAGGGAGTGTCTGACCCCAGGTCTTAAGCAACAACCCTTAGAAATAGGAAACTAGGAGATTTGGGCTAGAGCGCCCGATAGGAAAGTGACACGGAAGCGAAGTAGAAAGGGGGAGGAATACGCCCTTATTTATTACCGGGGGGACAGTACCTGGGGTCCGATGGCTTAACGTGCCCATCCGACGCATGGCGGACATTTAGTGGATCGAGCGTTCGTACCTCCCTGGGATCGAACCTGAGGCCATTTCCGTGGCAGTCATGAACGTTGCCCACTAGGCCACCCGCGGCCTGTTCCTTCCTGCATGTTCACATATTCCAACCTATAAACCCTTATGGCAAAAAACAGACAGTCTCAGTTTCATTTGGGCAACCCGTATATTATACTCTCTCCGATGCCCATGAAAACACTTTTTGCTTCTCTCTCAAATAAAAGATTCTATACTCTTGTATCACACGAACATTTTTTGCTTCTGTGTCTTATGCATACATTATACAGTACTAACTCTCATACAAACACTTCTTTGCTTCCCTTGATTCTCATATGGACATTTTGTTTCTTATTTTGTTGCAAACTTGACTCTATTCACTCAGACTCTCATGCAAACGTTTTTGCACATATTTGTCACTCTCATGCAAGTATTTGATACTATTCTGTCTCCCTCTCACACAAAACATTTTTTTTGTTCTTTTCCCTTGTCTTACGTGAATGTTTTGTTTCATCTTCAGTGTGGTGCAAGTATTTTATGCCATTCTCGGGCACACTCTTATGCAAATATTTTATGCTTCCAGCTTTCAAACACTGAATTTTTCTTTCTCAATCTGATGTAAAATTTTATGCCTCTCTCACTTATGCAAACATTTCATATTACATTTTCTCATTCTCACATGAATATATCACCTGTTGCATTTACAAATGGAAAGAACTCCAAAAAACAGCAGATAAATCAGAATTTCATACTGGCCTCCTTCCCTCAAATTTATAAGGCAGATATCTTTTCCTTTTCATAATTGTTTCATGAGAAGAGGAGGGGGAGGGTTGTACCTTACATTCATGCTGTTAAATACTGTATGATGATGTAGTGTTGTGTATGATGTATGATGATGATGTAGTTCATACCCAGTGTTGTGTATCCAATTCTGAAAAAGTTCCACCATATCCTTTAGCAGCTGCAATTATGTTGGTGTTGTTTCCTCATCATTTTGGTACGTAATGGAGTTCCTATGGTTTGAATTTCACATATGCAGGCTGCTGCTGTGCAATGCTACAGGTCAAAACCTATTTGGCCTTTAAGTTTTGCATACCACTGCATGAGTACATACACAGTCGAGTCACATTATTGCGACCACCTCCTACTTTTGACATCAACAGCACGTAGACAATGAATGAAGGCACGTATCATGAGCTGGCTTGGAGGAAATATAAGGTGTGCTGTAGGCATTCTGAAAACATATCACTCATTGCTGTAATGGATACAAGGAGCGATTTATCAGATTTGCAAAAATGGACGATTATCAGCTTTCAGGACAAGGGTGGCAGTATTTATGAAACAGCTCAGTTTGTGAACTGTTACGTGCTGCTGTGGTTAAAGTGTATCGTGATTGGAGAAATGGCACCATTGCGAATAAGCGAAGTGGAAACTTCAGAGCACCACGTGCCATTGATGTGAGAGGTGAATGTCAGCTGTGAAGGTGCACGAGGGCCGATCGACATGCTAGAGTGGAGCAACTCACTGGCCAAATGAACCAGGGGGCTACCGGAAGTGTGTCTAAAATGACAGTCCAGTGAACCCTGCTGCATATGGGGCTCTGATACAGATGGATGGTCACTGCACCTATGCTAATGAAGGTGGATCGGCAGAAAAGGCTTACATTTGCATGGCAGTATCGGAATTGGATCTTTGCTGTTTAGCAAAGGGTTACTTTCTCCAATGAGTCACATTTTCTGCTTCATCGAACGGATGGACATTGGCATATAAGGCGAGAAACATCGGAGAACAAACACTCTTCAACCACTGCTTGAAGAACACAAGCTGGTGGGGGCAACGTTATGGTCTGGGGAATGTTTTCGTGGCATTCTGTGGGTTCACTCATACCTGTGGAAGGCACTATGGACCGAATTCATTATGAATCCATCCTTGCAGACTATGTATACCCATACATGCTGATTGCCTTCCCTGGGGTGGATGGGATCTTCCAGCATGACAATGCGAAGTGTCACACAGCTAGAAATGTCTGTAGGAGCACGATGAAGACTTCATGTACTTCCCTGGCCCCTTAATTCCCCAGACTTAAAACCCAATTGAGCATCTGTGGGACCACCTCGATTGTTTTGTTCGCCCCGTGGATCCTCCACCATACACCCTCCAGCAGCTGCACTGCATTCAGAATGGCTCCACATACCTGTGAATACCTTCCAGCATCTTATTGAGTCACTCTCAGCACATCTAGCTGCTGTCCGCACTGCACACAGCGGTTACTCTGGATATTAGTTGGTGGTCATAATAATATGACTCGACCACATACTTTTATTACAAAAGATGTGCTAAAAATTTAGTATGTACTTCAGCACATCATGTGTTTTAATTTCAAATAAATAGTTCAATATGAGCTGCAAATTTCTTAAATTTTTACTGAAGTTTGCAGTGGCCCTGTACTGGGCAAATATTTAATTCAGGAGAAAAGTGGAAATTTATGTAGTTTGTAATGAATGTTTGTTGTTTATTGCTGCGATTTGAACCAATACTACTGGAGGAAAACCTATTCAGTAACATGGTGGCAAACACCAAGCATGACGGAACAAATGGCTCGAGATCACTTGTTGGGAAGAATAAAACAGGATGTCTGTAAACTTATATGAATAAGATTGATTACATCAATATTAACTTAAAAACATTCACTTTTACACAAATGAGAACAGGCAAAAACATAAGCTTACTATCATACCCGAAGAAACAAGGGGAACGCAAGTCCATAAAATCCCACGCGGAAATACTCCGGTTCTGGGCGGATTTGGTTTAGAATGTTGTCGAAAAATTTTGCTTGTGTTTTCTATAATTGAAACAATAAATGTATTTAACAACAAATAATAATAATAATAAAAAAACAATATGTGTACTTAAACAAATACATTACATACTCATGTCTCTTAAGAGCATTCATCAGTGATGGAAAGTTGCAAAATCATTTTTGGAGCAGGTAAAATACAGGGTGTCTCATTCACTACCAAACCTGGCATTTCTTTAATAATATTAACACCAATGAAGATATTGTAACGAAATTTGAAGTGGACTTACCTCATTTTAAACACAGAAAAACTTTTAAGATATCTTTAGTAATAACCCAAGTACCTGAGCTTTACTTATTTGACATTCTAAGTTTCCAATAAACATGCTGAAATGACATTTCAGCATTTTATTGGAAACTTAGAATGTCAAAACAGTGAAGCTCACGTACTTGGGTTATCACTAAAGATATCTTAAAAGTTTTTCTATGTTTATATCAAGTAACTGAAACCTCGCTGATTGTGATCACTGTGACCACTATGAGACCGTATGCCTCTAGTATAGGATTCAATATGCATATGAAGTGTTTGAACTAAACTTAGAAATGGACAGAATGACAGAAATACAGCAGCATATGAAGGCTTTTGAAAAAGTACGGACTAACCTACAACAGGAAGAGTCCCACATAAATTTCTTAATAAATTGCAGAGAGATGAATGTTATACCGAAATACCTCAGAGTAAAAAATAAACCATACAACAGTAAAGATCTTAGGATATTACATCAATGTGAAATTAAAAGACTAAGAAATGAAATAAAATTAAAAAGGTCTAAGATATATATCCTCCAAAAAACATGTTATGATAGATATACAGATTTACATAATCCAGCAGATTCTAAAGCAGAAACAGCGAGAAAAGATAACATATTGGGAACCTTTTTCCAGAGATTAAGAACTAAAAAAGAAAAAGATGATGACAGACTTCTTCAGAAGCTAGAAAAACTACTGAATGAAAAGGATAGTAATACTCCAAGAAAATCAGAACATACCATACCTCTAGGTTATATTAATGCTTCCACTGAAGAACTAACAACAATACAACATACAGCATTAGCTAGAGGTATCAAGTTTGCTCCACCAGCTAATCTTGGAAGAACTGAACAGTATATCCCACAAATGGAGCAAATAATATCAAAACTAGAACCATTTCAACAAAATCGAGTGTTTTAAAATAATGCATGCTACCAAAAGAATAAATAATAAAAAACAGTCCATAACCCTTGAGAATAAGAAATATAAATATGAAAGAGATGAGCTAATAGCCTTAAAAATAATCCAGGGCTAGTGTCATAGAGGCAGACAAATCTAAGGAACTGCATATAATAGATCATGATCATATTGTATATCTAGAAAAAAAGAATGCTGCAATCCAACAGCAGCAGGTTGAAATTGTTAAAAAGGACCCCACAGATAGATTGCTCAGCAAATTGTCTCAACTTAAAAACCATAGCCAACTACCAAGAGTCTTAAAAGCAGTTACTCCACCTATTCAAGCTGGTTTACCAAATTTTTTGGAAAACTCAGAACCCATAAACCTGAAAAACCTTTAAGGATTATAGTTTCAAAAAGTAACTCACCATTAATAAATCTTGAAAAACAACTATATAAATTGTTAGCAACATTTTTCATGCAGAATAAATATACAACAAGAAGCTCAGTAGATTTAATCCAAAAAATTAAAGCATTAACATATCATACATATCACTAAGCTGTTCTCTGAGATTCAGAGGTTAGCTCAAAAAAGAAATACAAACTTCCAGATATTTTTACTTATTGTTGTCGTATCAAACTTCTCCATTTACAGCGATCTTGACATACAACTCGTGCTTCACTAATATCCATTACACGCCGTACACAAGATCTTTTATACTTTATACTCATAATCTTTTTCTCATGCAGACACTCCTGCATCTGATACACCCATGTCTTCCTTGGCCTTCCTCTGCCTTTCCTTCCTGCCACTTGGGCTGAAAAGATTTTCTTAGTAAGCATTTCATAACTCATTCTTTCAACATGGCCAAACCACCGAAGCATATTTCTCTCCACCTTGCTAACAACATTTTGCTTCACATCACACAACTTCAATACATCTTCATTTCTCACACAATCATATCGTGTCTTGCCACAAACCCCACGCAAGTAACGCATTTCTCCAGCACACAAACGACTCCTATGTTTCTTCTGCAGTACCCAGGTTTCACTGCCATACATCAGAAGTAGGAACAATTACAGTTTCATACACAGCCATGCGGGACTCTCTAGAGAACCCATCATTCCTGTGAAAACCTCCCAGAGCAGCTATGACATTCAAAGAAGAATTCACTCGCCTACTGATTTCACCATCCAACTTGTTCTCTCTGTCAAACATGCTTCCTAAATACACAAACTCACTCACCTGGTCAATCACAGTGCCATTTATACTTACATTACATTCAGTGCTACCCGTTCCTCTCTCAAACATCATAACTTTGGTTTTTCCCTTATTTATACTCGGTTTGAATTTCATGCAAACTTCGTGCATCCGAGCCAACATACTCTGCACATCACTTTTGCTCTCTGCCAACAGGACAGTGTCATCAGCATACAGCAATCTGCACACACGGATATCACCAAAACATAAACCACTATTATCTATTTTGGCATCACGCATGCATGCATCCATAAATATATTAAACAGCCATGGTTACATTACACATCCTTGTCTAACTCCTGCACCAATGGAAAACCATTTTGATAAAACACCATTCACACGTACACAAGCTCTACTACCAGCATACATGGCTTTTACACTATTAAGTAGATTCCCAGTAACACCATATTCATTCAATACCTTCCACAAAAGTGTCCTATTCACTCGGTCGTAAGCTTTCTCTAAATCTATGAAGGCAGTAAAAACTTTCTTCCCAACAGCCAGATACTTTTCAATCATCGTGCGTAATGCAAAAATCTGGTTAGTGCAGCCTTTACCAGGCATAAAATCACTCTGAACATCCCACACTTTCAATGATGTAAGACCCCGTACTTTTTCAATAACAACCTCACCAAACACTTTCCCTGGCACACTCAGTAGGCTAATACCACGATAGTTCTTGCATTCAGTCTGATCACCTTTCCCCTTATACAAGGGAACAATGATAGCATCCTTCCAATCCCGAGGGATCATTCCTAACTCCCAGCACAACTGGCAAATTTCAGTTAACCCGTCGATTATAGAGTCACCACCATATTTCAACATCTCTGCAGTTATGCCATCAACTCCCGGAGCCTTACCATTCTGAAGAGATCTTAGAGCTTTACACACTTCTTCTCTTGAGATCCCTCCTGTGCTTTCATCCCTCATTGTGACATCATCTGCGTCTGTCTCAGAATCATCCTTGCTTTCCTGATCTAATAACTCACAGAAGTATTCACCCCATCTGTCACTTAACTCATTGGGCTCCCATATCATTTCCCCAATCTCATTCTTCACACAACTTACAACTTTGTTTCCCCTATTTTTCCTGTCTCATGTACTTCCAGAAGGACTTCCTATCTTTCCAAAAAGCCAGTTCATGCCTTTCCACTTTCTCCTTCCTATCTTTTGCCTTACTGTGGTGAACCAGCTTAGCAGCTTCACGCTTCTTACAGCGATATTCATCCACAGAGACTCTACCTTGCAACATCCCCAAATAGGCTTCCTCCTTTCTCTATACTGTCTCTTCAATCTCACTATTCCACCAAGCATCACCTCTATTGTTACCCACTATTGTGGTGCCACAGACCTCTTTAGCAGTAGTGACAACACAGTTCTTAAAACATTCCCACTTCTTTTCTACATCCCTCTCACCAGACTTCAGATCCTTCAGTCGTTCTCTGAGTAAGTCAGAATACCGCTGATGATTTTCAAGGAGCCTATCAACCTTTATTCTTTCTATCCTGGGTCTCCTCCTATTCCTTTTCCTCCAATCAACATTAAGTTTCACTCGTGACACTACCAAGTAATGATCAGAACCAACATCCGCACCTCTCATCAGACGGGTGTCAACAACTAAGTGTTTCAAACGCTGATCGTAGACAACAAAATCTATCACACTCTTTTGACCAAGAGTATGATTTTCCCAAGTATATGTGTGGATATACTTGTGGTTGAAAAATATATTAGATACACACAAACCATTCTCAATGCAGAGTTCAATTAATCTTTCACCATTATCATTCACACGAGGATCATTAAACTTGCCCAGAACATTGTCAGAAATTGCATTCTGCACACCTACTCTAGCATTGAAATCCCCTGCTATTATAACTTTTTCTTCAGCACCAAACTGGCTCAAAACAGCTTTTAGCTCATTCCAGAAATCTTCTTTCTTATCAGAAGGTTCCGAGTCACAAGGAGCATACACTACAACAATTACAATTCTCTGAAGTTTCACTTTCAAACGAATCCAGAGAATTCTCTCACTTACGCAACTATAGTGAATCAAGTTGTTCTTCATCTTTTCACTTAAAATCACACCTACACCAGCCTGTCCTCTCATACTGTATTATCCAATACTCCAGACCACACACTCACCGTGCCATTCACTTCTTCTACCCCAATTTCCTTCTTTTTGGTTTCACTTACACACAGCACATCCAGTCTATACTTATTCATCTCCTCAATCACCTCACTCATCTTGCCATTTATACCTCTAGTATTCTATACACCAATCTTACATTCACTCAGCCGAGATCGCTTTCTCATACGCCGTTTAGAAAGTCCAGGTCGATTCCGTTGTGGACCGTCCTTCTCAAGTGTGGTAGGTCCACCATATCCCACACTTGAGTCATTCTTAATATTTCTTTTTGTCTTTTTAATCAGGTAAGTACATCAGTGTGGGGGATTAGCCCACAGCTGAGGGTTCCAGTTGGTCATTCAACCTAAGGATTCTGGAACAAAACCCAGTGAGTTGGGGTCTTTTTGCCAATGTCACACAGAACTAGCTTGCACTTCAACAAATAATACAGTTCTTATGGCCAGCCTTGATGTAGAGTCTTTATTTTCTAGTATTCCTGTCATTGAAGCAATAGACCTTATAGCTGACAAATTATACAAAAATCAAACATTTCCAAAAATTGAGAAACATGAAATAATAGAACTACTGAAATACATTTACAACAGTAACTTTTTTCAGTACAATGACATCATCTATAGACAAAAATTTGATGCACCGATGGGCTCACCATTGTCTTCATTTTTGCTGAAGTAATTTTACAGCAACTAGAAGAAGATGTAATAGATAAATACAAAGACCATTTTTTTATTTTATGGAAGATATGTTGAAGATAAAATAATCATGTGGAAGTCCAGTTTGCAGGAACTTGAAGATCTTAAAGAAAAATTAGGCAATACATATCCCAACATAAAGTTCACAATGGAACTGGAATCTGAAAATAAACTTCATTTTCTAGACATTACAATTGAAAAGATTAATCAACAATACAAATATTATGTGTATAGAAAACCCTCCTATGTGTCAATGTTTATACCAGCCAACTCAAATCATCCATGGGCTTATAAAATGTCTGCAATAAGAGCATTGGTGCAGAGAGCATTCACACATTCCAGTACTAAGGCATATAGAGAAGCAGAAATCAGATGGATAATAGAAAAAATCAAGAACTTTGGATATAGTCCAGATATAGTAAAGAAATTAATATATCAGCACAAACATCCTACCCAGAGAGAAACCACAAAGAAGAAATACTATGGAAAGTTACCATATATAAGACAAATTACAAAAATAGTGAAAAAGGAATGTAATAAGCAAAAACAAGATATTGGAATAACAATAACCGATTACAAAAGCATGATCATAAAGAACAGAGATAAAACTAAACTATTGGATAAAGCTGGAATATACAGCATTCCTATAGACATCCCAGGAACAAATAACAAATTAACATACATAGGATGTACAAAAAATAAATTGCAAAAACGACTCAATCAACGTATCAGTAATTGGAACAAAAAAGAAGAAAAGACAGCACTAACACAATATTGCTTAAAATTGCAGCTAAACAATTATTTGAAGAAATAAATATAGTGTGTCAACAACCAACAGAAAATATGATCCGGTACGCAGAAGCTATCGTAATAGAAAAAACAAAAAAGAATGACTGGAACATACATTCTGGTATCGACCTACCACTCCCCTGGAAAATATTGATGAGAGAGGAACAGGAAAGTACGAAAAATAAAAGGGGAAGGTTGCGGACGGAAGTGCCGGGAGATGAGAGTCATCGGGAGCGATTGGCGCACAGAACTTCGATTTTTCGAAACCGTGAAGTGACAACAGCCCAAAATAATGATGTCATGGATCTTGACGAAGATGAGGCAGTGGTTTAGTTGAAAGTGGCAGAGAGAGTGCGATCACAAAGGACACAGCAGACATTGTCCCTAAAGATGCGTACATTACCGAAATGCATCAGAAGAAAATCATTCCTTATGCTAGGGTCACCGTGATTTGGCATTTCGTGAGGTTTTTGCATTATTTAGTATCTTTTTCCACTTCGTTCTAGAGCAGTATTTGGTATTTCAGCTGTGATTTTATGTCGTACACGACAAGAGTTTGACTGCTTTCTTTAGTGTTTTAAGTTTATGTCTGTGTGGGTTTATTCATATTCCTTATTTTTGTGAAGTTTGGTGACATACTAGGTTGAGAATAGAATTTCAGTGTTGTTTACACCTAGCGGGAATCCCGTTGTATCGAAGATGAGATTGGAACAACGTAATGGCTCAATGAATGGCGCTACAGAGAAAGGTATGTTCTCCCAGTTCGTGTTTTGATTTGTTATCTTTTTTTAATTATATCCCAATTCGTTTAAATTCATTCCAATTCGTATTAATTTTTTTTTCCCAGTTCGTTTGTATGTTCACCCAATTCGCATTTGCTGTATCATATTTCATTTTAGTAGGAACTACAGTAATTTTACGGATTTTAGAGTTTTTAAAGTTATCAATGAGTTTCCTCCGTATACCAAACACGGAGACCTGGAGACAACATGCAAAAAGTTTTAGCACAAACAGAGAATCTTTTCATAAAAGACTCGTGCTTTTTGTCAAAAAGTACCTAATTTTGTGTGAAATGTGATGACATCACAACATGTGTTGGAAGTGGCCACCATTTGCGTCCAGACAGCATTGAATCTGGCGCTGTCCGCCAGCCAGCCAGAGTGCTCCTTAGTGGCAGACATATTCCTAAGTGTAGCAGTATTGAGGAGCAGTCTGCTAGCCAGACGGATGTGCCTCTCTCCTGCTTTGTTATGCCATATCACTGAGTGTGTCTACACAATACAGTTGTTTATAGTGAGTGCTCGTGGCTGTTCGGGTACACGTAAAATTGTATCGGTATACTCTGGAGAAGCGAGTGTTTATTGTTCGCACTTTTTGGAAAACAGAATTGTAAAGTCTTGTCAACAGCAATTCCTGGAGAAGTTTGCACGAAGACATTCGCCGAGCAAGTCCACCATTTGGGCATTGTCGAAGAAATTGGAAACCAAGGGGACTTTATTAGACGACCATGCAGGAGATCGTCCACAAATGTTCAAGGAAACGATCCATAATGTAAAGGGCCGACTACTTGCATCTCCCAGGAATTCATTTTGCGTACTATCACAGGAAACAGGGTGGTCCAAAAGCACTTGTCAATGTATATTACTTTCAGTTTGTGGATCATATCTCTGTGGTCCATGAGCTGAAAGTCTGACCATGTGAAACGAGGGCATACTGTAGATGGTTTCAGACATTTCTTCAGGAATATCCGGGCATTCTGGCCTACCCGTATTTGGGCCAGTGAAAATCCCAATGCGATACATGAAGAACCCTTTCATTCACAGAAAATTGGTGTTTGGTGTGGGATGACCCGGCATCACATAACAGTTTCCATCTTATGTATGTAACTCTATGAGATTTATTCGTTAATCTCTTCAAGTAACTCTATTATGTGGTACATAGATTTTGAGCATTTTGACACGAGTTGTCTAATTCTTTCTGTTCATCACATTTTATTTTACCTTTGTCGGAAGAGCTACACAGGTTTTTTGTTGGTTCTTATTATTGTTGTGTTAATGTTGTAAATAAAGGAATGCATTTACCCTAAGTTTTGCTTCTTTTTGTTTTTAATTTTCTCCTTATGTAACTAATTCTTCAAGATAATATACATTTACATTGAATGGCATATCTGTAGTGCGTACATTATTAATAACATAAATATAGTACAGCATTTATAAAGATTAGTTTTCCGTCATATTCATTTCATACAAAGAGATCCTAGTTAAAAACATCATGTTATAGTTAAAAATACTTCGTAATTGCACTGCCTCGCTGGCTGATGAAATGGCAAAATGCAATTTGTTCGCTCGAAGGTATTTCGTAGAACTTATATTTAGCCATCAATAAAATGTTTTTTACAATTAAAACAAAAGTTTAAAAAGCTTCCTTCATTAAAATTTGTGCAGTAAGAGGAGCCCAATGTCTCATAAAAAATCTTTCACTATATAATTACTATCTACCGTCGTCTGTCCAGGCATGCTATTGTTGAGTCGATATTCGTACTCATTGTAGGTTATCGGAGCTTGGCAGTCCTCCAAAAATTTCTTCTTTCACATTAAACGGAGGTCTTGCAACCGTTAAAACATTTTAATTAAGAAGAGAAAGTTAAAATATTAGTTTTTACCTTGTAATGCTCCCCACACGAAGAAACTAATGATTTGAGATACCTTGCATATCGCAGTTGCGAACTTCAGGTGTATAGTATATGTACAAGTTGTCACTAGGTTGTCATTGCGTAGTCATTTCTTCACAAACCAAATTTCAAAATCTTGTGAGCGTCGAAATTCGTCTGTAGTGTTCTTCGTGAAATTCACAACACAAGAGACTCTCCATTTCAAAGTATAGCATACAGACTCAGACATCTGGCTTTCTCAATGCAACCACTGGATACCAGCTCTTGCCGACTTAGGCCTACGCATAGGACGTGTTTCACTGTGTGACAACCACAGCATCTTCAGCTAAACTAATGTCATTTCTTATCGGTCTAGCACAACCTCGACAGATGTATTCTTGCGCTGGGAGTTCAGTCCGTTCCCTTGTCTCGTGCTTCCATCTGTTGCTGGTTTTCGTAAGTAGATTCCTCATTATACTTCAGTTGGTTCCATCTTCTTCGATACAACCATCACAACAGCTGCATATATGGAAATCTTGAACACCTTTGTAAATCAATTGGAAGACGAACTCTCCATTGGGTATTACCAGCATGATGGAGCGACATCACACACAACAACACACACACACCAGTATGGCTGAAATTCAGTCCTTTTACGGCGACCGTGTCATTCCAAAGGGTCTATGGCCCCCACGCTTGCACGATCTGATGCCTCCTGATTACTTTTTATGGGGATATCTAAAAGGGAGAGTTTACCAAAAGAAAGTGCAAACCACAGATGCCTTGAAAGCAAATATCAATGAAGAAATTCAGGCAGTAAAGGGTGATTCAAAAGTCCCCGAACTCTGAATTCAAATATCTCTACCACGAATATAGTGGTGTATTATATAACTATTTTTACATACTGTTATATTGACACTCATACTTACAGGTAATGAAAACCACTTTACAATAGATGCTGGAATTGTCCACCACTCTGTTGAAGACACAAATTCACCCGACACATGTTGGTGGACACTCTTTTCAGTGTGTTGGCTGGTATGTCCTTCGTGGTTGTAATGATGTTGTTCCGCAGGTCCTGTACCGTCTTAGGGTTGTTGTGGTAAACTGTGTCTTTCAGATAGCCCCACAAATAAAAGTCTGGTGAGTGAGGCGGCCAAAGTTTTTTCAAGATTAATCGATCGTGGAAGAACTCACGGAGCATCTCCATTGTGTCGTTTGATGTGTGGCAGGTTGCTCCATCTTGTTGAAACCAACAGTAACATTTGTGTTCTTCCAGCATCGCTACAAATTGATGGATGATGTATGCATAGACAGTGGAATTTACAGTTGTGTCGAAAAAAAAATGGCCCTACAATTCGCCGTGTAGACATGACGCACAACATTCCAACTTTCTGACAGTGAAGTCCAACCTCATGCAATGCGTGAGGATTCTCCGCAGCCCATATTCGAGTGTTTTGGCCATTGACATATCCATTCAAATCAAATCATGCCTTGTCACTGAAAAAAGTGTCGTTAAGCTGGTTAGTCACATTGTTGCGCGTGAAACTCTTAAACCATTGGCAGTAGGCAATGCGCTTTTCCGAGTCCAAAGAACGTAGCTCTTGCACTACTCGAATTCTGTATGGCCGTAGCTTTAGACGTTTAGTAGCACTCTGGAAGGCTGAATATGATGCCCCTAACTTTTGAGATAGCCGCCGAAGTGACTTCTGGGGAGAGTGCTGCAGGGAAACATGAATTTTCTCCAGAAACGTGGTCGTCACCACGGACAGACGGCCTCTTTTAGGCTTATCCTGAACACTGCCTGTCTCGTGAAGCTGGTTCACAAGGTCACACACAGTTGTTTTCCCTGGTACAGGAGCATCAGGAAATTTTCTTTGAAAGAGCTGGATGCAACGTTGGTAAGATTTTTCCGCAAAATAAACTTCTAACAAAGTGACTCTTTTAATTAATAGTAAATTTGAAATGTTTGATTGTGCGAATGAATGAATGTTGAACTGATAATATATAACCTAATTGTTTTATTTATCAAATTTTTTTAACTAACCAAAAAAATCCGTAACATAATCAACCTCTCTCGGGATGGGAGCAGGTGTCTCACGGAGCAACAACGTGCAAAACACTTTTCAATATCAAGTAAACAATACCGTAGATATTATGTATATTTAAAGCGACTCTCTGTTCTTGTGCGAGGCTCATGGCTGACTGAACATTACTGCTTGCCAGCGCCCGCATAAGTGTAGTGTCACGTGGTGCAATCACGTGGCGCAGCTCGTTCCCCAAGGTCACACACAACAGCCACAAGCAGCAATACTCGGATATCTTTTATGGTTTTACAGAAAATATGTTTTAAAAATAGAGTTCGGGGACTTTTGAATCACCCTGTAGAAAGAGCGCTTTCTAACAGACCTAAAACAAGGATTGGACTATGGAAAGCAGTGGAAGAGGAGTGGAACATAAAATCCCACTACCAATTTCAAGAAATGCTCTGTTATCTTGAAAACCTAGATGTAGGCTCATAGTCCAGACAAAGGGCTTTCAGATGGAACATTCAAGAAAGAAATAATTTTATTTTAAACATTAATTATATTGCTGCCAAACTCTTTTAAAAATGTGTGAATATCAGTTGTGTTCTTATGTATTTTCTCACGTCCAGCAATTAATTTGGAATGGATTTTGCAAAAATGCAATCACTTAGTTCAACATTAACTAAAAAAAAAAAAAATGATTAGCCGAGTTTTTATGAAATACACTATCTACCAACAAGCAATTGGACACCCCTGCAATCGACGATATCTGCAGTCCTGATACATGTCACGGCCGCCGCCGTTAAATATCGTGTGGGAAACAACAAGGCAACCAGTCGCATGCAAGATGCCACGCAGTTCGGAGCTCTCTGATTTCGAGAAAGGTGTAATCGTCGGGTATCGCAGAAATGGCCGATACATACGTGACATATCCAGCGAGTTGAAGTACCCAAAATCAACAGTGGTCCTATGTGATTGGCAAGTGGAAGATGAGAGCTGACTGTCGGAATGTGCCCCGACCCGGCAGACCCACAAAACTGGGAGTTAGAGACCGACGGATGCTGGCCAGAGAAATTCGGAGGAACCGCACCAAATCGATGGCCACATCCGCGAGGAGTTTCAACAGGCATCCGGGAGTGTTCTTTCGATGAATACCATCCATAAGGAAGCCCATCTGCTTGGTTATCATGGACGTGCTGCCGCCCACAAGCATTTGATCACTAAGTCCAATAGCGCTGCTCGGCTAACGTGGTGCAAAGAACGTTGACAGTGGACCGTTGAACAGTGGAAACAGGTTCTCTGGAGCGACGAATTAAGGTTCACCTTCTACCATTCAGATGGCAGGGTCTGGGTTTGGCGTCTGCCCAGAGAACGCCTCCTGCCGGAATGTATTGTGCCAACTGTGAAGTTCGGCGGCGGTGGAATTATGCTATGGGGGTGTTTCTCCTGGTATGGCACACGACCCTTGGTCACAATTCCTCTTAGACTCAACGCCGAGACCTACTGCACAATTTTGGATGACCATGCGCTTCCTACGTTGTGGCAGTTTTACGGGGTGGACCCATGTTACTTTCAGGATGACAATGCCACCTGTCATGTGGCGAGGTCCACCATGGCTTGGTATGGTGACAATGGGGTTAATTAAATGGACTAGCCCTGGACCTTAACCCTATCGAGCACTTCTGGGATGAGTTGGAGCGTCGACTTAAGGGGTGCCCGCACAGTCTGAAATTGGTGAAGGAACTGACCTGTCTTCTCCAAGCCGAGTGGAAGAAAATACCGCTAGCCGTCGTACAATGCCTGGTTGAGAGTATGCCCCGGAGGGTCGCAGCTGTAATCGCCACTCGTGGGGGCTCCACCAACTATTGAAGGTGAATAAACTTCGTTTTCCTTTGCTATCACAGGTGTCCAATTACTAGTTGGTAGATAGTGTATAACTAAATGCACTAATTTCAGTCTAAGTAATTCGCATGCCACACAATAACGATGTTTAACATTGAATCTGACTTACCAGAACCATGCTCAATTTTGCATAATCTAGAAGCTTCTTCTCATACAGCTCTGCAAGCTCTTTACACAGGGGAATACCTTCCTCCCAACACTGAAAAGCAACACATGAAAAGTTCAGATAGATAATTTTTTTTAGTTTACAGTAAAAGTGAAATTATCTTTCAGAATAATCCAAATGAACACTTTTTTTTTACATAGCCCCCTATAAAAAAAAAAAAAACCTAGAGGACAACACAAAAGCAATATCCAAGGCTGCACAATTACTGGGGGACAGTGTTTAAGCTGGAATTTTTCTTCTTGCAGCAATTTGACTGTTTTGTCAGCAAAAGTTGTATAGCAAAATGTTATGCAGATTAGCCACATTTACTTATGAAAATACAAGTGCAATGAATTGACTGAATAAAATTTTGTACTTTAAATAGAACTCAAGAATAGAAACAAATACACTTTTATACACTTCTAATTTTAATAAAAATACATTTGCTGTGAAAATACAAAGTCGAGTCACATTATTGTGACCACCTCCTATTTTTTATGTCAACAGTGTGCAGCCAATGAAAGAAGGCGCGTGTCGCGAGCTGGCTTGGAGGGTATATAAAGTGTGCTGTAGCCATTCTGAAAACATACCACATAAATAAAATAAAATAAAAGGAGGATAATAGGAGCGATTTATCAGATTTGCAAAAATGGACGATTATCAGCTTTTGGGACGAGGGTGGCAGTATTTATGAAACAGCACAGTTTGTGAACTGTTCGCGTGCTGCTGTGGTTAAAGTGTATCGTGATTGGAGAAATGGCATTATTGCGAATAAGCGATCTGGAAACTGCGGAGCACCGCATGCCATTGATGCGAGAGGTGAACGTCGGCTTCAAAGGTGCGTGAGGGCCAATTGACACGCTACAGTTGAGCAACTCACTGGCCGAATGAACCAGGAGTCTACCAGAAGTGTGTCTAAAATGACAGTTCAAGAAACCTTCTGCGTATGGAGCTCCGATGATCACAAATGAAGCAAGATTCTACAGCCTATTAAGCTATTGATCATGGCATGTGTGCTAACGAACGTGCATCGGCAAGAAAGGCTTACATTTGCACAGCAGTATCAGAATTGGACCTCCGCTGATTGGCAAACGATTGCCCCCTCCAAGGAGTCACGTTTTCTGCTTCATCGAATGGATGGATGTTGATGTATCAGGCGAGAAATATTGGAGAACAACACTCTTCAGCCATTGCTGGAAGAACACAAGCTGGTGGGGGCAGCGTTATGGACTGGGAAATGTTTTCGTGGCATTCTCTGGGCCCACTCATACCCGTGGAAGGCACTATGGACCGAATTCCTTATGAATCTATTCTTGCAGACTATGTACACCCATACATGGTGATTATCTTCCTTCCCTGGGGCAGATGGGGTCTTCCAGCAGGACAATGTGACGTGTCACATAGCTAGAAATGTCCGAGAGTGGTTGGAAGAGCACAATGGAGACTTCAAAGTACTTCCCTGGCTCCCTAATTCCCTTGACTTAAACCCAATTGACCATCCGTGGGACCACCTCGCTCGTGTTGTTCGCTTCATGGATCCTCCAGCATGCACCCTCCAGCAGCTGTCAGATGTACTGCAGTCAACATGGCTCCACATACCTGTGAACACCTTCCAGCATCTTATTTAGTCACTCCCAGCCCGTCTAGCTGCTGTCCACACTGCGGTTACTCTGGATATTAGCTGGTGGTCACAATAATGTGACTTGACAGTGTATATGCAAAGACCAGGACTAAGCAATGCCACAACCAATGATGCACTGGTTGATTTGAACTGAAATGGTGCATGCTGCTTATGTGGTAGCTGCTGTGGCAGTGAACCACCAAAGAAACAAACGAAAAGCTCTTTCATAAGGTGTTCTCGAGGCTCACTGGTGCTTTTCTGCATAGGTGAAAAGACAACGAGGATGGAAAATCGACAACAGGGCAAGGCAGCGTGCAGCAGAGATAACGGAAAGAAAAAAATGACAGGAATAAAAAAAAAAAAAAACAAGGGCAAAGTAGGGGTGGGTGCAATTACAGGAAAAAAAAAAAAAACACAATGCAAGGGCAAAGCACGTATGGGCGAGATAACGGAAAGAAAAGAATGACGGTGGTGAAAAACAATGCAAGGGCGAAGCAGGGGGTGGACTGGATGAAGAAAGAAAAATGATGGGAAACATTCGTTTTTTGGCGCTTCAGTGGGGACTTTTTGTCACAAAATTAGTCTTTATTATAATTTGGTTAAAATGTGAACGACAGCTTAAACACTGCTGGGGGACCCAAAATAGCTTCAATTCAAAGAACAGTTAGCTACAAAGCATGTTTTGATACTGTTGTCTTTGACTCGCTGATATGAAGTCAAAGACACCTAAAAACAGTTTTTTAGGCTAATTGAACATGCTTACAAAGTTTAAACTTTGAAAGTAAATTTATGAGTGAAATACACATATACCCACCCTACATTCATTGTAGGACTAACACTATGTTCATAGCACATTTTTTTTTTTTTTTTTTTTTTGCCGATTCGCGATATGAACCACATGTACCTTGCCTTTGTTTGATATTGAAATATATATATATTTAGGAAGACTGAGTATTAATAATTTAGTATACTGTAATCGACATGATATTTGGTTTAAGGAAAATACTGCTACTATTGATAAATTCAAATTTAACTTATCTTAAAACCACATGGTTAGAGAATATTTACTTGGTTAGCTGTACTGTTGATGCTCAAAGACTTTTTTTACATATACTTTTTAAGTTGCTTTTTACTAAATTTTAACTGAAAATACAGTAATATGAGGTACACAGTAAATTCAATCACAAATGTGGCTTAATAACTTGTAATCCAGGTTTTTGGTAAGTCACCTGGCACCATCGTCAGCTTGTTCTTACATGCTCACACACACACATCAAGGAATTGCAAATGGCAAGTATTTGTCCTCATCTCAATTTTTAGCGGCATTCGATGCGCAAGTGCGCATGCACTGTTGTTAGTTCATCTAAAAGAGAGATTCTCACATCAAACATCTTCTATTGGGTTCAATAACGGTTGAAAAATTGATTTCATTTAAATTTAATGGATTACTACTGCTCAATACCAGTTGGGAATTGATTTAACTTTAATTTTAAAGGATTATTAATAACCATTAATGATCGGAAAAACAATTTAATTAAAATGGAGGATTATGAGTTTCTCGATTACTTGTATTATTAATTTAACTTCAACAAATCTTATTATGATTTTTTCAATATTATGATTATAATTGCTTTTTCTCCTAGGCTTTTTTTCTTTTTGATGATGTAAAAGGATCAATCATGAACTAGGTTCTCATTTGAAAATTTGACCTTCAAATATAAAACAAATTATGTGTACAAAACTCGTTAATTCAACTCTTTCATGGGAAGATAGATAATTCAGAGGTGCCATGATATGAGGTCCGATCAAAAAGTTCCGAGACTAGGCCGACATACAACAAAGTACTTACATTACTTAAGTCTGGCTATGATCTCCCTAAAAGTAGTCTCCTTGTGCATCTATACACCACCGCCAGTGTTTTTGCCACTGTTGGAACGCTCCCTGGAAGTCCTGTTCGCGAATCGCGTCAAGCACCGTTTGCGATTCGCACTGGATCTCGTCCACAGTTTCAAAACTGCGACCCTTGAGCTTCAGGTTCATCTTCGGGAACAGAAAGAAGTAGCACGGGGCCAAATCCGGCGAGTAAGGTGGGTGAGGAAGGGTAGTCATGCTGTTGCGGCTGCAAAACTGGTGTGTTGCTAACATTCTGTGAGCTGCTGCATTGTCGTGATGGAGCAGGAAATCGCCCCTGCACCACATTTCATGTTGCCTGCTTTGAATGTCCTCCCTAAGATGCAGTAGAATATCGCAGTACAAAAGAGCAGTGACGGTCTGGCCCAGGGGGATGAATTCACGGTGCACAACCCCACGAATGTCGAAGAACACGATGAGCATGCTTTTGATTGCGCTCCGGACCCGTCGGGTCTTTTTCGGTCGTGGAGATGCACGGCTCTTCAGCTGCAATAACTGCTGTTTGATCTCCGGGTCGTAACCATAGACCCAAGTTTCATCCCCAGTGATGACCCGCGACAGGAACGTTGGTTCATTTCCCACCCGCTGACGAAGATCTTGACTTCGTCAGCGGTGGGAAATGAACAGAACACGGAGCGCCTTCTGTTTGGGGTTCAGAATTTTTGGCACAAACTTTGCAGCAATGCGGTGCATGTTCAAAAACGACGTCAGAATTTCTTGCACTGTTCCGTATGACACATTGGTGATGGTAGCAATGTCTCGAATGGTTTTCCGACGATCCTCACGCACCGTTTGCCGAGTTCGACGCAGAATTTGATGTTCACTCGCTGCTCTAGTTTGCAGTCCATACCAAAATCGCAGCTGTGTTCTGCACGTGGTCACCAAATATCGTGTAGCACAGCTCCCGATGTTCCTGGAACAACGCCACTCGGCACAATGACTCACGAAGGTCACTGCCCTCGACCGCTGTTTGCACATTCGCGTAGTGCCACCTGTTGGCGCGTTACGTACCTAGTCTCGGAACTTTTCGATTGCACTACGTATCAGTTGCTAGGTTTAAAGAACACTCGTCGTAATTCTAACGAAAAGTTCGTTAATTTAGCAGTATGCACAATAAAAATTATTTTATAATGTAATACACTTGCACATACATCACCGACTTATTGTGCATATGGCTAAATTAACAAAATTTTTGTTAGAATTCTGACAAGTGCTGGAGGTATTCAAAATTCCAAGTCTCCAATGAAGTTTCCGACAAGAACTGGATATGTACGGCAGAACAAAGGAGGGAATTGTATTTCAGCTATAGAAGTCTTAAATACCTGATCACCTATAAATTAGGCTACAAGAACGATACAACAAAGGACGTATTGGCAATACGAAGACAGCATATGATCGAATCTAACGACATTTTAACTGCAAATGGGACAAGAAGATAATAATTCATAAGTCAAGAACAAATCTGGTAAATCTAATACAATATATTTTTTTTTTGATTGGAGGTTTAACGACCACCGTGAGCAACTCAATGGGCTATAAGCAGTCGCCCGTCCCTAATTTAGGGTCACTGGTTCCAGGAAAGGGAGAGAGCCAGTGCCCTAAGACAAACACAACATCCATGCCTGACCGGGATTCGAACCCGGACCCCTTATGGACGAATGATCACAGGCCATTGCCTTAGACCACTGCGCCACCGGGGTGGCAATCTAATACTATGTTCACATTTAATAAATCAAATTAAGGAACAATAATACAACAAAATTAATAAATTATCTAGTCGTATGTTCCCTTTAAAAAGCAAATATACATGAAGTACAGAACAAAGAAAGTATGCAATTACCGGGTGATCCAAAAGTCTTGCACATTTTTAAAACGTAATAACTTGCGGAGTTTTGGGAGTAGGGCAACGCGGTTTGCGTAGAAATGATCAGAATGACATCAGTTTTTTTTTTTTTTATGAAATCACATAAATTTTTACTCATTTTACTTACATTTTTCATTGCCAGATGGCGTCATAGGCGAACAGGTCTGGGATAGTGGGTATAAAAGCAGCAGCTGGGAAGCAACCACAAGTCACAATGGTCCGTGTCAGTATGCTGTAATTACCGGACAAAGCGCTCTTGGTGAAATTGTTCTATTGCAATGCTGAATGTGCGAGTGCTGCGTTGAGAGCCTACCGGTCACTGAAAGGTGATCGCAGTGGGAAAGGACCAATGAAAAGTGCTGCACTGCAGCGAATGGTGAAAAAATTCGAGGAAATGGGATCTTTGGCAGCACGCCCACGAACACGTGCTGCTGCAGCAGACACAATTACGCAGGAAATGGATGCGATTGCAATGTAATCCGCACATGGCGAATCCAGTGCTCGCCATGTTTCTCGGCAAACAGGCATTCCATTCGGGACTGTAAGGCGAACACTGCGACGGATTCTGCACAGATACCCGTACAAACTGCGACGGCATCACAAACTGCAAGCTGGCGATTACCTGCAGCGTCAGGAGTTCGCAGCATGGTTTTTTTTGACAAATGGATGTCGACGAGAACTGGCTGATGAACAATTTATGGACTGATGAGGAACACTTTTCTCTAAACGGAGCGGTAAACAGACACAACTGCCGCACTCTGGCCACGGAACATCCTCGAGTAGTCGTTGAAGTGCCACTTCATCAGCCGAAAGTGACAGTGTGGTGTGGATTCATGGCTTCCTTCATTATCGGTCGTTTGTTTATTTGAAGAGGTCCGCAGCACCTCCTTCGAAACCGTTTCAGTGACAGGTGCATGGTATGCAAACATGTTACGAACGTACATGTTATGATGGGATGCATTCCATTGCCCTTATGCGTCAAAACTTGTGCAAATATGGTTTGATTTTGATGAAATTTCGGTATGTCGTAGGAGACCACCTGGGGATGAATTCTATTGAAAATGGGTGAAGTGGGGTCAAAGGTCAGGACATAAGAGCGGGAGGCATTCCATTGCCTTTATGCGTCATATCTTACGTAAAAATGATTCGATTTCGATTAAATTTTAGTATGTGGTAGTGGACCACCTGGGGACGAACCCTATAGAAAATAGGCGAAATGGGGTTAAAGGTCAGGACATAGAAGCGGGATCCATTCTATCGTACTTATGCATCATAACTTACATAAAAATGCTTCGATTGAAACAAAACTTTATGATGTTGTTCCGTAGGTATACCAAACCGGTTCTGTTGAATATCATCGAAATGGGGTCAAAGGTTAGGTCACAGGAGCAAGATTTATTCTACAGCCATTATCCTCATAACTTGAGTAATAATTGGAGTAATCATTTCTGGTATGTTGGAAAGCGTATCATAATCAATGCATTGCATGATTTTACTAACTTGTTAGATATTACTGAGTCTAGTCCACACAGTTTTGCAGAGAGTATGTATTTTTAGAGATAAAATTTTAAAAGCTAATAAAGAAATTTGTACCTTTCCTTTGTCAAAATAATCTATAATCCTGAGATAGAGAGTTTCCCGGCGTTGCCACTCAGGCTGTTGGTTGTAACGGTGATCAGATGATAGGGTGCTATTGGACCAGGTCAGAAGGTCAGCATGGAGTTTCAGAGTAAATGCAGCTTCGGTGTAGTTCTCTGCTGGAAGATGCAGTTCGCAGAGCTTGTAGATGTAACGAACATACATTTCTTTCCTGTTGATCTCATTTTTGTAGAAATTCTACATTGAAAAATAATAAAAATAACAATAAAACATGATAAAAATAACACTAAAGGCATATATTTAAACAGGCATACAATTTATATAGCACATAGGAAGTCTGTCTGGAAAGTATCCAGCCAGTTTGAATATCTTGAGAACTGGCAGCATAGCTTTGATGTAACTTGGAGCCAGCCAAAGAGGACCTTACTGTGCTTGTGTGAACATTCATTCTCCTGTGGGCAGTACCATACCTGAAAAAGTTGGGCCCCACCGACAAAAAAATATCTTCGAGGCCCTTTTGCTGAAATGTATTTGCTTTCAATTACTGAAAATTTTAAATTCCATTTTACATTAGGCTTTACAGGTGTTCTGCAATTCAAATTCTTTGGAACCTATAGCTGTTTGTTCTTTGGAACCTATAGGTAACAAAAGTGTTACACTTTATTGCAGGCAAAACAAATGTAACGTTGTAATTAAAATGATTAGCCTAGTTTTATACCAATACAAAGTATTACACAATACTTAGGCCAAAGTTAATCATATAATGCAAATTTTATTCTTTAAGAGAACTAAGGCCATCCTCTTTGAAATGCCTCACTATCACATACATAAAGTATGTAATGGCTGTGTGACTGTGTCTAATGACATTTTCTGATTTATATGAAAATTCAGAACATGAGTAAGCAATAATTGCTAGAATGCCGTTGTTGCACGATATAAGATGAAATTCAAATTTAACGATGAAAATTGACTTTTATTTACACTGAATCAAAAGCTGAAAGTCAAAATCACATCACTAGATCTTTCGTGCTGGCTCCCAGCACATCCTCAGGTGAATTCTAAAACAGGTATTGTAAAAATCTGAAAAGAGTCCACTGTGGAACGTCGCTTTTTTTATATACATCGTGTTCAGTTCCCGAATGACTTCAAAAAACGTCACCATACTCTGACTTATGATTGTTGTGTCTTAATTGTTATTAGGTGAGTCCCGAAATAAAGTTCGCGTTATTGGTTTATTTGCTTCTTCTTGTTCGAAATTAACTGTGTCCAAGTTGGAGGTATGAATCTGGGTACTTCATCGTTACAACATTTATCAGCGTTTTTCACCCAATAACAATTAAGACACAACAATCATAAGTCAGAGTATGGTGACGTTTTTTGAAGTCATTCGGGAACTGAACACGATGTATATAAAAAGCGACGTTCCACTGTGGACTCTTTTCAAATTTTTACAATACCTGTTTTAGAATTCACCTGAGGATGTGCTGGGAGCCAGCACGAAAGATCTAGTGATGCGATTTCGACTTTCAGCTTTTGATTCAGTGTAAATAAAATTCAATTTTCATCGTTAAATTTGAATTTATCTTATATTGTGCAACGACGGCATTCCAGTAATTAGTGTTATTGGCATGAATTTCGTCAACGACTTCAATGAGTAAGCAAATTAAAAAAGTAACAATTAAGAATTGTGTCACAAAAAGAGTAAAATTACTGAAATTATTTACTCTTGAATATAAAAAACACACACACTTAACATAACATTACAATGTTTTTCACACAGTAAAAGTCTTTTCTTTTGACTCTGTTATGAAAAAAAAAATGACATAGTTCTCTGCTTTATCATTTCTGCGAAGAACACCTTTTAGCTCATTATATTTTGAAGGGTGCGCAGTTATGTGCAAACAAGTATAATATATAATGTCTTATTCTCATTGATATAAAAATGATATAAAAACTATTCAACTGATATTTCAATCACATTCTCTTATTAATACACATGTATAAAAACTATTGCCATAGAAGTGAAAAGGAGCTCCAAGCCCTCTGGAATAACAGCTTTCTCGTCACCCAGCTTTTATTAACTAAAGCAAAAATGATTTTTTGAAGATTTTACTTAAATATTTACTTTAAAAAAGTACCAACAATTTCTGGCTATTTCTTTAACCAGTTTCATATGAAGTTCCCTCAATAATATTTGAAAAATCCATCTGCTGAGGCTAGACGCCCTCTTTGCCGTGAGGCCCACCCCACACTGTGGGGCTGGTCAGTTGGCAGTGAGATGCCATTGAGTGAAATGGTGTACTGTGTAACTGTTGCATTCACAATGACTGAGCAAGCATATCAGAGAACCCGCATCAATAAATCAAGGTTGAATTTTGTGCTGCATTGATAATGCTAAAAAACTAAGCTGTCTTCAACACTTTTATAACTTAAAACCTTTAATATACTGTACTTTCTGCCAATAGCCAATATTAAAAAAAAACATTTGCAGACCCTATGGACTGAACTTTAGGCTGAGCACATGTGTGATATGGTCCTCAGTAAGACATGACAGAGACTTACCTCAGATGTTGGACTGCCACGGGGTTTACTCTATCCCTCTCAGAGCAACCGAACATGGGCGGAATGACTGTGTTTATATCGGCTCGATGAATCGCAATTTAAAAACCTGCTTGAGCGAACATAAATATAACATCACCATTATCTCTCTGCTCCGAAATTGAAAGATTTAACTCTCCTCACAGAGAGTTTAATAATTCTTGCCAATCAGAACCATTGCTGTAAGGACGATCTTCCCTATGTTGTACATACCCCATGGAAACTATTGGGTTGTCGGAAAAGTCATGACATATTTTAGCCATGTTTTTCAAAGGTCCTTTATTGATAGAAAGAACAAAGATCAATCAATGATATAATGCCCGTTTTGTTTGATAACCTTTTGACATTTTTCAGTGAGCTGCAGAATGCCTCGTTCACAGAAGAACCGGTTTTTCGTGGCGAAAAACTGTACAAAGTGCTGATTTACAGCCTCATCTGAATTGAATGTTATACCATGCAAGGACTGTTGAAGAGAGAGAGAAACAAGTGCAAGTCTGATGGCGCAAGGTCAGGCGAGTATCCTGGGTGTGGCAACACATCTAACCCAAGCTCCAATAATTTTTGGCGGGTGATCAAACTTGTGTGTGGTCTCGCGCTGTCGTGATGGAACACAACACCTTCACGATGAACGAGCTCTGGACGTTTCTGGACGATGGATTCGTTCAAACTGTCCAATTGCCGACAGTACACATTTGAATTGATTGTTTGGTTCCGTGGTAGGAGCTCGAAAAACACGACACCTTCAAAATCCCACCACATTGGGACCAGAATCTTTCGTTGATGAATGTCTGCTTTGGATGTGGTTTGAGCGAAGCAGCACGTTGGGACCAAGACCGTTTGTGCAGCACATTGTTGTACACAATCCACTTTTCATCACCAGTTATCAGTCGCTTCAAAAAAGGATCGTTTTCCTCACATTTAATGAGCATATTGCAGATGTTTATACGCGCTGTCAATTGAGCTTCTTTGAGTTCCTGAAGAACCCACACATCGAGTTTGCTTACATATCCCAGCTTCTTCAGGTGGTCATAAACGCTTAAATGATGGATGTGTAATGAGTCTGCAATCTCTTGTGTCGTGTAATGTGGGTTTGACTCAATCAATGCATTGATTTGGTCGTCATCAACCTCGGTAGACCTTCCGGACAGAGGAGCATCGTTGAGGTCAAAATCACCAGCACAGAATTTCGCGAACCACCGCTGGCAGTGACGTTCTTGTAGAGCATTATCATCGTACACTTTACGCAACTTTTCACAAGCTTGACATGCGCTCTTCCCTTTACGGAAGCAAAACGGCAAAATATGGTGAAAATGCACAGTTTGGTCTTTTATCTTCAACTTGATGTCAAATCTCCGCAAATCAACTAAATCACTCACGATTCCTTTTAGACTGCAGCTAGAACTGGCGCCTGTCAAATGCCATAGCGATAACAGAGCTGCGCATGCCTCTAGTACTTCCAAAACCGCCCAACCACCATCGGGTGCCAAAATACGTCATGACTTTTCTGACAACCCAATATTACTACAGAATGCACTGCAAAATATTGATTCTAATTAGGTAACTCTAAATGCGTTAAAAACAACTTAATTCTAGATATTCATCAGCTTGCTTTATTGCACATGTCTGTTGTGACCCACTGCTTCTCCCACATGTATATAACCCATTGTTGTCATCGGGTCTGGTTCATTTGCCCAACGTTTATTTCACCGAAGGGTCACTCGACCGAAAATCACTTCACCGAAAAGATTGTTTCACTGAAAGATCACTTGATCGAAACGTTCATTTCACCGAAGGGTCACTTGATCGAAAGGCACATTTCACCGAAGGGTCACTTGATCGAAAAGTTCATTTCACCGAAAGGTCTCTTTACCTAAAAGTTCATTTCATCGAAGGGTCAGTTTATCGAAAACTTTGGATTTCATTACAGGATCTGTTGAAGCATGGTGCAAGTTCGGCAGACAGACCACCAAAACGTTAAAGGATCATACTCAAATTTCACTTTTGATTTATCTGTGTCACAGAGAACGCAAAGATTTAGGTTTAAGACTTAAGTAATTAATTTTAGGTCCCTAGGCGTCGGCTTTTTCAGCAAATTTTAATCATGTTCATAAGGTTTACATAAAAGTCATGTTCAGTGTTCATTTTCATAAGGTTTACATAAAAAGTAAAATTAATAATGTTGCACATTTTTTCAGGCAAAAAGGATCAATTTTAGGTCCCTAGGCCTTACTTTAGGCCTTTTTACTCAATTTTAATCATACAAACTCATGTTCATAAGGTTTACATAAAAAGTCAAGTTAATAATGTTGCACATTTTTTCAGGCAAAAAGAATCAAGTTTAGGGCTCTAGGCCTCGGCTTAGGCCTTTTTAGCAAATTTTAAACATGCATGCTCATATTCATAAGGTTTACATAAAAAGTCAAGTTTACAATGTTGCACATTTTCTCAGGCAAAAAGAATAAATTTTAGGGACCTAGGTCTCGGCTTAGGCTTTTTTAGCAAATTTTAACCGTTCATAAGGTTTACATAAAGTTACTTTACATTTTATGTAATGCTTATGAATATGAGTAGGTTTAAAATCTGTTAAAATGGCCTGTATCTAGGCCTACGGTCAAAAAATTAATGTTTTGTGGTTGAGTAAAAGTGGAACATTATTTACTTGATTTACTATGTAACCCTTATAAAAATATGAGCTAGGAGTATTAAAATTCGACAAAAAGGCACAGATCTAGGCCTTATAATTAATGTTATATTTTGAAAAACCTATTCATGGGGAGGTGTTTCATAGAAATTAAAAGTGTATTTTTATAAAATCCCATAATGTTTAGGTGGCCAGTTTTTCAAAAACCCGCACAACACTCCAACACATCTCTAACAACAAAATTCTAAGTGTTCGATAAACTGACCATTCGGTGAAATGATCTTTCGATATAATGAACTTTTAGGTAAAGTGATCCTTCGGTGAAATGAACTTTTCGATCAAATGTCCTTTTGATAAAATTAACTTTTAGGTGAAGTGACTTTTCAGTGAAATTAACTTTTCGGTCAAGTGACCCTTCGGTGAAATTGTACCTTTCGATCAAGTGATTTTAGGCGAAGTGATTTTCGGTCAAGTGACCTTTCGATCAAGTGAACGATACCTGTTGTCATCATGTTAATACTAACACCTGAAGAAGAAACTGGTGCAGTTTCAAAAGTGCTTGTGTATTTTTAACCATGTGTTTTTAGTACCTGTGTTTAAATTAAAGGTTTTAACTTATAATCGTGTTGAAGATGGCTTAGTTTTTTTAGCATTAACCTGCACGAAGTTTTACTTTAAACTCAGACTTTCGTCTGTGGAAACTATTTGAATCATTAAGAAGGCTTTTGGAGATGATTCACTGAGTAAAGCTCACATACAACTGTGGAGCCGACGTTTCAAAGATGGCCGAATCCATTGACAGAGATCCACTTTCTGGAAGGCCTGGAACAAGCAGAACGCCGGAAAATGTCGAATACGTGCGGTTGCAATTTAGAAGAAGAACTGGGGATTCCACAAACTATTGTTTCATTTTGATGGATGATCATCTAAGCATGAAATGCGTTGGCAAATTTTTTTCGTGGCTTGTGTCACAAGAGCAGAAGGCATTTCATGCTGAAGTTGTACAGGACTTACTTGATTTTCTCAAAATGGTCATAACTGGAGCTGAGTTATGGGTCTACAGCTACGATGCTGAAACAAAAGCCCAGTCTTCTTGACGGAAGCCACCTCCGTCTCCACGTCCGAAGAAGGTGCAGCAAAGTCAGAGCAATGTCATCAAGGCCATGTTGATGGGATTTTTTTTTTTTATCACGAAGGTGATCATGTGAGAAATGAAAATGTGTTGCAGGATGAGAAATGTGAGGCAAAATGTTGTTAGTAAGGTGGAGACTAATATTCTTAGGTGGTTTGGCCATGTTGAAAGAATGAGTGATGAGGTGCTTACTCAGAGAATTTATTCAGCTCAAGTGGCAAGAAAGAAAGGTAGAGGAAGGCCAACCAAATCATGGGACCAGATCCCGGAATGTCTGCATGAGAAAAGGATAATGAGTACAAAAGGTCTTACATGTGGCATGTGATGGATGTCAATGAAGCTGGAGCTGTGTGCCGAGATCGCTGCAATTGGAGACACCTGATACAACAACAGTTAGTTCTTTCTGTGAGGAGCTAACCTCTGAATATCATAGAACAGCTCAGTGATATACACTGACGGGAAAAAAAATCCCAACACCAAGAAGGGGTTGTGTTAGATAAACGACGGTTGGTAGGTGGTGAGAGTACATCTGTAAGATGACGTCAATGCAAATTTCGCGCTTGGTGCATACGTGTGGCGCTAGTAGCGCCCTCGGAACATGCAAAGCAGGTTTGCTGTAAATACGCGCTGTAACGTTCTTGAGCGTTAGTTATCGTTGAGATTTGACGTAGTGTGTTGATGTTAGTCAAGAATGCCTTTAAGAAGACAAAGAAGCCATTATCAACAGATCACGGAGTTTGAACGAGGTCGTGTAATAGGGCTACGAGGAGGTGCATTTTCGTTCCGCAATATTGCAGAACGACTCGGCAGGAATGTAGCCACTGTGCATGATTGTTGGCAGCGGTGGTCAAGGGAAGGTACTGCCTCAAGAAGACCGGGTTACGCCCGGCCACGTGGCACTACTGAGAGGGAAGACCGCCGTGTACGGCGTATGGCCATGGCACATCGTACCGCGTCTGAGGCAGCAATTCTAGCTGCAGTTGCCATCACAGTGACACAACGAACTGTAACAAATCGGTTACTTGAAGGACAGCTCCGAGCCAAAAAATACAAAAAGCTTATGTAATTTAGCAACTGACTAGCATAAATGCAGGTTGGAAAATTAATAATTATCACTAGCAGTTAGTTAAGTTCAGATAATGAGAAAGGACTGGTTGAAAGTCTTTAAGAATGTTTCTTTCATTTTCTTTAAGGTTTTCTAGGCAAGATATTTATAAAAGTACTCAATAAATGCTGAGTAGATGAAAAAAAACTTATCTAAGTTTTTGCTGTGCACATATATTGCTTGTGTTTTTTTCTCTATGCACTTGCCTCACAGAAACTTAAAAAAAAACAGTATTTAAAACCACATGGTGATTGAAAAGTTGAACCCAAAGTCCGAATTTGTACAAATTTTTGCAAAATCCTTATAATCATTCTTTCAGCCACTAGATGACACCACCATACTATTACAAAGTATCATAGACACTGAGTTCACTGTGACATGCACAGATTGTTCCCAGTGTAGCCTTTTTTTTTTTTTTTTTTGATTGGAGGTTTAACGACCACCGTGAGCAACTCAATGGGCTATAAGCAGTCGCCCGTCCCTAATTTAGGGTCACTGGTTCCAGGGAAGGGAGAGAGCCAGTGCCGTATGACAAACACAACATCCATGCCTCACCGGGATTCGAACCCGGACCCCTTCGGACGAATGATCATAGGCCAACGCCTTAGACCACTGCACCACCGGGGCGGCGTAGCTTTGTTCCTTGTGGAATTTAAATGCCTTTTGCCTAGCCACAACAAGTTTTCATTTTGGAAATTTATTTCACTAATCGTTCATATGCATATGCTGCCAAGGAATTTTGCAAGAAATATCCGAGTACTGCAGTCCCTCAGAAGTTGACTGTAGCAAGATTAGTGCAGTGTTTTCAGGAAACTGGATCTGTTGCAGATAAAGGCTCTGGCAGATCCTCCATTTTGACTGACGATAAAGTGGATGAAGTAAAGAGAGCAGTGCAGTGGTCCCCAACAAAAAGCCTCAGGAAACTCAGCGTGCAATTATCAATCTCATATGGTAGTGCTCAGGAAGTTAAGATATCATTACACCTGTGTCCATATCATGCTAAACTCAAGGACCCAGATTAAGGCAAATGAATAAACTTCTGCACATAGTTATGCTCATTCAATGAAGAATGTAAAATACAGATCTTTGACACAGTTTTCCTTAGTGATGATGCCTGGTTTCACCTTGGTGGGTATGTGAATAGTCACAACAGAATATATCTTAATAGTTATATCACTATTATTTTTATTGTTTCACACGTTATGAAAGTTTTTGAGTCGAGTGCTCTTTTGCCTCATAATTTCCACTGTAATACACTATTTTTGTGATGTGAAGTAAAAGTCCATAAAATTATGTTCATAAAAGAAGAATAAGCACTTACCCACTATGGCATATTAGGGAGGAATTATTGTTGGTTCCTTTATTCAGTGATATCCCTTCGGTCGTTTTAGAGTTGACTGCAGAGCTGCCGTTGTTCGTAGAATTAAAATTTCGTCAGTTTAAATGGGCGTTTGGAACCTGAGTCGAGTTCCGAATAAATATGAAAATTGGAGTTTAAAAGAGTCCCTGAATTTTTAAGACTATATACAGAATAATTAAAATCATTATCGTTACTTGCTGTCGTCAACTTATAAAATTGATCTGCAATCAAGCAACAGTTGTCGTAAAATAAGACCATTAGGTTAGCATAGATTTTGGACCAAGAGCAGATAATTATTAGCGAAGGGACTCTTTTAAACTCCAATTTTCATATTTATTCGGAACTCAACTCAGGTTCTAAACGTCCATTTAAACCAGGGGTGCACAACCCGCGGCCCGCGGGCCGCTTGTGGCCCTCAAAGTCAGTTTATGCGGCCCGCGGATAAATATTTTATACTATTGAAAACGTGAATATATATATTGTGAATGATGAGATTTTCCCCCATTATTGTAGGCCCTAGTTGAAATAAGAAAATTATAAAAATGTTTCGTTAACTAGCAAATTTTCCAACAATGAAAAGTTTTGTTGAAAGTTCTGAATTCCATGTAAATGTGGCTAAATATGCATCTCTTGTAGTGGACCTTCACAATGAGTTTAAAAGACGATTTGAAGATATAAGAAAATTTGAGGTTTTGTTTGATATGTTTTCTCTACCATTCACTACTGACGTTGCGTCAGTGCCACTAGATTTCCAGATGGAATTAATTGATCTTCAGTGTAACAATGAGTAAAAAACAAAATACTCTGAAGTTTCTCTCCTAGAATTTTACAAAAATTACTTACCGAAAGAAATGAAATTGCTCAAAGATCATGCTTTAAAAACGGCAACGTTGTTTGGAAGTACCTACTTATGCGAGCAATCGTTTTCTTTGATGAAACAAATAAAGTCAAAGTGTCATTCCCGTTTAAATGATACACTATTGGAGGGAAACTTGCGCATTACCTTCTCTAACATTGAACCTGATATTGACAGACTATTGAAAAATAAACAATGCCAAGCATCTCATTAGGAGCATTAGGCTACTACTTGATTTGATGGTCAGTTTGACGATATACTGATTTTAATTTTTTATGTACTTTGATGTTAAGAATTCTGTTTTTTGTAAAAATAAAAATTTTACAACCTTGTGATACTATTATTTTATTTTATATACCCTAAACCTTTTCCAATTAGGAGTAAGTTGATTGTAAATCAGTAATTTGATAACTTAATAACGCAATTTGCCAAAAAACTTCAAAAATGGATTTAAACCATTTAGAGGACACAAAAATGGTATTGAAACACATTTTTTGTCTGCTGGTAAAATAGGTTATTCGGATAATAGTAAAATTAGCTTTAGCGGTAGGGTTTGGCAAGTGCCTATGTGAAAAGGTAACTTGCGGCCCGCCACTTATTATGTAAAAATAAACTTGGCCCCCACTTATAAAAAGGTTGTGCACCCCTGATTTAAACCGACGAAATTTTAAATCTACAAACAACGGCAGCTCTACAGTCAACTCTAAAACGACCGAAGGTATATCACTGAATAAAGGAACCAACAGTAATTCTTCCCTAATATGTCATAGTGGGTAAGAGCTTATTCTTCTTTTATGAACATAATTTTATGGATTTTTACTTCACATCACTAAAATATTGTATTACAGCGGAAATTACAAGGCAAAAGAGCACTCAACTCGAAAACTTTAATAACGTGTGAAACACTAAAAATAATAGTCATATAACTATTAAGATGTATAACACTCACGTAAAGCAAATGGATAGTTAAAACTAACCACGCTATCTAGTCACATCAGAACGTGGTCATGTGAAACTCCACACATTTTTCATGAAAAAGTTTTGCATTATAAATATTTAACAGGAATTATAGAGGATAAATTTATTAAGGTACATTGCCTCTCAAATTTTTGATCTGTTCCCTAGATCATCGCCAGAAGTTCTTGTGTCTTACTATTTCCACAGGTCTGGCAACCAAGCCTGGTGGATTTGCCATCCAGCATGGTCGTTGATGTTGCCACCTTGTGTCTTGTAAATTTCCAGGGATTCCTCTAGTTTCCGGATAATTGTGTGAAATTGATGTTTGATGACTTGTAAGGAGTTCCAGTCCATTTTGTTGCCAGTTTGTTGTATGTGCCCGTCTAATCCTATTTTATTCGAAATTTTCTTATTGCTGCTTAACCTTCTTCCTGTTTCTCCTATGTATGATAAACCACATGAACACTCGATTTTATTTTATAAATGACTCCTTCCTGGAGTAAAGTATTTTCTTCTCTTTGTTTTAGGGTTGGTAAGTATTTTTTAATTTTATTTAAACCTGGAGCTAACCTAATTTTATATTTAGTGCTGATTTTCTCTAGTTTTTCAAACAGTCTCTTGTGGCAAGTGACTTTTCTTGTGAATAAATATTCAATTTTCTCTTTATTTTTGTCTGTAGTGCCAGTTCTGTTCCTAGTAGGATTTTCTTCCAGTAGTTCACGAATTTCTTTTGAAGGGTAATAATTTTCTAGTAAGATTGATTTTAACTTATTTTTATGTTTTTCCTTAGCTTGAGAAGTAATGTACCTTAATAAATTTATCCTCTATAATTTCTATTAAATATTTATAATACTGAAGATAATTAGAGGAAGCCATGAAGTCATTAATTATTAAAGTTTTGCATTCTCAAAAACTTGGAGTTTGGTGTGCGATATCACGCCATAGCACAGTGGGACCAATTTTTTTTTTAAATAATGGCGAATAGTTCCTCTTTTCCTTTGAGCCAGCGATCTTATCTTGTAATCCACTCCTCCAAAGCACTCATCAGTCACATCCTGCTCCCTCATTGTCCCGGGGCAGTCTTAAGAGCATTAATGCAGCTTTACACTCCACTGTCCATGTTAGGATCCCCTACTAAATAGTTCCTCTCTTCCTTTGAGCCAGCGATCTTATCTTGGAATCCTCTCCTCCAAAGCACTCATCAGTCACATCCTGCTCCCTCATTGTCCCGGGGCAGTCTTAAGAGCGTTAATGCAGCTTTACACTCCACTGTCCATGTTAGAATCCCCTACTAAATAGTTCCTCTCTTCCTTTGAGCCAGCGATCTTATCTTGCAATCCACTCCTCCATAGCACTCATCAGTCACATCCTGCTCCCTCATTGTCCCAGGGCAGTCTTAAGAGCGTTAATGTAGCTTTACACTCCACTGTCCACGTTAGGATCCTCTACTAAATAGTTCGTCTCTTCCTTTGAGCCAGCGATCTTATCTTGCAATCCTCTCCTCCAAAGCACTCATCAGTCACATTCTGCTCCCTCATTGTCTCGGGGGCAGTCTTAAGAGCATTAATGTAGCTTTACATTCTACTGTCCATGTTAGGATCCCCTACTAAATAGCACAAACAAGTAGCAGATCAGTTTGTAATGAACACATTCAGTGAATTCCTCCATCTGCTCATTTGCCTCTGGCCATAATAACATGAAAAAAAAAAAAGACAAACTAAGGATTTGGAAGAGTGAACAATTGAATTTTCATGGCCCAGTGAAAGCTATTTTGATAACTTTTTTATGGAGAAATAACAATACACTTCCTAGGGGTAAAATATGTTGGGCTACATGATGAAAAATCTGAGAATTATTACTTGGCAAAGTCCAGAATTTAAAGTAAATAAAAGAAAATGAAAACTGGCACTTTTTGAAATTAGTGGACGACAAGGTGGACAAGAAAAATTTCAGCCTTGTGCCCACTTGACGATGTCCCTGTGGCAAAAACTATGTCAAGGAAATTTTTTTTCAAATACTTCTCCCAGAAGCAGAGATGGTGAGAAAAGGGCTTTAGCATTTACAACCCCTAATGGGAAAGTTGTGCGTTATTTAAATAGGATAATGTTCCCCATCTTTACTGCGATGAATGACATACAGTAAAAAAAGAAATTTTTCAATAGGATTTTTAGAAGCAGAGATAGAGTATCAAACAGAAATACACACTCAAACACCACCTAGAAACAGAACTGTGAACTACAAAAAGACCCACAAGTTCAGGCAAAGTATTCAACAAAGTAAATGGTATACAGCATTAAAAGGATTTCTTAAATTGGACTTTTAGAAACTGAGACATTGATAAAAACATATTAAATTGTGCATTACTTTTGGCAGGAAATGAACGTAAAATGTTTGGTAGCTCATAGTATCTGACAGAAAAGGGATTTTTTTCAATCAGGTTTTTAGATGCGCAGATGTTGCTGCTAATGTGCTATAAATGGAAATGTGAACTTATGCTATCTAGTGACACACTTGTGCATTAAGAAAAAATTGAAATTATGTGCAAAAGATTTTGCACTAAAAACTCTCTTCAACAAAGAAAGAATTTTTGAAACTGAAGCAGATATATCAGCAAAAATAATATATACTGTACATGTACATCACTTGGTGGAAAAACTATGCATTACTTTAAGCAGAAGATATTCTCAAACGGTCTGTCGTGGTGAGTTGTATTTTTTGACCACAAAAAAAAAAAAAAGGTTTCAGAAGAGCAGACGTTGCTGCAAATACATCATACATCAGAAACAGAAATACCATATATACTTGTGTATAGGACGACTTTTTTGAATGAAATATTTAGGTCGAAATTAGGGGGTCGAACTTTACACGGAAAATATTTCTGATAGGTTGAAAACCAAAATTTTGATGCCTTATGGAAATGCGCATACTTAGCCCTGTGCGCCATCAGTTCATTTGCAGTTGTATATTTAGTCATTTTCCAGGTGTTACTGGTAAAGAAGAAAATTGCAAAAAATTTTTCTTGATTTTATATGTACGAGTTTTTTTTTATTCACTAATAGAAAAACTCATTTCGCAAGGATGTCTCGAAGTCCGTTTTAGATCTGTCGATATGGCCTTGACTGCCCTGCTGGTAAATCACCCAGAGGAAAGAGGTGAATGCGTCAGCCAATAGTTTAAGTTGCACCGTGCAGTGACCTACGACCGTGCTCAATTCTCGACGGGGGATGAAGAGGGAAAAGAACAGACTATTGCAAAAGGATATCGCTGCCCCTGCTTAGCGACGGCGGAGAAGAGAGGCGTGACAATCTACAGAACAGCGGTAACTTGATCAATGCATCCCGAAAACGAAAGTGTTTAAACTTGGCTGATCGCTCAGAATAACATTGCCGCTGATAGTAAAAAAGTGCATTAGTTTAACAACGTACTTACATTTGCATTAAATTGAGTGTGCACCGGCTCTAAAAACCAAACAAACAGCAACCTTTTCTGAAGACTAAGAGCGAGCAAAAAGGATTGCATCTTTATTGAAAGGGGCGATGTTGGTTTTCTCACTAAGCCGACTGTTTGTCATAAACACAGTGGAGAGGGGGGATGAAACTCGGGAGTAGATAAACGACCTCTCTGTGAACCGCAAACTTGTCCAGCTCAGCAGTTGACCGACAGCTGCTACGTTGCGCAGGGTAGTGGGAGAAAATTTTATAGAACAAACTTTGTTCAATTTTTTAAATAGTTGCATGCAAATTTTACAGTGTCCACAATACATCAAAATAAAGATTCATTTTAAATTTTGAAGAAATCCATTGAAAACTTCAAAAGTTACACATTTATTTTTTACGGCATGCATATTTTTTATGGGATAAAAAAACTATCAGGTTGACATCAAGAACTATTTATGCTTTCCAAATATGTTTCAGGAAGTTTTTGTTTTTTTCTTTTTAAATAATGATGTGCCTTACGGCGTTTGGTAAATGCATCACGGTTCGTTTGCTGCAGGAGCAAATGTGGCTAAACTCTCCATGAATGAAGTAACTGCAGAAAACTTGTTCGCAAAAAGGGAGAGAAAGGGGGTGGGGGAGACTATGTACAAAAGTGGGTTTATATATTTGTTAAAATGTATAACCTTCCCCTGAAAACTCTCTAACCAGGGTGGTGAGCCCTATCATCTTCCCAGAATTGTGCCTCAATTCCACCCACATTTTGCGGGGAAACTGCCGCAAGCAACTTTGCGAGAGCCAGCTACAACAATAAATAGTAGGTTCACATTTTCGCAAGCGGGCGCATACACGGAAAAGAAAAAAGTTTTTTTTTTATTTATATATATACAGGTATACAAAAACTGCAGATATTCACATAAAAATCGGGGGTCGACCTATACACGAGATTGACCTATACATGAGTATACATGGTATACAATTATGCCAACCAATGGCAAAACTGTTCGTTACCAAAAATTAGAAATTATATGAATCACTTTAACAATCAGGAGCTCTATTCCACGCAAAAGGAAAGTTTCAAATTGGACTTTTAGAAGCAGAAACATTGGGAAAATCACAATTTAATGTTACGCCCTCTAGAGGAAAAACTATTTGTTACTTCGAAAAGAAATTGTACCCCAAGTGGTCTTCATTATAAATGGTATTGAAGGGGAGAAAGGATTTTTACAGTTCAATATTTAGAAGTAATGGCATGGAATAAAATGCATTTGAAATTTATAGCATCTGCATTTATACGTATCCCCTAGCGACAAGGTTATGCATCATAAGAAAAAAAAAAAAACCATCAACAGAAAACCAGAAAGCAAGGATCATTGTTTTCACATTTCAAGCTTGCCATGCAAAAAGTAACACATAATATGCAGGCACGCATCTGTAATGATCTTCCTCCAAAATTTTCACAATTCCTGTTTATATGATGGAGTTTACACTAACAGAAATTAGCACTTAGTCATCAGCACACAACAAATTGCTGGTATTTAAATAACCCATTTCAACATTGCCTCCAAAAAGTTTACTTTCTTCATGCAGCTTACCTATAGAGATCATGAACAACCGCATACACAATGCTTTGTCATCAGTATTTTAATTTTAAATGTACGATCTACTGTGTAATATGCAATTATACAGAAAAAATACTAACCAAAAGATTGACAGTGCAACTCATTCTTTTATCTCGGTTTTCTTCACCTTCCATAACATTCCTGTAAAGAAGAAAAAAAAAATTACTGAACAGGAAGAAGCTTATTTTAATTCATAATACATGTATATGGATGCTAACAATAGTAAGAGATTGTTTTGCATAATAAACAAACTAAACAACCTGAAATTTCATACATATGAATATACTATGGGCAGCAGTGTTCCAAATGGGGTCAAATGGTGCAGGACACCATTCTGCTTGTTAAAACAAAAGATAAAAACATGCATCACAGTAGTCCAGTCTTCTCTCTCGTACAGGAAATAAAATATAGTTCAAAACAAAAAATTATGAAGTGTGGTTTATGTACCTTTTTCTGTTACTTCTAAAAAGGTTATTAAAAGAAAAACTACAACAAGATTTAAAGGGAGGGGGAGTCTGATTTCTAAAAAAAAAGAGAGAGAAAAAAAAAAAAAAGGAAAACGTGAAATTTTTGAAATGAAAATTTTAATTTAACAAATCTTTTACATCATATCACAAAAAAGGGAGTAAAAAATTGGCAGACATCTGTGCACTGGTGTAGTGCTCTGTATAGTTTGCTCCACACAAAACCCATTGCAGTAATTTTAAAAGACAGCAAAACCATAATTGCAGGGAAGATGAGAAATAAGGTTGAAAATAAACATAACTTTCCCAGAGTAGCTGATCAATATTTTGTTTTTTGTTAGTATAAAAAATAAAATGGGACATTAAGACAGTTTTTTTATTGAAATGTTTATCTTATTAAAAGTACCCTGAATATTTTAAGCAATCATCTGGGAAATTCAGGGCACAATTACACAAGTAAACATGGTATGTGCTACATAAAAAAAAAAAAAAAGCCCCCCCCCCCACACGCACACAAACGTAATGACTAAAAGGCTGAGGCACAGAGTGCTGGGAGAAGTGCATTGTACTGAGTGCTTCATTTTTTATATGACATATTTCAGTCCTCGGCTAATAATCTGGTGTGCAAAACTTAAGGACGAGTCAGGTTTTAACCTGCAGAGACACATAGGAGTGGCTTGGATATGAGAAATTCAAACTGTAGGAACTCCATTACTTACTGAAATGATGATGGGAAGAAACACCAACACTACTACAGACACTAAAGGATACAGTGGAATTTTATTCAGAATTGGCTACATAGCACTGGGTGCCATGACTGAAATGATGATGGAAACAACACTGACACAACTTTATTCAGAATTGGCTACATAGCACTGGGTGCCATGACTGAAATGATGATGGAAACAACACTGACACAACTTTATTCAGAATTGGCTACATAGCACTGGGTGCCATGACCGAAATGATGATGGAAACAACACTGACACAACTTTATTCAGAATTGGCTACATAGCACTGGGTGCCATGACCGAAATGATGATGGAAACAACACTGACACAACTTTATTTAGAATTGGCTACATAGCACTGGGTGCCATGACAAAAATGATAATGGAAACAACACTGACACAACTTTATTCAGAATTGGCTACATAGCACTGGGTTCCATGACCGAAATGATGATGGAAACAACACTGGCACAACTGCAGATACTAGCGGATATAGTGAAACTTTATTCAGAATTGGCTACATAGCACTGGGTGCCATGACCAAAATGATGATGGAAACAGCACTGACACAACTGCAGATACTTAAGGATATAGTGGAACTTGATTCAGAATTGGCTACATAGCACTGGGTGCCATGACCAAAATGATGATGGAAACAACACTGGCACAACTGCATATACTAATGGATATAGTGGAACTTTATTCAGAATTGGCTACATAACACTGAGTGCCATGACAAAAATGATAATGGAAACAACACTGACACAACTTTATTCAGAATTGGCTACATAGCACTGGGTTCCATGACCGAAATGATGATGGAAACAACACTGGCACAACTGCAGATACTAGCGGATATAGTGAAACTTTATTCAGAATTGGCTACATAGCACTGGGTGCCATGACCAAAATGATGATGGAAACAGCACTGACACAACTGCAGATACTCAAGGATATAGTGGAACTTGATTCAGAATTGGCTACATAGCACTGGGTGCCATGACCAAAATGATGATGGAAACAACACTGGCACAACTGCATATACTAATGGATATAGCGGAACTTTATTCAGAATTGGCTACATAACACTGTGTGCCATGACAAAAATGATAATGGAAACAACACTGACACAACTTTATTCAGAATTGGCTACATAGCACTGGGTGCCATGACCGAAATGATGATGGAAACAACACTGACACAACTGCAGATACTCAAGGATATAGTGGAACTTGATTCAGAATTGGCTACATAGCACTAGGTGCCATGATACAGGTGCATCATTGTCAAAGACAGTACAAAGGGAAGTGGTCCTGAGTAGGGAATATGATCACCCCTAATGTCAATGCACGATTCACACTGTCTGTACATCTCATTAGGTTGTTGATGAGTTCTTGTAGTACCATCAACCCATTCCTCCTCAGAGTGTGTGCCATATGTTCTATGGGATTAAGGTCAGGGGACTGTGCTGGCCAATCCATCCATTGAATGTCTTCACTTCCCAATGGCTCGTCAACAGCCATTGTACGATGGGGTGTGGCGGTATCGTCCATTAACATGAACTGATGCCAATGGCACCTCAAAACTGAAGAACATGGGGAAGGATTACCTCATTACAGTAGTGTGCACCAGTTACAGCACCTCCTTCCAGTATCTGTAGCTCCATACATCCATTGATCAGAATACCTCCCAATATGAGAACACAGCGCCTACCATATCTATCTCTTTCATTGATGATTTCAGCAGAAATACCGAGTGCCTACCTTATGCCAGATTAGCTGACATTCAGAATCACCAGAGAGACTAAATCTACTCTCCTCAGTAAAGAGTACCATACCCCATTGTTCTACTGTCCAGTCCTTATGTTCTCCGAACCACTGTAAACTGTATCGCTGGTGAACAGTTGTTAACAGAACACAGTGTACCATACTTGCCAACTTTGGAAAATGTGCATCAGTAAAACTTTTGCGCAAATGCCATTTACCACAAAACAAAACAATTATATTAATAAATATGTAGTAAAAATCTCTGCATATGCCACAATAACTAAACTAGTAATCTGTGTTTAAAATAATAATTTAAAAAACCATAAAGTAAAATCTTTATTTTGTTCAATGTTAGCTTTGCAAATCTGTGGTGTTTCAATACTAAACTAAAATTTTCATTATGCACGTATTTCTTGATGTATCGAGATTTAAAAAAAACATGTTTTCCATACGTTATTTTTCAGGTAGAACCATTTAATGGTGGTTTTAACTGCTGTAACTTTTTACATGTTATATTTCCTTTTAGTGGAAAGCAATTTCTCGGTTGGAAGTTATTAATATTCGCTGCGAATATATATCGCAGTTATCGAATGTGATTCAAGGAAAAATCTTTCACGTACCTCTCGGTTGTAGGTGGATGATGTTCAAATCTTTGCACTCTTATTCTCATCAGGTTCTTGGGTGTAGGCTTTTTTAACTAACTTCCTTCAAAAGTCCACATGTTTCTCGAGTAGGATATACTTTTTAGTTGAACTACGGGAGGCACATGAAGACAAACAAGATGTGAAAATTACGTTGGAGAACTTGAAAAACGAAAAAATAAATCACTCTTAAAAAAATTCGCATGAGGAATTGCAATCACCGAAAAACTTCGTCAGACTTCTTGAATGTATCGTCCAATGCATTTCTGCAGATCTGTCTGCACGCAATACATCCGATGATGTATAACACACAAAGATTCCCAAACTGAGCATGTCGCATATTCAATGCAAACTGCAGAGAGAACGGACGACCAGAGTTCCCAGAAGATGGCAGACAGATCTGCTGAAATGCATTGGGCAATACATTCAAGAAGTCTGACGAAGTTCTTTGGTGATTGCAATTCCTCATGCGAATTTTCTTACGAGTGATTCATTTTACTGTTTTTCAAGTTCTCCAACGTAATTTTCACATCTCCTTTGTCTTCATGTGCCTCCCGTAGTTCAACTAAAAAGTATATCCTACTCAAGAAACGTGCGGACTTTTGAAGGAAGTTAGTCAAAAAAAGCCTACACCCAAGAACCTGATGAGAACAACAGTGCAAAGATTTGAACATCGACCACCTACAACCGAGAGGTATGTGAAAGATTTTTCCTTGAATCACATTCGATTACCGCGATATATATTTGCAGCGAATATTAATAACTCCCAACCGAGAAATTGCTTTCCACTAAAAGGAAATATAACATGTAAAAAGTTACAGCAGTTAAAACCACCATTAAATGGTTCTACCTGAAAAAAAAAAAATCATGTGCTGATATCTTTGTTTCCCTTTCCCATTTCCTTATTATCTTTTTTTTTTTTTAATCCCTTGGATGACAATTTTATCCAGCATGAATGCATGACAGCTTTCACTATTTTAGATAAAAGATTAATAGTGTAATTTTGAAAATATAAATACTTTTGAACACCATGCATCAATTTTTACAAAATTTTCAGCTTCGTCAGTTTTGTTTTCGGATCCACCCCCTTCCCCCGCCGTTTAACAAACTGAAGTGCGAAACATTTTGGAGGGGAATATTTAAGAATACAGGATACATGTTCTGATCACCGTTGGGGAAAAAAATTTACAGTTCCGTTAAAAATAACAGAAATGTCCGATTTTCGTTTTCTGACATTTTCCCTCCATTTTCAAGTTGAAATACAAATATTTATGAAATAAAATGATATTTAACAACAATACTAGGCAGAGGAGACATCACGTGAAAAATAAAAGTACAGTTACGGGAGAAACCTTCACATGCTTCTAACTTCCGTTTTCGAAAGTTTTGAAAGTTTCAGGCGGAAAACATCCTCCACCACTACTAATTGACCCAAAATTTCTGTTCAGTTACGCATCGATCCCGAAGATAGCCCAAATTATGACGGAAAAGGAGAAATTCCTCAAAGCCGTCGCACTCTCATGTGTAAAGATTACAGCTAAATTTCTTAGCCGTTGAATTTCCGTATTCGGAAATTTTTCCTCCATTTTCCAACTGAAATACAAATATTTATGGAATAAAATAACATATAACAACAATACTGGACAGACGCAACATCACAGGAAAAAGAAATTACGATTACGGAAAAAATCTTTATTTTGTTTACTTCCGTCTCTAAAAGACGAAACACTGTCCCGATGCATATTTTTACAAATTGATAAAATTCTTCGATGCATAGTTTTACGCTGCGAGAAAAATTCTCGATGCATATTTATGCACGTTGGTAAAATTTCGATGCGTAAACACACTCTTCGATGCACACTAGATGCATAATTACACATTTTGGAGAACTCTGGTTGGCACGTCCCTTGAGCACTCCTGTGGAGAGATAGCTACCACACGACGTCACGAAGCGGAGCCATTGTTATACTTGCTGGCTCCGCACGAAGCTGGCGAGTCAAAGAGGACATCATTGCTTAACTCAGCGCTCGTAAGGTCCGGTAGAAAATCTAAGTGGTTGGTTGCAGGGGATTTAAATATTTAGATTGAGCAAACGAAATAATAAAAAATCCATAAAAAAAGACTTCTATCTGTAAATCAGTAAAATTAAGCAGAAATCCATAAATGTTACAAATAATCCATAAAAGTTGGCAAGTATGGTGTACTGATCGTCGAGCAAACATTGCACCTTTGAGTAGTCGCCTGGCCACTGTAAACTACCATATTGTGCGTCTTGTGCTCATGTTCAGTTGTTTTGCAAGGTTACTTGCTTTATTTTAATTAGAAAAGCCTTCTCAGCACGATATCATGCTGAGAAGGCTTTTCTAATTAAAATAATGTTTAGTGCATGAAGAATCCTTATTAAAGGTTACTTGCTGTCTGGTTTTCACTCCTCTTAACCTGTAGGAGCAGATGGTGGGTCTTCACTGGGAGATGTGTGGTGAACGACCACCATCGATCTTTTGCACAGCTGTACCTGTAATTCTGAAGGCTGACGACGCATGAAATAAGATGCTATGGATGATAAGAAATTCTCAGGCCACACTCATCACAATTTGCCCCACCTCGAGCCTCCCAATTATTCTACCATGAGTCAATCATCAAGATGTTCTCGACGGGCCCTTTTGCCATTTGTAGCACACAATAAACACAATTGAATGTTTGTAACACTTAAGTACACTGTCCAGTGGACTTCTGTTCAACTGATTTGATTGGACTGCATGAGTGCATTTTGTTCTCAGGTAATGCAAAACATATGCTCTGCTGCATTATTACACATGTGCTGTTGCTCCTGTTCCCAAACACGGTCCTGAGTTCTATCAATTCAGAGTAGCAAAGGCCACGTCATGCCACCTCACTTCTTCCCACACTACCTTCGGGTGAATGCTGCTGGCTACATTGAGGTGCTGGAAACAGTTGTGAAGCCCTGGATAGACAGCGTACGTAATGCAAGGCCGCATGTCTTTCAGCATGACTCTGCACCTACACATAAAGTTCTGACAACACAAGACTGGATGGCAACCCATCTGCATGATCACACCACACCCAACTTATGGCCACCTAACTCGCCAGATCTCAATCCCCTGGACTATTACACGTGGGGCCTTGTTGAACGGGAAGCTAATTGACATTCCCACACAACCATTGGTTCAGTAAAGGCCGCCATTAGCAGAGTAATGTCCGACATTCTGAAGGACCATGTGATTCGGGCATGTCAACACTTTCAGTCTCGCATTGAAGCCGTCATTGCGGCTGACGGCGGTTACATCGAATAAACCTGTACTCCAATCATTACTGCATCTGTGTACCGCATTTTGTATGAATAACATACGTTGTTTCCCCTACTATCTGCAAAGTGTCCTCAAATACCATACGCACCCTGTATATATTTTTATGATGGAAAAATGAATGTCCAGGTACCTAGGGTTTATGGACTTTGAAATTATAAATCTGCTATGAGCTGTGCTGCAATAAATTATAATTATGAGAGAAATTTTCAAAGAGTACTAAAAAATGTATAGGTACACCAGTTAGCTACCTTACTTCAGAATTCTTTGTAGCAGAGATATCATGTTTACTGATTCGCTTTTTTTTTTTTTTTTTTGGAAGGTTATATTTTAGAATTCAAAACATCTTTTAAATAATTGATATTCATAATAAACACATACATTTTTACTTTAATTTTTTCATGTGGCCCATGAGTCCTATTGCATTTTGCCATGTTGATTGTGATTCAGAAAAGGTTGTCCCCCCCCTCTATACTAATACAGAAACAAAGGTGCTCTACCGAATTGAACTAGTGGGTTGTCGGAAAAGTCATGACGTGTTTTGTCACCCAGTGGCGGTTGGGCGGTTTTGGAAGTACTAGAGGCATGCTCTGCTCTGTTATCGCTATGGCATTCGACAGGTGCCAGTTCTAGCTGCAGTCTAAAAGGAATAGTGAGCGATTTGGTTGATTTACGGAGATTTGACATCAAGTTGAAGATGGAAGACCAAACTGTGCATTTTCGCCATATTTTACTGTTTTACTTCCGTAAAGGGAAGAATGCGCATCAAGCTTGTGAAAAGTTGCATAAAGTGTACAGTGATAATGCTCTACAAGAACGTCACTGCCAGCGGGCGTTCGCAAAATTTCGTGCTGGTGATTTTGACCACAACAATGCTCCTTGGTCCGGGAGGCCAACTGAGGTTGATGACGACCAAATCCAGGCATTGATTGAGTTAAACCCATGTTACACGACACGAGATATTGCAGACACATTGCACATCCATCATTCAAGCATTTATGACCACCTGAAGAAGCTGGGATATGCAAGCAAGCTCGATGTGTGGGTTCCTCACGAACTCGAAGAAGCTCAATTGATGGTGTGCATAAACATCTGCAATATGCTCATTAAACGTGAGGAAAACAATCATTTTTTGAAGCGACTGATAACTGGTGACGAAAGGTGGATTGTGTACAACAATGTGCTGCGCAAACGGTCTTGGTCCGGACGTGCTTCCTTCGCCTCAAACGACATCCAAAGCAGGCATTCATCAGCGGAAGGTTCTGGTCTCAGTGTGGTGGGATTTTAAAGGTGTTGTGTTTTTCGAGCTCCTACCACAGAACCAAACAATCAATTCGAATATGTACTGTCGGCAATTGGACAGTTTGAACGAATCCATCATCCAGAAACGTCCAGAGCTTGTTCATCGTAAAGGTGTCGTGTTCTAACATGACAACGCGAGACCACACACAAGTTTGATCACCCGCCAAAAATTATTGGAGCTTGGGTGGGATGTGTTACTACACCCAGCATACTCGCCTGACCTTGTGCCATCAGACTTCCACTTGTTTCACACTCTTCAAGAGTCCTTGCGTGGTGTAACATTCAATTCCGATGAGGCTGTAAATCAGCACCTTGTACAGTTTTTCACCACGAAAGACAGGTCCTTCTATGAACGAGGCATTCTGCAGCTCACTGAAAGATGGCAAAAGGTTATCGAACAAAACGGGCATTATATCATTGATTGATCTTTGTTCTTTCTATCAATAAATGACCTTTGCAAAACATGGCTAAAATACGTCATGACTTTTCCGACAACTGTATATATTACTAGCAGAGAGAATGTCACATGGAGAGATGTGCTATTTCTCATAGGAATTTTTCCTATGGACGAGGTTTAGGCCTGACTACATACTTCTGTTGAAAATGTCTCTTTTACACTTAACACAAACAAAGCAGCCCTAAACCCCCAAATATGTACTTAAATACTTTGAACTTCCTACAAATAAAGGTAACTTGATCACGCTAGTTACGTTAACTGGAAACTTTTACAAAAAGTTTGTAAGTTGGAAGCTTTTCGACCTTATCTTAGGTCTTCAGCACGCCAATGGAGGACTAAGATTGTTGCCAGATTCTACATTTGAATTTTTCTTATTTTTGTTGCCAAAACTTAGAATTGATCTCCAGATCAACGGAATATAGAGAGGAGATTCGGAGTTGCAAAGTCATTGAGTTGAAAATAATTTCTATGCTTTCACGGTAACGGAGGGCAAAACGATTGTCAAAAGAAGCAATTCGTTTTGCTTCGTTCCAGTGGGGAACTGCAGATGTGTCTTCCATTGTCAAAATAGACAAGGCAGTATTAGGATTGGCTTTCGAAACATCTTTTTTATGTTCTAAAATTCTATGGTTAATGCTCCTGTATGTGCTTCCAATGTAGTAAGTTATCCCCAGTAGAAGAAGAGATAGGAATGCAGTAAACTCCTGGGAGGTTCAGGCTTTCAACTTTGTCCCTATCCCTTTGTAGAAGTTTCAAGATGTTTGGGGTAGATTTAATGGCAAGATGGTAACCAAAACTTCTAAAAAGAATCTGTAACTTATAAGCATAGGAAGGATGGTAAGGAACAGAACCACAGAATTTCAGATCTTCTTTCTTGTGAGGAAGGAGGCATTCGATTTTCGAATGGTTTTCATATTTCTTTATGAGGGAGTTGACTGTAACAGCAGGGAAACCATGAGAGAGGGCTATTGTAGAAATTTTGGAGAGTTCTTCTTGAAGAGAGAGAGTTGGTTGTTGCAAATGATATGAGACCTGTGGATGTAGGACTTCAATGCTGCAAGCTTGTAGAGATGCAGGGTGCAAGATTTGTAGGGAATGATGTTAGTGGTCGCAGAACGTTTTCGATAGACGGAACGAGTAATGGAGAGATCAGCGTTTCTGCAGATAGATACATCCAGGAAATCAATTTTGTGATTTACTTCCTTAGATATAGTGAGCTTAATGGAAAGAAATTTTTCCGTAATGGAGTTGATCAGTATCTGTAGTTCAGACTCGGAATGTGGCCAGCTAATGAAAATGTCGTCTACATATCTTAACCATAGGGAAGGTTGAAAAGGGTATAGAGGAATGATGGAAACTTCAATATGTTGCATGTAGATTTCAGCAAGCAGAGGGGAAAGAGGTGAGCCCATGGGGAGACCAGATTGTTGCCTATACACAATTTTGTTGAAAACAAAACAAGTGTGTTGATGAATAGTGTGGAAACAATCATAAAGATCTTTGATAAGAGGACCGGGGGTTCAAAATGAAGAATCAATTTCTTCATGAGGAGCATGTAGGAATCAAAATATGGTACAGAGGGAAACAAAGATTCTACATCAAGAGTATACAGATTATCACAAGGAGAAAAGAATTAGGAAGGTTGTGGATGAAGTTTGAAGCAGAGACAACTGTATGAGGATGGTTGGCTGCCAGGGATTTGCATTTGAGGACCAATCTCTTTTCAAGGTTTACTGCTGGAGAAAAAGAATATTCCACTAAAGGTCTGATGAGGTTACCAGCTTTATGCAGTTTCACTTGCAGGAAGAGCCTGGGAGTTCTAAAGTAAGGAGGGGGTGATATATCACCAAGGAAGGATTGAAGAGTCTCTTTCTTAGCTAATCTGTCAACTGAGTTTTTGAGTGAGTTGGTGGTGTCTGACTGTAAAGGGATGCAGTTAGCAGATGTAAGAAAAGAAAGCACTTTTTGGTTTAGAGTCTTTACCAATGATGACTGGGCAACCAACTTTATCTGCTTTGCATACGGCTAGGTCATTTTCCTGAATAAATGACCTGAATCTCCTCTCTACATTCCGTTGATCTGGAGATCAATTCTAAGTTTTGGCAACAAAAAATAAGAAAAATTGAAATGTAGAATCTGGCAACAATCTTAGTCCTCCATTGGCGTGATGAAGACCTAAGATAAGGTCGAAAGCTTCCAACTTACGAACTTTTTGTAAAAGTTTCAGTTAACGTAACTAGCGTGATCAAGTTACCTTTATTTGTTAATATTGTTACGTGTTTTGCCCATAATCGTCATGTTTGAACTTCCTTTTCTGCACCATGGCAATGACCAGCACAAGAAGCTGGTTTTGCTTTCGAGAAGCTGCAACTGCTATTTATGTAAACATTTCTCGTAAAAGAAAAAAAAGCCACTTGTTTTAGTGGCTAAATCCAATGAAATGAAAATGGAATTTGATTTCAATCTTAAAAGCAATAAACCATCTCATTTCAGATTCTGATCTTACTTGGCTTCAGCTGTAATTGATCAATGCATCTGGTGGGACATTCTTTTCACCCTTGCCAACTTATTATTTCACAATTCATTCTTCGTTTTGCGAGATGAAAAAAAACTTTTTTAATGCAGGGGCAAAATGCTAAACCTTTCAGTTCAGGCCCCGCCCCGTCCATCCCAGCCTAAGAATGGAATTTTTTACTTAACTGATAAGGGGGGGGGGGTGTCTAGGCCCATGCAGAGCTTTATTTCAGATACAATCTCACTCTCATGATGAGACTGTTTTGCATATGGATTAAGGAAGACCCACATTTGATCACGCGTTAGAGAATTCTGAGAAGTGGCTGATTACCAATGACATGGAGATTCCTCAAAGCCTGGGCAGTTAATATTCGCATATGCAAATACCTAGGATGGCTGGCAAGTATTGCACATATACAGAGTGTGACCTTACAGAAGCAAGGAGTAATGCATTCACAGCATGACCTTGTAGCTGCAACCTTCAGCCACAACAATGGCAAGTTCATTCCTTTCCTTACAGTGGACGTGAATCTGTCAGTGCATGTTAAAATACATGTCAACAAAGCTCAAACAAATGCACAGTGATTGAACTTTTACGTCCCACTGAAATTCATTGCTGTTTAAAGACTGCGCATGGTGAAAATACTGTTGGCAGAAGTACAGTAAATCATTCGGCCATTAAGTTTCTTCAATGCGAACTGGGGCATGCCAACCTTGTCAACGAATCTCTCAGTGAAACCTTGCTTGGGTGACTGATGGAAAGCCCTGAAAAGCAGTTGATGAACTCATCCAAAATGACCACTGCATCACCTAAAAGTAGAACACAGCTAATCTCGGAATCTGAAAAGAAAGTGTGGGGCATATCATTGCTTTACTTGGCTACACAAAATTCTGTTCTCAATGGGTTCCATGCATGTTGAAACCAGAAAACAAACAGAAGTGTCTTGAGTGTTGTGAAAAACTTTTGAAGCATTAGCATGAAGATGGTGATAAATTTCTGTTGATTATTGTTACTCGGGATGAGTCATGGATTCATCACTTTGACCTTGAAGAAAAACGAAAGAACATGGAATACTGACACGCTTCTTTTCCTTGTCTCAAAAAACTCCAAACAGTGCTGTCTGCCAGCAAGGTTCCTCAGGGCTTAAAATTCAAATTTGAAATGGAAGGAAGTCTCCCCACCTGTGTTTGTAAATGGAAGAGATTGAAAATTGGGGAGTTTTGAATATGTGACTTAATAATATCTAAAGACTCGGGGAAAACATATTAGGTGCTTGAACTAATTCCCGCCGTTGCCCAATAGAGCGCAGCAGTGGTGCTCTGTGACCCGGGCTACATGTGACCTCCCTTCGCACGCACGTACTGTCCGTAGTCTGGGCGAAGCAGTGTGTGACATGCGATTGGAGGGCACAGAACATGAGTTTGTATCGCATTCACGATGTCTAGTTTCGTACCAAAAAAGAAAAAGGAGCGTTTGCGGGAAGCATTACTCTTCTGCTTTCATCTCAAGAAATCTGCAGTGAAAAGTCACCGTTTGCTAGTGTAGGCCTATGGGGAACATGCCCTCTCGGAAACAACATGCAGAGAGTGGTTTCAACACTTCAAAGACAACGAATATGACGTGAAGGACACACAGCCCCCTGGGCATTCGAAAACGTTTGAAGATGGCGCATTTGAGGACTTATTGGACGAGGATTCATGTCAGATGCTCCACGAGCTGTCTGAAACACTACGGGTCGATGAGACAATGGTTAGCAAACGTTTAAAGGCGATGGGAATAATCCAGAAGCTCGGAAACTGAATCCCACATGGGGAAAAGCAGCATCACCAAACGTGAAACTATGTGGGAATTGCTGCTGCAACGACACAAACGGAAGTCGTTTTTGCATCGAATAGTGACTGGCGATGAAAAATGGATTTGTTACGACAATCCTAAGTGCAAGAAATCATGGGTTCATCCTGACGAACCATCAACCTCCACGCCTAAACCGGACATCCATGGCAGGAACGTGATGCTGTGCATTTGGTGGGATCAAGTCGGTGTTGTGTATTCTGAGCTGCTGCAACCCGGGGAAACCATCAATGTTGAACAGTACCAACATCAATTACTCGATGTGAAATGTGCAACAATCGTGGAGAAACGTCCGCAATACGCCAAAAGACACCGCAAGGTTATTCTTCTCTACGACAATGCTAGACCTCATGTTGCCAAATCCGTGAAGGAATTCTTGGAGGCACTTGGTTGGGACATCTTACCCCACTCGACGTATTCCCCGGACATTGCTACCTCGGACTTCCATCTGTTCCGGTCGCTACAACATGGCCTGTCGGAGCAGAACTTCCTTTCTGTCGGGATATCCAAAAATGACTCGATGAATGGTTCGCCTCGAAAGAACCTGCATTTTTCTATCGTGGAATCCATTCGTTACCCCTATGGTGGGAAAAAGTCGTAGCTGCCAATGGACACTACTTTGAACAGACTATCCTGTACCGTTCTGTGGCAACACACAGGTGTTTGTGTGGCAAAAAACCGCAGGAATTAATTCAAGCACCTAATAGATATCTAAAAATATAGCAACTTTTTAAACAATATAAGCTGAACTTGATTTTTGAAACTACACCGCTGGCCACCCAAAATGGAACACCAAGAAAAAAGCATCCGATTGGCCTGAAATTCGCAGCATGCGTCGCCCGCGAGAGGACATGCAAACGATTAGCATTGAAGGGCATATGCAAATCATGTGTGCCCGGCACGCCACTGAGAAGCACTATAAGAAGGGTGCACAGAAGGCAGGGTGTAAGTAATGGAAGTGTGTGGTGCTGCCGGACCTGTGCGTGGGAAACTTCCTGATGCTTCGTCGCAGAATACGGAAGTCATTCCGCCACGTTTCGGAGTTCGACAGAGGACGAATAGTGGCTTATCACGACAGCGGTTTATCGTACCGAGACATCGGCGCCCGTGTGGGACGACATCCAGCCACAGTGAGGCGAGTATGGATTCGGTGGGTGCAGGAGAGACAGACAGACGGACCGACGTGAGCGACTTCCGCAGCCACGGCACACCACTGAATGAGAGGACCGGCATGTTGTGCAGTGGGCATTGATGGCTCGCACCGCCACATCACGAACGTTAGCGCAGGAATTAGGGTGTGTTGCGCAACAACCTATGTCAGCACGTACCGTTCGACATCGTCTGCAGGAGCAGGGACTTGTTGCACGGCGCCCATTGCTCCGATTGACGTTACACCACCGGCGAGTGCGGCGACAGTGGGATGTTGAACGCCGCACCTGGACTACGGAATGGCATGACATTGTCTTCTCCGATGAATCCTGCTTCTGCCTGCAACACTACGATGGTCGAATCCGCGTGTGGTGGCACCGTGGCGAGAGACTGTATGACGGTGTGTAGTCATACAGTCTCTCTCTGCGGTGTGTGCAGCGGCAGTTATTGCTAGCCACGGGGGCCACACGGACTATTGATGTCTGCGTGTCCTGCAAGTCGCATGGACCTGTAAGCTCAATTGTTTCATCTTTGTATCTGTTGTTATGAGTACAGTAAATCTGGCTTTGCTATCTCGTGTCCTTCTTGGTGTTGCATTTTGGGTGGCCAGCATGGTACATTCAAACTCATACAAATTACCATGATTCATTTTACAAAAACAGAGTTGTTCATTTTGTAGTACATTGATATCATAAAATTGCCCCTGAATTACTTGTGTCTGTCTTTCATTCCTTGCACCTGTTAGCAAGCTTTGATCAGCTTTTTTTTTTTTTTTTTTTCTGAGGGTTTATCTCGCCCAATTTCAGAAATATGCATTTTTGTTGCTCAATGAAAACTCTAAATTTTGACTTAATTCTGTTTTGTGTGCTAAAGCCATGTTCACACAGTACATTTGTAAAAACAACATAACCTACTTGCAGAAGAATCTTTGACACTAATGGGAATGTGTGCAAATGGTTGCTTATAAAACTGTTACAAAACTTTGAAAATTGGCATATATAATCTTCATTTACACCTATGTTTGAATAGTAAATATTCCATAACTGCATCCTCTTCATTAATTTTTGAAAAAAAAAAAAAAAAAAAAAAGGAACTGACCTGCAAGGCTTTTGAAAGAATGTACCGAAACTTGTGTTGTGTTGTGTGTGTGTTTGTGTGTGTGTGTTTTGTTTGTTGCTTTATAGACTCAGGTTATACACACTCAAACTTCAAAGAGAGTTCCATCATGGAGGAAGAAAATGTGCAGTCCATCTCAATCACAAAAGAGGAAATAAACCTTCACTTGACATTGTGATGAGCAAGTTTTAGCATTACAAGGGTCAACTAATTTATTATTTTTGAATACTAATGGAAATGAGCTCCGAAAAACATATCTCTTCTTGAATTCAGCTCTGAAAAACATATCTCTTCTTGAATTCAGCTCTGAAAAACATATCTCTTCTTGAATACTACGAGACGTTTCCAGTTCCCGTAATCGAGACTTGGTTGATTCAACCATATTTCTGATATGAGGAATATCCAGTTTTTAATCTACTTAATAGTGTAAAAGCCATGTATGCTGGTATTGTGTACGAGTGAATGGTGTTTTATCAAAATGGTTTTCTATTGGTGCAGGAGTCAGACAAGGTTATGTAAGGTCACTATGGCTGTTTAATATATTTATGGATGCGTGCATGCGTGATGCTAAAGTAGATAATAGTGGTTTATGTCTTGGTGATATCCGTGTGTGCAGATTGCTGTATGTTGATGACACTGTCCTGTTGGCAGAGAGCAAAAGTGATTTGCAAAGTATGTTGCCCCATATGCACGAAGTTTGCATAAAATTCAAAGTGAGTATAAATAAGGGAAAATCCAAAGTTATGGTATTTGAGAGAGGAACTGGTAGTACTGAATGTAATATAAGTCTAAATGGCACAGTAATTGACCAGGTGAATGAGTTTGTGTATTAAGGTAGCATGTTTGACAGAGAGAACAAATTGGATGGTGAAATCAGTAGGAGAGTGAATTCTTCATTGAAAGTCATGGCTGCTCTGGGAGGTTTACACAGAAATGATGGGTTCTCAAGAGAGTCGTGCATGGCTGTGTATGAGAGTGTAATTGCTCCTACTCTGATGTATGGCAGTGAAACCTGGGTACTGCAGAAGAAACATAGGAGTCGTTTGTGTGCTGGAGAAATGTGTCACTTACGGGTGGAGGGGTGGTGGCAAGACACGTTCTGATTGTGTGAGGAATGAAGATGTGTTGCAGTTGTGTAATGTGAAGCAAAATGTTGTTAGCAAGGTGGAGACTAATACGCTTCAGTCGTTTGGCCATGTTGAAAGAATGAGTGATGAGATGCTTACTAAGAAAATCTTTTTAGCCCAAGTGGCAGGAAGGAAAGGCAGAGGAAGGCCAAAGAAGGCCAAGGAAGACATGGGTGGATTAGGTTCAAGTGTCTGCATGAGAAAAAGATTATGAGTATGAAGTATAAAGATCTTGTGTATGGCATGTAATGGATATCAGTGAAGCCCGAGTTGTATGTCAAGATCGCTGTGAATGGAGAAGTTTGATACAACAACAGTAAGTAAAAATATCTGGTAGTTTTAATTTCTTTTTGGAGCTAACCTCTGAATCTCAGAGAACAGCTTAGTGATATGTATGTATGTATATAAGAACGGATGTCCAGTTTTTAACTTTGTAACTATTTATGGGAAAAAATAACATTTAACAATATACAGACAGTGGGAATATCACGAAAAATTTTTTTCAGAAAAATCTTTACTCCATCCAACTTTCGTTTTCAGAAATTTCCCCCTCCATTTTCAAACTGAAACACAATCATAATATATAGAGATTCAGTATCTCTTTTAGAATTACTATTATGCACGTTAAAATATGGATATGTAATTATGGTGGAGTTAATTATGACGTTTATTATTTAAAAAAGTAAAGACTTTACTTTTTTAAATGATAAACGTCATAATTAACTGCACCACCATAATCACATGTCCATATTTTAATGTGCGTAATAGTAATTCTAAAAGAGATACTGAATCTTTACATATTATGTATTTTAACCACGAATAGCTTGTGACTTCCTTATATGGAAGATATACATGAAGTATCTATGAAACACAATCAGTTTTCAGACAAAATCATATTTTATAATATTGAGCAGAAGGAATATCATGAGAAAAACAAATATGATTACGAATTAAATCTGCAGTTCGTCTAACTTACGTTTTTGAAAGTTTTGAAAGACAAAATTCCATCCTCATCTGGAAAATGTGCTCTCCCTCCTCCCATTTCACCATCACACTCATCAATCCGGTCCCCCAAATTATCTTCAGTTTTGCATCGTTCTCGAGAATGATGCAAATGATGACAACAAAAGCAATGTTCTTGTAATCTGGGAAAAAAATTGATGCGTAAAGTGTACAAGGAAATTTTTTGATCCATCAAACTTCTGTTATCGGAAATTGTTGTCTACACTTTCAAGCTGAAATACCCAAAATTTTTGCAATAAATTGATATTTAGTAACAATACTGGACTGAGACAACTTCGTGAGAAAAAGAAATTACAATAATTTACGTTTCACTTTTGTTTTAGGAAGTTCTCTGAAATATGGAATACCGTTTGCAGATGGAAAATGATACCCCCATCCTACTAATCTTCCAAAAAACAAAACATTATCTTTAGTTTAACATCAATCTCAAGTCTCAAGCATAGCTAAAACGACAATGAAAAAAGCGGAATTCCGCAAATCCAAGGAAGAATCTCATGCCCGATTTTGTAAAAGTCCATGATATGCAAAATAAACTGCTCATGCCACTACACATGGAAGCTGACTCACATGTCCATAAACTGATTATATTCCCAACATGAACATGTATTCGACTGCAATTTTCAGAACTCTGAAGAGTCCATTTCTAATGCACGCCGCATGTAATTTTAAGAAGGATACATTTTTAATGCTTGAATTTTATGAGTGGTCTATAAATGGACTCAAGATTTTATATTTATATATATTTTTTCCTTAAAATTTTGTAAGGTGGGAGACTCCCTCCTAACAACTTTATTTAGGAGGGAGTTTAAATTTTTTGGCAGTAATCCTGCCATCCAGCCTTGAATTTTAAGCCCTGTTCTTCGGATTGTTTTTTGGAACTCACACAAAGTTTACCTGACAGAATTTTTTGAAGCTGGGAATACTTTCAATCCAACGCATTAAATGGAAACAATAAAGAACCTATGCCAGAGGGTGTGTCAGGTTTGGAAGTGAACTACAACAATTTTGTTGCTGCATGACAATGGAAGACCACACACTTCTCACACAACATTTGATGCTCTCCAGTGGTTGAAATTTGAAGTTTTCTCTCATCGACTCTACAGCCCGGACTTGGCGCCATGTGATTTTTATTTCTTTCCAAATCTAAAAAGGCATCTCAACGGGACTCATTTCACCTCAGATGATGAAGGGAGGAATGTTGTCACATCATGGATCAGACAAAGAAGCCCTGAATTCTTCATTGGCCGCATGTGTGTACTTATCTTATGTTGGGGAAAATATATTGAACGACAAGGTGACTACATAGAAAAAAAGGTATATTATTTTGTACTTCCATTTCAGTTTTTGTTTGTGCACATACATTGCTTCTTTTTATGGATATCTGACTGTGTTCATTACTTATGAGCTTATCCTTGTACTTTATTTTTAGTGAAAATGTTATGTAAATAATATGCTATAGCATTTGGTATCTCACAGTATATAAGTGCTAATCTCTGATAAATATTTTGTTTTATCAGAAATTCACATTTTCTGAACTGCATCACACTGTAAATCCAGATTATTTACTCATCTACACAAACTTCACTAATTATTTATGAATAAAACCCAAACGGAACTGAACACTTCTGCTAGTACAAGACTGAATTATATGTTGTAACATCATTCTATAGAGAATCATAAATACCTATAATCCAACAATCTTTCTAGCAGCCTTGTGATTGAATTTATGAAAGCAATTCCATTTTCTTTCCAAATGGGATCATTTGAGCGAACTTTTTCCAAAAGTCTGCAAGTAGAAAAATAAATATATATTTGAGGTTCATATACATTCTACACACAGGAATGACTCATAAAATTTCATAAAAAGTATTGACAGGTATACGAAAAAAAGAAAACCACTTTGTATTATAAATCTTAGTAAAAATCTTTCAGCAAAGAATATTTTAGAAATATGTACTATACACAGAACTAAATTCATTGTTTTATGACTGCTTTAATGTGATTTGAAACTGTGAGCTTCAAAAATGTTGAAAATATTTCAAAAATCAACACTGATATATAGTAGAAGTTCTATTTAACGACGTTGAATGGTGATGGACAAAATATTCATTATAAAGAAAATTTGCTATATAGAAACATTTTTTTTTCAATATCAAAAAAAAAAAAAAAAAAAAAAAAAGAACGGACTTTGGCCATAACAACCAAACTACTGATTATTTTACCATTTAAACTTTGGTAATATAATTGCTGACATGCATATTCATAGACTTAATTGCACTATAAATATCTCAAAATTATGGGGTTTTACTAAGAAATAAAAGGATATTATAAGTCAAATTTTTGGGGAGTACTCTTATCTTTCCTCATGACCTTCAGCTATAGTAAGTGTTGCCATTCACCAGATAAATTCCAACCTTTCAAATCATTTAATGTTGTAACTATTTTTCTCTCTACCTCCAGTCCTTCTGACAATTTTCTTTTGAAAAAGTGCAGTTGATGTATCAGAACCTCTACAGTGTCCCAAAGCATGTTACGTCCTGTATTTTGAACATGTCTGTCCAAACCTATTTTGTTTGTCCTATTTTTAACTGCAGATTTATGTTCTGCCAATCTGGTTTTAAGTTGTCTGCCTGTTTCTCCCACATAGCTGAGACACACTTACATTTTATGCAGTAGACCATGTCCTGTAAAAGGAAAATTTGACTTATATCCTTTTATTCCTTAGTAAAAACCCATAATTGAGACATTTATAGTGTATTTTAAACTTGTTCAAGTTTTTATTATTAAAGCCAGCATTTATTAAATGCTTTAACAGTAATATTAACATTTGCTAAAGTCTTCATTACTACGATGTTATAATTAAGAAGTGAATGGCACGGTGAGTGTGTGGTCTGAAGTATTGGATAATATGAGAGGACAGGCTGGTGTAGGGGTGATTTTAAGTGAAAAGATGAAGAACAACTTGATTCACTATAGTTGCATAAGTGAGAGAATTCTCTGGATTCGTTTGAAAGTGAAACTTCAGAGAATTGTAATTGTTGTAGTGTATGCTCCTTGTGACTCGGAACCTTCTGATAAGAAAGAAAGATTTCTGGAATGAGCTAAAAGCTGTTTTGAGCCAGTTTGGTGCTAAAGAAAAAGTTATAATAGCAGGGGATTTCAATGCTAGAGTAGGTGTGCACAATGCGATTTCTGACAATGTTCTGGGTAGGTATAATGATCCTTGTGTGAATGATAATGGTGAAAGATTAATTGAACTCTGCATTGAGAATGGTTTGTGTGTATCTAATACATTTTTCAACCACAAGTATATCCACACATATACTTGGGAAAATCGTACTCTTGGTCAAAAGAGTGCGATAGATTTTGTTGTCTACGATCAGCGTTTGAAACACTTAGTTGTTGACACCCGTGTGATGAGAGGTGCAGATGTTGGTTCTGATCATTACTTGGTAGTGTCATGAGTGAAACTTAATGTTGGTTGGAGGAAAAGGAATAGAAAGAGACCCAGGGTAGAAAAAATAAAGGTTGATAGGCTCCTTGAAGATCATCAGCGGTATTCTGACTTACTCAGAGAATGACTGAAGGATCTGAAGTCTGGTGAGAGGGATGTAGAAAAGAAGTGGGAATGTTTTAAGAACTGTATTGTCACTGCTGCTAAAGAGGTCTGTGGCACCACAATAGTGGGTAACAATAGAGGTGATGCTTGGTGGAATAGTGAGATTGAAGAGGCAGTAAAGAGAAAGAAGGAAGCCTATTTAGGGATGTTGCAAGGTAGAGTCTCTGTGGATGAATATCGCTGTAAGAAGCGTGAAGCTGCTAAGCTGGTTCGCCACAGTAAGGCAAAAGATAGGAAGGAGAAAGTGGAAAGGCATGAACTGGCTTTTTGGAAAGATAGAAAGTCCTTCTGGAAGTACATGAGACTCAGGAAAAATAGGGGAAACAAAGTTGTAAGTTGTGTGAAGAATGAGATTGGGGAAATTATTTGGGAGCCCAATGAGTTAAGTAACAGATGGGGTGAATACTTCTGTGAGTTATTATATCAGGAAAGCAAAGATGATTCTGAGACAGGTGCAGATGATGTCACAATGAGGGATGAAAGCACAGGAGGGATCTCAAGAGAAGAAGTGTGTAAAGCTGTAAAATCTCTTCAGAATGGTAAGGCTCCAGGAGTTGATGGTATAACTGCAGAGATGTTGAAATATGGTGGTGACTATAATTGACTGGTTAACTGAAATTTGCCAGTTGTGTTGGGAGTTAGGAATGGTCCCTCGGGATTGGAAGGATGCTATTATTGTTCCCTTGTATATAAGGGAAAGGGTGATCAGACTGAATGCAAAAACTATCGTGGTATTAGCCTACTGAGTGTGCCAGGGAAAGTGTTTGGTAAGGTTGTTATTGAAAAAGTACGGGGTCTTACATCATTGAAAGTGTGGGATGTTCAGAGTAGTTTTATGCCTGGTAAAGGCTGCACTAACCAGATTTTTGCATTACGCACGATGATTGAAAAGTATCTGGCTGTTGGGAAGAAAGTTTTTACTGCCTTCATAGATTTAGAGAAAGCTTATGACCGCCGAGTGAATAGGACACTTTTGTGGAAGGTATTGAATGAATATGGTGTTACTGGGAATCTACTTAATAGTGTAAAAGCCATGTATGCTGGTAGTAGAGCTTGTGTACGAGTGAATGGTGTTTTATCAAAATGGTTTTCCATTGGTGCAGGAGTTAGACAAGGTTGTGTAATGTCATCATGGCTGTTTAATATATTTATGGACGCATGCATGCATTATGCCAAAATAGATAATAGTGGTTTATGTCTTGGTGAAATCCGTGTGTGCAGATTGCTGTATGCTGATGACACTGTCTTGTTGGCAGAGAGCAAAAGTGAGTTGCAGAGTATGTTGACTCGGATGCAGGAAGTTTGCATGAAATTCAAACTGAGTATAAATAAGGGAAAAACCAAAGTTATGGCGTTTGAGAGAGGAACGAGTAGCACTGAATGTAATGTAAGTATAAATGGCACTGTGATTGACCAGGTGAGTGAGTTTGTGTATTTAGGAAGTATGTTTGACAGGGAGAACAAGCTGGATGGTGAAATCAGTAGGCGAGTGAATTCTTCTTTGAAAGTCATAGCTGCTCTGGGAGGTTTTCACAGGAATGATGGGTTCTCTAGAGAGTCCCGCATGGCTGTGTATGAAACTGTAATTGTTCCTACTCTGATGTATGGCAATGAAACCTGGGTACTGCAGAAGAAACATAGGAGTCGTTTGTGTGCTGGAGAAATGCGTTACTTACGTGGGGTTTGTGGCAAGACACGATCTGATTGTGTCAGGAATCAAGATGTATTGCAGTTGTGTGATGTGAAGCAAAATGTTGTTAGCAAGGTGGAGACCAATGTGCTTCGGTGGTTTGGCCATGTTGAAAGAATGAGTGATGAAATGCTTACTAAGAAAATATTTTCAACCCAAGTGGAAGGAAGGAAAGGCAGAGGAAGGCCAAGGAAGACATGGGTGGATCAGATTCAGGAGTGTCTGCATGAGAAAAGGATTATGAGTATGAAGTATAAAAGATCTTGTGTGCGGCATGTAATGGATATCAGTGAAGCACGAGTTGTGTGTCAAGATCGATGTAAATGGAGAAGTTTGATACGACAACAATAGGTAAAAATATCTGGAAGTTTGTATTTCTTTTTGGAGCTAACCTCTGAATCTCAGAGAACAGCTTAGTGATATGTATGTATGTACATAACACTTTTGTTATAAATATGTACACATATAAGACTTTAAACCTATTAGATTGTAGCAGATGAAATGTCAGCATATTGTTGGAAACTTCAAACACCCAACGTATGGTATGGTGTACAATAAATTTTATTAAGCAAAATAATCACAACAAGTGGCAACACTTCTTCCAACAAGATACAACCTTCTGTATGCCATTGTGGGAAAATGTGAAGCTTAAGAATGTGATGAACTCATGGAATGTAGTTTCAACTGTTTGGGAAACAATTTATTCTGTAGAAAGATGACCAGGAGCTTAAAGAAGTGGGATACCATGTTGAACTGTTTTACCTGGCATTCCACACCATTCCACAGATGTTCATCTGGGTTGAGATCAGGCAAATTATGGAGCCATTTGAAATTCTTCATAACTGTGTTCATTGAACAATTCCTGCATCAGGTTGGTGTAATTCCTGCATCACGCTGAGTGGCGACACAATGTTGAGAGTGTATCTAGCCCACAAAAAGTCCCACCCTAGTACCGTAATTTCGGATAGATAAGCCGCGCCGTATATGAGTTTAAAATATTTTTTTTTTGCCTATGCAGCTTATACAGCATGACAGCGTATACACCTTTTTTTTTTTTTTTTTTTTTTTTGAGGAACAAAACTATGTAACAAGAAATGTTTTGGCTTGTTCCATTCTTTTTCCCGCGGGGAAGATATCTCAACAAAGAGGGAATGGAATAACGATGTTACAGCCACATGCAATAAATTCCACCCACTTCCTCTTAAAACAAGACATGACAATAATAGGTTATAGGATTGAGGTGGGACAGGTAAGAGAGAGGTGACGTCCAATAAAACTCGGAAAAAATCCGTGGCGGGGAATCGATCTTGTTAGTGGGCATCGTCCTCGTTTCATGCTCCGAGCAACTGACTCTCTTTGAACTCATGACGTCATCAGCTTCGCTCCGAGGCTAACCAGGGGGCTAACGGCTTTCTCTCTCTCTCCGCTCTTGAAACGGGATATCCGACTACCATCCAAGATCGATTGTCATTGGCCAATGAGAGCATGTGAAAATTTTGTCAGTGACGTGGGCGTTTGTTGCTTGCCAAACCGCATTTTCTCGAGTACGCGTAGTTCTACATTACCATAGAAAGTAAAATGACGAAACACAGAAGTTATACTTCTAGTTTTAAGCTAATGGTAAATAAATATGTTTTTCTGAATCCTGGAAAAACTTCGAAGATTATTTCGGGCTTCACTGAAGCAAACATTATTTCTAAAAGCTGTGGTGAAACGCCAGAAGACAGCGAAAGTGATGCAGATGACCCCAAATTCTTTTAGATGATGAGCTTTTAAAACTTTTTAAATTCGGACAGAGAAGTTTTCGACTTTGATAGATTTGATTGAAAAACTATGTGTACCATATATTTTCAGAATGTTGTGCGTGTATTTTTTAAATTCTTGACGTATAAATGTTTTATAATTGGTTTAAGCACCTTATGAATTCTTCGAGTAAATTTTTATAAAATAGGTAGTGTTATCCTTAAGATTGAATCTTGTTTAATTGATATTTTTATTTATTATTTGAAAGATCAGGTACTATATTTTTATCTACGTAATGTTTTCAAGATTCCGTCATGGTACTAACCCACCTTACTGCGAAGGTGCGGCGTATACGGAGGTGCAGAGTTTCTGGCAATTTTTTTTTCATTTTACCCCTTTTTTTTATCACTGCAGCGTAATATGGAGGTGTGGCATTTCTGGCGATTTTTTTTTTCATTTTGCACTCTTTTTTTATCACTGTGGCGCATACGCCAGTGCGGCTTATTTACCCGAAATGACGGTACTTACTAGCTGCCATCCATATGCTGGTCCACAAGCACCAGGGGTCTCAGTTCATGGTGGCTAAATGTGTCCCATATCATATAACAACACTCATGGTCCCGCATAGTCGACACCAAGTAAGAAGAATTCATAGATCGTCATGCTGCTAATGCTAAATATGGAATTAACAATCAGCAGAATGGAGTACATATCATAAGTCCTTAGATCAGCATGCCTGCTTCCACTCTCATACAATCTAATCCGCATGCTGTTGGCATCACGGGAGTCATTAACGCAGATGGACTGTTGTTAGAAGAGGGTGGTGTATAGGGCACCTGCTCTAGTAAAAAATCTGGTGCACAGTCTCATGGGATATCATTACTGGTAGACCCATACTGTATCAGGCCATAAACTGTGCAACTGCAACATACCTTGTACAAGGCAGCACACACATTATTCCACGCTGGAATCAAACTTTTGCCACCCTTTACAGTTGTGTTGCCAGTTGGCCATTCCGTTATTTGGTACCACTACAGGTACACTTTAACCAGGAAAGCCATGGAATAACACACAAGTGTTGCCATTTTAGAAATGAAAGGGCCAACCCTCACATTTTGGCCTTCGGCCATCCTAGTGGTACAGTGGCCTAAGCGCTGGCTCTTATTTGTCTGAGTTGGGCCCTGGTTTGAATTCCGGTAAGGCATGGATCTCGTGTTTGTCTGACAGCATTGGCTCTCTCCCTTCCCTGGAACCAGTAACCCTAAATTAGGGATGGGCAACTGCTTATAGTACATCAAGTTGCTCTATGTGGTCATTAAACCCCAAATTAAAAAAATGTTTAGCCTTTCATAAACTCCACTAAATCCCTGATTTTACTCGCAGCATAGAGTGGTTTTATGCCTGGTAAGGGCTGCACTAACCAGATTTCTGCATTACGTATGATGATTAAAAAGTATCTGGCTGTTGGGAAGAAAGTTTTTGTTGCCTTCATAGATTTAGAGAAAGCTTGTGACCGAGTGAATAGGACACTTTTGTGGAAGATATTGAATGAATATGGTGTTACTGGGAATCTACTTAATAGTGTAAAAGCCATGTATGCTGGTAGTAGAGCTTGTGTATGAGTGAATGGTGTTTTATCAAAATGGTTTTCTATTGGTGTAGGAGTAAGACAAGGTTGCGTAATGTCACCATGGCTGTTTAATATATTTATGGATGCATGCATGCGTGATGCCAAAATAGATAATAGTGGTTTATGTCTTTGTGATATCCGTGTGTGCATATTGCTGTATGCTGATGACACTGTCCTGTTGGCAGAGAGCAAAAGTGATTTGCAGAGTATGTTGTCTCGGATGCACGAAGTTTGCATGAAATTCAAACTGAGTATAAATAAGGGAAAAACCAAAGTTATGGCGTTTGAGAGAGGAACGAGTAGCACTGAATGTAATGTAAGTATAAATGGCACTGTGATTGACCAGGTGAGTGAGTTTGTGTATTTAGGAAGTATGTTTGACAGAGAGAACAAGCTGGATGGTGAAATCAGTAGGCAAGTGAATTCTTCTTTGAAAGTCATAGCTGCTCTGGGAGGTTTTCACAGGAATGATGGGTTCTCTAGAGAGTCCCGCATGGCTGTGTATGAAACTGTAATTGTTCCTACTCTGATGTATGGCAGTGAAACCTGGCTGGGTACTGCAAAAGAAACATAGGAGACGTTTGTGTGCTGGAGAAATACGTTACTTGCGGGGATCTGTGGCAAGACACAGTCTGATTGTGTGAGGAATGAAGATGTATTGCAGTTGTGTGATGTGAAGCAAAATGTTGTTAGCAAGGTGGAGACCAATATGCTTCGGTGGTTTGGCCATGTTGAAAGAAAAAGTGATGAGATGCTTACTAAGAAAATCTTTTTAGCCCAAGTGGCAGGAAGCAAAGGCAGAGGAAGGCCAAGGAAGACATGGGTGGATCAGATTCAGAAGTGTCTGCATGAGAAAAAGATTATGAGTATAAAGTATAAAAGATCTTGTGTACGGCGTGTAATGGATATCAGTGAAGCCCGAGTTGTATGTCAAGATCACTGTAAATGGAGAAGTTTGATATGACAACAGTAAGTAAAAATATCTGGTAGTTTGTATTACTTTTTGGAGCTAACCTCTGAATCTCAGAGAACAGCTTAGTGATATGTATGTATGTATCCACAACTTCTTTTTCAACTCATCAACTTCTTGTACACTCACCTTTAGTCTACAGGCCATGCTCTTCTACTCCTTGCACTAGTACTGGGTGTAATTCATTTTTCATAGGGTGGTTGCAATTCAGTGAGCACTCAATGTTTTTACTATGCTTTTAGTATGCTATGTCCCCACCCCTCATTAAATTTCCAAAACTCTGTGCACACACAGAGTTTCAGAAGAATAAATGGAAATGTATAAAATTAATGAGATGTTGCATGCAAGAAATCTAGTAAGATGTACCACGCAGGCTTTCAGGAGAATAAATATAAAATGCTATACATAAAATATTAACCCAGTGTTAGAACAACTATAGCTTATGCCATAACTATTCGTAATTTACGTGCATACAATTATAATCATAATAGGTAGCTTACCTTTTGTACACATTTCCCTGCATGTTTTGTTCTTTTTGTAGTCTAGCTTAAAATAATAAAATCATGTTGCAATGAGAGACACCAACGCATTGCAGAGTCTGTGTTGATTGAGAAAAATAGAGATACAATTTGTAATAATAATGATCCAAGTATCCTTAATGAAAAATGGAAAGAATTAATAAAAATCGAATAAGAAAGCCAAAAACACAGAAGAAGAAAATGAAGTTTTTACAAAAGCTTATAATAGATGGAGCCACGGTAGAAGTTTTTCGTAGATGACGTCGGAACAGGGGTGAGGAAGACGATCGTATCGCTCACTCACACTGCGATAGCAGGAGAGATAAAATCTGCAGCGGCTTCTGAGGATGACCCTGGTAGGGGTAGAAAGCGCTTGAGGCAATCTACGTGGGAATGGCTGAGGTGTGGTGACTGAATGCTCTGGATGTCGTGAGGTGTAGGGAACGGGAATTAAAGGAATGACATAGAAGGGAATAAGATAAGTTGTGTGTAAATAGTTGTACACTGGTGTGCAAAAATTAAGGACGAAGAGGAAAAATTAGCATAACAGCAAAACGAGCAGGCAGAACAGACCGAAAGACCACTCACGAGATAGACTAGGGTCCGGTACGGTAGGGCATGTGCATATATGCAGCATGACGTAGGGGAGGGGGGGGTGTGTGTTGGAAGGGTATAAAGCACACAGGCGGTGTACGCTCAGCAATTTGGTGAAAGCTATTGCACGGTGTACACAGGTTTGAACGACGTCGAGTTGCTGCCACCATGTGATATGGCCAACAGGGAATCTAGTAGACTACATCTGGATGACTTTACTCGAGGTCGCGTCATTGGGAAGTTGGAAGAAGGTCGAAGTGTGACTAGTGTGGCCGAGGAGTTCGGGATCGCTCACAGCATCATTTCACGAGCTTGGAGAGCATTTCAAATGACAGGAACAGCTGTCCAAGAGTTTAGCAGTGGTTGTCCACGAGCAACCACGGCGGCGGACGACCGGTATATTGTCCTACAGGCGAAAAGAGACAGACGGCAGACAGCAGGAGAAATCGCAAGGCACATGCAACAGACAACTGGACGTCCGTTATCGCGTTTTACCGTGGCCAGGAGGCTGCACAAAGGTAGTCTATTTGCACGACGACCAGTACGGTGTGTGCCATTAACGCCTGCTCATTGGAGACAGCGGTTTCTGTGGTGCCAGGAACACAAGAACTGGACACATCAACAATGGGGTCGAGTTCTCTTTACGGATGAGAGCCGATTTAGTCTGACGAGAGATTCTGGATGTATACACATCTGGAGAGAGCTGGGAACACGCAATCACACCTCCAACATTATTGAAAGGGACCGGTTTGGAGGTGGCGGAGTTCTCGTTTGGGGCCGTATCATGCTTAGTAGCCGTACTGACCTCCACATCTTCCAAGGAGGTTCAGTCACTGGTGTCCGCTATTGTACCAAGGTTCTCCTGCCTTATGTGCGTCTGTTTAGAGGTGCTGTGGGTCCTGAGTTCCTCTTCATGGACGACAACGCTACACCTCATCGTACAGTGGCTGTCGCAGAGCTGTTGGAGAGTGAAGATATTCAACGCATGGATTGGCCCGCAAGGTCCCCGGACCTAAATCCAATCGAACACGTGTGGGACCTTCTTGGGAGACGCTGGGCAGCACGTCACCAGCCACCAGCAACGATTCTGCAGCTGCGATTGGCGCTACAAGAGGAATGGGCCGTGATGCCTCAACAGCTCCTTGACAACCTCGTCCTCAGCATGGACAGACGTTGTAAATCCTGCAACGCAGTCAGGGGTGATCATATCCCCTACCAAAGACTGGATTTTTCTTGGCAGCCGCCTGTCACATGGACGTTTCTGTCTTCTGCCCAGTTATGCTCGAAGCTACCTTTTCAATAAAGTGCCTTTGTATCCTTTGGATTCCTTGTTTGGACAATTTTGCTCACTTGTCCCATATTCTTACATCTTGGGGATCTTATGGTATGATTTGAGTCGATGTGGAGCACTTCTGCACGACGTTACATTCGATAAACCGTCTCGTCCTTAATTTTTGCACGCCAGTGTATATATGTTTTTAATGTTTTCGGTTGGAATTTTTGTGTGTATGTAAATAGGACATTTGTGTTAGTTGGTCATATCAGTTCGTATTGAGTTAAAGAATTTTAGTTTTTATAAATGTCAATTAACCAACTAAAGTTGAGTTTTACACGTTGGTACGAGTGGTTGGAAGGGAAATAGATGATGTTGGGGCCAAATGTCATTAGTGCAGTACACTTCAAGGACTTATACATTCACCAGGCATTGAATGAACTGAAGACGGAATAGGAACACCACACCAGAGGCTTGAACCAAGCTAGACTACAAAAAGAACAAAACGTGCAGGGAAATGTGTACAAAAGGTAAGCTACCTATTATGATCATAAAATATTATTTCTCATAATGTTTTTGCTAATATGTACATCAAACAAAACATATCACACATTTAAAAAATAGTTAATCTTCTTTCAGGACGAGAGAGAGAGAGAGAGAGAGAGAGAGAGAGAGAGAGAGAGAGAGAGAGAGAGAGAGAGAGAGAGGGGGACGAGGAGGAAAGAGAGAGAGTAGAATGTAGGATAAGAGGGAGGGAGAGAGGGGAGACAAAGAGGAAGGGTGAGAGAGAGATGGAAATAGTATACTCCAAGTCAACCTAAGAGTTTACCACTAATGAACGGAACAGCTACTTCCACTAAGAAAAATAGTCAACAGCATTTACATGAAAAATAATCAGAATTATTGCTCAGAATCCATTTTTGTTTACCCAGCAGTTTATCAGACAAGACTACTATCGAAAACAAATTTTTAAAAAGTTGGAGCTTTTTTACAAATAAGTTTCATATGAGAAGTTATTTAATCAACAGCCTCACACTTTTAGCTTCTTTTGACAAGCCGGGAATACCTTGGAGAGGGGAAGAAAGGGTGGGGGATCTCTTCAAACATTACCAACACAGAGACAATAAATTCACAGTCGGGGAAACTCGAGGGGAAGGTTACTTAAACAGGCAGTAGGGGAAAAGGTTCGGATCCCACCACAGCCCTACAATCCCCACTGCTTGTGTGCTGCGTGGTTGGGTGGGGGGTGAGTGCAAGAGTAATTGTTTGATAGGAAGGAAACGGTAAGAGTGCACTGTAACATGGATCGATTCTATTCTTGCTTTCTGCGGAGAGGTTGCGATCAGGCTCCCTGCCTTTAACAAAAGTCAGGGGCGGCTCGTGGGCTATTCAAATGGGGGTTCACAATACATAAACTGTAAAAACTAAATTTTCAGTTACAACATAACGTACAGTTTAAAATACATTTCTGTTTCTACAAGTAAAAAAAAAGCAATGTGACTAAAAGAGAAAAAAACAAGCACTCATACTTAGAAAACAAAGGAATATTCTATAAGCACTCATACTTTGTACAAAGGAATATTCTATTACAATAGTGCTTACAATTTACTTCAAAAGTAAACATTCAAATGGAATGTTGATTACTCAAATGCAATTTTTGTAAATTAAGTCAATCCACCTGTCTCCTTTTTGAGGCAAACAAATCAATAACATTTTCGTTGAATTTAGGTAAGTCATTTATCATGTTTTTTTTTTAATTGAGAGCCTAGCTAGAGCGCTCAGTCTGTCCTCACTCATGCTTCTTCTTAAAAATGCCTTAACTCGTTTTAAAGTTGAGAAGCATCTCTCGGCCTCAGCAGTTGTCATTGGAATAGTAGAAATAATTAGCAACAGTTTGTAGGTCTCTGAGAACGTAGTTTGTCATTGGAATAGTAGAAATAATTAGCAACAGTTTGTAGGTCTCCGAGAACATAGTTTGTCATTGGAACAGAAGAAATAATTAGCAACAGTTTGTAGGTCTCCGAGAACATAGTTTGTCATTGGAATAGTAGAAATAATTAGCAACAGTTAGTCATTGGAATAGTAGAAATAATTAGCAACAGTTTGTAGGTCTCCGAGAACGTAGTTTGTCATTGGAATAGAAGAAATAATTAACAACAGTTTGTAGGTCTCCAAGAACGTAGTTTGTCATTGGAATAGTAGAAATAATTAGCAACAGTTTGTAGGTCTCCGAGAACGTAGTGTGCAAGTTATTTTCTGCAACGAACTGTAGAAGACTAATGGCACCATTCATATTTCTAAAATCTGGTCTTCTGTAAATTACTCCTAGTTCAGTTTTCAGGCATACCTTCTGTAACATGGGATAATATCATCACATATCTTTTTAGCTGTCACAGTTTTATTTATGTGAATATTCTCTCTCTTCCCTTTCGTTGATGTTTCCTCTGTTTCTGATATCTTCATGGTCATTGTGTCCATTATTTTCCTTTCTTTTTCCATTGACTGCTTTTAAAGTGTTCACATGCTTTTGAATGAGTGCTGCATCAGTTAGTGTTTTCTGAAGCTGGCTGTATAACACATCCACATGTGGCATAATATTGTGAAAAACTGTAAGCGAAAACACAAATACTGAGTCTTCCAACATACGCCGAATACCCCCTGCTTGATTTATTGCTACAGCTTGTTTCGACGATGACTCTATTTTTTCCATGCATACAGTTAAGTGTTCCCTGTATTCATACACTGTATTGATGATTCGACTCTTGAAATTCCACCTGGTATCTGAACCATGAGGTATCCTTTTTCTAACAGTTTCATCTAGAATAGCAATCCTCTGCGGAGAGTTACTGAAAAAGTTAGTAATGTCACTTAGGTTGGGAAAAAATACTCGAACTTGTTGATTCTGACTGGTTGCTTGGCCGACAATCAAATTGAGCTAATGTGCGTAGCAATGCACAAAATGTGCATTCTTATAGGTACGTTTAATAATAGCCTGAACATCTGCGTGGTGACAACTCATCACATTTGTACCGTCGTAGCTTTGGGATATCAATTTCTCGGCTTTGTCTACAACTTTTTCCAAACTAGCTTGAATACATCCAGCGATAGATTCTGCATCATGTCCAGGGGGATTAGTGAATTTTCAGAATCTCTCAACTGGTTGTCCGTTTCCTAAAATGTATCAAAAAATGATAACCAATTGGGAAGCAGATGAAACATAAGTAGTTTCGTCTGCTATCACTGCTACAAAACTTGCTTTTGAGATTTCATTTTTTATGTGGTTCTGGCAAACAGTGACCATACAGTCTAATAAATCATTTTGAATTTCGTTTGATGTTCCTTTAAAAACAGTAGCATTAGTGAGATGTATCAAGTTCTGCTGAGAAGTTTATAAAACCGCTGAAAATACCTGGATTTATTGAATCTCGTATTCATCATGTCCTCGAAGTGCAAGCTCAAATGCGCCGCAAAACCGAATACAGTCAATAATTTTGGAAAGAACATAACGATTTTTGGTTACTTGCTCATTGTGTTTTTTAACATTCGAATAAAATGCACTGTCAAGCTGTTGGCGAATATGAACCTTTCCCAGCAAACTAAACTCTAATGTAGAGTTTAAATGTGATTGGGAGCAGTGATGTTTATTTATTTTTTGAGTTAGATGTGATAAATCAGCAACACCGTAATTCACCAAACTTGAATCACCATCTTTGTTTTGCAAATAGGAGACAGTGAAAACAAAAGAGCCTGTTAGTTAATTTACATCCACAGATCCACGGATATTTCTCATATAAGTCGGGTTTGAATTCTCTTGAAATCTCTAGTTTTACATTTTGTCACCTGGATCAGCTTAAGCCTAGATGTTGGCCTGAGCATTTTAATTTCAATTTTTTTCTAGCAGTAACGTTGAAAAATGTAATTGCTTTAGCTCAGAAACACTGATTTTACTAAGTGCTATCTTAACTGTTTACACATGTTCTTACACACAACAATAAAACTGACCTATAAAAACCAATAAACATATTAATAACTGATAAACAACTACACTAACCACTTGTTGCCGCAGACCAAGGGAGAATCCGGACAAATAACAAACTGCCAATCCATCTGTGTGAGCTCCAGCACACTGAAGACTGTGCGAATTGAAAGCTTATGAGCGGCGCTTATTCCTCACACTGTGCCTCCTCTTCCCACCGGACAAACTGGTTTTCACTTAGTTTCTTCTATCTCACGTGCGATCGACGTAAGGCAGGCTGATCTGTGGTGCTAACTTTCAAATTTTATACCATTACAGTCATGTCTTGCCAGGGTATTTAGGAGGGGAGGGGGGGAGAGGATCGTCCAGAAATTGGCAAAACCTGGAAATGTGTTTACTGTTTTATTTTATTTAACTTGTTATATTTTAATTTCTTTCTTTCGCATTCTATTTTTTCTGTTTTGAGGGTTCACATGCACTAATAGAGGAGCCGCCACTGACAACAGTACACTCATAGGGTGACTTGGAGTATAGAAAAGAGTGAGACAGAGGGGGGAAGGAAGGAAGGAAGGAGAGAGGCAGAGAGAGAGAGTCTGAACACAAAAAGAAAATCCCTAATCAAAAGTGGATGAACAAAACTTGCAGTATAATATAAGCAGTCTTCCAAATAAATAGGGATGAACAATATTTTCAATAGTAGAGAATGAATGAACATTTCAGTCATAAAAAAGGTTTGGTGACCAAAGCTGCAATACAAAAGGTGATTGAAAGTGCATTTACTTACACTGAACTTAAATGTTCCCTATAAGCAGCATGAAAGAAGAAACACATTATTACAGAAACACAAACTGTGAAATGAAAGCACCATTTTACATTTCATTCGTCAATCATTACAACAGCAGAAAAAACAAACAGGAAAAAAAAAAAAAAACACAACTTAATAATCCATAAAGTGAAATTTATACCTTCTTCATACTAGTTAATCAAATATTTGCATATGCAATGATTCATAACATAGATCAAAGAAAGAAACTGAAAGCAAATGTATAAATACATTATTACCAATTTTTAATACAAATCCTTCGTTTCTCATGGTTATTTTATTTCCCATTTCCTTTTACTTTTGTTGCATTCTAGGGATTTCTGCTGATAAACTGTATATCAGCTATCCCAATATTTGATAATAAACAATGATCTATGCCGCAACCAATGGGGAAGGGGGTAAGGACTGCATCAAAGGCCATTTTCACATGGAAACTATTCCTAAATTTAGCAAAGCCTTTAACTAGACAGCCTGAGTACTGGAATTCAAACTTGTTACTGAAGTTTCCTTTAATCCACTCAGTAAAGCCCTATAGAAGAGTCCGGCTTAATTTTATGAATGCATTCTGGGAAAGGCCAAGAAAATTCAGAGTGTCCAGCAGCAAATGTAAAAAATAAAGGACATCTGAAAAGTACCGGTGCTACTGATTTGGGGCAAAACTTTTGTTTTTGAATTAAAGGTTTCTGTTTTCAGCTGAAATCTGTTTTAAACATGTTAAAAAAAGAAAGAATTTTTATTTTTCAAAATGGCCTCCTCTTCACCCCTTATAGCCATTCTGTTCCTCCCACAGTTATAATTCAATTTTCACATTTAAACAAATTTATTTTCTACACTATAATTGACTGTACATAAAATAATATACATTGACGCAGGTACCGGTATACGAAATACATATAAATTGAATACATTTTATAAAAAAAAATCTAGCAAATTAACGTTTCTAATGCACAACCTTTTTTTCCCAAATAAAAATAAGTACAACATCACGTACCAGTACGAAAAAGAGTGAACAATATAATATGCAAGTGCCTAGTGGGTTAAAATTGGAAAATGTTACACAAATACCTTTTAAATGTCATAACTTCACAAAAACTGAAAGTAACTGCTATATTTCAAACACACAAAACAAAACTATGTAATCTTTCCTTATTCTTACTCATGCCTTTTTCTGCAAAAAACAAAAAAACACACCACACCACACCTTTAATGTTTTTCCTGAACAAAAACAAAAGAGAATAAGACACTTTGTTTAATCTTGGCTTTATCTTTCTGTATTTAGGTCATCTCCTTTTCAGCTTCTTTTTCCAAATTATCAGCCTCATTCAGTGATTTTTGTACTTTGGCCATTAAATCTTTGACAATTTGTCTTTGATGATTTGCTTCAAGTCTCTTCTCATCCACTTTCTTTTCTCGCTATTTTATTTGAAGTTTTTCTTCCTTCTTTCTTAATTCCTCAGCTTGTTTGTGGAGAGCTAGCTGCCTCTTGATCTTTCGTGGCCTGTTTCTTCCGTTCTTCTTCCAATCGCATACATTTCTCTTCAGCTAGATGTTCAGCAAACATTTTGTGAGCATCCACACATGCTCTTTTAAGAGGTGGCCCTTTTCAAAGAAGTCACAGTTTCATCATGTAGTTGAGTTCTTTTATAAGTCAAAATGTCTGTCAACTGAAAAACTTCACTCCACATCACTGTTACCATGATGTATGATCAAACATGCCATGATCAAGCCTTGAAGGGTTGCATATCTCTGAGGGTTCTTTTTGAAAATTTCTGCCCAATATTCATCAATGCGCTTTTTGCCATCAACATTCTCCAGCTTGCACAAATCCCATTCCGTGGACAATTCATCTAGCTTTAGGTTTGGAACAACATTAGGAAGGCTTTTAGCAATGTTCATAAGTGAAGCAACTCTTTTTGGGCTGTTCTTTTGGTCTGGCTGCAGTACATGCAAGTCTCTTAATATTTTGTTCTGCAATGGAAGATAGTGCAGCAACTTTTTAATTAACACATTGTAGAATTTTTTCCACTGTAAAAGTAGCATTTTTTTTTCTTTGTCTCTGTTAGACTTCATTGCACTCTTTGTCAAAACACCAATAGCCATCCTTTCCAAAGGCTTTGAATGTTGACTGACATCTAAATCTGCAAGTTTATGGCCTGGAGTGTTATCAACAACTTTATCTACCATAGCTCTTTTCATTACCATCTTTACTAATGAAGTCCTTTCATAATAAAAAAGATGAATCAGAGGTTCTTCTTTCTGAAAAAATAACTGAAATATATTCACAATGCTAAACACACCATCCATAAACTGATAGTGGATGAAAATGTCACCTTGTTTCAATGCAGAAATTATTCTGTGCAACTTTTCACTGGTTTCCAGTTCTTTGGAACGATGTGCAGGTACAAAGGGTAAGAAGTAGTGAATCAAGGCATCTTTTCGCTCCAATAAACGATCAAATACTGGTCTACAAGTTAAAAATCTAGCTTCAACAGGTCTCATAAATACATGTTTTGGAGCACCTACATGTTCCTGACTCTTGCCATAATCAGCTGATCTTACACTATTGCCATGGAAATAGTAGAATACATCCACTGCAAATTCAGAAAGTGAAGAATCAAATTCTTTTACAGTCTTTTTTACAGCATTCATGACATGATGTAATGAACATCAACCTACATCAAGCAAGTGGGGATTTTCTTGCTTTAAAAGAGTTAGCATGCCTTTCTACAGCCTACCATAACTTGTGGACTATCAGTCATAACGCATATTATTTTAGATATATTGATGCCAAACATTTGCAAAACAGAAATCAATTTTTCTTTCATGGGAAGTGCTTTAGCTTCTGGCAAATATACCCTTTCAAGAAAATCTATTACAATTTGCTGTTGCACATCAAAATATCATACGATTATTTCAAGCTCTTTTTTATTATGCACACCACTGTCATTGCTTTCATCTAGTCCAATTGACACATATTTCCCTTTCAAACTTTCTTTTAAAATGGTTTCATATGTTTGCCCCAAACCATATCTAACTAGGTAAGACATCTTTGTTCGGTGCATTGAAAATGATTCAGGAATTTTAGAGTCAGGAAACATTCTCTGAAACAACTGTGTTGAATGATCACAAAACCTGAATGGAATATTGTGTTCAACACGTGCAGAGGCCCACAAAACTTCAGCAGTAGTAACCTGATTACTAATTATTGTTTGACTTTTGAAACTTTCTGTCAAGTCCTTTGACTTTGTTACAGCTTCTCTATTTTTCTTGTGATTTTCACTTCTTGAATGTTGTAAAACTGCTTGAACACCCATTGTAGACACTGAAAATTCTTTTGATCACCTCATACATGAAGCTTGAGTGTTCTTCTTTCCTGGTCTGCACCATTTGGCAATTTCATCATCATTATTGTCTTTTTGACAAGAAGAGGACTTTGATAGTGGCACTGTCGTTTAGACATGTTGAACTAGAAATCTGTGGAGTAAAGATAAAAATTAGTCTTCATTTCCTCATTAAAAAAGCTACAAAACAAACTCAATTAAAAGAAAAATTAATGTGGTAAACCAAAGGCTCATATAAGAAAGGAAGCATCACCACAGAGATATCCAGAGTCATATGCTACTTTAATACTTCAGAACTTCGTTAAAACAAAATAATAAAAGTACTAGCAATGTTAAGAAATAAGGGCTCAGTATTATAGTTCATCATTGCCCTTACAAATAAAAAATATCAAGACAAAATGAATTAGGTTAATTTAAAATAAAATGCATTTTTGCTACTTACCCTTAATATTTTTGTAGATAGTTGATGTTTTCAACTCACTTAAAATAAAGGACAGTACTGAAAATAAAGGACAAATAAGGGACTTTATTAGTAGTCAGAGTTTTAAAGGATACATTTGGACACACTGAAAATTGTATATTGATATCATACTGTTCACAAAAAGATTCGCCAACATTATACTTTTTCACTCTCCTTTAGAAATTCAAGAATCAAATGGTTAGGTTACAAGACAACATGAGCCAGAGCCTGGGTTCAAAGCTCATGAAGGCACAAAAAGAATTTTTCTACAGTAGCACTTATTATTTTCTTTTTACTGGAATAAGCAGCAAAAAAATAAAGATGGGTAATGCTTGAACTTCTCACATTACTGTAAAATTGACAGTGTTTCAAAATGTTATACTACAACTATTGCAACACCAAGAAATTCATTTCATTCTTCTGAAGTGCAAAACTTCACATAACAGAACTTCGGATATCAACACAGCCTTGCAGACATTTTCATGTCAAAATTCTTTTGAAACCCTCTTCTGAAATAAGACAAACAGACAGGGAGTGAGTGAGTGAGCAAGTGTGTGTGTGTGTGTATGTGTGTGCTTGAGAGAAATAAGAGAGAGAGAGGGAGCAAGACTGAGTGGGTGAGTGAGTGAGTATCATCAGCCACTCACTGTTCATGCATGTATACTTGCATTGGGAGAGAGAAAAAAGGTGCACTGGTCTGCTTCCAAGAATAATAATTTTAAAACATACTGATTTCAGAATAAACGTTCCACATTATATAAAAAATGTATCATCTTAAATCTGTACATCAACACTTTGTTCAAGCCTGTAATTGGCCTAGATCACTAAAAAAGTTAGATATAATTGGCAATGAACTCCCTCTACCTCTTTCTGTCCACTGCAAAATTTTCTACCTTTAATATACTGATTATTTAACCACCGGCTGGTTTTAAGTCTACCTCTTGCTACGTTCCTGAAACCATCTTAACGCCTTACAATAACTTTACCCAACTCGGTTCTAATGACTGCTTTACCACATAGATCACAAGTACATACTAAACTACAATGCTTGATCTATCATTTACGGTTTCTGTTACCAATCATGTCTTTCTCACCTCCGTTCTAATGACTGCTTTACTACATAGATCACAAGTGCATACAAACCTACAATGCTCTATCTATCATTTACGGTTTGTGTTACCTATCATATCTTTCTCACCTCCGTTCTAATGACTGCTTTACTACATAAATCACAAGTACATACTAACCTACAATGCTCTATCTATCATTTATGGTTTTTGTTACCTATCATGTCTTTCTCATCTCGGTTCTGACTGCTTTACTACATAGATCACAAGTACATACTAACCTACAATGCTCGATCTATCATTTATGTTTCCTGTTACCTATAATGTATTTCTCATTAATGTGTCACTATTTTAAAAATTCACCTTCTCCACCCAGTAAGACTATATCCCATTAAATTTAATACATATTGTCAACAAAACCTTTATATGCTAACAATGTATAGATCATACTTTGCATTTTTAAATGGTTTACTTGTGGGTATTACTAAGATTGCTTACTAATTGAATTTCTCAAATTTTCAAGATATACTCTGGCTTGTTCTCAGAACTATGTCAACGAACTAGTTGTTGACACTCATGTTGTAATGTGCAACCGTTGTAGTACTGTTACTACAGTTAAACCCTAGCTCATTATCAGGACTACATAAAAAAAGTAGCCATTGCCACTCAAGTTATGTTCAACCCGTGTGGTTGTTCATTGTAGTAAGGGTATTACAATTATACTCAAGCTTATCATAAGGACTATGTTGATGATGTAACTGTTGCCACTGAGTTTGTAATGCTAAAACTGTGTGGTTATTAATTGTAATACTGGTACTACAATTGCACCCTATATCATCTTTGGGACTATGTGAATGAAGTAGATGTTGCCATTGAAGTTTTAAAGTCTAACCATCATGGTCATCAATCAAGAGTATTGCAATAATTGCAGCATTCCAGTTAAGGACCACAAATTACCTACAGTTACCCTTGTTCATCATCAATTATTGATGACAAACTAAAGGTGATTGTAGTAGTGCTACAATTAATGATCATCAGGGCTGGACATTACAACCTGAGGGTCAACAGCTACTTTGCTGACATAGTTCTCAATGATCAGCTAGAGTTAAGTTTGAGAAAAAAAATGGCAAGTCCAATGAGAAAGTAAACTTATTAAGGACCATATAAAATAATTTAATTTCAAAAGTAATTTGAATAAAGACGTATAGCCACATATTAAGAATAGTTGTTCTTTCTTTAGATTCTAATATGGCCATCTCAATAATGACAAAAAAAATAATTTTCTGTGTATGTTGATTTGCAATGCAATTTAGCATTTTGACTAATATTTAACTTTTCATACCCACATTACTTTATTGTGTTCCATCTAACTGAACAAGAAAATAGAAATGAACATCTGCAAGTAAAAAAAAAAGTATGAAACAAATGGCTGTGAAGATTGAACTTACATAGTGTTGAAAAGCTGTCTGTATTCATCATCACCCTTATTATCACTCACAAGTATATCAAGTTTGTCGATGAGTTCAGATTCTACCTAAAAAGAGTAAATATAATCATATTGATAATTCCATGTCAGGGAAAAAAATATATATACATCGGCAACTACAGCTTTACAGTAAACCTGATATTGTAAGAGCAAATATATGAGGCCTGTCACAAAAGAAATGACACTGATGACAGTAAAAACATTACTCACATTTTTACACTTCAACACGATGCCCTTTAAAACATGTCATTTTGCAAGCAACACACTATTGAAAGTGGTTTTCCCACTCCTGGAAGCAATGCTGCAAATCGTCATCTGTGAGGTCCTTTAGGATGTCAGTCACAGCTCTGAAAATCATGTCTTTGAAAGCAGTACTTGAGCTTTGATCATTCTGACTCAAATCAGCCAATGGAATTGATCATTTTCAACCTGATCCCTTTCCATTTTCCCTGAAATTTGGTGTGATTGTTAGGCATGTGGACTTTTATGCATAAATCCCAAATTTCAACTGTCAACCCACAGGGTTTCAAATTACATGGCCTTGAAAATTAGGAAGTCATGAACTGCAGGCAAACTTCAAGTAGTTGTACCTCATTACCTAATCGGGCTAGAAGGCTGAAATTTGCGCCTTTTTATAGCATTCTATATGAACTTTTATGTCATATGCCAAAAATTAACAAAATATTGGATTGACATTGACTTTTAAGTCATACACCAAAAAATAAAAAAATATTCAGTTGACCATTTCAAGGTCACAGAAATAAACTTTGATCTTGAACATTTAAAAAAATTGTAACTTTAAAATAAATTACATGGCATCCTTAAAGTTCTATTTAGCATTATACATGCACACATACAACTAAGCTGTTCTCTGTGATTCAGAGGTTAGCTCCAAAAAGAAATACAAACTACCAGATAGTTTTTACTTACTGTTGCCGTATCAAATTTCTCCATTTGCAGCGATCTTGACATACAACTCGGGCTTCACTGACATTCATTACACGCTGTACACAAGATCTTCTATACTTCATACTCATAATTTGTTACTCATGCAGACACTCCTGAATCTGATCCTCCCATGACTTTCTTGGCCTTCCTCTGCCTTTGCTTCCTGCCACTTGGGCTAAAAGATTTTCTTAGTAAGCATCTTATCACTCATTCTTTCAACATGGCCAAACCACCGAAGCATATTAGTCTCCACCTTGTTAACATTTTGCTTCACATTACACAACTGCAACACATCTTCATTCCTCACACAATCAGAACATGTCCTGCCACAACCCCCCATAAGTAACGCATTTCTCCAGCAGACAAACTACTATGTTTTTTCTGTAGTACCCAGGTTTCAAAGTAGGAACAATTAAACTCTCATACACAGCCATGCGGGACTCTCTTGAGAATCCACCATTCTTGTGAAAACCTCCCAGAACAGCCATGACTTTCAATGAAGAATTCACTCACCTACTAATTTCACCATCCAATTTGTTCTCTCTGTCAAACATGCTTCCTAAACACACAAACTCACTCACCTGGTCAATCACTGTGCCATTTACACTTACATTACATTCAGTGCTACCAGTTCCTCTCTCAAAAACCATAACTTTGGGGTTTTCCTTATTTATACTCAGTTTGAATTTCGTGCAAACTTCGTACATCCGGGACAACATTGTCTGCAACTCACTTTTGCTCTCTGCCAACAGGACAGTGTCATCAGCATACAGCAATCTGCACACACGCATATCACCAAGACATAAACCAGTATTACCTATTTTGGCATCACACATGCACACATCCATAAATATATTAAACAGCCATGGAGACATTACACAACCTTGTCTGACTCCTGCACCAATAGAAAACCATTTTGATAAAACACCATTCACTTGTACACAGGCTCTACTGTCAGCATACATGGCTTTTACACTATTAAGTAGATTCCCAGTAACACCATATTCATTCAATGCCTTCCACAAAAGTGCCCTATTTACTCGGGCATAAGCTTTCTCTAAATCTATGAAGGCAGCAAAAACTTTCTTACCAACAGCCAGATACTTTTCAATCATCACGCGTAATGCAAAAATTTGGTTAGTGCAGCCTTTATCTGGCATAAAACCACTCTGAACATCCCACACTTTCTCTGATGTAGGACCCTGTACTTTTTCAATAACGACCTTACCAAACACTTTCCCTGGCACACACTTAATAAGCTAATACCACGACAGTTTTTGCAGTTAGTCTAATCATATACAAAACCATATTGGATCAAATACACAGAAGCTTTTTTTTTTTTTTTTTTTTTGTGGTCATTCCAGAACTTCTCAACAAAAAGTGGTTAACAGTCTGACCTGACCTTGAGGCAAAATACTTCTTGTGTACCACACCTCAATGATAAAAAACAAAACAAAAAAACATCAATTTGATTTTGGAATTGCTCTTTCTTGCTTTCTTTACACAAAACAATTTTTTTTGTGCGCCATGCTTTTTTTTTTTTTTATTGGAGGTTTAACAACCACTGTGAGCAACTCAATGGACTGTAAGCAGTCGCCCATCCCTAATTTAGGCTCATTGGTTCCAGGGAAGGGAGAGAGCCAGTGCCGTAAGACAAACACAACATTCATGCCTCACCGGAATTCAAACTTGGACCCCTTTCAGACAAATGATCAGAAGCCATTGCTTAGACCAATGCGCCACCAGAGGTGGCATGGTCTAAGCAATCACTCTGGTGTTTTGTGTTTACTGGACATATTCAAATACCCAAGTTTGATCATCTGCTTATTACTTGCATTAAAAACTCCGGCTGAGATTCAAGGGACTGAAGGATGTCCTCACACATTCTATGGTAGGTTTTCCTTTTGCTCTGAGATGAGACTTTTTTGGAACAATTTTGGTTCAAATTTCCCATATGCCTAAATACCTTGGTAAAATTTTGTGGATCATATTGAGTTCATTTATTACCAATCTCACTGTCAACTATTGATCTGACTTGATGAGATCCTGTATCATTTCCACATTTTCATGTATTACCATGAAGTTTTTCATCTTCAGCTGTTTTCTGCCCTCCGAAGGGGCTGTTGTGCCAGCAAGAATCTTGCGCTGTGGATAAAGCTTGACCTTCATATAAGCTGTTAGCAACTTTTTACATGTTTGCATTGCATTTTTGTGAAGTTTAAAGCAAAAACTGGTTGCATAATGTTGCTCAACATTCTTGTGCTCCATTTCCATGATGCAGTTAACAAATGTACAGTCCTCATTCACACAGCAATCAGAATGTGACTCTGAATTGCTCTAGTTTACTGTTTGCTATGTAGAGCATCATATCAGCAGGAAACTTGAAAATTACATTGCCCTGAATATTCATATGAGGGGCAGTCAAAAAGTTTGTTGCACTCCTCCGTAAAACATTTCGGTAAAAGGATATTTTGTTGACACTTTGTGGCAACACTGCTGGCATTTATCTGCAGCACGTGACACAGCTTGCTTCTATGCAGTAGTTTTAGTTTGCTCGCTAACATGTCGTGAAGATGCCTCGGCAGCTGCTGGTGGCGTCCAAATTGGAACAGCGTGCAGTGATTAGTTTTTTGTGGGCAAAAGGGTGTAACTGCACTGAATTTTTTCGGCACTTGAACGGAGTGTACGGTGAGAACGCAATATTGCGTCAAGCTATCACAAAGTGGTGCATCTTGTTCGAGAATGGACGTACTGATATCGAGGAGGATTACCGCAAGGGAAGACCGCATACGGCGAACCTAACAAGGGACCTTCTGAAAAAGTTTAGGTGGGAGGTGTGAAACCACCCCCCTTATAGCCCAGATCTTGCACCATGTGACTTCCACGTCTTCGGTCCCATGAAACAAGAATTTGCAAAACGACGATATCACTCGGATGACGAGGTGAAAGCTGCAACCCAGCAACGGTTGTCGGACGTTGGACGGAATTTCTTCGCAGAAGGCATAGAAAAACTTGTGCCACGCCTCGACAAATGTTTCAATAAACTAGGTGATTACGTCAAGAAGTAACCTTTGTATGGAACTTTCAGGTACATATAACATTTTTCTGTAATTTCGATCCTGTGTTGTTTTATCAAGCAGCGCAACTAACTTTTTGACTCACCTACGTATAATCATTCAAGCAGCAATTAGATGACTCTGAATTGCGCTGGTGTTCTGTTCGCCATATAACATCATGCCAAAAAAACTTAAAAATTACATCACCCACAAGAAGGAATCAAATTCCCCTTTGAGCGTGCTATCCATTACACAACCCATATCAACACTAATGAGCCATTACATTATGACCACCTCAACCTAGAGAAATGAGCATGCCTGAAGACCAAATGGTGGTGCAGGTGAAGTTCACAGAGGAGTATATATACAACCCAAGGACCGGCTTTCGGTTAATAGAGGGTCTGGAGTCAGAATGGAAAAAGCTGCTGATTTATCGGAGTTTGATAAAGGACAAATTGCGCTGGCACGGCGCCTCGGGACTACGATCTCGGAAACGATGCAGCTCGTGGGTTGTTCACATGCCGATGTAATGGGTGCGTATCAAAAGTGGTGCACACATGGCCAAGCGATGAACCATCATCCAGCCGTGTGTCGTCCGCAGCTCACTGATACCAGAGGGGAGCGGAGACTGTCGCGCGTTGTTCACAGCGACCGCAGGGCTGCAGTGTGACAAATCACCTGCAGCTACAACAGCGGTGATCAGGGTGATGTGTTGCAGCACACAGTTCACTGCAGCCTTCTGCGCATGGGCTTGCGTAGCTGAAGACTTAGTCGGGTCCCCATGCTCACCGCACATCGTCGACAACAACACATGAAATGGGCCCAAAATAATCAAGATTGGACCGTGGATGATTGGAAGAAAGTAGCCTGGTCTGACGAATCAAGATTCCTGGTGCATCCCGTGGATGGCCGAGCATGGATACGCCGATTACCAATGAAGGCTATGGCACCTGGATGCACTGTTGGGCGGAAACAGGCTGGCGGTGGTGGTGTTATGCTGTGAGCAATGTTTTCTTGGGACACTTTTGGCCTCATTATCCCAATAGCACAATCCCTGACAGCTGGCAGGTATCTGAACATCGTTGCAGACCAAGTTCACCCATTCATGGCAACTGTGTTCCCTTCAGGTGATGGCCATTACCAACAGGATAATGCGCCACTGCCAGAATCGTCAAGGAGTGGATCAAGGAACATGCTGGTGACTTTCTGTTAATCTCCAAATTCAGCTGACACGAACCCAATCGAACATTTGTGGTTCGACTGAGGACCAAGTTCACCCATTCATGGCAACTGTGTTCCCTGCTGGTGATGGACATTACCGACAGGATAATGCGCCACTGCCAGAATCGTCAAGGAGTGGTTCGAGGAACATGCTGGTGACTTTCTGTTAATCTCCAAAGTCACGTGAGATGAACCCAATCGAACATTTGTGGTTCGACTGAGGACCAAGTTCACCCATTCATGGCAACTGTGTTCCCTGCTGGTGATGGACATTACCGACAGGATAATGCGCCACTGCCAGAATCGTCAAGGAGTGGTTCGAGGAACATGCTGGTGACTTTCTGTTAATCTCCAAAGTCACGTGAGATGAACCCAATCGAACATTTGTGGTTCGACTGAGGACCAAGTTCACCCATTCATGGCAACTGTGTTCCCTGCTGGTGATGGCCATTACCAACAGGATAATGCGCCACTGCCAGAATCATCAAGGAGTGGTTCGAGGAACATGCTGATGACTTTTTGTTAATTTCCAAATTCATGTGACATGAACCCAATCGAACATTTGTGGTTCGGCTGAGGACCAAGTTCACCCATTCATGGCAACTGTGTTCCCTGCTGGTGATGGCCATTACCAATAGGATAATGTGCCACTGCCAGAATCGTCAAGGAGTGGTTCGAGGAACATGCTGGTGACTTTCTGTTAATCTCTAAATTCACCTGACATGAATCCAATTAAACATTTGTGGTTCGACTTGGAAAAACGGGTTCGAGATAAATCACCACCACCCCAAAATGTACAGGAACTAGAGGACCTGCTGTTGACATTTTGGTACCAGATACCCCAGAATACCAACGCCACCTCATAAAATCGATGCCTTGCCGAATTGTGCTGTTTTGCAGGTTAAAGAGGGTCATATAGCTTATTAGGTAGGTAGCCATAATATAATGGCTCATCAGTATAGTCGATCAACAACTGATCTGACCTGACAAGATCCTGTAACATCTTCACATTTTCAGATGCTACCATGGCACTGTTCATCTTCAGTTGAGTTCTGCTCTTCCAAAAAGCTCTTGTGCCAACAAAATTTTGTCTGGGAATAAAACTCAGTCTATTTAAGCTTTTCGCAACTTTACATATGCTTCTGTTTCACGTTTGTGGACTTTAATGCATTTAAAAGATGATATTTAAGATGATATCTGAGAAAAGAAGATGGTTCTGTAACAAGAAATAGAGGCAGAAATTTTGACAAGAGTGAAAGATTTCTACTCCAAATTATATGAAAGGGATGATATATGCACTCCAGACATCATGAAAGATACCAGTACCAGAGTTCCTCCAGTCCTTCCAGCAGAAGTTGCACATGCAATCAAGAACATGAAGCGAGGAAAAGCTCCAGGAGAAGATGGAATTACTGTAGACATCATACAAGAAGCAAGTGGAGAAATCGAAACAGTACTCGCCCAAATTTTCACTCGATGCCTTAATGAAGGAAAGATTCCTGAGGATTGGAACACCACTACAATGATCCTGCTACATAAGAAAGGTGACATTGAGGATCTCGGAAACTACAGACCTATCAGCCTCCTATCAGTAGTTTATAAAATCTTCACTAAAGTTCTTTCACACCGCTTGAAGGTAACACTGGACATGGCTCATCCGAGAGAACAAGCTGGATTCAGGAGTGGCTACAGCACAATAGATCATATCCACGTGCTGAGAGAACTAATTGAAAGAGCGAGGGAATATGAACTTCCATTGTGCATGGCTTTTATCGATTATGAAAAAGCCTTTGATTCGGTGAAACCATCAGCAGTTACAATGGCTCTGAAAACCTGCGGTATTGAAGATGCATACATTAATATTATTAATAACATCTATGAAAATGCAAGTGCAAAGATTCGGCTGTTTGAAAATACAACACACATAAAAATTGGAAAGGGAGTGAGACAAGGTGACACCATATCTCCGAAGCTCTTTAATGCCACATTGGAGGGTGTTTTTCAGTCACTGAGCTGGGAAAACAAGGGGATAAAGATTAATGGAGATTATCTAACCCACCTTCGTTTTGCTGATGACGTAGTCATTTTTGCAACTACCCCATCAGAGCTGCAGAGTATGATCCAGGAACTTGCTGACAAGAGTAAAGAAGTGGGATTAAAAATGAACTTTCAGAAGACAAAAGTGATGTTCAATGCTTTTACAAGAAATGAAGATTTATCGATTGATGGAGAAAAGCTGGAGATAACAGACACGTACGTTTATCTTGGACAGCAGATATCAAGTGAGGGTCACATTGATGAAGAAATTAATCGGCGTACAAAACTTGCCTGGAGAGCTTTTGGAAGAAACAGCATAATTTTCAAGAGCAATATGCCATTATGTCTTAAAAGAAAAGTGTTTGATCAATGCATCCTTCCAGTGCTTACGTATGGTGCAGAGACGTGGACCTTAACTAAAAGAGACATACAAAGGCTGCAGACAACTCAAAGCAGCATGGAGAGGTGCATGCTTGGTGTAACCAGGAGAGATAAGAAGAGGAACACGTGGATCCGAAAAATGACAAGAGTGGAAGACATCATGATCAGAGTTAAATCCCTGAAATGGCAATGGGCTGGACATACTGCCAGAAGAACAGACCATCGATGGACAGCCGAAATTTTAGATTGGATTCCAAGGGACAGGAAAAGACCCAGAAGAAGACCACATGGAAGATGGGTGGATGAAATTCGAAAGTATGCGGGAGTGACATGGAGGAGACTGGCACAAGACAGACCGTTGTGGAGGAAACTTGGGGAGACCTTCGTCCAGCAGTGGATTGATAATGGTTGACAATGATGATGATGATGATTTAAGAACATTAAAATATTGAACATTCCAAACCTTATGTTGAAGGGGAGTCTTAAATATTATCTTTTAAATGACGACTCAATAAGAGGAATACTCAATTACTGTTTTTACCTTACCATTTGGAAACAAAGTATTGAATAATATTAAGATTAAGTATCATACCTGAACTTAACCCTTCAATGTGAAGATTTAACAGAATCACAGTTTATTTTGAAAAATGAAACCTACCATTTGAAACTTGATGGACATAGTTTTGTCACAAAGTGACTACAAAAAATAAGATTGTCAACTAATTGAAGAAATTCAAGAATTAACCAAAAAGACCCTTCAATACTCCAGAATGCTCCATGACCAAATGTAAGTAACAACCTTAGCCTCCTGTTATTGATTTATACCTATATATTATAAATTCTATAGCATTTTATGATTATAACACTTTGTCAAACAAAGATAATGTTTCCAGCGAGCACTTCAACAATAATACAACGTGAGAAACAGTAAACAATGCAGCAACTGAGTTGTTGACAGGTATGTATAAAAGAATTATAACCACATAAAGAAATTCAACACCTTGAGGTGTGTGAAGAATTTATTGAAGTGGTAGTCACTTGGGCCAAGGTCTGGGCTATAGGCAGGATGTGGAAGAAGTTCGATTCCATCGAGCTCCCGGATCTTATCCCTCGTTGAACGGGCGGTTTGGGGTGGTGCGTTATCGTGCTGAAGAAGAACCTGTTTTCTGTTGATCAGGGCTGGATACTTATGGACCACAGCTTCGTACATCCTCCGTAGTTGTTGAGAGTAGAGCGCAGCGGAGACACCTCGCCCAGCTGGAACGAATTCAAAGTGTATGGGCCCCTCAAAATTCCACAAAGCACACAACATGACTTTGTGTCCGAAGCGTCCCCGCTTAACAACGTGTTCTGGAAGCTGGCCTGGGTTAATCCACTGGTTTCGCATGTCGGGATTAGATCCACTTTTCATCAGACGTAACGATTCGCCTGATGAAACGCTCATTCATGGAGTGGTTCAGCAGCTTTCTGCACAATTCCATCTGCCTTTGAGCTTGTGCTGTGGTCAATTCATGGGGTACCACTCAGCAGCTCCTATTGACCTTCCCAAACTTGTGGAGATGGCGAAACACACTGGATTGTGATTCCCCAATCTTGTCCGACAACCTGCGAGTGCTTGTGGTTGGTGTTTCCTCAACGGCTTCACGAAGGCCTTCCGAATCCACCATGGGGGGTCTGGAGGCCCACCTAGAAGGCCGGTGTCCCCCTTGTTAAAGCAAACAAACCATCTTTTTGCTGTGGTGTAGCTGACTACACCCACACCTTCCACTGCACAAATTTCAACTACCGCAACATGCGCAGATGGTCCTTTTTTCCAATAATGACGCAACGGTACTCGAACTGCCGTTTTTTCATCCATGTTCTGAAAGCAAAAAAAAAAAAAAAAAAAAACCACACACAATTAATTCATATTCATGTCCACCACCAAAGCAAATTCTGATAGTCCATGAAATGCTCTTTCTACCTATAAACAAGTTCCGGTCCAAACGATTGTTTATTTCTGAAAAAACACCACCATCTCAAACTACCTCTCACATGACTCATTACTTATGACTCACCCTATATTTGTTGACAAATTGATGTTGAGATCTATCAACATCAACTAGTAGAATATTCAATGACATCATAACACTGGTCAAAATGAAAGTGTATTAATGAATTACTTAATCAAACATCTAATATGGGAATTTTCTACTAGGAAATACTTTATTTTAATCGCAAATTTTTGGAGAAAACTCTTCTTCTTCAAGCAATATTTTGTTGTCACTTTTTCCTGTCACTATTGTGGTTACGGTTAACCTTCATGGTTATGGTTATTTTTAACCCCAAATCTTGCCAGATGTTAGGCAGGGGCAAACCTCTGCTGTCATTGATGATGGAATTCTGATTATTCTCAATTTCTATTCCTTCTTTTAATTTTCTTTTTGAAAGCTGCTTTGAAAACTGATGGTTTTTTTGGGAATTCCAGTCCATGTTGTGACCAGTTACTCTAACATGCCCATCTAAGCCTGTCTTGTTACAGCAATTTTTTATAGCTGCTTCATGTTCTGCTATTCAAGTTTCTAGCCTGCAACCTGTCTCTCCTATGCAAAATAGTCCACAACAACATTTTACTTCATAGATTACTCCTTGCATTTTTTAAATATCTTCTTTTATTTGAACTATTTTAGTGACATTTTTTTTAACTTTGTTCTTTAAACTTGCAGCTAGTCTCATGTTACATTTCTTACTAATTCTTTTTAAAGATTCAAATAAACCTTTGTGATAATTATTCAAATCTTTAAAGAAAATTAGTAAAAAGCATAACAGAAGACTAGATCAAAGTTTAGAGAACAAAGTTAATAATCTTTTACCCAAATATAGTTCAAAGAGAAGAAGGTATTTTTAAAATGCAAGGAGTGGTCTATGAGGTAAAATGTAGTTGTGGACTATCCTACATAGGTGAGACAGGTCACAGACTAGAAACTCAAATAGCAGAACGTAAAACAGATATAAAAATTTGCTCCAACAAGACAGACAGACACAGCCAAAGAGAGTGAGACCGACAGAAAATGCAAAAGAGAGACAGAGAGAGAGAGAGAGAGAGACAGAGTGCCAAAGGAAAGTGGGACTGACAGAGAAGGCCAAAGAGAATGAGGCAGATAGACAGAGAGTGAGAGGGAGAAACAGAGCATCTTATCCATTTTTACAAAGAGATAATTATCTATTCTGTAGTTAGAAAGATTTCAGTGCCAGCAATGCATAGAAAAAACAAACAAACAAAACTTACAAGTTTGAAGTTTCCATGTGACCTCTGCTCACAGTCCATCATATCAAAGAAAATAGGTAAAGTAGCTTTTCTTAAATCAATTTCAGGTACTAAGGTTACTTCAAGAAATGGTCCCACCATTGCAGGAATGAAAAATATCTTGTGATCACCTAATAATTACAAAAACAAACAAACTGCAATTTGTGTTTTAAAAACAAATAACAGCAGACTAAAATAATAATTCTCCTGCAGAAATCATAAAAATGAATAACACATTATTGGTGGTTTTCAAAACACAGCACATAAAACACAAACAAACGCAAAATTAGTATGTCATATTATTGTTTAAGAAAGGAAAACAAGCAAAGAAGTAAAGAGAGAAAAGCTCTGTGCCCAAAAGCACCACAAAAAATAATGATTAGCAATAATGACAGTGGAAGAATTTAAATAATTACAAGACATAAACAGTGATGTTATGCTAATCCTATTATTGCCCCCCCCCCAACGCAGTCAAAAACTAAGTAACTACCTGTCAATATTATGTTTTGAATAGTATCAGGGTCACTCCCTAGGGTTTGTGGGGCACTGGGCAAATATTTTTGGCTGTCTGTATAAACAATTTGATTTAAAAATGCATTGGGAAATTCACGAGGAATACTGATCTATCACTGAAGACATAAACTAATGGATAGAGAAGAGGTAATTTATGTATTTTTGATTGTCCAATCAGTACTCTCATGAACTCTTCAAGCCGTAATGACTGCATTTCTAGAATGTGATCGCTATCAATGTTGACCATGGTTTCTCCAGAGATTTACATAATAGCCATGACCACAGGCATCTTCCAAAGCGCTCAACAAAGAAACAAGTGCCAAAAAGGAGGGCTTTTTTACTTGATTTCAAGATTTCAATGGAAAAGTTGTCGATTTGATTGGCAGCAAAGCTTTATTACAATGTACCACGAGACAAATACAATATGAAATATGCCAAAAGTAAGGCTGAAATTCGGTTTACAAAACAAAGCATTTCTTTTAAACACAAGGCTGCAAATGTTTCGATGTTCTATTTGAATGAAGCAAGGCCGAAGGCCGAGCGGAGCACTCTTTACCAGATTTGAGCTTTCTGATTCCTGAAATTCCATGTCATTGGGGAGTAATCTTCCAAAAACTTGCATTTTTAGGGGGTTTCCGGGTTTTAAGAAGGGGTTGTTTGTTACCTATCTCCTCCAAAGATCTTCAGCCGATCGCGGTGACACTTGCCACAGAGAAAGGGAAGGACATGGTGAGTGACATGGGGTTGGGATCATGGCGATTGGTTGTGTCGTATAAAAATAATACCAATAAAAAACTGACCAATTTTAATAATGATTGAAAAAATCTGCTCTCTATATGAGACTCGGGACAATTAGCGGTTCCAGCATAGCTACGGCATGACACATCCGTTCACCGTGATTTTTCGCATGCGATTGGACATCGTCTAAGTCAGGTTTTGACGCCTTCCAATTCCCGAAATTCCGTGTCATTGAACAAAGAAAACCAAGTGAAAAAAAAAGGCAAAAATTAGCACTACAATCCTGAGAAACCTTGGTTCCGACCATGTATATCGGCTGTATCTTCCACTGTCATATCCAAACACATTTCAACCATGTCGACATGACCTTCATCAGTGGTGGACAATGTCTTTGTCAACACTGCTATTTCTTCACTGCCTGAAAGGTTTACTGCCGGCTCATACTAATCAATGTCATGCTGCTCCATCTGATGGGTATTTATACTGCGATTTCTTCCGTGTTATATCCCACATAAGTGGGAAACAAATATCCCTGAAGAAATAATTATTCACAAATACATGAAAGGCAATACATATGTAATCATTGGCACAAATGTGCTGTATTTTCACTGTTTCCATGTAGCCACTCCTTCAGAAAACTTGAATATTTCATTGCCCTGGAGTGGGAACTGAAACCGCACCTCCCGATTTCCGGTCGAGCATGCTATCTGTTACGCTACTCAAGACAAGGATGCTACAAGGAAACACATAATAGCTTCGACTAGTGCAAATCAGCTACATCTGCTTAGCTTAGTTGCTTGGAACTTCATTGTCCTGGGTGGTGTAACAGTAGTATCTTAAATGGAAATCTGAACAATATTCAGATTTCTAAGCTACATCTGTTTTGCTTCAGTTGCTTGGAACTTCATTGTCCTGGGTGGTATAACAGTAGCATGCTTAAATGAAAATCTCAAGTATCCAGATTTCTAAGCTACATCTGCTCAGCTTAAATTGCTTGGAACTTCATTGTCGTGGGTGATATAACAGTAGCACACTTAAATGGAAATATGAACAGTATTCAGATTTCTAAGCTACATCTGCTCAGCTTAAATTGCTTGGAACTTCATTGTCGTGGGTGATATAACAGTAGCACACTTAAATGGAAATATGAACAGTATTCAGATTTCTAAGCTACATCTGTTTTGCTTCAGTTGCTTGGAACTTCATGGTCCTGGGTGGTATAACAGTAGCATGCTTAAAAGGAAATCTGAACAGTATTCAGATTTCTAAGCTACATCTGCTTAGCTTCAGTTGCTTGGAACTTCCTTGTCCTGGGTAGTGTAACAGCAGTATGCTTAAATGGAAATCTTAACAGTATTCAGATTTCTAAGCTACATCTACTTAGCCTGAGTTGCTTAGTACTATATTGTCCTGGGTGGTGTAACAGTAGCATGCTTAAATGGAAACCTGAACAGTATTCAGATTTCTAAGCTACATCTGCTTAGCTTCAGTTACTCGGAATTTCATTGTCATGGGTGGTGTAACAGTAGTATGCTTAAATGGAAATCTGAACAGTATTCAGATTTCTAGGCTACATCTGCCTTTCTTCATGTTGCTTGGAACTTCATTGTCCTGGGTGGTATAACAGTAGCAGGCTTAAATGGAAATCTGAATAGTATTCAGATTTCTAAGCTACATCTGCTCACCTTAAGTTGCTTAGAACTTCATTGTCCTGGGTGATATAACAGTAGCAAGCTTAAATGGAAATCTGAACAGTATTCAGATTTCTAAGCTACATCTGCTTAGCCTGAGTTGCTTGGAACTTCATCGTCCTGGGTGGTGTAACAGTAGCATGCTTAAATGGAAACCTGAACAGTATTCAGATTTCTAGGCTACATCTGCTCACCTTAAGATGCTTGGAACTTCATTGTCGTGGGTGATATAACAGTAGCACGCTTAAATGGAAATATGAACAGTATTCAGATTTCTAAGCTACACCTGCTTAGCTTCGGTTGCTCAGAACTTCATTGTCATGGATGGTGTAACAGTAGCATGCTTAAATGGAAATCTGAACAGTATTCAGATTTCTAAGCTACATTTGCTTAGCTTCAGTTGCTCGGAACTTCATTGTCCTGGGTGGTGTAACAGTAGTATGCTTAAATGGAAATCTGAACAGTATTCAGATTTCTAAGCTACATCTGCTTAGCCTGAGTTGCTTGGAACTTCATTGTCCTGGGTGGTGTAACAGTAGCATGCTTAAATGGAAACCTGAACAGTATTCAGATTTCTAAGCTACATCTGCTTAGCCTGAGTTGCTTGGAACTTCATCATCCTGGGTGGTGTAACAGTAGCATGCTTAAATGGAAACCTGAACAGTATTCAGATTTCTAAGCTACACCTGCTTAGCTTCAGTTGCTCAGAACTTCATTGTCATGGATGGTGTAACAGTAGCATGCTTAAATGGAAATCTGAACAGTATTCAGATTTCTAAGCTACATCTGCTTTGCTTCAGTTGCTTGGAACTTCATTGTCTTGGGTGATATAACAATAGCATGCTTAAATGGAAAACTCAACAGTATTCAGATTTCTAAGCTACATCTGCTTAGCCTGAGTTGCTTGAAACTTCATTGTCCTGGGTGGTGTAACCGTAGCATGCTTAAATGGAAACCTGAACAGTATTCAGATTTCTAAGCTACATCTGCTCACCTTAAGATGCTTGGAACTTCATTGTCGTGGGTGATATAACAGTAGCACGCTTAAATGGAAATATGAACAGTATTCAGATTTCTAAGCTACATCTGTTTTGCTTCAGTTGCTTGGAACTTCATTGTACTGGGTGGTGTAACAGTAGTATGCTTAAATGGAAATCTGAACAGTATTCAGATTTCTAAGCTACATCTGCTTAGCCTGAGTTGCTTGGAACTTCATTGTCCTGGGTGGTGTAACAGTAGCATGCTTAAATGGAAACCTGAACAGTATTCAGATTTCTAAGCTACATCTGCTTAGCCTGAGTTGCTTGGAACTTCATCATCCTGGGTGGTGTAACAATAGCATGCTTAAATGGAAACCTGAACAGTATTCAGATTTCTAAGCTACACCTGCTTAGCTTCAGTTGCTTGGAACTTCATTGTACTGGGTGGTGTAACAGTAGCATGCTTAAATGGAAATCTGAACAGTATTCAGATTTCTAAGCTACATCTGCTTAGCTTCAGTTGCTGGGAACTTCATTGTACTGGGTGGTGTAACAGTAGCATGCTTAAATGGAAATCTGAACAGTATTCAGATTTCTAAGCTACATCTGCTTAGCTTCAGTTGCTCGGAACTTCATTGTCCTGGGTGGTGTAACAGTAGTATGCTTAAATGGAAATCTGAACAGTATTCAGATTTCTAAGCTACATCTGCTTAGCCTGAGTTGCTTGGAACTTCATTGTCCTGGGTGGTGTAACAGTAGCATGCTTAAATGGAAACCTGAACAGTATTCAGATTTCTAAGCTACATCTGCTTAGCCTGAGTTGCTTGGAACTTCATTGTCCTGGGTGGTGTAACAGTAGTATGCTTAAATGGAAATCTGAACAGTATTCAGATTTCTAAGCTACATCTGCTTAGCCTGAGTTGCTTGGAACTTCATTGTCCTGGGTGGTGTAACAGTAGCATGCTTAAATGGAAACCTGAACAGTATTCAGATTTCTAAGCTACATCTGCTTAGCCTGAGTTGCTTGGAACTTCATTGTCCTGGGTGGTGTAACAGTAGCATGCTTAAATGGAAACCTGAACAGTATTCAGATTTCTAAGCTACATCTGCTTAGCCTGAGTTGCTTGGAACTTCATCATCCTGGGTAGTGTAACAGTAGCATGCTTAAATGGAAACCTGAACAGTATTCAGATTTCTAAGCTACACCTGCTTAGCTTCAGTTGCTCGGAACTTCATTGTCATGGATGGTGTAACAGTAGCATGCTTAAATGGAAATCTGAACAGTATTCAGATTTCTAAGCTACATCTGCTTTGCTTCAGTTGCTTGGAACTTCATTGTCTTGGGTGGTGTAACAGTAGCATGCTTAAATGGAAACCTGAACAGTATTCAGATTTCTAAGCTACATCTGCTTAGCCTGAGTTGCTTGGAACTTCATCATCCTGGGTAGTGTAACAGTAGCATGCTTAAATGGAAACCTGAACAGTATTCAGATTTCTAAGCTACACCTGCTTAGCTTCAGTTGCTCGGAACTTCATTGTCATGGATGGTGTAACAGTAGCATGCTTAAATAGAAATCTGAACAGTATTCAGATTTCTAAGCTACATCTGCTTTGCTTCAGTTGCTTGGAACTTCATTGTCTTGGGTGATATAACAGTAGCATGCTTAAATGGAAAACTCAACAGTATTCAGATTTCTAAGCTACATCTGCTTAGCCTGAGTTGCTTGAAACTTCAATGTCCTGGGTGGTGTAACAGTAGCATGCTTAAATGGAAACCTGAACAGTATTCAGATTTCTAAGCTACATCTGCTCACCTAAAGATGCTTGGAACTTCATTGTTGTGGGTGATATAACAGTAGCACGCTTAAATGGAAATATGAACAGTATTCAGATTTCTAAGCTACATCTGTTTTGCGTCAGTTGCTTGGAACTTCATTGTACTGGGTGGTGTAACAGTAGCATGCTTAAATGGAAATCTGGACAGTATTCAGATTTCTAAGCTACATCAGCTTAGCTTCAGTTGCTCGGAACTTCATTGTCCTGGGTGGTGTAACAGTAGTATGCTTAAATGGAAATCTGAACAGTATTGAGATTTCTAAGCTACATCTGCTTAGCCTGAGTTGCTTGGAACTTCATTGTCCTGGGTGGTGTAACAGTAGCATGCTTAAATGAAAACCTGAACAGTATTCAGATTTCTAAGCTACATCTGCTTAGCCTGAGTTGCTTGGAACTTCACCATCCTGGGTGGTGTAACAGTAGCATGCTTAAATGGAAACCTGAACAGTATTCAGATTTCTAAGCTACACCTGCTTAGCTTCAGTTGCTCGGAACTTCATTGTCCTGGATGGTGTAACAGTAGCATGCTTAAATGAAAATCTGAACAGTATTCAGATTTCTAAGCTACATCTGCTTTGCTTCAGTTGCTTGGAACTTCATTGTCTTGGGTGATATAACAGTAGCATGCTTAAATGGAAAACTCAACAGTATTCAGATTTCTAAGCTACATCTGCTTAGCCTGAGTTGCTTGAAACTTCATTGTCCTGGGTGGTGTAACCGTAGCATGCTTAAATGGAAACCTGAACATTATTCAGATTTCTAAGCTGCATCTGCTCACCTTAAGATGCTTGGAACTTCATTGTCCTGGGTGGTATAACAGTAGCAGGCTTAAATGGAAATCTGAACAGTATTCAGATTTCTAAGCTACATCTGCTTAGCTTCAGTTGCTTGGAACTTCATCGTCATGGGTGGTGTAACAGTAGTATGCTTAAATGGAAATCTGAACAGTATTCAGATTTCTAAGCTACATCTGCCTTGCTTCATGTTGCTTGGAACTTCATTGTCCTGGGTGGTATAACAGTAGCAGGCTTAAATGGAAATCTGAATAGTATTCAGATTTCTAAGCTACATCTGCTCACCTTAAGTTGCTTGGAACTTCATTGTCCTGGGTGGTATAACAGTAGCAGGCTTAAATGAAAATCTGAACATTATTTAGATTTCTAAGCTACATCTGCTCAGCTTAAGTTGCTTGGAACTTCATTGTCCTGGGTGATATAACAGTAGCACGCTTAAATGGAAATCTGAACAGCATTCAGATTTCTAAGCTGCATCTGCTTAGCCTGAGTTGCTTGGAACTTCATCGTCCTGGGTGGTGTAACAGTAGCATGATTAAATGGAAACCTGAACAGTATTCAGATTTCTAAGCTACATCTGCTTAGCCTGAGTTGCTTGGAACTTCATCATCCTGGGTGGTGTAACAGTAGCATGCTTAAATGGAAACCTGAACAGTATTCAGATTTCTAAGCTACACCTGCTTAGCTTCAGTTGCTCGGAACTTCATTGTCATGGATGGTGTACTAGTAGCATGCTTAAATGGAAATCTGAACAGTATTCAGATTTCTAAGCTACATCTGCTTTGCTTCAGTTGCTTGGAACTTCATTGTCTTGGGTGATATAACAGTAGCATGCTTAAATGGAAAACTCAACAGTATTCAGATTTCTAAGCTACATCTGCTTAGCCTGAGTTGCTTGAAACTTCATTGTCCTGGGTGGTGTAACCGTAGCATGCTTAAATGGAAACCTGAACATTATTCAGATTTCTAAGCTGCATCTGCTCACCTTAAGATGCTTGGAACTTCATTGTCCTGGGTGGTATAACAGTAGCAGGCTTAAATGGAAATCTGAACAGTATTCAGATTTCTAAGCTACATCTGCTTAGCTTCAGTTGCTTGGAACTTCATCGTCATGCGTGGTGTAACAGTAGTATGCTTAAATGGAAATCTGAACAGTATTCAGATTTCTAAGCTACATCTGCCTTGCTTCATGTTGCTTGGAACTTCATTGTCCTGGGTGGTATAACAGTAGCAGGCTTAAATGGAAATCTGAATAGTATTCAGATTTCTAAGCTACATCTGCTCACCTTAAGTTGCTTGGAACTTCATTGTCCTGGGTGGTATAACAGTAGCAGGCTTAAATGAAAATCTGAATAGTATTCAGATTTCTAAGCTACATCTGCTCACCTTAAGTTGCTTGGAACTTCATTGTCCTGGGTGGTATAACAGTAGCAGGCTTAAATGAAAATCTGAACATTATTTAGATTTCTAAGCTACATCTGCTCAGCTTAAGTTGCTCGGAACTTCATTGTCCTGGGTGATATAACAGTAGCACGCTTAAATGGAAATCTGAACAGCATTCAGATTTCTAAGCTGCATCTGCTTAGCCTGAGTTGCTTGGAACTTCATCGTCCTGGGTGGTGTAACAGTAGCATGATTAAATGGAAACCTGAACAGTATTCAGATTTCTAAGCTACATCTGCTTAGCCTGAGTTGCTTGGAACTTCATCATCCTGGGTGGTGTAACAGTAGCATGCTTAAATGGAAACCTGAACAGTATTCAGATTTCTAAGCTACACCTGCTTAGCTTCAGTTGCTCGGAACTTCATTGTCATGGATGGTGTACTAGTAGCATGCTTAAATGGAAATCTGAACAGTATTCAGATTTCTAAGCTACATCTGCTTTGCTTCAGTTGCTTGGAACTTCATTGTCTTGGGTGATATAACAGTAGCATGCTTAAATGGAAAACTCAACAGTATTCAGATTTCTAAGCTACATCTGCTTAGCCTGAGTTGCTTGAAACTTCATTGTCCTGGGTGGTGTAACCGTAGCATGCTTAAATGGAAACCTGAACATTATTCAGATTTCTAAGCTGCATCTGCTCACCTTAAGATGCTTGGAACTTCATTGTCCTGGGTGGTATAACAGTAGCAGGCTTAAATGGAAATCTGAACAGTATTCAGATTTCCAAGCTACATCTGCTTAGCTTCAGTTGCTTGGAACTTCATCGTCATGCGTGGTGTAACAGTAGTATGCTTAAATGGAAATCTGAACAGTATTCAGATTTCTAAGCTACATCTGCCTTGCTTCATGTTGCTTGGAACTTCATTGTCCTGGGTGGTATAACAGTAGCAGGCTTAAATGGAAATCTGAATAGTATTCAGATTTCTAAGCTACATCTGCTCACCTTAAGTTGCTTGGAACTTCATTGTCCTGGGTGGTATAACAGTAGCAGGCTTAAATGAAAATCTGAATAGTATTCAGATTTCTAAGCTACATCTGCTCACCTTAAGTTGCTTGGAACTTCATTGTCCTGGGTGGTATAACAGTAGCAGGCTTAAATGAAAATCTGAACATTATTTAGATTTCTAAGCTACATCTGCTCAGCTTAAGTTGCTTGGAACTTCATTGTCCTGGGTGATATAACAGCAGCACGCTTAAATGGAAATCTGAACAGTATTGAGATTTCTAAGCTACATCTGCTTAGCCTGAGTTGCTTGGAACTTCATCGTCCTGGGTGGTGTAACAGTAGCATGATTAAATGGAAACCTGAACAGTATTCAGATTTCTAAGCTACTCCTGCTTAGCTTCAGTTGCTCGGAACTTCATTGTCATGGATGGTGTAACAGTAGTATGCCTAAATGGAAATCTGAACAGTATTCAGATTCCTAAGCTACATCTGCTTTGCTTCAGTTGCTTGGAACTTCATTGTCCTGGGTGGTGTAACAGTAGCATGCTTAAATGGAAACCTGAACAGTATTCAGATTTCTAAGCTACATCTGCTTAGCCTGAGTTGCTTGGAACTTCATTGTCCTGGGTGGTGTAACAGTAGCATGCTTAAATGGAAACCTGAACAGTATTCAGATTTCTAAGCTACATCTGCTTAGCCTGAGTTGCTTGGAACTTCATCATCCTGGGTAGTGTAACAGTAGCATGCTTAAATGGAAACCTGAACAGTATTCAGATTTCTAAGCTACACCTGCTTAGCTTCAGTTGCTCGGAACTTCATTGTCATGGATGGTGTAACAGTAGCATGCTTAAATGGAAATCTGAACAGTATTCAGATTTCTAAGCTACATCTGCTTTGCTTCAGTTGCTTGGAACTTCATTGTCCTGGGTGGTATAACAGTAGCAGGCTTAAATGGAAATCTGAATAGTATTCAGATTTCTAAGCTACATCTGCTTAGCCTGAGTTGCTTGAAACTTCATTGTCCTGGGTGGTGTAACAGTAGCATGCTTAAATGGAAACCTGAACAGTATTCAGATTTCTAAGCTACATCCGCTCACCTTAAGATGCTTGGAACTTCATTGTCGTGGGTGATATAACAGTAGCACGCTTAAATGGAAATATGAACAGTATTCAGATTTCTAAGCTACATCTGCTTAGCCTGAGTTGCTTGAAACTTCATTGTCCTGGGTGGTGTAACAGTAGCATGCTTAAATGGAAACCTGAACAGTATTCAGATTTCTAAGCTACATCTGCTTAGCCTGAGTTGCTTGGAACTTCATTGTCCTGGGTGGTGTAACAGTAGCATGCTTAAATGGAAACCTGAACAGTATTCAGATTTCTAAGCTACATCTGCTTAGCCTGAGTTGCTTGGAACTTCATCATCCTGGGTAGTGTAACAGTAGCATGCTTAAATGGAAACCTGAACAGTATTCAGATTTCTAAGCTACACCTGCTTAGCTTCAGTTGCTCGGAACTTCATTGTCCTGGGTGGTGTAACAGTAGTATGCTTAAATGGAAATCTGAACAGTATTGAGATTTCTAAGCTACATCTGCTTAGCCTGAGTTGCTTGGAACTTCATTGTCCTGGGTGGTGTAACAGTAGCATGCTTAAATGAAAACCTGAACAGTATTCAGATTTCTAAGCTACATCTGCTTAGCCTGAGTTGCTTGGAACTTCATCATCCTGGGTGGTGTAACAGTAGCATGCTTAAATGGAAACCTGAACAGTATTCAGATTTCTAAGCTACACCTGCTTAGCTTCAGTTGCTCGGAACTTCATTGTCCTGGGTGGTGTAACAGTAGTATGCTTAAATGGAAATCTGAACAGTATTGAGATTTCTAAGCTACATCTGCTTAGCCTGAGTTGCTTGGAACTTCATTGTCCTGGGTGATATAACAGTAGCATGCTTAAATGGAAAACTCAACAGTATTCAGATTTCTAAGCTACATCTGCTTAGCCTGAGTTGCTTGAAACTTCATTGTCCTGGGTGGTGTAACCGTAGCATGCTTAAATGGAAACCTGAACATTATTCAGATTTCTAAGCTGCATCTGCTCACCTTAAGATGCTTGGAACTTCATTGTCCTGGGTGGTATAACAGTAGCAGGCTTAAATGGAAATCTGAACAGTATTCAGATTTCTAAGCTACATCTGCTTTGCTTCAGTTGCTTGGAACTTCATTGTCTTGGGTGATATAACAGTAGCATGCTTAAATGGAAAACTCAACAGTATTCAGATTTCTAAGCTACATCTGCTTAGCCTGAGTTGCTTGAAACTTCATTGTCCTGGGTGGTGTAACCGTAGCATGCTTAAATGGAAATCTGAACAGTATTCAGATTTCTAAGCTACATCTGCTTAGCTTCAGTTGCTTGGAACTTCATCGTCATGGGTGGTGTAACAGTAGTATGCTTAAATGGAAATCTGAACAGTATTCAGATTTCTAAGCTACATCTGCCTTGCTTCATGTTGCTTGGAACTTCATTGTCCTGGGTGGTATAACAGTAGCAGGCTTAAATGGAAATCTGAATAGTATTCAGATTTCTAAGCTACATCTGCTCACCTTAAGTTGCTTGGAACTTCATTGTCCTGGGTGGTATAACAGTAGCAGGCTTAAATGAAAATCTGAATAGTATTCAGATTTCTAAGCTACATCTGCTCACCTTAAGTTGCTTGGAACTTCATTGTCCTGGGTGGTATAACAGTAGCAGGCTTAAATGAAAATCTGAACATTATTTAGATTTCTAAGCTACATCTGCTCAGCTTAAGTTGCTTGGAACTTCATTGTCCTGGGTGATATAACAGTAGCACGCTTAAATGGAAATCTGAACAGTATTCAGATTTCTAAGCTGCATCTGCTTAGCCTGAGTTGCTTGGAACTTCATCGTCCTGGGTGGTGTAACAGTAGCATGATTAAATGGAAACCTGAACAGTATTTAGATTTCTAAGCTACTCCTGCTTAGCTTCAGTTGCTCGGAACTTCATTGTCATGGATGGTGTAACAGTAGTATGCCTAAATGGAAATCTGAACAGTATTCAGATTCCTAAGCTACATCTGCTTTGCTTCAGTTGCTTGGAACTTCATTGTCCTGGGTGGTGTAACAGTAGCATGCTTAAATGGAAATCTGAACAGTATTCAGATTTCTAAGCTACATCTGCTTAGCTTCAGTTGCTTGGAACTTCATCGTCATGGGTGGTGTAACAGTAGTATGCTTAAATGGAAATCTGAACAGTATTCAGATTTCTAAGCTACATCTGCCTTGCTTCATGTTGCTTGGAACTTCATTGTCCTGGGTGGTATAACAGTAGCAGGCTTAAATGGAAATCTGAATAGTATTCAGATTTCTAAGCTACATCTGCTCACCTTAAGTTGCTTGGAACTTCATTGTCCTGGGTGGTATAACAGTAGCAGGCTTAAATGGAAATCTGAACAGTATTCACATTTCTAAGCTACATCTGCTTAGCTTCAGTTGCCTGGAACTTCCTTGTCCTGGATTGTTTAACCGACAGCATGCTCGAGCGGAAATTGGGAGGTGCGGGTTCGGTTCCAGCTCCAGGGCAATGAAATTTTTAAGTTTTCTGAAGGAGTGGCAACACAGAAACAGAGAAAATACATCACATTTGTGCCAAAGCTTAGATTTTCAGTGTTATAGTTTGATTTCTGTTCTTTTTCTTTTTTAGGTCATTTTCTTGTTTAATCAAGTATTGGGTTGGTGCAAATGAAATGTAAAGCACGAACGAGCAGTGGTGACAGGCCCCCACCACAGCGGAATGGAACCACCCATGAGTGTTACGGGTATTATGTCACAGAGTTACTATTGGGTTGGTACGAACGAAATGTCCGGCGCAAACGAGCAGTGGAGACAGGCCCCCACCACAGCGGAATGGAACCACCCACTGGTGTTACAGGTATTACGTCACAGAGTTACTATTGGGTTGGTGGGAATGAAATGTCTGGCGAGAACGAGCAGTGGAGACAGTCCCCCACCACAGCGGAATAGAACCACCCACAGGTGTTACGGGTATTATGTCACAGAGTTACTATTGGGTTGGTGCGAATGAAATGTCCGGCACGAATGAGCAGTGGAGACAGTCCCCCACCACAGCGGAATGGAACCACCCACAGGTGTTATGGGTATTACATCACAGAGTTACTATTGGGTTGGTGGGAATGAAATGTACAGCGCAAACGAGCAGTGGAGACAGTCCCCCACCACAGCGGAATGGAACCACCCACGGGTGTTACGGGTATTACGTCACAGAGTTACTATTGGGTTGGTAGGAATGAAATGTCCGGCGAGAACGAGCAGTGGAGACAGTCCTCCACCACAGCAGAATGAAACCACCCACAGGTGTTACGGGTATTACGTCACAGAGTTACTATTGGGTTGGTGCGAATGAAATGTCCGGCGCGAACGAGCAGTGGAGACAGGCCCCCACCACAGCGGAATGGAACCACCCACAGGTGTTGCGGGTATTCCGTCACAGAGTTACTATAAATAGCTAGCACGTGTGTGAAGAACAAGGTTCAGGCGTGGTTTGTTTGGACGTAACGTGGCTTGCAAAAGGAAACATGCAGGCGCCGGATTTGAGAGTCATCTTCCTGTATGAATTTAAACTGGGCCATTCTGCAGGAAATGCCGCTCAAAACGTTAAGGAAGCGTTTGGGGAGAATACAGCCAACGAACGAACCATTCGGGGATGGTTTGTGAAGTTAGATATGGAACTGCAAAATGAAGCACGTGGTCACCGGCCTGTTGCTGTTTCTGACGATGTTCTGTTACATGTGGTTGAAGCGGACCCCCGAGAAACGTATCGTGACATAGTGGCAAAGGTAGGTGTCCACCACATGACAGTTGTTTGGTGTCTGGCTGCACTGGGTAAGGTAAAAAAGCTGGACATATGGCTGCTGCATGAGTTAACAACTGCCAACAAGACTAGGCTTTGGAAGTCTGCACGTCGCTGCTTGTCAGGAATAAGCAGGAACCTCTACTGCATCGAATCGTCACCTGTGACGAGAAGTGGGTCCTTTATGATAATTGGAAATGATCTGCACAATGGTGAAGCAAAGCACAGTGTGCTGGACGTCATCTTAAGCCACCCCTACACACCAAGAAGCTGATGCTCCTTGTCTGGTGGTCCACAGCCGGGATAATTTATCAGAGTTTCTTGGCAAGAGGCCAAACCATCACTGCAGAACGTTATTGTGCTGAATTACACCAGATGCACCGGAAATTGCTGCAGTAACAACCGGCTTTGGTCAACGGACACAGTGTTCTTCTGCTCCAGGACAACGCTCGCCCTCATGTCACACAACGAACGATGCTGACACTAAGTGCCTTGGGATATGAAGCACTGCCTCATCCTGCGTATTCCCTAGACTTGTCTCTGACAGATTATCATTTGTTTTGTCGCCTGGAACACTTCCTGCCCAGTAAACAGTTCATGACAAACAACGAGGTTCAACGTACAGTTGATGACTTCTTTGGGTCCCAGAGTGAAAAGGCAATAAAAAAAAACTAAATAAAAAACACTAGGCACTTCACTCAGGCAAGTTCTTTCTATGTGTTCTTAAACTCCTTTTTGAAACCCTGTTGCTGAAACATACAATTATTATATGACATGGTCTGATATAAACATCTTGTTAAGAGAACACACAGTGCAACGTCTTTTAACTTCGCGAATGTCCAAGGTTAAACCTAACTACAGCAAGACAGAAGTCCACCTGATAACAGATTGGAACTACCTCTCTCGAGTAATTTCTGCGATAGTATTTCAGGTCAACTGGGGCTCCATGAACACAATGTCAAAGTATGTAAGCCTTTTTAGTGCTTCATGTTTTAAACATTAAACAAAGTTCAAAAACATATTTTCGCATTAAATTACAGAGCTACTGAAGAAGGGAAGCGGATGGTGCCAAAGACTACAACGTGCAGAAAGTTACAAGAATGAAGATATTATTTTTTCTTCTGAATACTCGTTATATCATATTTTTAACATGTTTTCAAAGCTTAATTATATGGGCAACTAAATATAAAAAGGCTTTGTATTTCAGTGTTTTAAACATTCTAGGTTTGCATATGGGGATATTCAAGATATGTCTGTGTAATTTGTATTATGATTGCTAGGAATTTTGCCTAAAAGTTACAGAATTAGGCATCTAAAACATGGTATTTTAATGCTATGAGTACAAACAAAACTCAATGCTCTTATTGACACATTAATGTGTGATAATAGTTACTGATAGTGATACCTTACAGCAAATCTAAATAGAATTCTATAGTGACATGGAATAAGGAGCAGAAAATATTGTATAAATGTGAAGAAATATAGTAACAGATTTGAGATACCTAATTTATCCCACATGGATAATATCTGGAATCCCATTAAAACCCGCATGTCACCATACCTGTTGAAAGAATAAAAGGCCAATTTGCAGACTTTCACAAAAGATTTACACGCATCAGAAACACTCTGCAATAACATGAAAAAACAGAACACAGAAAAAAGTTACAGTGCTAAAATTACAGAAATTTAAAACATTAAGCTTCAGCATTAATGAAGTCATAAAAGCAGTATCATTACTTATGCTTATCTTTGCTTTATTTACATATCTTGTGTTGAACATGTGCTAACCAGGGGTGTTTATTCTGTGAAATCAAATTTCCTGAAATTAACGTAGATCAGCAATTTTACAAAAAAAAAAAAAAAGTCAGAATATATATGTGTCACATTCATAATTTATTCCCAAGTTCTGATATTTTTTTTAAAGAATAGTGGCCTTTATAAAAATTTCGAGTGTTTGACCTTTTAAACATACTATTAATACTTATAAAAAGTAAAATACTGAGGAAAAAATATAAAAAAGCAACTTACCATAATTTCGGGTAAATAAGCCGCACTGGCGTATACGGCGCAGTGATAAAAAAAAGGGTGGAGTGAAAAAAAAAATCACCAGAAATGACGCACCTTCGCAGTAAGGTGGAGATGTACCACGACGGAATCTTGAAAACCTTACGTAGATAAAAATATAGTACCCCATCTTTCAAATAAATAAAAGTATCAATTAAAATACAAGATTCAATCTTAAGGATAACACCTACCCTACCACCTATTTTATAAAAAATTACTCGAAGAATTCATAACGCGCTTAAACCAATTATAAAAATTTAATCGAAGAATTCATAAGGCGCTTAAACCAATTATAAAAATTTACTCGAAGAATTCATAAGGCGCTTAAACCAATTATAAAACATTTATACCTCGAGAATTTAGAAAATACACACACAACATTCTGAAAATATATGGTACACATAGTTTTTCAATCGAATGCATCAAAATCGGAAACTTCACAGTCTGAGTTAAAAAGTTTTAAAAGCTCATCATCTAAAACTTCGGGGTCGTCCGCATCACTTTCGCTGTCTTCTGGCGTTTCACCGCAGTTTCTAGAAATAATGTTTGCTTCAGTGAAGCCCGAAATATTCGTCGAAGTTTTTCCAGGATTCGGAAAAACATATTTATTTATCATTAGCTCAAAACTAGAAGTATAACTTCTGCGTTGCGTCATTTTACTTTTCATGATAATGTAGAACTACGCGTACTTGAGAAAATGCGATTTGAAGAACTGAATGCAACGAATGCACACACCACTGACAAAACTTGCACGTGCTGTCATTGACCAGTGACAATCGATCTTGGATGGTAGTCGAATATCCCGTTTCAAGAGGGGAGAGAAAGCAAAGCCGATGACGTCATGAGTTAAAAGAGAGTTAGTTGCCCGGAGCATGAAACAAGGACGACTCTTGCTAACAAGATTGATTCCCTGCAAAGTTTCCCCCACCACGGATTTTTCCCGAGTTTTATCAGAGTCATCTCTCTCTTACCTGTCGCACCTCAATCCTATAACCTATTATTGTCATGTCTTGTTTACGAGGGGATGGATGGAATTTATTGCATGTGGCTGTAACATCGTTATTACACTATCTACCAACAAGTAATTGGACACCTGTAATAGCAAAGGAAAACAAAGTTTATTCACCTTCAATAGTTGGTAGAGCCTCCACGAGCAGCGATTACAGCTGTGACCCTCCGGGGCATACTCTCAACCAGGCGTTGTACAACGGCTAGCGGTATTTTCTTCCACTCAGCTTGGAGAAGACAGGTCAGTTCCTTCACCGATTTCAGATGGTGGGTGCCCCTTGAGCCGACGCTCCAACTCGTCCCAGAGGTGCTCGATAGGGTTAAGGTCCAGGCTCTGTGCAGGCCAGTCCATTCAATTAACCCCATTGTCACCATACCAAGCCATGGTGGACCTCGCAACATGACAGGTGGCATTATCATCCTGAAAGTAACATGGGTCCACCCCGTAAAACTGCCACATGGTCATCGCATGGTCATCCAAAATGGTGGAGTAGGTCTCGGCATCGAGTCTACCAGCGCATGGTCATCCAAAATGGTGGAGTAGGTCTCGGCGTCGAGTCTACCAGGAATTGCGACCAAGGGTTCCATGCCATACCAGGAGAAACACCCCCATAGCATAATTCCACCGCCGCCGAACTTCACAGTTGGTACAATACATTCCAGCAGGAGGCGTTCTCCAGGCAGACACCAAACCCAGACCCTGCTATCCGAACCGTAGAGGGTGAACCTTGATTCGTCGCTCCAGAGAACCTGTTTCCACTGTTCAACGGTCCACTGTCGACGTTCTTTGCACCACGTTAGCCGAGCAGCGCTATTGGACTTGGTGATCAAAGGCTTGTGGGCGGCAACACATCCATGATAACCGAGCAGATGGGCTTCCTTACGGATGGTATTCATCAAAAGAACACTTCCGGATACCTGTTGAAACTCCTTGCGGATGTGGCCCATCAATTTGGTGCGGTTCTTCCGAATTTCTCTGGCCAGCACACGTCGGTTTCTAACTCCCAGTTTTGTGGGTCTGCCGGGTCGGGGCACATTCCGACAGTCACCTCTCATCTTCCACCTGCCAATCACGTAGGCCACTGTAGATTTTGGGTACTTCAACTAGCTGGATATGTCACGTATGGATCGGCCATTTCTGTGATACTCGACGATTACACCTTTCTCGAAATCAGAGAGCTCCGAACTGCGTGTCATCTGGCATGTGACTGGTTGTGTTGTTGTTTCCCACAAGATATTTAACGGCGGCGGCCGTGACGTGTATCAGGACCGCAGATATCGTCGATTGCAGGAGTGTCCAATTACTTGTTGGTGGATAGTGTATATTTCCTCTCTATTGAGATATCTTCCTGCGGGAAAAAGAATGGAACAGGCCAAAACGTTTTTGGTTACATAATTTCACTCCGCCCAAAAAAAAAAAAAAAAAAGCCGTATACGCCGCCATGCTGTTTAAGCCGCGCAGGCCGAAAATTTAATTTTGAACTCATATACGCCACGGCTTATCTTCCCGTGTCAACAGTGCATTTTCTTGTGCATAAAAGACAATGAAATGTATATGACAAAGTTTGTTCAGTTTATACTTTAGATGATTTGTATATTCACGTAATAAGTCATAGCCTCTATAAATTCACAGTTAAGTTTTTGGTGTGAGTAAAACCTGAATAAACTAATAGTTGCAGTTGAATAAAATGTTTCATAAATGCAGTTGAATAAAATGTTTTCAATGAATTATATGCAATGTCAGGAACAGAGCCTATTCTGCAAAATGGCACTTCACCAAGACTAGTGGCAGCAAGAAAAACCAGCGGTCCCTAGTGCAGCAGTGGTAGGGTGGGTCAAAGAGTACATTGAAACCAATGAAAATTAAAGATTTTCTGAGCAGCCATGGGTAGGCATGGGAAATAGAAGGCAGAGGGGAGAAAAAGTCAGCAAAGACCCTCCCTAGATATCTCCTAATGAGATGAGAAGTCCTGAAGGTCAAAAGCAGCAGGCAAGGAAATAGACTTTTGCAGCAGAGTGGATGGGCCACTAAGCCCTGGGATGGGGCAGGAGCAAAGGGGCACTGCCAGAAAAAGAAAGGGGTAAGGAACTTCTTTTGTTTGGAGTAGGAACCCAGCACCAAATCGTGAAGGAAAGAAAACAGTTAATACACTATCAGAAGAGAAACATAATATGAGATGGGGAATGGAAGGGGATCTCTCCCAATGGAATTGGGCAAACACATAGTGGACCTCTGTCTCTTCTCCTCTGTGGGGGCAGATTAAAATACAAATATAAAAATAAATGTTTGACTTTGGTTTAAAATTTTTTTTCAAGAGAAAAATGAAGGGGAAAAAAAAAACCAGTGCCGGAAATTTACGGAGTACAACACCAAAAATTTTTGGAATTTCTGGAAAATAAGAAAATAAGCACCCCTGGTAACCCTGAACCTAATTTGCTTTCAGCCTTACCAGAATTTTTGTTCTATGGGGGGAGCAACCGAACTTAAAAGTGTTTGAAATCCATCAAGACAAAATAAAAGTTAATGAAAAACAGAAGAAAAAATTGAAGCAATATTTCAATTGTAAGTTGATGCATTTTTATTAAATTAAAGCATTTTTTGTAATGTAAGTCACATTTTAACAAAGAAATGAAACACTTCTGGGGGAGGAAAGAAAAGGGCCAATTGGCCCCCCTCTAAATATGCCCCTCAGCCTTACATTATGCAATAAATTTTGAAGAATAATTATTTAATTAATTATTTCAGTATTTGGTAATCTCTGAGGGTAAACATATTTTGCACCTCTTTGTAAGGCAGATGTTTGTATGTTGTTAATTTCTACACTGCTCAAAATAATTAGGGAAGGAAGAGATATACAGAAAATCTAGTGCAACTGACGTTATGGAACATAAAATATTATTATGTAAAATACAGTAGAATATTCAGTAATATGGATAAGAATAAAACACATTAGCAAATTTTTATGCAATATTATCATTTAATGCACCTGATATAATAAGCTATACAACAAAATGCATAACAAAACAACAAGAAAAAATGACTTTTCTAAAGGTGGTAACTTATTTCCAGTAGGGTGTATGGTCACTTCAAATGGCTAAGACCACTGCACACCTGTGTGGCATGGAATTGATGAGGTTATCGAGGAGGCTTTGGCCTTCATCGCTCCTCACTGAGAGCAATCGCCATTTCACGAAGAGTCAACGGAAATTCCTTCCTAGCTGCAATGCATCTGCCAAGTGCATTCCATGCATACTCAATTGGATTTACGTCAAAGGAGCATGCTGGCCACTCCATACACTCGATTCCCACCTCTTGAAGCATGTTGTTCACTAGTTGAGCTCTAAGATGTCAAGTGTTATCGTCTGTGAAAAAGGAACGAATTACCGACGGTTGCAGCATATGGCATGACAATATATCTAAGAATGGTCTCTATATCTCTGAGCCATCAAACTGCCATTTCAGATAATGTGCAGTGTAATGTGACGCTTCCTAAACAAAAGCTGGATTATTTTGTGTGCTGGGTTCCCTCCAGATAAGAACTTGTCGACTGTCAGACTCCAGACTGAATCTCGACTTGTCAGGAAACAGAACTTGACCCCACTTGTCATGTCCCCAGCCACAATGTTCCTGAGGCTAGTTTCTATGTACTATATGGTGCCACACAGTCAAAAGGCTACATACCATTGGTCTACATGCATAAAGGCCACCTTGGTGAAGGTGACTGCAGATAAAGTTGTTGACAAGAGAAGCTCTCACTGGAGCTGAGTAGCCATTTGCCACCAGCTCCAACAGGCTGTTAACAATAGGTAACAGTCATTTCTTGTTGTAGTTACTCATGGATGGACTTGGCCTTGCCTTTCCTGATCATGGATGCAATCCCATATCCTGGAATTGCATCCATGATCAGGAAATTACACTTTGTGACACTGCAATGGCTTCTGCTACCACTTCCTGTGTCTGCCCTGCTTCCAGCCTTCCAATAGCTCTCCACACTATTGTTTCCTGTACATTATGCTGTTGAGACATCATTCAAACCAAAAATTTCAAGAAAGGAAATGTCATGATAAACAAGACAGAATAAGGGAGCTCCCAAAACCCCTTGGTTTTTATCCCTCTGTAATTTATGCATTCTGATGTCAGAGACCCTAATTTGCATGATACATCTATGTTATATTTGACTTATGTTTTCCACATTTTGGTAAGGTATCACACAACTGGTTTGCATAATGTCACCAAAGTCACATGCTCCCCTAATTACTTTGAGCAGTGTATGTTGGATTTTTATTTATATTATTATTTTGTTGATAATATATCTGACTCCATAAATTAAATCACTTACTCAAGGCTTTACCCAGATATATTCATTTGGTTCTAGTTCCAGTTGAAGAAATTTTGTTTAATCTTCCTTCCCTCTGGGCTCTCCATATATATTAGTAGTGACTCCATATAATAGAGCATTCTTGGTTTAATCTAAATATGAAACTTCTGTTTATAGACCTGTGATCCGAGTTTTTTTTTTTTTTTTGTTTTTTTTTTTTGGTTGGAGGTTTAATGACCACCATAAGCAACTCATTGGGCTATAAGCAGTTGCCTGTTCCTAATTTTGGGCCAGTGACTCCAGGAAATGGATGGAAAGAGCCAGGGCCATAAGACAAACACAACATCCATGCCTCACTGGGATTCGAACTTGGACCCAATGTGGACGAATGGTCAGAAGTCAGCTCTTAGACCAATCTGCCACACAGGTGGACTGAGTCTTTTTAATTTACAATTCTTTATAATTTAACAATTACTTTCATTTTAAAAGTACAACCCTATTTTTTGGCTTATACATAAGTTGAATGGGTAAAATTTCTCAATTTCCTTATCTTCATTCATACAATTTGTAGACCCTGAGTATAATACAAGGCTAGGACAAATACAGTTAGTAATTCTGTAACTATATTTTTAATTTTCAGTAAATATTAAAAGGAAAGAAAATGAGGTATTCCACATTTTTTTTTTTTTTTTTTTTGACAGAGGGTTGAACTTTAAGTTTATTTTTTCTTGCTTCTTATAAACCAATGCTACCTGTATGCCTTTCCTTTGACCAGCCAGGCTGAGAATCTGCAGTGCAAGGGTATAAAAAAAAACCAGGAATTTCTGTAATAATGTTTTTAATGTTTCAGTAATTATTAAAAGGAAGAGAAAATGAGGTAACTTCCCCATTACTCTTTTCAGCAAAAAGCTAAGGTTTTTTTTATGAATTGCAACACTACCTGAATTCCTCCCCTCCCACTGACTAGCTGCAAAGTATGCTGTGAAAAAGTGAAAAAAAAACCAATACAAAACAAACAACAGCAGCAACGGAAAAAAAAAAAAACACAAGTGATCCTGCTTTTTTTTACTGAAAGTTGTTTTTTTCCTTACAAGTGTGCCAAATTAGACTGATGCTTGTCTCTATGGCAGAGACAAGCATCACTCTAATCTTGCAACACTCTAATTTGGCACACTGGAATGGTTTTATGTAAATAAAACATTTTGGGTGCTTGGATCATGACCAAATTTAAGGCACAGCATTTTTTGTTTCTAGCTGAGAAATTTCAATGAAAAATCAACAGATAAATCAATGTGGTGTATAAGTTGATGCCAGAGCTCCCAGAAAAAAAAAAGTCTTGTCTTATATGCCGAAAGAAGATTACTGTTTCAGAAGCTGAATACACTAAACAGGAAAAAAAAAAAAATTAAAAATATTGTTCCCCTATTCAGCAAAACCAGACAAATGCTTTCACCACCCCCATGTACCCACCATTCACCCCTATGGAATTAGGGTGATGGTCACCAAGTCCAAAAGTGTGACACCTTAACAGCAATTTTACAACACAACTGTTACGTGGAATCTCTTGTCATAATGGTGACAAAGTAACAACAACATGATTTCCAACCCATCTTTAATGTCTTATGCCAACTATAAAATGTAGTATTGAACCAAAAACAGTCTGGGCAGAGATCTGACAGTATTGCTTAGGTTCTATCATCACTCTCAATGGCTGAGTAACAGCCTTTGCTTAACTGAATGACCAGGTTCATACCTTGGTGCAAACATTGTTTCTGCAAGTGCTGCCATCTTTTAAGAAAATACTGCTCCAACAGACAGGTGTCTACTCTTGGTTTGAGAGGCATGGAACTGAACATAAATATCTCTTTTGACCAGCATAATCACCAGATATAAATATTATTGAGCTCCTGAGGGCAGAATCAGAGAGGAGAGTGAGAAGCAGATTCCTCCACCATCATAACTCACAGATCTTAAAACTTGCATCCATGAGAGAAGACTGTTGACAGTTTATCTAAATATATTCTAAATGGAATATAAGCTGTTGTAAAAGCAAAGCAGAGGTATAAATCTTTTTAAAAAGCATAACTGAAACTGTTCTCTCAGATGTTTCCATTATTTTGTTCTCCCCATATTAATATACAGAAGCATGTATATAAAAAAGAGAAAGTTTCAGTAATTATTAAAAGGAAGAGAAAATGAAAAATATCCGTGTGTGCAGATTGCTGTATGCTGATGACACTATTCTGTTGGCAGAGAGCAAAAGTGGTTTGCAGAGTATGTTGTCTTGGATGCACGAAGTTTGCATGAAATTCAAACTGAGTATAAATAAGGGAAAACCCAAAGCTATGATGTTTGAGAAAGGAACAGGTAGCACTGAATGTAATGTAAGTATAAATGGCACTGCGATTGACCAGGTGAGTGAGTTTGTGTATTTAGGAAGCATGTTTGACATAGAGAACAAATTGGATGGTGAAATTAGTAGGCAAGTGAATTCTACATTGAAAGTCAGGGCTGCTCTGGGAGGTTTTCACAGGAATGATGGGTTCTCTAGAGTGTCCCGCATAGCTGTGTATGAAACTGTAATTGTTCCTACTCTGATGTATGGCAGTGAAACCTGGGTACAGCAGAAGAAACATAGGAGTCGTTTGTGTGCTACTTACATGGGGTTTGTGGCAAGACACAGTCTGATTGTGTGAGGAATGAAGATGTGTTGCAGTTGTGTGATGTGAAGCAAAATGTTGTTAGCAAGGTGGAGACCAATATGCTTCGGTGGTTTGGCCATGTTGAAAGAATGGGTGATGAGATGCTTACTAAGAAAATCTTTTAGCCCAAGTGGCAGGAAGGAAAGGCAGAGGAAGGCCAAGGAAGATGTGGGTGGATCAGATTCAGGAGTGTCTGCATGAAAAAAAGATTATGAGTATGAAGTATAAAATATCTTGTGTACGGCGTGTAATGGATATCAGTGAAGCCCAAGTTGTATGTCAAGATCACAGTATAGGGAGAAGTTTGATACGACAACAGTAAGTAAAAATATATGTTAGTTTGTATTTCTTTTCAGGGCTAACCTCTGAATCTCAGAGAACAGCTTAGTGTTATGTATGTATGTATGTTAACACTTGTTACATTTCCCTGCGGTTGTCTTTCTTGCTGTGGTTAACGCTTTATTCACATCTTCACCCCAGATGTCTTTCAAACTGTCATTAAACCCTTTATTTATCTCAACACCAGATGTCTTTCTACACTGCCTGTAACTCTCTTTTTACATTTTCACCCCAGGCATCTTTTCATACTGTCATTAACCTTTTTCACATTTTTACCCCAGGCATCTTTCACACTGTCATTCACCACTTTTTACATCATCACTATAGACATCTTTCACACCATTGTTAACCGTTTTTATATTTTCACTCCAAACGTTTTGCACACTGTTGTTAACCTTTCTTTGCATCTCCATCTCAGACGTCTTTCACTGTTGTTAACCCTCTTTACAACATCTTCCCAAACGTCTTTCACATTGTTGTTAACCCATTTTGCATTGTCCCTTGAAATGTCTTTCTCACACTGTTGTTAATCTTTTTTTCTTTACTTTAAAACATTATTTATTTTTTTGCTTAAGTTTTAAAAACCACAAACTTTTTTAATGATAATACTGTACATATTTTTCAGAACAAATTTCAGCCCAAATTAAAACTGCCTTTGGTAAGGATTCCTCATTAGATATCAAGCACTGATGGTTTTGTTCTTTTTTAAAGAACATCTTCGAAGTATTTAGTCAATTGATGGAACTCCATCATAATGGCTGCACATCTTGGTATACAAACCTTGAAGTGCCCCATTGAGTGGAACTCTTTTTAACACAGTGTAGTGGCCCATTTTGCGATTTGTGCATGTCCTCCATTTTATGACCTAAGAACTAGAAAAAGTGTTGCTCTTGAGGTGTCCTTTGTTGGTATCTTTTAATTTATGCGTAAGTCATAAATGAAAATTTTTTCTTTAATTTATGCGTAAGTCATAAATGAAAATTTTTTCTTGATAAGTGGAACTTTTAAAACCTAAATTTATGAAAGTGAAGCATACAAACAAACACCTTGAAGCGAGTTGAATGTTAACTTATTAATTCCAGTGTATTTTAGTTCTGAGTGGTGCAAGGGAACCATTCTTGAATGGAAAATAGAAATTGAGGCTAAATTCCTGCTGCAGTACGATAAAAATTTTAATATTCCAAGGAGTTTTCCACACGGATGAACAATTAATTATGGAATTTCTGTGTCATAAATGAAGAGCTTTAACAAATACGAGACATCTGCAACATATCTGTAAAAGACGAAAAAGAAAATGGCCACTTTGACTTTGAGGAGAATGTTTATGTTGATGATGCAACTTTAATAAAAACAGACTTTTAAGAACTAATTGGAAAATCTAACAGTGATTCAATTAATTCCTTTAAGGCTCTTGAAGAAAATAATTTTAAAAATTTGCACAATTTTATTTCAAAAAATATGTTTTCAAAACTCTTGAAATTTTAGGTCAACTTATATGAGGGTCTCCATCTTTTCTATACATTTTTAGCTCTTGAATGAGGAAGGTCAGGTTTACCTGCAAGTAACGGTATGTTAAACTATATTCTGAACAAAACTAATACCAAAGGCAAAGAAAAATGCAATACCAAGCATAAGAAACTTGCATGAACAAAGGCATCACTCTTTCCATGTTTATCACCACATAGCAACCGGAAAATTGTTATCCAGCCACTGCTGGAATTGTACCCCAGATATTTCAATATTTAGCCGAATGTGTTCGCCTTACGCTACAATGCCAACAATCAATGGTGCTATGTGTGTTTATCTGTTAGCTAAATGTGAAAAGTCAAAGTCATGGAAAGTCTGTCAGATAAACATGGAAAGAAGGATGCCTTCGTTTATTCACTGACGTCGCATATTTTGAGTATTTTCACTATTGTTCTCGCCCTTTGGATTTATTTGCTATAATTAATATATAGCTTGTGCCGTTAATGCTCACCAGATGGAAACGTCTCCGTTGCTGAGCCCATGCTACAAATATGTCATGTCAGAAGCCAGATAAACGCACATAGCGCTGTTAATTGTTGGCCATTGTAGCGAAAGGCAAACACACTTGGCTAGATATCGAGAGATCTGGGGTACGATCCAAGCAGTGGCCGGATAACAATTTTTCGGTTGCTATGTGTTGATAAACGTGGAAAGAGCAGTGTCTTTGTTTATTCACTGACACCACGTATTTTGAGTATATTCATAAGAAACTTGCATTCTCAAGAAAACTGCAAAACTAGAAAGATGACGCTGAATTTTTGGGTGTGATGAGCACGTCTTTTGAATCCATTCTGATGCAAATCAAATTTACCAAAGCTATTCAAAATCAATGGAACCGGTGTAAAAAACAGTAGTATCTCTGTCCAAAGAAAAAAAAAAAATTCAAACAGGGTTTTAATGCTGCAGGTGTTGCTGTAAACTGAAACACCAACTTAAGCCCTCTGGTGGCAGACTTGTGTGTTAAGAAAAATTTGAATTTATATGAGAAACATTTTGCAGTAGAAACACTCTCCAACAAAGAAAGCATTTTTCAAATTGGGCTCTTAGATCAGATATCGACAAATATAATATATGCATGTATGCCCCCCCCTCTGTGGAAAAGACATGCATTATTTTAAAATGAAAGTATTTTCAAAAGGTTTTTCGATGTGAGCGGTATCGGTCCATGAAAAAAATTTTCAATAGAGTTTTCAGGAGCTCAGATTTTACGGCAAATAGATCAGACGCAGAAAGTAACTCTTATGCCCCCTGGTGGCCAAACCATTCTTTATCAAATATTAGAAATTATATGCTGAGAATTTCCTATCAGGAGCTGTATCTGGTGCAGAAATTATTATTCAAATCAGAGTTTTAGAAGCAAAAATATTGAGGAAAACAAATTTACCTTTACGCCCCCTAGCAGAAAGTCTATGCATTACTTGAAAATATTGAACTTATATTAGAAAAATTTTACGCTGGATATGCTATCTAACAAAGAAGGAATTTTTCAAATCCAACTTTTTTTTTTTTTTTGATTGGAGGTTTAACGACCACCGTGAGCAACTCAATGGGCTATAAGCAGTCGCCCGTCCCTAATTTAGGGTCACTGGTTCCAGGGAAGGGAGAGAGCCAGTGCCGTAAGACAAACACAACATCCATGGTTTGAATCCCGGTGAGGCAACATCCATGCCTCACCGGGATTCAAACCCGGACCCCGTTCGGACGAATGATCAGAGGCCATCGCTTAGACCACTGCGCCACCAGGGCGGCAAATCCAACTTTTAGAGGCAGAGATATTGACAGAAATAAGACAGACATCTATGCCCTCTGGTGGAGAAACCATTCATTATTTTATGACGAAAATATTCTCAAATGTTTATCGACAGGTACGCTATCAGTCCACGAAAGAATTTTTTTAATCGGGCTTTTAGAAGCTGAGATTTTGCTGCAAATACCTACGAAGCAAAAATTTAAAGCTTACGTCTCTGGTGAGCAAATCATATTTTATAAAAGAATTTGAAATTACAATAAAAAATTCCCACCAGGAGCTGTATCTGGCGCTGAAAGATTTTTTCAAATCAGAGTTTTAGAAGCAGTCAATGAATTATTTAAAAATTTTGAAATTATATTAGAAACATGTCACACCAGAAACTCTGCCTAATAAAGAAGAAAATTTTCAAATCGGATCATTAGAAGCAGAGATATTGACAAAAAAAAAAAAAAACATCTACGCCCCTGGTGGAGAAACCATGCATTATTTTAAAAAGAAAATATTCCAGAAAGGTTTGTTTACGTGAGTAGTATCGGTCTGCAAAAGAATTTTTTCAATCGAGATTTTAGAAGCTCAGATTTTGCTGCAAATACATTAGAAGCAGAAATCAACACTTGTGGCCAAACCATTTTAGACCAAAAATTTGAAATTATATGCAAAATATTTCCCATCACGAGCTGTGTCTGCTGAAGGAAACATTTTGCAAATCGGAGTTTAAGAAGCAGAGATATCTGGGGAAAGCAATTTACTTTTACGCCCCTAGAGGAAAAATATGCGTAACTTGGAAAAGTGACTATGCCTAAAAAAATCTTCGACTTGAATGGAATCGAAAAGTAAAAGAATTTTTTTAATTGGATGTTTAGATGCAAATACATGGATTAGAATGTGTTTTGAATTCGATATCTGCATTTACGCACTCTAGCGGCGAAATTTTGCATCGTAGAAAAAAAAATTAAATAAAGGATCATCATTCGCACATTTCAAGTTTCCTAATGCAAAAAGAATTTTTCAAATCGGACTATTGCAGAGATATCGTGTCTACAGATGGACTGAAAGACAACAGATAACATAAGCACGATCTTTTTTTTTCAAAAGGCATGCTAAAAAAGAAGCAAAACTGATCACATGCTTCACATAAAAAAATACTGCACTGATGATAGGTTACATATAACACAAAGAAAACATATACGTATGCACACACATACAAGTACACAATTTAAAGTTACATACTTTTCAACAATTTTTTCCTTCTTTACATCAGAAAATGTTTCTAGCTGCAACGCTGGTTGAGTGAGGAAGGCAACAGACAATGAAAAATAGTTGCTCCAAAGCTAAATATAAAAGAGATCAAATCATTAATCCACTGAGCAGACAAAATAAATAATAAATATTTTAATTAAATCATAAAAATGTTTGATGGTATGGGGTGATTCTCCTGATTAGAGGCCAACAATTTCTGGCTATAAAATAACTATTTTTGCTCTAATTGCATTGAGATATTTTACTTACACACTTTGGCCCTTGTGAAACTGTCTTCCACAGCTTTAACTGTATTACACCTGCAAAAGAGTTTTACTTTGATTGTTGCAATGAGTGGGTTTCCAATTATTAGCTCTTCAAATAGTTCTGCATATCATTCCACTATACTTACATAAGGCCTGCCATCTTCCACCATCACTGGGCAAAGAAAAAGAAACTAAACCTTCCACTACATTTTAATAACTTGATGCTAGAGTTACACGATTTTCTTTATATAAAAAACTGTCTTTCATAAGAAGAAATGCAGAATAACAATAAAACAGCCTTCCTCTCACAATATGAAACCACTCACTCATACATTCTTGATAAAAAGTATAAAGGTCTCTGTGCGAACAAATGAATAAGAAAATCAAAGAACCAATAAAATTAAAAGCTGTAAAACTTTCAATCCACTAGTTTAATCTAAAGATACACATTAGTACTTTCTGGCCACTTTGGTCCCATCTTCAGATTAGTACTTTCAGACCAAATTGGCCTGAAAGTACTAATGTGTATCTTTAGATTAAACTAATGGATTGAAAGTTTTACAGCTTTTAATTTTATTGGTTCTTTGATTTTCTTATTCATTTATTCGTACAGAGATGGTGTCCTTTACACTTATTTATCAAGAATGTACGAGCGGTTTTATATTGTGAGAGAAAGGCTGTTTTATTGTTATTCTACATTTCTTCATATGAAATACAGTTTTTATATATAAAGAAATTCATGCAACTGCAGCATCTAAGTTATTAAAATGTAGTGGAAGGTTTAATTTCTTTGCCCAGTGATGGTGTGTGTGTGTGTGTGTGTGTGTGTGTGTGTGTGTGCAGGCCTTATGTAAATATAGTGGAATGACATGCAGAACTACTTGGAATCCTTATTGAAAAAGCTGGACATTTGGGATGTTTCCCTTAATGCCTGGACAGGAGGACATGTCCTTCAAAAGCCAGATGTATGGTCACTCTGAGTTAGGGGGAATCCCAGAGAGTTGGTGGGGTGCCTTTTACAGGGGTGTTAGTGCCCCTACCATGTTTCGGAGCAATTCTTGGAGCGGGAAAATATGCAATTTGGAGCAGAAACGTTAGGTTTTGGAGCGAGAAAATTTGCATTTTGGAGCAGAACTCAGGTTTTGGAGTAGCTAATGATAGTATTTTTAATTGTTTCAAGTCCACGCTGTGCTTTAAGTTATGTTTATATACTGAATTACCATTATTTTATGAACTATGAAAAAAGGTTATATTTCAGGTGACTGTTAATTAGCATTTCTGTCGTTCCTACAGTGAGATAAATGGGAAAACAACTATACTACCCACAATTTATTGAAAACTACATGACCTGCAATATTTTAAGCGTAACACATTAATATCAGGGATTTTCTTTAGAATGCATTTGTTTCGCTGTAACACGAATAGGATGCTGCCACGTATAAGAACTGTTGCTATTGTTACTGAACGCTTGCGAATATACACTTAAGAAGAATAAATAATATGTAATTACTGTTTGTTGTTTGGTTGGTTTTTAGCAACATATTTTTCGAGATTCATGGCATTCAGATGAAAATACATTATTTCTGAAACCAACCAACTGGCAAGCCACGCGTACGTGGTTTGCGTGTGCATCACAAACTCCTAAGGTTTTCTGAAGGAAAGCGTACCTTCAATATACAAGGAAAACTAATGTAACGTTTAATAATCAAATTGTAAAATCACCTTTCAGCAGTTGCGCCCCGATACTCTTCATACAATGTTTTTCATCCAGTAAATTATCAATGTCAAACTTTCATTATTGCTGTGACCAATTGCAACTGGAACCAAAACTATAAGATAACAGTGAGATTTAGCAAAGTTGGTTAGATAAAAGCTGCTTCCATCGCTTAATGCTTGCGCAGTGACATTTTGGCACGAGATTGCCCTCCCCCTCTTTCTTCAGTAGTAGTAGAATCAGTTTATGACTGTTTTGTTGTTGCTGTCTGAAAGAGCCACTGCTCTTGCATCATACGTGGGGTCCTTCAGGTATGGACATGGACAATAAGCAGATGATTGCGAGTTAGTAAGTGGTTCAACGGCACCTTCCATCTGGAAAAAGAAAAGTGTGAGGGTGAAGATGTTCCCCAAGGTAGGTCAAAATGAGAAAAAAAAAAAACCCTCCTAAAAATTCTGCTCCCTGAACGTACGGGGCAAAATTCAGATTTTAAAAAATAAATGATCAGTATTCCTGATGACTGATTATAAGTTATGCGATATAAACAATCCTTTCATTTATCCATAGCGCTCATGAGCGATTTTAATAAACATACATGAGACTGCCGAAGAAAAATACAAAGCTGTACATTTTAAATTGGTGAAAAATCAGAGTACACAGTGAGAAAGTGTGAACATTACGCAGCATGAACAACACTGAATCATTCACTGTAATTTATTTATGAAAATATTTAACTAGATCACACCACTGTATTCACAATTATAAAATTAGTGAATTCCAAACAAAATAGGGTGGTTTTGAAAGAGAGCTTCAAACAGTTTTTTTTTCCTGGTTTTGTTCTTGTACTTGCCAGAACATTAGCTCTGATTTCCTCTTGCAAGCAAACCCTACTTTCTTCTCAGCAAGTTCCACAGCCATATTTGTCTTTTGTTGACTGCCACAGCACAGCATCCACTGTTTACTTTTTTTCTGCTGATAGTTTTCCCTTACCATTTTTCTTTGTTACTTTTCTTTTTTTGTTTTTGTTTTGAATTCCCTAAGATGACAATTTTATCCATCATGCTAAAAGAACTTTCAGCCTGAGAACCATGAATTCTGATACGAGAGCTTTCATTATTTTAGATAGATGGTGTGATTTTCAGAGAATGAATACTTTTTTTAACACCATGCATCAATTCTTACATATTTCCAAACTTCGTCACTTCTGTTTTTGGAAATTTCCCCATCCTTATCAAGCTAAAACGAACACACATTTATGAGGATGATGACATTTAACAACTACATAGAAGTGGGAACATCGCGTGGAAAAAAAAACAATTACGGAAGAAATCTTCGCTCCGCCCGACTTCCATTTTTAGAAATTTATCCAACATTTTCAAGCTGAAATACAAATATTTATGGAATACAATGATATCTAACAATACTGGGTGGAGGAAACATTGCGAGAAAAAAAAAAAAAAAACGGTTACGAGAGAAATCTTACCTCCGTCTACTTTCCGTTTTCGAAGGACGAAATTCCGTCCTCCGACGGAGAAAACGAGCACCTCCCCCTCCCCCCATCGCCACCAATCCTCCCAAAGTTTTGGTTCAGTTGTGCATCGATCTCGTGATTTGGTCCATATGATAACAAAACAGACGGATTTCCTCGAATCAGCGTAAGCATCTCGTGGCCGAAGACTACGGGGAAATTTTCGGGCGGCCTACCTTCCGTTTTCGGAAATCGTTGCCAACAATTTTAAGCTGAAATTATATTTAACAACAATACTGAACAGAAGCAACATCGCGCGAGGGAAAAAATACGATTATGGGAAAAATCTGCACTCCGTTTCCCTTCCATTTTCGAACGTTTAAAAAGGCAAAACAACGTCCCCAGACGGACCCCCCCCCCGACTAATACCCCGAAAATTTCTTTACTTCAGCATTGATCTCAAAAATGACAAAAAAGAGGGTTGGGGGTGGGGGAGAGTCCGCGAAAGAATCTCGTGTACGAATTAACCGCTGAATCTATTTCGAATGTCCTAAATTATGCTAAAATGTCGATGTCCAATAAATTTAAACTTTTGGCGCAGATTTTGTCAAAATCGTGATTTTTTGCCTGGCGTAAGAACAACGTTTTGGTGCAGGCTGGTGCGATTGGTGCAGAAAGGAAAAAGAAAACAAACAAACTAAATGGTGAAGGAAAAAAAAAAAAGGGGGGGGAATACTAAATGGCAGGAAAGAATACTGAAATTACTAATATAAGATTCTCAAAAATCAAGGACTTTCAGGGATCCAAAACATTTTCAAGGACTTTCAAGGCCCTGAAAATGGTCAATTAATTTTCAAGGACTTTTCAAAGATTTCAAGGAGCGCACACGGCGGAGTATACGAAAACCATGTGGGAGTGCATGCACAAAAAGATCAACTGACAGTAATTCATTTTTTAAATAGAAATCCAGAAGCAATAATAGGCCTACCTGCTCATCAAATGCAATGCCATCAAGGAAATCCACAGTGAGAGGCTGAGAAAACTCTTGTAAAGCACATAGAATGACACTGAAAGAAAAAAAAACTTTTGCACATTTTAACCAGTGTATTAAAAGATAATACTTAAATAATAACCATCAATGGCAGCTAATTCATTATCTTTCATTATCCGACTAGAAAACATACATTTATTTCATTAAACGCTGAAACACAAGCAAAAAAAAAAAAAAAAAGAGAGTCTACCAAATTTAAATCAGTGCTGATGTACACTGAAGAGCAATTGAATTAGACATACCTGTCTAATAACGTGTAGCACCACCTTTTGCCCTAATGACGTCGGCGATTCATCTCGGCACGGACTCGACAAGACACCGGAAGCGTTGGGAAGTCATACGGATCCACGACCCCTGAACAAGCTCCCACAGTTCACGAATATTTGATGGAGGGGTCAGAGCCTTGAACATCTCTCTTGATGGCATCCCAGATGTGCTCTATGGGATTGAGGTCAGGCAAACATCTCTCTCGATGGCATCCCAGATGTGCTCGATGGGATTGAGCGAGGTCACGTTGGTGGAGTGTTCATCCAACCATTCGGATACAATTCAGGAGTGATGGCACGGTGCATTGTCTTGTTGCAGGATGAGGTCCCCAGTGGGATGTAGAAGACGCACAAACGGGAGCAAATGGTCGTCCAGGATATCCCGGTAACGTTGACCTGTGAGGGACGATGTCACACGTACCAGGGGTCCCATTTCAGTCCGCATAAATAGTCCCCAGATGAGAATGCCACCCCACCAGCTTGAAGAGTACCCTTCTGACAAGAAGGATTCATCGCTTCATGTGGTTTGCGCCGTACTCGTATCCTGCCATCTGCATGTACCAACGTGAATCTCAACTCATCAGTCCAGGCAACATTTTTTCACTTGTCTAGGGTCCAGTGGCGATGTTCCCGCGCCCATGCTAATCTTTGCACCCTGTGATGTGCATTCAGCAGCGGTACCCTCGCGGGACGATGGCTTCTGTACCCCACAGCGAGGAGATGGTTCTGGATGGTGTGGTTGCTTAAACGTTTTTGTGCACCAGCGTTAAATTGATGAGTGATTTCTTGCACTGTGGCCCGTCTATCCGCTGTTACAATGCGAGCTAGCCGACGATGACCCCGCTCATCCACACGCTGTTGTCCATGGCAGTTGGCCTTTGCAGGGATGGGTTTACTGGATTCGATGTACTCACGGTGCACTCGTGACACAGTGGCTTGTGAAAATACCCGTGCCTACACGACTTCCAAGATGGAGTGACCCATTCGTCTGGCCCTGACAATTTGCCCACGATCAAATGCGCTTAGATCCTTTGTCTTACCCATACTGCATCCAACTCCTACTGATTCCCATCGCATCACTCTTTATATTGTCAGATCACTGCATACGTCATGTCGTTTCCGTTTACAGGGCCGCCCACAGTGCCACATTTGCATGACGCCAGCTGTCTCTAATTCAATTGCTCTTCAGTGTATGTAGGCTATTTGGATATCAACCTCCGGTGGGCTGTAAAGAAAACAAGGAATGAGAACAAAATATTTTGGTGTATATGAAACAATACCTATAGGTCTAGGCTACTTCTCAACAGGGTCATCCGCTAAATTGAGACACTTATCGCATCAGAGTATGAGTTCTTGTATCCTTGGATCAAAGAAGGTTGCCTCCGGGAGATCAGCCATGATTGGACACCATTCTTCAACTCCTCATTGTCACTGAAGCACTGTGATCCCAACTAGGTTTTCATGTAGGTGAAGAAGTGAAATTTGCATGGTGCCAGATCTGGGCTGTACGGAGTGGTTGAACACCTCCTAACCAAACTGCCACTCTAGCAGAGCTTGTGTGTGTGCACTTATGTGTGGCCATGTATTGTTGTGGAAGAGCACAACACCTGATGTCAGCATTCCTCTTCTTTTATTTTGAATTGCCCTGCACAATTTTCTTAGTGTTTGACAGTACCTCTCTGACATAGGTTCCTGGTTTCATGAAGTCAGTCAGGAGCACTCCTTTCCGATTCAAGAAAATGGTTGCCATCAGTTTTTCTGTGAAAATGTTTGCTTGAACTTTTTGGGCTTGTTTGGTGAATGCGTGTGCATCCACTGCTTTGACTGCTCTTTGTGTTTGACATTCACAAATCGAAACCACATTTCATCACCAGTCACGATATGGTCAAGAAACGCATCCCCAACTTCGCTGAATTGCGGGTAAAATGTCAAAGCTGATCTCATTTCTTTGCATTTTGTTCACGTTGGTAAGCATTTTTGGCACCCATCTGGCAGATAACTAACTTATGGTACCACCTGTAATGATGTTGTGCAGAACAGTTTGAGAAATTTGGGGAAAATCATATGAAAGCTCTGATATTGTGAAGGGATGTCTTTCACTCACTTCTTGGTCAACACTTTCGAGAAGTTCAGATAGCCTACCTATACGGAGATGGTCAAACACCTCTCAACCAAACCTGCTCCAGCAGTGCTCGTGTGAGTGCAGTCATGTGTGGCAATGCATTGTTGTGGAAGAACACAACACCTGATATCAGTATTCCTCTCATTTTATTTTGAATTGCCCTGTGCAATTTTCTTAGTGTTTCACAGTACCTCTCTGCCATTATTGTGGTTCCTGGTTCCACGAAGACAGTCAGAAACACTCTTCTCTGATCCCAGAAAACAGTTGCCATCAGCTTTGACTGTGAAAATGTTTGTTTTAACTTTTTGGGCTTCTTTGGTGAATGTGTGTGCATCCCCTGCTTTGACTGCTCTTTGTGTTTGACAATCACAAATTGAACCCACATTTCATCACCTGTCACAATATGGTGAAGAAATACATGCCCAGCTTCACTATATTACTGCAAAAATGTCAAAGCTGATCCCCATTCTCTGCATTTTGTTGACATCAGTAAGCATTTTCGGCACCCATCTGGCACAGAACTTATGGCAGCCTAGCTTACCTGTAATGATCTCCTACAGGACAGTTCAAGAAATTTGGGGAAAATTAAACATCTCTGATATTGTGAAGGGACGCCTTTCACTCACTTGTTGGTCAACACTTTGAACAAGTTCGGATAGCCGACCTTGACCCGCATAATCATACACGTCTGTTTGCCCATCTCTAAATTTTCTACACCACTCTTTCACACATCCCCCACTCATAAAGTTCAGACTGTGCACTCTACTCATTCTTCGATAAGTTTCTGAAGAACATTTCCCTTCAGCATGAAAGAAATGGATGACAGCAAGAATTTCACAGATGGTGGGAGCATCAATTGCAGTACACATATTTACTCATCTGTATGACATGGAGAAATAATGCCAGTTAGCGGATCAGATGGCGCGTGGAGGGGGCAAGCGTCATGTGATGCTACGGTGCATGCACGAGCTGCCTACTGTGCTTACATCATGCGGTACATTGCAGCGATGTTGAAATCTGAATAGCCCTTGTATTAAGTGGTATCGTTCTACTAGAAGATGGCTGTATTAAACAGGAACTCTCGAACAAGGGCAGTGGATGGGTTTCCAAATATTCTCACTATGCTCCTTTCAAGCCTAATGCCTTTCACCATGCCTACATAAAACTTCACAGCTTCAATCTGGTAAATCAGTGAAGGAAGAAAATTCTTCATAATACATGGGAAATCCACAGAATATTCAAAGCAAACAGATTATAAATTCTGAATTTGCTTGTACCACTTACTGGTCATCCACAGATAAATCAATGAAGGAAGAAACATTCTTCATAATACATGAGAAATCGATAGAATATTCAAAGCAAACAGAATATAAATTCTGAATTTGCTTGTACCACTTACTGGTCATCCACAGATAAATCAATGAAGGAAGAAACATTCTTCATAATACATGGGAAATCAACAGAATATTCAAAGCAAACAGATTATAAATTCCGAATTTGCTTGTACCACTTACTGGTCATCCACAGATAAATCAATGAAGGAAGAAACATTCTTCATAATACATGGGAAATCAACAGAATATTCAAAGCAAACAGATTATAAATTCCGAATTTGCTTGTACCACTTACTGGTCATCCACAGATAAATCAATGAAGGAAGAAACATTCTTCATAATACATGGGAAATCAACAGAATATTCAAAGCAAACAGATTATAAATTCCGAATTTGCTTGTACCACTTACTGGTCATCCACAGATAAATCAATGAAGGAAGAAACATTCTTCATAATACATGGGAAATCAACAGAATATTCAAAGCAAACAGATTATAAATTCCGAATTTGCTTGTACCACTTACTGGTCATCCACAGATAAATCAATGAAGGAAGAAACATTCTTCATAATACATGGGAAATCAACAGAATATTCAAAGCAAACAGATTATAAATTCCGAATTTGCTTGTACCACTTACTGGTCATCCACAGATAAATCAATGAAGGAAGAAACATTCTTCATAATACATGGGAAATCAACAGAATATTCAAAGCAAACAGATTATAAATTCCGAATTTGCTTGTACCACTTACTGGTCATCCACAGATAAATCAATGAAGGAAGAAACATTCTTCATAATACATGGGAAATCAACAGAATATTCAAAGCAAACAGATTATAAATTCCGAATTTGCTTGTACCACTTACTGGTCATCCACAGATAAATCAATGAAGGAAGAAACATTCTTCATAATACATGGGAAATCAACAGAATATTCAAAGCAAACAGATTATAAATTCTGAATTTGCTTGTACGACTTACTGGTCATCCACAGATAAATCAATGAAGGAAGAAACATTCTTCATAATACATGGGAAATCAATAGAATATTCAAAGCAAACATAATTTAAATTCTGAATTTGCTTGTACCACTTACTGGTCATCCACAGATAAATCAATGAAGGAAGAAACATTCTTCATAATACATGGGAAATCAATAGAATATTCAAAGCAAACAGAATATAAATTCTGAATTTGCTTGTACCACTTACTGGTAATCCACAGATAAATCAATGAAGGAAGAAACATTCTTCATAATACATGGGAAATCAATTCCACTTAGTAGTTCTAATTCTGACTATTATATAGCTCTAATTATTCTACTATTCTCTTTTATGTGCGATATTTCAAAGTAACTTGTACAAAAATCTAGCGGATAATGCTTACCTTGGCATTCCTTTCTAGCGACGGAAACATTTCACGCACGTGTTTTCCGGTCTTTGTTGATGTTATTGTCCTAAAGTCCGTTGTATGCGATGACTGGCTTTACTTCTCACACTTTTCGCTGGGTATACTCATTGGATCTTTGCCTTAGGATTCAAACATCAATTTTTACCGTTCTTTATACTCGAAATTTTCGCCCAAACTCTGGGCATCTTCAGGAGCATGGCGACTTTACCACCGATGTTAACCACCGATGTTCGTGGTTAACTTCGCACTAATGGAGTCCGATACTCCTTGTTGCCATTCGTCGGAAATACTTTCCTGGATATATTTCGTTATCAAGCCCTGCTGGCGCCGTCTATGTTTCGTTAAAAACACTTTTTTTTTTTTGTATTTTTTTTTTTTTTTAATTTTCTTCTCCTATCCTGGTTTTCTTGTCTTTTTTTCCTGGTTTTTCTTTTGTTGTTGTTTTTCTTGTCTTATTAGTAGTTCTTTCCACAGGCCCGATAATGTGCTAGGGTCGTTCTGGTTACATACCCTTGCTTTATTTTTGTAGATTAATATTGCTTCTTCCCTCCTCATTTGACTTTCCGATTTTTTATTCTTTTTTAGCATTTTAATTTCATCGAACTTTGGGAATGTCCGGTTTTCCATGCAGAATTGCACTAAAGCAGTTTTGGCTTCTTTTTTTTTGCCAGTTAGATATGTGTTGTTTAAGTCTTTTTTTTAATCTGTTTTTCATACTTCCAATGTACGATATTGGGGGTATGTGTGCAATTGGAATTTCGTAGGTTCCTGATTCTTCTAGCATTTTTTCCTCTGTTTTTTTTGTTGACAGTCATACTTTTCACGGTGTGCACTGAGCTTCCTAGTTGTAAGTCATATTTAGCACAGTGCCTATTGATTTCTTTACTCACTCCTTCCAGGTATGGGAAAGCTCCAATGTATTTCAATTTTTTATTCCTCATCTTCCTTTGGTTGTGCACTTCTTGGCCTTCTTTACTCTGAGTCATATGCTTTTTACTCTCATGTATCCATTTATTAATTAGCTTGCTCGGGTACCCATACTCTTGTGATATTTTCGAGATAAACTCTAGCTCTTGATTTTTTAGCCTGTTGTTAGATGTGTGTGTGTACGCTCGCCGTATCAAGTTTACTATGCTGTTTTTTTTATGTATCACTGGATGGTGCGACGAGTATGGTATCAATACAGGTATGTAAGTTGCTTTTCTGAACACAGAGTATTCAAAACAATTTTTGTTTTTCTTTAGTTGAATGTCCAGGAAGGATAGGCAATTATCCTCTTCAAACTCAATAGTTAGCTCTATGGTGTTACAGATTTTGCTAAACTGCTGTGCTAGATCTTGTAGCTCGGCTTTGTTAAGTTTAGACATTATAATAATGTCGTCTACATATCGAGCATAAAGTATTGGTTTTTCAGGTAAATTTTGAATAATTTCTTTTTCGAGGTATGCCATAATCACTTCTGCGTATAATGCCGATAATGGGGATCCCATAGGGCCACTGCCACCTTGCGTTTGTTTAAATATATTTTCTTCAAAATGGAAGATGTTGTTTTCCTTGATGAAATATAAGATATTCTTTAGCTCTTTCAGTTGTGACAAGTTTAGTTCTTTGTTGATGCTTAGTTGTTGCATAATCAATTCGATGGCTAGCTCGACAGGAGTGTTTGGGTATAACGCCTTAACGTCCATGGAGGCCATAGTTATTTGCTCCAGGTCTTGATTAATTAATTTGATTTTTTCTATAAACTCATAGCTATTCTTTAATGTATATTGATTCCTCATGAATATTGGGGATAGATAATTGTATATCTTTTTTTCTAGGTTGATGAGTGGTGAGTTTTTTTCGATAGAATCAGTCTTAAAGGTGTATTTTCTTTATGAGTTTTAATTTGAAATCAATACAATATTCAAAGCAAACAGAATATAAATTCTGAATTTGCTTCTACCACTTACTGGTCATCCACAGATAAATCAATGAAGGAAGAAACATTCTTCATAATACATGGGAAATCGATAGAATATTCAAAGCAAACAGAATATAAATTCTGAATTTGCTTGTACCACTTACTGGTCATCCACAGATAAATCAATGAAGGAAGAAACATTCTTCATAATACATGGGAAATCAATAGAATATTCAAAGCAAACAGAATATAAATTCTGAATTTGCTTGTACCACTTACTGGTCATCCACAGATAAATCAATGAAGGAAGAAACATTTTTCATAATACATGGGAAATCGATACAATATTCAAAGCAAACAGAATATAAATTCTGAATTTGCTTGTACCACCTACTGGTCATCCACAGATAAATCAATGAAGGAAGAAACATTCTTCATAATACATGGGAAATCAATAGAATATTCAAAGCAAACAGAATATAAATTCTGAATTTGCTTGTACCACTTACTGGTCATCCACAGATAAATCAATGAAGGAAGAAACATTCTTCATAATACATGGGAAATCAATAGAATATTCAAAGCAAACAGAATATAAATTCTGAATTTGCTTGTACCACTTACTGGTCATCCACAGATAAATCAATGAAGGAAGAAACATTCTTCATAATACATGGGAAATCAATAGAATATTCAAAGCAAACAGAATATAAATTCTGAATTTGCTTGTACCACTTACTGGTCATCCACAGATAAATCAATGAAAGAAGAAACATTCTTCATAATACATGGGAAATCGATACAATATTCAAAGCAAACAGAATATAAATTCTGAATTTGCTTGTACCACTTACTGGTCATCCACAGATAAATCAATGAAGGAAGAAACATTCTTCATAATACATGGGAAATCAATAGAATATTCAAAGCAAACATAATTTAAATTCTGAATTTGCTTGTACCACTTACTGGTCATCCACAGATAAATCAATGAAGGAAGAAACATTCTTCATAATACATACAATATTCAAAGCAAACAGAATATAAATTCTGAATTTGCTTGTACCACTTACTGGTCATCCACAGATAAATCAATGAAACATTCTTCTAATTTCAATTTACTTCCGATATTGGAGGTTATATTTTTTTAACGTGCATTAATGCATTTGCATTTTTGAACTTCACTTTTAGTTGGTAAAGTTCGATGAACACTTACCGCACGTGGGGCTTGGCTTTCAATTCATATTTCCGTTATGTGGATGCGGCATGGGGGTTTTTCATTTGGCCACGGGTCCACTTCTTTTTTTTCCCCGTTGGAATTTATTTTGCTTCATCACCAAATGAGTTTTTTTTCCTTTGCTGCATCCTCATTTACTTCAATACTTATTCATAACCCTAGTACTTTCGGTAATACTCCATTACCGTCTTCGAGGGGACGATTTGCTCCGACTAGCACGGACCGTGTCAGCTGGGCATTTCGGTGGTTCTCGCGGGCTGCTTCTATCATCGGCTATCGCTTCTTCTTGGGCGTTGTGGCGCCATCTCTTGTTGGTCAGTGATCTCATTTTTCGAACTTTTTCATTTTTTTTGCTCAATTTTAATTAAATTTCTCCAGCTGTTTCTCAAAATAACCAAAAATATCCTAAATTCGAAAATATAAAAATCATTAAAAGCTGTAAATCCGAAAAACACCTCAGAATAGCAGAGTCGGTAATGATTGAAAAAAATAGGACAAAAGTTTGCAACCATAATGACTCTAATATTTTGAAGTATACAGTTTCAATGCACTATAAAACAAGAACAATGTAAGATATTTTATGTTACCTGTAACAGAAGTGTAGGGGAATGTTTCAAGTTTTTTTAGAGACAGTCACAGATGTTCTATGTGTGCACCCTTAGTCACACGACACACATCGAGCCGGTAATCCATTTCCGCTCAAATGCGAGGTAAGATATCTGAATCAAGTGCAGTGATAGTGGCTGTGATACGTTGTTTCAGCTCCGCTAGATCAACAGGAAGGGGAGGGGCGAATACCTTGTCCTTTACGTACCCCCACAGGAAAAAGTCACAAGGTGTTAAGTCAGGACTTCTGGGTGGCCATTGGGTCAGTGGCATGTTGTAGTCCGCGGCTTGTCCAATCCATCGGCGAGGAAGATGTTCATCGAGATAAGCTCACACGTCGCCTAACCAGTGCAGTGGTGCACCATCCAATTGTAGAATGAAGTTGTCACTGTCGTCCTGCAACTGTGGCATCAACCAAAGACTTAACACAACCAGAAAAGAGCCTGACAGTTTTTTCGTGAAAAAAATAAGGGACCGTACACTTTTTTTTTTTGGACACAGCACAGAACACATTTACCTTAGGGGAATCTCGCACGTGTTGCACTGTAAATCTGGGATTCTCCGTTCCCCAAAAGCGAACATTGTGCTTGTGTTTACCTGACCACTCACGTGAAATGTAGCATCATCGGTGAAAACTAAGTGATCTGCAAAATCATCATTTTCAAAACGGTGCTGCATTTCGGCACAAAATTCAAAGCACTTTGTCTTGTCAAGGTCAGTGAGATTTTGCAACATGTGCACTTTGTATGGAATCATTTTCAGCTTCTTTTTCAAAATTCTCCAGACAGTGGGCTGTGAAATCTGCACTTCACAACTCACCCTCCATGTTGATTTTCTTAGGCTTCATTGAATGGCAGTACAGACACTATTGACAACTTCTTCCGATACACCACGGTCATCCAGGACTTTTAAGTTTGCACAAACAGACCGTAGTTTCAATTTTTTTATGCCAATCGTAGATAGATTTTCTGGTTGGAGGTTCTTTTCCGAATCGTGATCGAAAATGCCGTTGCACAAGAGTTACAGATTCCGTTTTGCTCAATTTAAGAACACAAAACGCCTTCTCCACTGCATACCATTTTCACCAACTAGTCACATGACACGCACGCTATCGCCTATGTCACTTCCCTCAGTACCGGGACACAAACTTTATGAGTATATCTACCTAATGGTTTGCAGTTGCGGTCCGTGTCTTCAACTGTTACAGTTTTACAGCATCTAGAAACTGTATACTTCTTTATGAATCACCCTGTATAAAAAATTGATATGGAAGAACATAAAACTATTAGAAACATATCAAACAAGACCGAGTTAGGCAGACATGTACAGGCAAAAGGACACTCCATAAATTGGGACCCAATAAAATTAATTACCCACCAATCACACTTAACAAAGAGGAAACTTAAAAAAGGAATGGGAATAACAAGAAGTACCACCCTAAACAATAACTGCGATTGGGAACTCCACACTGATTGGCAATAACTACTCCAGTGACGCAGTCCTGATGTTGAACTAGCTCCTAGCTCAAAACAAGGATGTAGAAAAAGCATGATAGTTATGCATTTATTTCCTACAATCTACATTTATCCATTATGTGTATATAGCATTCTTCTTATCTCTACTTGAAAAAAATTGACTACCAAAAATGAAAATGGATTTCCTCAATACATACACATCACTAAGCTGTTCTCTGAGATTCAGAGGTCAGCTCCACAAAGAAATACAAACTACGAGATAATTTTTACTTACTATTGCCGCATCAAACTTCTCCATTTACAGCGGTCTTGACATACAACTCGGGCTTCACTGACATCCATCACAAGTCGTACACAAGACCTTCTTCTTTGCATTTCTTTTTGTCTTTTTAATCAGGCAAGTACATCAGTGTGGGGGAATTAGTTCACAGCTAACAGTTCTAGTTGGTCATTCAATCTAAGGATTCTGGAACAAAACCCAGTGAGTTGGGGGTCTTTTCGCCAATGTCACCAGAACTAGCTGGCACCTCTCGAAGATTCACAGAGGCCCTAGTTGCTGTTGTGTGTGCCACTGTAACCACGGAGTGCCCCGAGGAGACAAACCCATTTTTCCTCCATAAAATCCATAAATTCAATTCTTTCAAAGTAAGATCATTAACAAGGAAAACAGATTCTATGGTGAAACTAGTATGTGAGTGAATTCATCTTTTAAAGTTGTAGCTGCCTTAGGAGAATTTCGCAGGACTGACCAGTCTTTAAAAAGGTTCCAAACAGCAGTTTATGAAAGCGTAATTGTTTCAACCCTGATGTACAGTAGAAAAAGTTGGGTACTGCAGAAAAGACACAGGAGACAACTGTGTGCTGGAGAGATGACTTAATTATTTATGGGGTGTTTGTATAAGATTCATGATCAAGATAGGATGAAGATGTATTGCAGATGTATAATGAGAAGCAAAATGTTGTTGAGGATGAAAGCAAATATATTCTGAGGTGGTTTGGTCATGCTGAAAGAGTGAGGGATAAGGAAAACTTACTCAACACAACTGGCATGAAAGAAAGGTATAAGAAGGACAATGAAATCTCATGGAAGGATCAGATTCAGGAATGCCAGGACGAAAAAATGGTAATGTGTATGAAGTACAGCCGGTGTGTGTGTGTGTGTGTGTGTGTGTGTGTGTACAAAAGGTTTTGTGTGAGATGTGTGTGTGTGTGTGCGCGAAAGGTCCTGTGTGAGATGTGTGATGGGATCTCAGTGATGCTGGAGTTCAATGTGCCAAGACTGCTGTAAATGGAGATGACAGTAAGTCTAACTTCATTAGTAACTTTGATTTGACAGAGGATCTCAATCTTGATTAAAAGAGCCAACATTTAAATTTTTGAGAACCACTCAGTGATATGATGTATGCACAAGTTACTCCTACGAACCTGGAGAAAATATTTTTCAAAATTAATAGATAGCACGAATAAACCATGGTTCATGTCACAGAACTTTTCCATAAGCTGTCAGAACACAATTACAAGTTTTGCTTGTTGCACATCTCATTCAATCATTCACATTTTTATTGCTAACTATATTTGCTAATTTACAAACATTATTTACATTTGATAAATAGATAAGCAGTTTATGATCGATTAGTCTGAACATGACAAAATACAATATGGAAAAAAAGTAGCCAATAAGAGAAAAAAACAGATTATATACATACTGATTAGTTAACATCTTCATAATTATCCAGTCAGGTGGAAAGATGTCATGCTTGACAAGCTCAAGAAACACAATAAATACATTCATTAAAAAATCTTTTAGCTGTCTCCGGTCTCTGCGCTGCCTGATATCTCCAAATTTCTCCCAGAGGCATGTGTAATGTTGATCTTCCATCAATCGCAGAGTTGCAACCAGACAAGCAACAAGCAAACTCTGCAAGAGATTTTAGTATCAGAATTATATTCATAAATACCTTTCTGAGAATTAGTTGAGAATGCAGATAATGTTACAACTTTTTTTTTCACATGTAATTAATAATACCATATATAAAATTTAAAAAATCTGAATGGGAACATCATTGTAAAAAGAAAAATTCCAGAATACGATGGGAGTAATGTCTTCTGTGTGAGAAACTTATAACATTTTATAAGAAAACAAAAGTGAGATCCCAGAGTTCTACCAATATTTTAAATGTCATAATTATGAAATATACAGATACAGATAAAAATTAAAACACTCTGGAACTTGCTATTTCACATACAGCACTTCTGCACTAACAATGAATCAGCAAATAGAGCATTTCATGTAATACAATGAAAAAATTTCACACTTATGATTCATTACATAATTTACATTAAAATTCAGTTAGATCTTTCAGCTGAACACCAGCCATGGTCACACTGGTAGTAAGTGTTCACATGGTGGATATCGTTTCCATAACTGTTGCCAGTAGAGATTTTTCAAATAATCGGAATGTTGAAAGGTGCATCCGATTTACAAGAGTTTTTGCTCAGAGAATTTTGATGCTTTCCCTGTAGAATAAGCAAAACTTGTGGGTGCAATCCTTTCGATGCTGGTCCAGTTTGGAAAAGGCAGAGGTATCTTCAACTGTGAGAAGACAGACAGACAGACAGACAGAGAGAGAGAGAGAGAGAGAGAGAGAGAGAGAGAGAGAGAGAGAGAGAGAGAGAATGAGAGAGAGAGAGAATGAGAGAGAGAGAGAGAGAGAGAGAGAAAGAGAGAGAGAATGAGAGAGAGAGAGAGAGAGAGAGAGAATGAGAGAGAGAGAGAGAGAGAGAGAGAGAGAGAGAGAGAGAGAGAGAGAGAGAGAGAGAGAGAGAGAGAGAGAGAGAGAGAGCACAGAAGAGCTTTCTGACATCCCTTTTATGTTCCATAATTCTACAGTTGATTGAACGAAAAGTGCTGCCAATATAAAAATGTTCGCCTGCGAAAGTAAACACAAGGATGAGGTAAATACCAGGATGGTCTAAAGGGTCCAAAGGATCTCTGTCTTTAGATATTAATTGGATGGTAGTAGGACAAGGATTAATTGCAAGCCTGTAAAAAAAAATTATTTAAATTTTGACAAGTTTGTAAGTGAAAGATAGATGGTAGAGAATTGAGCCAATAAAAGATAGGGACAGTTTTTCCAGGGAGATAGGTGACACCATATTGTTTGGCATCAAACTTTTTGAATTTCTTTTTTTGATTGAATGTTTAACTACCACTGTGAGCAGCTTGATGGGCTATTATAAGCAGTTGCCCATCCTAATTTAGGGCCACTGGTTCCAGAGAAGGGAGAGAGCCAGAGACATAAGACAAACACAACATCCATTCCTCACAGAAATATTTGAGCCCGGCCCCTTCTTGGATTTAAAAATTTGGTGACGATTTTGAGGGGAAATTGATGATTGTATATTCCTATTTGTAACAGGTGCAGATCATTGCAAATGATATTGCCACAGTGAATGAGTGATTTTAAAGCTGCAAATTTTTAAGAAAGAGCTGTATTGGAGTAAAATGGAATAATGTTTGTGACAGTGGTGGGTTTCGTATAGAAAGACCTATAGAGTTGGATATTGATTCTAGTAATCTGTACACCCAAGAAATTAATACAATTATCGTTTTCATAATTGAAAGTGAAATTAATAATGGGGGATTTTTTAGAGATAGAAGAGGTGAGATAGTACAATTCCTTTAAGTCATGAAGCTAAATTTTAAAGCTGTTGGAAATATCTACTGGCAATAGTTACAGAACTGATGCCCACCATGTGAACATTCGCTACCAGTGTCAACAAGGCTGATGGTCAGCCGAATTTTAATATAAATTATGTAATAAATCCTAAGCATTAAATTTTCCTTCATTATTGTAGAAAAGAACGAATCAGCTACACAGATTTTTTCATTGTTTGTTTTTACAACTGGAAAAGATTACTTCAGTGTTGGCAGAAAAAAAAGCACACTCTTAATTTTAATTAATATGTATATACTTGAAAGATTTCTACCCAAAACTATATGAAAGGGATGATACATGTACTCCAGACATTATGAAATGTACCAGGAATCTTCCAATCCTCCCAGCAGAAGTTGCACATGCAATCAAGAACGTGAAATGGGGGAAAGCTCCAGGAGAAGACGGAATTACTGTAGACATCATACAAGAAGCAAGTGGAGAAATTGAAACAGTACTTGCCCAAGTTTTCACTCAATACCTTAATGAAGGGAAGATTCCTGAGGATTGGAACAATGCTACAATGATCCTGCTACATAACAAAGGTGACATTGAGGATCTCAGGAACTACAGACCTATCAGCCTCCTATCAGTGGTTTATAAAATCTTCACTAAAGTTCTTTCACACTGCTTGAAGGTGACACAGGACATAGCTCAACTGAGAGAACAAGCTGGATTCAGGAGTGGCTACAGCACTATAGATCATATCCATGTACTGAGAGAACTAATTGAAAGAGCGAGGGAATATGAACTTCCATTGTGCATGGCTTTTATCGATTATGAAAAAGCCTTTGATTCGGTGAAACCATCAGCAGTTGCAAAGGCTTTGAAATCCTGCGGTATTGAAGATGCATACATTAATATTATTAATAACATCTATGAAAATGCAAGTGCAAAGATTTGGCTGTTTGAAAATACAACACACATAAAAATTGGAAAGGGAGTGAGACATGGTGACACTACATCTCACAAACTCTTTAATGCCACATTGGAAAATGTCTTTCAATCACTGAACTGGGAAAACAAAGGGATAAAGATTAATGGAGATTATCTAACTCACCTTCGTTTTGCTGATGACGTAGTCATTTTTGCCACTACACCATCAGAGCTGCAGAGTATGATCCAGGAACTTGCTGACACGAGTAAAGAAGTGGGATTAAAAATTAAAATTCAGAAGACAAAAGTGATGTACAATTGTTTTACAAGAAATGAAGATTTATCGATTGACGGGGGAAAGCTGGAGATAACCAATACTAACATTTATCTTGGACAGCAGATATCAAGGGAGGGTCACATTGATGAAGAAATTAATCGGCATATAAAACTTGCCAGGAGAGCTTTTGGAAGAAACAGTATAATTTTCAAGAGCAATATGCCATTATGTCTTAAAAGAAAAGTGTTTGATCAGTGCATCCTTCCAGTGCTTACATATGGTCTAGAGACATGGACCTTAACTAAAAGAGACATAGAAAGACTGCAGACAACTCAAAGCAGCATGGAGAGGTGCATGCTTGGTGTAACCAGGAGAGATAAGAAGAGGAACTCATGGATCAGAAAAATAACACGAGTGGAAGACATCATGATCAGAGTAAAATCCCTGAAATGGCAATGGGCTGGACATATTGCCAGAAGGACAGACCATAGATGGACAGCTGAAATTTTAGACTGGATTCCAAGGGACAGGAAAAGACCCAGAAGAAGACCACATGTGAGATGGGTGGATGAAATTCGAAAGTATGCAGGAGTAACATGGAGGAGACTGGCACAAGACAGACCGTTGTGGAAGAAACTTTGGGAGACCTTCGTCCAGCAGTGGATTGATAATGGTTGACAATGATGATGATGACTTGCATATTATTCGAGTTTTGACAGAAATTCTTTTTTTAAAGTACAGGGGTCACTTTATATGTATGAATTAGTTGCAAATATAAATAATGAAATCATACTTTTGAATTCAAGCAATGACCCATCTGCAGTCTTACAAGAATAGTTGTGACTAATATGATAAGTGTGAAAACTAATCCTGTTTCAAGGTAAGACCACAGAACTTCCTGCTCCACAAAAATAATGTAATCTCCCTCTTATCTCCGCTGCGGAACTTTGAGCTTATCACTCCAATCTTTTTGGAGGGCCTCGATGAACGAATCCACAATCCCACCTGTTTTCGCAGCAAGTGTGATGATCTTTTCTTGCCATGAATGGCACAGATGATGATTTAGTTTATGAATCAGGTGAGGAAAACAGCCATGACAACAATGTCGATATACAAAAGATACAACTTTAGTGGAAATAGACTTACAAGAACTATTTAGGTACTCCAAAAGCAAGTTAGATTTTGAAAGTTTTTAAAAAAGATAACTTTAGAAATTTGCATAATTTCATTTCAATAAATATCATATTTTCCAAACCCTTGACATTTAAGATTGGCTTATATGCTGTCTCTGTTTTATTACCAGTTTTTAGCTGTTGAACTACAGGGATTGACTTAGACATGAGTGAAAACCAAGGTAAATAGATAGAGAAGGTAGTCCAATGCTCTTTAAGCCTGCCCTGGGGTGGTGAGGGAGCGAGGGTTGTGATGTAGTTTGGTTCAAAGAAGGTGTTAGAGCTTGGTTTATTTTGATATTTGCATTTCACTTTTTTGAGAAGTTACAACAGTAGCAGCAAGGAGCAAGTGTTTTTCTGCAAAACAATGCCCTTCATCTCAGTAGAGTTTTTCAGTTTCTTAATGGTGGTTGTATTGTGTTGATAGCTGATTGTGAAATAACTGAGGTGTTAAGAAGTGAAATAATTGAGGAGCTCTAAATGTGCATTAACTTTTAGAATTTAATGAAGTGTTACTGTGAAATATCTACAAAGTGGTGGTGCCTATCCTTGAAATGAAGACATAGGTTCATTTTTAGCACGTCTTTTGTAAAAAATCGTGCTTCTGTTATCTGTTTGTCCGTCCGTCCGTCTGTACCCACGATATCTCAGCAACTATTAGTCCGATTTGAAAAATTCTTTTTGCATTGGGAAGCTTGAAATATGCAAATGATGATCCTTTATTTCGTTTTTTTTTACGATGTACAATTTCGCCGGTAGAGAGCATAAATGCAGATGATGTCGAATTCAAAAATACGTTTTATTCCACATATTTGCTTCTAAACATCCGATTGAAATTTTTTTTATATCTTTTGATTCCATTTATGTGGAAGAGTATTTTAGATATAGTTACTTTTTCAAATTACGCATAGATTTTCCGCTAGGGGGCGTAAAAGTAAATTACATTTTGCCTGATAACTCTTCTTCTAAAACTCCTATTTGAAATTTTTTTCTTCAGCGGATACATCTCCTGATGGAAAATCTTTTGCATATAATTTCAAATTTTTGGTAAAGAATACGTTAGCCACCAGAGGGCGTAAGGGTTAATTTTTGCTTCTGATGTACTTGCCATAAAATTGTAGCTTCTAAAATATCGATTGAAAAAATTCTTTCATGGACTGATGCCACTCACATTGATAAATCTTTTTGGAATATTTTCTTCTTAAAATATTCCACAGTTTCTCCGCCAGGGGCGTAGATGTACATCTTATTTTTGTCAATATCTCTACTTCTAGAAGTCCGATTTGAAAAATTCCTTCTTTCTTGGATAGTGTTTTACGTGTGACATGTTTTTGATATAATTTCAAAATTTTCAAGTAATTCATAGACTTTCTGCTAAGGGGCGTAGCAGTAAATTGCGTTTCCCCCTATATCTCTGCTTCTAAATCTCTGATTTGAAAAATTCTTTCTGCACCGGATACAGCTCCTGATGGGAAATCGTTTGCACATAATTTCTAATTTTGGTAAAAAAATAGTTTGGCCACCAGGGGTGTAAATCTTAATTTCTGCTTCTGTTGTATTTGCAGCAAAATATGAGCTTCTAAATTCTCGATTGAAAAAAACGTCGTTTGTTGACCTATACTACTCATGTCGACAAACCTTTTAGGAAAATTTTCTTCTTGAAAAAATGCATGGTTTCTACGCCAGGGGCATAGATGTATATCTTATTTTTGTCAATATCTCTACTTCTAAGAGTATGATTTGAAAAATTCCTTCTTTGTTGGATAGTGTTTCCGATGCGAAATGTTTTCCCTATAAATTCAAAATTTTCAAGTAAATCATACACTTTCCAAAATTTTCAAATAAATCATACACTTTCACACAACAGTAAATTGTGTTTTCTGCGTTATTTCTGCTCCTAAAGCTCTGATTTGAAAAATTCTTCCTGTATCGCATACAAGACTTGATGGAAAATATTTTTCACATAATTTCTAATGTTTGGTAAATAATGGTTTAGCCACCAGGGGTCATATGTCTTAATTTCTGCTTCTGAAGTATTTGTTGCAAAATCTGGGCTCCTGAAAACTCGATTCATTTTCTTTTCTTCGACCGATACCACTTATACGGATAAACCTTTTGAGAATACTTTCTTCCTAAAATAATGCATGGTTTTCCCACCAGGGGACGTAAAGTCACATCTTATTTTTGTCGATATCTCTGTTTCTAAGAGTTCATAAGCTCATGATTCCGTTTACAGCAATACCTGAGGGATTAAAAACCCGACTGAAAATCTTCTTGCTTTGGTCAGATCTATTGTTTTTCAAACCGGTTCCATTGACTTTGAATAGCTTTGATAAATTTAATTTGCGTCAGAACGGATTCAAAAGACGTGCTTATTACACCCGAAAATTTGGTGTCAACTTTCTTGTCCTTTCAGGTAACTGGAATCTTCAAGACGGAATTATTTTCTTCAAGAATATAGTTTGTTCTTTTTATATATAATGCTTAATAGCTCATTTCTATTATTTATAACGAGTTTATAACGAGGAATTTATAACAAGGAACAATACACCAATTAAGTAGTAAATAGTAACGCTGTACTAGTGATCCGATTTATTGGCATAGGAAATAAACACATAAGCGTTTCCAAGCTTTCGCACATCAAACAGATGGCTTTTTCAAGGAAGTTAGACAGAAACTGCAAACTGAAAAATAGAACGCTTAACAATTTGAACGTGGGAACTTGGCAAAAAAAAAGATGCAACGTTATATTCATTTAAAGATACGAGGCATCACGTTGGTTGCACGCGGGATCCTGGTAGAGAAAAGGTGTTACTTGAAGAATTGGTTCCAAATTCGTGGCAACTCGAGCGAGACACAATCATTGCAAGCATCACTGTTGGTAATGATCTCCAAGGTTTCCCGAATGGCTGTACATTTAGGGGTAGAGTAGCTAGCTAATTTCTTTATATCATCCTACATGGGAGTAGCTGACTTGAATTTTACTTCTCTGGATAGTGCCGTGGCTACTTTAGCGTATTTTGTGTCCCTTTTATGTTCGTTGACTCTGATTCCAAACGAGCGCTTGGTCATTCCAATGTAGTATCGTTTAGAGCCGTTCGGATACTGTAGGGGGATCGCATAAATGCATAAACGCCTGCTTCGCAGGAGAGAGGTGGTTTTTCACTGTTTCTCTTTAGTATAGTATGTAAAGATGCAGGGGACCTTATGCCGACGCCGTAGTTCATCTTCTTGAGGGCGTTTTTGAGTTTGTAAGACACACTTGGTATGTAGGGAATTGAATCTAAATAACGTAGCTGCGGCACAGGAAAATTGGAATGTTTGACTCCGGCTTTTTGGATAAAGCTACATATCTGATTCAATGAATATCCTGCATCAGTGGCTAGATTGACGACGCTTTCAATTTCGCGTTGTCTAGAATGGGTATCAGAAGAAACGGCGAAGGCTCTTTGAATTGGAGAACGGAAGATAGCTTCTTTGTATTCTGCGGGACAGAAAGAGCTGCGGAGCATCAGGTTGGGGACAGACGTGGGTTTATAGTAGACTTGTGTACCGAGGCAGTTGTCAGATGATTTCCTCAATAAAACATCCAGATAAGGTAAAGCGTTGTTGCTTTCCAGTTCCATCGTGAAATTGATCGTAGGATGTATATCATTGATTTTATCAAGGAAAATTGGAAGAGCCTCTTTTCCGTGGGGCCATACGAAAAATACGTCGTTAGCATAACGCAGCCAAGTGGTAGGCCACGGGGTAATGCTGGAGAATATATTCCACTCAATTGGGTGAAGTATTGCTTCTGCAAGGACGGGTGAAAGTGAGGATCCCATCGGAGCGCCATTATTCTGGTTATATACTTGTCCTTGAAAACTGTAGAAGCTAGTATTAGAGACCAAGTCTATTAATTTGGAGATGCTGAGGCATGACTCCTGCGTATAAAATGTCGAATTAGATATGGCCTCCTTTAATGTTCTGATGGCTTCTGGAACGGGAATTGAGGGGTAAAGGGAGACCACGTCGAAGCTGCCGATAATGTAGCTTGGCAGGACAGTGAGTTTCTTGACTTTCGTTATAAAATCCAGAGTGGAATTTATTACTAAGTCCGATTCAGGAAGAAAACTACGTAGGAATTTGGAAAGTGCTTTCTCTAAAATGGTACGTTGGTGCAGACTTCCTGGACACGATGGGTCTGAGTAGGTCTTCGGGCTTATGGTGCTTTAAGTCTTCCGAACAGCTTTGGGATCTGAGGTCCTGGTGGTAATCTGGCGGCTTTCCTAAGATCGTCTGGAAAGCCGCCAGATTTATTACATATTATATATATCCGATTAACTAATAAATCTTATTGTGAAAGCTTCCAACGAAAGAGTGGTTCAGTTTCCCAGAGATCAGGCTGTCAACGATGTGTGGTCCTTTCTTTGACGAGTTTAGTCTGTTATTTCGTTTATCTGACACCTTTTAGCAGAGTTTCTGTGCGTTTTTAATTATCCGTTTTGTGCAGAATATCTTTAATATTCTTGCAAGAGATAACAGCTATTTTTATGTGAGAAGTGGCAATTATAGTAAACTGTGCGGCAGCTGCTCGTAGAAATGCACACCACAATACAAAAGAAATGATGTTCTGTAGATTCCCAAATGACTGCGAAACATGTCAGCAGTGGATCATTATTTTAATTTCAAGGAAGCAAGAATGTGTTCTTCTATGCATTTCAACAATGATTCCTATATATATGAGACTTTTTTAAAAGGTAAACTGTTAGGAATTTCTTTAATCAGGAAGTTGTTTGCACAAAAACACACACACACACACAAAAAAAAAAAAAAAAAGAAAAAAAAAATAGTTACAAAGTTTCCTGAACTAAATGCTAAGTTACTTCTGGCATACTCAAGAGCTAGAACGTTTTTCAAGATTCAATACTTGAACAATTTGCATAGTGAACAGGTACAAAAGAGAAAACACAGTGATTTCATAGGTAATTCTGCTATGATTAGAGAAGGAAAAAAAAAAAAAAAAAGCAGTGGAAACAAAGCTCTTGTAAAGCCTCCGAAGTCTTCATAATCAGTTAGTTGTTATTCGTTTAAAACTTTAATAATACAAAATACTGGGGAAAGCACCTTAAGTAATTTTAAACTTTAATGTGTATTCTACATAACACATAAGTATTTCGTACGGCAATTTCATCCCCTGAAATATTGCATTCCCACTAAACCCCTTTCAAATGAATTTCAAAAATATCAGTTTTCAAATAAGACAATTAAATAGGAACATTTCATCATAATAGGTTGCTTACCTTTTGTACACATTACCCTGCACGTTTTATTCCTTTGGTTTTCTTGCTTGGTTCAAGCCTCTGGTGCGGTGTTCCATTTTCGTCTTGGGGTTCATTCAATGTCCGGCGAATGCATAAGTTTACAAAGTGCACTGCATTAATGACTCTAGGCCCCAACAGGGTCCACCTCCCCTCCAACCCTTACCACCAGCGTCCACCTCCCCTCCAACCGTTCCCACCAGCGTCCACCTCCCCACCAGCGTCCACCTCCTCTCCAACCGTTCCCACCAGCGTCCACCTCCCCACCAGCGTCCACCTCATCTCCAACCCTTCCCAACAGCATCCACCTCCCCTCCAACCCTTCCCACCAGTGTCCACCTCCCCTCCAACCGTTCCCACCAGCGTCCACCTCCCCACCAGCGTCCACCTCATCCCCAACCCTTCCCAACAGCATCCACCTCCCCTCCAACCCTTCCCAACAGGGTCCACCTCCCCTCCAACCCTTCCCACTAGCGTCCACCTCCCCTCCAACCGTTCCCACCAGCGTCCACCTCCCCTCCAACCGTTCCCACCAGCGTCCACCTCATCTCCAACCCTTCCCAACAGCATCCACCTCCCCTCCAACCCTTCCCACCAGCGTGTAAAACCCAACCTTCGTTGGTTGATTGACATTTATAAAAACCAAAATTCGTAAACTCAGAACCTACTGACATAACCAACGAACATAGACTTCCTATTTACATACATACAAAATTCCGCACAAAAAATATTAAAAGCAAATATACAACTATTTACACACAACTTATCCAATTCCCTTCTATGTCATTCTTTCAATTCCCTTTCCCAACACCTCACGACAACCAGAGCATTCAGTCACCACATCCAAGCCGTTCCCACGCAGACTGTCTCAAGTACTTTCTACCCCCCTCCCGGGTCACCTTCAGGAGACATTCCAGGTGCTATCTCTCCTGCTACCACAGTGAGAGTGAGCAACATGTTCATCTTCCTCGCCCCCACCAACGTTACTTACGAAAAACTTCCACCATGGCTCCATCTTTTAACTTTAGTAAACTCTTTCATTTTCTTCTGTGTTTTTTGTGTTTTTTGTTCAATTTTTATTAATTCTTTCCATTTTTCATTAAGGATACTTGGGTCGTTATTATTACAAATTCGATCTCTATTTTTTTCAATCAACACAGACTCTGCAGTGTGCAGGTGTCTCTCATTGCAACATGATTTTATTATTTTAATCTCTTCAAAACCTGAATTCAGGTTTTAGCGCACTGCAGAGTCTGTGTTGATTGAAAAAAATAGAGATCGAATTTGTAATAATAATGACCCAAGTATCCTTAATGAAAAATGGAAAAAATTAATAAAAATTGAACAAAAAAACCAAAAACACAGAAGAAGAAAATGAAGATTTTACTAAAGTTAATAAAAGATGGAGCCACGGTGTAAGTTTTTCGTAAGTGACGTTGGAGCGGAGCGAGGAAGACGAACGTGTTGCTCACTCTCACTGTGGTAGCAGGAGAGATAACATCTGGAACGCCTCCTGAAGGTGACCCGGGAAGGGGGTAGAAAGTACTTGAGGCAGTCTGCGTGGGAGTGGCTTGGGTGTGGTAACTGAATGCTCTGGTTGTCGTGAGGTGTTGGGAAAGGGAATTGAAAGAATGAAATAGATGGGAATAGGATATGTTGTGTGTAAATAGTGGCATATATGCTTTTAATATTTTTGTTCGAAATTTTGTATGTATGTAAATAGAAAGTTTATGTTCGTTGGTTATGTCAGTAGGTTCTGAGTTTACGAATTTTGGTTTTTATAAATGTCAATCAACCAACGAAGGTTGGGTTTTACACTGGTGAGAAGGGTTGGAGGGGAGGTGGATGCTGTTGGGGCCTAGAGTCATTAATGCAGTGCACTTCGTGGACTTGTGCATTCGCCGGGCATTGAATGAACTCGGAGACGAAAATGGACCACCGCACCAGAGTTTTGAACCAAGCAAAACAACTAAAGGAATAAAAGGTGCAGGGAAATGTGTACGAAAGGTAAGCAACCTATTATGATTATAATTGTATGCACGTAAATTACAAACAGTTGTGGCTTGTGCTATAGATGTTCTAACACTGAGGAACATTTCATGTTATTGTATTTCTTGCAGTAGAACTGCATAAATTAATTTGCTGTGATTTAAAATACAAAGTTGGAATGTTGTATTTAGTGAGCCATAAGTAATAGGCCTATTTAGTCCTAAGTAAAGGTTTCCCTGCTTCACTGTTCAGTTGCTTTGAACAAAGTGACATCACTGTCTTGGCAGAGAGGTGCAGCAGCTGGTTTGTTAACAATCATTGGTGTACCTTCTCTACTCCACTTACCTTGGGTAAAAACAATATATATTTTTCACTAGATTATTCACAGCAATCAAAGTGGTGTACTAAATTGCCTGTAGTTTACTGGACACCATGTAGCATCTCCTCAGAAAACTTGAAAATTACATCGCTATGGAGTGGGAACCGAGCCCGCATATCCTGAATTCCGTTTGAGCATGCTACCTGTTACACCACTCAAGACAACGAAGTTTCAAGTGACTGAAACTAAGCAATTATAACTTAGGAATCTGAATAACCTCATATTTCACTAACCAAAGCAAACCTTTGCTTTTTTATAGTGTCAAAGACCCTTTTAAATTCAGGAACGGATATAGATCATAAAGCACCAGTATTTCAGATATACACTATCTACCAACAAGTAATTGGACACCCCTGCAATCGACGATATCTGCAGTCCTGATACACATCCCAGCCGCCGACGCCGACGCCGTTAAATTTGTGTGGGAAACAACAACGTAACCAGTTGCATGCAAGATGCCACGCAGTTCGGAGCTCTCTGATTTCGAGAAAGGTGTAATCGTCGGGTATCACAGAAATGGCCGATCCATACGTGACATATCCAGCGAGTTGAAGTATCCAAAATCGACAGTGGCCTACGTGATTGGAAAGTGGAAGATGAGAGGTGACTGTCGGAATGTACCCCGACCCGGCAGACCCACAAAACTGGGAGTTAGAGACCTACGGGTGCTGGCCAGAGAAATTCGGAAGAACCGCACCAAATCGATGGGCCACATCCGCGAGGAGTTTCAACAGGCATCCAGGAGTGTTCTTTCGATGAATACCCTCCGTAAGGAAGCCCATCTGTTCGGTTATCATGGACGTGCTGCCGTCCACAAGCCTTTGATCACCAAGTCCAATAGCGCTGCTCGGCTAACGTGGTGCAAAGAACGTCGACAGTGGACCGTTGAACAGTGGAAACAGGTTCTCTGGAGCGACGAATTAAGGTTCACCCTCTACTGTTCGGATGGCAGGGTCTGGGTTTGGCGTCTGCCTGGAGAACGCCTCCTGCCGGAATGTATTGTACCAACTGTGAAGTGCTATGGGGGTGTTTCTCTTTGTATGGCACGGGACCCTTGGTCGCAATTCCTGTTAGACTCAACGCCGAGACCTACTGCACCATTTTGGATGACCATGAGCTTCCTACGTTGTGGCAGTTTTACGGGGTGGACCCATGTTACTTTCAGGATGACAATGCCACCTGTCATGTTGCGAGGTCCACCATGGCTTGGTATGGTGACAATGGGGTTAATCGAATGGACTGGCCTGGCCTGCGCAGAGCCCAGACCTTAACCCTATCGAGCACCTCTGGGACGAGTTTGAGCGTCGACTTAAGGGGTGCCCCCACCGTTCGAAATCGGTGAAGGAACTGACCTGTCTTCTCCAAGCTGAGTGGAAGAAAATACTGCTAGCCGTCGTACAACGCCTGGCTGAGAGTATGCCCCGGAGGGTCACAGCTGTAATCGCCGCTCATGGAGGCTCCACCAACTATTGAAGGTGCATAAACTTCGTTTTCCTTTGCTATCACAGGTGTCCACTTACTTGTTGGTAAATAGTGTATAAACTCAATGGACAAAACATTAGAGATACCAACCTAATAGTCTAATAGTGTGTTGATCCTCCTCTAGCACAAAAAACAGCCTACACATGCTGAGGCATCGACTTCATGAGATGCCAGAGGGTTTCCGGTAGTAATGCCAGCCATGCCTCTGTTGCAGTATTGTCCATAATTCTACCTGAGACCTTGGTCCAAGATCCATGGATCTGTTAATATGCTATTACTGCAGAACATAAATTCAGCAGTTTGCTTTACTGTTTCACACGTTAAATTTTGCACAATTTCCAGAAGTCAAATGTTGCACATAAAAATAAGCTTTTAGCCATAAGATAGAACTACAGTAAAAAAAAAAAAAAAGTGGTGAATATAAACGGCTTACCGTGAAACTTCTTGTTGTCGAAAATATGCTATTGCAGAATACGTTCTCTAAGTAGGATGAGGTGATTTGTAATATGTACACAGTATGCTGCTGTCAATTCTGACTATAAAGACCCCAAATCACTAACGAACCAATGAAAGGAGAATGAACGAAGAATATTTACAATAGTTGAATCTAAGGCCTAAAATGAAGTGCCCTAAGCCTAAAATTACAAAATGATAATTTAAAACCATTGCATTGAACAATTAGAAACATTAAAACCACGGAGCACAACATCAACTTCTTTCATCATGACCTTCAGATTAGTTTTGGCGTCATCTATCGAAAACGTCATCCGATACAGAATTAGATGTATAACGAAGGCTGCAACATGGCACTGGGTGTGAATCATCATAGTGGCTGCTCCAAAGAGCCAGATAACATTGTTCGGTACTATGCTAACATAGACTACAACTCACTGAAAAAGGCTTTCATATTTTAAGCTGAAACTAGTCTGAAGGTCACAACAAAGGAAGCTAATGTTGCACTTCATGGTTTTAATGTTTTTAATCATTCAATGCAATGGTTTCAGATTATTGTTCCATAATTTTAGGCTTAGGATACTTAATTTTTAACCCTAGATTCAACTGTTGTAAATATTCTTTTCATTGGTTCGTTAGTGATTTTGGGTCTTTATAGTCAGAAATGGCAGCAGCATACTGTGTATATACACTGGTTTTCATAAATTAAGCAACAAACCGAAAAACCGTGATGATTGGGCAAAATATAGTTAAAATTGCACGAAATTTGCACATCTCACGGGCGAAGGCAGTGCTGTATGCAAATGCAGAAGAGCTTAAAACCAGCTGTTTTGGAGGGAGTTGCCAATTCATGTGGGCCAGTGAATGACAAGATTTCGAGAAAGTGATTTTTTCAGCATGGCTTCGAGATGTCATATACCAGCAGAGTTACGCTACAGAGCAATAGGCTGACTCGAAACAGGGCAACAGCAGGCAGAATTCGCAAGATGGCTCAAAGTTGATCGCTTTGTGGTCAGCAGGATGTGGCAGCAGTTCCAAGTCATGGGTGCAGCTTTCCGAAGGTACAGCGAAGGTAGGCCAAGAGAGACGACCTCTGTGGAAATACCGATATTTGCGGCTTTTGGCACAGTGGAAAAGGACAGCTACACCGAATCATGTCAGATCTGTGCTTGTGGGAGCCACCGCATGGACGGTATCAGCTTTGACGACGCAGAAGGTTACATGCAAGAAGACTGTATGCTCGGCGATTGGTATCATGCTTTCCTCTCACTACCCACCACCAGAGGGAATGTTTTAATTGGGCACGAATGCATGCAAACTTGACTCAAAAATCAGTGGAAATCCGTTCTGTTCACTGATGACCCAAGATTCTGTTTACAGAGTGACTCTCGCCAAGTTCACATCTGGAGAGAGGATGGCACTCGCTATCTTCCCCCTAATATCCAGGAAAGGGACACCTATGGTGGTGGTAGTATTCTGGTGTGGGTAGGCGTATCAGTTAGGCGGCCATACCGACCTTATGTGTTGCCACATGGAAATCTCAATGCTCAGAGGTATAGAGATAACATCATGGACCTTATTTATTGTTCATCCGCATGTGGCCACAATTGGCGATACATTTGTACTGTGCCCGCCCTTACACAGCTCGCCACAATAATCAGTATCTGGAACAGGAGACTATAGTCTGCATGGAGTGGCCAGCACGCTCTCGCGATCTGAATCCCATTGAGCATGTCTGGGATGCTCTCAGAAGGCATGCTTTGGCCCAAGCCCTGCACGGGCTCCGAACTCCTTTGTTTGAGCAATGGATGCCGCTACCCATGGAACTGCTCGACACTATAATTAACAGAATGAAACATTGCTGTTGGGCCTGTATTGCTGTTCGGGGCAACCCCACTCCGTATTGAAGTACCTTTTCCTATTTCATCTTGTTACCTATATTTCCATATTTTTGCATTTGCGTCACTCACACAAAATGTAAATGCTTTGTATCACATGTTCTTACGTTTTTTGTTGCATTTGGTTGATAAAGCTTACCACCAAATTTCAACCAAATCGGTTGCATACTTTTTGAGTTATCACGATTTTTCCATTTGTTGCTTAATTTATAGAAACAAGTGTATTACAAATCACCTCATTCTACTTAGAGAACATATCCTGCAATAGCATTTTCAACAAGAAGTTTCACAGTAAACTGTTTACGTTCACCACCTTTTTGACTTCAGTGTTAGAACAACTATAGCTTATGCCATAACTATTCATAATTTACATGCATACATTACAATAATATTAGGTAGCTTACCTTTTGTTGTAAGGCCAGCTCCTTTGGTATACATTTCACTGCACGTTTGGTTCTTTTTGTAGTCTATAGTTGGTTCCAGTCATCGGAGGGTGGTCCCGTTCCGTCTTCATCTCATTTAATGCCAGAGGAGCGATTAAGCCTTTGAAGTGTTTTGCAGTAATGACACTTGACCCTAAGGACTATCTATTTCCCTTAAAACCACTTTTAGTGACACGTAAACTCAAACCAAGGTGGCAAAAGGAATTTTCAAAATCAAAATTCATTAACCCAACGTGAACATACGTTGACCAGCATACATTAAAAACCAACGACCTATTTACATACACACAAATATTCCAACCAAAACACTAAAAACGCATCAACTATTTTCACTTAACCTGTCCTTTTGCCTTCTATGCCATTCTGTTATTCTTGTTCCCTACACTTCACCACGATATTTATAGCATGCGGCCACCACACCTCTGCCTTTCCAACGTAGACTGCCTCAAGTACTTTCTACCCCTTGCCGGGGTCATCATCAGGAGGCGTTCCAGATGTTATCTCTTCTGCTACCACAGAGTGGGTGAGCGAAACGATCATCCTTCTTGCCCCTCGCCCAGGCGTCACCTACGAACCCTCCACTGTGGCTCCATCTATTATCAACTTTAGTAAATTCTTCATTTTCCTCTTCGGTGTTTTTTGGTTCTTGTGTTCAATTTTAATTGATACTTTCCATTTTTCATTAAGGATGCTTCGGTCATTATTATTACAAATTCTATCCCTATTTTTCTCAATCAAAACTGATTGATTTTATTATTTTAATCTCTTCGTGGTTTGGATAACCACACATACCCTAATTTTGAAGATTAATGAAAAATGGAAAAAAAAAATAATCAAAATTGAACAAGAGAGCCAAAAGCACCAAAGAGGAAAATGAAGATTTTACTAAAGTTGGTAATAGATGGAGCCATGGTGGAGGGTTCATAGGTGACGTTGGGTCGGGGGCGAGAAGGACAATCGTTTTGCTCACTCACTCTGCGGTAGCAGAAGAGATAACATCTGGAATGCCTCGTGATGATGACCCCGGCGGGTAGAAAGTACTTGAGGCAGTTTACATTGGAAAGGCAGAGGTGTGGTTTCCGCATGCTATAAATATCATGAAGAAGTGTAGGGAACAAGAATGACATAGAAGGCAATAGGACAGGTTAAGAGATAATAGTTGATGTATTTTTAGTGTTTTGGTTGGAATATTTGTGTGTATGTAAACAAGTTGTTGATTTTTAATGTATGCTGGTCAATGTATGTTCGCATTGGGTTAATGAATTTTGATTTTGAAAAGTCATTTTGCCACCTTGGTTTGAGTTTACGTGTCACTAAAAGTGGTTTTACGGGAAATAGATAGTCCTTAGGGTCAAGTGTCATTACTGCAAAACACTTCAAAGGCTTAATCACTTGTCTGGCATTCAATGAGATGAAGACAGAACGGGACCACCACGCTGAGGGCTGGAGCCAACTATAGACTACAAAAAGAACCAAGCATGCAGTGAAATGTATACCAAAGGAGTTAGCCTTACAACAAAAGGTAGGCTATCTATTATTACTTTTTTGACAGTAGTTATATCTTATGTCTAAAGGCTTATTTTTATGTGCAACATCTGACTTTTGGAAATTGTGCAAAATATAACGTGTGAAACAGTAAACTACTGAATTTACGTTTCGCAGTACCATAATTTTCGGACTAAGAGCCGCATCAGCGTAAGGGCCGCAGGTGAGAAATTTTGCAATCTTGGAAGCAAAAGTTGCCATAAGGGCCGCACCTGTGAAGTCGTGGTGCTGCTCAGAAAGCTAAATTATCTTCCTTATTTTCATGAATTAACTCACGTCCAACGTGATTATATGTATACTTCAGAGGCTAATTCTGCAACTCAGTGTCGATCTGCTTTATACACTTATTTTTTCATACTGGCAAAAAATTTTATTTATACATTTTTTATTAATCATGCTAATGATGTTATTTGTTTGCCTTTATTAAATGCTCAAAACTATTTATGTAATCAATATAAATTACAGTTAATCTTAAGACTCCCGTTAGAATATTGCATTGCTCATAAAACCGCACGATTGTCTAAATTCCATTCAATGTGGATGTCTGCTACAGGATGGTTCTCTGTTCACCGCAATAGAATCTGTCTTAGAAGTAATTAACTTATAAATTATCGCTTGTAATGCTTTCGATTAATATTTTCTTTAATAATATGTTCCTTCTATGTTAAGCTTTTTTTCTCATCTAGAGATGTTTTTGTTAGAATGAAGTTGCGCTTCCTTTTACCAGCTGCCTCGCACGTGTTCGCGGATCTGGCCGCCAACACTTCAAAACAGCGGTGCCGATTTCTCTCTTTCAAGTGGTTTGACCTACTTTCATTTACTGTGCACTGAGCCTTCGTATTGAGCTTCACTTTTATATGAATGAGAAAGTTTTCCCTTCTTTTTTCTTTTCCAGCCAAAGCCTTCAACTTCCACTATCGTCAGTCAATAAAAAAAAAAAAATAAAAAAATAAAAATTGAAGCAAAACTCAGGAGCACAGAGCCAAGAAACACCTGTATCGCATGCCAGATTAACCAAGAAGAGTGAACAGAATTTGTCTTTCTGTCCCGCCAGTATTGTTTGGAATAGGTCACTGCTAATGGAATCATCCTGGGGCAGGCTTTTGCATTGTTCATGTTCTTAAGCTTTTTTCAGGGAAGTGCCCATCAAACCGGTCTCCCCACCCCAGAGTATTCAACGTTCCTTCCCTTGGTTGCATCGCACCTTCCTGCATGATGTATGCTGCAGCCAACGAAAGTGATACCCTGGGCGCGCTATCCACAGAAGCCTCAGACGTCACGCTACTCCTCTGTGTGCTTATGTCCCCATTCCATCCCCTACTCCCCCATGCAAAGGGCATTTGATTCAGGCATTCCTGTTCTCCCCCACTTTCCCTCCTAAACCAACATCAGGACAGCGGAGTTATCATTAAAATAGACGTGTCTAACGTATGAGTAGAAAGGGGGAAAACTTGATCACAGTCGAGTTTGTGAAAAAAAAAAAAAAAGACGGTTTTAAAAAATTTACCAAGCATCTGCACGAAAAAAAAAAAAAAAGGGAGGGAAGAAACAGTCTTATCGAAAACAAATTCGACATAAGAACTGCTTCGGCATAAGGGCCGTACACCCGAAAAATTTCCCTTTTAGTAACGTAAAAGCCGTGGCTCTTAGTCCAAAAATTACGGTAATAGCATATTATACACTGGCATGCAAAAATTAAGGACGAGACGGTTTTTTTAATGTAACATCGTGCAGAAGTGCTCCACATCGACTCAAATCATAATATAAGATCCCCAAGATGTAAGAATATGGGACATGTGAGCAAAAACCATCCAAACAAGGAATCCAAAGGATACAAAGGCACTTTATTGAAAAGGTAGCTTCGAGCACAACTGGACAGAAGACAGAAACGTCCATGTGACAGACGGCTGCCAAGAAAATCCAGTCTTTAGTAGGGGATATGATCACCCCTGACTGTGTTGCGAGATTTACAACGTCTGTCCATGCTGAAGACGAGGTTATCAAGGAGCTGTTGAGGCATTGCAAGCCATTCCTCTTGTAGTGGCAATCGCAGCTGCAGAATCGTTGCTGGCGGCTGGCAACGTGCTGCCAAGCGTCTCCCAAGAAGGTCCCACACGTGTTTGATTGGATTTAGGTCCGGGGACCTTGTGGGCCAATCCATGCATTGAATATCTTCACTCTCCAACAGTACGATGAGGTGTAGCGTTGTCGTCCATGAAGAGGAACTCGGGACCCACAGCACCTCTAAACAGACGCACGTGAGGCAGGAGAACCTCGGTACAATAGCGGACACCAGTGACTGAACCTCCTTGGAAGATGCGGAGGTCAGTACGGCTACCAAGCATGATACGGCCCCAAACGAGAGCTCCTCCACCTCCAAACCGGTCCCTTTCGACGATGTTGGAGGTGTGATTGCGTGTTCCCTGCTCTCTCCAGATGCGTATGCGTCCAGAATCGCTCGTCAGACTAAATCGGCTCTCATCCGTAAAGAGAACTCGACTCCATTGCTGATGTGTCCAGTTCTTGTGTTCCTAGCACCACAGAAACCGTCGTCTCCGATAAGCAAGCGTTAATGGCACACACCGTACTGGTCGTCGTGCAAATAGACCACCTTTGTGCAGCCTCCTGGCTACGGTAAAATGCGATAACGGACGTCCAGTTGTCTGTTGCATGTGCCTTGCGATTTCTCCCGCTGTCTGCCGTCTGTCTCTTCTCGCCTGTAGGACAATATACCGGTCATCCTCCGCCGTGGTTGCTCATGGACGACCACTGCTAAACTCTCGGATAGCCGTTCCTGTCGTTTGAAATGCTCTCCAAGCTCGTGAAACGATGCTGTGAGCGATCCTGAGCTCCTCGGCCACACTTCGACCTTCTTCCAACTTCACAATGACGCGACCTTGGGTAAAGTCATCCAGATGTCGTCTACTGGATTGCCTGTTGGCCATATCACACGGTGGCAGCAACTCAACGTCGTTCAAACTGATGTACACCGTGCAATAGCTTTCACCGAATTGCTGAGCGTACACCGCCCGTGTGCTTTATACCCTTCCGACCCCACCACCCCCAAGTCATGCTGCATATATGCGCATGCCCTACCGTACCGGACCCTAGTCTATCTCCTGAGTGGTCTTTCGGTCCGTTCTGCTGTTACGCTAATTTCTCCTCTTCGTACTTAATTTTTGCACACCTTGTATATAATCATGTAGTTTAAAACAACATTCTAAAGTTGTTAGTACCATGCCATGGATATCATGTTCCTCCCCAAAGCATCACATAGAGCTTCCACAGGGTTTAAATTCAGAGTTCTTAGGGAACACTGGATGGTTTCAAACTCAGACGAGTGTTCCTCGTGCCATGACTGGGTGGTTGCCACCCGAATGGGTAGCACATTGTTCTGCTGGAACAGACCGCCGACCGCAGGATGTGTGAAGGCCACGCAGGCATGGAAATGATCAGCCAGTACATGCTGGTAGCACATAGTGGTTAAGGACCTCTCCAGACATACTAAGGGACCTAATGTGTTCCATGACAAGGCTCCCAAAACCATCACAGAGCCACCACTACCATAAACAGAACCAACCTGGCACAACAGGGCCATGGCCTTATACTGTCAAAGTTTTGTCTACTGAGGGTAATTAAGGAAGAAATAATCCTCATAATTATACATGAGAAATTCACTAGATGATTCCTAACAGCAGTCATTGAACTCCCATGTATAATTATGATGAATATTTCTTCCTTAATTTATATATATTTTTGGTCCCTCAAAAGATATATAAGTTGCATTCCATTGTATTTTATTTATCACAAAAAATTATCATGTGAGGAATGAAGATGTGTTGCAGATGTGTAATGCAAGGCAAAATATTATTAGCAAGGTGGAGACTAACATGCTTTGGTGGTTTGGCCATGTTGAAAGAATGAGTGATGAGATGCTTACTAAGAGAACTTATTCAGCCCAAGTGGCAGGAAAGAAAGGTAGAGGAAGGCCAAGGAAATCATGGGAGGCCCAGATTCAGGAATGTCTGCTTGAGAAAAATAGTATAAGCATGAAGTACAAAAGGTCTTGTGTGTGGCGTGTGATGGATGTTAATAAGCTTGAGCTGTGTGCAGTAGAGTCGAGCAAAAAACATTTTTTTTTAAATTTGAAATGCCACCATCTGCAATAGTTGCGATTTTATTACTGAAATGACCCTCCTGAAATATGGATGACATTATTTGATATCTAAGGCTTCCCCAAAAACCTCGAAGTTTGAAAGTTATAGGGAAAAATGGTTTAAAAACACCTGCTTTCTCCATTTTGTAAATATAAAAAAATACTATGTCACCATATTATTTAATATCACCTTTGAGTGTATATACATGGGTAGAAATGCAGCAGATGTGAGTTAATTCCTTAGGCTTCCTCAAAGAGCTCAAAATTTGTCATATTTCTCCAAAACTGGCATGATAAGTTATGTAAATGTGTATGATAGACACCACCTTACCTAGTAGCATAACTTGAGGAGTGAGTTTATTTCACTTGGAAATCAGACTTTTTTTCAAAACTTGGCATCAGCTTCCTATCCAAAAGTTTTGCTCTGATTAATCCATCTCTTGCAAGAAGGCCACACACATGAGCAGAATAATCTGTTACAATCTTAGTTAGTTAGTTAGTTAATTGATTTTAGTGGCGCAAGGGCCAGGTTTGGCTAAAGAGCACCAGACACAGAACTATCAGTTAAAGATTTTTAAAAGCGGGGTGAAATGATTAAGAGCAGACAGGCTTGGTAAAAGTTAGAAAAGAGGATGATGAAAGCTGTGAAGACTAGTTAGTTAATTAGGTTTATATATAAATTTATTAATTCACTGTTATAATTATTATAACTTTTTTTTTTTTTTTTTTTTTTTTAAATAAGTTTTAAAAAGTCAATCTGCTTTAAGAACAAAAATACTGCAAAAGTGTTGCAGTGGTCGCCCAAAAGCTTTTGCAGTGTAGCTGCGCTGTCATCCAGTAGATGAGACTGAAAATAGTGAAACCGATGATTACGAAAACGAACACAACTACATAAAACATGAGAGATGGTGAGTAAACAGTCGCACGCCTCACACATTGGGGCAGTGTCGCCACACAGCAAATAGCTATGCGTGAAGTGACAATGCCTAATGCGGAGACGCGCAAGAACAACCTCTTCCCTAACGATCCTCTATACTGCCTGAGAATGGCAGGGTTATTTTTGAAAATTCATGGCAAGAACTTGGATATTTATCCGACTGTAGCAATTCCAGAAGCTCATCGTCTTTCCATTTCCGTGTGATGTCACAATATACTCTTGCCAGTCAATTAGGTCGATGTAATCATTGCTCTGGAAATTCAACTTAGGAATCCGAAACTTCCTAATGGTAATTGTTTGTTCGAAAGATTTCCTGGCCTTCATGATGTGTCGAACAGCAAGCTCATGGACGTAACTTCTGTCATCAAACAACATTGCAGTGAGCAAGTTTTTTGCATGGCCAAAATACATGTTGTCTTGGACGACTCTTTTTACAATTCTTTGAATAAAGCTCATGTTGAGAAATGGCTTCCTAGTTTAATTGAATTAATAATCTAAAGCAACTTATGGGATTTTACTAGGAAATTTTTTCTTTAATAGCAAATTTTCGGAGAAAACTCTTCTCCTTCTTCAGGCGGTCTTGTTGTTGTCACTTTTTCCTTGTCACTATCACGGTTACGGTTTACCTTGACGGTTACGGTTAACCTTGATGGTTTAGGTTATTTTTCAACAAATCCTGCCAGATGTTAGGCAGGGAAAATCCTTTGCAGTCATTGATGATGGAATTTTGATTTTTCTCAATCTCTATTCCTTCTTTCAGTTTTCTTTTTTGGAAATTGCTTTGGAAACTGATTACTTTAAGGGAATTCCAATCCATGCTGTGCCCAGTTTCTCTAACATGCCTATCTAATTCCCTTAAGTTCACTATTGAACTTCAAAAAGAAAGAAGAATAAACTTCTTAGATATTACTATGTATTATGAAGATGAAAAATTCCTCACTAGTTGGTATAAAAAACCAATGAATACTAAAAGACTACTGGATTTCAATTCGTATCATCCAGTTTCTATTAAGAAAAATGTAGCAAGTCAGTTTTTAGAAAAAATTAATAAAATAGTTTCTACTGCAGATAAAAAAGAAGCCCAAAAAGAAGAGCTTAAAGTCATACTTGCAGAGAATAACTATCCTAAAGAAGAAATTGAGAAGCTTCTGAATTTTAATGGTACGAAGAACCCACAAAAGCAACAAGTAAAATTCACTAGAAAAATTTCTTATCACAAAGGTTTATTTGAGGCTTTAAAGAGAATTAGTAAAAAATACAATATTAGGCTAGCTCCAAGTTTAGAGAACAAAGTTAAAAATTTTTTCCCTAAAATAGTTCAAAGAAAAGAAGATATTTTAAAAATGCAAGGAGTAGTTTATGAAGTAAATTGTAGTTGTGGACTATCTTACATAGGTGAAACAGGTCGCAGACTAGAAACTCGTATAGCTGAGCATAAAGCAGCTATAAAAAATTGCTCCAACAAGACTGGATTAGATAGGCATGTTAGAGAAACTGGGCACAGCATGGATTGGAATTCCCTTAAAGTAATCAGTTTCCAAAGCAATTTCCAAAAAAGAAAACTGAAAGAAGGAATAGAGATTGAGAAAAATCAAAATTCCATCATCAATGACTGCAAAGGATTTTCCCTGCCTAACATCTGGCAGGATTTGTTGAAAAATAACCTAAACCGTCAAGGTTAACCGTAACCATCAAGGTAAACCGTAACCGTGATAGTGACAAGTAAAAAGTGACAACAACAAGACAGCCTGAAGAAGGAGAAGAGTTTTCTCTGAAAATTTGCTATTAAAGAAAAAATTTCCTAGTAAAATCCCATAAGTTGCTTTAGATTATTAAATCTTTTTACAATATCCTTTAAATTATCTGGAAGATACTGAAACCAAGATATAAAAAGCTGCAAATTTCTTGGACCATCTTTACAGGTACCATTACTTTTGATCGTGAACCACAATAGTGCATATACTTTCATTATGAAGGTGGCTAATGAGACAAGTTGCGGTGTTGGATCACTAGTTTCAACATACAAATGCAGAATGCGACTTGCGAGGGTCAGCCAATGGGAATGTGCAAGTGTTCTAGGATCCCGATTTGCCAGATCTTGTGGGCAATCACCTGTAGAGACTGCCTTACAAATTTCCCATAAATAAAGTTGATCCAAGCTAAGATCTTCAGAGTTAATGTCGGACTGAAGCAAAAATTCAATTTTCTGAAAATTAACGATAGGAAGGTTTGCGCACATCTTCAGGCGCTTTCCAATCAATCCACTTGAACTCCTCTTCGACCTGATGCTTTCCCGTCGAGTGCTTCAGTGAGGTAGCGTAAAGGCAGTTCATTAAAATGAAGATGACATATAATCCAGTGCACGGGAGAATTGAGCTTCTCTTCAAGGCGCCTAATTATATCTGCATTTGTGCCTGTATTAGTCACTTCCAACAAAGCCTAACTCCGACAAGTCAAAGGACTTCTGGTTCAATAAGCTGAAGATACCGTTGGAAATGTCCTTTGCTCTCTTGCTCTTCGGTGCAAAATGTCCCAAATAGATTGAACCCGGTTCTTCAACAAGTGTAATATGCTCCTCCCATTCTTTTCGCTTGTGCCACTTGCTATCATCGGTCTGTGTATTTGTAAGAATTTCATCCCTTCTTCCGTCCAAAAATAGATTTACAATCTTGCGACCAGTCAAGTTTACCTCATCTTGAATTGTTTGACGGGTCTTTCCCCTTTCTCGTCGTACTTTATGCCGGTTAATAACAGATACATTACATTATTTCAACTGAACCAGTTCACTTACATCATGAAGCAACGCCGACGCAAGATCAGCTGCCGCTTGATTGGTAATGCCCCGCTTATCGCACTTTCTAGAAATGCAGACAGTGTCATTTGACGCCTAGGTTTTGAAGAGCGACATGGAGTGAAATCATAATCTTTCTCCAAGGCCAACAAATGACAAGGACCCGGCTCATCTGGTTTTCTTGCAGAATTAGTATTTGTATCCTCTTCTGAAAGATCATCCTCGACTTGCAGGGACGATTTCAGTGATGCAGTTTTCTGTAATTTCTTACGGACATGCTCTTCACGATCACTCTTTTGAGCTGATCTTTTCTTCAGTACACTGGTGGTTTTTGCGTCAAGCCCACCTACTATCATTCTTCTGTTTGTTCTCTGGTCCATTAGAAAGTCTCACTCTTTCACAGGTACTTTTTTGCAAGTTCTAAAACATTTGCACTTGCATGAGCATATGTCAAAGATATGTTGCAAATCTGCACGAAATTGTTCAACCTTCTTTCGGTAGGTTTCATCCATTCTTGCAGCGTGTTTTTTCAGCTTTTGGATTTCAGTGTTGTATGTGGTAATACACTTTACAACTGATTTGTGGAGCGATGTCGGAAGAGATGCTTTCTTCTGTATACTCAGCACTTTGTCCGCGACAGTACTGGCTATTTCTGCAGCAGCAGGTTCATAATTTGCACCTTCCTGCCTAAGAGTATTCCTCACAAGGTAGTAATGGCGCATTACATCTTCGTACGTAGGCAACACATTTTCGTGCATCTCCTTTTAATTCCCGAGGATAGGGCAATCAGCTTTATTTCTTGTTTCAGCCATCTTAAGTAGTTGAAAAACAAAATTAAAATGCCAGTACATTCAAATCAACGTCACTAGGAGTGAACGAAACTTGCATCATTATGACACAAACTCGCCAACACTCTCTCCCAAAAGGATCTGTGAGACTGTGATGAGATGACTCTGCGAATTTGCAAAGAGAACTCCGCTGTGAGGGAGGGGTGGGGTGAGGTGAAGAAAGTAACAAAAACAAAGGAGAGCGCAAGGCTGCAAGCTATGCTTCTGAAAATCAACACAAGGTTTCCAGAAAGTATGAGAGGGAGGGGGGGGTGTTAATTTTAAGCCCAAATTGGTAACAATAAAGCTGCTGTCGAACTTAATGCTTATGCAACTTATGCCATTTTGGGCAAAAAAATTACATACTTTAAGAAATCCGGGGAAGCCTAAGAAATTAACTCATGTCTGTTGAATTTTTACCCGTGTTTATACACGCAAAGGTCATATTAAATAACATGGTGACACAGTATTTTTTTATATTTACAAAATGGAGAAAGCGGGTGTTTTTAAAGCATTTTCCCTTATAACTTTCAAACTTTGAGGTTCTTGGGGAAGCCTAAGATATCGAATAATGTCATCCATATTTTGGGGGGTCATTTCAGTAATAAAAGCGCAACTATTGCACATGGTGACGTTTCAAATTAAAAAAAAAAAAAGTGTTTTTTGCTCCACCCTAGTGTGCAGAGATTGTTACAAATAGAGACATTTGATACACTAATAGTAAGTAAATTCTAGTTCCGTCAGTTAAATGTTTACTTAGAAGATGGTCTTTCTTTGAGAAGTTAACCTCTGAATCTCAGAGAGCAGCTTAATGATATGTACATATTTATATACATATGTATTTTATTTATGTTGTTTATTATCTTGGAACATATTTTAAAGCAGGCTTTTCCTGTTGTGAACACAATAAGGTGAAAACACATACATATATAATTAACAGACCTATTGAAAATATGAAATAAATGATAACAATAAACCATATGTACAAAGTGATATTCTGTAAAAAAAATTATAAAAATATTTCCAAGACATTCTATGTTTCACTAAATTATGGAATTTACTCAGGAATAAAAGGATATTACTTACAGTCGAATTTTCGGGTACCACAGTATCCTTACCCTTTTTCAGGACTACACTATATCCTCAGGACACACTATATATCAGCCGTGAGGAAGGATACAGGTGCTATCTGAAAATTTGAATTTTCGGGTACCACAGTATCCTTACCCTTCCTCAGGACTACACTATATCCTCAGGACACACTATATCAGCCCTGAGGAAGGATACGGGTGCTACCCGAAAATTCGACAGTAAGTAACATCGTTTTATTCCTGAGTAAATCCCATAATTTAGTGAAATTTATAATATATCAAGTCTAGCAAAAGCCATGACATCAATTATTACCAAGTTTAAGACATTCTATTAAAGTGAGATCCATCAAGTACAGTAGTAATAATAACAGCTACTTACAGCAACAGATGACCCTCTGCTGATGTCTTTGACACAGCCAATCAAAGTTTCTAATAAAACCAAGACAATAATTTCAACTTCTCTGGATACTGCATGGCAAGGTGGTTGGTAATTGGCTATGTACTGATCTTGTTCGTGATGCAAATATGTAAGCATATCACCCAAAATGATAGCACATGTTTTTAGTTCCTGTTGTTGACTCATGTGGTTTTTTAAATGCCTTGTAAAAACATCAAGTAGTTCGACCCTGGAGTCTGGAAATTTGTGAGAAATTCATTATGCATACAATCTAATTAACATACTGATTAATTAAAATAGTACCTACAATAAGCAAAAATCTTATCAGTTATGCCTTGAACAGGCAAAATTAAAAGAACACAAAGTGAAATATCAATGATAAGCAAATTATCAATTGCAAGCATAAATTTTTAAAATTGAGAGAAATGCCTCAAAACATGTGACAATTAGATACACACACTGAAGTTACATCAAAATAATGCAACACGTGAGCTTTCGAAATATTTCTGAAGAGTAGTAATCATAAGGGAAGGGAGGCAGAGAGGGGCACTTGTCCATAGGCACAAGTATATGGGGACACCAAAAATGTTAGAAGGATGTTGCTGATATAGTTGGAAACATGCCACGGCTAGTACTTTTATAGTACAGAAACATATACTTTCCACACATAGAAAATTTTCTTATAATTGAATGTCCGTCTTTCTCTTTCTTTCTTTTTTATGCTTTTCAACCGTAGGTTGGAGGAGCATATATGCTCCAGCTTTGTCCGTCTGTCCACACGACAACTCACATAAAATTGGTTCGATTTCGAAGAAATTTTAGTATGTGGTAGGAGGGGGCAACCTGGGGACGAACCTATTGAAAATGGGCAAAATGGGGCCAAAGGTCAGGACATAGGAGTGGAATCCATTCCATCGTCCTTATGCGTCATAACTTACGTAAAAATGCTTCGATTGCGACAAAACTTTATCAAATCCAGTGTTAGAACATCTATACCACAGGCCTAAGTTGTTCGCAATTTACGTGCATACAATTATAATTATAACAGGTTGCTTATGTTTTACACATTTCCCTGCACATTTTATTCCTTCAGTTGTCTTGCTTGGTTCAAGCCCCTGGTGCGGTGTTCCATTTTCGTCTTCAGGTTCTTTCAAATGCTCGATGAATGCCCAAGTCCGCGAAGTGCACTGTTTTAATGACTCTAGGTCACATAAACTGTATCTTCCTCCCTCCCCACCTTTCCCACCAGCTTGCAAAACCCAGCCTTCGTTGGTTGACTGACATATATTAAAAACCCCAATTCTTGAACTCAAAACCTTTTGATATCATCAACGAACACAAAAGCCTATTTACATGCATACAAAATACCAGAAAAAAAAAAAGTATTAAAAACGTGTATACAACTATTTACATACGACTCATCTTATTCCTTCAACTCCCTTTTCCAACACTTCATGGCAACTAGAATATTAATTCGCCACACTCCAAGCCATTCCCACGCAGACTGCCTCTAGTACTTTCTAACCCCATCCGGGGTTATCTTCAGGAGGTGTTCTAGATGTTTTCTCCAATGCTACCGCAGTGAGAGTGAGCCACACGTCCGTCCTCCCCACCCCGCTCCAACGTCATTTACGAAAAACTTCCACTGTGGCTAAATCTTTTATTCACTTTAGTAAACTCTTCCTTTTCTTCTTCTGTGTTTTTTTTTTTGTTCAATTTTTATTAGTTCTTTCCATTTTCCATTAAGGGTACTTTGGTCGTTATTATTACAAATTCGATCTCTCTTTTTTTCAATCAATACAGACTCTGCAGTGGGTAGGTGTCTCTCATTGTGACACAATTTTATTATTTTAATCTCTTCAAAATTCGGGTATGTGTGGTTATCCAGACAGTATTGTATCAGTGCTGTTTTTGCTTCTTTTTTTTTTTTGCCAATTCTTAATATGTTGTTGTAGGCAATGTTTTAACTGATTTTTGGTACTTCCAATATATGATATTGGTGGTATTCCACTTATAGGTATTTCATACACACCTGCCTTTTCTAAGATACTACATTTTTCAGTGTTATTAATTATCATATCTCCAATTGTTATTACTTTGTTTCCCATCTGAATTCCATATTTATGGCACAATTTATTGATTTCTGTAGATATTCCTGGAAGGTAAGGTATTGCTCCAACATATTGTAATTGGTTTTTTTCTTTTAGGGGAAGATATATCTTGCATTTTTACTTGTACTTCATAAATCCATTTATTTATTTTCTGTGGAGAGTATCCATAGCTGTACGAGATTTCTTTAATGTAATTTATTTCTTCAGTACAAAATTCTTCTTTAGAGGAATGTGTGATTGCTCTTTTGATTAATGTTTTTATGCTATTACATTTCTGTGTGTAAGGGTGTGTTGAGTTATATGGTATCAGAATGGGAACATATGTCTGTTTTCTATGTACCCTGTACTGCAGTTGGTTATTTGGCTTGATGATCTTAGCATCTAAGTAAGGTAAGATATGTTCCTCTTCAAGTTCTACTGTCAATTTAATTGTGGGATAGACATTACCAAGTTGTTGAGTTAAAGATTCCAACTCATCAGGTATCCATTCTGGTCATGATGAAGATATTATCTATGTATCTGCAATAAACTAACAGTGGTTCATCCATTGTACTGATAATTTGTTCTTCTATGCTGTTCATAATTACTTCAGCAAACAGATTTGACAGAGGAGAGCCGATTAGGCTTCCGTAATTTTGTTTGTATATTTTCTCATCATATTTGAAGATATTATTTTCATAGATGTGTAATAAAATTGCTTTTAACTCTTGTAGTTGTGTGTTATTAAGAGATTGATCCTGTTGATAATTTTTTAATAATAATCTCAATTGCTTCTGGCACAGGAGTACTTGGAAATAGAGCTTTGACATCCATACTAGCCATTCTGTACTCTTTTAGATCATGGTTTACATTTTTCACTATTTCAATAAATTCATATGTATTCTTTACAGTGTATTGTGTTTTCATAAACACAGGTGCCAAGAAACTGTAAATATTCTTTTCAAGATTAATCAATTGAGAGTTCTTTTTGGACATTATAAGTCTCATCTGGTTACCATCTTTGTGTGTTTTAATTTTTGCAAACATTCGTGGGACCTTTGTACCCGTTGGTGGTTTTGCATTTTTGATCTCATTAGGCAAGGTGCTATGGTTCCTGATGTTAGCCAAATATCTAACTTGATTATCAGTTGGGTCCCTTTTCACCTCAAAACATTTCAATTGACAATGATTGATTGTCAATCAACCAACGAAGGTTGGGTTTACAAGCTGGTGGGAAAGGTGGTGGAGGGAGGAAGATACAGTTTATGTGACCTAGAGTCATTAAAATAGTGCGCTTCGCGGACTTGGGCATTCATCGAGCATTTGAAAGAACCTGAAGACGAAATTGGAACACTGCAACAGGGGCTTGAACCGAGCAAGACAACTAAAGGAATAAAACGTGCAGGGAAATGTGTAAAAGGTAAGCAACCTGTTATAATTATAATTTTATGCACGCAAATTACGAACAACCGTGGCCTGTGCTATAGATGTTCTAGCATTTAATTTACATTGGAATACATTCAAATTTTCCCGAGTAGGGTGAACATATGGCTGAAACGTCCCAGTCTCCGAATAGTCAGTAAGAATGCACTACCGTGGCCTTTTTCAAAAACAGGGATTGAATATATTGAAAGAATTTTTAAAAAAAAATCAAATTAACAAAATTCGAAATCCAAGTGGAATTTCTGATTGCATGTAGAGATTTTGACCTAACCCCGAAATATATAAGAATAACAAACTCCTCAATGAATAAGAAAGATGAGATAATATTAAAAACTTGCCAAAAGAAAAGATTAAATGCAGAGATTGTTAATAAAAGAATAATAATTTTTGGTTTACAAACCACTTGTTTAAAATTATGGAAAAATAAAAGTAATACAACATATAGAAATTTCAGTGGATCATGGAAGAATGAAATTTTGGACACTACTTTAAGAGAAATTACTGAAATAGTTGAAAAAGAAAGAAGGTCAGCCAAACAAAGTGTTATGACTAAATTACATCGACTACTGGACCAATATACAGCACATGAACAAAAATAAAATAACTATGAGGTTTACCAGAATATGTCATAACATGAGCTAACTTATTCACAAAGAGCTGTGTTACAACGGCAGGAAAAGTATGCATTTCCACAGAAGATAACAAAAACCGAAGAATTAATACCAAATTTTAAAGATATCATCAGAAATATCCCTAATGAGGATAAGGAGGAGTTTAGTGGTAAACTATTCCAAATTATATTAAGGCAATATAATGAAAAAAATAATAAAAATTATTATTTAAAGAAGTTAAAATATAAAAAACATCAACTGTTGAAATTAAAAGAAGACAAGAATATCAAATTTTGTGAGGCTGATGAAACAGGCCAAATTGTGATCTTGAATACAGTAGAATATAACCTAAAAATGAAATTGGCAATAGAAGAATTGAAATGTTCTGAGGTGAAAATGGACCCAACTGATAATCAAGTTAGATATTTGGCTAACATCAGGAACCATAGCACCTTGCTTAATGAGATCAAAAATGCAAAACCACCAATGGGTACAAGGTCCCACGAATGTTTGCAAAAATTAAAACACACAAAGATGGTAACCCCATGAGACTTAATAGTGTCCAAAAAGAACTCCCCATTGATTAATCTTGAAAAGAATATTTACAGTTTCTTGGCACCAGTGTTTATGAAAACACAATACACTGTAAAGAATACATATGAATTTATCGAAATAGTGAAAAATGTAAACCATGATCTAAAAGAGTACAGAATGGCTAGTATGGATGTCAAAGCTCTATTTCCAAGTACTCCTGTGCCAGAAGCAATTGAGATTATTATTAAAAAATTATCAACAGGATCAATCTCTTAATAACACACAACTACAAGAGTTAAAAGCAATTTTATTACACATCTATGAAAATAATATCTTCAAATATGATGAGAAAATATACAAACAAAATTACGGAAGCCTAATCGGCTCTCCTCTGTCAAATCTGTTTGCTGAAGTAATTATGAACAGCATAGAAGAACAAATTATCAGTACAATGGATGAACCACTGTTAGTTTATTGCAGATACATAGATAATATCTTCATCATGACCAGAATGGATACCTGATGAGTTGGAATCTTTAACTCAACAACTTGGTAATGTCTATCCCACAATTAAATTGACAGTAGAACTTGAAGAGGAACATATCTTACCTTACTTAGATGCTAAGATCATCAAGCCAAATAACCAACTGCAGTACAGGGTACATAGAAAACAGACATATGTTCCCATTCTGATACCATATAACTCAACACACCCTTACACACAGAAATGTAATAGCATAAAAACATTAATCAAAAGAGCAATCACACATTCCTCTAAAGAAGAATTTTGTACTGAAGAAATAAATTACATTAAAGAAATCTCGTACAGCTATGGATACTCTCCACAGAAAATAAATAAATGGATTTATGAAGTACAAGTAAAAATGCAAGATATATCTTCCCCTAAAAGAAAAAAACCAATTACAATATGTTGGAGCAATACCTTACCTTCCAGGAATATCTACAGAAATCAATAAATTGTGCCATAAATATGGAATTCAGATGGGAAACAAAGTAATAACAATTGGAGATATGATAATTAATAACACTGAAAAATGTAGTATCTTAGAAAAGGCAGGTGTGTATGAAATACCTATAAGTGGAATACCACCAATATCATATATTGGAAGTACCAAAAATCAGTTAAAACATTGCCTACAACAACATATTAAGAATTGGCAAAAAAAAAAAAGAAGCAAAAACAGCACTGATACAATACTGTCTGGATAACCACACATACCCGAATTTTGAAGAGATTAAAATAATAAAATCGTGTCACAATGAGAGACACCTACCCACTGCAGAGTCTGTATTGATTGAAAAAAAGAGAGATCGAATTTGTAATAATAACGACCAAAGTACCCTTAATGGAAAATGGAAAGAACTAATAAAAATTGAACAAAAAAAAAAAAAAAAAAAAACACAGAAGAAGAAAATGAAGAGTTTACTAAAGTGAATAAAAGATGGAGCCACAGTGGAAGTTTTTCGCAAATGACGTTGGAGCGGAGCGGGGCGGGGAGGACGGACGTGTTGCTCACTCTCACTGCGGTAGCATTGGAGAAAACATCTAGAACACCTCCTGAAGATAACCCCGGATGGGGGTAGAAAGTACTAGAGGCAGTCTGCGTGGGAATGGCTTGGAGTGTGGTGAATTAATGTTCTAGTTGTCATGAGGTGTTGGGAAGGGGAGTTGAAGGGATAAGATGAGTCGTATGTAAATAGTTGTATACACGTTTTTAATATTTTTGTTCGGTAATTTGTATGTATGTTAACAGGCAGTTTGTGTTCATTGATGGTACCAAAAAGTTTTGAGTTCAAAAATTGGGGTTTTTAATATATGTCAATCAACCAACGAAGGCTGGGTTTTACAAGCTGGTGGGAAAGGTGGGGAGGGAGGAAGATACAGTTTATGTGACCTAGTGTCATTAAAACAGTGCACTTCGCGGACTTGCGCATTCATCGAGCATTTGAAAGAACCTGAAGACGAAAATGGAACACCGCACCAGGGGCTTGAACCAAGCAAGACAACTAAAGGAATAAAACGTGCAGGGAGATGTGTAAAAGGTAAGCAACCTGTTATAATTAAAACTTTATCATGTTGTTTCGGAGGTATATTGAACCGTTTCTCTTGAATATTGTCGTAATGGGGCCAAAGGTCGGGGCACAAGAGCCAGATTTATTCCACAGCCATTATCCTCATAACTTGACTAAAAATGCTTCTATTGCAACAAAACTTTAGTATGTTGTTCCGGAGGTAAACTGAACCAATTCTGTTGAATATCATTGAAATGTGGTCAAAGCTCAGGGCTCAGGAGCGAGATTTATTTCACAGCCAATATCCTCATAACTTGACTAAAAATTCTTCTATTGCGACAAAACTTAAGTATGTTATTCCTTAGGTAAACTGAACCAATTCTGTTTAATATCATCGAAATTGGGTCAAAGGTCAGGGCACAGGAGTGACATTTATTCCACAACCATTATCCTCATAACTTGAGTAATACTTTGAGTAATGATTTCTGGTATGTTGGAAAGCGCATCATAATCAATGTATTGCATGATTTTACAAACTTGTCTCTCTTTTTTTATGCTTTGTCCGTCCATCTGTCTGTCAGCCCGATAACTCGCGTAAAAATGGTTCAATTTGGATGAAATTTTAGTATGTGGTAGGGGACAACCTGGGAAGGAACCCTGTTGAAAATGGGCGAAATGGGGTCAAAGGTCAGGGCATAGGAATGGGATCCATTCCATCGCCCTTCTGCATCATAACTTATGTAAAAATGCTTCGATTGCTACAAAACTTTATCATGTTGTTCCGGAGGTATACTGAACCGGTTCTGTTCAATATAATTGAAATGGGGTCAAAGGTCAGGTCACAGAAGCAAGATTTATTCCTCAGCCATTATCCTCTTAACTTGACTAAAAATGCTTCTATTTGCAACAAAACTTTAGTACATTGTTCCGGAAGAATACTGAACCAAATTCTGTTTAACATCATCGAAATGGAGTTAAAGTTCAGGGCACAGGAGCGAGATTTATTCCACAGCCATTTTCCTCATAACTTGAGTAATGATTTCCGGTATGTTGGAAAGCGTATCATAATCAATGCATTGCATGATTTTACTAACCTGTTTTTGTTTTAGAGTTTAACAACCACAATGAAAAACTCCAAGGGATGTTGTCCATCCCTAATTTGGGGGCCACTAGTTTTCCCCTCAGGAAAAGGAAATTGACAAATATTAGACAAACGCACCACCCATGCCTCACTGGTACTCGAACTCATTGCCATTTTGGATGAATGGTTAGAAGCCAGAGCCTCAAACCTCACGGTCACTGGGGATGGCCATTAATTTTTCTATTTTCATTTTCAATTTACCATTTTGCTGGGTGCCAGGCTTTTTGGCTCTTTTTGATCTGGCCAGGTACTGATTCGTAATATACACTTTTTTTTTTTTTGCTGCCTAATAAAGAGATTAAAGTTAATGTTTTTCAGTGTATTATGCAGTGAAATTCAATATGCTTTTAACAAACTCTCAGAATCAATGAAAAAAGAAATATTCTTCATAATACATGGGAAATGATAGAATATTAAAAGCAAACAGTCTATAAATTTTGAAGCATTGTTGGCAACGATGCTTTGACTAGCACAAACTTGAAGGATGTTCAGATTCCTAAGCTACTGTTGCTTAGTCTCACTTGCTTGGAACTTCACTGTCCTGAGTGGGGTAACAGTTAGCATACTCAAACAGAAATCGGGAGATGCGGGTTCGATTCCTGCTTCACGACGAAATTTTCAATCTTTCTGAGAGATGTTTTGGATGGTGAAATCAGTAGGCGAGTGAATTCTTCATTGAAAGTCATGGCTGCTTTGGGAGGTTTTCACAGAAATTATGGGTTCTCAAGAGAGTCCCGCATGGCTGTGTATGAAAGTGTAATTGTTCCTACCCTGATGTATGGCAGTGAAACCTGGGTCAGGGCTGGCTTGTTCTTTTGTCCTGTGGCCTCAGTTTCGTGCTCCGACTGAGAGGCAATTGGAAGGTGCTGTGACGTCATTGCGAGGACACTCATCGGTGACCCCTGTGCCAACCCAGGGCTGGAGTATGGTGACCTTCGTGACATTGTTGTGCTGATTCTACACTGCTGGCCTCCCAAAATGCAACACAAAGAAGGACACGAGATAGCAAAGCCAGATTTACTGGACACATAACAACAGATACAAAGATGAAATGATTGAGTTTACAGGCCCGTGCGGCTTGCGGAACACGCAGACATCAATAGTTCGTGTGGCCCCCATGGCTGGCAATAACGGCCGCTACACGCCGCGGCATCCAACGAAAGAGGCTTTGGATGTGGGCTTGGGGTATGTCGGTCCAGGCTGCTTCCACACGTTGCCATAGTTCATCAGGCGTAGCCACGGGTGGCGCTTGCCGGGCCACTCGGTTGCCGATCAGCGACCAGACGTGTTCGATGGGCAACATATCAGGAGAACAGGCGGACCACTGCAGCGGTGACACCTGGTGGGCTGTGAAGAATTGCTGCATGATGCGTGCCATGTGCGGGCGCGCATTGTCCTGTTGAAACGTGGCCACTGGCAGGTCCTGCAGGTAAGAGAGGACTACAGGCTCCAAAATGTCAGAGATGTAGTGGTGGCTGTTGAGTGTACTGGCGATGCATACCAGAGGGGAGCGGGTGTCATATCCAATTGCGACCCATACCATAACACCAGGCGACGGACCGGTATGGTGATGTATAATGCAGGCGCCATACAGTCTTTCGCTACGGTGCTGCCACACGCGGATCCAACCATCATGGTGTTGCCGGCAGAAGCGGGATTCGTCGGAGAAGACAATGCTGTGTCATTCCGTAGTCCAGGTGCGGCGTTCAACGGCCCACTGCCGCCGCACTCACCGGTGGTATAAAGTCAATGTTAATTGGAGCAATGGGCGCCGTGCGACAAGTTCCCGCTCCTGCAGACGACATCTAACGGTACGTGCTGACACAGGTTGTTGCGCAACACCCCTAATTCCTGCACTAACGTTCGTGATGTGGCAGTGCGGGCGGTCAATGTCTGCCGCACAAAATGCCGGCCCTTTCGTTAGGTGGTGTGCCGCAGCTGCGGCAATAGCTCACGTTGGTCCGTCCATCCCTCCTGCACCCACCAAATCCATACTCGCCCCACTGTGGCTGGACGTCGTCCCACACGGGCGCCGATGTCTCGGTAGGATAAACCGCTGTTGCGATAAGCCACTATTCGTCCTCTGTTGAATTCCGAAACGTGCTGGAATGACTGCCATATTCTGTGACGAGGCATCAGGAAGCTTCCCACACACAGGTCTGGCAGCACAACACACTTCCACTACTTACACCCAGCCTTCTGTGTACCCTTCTTATAGTGCTTCTCGGTGGTGTGCCGGGCGCACATGATTTGCATATGCCCTGCGATGCTAATCGTTTGCATGTCCTCTCGCGGGCGACGTATGCTGCGAATTTCAGGCCAATCGGATGCTTCCTTCTTGGTGTTGCATTTTGGGTGGCCAGCAGTGTATATTAATTGAAAATGTTCACAACTAAGAATCTGTGACCAGTGCTTCAGTATGGAACTTGTGAATTAACTGAATTTTTTTTTGTGTGAATCCTGAGTGCATCCATTTGAAACCAGAATGTTAAATATTGATGATACATTTAGTATTCTATTCTAGTATGCTATGAAACAGTGGAGCCACAAAGTTGTCCCAGAGATTTATCAATTTTTAAATAGTGCATATGTGTGTGAGCCATGAAATGTGAAATCAATTTTTCATCCAAACTGAAAATAAACAACATACTGATGGGATCTCTTTTTTTTTTTTTTTTTTTCTGATTGGAGGTTTAAAAACCACCATGAGCAACTCAATGGGCTATAAGCAGCCACCCATCCCTAATTAAGGGTAACTGGTTCCAGGGAAGAGAGAGAGAGCCAGTGCGCAAGACAAACACATCTATGTCTCACTGGAATTCAAACCCGGACCCATCTTGGACGAATGGTCATCAACTCGATGGACTATAAGCAATCGCCCATCCCTAATTTAGGGTCACTGGTTTTGGGGAAGGGAGGGAGCCAGTGCCGTAAGACAAACACAACATCTATGCCTCACTGGGATTCAAATCCGGACCCATCAAGGACAAATGGTCATCAACATTCCATGGGGTATAAACAGTCGCCCATCCCTAATTTAGGGTCACTGGTTCCAGGGAAGGGAGGGAGCCAGTGCCGTAAGACAAACACAACATCTATGCCTCACTGGGATTCAAATCCGGACCCACCAAGGACAAATGGTCATCAACTCCATGGCGTATAAGCAGTCGCCCATCCCTAATTCAGGGTCACTGGTTCCAGGGAAGGGAGAGAGCCACTGATGTAAGACCAAAACAGCATCTATGTCTCACTGGGATTCAAACCCAGACCCATCTCGGACGAATGGTCATCGACTCGATGGGCTATAAGCAGTCGCCCATACCTAATTCAGGGCCACTGGTTCCAGGGAAGGGAGAGAGAGAGAGCCAATGTCGTAAGACAAACACAACATCAATGTCTCACTGGGATTCAAACCGGGACCCATCTCGGACAAATGGTCAGAAGCCATTGCTTAAACCACTGATGGGATCAAGGTTCAGCTTTGGCCACACCAAGAAGGAACACCACAACACTGTCTCAGTTCTTTCCAAGTTGTAACATGCTGGTTTGCGTATAAAGCCTCCACGTTTTTAATAATCTGAAATTCAAATTTTACCACATATAATCGCAAAAAGTGTACAAATGAATTATGCATAAACAAGTTAAAAAAGGGTTAGAAACTGCAGTAAAATATCAGGACTAATGTAGAATTACAAATAAAAGTGAGAAACATATAACCAGGGTTTCACCGTATCTTGCACCCAAGCACCAGCAACATTCGCTACACAACTGTGTATCTCTGTAGCTTTTTTTTTTTTTTTTTTTTTTTTTTTTTAAACCAAAATGGTGCACGACTGGCCTTTATCATTATCTCCTCTTCTTGCTGAAAAGTATCTGCAAACATTAGTGGCATAGGGTGACCTAAAATTTATCTGCGGCCAAATATTTTTCAAAATTGTTCTCTAATTTCTTTCATACTGTGATATAAATTCAGAGGATTCTGAGTTTTCTAATCTCCACCTGCTGAATTCAAACTTAACCACGTAGAATGAGGTGATTATTTACATATATATGCAGTGCACTTATAAAGTAACTGAGTGAGTTCTCTTTTTTTCCTAGGTAAAATTCCGGATAACTTTCGTTTTAAAATTTTCTATTTCTGAAATAACTTTTCCTCAACAGATAAAACAGTTAAGGCATTCAACCATTCTTGCCCCATTGTATAAGCAAGTTTTTACACACTTCAAAGTAGAGTTCTAGACCCCCGTAGCAGAACCACGGCGATGAACGACGTACATCGCAGATTTTACTTTGGGCCTGCAGACAAAAACTATGTCCCCCAAACCCTATTAAATCCTTTCTTTTTCCTACTTACAAAAACTTTCCAAAAACAGAAGTTAGACAGAGTAAGAAGATTTCTCCCGTAATCACATTTTTTTTTCTCGCAGCGTTTTGTCTGTTCAGTATTTTTGTTAAACATCATTTTATTGCATAAATGTTTGTGTTTTAGCTTGAAAACAGCAGCAAAATTTCCGAAAAATCAAATTTGGATGGAGCCACATAATCTTGCACTCTTTTTCTCGCATTTCCCCGCATGATTGTTGAACATTATTTTATTATACTGTATAAATGTTTGCATTTAAGATCGAAAATGAAGAAAAATTTCCACAAATGGAAGTTGGATGGAGCAAAGATTTCTGCTGTACTTGAAAAAATCGAGGCAAAAAGTTTTGACAATGGAAGCTACAGGCAGCGGAGATTTCTCCCGTATCTGGTTTTTTTTTCCACCCGCGGTGTTTTCACAGCACTATATTATTGTTTAAGTATCATTTAATTACATTAATGTTTGTATATAAGATCGAAATCGGAGAAAAATTTTCCGAAAACGGAAGTAGGTAATAATATAGTGTAGAGAAAACATTGGGGGGGGGACCAGTAAAATCTTCACTCCGTCCTACTTCCGTTTTTGGAAAATTATTATTTCTATTTAAGATCGAAAACGGAAGTATGACGAATCGAAGATTTCTTCCATAATCGTTTTTTTTTTTTTCACGGTATTTTCCATGCACTGTATTATTGTTTAAGTACCATTTAATTGCAGTAATGTTTGTATTTAAGATAGAAAACGGAGAAAAAATTTCCAAAAGCGGAAGTAGGACGGAGTGAAGATTTCTTCTGTAATCATAATTTTTTATTCTCTAGCGATGTTCCATCTGTCCTATATTTTTTGTTAAATATAATTTTATCCCATAAATCTTTGTGTTTCAGACTGATGAAGAACTTTCTGCTATAGGGTTCTAGACTGATTCTTATGTTTTTGCACCAAGCAAATATTTGGTCAGTGTGGGGCCAAGTGTTTAAAGTTTTTTTCTTTTTTTCTTCATCCCTTAATAAACTAAAAGGGTGTTCCAATAAAAAGTTCACTTTGTTCATTTTAATTTCATGATCAAACCTAACAGCTGAACTTCACAAAATAAAATCAGCTGCTCACTATGGGATTACATGAAAGCAAAATTGATGCTGTCAAACATAAAGACGACCAGCTCCAAAAGATAGTTTTACTCATGAGCAGTTCAGCGCACACCTACTCATTCATTACTGTTCTCTGAAGCCTCGAAGAGTTGACTAGAGTCACATCACCCGCACAGGTGGTACTCAGCCATGGCCAGCATTCAGTGCACTTTAGTAAATGGATATAGAAAGCTGCAATGTGTCACTCAGCTCTTGTAGTATCAGTCCCGAAAGACGGTTTTATGCATGCCCAGTTCAGCATGTATCTGCTCATTCACTACTGTTCTCTGAAGCTTCGACGAGTCGACTAGAGTAGCCTCTCCCAAGCATGCGGTACTCAGCCATGGCCAGCATTCAGTGCACTTTAGTAAATGGATATGGAAAGCTGCAATGTGTCACTCAGCTCTTGTAGTATCAGCCCCGAAAGGCGGTTTTATGCATGCACAGTTCAGCATGTATCTGCTCATTCACTACTGTTCTCTGAAGCTTCGACGAGTCGACTAGAGTAGCTTCTCCCAAGCATACGGTACTCAGCCATGGCCAGCATTCAGTGCACTCTAGTAAATGGATATGGAAAGCTGCAATGTGTCACTCAGCTCTTGTAGTATCGGCCCCGAAAGGCGGTTTTATGCATGCACAGTTCAGCATGTATCTGCTCATTCACTACTGATCTCTGAAGCTTCGACGAGTTGACTAGAGTAGCTTCTCCCAAGCATGCGGTACTCAGCCATGGCCAGCATTCAGTGCACTCTAGTAAATGGATATGGAAAGCTGCAATGTGTCACTCAGCTCTTGTAGTATCAGCCCCGAAAGACGGTTTTATGCATGCACAGTTCAGCATGTATCTGCTCATTCACTACTGTTCTCTGAAGCTTCGACGAGTCGACTAGAGTAGCTTCTCCCAAGCATACGGTACTCAGCCATGGCCAGCATTCAGTGCACTTTAGTAAATGGATATGGAAAGCTGCAATGTGTCACTCAGCTCTTGTAGTATCAGTCCCGAAAGACGGTTTTATGCATGCACAGTTCAGCATGTATCTGCTCATTCACTACTGTTCTCTGAAGCTTCGACGAGTTGACTAGAGTAGCCTCTCCCAAGCATGCGGTACTCAGCCATGGCCAGCATTCAGTGCACTTTAGTAAATGGATATAGAAAGCTGCAATGTGTCACTCAGCTCTTGTAGTATCAGTCCCGAAAGACGGTTTTATGCATGCACAGTTCAGCATGTATCTGCTCATTCACTACTGTTCTCTGAAGCTTCGACGAGTTGACTAGAGTAGCTTCTCCCAAGCATACAGTACTCAGCCATGGCCAGCATTCAGTGCACTCTAGTAAATGGATAAGGAAAGCTGCAATGTGTCACTCAGCTCTTGTAGTATCAGCCCCGAAAGACGGTTTTATGCATGCACAGTTCAGCATGTATCTGCTCATTCACTACTGTTCTCTGAAGCTTCGACGAGTTGACTAGAGTAGCTTCTCCCAAGCATACGGTACTCAGCCATGGCCAGCATTCAGTGCACTCTAGTAAATGGATAAGGAAAGCTGCAATGTGTCACTCAGCTATTGTAGTATCAGCCCCGAAAGACGGTTTTATACATGCACAGTTCAGCATGTATCTGCTCATTCACTACTGTTCTCTGAAGCTTCGACGAGTTGACTAGAGTAGCTTCTCCCAAGCATACGGTACTCAGCCATGGGCAGCATTCAGTGCACTCTAGTAAATGGATAAGGAAAGCTGCAATGTGTCGCTCAGCTATTGTAGTATCAGCCCCGAAAGACGGTTTTATACATGCACAGTTCAGCATGTATCTGCTCATTCACTACTGTTCTCTGAAGCTTCGACAAGTTGACTAGAGTAGCCTCTCCCAAGCATGCGGTACTCAGCCATGGCGAGCATTCAGTGCACTTTAGTAAATGGATATGGAAAGCTGCAATGTGTCACTCAGCTCTTGTAGTATAAGCCCCGAAAGACGGTTTTATGCATGCACAGTTCAGCATGTATCTGCTCATTCACTACTGTTCACTGAAGCTTCGACAAGTTGACTAGAGTAGCTTCTCCCAAGCATACGGTACTCAGCCATGGCCAGCATTCAGTGCACTCTAGTAAATGGATAAGGAAAGCTGCAATGTGTCACTCAGCTATTGTAGTATCAGCCCCGAAAGACGGTTTTATACATGCATAGCTCAGCATGTATCTGCTCATTCACTACTGTTCTCTGAAGCTTCGACGAGTTGACTAGAGTAGCCTCTCCCAAGCATGCGGTACTCAGCCATGGCCAGCATTCCGTGCACTCTAGTAAATGGATATGGAAAGCTGCAATGTGTCACTCAGCTATTATAGTATCAACCCCGAAAGACGGTTTTATGCATGCACAGTTCAGCATGTATCTGCTCATTCACTACTGTTCTCTGAAGCTTCGACGAGTTGACTAGAGTAGCCTCTCCCAAGCATGCGGTACTCAGCCATGGCCAGCATTCCGTGCACTCTAGTAAATGGATATGGAAAGCTGCAATGTGTCACTCAGCTATTATAGTATCAACCCCGAAAGACGGTTTTATGCATGCACAGTTCAGCATGTATCTGCTCATTCACTACTGTTCTCTGAAGCTTCGACGAGTTGACTAAAGTAGCCTCTCTCAAGCATACGGTACTCAGCCATGGCCAGGATTCAGCACACTCTAGTAAGTGGAAGTGTGCACAAAACTCAGTTCTAAGAGTTTTGTGCACACTTCCACTCAGCGGTTTGCATCAGCTGGCGTCAGTTCGTGAGGGACAATGTGGCAGTTCTTGTGGACCTTGCCGAGGTCCTGAAGGTGACGAACCATGGTGGTCTGTGATATGCCCAGCTCACTTGATAATTTCTGAGTGCTGGTTGTCGGATTTGCCTCTACGGCCTCCGAATCCATGGTTCGCGGCCTACCTGACCTTGGCTGATCGAGGTTTCTGTCACCTGCGTGAAATTTCTTGAACCATCTGGTTGCGGTTCTGTGGTCCATGGAACCTTCCTCTTTTGCATGACAAATGTTTCGTGTTGCTTGAGTAGCGTTGTGGCCGAGTTCACACTCATAAAACAAAAGTTCCTTAATTAACCGGTTGTGGCTGTTCATCTTTTACGCATCCCAACCACTGATAGAACGACGACATGCAATGCTGTTCGGAGCAACGACTACCACTTTATATCCCTTTCTAGTAGGACGCAAGAACTCCTGACGAAGATCTAGTGTTTAGATCAAAAATTTGAGAGGTAATGTACCTTAATAAATTTATCCTCGATAATTCCCGTTAAATATTTAGAATACTGAAAGTAATAAGAGGAAGCCATGAAGTCATTAATTACATGCGCTTATGCAAATATTGCAAAACCTTTGACTCACCCTCTGCATAAATGACTTCTTGGAGTAAAATCTTTTTCAGATTGCTCCAAAGAGGGCAAGTAATTTATTTATTTTTGTTTAAGCCTGGAGCTATTTGGACAAAGTATTTTTTGCTAATGTTTTTAGCTTCTCAAAAAGGCCTGGAGTTATTTGGACATAGTAGTTTTTGCTAATGTTTTTAGCTTCTCAAAAAGACATGTACGGTAAGTAACTTTCCTTGTGTTGCTGTTGTTTGATAAGTTTGAAGAACTTGACTTTTTCCAAGAGCTGTTCCTCTTCATTATCTTGTTAATCACATTGACTGGGTAGTTATTAGCTAACAATTAAATACATCTGTCGTGCACACTGTTGTCAAGAACACCCTAAAAGTGCAAGCATAGGCTGTTTTCGCACAATAATAAATACTTATTCAACCTCATTGAAAAACTGTCCTTAAAATACAGTAAAAGACTTTAATGAGAGTAATAAGAAACTTACCCTTACTAGAAGTAGAAGGTCTGTTCTCATTTGAAAAATCTACATTTTATTGCACGTTTTTTCCCATTTTGAGTTCTACAGTTGGTTTGGGCTTCTGGTGCGGCAGTTTTTTGTTGTCTTCAGCTTGTTCTTTATTTGACAGAATGAGTAATTCTTTAAGCTTGTTCTGTATTTGTCAGAATGAGTAATTCTTTAATCCGTACTGCGGCAATGATACTTGGTCTACGAAAACCTCTATTTCTTTTTTTTTTTTTTTTTTTTTTTTTTTTGAATAAAATAGAGGTTTTGTAGACCAAGTATCATTGCCACAGTACGGATTAAAGAATTACTCATTCTGACAAATACAGAACAAGCTTAAAGAATTACTCATTCTGTCAAATAAAGAACAAGCTGAAGACAACAAAAAACTGCCGCACCAGAAGCCCAAACCAACTGTAGAACTCAAAATGGGAAAAACGCGCAGAAAAATGTAGATTTTTCAAATGAGAACAGACCTTCTAGTAAGGGTTTCTTATTACTCTCATTAAAGTACTTGTAGGCACGTAAACTTTTGAATGGTTATAGTAATACTGTGACTTTTCAAACAATGAATTATATTCAAAGACTTTATTTACAATAAATAAAAAGGTTAAAAACATATGCGCAAGATCTTTCACGGTCACTCTGATCACATCATCACGCGTGTTAGCAAGGGTCGAGCAGGTACTACAGTTTTTGTATAACATACACTCTCAAACAAGTTACTGATTGTTGCCAGTTTCAATAATGTTATTAATATCTGAAGAGCCTCTAACATCAGCTAGAGCATGATGTGAAATTAAAGTGGGCCAGGGTGAAGGGATAATTGATGGGAGATCTTCATTGCAACAGTTCACCCCATATTTAATGATGAATAAGCTTTCCATCCTGTGCAAAGTGGGTCGAGACCCCGCAGAGCCCAAAATAGAAGAATTGTTTCAATTAGGAATGTAAGAACCTGAACTAACTGTAAGCTTTCCATCATGTGCAAAGCGGGTCGAGACCCCGTAGAGCCTAAAATAGAAGCATTGTCCCAATCTGGAATGTAAGAACCTGAACTAACTGTAAGCTTTCCATTATGTGCAAAGCGGGTCAAGATCCCGGAGAGCCCAAAATAGAAGCATTGTCCCAATCTGGAATGTAAGAACCTGAACTAACTGTAAGCTTTCCATCATGTGCAAAGCGGGTCGAGACCCCGTAGAGCCCAAAATAGAAGCATTGTCCCAATCTGGAATGTAAGAACCTGAACTAACTGTAAGCTTTCCATCATGTGCAAAGCGGGTCGAGACCCCGCAGAGCCCAAAATAGGAGCACTGTCAAAATCTTGAATGTAAGAACCTGAACTAACTGTAAGCTTTCCATTATGTGCAAAGCGGGTCGAGATCCCGGAGAGCCCAAAATAGAAGCATTGTCCCAATCTGGAATGTAAGAACCTGAACTAACTGTAAGCTTTCCATCATGTGCAAAGCGGGTCGAGACCCCGCAGAGCCCAAAATAGAAGCATTGTCCCAATCTGGAATGTAAGAACCTGAACTAACTGTAAGCTTTCCATTATGTGCAAAGCGGGTCGAGATCCCGGAGAGCCCAAAATAGAAGCATTGTCCCAATCTGGAATGTAAGAACCTGAACTAACTGTAAGCTTTCCATCCTGTGCAAAGCGGGGCAAGACCCCGCAGAGCCCAAAATAGAAGCATTGTCCCAATCTGGAATGTAAGAACCTGAACTAACTGTAAGCTTTCCATCATGTGCAAAGCGGGTCGAGACCCCACAGAGCCCAAAATAGAAGCATTGTCCCAATCTGGAATGTAAGAACCTGAACTAACTGTAAGCTTTCCATCATGTGCAAAGCGGGTCGAGACCCTGCAGAGCCCAAAATAGGAGCACTGCCAAAATCTTGAATGTAAGAACCTGAACTAACTGTAAGCTTTCCATCCTGTGTAAGGCGGGTTGAGACCCTGCAGAGCCCAAAATAGAAGAATTGTCCCAATCTGGAATGTAAGAACCTGAACTAACTGTAAGCTTTCCATCCTGTGCAAGGCGGGTCGAGACCCTGCAGAGCCCAAAATAGAAGCATTGTCCCAATCTGGAATGTAAGAACCTGAACTAACTGTAAGCTTTCCATCATGTGCAAAGTGGGTCGAGACCACGCAGAGCCGAAAATAGAAGCATTGTCCCAATCTGGAATGTAAGAACCAGAACTAACTGTAAACTTTCCATCATGTGCAAAGCAGGTGGAGACCCTGCAAAGCCCAAAATAGAAGCATTGTCCCAATCTGGAATGTTAGAACCTGAACTAACTGTAAGCTTTCCATCCTGTGCAAGGCGGGTCGAGACCCTGCAGAGCCTAAAATAGAAGCATTGTCCTAATCTGGAATGTAAGAACCTGAACTAACTGTAAGCTTTCCATCATGTGCAAAGCGGGTCGAGACCCCGCAGAGCCCAAAATAGAAGCATTGTCCCAATCTGGAATGTAAGAACCTGAACTAACTGTAAGCTTTCCATCATGTGCAAAGCGGGTCGAGACCCCGCAGAGCCCAAAATAGAAGCATTGTCCCAATCTGGAATGTAAGAGCCTGAACGAACTGTCTTTACTAGTGCAGAGAGGGGTTCAAAGTTCTCAATGAATATTTGTGTTCCGCAAATGCGCACACCAAGACTATGCAGGGTAGAAGCCACATTAACAGAGGTCCGTCATTGTTAGCTAACAAGATTGACCTCAAAGCATTTTTATGTGTTTGTTTTTATCATTTAAAGATGAATTTCCCCTATTTTTGTTAAGAACTGCAAAGCTACATTTAGAATGCAGCTATTAGGAATGTTTTCAATAAAACAAGTCTGGATCAACATGTTCAACGAACAGGACATACAAAATAGACTGGAGCTTTCTTAAAATAACTAAACGTCAAGCCAGCTTAGTTATTCAAAAGCTTGAAGAATTGCTCGAAATTTTGCATTCTAAAGCTGGCAACATCAATGATAATGCAGGATGCCAAATCCATTCCATGTGGTTGCTAGTTTTTTTGGAATCCCTCCCGACAACGAAAGAGGGTCTCTTTCAAACATTTGATGTAATAAAATAATCTCCTCATTTGTTTATTTTCTCTAAATACATATAGTAACCCATTTATTAAATTAGCTTAATCAGAGGAAGCCATGATATCTCCAATAAGTAAAATGTATTAGTCAGCAATACCTACCACTATGTTGAAATATGCGGCTTTTGACAGTATCATGAACGCACTGAAGTTTAGCCTGCACAAGAGCAATTGGGGGATCGGCAGGCAAACAATCCAGGGTAAGCTTCACTATTTTTGCCACTTCTTGGACAGGCAAGACCTTTTGTAGCTGCTCATATATCTGACCAAAGCTTGTAACCAGAGCAATCTATGAGAAGCAAAAATTTACTCTTAAAGTCACGAATTGATACAAATGTTATGATAAGAATGAATAATAATGAAAAAACAAACAGACTAATAATGCAAGAAAACACTCAGATATCAGATTCTTTGTCCTCACTTAATGCTGAAACTATGCAATGGAACTAGATCTTTCCAGATCACAGATGAAGAATGCTGCAAAAGAAAGATAACTAGAATGCCGAGAACAGATGTATAACATACATATATATATATATATATATATATATGGGATGTAAGGTCAGGTGATGCGTAACATCACAGCCTCTCCTTGACAAATGTCAACCCCGCCTTCTCGCGGTGCATCCTGTTCCCACTAAAGGGGCTCTGACGACCGCTCATAGCGGTATAACTATACCATCGGGATTAGAGGAAATTCTATCCCACACTCACCAACCCGCTTGGTTAGCGTGGTGAGTTATGGCCAAACCCCTCCAAAATGACTCCACAACTTAAATCTTGGCCCTCAGTCTCCGGCAGCTGGAATGTACCTGGCCAAGGCAGCGGCCAGTGCGACATGAAGGCAGAGGGTGCTAAGAATCCCCGGAGGACCGGACTAGGCTGCCATCTGATGCTGACCTTGGCTACTTACAATGGACGCTCCCTATCTTCTGATTCAAGGCTTCTTGAATTGGAAGAGGAACTACAAAGGATCAAGTGGGACATCGTGGGGCTAAGTGAATTAAGGAGAAAAGGAGAAGATCTCATCGAACTGAAAAGTGGACATCTCTTCTACTATCGTGGGACAGATACTGGCAGAACTAGTGGTGTTGGATTTATAATAAACAAGAAACTGAAGGATAAAGTTGTAGAAGTTGAAAGTTCCTCTGACAGAGCTGCACGACTTGTTATCCAACTCTCGAAAAGATACCAGGCTCAGATAATTCAAACTTATGCACCCACCACAAGTCATCCTGAAGAAGAAATTGAAGAATTTTATGAGGAAATTTGTCATCTAAATAATAAAGGTAAGCAGCACTTGAAAATAATTATGGGAGATTTCAATGCAAAAATAGGGCAACGGCAACAGAATGAAACTTCAGTAGGTAAATTCGGTCACGGCAACAGAAACCAGCGTGGAAATACTCTCGTTGAGTTTGCAGAGGCAGAAGGGTTTTTCATCTTGAACTCCTTCTTCAAGAAAAAGCCACACAGGAAATGGACATGGAGACATCCAAATGGGACGACAAGTGAAATTGATTTTATTATGTGTAACAAAAAATTCGTCATAGAAGACTGCAGTGTGCTAAACAAGTTCAACACAGGTAGTGACCATAGATTGGTGAGATGTAAGATGCACCTCAACACTAAACTTGAACGTGGCAAGCTCATAAGACAAACAAAATCTATTGACATAACCAACCTTAAAAAACACCATAATACCTTCAAGTTAGAACTGAAGAACAGGTTCTCTGCTTTAGAAGGCCTAACATCGGAAGAAGTGGATATTTCTGAAGTTAACAGAAAAGTAACCAAAGCTCTTATGGAAACAGCAACAAAATTAGCTGGGTCTAAGAACAAGTTGCATGTGAACAAATTATCAGGAAAAACCAAAATGTTGATGCAAAAAAGAAGAGAGATGAGGACAACTAAAGAAGATGTGACTTCCAAAGTGGAATATATAGAGCTATGCAAGACAGTAAGAAAAAGTATCACTGAAGACGTAAGGAAATTCAACTGTGAACTAGTGAGGAAAGCAATTGAAAACAACCAAAGCCTAAAGATAGCAAAGGGACATCTCAGTAAGGGAAGAAAACAGATTATGGCACTGAGAAAAGAAGATGGTTCTGTAACAAGAAATAGAGGCGAAATTTTGACAAGAGTGAAAGATTTCTACTCCAAATTATATGAAAGGGATGATATATGCACTCCAGACATCATGAAAGATACCAGTACCGAGTTCCTCCAGTCCTTCCAGCAGAAGTTGCACATGCAATCAAGAACATGAAGCGAGGAAAAGCTCCAGGAGAAGATGGAATTACTGTAGACATCATACAAGAAGCAAGTGGAGAAATCGAAACAGTACTCGCCCAAATTTTCACTCGATGCCTTAATGAAGGAAAGATTCCTGAGGATTGGAACACCGCTACAATGATCCTGCTACAAAAGAAAGGTGACATTGAGGATCTTGGAAACTACAGACCTATCAGCCTCCTATCAGTAGTTTATAAAATCTTCACTAAAGTTATTTCACACCGCTTGAAGGTAACACTGGACATGGCTCAACCGAGAGAACAAGCTGGATTCAGGAGTGGCTACAGCACAATAGATCATATCCACGTGCTGAGAGAACTAATTGAAAGAGCGAGGGAATATGAACTTCCATTGTGCATGGCTTTTATCGATTATGAAAAAGCCTTTGATTCGGTGAAACCATCAGCAGTTACAATGGCTCTGAAAACCTACGGTATTGAAGATGCATACATTAATATTATTAATAACATCTATGAAAATGCAAGTGCAAAGATTAGGCTGTTTGAAAATACAACACAAATGAAAAAGCCTTTGATTCGGTGAAACCATCAGCAGTTACAATGGCTCTGAAAACCTACGGTATTGAAGATGCATACATTAATATTATTAATAACATCTATGAAAATGCAAGTGCAAAGATTAGGCTGTTTGAAAATACAACACACGTAAAAATTGGAAAGGGAGTGAGACAAGGTGACACCATATCTCCGCAGCTCTTTAATGCCACATTGGAGGGTGTTTTTCAGTCGCTGAGCTGGGAAAACAAAGGGATAAAGATTAATGGAGATTATCTAACCCACCTTCGTTTTGCTGATGACGTAGTCATTTTTTGCAACTACCCCATCAGAGCTGCAGAGTATGATCCAGGAACTTGCTGACAAGAGTAAAGAAGTGGGATTAAAAATGAACTTTCAGAAGACAAAAGTGATGTTCAATGCTTTTACAAGAAATGAAGATTTATCGATTGATGGAGAAAAGCTGGAGATAACAGACACGTACGTTTATCTTGGACAGCAGATATCAAGTGAGGGTCACATTGATGAAGAAATTAATCGGCGTACAAAACTTGCCTGGAGAGCTTTTGGAAGAAACAGCATAATTTTCAAGAGCAATATGCCATTATGTCTTAAAAGAAAAGTGTTTGATCAATGCATCCTTCCAGTGCTTACGTATGGTGCAGAGACGTGGACCTTAACTAAAAGAGACATACAAAGGCTGCAGACAACTCAAAGAGGCATGGAGAGGTGCATGCTTGGTGTAACCAGGAGAGATAAGAAGAGGAACTCGTGGATCCGAAAAATGACAAGAGTGGAAGACATCATGATCAGAGTTAAATCCCTGAAATGGCAATGGGCTGGACATACTGCCAGAAGGACAGATCATCGATGGACAGCCGAAATTTTAGATTGGATTAAAAGGGACAGGAAAAGACCCAGAAGAAGACCACATGGGAGATGGGTGGATGAAATTCGAAAGTATGCAGGGGTGACATGGAGGAGACTGGCACAAGACAGACAGTTGTGGAGGAAACTTGGGGAGACCTTCGTCCAGCAGTGGATTGATAATGGTTGACAATGATGATGATGATGATATATATATATATATATATATATATATATATATATATAAAAAAAAAATAATTATGGGAAAAAAAAAAAAAAAAAAAAAAAAAATAATTATGGGAGATTTCAATGCAAAAATAGGGCAACGGCAACAGAATGAAACTTCGGTAGGTAAATTCGGTCATGGCAACAGAAACCAGCGTGGAAATACTCTTGTTGAGTTTGCAGAGGCAGAAGGGTTTTTCATCTTGAACTCCTTCTTCAAGAAAAAGCCACACAGGAAATGGACATGGAGACATCCAAATGGGACGACAAGTGAAATTGATTTTATTATGTGTAACAAAAAATTCGTCATAGAAGACTGCAGTGTGCTAAACAAGTTCAACACAGGTAGTGACCATAGATTGGTGAGATGTAAGATGCACCTCAACACTAAACTTGAACGTGGCAAGCTCATAGGACAAACAAAATCTATTGACATAACCAACCTTAAAAAACACCATAATACCTTCAAGTTAGAACTGAAGAACAGGTTCTCTGCTTTAGAAGGCCTAACATCGGAAGAAGTGGACATCTCTGAAGTTAACAGAAAAGTAACCAAAGCTCTTATGGAAACAGCAACAAAATTAGCTGGGTCTAAGAACAAGTTGCATGTGAACAAATTATCAGGAAAAACCAAAATGTTGATGCAAAAAAGAAGAGAGATGAGGACAACTAAAGAAGATGTGACTTCCAAAGTGGAATATATAGAGCTATGCAAGACAGTAAGAAAAAGTATCACTAAAGACGTAAGGAAATTCAACTGTGAACTAGTGAGGAAAGCAATTGAAAACAACCAAAGCCTAAAGATAGCAAAGGGACATCTCAGTAAGGGAAGAAAACAGATTATGGCACTGAGAAAAGAAGATGGTTCTGTAACAAGAAATAGAGGCGAAATTTTGACAAGAGTGAAAGATTTCTACTCCAAATTATATGAAAGGGATGATATATGCACTCCAGACATCATGAAAGATACCAGTACCAGAGTTCCTCCAGTCCTTCCAGCAGAAGTTGCACATGCAATCAAGAACATGAAGCGAGGAAAAGCTCCAGGAGAAGATGGAATTACTGTAGACATCATACAAGAAGCAAGTGGAGAAATCGAAACAGTACTCGCCCAAATTTTCACTCGATGCCTTAATGAAGGAAAGATTCCTGAGGATTGGAACACCGCTACAATGATCCTGCTACATAAGAAAGGTGACATTGAGGATCTCGGAAACTACAGACCTATCAGCCTCCTATCAGTAGTTTATAAAATCTTCACTAAAGTTCTTTCACACCGCTTGAAGGTAACACTGGACATGGCTCAACCGAGAGAACAAGCTGGATTCAGGAGTGGCTACAGCACAATAGATCATATCCACGTGCTGAGAGAACTAATTGAAAGAGCGAGGGAATATGAACTTCCATTGTGCATGGCTTTTATCGATTATGAAAAAGCCTTTGATTCGGTGAAACCATCAGCAGTTACAATGGCTCTGAAAACCTGCGGTATTGAAGATGCATACATTAATATTATTAATAACATCTATGAAAATGCAAGTGCAAAGATTAGGCTGTTTGAAAATACAACATACGTAAAAATTGGAAAGGGAGTGAGACAAGGTGACACCATATCTCCGAAGCTCTTTAATGCCACATTGGAGGGTGTTTTTCAGTCACTGAGCTGGGAAAACAAGGGGATAAAGATTAATGGAGATTATCTAACCCACCTTCGTTTTGCTGATGACGTAGTCATTTTTGCAACTACCCCATCAGAGCTGCAGAGTATGATCCAGGAACTTGCTGACAAGAGTAAAGAAGTGGGATTAAAAATGAACTTTCAGAAGACAAAAGTGATGCTCAATGCTTTTACAAGAAATGAAGATTTATCGATTGATGGAGAAAAGCTGGAGATAACAGACACGTACGTTTATCTTGGACAGCAGATATCAAGTGAGGGTCACATTGATGAAGAAATTAATCGGCGTACAAAACTTGCCTGGAGAGCTTTTGGAAGAAACAGCATAATTTTCAAGAGCAATATGCCATTATGTCTTAAAAGAAAAGTGTTTGATCAATGCATCCTTCCAGTGCTTACGTATGGTGCGGAGACGTGGACCTTAACTAAAAGAGACATACAAAGGCTGCAGACAACTCAAAGAAGCATGGAGAGGTGCATGCTTGGTGTAACCAGGAGAGATAAGAAGAGGAACTCGTGGATCCGAAAAATGACAAGAGTGGAAGACATCATGATCAGAGTTAAATCCCTGAAATGGCAATGGGCAGGACATACTGCCAGAAGGACAGATCATCGATGGACAGCTGAAATTTTAGATTGGATTCCAAGGGACAGGAAAAGACCCAGAAGAAGACCACATGGGAGATGGGTGGATGAAATTCGAAAGTATGCAGGGGTGACATGGAGGAGACTGGCACAAGACAGACCGTTGTGGAGGAAACTTGGGGAGACCTTCGTCCAGCAGTGGATTGATAATGGTTGACAATGATGATGATGATGATGATATATATATATATATAGCAAAGTCATACAAAGGAAAATAAGCAAAATCCAAGAACAAATTTGAAATTCCAAAGTGCCAGAGGCTGCATAGAAGAAAGATCAAATAGAATAGAAATGTGAGACCAATGAGCAAATTTTGAATGAAAGAAAAAATAAAACAAAAATTACTGGGTATGAGCAGAAGAACAACACTCACCAATTTCCAACCACCTGAAGCCGGTGAGCTTCAAACAATGGAAAATTAATGAACAGAAGAATGCAGGGAAGCATAATAATGACTGATTCTCTGATGGCTTTGTCAAGGGCAAGCATTAAGAAATCACTCATTAATTTACTGAGACCAGAGAATTGTGGGTTTCTGCTATTTTAGTTTGCTATAAGGACAGATTAAATTTAGGAATAAAATTGTCAAATTAAAAGGGATTTCTAAAAAAACCCAACCCAGCAAACCAAAACACATTGCCTGACCACACACCAACCAAGATAATCACACTTAAAATAAAAAGAAAGGGAGCCAAGCACCCCAAAAAAGCAAATCCAGGGAAGAAATAAGTATTAAAATATCAAGAAAAACCTAACCAATGAAAGGTACAGAAAGGACATCTTTAAGCTTGTCACAGAAAAAATGAAACCTTTTCCCTGCCAGATAAAAAGAAAAAGCAGGAAACATCAGAAAAAAATAATATAAGCAATAATAAATTAAAACAAAAATATAGCAACATTACAATTTTGAAAAAAGTAGAAAGAAAGCAACAAATTTAGGAAAACGGAAGCAAAAGGTGTTCAAGAAGCAATTACAGCTGCAAATCCTAAGAGGGAACCCAAATAACTGAGTTGCACATCTCAGAAAGGCAAGGTAAATGACCAATACCTACAGCAAAAAATTAAAAAAAGAAAAGAAAAGAAAGTTTAATACCAAAGTGCTAGACTGCAAGTCACAGAGAAGCAAATTATATGCCCTAGACACACAAGAAAACATAAAAAAATTAAGTTTAGTGCACATTTATAATAAACGAAAATTCACTAATTCCTAAAAAAATAAAATAAAAACAACCTACAAACAATTAAAAGATGAGATTACATGTGAGGTGGTGCTTTGCTGTTACAAGTTAAAATATTTACAAAATATTGTACTAATCATTAAGCCCACACACAGGAAGGCTCAGAACCATTAAAAATGAACTTTTGTAAAACCTACAAAAGGATACGAAACCCAGCAAAAACACAAGTGCTGGGAAACTGCTGGCTGAAATGTGCCGCTCACGGCCCGGTAGTGGTCAGTTGGTGGCAGCGCTATCAGTTGGCGAGCCATTGATGGCCCTGCAGCATCGCCGTGAATTGTGGGCCTCCAAGCAAGTGCCACTACTGGCCCGTTGCTGGCAACCAATGCAACCCCCAACAGCAGGTGGAAGCATCGGGACTGCGCATGCGCAGAAGCAACACTTGCTGTGTCTCTCATGGTACCAGTTAGTTGAAGACGAGGCTATCGCCATCGTGTTATTTTAGTGGATGTTAAGAAAAAAATCCATATGTGGAGAGGCGAATTAATTTCCTAATGAAATTTTACGTCGACGAAGATATCAGATTAATAAACCGTGAAATACTAGATTACAGCCATGAAATACACCCACTCCATTCCCATGAATAACAAGAAAAAATTTGAAACCGCTTGAAACACATATCCTGGAAAACCATTAAAATAGCGTTTGTTGGGAAAAAAAAAAAAGAATTTTACGCGTACAAAATTTACTAATTATTTGAAAAAAAAAAAAAAAAAAGCAACGCTATGTGGTGTACTCATCCATGGGTTGAATACACAAGACTGGGAGGAATTCCCTTCTAAAAATAACAAGTAAAATAAAATATCTTTTACTCTTTAAAACAAATGTAGCTTCAGACAACGGAAAAGGAAAGACACAACGTTAAAAATGTAACAGAATGTGACATGAACCCGGGTAAATATATATTTATTCAACAATCTCTTTTCAAGATGGCAAGGACAGTACAAAACTTTGGAAAGTGACTCTAAGTAGGTACACGCCTTGAAAATGAGTGAAGTTCCCTTAAGGTAAAAAAAAAAACTATCGTCACGTTGAAAAAATTAATTTATGAATTATATGAAACTGACTTTTATGAAAAATATCTCGCAATATTTTAAAATGAAAGAGGGAAACATTCGATTACACATTGCATACCAAACAGATAGCTTCCAGCACGTACCCGAGCATTGTGAATTAGTCCGGTCGGTAGCGAGCGCGGCTTCCACGTAAACGGCCCAGGATCGAATCTAGTCCGATGCAAACGGCGTTTTTCCGGTCTGTCGAGAAAATTTCCCCAGCGCCGTGTGTTAGTTCACAAGCTTCGTAAGGGTAGAAAAAAAAATTGTAGCTTTAGGAAACTGCGGTTATCCTAGCTTTTTTTTATTATTATTGCTACTACTGGGAAATTGGCGGACAAGATTCGGCAAGCCACCAGTTACGTCACGTGGTTGCTGGCTGCCACTAACGGCCCACTAGCGGACCACATTAGGCTAGCCATCATTTTGGGCAAGTACTTGCAGGGCCACTGAAGGGCCACTTGTGGCAGTTACTGCCTGTGATGGACCACTGATGGCCCTGTTGTGGCATATGACAACTGATGGGGTGCCAACTGTTGGCCAGCTGTTGGCCTGAACTGCTGGCCCTTCTGTTCGCAAACCGGGAAATTTTATTGACGGTTCAGCAGCGGCAACAAAGTGCTGGGCCATTGCTAGCCACCAGCAATGGCCCACTGCTGGCCCAGCAATACTGTTTTTGCTGGGAATGCTTACCAAAGTTTCGTGGGAAACTTTAAGCAAGGCCAAAGCGAACAACCAACTTTTAAAGAGTGTAAAGCAGCCAAAAAAAAAAAAAAAAAAAATTCCGAGAAAAAATAAAAGTTAAATTAGAATGATGAACAAACAAAACATAAAACCGACTTACCATGCCTGAGAAGTGCATGGTTGTATTGCTTCATTTTTCCTAAATTTGTTGCTTTGTTTCTACCTTTTTCAAAATTGTAATGTTGATATTTTTGTTTTAATTTATTATTGCTTATATTATTTTTTCTGATGTTTCCTGGTTTTCTTTTTATCTGGCAGGATAAAGGTTTCAATTTTTCTGTGACAAGCTTTAAGATATCCTTTCTGTACCTTTCATTGGTTAGGTTTTTCTTGATATTTTAATACTTATTTCTTCCCTGGTTTTGCTTTTTTGGGGTGTTCGGCTCCCTTTCTTTTTATTTTAAGTGTGATTATCTTGGTTCTTGTGCGGTCGGGCAATGTGTTTTGGTTTGCTGGGTTGGGTTTTTTTTTAGAAATTCCTTTTAATTTGACAATTTTATTCCTAAATTTAATCTGTCCTTATAGCAAACTAAAATAGCAGAAACCCACAATTCTCTGGTCTCAGTAGATTAATGAGTGATTTCTTAATGCTTGCCCTTGACAAAGCCATCAGAGAATCAGTCATTAATATGCTTCCCTGCATTCTTCTGTTTGTTAATTTTCCATTGTTTGAAGCTCGCCTGCTTCAGATGGTTGGAAATTGGTGATTGTTGTTCTTCTGCCCATACCCAGTAATTTTTGTTTTATTTTTTCTTTCATTCAAAATTTGCTCATTGGTTTCACATTTATATATATACCATTAAGAAAAGACGGAAGCACAAACAATTTTTTTTAACTTATACCAAAAACAACGTAGAAAAACTCATATACTGACAGGTATGAGTAAAAAGAGGATAAAAAATAGCAAACTGATTGTAGAAAGTGTTGAGAATGCCGAGCCTTGGCTTTATCAAGGACCAGCAAATCTCTGCATTTTCTCACTTCCACAAAGACCTAGTTGGAAATGGGTTTTTGCAAAGTGATAGATGCAAGTAATAAGCCCACAGAATTTTTTTAAAAGTTTCATAACCTCCTCAGAGTTGCATGATGAAACACAAGATAATATTATTTTTGCATGCATCTATAGCTTTCCTGACCCAACCCATGCTCGTCATCTGCTACTAAAAAAACAGAAAAACAATTACAAAAAAAACACAAGTTGTGAGAGTGACTAAATGAATCAAAAGGATTATTCAGCAATAACACATTGCCAAGTTACCTAGCGGCCTAAGAGAGAATTTAAACAAGAATAGCAATACTAAAGTACTACAGATTCTTAAGCTTTGCAGTGAAAAACTGCTTATTTAAAATGCCAATAATAAAAAATAATAGATTTTTTAAAAGAATAGATTCCTGAAAGAAAACTGGAATATTGAACCCCCTACTCTTCAACAACTGACATCACAATCAACAACTGACATCACAAGAACAAAAATTAAAAATGATAATAACAAAACTAAAAAAATGCTTTGTGAAGATTATATGACGTTAACAATTAGTTGCAAGACGTACAAAATATTCCAGGAGTGCTTTAAGTGCATAATAATGTAGTTATTATGTTCTTACCGACATTGAAAATACATCATTGATTACAAGAACAATAAAACGACCAGCTACTTTGCCTAAGTACCCTAAAAAAATCGCTAAGTTTCCAAGTAACGTGAAAGAGAAAAAAACACAAAAAGTTTATAGACTTTCTTGCACCTAATTGCCTGATGCGAAAAATAGAAAATAGCTGCTTAAAAAGTTAACAAATTAAACTTGGAACTCCCAAACTACAAAAACAAAGAATAGAGCTTACCTCTTATCTGCCACCACTGCCAAAAAACATGGCCGAACTTTCTTCCCGGCCACTCCCTAGATGCTGGGGAGCTGCGTGGGAGGGTCTGAAGGCTTTTACACACTGAAAAAGATCCTACCCGCGGGGTTTTTATCTAGAGAAATATACAACTAAGAATGTAGCCCTGTTTATTCAGATAGAGTAGAATTAACTCTCCAGAATACATGAAAAATATTATCAAATACACATGCAGTGTATTTAATAACCTTTATATCTATTTAATTACCTTAGTGAACTTCTACAGACAATTTATAATCCCATTTATTTTAGCGTTAGTTTTGCTATTTTTAGTTTAGTTATTCAAGTGAGTGAATACCTAGTTTTCTCTTTTTATTTATTTTTATTTTATTTTATAATCAAATTTTAAAGTTTTTTTGTGAGATTTTATTTGTACTATTTTATTTTTACACAAAGCAATTTTTTAGTTTTGTTATTATCATTTTTAATTTTTGTTCTTGTGATGTCAGTTGTTGAGGAGTAGGGGGATCAATATTCCAGTTTTCTTTCAGGAATCTATTCTTTTAAAAAATCTATAATTTTTTATTATTGGCATTTTAAATAAGCAGTTTTTCACTGCAAAGCTTAAGAATCTGTAGTACTTTAGTATTGCTATTCTTGCTTAAATTCTCTTTTAGGCCGCTAGGTAACTTGGCAATGTGCTATTGCTGAATAATACTTTTGATTCATTTAGTCACTCTCACAACTTGTGTTTTTTTGTAATCGTTTTTCTGTTTTTTTAGTAGCAGATGATGAGCATGGGTTGGGTCAGGAAAGCTATAGATGCATGCAAAAACAATATTATCTTGTGTTTCATCATGCAACTCTGAGGTGGTTATGATATTTAAAAAATAAATAAATTCTGTGGGCTTATTACTTGCATTTATGGCTTTGCAGAAACCCATTTCCTACTAGGTCTTTGTGGAAGTGAGAAAATGCAGAGTTTTGCTGGTCCTTGATAAAGCCAAGGCTCGGCATTCTCGACACTTTCTACATTCAGTTTGCTATTTTTTATCCCCTTTTCACTCATACCTGTCAGTATATGAGTTTTTCTATGTTGTTTTTGGTATAATAAGTTAAGAAAAATTGTTTTTGTTTCTGTCTCTTCTTAATAGTATGTGAATTCTGAATTTTCAAAACTGCTGCGTTGCATGTCTTGATCTTCAGGTTATTTTGCAAATTTCGTTTTAAATTCTTAAGTAATTTCTTTTGTTTTTGACTCTGCTCTTATATATATATATATATATATATATATATATATATATATATATATATATATATACACCATATTTTCTAATTACAATGTCATAGTGCTAAACTCTATTTTTACATGAATGCATCCCTAAAATGTGCCATTCAACTAGGTGTGACCTATAACCATTTCCAGTGACATTAATTCCAACCATCACTCATGATTTTATTCATTATTTGTGTTGTTTATGGTAGACACTGAGCCAAATGGGATTTGGAGTGCTACATTGCACTGTTTATTATTGGGGTATATGGAAAAAACCCAAAAGCTGCAGGCGTTTTGAATACAAAAGTTTCACTTATCCAGAGCCTTGGAAGAATCCATAATAAATTTCAAAGTACATGCCATCATGTATAATAGCTTGAACTCATCTGTTTGTCAACTGTTCAATTCCTGCATATCACCAAATTTTTGTTTAGAAGCAAAGAAATCTACACCCTTGCATTCGACATTATCGAAAGTAGTCAACTGCTTGCCACAAAGAAAATTTGCATCGAGCAAAACAAGTGGTGGTCTGAAGGGGCAAGGTCGGAGCTAAAAGAGGGATGAGGCAGCAGCTTGATTTCTTGCAGTTCTTAAAGTTTAACGTGAGTCTGATTGGCGATATGAGGTTTTGCATTGCTTTGCTGCAGTAGTGCTTGCTTTTGGTTGACTAAGGCAGCATACTTCCACTGAAGTTTTTCATGCATTCTGTCCAATTGCTGAGAATACAGTTCTGCATTAATAGATGGACCATTCAGAACGAGTTTGAAGTGGATTACACCTTCATAATTCCACCAGACACACAGAATGAACTTTTTCTCAAAACATCAGCATTTGGGAGTAGGTAAAGCTGGTTCATCTTTATTCAACCACTGTTGTGAAGAATCTGGATTACGCACATATATCCGCTTTTCATCCCCAGTATCTAATCATTTGATAAGTTGATTTCTGAGCATTTCCTTCCATACCTTGACATGTCTTTGAGCTTCAGATGGGGTGAGATCATGCGGCACTTCATGACAACATCTGTAAACCTTTCTGATCTTGTGCAGGTGCTCGGTGATGGTTGATTTAGAAGCTCCAAGTTCTCCGACAGTTTGAGAGTGCTTGTTTGTGGACTGTCTTCCACATATGCTTGCAGGGCATCTCAATCTACAGCAGAGAGCCTACTCGAACTTTCCTTTCTTTTCAAGCTCAAGTCATCAGCCCTAAATAGTGTGGGTTTTCAAGTGTTTGTTTGTGGATTGTCTTCCACAGCCACTTGCAGGGTATCTCAATTATCAGCACAGGGCCTACCTGAACTTTCCTTTTTTTCTTTTTCTTTTTTTTTCTTTTTTTTGATTGGAGGTTTAACGACCACCGTGAGCAACTCAATGGGCTATAAGCAGTCGCTTGTCCCTAATTTAGGGTCACTGGTTTCATTCAGGGAAGGGAGAGAGCCAGTGCCATAAGACAAACACAACATTCATGCCTCACTGGGATTCGAAAAAGACCCCTTTTGGACGAATGATCAGAGGCCATCGCTTAGACCACTGTGCCACTGGGGCGGCCCTTTCTTTTCAAGCTCAAGTCACCAGCCCTAAATAGTGAAGGTTTTCAAGTGCTTATTTGTGGATTGTCTCCCACAGTTGCTTGCGGGGTGTCCGAATCAACAGCAGAGGGCTTTCCCAAAACTTCCCTTCTTTTCAAGCTCTAGTCACCAGCTCTAAATAATGTGGGTTTTCAAGTGCTTGTTTGTGGATTGTCTTCCACAGTTGCTTGCAGGGCATCTGAATCAACAGCAGAGGGCCTACCCAAACTTTCCTTTGTTTTGAAGCTCAAGTCACCAGCCACAATTTTTTTTTGAACCATGTTTGTGCAGTCAAAGTAACTGCCAGGCCTTCATCTTGAATTTCGTTAATTTTTTGGATTGCTTCAGCAGCTTTCCAGTAATGTTGCAATAGAATCAATATTTCAAACTTTGTAGCCACTGGAACTGACGATGGTACAAGTTCAATGCAGGGTTAGGAAATGTGCTTCATGCCTTGATTTCTCATGGTATGGATTTTCACTCGTCTGCAGTACAGCAAAACTTCCCCACAAAAAAATATGCATATTTACATTGTAGAACTCTCCTACGTAAAAACACCATTTTTTTCTGGACACCCCAATAGTATGGGAGCCTCGCAGTCCCACAAATGAAGTCTCAAACCCTGCACAACTATATGTGAATATGTAATTTGGAGAATAGCAAATATTCAATCTGGCTTTCGTTTTGTGAACAGGTGGTTTATGATTAACTGCTTGAAAATCTTCACTTACTTAGAATTAAGAAATTATGCTTTAGCACCCCCCTTTTTTTTTTCAGTCAGATTTTTATCATCTCACACTCCAGAAGGTAAAACGTGGATTTCTTTTCAGCATTGCGCACAGTTCAGTTCGTGAGCCCGAAACTAAGAAAACCACAAAATTGTACATGCACGAGCTTCCACTATAGCACACTTCATCACATGTGAGATTAAGTGGTTCTTCTCCCTCTCTCAAAACATATATAGCACTGCAGGTGTCAACCACAGTATAAAAGACATTCACCTCCCACTGCCAAGGACTGGTAACAAACTGCTAGCTGTGAAACACTTCCGGTCCTTCACACACCAGTCTTTACGTAATTGAAACTGTTTTAAATACTTCAAAGAACTTTTCTGGAAAGCAAGACCTGCACAGAGTTAGCAACCAGACCAAGAATTATGCTTTAGTATAAAGAATGTTTCCGAATGATACAAGGGTTGTAACGAAAGTAATGCAAAAGTGGGCATAGCTGTTTTATTAACTGACAGAGGTTGTTCAAATTGCATATGTTGGTAAAGTAACCCTTCTTCCTAATTGCAGGTAAATATGAGGGTTGTACTTAAAGCAACGCAAAAGTGGGCAAAACTTTTTATTAACGGACAGAGGTCGTTCAAATTGCACATGTTGGTAGAGTAACTCTTTCTCTGTAGTAACCATTCTTCTTCATTGCAAGTAATTATGAGGGTTGTACCAAAAGAAATGCAAAAGTGGGCTTAACCTTTTTATTAACTGACAGAGGTTGTTTAAATTGCACATGTTGGTACAGTCACTCTTCCTCTATAGTAACTCTTCTTCTTCATTGCAGGTAAATACGACGTTGTACGGAAATTAGTGCAAAAGTGGGCGTAACTTTTTTTATTAACTGACAGAGGTTGTTCAAATTGAACATGTTGGTAGAGTAACTCTTCCTCTATAGTAACCCTTCTTCATTGCAGGTAAATACGACGCTGTACCAAAATTAATGCAAAAATGGGCGTAACTTTTTTATTAACGGACAGATGTCGTTCAAATTGCACATGTTGGTAGAGTAACTCTTCCTTTATAGTAACCCTTCTTCTTCGTTGCAGGTAAATACAAGGGTTGTACCAAAAGTAACGCAAAAGTGGGCACAACTTTTTTATTAACGGACAGAGGTGGTTCAAATTGCACATGTTGGTAGAGTTACTCTATAGTAACCCTTCTTCATTGCAGGTAAATATGAGGGTTGTACCGAAAGTAATACAAAAGTGGGAACAACTTTTTTATTAACGGACAGAGGTCGTTCAAATTGCACATGTTGGTAGAGTAACTCTTTTTCTTTCTATAGTAACCATTCTTCTTCATTGCAGGTAATTATGAGGGTTTTACCGAAAGTAATGCAAAAGTGGGCATGCCTTTTTTATTAACTGAGAGATGTCGTTCAAATTGCACATGTTGGTAGAATAACTTTTTCTCTATAGTAACCCTTCTTCTTCATTGCAGGTAAATACAAGGGTTGTACTGAAAGTAATGCAAAAATGGGCATAACTTTTTTATTAACTGACAGAGGTTGTTCAAATTGCACATGTTGGTAGAGTAACTCTTCCTCTATAGAAACCCTTCTTTTTTGTTGCAGGTAAATACGAGGGCTGTACCGAAAGTAATGCAAAAGTGGGCATAACTTTTTTATTAATTGACAGAGGTCGTTCAAATTGCACATGTTGGTAGAGTAACTCTTCCTCTATAGTAACCTTTCTTCTTTCATTGCAGGTAAATACGACGGTTGTTCCGAAAGTAATGCAAAAGTGGGCGTAACTTTTTTACTAACTGACAGAGGTTGTTCAAATTGCACATGTTGGTAGAGGAACTCTTCCTCTGTAGTAACCCTTCTTCTTTGTTGCAGGTAAATACGAGGGTTGTACCAAAAGTAATGCAAAAGTAGGCGTAACTTATTTATTAACTGACAGAGGTTGTACAAATTGCACATGTTGGTAGAGTAACTCTTCCTCTATAGTAACCCTTCTTCTTCACTGCAGGTAAATACGAGGGTTGTACCAAAAGTAATGCAAACGTGGATGTAACTTTTTTATTAACTGACAGAGGTTGCTCAAATTGCACATGTTGGTAGAAAAAATCTTCTTCTATAGTAACCCTTCTTCTTCGTTGCAGGTAAATACAAGGGTTGTACCGAAAGTAATGTAAAAAGGGCATTACTTTTTCATTAACTGACAGAGGTCATTCAAATTGTACATGTTGGTAGAGTAACTCTTCCTCTATAGTAACCCTTCTTCTTCATTGCACGTAAATAATGGATTCCAAGCAGAAGCAACGTGCCGTAATTGAATTTTTGATGAAGGAAGGAAGGGTGCAGGCTGTCCGACATCCACAGAAGTCTACAGAATGTTTACAGAGATAACATTTGAGAAGAGCAATGTGTACAAATGGATGAAGAAGTTTAAAGAAGGGGAAACCAGCATTGAAGACAAACCATGCAGTGGGAGACCATCATCTGCGACCAGTGACATGAATTGTCAATGAGTGGATAACTTGATTCAAGCGGAGAGACGAGTCACAATCCGCGAGCTTGTTGCACGACTGGACTGTGGTCATAATGTCATACAGAAGATGGTGGAAGGCTTAGGGTATCAGAAAGTGTGTGCAAAGTGGGTACCTCGGCCGTTGGCACCCGATTTGAAGGATAGAAAGATGGAAGTCTGCTCTGATCTGCTGGAAGCATTTGAAGCCAATGAAGACACGTTGTTTTCCATTTCGGTGACAGTGGATAAAACACGAGCATATCTTTACAATCCAGAAATGAAGAATCAGTCCATGGAATGGCATCACACCTCTTTATCAGGGCCTAAGAAATTCAAGAGCCAGCAATCAGCACATAAAGTCATAGTGACTGTTTTTTGGGATGACAGGGGTGTCATTCACCTTGATTTTCTGGAACATGGCCATACCGTGAGCAGCGAACAGTACATTGAGACACTCAAGAAGCATAGAGAAGCCGTAAGGTTTGAGATCAAGCAAGAATCTGAAAAGGATCCACATTCACCATGTCAATGCGAGACCACACACCTCTTTGGCAACAGATCAGGAGATCAGCAAATTAGGCAGATCGGTGGTCCCTGATCCACCGTATAGCCCAGATCTAGTGCCCTCCAACTTCCACGTGTTCAGTCTAATGAAAGACAGTCTCTGGGGACAACGATTTGATGACACAGATGAGCTGAAACTGGCTGTGAATAAGTGGGTACAACAGTCCACACCTGAATTTTTTCAATAAGAATTTCAGAGTCGGGTTCAACGATGGTGCAAATGCATCACTTATGATGGAGACTATGTTGAGTAGTACCTTTGTATAGAGAAAGAGTTACTCTACCAACATGTAAAATTTGAATGACCTCTGTCAGTTAATAAAAAAGTTATGCCCACTTTTGCATTACTTTTGATACAACCCTTGTATTTACCTGCAACGAAGCAGGTTACTATAGAGGAAGAGTTACTCTACCAACATGTGCAATTTGAACGACCTCTGTCAGTTAATAAAAAGTTATGCCCACTTTTGCATTACTTTTGGTACAACCCTCATATTTACCTGCAACGAAGAAGAAGGGTTACTATAGAGAAAGAGTTACTTTACCAACATGTGCAATTTGAACCACCTCTGTCAGTTACTAAAAAAGTTTTGCCCACTTTTACATTATTTTCGGTACAACCCTCGTATTTACCTGCAATCAAGAAGGGTCACTATAAAGTAAGAGTTACTCTACCAACATGGACAATTTGAATGACCTCTGTCGGTTAATAAAAAAGCTATGCCCACTTTTGCATTACTTTCGGCACCACCCTCGTATTTACCTGCAATGAAGAAGGGTTACTATAGAGAAAGAGTTACTCTACCAACAAGTGTAATTTGAACGAGCTCTGTCAGTTAATAAAAACGTTATGCCCACTTTTGCATTACTTTCAGTACAACCCTCATCATGTTAAAAAAAATGGTGTTTCATATTAATGGAGCTTACAATTCTTTAATAAAACAATACTGAATAGCAAAAACTTGTTCAATGCAATAATATTGTAAAATAAGTAGAACTATGTGATATTAGTTTTATTCACGTAATAAATAAATAACACACCTGTGTTGGCAATATGATAAGGTCATGGTTTATTGCCAGCATGCGGTTGAATGAGCTGAATAAGCAGTACAAATCAGTTTTGAAAGCCTCTTCACTTGGATCACCAGTTGCTCTGTACTCAAAGAGAAAAATACAATACCCATAAGTAAATAATAATGTCGGATAAGATACAAAGAGCAAAGCAATAAAAGGCAAAAGATTGCATAGCACAACAGTTATATAGTAAGTTTAGCTATCCATAGTGAAAGATGCAAAGTGAGAATTTTTGTTGTTTTACTCAACATACCCACAAACAATGAAAACAAAGAGAGATGCTTCAAACCTTATTTAAGAAAGTTTCTGGCACCAGTGATCAGAAAGAAGCAGAATCTGAGTACTGAGCAACACCCATCACATTAAAAACATCTCTGTCACGCACATTTTGCTGACACTATATCTGGCATAGACTTTATCTCAACAAAAAGTTTTATAATGGAAAACTAATAAACACGCTAATAATATACATAACACTAGCGGATCCAGAGGACTGACTGGATAGAGAAACTTTGATTAAGGCATTGATAGGAAGGCAGTTTCACACACTATTAAGAAACCAATAATGAAGCAAAAATTTCACGCATGATTTACGAAGTGCGATCAGAAAGTTCCGAGACTAGGTACGTAGCGCGCTAACAGATGGCAGTATGCGGATGCGTGAGCAGCGGTTGAGGGTAGTGACCTTCACGAGTCATTGTGCCGAGTGGCGTCGTTCTGTGAACATCGGGAGCGGTGCTACACGATATTTGGTGACCACGTGCAGAACACAGCTGCGATTTCGGTATGGGTTGCAAACTAAAGCAGTGGGAAAACATCAAATTCTGCGTCAAACAAATCGGGAATGGAGACGCATGAAATGTTGCGGCAGGCTTACGGCAATTAAGCACTTAGTCGTGCGAGGTGTTTTGAGTGGCACTTGCACTTCAAGAGCGGCAGAACGGCACTGGAAGACGACGAGAGGTCAGGGCGACCGTCCACGAGCAAAACCCCCGAAAATGTGGACAAAATTAGGTAACTGGTGCATGAGGATTGTCGGAGAGCCATTCAAGACATTGCTACCATTGTCAATGTGTCATACGGAGCAGTGCACAAAATTTTGACGTCGGTTTTGAATATGCACCGTATTGCTGCAAAGTTTGTGCCAAAGATTCTGAACCCCGAACAGAAGGCGCTCCGTGTCGAACTTTGTCAAGATCTTCGTCAGCAGGTGGTAAATGGACCAATGTTCCTGTTGCGGGTCATCACTGGGGATGAGACTTGGATCTATGGTTACGACCCGGAGACCAAACAACAGTCGTCGCAGTGGAAGAGCCTGGCATCTCCATGACCGAAGAAGGCCCGACAGGTCCGGAGCGCAACCGAAAGCATGCTCATCGTGTTCTTTGACATTCGTGAGGTTGTTCACCGTAAATTCGTCCCCCAGGGCAAGACTGTCACCGCCCTTTTTTACTGAGATGTTCTGCGGCGTCTTAGGAAGGACATTCGCCGCAAACAACCTGAAATGCGGCACAGCGGCGATTTCCTGCTCCATCATGACAATGCAGCAGCTCACAGAGAGTTAGTAACACGTCAGTTTTGCAGCCGCAACAGCATGAACTACCCTTCCTCACCTGCCATATTCGCCGGAATTGGCCACCTGTGACTTCTTTCTGTTCCTGAAGATGAAGCTGAAGCTCAAGGGCTGCCGTTTTGAAACCGTGGACAAGATCCAGCATGAATTGCAGATGGTGCTTGACACCATTTGCGAACAGGACTTCCAGGGAGCATTCCAACAGTGGCAAAAATGCTGGCAGCGGTGTATTGCTGCGCATGGAGCATAAGGAACTAAAAAAAAAAAAACCCTAGAGCTACAGAAAGTGAGGAAGCTAAGAGCAGAAGGGAAGAGATTTTTGCTGAACATCGAAGGCCCTAAGGTTGCTTTATTTTTTTTTAATGTGCAATATTATCACAAACATCCAGAAGAAAATCACCAGTAAGACAATGAATAGTGCAGGAATGACTTGATGAAATGAAGAACGTAGGGCAGTCAAAAATTTATTTGCACTCGCACATAAAAAAAATAAAAAAAAAAATAGAAAATCACCAGTAAGATAATGAATAGTGCAGGAATGACTTGATGAAATGAAATGCGTAGGGCAGTCAAAAATTTATTTGCACTCGCACATAAAAAAAAAAAAAAAAATAGAAAATCACCAGTAAGATAATGAATAGTGCAGGAATGACTTGATGAAATGAAGTACGTAGGGGAGTCAAAAATTTAGTTGCACCTGCACGTAAAAAAAAAAAAATGAACATTTAGGGAAATATTAATACTTACGTGGATAATACAACAGAAGAGCTATTTTTCGATGTAATCGCCTAGTTTATTTAAACATTTATTAGCCGTCCCGGTGGCGCAGTGGTCTAAGCGATGATCTCTGATCATTCGTCCAAAAGGGACCCGGGTTCGAATCCCGGTGAGGCATGGATGTTGTGTTTGTCTTACGGCACGGCTCTCTCCCTTCCCTGGAACCAGTGACCCTAAATTAGGGACGGGCGACTGCTTATAGCCCATTTGAGTTGCTCACGGTGGTCGTTAAACCTCCAATAAAAAAAAAAAAACATTTATTATCGTGGCATGGCAAGAGATTTTAATTTTATTGGCTGAAAATTCAGATTCACAGCTTCATCTGTGACGTAATTACTCCGATCTCAATTTGCATTTATTACAAAAACAGGCAGAACTTTTGCATGCACCAACAGTGCTGATGACCCTTTCTCATAAAGAAAAGGTGGAAATGAGAAATGGTCATCGATGCATGACTAAGTGGGAACTGCTTCAACCAGTTCACTTTCGAAAAGTTAGTTGTTCAATTCCTAAGCTACATCTGCTTAACTTCAAGAGCTTGGAACTTCATTGTCCTGAGTGGTGTAAAAATTAGTTTCCTTGGACAGAAATTGGGAGGCGCAAGTTCGATTCTTGCTCTCTTTTTGGCTTTCCAATTTGATGGTTTGGTGCATATAACATAACATCATGTAGCCTATTAAAACACACAGTTGAATTTTTACTGATGAATAAATAACTTCAGTTATAAGTAATGATACTAACATGCATGCCCGGGTGTGGGAGAGGGATAGCAGTGGATTATCAGCTGTAGTTTCATTAAGTCGTCAATTTATTTTATTTTAGTTCACACATGTACATTAAAGCTCACATTAGCTTACTATTTCATACATACATACATATCACTAAGCTGTTCTCTGGGATTCAGATGTTAGCTCCACAAAGAAAAGCCAAACTACCGCATAATTTTTAACTGATAATTTACTTACTGTTGTCATATCAAACTCCTCCATTTACAGCGATATTGACATACAACTCGGGCTTCACTGACATCCATCACACACCATACACAAGATCTTCTATACTTCATACTCATGATCTTTTTCCTCATGAAGACACTCCTGAATCTGATCACCCCATAACTTCCTTAGCCTTCCTCTGCCTTTCCTTCCTGCCACTTGGGCTGAAATTTTTTTCTTAGTAAGCATCTTATCACTCATTCTTTCAACATGGCCAAACCACCAAAGCATATTAGTCTCCACCTTGCTAACAACAATTTGCTTCACAATACACAACTCCAACACATCTTCATTCCTAACACGATCAGAACGTGTCTTGCCACAAACCCCCGTAAGTAACGCATTTCTCCAGCACACAAACAACTCCTATGTTTTTTCTGTAGTACCCAGGTTTCACTGCCATACATCAGAGTTGGAAAAATTACACTTTCATACACAGCCATGCGGGACTCTCTTGAGAACCCATCATTCCTGTGATAACCTCCCAAGGCAGCCATGACTTTCAATGAAGAATTCCCTCGCCTACTAATTTCACCATCCAATTTGTTCTCTCTGTCAAACATGCTTGCTAAATACACAAACTCATTCACCTGGCCAATCACCGTGCCATTTAGGCTTATATTACATTCCGTACTACCAGTTCCCTGCTCAAAAGCCATAAAACTTTGGTATTTCCCTTATTAATATTCAGTTTGAATTTCATGCAAACTTCGTACATCCGGGACAACATACTCTTCAACTCACTTTTGCTTTCTGCCAACAGGACAGAGCTTTATTTTAAAAAATATCACCAGTAAGACAATGAATAGTGCAGGAATGACTTAATGAAATGAATTTGCAACATCCCTATTTGGGGATGTTGCAAGGTAGAGTTTCTGTGGATGAATATCACTGTAAGAAGCGTGAAACAGCTAATCTGGTTTACCAGAGTAAGGCAAAAGATAGGAAAGAGAAGGTGGAAAGCCATGACTTGGCTTTTTGGAAAGATAGAAAGACTTTCTGGAAGTACATGAGACTCAGGGAAAACTTACTATTTCTCTGTTTCAAAATGCGAAAATGAGGAAATTTTGACCTGTAAAAATACACAGTAGGGTCTTTGCATTCCTACAAAGAAAAGTACACATACATGCACGCACACACACACACACACACACACACACACACAGTGGTAAAATACAAAATTACATTTCTTGATATTTGTCACTGAATTAGGAATTAAGAAAAATACGTTTCCATAAAAACCACTGATATATATATAAAAAATTGCTTTAAAAATACACAAGAACAAAGAAAGAAAACTACTAACCTGGCAAACAATATTCTTGACTGAATGATGAACTTAAAAATGTATTCTAAGGAACGAAAACATTTTTGAATTGCATCTTGTTGATCTGCATCACGCACTAAGTCTGCACAATGTTTTACACAGCTGATTAAACCCCTACATAATGATAGAATAGAAGAGAAAAAATATATTATTCAAAAAAGACTTACATTTACAAAATGTAGGGTGATTTTTTTAATGACAACCCAACGTTCCCTAGGGTTTCAAATGAAAATCCCACACTTTCATTAGAAACTGATTATATGCTTATCAAACATACAGATATGATATCTAACTTGTACAAAAAACTAGCGGATAATGCTTACCTTGGCATTCCTTTCTAGCGACGGGGACATTTCACGCACGTGTTTTCCGGTCTTTGTTGAGGTTATTGCCCTAAAGTCCGTTGTATGCGATGACTGGCTTTACTTCTCACACTTTTCGCTGGGTATACTCATTGGATCTTTGCCTTAGGATTCAAACGTCAATTTTTACCGTTCTTTATACTCGAAATTTTCGCCCATACTCTGGGCATCTTCAGGAGCGTGGTGACTTTACCACCGATGTTCGTGGTTAACTTCGCGCTAATGGAGTCCGATACTCCTTGTTGCTATTCGTCGGAAAAACTTTCCTGGATATATTTCGTTATCAAGCCCGGCTGGCGCCATCTATGTTTCGTTAAGAACACTTTTTTTTCCCGTATTTTTTTTTTTATTTATTTTTTTTTTTTAATTTTCTTCTCCTATCCTGGTTTTCTTGTCTTTTTTTGCCTGTTTTTCTTTTGTTGTTGTTTTTCTTGTCTTATTAGTTCTTTCCACAGGCCCGATAATGTGCTAGGGTCGTTCTGGTTACATACCCTTGCTTTATTTTTGTAGATTAATATTGCTTCTTCCCTCCTCATTTGCCTTTCCGATTTTTTATTCTTTTTTAGCATTTTAATTTCATCGAACTTTGGGAATGTCCAGTTTTCCAAGCAGAATTGCACTAAAGCAGTTTTGGCTTCTTTTTTTTTGCCAGTTAGATATGTGTTGTTTAAGTCTTTTTTTTAATCTGTTTTTCGTACTTCCAATGTGCAATATTGGGGGTATGTGTGCTATTGGAATTTCGTAGGTTCCTGATTCTTCTAGCTTTTTTCCTCTGTTTTTTTGTTGACAGTCATACTTTTCACGGTGTGCACTGAGCTTCCTAGTTGTAAGTCATATTTAGCACAGTGCCTATTGATTTCTTTACTCACTCCTTCCAGGTATGGGAAAGCTCCAATGTATTTCAATTTTTTATTTCTTATCTTCCTTTGGTTGTGCACTTCTTGGCCTTCTTTACTCTGAGTCATATGCTTTTTACTCTCATGTATCCATTTATTAATTAGCTTGCTCGGGTACCCATACTCTTGTGATATTTTCGAGATAAACTCTAGCTCTTGATTTTTTAGCCTGTTGTTAGATGTGTGTGTGTGTACGCTCGCCGTATCAAGTTTACTATGCTGTTTTTTTTATGTATCACTGGATGGTGCGACGAGTATGGTATCAGTACAGTGTATGTAAGTTGCTTTTCTGAACACAGAGTATTCAAAACTATTTTTGTTTTTCTTTAGTTGAATGTCCAGGAAGGATAGGCAATTATCCTCTTCAAACTCAATAGTTAGCTCTATGGTGTTACAGATTTTGCTAAACTGCTGTGCTAGATCTTGTAGCTCGGCTTTGTTAAGTTTAGACATTATAATAATGTCGTCTACACATCGAGCATAAAGTATTGGCTTTTCAGGTAAATTTTGAATTTCTTTTTCGAGGTATGCCATAATCACTTCTGCGTATAATGCCGATAATGGGGATCCCATAGGGCCACCTTGTGTTTGTTTAAATATATTTTCTTCAAAATGGAAGATGTTGTTTTCCTTGATGAAATATAAGGTATTCTTTAGCTCTTTCAGTTGTGACAAGTTTAGTTCTTTGTTGATGCTTAGTTGTTGCATAATCAATTCGATGGCTAGCTCGACAGGAGTGTTTGGGTATAACGCCTTAACATCCATGGAGGCCATAGTTATTTGCTCTAGGTCTTGATTAATTAATTTGATTTTTTCTATAAACTCATAGCTATTCTTTAATGTTGATGTTTGAATGCCTTAGGATTCAAACATCAATTTTCATTGATGTTTGAATCCTAAGGCAAAGATCCAATGAGTATACCCAGCGAAAAGTGTGAGAAGTAAAGCCAGTCATCGCATACAACGGACTTTAGGACAATAACATCAACAAAGGACCGGAAAACATGTGCGTGAAATGTTCCCGTTGCTAGAAAGGAATGCCAAGGTAAGCATTATCTGCTAGTTTTTTGTACAAGTTACTTTGAAATATCGCACGTAAAAGAGAATAGTACAATAATTAGAGCTATATAATAGTCAGAATTAGAACTACTAAGTAGATATGATATGTATATTAAACACACAGTGTTGTATCAATAATAAGGTATATCCTATATTTGATCAAATTAAGATTATAAAAAGTTGCAATTCAGAAAGACATTCGAGAATAGCTGAAACTATATTGATTCCAATAATAATAATAATAATAATAATAATAATAATAATAATAATAACACTAATAATAAATGATCAAATTTGTAATTTTAATGATCCAAAGCAACTTTCAAATTATTGGCAAGAACTTATACATTTGGAAACCAGGTTTGAGAGAGCAGAGAAAAAAATACAAGAAATAAACAGCAGCTGAATTTAGAAATTCTGGATACTTATTCCTTGCTCCCACAGATGGTGCTACCACCATACCATCGTAAGTTCTATTGGCGATCTCATGCTTACCAGTCGTGTTCGCACAATCTTTTTGAAGATGCCCACAGTAGATGGGTGAAAATGTTAAAAGTCTTCATAGTTGGTTGGGACATTGCAGTTTTTCATTGGATAATTTAAAAATTTGTATATAGTTCCTAATTTATTACTTTAATGCTTTGTATTCATAAATTAGCTTTGGCTAAATAATGTAACATAATTTTCAGTGTAATGTACCACATTCTAGGGAGGAGGGTTAAGTTATTCTTTTTGTCAAACATTAAGTTGATATCATCTTTGTAAAAGTTAGAGGGTATTTTGCATTATTCATAATTGGTTAGTCTTTTACTGTAGCATCCCTCCAGTATGATATCGCTTTGGCAAAACATACATACTGGAAGTGTTTCTTAAAAAATGAGCTATAACATTTATGTAAGTAGGCTTATTGTTTTTTAGTGGTTAATTTTATGGAGCACGTTTTTTGCAAAGTATATGCTGGAGCTTTTGAGTCATGGCAGCAGAGGCGGATTTAGGGAGTCGAATTTGGGGAAGCCGGTTGGGTTGTAGAAAAAGGGGATTGAGAGGTGAAATTTAAACAGCAGACAAAGCCAGGCTGAATGTGAAACAACAGACGGAGCCGAACTGAATGTGAAACGACAGATGGAGCCAGACAATGTGAAACGACAGACTGAGGCTGAGGAGTGGCAGGGGATTTCCCATTCCCAGCAACCTGTTTGTGCTCTTGCTTTCTATCTAAGTCAAGGTCAATGCTAATAAAGCAGGTGCCTCAACCATCGCAGTGCAGTTCACTCGGAGCTGCTACATAGTTCCCACTCTTTTTCCACAAAAAAATTCAAGGACTTTTCAATGACTCAGAAATTTTCAAGACTATGTCTATGCCCAATAAGAACTCTCGTGAAACACTAAAATCAGTTGTAACAAACAGTCAAAAAGTTCAATTAAAATTATAGTTATAACTAAACATAGAAACATACTTTGGTGAGGAGGTATTGTTCCACAAGATCTCTTACACAGAGTTACAGAGATATAATATGGAAGATATCATGATCAGAGTAAAATCTCAGAAATGACAATCACTTGGACATATTGGCAGGACAAACCACTAATGGACAACCAAAATTTTAGACTCGATTCCTGGGCTCCAAGCATTCAGCAGATTGATTGAAGATTCGTTTATTAAGGTCCCTAGGATTCTTTATATACACTGAAGAGCAATTGAATTAGAGATACCTGTCTAGTAACATGTAGCACCACCTTTCGCCCTGATGACGGTGGCGATTCGTCTAGGCATGGACTTGACAAGACACTGGAAGCGTTGGGAAGCCATACGGATCCACGACCCCTGAACAAGCTCCCACAGTTCACGAAGATTTGATGGAGGGGGTCAGAGCCTCGAACATCTCTCTCGATGGCATCCCAGATGTGCTCGATGGGATTGAGGTCAGGTGACCTAGCTGGCCAAGGAAGTGAGGTCACGTCGGTGGAGTGTTCATCCAACAATCGGATACAAATCGGGAGCGATGGCATGGTGCATTGTCTTGTTGCAGGATGAGGTCCAAAGTGGGATGTTGAAGATGCACAAATGGGAGCAAATGGGCATTCAGGATATCCCGGTAACGTTGACCTGTGAAAGACGATGTCACACATACCAGGGGTCACATTTCAGTCCACGTAAACAGTCCCCAGGTGAGAATGCCACCCCCACCAGCTTGAAGAGTACCCTGCTGGCAAGAAGGATCTATCGCTTCATGTGGTTTGCGCCGTACTCGTATCCTACCATCCGCACGTACCAACGTGAATCTCGACTCATTAGTCCAGGCAACATTTTCCCACATGTCTAGGGTACAGTGGCGATGTTCCTGCGCCCATGATAATCTTTGCACCCTGTGATGTGCGGTCAGCAGCGGTACCCTCGTGGGACGATGGCTTCTGTACCCCATAGTGAGGAGATGGTTCTGGATGGTGTGGCTGCTTACACGTTTTTGTGCACCAGCGTTAAATTGCCGAGTGATTTCTTGCACTGTGGCCCGTCTATCTGCTGCTACAATGCGAGCTAGCAGACGATGACCCCGCTCATCCACACGCTGTTGTCCATGGCAGTTGGTCCTTGCAAGGATGGTTTTACCAGATTCGATGTACTCGCGGTGCACCCGTGACACAGTGGCTCGTGAAAATCCCAGTGCCTGCACGACTTCCGAGATGGAGTGACCCATTCGTCGGGCCCCGACAATTTGCCCACGATCAAATGCGCTTAGATCCTTCGTCTTACCCATATCGCGTCCAACTCTTACTGATCCCCGTCGCATCACTCCTTATATTGTCAGATCGCTGCATACGCCATGTCGTTTCCGTTTACATGGCCGCCCACAGCGCCACATTTGCATAATGCCAGCTGTCTCTAATTCAATTGCTCTTCAGTGTATGCATGATGAAGAAACCTCGTGGACCTTATACTTACACCCCCTCGCATTCACTTATTGTGTAGTTCAAAAGAATTCCCCTTGCATTCACTTATTGTAGTTCAGAATCACAACTGCATGAAAACCAGAAATGTGACAGCTACGTGCTCCTGATTCCAAGATAACATTCTACGATACAGCACGGCTACCTGTGACGTTTTGGCGACAGCTTCTCTTCAATGAACTGTGGCTATTCTGAAATTTGGTGAACAGAAAAAAAAAAAATACTTTTCAAGGACTTGCAAAATTCAAGAACTTTCAAGGGCCCTTAAAAAAGAAAATTAAATTCAAGGAGTTTTCAAGGACCGTGGGGACCCTGTGCTATCAGCTTACCATGCACTACTACACTCAGCGGGCTGTCAGAAGGACAGTATGCAAAGAAAAAATCTTTATGCTATTACGGTTGAAGTAAAAAACGGTGGTAAACAATTGTACAAAATTTAAACAAATAATAATTTATAAATGTTGCTATTTTAAAAATTTTATTATAATCTGCCACTTATACGTCTAATAATAATGATAATAATAATAATTTCTTTTTACTTTGTCATATACCTTGCAATATATACAGTGGTACTTTTCTTTTTTTTTCATAATTATCCACCCTTTTTGTAATGTCTATGTTTTCAAAGCTATATTATTTTTTTCCCCCAGAAATACTTGGGGGTGCTGAGCACTCCCTAGCACACCCGTAAATCCGGCTATGCGTGGCAATACATATCAGTGTCAATACATACAGAGGTCAAAAAAATATTGTTAAGATGCGCAGTACAGCTGCAAACGGTATAAAAACAAGCCTGCAGCTGACCGCGATCATATCGCACTGTGAGGTTCAGTGAAAATGTCACAGAACTGACTTTGAGAAAGGAAAGATTGTTGGGTGTTATATTAGTGAGTTGTCCATAAGAGAAACCGAGAGGTGTTTAAACATACCCAAGTCAACTCTTTTGGATGTACTGAATAATTGGAAGACACATGGCGTGCCTGAAGCAGCAAAACGTACCGGCAGACCAAAGAAAATCAGTGATAGAGGACGTTGAAGCCTCAGGAGAGTCATTACAGCTAATCGACGGAGTACTGCACAAGACCTCAGTGTACAGGTGAGTAAAAATGCTGGAACCTCGGTATGTACACGTACCATTTGCAGAGAACTTCATTCCATTGGTTACTGTCATCGTGCGGCTGCTCATAAGCCTTTCATCTGCACTCGGAATGCTACTTGTCGTTTAGCATGGTGTAAAGAACATTTATCATGGACCGTAGATCAATGGAAAAGGGTCCTATGGACTGATGAATCCAGATACACGATCCATCAGCCTCATGTCCGTGTGTGGGTATGGCGGCAGCCGGGGGAAGGCTATTTACCACAGTGTACTGTTCTTACGATTAAGGTTGGAGCTGACAGTGTACTCGTGTGGGGGTGTTTTTCGTGGTATGGTCTTGGCCAATTAGTTATCATGGACAAATCTGTTAACCAGCACATCTACCTTGATATTATGGACAATTATGCCCTACCAACTCTGTGGCAATACTATGGAACCGAGCCTTGTTGGTACCAGCAGGATAATGCACCGAGCCATAAAGAAAAGACTGTTACTGCGTGGTTTGACAGTAATTCCATATTGTGAGTGGACTGGCCAGCACAGAGACCTGATCTTAATCCCATAGAGCACCTATGGGTTGAATTAGAGCACCGCATACGAAGTTTGGAACCAAGGCCTACTACTAAGCAACTGTTAGCAGCAGTGTTATGTACTGAATGGAAGCACATACCTATCGCTGTGTTCTAAAACCTTCTCGAAAGCATGTCTCAAAGGGTCAGTGCATGCATTAAGGCCAAAGGTGGACCGACACTGTACTAATATATGTCAATAAATGCTATGTTGTGTTTCTCTTCTAGGTATCTGGTGACTTTTGCCAATTTAGTGCAAGTTGAATAATAAATATGATACTCTGGCCACATAAATAATGTTCTATGCCCATGAGTGCAATTAGAACTAATGCAATACATTTGGATCACTCTTTCTAGGTAGGACAATTTTAATGTCGAGCACTGAAATATACATAGACCTCACCCCATAAACAGCAAAGAAAGAGAAAATTGCTTACTACACTTAAGCATTGTATCAATCAAATATTAATTGTGGAGCTCAAAAACAAAAACATTTAAATAGGTATCATGAAACTCTTACTTGTAGACTAATGCAGCAGCAAAATGGCCAGTAATGTAAGCATCCATGACTGGCTTGAAGTGTTCAAATTTGCTGTCATCCAACAGACTAAGTATATGAACCTAAAATATACAGTTAAATTTACATATTAACTATATTATTAGAGCATGAGAAACTTTTAAATCTGTCAAATCAGTTTAGTAACAGGCATGCATGTTCTGTATCATCATAATGGAAAATATTGTATCATAGAGATAGATGGCAGGATTGGCTAAAAGTTTTACATCAGCAACACAATTCTGTCTACTATTAAAAATGCTGGTACAGGTACATACAACACCTCTTGTGCATGTGCAACTGGTGCACCACAAAGTAAATTTTGACATCAAGTTCTTAAAATTCATCTACGCTACTGGCCACCCAAAATGGAACACCAAGAAGGAAACATCCGATTGACCTGAAATTCGCAGCATGCATCACCCGCGAGAGGACATGCAAACGATTAGCACTGCAGGACATATGCAAATCATATGCGCCTGGCACGCCACCGAGAAGCACTATAAGAAGAATGCACAGAAGGCGGGGTGTAAGTAGGGGAAGTGTGTTGTGCTGCCGGACCTGTGCGTGGGAAGCTTCCTGATGCCTCGTCGCAGAATACGTACCGAGACATCGCCGCCCGTGTAGGATGACATTCAGCCACAGTGAGGTGAGTATGGATTCGGTGGGTGCAGGAGGGATGGACGGACAGACGTGAGTGATTGCCGCAGCCGCAGCACACCACCGAATAAGAGGACCGGCACGATATGCGGCGGGCATTGATGGCTCGCACCGCCACATCACAAACGTTAGCGCAGGAATTAGGGTGTGTTGCGCAACAACCTGCGTTAACACGTACGTTTCGACATCGTCTGCAGGAGCGGGGACTTGTCGCACGGCGCATATTGCTCCGATTACCATTGACGTTACACCACCGCCGAGTGCGGCGGCAGTGGGCCGTTGAACGCCGCACCTGGACTACGGAATGGCACAACATTGTTTTCTCCGATGAATCCTGCCTCTGCCTGCAACACCACGACGGTCGGATCCGTGTGTGGCGGCACTGCGGCGAGAGACTGTATGATGCCTGCGTTATGCATCGCCATACTGGTCCGTCACCTGGCGTTATGGTTTGAGGTGCAATTGGATATGACACCTGCACCCCTCTGGTACGGATCACCGGTACACTCAACAGCCACCGTTATGTTTCTGATGTTTTGGAGCCTGTAGTCTTCCCTTACCTGCAGGACCTGCCAGCGGCCACGTTTCAACAGGACAAATGCGCGCCCGCACATGGAGAGTTTTTCGTGCAACAACTCTTCACGGCCCACCAGGTGTCACTGCTGCCGTGCCCATCCTGTTCTCCTGATATGTCGCCCACCGAACATGTGTGGTCACTGATCAGCAACCGAGTGGCACGGCAAGCACCACCCGCGGCTACGCCTGATGAACTGTGGCAACGTGTGGAAGCAGCCTGGACCTACATACCCCAAGCCCACATCCAAAGCCTCTTTCGTTCGATGCCGCGGCGTGTAGCGGCCGTTATTGCCAGCCATGGGGGCCACACGAACTATTGATGTCTGCGTGTTCCGCAAGTCGCACGGGCCTGTAAGCTCAATCGTTTCATCTTTGTATCTGTTGTTATGTGTCCAGTAAATATGGCTTTGCGATCTCGTGTCCTTCTTGGTGTTGCATTTTGGATGGCCAGCAGTGTATAAGAAACTGATAACTCAAACATTTTATTCCATAGGCGTTGTGAATTTTCTACAGTATAAATAGCACACCGAAGGGACAATTTATTACATCCACCCACCTAATAATATATGCTCCCAAATTTTGCTCTCACAATAGCAGCAAAACATAATAGAATGGACTCAACTAGGTGTTAAAACATTTGAGTGATATTGTGGCCTATTATTTCAGAACAGTAATGTGGAAATGCAATATCCAGTGCAATATTTCAGTAGCACAATCATACATCGAAAGGTTGTTTGCCTTGAATATCAACAGCCTGTGAACAACCGTATTTTCCCCAGTATTTGCCACTTTGTGCACCTGTGAAAATCCCTGCCTGACGTTCTGCAATAATGAAGATAAAGCATCCCATCTTCCCCTCACCAACTGTCTACCCACTATCCAACTCGCTCAGGTCACTGTGTTTACTAATAATCATAGTCACTCGCAGGTGTGCTTTACAACATGTAAATACTTCACCAAGTTATAGCCCACAGGGAGTTACACTAGCTAGATTATCGTGGTTGAGTATCCAGCAAAAACACAAGTGTTGGGAAACTGCTGGCCACTAGCTGGCAGTGATGGGTCACTGCTGGCTGAAATCTGCCACACATGGTAAGTCAGCGATGTGTTGGTGCCATCAGTTGCCAGCCATTGATGGCCCTGCAGCATCGCCATGGACTATGGGCCTTCACGCAACATCAACAGGAGGTGGAAGCAGCGGGACTGCACATGCGCTGAAACAACACGTGCACAGTCTTTCGTGGTACCAGTTAGTTGAAGATGATGCTCTCGCCATCGTGTTGCTTTAGTGGATGTTTAAAAATAAAAAGCCACATGTAGAGAGACGGATTAATTTCCTAATGAAATGCTGCGTCGACGAAGATTAGGGTCGGAGGAAAATCATGTAAATAATTAATGAACTGTAAGACATAGTCAATTAATCTCATGTATTTATAGAATCTTACTTCATAGCAAAATTTCTGTACTAACACACGAAGAATTGAAAATACAAACAGCCATGAAACACACTCACTCCATTTTCATGAATAACAAGAAATAATTTCTGTATATTCTTCATACACTAAACCGCTTCAAACAGAAGTCCCGAAAAGACATTAAAAAATCTTTGTGTTGGAAAAAAAAACAGAGTTACACGAGTACAAAATGGATATTTTCATTACAAAATTATCTAGTATTTGAAAAAAAAAAAAGCAATGCTATGAGAATATAATGTACTCAACCATGCATTGAACACACAAGTTTGGAGGAATTCGCTGCTAAAAATAACCGGAAGTAAAATAAAATATCATTCCAATTTAAAACAAATGTAGTTTCGGACCGTGGAAAAGAAAAAGATACAATGTTATAAATGTAACCGAATGTGACATGAATGTGTAAATATATTAATTAAACAATAGCCTTTCAAGACCACAAGGACTCCACAAAACTTTGGAAAAAGTCTTCAAGTTGGTACACTCATTGAAAGTGAGTGAAGTTCCCTTAAAGTAAATGAAAAAAAAATCATTACATTGAAAAAATAAATTTATGAATGATATGAAACGTACAATTACGAAAACGAACTCGCAATATTGCGAAATTAAAAAGAGAACCTTAGTTTCACATTGCGCAGGAGAGAGGCTCACCTCCAATCAGACGGTCATGCATGGCAAACTAGCGTAGTGCTTAGAGCATTTGCTTTGCACACAAGCAATCCTTGGTTCGATGCCAGTCAGATCCACTGGGTGATATGATGGACCTGTTGAGCCAATTTCCTCAGCGCCGTTACATCATGTAGGAGTTTCGTTAAGAAAAAAAGCAGTTGTGTGTGTGCCTTTGGTGAACTATGATTATCTTTTTTTTTTTTTTTTACTACTACTACTAGAAAATTGACGGATAAGATTCGGCAAGCCATCAGTTACATCACGTGATTGCAGTCTGCCACTGCCGGGACACTGACGGACCACATTAGGCTAGCCATAATTTACACCACGTACTTGCAGGGCCTCTTAAGGGCCGCTTGTGGCAGCCACAGCCTGTGATGGATATCTAATGGCCCTGTTCTGGCATATGACAACTGATGGGGTACCAACTGTTGGCCAGCTGCTAGCCTGAAATTCTGGCCCATCTGGTGGCCACTGGGACATTTTATTGACGGTTCATGTAATGGCAACATAGTGCTGGGCCAGTGCTGGCCCAACAAGATTGTTTTTGCTGGGTAGGGAGGGTTTGTGGGTGGGTGTGGTGCAGTGGCACTGTCAGAAGTTCAGAACTGGGGGGAGGGGTTATTAGGGGGATCACAAATTCTTGCCAGAAGATTCTGTTCATGCAGATTTTACCCAATGCTGTTGATGTTATCTCCAAGTAGAAAAAAAAAGTGTTTACAAGTACATACTGTATATAATACTTCTTCAATGTATGTAATATTGGGAACCATGGATATGAATTTCCATTGCCTTAAACAAGTTATTATTTCTTTGCAATTTTAGCTTACATCACTTTTTTTTTTGTTCTTTTAATATTTGTTGTCATAAGGCAGTTTATGAATTTTAGTTTGTAATCTGACAAGGAATCTCCCCCCCCCCCCCCCCAATGGCGTCTTTCTACTACTCTCTTAGACATTAACTCAAGGCAGTTCCTCCATTTTACGAACAGTTAAACATTAAATTTAACAGCAAATTCAAGTTTTATAACAAAATCTATGTGAATTCCAAAATTCACTTATGTTTATCCAAGTTCCCCCAATCTTGGATGGTTCAACTATTCTAACTGGTTAAATATTTGAGGGATGGGGGCACTCAAAGAAAAGTTGCACCCACAGTATCAAGCCTGGTGCGGTGTGTATAATAAACTGTTGCATTCAGTGTATAAATATATGTGGCATTTACAGATGTATAGGAAATCTACACTACATTACCAAAAGTATCTGGACATCTGCCTATAGTTGCAACTTGTGCTTTTTGTTGAAATTCTGAGTATGTAGAATGGTCACTTCTGGCTTTAATGACAGCGGCAACCAGGGGCTTATTTAGAGGGGGGGGGGGGCAATATGCCTTCTCCTCTTAAAGTGTTTCGTGTTTTTATATTTCTTGTTAAAATGCAAATCACATTAGGAAAAAATGCTCTAATTTAATAAAAATGCATGAAATTACATTAGAAAAAAAATGCTTTAATGTTTTTTCTGATTTTTATTAATCTTTTATTTTGCCTTGGTGGATTTTAAAAACTTTCATTTTTTGTCACCCCCCCTTAAAAATTCTATATATGCCCCTGGTGGCAAACCTCCAGGGCATGATTTCTACTAAATTGTAGTAAGTCTCAATCTGAAGATTTCTACACTCTTCCTGCAAAGTTTCTGCCAAAGATGATTCAGAAGAAGGTTGCTGTGGTTGAGATCTGATTTGGTATTCCAATGTGTACCAGAGGTGTTTAGTTAAATTGAAGTTCAAACTTTGAGCTGGCTAGTTCAACATCTGAATGTTCATGAATGAAATATGGGATTACACTATATAACATAAATTTTGAAGATGACAATCCGATTTTTGGTGTAAATATGACAAGGATGGTAAGTAAGATAATATCCAAAAACTGGAAAATTCGTCGACCTGCAGCGGGAATCGAATCCACGTCTCCCAGATAGCGCCCGGGTATGCTAACCACACCACCACCCAGAACGACCGAGTCTCAAGTTTCAAAAGCTCAAGTTTTCCTGTGATGGTTATATCCAAATTAATAGGAAACTTGAGACTTGGTCACTCTGGGTGGTGGTGTGTTTAACATACCCGGGTGCTATCTGGGAGACGCGGGTTCGATTCCTGCTTCAGGACGACGAAATTTTCAAGTTTTTGGATATTATCTGACTTACCCTTGTCATATTTACACCAAAAAACGGTTTGTCACCTTCAAAATCTGAATGTTGTTCTTCACAAACCAAACTTGTACATGTCGTGCAATGTGGCTTGAAGCATAGCTGTGCTGAAACAAACAACAGCTTACACTGAAGGACCAGAATGTGACATATGTTCGTATCGCTTCGCAGTACAGATGAAGAATCTCCGCCGAACAGGTGGGACATGAACAGTAAGGTGGAATGTGTCTTACGCCCGACTGGGTGATGTGCTCCCGCTGCTCAGGCAGGTAGCCATGCACCGGGCCCAACATGTGTGTGCCGCTCATACGAGACGAGAATGTTGGAGGAGAAACTTTTTGTTTGTGTGCTCCTACGCCATTATTGGAAAAAAAGTTGAACAGGACAATTGCCACAAAGAAAATTTGTAGCGTAGAAGATGATGAGACAGTGCAACCTGCAACAGCAAGAAAATGGTTCCAACGCTTCCAGTCCGGAGACACAGAGCTCATTGACAAATTGAGGTGTGGAAGACCAGTCACCACAAACACGAAGCCCTGCGTCTAGCTGTTGAACAGCATCCAGGAACCATCTTTGGGTGATGGTTCCTGGATGTATCTAGATGCATTACGCAATATTAACAAATTTGTAGTGTAGAAGGTGAGGGGACAGTGCACCCTGCAACAGCAAGAAAATGGTTCCAACGCTTCCAGTCCGGAGACAGAGCTCGTTGACAAATCGAAGTGTGGAAGACCAGCCACCACAAACATGAAGCCCTGCGTCTAGCTGTTGAACAGCATCCAGGAACCATCACCCAAAGATGGTTCCTGGGTGCATTATACCCAATATTAACAAATTTGTAGTGTGAGGGGACAGTGCACCCTGCAACGGCAAGAAAATAGTTCCAACGCTTCCAGTCCGGAGACAGAGCTCGTTGACAAATCAAGGTGTAGAAGACTAGTCACCACAAACACGAAGCCCTGTGTCTAGCTGTTGAACAACATCCAGGAACCATCACCCTGAGATGGTTCCTGGATGCATTAGTTCCTGGGTGCATTATACCCAATATTAACAAATTTGTAGTGTGAGGGGACAGTGCACCTTGCAACAGCAAGAAAATAGTTCCAACGCTTCTGGTCCGGAGACACAGAGCTCATTGACAGATCGAGGTGTGGAAGACCAGTCACCACAAACACGAAGCCCTGCGTCTAGCTGTTGAACAACATCCAGGAACCATCACCCGATGATTAGCAGAGGAGGTCCATGCACCACAAATCACAATCGTTCGCCACCTACACCAGCTCGGTTTTCACTCCAGATGTCCACGAATGGTCCCCATGAGTTGAGCCCAAAGCAAGCTGAGGATCATGCCGCTCTGTGTTGAGAATTGCTACAAAATCCATGTGACAACCAGTTTTGGCGGAGAATCGTAACGAATGATGAGAAGTGGGTCTTCCTACGTTATCCTGATACTGGATGCCAATGGCTACGGCCAGGAGACGAAGCTCAAGCAGTGGTTCAAAGAGGACATTTTGAAGTGAAGACAATGTTGTGTGTATGGTGGAATTTCCAGGGTCCTTGTCCACTGGGAGCTTGTGCCACATGGTCGGGCCATCGACGGGAACCTGTATGCTGCCCAGCTGCAACATGTATACGATGTTCTATGCCAGTGCTACCCTGCAATGGTGAACCAAAAGAAGGTCCTCCTGCAATTCATTAATGCCCCATCTCATAGGTCACGGACTGTTCATCAGAAAATTCAGGATATGGATGGCCCTAAAACATTTTCTAGAGTGTCCTGTCCACTGGGAGCTCCTGCCAGTGGACAGGACCAAAAAATAGCTTAAAAATAGAGCTTGCTATTTTTTTACAAAAAAAAAAAAAAAAAAATAGCCTAATTTTTTCATTTATAAGCTTTTAAAAAAATAGCTTACAAATAAAAAATTAGATTTTTATTTATCTTTTATTTTGCCTTGGTGGATTTTAAAAACTTTCATTTTTTGTCACCCCCCCTTAAAAATTCTATATACGCCCCTGGTGGCAAACCTCCAGGGCATGATTTCTACTAAATTGTAGTAAGTCTCAATCTGAAGATTTCTACACTCTTCCTGCAAAGTTTCTGCCAAAGATGATTCAGAAGAAGGTTGCTGTGGTTGAGATCTGATTTGGTATTCCAATGTGTACCAGAGGTGTTTAGTTAAATTGAAGTTCAAACTTTGAGCTGGCTAGTTCAACATCTGAATGTTCATGAATGAAATATGGGATTACACTATATAACATAAATTTTGAAGATGACAATCCGATTTTTGGTGTAAATATGACAAGGATGGTAAGTAAGATAATATCCAAAAACTGGAAAATTCGTCGACCTGCAGCGGGAATCGAATCCACGTCTCCCAGATAGCGCCCGGGTATGCTAACCACACCACCACCCAGAACGACCGAGTCTCAAGTTTCAAAAGCTCAAGTTTTCCTGTGATGGTTATATCCAAATTAATAGGAAACTTGAGACTTGGTCACTCTGGGTGGTGGTGTGTTTAACATACCCGGGTGCTATCTGGGAGACGCGGGTTCGATTCCTGCTTCAGGACGACGAAATTTTCAAGTTTTTGGATATTATCTGACTTACCCTTGTCATATTTACACCAAAAAACGGTTTGTCACCTTCAAAATCTGAATGTTGTTCTTCACAAACCAAACTTGTACATGTCGTGCAATGTGGCTTGAAGCATAGCTGTGCTGAAACAAACAACAGCTTACACTGAAGGACCAGAATGTGACATATGTTCGTATCGCTTCGCAGTACAGATGAAGAATCTCCGCCGAACAGGTGGGACATGAACAGTAAGGTGGAATGTGTCTTACGCCCGACTGGGTGATGTGCTCCGCTGCTCAGGCAGGTAGCCATGCACCGGGCCCAACATGTGTGTGCCGCTCATACGAGACGAGAATGTTGGAGGAGAAACTTTTTGTTTGTGTGCTCCTACGCCATTATTGGAAAAAAGTTGAACAGGACAATTGCCACAAAGAAAATTTGTAGCGTAGAAGATGATGAGACAGTGCAACCTGCAACAGCAAGAAAATGGTTCCAACGCTTCCAGTCCGGAGACACAGAGCTCATTGACAAATTGAGGTGTGGAAGACCAGTCACCACAAACACGAAGCCCTGCGTCTAGCTGTTGAACAGCATCCAGGAACCATCTTTGGGTGATGGTTCCTGGATGTATCTAGATGCATTACGCAATATTAACAAATTTGTAGTGTAGAAGGTGAGGGGACAGTGCACCCTGCAACAGCAAGAAAATGGTTCCAACGCTTCCAGTCCGGAGACAGAGCTCGTTGACAAATCGAAGTGTGGAAGACCAGCCACCACAAACATGAAGCCCTGCGTCTAGCTGTTGAACAGCATCCAGGAACCATCACCCAAAGATGGTTCCTGGGTGCATTATACCCAATATTAACAAATTTGTAGTGTGAGGGGACAGTGCACCCTGCAACGGCAAGAAAATAGTTCCAACGCTTCCAGTCCGGAGACAGAGCTCGTTGACAAATCAAGGTGTAGAAGACTAGTCACCACAAACACGAAGCCCTGTGTCTAGCTGTTGAACAACATCCAGGAACCATCACCCTGAGATGGTTCCTGGATGCATTAGTTCCTGGGTGCATTATACCCAATATTAACAAATTTGTAGTGTGAGGGGACAGTGCACCTTGCAACAGCAAGAAAATAGTTCCAACGCTTCTGGTCCGGAGACACAGAGCTCATTGACAGATCGAGGTGTGGAAGACCAGTCACCACAAACACGAAGCCCTGCGTCTAGCTGTTGAACAACATCCAGGAACCATCACCCGATGATTAGCAGAGGAGGTCCATGCACCACAAATCACAATCGTTCGCCACCTACACCAGCTCGGTTTTCACTCCAGATGTCCACGAATGGTCCCCATGAGTTGAGCCCAAAGCAAGCTGAGGATCATGCCGCTCTGTGTTGAGAATTGCTACAAAATCCATGTGACAACCAGTTTTGGCGGAGAATCGTAACGAATGATGAGAAGTGGGTCTTCCTACGTTATCCTGATACTGGATGCCAATGGCTACGGCCAGGAGACGAAGCTCAAGCAGTGGTTCAAAGAGGACATTTTGAAGTGAAGACAATGTTGTGTGTATGGTGGAATTTCCAGGGTCCTTGTCCACTGGGAGCTTGTGCCACATGGTCGGGCCATCGACGGGAACCTGTATGCTGCCCAGCTGCAACATGTATACGGTGTTCTATGCCAGTGCTACCCTGCAATGGTGAACCAAAAGAAGGTCCTCCTGCAATTCATTAATGCCCCATCTCATAGGTCACGGACTGTTCATCAGAAAATTCAGGATATGGATGGCCCTAAAACATTTCTAGAGTGTCCTGTCCACTGGGAGCTCCTGCCAGTGGACAGGACCAAAAATAGCTTAAAAATAGAGCTTGCTATTTTTTTACAAAAAAAAAATAGCCTAATTTTTTCATTTATAAGCTTTTAAAAAAATAGCTTACAAATAAAAAAATTAGATTTTTATTTATCTTTTATTTTGCCTTGGTGGATTTTAAAAACTTTCATTTTTTGTCACACCCCCCCCTTAAAAATTCTATATACGCCCCTGGTGGCAAACCTCCAGGGCATGATTTCTACTAAATTGTAGTAAGTCTCAATCTGAAGATTTCTACACTCTTCCTGCAAAGTTTCTGCCAAAGATGATTCAGAAGAAGGTTGCTGTGGTTGAGATCTGATTTGTTATTCCAATGTGTACCAGAGGTGTTTAGTTAAATTGAAGTTCAAACTTTGAGCTGGCTAGTTCAACATCTGAATGTTCATGAATGAAATATGGGATTACACTATATAACATAAATTTTGAAGATGACAATCCGATTTTTGGTGTAAATATGACAAGGATGGTAAGTAAGATAATATCCAAAAACTGGAAAATTCGTCGACCTGCAGCGGGAATCGAATCCACGTCTCCCAGATAGCGCCCGGGTATGCTAACCACACCACCACCCAGAACGACCGAGTCTCAAGTTTCAAAAGCTCAAGTTTTCCTGTGATGGTTATATCCAAATTAATAGGAAACTTGAGACTTGGTCACTCTGGGTGGTGGTGTGTTTAACATACCCGGGTGCTATCTGGGAGACGCGAGGTTCGATTCCTGCTTCAGGACGACGAAATTTTCAAGTTTTTGGATATTATCTGACTTACCCTTGTCATATTTACACCAAAAAACGGTTTGTCACCTTCAAAATCTGAATGTTGTTCTTCACAAACCAAACTTGTACATGTCGTGCAATGTGGCTTGAAGCATAGCTGTGCTGAAACAAACAACAGCTTACACTGAAGGACCAGAATGTGACATATGTTCGTATCGCTTCGCAGTACAGATGAAGAATCTCCGCCGAACAGGTGGGACATGAACAGTAAGGTGGAATGTGTCTTACGCCCGACTGGGTGATGTGCTCCGCTGCTCAGGCAGGTAGCCATGCACCGGGCCCAACATGTGTGTGCCGCTCATACGAGACGAGAATGTTGGAGGAGAAACTTTTTGTTTGTGTGCTCCTACGCCATTATTGGAAAAAAAGTTGAACAGGACAATTGCCACAAAGAAAATTTGTAGCGTAGAAGATGATGAGACAGTGCAACCTGCAACAGCAAGAAAATGGTTCCAACGCTTCCAGTCCGGAGACACAGAGCTCATTGACAAATTGAGGTGTGGAAGACCAGTCACCACAAACACGAAGCCCTGCGTCTAGCTGTTGAACAGCATCCAGGAACCATCTTTGGGTGATGGTTCCTGGATGTATCTAGATGCATTACGCAATATTAACAAATTTGTAGTGTAGAAGGTGAGGGGACAGTGCACCCTGCAACAGCAAGAAAATGGTTCCAACGCTTCCAGTCCGGAGACAGAGCTCGTTGACAAATCGAAGTGTGGAAGACCAGCCACCACAAACATGAAGCCCTGCGTCTAGCTGTTGAACAGCATCCAGGAACCATCACCCAAAGATGGTTCCTGGGTGCATTATACCCAATATTAACAAATTTGTAGTGTGAGGGGACAGTGCACCCTGCAACGGCAAGAAAATAGTTCCAACGCTTCCAGTCCGGAGACAGAGCTCGTTGACAAATCAAAGTGTAGAAGACTAGTCACCACAAACACGAAGCCCTGTGTCTAGCTGTTGAACAACATCCAGGAACCATCACCCTGAGATGGTTCCTGGATGCATTAGTTCCTGGGTGCATTATACCCAATATTAACAAATTTGTAGTGTGAGGGGACAGTGCACCTTGCAACAGCAAGAAAATAGTTCCAACGCTTCTGGTCCGGAGACACAGAGCTCATTGACAGATCGAGGTGTGGAAGACCAGTCACCACAAACACGAAGCCCTGCGTCTAGCTGTTGAACAACATCCAGGAACCATCACCCGATGATTAGCAGAGGAGGTCCATGCACCACAAATCACAATCGTTCGCCACCTACACCAGCTCGGTTTTCACTCCAGATGTCCACGAATGGTCCCCATGAGTTGAGCCCAAAGCAAGCTGAGGATCATGCCGCTCTGTGTTGAGAATTGCTACAAAATCCATGTGACAACCAGTTTTGGCGGAGAATCGTAACGAATGATGAGAAGTGGGTCTTCCTACGTTATCCTGATACTGGATGCCAATGGCTACGGCCAGGAGACGAAGCTCAAGCAGTGGTTCAAAGAGGACATTTTGAAGTGAAGACAATGTTGTGTGTATGGTGGAATTTCCAGGGTCCTTGTCCACTGGGAGCTTGTGCCACATGGTCGGGCCATCGACGGGAACCTGTATGCTGCCCAGCTGCAACATGTATACGATGTTCTATGCCAGTGCTACCCTGCAATGGTGAACCAAAAGAAGGTCCTCCTGCAATTCATTAATGCCCCATCTCATAGGTCACGGACTGTTCATCAGAAAATTCAGGATATGGATGGCCCTAAAACATTTCTAGAGTGTCCTGTCCACTGGGAGCTCCTGCCAGTGGACAGGACCAAAAAATAGCTTAAAAATAGAGCTTGCTATTTTTTTACAAAAAAAAAAAAAAAAAATAGCCTAATTTTTTTCATTTATAAGCTTTTAAAAAAATAGCTTACAAATAAAAAATTAGATTTTTATTTATCTTTTATTTTGCCTTGGTGGATTTTAAAAACTTTCATTTTTTGTCACCCCCCCCCCTTAAAAATTCTATATACGCCCCTGGTGGCAAACCTCCAGGGCATGATTTCTACTAAATTGTAGTAAGTCTCAATCTGAAGATTTCTACACTCTTCCTGCAAAGTTTCTGCCAAAGATGATTCAGAAGAAGGTTGCTGTGGTTGAGATCTGATTTGGTATTCCAATGTGTACCAGAGGTGTTTAGTTAAATTGAAGTTCAAACTTTGAGCTGGCTAGTTCAACATCTGAATGTTCATGAATGAAATATGGGATTACACTATATAACATAAATTTTGAAGATGACAATCCGATTTTTGGTGTAAATATGACAAGGATGGTAAGTAAGATAATATCCAAAAACTGGAAAATTCGTCGACCTGCAGCGGGAATCGAATCCACGTCTCCCAGATAGCGCCCGGGTATGCTAACCACACCACCACCCAGAACGACCGAGTCTCAAGTTTCAAAAGCTCAAGTTTTCCTGTGATGGTTATATCCAAATTAATAGGAAACTTGAGACTTGGTCACTCTGGGTGGTGGTGTGTTTAACATACCCGGGTGCTATCTGGGAGACGCGGGTTCGATTCCTGCTTCAGGACGACGAAATTTTCAAGTTTTTGGATATTATCTGACTTACCCTTGTCATATTTACACCAAAAACGGTTTGTCACCTTCAAAATCTGAATGTTGTTCTTCACAAACCAAACTTGTACATGTCGTGCAATGTGGCTTGAAGCATAGCTGTGCTGAAACAAACAACAGCTTACACTGAAGGACCAGAATGTGACATATGTTCGTATCGCTTCGCAGTACAGATGAAGAATCTCCGCCGAACAGGTGGGACATGAACAGTAAGGTGGAATGTGTCTTACGCCCGACTGGGTGATGTGCTCCGCTGCTCAGGCAGGTAGCCATGCACCGGGCCCAACATGTGTGTGCCGCTCATACGAGACGAGAATGTTGGAGGAGAAACTTTTTGTTTGTGTGCTCCTACGCCATTATTGGAAAAAAAGTTGAACAGGACAATTGCCACAAAGAAAATTTGTAGCGTAGAAGATGATGAGACAGTGCAACCTGCAACAGCAAGAAAATGGTTCCAACGCTTCCAGTCCGGAGACACAGAGCTCATTGACAAATTGAGGTGTGGAAGACCAGTCACCACAAACACGAAGCCCTGCGTCTAGCTGTTGAACAGCATCCAGGAACCATCTTTGGGTGATGGTTCCTGGATGTATCTAGATGCATTACGCAATATTAACAAATTTGTAGTGTAGAAGGTGAGGGGACAGTGCACCCTGCAACAGCAAGAAAATGGTTCCAACGCTTCCAGTCCGGAGACAGAGCTCGTTGACAAATCGAAGTGTGGAAGACCAGCCACCACAAACATGAAGCCCTGCGTCTAGCTGTTGAACAGCATCCAGGAACCATCACCCAAAGATGGTTCCTGGGTGCATTATACCCAATATTAACAAATTTGTAGTGTGAGGGGACAGTGCACCCTGCAACGGCAAGAAAATAGTTCCAACGCTTCCAGTCCAGAGACAGAGCTCGTTGACAAATCAAGGTGTAGAAGACTAGTCACCACAAACACGAAGCCCTGTGTCTAGCTGTTGAACAACATCCAGGAACCATCACCCTGAGATGGTTCCTGGATGCATTAGTTCCTGGGTGCATTATACCCAATATTAACAAATTTGTAGTGTGAGGGGACAGTGCACCTTGCAACAGCAAGAAAATAGTTCCAACGCTTCTGGTCCGGAGACACAGAGCTCATTGACAGATCGAGGTGTGGAAGACCAGTCACCACAAACACGAAGCCCTGCGTCTAGCTGTTGAACAACATCCAGGAACCATCACCCGATGATTAGCAGAGGAGGTCCATGCACCACAAATCACAATCGTTCGCCACCTACACCAGCTCGGTTTTCACTCCAGATGTCCACGAATGGTCCCCATGAGTTGAGCCCAAAGCAAGCTGAGGATCATGCCGCTCTGTGTTGAGAATTGCTACAAAATCCATGTGACAACCAGTTTTGGCGGAGAATCGTAACGAATGATGAGAAGTGGGTCTTCCTACGTTATCCTGATACTGGATGCCAATGGCTACGGCCAGGAGACGAAGCTCAAGCAGTGGTTCAAAGAGGACATTTTGAAGTGAAGACAATGTTGTGTGTATGGTGGAATTTCCAGGGTCCTTGTCCACTGGGAGCTTGTGCCACATGGTCGGGCCATCGACGGGAACCTGTATGCTGCCCAGCTGCAACATGTATACGATGTTCTATGCCAGTGCTACCCTGCAATGGTGAACCAAAAGAAGGTCCTCCTGCAATTCATTAATGCCCCATCTCATAGGTCACGGACTGTTCATCAGAAAATTCAGGATATGGATGGCCCTAAAACATTTCTAGAGTGTCCTGTCCACTGGGAGCTCCTGCCAGTGGACAGGACCAAAAAATAGCTTAAAAATAGAGCTTGCTATTTTTTTACAAAAAAAAAAAAAATAGCCTAATTTTTTCATTTATAAGCTTTTAAAAAAATAGCTTACAAATAAAAAATTAGATTTTTATTTATCTTTTATTTTGCCTTGGTGGATTTTAAAAACTTTCATTTTTTGTCACCCCCCCCCCCTTAAAATTCTATATACGCCCCTGGTGGCAAACCTCCAGGGCATGATTTCTACTAAATTGTAGTAAGTCTCAATCTGAAGATTTCTACACTCTTCCTGCAAAGTTTCTGCCAAAGATAATTCAGAAGAAGGTTGCTGTGGTTGAGATCTGATTTGGTATTCCAATGTGTACCAGAGGTGTTTAGTTAAATTGAAGTTCAAACTTTGAGCTGGCTAGTTCAACATCTGAATGTTCATGAATGAAATATGGGATTACACTATATAACATAAATTTTGAAGATGACAATCCGATTTTTGGTGTAAATATGACAAGGATGGTAAGTAAGATAATATCCAAAAACTGGAAAATTCGTCGACCTGCAGCGGGAATCGAATCCACGTCTCCCAGATAGCGCCCGGGTATGCTAACCACACCACCACCCAGAACGACCGAGTCTCAAGTTTCAAAAGCTCAAGTTTTCCTGTGATGGTTATATCCAAATTAATAGGAAACTTGAGACTTGGTCACTCTGGGTGGTGGTGTGTTTAACATACCCGGGTGCTATCTGGGAGACGCGGGTTCGATTCCTGCTTCAGGACGACGAAATTTTCAAGTTTTTGGATATTATCTGACTTACCCTTGTCATATTTACACCAAAAAACGGTTTGTCACCTTCAAAATCTGAATGTTGTTCTTCACAAACCAAACTTGTACATGTCGTGCAATGTGGCTTGAAGCATAGCTGTGCTGAAACAAACAACAGCTTACACTGAAGGACCAGAATGTGACATATGTTCGTATCGCTTCGCAGTACAGATGAAGAATCTCCGCCGAACAGGTGGGACATGAACAGTAAGGTGGAATGTGTCTTACGCCCGACTGGGTGATGTGCTCCGCTGCTCAGGCAGGTAGCCATGCACCGGGCCCAACATGTGTGTGCCGCTCATACGAGACGAGAATGTTGGAGGAGAAACTTTTTGTTTGTGTGCTCCTACGCCATTATTGGAAAAAAAGTTGAACAGGACAATTGCCACAAAGAAAATTTGTAGCGTAGAAGATGATGAGACAGTGCAACCTGCAACAGCAAGAAAATGGTTCCAACGCTTCCAGTCCGGAGACACAGAGCTCATTGACAAATTGAGGTGTGGAAGACCAGTCACCACAAACACGAAGCCCTGCGTCTAGCTGTTGAACAGCATCCAGGAACCATCTTTGGGTGATGGTTCCTGGATGTATCTAGATGCATTACGCAATATTAACAAATTTGTAGTGTAGAAGGTGAGGGGACAGTGCACCCTGCAACAGCAAGAAAATGGTTCCAACGCTTCCAGTCCGGAGACAGAGCTCGTTGACAAATCGAAGTGTGGAAGACCAGCCACCACAAACATGAAGCCCTGCGTCTAGCTGTTGAACAGCATCCAGGAACCATCACCCAAAGATGGTTCCTGGGTGCATTATACCCAATATTAACAAATTTGTAGTGTGAGGGGACAGTGCACCCTGCAACGGCAAGAAAATAGTTCCAACGCTTCCAGTCCGGAGACAGAGCTCGTTGACAAATCAAGGTGTAGAAGACTAGTCACCACAAACACGAAGCCCTGTGTCTAGCTGTTGAACAACATCCAGGAACCATCACCCTGAGATGGTTCCTGGATGCATTAGTTCCTGGGTGCATTATACCCAATATTAACAAATTTGTAGTGTGAGGGGACAGTGCACCTTGCAACAGCAAGAAAATAGTTCCAACGCTTCTGGTCCGGAGACACAGAGCTCATTGACAGATCGAGGTGTGGAAGACCAGTCACCACAAACACGAAGCCCTGCGTCTAGCTGTTGAACAACATCCAGGAACCATCACCCGATGATTAGCAGAGGAGGTCCATGCACCACAAATCACAATCGTTCGCCACCTACACCAGCTCGGTTTTCACTCCAGATGTCCACGAATGGTCCCCATGAGTTGAGCCCAAAGCAAGCTGAGGATCATGCCGCTCTGTGTTGAGAATTGCTACAAAATCCATGTGACAACCAGTTTTGGCGGAGAATCGTAACGAATGATGAGAAGTGGGTCTTCCTACGTTATCCTGATACTGGATGCCAATGGCTACGGCCAGGAGACGAAGCTCAAGCAGTGGTTCAAAGAGGACATTTTGAAGTGAAGACAATGTTGTGTGTATGGTGGAATTTCCAGGGTCCTTGTCCACTGGGAGCTTGTGCCACATGGTCGGGCCATCGACGGGAACCTGTATGCTGCCCAGCTGCAACATGTATACGATGTTCTATGCCAGTGCTACCCTGCAATGGTGAACCAAAAGAAGGTCCTCCTGCAATTCATTAATGCCCCATCTCATAGGTCACGGACTGTTCATCAGAAAATTCAGGATATGGATGGCCCTAAAACATTTCTAGAGTGTCCTGTCCACTGGGAGCTCCTGCCAGTGGACAGGACCAAAAAATAGCTTAAAAATAGAGCTTGCTATTTTTTTACAAAAAAAAAAAAAAAATAGCCTAATTTTTTCATTTATAAGATTTTAAAAAAATAGCTTACAAATAAAAAAATTAGATTTTTATTTTTTTTTTGCTATTTTTAAAATTTATTTCTTAAATTTTCATTTTTTAAGCTATTTTTTGAATAGCTTTACAAAATAAAAATTTAAAAACTTATTTCTTAATATTTTTTTTATAATTTTTAATCTATTTAAAAAAAATAGCTTAAATGAGCTTGAAAATAGCTTAAAATAGAGCTTGCAAATATTTTTGAGCTTTTTTCTTTTTTTTTTGAATAGCTTAAATGAGCTTGTGCCACTGGACAGGACCAAAAAATTTCTTGAGGGTTCTGCCCACTGGGAGCTTGTGCCTAAAATTTTTTTGAAGGTCATGTCCACTGGGAGCTTGTACCACATGGTTGGCCCGTCGATGGGAACCTGTATGCTCACCAGCTGCAACACGTATATGATGTTCTATGCCAGCACTACCCTGCAATGGTGAACCGAAAGAAGGTCCTCCTGCAATTCAACAATGCCCCATGTCATAGGTCACGGATTGTCCACCAGAAAATTCAGGATTTGGATGGCTCTAAAAATTTCTTAAGGGTCCTGTCCCCTGGGAGCTTCTGCCAGTGGACAGGATCAATCAATAGCTTAAAAATAGAGCTTGCTATTTTAACCTATTTTTTCACAAAAAAATAGCTTAATTTTTTATTTATAAGCTATTTTAAAAAAAAATTAGCTTAAAAATAAAATTAATTAAATTTTTATTTTTAAGCTATTTATTGAACAGCTTTATAAAATAAAAATTTAAAAACTTATTTCTAAATTTTTTTTTATTATTTTTAAGCTATTTTTTTTAAATAGCTTAAATGAGCTTGAAAATAGCTTAAAATAGAGCTTGCTACTTTTGAGCTTTTTTTAAAAAAATAGCTTAAATGAGCTTGTGCCAGTGGACAGCACCAAAAAATTTCTTGAGGGTCCTGTCCCCTGGGAGCTTCTGCCAGTGGACAGGACCAATCAATAGCTTAAAAATAGAACTTGCTATTTTAACCTATTTTTTCACAAAAAAATAGCTTAATTTTTTATTTATAAGCTATTTAAAAAAATTAGCTTAAAATAAAATTAATTAAATTTTTATTTTTAAGCTATTTATTGAACAGCTTTATAAAATAAAAATTTAAAAACTTATTTCTAAATTTTTTTTTATTATTTTTAAGCTATTTTTTTAAATAGCTTAAATGAGCTTGAAAATAGCTTAAAATAGAGCTTGCTACTTTTGAGCTTTTTAAAAAAAAAAAATAGCTTGAATGAGCTTGTGCCAGTGGATAGGACCAAAAAATTTCTTGAGGGTCCTGTCCACTGGTGGGAGCTTGTACCACATGGTCGGGCCATTGATGGGAACCTGTATGCCGACCAGCTGCAACATGTATACGATGTTCTATGCTAGCGCTACCCCGCAATGGTGAACCGAAAGGAGGTCCTCCTGCAATTCAACAAGGAGGGTCACGGATTGTCTGCCAGAAAATTCAGGATTTGGATGGTGTCGAAATCTTGCCACGCCCAGCATATAGCCTGGATCTTGTCCCTTTGGATTTTCACCTGTTTCATTCCATGGTGCACTTCTTGGCCAGCAGGCAGTTCCATTCCTTGGAGGCTATGAAGGATGGCATCACTGTTTTTTTTTTTTTTTTTTTTTTTTTTTGCATCCAAGCCAACTGCTTGGTATCGCAACGGCATTGCATCTTTGGCTGAACATTGGCAAAGGACCATAGACTCTGGTGGAATGTATTTTGCCAAATAACCATATGTGGTCGACATGAGGTACTGGACTGAACATTGTACCGCAAAACATACATACATATCACTAAGCTGTTCTCTGAGATTCAGAGGTTAGCTCCAAAAAGAAATACAAACTTCCAGATATTTTTATTTATTGTTGTTGCATCAAACTTCTCCATTTACAGCGATCTTGACATACAACTCGTGCTTCACTGATATCCATTACACGCCTAACACAAGATCTTTTATACTTCATACTCATTATCTTTTTCTCAAGCAGACACTCCTGAATCTGATCCCACCATGTCTTCCTCTGCCTTTCCTTCCTGCCACTTGGGCTGAAAAGATTTTCTTAGTAAGCATTTCATCACTCATTCTTTCAACATGGCCAAACCACCGAAGCATATTGGTCTCCACCTTGCTAACAACATTTTGCTTTACATCACACAACTGCAATACATCTTCATTTCTCACACAATCAGATCGTGTCTTGCCACAAGCTCCACGTAAGTACCGCATTTCTCCAGCACACAAACGACTCCTATGCTTCTTCTGCAGTACCCAGGTTTCACTGCCATACATCAGAGTAGGAACAATTACTGTTTCATACACAGCCATGCGGGACTCTCTAGAGAACCCATCATTCCTGTGAAAACCTCCCAGAGCAGCTATGACTCGCCTACTGATTTCACTATCCAACTTGTTCTCTCTGTCAAACATGCTTCCTAAATACACAAACTCACTCACCTGGTCAATCACAGTGCCATTTATACTTACATTACATTCAGTGCTACCAGTTCCTCTCTCAAACACCATAACTTTGGGTTTTCCCTTATTTATACTCAGTTTGAATTTCATGCAAACTTCGTGCATCTGAGTCAAAATACTCTGCAACTCACTTTTGCTCTCTGCCAACAGGACAGTGTCATCAGCATACAGCAATCTGCACACACGGATATCACCAAAACATAAGCCGCTATTATCTATTTTGGCCTCACGCATGCATGCGTCCATAAATATATCAAACCTCTACGAATTTATGACTCAGGCTGGTATTGCACAATGTAGGGAGTATCATAGATGAGACTGCCGAAAGTAAAAAAAAAAAAAAAAAAACCTGAACTTTTTTAACTACAAGGGTGAAAAATAAGAACAAACTCTGAAACAGCGTGAATATAACGTGGCGTGGGCAAGATCAAATTGTGCACTGAAATTTATTATGTAAATATTAAGCTAGAGCACATCACTGTATTCAAAATATATAATTTTCTTTTTTTTTCCCCCATTTACAGCTGCACAAGATAAATGTAACACTGCAGAGAATAAAAATTACGATTACCAGCGAAATATAAGCTCTATACAACTTCCATTTTAGGAAAGTTTTCCTCCATTTTGAAGAAGCAAAACAAGTATTTATGGAATAAAATTATATTAAACAACACTATTGGGTAGAAGAAACATAATTATGATTATCAGCGAAATCTACGCCCTGCCCAACTCCCATTTTAGGAAAGTTTTCCTCCATTTTGAAGCAGCAAAACAAGTATTTATGGAATAAAATTATATTTAACAACACTATTGGGTAGAAGAAACATAATTATGATTATCAGTGATATCTACGCTCTGTCCAATTCCCATTTTAGCAAAGTTTTCCTCCAATTTGAAGCTGCAAAACAAGTATTTCTGGAATAAAATTATATTTAACAACACTACTGGGTAGAAGAAACATTGTGAGAAAAACAGATTATGATTACGAAAGAAACCTTTACTCTATCTGCCGTTTCCATTTTAGGAAAGTTTTCCTGCATTTTGAAGCAGCAAAACAAGTATTTCTGGAATAAAATTATATTTAACAACACTACTGGGTAGAAGAAACATCGTGAGAAAAACAGATTATGATTACGGGAGAAACCTTTACTCCGTCTAATTTCCGCTTCCGAAAGCTTTGAAAGTCGGAATTTCGCCCACCGACAGAAAACGACCCCACCACCAATCTCTCCCAAATTTCTGTTCAGTTCTGCATCGACCTCGAGGACCATCGAAATGACGATGGAAAATGCAGAATTATTCGAATCCACTGAAGAATCTCGTGCCTGAAAATCAAAGAGAAATTTTTGCGCCAACTTGTTTTCGGAAATTTTCTTCCATTTTCAAGCTGAAATGCAAATATTTATGGAATAAAATTATATTTAACAATAATACTGCACAGAAGAACCCTCGCAAGAAAAAGAAATCAAGATTACGGGGGAAATGTTAACTCATTTAACTTCCGTTTTCGTAAGTTTTAAAAACGAAATACCATCTCCAGACCAAAAAAAATAAAATAATAAAGACCCCCCCCCCCCCCCAATTAATCCTTAAAAATTTTTCTTCAGTTTTGCATCGATCTCGAGAATACCCTAAATGATGACAAAAAAAGCGGAATTCCGCGAATTCGCGGAAGAATCTCATGTATGGGAGTATGAAATTGTGTAAAATGTCAAAGTAAAGATCGAGCCTCATAGGAGGGGGAGGAGGAGAACAGGCACAACAATCAATGGGCCAAGATCATCCCAGCTGGAAAAAATCCAAACAATTCCAGAGCCTCCACCAAACTCTTGACAGTTGGAACAATGCAATCATGAGAGAACCATCGAACCTCTCAGCTATCTCCCAACCAAACATGTGCATCACAGCAAAACAGGGTGACACATGACTCATCACTCTATAGCAGTGTTTCTCAAAGTGTGTCTGCGGTGACCTATCAAGTGGTCTGCAAGAAATTTCAGAAGAAAAATTAATGAAAAATGTGAGAGTCCCTCCACTTAAATTTTGAGTGCATGTTCGACACAAATCTCCAGACCTATCAGATAGAGCCATTAATCATTTTCCTTACAACTGTGAGTTTGGATTTTCAGATTTAGTTGAAATTAAGAGCAAGAAAATAAATAGATTAGATGTGGAAGCTACTCTACTACTCAAACTATCCATCACCCAACTGGATATAGTGGAAGCATATCCGGCGCGTAACTGGAAGACCCTGGGTTCGATTCCCGGTGGCGGCCAATGAGAATTTTCCGTGACTCACTTATAAACGTGGAAAGAGCGATAACTTCTGTTTGATGTTCCTCGTCCATGTCAAATGTATTCGGATATAGATAGCTTGGTAAAAGATGGCAAGCATATGCTTCCGCCTCACAGATGCTATGATTATTATTGTAGTTATTATTTTTATTAATTACTAAATCTTTATGACTGGACTTTTAGAAATGTATTAAAATCAAAAGAGAAAATCAAAGTATAATTGTCCATCACATTTGCATATGATGTAACTTGAATTGCATGGAGAAATTGTTTTGCCATGACTCTGGGCTTAGCTAGAATTTAGGTTAAGGGGGGGGGGTGCGATTTTCAGAAAGTGTTTAAGTAGTTTCTCATAAATACTACCTATAATAAGTTTTACTTTTTGATGTTTTAAGGAGGGTTTGAACCCCCAAAACCCCTCCCCTGGCTACGTCCATGCTGTGACTACATTGCCAATTATTTAATTAAGCGAATGAACTTTTTTCCGTTATACAACTGACAAAATAAAATCACTAAACTCTTTCTTTTTTTATGAAATATAGGCACTCTAAAAATTACTTTGTTTCAAATGCGGTTGGAAACTGACCTACATTTTAAGCATCTGGTCAGAATTTTTGGTGGCTTTCTGCCTAAGGCAGTTGGCAACTGCTTACCGGCCCTATCTGGGGATGGTATTATTTTCCAAGTAAAAAACGGTTGAAAATTTGCTGAAGAAAGCTTAAAATTTAGCAAAAGAAGGTAAAATTAACTAAATCACATTTTAAGGGGAGGAGGGGGTAAATTAAGCTGGAGCTCATAAGCCTGTCTATAAATTACAAAAATCAGGGGATACTTTGGTTGTGTCTTTCCTTGGAGTGGTGGGGAGCCATCACTCACCGACCGATGAGGGTATCCGGTAGATCCTAATATTATTAACCAGGGTTGGCAATATATTTTTCAATTTCAAATTTCTCCCAGGGAAGTTCCCCAGACTGCCCCCCCCCTCCTGCTTGGTGATCAGCGTAAAGTAAAAAAATGCTTAAAGTGGTCCATGACCGACCAAAATTTGAGAAACACTGATCTATAGAATCCTCAACTAGTGCTCTATAGTGCAGGGATAGCAGGCAAGACATCAGTCCGAACCTCATTGACAATTTTTAGGAGTGATGTTAGGCTTGTGTGCAATTGTCCTCCCATGGAAACATAGGGAATGCAAATCTCTGTGAATAGTTCTAGTTCTGGCAGATGCTTCTATAGTACAGTAGGACTCTCATAATCCAAACCAATTGGAACTGGGGGTGGTTCGGAGTATCGATTTGTTCGGATTATTGAACATCTATTTATATAGGGTCAAAAATTATAAAAACATTAATAACAGTACTTAAAGGGTTTAAGAAATAAAGCTACAAAGTACATAACAAGAAAATGAAATATTGCTTACTTTAATTACCTAAGAAAAAAAAAACATTTCAGTACATACAGTGCTCCACTTTCCCCCGATTTAAAATCTCTATTTTAGTCTGTACATTTAAAGCTGTATGTATCCTTTTAAGAGATGTTGATGCCACCATAGTTTACTCGCGCTCTGTTAAAGTACAGTATAAAAACACCGAAAACCCACAGAAGCGGAATGCCATACAGAAACACACTTAGAACAGTCAACGGAGCAACGTTCACCGTGGCAGACAAAGCACGACTGATCGCGTGAGAGAGTAATACCGTAAGGTGGGGCTTGTGAGTCAGATGGTGAGCTTCCCTTCCCCTCTCTTCGTGAAAGTAGCAGCGTAACCGGTTATTCCACTTGTTGTCGCTGCGTAATGCATAGCGCAGCAGTGGTAATTCTACTTACTTGCTGCAAGGTAACATCAGTCTCAGTATGTTTCAAGTATGTACACACGCCAATGTAAACATTTGGCATGTTCGGATAATTGGGGTTCTACTGTATTCTCAAGCTTAGCAGAGACATCTGCTGAAGAAGAAGAGTGCATTTCTTGGATTCTCCACATGGTTTATTGGGGTTCTTCTGTATTCTCAAGCTTAGCAGAGAGATCTGCTGAAGAAGAAGAGTACAATTCTTGGATTCTCCACACGGTTTATTGCGGCTCTACTGTATTCTCAAGCTTAGCAGAGAGATCTGCTGAAGAAGAAGAGTGCAATTCTTGGATTCTTCACATGGTTTATTGGGGTTCTTCTGTATTCTCAAGCTTAGCAGAGAGATCTGCTGAAGAAGAAGAGTACAATTCTTGGATTCTCCACACGGTTTATTGCGGCTCTACTGTATTCTCAAGCTTAGCAGAGAGATCTGCTGAAGAAGAAGAGTACAATTCTTGGATTCTCCACACGGTTTATTGCGGCTCTACTGTATTCTCAAGCTTAGCAGAGACATCTGCTGAAGAAGAAGAGTGCATTTCTTGGATTCTCCACATGGTTTATTGGGGTTCTTCTGTATTCTCAAGCTTAGCAGAGAGATCTGCTGAAGAAGAAGAGTACAATTCTTGGATTCTCCACACAGTTTATTGGGGTTCTACTGTATTCTCAAGCTTAGCAGAAAGATCTGCTGAAGAAGAAGAGTACAATTCTTGGATTCTCCACACGGTTTATTGCGGCTCTACTGTATTCTCAAGCTTAGCAGAGACATCTGCTGAAGAAGAAGAGTGCATTTCTTGGATTCTCCACATGGTTTATTGGGGTTCTTCTGTATTCTCAAGCTTAGCAGAGAGATCTGCTGAAGAAGAAGAGTACAACTCTTGGATTCTCCACACGGTTTATTGCGGCTCTACTGTATTCTCAAGCTTAGCAGAGAGATCTGCTGAAGAAGAAGAGTACAATTCTTGGATTCTCCACACGGTTTATTGGGGCTCTACTGTATTCTCAAGCTTAGCAGAGAGATCTGCTGAAGAAGAAGAGTGCAATTCTTGGATTCTTCACATGGTTTATTGGGGTTCTACTGTATTCTCAAGCTTAGCAGAGAGATCTGCTGAAGAAGAAGAGTGCAATTCTTGGATTCTCCACACAGTTTATTGGGGTTCTACTGTATTCTCAAGCTCAGCAGAGAGATCTGCTGAAGAAGAAGAGTCCAATTCTTGGATTCTCCAAACAGTTTATTGGGGCTCTACTGTATTCTCAAGCTTAGCAGAGAGATCTGCTGAAGAAGAAGAGTACAATTCTTGGATTCTCCACACGGTTTATTGCGGCTCTACTGTATTCTCAAGCTTAGCAGAGAGATCTGCTGAAGAAGAAGAGTACAATTCTTGGATTCTCCACACGGTTTATTGCGGCTCTACTGTATTCTCAAGCTTAGCAGAGAGATCTGCTGAAGAAGAAGAGTACAATTCTTGGATTCTCCACACGGTTTATTGGGGCTCTACTGTATTCTCAAGCTTAGCAGAGAGATCTGCTGAAGAAGAAGAGTGCAATTCTTGGATTCTTCACATGGTTTATTGGGGTTCTACTGTATTCTCAAGCTTAGCAGAGAGATCTGCTGAAGAAGAAGAGTGCAATTCTTGGATTCTCCACACAGTTTATTGGGGTTCTACTGTATTCTCAAGCTCAGCAGAGAGATCTGCTGAAGAAGAAGAGTCCAATTCTTGGATTCTCCAAACAGTTTATTGGGGCTCTACTGTATTCTCAAGCTTAGCAGAGAGATCTGCTGAAGAAGAAGAGTACAATTCTTGGATTCTCCACACGGTTTATTGCGGCTCTACTGTATTCTCAAGCTTAGCAGAGAGATCTGCTGAAGAAGAAGAGTACAATTCTTGGATTCTCCACACGGTTTATTGCGGCTCTACTGTATTCTCAAGCTTAGCAGAGAGATCTGCTGAAGAAGAAGAGTACAATTCTTGGATTCTCCACACGGTTTATTGGGGCTCTACTGTATTCTCAAGCTTAGCAGAGAGATCTGCTGAAGAAGAAGAGTGCAATTCTTGGATTCTTCACATGGTTTATTGGGGTTCTACTGTATTCTCAAGCTTAGCAGAGAGATCTGCTGAAGAAGAAGAGTGCAATTCTTGGATTCTCCACACAGTTTATTGGGGTTCTACTGTATTCTCAAGCTTAGCAGAGAGATCTGCTGAAGAAGAAGAGTCCAATTCTTGGATTCTCCAAACAGTTTATTGGGGCTCTACTGTATTCTCAAGCTTAGCAGAGAGATCTGCTGAAGAAGAAGAGTCCAATTCTTTGATTCTCCACACGGTTTATTGGGGCTCTACTGTATTCTCAAGCTTAGCAGAGAGATCTGCTGAAGAAGATGAGTGTAATTCTTAGATTCTCCACACGGTTTATTGGGGCTCTACTGTATTCTCAAGCTTAGTAGAGAGATCTGCTGAAGAAGAAGAGTCCAATTCTTGGATTCTCCAAACGGTTTATTGGGGCTCTACTGCATTCTCAAGCTTAGCAGAGAGATCTGCTGAAGAAGAAGAGTGCAATTCTTGGATTCTCCACATGGTTTATTGGGGTTCTACTGCATTCTCAAGCTTAGCAGAGAGATCTGCTGAAGAAGAAGAGTGCAATTCTTGGATTCTCCACATGGTTTATTGGGGTTCTACTGCATTCTCAAGCTTAGCAGAGAGATCTGCTGAAGAAGAAGAGTGCAATTCTTGGATTCTCCACACAGTTTATTGGGGTTCTACTGTATTCTCAAGCTTAGCAGAGAGATCTGCTAAAGAAGAAGAGTGCAATTCTTGGATTCTCCACGCGGTTTATTGGGGCTCTACTGTATTTTCAAGCTTAGCAGAGAGATCTGCTGAAGAAGAAGAGTGCAATTCTTGGATTCTCTACACGGTTTATTGGGGTTCTACTGTATTCTCAAGCTTAGCAGAGAGATCTGCTGAAGAAGAAGAGTGCAATTCTTGGATTCTCTACAATGAGATTTTTCAGGAGCTGTTCATATGTTTGTGTGGCCTGTCAGTCAGTTTTTTTTTTTTTTTTTTAATTTCAGTAGTGGCACTGCTAGCCTTCCACATTCAAATTACATCTACTACAGTAAAATTTGGTGTGTCAAGATGATTTTCAATGTGACACACAGAACCACCATCCCAAGTCGAAAGTCTGCAAGTTCAACTGCGCATGGCATATCGACTTTCCTACTTCTCCACAGCAGATTCAAACTTTTAATGAAAAATTCCCACAGGTACAATGCAAGTGAATGCAGGGACTGACTTAAGACAGTTTGGTGCCCTGAGCAAGAGGATCTCACCCCCGCCCTTCCCAGTCTTGGACAATCAGTTTGATGCAAAGCAAGTAAATATATAACTACATTTTATTTTGGGCCCCTGGGTTCATGCCCTGAATACCCTTCCGCAAATCAGGCCCTCAGTGTATCCCAACTCAAGAATCCAAAAGTTTCATAATTAATCAGGTGTTCAAAAACTTATGCCAACATGGCGTATATACAGTATATCTATCTGAAAAAGCCAATGACATTTATCTGACAATACTAGGAAATGCTCAAATTCTGTAAACACCATAAACGCATATAAGCTTTAAAAATATATAATCGCAATAACTACGATATACTGTACTACAGGGTCCGCATCCTTTTTCTCCCACAAATAATAAGCATTTTAAGCACTTTACCCACTGCATATGCAACAATGACATCAACAAATATACCTTTCATAGGCAACTTAACCACACAATTGGAGTATGCCGATGAAGTTTACAATATTTTTTGCTACATTTTGAGTTTGTGGATGCAATAAATTAAAATTTATGCAACTGAAAAAGCAGTTTTGCTGATCAAATGTGTTTTCCTATACAAGCGAATAATCAGTAACCACATATGCAATAAGGTGTATGTAAATTGTAAAACTGCACTTCAATATTTGAATTTTCCACATAATCACACATCTCATGGTTTAAATTGTGAACTTTGCAAGACAAAAATTAAAATTATGTGTTCAAGATTTCAGCTTTGCACTTAATTTTATCATGATAAAGCAGAATAATTGTTTTTTGCATATACAAAAAATGGAAATACAAATGTGAAAAATCAGTACCAAGAGATGGGGATTGAGTATGTTGGGTGGATTTGTTTAATTTAGCTTTTGGCCCACTTTTTTCAGTAAATTACTTATTTAACACTGTCCCATGCTACCTCGTGGGCTCTCTTTCAGCTGACGTCATATGATCTTATCATCAACACAGCCAACCAGCACCATAAGTTCTATGCACTACATTGCAACTCCTGGAGTTCACACAGACAGTTAGGAAGAATATGTACTTTTTGCCATTTTTGCACAAAAATAAGTACTTTCAAGCACCCTAAAGAAAAACAAAAACCTTTCAAAGAACTTTAAGAATTTGTAAGGACTCTGGGTGCCCTATATTAGCATTTTCATCACAATACCAGATATTTAGCCAAATATTTTAACAAAGAAAAACTTAATTTGCATGGGATGACCTCTTATACTGACTCCACTAACACAAGATATGATGGCCAAGATTTATTCTTCCTCGCTTTCTGAGATAGTCTCTGAAATTGATGATGATAAAACCTGGAGAATAAAGACAATCAAAAACATAAGAAAGTCAGCTATAAGTTTAGCTAATAGAACAGTTTATATTAAAACTTACCAAAACCTTGAAAACAAGACCCGAATGAGATGTTGAGTTTCCATCACCAGTTGAAAACATGGAAAATAAGGCATCCAGTATGTCCTGTAAAAACTGAAATCAAAATACACAGTTAATAACCTAAAACTTCTACATTATTATAAAAATAAGAGATGGATGGAATGATGGATGGACAGACAGACAGATAAATATATATATATATATATATACTACTGGCACAAGACAGACCGTTGTGGAGGAAACTTGGGGAGACCTTCGTCCAGCAGTGGATTGATAATGGTTGACAATGATGATGATGATGATACTGAAGAGCAAAACTGAAAACTAAGGAAAAACTTTAGAATTTAAAACGAAAGTTGCAAAATAACCTGAAGATCAAAACGCGCAACGCAGCAGTTTTGAAAATTCAGAATTCACATTCTATTAAGAAGAGGCCTAAGCAAAAAAATACATATATATTTTTGACTCATACCAAGTACAACATAGAAAAGGTTATGTATCTACCGGTGTGAGTAAAAGGAGAAAAGATAAAAAAATAAAATAAAACAACTGAATGTAGAAGGTGTCGAGAATACTGAGCCTTGGCTTTATCAAGAAACAGCAAAAACTCTGCATTTTCTCACTTCCACAAAGACCTAGTTGGAAATGGGTTTCTGCAAGGCCATAGATGCAAGTAACATGCCCACCAAAAATTGTTTTAAAAAATATATATATGTCATGTCCTCCGCAGAGTTGTATGACCTAGCACTAGTTAACAATTTCGCTTGCATCCATAACCCTCCTGGCCCGACCCATGCTCTTCATCTGTTACTATTAAACAGAGAGAAGAAGATTAAAGAGAACTCAAGCTGTGAGAGTGACATAATAATTAGAAATAATTTTCAGCTATAACGAAATGCCAAGTTCGCCTGAGAGAGAATTTAAACCTGAAAAACAATGCAAAAGAAATCCAAATTTTTACATCGCAATTAAAAAAGGAAATATTAATTTTTAAAAAAATCAGATTTTTGAAAGAAAACTTGATTCTAAAACCCCCTACTCTACAACTTCTGACAACACAAAAACGAGAATAAGTTAAAGACAATAATTAACTAAAGAAAAGCTTTGTGAAAGTTATATGACTTAAACAATTAGTTGCAATATGTACAAAGTATTTCAGCAGTGCTTTAAGTGCATAATTAAGTATATATATATATATATATATAGATAGATAGATAGATTAAATCAGTGCAGCACAATTACCTTAACTGTTTCCTCTCCATCTAATTTCATTACTTTGTGTAACGTGTCTTGGATTCGATCAGGATGAGCTTTCCACTTAAGTAAAGAAAGTAAATCCCCTGGAAGTAGAAATAAATTTAAGCCGCACACAAAAATTGATATAAATGAACAGAAATAGCAGTGCATAATTAATAAAAATAATAATAATAAAATAAGAACAAACAGCATGGTTAAGAAAAAAAGCAAATACTGCCGAGAGAGCAGTTATGAAGTGTAAAGAAGTGAGAATATATGTGTATACACACAAACACACCACCAAGCTATTTTTCAAAAGTTAGCTTCTCATAGCAAGATCATTTGCCAAATAAAAATTACTGATTTTAATATTTACTTATCATCGATGTGTTGAATATCTTCATTTACAGCATTGACACTCATCTTCCATTTCACAAATATTATCACATGACTCACACAAGATCTTTTGTACTTCATACTCATTATGATTTTTCTCTTGCAGGCATTCCTGAATCAAGTCCTCCCATCATTTCCCTGGCCTATCTCTACCTTTCTTTCCTGCCACCAATGCTGAATAAATACTCTTAGCATATCATCACTCTTTCTTTCAACATGAACAAATCACCTCAGAATATTTGTCTCCACCCTATTAATGGTGCTATGTTCCACATCACATGACTACAACATTTCTTCACTATGATCAGAGCAAATCTGGCAGCATGCCTTCCATATGTAACACGTCACTCCAGCACACAAGTGACTTCTGTACTATAAATCTCTCCAGTACACAAGTGACTTCTGTACTATACATCTGTCCAGCACAAAGTGACTTCTGTACGATACATCTCTCCAGCACACAAGCGACTTCTGTACCACACATCTCTCCAGTACACAAGTGACTTCTGTACTACACATCTCTCCCGCACACAAGCAACTTCTGTACTATACATCTCTCCAGCACACAAGCAACTTCTGTACTATACATCTCTCCAGCACACAAGCGACTTCTGTACCATACATCTCTCCAGTACACAAGTGACTTCTGTACTATACATCTCTCCAGCACACAAGCAACTTCTGTACTATACATCTCTCCAGTACACAAGCGAATTCTGTACTATACATCCCCCCAGCACACAAGCAACTTCTGTACTGTACATCTCTCTAGCACAAGCGACTTCTGTACTATACATCTCTCCAGTACACAAGCAACTTCTGTACTATACATCTCTCCAGTACACAAGCAATTTCTGTACTATACATCTCTCCAGCGCTCAAGCGACTTCTGTACTATACATTCCAGTACACAAGCAACTTCTGTACTATACATCTCTCCAGTACATAAGTGACTTCTGTACTATACATCTGTCCAGCACAAAGTAACTTCTGTACTATACATCTATCCAGCACACAAGTGACTTCTGTACTATACATCTCTCCAGCACACAAGCGACTTCTCTACTATACATCTCTCCAGCACACAAGCGACTTCTCTACTATACATCTCTTCAGCACACAAGCGACGTCTCTACTATATATCTCTCCAGCACACAAGTGACTTCTGTACTATACATCTCTCCAGTACACAAGTGAATTCTGTACTATACATCCCTCTCCAGCACACAAGCAACTTCTGTACTGTACATCTCTCTAGCACACAAGCAACTTCTGTACTGTACATCTCTCCAGCACAAGCGACTTCTGTACTATACATCTCTCCAGTACACAAGTGACTTCTGTACTATACATCTCTCCAGTACACAAGCAATTTCTGTACTATACATCTCTCCAGCGCCCAAGCGACTTCTGTACTATACATCTCTCCAGTACACAAGTGACTTCTGTACTAAATATCTCTCCAGCACACAAGCGACTTCTCTACTATACATCTCTCCAGCACACAAGCGACTTCTGTACTATACATCTCTCCAGCACACAAGCGACTTCTCTACTATACATCTCTCCAGCACACAAGCGACTTCTGTACTATACATCTCTCCAGCACACAAGCGACTTCTCTACTATACATCTCTCCAACACACAAGCGACTTCTGTACTATACATCTCTCCAACACACAAGCGACTTCTGTACTATATATATATCTCCAGCACACAAGCAACTTCTTCTGCAGCACCCAAGTTTCACCATTATACAGTAGAGGAAGAACAATTAATTGCACTTTCATATACAGTAATTCCGGGTCTTTTCCAGAACCCATCCAACTTGTCAAATCCTCCTAAAGCATATTCAAACAATAGGTTACTATTGCTATTATTACTGTATCACACGTTGTATACAATGATGTTAAAAAAAAAAACATTATTGTATACAACGTGTGAAACAGTAATAATAGCAATAGTAACCTATTGTTTGAATATGATTATTATGCCACATAATGCTTATGGTTGTTTGTCCAATATTAACCATAATGAGATAATTCCTCCTAAAGCAGCTATGACTTTCAAAGCAAAATTTACTTCTTAGTAATTACATTTACATACATACATATCACTAAGCTGTTCTCTGATATTCAGAGGTTAGCTCCACAAAGAAATACAAACTACCAGATAATTTTTACTTACTGTTGCTGTATCAAACTTCTCCATTTACAGCGATCTTGACAAACAACTCTGGCTCCACTCACATCCATTACATGCCATACACAAGATCTTCTATACTTCATACTCATAATCTTTTTTTCATGCAGACACTCCTGAATCTGATCCTCCTATGACTTCCTTGGCCTTCTCCTACTTTTCCTTCCTGCCACTTGGGCTAAAAAGATTTTCTTAGTAAGCATCTCATCATTCATTCTTTCAACATGGCCAAACCACTGAAGCATATTAGTCCCCACCTTGCTAACAACATTTTGCTTCACATTACACAACTGCAACACATCTTCATTCCTCACACAATCAGAACGTGTCTTGCCACAAACCACCGACAAGTAACACATTTCTCCAGCACACAAACAACTTCTATGTTTCTTTTGTAGTACCCAGGTTTCACTGCCATACATCAGCGTAGGAATAATTACACTTTCATATACAGTCATTTGGGATTTTCTTGAGAACCCATAATTCCTCTGAAATTCTCCTAAAGCACTATGACTTTCAATGAAGAATTCACTTGTCTACTAATTTTGTCATCTAATCTGTTCTTTCAGTCAAAACATGCTATGTAAATGTACAAACTCATTCACCTGGTCAGTCACTGTGCCATTTAGACTTACCTTGCATTCAGTATGAACAGTTCCTCACTCAAAAACCATAGGTTTTTCCATTATATATACTAAGTTTGAATTTCGTGCAAACTTTGTACATTCGGGACAACATAATCTACTACCCGCTCTTGTTCTCTACCAACAGGGCTGTGTCATCAGCGTACAGCGATCTGCACACATGGATATTACCAGTGGTTGGAAGTAGTGCGCTACAAGTAGCGAAACTACTGTAGTCGCTACTTTTCCGTGTAGTTTGTAGTGTAATGCGCTACTTTAACAAAAAAGTAGTGTAGCGCGATGCAAACCTCTATAATTTCTAGCGATTTTTGACAATACTTTTAACGTTACTTCAGTAAACAAATAAGGTGCCCTTTTACATATCACTTGATCGTCATGTATGTTTGCGACACAATGCTAATACTCCTTGTTTGAAGTGCACAGCAGCAGCACTAAGTATCACCATCTAGCGAGCATTTCTTTCATGATATCGGCTATGGAGCGGATTAAAATGGACAGGTTATGACGAATGAGGGTCTCGGAATAAGAACGTTTGGTGTTTCAAAGCAGAGTTTTCTAGCATAGGTTGGCAACACCAACACTTGTCGCGTTGCTATTTTTGTCTCGTATCAATACAAACGTGTTTGCTTTCCTTGCTTCGAAGACTTATTTAACTTATGTTTCCAGGTGATTATAAATTTTTCTGTTTTCCTGAAATATGGCAGCTACTGTCCAGCTTGATGAAGAAAGAATTGAACTGCCTTGGTCGGCGTATAATAATTATTTCACAGTGCTCGAGAAGCAAGTAAACGGGAATTTTACAGTCACGTGCACACTTTGCCCGTTAAATAAGAAGCTGTCGGTTTCAAAGTCATCCGCCTCTAATTTGGAATTGCACATAGAGGTAAGTCAAATTTTTCAGTACTAATAGCAATGAAATAAATAATTAGTTATGTGTATTTTTTGCTGTCTTTATAACCACTCATTTAAAAATCCCGGACACAGCCCCGGACTCATTACAAATCCAGGACTGTCTGGGCCAATCTCAGACGACTGGTAACCCTAATTATATGCTATAACCAAGTTTTTATATGATATGCTATATTTTATATGCTATATTGCACAGTCTTGTGCAGTTCATTTTATATGATATGCTACATTGTAAAAGTCTGGTGTATATGGGATATACAATATTTTGTAGTAATATAACATCCTTAACTTTGAGTGTGTATTGAATAATCTCGCAAAATTCAGGTCCTAAAAGTAGTAAAGTAGTGACTACATTTTCAAAGTAGTTTGTAGTCACTACTTTGTTGAAAATGTAGTTGTAGTTGTAGTTAACTGCATTTGTCATAAAGTAGTTGTAGTTCACTACAAATAAAATGTAGTTTTTCCAACCACTGGATATTACCCAGACATAAACCAGTATTGCCCATTTGGCATCACGCATGCACACATCCATAAATATATTAAACAGCTATGGTGACACGGGACATTACGCAACTTTGTCTGACTCCTGCACCAACAGAAAATTGTTTTGATACACCAACATTCACTCATACATATGCTCTACTGCCAGCATACAGCAATATGTAATACAAAGTTTTATTTGGTACAACATCAATATCAACATGCTGCAAAAAACTTTTAGTTTATATTTAATTTACTTACCATTTTGGGTGAGTTTTGTGGAGCAAAGAAGCGTTTTTATGTGAATTGTCTCCCTTGAGCTTCGTGGGAAGTACTGTCCTGATACAGGGTTAGGAAATGGAGGAGGTGATGGAGGCACTGGAAGGCCAGAACTCCCTGTACTGCCTGGGGTTGAACCTCCACCCTCCTTTGGTCCACTGGGAAGGCTCAGGTATGTCCTAGGGTCCTGAAGCTTTGGCCTGTCTTCACACTAAGTACAAACAGAAAAGGAAAAAATTACAAGAGATTATACTGAAATATAAGATTTTCCAATGCTTCAATGTTGATTATGCAAACATGCAGGCTCACTGCAGAATTAAGGTAATTTATATTCTTCTTCAGCAAAGCTTATCATTACTAGTACGTTGCTTAACATCCAAAGAAAAAAAAATCTAGCTCATCTTTACAATAAACACATGCTCCATTTAATATGCCATAAAAACAAGTGACAACCAAATAACAATTTTTGATCTACAATTTGGAAATTGCTCTATGGCATTAATGGATCTTATACATGTGACGCCAGAAGTGGATTTCTGCAGACCAACATGGCTGCTGATTCAGTGTTGTCGCATTTGATTATCCCTTACTGTTGGCCAATTTTTACAATTTTAACGTCTTGGAGTCTGCCAACGAATTAATGAAGCTACAGGGATAACAACAGGAAATTAAATTAAGAAGAAGGTAGTGTAGAACACGCTAAGTTACGTATAAAAAGTTTAAGTCAAATATATTTCAGCCATTACTATGGCCTTCATCAGTGCGACTACGATTGGTTTACGTTGCTAGATTGGAAAGGTAAGTTTTGTAATGGTAACTCCGGGGGACGTTGGTACTCGGTAATGACAGAGACCCAAGACCTCCGCCTTCTTTGCCAGGAGTGTATAAAATTCTGATCAAGACTAACGTTGGATTAACCACGTACATAGGAAGTTCATTCCGGAAAATTCTCTCAGGACTTCAGGAACACAAATCTGATGTAAAATTTGGAAAACCTTTATCTTCCTTGTCTCTTCTTACCATGGGTGACACTTCTGCTATTCCACTTTGGTCCAAAACTAAAAAGTTGGCTCCCTTCCAAAATCGGTATGCTCTGAGGTTTAGAGAAAGTTTGGAAATTTTATTTTCCAAAAATTGCAACTCTGAGCTCCCCATTTTTGTTCCTTTCATCTGGAAATCTCTCATTGCATCATGTCACTCGGAGTTACCATTAAAAAACTTACCTTTCCAATTTGGCAACGTAAACCAATTGTAGTCGCACTGATGAAGGCCATAGTAATGGCTGAAATATATTTGCATTAAACTTTTTATACGTAACTTAGCGTGTTCTACACTACCTTCTCCTTAATTTGTTTGTTAGTTACGTGCATTGCCTACCACTCATTTAAGAAGAAATTAATTTGTTAGAAGAATAAATCAAGGTTGCAAAAATATACCAAGACAATTTTGTGTTTGATGTTTATTTCACATGATGCAGGAGAACATCGCCATTAGTCGTCATGAAGTTTTTGATGAAGCATTTCTCGTACACAGTATTTTAAATTTTCATGTTCTTATTGTCAGACATTGGCGAAACATCTGAAACATAAAACTTGGGATTTTTTTGTTTATTTTGTTTTTGCAAAACAAAACATTCAGAAGTCCAGACAAATATGTAGTATTAAAACAAACTAGAGTTGCATGCATGCTAGGCAATCTGCTTAAAAATTAAATGAATATGTGACATTAAATAAAAGAAAATTTATAAATATGTCAGTTTCATTCTTTGGGGAAAGAACGTAAGAATTTCCTTTTCAACCTTTTTTTCTTTTTTTTTTTTTTTTTTTTTGAAGTTGAAATTTGAAGGAACACTGTGAGGTTTCAACTACTTTAGATTCATAGTGTTATAAATATCCAAAATCTTTTCGTTAGAGTGGGCAGAACTTATTGGAGAATAAACATTGCATTTCATTTTACACAGCCGTTCCTTTAAAAATTTCATCCTTTTCAGAGCAAAATTATGGAAAGTTATTCCTTCCTCTATACAATTTAGGTTGTAGGATTTATTAGCACAACTATACGATCAGCAAAAGTTAGACATGTTGTAAAAATTTTTACGAAAATCACGATGTCCCTGAACCTCTGAAACATAACGCCCGTGACGTGCCTGCCACTCAGGACGCACACGAGATAAAGGCAGACAGCAGCGAGAGCATACGTTCGCATAGCTCAGTTGGGAGAGCGACTTATTCCGGAATGAGGGGACCCGGGTTCGATGCCTGGCATGGACAAAAATGACAGAGAAATTTACTTTGTTATACGCCATGTTAAGCAATGGGAAAACGCATGTAAACAAACTATTGTTGGTCCGTGGCCGGGGAAAAGTTTCCCATGATGCAATGCGAGGTGAATAAGGTCCAAGATGGAAACACGTGGAATAATTAATATAGACATAAATCAAGCTGTTCTTTCCATTTAACATAAGCACAGAAATTTGAAAAATAGAATCGAACCCACGTTTCCCAATTTGTATTTGAGTATGCTAACCGTTACATCACACAGGACAATGAAATCCAAACAACTGAGGTATTTAATCTCAAAAAAAAAAAAAATTTTGCAACATAAGTGGTAGTAATTACTACTTAAACAGAAGATAAAATAGATCTCACAGACACAATTAAAATCATCATAAATTCAGGAGTCCATTACATTTTTATCTCACCTGTGACAGTTTGCAAAAGAAAGATAGAAGAAGGTGCAGAATTCAAAAGAAGAGGAGCTACAATTAATGACCAAAAAGGTTGGACAACACCATGTGAGTGGCAAACAAACACCTACACCTTTCAGTCAGTCTCTATGATGGGTTGGAATATAACCAAAAATTTTAAAAATACAAAATGTAGAATAATAAATTCAATTTTCGGCACGAAGTGCTGCATTTTTACTGTTTCTTCAGTAGCCATCTCTTTAGAAGACTGAGCAAAGTTATTGGGTATATAAATAAGTTTTGAGGGATTTCCGTTCGGTATCGTACTTATTACTGCTTGCATGTATTTTAAGGTGGCAACACTGCGATATCGCAGTACGAGACGCCAGCTTTCAGATTCAGTATACGACGTTCGATTGAGGTGCAAAGACGTATTTGTTTTACTCGATGGAAAATGGCAACTTTCATCCCGACAAAACAGCATTTGCGGAAAGTGTTAGTGCATTTCTTTATTGTCAAGAAAAGTGCTGCCAACAGCTAGCGCTTAATGTCAGAAATCTATGGTGAACATTCCCCATCCATAAAAACATGTGAGTATTGGTTTAGACGATTCAAAAGGAACGATTTCGATGTCAGTGATAAAGAAAGTTCTGGACCACCCAAAAAATTGCTGATGCCGAATTGGAAGCTTTACTCGACGAGGATCCGTGCCAGACACACAAAAAAAAACTAGCACTAAATGTTAGTCAAATATGCATTTCACAACATTTAGCTGCCATGAAAATGGTGCAAAAAGAAGGGAACTGGGTTCCGCATGCTTTGCGGGAAAGAAACGTTGAACGTCGAAAAACCATTTGCGAATTGCTGCTTCAAAGGCAAAAAAGAAAGTTTTTTTGCATCGTATTATTACTGCCGACGAGAAATGGATAAGTTACGATAACCCTAAACGGCAGAAAGCATGGGTGAAGCCAGGTGAACCAGGTCCTTCAACGCCAAAATGCAATATCCATGGTTCAAAGGTAATGCTGTGTATCTGGTGGGACCAGAAGGGTTTGATCCACTATGAACTGCTGAAACCCTCGGAAACTATTACTGATGATCGGTATTGAACCTAATTAATGCGTTTAAACTGAGTTCTCACGCAAAAACGGCCGGAATGGGAGAATATACACAACAAAGTCATCTTACAGCATGACAATGCAAGACCACATGTTTCTCGACCTGTGAAAAAGTACTTAGAAAGATCCGACTGGGAAGTTCTACCCCACCTGCCATATTCGCCAGATATTGTGCCATCGGATTACCATTTGTTCCGGTTGATGCAGTTAGCATTTTCTGGAGAACAGTTTAGTTCTTATGAAGACTTCAAAAATTGGCTGGACAACTGGATCTCATCCAAGGAACCGAATTCTTCTTTCAGGGCATACGTTCACTGCCCGAAAGATGGGAGTAAAGTTGTAGCTTCAGAGGGAGCATACTTTGATTAATATTAAAATATTGTTTCTGTTCTCCAACAACGTGTTTTATTCACCTCAAATCCCTCAAAACTTATTTATATACCCAATATTTTATCTCAATCATTCAGCATTAATTTGGTAATAAAAGGGTTGGAGCTGATGACTAAATGATATCCAAACTTTTTGAAAATTCGTTTGAACTTGTAGGCAGAAGATTAATGCCAGTGTTTAAGCTGAATTTTTTTCTCCTGTAGCAATTTGGCTATTTTGTCAGCAAAAGTTGAAATAAAATGTTATGCACATTAACCAAATTTACAGTTCTATGTTTTGCTATATTTACATATGAAAATGTCTTTCCCCATTGTCTTTTCTCCAAGCACAATGCATTGGCTAAATAAAATTTTGTACTTTCAACAGAATTCAAAAATAAATACAAATAGACTTTTATACTTCCAATTTTAATAAAAAGTACATTTGCTGATTCATGCAGTTTGTGAAAATATATACAAAGACCAGCACAGCCAATGGCACACCGACTGACTGGTCGACCCGAACCAAAATGGTGCATGCTAGTCCCACAGCTGCTGCTGTGGCGACGAACTGTAGCAAACAAACGAAACACCTCTTTCCTTATCTATTGCAGCAAAGCCCTTGTGAAAGGTGCTCTCGGGGCTCACCAATGCTTTCCTGCAATAGGAGAAAAGACAATGGGGATGAAAAAACAACAACAGGATGAAGCACGTGTGACAGCAACAACACAAAGCAAAATGATGGGGAAGGTTACCAGGTCGGCAAAGCAAGGCTGTGATGATGGAATGAAAAAAATGACAGGAATAAAGCAACAACAACCTGCAAGGGCAAAACAGGGGGACGCAATGACAGAAAAAACATGACGGGGATGAAAAACACAATGCAAGGGCAAAGCAGCGCTGACAGAATGAAAAATAATGAGGATAAAAAGAACCTACAAGGGTGAAGCGGGGGACACAATGGCAGAAAAAGAAACCAGGTCATCGAGGAAAAGCAGAGATGATGGGTATGAAAAACAATGCAAGGGCAAAGCCGGGATGGGTGGGATGATGGAAAGGATAAAATGACAAGAATGAAAAACAACACAAGGACGAAGCAGGAGTGGGCGGGATGGTGAAAGAAAAAAATGACAGAAAACATTAGTTTTTTTGGTGATTCAGTTGGAACTTTTTGTTGCAAAATTACCGTCATTACTGTGACTTGGCAAAATTGGAAGTGACAGCTTAAATGTTAATTAATGGGATGAGATACATCCACATAATTAAGTTTTTTTTTTTTTTGGAGGTTTCTGATTTGTTTGGAATCAGTCCACAGACTGATTGATGTCAAACAAATTGCCCCCATTTGTTGATCAGTTTTCACTTTGCTATTGGGAAAGTTTAAAAATTATTCACAGCCCCCAGAACTGTAATTCAGATTCATCTCATTTAGCCGAAGCCCATCAGTTCCCACCTTCTACAATTCAAAAATTCCTCCAAAATCCCCACTTGAAAAATCTGTCTGCTCTCTCACCAATAAAAATGGAAAAAGAACAAAATAAAATGAAATATTTAAAAAAATCAGATTTAAAACTTACATGTGAATCTTTACTAGCTAAATCCTGAGGTGAAAAGTATTTGTCTAGGAAAGTTTGTGAATTTAGTCAAGCAATTAGAAACTTGCAAGAATTAGAAACATATATCCACAGCTTAGTTTTTAGTCATTGAAGAAGTCAATAAAGTATTTCTCAATGTAACCTTATAAAATGGCTTGCAAAATTTTTTGCTTGCATTGTGAATATGGTGACATGAATCTCCATCAACGTCAAGCAAGTGGGGAGATTTTCTCTGCCGAATTCTTGTTTTTAACCCTGTTTTTGAGCCTCTCATGACACATTCTTTCCACTTAGCTTTCAAACAAGCAAAACAAATTACTTCTTAGAAAGAAAGAAAGAATGAAAAAAAACAAAAACAACGGAAAGCTGCATCACGAACTTTTTAGAGGCTTCGGCCCGACGTAATACTGGCTGGAAGCCGTGCCTCCCCCCCCCACTTAGCTTTCAAACATGCAAAACACATTCTTCCTTATCTTCCTTAGAAAAAAAAGGAAAGAAACAGAGTTGCGTCACGAACTTTGTTCAGCGGCTTCGGGCTGACGTTATCCTAGCCGGGCGCCGTGCTTTCTTTCCACTAAGTTTTCAAACAAGCAGAACACATTCCTCCTCCTTAGAAAAAAAACCAAAAAGGTTCGTCACGAACATGGTTCAGAGGCATCGGGCAGAAGCAATTCCGGGCAACAGCGAAAGCACGTCCGAACCAACGTAATTCCGGATCACGGCAAAAGAAGTCCGCCAGGCCTACACAATCCCGCGGCGCCATTCTTCCTTTCCACTTACTTAGCTTTCAAACAAGCAAAACAAATTCCTTCTCTTCGGGGGGGGGGGGGGGCGGTAGAACGAATTTAAGAAAAGAAAGCTGCATCACGAACTTTATTTAGATGCTTTAGGTCGACGTAATCCCGGGCCACGGCGAAAGAAGCACGACAGTCATTTTTTTTTTTTTTTTTTCACACTTTGAAACAAGCAGAACAAATTCCACCTGAGAAAAAAAAAAAAAGACAAAGGGCTGTGTTACGAACTTTGTTCAGAGGCTTTTACGTCGATTATTTACAAAATCAGTAAAACTTTCTTAATAACAGCGAAAATCTGAATATCCATAATATTTTTGTTAGTCACTCGTAATCCCGGGGAAATCTGTAATAATTATGGAGATTCCGTATTTTTTGGCATCCTCCGTAGGAAGAGGATTCACAAGAGCTTCAATTCTCGAACGATCTCAGAAAAGCGGGAACGCATTCGGGTACATTTGCAAATTACAAGAGAGAGTTTCTGGCGATGACGTCACGGATAGAATCAAGCGGATAGTTTGGCCCTGATAGAATGCAGAGTGGCGATTTCCCGCAAGACACGGAAAGGGCTGCGGTAGTTTCCCTGCACGAAGTAGGCGGAGCTTCCACCCTTTGCGCTGCGATGCTCAAGTTACTGACAACCCATCCATTGTTGACAGCATTAAACGAATTGAGCTCCTGACTCCACCCTCCAACATTTCTTCTTGCCCCCGCGTCTGCTCCAAAAACAACGCTTTCAGCTAGAAAGCGCTTAGTTCTTTTACTCCACAAAAAGCGGAATCGCGGAATTCCGCTTTTTTTCTATAGAACGACGACCCCCCCCCCCCCCCTAAAAAATCCTGAAAAATTTCTCTTCATTTTTGCAATGACCTCGAGAATGACCAAAATGATGCCGAAAAAAGCGGAATTCCGCGAATTCGCGGAAGAATCTCATGTATGAGCACATACCGAAGCATCAAAACAAAACTTGGTGAACACAAAAAAGATGTTTCCAATGGTCTTCCAAAGACAGCTTTATCTGCACTAACCCTTGAAGACATCTCTGTAGTTCCCATTTGGAAAGAAACCAAAAAAGTTGCCCCTTTCATCAACAAGGCATCTCTGCGTTTTCAAGAGAGCATTGAAATTTTGTTCACCAAAAACTGCAATTCAGAGACCCCTCACCAAATCCCATTTATTTGGATCCCTCTTATAAAATCTGGCAACAGTTCCAACACTCCAACTTCAAATTGTAGTTCTGGCAACTAGCCCATCCAGTCGATCACGGGTGATCAAGGTCATAGGATGACCGAAAGTTACTGCTAAACGAACCTCTTACCGTACGTGACTCTGTGTGTTTCGCTCGTTTTATATGTTTATGTTCATCTCATTTTATTCCATAATCATAGAAATCAATCTTAAAAGAAGACAAAACTGAATATGACTTAATGGATCCATCAACCACTTATTATTGACCATCTTTTCATAGGCTGAAGTTATCAGTTGAAAGGTTCCTCTTAATTTAAACTTTTTTTATGGAACCGAAGAGTGTTTTAATCAGTTTCAGCAAATAAGATTACAACATATGTTCAGGATTAAAATTTTACAACTCTGTGCTGTTACCTTACAAGCTAGGATATTAAAAGATGTCAACGCAATCACATGATCAGCAAGTAATCAGATGGTCTAACAAGGGCAAACATTCTTAGTTCTCTTTCTTTTATCACAATTTTACCAATTTTCTAATACTGAATATACTGTAATTAAAGATTTTTTGGATAAATTACTATGACCCATTCTTTTGCTTTGCTTTACTAAAAAAATTAAAAGCTCTTCTGTGAATCAAATACAATACCACCCAACTACCTTTTTGGTAAGAAACACATGTGGACTAACTAATTCATTTCAACAGCAAAATTTAGTTGTCCAATAATAATTACCCAACAACAGATTCGTGAATTCAAGCACAAAAACTTACTTTGTATATATACAGCTCATGATCTCCATTCCTTAAAATGGTCCCTTTGTCATCCATCAGCTGAATAAAAGAAAACCCTAGAAGTTTTTTGTCCTTATCACGAGCTGAAACAAACAAAAACTTCTAAATAATAACATTTTCAAATATTTAAGTAACTTAACTTAACAAAAATAAAGAATAATGTAAGATACAGAAATGTAAAGTACACCAAAATTAGCCACTAATTAAAAAAAGTCATATCTAATAATGAATGCAACAAAAACATAAAACAAAACTCCATTTGGGGAGGAGGAGGTTAGTGACCATCATGAGCTACTTAATGGGCTATATTTGGTTGCCCATCCCTAACTTAGGGTCACTGGTTAGAGGGTAGGCCATAAGACGAACACCCAGAGCCAGTGCCATAAGACGAACACAACATCCATGTCTCACTGGGATTTGAACCCATCTTGGACGAATGGTCGGAAGCTGGCACTGGAACTACTGGGACTATTTTTTTTTTTTCTTTTTATAACCCAGTTTGGTTGTCATGTTCTGAAACAGAGGACGCTAGTGCAGTCAGAAATTCAAAAATGGCAGATTTCATTGGCAGCAAGCATCTGTTTTGTTGTGTAACGAAAGTCATTCTGTGACAGACGTACAGTAACTTTTTAAACAAAAAATCAAAAGAAGCATCATGAACATTTTTCCAACATAAAATGGCATTCATGCTTTGTATCAACTGGATGCATAGTGCACTGTTAATCAGGTCAAAGTCGGCTAGTCCATTCTGAAGCTTCAGTGAAGTACGTGCAAGATGTATACCTTAAGAAGTCAGCACAGATATCATCTTGGAGAGTAATGAATTTCTAGGTGCAAGAAATAACTGTGTCAGTGTGGCATATCTTGAATAAATAACTAAGCTTGAATAATAACAAGGAACTGAACACAAACTATACTTAAATAGTATAACTACACTAGTAATCTGAATTTCTTGGCATAGAATAAAAATCAAAGATTCCAAGCTTTTGCACATCAACCAGATGGCTTTTTCAGGAAGACAGAGACAGACAGCAAGATGTAATTGTACATATTTGTCAACCATACAGTTGCTATATTGTGTACTGTTTCTCACATTGTATGAGTGTCAAAGTGCTCGTGGGAAACATTCATCTTTGTCTCACACTGGGTTATTATTATTGAATGCAATTGAATATTAAAAATAAGGTAAAATATTATACAAATGAAAGCTGTTACTCACATTTTTGTTTTCCTGGAATATTTCGGGATATTGAACTTTAACTCGGTGAAATCTTAAATTTCTTGTTAAATTTCTTGAAGTCTTCGGTAATCTCTCCGTGATGATATTCTGCTTGAGAAGTTGAAACAGGTAGGTAACAATTCATGGTAACAATGAATTGTTGCCCACCTGTTTCAACTTCTCAAGTAGAATATCATCACAAAGAAATTACCGAAGACTTCAAGAAATTAAAGATTTCGGCGAATTAAAGTTCAATATCCCGAAATATTCCAAGAAAATGAAAATGTGAGTAACAGCTTTCATTCATATAATATTTTACCTTATTTTTAATATTCAATTGCATTCAACAATAATAACCCAGTGTCAGACAAAGATGAATGTTTACCACGAGCACTTTGACACTCATACGTGAGAAACAGTACACAATATAGCAACTGTATGGTTGACAAATATGTACAATAAAGATTTGATTATAACCACATGATGAAGTTCAACACAGATATGTCTTAGAAGAACTAATTGAAAGCAAGATGTAAGTTAAACATTCTCAAGACTGCTTGTAGAAGTGTTCTGTGACAGCAGGATGTAACTCAAACATTCTGAAGAGTGCTTGCAGAAGTGTTTCATGACAGCTAGATGTAAGTCAAACATTCTGAAGAGTGCTTGCAGAAGCGTTCCATGACAGCTAGATGTAAGTCAAACATTCTGAAGATTGTTAGCAGAAGTGCTCCGTGACAGCAAGATGAAAGTCAAATGTTCCGAAGAGTGCTTGTAGAATTGTTCCTAGCAGTTTGCTGACTACCTTCCTGGAAAAGCCATCCAGCTGATGTGCAAAAGCTTGGAAACTTTGATTTTTTTTCTACACCAAGAAATACTATTTAACTAAGCTTGAAGCCATACAAATTGCAGCTACTTCGTGCATTGGCAAACAGCAAGCAGAAGCTAAATTCTGTAGCAACATGAGTGAATGGAGTGAGTAAGAATAGGATTTGTGTGTGTGTACCACCTTATGTAAACCAATTTTGTAACATTTCCTGCATTTTTACAACACATGTTAACTCTAGGATCCAACTGCAGTGACGTGGCAGTGTAGACAATACTGGGTTATCTGGGCTCAAGCCCTACCCAAAATTTTCTGCCTTATTTATTTATTATTTTTTAATTCTCACATTAAAGTCTTTTAGATTTTTCTCTAATTATTTTTGATGGGTGAGGCAGGAGGAATGCTGCTTATAAAAAGCAAACCACACCACATGACAATTTTTAAACATTAAGTGCAACTCAGAAGAAAAAGAAAGAAAAGAAAAAAAGTGAGTGAGAAAGAAGGCAAGAAAGGGCATTGCACAAAAGCTCAAGCTTGCTGCTTTGGAGCAAAGGATCAACTGATAAGCAAACTTTCTCTACAAAGTGACAAAGCCAGATGGCATAGCTGCAAAAAGAAATTTCCTGACTTATTCTTCAGATGTTGTTAGCTGTCTGTTCTGTTCAGACAAATGTGAACCCATTTCATGCCAATTAGAAAATCTTCCGTCTATTTGGTACAAGGACATTTTTTTTGTTAATCCTACTACTTCCCTCTTCTCCACTTAGATGAAATGACCATGGCATAACTTTAAAATGTATTTTTCTTGAATTATTCTTTGGACGTTGACTATTGTTAGCAGTCTGTTTGATTGTGACAGGTGTGAACCCATTTCACACAACTTTGAGAATCTCCCATCTACCTGGTACTAGTATCACAACTTCTTTGTTAATCCTATTATCCCCATATTCCCTGCCGAGATAAAATGGCTTGATTAGTATATTTCCCTGTTTAGCCAAAAACTTGGTTTTGTTTAGCAATTTATTTAATTAAAGTTGTCCCAGCACCTTTTTCCATGATCATCTTGCCTTGAGTCCTTCTAACAGAATTTAATCCCAACGAGGCAATCCCCTGCACAGTGGAGAATGGATTTACACAGAGTCATGAAGACAGTATCTACTGCTGCTGATGGAGCTACAGAATGATATCAGATTCTGCAGAAATACTCCTAAACATGTTCCAAATGTGATGCAGATTTTTCTCTCTTGGCATGTTTTTCTGCTTCTTAAAATTTTAAGAGGTACTAAGCCATTAGCTTTAGCTTAGGGGAAAGGCCAATTCTAATGATGCACACACAACTTCAGCTGATACAAGGTTTTCTGCTCTTGGATTGGCACCCAGTGCAAACAAAAAAGGCCTGGCTACTCCTCTAAACTGTGCATTAGAATTTTTAATGAAACTACTTCAGTTGTAACAAAATGAGACTTGGATGGACATACACCTGAAAGTTATCTTCTTTGTAACTAAAAATATCACATAAATTGAACTTAATTTAACAACAGATGATACAAGTTCAGTGAGAATTTGTCAGTGAAGAAAGAAAAAAAAAAAAAAACATTTTAAATTGCGAACTTCATTTGGTACTTACTTGAGCAATGTCGATATTCTATTCTTACGTGTGCACAGTCAAATTTTTCAATTGGAATAGCTAGCTGAAAAATAAAAAATTGTTTTGAAGATAATAGGTAATTTTCTGTGATCATTTCGAACAAAAAAAAAAATTCAATCCAGCTAAATATAGAAATTTAAACTGCCAATTTCTTTCCTTCTTTTTGTTAATGTTTTTTGTTATTTCTTTCCTTCTTTCTTTTTGTTATTGCAAAATATGGCCAAACATCATTCACAAAAAAAATTAAAGGTACAGGTAAATCTTGGTATATGCAATAGATACATTCCGCAAAATCACCGTGTATACCAAATTCGTGCAAAACAGGAGGCAATTTATACAAACAATATAAAATTAGGTTCTCACTTATTCACAAATTCAGTTTTAAATAATCAGGCTATATAGTATTTAGATTACAAACAAACACTATTACCTTTGTGAAACTTAATTTTAATGCAGAAAATCAAAATATAATACGTACATACTATGTAAATATGTATGTAGTACCCTGAAAATATGGTGTGTACGTACAGTACTTACGTAATGTTAATGCTGAAGAATACACATGCAACATAACAGTCCACTGTAATTTTAGAAAGTCCAATTTCACATCTTAAATACAGTAGTACGCTTCTGGCTGATCACATCATTAGTTTCTGATGATGTTGCAGTCAGTCCAGTTTCTCTAATGGATTTCTGAAGAGACAAATCATTTGCAGTTGAAGTGCTCCCGTCGGACACTTGACGTTCGTTTGAAGTGTCAAGCTGTTTTGTAGAAAAAAGTTTAATTGTTGACTGTGAAGGTTTCTTCACTGTCTGACTGTACAATTCTTTTTAACGTTTCAGAACATGTTAGACTTCTCTCTTCACTTTAGCACTTCTCACTATCTCAGGATCACGGTCTTCAAAAATTGTCATCGCAGCGTCAATAATTTTTTTCAAATTGATTCTGCATGATCACGAATAGTTCTCACAGTGGATTCACTAAGTCCCATAGCACACTGAATGTCAACAATACGCTCTCCTTTCTCACAGGGTTCCTGAACTTCTAACTATATTTCTAACAAATAAGACCTTTGTACATGCTTCTTCCCCTCGAAAGACACATTTTCTTTCCTTTTGCCTGACATTGTAGATTCTCTCACACGCAAATTTACAGCTCTACTGAACTGATCTGAGCAAGCACTCACGTCTTGACAAAAGCATTGACAGATGCACGTCAAGATGTGCAAACCCATTATTGTAATTATTGTTTCCTCATTGTGTTAACAGATGGCACCAATGAATTGTGTAAATCCGAAATTGGGAATAATGAAACCGTGTATACCGAGATCTACCTGTATATAACTACCACATACACTGAGTGATCACTGAATTATGACCACCCCTATCAAAAGTGGGCGTGGCCCATTGACCATTTGATTTCCAAGAGGGAGCAATTAGTTGACCGATGTAGCATATATTGGGTTGTTGGAAAAGTCATGACGTATTTTAGCCATGTTTTGCAAAGGTCATTTATTGATAGAAAGAACAAAGGTCAATCAATGATATAATGCCCGTTTTGTTCGATAACCTTTTGCCACCTTTCAGTGAGTTGCAGAATGCCTCGTTCACAGAAGGACCTGTCTTTCGTGGCAAAAAACTGTACAAGGTGCTGATTTACAGCCTCATCTGAATTGAACGTTATACCACACAAACACTGTTGAAGAGAGCGAAACAAGTGGAAGTCTGTCGGCGCAAGGTCAGGCGAGTATGCTGGGTGTGGTAACACTTCCCACCCAAGCTCCAATAATTTTTGGCAGGTGATCAAACTTGTGTGTGGTCTTGCGTTGTCGTGATGGAACACCACACTTTTACGATGAATAAGCTCTGGAAGTTTCTGGATGATGGATTCGTTCAAACTGTCCAATTGCCGACAGTACACATTCGAATTGATTGTTTGGTTCTGTGGTAAGAGCTTGAAAAACATGACCTTTAAAATCCCACCACACCGAGACCAGAACCTTCCGCTGATGAATGTCTGCTTTGGATGTCGTTTGAGGCAAAGCAGCACGTCGGGACCAAGACTGTATGCGCAGCACATTGTTGTACATAATCCCCTTTTCGTCACCAGTTATCAGTCGCTTAAAAAAAAGGATCGTTTTCCTTACGTTTAATGAGCATATCGCAGATGTTTACATGCACCATTAATTGAGCTTCTTTGAGTTCATGAGGAACCCACACATCGAGCTTGCTTACGTATCCCAGCTTCTTCAGGTGGTTGTGAACGCTTCAATGATAGATGTGCAATGTGTCTGCAATCTCTCGTATCATGTAACGTGGGTTTAACTCGATCAATGCCTTGATCTGGTCGTCGTCATCTTCGGTGCGCCTCCCGGATCGAGGAGCATCGTCGAGGTCAAAATCACTAGCATGGAATTTTGCGAACCACCGCTGGCACTAACGTTCTTGTAGAGCATTATCACCGTACACTTTATACAACTTTACACAAGCTTGATGCGCGTTCTTCCCTTTATGGAAGTAAAACAGTAAAATATGGCGAAAATGCACAGTTTGGTCTTCCATCTTCAACTTGACGTCAAATCTTCGCAAATCAACCAAATCGCTCACTATTCCTTTTAGACTGCAGCTAGAACTGGCACCTGTCGAATGCCATAGCGATAACAGAGCTGCGCATGCCTCTAGTACTTCCAAAACCGCCCAACCACCATCAGGTGCCAAAATATGTCATGACTTTTCCGACAACCCAATAACTACCACATACGCCGAGTGATCATTGAATTATGACCACTCTTATCAAAAGTGGGCGTGGCCCATTGACCATGTGATTTCCAAGAGGGGGCAATTTGCTGACCGATGTAGCATATACACTGAGTTGCCACTTTATTATGACCACCTGACAGTTTTAAGCAAATGAGCTACGGCTGCACGCTGTTGCCGCCAGAGGGCGAGGCTAGTATAAAAAGGGAAAGCTTAGTGCTTGCAACAGTAGTAGAAGTAATTTTTGGGTGACGAGATGGGTAAAAAAGGCGATTTGACGGACTTTCAACATGGGATGATCGTAGGAGCTCGGAGCCATGGAGCGAGTATCACCGAAACCGCCACAGTTGTGAAATGTTCCAGAGCAGCTGTTGTTAAAGTGTTTAAAGACTGGACTGTCAGCCAAAAAACTGGGTCTCTACGTGCAACGTGTGTCGTCATCAACTAGTGACTGCTCGGGTGGAACAGAGAGTGTCCAAACTGGTAACAGACAACAGAAGGGCAACAGTGCAGCAAATTACAGACCATTTTAATCAAGGATCCCCTCAAATGATCTCTGCACACACTGTTCACCGCACACTGCATCGGATGGGATATGGCAGCCGAAGGCCTGTTCTAACACCTTTACTGTCTGCAGTTAACAAGAGAAAACGTCTCCAGATCGCACGGAAGCACAAGGATTAGACAGTCGATAATTGGAAACAAATTATGTGGTCCGATGAATCACGTTTTCAGTTGCACCATGCCGATGGTCAAGTGAGCAGCACGAAAGCATGGACCCCAAATGCATTGCTACAACCCTTCAAGCTGGCGAAGGCAATGTTATGGTTTGGGGAATGTTTTCCTGGCATGCTTTGGGCCTATTAATTCATGTTGATCAACATCTGACTAGCACATCATATCTAAACATCGTTGCGGACCAAGTGCATCCTGTCATGTGGATGGTTTGTCCCAATGGCAATGGCTACTTTCAACAAGATAATGCGTCCTGCCATAGTGCTCGTATTGTACAGGATTGGCTTCAGGAACATGCCAGTGAGTTTACTTTGCTTAGGTGGCCCCCACAATCTCCAGATCTCAACCCCATTGAGAATTTGTGGGATAAAGTTGAACGAGCCATCAGACAGCTGGATCCACAACCCTGCAATCTCACACTCCGGGAAAGTACCATTCATCAAGCATGGTCTCAGATCCCACAAACCACCTATCAACATCTCGTGGAGTCCATGCCACGAAGAATCGATGCAGTATTAAAGGCAAAAGGTGGCCCAACGAAGTACTGAGGGGGTGGTCATAATAAAGTGGTCACTCAGTGTATAAGGTGTGAATGGAGCAGTAGGTAGTAAAATTTGCAGCATGATGGGCAAACTGAAGGATTTATCAGTATTATAAATATTTAACGGGAATTATCGAGGATAAATTTATTAGGTACATTACCTTTCAAATTTACACAAGGCAGCAATAAGGAACAGCTCAAATAAAACAGGATTAGACAGGCACATACAAGAAACTGGCCACAAAATGGACTGGGACTCCTTAAAAGTGATCAAACATCAATCCCATGCAATTATCCGGAAATTAGAGGAATCCCTGGAAATTTACAAGACACAAGGTGGCAACATCAATGACCATGCTGGATGGAAGTAGAAGGAAGCAAGAACTCCTGATGAAGATCTAGTGTTTAGATCAAAAATTTGAGAGGTAATGTACCTAATAAATTTATCCTCGATAATTCCCGTTAAATATTTATAATACTGAAAGTAATAAGAGAAAGCCATGAAGTCATTAGTTACTGGATTTATCAGATTTTGAGAAAAAACAGATTGTGAGAGCCCGGTGAGTGGGTGCTTCCATTTCCCAAACGGCTGAACAGGAGGGTTGTTTGCAAGCCGCCATAGTTAAAGTGTATCAAGACTGGCATGAAAATGGTCAAACAATGATCAAGAGGAAAAATTGCACAGGACAGTCCAACAGACAAAGTACTGTTCAACAGTTGACTACCCAGTACAACAGAAGTCGACCCCGAACAGTATCTGTCATGACCATGCATCGCTTGTATGTGCTATAACAGCAGATGACCCCCGTCGACATCCTCTCCTAACCACAAGGTGAGGATAATTACTGTCAAGGAACGCCGACACATTTATTCATTAAAAAATATTAAAACACACAAATACTTTCGGAAAACTCAACTTGTTCCCATCATCAGGTGGTGAAAAGCTACATGATATTTCTAAGTTAAAACCACATGACATGTAAGAGACAGATGACACGTCTACTTGAAAGACAACATAACATACACAGACGCCATAACAAACTTACAGTTAAGGATGAGAAAGACAGGTACGGTTAACAAACTAGATGTGAGATCTCATGAAGTTAAATGCTGTGATAATGACATCAGGTTATGCTGGCGATGTTCAATAGAGGATTATGAGCAGTAACCAAGGTCTGGGTAAGTTAACAGGGTAATCACAGTTGAGGCAAGAATTCGACAATTTGTGAATAACGACAGTTTCCCTGTATCTCAACAATCATTTGTTTCCATAACACAAAATAAGTTTAACATCAGACCAGATGGGTGTTAGATTCTTGTCTAGGCAAGTTCTCGTGAGTGCTGTGGTACAAACTTGATTTCTCAAAGAGCGTTGGTGTTCAGAGAGTCTATGCTTCAGTTTTCTTTTAGTACTACCTACATAGTAGGTTGAATGACATACAGGGGAACCAGAATTAGAGTTATTATTCAAAGGAATGAGGTAGACCCCGGCCGAAGTTAAAATAGTTACGTACTTTGTCACTCCTAATAAAAGCAGAAATATTTTCTGTACGAAGACCTATATTCATAGCATGTTTTGAACATGAACGTTGTATTACATTAGTCAAGATTGGTATGTACGGAAGACAGATTCATCGGTGCAAAAGAAAGTCACACCTGCTTTAGGCAGCTCTGACTTTCAAAGATGAATTCATTTGCCTGCTACTGCTTTTTTAACTGTCAGTTTGTGAATTATGCCTGGAAAGAACGATGCCAAATGAAATTCTGGTGGATGTCCATAGCAGTTCTGATGTGCAAACTGAAATGGGTTTCAAAGAAGAATTCATTTGCCTGCTACTGTTTTTTTAACTGTCAGTTTGTGAATTATGCCTGGAAAGAACAATGTCAAATGAAACTCTGGTGGATGTCCATAGCAGTTCTGATGTGCAAATTGAAATGGGTTTCAAAGAAGAATTCATTTGCCTGCTACTGTTTTTTTAACTGTCAGTTTGTGAATTATGCCTGGAAAGAACGATGCCAAATGAAACTCTGGTGGATGTCCATAGCAGTTCTGATATGCAAATTGAAATGGGTTTCAAAGAAGAATTCATTTGCCTGCTACTGTTTTTTTAACTGTCAGTTTGTGAATTATGCCTGGAAAGAATGATGCCAAATGAAACTCTGGTGGATGCCCATAGCAGTTCTGATGTGCAAATTGAAATGGGTTTCAAAGATGAATTCATTTGCCTGCTACTGTTTTTCTAACTGTCGGTTTGTGAATTATGCCTGGAAAGAACGATGCCAAATGAAACTCTGGTGGATGTCCATAGCAGTTCTGATGTGCAAATTGAAATGGGTTTCAAAGATGAATTCATTTGCCTGCTACTGTTTTTTTAACTGTCAGTTTGTGAATTATGCCTGGAAAGAACGATGCCAAATGAAACTCTGGTGGATGTCCATAGCAGTTCTGATATGCAAATTGAAATGGGTTTCAAAGAAGAATTCATTTGCCTGCTACTGTTTTTTTAACTGTCAGTTTGTGAATTATGCCTGGAAAGAATGATGCCAAATGAAACTCTGGTGGATGCCCATAGCAGTTCTGATGTGCAAATTGAAATGGGTTTCAAAGAAGAATTCATTTGCCTGCTACTGTTTTTTTAAACTGTCAGTTTTTGAATTATGCCTGGAAAGAATGATGCCAAATGAAACTCTGGTGGATGTCCATAGCAGTTCTGATGCACAAATGGAAATGGGTTTCAAAGATTTCATTTGCCTGCTACTGTTTTTTTAACTGTCAGTTTGTGAATTATGCCTGGAAATAATGATGCCAAATGAAACTCTGGTGGATGTCCATAGCAGTTCTGATATGCAAATTGAAATGGGTTTGCCCCAAAGGGATGCCTTGCTGTGTGACAGTGTCACCCATGATAGGGTCATCACTAAATCTTTCTACCATACTTGAGAAAGACAGTCCACCGCAGAAATGATATGGTATGTATAACATACATCATATGAAAAAAATATCTCAGCAAAAATGAGTGTAAGATAGATTGATGTATAGAACACAAAACAATAAAAAATACTGGAGAAAGAGAGATCAACAACTGATCATCACCAAAAACCATATTGTGCTTTTCAGGATGGCATAGGAGGAGATGAAATACACCAAGCACTAATTACAAGCAACATTTCCATTAGAATGTAGACATACAGAACAACAAAGATTAAAAAGGTAACTTTTCTTATGAATTTTCCTTACTTAACCTATGAAAGCTCTCAACAATATTGTTATATGCAATTTGAAACTTTTCAATTTGTAAGTTCCCATATAGGGACATCTTGACAACTACATAGGTCATTTCAAAAGTTTTGCACACTGCGCAGACGCTGCCCGTAAGATGATGCAATCACTCTAATCGTTGTGAGTCAGACTTCAGTATACAAAGTTGTGTCTATGTTTGCTGGCTAAATTGTTCCTGTTCCAAAAAATTCTGCTTAGAAATGGAGGAAGAAAGTGAGTTAGGTCAGATCTCACTTAGAGACCACAGCTCCTACATTAAAATTGAAACTTTGCAAGGAAAATCCCCTACCAAAATTCATAAAGCTTCGTGTGAAGTTTGTGGGGTTAGTGTAGTGGATCGTAGCAAAGTGTCACGGTCGGCTTCTCGTTTCCACCAAGGTCAGGGAACCATCAAATACGACCCAATAAGCAACCGGCCATCAGATGCAATGGACAACACTTCTGTGGTTATCATCAGAAGCATTTCGGAAGAAGAACGGAATAAAACGTGTGAAGTGATTGCATATGAAGAAAACATGTCTACTGCTTCAGTTTTCACAATCCTAACTAAAAAATTACAGAAGAGAAAAGTGGCTGCCAAATGGGTTCCGCATAATCTGAGTGAAGACCAGCAAACAGTTCTCAAATGGATCGCAGAAGAATTGCTTCAATGGTACGAGACAGAAGGTGAACAGTTTTTGGACAGAATTGTTGCTAAAGATGAAACCTGGCTACGAGATTTTGAACCAGAACTGAAATCTCAGTTTGCTCAATGGAAACATCCAGAATCACCTCGCCAGAAAAAATTCCACAGACAACAATCGAAGGTTAAACTGAAGCCCGAGGGGACCACTGTAACGATGGAAAACTACAGAAGGTTTCTGCAAAAAGTTTTGCATCCAAAGATTCGCCAAAGAAGGCCAAACATGCTCGAAGCTCGTGGCATCATCTTGCATGACAATGGAGGCTGCATGCTGCAGGTACAGTAAGAGACATTCTGGAAAAGTATGGAGGGGAATTGCTTCCCCACACACCATACAGTCTTGACATGAGCTCACCAGACCATGACTTGTTCCCAAAACTGAAGAAGCCAATCCATGGGAAATGATTCAGGGCCGCCCCGGTGGCGCAGTGGTCTAAGCGATGGCCTCTGATTATTCGTCCGAAAAGGGTCCGGGTTCGAATCCTGGTGAGGCATGGATGTTGTGTTTGTCTTACGGCCACACTGGCTCTCTCCCTTCCCTGGAACCAGTGACCCTAAATTAGGGATGGGCGACTGCTTATAGCCCATTGAGTTGCTCACGGTGGTCGTTAAACCTCCAACCAAAAAAAAAAAGAAAAAAGAAAAAAAAAAAGAAAGAAAGAAAAGAGAAAAGAAATGATTCAGGATGTTTCTAATGAGGTGACCGAGTAATCCAATGCCTCAACAATGGAGGTGTCCTGACTGAAATACATAACTTGCCCAAACGTTGGACTGACATCATAAAGAAATGTGATTACTTTGAAGGTCTGTAAAGGTATGCTATGAAATAAATTTGTTTTGTTTAAGAGATAACCCACAGTGTGCAAAACTTTTGAAATGACCCTCGTATAAATTGACATTTCCAGAACTTACATGGTATGAATACTTAGCAATTATAAAAACAAACTCATATTCTGGCTCATAATTTATTCTATTTCCATTTTATTTGTTTTGGTAAACACAAACCAGAAAAAAAAGATGGACTATTTAGTTTTAAAACCATGCTTTCCCAATTCACTTACAAGTTCAACAAGTTTTATTATGATCTTTCATGACAGTGTAAAAAAACATTCCAAAATGTAGTTTTAAGGTAAATACATTGGTTTCCATAAATTACGGAAATAGAAAAAACAACCTCACAATAACTCAAAAAACACATGATGAAATGTAATGGAATTTGGTGAAAACCTGCATCATATCATACGTTAGAGAAAGACCTTAAAACATATATAAGGAAACACTTTATTCCAACAATAATGACCATCCCAAACAGTGGCAAAGTTTTGTGCTATTGATGATGGTGTCTAAGGGCTCATTAGGTTGTAATGACCATTGTTCATGCAAAGTTTGTATAAGTCCCTCCAGGTCACCCTTCACAACAATGCAGGTCTCACAGTGATGTTTCATGCTGTTGATGATGGTGTCTAGAAACTCAGTATGTAACAACAATAATTATTCATGGAAATCTTGTCTAAGCCCCTCCAGGTCATCCCTCACAACAAAGCAGGTCTCACAGTGATGTGTCATGCTGTTGATGATGGTGTCTAGGAGCTCAGTAGGTAGCAACAATCACTTTGGGCTTTGGTGCTTAAGCCCCTTAAAGCCCCATACGCCAACTCTTTTATATATCTATCTAATGTATATCTGTCTATCTCATGCACTATACACACTGAAGAGCCAGAAAAACTGGTACACCAGTCTAATATTTGGTAGGTCCCCCACGGGAGCGAAGGACTGCAGAAATACGACGGCGGCATGAACTCCACTAGCTTCTGGAAATATGCTGTAGGCGATGCACACCATACTTCCTGCAGAGCGTTCCACAATTTGTTGCATTTCTTGAATATAAACAGCAGACAATTAGAAACATGGTGTTGGGCGGGTCTTGATGTTCTTCATTTTGCATCTGCTGAATTCAGTTCTGTGGAAATAAGGAATGACTTATAAAGGTCTCCGGCATCTTCATACACGATGATCAAGAGAAATATTGACAAGCCCCCTCTTCTCAATGAAGCAGGTGTTTATGCCATCCCACTAAATTACCAGGGACGGCTCCAGGCGATACTACAGCGGAATGACCAAACGTTTGTTTGGAATTAGAATCAGCGAACATAAAAGGAATACAAGAGACAGAAAAATAACCACTGCCCTATCAAGAGAAGTCAAGTTCAAGTCTGCCGATCCTATATGGAGTGATGTAAAGAAATTAGCTTCATACTCCACACCCAAATCTAATGCCATTCGCGAAACCTTGGAAATCTTGAACAGCTACGAGGCTTGCAACGATAGCGTCTCTCTGGAGTTACCACGTATTTGGAATCAATTCTTCAAATAATGCTGAGATTTCTACCATAGTACCACGTGCCCAATCAACGTGACCTCGCTTCTTCGAAATATCACGTTTGCTCCTAATCATTTATTGTCTAGGCAAGTCACTGCGTTTAAAGTGTTGAAACGTTCTATTATCCTGTTTGCAGTTAGCTGTCTACCTTCCTTGAGAAAACCATCTGGTTGATGTGCGAAAGCTTGGAAATTTTGATTATTTATTCTACGCCAAGAAATTTTCAGATTTTAAGTATATAGTTATACTATTTTGAGTTTAATTTGGTGTACAGTTCCTACTTTTTGAATTTTACATCACTCCAGTATTTATCTTGTCATCATCAACAATCGCAATGCAACTACCGCTTACGATCGCGGATATCGGCAACCGGAAATCTGCCATATCACTAAGTGATACAACACACAGTATCCTTTTACAATGTATTGTAATTAAAAAAAAAAAAGGATGTGGAAAAAAGGAACTATCAGAAATTAAGATCATCAAGTCATGCGTTTCAAAAATCCGTTTTCCTTTATAATGTTTAAAAACATGTTTTTGCTTTTTTACCTGTAGTGTATAATAAAAAAACTATGTTGATTTTTTATGGAATCAGACATCCATATGTCTGATTGTCTTCATCTGAGTTCACACGTTAGCTATTGTGTACAAGTAGACCTATTTTTTCAGCTCAAAAATATGTAGTTTTGTATATATTCACAGTATAAGTCATTCCTTATTCCCACAGAACTGAATTCAGCAGATGCAAAATGAAAAACGTAAAGACCCGCCCAACACCATGTTTCTGATTGTCTGCTGTTTATATTCAAGAAATGCAAATATGGATCAATGGTGAATGCAGCAACTATGATTTTTATTTATTAACAAGAAAAAAAAAAAAAAAGAGCCGTGAACTGTGAAAGCTGTAAAGCTGAAACGGATATTTCTCTCACCCCTACCCCCACTTCCCCTGCAGAAAAACATTCCGATTAAGATCAAACAGCAGGAGGATGTGTCCACGCACACACACAACCTTTGGAATGTCCTGATGGAACGCCTTCTTTCTACTTTTCATCGGCACATCGCCATAAATCACCACCTGCAGCTCACTGAACTGTCAAGTTGCACCCTTCCTCCTTCACCCTAACTATAATAGAAAATGTAAAAAAAAAAAAAAAAAATGCTCCCCAATTTTCGACAAAATTACCAAATTTACGTCATGATGTTGCAATTTACTAAAATACGTTTATCTGCTGAATTTCGCTTAAATCCATTGAAAACTTTTTAATTATAGATGATTTTATTATTAAAACAGTATCTCAGACGTCTGAATAAAAATGTATGTTTGTAATTCAAATAGAGTCCATATCATCACAGAAAAAAATTTAAGGATCACTCTGTTTAAATAAACCATGGCATCTAAAAAAAAAAAAATTCACTCGCTTTTCCCGTAATTTGCAATTAACTGTTGTTGTTTTTTTCAATCCGATTATGCAAATGAAGATTTTTTTTTATTTTTTTTTGCATCTGCTAAAGTTCCTGGCAGAAATTTGCAGTAGAACTTTATTGTGATGTATTTAACCACTGTAAAAATTTTACTGTGTTATTTTCAAAATTCGGAAAAATGGATTTCTGAAAATTTTCTCCTAGTCTTTTTGAGCTGTGGAAGTGATAAACAGGTTTTTGCTTTATTCCCAACCAAGGGCTTCAGATCAGTGCTCCCAGCTGTCAATCAACCGTTGCTATGGTAACACCCTTTCTACTCCTGGCTCATTCTGTCCAAAGAGGCACACATACTTGTCCATAATAAAAATTACCAATGCTAACTTTTTAAGTTTTAAACCAATCAATTGGAATTTTGGAAGTGAGCTTCTGTAATCCAATTATAGTGAATGTAAAAATTTCAGCAACTTTCGTGAAAATTTCACAAAGATAGTTTTCTTATTTTTTATCATAAGTAGCGGAAGTCTCTTGAGGGGAGGGAGGGCCTGGCATGCTCATAAACAAGAAGAAGATGAATGTGTTGTTCAGGCATACTCCTCACTGGTGGATGCCAGCTGACTTGATACATATGCGACCCCCTGCAAATGCTAAATGCCTCTTCTTTCCCGTTCGGTTCTCAGCAGTTGTCATGGGCGGACATCAAGCTCCCCTTTCTAACAGACCTACTAGTAATCATCCAATTTTATTGCACTGGAAGTAATGCTTTTTTTTTTCCCCCAGCCAAATTAGGATTTGGTGCACGTCCGTCCGAAACACCACCGTTGCCGGCGGTTTCTTTGAGAACAGAGGAGAGGAACTTTAAAAAATGAAGGGGTAACAGTAACACGATTTCCTAAAAGGGCATTTTTTTAAGCAATAATTTCAAATTTCAAGGCTTTTCAAGACAGCATTAAAAAACACTGTTTTTCCAGGATATTCCAGGCCTTGAAAACGTAATCATGATTTTCCAGGACTTTCCAGGTTTTCAAGAACGCGTGCGCACCCTGCAACCAGCTGTACCAGTCTTCCCTGTTCTGATTTGAAGACCTTCCATACAATCGCCAGCTAGTGTTTCCATGAAAACATGAACGACCGGGTGAAGAGTGAATGGGCCACTGCTTTGGGCAACGGTTCGCTCCGAAAAGAGAAAACTTAGACTTAAGAATAGATTAGTCACTTGCATGCTCCCACCTGTAACAGCACGTGCTTCGCAAAAGATGTTTCAATTGTGTGAAGTGTCAGTGAATTAAAATCAGTGATATTATATCTTATTGTGACTTTCTTGAATTCGAACAGTTTTGGTAAATTTTGTGAAAGCTTTCCTGAACATCTAGTATCAGAACTTAACCTATGCTTCAAATGTTGATACAGTTCGACTAAAAAATGAACTGAAGGTGTCTTATTCCCTTGATGAATGCAAAAAGAAATCAGTAAGAGACATTACTTGTTACATGAAATTGAATAAATTGGACATTGTGTTTAAGTCAGATGTACAAATTAGCAGGCCTAATATTAATAAAGTTTCCATCAACAACTGCCGAAAGAAGTTTTTCTGCATTAAAAAGAATCAGGACATATCTTAGAGGCACACAAGGACATTTACATTTGAGAAACTTGGCTGAGAAAAATATTCTTGTTAAATATGAAAAAGTACCCGGAAGAAACTTTTTATGGCAACATAACATTCAAGTCCCACAAAAGGAAAGAAGAATGGAGTTCAAGTGCAAATAAAGCATTCAGAAAAAGAACAGAGTTCATGTACAAACAAGATTCCAATCCTCATAATTATTTGGTATTATGTTAGCAATAGTATGCACTTAAATTTTATAAAAACAAGTTACTTTTACTATTTAACAACTAAAAAATAAACTTCACAGTTTTAAAAAAAACAAGTTAGTAAAATCATGCAATGCATTGATTATGATATGCTTTCCAACATACCAAAAATTATTACTATAGTTATGTGGATAATGGCTGTGGAATAAATCTCGCTCCCGTGCCCTGACCTTTGACCCCATTTCGATGATATTCAACAGAACCGGTTCAATTTACCTCAGGAATAACATACTAAAGTTTTGTCCCAATAGAAGTAGTTTTACGCAAATTATGAGAATAATGGCTGTGGAATAAATCTTGCTTTTGTGCAATGATCTTTGACCCGATTTCGTTGATATTCAACAGAACCGGTTCACTATACCTCCAGAACAACATGATAACGTTTTGTCGCAATCGAAGCATTTTTAGGTAAGTTATGATGCACAAGGGCAATGAAATGGATCCTACTCCAGTGTCCTGACCTTTGACCCCATTTCGCCCATTTTCAATAGGGTTCGTCCCCAGGTGGTTCCCTAAAACATGCTAAAATTTCATCGAAATCGAACCATTTTTACGCAAGTTATGCTGCATAAGGGCAATGGAATAAATCCCACTCTTATGTCCTGCCTGACCTTTGACCCCATTTCGCCAATTTTCAATAGGGCTCGTGCCCAGGTGGTTCCCTGTCGCATACTAAAATTTCATCGAAATCGAACCATTTTTACGCAAGTTAAAGGCAATGGAATGGATCCAGCTCCTATGTCCTGACCTTTGACCCTATTTCACCCATTTTCAATAGGGATCGTCCCCAGGTGGTTCCCTACCACATAGTAAAATTTCATCGAAATCGAAACATTTTTACACAAGTCATGCCGCATAAGGGCAATGGAATAAATCTCGCTCTTATGTCCTGCCTGACCTTTGACCCCATTTCGCCCACTTTCAATAGGGCTCGTGCCCTGGTGGTTCCCTGCCACATATTAAAATTTCATCGAAATCGAACCATTTTTATTCAAGTTATGATGCATAAAGGCAATGGAATGGATCCAGCTCCTATGTCCTGATCTTTGACCCTATTTCACCCATTTTCAATAGGGATCGTCCCCAAGTGGTTCTTTACCACATACTAAACTTTCCTTGAAATCGAACCATTTTTACGCAAGTTATGACGCATAAGAGCAATGGAATGGATCCCGCTCTTATGTCCTGACCTTTGACCCTGTTTCGCCCATTTTCAAAAGGGTTCGTCCCCAGGTGGTCCCCTACCACATACTAAAATTTCGTTGAAATCGAACCATTTTCACGTGAGTTGTCGTGCGGATGGACGGACGGACAAAGCTGCAGCATATACGCTTCTTCAACCTACGGTTGGAAAGCATAAAAACGAAATGATAGTCCAGGTCTTGGACCCAAGATACACCACTGACAAATAAATACCTCCTTCGTGAAGCCTTCTACACACAGTGGAAGCAGATGCCACCATCCCAATAGCCACAGCAAAAGCAGATCGCAGTTGTGTCTAGTAGCCATCCTATTTTTCTAAGCAGTTGATTAGAGATATTGGTCATCCACGGATGTTGTAACACTAGGTCTTCTTTCGCTATACCTTGGGATGCTGATTGCATATTATTGGTTCCACAGTCTGTGGACCACAGGACTCACATACAGTCATCATGTAACTTTCACCCGACTTTGGCCTACCTCTAGTTTTCCGATTGTTCTCCACGCCAGTTCATCTGTTAAATGATGTCTTGCAGCAATTACAACAAATACATTATCACAGAAACCTTTCTTTACACTCTGCAAATGATATGACGCATACCTGCGTGACAGTTTCCTTTACGCTGTGGCTCATTTGCATAAACCAATGCTATTGCTACTCATTTGCATATGATACCCTGACTCTTACATTTCACATCACATACCCAAGTGTCAAGCATTTCCAGCTCTTCTTTCAGAAATAATCACGTTTTTAATGTTTTTTCCTTAATTTATGCAAAACAGTGTATATTACACTCACGGACAATGAAATTTGCGCACCAAGAAAGATGCATCGGATTGAATTGAAATTTTACAGACGTAATGATACACATGATGGCAAAAACAGAGCTGCAGGACAATTACAGAGGGATCTGTGGCATGCAGTCCGGTCATCTTCAAATAGCGCATTGCACCACCTCGTGCGGCGATACATGCTACAATACGGTCCAGCGTGGAGGCGAACAAATGCCCGATGTTTTCCTGAGGCAGACTGGCCCACACGTGTAGGACGGTGCGCTCCAAATCCCGGATAGTGTGGCGCGACTGCAGCCGGTGTTTCAAGTGGTCCCACAAATGCTCGATAGGGGACATGTCCAGGGAGCGAGCAGGCCATGGAAGTGTCTGGACATGACGTAGGCAGTCCTGGACAACCCGAGCCATGTGTGGGCAGGCATTATCCTGCTGATATAGTGCATCTGGAATCCCGGCCAGGAATCATCCACATACCACTTACCCGTCAATGATCCCCGTACCACTACTAGAGCTGATCGGCAATGGCTCCCCAGACCATAATGTCCGCAGTGCGGGAGGTGTGGCGCTCAAAAGCAAGGTTGGGATTGTGCCATTGACCTTCACACCCGTACACGACGATCCTTTGCCCCTAAAACGAAGCGGCACTCATCGCTAAACACTACACGTTGCCAGTCTGTGGCGTTCCACGTCGCTTTGGCCTGGAACTACTGCACACGGAGCTGGCGATGTTCCGGTGTTAACGGCAGCACACGTAAAGGGCTGGTATCGCAGATTTGCATCTGCAAGGCGTTGGGAAATGGTTCGTGAGCACACAGGAGCCGCTACATCTGCCTATATAGTGAACCAGGCCCCCGTGGGATCCGTTCGTGCCTGGTGCACGATCTGTCTATCCTCTCTACCGGTGGTCCTCTTGGTCCGTCCGGAGACGCTCTGCTGTGTGGCAGTGCCGTCACGAGTCCACTGCTCCCAACACATTTGGACGGTATGGTCAGAACAATCCATGTGTTGGGCTATATGGCACGCTGACCACCCTGCAGTTTTCAGCCCGATGATCAGGCTTCTCTCAAAGTCTATAATCGACTACCCAGCATTCTTGTCACTCTGTACTCTTGCTTGTGTCGGCTGGTAGTTTTCGCTTTTATGGGGCATCAACTACACGCCGGTTTGTAAGGCTGCCAGTTGGTGCTTGCAGCGCCACCTCAGGATGTGCGGTCATGTGCACTCGTCCCAAACATGGATCATTTGCATACCAGCATGCACTCTAGCTATTTGCAAAGTTTTGCAGTTGCAGCATGTTTTCTTCTAGGTGTGCAAACTTCATTGTACGTGAGTGCATTTGCACCATAAAAACTTCATTAGTATCATACTTTTGCTAATTCAATTTTCAGAATGGTTCTTCATACAGACCTTGATCATATCTGACCACCTTGGAGTATTATTATGATAAAGTACAATAGAATGATATTCCGTCACATTTTCATGCCCTGATCCAGGACTGATGCATTTCTGAAAAATAAAGAAAGAAAAATCTAAAATCTCTGAATTGAATATCTATTATACACTCAGTTAAGAAGAAGATAGTGTAGAACACGTTGAGTTACGTATAAAAGTTTAATGCAGATATATTTCAGCCATTACTATGGCCTTCATCGTTGCGATTACGATTGGTTTACGTTGCCAGATCAGAAAGGTAAGTTTTTTAATGGTAACTCCGGGTGACGTGATGCAATGAGGGATTTCCAGATGTAAGGAACGAAAATTGGGAGCTCAGAGTTGCAATTTTTGGAAAATAAAATTTCCAAACTTTCTCTAAACCTCGGAGCATACCGATTTTGGAAGGGAGCCAACTTTTCAGTATCAGACCAAAGTGGAATAGCAGAAGTGGTTTACAGAAAGTTTGGAAATTTTATTTTCCTAAAATTGCAACTCTGAGCTCCCCATTTTCGTTCCTTACATCTGGAAATCCCTCATTGCATCACGTCACCCGGAGTTACCATTACAAAACTTACCTTTCCAATCTGGCAACATAAACCAATCGTCGTCGCACTGTTGAAGGCCGTAGTAATGGCTAAAATATATTTGCATTCAACTTTTATACGTAACTAAGCGTGTTCTACACTACCTTCTTCTTAATTTGTTTTTTAGTTACGTGCATTGCCTACCACTCATTTATACATACACTCAGTATTTATTGCATAACATCATTAGATAAATATTAATTTTAGATGAACATTCAGACACAGCTCAAGAAATGCATATAGAGTATTAAAATCCGGTTATTTTTGTTGTGTAGTAAGCACAAAGATTCGCCAAGCTTTCAGGTTTTTCCAAAGCAATGGTAAGCAATGTTGAATTATCTTGATGTTACGCTTAGAAGAAATAGAACATCCAGCTTCTGTTTCATTGGGATTTCTAACCTGAATTTTCTTTGCTTTTCAAGGCTTGAGTGCTCACCTTTATAATTTCCTATGAAAAATATTTAAAGTCAATATAGGACAGGTTTCTTTCAAATGTTTTTTTCGTTTTTGATTATTGGGTTTTAACTAAGACTTCGTCTGTTCGTTTGAGTTTTAACCAAGACTTCGTTTTTAAGCCATATTCACCTCAGAATAAGCAAGACTCCATTTCTTAAGCCTTACTCACCAACAGGGTACCTGCAAGTATGAGCACGTTACCGAAGTTTTTGGCACAAATAATATTGGCATAATATTATAATTTCAAAAAATTGAAAGCAACAAAAAGAAGAGGATCACCAAGAAAACATTGTGAGTAAAGCCTTTTTTATTCTATTTTATAATAATATCAGGTTTCAAATGCAAGAAAATTTTTTTAACTTCTGACGTCCAGAATATAACGTGGCAAAAACGAACGCTAAGAATTTTCAAATAATTGAAGATAATCAATATCTCCAGCTTCGATCGACGCCAATACCGAACTTTGTCCCACCTGATTTGCACTGCCCAAAAGAGCAGTGGCATAACTACCATGCCATAGTTGGAGGGGGGCGCAGGTAAAGAAGGGGTGTACTACAGCTGACAGTTATAGTTTTAACACGAAAACGCAAAAAAAAAAATAATAATAATAGTTTACCCAATATTATTTTTTTTTCTTTAAGATACACTTAGCTTTGCAGGTAAATAAATAAATAAATGTCAAGTTTCACTTTTAAAACACTGGATACCCTACAGATTGAAGTTATTCCAACCTTTGGCTCCGGCATATAATACTATCGCTCTTCCGTTCCCTTCCCTCTGTGCTGCCGAGTAAAAATGTGAAGCCATATGGGAATCCCCCCAGTGAAAGATGTGAAAACAGTCAGTCACCTAGGATTGCGAACACGAAAGGAGCATTTACTCACAGCACAGCCGCAGATCTGCGATGCATAAGAGGGTGATTTCTTCAAATGATTTGTATTATTTTCTCTGCAATGGGTTGTAAATACGCTGGCGGAAAGTGAAAAAAGAACACCAAGAAGGAGACATCTGATACCAACGAAATTTATACAGCATAATAACGGAATACAGAGGATAACGTGATCAAAACATTATGGCAAAATACAGCTGTATTTGCTGGTAAGCTGAAAAATAACATTTCCATGTAACATGGTTAGTACGAGGTTGAACCGCCATGAACTGCGTCACACTGTGCAATTCTGGCATGGAGTCTGTCATACAGATGTTGGATGTAAGTTTGGGGTATTGAGTTCCAAGCATCCTCAACCTGGACGCGTAAATCGGGGATGGTCGTGGCTGGCCTTGGAGACCGGATAAGTTGTTGTCCCATAAAATCCCTCACGTGCTCAATGGGGGATAAATCCGGTGAACTTGCAGGCCATGGAAGTTGTCTCACACCCTGAAGTGCATGTTGCGTTGCACGTGCCGTGTGTGGGCATGCGTTATCTTGCTGGGAAACACCACGATGAACCGACCTTACAAATGGCACAACAACGGGCTGAATGATGTTGTTGACGTAGGAGGTGCTGTGTAACGTACCTGGTTCAAACACTAGTTGTGTACGGAACTGAAAGCTGATCGCTCCCCACACCAGGAGACCAGGTGCCGGCCCTGAGTGTCGCTAGCGGATGCAAGAAGGGTGGAGAAGCTCCCATGTGCATCTGCGAACACGCATACGGCCATCGGAGGCTCCCAAGCAGAATCTGCTTTCATCGCTGAACACGACAGGTCGCCATTGCGTTCTCCAGTGCAGACGTTGGCGACACCACTGCAGCCGTTCGTGACGGTGGGCTGGAGTCAGAGGTACACATGCCAGAGGCACACGTGCACGTAGTCCCGCACCCAGGCGAGGGTTGCGGATTGTTCGCACAGTCACCTCAGGTGCAACGACAGCTCGGATTTGCTTCGCAGTGGATGTTCTGCTTGACAACGCTGCTCTTCTTGTGCGTCGATCGGTCCGCTCATCAGTCCGTCTGTGACTCCCGGTTCCACGTCTTCTCATGTGGGAATGTTCCTCGGACCATCGTACCACCACCGATACTTCCCGACCAATTTGCTCCGCAATACGACGATACGCCCACCCGGCCTCGTGGAGTCTGACTAGACGACCTCGCTCAAAGTCCGATAACTGCTGAAATCGTACACGTCTTCCATGTCCAGGCATTGCAGCTTCTTCAGGGTCTTCGCACGTGTCCGTATGCCGACGACTGATTACATTCACTTCGCCGTACTCCTTGAAATACCACCGACGATAATTTGCATATTATCCCAAGCTGTGGCATAAGCGCTCACCGGTTGGTCCCGAAATTAACATCACACCTACGTAAACTCGACCCCATCAACATATGTAAATTTCATGATCGTCCGCCAATTAGCTCTTGGTGTTCTTTTTTCACTTTCCGCCAATGTAATATGATCGCCTTCCAATTCCCCTCCCTCTGTGCTGCTGAGTAAAAGTGTGAAGCCATATGGGAATCCCCGGGAAGGATGTGCGAAAACAGTCAGTCACCTAGGATTACAAACACGACAGGAGCATTTACTCACAGCACAGCCGCAGATCTGCGATGCATAAAAGGGTGATTTCTTCAAATGATTTGTTTTATAACTAAAAAATCACAAGTGCATGATTGCACGAGCGGATATTACGTGGCTAAGGAAATCTATCAATAACTACCATTTGCAGTAGCAAAATACTGTTCATCACGTGTTTAACTAACATTATCAAGCAGAAGTCAATAGGTTCCTGGTAATATTAACTAAAAGCAAACTACAAACAGCATATTCAAAAGGACTTACCCCAACTTTGAAAACTTACCCAACTTTTCAAAGTTGGGGTAAGTCCTTTGAATATGCTGCTTGTAGTTTGCTTTTGGTTAATATTACCAGGAACCTGTTGACTTCTGCTTGATATGTTAGTTAAACACGTGATGAACAATATTTTGCCACTGTAAATGGTAGTCATTGATAGATTTGGTTTATTTTGAACAAAACAATTAAATGTTGCTATGTTTTTAGTGCTTCCTTATAGTTAGCATGTCTACGTCATTCACTGTGTAAACACTTTAATATACAAGCGAACGACATCCATTTCCAAAATGTCACAAAAGTGTCCAAGTGGAGCAGAGTATCAGTGGAAAAGAAAAGGAGAGCATGCGAAGGAACTTCCCAAACCCAAGCAGCTCTTTTCACACTGAGCCTGTTAAGCTCAAGTGACGTTTCGCATGAAAAGAGTAATGATTTGTTTAGCTCGTCAATTGTTCAAAGTGTAGAAGCAGTCATTTGACAAAAACTGAGCACTTCAGAAACAAGTGAAAGTAAAACGAATGATTATGAAGTCTTATAATTATTAACCTTAACAATTTAAATATATTTTGCTGAATTTGTTTCTTGCAATAAAATGTATATTTACGTTCATGCATTGGTCCGAGCACAGTGTTAATCGTGATTGGCTGATTAATAATAACCATACGCAGTATTTCTGTTCCAAAAATCATTCACAAAATTAAAACTACGAGGCTTTAGGTAATCCCCTTACTTTTCAGACACTCTATATTTTCCTGCCCCCTCCCCCCAAGCCGCATATACATACAGAATTTTTGCTTAGGGGCGCCGAAAAATCTTGCGGGGGGGGGGCATTGTGCTAGTTACACTACTGCAAAACAGTACAAAGTTTATGCGCTTAGAGCATGGTTCTATAGAGCATATGACGTATGCAAACCCGATTACCTAAATAATAAGGAAATCAATAACATTTATAGCAAAGGTCTAAAGGCTGAATATAAGAATGATAACATAGACAGAAAACATAGACCGCAAGAAATCGTATAATGTCAGCAATAACAAAATCACCTAGTAAGATGATGAGATATGCAGGATCCACCACATATGTCCCAGCCTTTACATATTGGTTAAAGAATTTAATATGTGAATACAACATATTAATAGCAACGAAGTCCCCGAACCCGTTATCACATATAATATCAAGTTGCAAGGAGAGACTGTGAGAAAGAAAAGGAAAAGGAGGGTGTATACGCTATATCAATGGTACATCCTGACAACACGAAAAAGATATATATCGGAATGACAAAGCAATCCTCGGACACTAGATGTAAAGAACATGTGTGAAGTGTCAACCAGGACATGCAGAATACAGCCCTTGCCAGAGAAGCCATGCATTCATCGGCAGCTCCTATATGGAATAGCATTAGAAAAATTGCTCCTTACACAAACTTTAAAGAGACTGCCATCAGGGAAACAGTCAAAATCCTATCCAGCAAACTGGCATGCAATGATATGGTCTCTACTGAACTACGAATGGTTTGGCATATGTTATTAAAAGACGGAAACACATTGTGGCACACCGTATAATTGCATGACAAAAATTCATGTATATGCTTATGATGTCACCCATGTTTTTTCCAAAAATTATCTTTGTTCCTTACGTGTTCAGATTCCCTGCATGTCTACCACTGCCTTGAAAAAGGCTCCCAGTAGAGTGCAAAAGCTTGGTGAATCTTTGTGATTACTACACAACAAAAATAAATGGATTAAATACACTATATGCATTTCTTGAGTATTCAGTCTGGTGTATTTAAATAAAGTCAGACATAGCTGTCCACCAAATACAGCAGAACACACATCTCTCAAAATGATTCCTGAGGAAATCTTACATTGGTGAAGCTTAATCTTCGTATTTGTATCACTGGTTGAGGTTGGGAATAAATAATATTTTGAAGCTCATACATTTAATGCGTACCCAAATATCAATGTGTTTGATATATAAAATATCAATGTGTTTAATAATAGTAACTTGTACAGAAAACTAGCGGATAATGCTTACCTTGGCATTCCTTTCTAGCGACGGGGACATTTCACGCACGTGTTTTCCGGTCTTTGTTGAGGTTATTGTCCTAAAGTCCGTTGTATGCGATGACTGGCTTTACTTCTCACACTTTTCGCTGGGTATACTCATTGGATCTTTGCTTTAGGATTCCAAACATCAATTTTTACCGTTCTTTATACTCGAAATTTTCGCCCATACTCTGGGCATCTTCAGGAACGTGGCGACTTTACCACCGATGTTCGTGGCTAACCTCGCGCTAATGGAGTTCGATACTCCTTGTTGCCATTCGTCGGAAAAACTTTCCTGGATATATTTCGTTAACAAGCCCGGCTGGCGCCATCTATGTTTAGTTAAGACCACTTTTTTTTTTCCCCCGTATGTTTTTTTTTTTTTTTTTTTAATTTTTTTAATTTCTTCTCCTATCCTGGTTTTCTTGTCTTTTTTGCCTGTTTTTCTTTTGTTGTTGTTTTTCTTGTCTTATTAGTTCTTTCCACAGGCCCGATAATGTGCTAGGGTCATTCTGGTTACATACCCTTGCTTTATTTTTGTAGATTAATATTGCTTCTTCCCTCCTCATTTGCCTTTCCGATTTTTTATTCTTTTTTAGCATTTTAATTTCATCGAACTTTGGGAATGTCCAGTTTTCCAAGCAGAATTGCACTAAAGCCGTTTTGGCTTCTTTTTTTGCCAGTTAGATATGTGTTGTTTAAGTCTTTTTTTTAATCTGTTTTTCGTACTTCCAATGTACGATATTGGGGGTATGTGTGCTATTGGAATTTCGTAGGTTCCTGATTCTTCTAGCATTTTTTCCTCTGTTTTTTGTTGACAGTCATACTTTTCACGGTGTGCACTGAGCTTCCTAGTTGTAAGTCATATTTAGCACAGTGCCTATTGATTTCTTTACTCACTCCTTCCAGGTATGGGAAAGCTCCAATGTATTTCAATTTTTTATTTCTCATCTTCCTTTGGTTGTGCACTTCTTGGCCTTCTTTCCTCTGAGTCATATGACTCAGAGAGTTCTTTCCTCTGAGTCATATGACTCAGAGAGTCATATGACTCAGATATGACTCAGAGAGTCATATGACTCAGAGAGTCATATGACTCAGAGGAAAGAAGGCCAAGAAGTGCACAACCAAAGGAAGATGAGAAATAAAAAATTGAAATACATTGGAGCTTTCCCATACCTGGAAGGAGTGAGTAAAGAAATCAATAGGCACTGTGCTAAATATGACTTACAACTAGGAAGCTCAGTGCACACCGTGAAAAGTATGACTGTCAACAAAAAAACAGAGGAAAAAATGCTAGAAGAATCAGGAACCTACGAAATTCCAATAGCACACATACCCCCAATATCGTACATTGGAAGTACGAAAAACAGATTAAAAAAAAGACTTAAACAACACATATCTAACTGGCAAAAAAAGAAGCCAAAACGGCTTTAGTGCAATTCTGCTTGGAAAACCGGACATTCCGAAAGTTCGATGAAATTAAAATGCTAAAAAAGAATAAAAAATCGGAAAGGCAAATGAGGAGGGAAGAAGCAATATTAATCTACAAAAATAAAGCAAGGGTATGTAACCAGAACGACCCTAGCACATTATCGGGCCTGTGGAAAGAACTAATAAGACAAGAAAAACAACAACAAAAGAAAAACAGGCAAAAAAGACAAGAAAACCAGAATAGGAGAAGAAATTAAAAAAATTAAAAAAAAAAAATACGGGGGGGGGAAGTGGTCTTAACTAAACATAGATGGCGCCAGCCGGGCTTGTTAACGAAATATATCCAGGAAAGTTTTTCCGACGAATGGCAACAAGGAGTATCGGACTCCATTAGCGCGAAGTTAGCCACGAACATCGGTGGTAAAGTCGCCACGCTCCTGAAGATGCCCAGAGTATGGGCGAAAATTTCGAGTATAAAGAACGGTAAAAATTGATGTTTGGAATCCTAAAGCAAAGATCCAATGAGTATACCCAGCGAAAAGTGTGAGAAGTAAAGCCAGTCATCGCATACAACGGACTTTAGGACAATAACCTCAACAAAGACCGGAAAACACGTGCGTGAAATGTCCCCGTCGCTAGAAAGGAATGCCAAGGTAAGCATTATCCGCTAGTTTTCTGTACAAGTTACTTTGAAATATCGCACGTAAAAGAGAATAGTACAATAATTAGAGCTATATAATAGTCAGAATTAGAACTACTAAGTGGAATTGAAGTGTTTAATAATGTCTACAAAAATCAAAAATGTTTTTTTTTTTTCTTTTCTATTGGGTGTTTAACAATCACTGTGAGCAACTTAATGGGCTATAAGCAGTCACCAGTCCCTAATTTAGGGCTACTGGTTCCAGGGATGGGAGAGAGCTAGGGCTGCAAGACAAACACAACATCCATGCCTCACCAGGATTCAAACCCAGACCCATCACGGATGAATGATCAGAAGCCATCGCTTAGACCACTGCGCCACCAGGGTGGCTCCATCAATTTCATTCTCCATATGTATATAACTTGCTACGTTCATCATTATACTTATGTACACGTTTCAAAAAGTATTCTGTAAATAAAGAAAGACATTGTTCTTTCCACGTTTATCAACTCATAGCAACCGAACAAATTGTTATCCGGCCACTGCTGGAATCGTACCCCAGATCTATCGACATCTAGCCGAGTGCATTCGTCTTAAGCTACAACGGCCAACAATCAATGGCGCTATGTGCATTTATCTGTCAGCTTCTGACATCACATATTCATACGATAGGCTCAGCAACTAAGACATCTCCATCTGGTGGGCATTAACGGCACAAGCTATACAGGGTGTCCGAGAATTATTGGACACATTACAAAATTATAAAAAACAAAGCATTAAACAGATAGAAAGAAACTGACTGTACTAACTTACACTGTAACTACACAAGTTAATGAATTTTGATGTGCGATCCCTTGGTTGCTCACAGTACGTCAAAGCGATACTCGATTTCATGCCATGTATTGGCAAGCATCTGAGGAGTTATGGAATTAATAGCAGCTGTGATATGCTGCTTCAGTTCCTGCAAATCAGTACAATTAGACATGATCCTTCACATAAACCCACATGAAATAATCCAATGCAGTTAGATCTGGAGAGCGAGGCCACGGAAGAGACCACCACACCCAATCCATCTGTTGGGGAAATGCTCATTTAGGCACTTACATACACACATTGACCAATGCGGAGGCACGCCGTCTTGTTGGAAAATGAAGTTGTCATATCTTTTTATCTGCGGTATAGCGAAATTTTCTAGCATATCCAAGTAAATGTCACCCTTTATGGGTTTTTTGCAGAAGAAGAAAGAGCCAATCACTTCTCTTTTTGATAGGGCACACCACACATTAACTTTTGGAGAATTACGTTCTTTTTTTTTTTCTTTTTTGATTGGAGGTTTAACGACCACCGTGAGCAACTCAGTGGGCTATAAGCAGTCGCCCGTCCCTAATTTAGGGTCACTGGTTCTAGGGAAGGGAGAGATCCAGTGCCGTAAGACAAACACAACACCCATGCCTGACCGGGATTCGAACCCGGACCCCTTACGGACGAATGATCAGAGGCCAGCGCCTTAGACCACTGCGCCACCGGGGCAGCAGAATTACGTTCCAGTTCAATAGCAGCATGAGGTGGTTCACAGCCCCATATTCTACAGTTGTGACGATTCACAATACCTGATACATGAAATGGGGATTCATCACTAAAAATTACAGTACTGAGGAAGTTTTCGTCGTTTTCCACTTGATCCAGCATATCCACAGCGAAATCGTATCGCAGAGTCTGATCATTTACATGCATCTTTTGCACTATTTGAATTTTGTAAGCATAAAACTTTAATTTCTTGTGCAAGATATCGTGAACTGTAGATTTCGGAATGCACAGTTCTCTGCTTGCTTTACGAACGGATTTCCTGGGGCTTCGTCGGAAACATAATTAACTTGGTCAACCGCTGACGCTAGGCCTACCGGCTCCTCCACTATGTTCCACATTGCCAGTTCCTTTAAACTGTTTCATCCAACGATTAATTGAATTCGTTGACGGAGGGTTACAACCATACTCTAAACGGTACCGTCTTTTGACTTTAATGACAGACTTTAATTCCGCAAGCCATAACACACACATCGCCTTCTGCTGTACGGATGACATGACTACTGATTGCGCATTTTTCATACATTCCTCATCAGGCCACACCTAGCACCATCTATCGGATTATGGGAATAACAATTCTGCAAAACAAAAATATAGAAACCGTGTTAGAAATATGTGACATAGAAAAACAGACAATGCTCATAGGTTTTTTTGTAAATAATTTTGTAATGTGTCCAATAATTCTTGGGCACCCTGTATATTAATTACAGCAAAATATAGCTTAATTATAGCAACTATATATAGCCTGCGCCATTAATGCTCACCAGATGGAGATGTCTCAGTTGCTAAGCCCATCCTATGGATATGTGATATCAGAAGTTGACAGATAAACGCACATAGCGCTGTTGATCGTTGGCCATCATAGCGTAAGGTGAACACACTCGGCTGATATCAAGAGATCTGGGGTACGATCCCAGCAGTGGCCGGATAAAAATATTTTGGTTGCTATGGGGTGGAAAGAACGATGTCTTTGTTTATTCAGTGCGGCCACATATTTAGAGGATTTTCACTAGCATTCTGCAATTTTTTGTCCAGTGTATTTATGTTTCATGCAACAAAGGTGTGTCATTTACCCCTCTTAGAAGTTGGGTACTTTTGGAGTCATTGTCTGCGTCAGATATAATGGTTTACGGCAATTCGCGCTTACAAGTGACCTTAACGTGAGCGCATGCCGACAGATGGATTTGTATATTGGTAACGACATATTTGCTGATGAAAATGAATACTATAGATCTTGAATGACTTTGTAAAATCCCAAGGCAAAGCTTTTATTGAACCTGGTACGTTGTAGCTCATTTAGGCAAAAACGCCACACAGGAAATATTAAAAATCTGCACTATAAATACATGAGACTGACTGACCAAGAAACAAAAAAGCTGAACTTTTTTACCAGATGAAAAATCAGAATGCGTGACGAAAAAGTGTGAATATAACACAGCACGAAATGGAAAGGTTCACTATAATTTATTTGTGTAAATACTAAACTGGAGCACATCACTGTATTCACAATATAAAATTACTGAATCCAAAACAAAATAAAGCCTGGAAAGTGTGAATATAATGCAGCATGAGCAAGATGGAATTGTTCACTGTAATTTACACTGCTGACCAACCAAAATGCAACACCAAGAAGGACACGAGATAGCAAAGCCAGATTTACTGGACACGTAACAACAGATACAAAGATGAAACGATTGAGCTTACAGGACCGTGCAACTTGCGGAACATGCAGACGTCAATAGTTCGTGTGGCCCCCATATCTGGCAATAACGGCCACTACACACCGCGGCATCGAATGAAAGAGGCTTTGGATGTGGGCTTGGGGTATGTCGGTCCATGCTGCTTCCACATGTTGACACAGTTCATCAGGCGTAGCCGCGGATGGTGCTTGCCGATCAGCGACCAGACGTGTTCGATGGGCGACATATTGGGAGAACAGGCGGGCCACGGCAGCAGTGACACCTGGTGGGCCGTGAAGAATTGTTGCACAATGCATGCCATGTGCGGCCGCGCATTGTCCTGTTGAAATGTGGCCGCTGGCAGGTCCTGCAGGTAAGGGAGGACTACAGGCTCCAAAACATCGGAGATGTAGCGGTGGCTGTTTAGTGTACCAGTGATGCATACCAAAGGGGTGCAGGGTGTCATATCCAAATGCGCCCCAAACCATAATGCCAGGCGACGGACTGGTATGGCGATATGTAATGCAGGTGTCATACAGTCTCTCGCCGTGGTGCCGCCACCCGCGGATCCGACCATCGTGGTGTTGCAGGCAGAAGCGGGATTCATCGGAGAAGACAATGTCGTGCCATTCCGTAGTCCAGGCGCGGCGTTGAACGGCCCACTGCCGCCGCACTCACCAGTGGCGTAATGTCAATGGTTATCGGAGCAATGGCCGCCATGCGACAAGTCCCCACTCCTGCAGACAACGTCCAACAGTACATGATGACACAGGTTGTTGTGCAACACACCCTAATTCCTGCGCTAACGTTCGAGATGTGGCGGTGCAAACCGTCAATGTCCGCCGCACAACATGCCGTCCCTCTCGTTTGGTGGTGTGCCGTGGATGCGGCAATCGCTCACGTCGGTCCGTCCGTCCCTCCTGCACCCACCGAATCCATACTCACCTCACTGTGGCTGGATGTCATCCCACACAGACGCCAATGTCTCAGTACGATAAGCCACTATTCGTCCTCTTGCGAACTCCGAAACGTGCTGGAATGACTGCCATATTCTGCGACGAGGCATCGGGAAGTTTCCCACGCACAGGTCCGGCAGCACAACACACTTCCACTACTTACACCCCACCTTCTGTGCACCCTTCTTATAGTGCTTCTCGGTGGCGTGCCGGGCACACATGATTTACATATGCCCTACAATGCTAATCGTCTGCATGTCCTCTCGCGGGCGATGCATGCTGCGAATTTCAGCCCAATCGGATGCTTCCTACTTGGTGTTGCATTTTGGGTGGCCAGCAGTGTATTTATGTAAATTTTAAATTAGAGCACATTGTTGTATTCACAATATAAAATTATTGAGTCCAAAACAAAATAACATGGCTTTAAAAGACACTTCTTCAAACACACTATTCTGTTTCGTGTTGTTGATGTACTTCAGCTCAATGTTTCTCTTGTATTGCTTTCTTCTCAAGTTCCACGGCCATATGTGTCTTTTGTTGACTGTGCAGCTGCATAGCATTCATTGCTTAATTTTTTTCTGTTAATTTCATTCCCTTCCCATTTCTTCACTATTGCTTCCCTTTTCATTCTTCCCTTCTTTTTTTATTCTCTCAGATGACAATTTTATCCATTATGCTGAAAGAACTTTCAGCCTGAGGACCAAGCATGCATGATATGAAAGCTTTAATTATTTTAGTTAACTGAGGACCAAGAATGCATGATATCAAAGCTTTCATTATTTTAGTTAACTTTGAGAATATGAATACTTTGAACACCGTGCATCAATTCTTACTAATCTCCCTCCTTTATTTGGTAACATTTAACAACACCAGATAGTGAGAACACATTGTGCGGGGTGGGGTGGTATGATAATATAAGAAATCTTAACTTCGTCTGGTTTCTATTTTCGGAAATCATTGCTCACAGCTGCATACTGAAACACAAACATTTATGCAATAAAATGATATTTAACAACAATACTGGGCAGAGGTCACATCATCAAAAATAATAATAATAATAATAAAATTAATTAGGATGACAGGATAAATCTTCACTCCACTTAACTTCCACTTTCTAAGAAGATGAAATACAGTTTTCAGATGGAAAATGACCCCTTCCTTTTCCCATTAATCTCCAAAAATTCTCTTCCTTTTTGCATCAATCTCGAAAACGACCCAAATGACGACAAAATAAAGAAATAAATATAATTAAAAAAAAAGCGGAATTCCATGAATCTGTGGAAGAATCTCATGTATGACTGTAACATAAGCAGTCAGAAAGCTACCAGCCACATAGAAATTAAAATACTACACTTTAATGCAATTATGATGCCTTACTTCAAGAACAAGACCCTCTGGGTTGACAAGAAGAACTGTAGCTTCAATGTTCTTGCCAGTAGATTTTCCTCCTTTTTCAAAATCCCCTTTCTCAAGTGTCAGGTACAAGTCATTTCTCACATCTCCTGTTATCAAAATAAAGATGGAAAGTTTAAATATTTTATATAAAAATGAAATATGAGCCATAACAGAAACACATACACAGTAAACCATAATATTGAAGTCTTTATACCAAGGTTCAACAAATATGTTCCATATCTAAGAGCCAGCTCCCAAAAATTTAGGAGCCAGGTGAAATGAAGTCAGATTTCAAAGAATAATGCATGAACGTAATGTGTGGTGACAATGCTGGAATGAAAAGTGATAAAATGTATTTGTCACAATTCTTATCTCTCAAACCACCGATTGCATAATAAATTAGTGGTAGGCAATGCATGTAACCAAAAACAAGTAGGTTTTAGGTAGCATGCTTAAAGTTACACATAATGTTCGTTAAGGCAAATATATTTCAGCCATTTCTATGGCTTTGGTAGTTCATACAGATAAAGGCCATAGCAATAGCTGAAATAAATTTGCCTTAAAAAACATTATACGTAACTTTAAGCATGCTTCCAACTACTAAAAAACCTATTTGCAAAATAAATTTCCAGTTTACTCCATAATTTTCTTTTCCCATCCTTCTGTTGCTGCTCTAAAAAAATTAAAATTTTAGGTTTTGATTTTATTAAAACACGATTTGTGGAAGATAAATTTTGTACATATTAATTCAAAGTAACATAAATACACAGTTGACGTGGACCAGAAACATCAAATAGAATCTCATCGCTCTTTCCATGTTTATAAGTGAGTCATGGAAAAATTCTCATCGGCCGCCACTGAGAATTGAACCCAGGGTCTTCCAGTTACGTGCCAGATATGCTTCCACTGCACCACAGTGGCCTCAAAATTCTCCAGACTCACAAACGACAAACTGCCAAACCACATGACAGGTTGCTACTTTGGAGCCCCGCACAATGCTGGGGATTCACCAAAGATGAACAGCAGCAACTGAACAAATAACTAGAAGGCAAATGAATGATAAATACACAGTTGATATGTGGACCAGAAACATCAAATAGAAGTTATTGCTCTTTCCACGTTTATAAGTGAGTCACAGAAAAATTCTCATCGGCCACCACCGAGAATCGAACCCAGGGTCTTCCAGTTACGCACTGGATATGCTTCCACTGCACCACATTGGCCTTGAAATTCTTCAGACTCACAAACGACAAACTGCCAAACCATGTTATAGTCATATATGCGATTCCCGGTGGAGGCCAATGAGAATTTTTCCGCGACTCACTTATAAAAGTGGAAAGAGTGATGACTTCTATCTGATGTCAAAGTAACATATTTTCCTTTGTATAATCTACAGACCATAAAGTTCAGAAAAAAATAAAAAAAAACCAATGGGGGCACAGTAGGAACTGTGCCGCAACTTACAATGTAGAACTATGTCAACTGTCACTATTTCATGACACTATCTCACTAGTTCTACATCCTTAAAGTATTCAGCTAAGGACAGTTGATGTAGCCCTACGTTGTGGGTTGTGGCACAGTTGGTACTGTGCCCCTTTGATTTTCTCAGATATAAAATTTTTAAGAAATAAAACAGAAAGAAATGTTTTACTTTATTTACTTGAAAGCAACTTACACTATGTACAATTTATAGTAACTTATGCTAATTATAAAGTAATGTTAGTAAAGTAGAAAGCATAGTATCATCATTGTCAGTAGTTATTGCTAAAATTGTTTATGAAGAAATCGTTCTTCAGAAACAATTTTTCAAACTCCTCAGTTGCCTTGTTATAAATTTGGCAATATGTCTTGGGACTAATGTACTCTTCATGTTGTTGCTCTTGTTCTTGTCTAGATTCAGAATGCATTGACGCTGTTAAAGTTTGAGATGTAATACATTCATTATCCAGCAAAGTTGTAAAGATTGGCGATGAACATTGGTATCCCAAGTTTGACATGAAAATTTGGATCGATGACATGAATCTCCATCTGTTCTTACTGTTTAGACTCAACTTGTGCAGTTGAAGTGGAAGGTTGTGGCACTAGAGTTGAACTCGGGTGAAATGCATCCTCGCGTGTGGACTTTCCGACGCTCCCTACATTCCTGTGACCTTTCGGTTGATGCCTTAGTGAGCCTTTTCAGATTCCTCTCATTCTCTTCTAGCTGTTTCTTCAACTTTCGTCGGTTTAGGCTTCGTACACTTTTGTGGGGAAAAAATGCAATGACTTTCCAGAACAAATACAAAAGAATGCCAGGATGATTATTACGCTTTATAGTATCATGACCAAATGATTTTTTAAAAACAATTTTGGTTTTAAGTTGTAAAAATGATGAAAGATGTAAATGGATTAGTGTGCTTCCCCCCCCCCCTCATTACATTTCTTTTTAATGTTTTTAATTGGAGAATTACCCAATAATGCAAAACTGAATCATGGTGGTGCAATTATCACAAGGCCTATCTCAGAAAATTATTTACCTCAATTTTTAAAAATGATTAATTCATCACTATTCTGCACTATCTTCCCATGTAGTCAGTCTATTATTGATAAAAGTTGAAATTCTCAGAAAACAAAGCAAGGGCAGATCCAGAATTTAAGAATTGGGACAGTTCCTATAGTAATTTTCTCTGGATTTTAGCAGCATTTCTAAATTATTGTCACCAAATTTGTTTTTTATCAAAAAAATAAATACATTTTAAATCCACTTTATTTTGGTTAATTACACACATCCATTAGCTCTGACCATCAGCTACAGAATGCAGGGCAGAGGTAATCGCTATCATTATCTGTTCACTAGTTATCAACCTTAAAATGGTGTGTGGCGAAACAAAATCACTCAAAATTTAGCTTAAATTTCTAACACTACTGTATCAAAGGGTTAAGGGGTTGAGGATTGAAACTTGTTTTGTTATAAATTGGACTTTGTAAACTATCTAATGATGTATTATTTATTACTGTACAACTATAACTAGTTTCAAAGAAATAAGCATTCAAAGTGTAACATGTTTTTGTTGCATCCATGCTCCCGATGTTACCTCTTGCCCAGAGCTGAGAAAGATGTAGTTCTACATTAAATAATCCTAAGATCTGCAGCTGGGGAGGATAATACCCTATAGGCTGTAAAAAAAAAAATTCTTTCTTATCATTGTCAACCATTAAATTATCATGGTAAGACCATGATAATTTAGTCAGTCTGTAATTGATAAAAGTAAAAATTTAAAGTAAAGTATTTATAAAAGTAAAGTACGGAAAATCCGTAAAAGTTGGCATCTCTGTAAACTATCTAATGATGTATTATTTATTACTGTACAACTATAACTAGTTTCAAAGAAATAAGCATTCAAAGTGTAACATGTTTTTGTTGCATCCATGCTCCCGATGTTACCTCTTGCCCAGAGCTGAGAAAGACGTAGTTCTACATTAAATAATCCTAAGATCTGCAGCTGGGGATGATAATACTCTATAGGCTGTGAAAAAAAAATTCTTTATTATCATTGTTAACTATTATCATGGTAAGACCTTTAACTACAGGAAATCCGTAAAAGTTGGCATCTCTGTAAACTATCTAATGATGTATTATTTATTACTGTACAATTATTAGTTTCGAAGATACAACTGTTCAAAGTGTAACATGTTTTTCTTGCATCCATGCTCCCAAAGTTACCTCTTACCCAGTGCAAAGAAAGACGTAGTTTTACATCAAGTAATCCTAAGATCTGCAGTTAGCTGGAGGCTTGTACCCTATAGGCTATGAAAAAAAATAAAAAAATCTGACGCATAATCCACAGTGGTGTGCCCACAGACCATGGAAATTCAGAAAAAAAAAAAAGATCAGTATATAATCTGCACCTGTCATTGTTCATCCTGAACCATAATTTTCAAACAAATCTATATTATCTGTATATCATATATAAAAGTATTGTGAGTTTCCTCTGACACTCACAATACTTTAGCCAATGTTCCTTTGTTTTTATTATTATTAATTAATTGTACAACTATCATTACTAAATTATGGAATAAAAAGCCTTTAGAATGGATGCATAACACATAAAAAACTACAGAAACTAATCCTAAAATATTCATGCACTCAATGCTTTAATTCTCATACAAGATTTATATCAGAAACTGGAGTCTTTATTAGATATGACCTCCATTTTTCCATCATGATTTTCATTTCCATGCAGACCTTTAATCAGTTATTTGACATGTATTTCACTTTCAACTTTCCTGAATGTCTTGGACTCTGCAATTGTACCAACAAGAAAAGTTTTGCATATTATGTTTTAAAAGACTGAAATGCAAATAAGATGTCCTAAAATATTGAAAACTGTGAAAAATTCTTGTTATTTAACTGATCTTAAAATTCTAAAAACCTAAAAGCCTTTAAAAACTCATCTTTAAGTACGGTAATTTTTTCATATAATCTGCAAATTATTATCTGCTTAAAAAGTTATAAATTTAGGTTACACGAATAATACACCGACTAAAAAAAAAAATCCACAGAGAAATTGTGCAGGAGGGAGGTGGTATAATTGGAAAAGGAATTCTCTCAGAAATTATTTTTCTCCGTTCAGGAGTTTGTACACAGCAGAGCAAAGGGTTTCTCTTTTGCCCTAAAAAATGAAAGATTGAGGAAATTTATTGGGAAGGACGGCAAGGGTCATTTTGTATTGTTGAGAAGAACAACGCTGACTGCTTGTGTGCCCCAAAGCAAATGAACTTTTCTGTATTTATCACCAGTCCATGAAATTGGTGGAAAATTTTGATGTAGTGCTAAAAACTCTCAATGTTTTGTTAATAAGTTGAAGAATTTGCACTTTTCCATCTGCAGTAGTGATTGGGCACATTGGTGGGTAAAATCTCTCTTCAATATATAGGTGATTACTCGCCCACCAATTCAACATCAAGTAACCAATAGTATTTGTTAAAACGATCGATGTAATGGTGGTAACCTTGGTGTTTCCTTGATGTATCACCTCCTGTAACATCAAGGATAAGAACTCGATTATCGCCAATGCAACACCAAAAAAATTGCTAATTCGTGACATAGACAGGTGATATTCCTTGCTCTTTTGATGAAGCAAAGAGAAATTCATTTTTACTTCAATTAAAAATATTCTTTCACAGTTTCAAATATTGTTCGTGAAATCTTGATGTTTTTTTGATGTATCAGTTCCTGCAACATCGAAGAAATAAACCTGATTTTTGCCGATGAAACATTGACCAAAACATGAAATAGAAATTATTATATTTGCACTTTTAAGGTTTTAACCTCTTGCAAAGTGCGCATAGTTTACGTGCAATTCATAAATGAAAAACCATTAGAGAGTACCAATCACTCACCCTAAAGATCATGGTAACCTCCAATGACAACACACTTCAAACACGTCAATCATCGTGATGTAACTGGGCTTCCAAGGTTTACAGACATCTTGCTTACGCTTCTTACTTCCGGGTGTGACACATCGTATTTTTTTTTTCCTTAGCCTTATGAGATGTTACTATAAAGCTTGTCAATTCCATAAAAAATCACACATACTACTCATTCATACAATTCAAGTAAAAACTATGTACATAACCTTACATTCCTAGGTGGTTAAACCTTTGTCAACTGTAATTATCAAACTGCTCCTTCTGTTTCACAACCCCTGCCACTCCCACTGCAAGTGTCACACTCATTCAGCCCCTCACACCCAATCCTCTAGTACTTTCAACAGGCCTCTGTCGCCTTCAGGAGGCAGGTGTGTCTCACCCGCCCACCACAGCTCAAGTGAGCAGAGCTATCAGCAGCTTAGAAAGAAAGAGGGAAAAAAGAGCAGCAGGGACAATAGATGGCGCCAGAGACACAATGATTCAGAGATAGCAACTGGGGCCTGTGCCTCGATAGCTCTGCTCTGTTTTGGTGGAAAAAAAAATTGAATTTTAATTTGATTTTGTATATTGAATTGATTGTTATTTATTAAAACGTTATATTTATGCTGGTATTGAAATTCATATGGAAATTATAGAAAATTTAAATTTGGGAGATGGGTGGATGCATTTCGAAACAAAAATATTTTCCAAGTACTAGAAAAGGCCATGAACATCCTAAACAAAAATGCATCTGAAAATTTACATTCCACAAGAAGTTATTGGAAAGTTTGCGTTGTTTGTGTTCAAGCAGAGTTGAGTCACCTGAAAGTGCAAAAATAAGTGGATATTGTTGCATGTGTATGAAAATGTGTCACTATAAGTCATACGATAAAATGTACTCGTTCAATAACAACTTGTGGAGGCGGTGAAAGTCAATTTAAAAAGGTTAGGACAAAAATTGCAGTTATGAAAAACCTTATAATACCAGGATTCGGATCGATAGCCTTAGTCAAGCTAAGGGGGAGTACATGGGACCAAGTCATGGAAGACAACAGCACACAAAAATTTTTCACACTGCACTCATTTTGAACTTTTTTTTGAAAGGCTACTGCCTGTATTTATTATTTTTCTTTAAAACTTAATAAGTTAATTTAGTGGACAAACAGATGGTATTTCCTTTTTTTCTTGTTTGCTTAAACACAGCAGTATAAAAACAGAATCTCAATTTTCTTTCTATTTCTATTTGGCCACTGGCCTTATGAACAGCACAACTTTACATATTTCAACACAGTTGGTTTGAACACTAGGCATGCATCCAAAATTATATATGATTGACATAGCTTACAAAAAAAAATACTGGATTATTTTTAATTCTACAAGGTGGACAAATTCTGTTCTTTTGAAACGTACTCTCTTCTCTCTCACCCAGTTAGCTCAATGACCAATTTACAATTTTACACTTATTGACTTAAATTTACAGCACCTAAACAATCTTAGCAAACTCCGCAATCTCCCAGACCAGATTCAAAGACTTCAATTAAATTTACAGTTATTTTAAGAGCCACAAATTATACTTTAACAAATCTACTCTCAGCAAGTAAACAAACCAAGTAAATTATCCTCAAAACAGAATTTACACTGAGCACAAGCATTAATTAACATTACATAACCCATAGAACTATCCTGAATGAACCTACTTCACTTATAAAGAAACCTCACTAACTAATCTTAAAAATTATCACTATTCATAACATCAACATAATTCAGAAATTCAAACAATCTTCTTGCACTAGCTTGCTCATAAAAATCACCTCACTCTGCACTTCACATAATAGCTCAGGATACTTAATAACTCTATACTGTAAACAAAAGCTCAAAATACCAATTAACTAAATTTCCAAACTAAATATCAAGTTCACTAACACAACAACCAGAATTTAGAATTTACATCCCTAGCACTACAGCAAATCATAAACAAATAAATTTAGATACTTTAAATCACCAAACAAACTTGAATTTAACACCTGCAGTGAATTACTGAGGTAGCGGTGAGGCAAATACTCTCAGTTCAGACACTACCCTGGGTTTTGAGAACCAACACAGGAAGAAAATACCAAGTCAGGCTGAAGGCGTGAAATTGGGTCGTGAATCCACTTTCAGCCTATGCAAAGGGAAAGGAAAAAATCCTCAAGTGTGACACATCATCATCAGGCACAGAATTTCCTCTAACATGATCTCACCACATTTCTTGAAGCAACGCTCGACCGACCCTCGCTGGCAGTACATATCTCCGTGAGCAGCGAAACTACTGGGGGTTTGAAGACAAGTTTTCCCCCAAAAACCACGTCTTCAAGGATCTCCCCCTTTTCGAACCAATGCATGATCCCACCTTGATCAACCACGCCTGCAAGAGCCTGTCGTACTTTAACCCTAAATACTCCAGGCACATCTGGCCCAGAACTAACACAACTATATCTCAGGAAAAATTCACTTATCTCTGTATATATCCCAAGAAATTCTAAATCACAATATCCACATATATCCCAGGAAAATTCACTTATCTCTCTATATCCCAAGAAATCCTAAATCACAGTATCCACATATATCCCAGGAAAATTCACTTTATCTCTCTATATCCCAAGAAATCCTAAATCACTATATCCACATATATCCCAGGAAAATTCACTTATCTCTCTCCACATATATCCCAGGAAAAATCACTAGCAAGGAAATTCTTCTGCACCATGGCAATGCGCAGGTCCACTTCAGACAATAACACTGACCATTTACATAACCCACTAAATATTTTCACCTTATTGAAAATTAAAATTACATTTAGACTTTTAACCTTATAGTAAAAACAAGAAAATTTAGGCCAAAGAAAAGAACAATTAATACTGGAACTGGTGAGCAAAAGTGTGTCTTCTCAACCCATGATGTTCATTCTTTTTGTGAAATACTAAACTTGAGAACAAAAATACTTTAACATCTATTCTGCACATATCGCATCCTGGTGAAAATTCCCTACTCAGAGCACTCTGCCCTAGGACAAGTTCCCTGCTTGCCCTAAGATCACCCCTTTCCAATGGGAGATTAACACTCATCTGGAGCATGTAAAATACTGGTCCTCAATTAACACTCCTACCATCTCAATTTCGACACCCAACACTCCAAGAATGTAAACAGCACTTTAGGTTTCCAATTTCATCACACTATAATATGTTCCCAAAATTCCAATATAAATCATCCCATAATTTATTTTCACTCAAAAAAAAAAATAACTCAACGCTGTAAAAAGGCTAGAGAAAAAATGTTTACAATTATTTTATCACCCACGACATCACAATAACACTGCTTTTCAATTATCACATGCCCAACTAAACTATTATCGATGCACCAAAATTCACTGTGCCCAATTATTAAACTAAATTTTTCCGATACATCAAAATTTACTGGCCTGGGAAGTTGCTACAATACCAGACACGACAACACAAAAAAAAACATAAATGAAAACATTTTCAACTCCCCTCTCTTTTTTTTTTTTTTTTCATTTTTTTGAACTCATGCCTGAGGAACTAATAAATCTTAATTTTGCAAACTGAACGACAACAATATGGGGACATCTGTCCCACATCCAGCTAACCAAAAAAAAAAGAAATTTTCTTCTTTTTTTTTTTTTCGCAGAACTATAAATTTGATTTCACACTGCTGACCCACTCGTTCAACAATTTCGCAGCGGTCACAACATTATACAAAAAAAAAAATCGAGAAAGAATTTACCTTCTGGGCTGGGCAGGAACAACTCTTGTTTCACAAAAAAAAAAAAAATCTTCTCGTCACACTGTCACTGTTGATAATCTCTTCGCCTTTCTCTTTCTTTTTGGACACAATGTCTTTCTCTTTCTTTTTGGACACAATGTGCCCGAGCACTTCACCTGAACACAGGGAAAACAAAAGACATCCCGAAGCTGGTGATGACGGACCCTCTCAGAGGGAGTAATTCTCCCTTGTCCTTTTCGATGCCCATCCCTGGTAGGAATTTGGTCGGCTGCATTGGAAGGTGGACGGCAAAGGCGCGGAGGTTCCCCTTTCTTTATCCATCAGCTCTCACGAGAATGCTTAGGAGTGCATCGGTGATCATCTTTCGCTGCGCCCCGAGGAGGTCTCGTCCTACGGTGGTCCTGTCCTTTCTTCATAATTTCTTCCACCTTTTCTTATCTGGTGGAATCCGCGAGACATTTATCGCCAGCCCTGAGCTTCTTTCAAAATTTTATTCTTCATGTAACCAACCATGAGCCTGACAAGTCCCCACGCTAGAAGACCGCCGCTACTAGGCTCCTTTAAGCTTTTTTTTTTTTACCTCGATGTTAAATCATGGCGGTCAGCAAAAATGCTCTCCCCACCAAAAGGCGAGGAGAGACTCGGCTGTCCCCTCTTTCTCCTGGCCAGCAAGAGTACAAGAACAAAAGTGACTCTCAACGGATAAAAACTCTGGGGTGCTTGAAAACCGCTGACCCCTCTCATTGGTCGAAACTTCAGCCTAGCAACTCACGGCTTCCCAACGGACTTTTCACTCCCATGCCTCGAGTGACCTCTGACCTTCACACGTGTAGACCAGGCTCTTCTTGACCCTGGGGTCTAAAAATAGATTTCGTTGCTGAATTCCCTACCCCAAAAGACGAAAAGATGTTACACTTTTGGGCGACTTCTCGCTTGGAAACAGGAACGCAAAAAATGGCGAATTCTTGCTTTGCAGAAAATCACTAGTTTTAATTTTCTTTTTCTCTCGTTCCGTGATGTTAAACTAAAATTAATTTTGATTCTCTGAGCTGCACACCTACTCGCCTTTTCCTATCGCGATAAAAGAACAGATAAAATAATTATTTTCAAAACCCCAAAGTCAGTTAAATCAAATATTATTCTTTTTTTTTCTTCTTTTCACCAACATGAAATTTTGTTTTCCTGGTAGTGATTAAGACAAGCAAATTTTGCGCATGAATTCCCCTGCCTTTCAACCAGGAATTTTCTTCTAACGTATGTCATGGAAGAAAATTTTTGCATTAATTAATCTCTGATAAACCAACAGAAAGATTGATCAGGTCTCTCTGAAATTCACCAGAGGTTAAAATTTTCGCCATGACAGCTCACTTGAGCTGTGGTGGGCAGGTGAGACACACCTGCCTCCTGAAGACGACAGAGGCCTGTTGAAAGTACTAGAGGATTGGGTGTGAGGGGCTGAATGAGTGTGACACTTGTAGTGGGAGTGGCAGGGGTTGTGAAACAGAAGGAGCAGTTTGATAATTACAGTTGACAAAGGTTTAACCACCTAGGAATGTAAGGTTATGTACATAGTTTTTACTTGAATTGTACGAATGAGTAGTATGTGTGATTTTTTATGGAATTGACAAGCTTTATAGTAACATCTCATAAGGCTAAGGAAAAAAAAAATACGATGTGTCACACCCGGAAGTAAGAAGCGTAAGCAAGATGTCTGTAAACCTTGGAAGCCCAGTTACATCACGATGATTGACGTGTTGGAAGTGTGTTGTCATTGGAGGTTACCATGATCTTTAGGGTGAGTGATTGGTACTTTCTAATGGTTTTTCATGGCATAGAAAGATAACATTCCCTTCCTCTTTATAAGAATGCAACAAAGAGAAATTCATTTACTTCACATAGAAAATATTCTCTTGCAGTTTCAAACATCGGTCATGAAACTTCAATGTTTTTTCAATGTATTGGCACCTATAACATTCAGGTTAAAACTTTGATGATCAGTTGCAAAAAACTGATGTTCAAAAACATCAAGGTTTTTTTGTCTTTCCTTAGACATTTTTTGATCATTGATAATTTTACCATCTTTGCTGCTGATATTTTCCTATATTGTTGTAAGAATCTTTTTTTTTTTAATCAGTAACCTCAAAAAATAAGTTTCCTTATTTTACAAGATTGTTTTTTTTTTTTTAATTTCTTACATCTTTGAACTCCTGGATCATCTGGTAAGTGTGATTTTTCTGTCAGAAATTACAGTTCCCAATCAGCATCTGTGATGTGTGGATTGTATGGTGATTTTTTTCTAAATGTCACCACAGTCTGAAGATTATAAGACAAAAATTATGGTACAACTTTTTGAATCCTGCCTCATTAAATTCATCAATCTCATGTTGTTACATCTTTCCAATTGATTTCATAACTAAAATAAGATCGATGATTTTGAGTTATTTATTCCTATTGAAGATGATGAAACACTGATAAAGCCCTCAAAACCAGTTGGAAAGATATAACACGGGATTAAAGCTGCAATTTGTTTGACAGAAATTAATGAGGCAAAACTTGAGAAGTTGTGCTTTAAAGAAAACTACAAATAAGTTTTTTTGAAGTTTTTAGGGTTTTAAATGCTTTTAGATCATTTTAAGATCAGCAGAAAAACAAGAAGTTGTTATCGTTTTTAGGACTTTTTATTTTCATTTTAGTTATTTTAAAACAGAAGTATGGAACTTTTACTCTCACAAGGGGACCATACAGCTGACCACCCGCGGTTTTCGGTGAATTTTTTTTTAATGAAAGTAGAGGCAAAATGAGGATACACGTGTCCGGGCATTTGATCTAATGCCTCTTATTTTCGGAATAAAAAAATCATAACGATCCGGAGGATATCAACACGAAATTCGTGATTTCCTGTAAATGATGCTTTACTGTAATGTCACGAGGTCCTACAGCAGTGCATTATAGCATACTTTTACTGTTGTGGTGGCTAATGTCGAAAAGCGGGGAATGCCTGCATTTTCCCTTCCTCCCTTAAAGTTCTCTCGTTCTCACTTTTCAGAATTCTATAAGAAGTTACAACAACATTGTGTGATATGGGTAGATATTAAATGAAACATATGTATTTCTGTGCAATATTTGCATGAGCTAGTTATGTCGTGTGCTGTAGGCCTTGTAGTGATGTGGGACTTTACACTTAACATTGTATTGTGACATTGTCAATGGCAATTTGGTGTAGTTTCACTAACGAATAATAAAGAACTTGTAGAAGTAATCGTTGAGTAATGGAGTTAAATAATAAATAGCACATATGGGGACAGAGTAATTGTTAGGAGAATCGAATAATCAGATTTTAGCTTATAAAGTATAATTACGTACTTTTATTTGAAGACCTAACATATATGTTGTTAGGTATCATTATCGGAGGTTTTGCCATCGTTTATTGGTACACAAAGTTGCGGATGATAATTATCATAAAACAATGAAAACATAACACTTCTCTACAACGTGAGCATTTGATAAAAAAACTGTTCGAGCACTTACATTTCGTTTGTCGAACGTCGTCCGGAAAACACATTTTGTTCACATTTCCAAGCAAACCAAGCGTACTGCAACATATTCTTGAAAATCGGCACAGGAAGTTGATGGCGTGTAAGTGAATGGATCTCCGCTACATTTTCTCGCTTGTTTAAACGCCTATTTTTTTTAAAAGTTCGACAGAGTTTTGTAATTTTTTAATAATTTTTTTTTACTTGACGGAAAAGGTACACATCACAAGTTTGACAGTATAGGGTACAATGAGGGGGAATGATTACATCAGTAGAAGAACAAGTGCCATTGTCCTTTGTGAAGACACTATTAAAGAGTGCTGGATCTGTTTGACCTCCCCATGAATCCACGATGAATAGAAACTTCTCTTTTTCACAAAATGGACAGATAATGTTTTTCACGAAACTGCTGAAATGCCCTTTCGTTAATTTCCCTGATTTCGACGATATCATAAAATAAAAACGCATAAGACTGACGAACCTATTAGGCCTATTGTTAATAAGAACTTATCTCCAACTATTAACTTAGAGAGAGCACTATTTAACTACATCAAACCATTCTACAATAGCCATGAAGCCAGTATTACTAATGCTACTGAAGTTATCAACAAGTTAAAAACAATAAAAACCTCCAATTTCACAATGGCCAGTTTAGATGTCATCCCTTTATATCTCAATACTCCAACCGATGTCGCTATTGACTTAATTAATTCCAGATTGGAAGATGAAAATCTTACTGATAAAGTCAGAAACAGTATTATATCTGCATTATTTTTTGTTGCAAATAATAATTATTTCACATTTAATGGGATAATTTATAAACAGCAATATGGCAATCCAATGGGGTCCCCAATTTCAGGGCTACTGGCCGAAGTCATTCTGCAAGATATTGAAAACTGTATATTAGATCATTCTAATATATACTTACCATATGTATATCTCCGATACGTAGATGATATTTTACTGTTTTGGCAGCACTCCAATCTTGAAATGGATAACTTCATTACTAAATTTAATAGTTGTTATCAATGTATACAGGTTAGTAAAGAAATTGAGGTTAATGGCCAGCTAAACTTCTTGGATATATCTATACAAAAGGATAACGGAATTATAGAATATTCAGTATACCGGAAGCCTTCATATGTACAGGCAATTATCCCAGGGGATTCTACACACCCTTGGAAATATAAGACTGCAGCGTTCCGCTTTTATATTAAAAGAGCCATGACACACTCATCCAATAAAGAATTGGAGATCAAAGAGCTAAAATGGATTGAAAAAACTGCAGAAGAATTTGGATATAATAAAGGATTAGTCAAATCTTTATATAACAACTTACGGCCAGTATACATCGTTCCGAAAATAAGATTGAAAAAGAAATACAGCAATATTATGGAAAATTTCCATACTTACCTCCTATTAGTACTATTTTAAAAAAATAATGTTACAACAACAATATTAACATTGCAGAAACAGTTATTGACAATGGAAGCATACTTACTACTACTAATAATAGATCAATTCTAAATAAATCTGGCGTTTATGTCATTCCAACAGTTAAGGATGATAACCAAAAAGACAAAGTATGTATCGGAAGTACGCGGAGAAGATATTTGACTAGATTAAATGAACATATTACAAATTGGACAAGAAAAGATGAAAAAACTTCATTAATACAACATTGTATCAAAAAAACATGTAACTCCTGATTGGACTAACACGAAAATTCTAACATCGCATAGATCACATGCCCAGATTCTAACCTCCGAGGCTGTAGTCATTGAGAAAACCAAAAGATACAACTGGAACGTTAATAGTCCAGTAGAGCTTCAGTTTGCATGGAGGTACCTTATTGAACAGGAGAGAAAACATTTCAAGAGGAAAAACATTAACAAAAAACATGTGACATCAAATATTACTTAAAAATACAGGTGAATATTTCTACATAAAAGCTACTAGTGTGTTTTTGTTTGACTACAGATGGCGACACCATTGATATGCGCAGTGGAACCCAAATCATGATGCGCAAATATCTACATGACAGGGCTGAACATACATTGGGGTTAAGCAGCATACCTGAGCGAGTGAGTGCGGTAATCCTAATGTCCGTGCACCTACCACTGATGATGGCTACGAATGTTAGCAGAAACTAGTTTGGTGCTTCGCAGTCGGGAGATTTGTATTTTTTTATTTTCTTTTTCAAGATTGTTCGTTTTTGAAATTTCAGCAAAAGTATAATTCATCTTCAGTTTTCATTATGTATCAGGGTGCTTTGCGGTCAATATTGTTTCCTCTTCAGGATTATAGTTCGTTTTTTAAAAAATTCAACAAGGTTTTAATTCAGTTTCTTATTTCATCGATGTTAAAAGATTTTTTTGCATTGTAAAAATTCATCTTGTTTAATTTTATCTGGTGCAGATTTTACAATATCATGAATTTTAACTTCACAATTGAAAAAATTCACATTCTTTGATGATGTACATATGAAGCCCCGACAGCCACTATGAATATTGTAAGTACAGATACTTATTATTATTATTATTCTTGATTTCAATTGCCAATACTATGTTAACGTCCTTTTGCAATCTCCCAATAGCTGAACTTGCATAACGTGTGAAACAGTATTTACAGACATTTAATGTCAATCAAATTAAAACATTATCTGACCATTTTGTGAAAAAGATAAGTTTCTATTAATCGTGGATTCATGGGGAGGTCAAACAGATCCAGTACTCTTTAATAGTGTCTTCACAAAGGATGATGGCACTTGTTCTTCTACTGATGTAATCATTCCCCCTCATTGTACCCTATGCTGTCAGCCTTGTGATGTGTACCTTTTCCGTCAAGCGAAAAATTTTCTTAAATAATTACAAAACTCTGTTGAACTTAAGAAAAAAAATAGGCATTTAAGCAAGCGAGAAAACGTAGTGAAGATCCATTCACTTATACGTCATCAACTTCCTGCGCCGATTTTCAAGAATATGTTGCAGTACGCTTAGTTTGCTGCAAAGTTAATAAATGAAAGCAATATTTTTGGAAATGTGAATGAAATGTGTTTTCCGGATGACGTTCGACAAACGAAATGCAAACGCTCGAACAGTTCTTTTATCAAATGCTCGTGTTGTAGAGAAGTGTTATGTTTTCATTGTTTTATGATAATTATCATCCGCAACTTTGTGTACCAATAAACGATGGCAAAACCTCCGATAATGATACCTAACAACATATATGTTAGGTCTTCAAATAAAAGTACGTAATTATACTTTATAAGCTAAAATGTGATAATTCGATTTTCCTAACAATTCCTCTGTCCCCATATGTACTATTCATTATTAAGCTCCATTACTCAACGATTACTTCTACAAGTTCTTTATTATTTGTTAGTGAAACTACACCAAATTGCCATTGACAATGACACAATACAATGTTAAGTGTAAAGTCCCACATCACTACAAGGCCTACAGCTCACGACATAACTAGCTCATGCAAATATTGCACAGAAATACATATGTTTCATTTAATATCTACCCATATCACACAATGTTGTTGCAACTTCTTACAGAATTCTGAAAAGTGAGAACGAGAGAACTTTAAGGGTGGATGGGGAAAATGCAGGCATTCCGTTCTTTGCTGCTACTGATAGTTCACTGTTCATTCCCCGTTTTTCGACGTTAGCCACCATAACAGTAAAAGTATGCTATAATGCACTGCTGAAGGACCTCGTGACATTACAGTAAAGCATCATTTACAGGAATCACGAATTCGTTATGATATCCTCTGGATCGTTATGATTTTTTATTCCGAAAATAAGAGGCGTTAGATCAAATGCCGGGACACGTATGTCCTCATTTTGCCTCGACTTTCATTAAAAAAAATTCACCGAAATCCGCGTGTGATCAGCTGTAAGGTCCCCTTGTCAGTATAACTGCTGATCTGTAGGAAAGCTGAAAGTGAAACACACATCAAATAACTGAATGTCTTAGTTTTTCTGTCTGACAGGGAAAAGAAAGAAATGCTCATGTCATGCAGTAGTGGAAGCATGAGTTACATAAAAAAAACCATAATTTTGCTTTTGTTTCCTTCTCATTTGTATTAAGTTTGATCTCTAACACGAGAAAACTATGCATGATGTGTTTCTCTTTGTCATGGGGATGTTAGTGAAAAGTTATGAACAATAAAAGGCCTACGAATCAGCAAAATACACTATTAGAATAATTGTTACAGTTCATACTATACATCAATATTTTTAGTGCTACAAGCATATTGAAATTGATCGGTTCAGATTATGAAACCTACCTGGCATGATTACATCTGAAAATCCTCTTTTATGTGTAACAGCAAGATTTTTAAATAATAAAGGAGTTTCCTGCTGAAGCTGCGATAAATCTCCATGCAACATTCTCAAAGACAAGACCAATCCTAGAGCAAAACAAGAGGAGAGAAAAAAAAAGACAAAATGTTATCTTAATGAATCAGTTTTAGAATTTAAACTGCATGTTTTTGACAATACATTATACACTGAGTGGCCACTTTATTATAACCACCCCCTCAGTACTTCGTTGGGCTACCTTTTGCCTTTAATACTGCGTCGATTCTTCGTAGCATGGACACCACGAGATGTTGATAGGTGGTTTGTGGGATCTGAGACCATGCTTGTTGAATAGCACTTTCCAGGAGTGTCAGATTGCAGGGATGTGGATCCAGCAGTCTGATGGCTTGTTCAACTTCATTTCACAAATTCTCAATGGGGTTGAGATCTGGAGATTGTGGGGGCCACCTAAGCAAAGTAAACTCACCAGCATGTTCCTGAAACCAATCCTGTACAATACGAGCTCTATGGCAGGACGCATTATCTTGTTGAAAGTAGCCATTGCCATTGGGATAAACCATCCACATGACAGGATGCACTTGGTCCGCAACGATGTTTAGATATGATGTGCCAGTCAGACGTTGATCAACACGAATTAAAGGGCCCAAAGCATGCCAGGAAAACATTCCCCAAACCATAACGCTGCCTCCACCAGCTCAAAGGGTTGTAGCAATGCATTTGGGGTCCATGCTTTCATGCTATTTCTGCCAAATTCTCACTCGGCCATCGGCATGGTGCAACTGAAAACGTGATTCATCGGACCACATAATTTGTTTCCAATTATCGACTGTCCAATCCTTGTGCTCCCGTGCGATCTGGAGACGTTTTCTCTTGTTAACTGCAGACAGTAAAGGTGTTAGAACAGGCCTTCGGCTGCCATATCCCATCCGATGCAGTGTACGGTGAACAGTGTGTGCAGAGATCATTTGAGGGGATCCTTGATTAATATGGTCTGTAATTTGCTGCACTGTTGCCCTTCTGTTGTCTGTTACCAGTCTGGACACTCTCTGTTCTGCCCAAGCAGTCACTAGTCGATGACAACCACACGTTGCACGTAGAGACCCAGTTTTTTGGCCGACAGTCCAGTCTTGAAACACTTTAACAACAGTTGCTCTGGAACATTTCACAAATGCAGCAGTTTTGGTGATACTCACTCCATGGCTCCGAGCTCCTACAATCATCCCACGTTGAAAGTTAGTCAAATCGCATTTTTACCCATCTTGTCACCCAAAAATCACTTCTACTACTGCCGCAAGCACTAAGCTTTCCCTTTTTATACTAGCCTCGCCCTCTGGCGGCAACAGCATGCAGCCATAGCTCATTTGCTTAAAACTGTCAGGTGGTCATAATAAAGTGGCCACTCAGTATATTATCAAATTTATATAAGTAATAATATACAATGATATAGCATTCAAAAAAAAATTACTTAGATGTTTTCAATATTTTACTAAAATTAGAATATTTTGTAATACAGCATCACATTTTACAAATGACTGGAAGTGCCAACTATGAGCACTGCAGATTTGCTAATATTTCTAATTAACTACTACCTATTTATGTTCACAATATCACAATATGCACCCACACACAAAACTGTAATGGATGCCAACAATTGAGCATGCAAACTGTTGCACTTAAAGACAGCCCACATAATGAGATACATATATTTGAGCCACATATATCATGAGCTACACATTGAGCTACAGCACAACACATTCTTTTTATAAAATTACTTACCATAATTTGGCTGTCCAGAGAGTAAATTGTACTTATTGGTCAGTTTTTTTATAATAAATTCATGTAATTGATTAAAATCACTTTCACTGCATCTGAAAGATAAACAAGAATCTATTTAAATCATGAAGTAAATATAAGATTACTTCTGCATAAGATTTAATTATACTTGCTATTCATGAAAAACATATGTAACATCATACATCCATTAAAAGTGTTAAAATATATTTTGAATAAATATCAGTAATGAAAAATCCACATGTTTCAAACGGGAATAATAAGTTTACTTCATGGCAGGTGAACATTGGTGTTAGAGGCAGCTCAATATTAGACATCCCTAAGTACACAATAATGTACTGAAGAAAGGAAAGTTCAGCAGTGTTACTGCAACTGTTGATTAAGACCATAAGTTCTTATCATTTATGTTTTCCTGATAAGGAAATTTCAATATAGTTTAGCATATAATAACATACTGTATGTCTGTGAATGCCTGTTCATCATATCAATCAATGGCTTATTAGTGTATCAGAATTTTTTGTCCACCACTAATATGGGCGAGATGAATAATTAACTATTTAAACTTTCCAAATATGTCAAAAAGTTGGTTTACCTGTTTCTTCCTTGCATCTTTCTCAGGTTGTTCTCCAGAGGAATTAGTTTTCCCTAATCTCTTGTGATAGCTGAAATTCAATAAATCAATGTTCAAGTACGTTGTCGTGAATGCCAAAAGGTAACATTGATTTACTGAATTTCAGCTATCACAAGAGATGTTCTTGGACATTGATTTATTGAATTTCAACTATCACAAGAGATTACAGAAGACTGATTCCACTGGAGAACAACCTGAGAAAGATGCAATGAAGAAGCAGGTAAACCAACTTTTGACATCTTTGGAAACTTTAAATACACTGGCGGAAAGTGAAAAAAGAACACCAAGAAGGAGACGTCTGATGCCAACAAAATTTATACAGCATAATAACGGAATACAGAGGATAACGTGATCAAAACATTATGGCAAAATACAGCTGTATTTGCTGGTAAACTGAAAAATAACATTTCCATGTAACATGGTTAGTACGAGGTTGAACCACCATGAACTGCGTCACACTGTGCAATTCTGGCATGGAGTCTGTCGTACAGATGTTGGATGTAAGTTTGGGGTATTGAGTTCCAAGCATCCTCAACCTGGACGCGTAAATCGGGGATGGTCGTGGGTGGCCGTGGAGACCGGATAAGTCGTTGTCCCATAAAATCCCACACGTGCTCAATGGGGGACAAATCCAGTGAACATGCAGGACATGGAAGTTGTCTCACACCCTGAAGTGCATGTTGCGTTGCACGTGCCGTGTGTGAGCATGCGTTATCTTGCTGGAAAACACCACGATGGACCGACCTTGCAAATGGCACAACAATAGGCTGAATGATGTTGTTGATGTAGGAGGTGCTGTTTAACATAACCGGTACAAACACTAGTTGTGTATGGGAGTAATAGCTGATCGCTCCCCACACCAGGAGACCAGGTGTAGGCCCTGTGTGTCGCTGGTGGATGCAAGAAGGGTGCAGACGTTCCCCTGTGCGTCTGCGAACACGCATACGGCCATCGGAGGCTCCCAAGCAGAATCTGCTTTCATCGCTGAACACAACAGGTCACCATTGCGTTCTCCAGTGCAGACGTTGGCGACACCACTGCAGCCGTTCGTGACGGTGGGCTGGAGTCAGATGTAAACATGCCAAAGGCACATGTGCACGTAGTCCTGCATCCAGTAGACGGTTGCGGATTGTTCGCACAGTCACCTCGGGTGCAACGGCAGCTCGGATTTGCATCGCAGTGGATGCTCTGCTTGACAACGGAGCTCTTCTTATGCATCGATCGGTCCGCCTGTGACTGTCGTTTCCACGTTTTCTCGTGTGGGAATGTTCCTCAGACCAACTTCGCCACCATCGTACCACCACTGATACTTTCCGTCCAATTCGCTCTGCAATACGATGATACGACCACCCGGCCTCGCGGAGTCCGACTAGACGACCTCGCGCAAAGTCCGATAACTGCTGAAATCGTACATGTCTCCCATGTCCAGGCACTGCAGTTTCTTCAGGGTATTTGCATGTGTCCGTATGTCGACGACTGATTACATGCACTTCGCCGTACTCCTTAAATACCACTGACGATAATTTGCATATTATGCCGTGCTGTGGCGTAAGCGCTCACCAGTTGGACCCGAAATTAACATCACACCTACGTAAACTCGACCCATTAACATATGTAAATTTCATGATCGTCCACCAATTCCTTCTTGGTGTTCTTTTTTAACTTTCCGCCAGTGTAACTAATTAAATTCATCCTGTCCATAATAAGGGAGGGGGATAAAAATATTGATGCACTAAGCAATTTATTGATGTGATAAACAGGTATTTAGAGACATATACTATATTACAACATGCTAAACTATATTACACACAATCCATGTGTTTACTGATGATTTTATTCCTTGTACAGATTGGTTTTATAAGGAATCATAAATCACACGAATTTAAGGAAATTTTATATTAGGCTTCCAAAACATAAAGCAGGTAGCAGCACTATCATTTAGCTGGCTGGAACTTCATTCAATAAAAACAATAGCTTTGGCATTTGTGCTCATTTAGTGTGCAGCATTTGAGATGTTAACATCAGCTTTGATAAAATGCACATTCATCACTTCATTTTTATCATTCAACAAAAAAAGTACAGCTGCTTAGGTATATGCACTATATATGGGAAGGATGCTGTAAGTGCATGAACATGCCAAAATTGGAAATCAAAGAAGAAATATTTCTCATAAATACATGGGATATTCATATAATTATTCAAGCAGCAATCAATACGCGACTGAATTGTGCTAGTCTGGTGTTCGCCGTGTAGCATCATAAAACAAAACTTTAAAATTACCTGTTGGTTGATGTAGAACATGCAAGTTACTTTAAGAAAGAAGCTTAAGAAACACAGAGGCTTCTGACCTTGCTTTGGTGCTAATCACCTATAAAAATTTGAAGGTAGACTGATTGCCAGATATGGATTTCTGAGTACGTCATTATGATTGTTGCCAAAAAAAAGGAGGGATTTCCAAATGATGGAGATAAAATAAGGATCCCATCATTTGAAAATCCCTCCTACCATTTGGCAACAGCTGTAATGAACTTGGAAATCCAAATCTGGCAACCAGACTAGCTCCAAATTTTTACAGGTGATCAAGACCAAAGTTAGGTCGAAAGCCTCCATATTTCTTAAGCTTCTTTCTTAATGTAACGTGCATGTTCTACAACAACCTACATGTAATTTTCAAGTTTTCTGATATGATGTTACATGGCAAACACTAAACTAGTGTGATTCAGAGTCATATTCTGATTGCTGCTTGAATAATTATATGCCAAGATTGGGTCTCACAGTTTTGCTACAGTGATAGGACACTTGAAGATAAGCCTTGTTCTAGACAACCTTCTGAAGTGTGTGATGAAGAAATACTGGAAATAATTGAATCTGACCCTTGTCAAATCTATGTGGATACTGTCGATGGACTTTCAGTTCATCGAATAACAGCCATCAGGAAAATTCAGGCAATTGGAATGGTACGAAAATAGGATCACTCGTACCATACCAATTATCAGCTAAAAACCAAATGCACTGAGTGCCAATAAATGTATTTCTGAAAACTCAGTACAAAACCAATCCATTCTGGGATCGAATGGCGACTGTAGATGAAAAACGAGTGCTATACAAGAATAGTAAATGCACCAAATCGTTTTGCAAACAAGTTAGTAAAGTCATGCAAAGCATTGATTATGATACGCTTTCCAACATACCAGGAATCATTACTCAAGTTATGAGGATAATGGCTGTGGAATAAATCTCCCTCCTGTGCCCTGACCTTTGACCCCATTTCAATGACATTCAACAGAACTAGTTCAGTATACCTCCGGAATAACATGATAAAGTTTTGTCGCAATAGAAGCATTTTTAGTCAAGTTATGAGGATAATTGCTGTGGAATAAATATTGCTCCTGTGTCCTAACCTTTGACCACATTTTGATGACATTAAACAGAATTGGTTCAGAATACCTCCAGAACAACATAATAAAGTTTTGTCGCAATAGCATTTTTAGTCAAGTTATGAGGATAATGGCTGTGGAATAAATCTCGCTCCTGTGCCCTGACCTCCGACACCATTTTGATGATATTTAACAGAACCGGTTCAGTATATTTCCAGAACAACATGATAAAGTTTTGTCGCAATCGAAGCATTTTTATGTAAGTTATGACCCATGAGGGCGATGGAATGGATCCCGCACCTATGTCCTGACCTTTGACTTGATTTCGCCCGTTTTCAATAGGTTTTGTCCGAAGGTTGTCTTCTGCCACATACTAAAATTTCATCGATATCGAACCATTTTTACGCGAGTTATCGTGTGGACAGACAGACTGGCGGACAAAGCTGGAACATATACGTTTCTTAAACCTATGGTTGGAAAGCATAAAAAAGGGGGAAGCTTCAGGAACAAAAGCTGATCACCACCCAAAGAAGGTCATATTCTGCATCTGGTGGGATACCAACAAAATTATCCATCACGAGCTTTTGGCACCTAACCAAATGATCACAGCGAGTCATTACTCTAAGCAATCTGACACAGCAAATGAAGTCTTGAAATCTAAGCATCCCAGTTTGGTGAATTGGAAAGACATTGTCTCCTATCACAATAATGATGCACTGCATGGAGCTACAGCAACACAGCAAAAATTACAGGAACTTTGCCAGGTAGCACCAATACATTTTCACTTGCTCTGTTCACTACAGGATCATACAGCAGGTAAAAATACGAAAATTTGTACAGATGTCGAAATGGCAATTCAAACTTTTTTTTACTCTAAGGATGTTACTTTCTTAGATTAGGGAACTACCATATATGCATGCGTATAAGTCGAGAAATTTGGGACAAAAAAGGAGCTTCAAAGTAAGGGGGTCGACTTACACGCAGAGCCTAAAAAAATCTTAAGTCCAAAAGTTCTTCAAGACCGTGAGGCAAAATGCAATCCATCCCAAAAGAAAAAAAAAAATACAGATATGGTATTAATTACAAAATCGCGATCCTCCGGACAAAAAAAAAGAAAGAAAAAACACTGATGCGGTAGTAATTACGAAATCGCGACCCTCCGAATTTCTCAGCGCTTTGAAAAGTCTCCTGGCTTTGTGTATCCACAGCGCAGTAGCAGCCGCACATCGAAAGCTCCGCCCTCCCGACTATCAGTTTATTGTGCTGACCGCTGACCTACGACCTAACGCAGCCATGCGACAGCCATAGGTGTTACTTGTTCTTAATCACACGTGTTTTTGTCTCGCTTCTCTTATTATGGCTCATGGCTGATCTTATTATGGCTATGATTGTGTAAAGAAGCGGATGCCCTATAATGCAGGATTTAAGTTGAAAGTGTTTTTTTTTTTACAGAAAATACTAACAACTGTGCTGCTTCACGTCAATTTGGCATTAACAAAAACAAGATTCGAGATTGGCGTAAAAAAACAACGAACTTGGTGAAAATCGCAAAAGGCGCTGCGCCGTGGAACGGCATCTTTTCCAGAGCTGGAAAGTGTCTTGAATGATTGGATTGTGGGCTGCAGACAAAATGGTTACATTGTAACTCGAACTGGTATATGTTTGCGAGCAATGAAGCTCGCAAAAGATGAAAAAGTTTGCAGCCGCAAATAACACTTTTCGTGCCTCACCAGGTTGGTGCACAAGGTTCATGAACCGCTATGGGTTGCGTCTACGCCAGCGCACCAAAATTGCACAAAAGTTACCTCGTTACCTCGAAGCAAAGATAATGGAATTTCAAAAGTATGTAATTCAAAAGAGAAAACAGACTGCTTTTGAACTTTCCCAAATAGGGAACATGGATGAAACCGCCATGCAGGGTGCGCAAAACCACCCGTCTGCGGTGGCCAAGAATTCATTGCGGACGATTAATTTCCCGACCACGTCCGCACGGACGGTCCTTTTTCCCACAAGCTTTCAGTATGATTGTGATTAGAACATTTTTATTTTACATTTTTTTTTTTTTTTTTTGCCAATTTAAAATTTGCATGCCAAGTGCCAGTTTTACGAAATTACGCATTTTCTTAAGCGATTAGCCGTTCTTTGTTTTGGCGAAATAGTTCCACGGTGACACCCTCCCTTCCAAAATTTAATTTTAACGTACTAATCCAATGTCCTGCTTCCTCATTCCCTCTTAAAGTTTTCCCGTGTGAGAATTATACACCTGTACACCTGAAGCACGCGGGGGTGGTGTGTTTGTGTGTGTGTGTGTGTGGGTGGGGGTTAAGGATAGCGACTTCGCCGTTGTTGTTTTTCTTCTTCCTTTCTCTTCCGTCTATCTCTGTCCCCCCAGTCAATCCTTGTTTAGTTTCATTTGTTAATACTGGAGTGACCCAGTATTAACCAATGCTACTAAACAACGGTTGCTTCTTCCCTTCACGGGTGACCTTGACAGCTTGCACGTGTGATGCCCGTCGTAATATTGGCTTCCCGTGCATTACCATTTTCCGCATGTTTTCTGGCATCCTTGACGACGATCGTACCTAATGCCACATGTGCACTTACTGCGCTATTCAATCTCTCACCTTTTGCCATTTTGCAGTTGAAAATTCGGGATTCCGTGTAACAAGTTTTTTGCTATGAAAGCAGAAATGTATTTTATTTTATTTTCTGTATGTACATTAAAAAAAAAAAATTCAGTAAAGTGACGATATTTAATATGCACATATTTCTTGACGTATTGAGATTAAAAAACATGTTTTATATACTTTTGCATTTTTGAATTAACCTTAATGTTGGTGTAGTTCGATTAACACTTACCGCACGTGGATCTTGGTTTTTTTCGTATTTCCGTTATGTAGATACAGCATGGGGTTTTTCATTCAGTTGCAGGTCCTCCTCAGTTTCTTTTTTTTTCTTTTCTCTCCGTTGGTTTTAATTGGCCTCGTCACTAAATGAGTTTCTTCCTTTGCCGCTTCCACATATACTTCTATACATTTTCTACCCGAGTACTTTCGGTAACATCCCGTTACCGTCATCTAGGGAACGTTTGCTCCGACTAGCACGGACCGTGTCAGTAGGGAATTTTGGTGGTTCTCATGGGCTGCATCTGTTATCGGCTATCGCTTCCTCTTGGGCATTGTGGCGCCATTTCTTCTTCGTCACCGATCTTATTTTTCGAACTTTTTCATTTTTTTGCTCAATTTTAATTAAATTCCTCCAGCTGTTTCTTAAAATATTAGGGTCATTGAGGTTGCAAACATTTGCTCTATTTTTTTCTATCATTACCGACTCTGCTATTCTGAGGTGTTTCTCGGATTTACAGCTTTTTATGATTTTTATAATTTCAAATTTAGGATATTTTTGGTTAGCCAGACAATATTGAATAAGTGCAGTTTTTTCTTCTTTTTTCTGCCAATTTTTTACATGTTGTTTTAACCTGTGTTTAAGCTTATTTTCGGTACTTCCTATATATGCCATTGGAGGATTTTCTGTAATAGGAATTGAGTAAATACCTGCTTTTTCTAACATTTTTATTTTTTCATTATTTTTTATTACCATATTTTTGATGGTATTTACTTTTCCTCCAATTTGAATGTTATGCTTTTTACAAATATTATTAATTTCATTAGTAGTACCTTTAATGTAAGGAAAACCATCCAGATATTTGATTTCTTTTTTATTTACTACTGCATTATTTTTTATTTTCTTTAGTACTTCTGTGTTCCATTTTTTTTATTAAATGGTTTGGATAACCAAAGCTACCTGCAATTTTTTTTATGAATTTGATTTCTTCATTAGTGAACTGACTATTTTCAGAGTGCGTATATGCTCTTTTAATTAAGGTTTTCAGACTATTGCATTTTTGTGGATATGGATGTGCCGAATTGCACGGGATTAGAACAGGAACAAATGAACTTTTCGATAAACCTTGTATTGCAACTTATTTGTGGATTTTATAACTTGTACGTCCAAAAAGGCTATTGCATTATTTTTTTCCATTTCAACCGTGAGTTCTATTGTTGGGTATAAAGAGCTGTAACATTTGGTTAATTTTCTTAATTCTTCTTCGTTCAGTTTTGATAGAATGAAAATACCATCCACGTATCGACAGTACACTTCTGGTTTTTCTTCCATACGGTGCAGGAGATTTTCTTCAATCTTGTTCATCACAACCTCAGCATATAAAGTTGATAATGGTGAGCCCATTGGGCCTCCTGAATTTTGCTTGTAAATTTTGTTCTTGTATGTAAATACATTATTTTCATATAAATAGAATAAAACTTTTTTTGAATTCATGAGTTTGTGTGTTATTTAATATTTTAAGATTATGCAACTTCTTAATGACAATTTCAATAGCTTCTGGAACAGGAGTGCTTGGATATAATGCTTTAACATCCATGCTTGCCATATTTAAGTCCTTTAGGTCAGTTTTTACATTTTTGATTTTCTCAATAAATTCATAAGTGTTCTTGATGGTGAACTTGTTGTTGAAAAATTAACCTCCAATATTGGAAGTACTTGAAATGTTTTACATACATTATTATTTTTCAGTTAAATCCATTCAATAGTGGTTTAACTGTTGGAACTTTTACATGTTGTAGTTCCTTTGTGTGAAATGCAATTTCTCAGTTGGAAATTATTAGTATTTACTGCGTACAAATACCTCAGTAATCAAATGTAATTCAAGGAAAAACTTTTCACGTACCTTTCAGTTCTAGGTGATCGATGTTCGAATCTTTGTATGGCTGTTCTCATCAGGCTCTTGAGTTTAGACTTTTAAGAATTTAGTTGGCACATTTTGTTACCGCGAAATCCTACGTATTCCTCAAACACATCGGGCTTGGTCAAGGATGCTTGGGATGCGATACTTGCAGAAATGGTTGTGAAATCATTCAAGAAATGTTGCATTATTAACGAACTTGATGGCACAGAGGATGATGATATTTTTATGAGTGACGACGACAGTGATTCTTATGACACAGGCATAGGTGGAAATACTGATGTTTACGATGACGCGACGATGACGGAGAAATACTTTTTTAACTGTTTGGCAAGTCTGACACAAAATCGGATTTTGAAGGGTTCTGATAAAGTTTTGGGGTATGCAAATTAAATTTATTATTATATATATAATTTTTTTTTCGTTTTCAAATGTTTTAGAATAAATTCACTGAAAAAAATTTTTTTTTTCTTATTCCGGGATCGACTTATACGTGAGTTTTTGATTTTTACGATTTCTTTACTCTGAAAGTGGGGGGTCGACTTATACGCAAGTATATACGGTAAACAGGTAAAAAAAAACAATTGGAACAGGTCATCCCTAATAATGGACACTATGCAACAGACTGAAATAAACCTTTCTGTAGGTAAAACACAGCTCTGAGTTGAAAGTCTACTTTGTTTTTTCAATTTTTCATATCATAACTAGCATGTTCATTCAACTATCTTCAGGAATTGTAGCTGCAGGTTCTTCCAGACACAGGTCTGCTGCAGAAGTTTGCAAAACTCACCCCTCCTCAAGAAAGTTGATGTAATATGGATAACAGCAGTTAGCCAGGTTCAAAATTTATGCCCCCTCCCCCCAAGAATTTTCAACAGCCTCCCTTGAGGGAATGTTTTGGGTCAGTACTGTCTTACAATATCACCAATACTTCCAAGAGGAAACTTCACCTGTGATACTTTTTTTTTTCACATTTCCTGATGGAGAGGAATCAACTGAGAATACATTCAATAATACATATCATTAAGCTGTTCTCTAAGGTTCAAAGGTTAGCTCCCCAAAGAAAGACTATCTGCGAAGTAAACATTTAACTAATGGAACTAGAATTCACTTACTGTTGATGTATGAAATTTCTCCACTTACAATGATTTCAGCACACAGCTTGAGCTTTATTGACATCCATCACATGTCGCACACAAGACCTTTTGTACTTCATACGCATAATCTTTTTCTCAATCAGACATTCCTGAATCTGGTCCTCTCATGATTTCCTTGGCCTTCCTCTAACTTTCTTTCCTGCCACTTGTGCTGAAAAATTCTCTCAGTCAGCATATCATCACACTCATTCTTTTAACATGGCTAAACCACCTAAGAATATAGGTCTCCATCTTGCTAACAACATTTTGCCACAAACTACACATCTGCAACACATCTTCATTCCTCACATGATCACAGCCTGTCTTACTACAATACCCCAGTAACGCATTTCCCCAGCACGTGAATGACTCCTACGTCTTTTCTGCAGTACCCAGGTTTCACTGCCACACATCAGAGTAGGAACAATTACACTTTCATACACAGCTATTCAAAACTTCCTCAAGAACCCATCATTCCTGTGAAATCCTCCTAAGGCAGCTATGACTTTCAATGAAGAATTCACTCGCCTACTAATTTTGCCATCTAATTTGTTCTCTCAGTCAAACATACTTCCTAAATATACAAACTCACTGACCTGGCCAATCTCTGTGCCTTTAAGACTTATCTTGCATTCAGTACTAACAGTTCCTCGCTCGAAAACCATAACTTTGAATGAATGATGGGTTCTCAGGAGAGTCCTGCATGGCTGTGTATGAGAGTGTAATTGTTCCTACTCTGATGTATGTGGGTACTGCAGAAGAAACATAGTCATTTGTGTGCTGGAGAAATGCGTTACTTACGTGGAGGTGGGGTTGGGGCAAGACACGTTCTGATTGTGTAAGGAATGAAGATATGTTGCAGTTGTGTGATGTGAAACAAAATGCTGTTAGCAAGGTGGAGACTATTATACTTCGGTGGTTTGGCCATGTTGAAAGAATGAGTGATGAGATGCTTACTAAGAAAATCTTTTTAGCCCAGGTGGCAGGAAGGAAAGGCAGAAGAAAGCCAAGGAAGACATGGGTGGATCAGATTCAGGAGTGTCTGCATGAGAAAAAGATTATGTAGTATAAAAGATCTAGTGTACGGCGTGTAATGGATATCTGTGAAGCCCGAGTTGTACGTCAAGATTGCTGTAAATGGAGAAGTTTGATAAGACAACAGTAAGTAAAAATATCTGGTAGTTTGTATTTCTTTTTGGAGCTAACCTCTGAATCTCAGAGAACAGCTTAGTGATATGTATGTTGAATTTCTTTTTTTTTTTTTTTTTTTTTTTTTTGGTTGGAGGTTTAACGACCACCGTGAGCAACTGAATGGGCTATAAGCAGTCGCCCGTCCCTAATTTAGGGTCACTGGCTCCAGGGAAGGGAGAGAGCCAGTACCGTAAGACAAACACAACATCCATGCCTGACCGGGATTCGAACCCGGACCCCTTACGGACGAATGATCAGAGGCCAGCGCCTTAGACCACTGCGCCACCGGGGCGGCATGTTCAATTTCATACAAACTTAGCACATCTGGGACAACATACTCTGCAACTCACTTCTGTTCTCTCCCAATAGGACTATGTGCATTCACGGATATTACCAAGACATAGACCACTATTATCCATTCTGCACGCACAGCAATCTGCACGCATGGATATTACCAAGACATAGACCACTATTATCCATTTTGGCATCACACATGCATGCATCCATAAATATACACCATCTACCAACAAGTAATTGGACACCTGTGATAGCAAAGGAAAACGAAGTTTATTCACTTTCAATAGTTGGTGGAGCCTCCACGAGCGGCGATTACAGCTGTGACCCTCCGGGGCATACTCTCCACCAGGCGTTGTACAACGGCTAGCAGTATTTTCTTCCACGTGGCTTGGAGAAGACAGGCCAGTTCCTTCACCGATTTCGGACGGTGGGGGCACCCCTTAAGTCCACGCTCCAACTCGTCCCAGAGGTGCTCGATAGGGTTAAGGTCCGGGCTCGGCGCAGGCCAGTCCATTCAATTAACCCCATTGTCACCATACCTAGCCATGGTGGACCTCGCAACATGACAGGTGGCATTGTCATCCTGAAGTAACATGGGTCCACCCCGTAAAACTGCCACAACGTAGGAAGCGCATGGTCATCTAAAATGGTGCAGTATGTCTCGGCGTTGAGTCTACCAGGAATTGTGACCAAGGGACCCGTGCCATATCAGGAGAAACACCCCCATAGCGTAATTCCACCGCCGCCGAACTTCACAGTTGGCACATACATTCCAGCAGGAGGCGTTCTCCAGGCAGACGCCAAACTCAGACCCTGCCATCCGAACAGTAGAGGGTGAACCTTGATTTCTCGCTCTAGAGAACCTGTTTCCACTGTTCAACAGTCCACTGTCGAAGTTCTTTGCACCACGTTAGCCGAGCAGCGCTATTGGACTTGGTGATCAAAGGCTTGTGGGCGGCAGCACGTCCATGATAACCGAGCAGATGGGCTTCCTTATGGATGGTATTCATTGAAAGAACACTCCCGGATGCCTGTTGAAACTCCTCGTGGATGTGGCTCATCGATTTGGTGCAGTTCTTCCGAATTTCTCTGGCCAGCACCCGTCGGTCTCTAACTCCCAGTTTTGTGTGTCTGCCGGGTCGGGGCACATTCCGACAGTCACCTCTCATCTTTCACTTGCCAATCACGTAGGCCACTGTCGATTTTGGGTACTTCAACTCGCTGGATATGTCACGTATGGATCGGCCATTTCTGTGATACCCGACGATTACACCTTTCTCGAAATCAGAGAGCTCCGAACTGCGTGGCATCTTGCATGCGACTGGTTGCGTTGTTGTTTCCCACATGATATTTAACGGCAGCTGCCGTGATGTGTATCAGGACTGCAGATATCGTTGATTACAGGGGTGTCCAATTACTTGTTGGTAGATAGTGTATATTAAACAGCCAGAGTGACATTACACAACCCTGTCTGACTAAACTCCTACTCTAGCATTGAAATCCCCTGCTATTATAACTTTCTCTTTAGCACCAAAATGGCTCAAAACAGCTTTTAGCTCATTCCAAAAATCTTCCGTCCTATCAGAAGGATCTGAATCACAAGGTGCATACACTACAACAAATATTATTCTCTTAAGTTTCACTTTCAAAGGAATCCAGAGAATTCTCTCACTTATGGAGCATACATTCAATAATAAAGGGAAATTTCACGCTTCTCATTTATTATGTAATTTGTAAGAGTGCAATTGTTTTTCATGCTTCTGATTTATTATGTAATTTGTAAGAGTGCAATTTTGCACTGATGTATGGCAATGAAATCTGGGTACTACAGAAGAAACATGGTAGTCGTTTGTGCGCTGGAGAAATGCATTACTTAAGGGGGGGGGTCAAGACACATTCTGTTTGTGTCAGGTATGAAGATGTGATGCAGTTGTGGGATGTGAAGTAAAATGTTGTTAGCAAGGTGGAGTCTAATATTCTTTGGTTTGGCCAAGTTGAAAAAATGAGTGATGAGATGCTTACTAAGAATTTTTTTAAGCCCAAGTGGCAGAAGTAAAGGCAGAGGAAGACCAAGGAAGTTATGGGAGGGTCAAATAAGGAGTGTCTGTCTTTATGAGAAAATGATTATGAGTATGACGTATAGAAAGTCTTGTGTATGTCATATGATGGATGCCAGTGAAGCGCCATTTGTGTGCCAAGATTGCTGTAAATGGAAAAGTTTGATACTGCAACAGTAAGCAAATAATCAGAAATTTACCTGGTAATTTGCATTTCTTTGTGAAGTTAACCTCTGAATCTCAGAGAATAGCTTAGTGATATGTATGTACAATAATAAAGGAGAATGTCAGTACAAGCTCATGGGAAACAACGTTAGAGTGCATAATAATTACTATGGTTCGGGTTCTGAACTTTCTTCTTTTTTAACTGTGATTTTGTATGATTTAGCCTACCAGACTTTTACACTTTCTAGTTGGAAAATAGACTGGATCTGGGTGGGGAGTAGGTATGACTATTTGTTCTGGGTTTGGGAAGCAAATGCCATTGACCATGCATTAGTAGATTTCTGCAGGGAAGGAAAAACTTCAGGAACTGTTGATAATAGATAGTAGACACTATGCTATTGACATTTTGTCACCTGCCCTCAATGTGGCAACTCCCTAATAATTTTATTGAGCAGAATACGTAGATTGCAACACAGCACAATTTTGCTGGATGCTCACCCACATAAGGTATGTAACTGACCATGCATTTCAGAAGAAAACGAATGGTCAAAGGAAATCATGTAGCTACACTATAGAAAGAGACAGAGGTCCCTTATCCAGCTGAGAAAGATATTGGTTAATTGCAGTTAGAGGACAAAAGAGACAAAGTCTAGAAGAGGTGACATTTTTTTAATATTATTATTAATGCCAAAATGTGTCAGTCTTAGTATTTGGACTTCTTTGGGCACAGATATAAAATTCAAGATGAGGCTCTTAAAGTTGAGTCCAAACTCAGCACTGGTATATATGTGCCTGTGGTAGCCATAGCTCAATTTGAAATTGTCGAAGACAGTTTCGCAAATTGGCAGATTGTTTTTCACTGTTGTCCAAGTTATAGGTGACAGTTTAAAGCCAAAAATCCAGAAAGGGACAAGAGAGGGTTGCTAGATGCAGAAATATACACCATGCTATTTCTACAGGAACCAGAAAGTTATGAGAAAGAGAGCTGAGAAGCATATACAGCTTTGAAGCCACCGATGTGAGCATCTGTGTGCTACAAGAGGCATTGGCATGAAAATCTCCCTTTATATATATTGGGTTGGAAAGAAAGTAACAAGATACCTGAAGTCGAAGCCCTGGCCACAGCGCACATTGGCCACTGAGATTGCCCACCACACCAGCATGACATCAGCAGGTAGGTGGCTTAAGTCAGCGACAGTTAGCCATCAGAAGATGAAAAGTGTAAGCGCCAGCCAATATGGAAGTTGACAAGAAGCAGTCTGCCACTGCATGCTGATTGAGTTTCACCATGGTAACAACCCTCAAGCTTGCATATGACCAAGTTAAATGTTTCTTGAACCGCATTGTGACAGGTGATGAGAAATGGATCCTGTAGGAAAATGCCAGTGCCTAGAAACAGTGGTTGGACTCAAAACAGAAGCCCATGCCATCCCCCAAAGCTGGCTTACACCCACGTAAGGTCCTGCTGTCTGTTTGGTGCGATATGAGGGGGGGGGGGGTGTTTCTTTAGCTGCTACCAGACAACCACTATCACTGTCTTGAGCTTCATGATCTGCATGCATCATGCATCACTCATGTTCAAATGACCAACACTAACGAAACGCAAGGGTGTCCTCCTACAGCAGGATGGAGCGACAACTCATACAGCATGGATGACATGTCACAAGATCAGAGACCTGGGCTGGGATCAACTGCTGCAACCAGGTTATTACCTGAGCATTAACATTGCTGTGAAGGGTGACCTGCAGGGGCTTAGACAAGCTTTGCAAGAGCCATGGCCATTGCTACCTACTGAGTTCCTAGACACCATAATCAACAGCTTGAAACATTGCTGTGAGGCCTGCATTGCCGTGAGGGGTGACCTCGAGAGGCTTAGACAAGCTAGCTGTCCATGAACAAAGATCGTTGCTACCTACTGAGCTCCTAAACACCATAATGAACAGCATGAAACATTGCTGTGAGGGGCTTAGACAAGCATGAAACATCACTGTGAGGGAGACAAGTTTTGCAAGAACAATGATCATTGCTACCTACTGAGCTCCTACACACCATCATCAACAGCGTGAAACATCACTGTGAGGCCTGCATTGCTGTGAGGGAGACAAGTTTTGCAAGAACAATGATCATTGCTACCTACTGAGCTATTACACACCATCATCAACAGCATGAAACATCACTGTGAGGCCTGCATTGCTGTGAGGGAGACAAGTTTTGCAAGAACAATGATCATTGCTACCTACTGAGCTCTTACACACCATCATCAGCAGCATGAAACATCACTGTGAGGCCTGCATTGCTGTGAGGGAGACAAGTTTTGCAAGAACAATGATCATTGCTACCTACTGAACTCCTACACACCATCACCAACAGCATGAAACATCACTGTGAGGTCTGCATTGCTGTGAGGGAGACAAGTTTTGCAAGAACAATGATCATTGGTACCTACTGAGCTCCTACACACCATCATCAACAGCATGAAACATCACTGTGAGGCCTGCATTGCTGTGAGGGAAACAAGTTTTGCAAGAACAATGATCATTGCTACCTACTGAGCTCCTACACACCATCATCAACAGCATGAAACATCACTGGGAGGCCTGCATTGCTGTGAGAGAGACAAGTTTTGCAAGAACAATGATCATTGCTACCTACTGAACTCCTACACACCATCACCAACAGCATGAAACATCACTGTGAGGCCTGCATTGCTGTGAGGGAGACAAGTTTTGCAAGAACAATGATCATTGGTACCTACTGAGCTCCTACACAGCATCATCAACAGCATGAAACATCACTGTGAGGCCTGCATTGCTGTGAGGGAAACAAGTTTTGCAAGAACAATGATCATTGCTACCTACTGAGCTCCTACACACCATCATCAACAGCATGAAACATCACTGTGAGGCCAGCATTGCTGTGAGGGAGACAAGTTTTGCAAGAACAATGATCATTGCTACCGACTGAGCTCCTACACACCATCACCAACAGCATGAAACATCACTGTGAGGCCTGCATTGCTGTGAGGGATACAAGTTTTGCAAGAACAATTATCATTGCTACCTACTGAACTCCTACACACCATCACGAACAGCATGAAACATCACTGTGAGGTCTGCATTGCTGTGAGGGAGACAAGTTTTGCAAGAACAATGATCATTGGTACCTACTGAGCTCCTACACACCATCATCAACAGCATGAAACATCACTGTGAGGCCTGCATTGCTGTGAGGGAGACAAGTTTTGTAAGAACAATGATCATTGCTACCTACTGAGCTCCTACACACCATCATCAACAGCATGAAACATCACTGTGAGGCCTGCATTGCTGTGAGGGAGACAAGTTTTGCAAGAACAATGATCATTGCTACCTACTGAGCTCCTACACATCATCATCAACAGCATGAAACATCACTGTGAGGGAGACAAGTTTTGCAAGAACAATTATCATTGCTACCTACTGAGCTCCTACACACCATCATCAACAGCATGAAACATCACTGTGAGGCCTGCATTGCTGTGAGGGAGACAAGTTTTGTAAGAACAATGATCATTGCTACCTACTGAGCTCCTACACACCATCATCAACAGCATGAAACATCACTGTGAGGCCTGCATTGCCGTGAGGGAGACAAGTTTTGCAAGAACAAGGATCATTGCTACCTACTGAGCTCCTACACACCATCATCAACAGCATGAAACATCACTGTGAGGCCTGCATTGCTGTGAGGGAGACAAGTTTTGCAAGAACAATGATCATTGCTACCTACTGAGCTCCTACACACCATCATCAACAGCATGAAACATCACTGTGAGACCTGCATTGCTGTGAGGGAAACAAGTTTTGCAAGAACAATGATCATTGCTACCTACTGAGCTCCTACACACCATCATCAACAGCATGAAACATCGCTGTGAGGCCTGCACTGCTGTGAGGGAGACAAGTTTTGCAAGAACAATGATCATTGCTACCTACTGAGCTCCTACACAGCATCATCAACAGCATGAAACATCACTGTGAGGCCTGCATTGCTGTGAGGGAGACAAGTTTTGCAAGAACAATGATCATTGCTACTGACTGAGCTCCTACACACTATCATCAACAGCATGAAACATCACTGTGAGGCCTGCATTGCTGTGAGGGAGACAAGTTTTGCAAGAACAATGATCATTGCTACCTACTGAACTCCTACACACCATCACCAACAGCATGAAACATCACTGTGAAGCCTGCATTGCTGTGAGGGAGACAAGTTTTGCAAGAACAATGATCATTGCTACCTACTGAACTCCTACACACCATCACCAACAGCATGAAACATCACTGTGAGGCCTGCATTGCTGTGAGGGAGACAAGTTTTTTCAAGAACAATGATCATTGGTACCTACTGAGCTCCTACACACCATCATCAACAGCATGAAACATCACTGTGAGGCCTGCATTGCTGTGAGGGAGACAAGTTTTGCAAGAACAATGATCATTGCTACCTACTGAGCTCCTACACACTATCATCAACAGCATGAAACATCACTGTGAGGCCTGCATTGCTGTGAGGTAGACAAGTTTTGCAAGAACAATGATCATTGCTACCTACTGAGCTCCTACACATCATCATCAACAGCATGAAACATCACTGTGAGGGAGACCAGTTTTGCAAGAACAATTATCATTGCTACCTACTGAGCTCCTACACACCATCATCAACAGCATGAAACATCACTGTGAGGCCTGCATTGCTGTGAGGGAGACAAGTTTTGCAAGAACAATGATCATTGCTACCTACTGAGCTCCTACACACCATCATCAACAGCATGAAACATCACTGTGAGGCCTGCATTGCTGTGAGGGAGACAAGTTTTGCAAGAACAATGATCATTGCTACCCACTGAGCTCCTACACACCATCATCAACAGCATGAAACATCACTGTGAAGCCTGCATTGCTGTGAGGGAGACAAGTTTTGCAAGAACTATGATCATTGCTACCTACTGAGCTCCTACACACCATCATCAACAGCATGAAACATCACTGTGAGGCCTGCATTGCTGTGAGGGAGACAAGTTTTGCAAGAACAATGATCATTGCTACCTACTGAGCTCCTACACACCATCATCAACAGCATGAAACATCACTGTGAGGCCTGCATTGCTGTCAGGGAGACAAGTTTTGCAAGAACAATGATCATTGCTACCTACTGAGCTCCTACACACCATCACCAACAGCATGAAACATCACTGTGAGGCCTGCATTGTTGTGAGGGAGACAAGTTTTGCAAGAACAATGATCATTGCTACCTACTGAACTCCTACACACCATCACCAACAGCATGAAACATCACTGTGAGGCCTGCATTGCTGTGAGGGAGACAAGTTTTGCAAGAACAATGATCATTGCTACCTACTGAACTCCTACACACCATCACCAACAGCATGAAACATCACTGTGAGGCCTGCATTGCTGTGAGGGAGACAAGTTTTGCAAGAACAATGATCATTGCTACCTACTGAGCTCCTACACACCATCATCAACAGCATGAAACATCACTGTGAGGCCTGCATTGCTGTGAGAGGGACAAGCTTTGCAAGAACAATGGTCATTGTTACCTACTGAGCTTCTAGACACCATAATCAACAGCATGAAACATTGCTGTGAGGGGTGACCAGGAGAGGCTTAGACAAGCTGTCTATGAACAATGATCATTGCTACCTACTGAGCTCCTACACACCATCATGAACAGCGTGAAACATCACTGTGAGGCCTGCATTGCTGTGAGGGAGACACGTTTTGCAAGAACAATTATCATTGCTACCTACTGAACTCCTACACACCATCACCAACAGCATGAAATATCACTGTGAGGCCTGCATTGCTGTGAGGGAGACAAGTTTCGCAAGAACAATTATCATTGCTACCTACTGAGCTCCTACACACCATCATCAACAGCATGAAACATCACTGTGAGGCCTGCATTGCTGTGAGGGAGACAAGTTTTGCAAGAACAATGATCACTGGTACCTACTGAGCTCCTACACACCATCATCAACAGCATGAAACATCACTGTGAGGCCTGCATTGCTGTGAGGGAAACAAGTTTTGCAAGAACAATGATCATTGCTACCTACTGAGCTCCTACACACCATCATCAACAGCATGAAACATCACTGTGAGGCCTGCATTGCTGTGAGGGAGACAAGTTTTGCAAGAACAATGATCATTGCTACCGACTGAGCTCCTACACACTATCATCAACAGCATGAAACATCACTGTGAGGCCTGCATTGCTGTGAGGGAGACAAGTTTTGCAAGAACAATGATCATTGCTACCTACTGAACTCCTACACACCATCACCAACAGCATGAAACATCACTGTGAGGCCTGCATTGCTGTGAGGGAGACAAGTTTTGCAAGAACAATGATCATTGCTACCTACTGAACTCCTACACACCATCACCAACAGCATGAAACATCACTGTGAGGCCTGCATTGCTGTGAGGGAGACAAGTGTTTTCAAGAACAATGATCATTGGTACCTACTGAGCTCCTACACACCATCATCAGCAGCATGAAACATCACTGTGAGGCCTGCATTGCTGTGAGGGAGACAAGTTTTGCAAGAACAATGATCATTGCTACCTACTGAACTCCTACACACCATCACCAACAGCATGAAACATCACTGTGAGGCCTGCATTGCTGTGAGGGAGACAAGTGTTTTCAAGAACAATGATCATTGGTACCTACTGAGCTCCTACACACCATCATCAGCAGCATGAAACATCACTGTGAGGCCTGCATTGCTGTGAGGGAGACAAGTGTTTTCAAGAACAATGATCATTGGTACCTACTGAGCTCCTACACACCATCATCAGCAGCATGAAACATCACTGTGAGGCCTGCATTGCTGTGAGGGAGACAAGTTTTGCAAGAACAATGATCATTGCTACCTACTGAACTCCTACACACCATCACCAACAGCATGAAATATCACTGTGAGGCCTGCATTGCTGTGAGGGAGACAAGTTTCGCAAGAACAATTATCATTGCTACCTACTGAGCTCCTACACACCATCATCAACAGCATGAAACATCACTGTGAGGCCTGCATTGCTGTGAGGGAGACAAGTTTTGCAAGAACAATGATCACTGGTACCTACTGAGCTCCTACACACCATCATCAACAGCATGAAACATCACTGTGAGGCCTGCATTGCTGTGAGGGAAACAAGTTTTGCAAGAACAATGATCATTGCTACCTACTGAGCTCCTACACACCATCATCAACAGCATGAAACATCACTGTGAGGCCTGCATTGCTGTGAGGGAGACAAGTTTTGCAAGAACAATGATCATTGCTACCGACTGAGCTCCTACACACTATCATCAACAGCATGAAACATCACTGTGAGGCCTGCATTGCTGTGAGGGAGACAAGTTTTGCAAGAACAATGATCATTGCTACCTACTGAACTCCTACACACCATCACCAACAGCATGAAACATCACTGTGAGGCCTGCATTGCTGTGAGGGAGACAAGTTTTGCAAGAACAATGATCATTGCTACCTACTGAACTCCTACACACCATCACCAACAGCATGAAACATCACTGTGAGGCCTGCATTGCTGTGAGGGAGACAAGTGTTTTCAAGAACAATGATCATTGGTACCTACTGAGCTCCTACACACCATCATCAGCAGCATGAAACATCACTGTGAGGCCTGCATTGCTGTGAGGGAGACAAGTTTTGCAAGAACAATGATCATTGCTACCTACTGAACTCCTACACACCATCACCAACAGCATGAAACATCACTGTGAGGTCTGCATTGCTGTGAGGGAGACAAGTTTTGCAAGAACAATGATCATTGGTACCTACTGAGCTCCTACACACCATCATCAACAGCATGAAACATCACTGTGAGGCCTGCATTGCTGTGAGGGAAACAAGTTTTGCAAGAACAATGATCATTGCTACCTACTGAGCTCCTACACACCATCATCAACAGCATGAAACATCACTGTGAGGCCTGCATTGCTGTGAGAGAGACAAGTTTTGCAAGAACAATGATCATTGCTACCTACTGAACTCCTACACACCATCACCAACAGCATGAAACATCACTGTGAGGCCTGCATTGCTGTGAGGGAGACAAGTTTTGCAAGAACAATGATCATTGGTACCTACTGAGCTCCTACACACCATCATCAACAGCATGAAACATCACTGTAAGGCCTGCATTGCTGTGAGGGAAACAAGTTTTGCAAGAACAATGATCATTGCTACCTACTGAGCTCCTACACACCATCATCAACAGCATGAAACATCACTGTGAGGCCTGCATTGCTGTGAGGGAGACAAGTTTTGCAAGAACAATGATCATTGCTACCGACTGAGCTCCTACACACCATCATCAACAGCATGAAACATCACTGTGAGGCCTGCATTGCTGTGAGAGGGACAAGCTTTGCAAGAACAATGGTCATTGTTACCTACTGAGCTTCTAGACACCATAATCAACAGCATGAAACATCACTGTGAGGGAGACACGTTTTGCAAGAACAATGATCATTGCTACCTACTGAGCTCCTACACACCATCATCAACAGCATGAAACATCACTGTGAGGCCTGCATTGCTGTGAGGGAGACAAGTTTTGCAAGAACAATGATCATTGCTACCTACTGAGCTCCTACACACCATCATCAACAGCATGAAACATCACTGTGAGGCCTGCATTGCTGTGAGAAGGACAAGCTTTGCAAGAACAATGGTCATTGTTACCTACTGAGCTCCTAGACACCATAATCAACAGCATGAAACATTGCTGTGAGGGGTGACCTGGAGAGGTTAGACAAGCTGTCTATGAACAATGATCATTGCTACCTAGTGAGCTCCTAAACACCATAATCAACAGCATGAAACATTGCTGTGAGGCCTGCATTGCCGTGAGGGGTGACCTGGAGGGGTTTAGACAAGCTGTCCATGAACAATGGTCATTGCTACCTACTGAGCTCCTAGGCACCATCATCAACAGCATGAAATATCACTGTGAGGGGTGACCTGGAGAGGCTTAGATAAGCTTTTGCAAGAACAACGATCATTGCTACTTACTGAGCTCCTAGACACCATCATCAACAGCATGAAGCATCACTGTGAGGCCTGCATTGCTGTGAGGGAGACAAATTTTGCAAGAACAATGGTCATTGTTACTTACTGAGCTCCTAGACACCATAATCAGCAGCATGAAACATTGCTGTGAGGGGTGACCTAAACACCATAATCAACAGCATGAAATATTGCTGTGAGGGGGTGACTTGGAGGGCTCAGACAAGCTGTCCATGAACAATAGTCATTGCTACCTACTGAGCTCCTAGACACCATCATCAACAGCATGAAATATCCCTGTGAGGGGTGACCTGGAGCAGCTTAGACAAGCTTTTGCAAGAACAATGATCATTGCTACTTACTGAGCTCCTAGACACCATCATCAACAGCATGAAGCATTACTGTAAGGCCTGCATTGCTGTGAGGGAGACAAATTTTGAAAGAACAATGGTCATTGTTACCTACTGAGCTCCTAGACACCATAATCATCAGCATGAAACATCACTGAGGGGGTGACCTGGAGGAGCTTAGTCAAGCTTTGTAAGAACAATGGTCGTTGCTACGTACTGAGCTCCTAGATACCATAATCAACAGCGTGATTGCTGTGAGGCCTGCATTGCTATGAGGGATGGCCTGGAGGGGCTTAGACAAGCTTTGTACGAACAATAGTCACTGTTACTTATTGAGCTCCAAGACACTATCAACAGAATGAAACATTGCTGTGAGGGGTGGATCTTCCTATTGAGGTACCTCTGCTATTTCATTTTGACACCTTATTTGTCACATGGTTTTTTGTGTGGCAATTTTTGTCAAAATGAAATGATTCTTACGAAATATTTCAAGGTGTGTCTTTAACACATGTTATGATGCAAGTTTTTGTGAAATTTGATAACAGATTTTGATTACATTTAATCATGTATTTTTTAAATTATTCTGGTTCAGGTTTTTTTTTCCTAAATTTATAAAAAACAGCATATTTTCATTTAAATACAAATTGTAATATAGTGTGGAAGAAATATTTTTCTGATAGTACGTGGAAAATACATCATAATTACACAGTCGTCAGACATCTCTGAATTGACTGTATTTTTACTGTTATCACATAATATCAATCACTCAGAAAACTTGAAAACTGGTTAGCATGCTCAAATGGTAATCGGGAAATGTGGGTTCATATCCCGCTCCAGGGCGACAATATTTTAAAGTTTTCTGAGCGATTAATATTACGCGAGAACAATAAAAATACAGTCAATTCAGAGATGTCTGATTGCCGTGTTAATTATCAGGACAAATTGTAATGTCTTGCTGATGCTATTTTGTTTTATCATTCTTGGAAAATTTAATACTATATATATACACTGAAGTGACAGAAAAACTGGTACAGCAGTCTAATACTTGGTAGGTCTCCCACGGTAGCGCAGGACTGCAGAAATACGATGAGGCATGGACTCCACTAGCTTCTGGAAATCTGCTGTAGGCAATGCACACATACTTCATGCAGAGCGTTCCACAATTCGGGTGTATTCCGAAGTCTGGGATTCCTGTGTTCGATAAAGCATTGCATGGCATCCCAAATGTGTTCTATCACGTTCAGATCTGGGGGCATGGGTGAGAATGGCAACAATGCCAAACTCAGATGAATGCTCCTTTAACCATAATGTGGTGTCCCGACACTTGTGTGGAGGTGCATTGCCCTGTTGGAACAGGCCCAACCTATCAGCATGAATGCAGGACATCAACGGGTGTACCTCGTCAGAAAGGATGCGCACATAGCGTTGGCCGCTCACAGATGTTTGTAGATGTACCAGGGGTCCCAGTGAAGTCCAGCTAAACACACCCCATACCATTATGGAGCGCCCACCAGCTGGTACAGTTCCCTGTTGACAGGCGGGATCCATGGCTTCATGGGGTTTGCACCACACACGAATCCTTCCATCTGCCCGATACAGTTGGAAACGCGACTCGTCAGACAAGGCTACTTGTTTCCAGTCATCAAGTGTCCAGTGGCGGTGTTGCAGTGCCCAAGCAAGGTGCATAGCTCTGTGTAGTGCACCCATTAACGGGACTCGAGTTGGGCGTCGGCTCCCAAAGCCCATATTGTGCAGGGTACGTTGCACAGTCTGGACGCTGATGCTTGTTGAGGCTCCAGCACTGCATTTCGATGATACCTGTGAGAGTGTTGCACGCTTATCGCGTGAAACGATTCTTGACAGCTGACGATGGTCACGTTCACCCAATGTCTTTTTACAGCCATACTGGTATCGTAGGTTGGAGGTTTTACCGGAATTCTTGTAGTCTTGGTACACCCTTGCAATGGTCTTCCGTGAATATCCGAACTTAGTTTCTACCTCCGAAATACTATGGCCCATCTTACGAGCGTCAATTATCACACAGCGTTGAAAATCGCTTAAATCGTTATTACTTGTCATTCTCATTCCAAAAACAGCTCTGACAGCTGGCAAGGATGTCTATCACTTTATATATGCACTGGGGGACGCAACCGAGTACGCGCATAGGTGACGTTGCTATGAATTTTGCATAAGCTCGTCTGTACCAGTTTTTTTGGCACTTCAGTATACATTATCTTCTTTTTCATTGCCTGTAAAGGTTGTAAATCCCGCACCACAGAAAGGAATATATATATTTATAAAATATGCATTAATTATTTCTTCAATCAATACAATGAATAGATCACTTACGTATACACTTTAGCTGTGAATTCCCTTTCATCTTCTAAGACACCATCACTTTTTTCAAGCATAACATCACAGATATTTAATACTGAAATAGAAATTGAATCAAACCCATGTGGCTTCTTTTAGATCACAAAACATCAGATAAAACATATGCACCAAAATTATCTGTTTTTAACAAAATACCCTGCCAGGAAGTGAAGAAAGAACACCCAGAAGGAATGCCGGTAGGAACATTACATTTATAATATGTTAATTCTTAAGGGAAGCAGAAACTGTGATCCAAGTTGGAATGTCATTGGATGAAATAATGCCATCCCCAAGTAGCACAAAAACGTTTGTAAAACGTTTTAAAACCAGTTCGGCGAGACGTTGAAAAACGTCACAATAGTACGTTTATAAAACGCTAATACGTCTCGTTGATTCAATGGTTTTTCAACCGTTGTTATAACGTTGTAGCACTGTTTTTAAGACGTTTAGATGACGTTATTTAAACGTCATATTCCTTTCATTATGACGTTTAGAAACGGTTTTAACAACCGTTTAGCAACGTTTGAATGACGTTATTTAACCGTCATATTCCTTCCCTTATTACGTTTAGAAATGGTTTTAACAACCGTTTAGCAACGTTTGAATGACGTTATTTAAACGTCATATTCCTTCCTTATTACGTTGAGAAACGGTTTTAACAACCGTTTAGCAACGTTTGAATGACGTTATATAAACGTCATATTCCTTCCATTATGACGTTGAGAAACGTTTTTGAGAATGTTTAGCAACGTTTAAATGACGTTATTTAAACGTCATATTTCCTTTTTATTACGTTGAGAAACGGTTTTAACAGCCGTTTAGCGACGTTTTATTTTCGATTTTACAACGTATTTTTCCTTTCTGTATTACGTTTAGTAAATGTAACAGCAACGGTTAATCAACGTCTAAATTCCCTCTATTAAACGTTGCTGTCCTTTGTGTATTACGTCAAACGTCGCAAAAAATGTTACCACAACCTTTTATCGAAGGTTATAATCCAGTTTCAAGACTTTTTTTTTTTTTTTTTTTGGCTTTACGTGTGCCGTTTGCAAAACGTTAGAACAACGTTTCTATTTCGTTCTTGGGTCATTCCGTATTGACTCAACGCAACGACTTGACCATCTCAGATTTTAATGAAATTTGGTACATAGGTGGCCTCTATATAGATTAAGAAAAATATAAAATTTCATCGTCATATATCCACCGGTTTTGAAAATACAGCTATAAAAAGTATTAAAAACACCTCAAAATCGGAAGATTGATGGGTTTTTAAATTGTGATTGCAGCTCCCCTAATTAAGATAGAGAGATGGGAAAGGTATCTTTTTGTAGTATTGTTTATGCTATTTTATTTGATGTACAACACCATAGGGGTTAATATTTTAAAAACATTCAAATTTTAAAATTCAAATTTTGAATTTTTCAAAATGTGACGCTCCAAAAAATTCGAAATTTTTTAAAACAATCTTTATATGTTTGGCATTTGATTACATGAGTTGTAACTTGGGATGATAATGGGTTTACTTAAAAAGCTATATTCAAATTTAGCCTAACACAAGAGTTTAATGAAAAAAAAAATAAAAAAACATGTAATCTGAAAATAAATTTGGGCTAAATCTTTAAAAAGTTTCCTTAATAACAATAGATATAGTATTTTTGTTATTTAAAACCATTTATTTAAACAATGTTTTATTTTTAATTAATTTGTTTAAAATCTGAGTCACATGGGCTTAAAAATTTTATTATTTTCATTATTCAGAATTTGTAATAATTCCCAATACAATATAAAAAAATAAAGACTGTCAGTTATACTGTAGGCTACATTTTGTTTTGGACAAAACTCTGCATGTTCAGACTTAAAAAACTGATTCTGTTGTTTAGATCATTGGTAACAAGACCCAACAAGCAGCAACTTGCATTCCTACCTTGCAGAACTGTCTGCTTTAGGTTTTGATGGTGATCATGTGTTTCTTGCAGTGAAAGTGATATGTGTTTGAAAACTTTTGTGGTTGAAAACTTTAAATTGAATAAAGTACATCCTTTTCAGTTTTGAAACTAGACTTTTATAAATTGAAGCTGTGCAGGATTTTTTTAGGAAAAATAAAAAGAACAGGTAATGGGAGGCAATTATTTTACTATTTGAATTTTACATTTTATGCACAAATAATCAACAATGGAAAGTACAAGATATGCATTAATACAATGTTTCAATTCATATAGAAATGTGACAGACTGGATGTTGGAAAATTTTGATGACTTATCAAAGGAGACTAAATTTTGTGATTCTTGCAGAAAGCAGCTGAAAACTTTAATAATTAGTCAAGAAGCAAATGAAACCTGTGCTGATGAGAAAATGGACGGAAATTTTGCATCTATGTCAGAAGTAATTGAAACACTGAATACTTCGCTCCATGACTTGGGTGAATCAGCTGTCAATAAGAAAAAGCTAAAATCTAAATGTTATGCTTCAACCAAAATTCAAAAAATCAGTTCTGCTATGAAACGGAAGCTTTTTACAAATATTCAAGAATCATCTGATGATGAGGATGAAATACTTCAGACTCTCTTATGGACAATCTTAAAAGTAATTTTTCTAACTGCACTAGAGATAAACAGTTGATGATTTTGACTTGCTTACCAGAGTCATGGAGTGTTAGGAAAATCATGTAAGAATTCAATGCTCCTAATTATATGGCAAGACAATAAAAAAAAAAAATTCTGAAGGAGAAAGGAATTTTGGAAAGCCTTAATAGAAAACCAGGCAAGTCTCTCTCTTCTGAAGTAGTTGTAGTATGATCGTTTTACCAAAGTGATGAAATTAGTCGGGTTTTACCTGGAATGAAAGATTGTGTTTCTGTTAGAACTGAAAACGGAGATAAAGTTTGTCAAACTGGCTGATTTTATGTAATTTGACAATTTGCAAGCACGAAAGTCAGTTTTTCCAAATTCGCAGAGCTCAGACCAAAAAACCGTGTCCTGGTAGGGTCTAATGGTACTCATACGGTATGTGTTTGCACCACACACCAAAATGTAAAACTGATGATGGAAAATGCAAGAATTGGTTCACTAACGAATGGACAATTATCTTCCTACAAACATTGTCTTGCAAGAGTATTATGCAACCCTACTTCCATAGATTGTCATTTGGGGAAGTGTCCCACCTGTTCTGGGAACACGGTTTTGAGAACTTGGTTGAAAAACTAACTTTTCGCCAATGGATTACAGTTGATAGATGCAACTTGGAGACATTAGAAAAATCAACTTCAAATTTTATTGATTTGTTTTGCGAAAAACTGTCTGCTTTGGTCAGACATGACTTCATTGCTAAGCAGCAAAGCTCTTTTATGAACAGTAGTACTAAGGAAAACCTCAAGGACTCAGAATTTCTCATCATTTGAGATTTTGCTAAAAATTATAGTTTTCTTCTTCAAGATGAAGCCCAGAGCTATCACTGGACCAGTGGGCAAGCCACAGTCCACCCATTTGTCATCTATTACAAAACAGAAAAGACTGAACATGCAAGTTTTGTAGTAATTTCTGAATGTTTAGAGCACAACACAATTACACTGTACTGCTTCCAAAAAAAAAAAAAAAAACCTTATTAACTTCTTGAAAAGTAAGTTTGGTGACAACAGCGTCAAAAAAATGTACTATTTCTCTGACGGGTCTGCAGACCAGTGCAAAAATCGGAAATTTTTTCACAAACTTTTATGTTTCCATCAAGATGACTTCAACATTGATGCTGAATGGCATTTTTCAGCAACAGCACACGGGAAGGGGCCATGTGATGGCGTTGGTGGAACGGTGAAAAGGTTAGCTGCCCAAGCCAGCTTACAACGCCCTTACGAGAATCAAATTCAAACACCATTTCAGTTGTACGAATGGGCAATTCAGAACATTTTTGTGGCAAACTTTACATATGTAAGTCAAGAAGAATACATAGAAACAGACCAATTTTTGGAAAATCGCCTAAGCAAGTCTCTAACAATACAAGGTACCCAGAAACTTCATGCTTTTATTCCTATCCCATTGAGTAATTCAAAAATAAAAGTGAAGATGTTCTCAGAATCAAACGAGTCAGCTACTGAAAAAGTATCAGCATTACAAGACAGACTGCAAATAACAGAAATGAGTGGTTACATAACCATAATCTATGAAAACAACTGGTGGGTAGCGTATGTTCTACCAAAAGAAGAGAGTGAGAATGAAGTTAAGGTCTCATTTTTACATCCAGCTGGTCCATCTACATCCTTTTCCTACCCTAGCCCACAAGATGTATTATAGCTTCCTGTAAGTTACCTCTTGTGTAAAGTAAATCCTTTGACTCCGACAGGAAGACTATACAATCTCTCTGAAACAGAAATACACCAAACTATTGAAGCTTTTAAAGACTATATCAAGGATCTACACGTGTGATTTCACTTCAAAACAATGATGCAACTTTTTTTTTAATTTTAGAAGATTCTGCTTTAAGTGACGATCTAAGTTTAAGATTAGGAATATAATTTGCATAAATGTAAACAATTCAATGCCATATGTTATTATTATTTTGATGTGTTTCTTGAGCAGTAATTGAAATTACTTTTTAAAGTCTGTTTATTTTTTTTTGTATTGAATTGTGAATTATTACAAATTCTGAATAATGAAATTAATAAAATTTTTAAACCCATGTAGTCTCAGATTTTAAACAAATCAATTAAAAATAAAACATTGTTCAAATAAATAGTTTTAAATAACAAAAATACTATATCTATTGTTATTAATGAAACTTTTTTGAGATTTAGCCCAAATTTATTTTCAGTTTACATGTTTTTTTCATTTTTTTTTCATTAAACTCTTGTGTTAGGCTAAATTTGAATATAGCTTTTTAAGTAAACCCATTATCATCCCAAGTTACAACTCACGTAATCAAATACCAAACACATAGATTGTTTTAAAAAAATTTCAAATTTTTTGGTGTCGCATTTTAAAAAATTCAAAATTTTAATTTTTAATTTTAATTTTTTTAAATCTTAAACCCCTATGGTGTTTGTTGTACATCAAATAAAAGAGCATAAAAAATACTACAAAAAGATACCTTTCCCATCTCTATCTTAATTAGGGGAGCTGTAATCATAATTTAAAAACATATCAATCTTCTGATTTTGGGGTGTTTTTGGACATTTTATATAGCTGTATTTTCAAAACCGGTGGCTATATGACGATGAAATTTGATATTTTTCTTAATCTATACAGAGGCCACCTATGTACCAAATTTCATTAAAATCTGAGATGGTGAGATAAAAAATGCCTTCAAATTGTGTTGAGTTGATACGGAATCACTCTTCAAATCTTTTACTTTGCATATTACATTGAAAACAAACGTTTCCATAACGTAGCAAAACCGTTTAAACGACGTTTCCATAACGTAGCAAAACCGTTTTAGTAACGTTTGTGCTCTGTAAGAGGGACGTACGGTAATGCTTATCTTAAAGCTGCCATGATAATCTGTTGTATACAGTCTTGTTACCTAGTCTACAAAAATTTGGGGGTAAATAAATGAAGTTCTTAGCTAACCTAAAAAATCATTTTCATCATATCATAAAATATCATTTTCATCATATGAAGGCCCCTTCACAAAACTTTTCTTGTTCCTAATAGTTATTTTACTATCACTTATTTTTGTTGAAGCTTTATAAGGGATGACTTTGTCAGGAAAGTAATGTTATAAAAAAGAAAGCATTTCTATCACAGTTACTAGTGCAACACAATCTCTCACCATTATACAGAGTGTCCAAGAATTATTAAACACATTACAAAATTATGTACAAAAAAAAACAACAAAAACTATGAGCATTGTCTGTTTTTCTATGTCACATATTACTAACACGGTTCCTATATTTTTGTATTGCAGAATTGTTACTCCCAGAATCCGATAGATGGCGCTAGGTGTGGCCTGATGAGGAATTTATGAGAAATGCGCAATCAGTAGTCATGTCATCCATACAGCAGAAGGCGATGTGTGTGTTATGGTTTGCGGAATTAAAGTCTGTCATTAAAGTTAAAAGACGGTACCGTTTAGAGTATGGTTGTAATCCTACGTCAACAAATTCAACTAAGCGGTGAATGAAACAGTTTAAAGAAACTGGCAATGTGGAACATCGTGGAGGAACCGGTAGGCCTAGCGTCAGAGGTGAGATGGTTGACCAAGCTATGAAAGTTTCCGACGAAGCCCCAGGAAATCCTTTCATAAAGCAAGCAGAGAACTGTGCATTCCAACATAGACAGTTCATGATATCTTGCACAAGAAATTAGTTTCATGCTTATAAAATTCAAATAGTAAAAAAGATGCATGCAAATAATCACACTCTGCAATACGATTTTGCTGTGGATATGCTGAATCAAGTGGAAAACGATAAAAACTTTTTAAGTACTGTAATTTTTAGTGATTAATCCACATTATATGTATGAGGTATTGTTTCACTTCGTAAACTATGTTTTGTTTGGATATGGGGCAGTGAACCACCTCATGCTGCTATTGAACTGGAACGTGATTCTCCAAAAGTTCATGTGTGGTGCGCCCTATAAAAAAGAGAAGTGATTGGCCCTTTCTTCTGTAAAAAAACCATAAATGGTGACATTTACTTGGATATGTTAGAAAATTTCCCTATACCCCAGATCAAAAGATATGACGTCGTTTTCCAACAAGACTGCATGCCTTCGCATTGGTCAATGTGCGTACGTAAGTGCCTAAATGAGCATTTCCCCAACAGATGGATTGGGCGTGGTGGTCACATTCCGTAGCTCCTCGCTCCCCAGATCTAACTCCATTGGATTATTTCATGTGGGGTTATGTGAAGGATCGTGCCTATCAGACACCTTGTACTGATTTGCAGGAACTGAAGCAGCATATCACAGCTGCTATTAATTCCATATCTTTTCAGATGCTTGGCAATACATGGCATGAAATCGAGTATCGCTTGGACGTACTACGAGCAACCAAGGGATCTTACATCGAAATTTATTAACATGTGTAGTTACATTGTAAGTTAGTACAGTCAGTTTCTATCTGTTTAATGTTTTGTTTTACATAATTTTGTACTGTGTCCAATAATTCTCGGACACCTGGTATATTTATTGTTCACAAGGTATACGACTTCACAAACTATGTTTTGACTCAAGTCCATTTCACTGGCTTCATTGTGGCTGTTGCAATTTTCTTGAAAATTCAGTTGCTCATATTTAACTGAACATAAAGTAGACATTTTAATACCACTAACATCTAAGTTATTGCAACATAAAACTGAGTCAGTTGTGTTGTTCATTTAAGAGTTTTTCGGACACATCTGAAATTTCGCTGATAGATTATTAGAAATGTGAGGTGAAATAATGCTGGGAGATAAATCAAGTAGTACTTTCACAGCTTTGTTTTTAATTTTTCTTTTAAGTGTAGCTAAAGGCTATCTGTGTTTCTGCTGCAGATCTGTGTATTTATATCTCAGTTTACGTTTCTTTATCATTTTTTCTGTATTTTTACAGAGGAGCCTTTTATTTTGGTATGTTAGTTGCTTTTGTATTTTTTCAACCCATGTGTATTTGGTTCTTAATTTTTTTTTCACTAGTTTGCAAATTTAGACTTAATTTTTGGTTATAATTGTCTTAGTATTTCAGGAAGTTTGTTTAGTTTAATGTCCCTAGTTTATATCTTGTGCTTAGAAATTGCAATTTTTAGTTTCCGTTTGAGGGTCCTATTGTGTAACAAACAGTACGTAGCATATAAATAATTGTAAGAATCAATTGATTATGCATGTTGAAACACCTTTTTCAAAAATTTGTATGCAAATAAGATATGAAAACAGCCACCCAATCTAGTTTGTTCTGTCTTGGGTTAAATTCTGTTGCTACTCATATATACTCATTTCACGAGTAACTCTTTGCATTGTTTGGCCAACCAGAAAAAAATATTTTCTTCTATTGGTTGTTCATTAATGCCATTTGTTGTTGTACTCTGACATTGTGCTGTGCTCTTCTCTCTATTTCTGTACATAACATTAACTTCAAGTTCCTAAAATGTATAAGTTCTTTTTCTGTTTCAATTCATACGTGGTCACAAAAAGTTATAATGAAACAAATGAACAATTCATGCATTCATTTCATTATTTTCATAGGCTTCAAACACAATTCATGTATTCTGAATCATAAGAAAAAAAAATATATATATATACAGTACTCACAAAATGTTTGGGATATTATGGTTTCAAAAGGGAAACATGGTGATATGCATATTTAGTGACTACAGGAGATAGGTTATCAGCATAAATTAGCATCATGATGACACATCATGTGGTTGGTGTGTGTGTGTGTGTGTGTGTGTGTGTGTGTGCAAGCTCCGATAAAAGTAGCTTCCGAGAAGTAGAAAACAGGTCGTCTCACTGCTTGGACTACAAGTTTGCTGAATGAATTTCCTTCAGAGTAGGATTAACTTGAAAAGATGTCCAGACGACGTTTAAGTATTGACATCAGAAATAGGGCTGTTGACATGTTACATGCAGGTGTACGGCAGATTGATGCAGTTGCTGCTTTAGGAGTTTTGCAAGCTAGCTACACACAAAATTTCTACCGAATGGAAATGCTGCAGATCAAGCAGGATTTTTACCCCCCCCCAATAAACAGGTGTGTGTGTGTGTGGGGGGGGTTACTTAAAAAAAAACCAAAAAACACCCACTGCAAACGGTTATTTTATTTCCAAAGAAACACATGATTTCCTTTCTGGTTAATGCTCTTGTACGTTATGTTTTTGCTCCAAGTAATTCCCAAATATATTTTATGACTTCAATACTTGGGCTGTAGAGATAGAATATTTTAAATAAGCAATGTTTATTCACAATTAAATATTTTATTTTAAGATTTTAAATCTACTGTAGTTTCACTGAGCATTTGGCTTGGCTTCATTAGGACAAATGGAGTGCAAACGTTCAAATCATCGTGACATCATCAGCATTCTGACAGTCACTGCTTTTGGCAAGTTGTTTTCACGTGTTTAAAAGAGAAATCTAGTAGATGTCATGTCGTTGACAAGCCATGAGCAGTTGCACTAGATGTGGAAAGCTTCTAATATATTAAGCTTGATAGTCAAATCAGGTTTATCAATAAGCGTAGCATTTAAAAAAAATCTGGTTATATTCATGACAATGTTGGGCTATAGACGACTTCTTCAGTTCCATACGTAAGTCGTGTTCCTTCACATGAAAACTTAAAAGCTCTACGGATCTGTCCTACACATGAAAGTCCACATTCACAAGCGATGTGATAAATTCCCCAGTTATGTCTTCAATGTAGTCTTTTGATCCATAAAAATTTGCCTTGTTTATAGATTTCAAAATAACTTTGAAATTTAAACATTTGAAAGTTCCTAAATTTCTGGACAGCTTTGTCTACAACAAAAGGACAATCTATATCCTGTGTGTGCCACAATTTCTTTAAAAAAAAATCATAACTTTTTTTTATTTTTGTGTTTAACTGACCATGGAGCAACTCAATGGGCTATAAGCAGTCGCCTGTCCCTAATTTAGGGTAACTGGTTCCAGAGAAGGAAGAGACCCAGTGCCGTAAGACAAACACAACATCCATGCCTCACCGGGATTCGAACCCAACCCACTTGGAAGAACCGAACAGTCATAAGCCGGCTGTTCGGTGGCTGCCTACCTGGCCGGTAAATATGTATATTAGCGTCCTAAATTATTTCGTCGGAAAAATGTCAGTACTTCGAAAAAGTGTGATGTAAAGATTTTAGAGTACGGAAATTAATGGCAAATAGTGCAGAAATTTCATATTTTAAATGTGTTTTAAAGATTTTCTATCATGATATTGAACTGTGAGTGATGCTGTGAAGAGACGCTGCGGTAGGCCTAATGCATCGCTAGAGGTGCATTCAAATAAAATGTGACTGCATACACAACCATTGAAACAGAAAACTTGCTGCAAACCCGCAAATCACGATAACAATGGAACGAGATAATTTAAAGAAAAATTAATATAACAGTAAATAATTATTAGAACATTACAGATTCCAGAGAGGGCAAAAGGACATTACGACTGAATCCGCAAAAATGTGTGTAAAATGGATCTTAGGCCAAAACTTAAAAATTTTTGAACTATGAACCTCATAAAAACAAGAGACTAATTTTTATATCAAGAAAAGCAGTTCTGTTAATGAACATTCAAAAATTATATATAGCATCTTTAACAACTTAATTCAAAAATAGTACTTATAAAATATATAAGGAAAATATTTTATTTTAATAACTGGCAACTGCAAGAGTAACCTGGCAATAAAATAAAAAAAATCTTTCTGTGTAAATGAAACTTTTGTTACAGTTCCTATATATCGAGAACAGGCCTTGATAAAATCAAGATGCCAGAAACTTCTGCAAAAACAAAATAACTCTATAGGAAGATGTGAAAAATAGTTGAACATTCTCATGTTAAGATAGAATTAAATATATTAATCTTAGTAAAACCTTAAGTGTTTTAATTGCTGTAATAATTTTTATTTTTTTAATCTACAAGCAAAAACTATCTGCAAAATCTGCTAATAATTTGCAAACTATCCACGTATGGCGTACGCGTGTACGTCTATATTGTGTGACTCTGTGCATCGCTACGGCGATGATGTGAAGCTTAGCTTCATTGAAAGGAAGATTCGCTGCAGCGTTTAATTCACGCGCGGATGACTACAAGTCCAAGCGCGTATTTTGTTACTACGAGAGCGAGCCGTGTTATACTCATACGCTACACAATATAGTTCGTTCATGTTTTGTCATTGTTTTTAAAGCGATGCTCGTGGTATGCGAAAGAACGTAGAAAAGCATGTTAGAAAGTACTAACATGCTTTTCTATGTTGTATAGGAAACTGGGGAACTATAACTTTCGGTTCTGGTTTGAACAGCTTCCATTCATAGCTGATTTGCTGTGTCACTGCACTTTTGGTTCTCCTGTGTTAATAGCTTGTTCGCAGGTCAGTTTCTATCTTACTCATACATATCTTTTGCAAATCGAAGAGTTTTTTTCCCCAGTTTTTCCTGCCAACAACATACAGGATACAACAAAATAAAGGGTGGATGCTGTGGACCTATTTTCTGTAGCGTATCACTACATTTATTGCTCTCCTGCCAACAACATAACCTCTTTCTCTTGTACTCTTCCGCCCATCATTTTGGTACAGCAAGAAACCTTCCTTTTAAAGGACCAAAGCTTCACATTCTTTGCCGGAGCAATACATTAGGCCTACCGCAGCTTCTCTTCACAGCGTCAGACTCACAGGTCAATATTACGAAAAAAATATATCTTTAAAACACATTTAAAATATGCAATTTTTGCACCATTTGACATTAATTTCCATACACTAAAATCTGTACATCGCACTTTTTCCAGGTACTAAAATTTTTTCAACGAAATAATTTAGGACGCTAATCTACACATTTACCACCTGGCCTACCTACCCCTTGGACCGGCCCTGGCTGGAAAACCACAAGATCGAATCCTTACAGATACCTCAGGTCTAACCTTAATACTACTAAGAAAATTTGGGAATCTATACAGCAACGTTTAGATAACCGCATTCCATACCCCAGTATACTGGCAGACCTCTGTAATGTGTTGACTAATATGGGACTAACTGCACCAAACACTAATCAATAATGTCACTGCAAGTATGCTTCGTAGGTGTCAAGACGTTCTTCGACACATAGGTAGTGTTACTGGATACTGAAATCCAGAGGTTTGGACATTCTCTGAATATACACTTTTGTCTATATTGTGGTACTACTTGTTGTGAGCAGAAATTGCCCATTGAATTGTTTTTGCAAACACACTCTGGCGTTTGTTACATGGCTTCACTTCATGCAATATCCCTAACTTTTTGTGACCAGTATATATATATACATACATACATTGGTGAAAAAATGTGTACAATCAAACTGCGACAGTTTGTACGGCTTTTCTACACAGCGTAGCTACGTGATCCAGCCTTTAATCTGTTGCCCTTAACGATCTGATAATAGAAGAGATCCATAATTCAGAGAAAGGCTAATTAGGAAGCACTGGCCTGGTCGGAAAAGTATTAATCCGACAGTGAATAGAAATATTGGTTTGTGGCTCTCTAATTTAATTGCTTAGAAAAGATTATTCATTCAGAGAAATCTGAAGATACAGACTCAACTAGCAAATACAAATATTGGTCTATTACTCTTGCCATTTGGGAACAAACAGCTACAAAATTCAAAGTGAACATTAAATTCAAAACCAGTAGCGCCAAAAGTAAACAGCTATCAAGATGGTTTTGAAGCATTACAGAAACAAAGGAGCAATGATATGTGTTCAAAAATAATATTGTTGAGAGAAAATTAATTCAAATTAGAAAACAAATCCTCATAAAACTATACTTCCAACCAAAGTAGTAGAATGTAAAAGTATGTGCGCACGCCGATAGTTTTCAAATTATTAGCAGATTTTGCCAATATGGGCACATTTGGACGTTTGTGGCCTCTAGATTTTATCAAGGCCTGTTTCTCAGTACATAGGAACTGTATCAAAAGTTTCCTTTACACAGAAGGAATTTAAATTTTATTGCCAGGTTCCTCTTGCAGCAACTAGTTATTAAATTAAAATCTTTTCCTTAAGTAATTTGTAAGTCGACAGTATTTTTTTTTTATTGGAGGTTTAACGACCACCGTGAGCAACTCAATGGGCTATAAGCAGTCGCCCGTCCCTAGTTTAGGGTCACTGGTTCCAGGGAAGGGAGGGAGCCAGTGCTGTAAGACAAACACAACATCCATGCCACACCGAGATTCGAACCCGGACCCCGTTCGGACGAATGATCAGTGGCCATCGCTTAGACCACTGCGCCACCGGGGGCAGCACAGTAATTTTTGAACTAAGCTGTTGAAAATACTATTTATAATTTTTAAAGGTTCATTAATGGAACTGTTTTCTGGGTATAAAATGTTTCTTTTAATTCTCTTGTTTTTATGAGGTTCATAATCCAATATTTTGCCATAAAGGTCAATTTCACACACACATTCAATTGTATTTTGCCGTCATCGGAATTTGTAATGTCCTAATAATTATTTTTTTATTGTTTCTTTAAATTATCTTATATTGTCATCGTGATATGCGGGTTTGCAGCAAGTTTTGTTTCAATGGTTGTGTTCACAGATACATTTTATTTTTATACAACTCTGCTTCCAACTTCTCCCACCAATGCATTCCTGAAATTTGAACAAAAATTTAGTAAACTGTAACTGGAAAAGCAAAGCAACTGGCCACCTTGCCTGTGACAGGTTCAATAGCATTCCTCTGCTTCATTATTTGATAGGCACAACTCTGATATGTGGAAGGGGAGATGGGCACATTTGAATGTAAGTGTGTACTCCCACATAACAAAATGTTGCATTGGATATTTGTATATATTCCATTTGGATACAGATACATTATGATTTCAGTAAGCTTAATTCACATCTGGTATAAAACGTGCATTTTCAAAAAAAAAAAAAAAGTTAAATTTTTGCGTGCCTTACGTAGACTTTGAATTGTGACTGACAATATACTTCTTGGCCACAGGACTCTGTACAGGGTGGGTTTTGAATTTTTTCAACCTTGAAGCTTTCTGGATTTAATAAGTATCTCTCCAACAGCTTATTCCGTTTGTTACTCTACACACAATATATTTCTTGCAAAAAAACTGGCTGAATGAGCCCTAAGAAATGCTGATCTAATATATGATAACAGTAATATAGAGTATCCTTTATAACTAACATACCAATAAGCTGCGTTTGTAACAATGTTTGCTACACGGAAGCACATTTGAGTAATTAAGTATAAATTCAATACTCTCTAAACATTTGAAGAATTAGAATTTCTTTTACAACTAGCTGCATTTGTTATTTAAAAATCTAACCAAATATTCAGTAGCTCATAAAAATGAAAAGGTCTAAAATTTCGTTTCCTTGAAATATATTTTTGTTACTCTTTCACGAAAATACAAAATTAAAAACGAATCAGCTGTGTTTAGATCCGAAAATCTAACAAATTCTTTACTACTCCTAGTTTAAAATGCAGTCGATGATATATATACCTGTTAAGAAAATACATGAATGTGTTCACGTGTTAAGCCTACCTCCACGTGCTACGAAACGAATACATGAATGTCTTCACGTGTTACGGGAATCTCCACGAGTTACGAAGCGAATACATGAATTGTTTTCGAAATCGAAGCCTATGAATTGAAACAGGAAAAGAACTTACCTTTTAAGAACGATAAAATCCATCGATTAGGCATGCAGCTCTGGACGATCGAGCTCAGCCTTGCCATAACTCACCGTCCGTAGTACAAGTGACGTAACAGCAGGTTAGAGAACGACGCAGCCGCAGACCAGAAGCTGCTTTAAAACCAATGGAATAAAATCTTCTAGTCGTATAAGCAAAAAAAAAAAAAAAAGGAAGAATTCAATAATCTTTATCAATTATACACAAGCTTACTGTTTTATCAACAGTATAATTTTGTTCTTTTTTGCCTGAATGTAATGTCACGCCAAAGATTAGCTGTGACCTTGCTAACATGACGAAAATGCAACGTTTAGCAAACGTAATGAATGTGACAAAATCGCAACGGTAACGGATGTAACATTTAACAAACGTTTATCAAACGTAGTCTTTGTACGGAAGACGAAATATCAACTTTTGCAACCGAAATGCGACGTCTTTTAAACGTCACGTGCTACTTGGGTCACTGCTGTTGACAACATGCAAATGTACATAGCACATATTCAAGGACCAGGGTGTGCAGAACAAAGCCATTTGTCTGGTACAAATTTTGAAGATGACAATTCGATTTTTGGCGTAAATGTGACAAGGATGGTAAGTTATATTCAAATTGATCGGAAACTTGAAACTAGGTCGTTCTGGGTGGTGTAGTGGTTAGCATACACAGGCGTTTTCTGGGAGACGCGGGTTCGAGTTCCGCTCCAGGACGATGAAGATTTTCAGGTTTTCGGATATTATCTGACTTACCATCCTTGTAACTTTTACACCAAAAAACGGATTGCCATCTTCAAAATTTGTATTACATGGCGTAATCCCGTATTTCTTTCATGATTTATCTGCTTCTCCGGGCAAACACGGGATAAGATTTTTAACCTCCAGATTCGCTAAACATGAATGCCGGTTGCTTCGACTAGCGAATCCTGTGATGGTTAAATTCAAATTGATCGGAAACTTGAAACTTGGTCGTTCTGAGTGGTGTAGTGGTTAGCATACCTAGGCGTTTTCTGGGAGACACCGGTTCGCGTCCCACTCCAGGACGATGAAAATTTTCAAGTTTTCGGATATTATCTGACTTACCATCCTTGTCACATTTACGCCGAAAAATCGGATTGTCATCTTCAAAATTTGTATTATGTGGCGTAATCCTGTATTTCTTTCATCATTTGTCTGGTGTTGTGCTGTTCAGTGCTTGCCGAAGAAGCTACCATGACTGGGCACACAATATTTGATTCAGTTATCGGAGTTCGAGTGAGGCCATACAGTGGGTCTGCGGGAAGGAGGTTGGACCTTCTGTCAAATTGCGGACCAAGTGGAATGAGAGGTATTGGCAGTGGTTGGTTGGTTGGTTGTTTGATTTTTATGGCGCAAGGGCCATGTTTGGCCAAAGAGCGCCAGACATAAGAGAGACATACAAACAGTATTAAAAACGTGCTATGAAGCGTAAAATATGGCTGATCAAATAAAACTGAAGAATGAGAATGATGGAAGGGCTAAAAAAGATAATGAAACAAACAGTGTTAAAAACATGATACAATGATTAAAATCTAGCTGATTCAGTAAAACTGAGAAATGAGTAAGATGATAGGGCTAAAATCTAGATACGTTTAAAATAGTCAATTTCTTTAAAAAATGAAAACACGGCAACAGTATCGCAGTGGTCATCCAGGACCCTCTGCAGTGTAGCGGTGTCCTCGGTCAACAAATGAGAATGAAAGAAATGAAAACGTACATCACGAAAACGAACACAGCTACACAGAAGATGAATGACAGTGAGTCGGCAATTGCACGTCTCACACATCAGTGCAGTGTCGCCACACAGCAAAAAGCGGTGAGTGAAACGACAATGCCCAATACGGAGACGCGCAAGCACCACTTCCTCCCTGCGGTTTCGACGATATGAGGAGTTCCAGATTTCAAGAATAGGTTTTATACGATGCAGCTTATTTTCCACCTCTTGGACGCACAGACCCTGTCACGTTCGCTTGATATGGTCAAGAACGATAAAGCGGAAATCCCGGTGAAACAGTGGCAAGGGTGTGACGACCAAAGAGAGAGCAGATCTAGCAGCAGCATCAGCACGCTCGTTACCCGAGATTCCAACATGCCCAGGAATCCAGCAGAACTGAATCCGGACACCGGCCTCGAGCAAGGAACGAAGAAGCCTTCGTACGTTCAAAAGAAATGGATGACCACAACAGTCCAGCGATGACAAAGACTGCAGGACACTTAATCCGTATAGACCATAGCACGATGATGAGAACTTGACTGAACATGGAGAAGGGCAAGATACACAGCATGCATCTCCGCCGAAAACACCGTGGCCTCAGCTGGGATCCGCGCTACTGACACGTCATCAACACAGACAGCCGCGGATCCAACGACTCCATGCATCTTGGAGCCATCAGTGAAAATGGGAGTGTATTCAGTATTGAGGGCACGGTGCTCAGCGAAGAGCTGCTGGTACACTGACGCAGGGGGTTGAGGATTTGTCGAAAGACGTAAAGGTAGTATCAACCATGACACCAAGTGGGTGCCATGGAGGATCCCCAAAGCCCCTGGTCTCTCCAACAAGTGACAAGTCGAGCCCTACATCACGGGCTACGGTCGCCATACGAAGACCGAAGGTAGGAATGCACGAGGGCCGGTTCTCAAATAAACGAGCATGCTGAGGATGGAAAACTGCACCATACAAAGGATGGTCTGGAAGAGACCGAAGTTTTAAGTAAAAGTGAACAGACAGCTGCAGACGGCATAATTCAAGCGATGGTTCGTTCGCATCAGCATAAAGGCTGGGAATCGGAGATGTTCGAAATGCTCCCGTACAAAGACGCAGCGCCTGATGATGAACAGCGTCCAAAGGCCGGAGAACGGAAGGACGAGCCGAGCCATACACGATACAGCCATAATCCAGTTTCGACCGAATTAAGGAGTGGTAAATGCGAAACAAAGAGATCCTGTCTGCGCCCCATGAAACTCTCGAAAGGATTTTTAGAATAGAAAGAGCCCGCAGACAGGAAATCTTGAGCCGCCGAACGGAACACACGGAACGTAAGCTCACGGTCGACGGTCAGTCCAAGGAACTTGGTCTCCGGCAAAACTGGAATGGCTGCACGGTCTAAATACAGCTCGGGGTCAGGACGGAGGCCACGCCTCCGGCAGAAATGGACACACGCTGTCTTGTCGGGAGAAAGAACGAAATCATTGCTATTTGCCACTTTAAAGATCTGGGTAATCGCAGACTACAACTGCCTTTCAATAAAACGCATGCTCAAATACGAGCAGAAGATGTGCAAGTCATCGACATACACAGTAGCCGAAACCGCAGGAGGAAGATTTGTGAGGAGACAATTAATGCCCAGGATGAACAACGTGACAGATAAAATGCAACCTTGAGGAACACCTTGTTCTTGATGGAATGTTGCCGATAGCGTCGTACCCAGGCGCACCTGGAACACCCGATTGCGAAGAAAATTTAAAATAAATGTCGGAAGATTTCCTCGCAATCCGCATGCATGGAGGTCACGGATAATACGGTGCCGCCACGCTCGATCATAAGCTTTTTCAATATAAAAAAATACCGACACCAGGTGCTGCCTACGCACGAACGCCTCGCGCACAGATGTCTAAAAGTGCAGGAGATTATCGTGAGGTGAAGGATGACGGCGAAAGCCGCTTTGTGATGGTGAAAGAACTTGATGATATTCTAAAAAATGAACTAACCGGGAATTAACCATGCATTCAAGAACTTTACACAGACAGCTAGTGAAAGCAATTGGACGATAACTAGAGGGAGACTTGGGATCCTTGCCAGGTTTGGGAAAAGGCAGAAGCTTTTCGTCAAGATTCCGGGAAACTGTGCTCCGACCAAATACGATTGTACAGGATTAAGAGATTCTCGAGAGACGACTGCAAGAGATGACGGAGCATGTCATAGTGGATACCATCGGAGTTCAACCATGCTGAAGGGGGAGTAATATCCCGTGTCGTGAAAGGGCGCAAAGGAGATTCTCTGGCATTCCACAGTAGATTTTATACTTTGAAAAGAAGAAGGATACGCCAGGTCACTCGCCACGGAGGCAAACGCCTCCCCCAAACAATCAGCAATCTCCCCGATTTCAGCATATGTGCAGCCGTTACTCTCGAGAATGGAGATCTGGTGAGAGCTGTAGTTACCCCGGATTTTACGAATCTCATCCCACATACTTTTCGAACTAGCACGTGAAGTGAGAGATGAAACATACTGGATCCAAGACTCCCTCTTGCTACGTCGACGCACCAACCGAGCATAGGATTTTGCTCGTTTGAATGTAACGAGATTAGCATCGGTTGGATAACGCCGAAACGTAGACAAAGCCTTATGTTGAGCTCTCCTAGCCGCTGCGCATTCAGGGGTCCACCAAGGCTTCGGCCTTCTGGAGAGTGTCGTAGATGTTTTTGGTATTGAAAGATCAGCTGCCTGAAGAATGCAATTCGTGACATCAAGAACAGCTGCGTCGATTGACTCTTGGGTCACCATTGCAGAAGATATCACTGTGGACGATGTGAAGACCTCCCATCTCGCACGCTCCATCCTCCACCAAGGAGGGCGGGAGGCAGGAGATGGCATGTTCGCATGCTGCAAGAGGACAATTGGAAAGTGGTCGCTCCCGTGGAGATCGTTACACACCGTCCACGACCAATCGGCAATAATCAATGGTGATCCCAAGTTCAAATCGATCGCCCTGAAGGATCTTGTCGGCTCATGGAAGTACGTGTCAGCACTGGTGTTAAAAAGGCACAGAGAGGCTGAGGACAGAAGAGACTCTATGCGACGACCTCTCGTGCTGATGCTGACACTACCCCACAAATGATGATGGGCATTGAAGTCACCCAGTAAAAGAAAGGGTGAAGGCAGCTGATCAACCAATCTCTCCAGTACAGAGACGCTCACGTTCTCGTCCGGCGGCAGATAGACACTGCAGACAGTAAGAGGCCCAGGGACAGATATTCGCAACACCACGGCCTGCAAAGTTGTGGATATCGCAACGGAAGACACCGGAACACTGTGAGGGACAAGAATAGCGACTCCCCCACAGGCGATGTCTCCCAGTGCATTATCTGTCCGATACGCACTGTAGCCTCGAACTGAAAGCAGGTCTGATGGTTTAAGCTTCGTCTCCTGTAGACAAAGGCACACCGGAGAGTAAAATGAAAGCAGATGTTTCACTTCATCAAAACTCGTCCGAAAACCTCGACAGTTCCACTGAATAATTGAAGCCATGGTTATAAGTGAAATGAAAATGAAAATGATCAAACGAAGTCAGGCTCCATCACCTCTGATGGGGGTTCCCCCAGATCTGGAGGCGTGTGACCAGGGGCCAAGATGGGAGCATGCTTTGTCCCAAGTGTCTTAACGGGAGGCGCACGATGTTGAGTCGTTTGCTGAGGTTTTGGAGGAGAAGAAATGCTTTTCTTATCCTGAGCTTTGTTTTTTTGTTAGAAGTAGCCTGAGTTCCCTTGGTGGTGGGATGAGTCTGCTTCAGCGAAGTGGTGGGTGGTGCTTTCAGACCCCTAGCTCGAGACTTGAGTGCCTCCAGTCCGGCTGCGATGATTTCGTTTACATTGTATGGACATTTAGGGGGATCTGAATGTCGGTCTGAATGGCAACCGTAGATTTGGCAACCACCACTGAAGCATATGATCGCCGATCAGATGTAACAGGAACTACTCTTCTTCTGGCCTCAGGATAGGAAATATTTTCCACCGTTTTGAGCCTTTGGATTTCCTTCTCCTCCTTCCACTTGGGACAATCTTTGGCTGATGCTGCGTGTGAACCCTTACAGTTCACACAAAACTCAGCCTCGGCCACACATTCTGACAAAAGATGCTCTGTGGCACCACAACGTCCACACCTAGGATTGCTCCTGCAAGACTGCTGAGAATGGCCGTACGACTGACACCTAAAACATCTCAACGGATTAGGGATGTATGGGCGTGCTTCTAGGTGAAGATACCCTGCCTTGATGGATGTAGGCAGGGAAGGGCTATCAAAGGTTAAAATTATGTTCCGGGATGGGACGGACTGCCCATTCCGCCTGAATAGAATACGCCGCACACCCGTAACGTGTTGACTCCTCAGTTCTTCAAGTAATTCTTCCTCAGCACACTCAACGAGGTCCTGAGAGGAGACAACACCTCGAGATGAATTTAGGTATCCATGGGGTGTTATTTTGACCGGAGTCTCAAGCAGCGTGGTGGTGTTAATAAGTGTGGAACAGTAGGCCACAGTGGACATTTCTACCAGAAGATCTCCAAATTGGAGCTTCTTTACGCTCTTAGGAGAGCTTGCAATGGATTGAAGGGCTTTATTTATCCAAAATGGACTTTTGGCACTCAAAGGCTTTGAAGGGTCCAATGAGTGCACAAAAAAGAAACGAGCATTCGAACAATCAGGGACATGTTTTTTTGCAGAAGGGGATGAGCCTTCCTCCATACATCTTTTGCTTTTTGGTTCTTGGGAAATTTTATTTTCATCCATGAAAAAAATTAATAATTCGTCCGCCGACTTCCCCACCCACAATCGAGCCCAACGAGGGAGAGCCGGAGGTCCGCAAGCCCAAGTGGACGCAGGACACGGCTCTAGGGATAGCAAGCGGATATAGCAAGTTGATAGGGCAGACATGCGCTCGGTGTGCACCCAGACTTTCCCATGCTTGGGGAACACCCCTTTGGCATGCCCACCCTATCCCCAGACTCACCCTGTCATGCGAAACGACAAGCCGTTAGAGGTCTGGGCTCCACTTGGCCACAGACCTCATTGACTAGGAGTGGGTTAGTTCCCAGCCGCCCGTTTAGGGTGAAGCAGGGGGCAAAGAGGAGTGTTGGCCACCGGCGACAACAACACCCACATCACCAGAAACCTCAGCCTCCAGCATCCCCTTTTCCACCATACGGGTCACCGCACACGGCAAACGTGCAGGTAGGTCTAGCTAACCAGCTCGGAAAAACAAAAGGAACATAAAATGGAGAAGACAGGAAAGAAAAAGAGAAACTAAAATCCAGAGCTGGCGCATAATCACAACCTCAGCAGCCTACAACTAAGGCGGGAGCGTGTCAAGTGAAAAAAACAAAAAACATAAAAAATGTGAAAATTCACATATAGCACGTGTTGGCTTGGGCCGTGGGGATGCCATCCCCCAGCAGCTGGATGAACAGCTGTCCCTTCGGTTACATAATCGTTCAAGACGAAATGATAAATTGATCCGTCACAAGGTCAGCTCGGGCCGTGGGGACGCCGCTCCCAAATAACCGGAAAACCGGTTATCCCCGTGCGGGGTATATTGGCAGTGGTAAGGTGGTCAGAGGAGCATTCGCACACATAGTTGCAGGCAACACAGAGTTACTGATGCATGAGGGGATTGGCATATCAGGAGGGCAGCGTTGGAAGAGTGGACAGCTGTGGCGTCGTAAAATCGATCCTCTGTCATACCAAGGGTGTCTACCAGAATGATACAGAATCGTTTGTTGGAAGCAGGACTACGGGCATGGTTACCACTGACCCCTGGTCACCGTCGAGCATGTTTGCAGTGATGTCAAGAACAAGTTCATTGGAGGGAAGATTGTCGGTCAGTGGTCTTTAGTGATGAAAGCCGATTGGGAGCGTCTGACGATCGTGAGAACGATTAGTTATCACACACGTACGAATCTGGTGTTTGCATGGGGTACACTGAATAGCAGCAGTATGTACATCAGCAACATCGTGCAGCCAGTCGTCCTGCCATTTTTGAGTGCGATCCCCGATGTGATATTCCAGCAGGATAACGCCCACTCACACTCTGCCCAGGCAACTCAATATGCTCTTCAGGCTGTGCGTCAACTCCCTTGGCCAGCACGCTCTCCGGACTTGTCTCCAATCAAGCATGTCTAGGACTGGATCGGACAAAGACTCTTTCACGAACCCCGGCAGACAGCGATTATCTAAAACTACATGTCCAAGTTGAAAGCACATGGAATGCTATCAGCCAGCAAGATATCCAGCATTTGTACGACCGATTGCATGCCAGATTGGGAGCTTGTATTGCTGCTGGAGGAGTTGAAACACCTTATTAAAATGTGCTTTCTGTACACTGTAATACGCATTAAAAGGTAAAATAAATATTGAATCACTTCACACGTGTGATCACTTTCCTTTCTTAACAAGTTGTTACAACAACATAAATCTGATACATGCAGCTGCAATTCTTGATGGTGTTCTTTTTTCACTTTGCGGCAGTGTATTCTGAAAATTCAAATAATTCAGTATCTTCAAATGAAAAAAACAACCTACCTGCACATCCATAAGGCCTACGGTAAGAGTGGACAGCAGATTTTTTGGAATCGTTTAACATACGTCCTGAAAAATATCAAATTTAATGAAAAAATTTAGTAAATGTTTTGAACAAAAATGAGCGATATTATAAAACAAATATACCAAACTTGAATAAATTATCAATCAGTATTGCAGAACACAATAGGAAAAAAGCTTCACATCATCTGGAGTTCCATAAAATGTTACTATACACAGTGTGGCAATTAAATAATGAGACTGATTTTTTAAAATCCTGGTAAAACATACAGGTCAAGAAGGCATAGCTTTTTAATAAGTAATTTATCAGCTATGTGGTGGCCACAGCATTTGTGTGAGAATCGTACAGATGATTAATTATTTACTCTGTGCATGACATTGTTCGGGAAGAAATTTGTCACAGCTCCATCATGGAGCAGAGAGCTCCACCCATTTCATTTGATATACTTCTCCAAAAAGTCAGCATCCTAATTTCAAGAGAGGAAGAGATCCTGAGTTAAAAACATCATAAAAAAACTAGAGATTCTTCGATCAACTCGGATCTGAACTAATAACTATAAAATCCCCTTCATAAATTAATCGGCAGTAAGAATGACGGAAGAACAAGTGAAAGTTTTGGAATGCAGGCCAAGATACAGTGAAGGCACAAATTGTGGACGTTTTTTGAAATTTTTATGTTTTGCAACTTTGCAGGCTTATAGAAAATGTTATTTTGCACCAAATGCAAATGTTTCTATGTCAATTTAACATATATTGTACATACATATATATCCCTAAGCTGTTTTCTGAAATTCAGAGGTTAGCTCTAAAAAGAAATACAAACTACCATATCATTTTTACTTACTGTTGTCGTATCAAACTTCTCCATTTACAGCGATCTTGACATACAACTCGTGCTTCAGTTATATCCATTACACGCCGTACACAAGATCTTTTATACTTCATACTCAATCTTTTTCTCATGCAGACACTCCTGAATTTCATCCACCCATGTCTTCCTTGGTCTTCCTCTGCCTTTCCTTCCTGCCACTTGGGCTAAAAAGATTTTCTTAGTAAGCATCTCATCACTCATTCTTTCAACATGGCCAAACCACCGAAGCATATTAGTCTCCACCTTGCTAACAACATTTTGCTTCACATCACATAACTACAACACATCTTCATTTCTCACACAATCAGAACATGTCTTGCCCCCCCCTCCTGTAAGTAACACATTCTCCAGCACACAAACGACTCCTATGTTTCTTCTGTTTTACCCAGGTTTCACTGCCATACATCAGAGTAGGAACAATTAAACTTTCATACACAGCAATGCGGGACTCTCTTGAGAACTCATCATTCCTGTGAAAACCTCCCAGAGCAGCCATGATTTTCAATGAAGAATTCACTCGCCTACTAATTTAACCATCCAATTTGTTCTCTGTCAAATTACATAAAATTTAATGCTGAATTCAATACAAAAAAAAAAAAAAAAAAAAAAAACGGAAAGAAAATATATGTGTAGTACAAAAAAAGTTATGCTTACTTTAGTCTAAAAAAGAAACAAGTGTGATTCAGTTAAGAAGCAGATTGTAACTGCAAACCCAACTGGCCAATCAGAGTCCTTGTTCTGGGGACCAATCAAATGGCAGTAGCTACAATACATGTTGCTAGAAGTTGAGGAAAGAGAATTTTGTTGTTTGTTCTGTACAAGGAAGACTGTTAGCAGTGTAAGGGAAATGTAATTGTAGACTGTGTGAATATTTTTAGTGTTTCTTTAAATTTAAAGTGTAGATTAACAAGTTAAGCAACGGCACCACAGAAGCATGTAGATTAACAAGTTAAGCAACGGCACCACAGAAGAGAGTTAATTGGTCACCCACAAAAGGGACCAGGATTGCTTTATTATGTGAATTGGGTGTTTCTTATGCTGAAATTGCAAGGCAAGTAGGTGGGTCAGTGATAACATCTGGTGTACGAAAGTGCTGTTTATGTTATCAGGAAACAAAGTCACTGAAAAACAAATCAGGAAAAGGCAAAAAAAAAAGTGCACAAAAGCTGCTGTTGACAGAAGAATAAAAAGACTGTCTGAAGGAAAGAAAAATTTAATCTGAGTCAATCAGAGCTGAACTGTGTTCAGTGGGTGTTTCTGTCAGTTCAAGAACAATACGGAGCGGACTCTCAGATATGGGAGTAAGCGGTAGGATTCCGAGAAAAAACCCATATCTGAATCCACAGCAGTGCGAGAAATGACTACAGAGGGCAAAAGAACACATTGGATGGACAGACGATCAGTGGAAGCAAGTTATTTGGAGTGACAAAAGTAAGATATCCTTATTTGGTAGTGATGGCCGAAAATAAGTGGGATGTAGAGTAGGAGAAGAGCTACATTCTGACTGCATGGAGGCCAATGTAAAACACCCAACAAGAGTTATGATTTGGGCACGTATGGCAGCAATTGGTGTTCACAGCCTTCATGTAATCGATGGCACGCTGAACGCAAGAAAATGCACTGACACCACCCTGGAACCCAAACTGCTACCTTCCATCGGGGAAATCTTTCCCAAAAATGCACCATTCCTTTTTAGCTGGATTCAGCTCCCTGCTAGACAGCAAAGATATGCAATCAGTGGTTCACAACAAAGTCTATTCCACTGTTGACCTGGCAAGGAAACAGCCCTGACCTGAACCCGATAGAAAATTTGTGGCACTGTTTGAAAAGCCTTGTACAAATGAGGCATCCATATAAAAAAGGCAATTAATTGAAGCTATAATTGCTTCCTGGCACCACGTAATAATAAAGGCAGAGCTACCAGCACTTGTTGGCTCAATGAGACGTCGTTGTGATGTGGTTTTAAAGAATAAAGGCTACCCTACTAAACACTGATAGTATTAGGTGCACAAACAAGTTTTAAAGCATTTTTTTTGTGACGTATACCACAAATTTACATATCGGACATTCCACCGCATTGTTGTCATGTGACTGTAACTGGTCCTGAGTATAAAATGTGACACAGAAGTTTGCCCAAGAGTCAAATACACTTGCACATCAGTAGGTGAAAGATGGCAAGCGTTACTGCATTTATTCGACACTGAATTCGTTATGAAGTTCTTAAAAAAAAAGTGCTTCAAAAGCATGTGCATCAATCAGTTATGTTCTGGGAGAGAATACTGTATCGAAAAGCACGTGTGAGTCGCAGAAAGTTGCACATGAGGAACTTCAAGTATTGATGGATGAAGATTCGTCTCAAGCGCAAAAAGAACTAGCTGAACAACTGGGGATAACTTAACAAACCATTTCCAATCGTTTACGCACAATGGGAAAGATTCAGAAGGAAGTAAAATGGGTGCCACATGACCTGAGCCAGAGGAACATAGATGAGCGTGTCATGAAGTGTTTGAATCTGTTGAATAAACAACACAGAAAGTCTTTCCTGTGGGAAATTGTTAAAGGTGATGAAAAGTGGATATGGTATGACAATCCCAAATGCAAAAAGTACTGGGTAGACCCTGGTAAAGCAACGACTTTGACAACGAAATGCAATATTCATTCCACGAATGTTCTGCTATGCGTCTGGTGGGATATGAAGGGTGTGTGTGCTCTATTATGAACTATTGAAACAGGTTCAAACTATTACTGTTGATCGCTACAAGCATCAATTGCTGCAATTGAACAAGGAAATCTGTCTGAAATGTCCATTCATGGGCAAAGGATTGCATCCCATGAAATTACTGCATGATGATAGGCAGCATATCACGAAATCAGTCAAGGAAACATTATTGACGCTTGGCTGGGAAGTTTTGGAGCACCCGGCATAGTCCCTTCAGACAATCATTTGTTCCGATCGATGCAACCTGGTTTGTCTGCTGTATGGTCCCGGACACAGGAAGTGCAAAAATGGGTTGACGACTTCATCGTGTCACACGATGAAGTATTCTTCATGGCTGGAATCCGTCAGCTGCCCGACTGATAGCGGAATGTGATAGATAATGACTTCCATTTTTTTCCCAGCTTTGAAGAAGGTGCTTGGGGGACACCATTACACCAGCAATGGTGACGTGAAACGTGCAGTTCACAAATTCGTTCGTATGCTGGGCACAGACTTTCACAAGAGGGGCTTCTTCAACCTGGTATACCGGTACGACAAGTGCCTCTATGTCCGTGGGGACTACGCTGAAAAATAGGTAAGTCATGATCTTCATGTCCATAGTGTCATTTTTCACCAGCATGCACATTCCTGCCGTTAACGGAACCGCAAAACTTATTTTTGGACTAACCCTCGTACAGTTTTAGTGTTAAATAACCCGAGTTAATATTGGCACCATCGGTGGTGAGAGTACACTGGCAGAGTTTATAATGCAACACACATGTGAGCAAATTTGAGGTAAGTTTTGCTTACCTTGGAGTTAGTTGTTAATTACAAAATTTACATTTAACATGAGGTTTAATAGTATATGGACCTTCACGATAAGCTTATAACAAAATTTTAGTAATAACATAATCCTTACCACTCCTAATGATATGAGCAATGAGATATAGTTCTCGACTTAAATCAGCTGAACCTAAATCCTAAAAAATAAATACAGAAAATATTTACTTTTGATAAATCACATGACATTAAATAATTGTGATGAGTAAAACTAATAAACATTTCACAGAAAGGAAGTTTTATAATTAGTTCTTGAATAAAACAAACCTAATCATTGTGCTCCAATCAATAATAACTAAGAAAAGAGCTTTAGGTAGATCTCAATAATTATATTAACAATAAAAATGGCTTATTAACTGCCCAGATTTAAACATTCTTCTTCTATTATTAATGGTTAAATGTGGTACAGTACAACCTAGAAAATCCGGACCTCCAAATTCCGGAAACCTCCAAAACTCGGACTCATTCTGGTTTTTTTTTTTTAATTTTTAATCTGCCAAACTGTCGAGGTCGCAAATTTAAAACAGGGTAAGATTATGTATATAATGATATTTCAAAAACAAATATACTGATTATTTACTAAAAAGGTGCGATAAAATTTTAACAGAAATTTATAGAATATGATGTTGCGATCCCTAATCAGCAACACTATGTAACCGCAACCGTGGTAATGAAGAAAGTGTGTTGTATGGAAATAAATTGCACATGTATGAGGAATGCTGCTTGCCAGTTGATTGCTGGAAAAGAGTAGCAAGTGTCTTCCTCTAGTGCAGGGTTGTACATATAAAAATACACTGTATTTTCTTCCTGCGAACACACTTTTGGCACTGAACATTTCCTGCGAGTTTTCAGGGGTCAAGAAATGTCTCAATCCGCCGCCGCGAAAAAGCAGGTCTGGTGCTGATAGGGAGCAAATAAGTGTTACCAGTGGCGTTACTACGTACCACCCTGGCAGCTATGGCGGGGCGTACTGCAGGTTCGAAATCCAGGGAAAATTACTGTGCTAGGGGGCAAAAAGTAAAGCTTGCGCGGGGGGGGGGGGCACACGCTCTAGTTACACCACTGGGTGTTACAGTTTCAGTGCTCCACAAATCCCATAAAATTACTGAACTTGTATGTATGTACATACGTACTGAGTTCTGACCAGCGACAAACAACTTCACCATGAACTGAAATGTGCCCCTGGCCAACTAAAAAATCTGATCCGACTCTTGGCCGTGACTGGAGAAAAACTGGCAGGGGGAGGGATAGTTACACATGCTCAGAGAGAGAAAGAACGTTTTCCAGTTTTATTTGTTGTGCGACATGCATTTTCTCATAATTCTGCCGATTGTTCATATGCATGTACAGATGATGAATTTTCAAGACACGAAATACCACTTTCCTTTTTTCATTGGTTATATGCTACAGTACTTTCATACATGCGACTTCTGTACACCTCAAATTGTGTTCATTTTGTGAGATTTCCGTACATACTGTACAGTATAACTTAAAATGCTTTTTGTATTAAGTTGTGTACTGTATACCATATGATTTGTATTAAAATAAGCAACAAATTTCACAATGGTTTCATAAAAAAACTTTTCAATTAACTTGTACTGTACTGTATGGATTCAAAAATTTGACTTGTACGGAACTCGCACGTTGTTGAAAAATTTTACTCCAAATGTATGAAAATTGCACAAAATGGTACAAAATTTGAGTTGTAAGGAAGTCGGTCATTACCTTTTTCATTCTGCTTGAACAGCAAAAAAGATTTAAAAAAAAGTTTATATGTAGTTACATAAAAAAGGCGAGGGCATCGTTTTTTGATCACAAAAACGTGCCATGGGTGATGTGTCATCATCGGAAAACGAAGTTTGGAAGGCTGCTTGGGGATATGAAAGTTTCTTCCCTTTGACAATGAATCACTTCTTGGATGGTGGCTGACAGCTCAAGTGCCTACGTTGTGAAAGTCGTACTAGGGAAAAAATGTTTGGAAAAAAAAATTCTCCAATTTTTTAAATAATCAAATGCAACTTTTACAGTAACCAAGACACGTCAAAATAAACTCCCATGTGAAATTTCATCAAAATCCGATGAAAACTTTAGAAGTTAGGCATTTTCTTTATTATTTTTAATGAATGTTTGCTGAAAGCCTGCATAGTCCATTCCCCCTCCCTCTCTCTCTAGCGGTCAGCTCGCGTGTTCACTTAAAAGAAAAAAAAAAAAAAACTTTTCACAGCAACTGGCAACACAGGAGAGGCATTAATCTTGCTCTTTCTTTGATTAACTGCACGTGGTAATCTCATCTTCAACAAGTTACAGCTACGTATCAGGATTGAGTACATTTGATAGTTTTTGTAGTTTCGAATCAGCATGTCTAAAAAACGACCATCGGATACTTCAGTAGTTGCAAAAAGAAAACATACCTTTCTAATAATTGAGAAGAAATTTGACTTACTTTGGTAATTGGAAAGAGGAATTTCGGTCAGCAATCTTTGCGAAGAATTTGGTGTCTGTAAATCTACGATTTATGATTTCCAAAAACAAAAGGGCAACATTCTGAAATTTTTTGCCGATAGTGATACGCTATTGACGATGGACAAGAGAAAAACTTCATGCCAAGATAACAATGAAAATTTGGACAAAGTGATGATCGAATGGGTTTGCCAACAAAGAAGCGAGAACGTGCCGTTAACAGGACCAATGTTAACAGCGCAGGCGAAGATATTTCATTCGGACATGAACTTAAATACGCTGTGAGTATTCATCCGGTTGGCTGGAAATTTTTAAAAACGTCACGTTATTCGACAACTCCGTTTATGCGGTGAAAAAGGAGCTGCAGACGAAGAAGCTGCTGAGCATTTTGTTGAAGAGTTCAGCCAAATGGTAGGAGAGGAAAATTCATCATTAGAGAAGATATATAACGCTGATGAGACATCACTATTCTGGCATTATGTTCCAAGAAAAACTCTAGCAACGGCGCAGGATATAAATCCTAGTGGAATTAAAGATGCGAAAGAACGACTTATGGTACTAGCCTGCGCAAATGCCGCTGGTACCCACAAGTGTAAACTATTGGTTATCGGCATGTCTGCTCATCCTCGTGCGTTTAAAGGAGTTAAAGTGTTACCAGTACATTATAAATCGAACAAGCGCGCTTGGATAATGAGAGAGCTAACAACAGAGTGGTTCGAAAACCATTTTGCACCCGAAGCTCGTGCTCACTGTAAAGCTATCAGGCTACCTGATGACGCCAAAATTTTATTAATTTTGGATAACTGTTCTGCTCATCCGCCAGCTGAACTTTTAAGTAGACAAAACGTTCAGTTTTTTTTTCTCCCGCCGAATTGCACATCATTAATGAAACTCATGGATATGGGAGTATTGCGGGCACTGAAATGTCATTACAAGAACGATATTTTACAGAGGATGCTTCGTTTCACCAATAGTGACAGAAGTATCTGTGATTTTGTGAAAGACTTCAATATTAGAGATGCGTTATGGTGTGCTGCAAATGCATGGGAGAGCGTAACGAAAGACACCTTAAAGAATGCATGGCACAATTTGCTATCGACAACTATAATTATGGATGACGACGATGATGTTGATGATGATTTCAAAGGCTTTCAAATTTCAAAAGAAAAAGCAGAAATTTCTGAGGTTTTAGCTTATTGCAAAGGAACTACTTCTGGCACTTTATTGGATCTGGATGAAACTGATATAACGGAAGTTCTGCACTGCGATGACGATGCACCGATTGTGAATAAATTGAGTGATGGCGAAATTCGCGATCTGATATTAAATCAAAAAGAACAGAGCGACGAAGATGATGAAAGTGACGACAATAAATCTGGAGAAGAAAAAATACCAATTGATAATCTTGTACAAATACTCGATGATGCAATTAAAGGCCTTGAACAAAGAAACTTCAAAACCGAACAGGAAATAATGTCTATCTACAGAATAAAAGAAAAACTACTTTCTCGTAAACCAAAATTAATGAAACAACAATTGTTAGTGGAAATGTTTAAACGAAATGATAAAAGGTAATCTTTTTTTGTATTTGTATATTTTTCTTAAAAATTCTCCTGTTCTATTATTTTGCATTAAATAATATTTTTTAATTCGTTAACTTCATTTTTTGTCATTACTTTTACAAAAATAGTGTATTTATTTTATACTAAGTTTGAATTTTATCCAAACTCTCTATAACCCGGAAAATTCTAAAATCCGGAATCGGTGAAGTCTGGACGATTCCAGATTTTCGAGGTAGTACTGTACAAATTTTATAGCATCTGATCTTGCATGTAAATGCTTTTACAAATTCAAATGACAGTATGCTACAGACATTTAAAGCAGATCATCACTCTTAGTCAAAACCACAGTGAAATCAGTTAAACCTTTGAAATCATCAATTTGTAAAAATAATCAAAATTAGCTTACTGTACTTACTAGATACAATGCCACAACACAAAACTTGATTTCACAAACATGCAGTTCTAAAATGTCGCATTTATTAGGTGTGCAACTTAATTCTCCGCCCCTAACCGCAAGCAATCATAGAACGTCGGCAAATGCAAATAGCTGTGTGCAATAATGGCTGATTGCAGCGCCATCCAACAGCTTTCCAGGCAACTGTAACCGCTCACAGCTGTAGTGACAGAAGGGACAAAAGTTGACGGTGAAAGCAATGTCGTTCGAGAAGCAACATTTGAGGCACTGCCTCCTGTTCGCGTTTCAGCTGAAATAAAGTGCGGTGGAAGCCCAGCAAATGATCTGTGCTACTTCGGGTGCGGCTGCTGTGTTTTACTGTAGGTGTAAGAAGCGGTTCCAGTGGTTTAAGCAGGGAAATTTCGATCTCCGTGATGCAGAATGTCAGGGACAGCCACAGAAAATTGACGACGAGGAACTGGAACAACTGTTGGACGCAGATCCCTGTCGCACACAGTCAGAGCTCGCCCAGGAACTTGGAGTAACATGACAAGCCATTGCAAAATGCCTGCAGAAGCTTGGATGGATTCACAAGGAGGGCCGTTGGGTGCCTCACCCTCTCACAGCTGCGAACAAGTCGAGGCGCTACGATGTTGCTGTGTCCTTGCTCTCCAGATTCAAGAAAAAGGATTTCCTCCACAAGATTTTGACCTGTGATGAGAAGTGGATCCTCTACGATAATCCTAAGCGGCGCAAATCATGGGTTTATCCACAATTTTTGAATTTTTCTTTTATGAAAGAATACCACTGAAGGTCTATTAATTCAAGCTGAAGTTTTTCATGTGCATTGTCAGCATTATAGCAAAATGGAGACTTGAATAGACTGAACATATTTTGCTTAATACAGTTATATTCTTCATAAATAAACTTGTTACTTGTAAAGATGATGGCTTTGCTAAGCTTTATTATGTTTATATTATATTTAATATATTATAATATACTTGAAAAAGGGTGATTTATTTTTATTTTGTAATTACTCAAGCGGGCCACAAAACAGTTGGCACAGGGCCGTGAGTTTGAGACCACTGTTCTAGACTGACACTCCCCACTACTTTTAGTCACCATTTATAAAAACTTATCTCGTAGAAAAAATTTTGAGATAGAAAAAATGGAATGGAGCTACATAAATATTTTTAAAACAACCAATGTTGTAATAGTAAACTTTTAAAATTAAACAGCTTAGCAAAACACCAACTTTCTCTTTTACTACAGTGATCACCCCCTCCCCCACCCCACCCACCAAAAAAAAAAAAAAAAGAAAAAAAGAAAGAAACCCTTATTATATGAAATTTGCAACAGCTGAATAATGGGTTGTAAAATTATATCACCAATGACCAATTTTCCCCCATCTCAGGGACAGCAAAACATAGATTTTTTTTCCACTTTGCTCATAGTATAGCTGCTGAACATGCACCAGAAAAAACCATCTCTTTCGCAGATGAAATCAGACAGATGTCTTCATCTTTCCGAACACAAACATTTTGTAAGTATAAACCATAGGCCAAACAATACATTCTCTTTCTGAAACCAATCAGGTACCTCAGTGCAGAAGGATTCATAACAAACACTCTGCTGTGAAATATTTGAAATATTCATGGCCTTTGACCCCTTCCCTATCTGCGAGCACAGAGTGAAGCTGTTTGCACCCATTAAGAGGAAGAGTTTTACAGTAAGGAAACAGTTGTGGCAATTCCTATTTAGTGCATCACTTCATAAATGTCTACAGGGCTTTCATTTCAATGTTATTAGATGCGAGTCACACAGGCAAATTCCAGTGTGTATAAAATAGGACAAGATATTCCTCAGTGACCTCTGAAATGCTGCAAGATGGTTTGCTTAATGCTTCATCAGAAGATACAAGGGATGGCGAAAAATGCATAATTAATCACACATCACACAAGCACGTGTAATGGAGAGGGGAAATTTTATGATGAATACTTGTACCACTAAACACACACACTAACACAATGAATACAAATTTTCCTTTCTTCATAGATACAAAGTGTTTTCTTTTCTGGCAGATGGTGGCAATATGCAGTCTCTGATGATGGGTGTAGGGGACCTGAAAAGTTTCAAAGTTTTTCTTCAGTGGATAACCTTTTCTGATGATGGGTGTAGGACACCTGAAAAGCTTCAAAGTTTTTCTTCAATGGACAGCCTTTTCTGATGATGGGTGCAGGACACCAGAAATGCTTCAAAGTTTTTCTTCAATGAACAGCCTTTTCTGATGATATGTGTAGGACGGTTACCAGAAATGCTTCAAAGTTTTTCTTCAATGAACAGCCTTTTCTGATGATATGTGTAGGACAACCGAAAAGCTTCAAAATTTTCTTCAATGGACAGCCTTTTCTGATGATGGGTGCAGGACACCAGAAATGCTTCAAAGTTTTTCTTCAATGGACAGCCTTTTTTGATGATATGTGTAGGACAACCGAAAAGCTTCAAAGTGTTTCTTCAATAGACAGCCTTTTTTTATGATGGGTGTAGGACACCCGAAAAGCTTCAACGGACAGTCTTTTCTGATATTGGGTGTAGAACACCCGAAAAGTTTTTTTTTTTTTTTTTTTCGATTGGAGGTTTAACTACCACCGTGAGCAACTCAATGGGCTATAAGCAGTCTCCCATCCCTAATTTAGGGTCATTGGTTCCAGGGAAGGGAGAAAGCCAGTGCCGTAAAACAAACACAACATCCATGCCTCACCGGGATTCAAACCCGGACCCCTTTTAGATGAATGATCAGCAGCCATCGCTTAGACCACTGCGCCATCAGGGCGGTCCCAAAAAGTTTCAAAGTTTTTCTTCAACGGAATCTCGGCAAAGCCCCTTTCAGGATATATAGTACTGTTTTTGGAATCAAGATGTAATATTTTGTATGTAGACTTTTAGCTGTATATAAGTTTTTAAGGATTTTAAAATTTCATTGAACTTGTGTTTTTAACAACACGCTTCAATGTGTTGCATTGAAATTTTTTTCTGGAAGCATAAAAATAATAGCGTATATATTGGACGTGGACTTTTTTTACTGTATCTCAGCATTATCAATAGTTCCAAAATGTGTTTTGCAGTAGAGATTTGCAGAACAGACAGAATATTGATGATGAAGAAATGGACATATACTCTTTTTGGGGAAATTTGCAAGAGAGACCTATGAATTATCACACCAACAATGTGTAACATCATAAAAGTTTTAAGAGGTACGTTTTTACGTATTTGTATGAATTTTCAATATATGACAAATTATATGGAAAATTGGCAAGTTAAACTTCACATTTTAACCTAGATTCCACTTATGCAGCAGCATTTAGATGATTAAATATTTTTATTTGGCAACTGACTATTTTCAGAATGAGATGTGGCTGTAGTCCAATTTGTAATATTTTGAAATCCTCGCCCCTCGTTTAGCTGGAGAAAATTTGTTCTTGAAACATTTGAAGAAATTACTATATGTACATTAATTACTTCTATATACACATAAATATAGTACTTAAAAATTGTACAGTATATATGTATATGGCAAATGGAAAACTTGCTCCCTCTAAGGTTCCATCTACCCCCCTCCCCCAGTCCAAAAAGTCCTGAAAGAAACACTGGTGGTACGTTATATACTGGAGCATCTTGTATTCCAAAATATACAGCACAATATTAGATAAACCTTCAAATACTATTTAAAAAATATTTTTTTACATTGATTCCAATAAAAGATTTCATCTTTAAGCATTCAGAAGCAAACATATATATATAGTTATTATGAATTAAGAAAAATACTTACTGTAAAAACTGTACAATGGTTATGTAATTTTTCAACAAAATGTGACATTCCATACTTAGTAAATCTGACTAGAAATCTCTCACTACAAAGAGAACAGAAAAGCTTAACATCACAACATGAACAAAATACATTTTTACAAATATTTTAGAGAAATTGATACAATTTTAAGTCATTTACATTGACTCATTACTTTAAAGTATTGAAATTCAACTCTTTCATAATTAAGAATTTTTTTCATTGGCTTTATTCAATCTGTAGCATCTCATACATGCTTTACCACTAGAAAATCAGAACTAACTCTGAAGAGGAGAAATGTTCATATAAGAAATGTAGCATGATGGAAACCAAGACTGCTAATTCATGCAGGGAAAAAACAGCACAACAAAAAAAAACCTCACTATGAAGAAGAATATTCCACTTTGGAAATAGGGGATGAGGTATTTGTTTGTTTGACTCTAAAAGGTAAGGACTTGAATAGGAATAATACAAGTGTAAAATGCCCTCAAAGATGCCCCTTACTCCATCCAGGAACACAAAAACAGGTCTGGTGAAAGCCAGCCCAGACAAAAATAAGCCATTATGATGCTGCGTGAGTGAATGGAATCCCAGAATCAGAAAAACAGACTCATAAAACTAAGTTGAGTGTCCTGTTGAAACAGAAGCAGCAAGATACCTTTGTAAGAGAGCCAAAGAAAGTTAGTGACCTGCAAGGAGACATCTGAAAATAGCAGAATGCACCAAAGAAAGGACTGAATTGGTCCCTCAAAAGAAATACAATTCAGAAAATTGGGACATGTAAGAAGCAAAGAGCCCAAAAAGTTCAGGGTAACATTTTTCACTACTACACTAAGAGTAGACAGGAAATTGTGTGGTAGCATCACCACATCAATAGAGCTAGTGCAAGTCAAGCCTGCTGAGCCCAAAACTAAACCAAAAGTGGAATCTTGAACACTGAGTGTTTTTCTCTTTACAAGACCATCGTGGCAAATGCAAGATATGGATGGATGTGAAGAGAAGAGGAACAATGCCAGGAGACTGGGGATTGGATTCGACCCTTTTAACCTAGCTCTGGAATGACAGTGGTCTAAGAGTAATCAAGCTAGTGAAAAACTGCCCTTGTGTGTGCGAGTATGCAACCACCAGACGGAGATGGATGGATGGAGAGAGAGAGAGAGAGAACTTCTGGCCTTGAACACTGAGTGTTTTTCTCTTTACAAGACCAACATGGCAAAAGCAAGATATGGATGGATGTGAAGAGAAGAGGAACAATGCCAGGAGAAGGGGGGTTAGATTCGACCCTTTTAACCTAGCTCTGGAATGACAGTGGTCTAAGAGTAATCAAGCTAGTGAAAAACTGCCCTTGTGTGTGCGAGTATGCAACCACCACACGGAGATGGATGGATGGAGAGAGAGAGAGAGAGAGAACTTCTGGCCTTGAACACTGAGTGTTTTTCTCTTTACAAGACCAACATGGCAAAAGCAAGATATGGATGGATGTGAAGAGAAGAGGAACAATGCCAGGAGAAGGGGGGTTAGATTCGACCCTTTTAACCTAGCTCTGGAATGACAGTGGTCTAAGAGTAATCAAGCTAGTGAAAAACTGCCCTTGTGTGTGCGAGTATGCAACCACCACACGGAGATGGATGGATGGAGAGAGAGAGAGAGAACTTCTGGCCTTGAACACTGAGTGTTTTTCTCTTTACAAGACCAACATGGCAAAAGCAAGATATGGATGGATGTGAAGAGAAGAGGAACAATGCCAGGAGAAGGGGGGTTAGATTCGACCCTTTTAACCTAGCTCTGGAATGACAGTGGTCTAAGAGTAATCAAGCTAGTGAAAAACTGCCCTTGTGTGTGCGAGTATGCAACCACCACACGGAGATGGATGGATGGAGAGAGAGAGAGAGAGAGAACTTCTGGCCTTGAACACTGAGTGTTTTTCTCTTTACAAGACCAACATGGCAAAAGCAAGATATGGATGGATGTGAAGAGAAGAGGAACAATGCCAGGAGAAGGGGGTTAGATTCGACCCTTTTAACCTAGCTCTGGAATGACAGTGGTCTAAGAGTAATCAAGCAAGTGAAAAACTGCCCTTGTGTGTGCGAGTATGCAACCACCAGACGGAGATGGATGGATGGAGAGAGAGAGAACTTCTGGCCTTGAACACTGAGTGTTTTTCTCTTTACAAGACCATCACGGCAAATGCAAGATATGGATGGATGTGAAGAGAAGAGGAACAATGCCAGGAGAAGGGAGGTTGGATTCGACCCTTTTAACCTAGCTCTGGAATGACAGTGGTCTAAGAGTAATCAAGCTAGTGAAAAACTGCCCTTGTGTGTGCGAGTATGCGACCACCAGATGCAGATGGGTAGAGAGAGAGAGAGAGAGAACGTCTGGTCTTGAGCACTGAATGTTTTTCTCTTTACAAGACCATCGTGGCAAAAGGATGGATGTGAAGAGGAGATAAACAATATGGATGGATGTAAAGAGGAGAGGAACAATGCCAGGAGAAAGGGGATTGGATTCGACCCTTTTAATCTAGCTCTCGAATGACAGTGGTCTAAGAGTATTCAAGCTAGTGAAAATATGCCCTTGTGTTTGCGAGTATGTAACCAGCAGATGGAGATGGATGGATGGATGGATGGATGGATGGGTGGAGAGAGAGAGAACTTCTGCCAGGAAGGATACCTGCCATCTTAGGTGTGTAAATTTTGATGCTCGCTGAGTGGGCAGGACGACACTACAGTCGGTCAGCATGTGTGTGCTTCACAGTATCTCAGAATAGATGCAGCTGTTATAAGTAGAGTGAAAGAAGAATTAATCTTCATATGTGGATATATTTTGACAACCTGGAAAGACATAGTGTGCAAGCACTTTTGTTTGTGCCTTTTTTTTTTTTTTTCTGTTGTTATGCAGAAGCTGCTCATTAGGACTTTGGTGATTTTAATACTATATTCAAAGGACAAAATTTGCATACAGTCTCATTTTTTAAATAGGAAAAATCCAGTCCATATTTCCTTCTCTTAATCAATGATCTTAATGATCTTTGTCAACTGTACTTTTAAATATGCAATTAAATGTCTGTGCTTCTGGATAAAATTATTGGCTCCCCCCCCTTTTTTTTTGGCTGTGTTGTGATTTTGGCTGGAAGGTCAAGCTTTAAAATTATCGCAATCTCTTGCCTGCAATGTATAAAGGATTCCTATGTTCTCCAGTTGTGACACAGCTACCATTTGTAGAGCCAGATCATGACAATATTATATACCATGCTGGGTAGCATAATTCTTTTTACTTTGCCAAACAGATGCATTAAGAGGCTGAAGAATCGGTGCATTACAGATTGGAGGGGAGCCTGTTGTTCAGTAATGACATCCCAAATGCATTTTATCTTGCATGTTACGACATGATGAAACATATAAACACATTTAATCAGAAAAATGTAAACTATAATCTTGGTACAGTAAATCTCATCTCTTGGGAAATGAACAGTTAGCATATCAAGATTCTACATGAATTCAGAAAATGTGCACAGAATAAGATGAAAAGTGTAAACAGGATGACACAGTTTGATAAGGAAACAACCAAGATAATAATTACCACTATTTTGGATTATGTACATCTGAAATTTAGTAAAAATAAATGTGCAAAATATGTTTTTAACCTTATGAGATATTGACAACGAAAAACTTACCTAAGGTATATTCTGTCATATTAATGTAATTAAACATTTATCAGCACATAAGCGAGAAAGATGGCTACCCATGGCATAATCCTAAAACTAGTATCAAAATGTGGCCTTGCTTTATTTTAAAAACCTATGCAAAATAAGTTTAAAAGCTAAGCTTTTTTTTTGCTTTTTTTTTTTTTTTTTACATTACTAGGGGCTGTGCCTCTAGGCTTGCTACGCTCATTTCCAGAGTAGCGCTCGGGCTCTGCAGCCCGATCTTCAAGTATATCACAACAAAATGAAAATATTCTCACAATTGTTCAAAACTTTTTGCGCCGTATCGATTCCAAGATGCGGCTTGTTTACAGTTTTTGTTTCGCTCCTGGTGAACTCCCTGTTGAATTTTTGCATAACTTTTTTCAATTTCCTTCTATTTTTATTGATACGCTAACTGTTCAATGACTTTGCTCCACCGCCATTCCGAAGTTTCCGAGTTTTTTTACTGTCGTTATTTTTTGGAAGGGCAGACTTTTGTCATTTGAACTTATATGTCAGAATTGTCGACAAATATGTTCGACTGTCTCTTTCTGGTGATGCCATCTGATGAAATGAAAATGTTCTCCCAATTGTTCAATACTTTTTGTGCTGTATCAATTCCAAGATGGAGGCTTGTTTATGGTTTTCGTTTCTCTCCTGGCCAACTCCCTGTTGGATTTTTGTGGAACTTTTTTCAATTTCCTTCTATTTTTATTGAAGGACTTTGCTTTGCCGCCATTCCAAAGTTTCCAAGTATGACAATACGAGGTAAAATACCTTAGATATTATGTATATATTAATCAAAAGCACGTTTGTAACATAAAACAACCCATAAGGTTGCCTCATGAATTGGAATTTTCATAATTTGTTTCAATATGGTCAGTTGTTAGGGTTAGGTCGAGAGCCATTTCATCATAAGTTGTACCCTACTTCGGTTATGTCCAGATGTTAGGGTTAACTCCGTTCTGGCTGTGTCAACATCATATTGAATGGGTAAAGGTTTCTAGATAATAATTAAAGATTCTTGAGTTAAGAGTTACTATTTACATACCACTTGAAGTTCCACGTCGTACTTGGCCATTAGGGCTATCTCGTCAATGCTGCACTCTCGTAGAATTGCCGAGGAAGTCTTCAAGTTAGGACAGGTTCAAAAAAATTTTAAAAACTTTAAAAGATTCCAGTTAAAATCATTATATACACCACCTCATACTGTCCACAATCTCAATCGCCGGACGCGCGTTTCACCTAGGCTCTACCCTGGCGTTTTCAACGGTGGCTTCACACCCTCTGTCGAAGTCTGCTATCTGAAAGTCTCGTGTCTACAGTGCGCATGTTCCTCATGTAACCCATTGCCAATGCCATCTAGTGTCAGGTCACATCAACTTTATCTTCATCTATGCTATTCTCACCCTTCCTTTTAATCTTCCTGTCTCTCCTCTCCCTATTCAATTTTTTCTCAGTTTTGATCAGGTTCCTCCAAGCGTACGAAAGGTCATGAACCTGACCTAACTTGAAGACTTCCTCGGGAATTCTATGAGAGTGCAACATTGACGAGATAGCCCTAATGGCAAGTGGAACTTCAAGTGGTATGTAAATAGTAACTCTTAACTCAAGAATCTTTAATTATTATCTGGAAACCTTTACCCATTCAATATGATGTCGACACAGCCAGAACAGAGTTAACCCTAACATCTGGACATAACCGAAGTAAGGTACAACTTATGATGAAATGGCTCTCGACCTAACCCTAACAACTGACCATATTGAAACAAGATACAACTTTGGACAAAGAAACTGTCAATAACAACTGACGTTGGACTGAACACACACTTTCGTGAGTAACATTTTTAGGACTTTTAACCGATTTATATTTTAATTGAATAAGTTAATGCACCACCACAGACTGTATCCACTTTACAGAACATGTAAAACAGAATTTACAGATGTCAAAGCGTCTTCCTGAAGATTACTGCACTGTTTAGTAAACAGTAAAATAGTAACACCACGGGTTCTTCCTTGCATTTTATGCACTTATTCTTGTATATTTACACCAAGAGATTTCTTCAATGCAATGTGTTTCTTCCAGGTTACTGCTTGATATTTTGAGTAGAGAGAGATCTAGATTTGTGCTAACTTTGAAACTCAACAATTTTATGACATTTCGGTGATTTTAATTCTGTTTTCGATAATGAACTCTTCATATCAGGCCCATGCATTAGTTTCACACATTTTACAGTCAAACAGATGCAACTGTCAAACTAATGTCAAACCAAGGTCAACAGATTTAGGTATAACTGCATTGCCAGTTCTGTGGTCAACAGTTAACAGAATGTAGATGTATGCAGGTAGTTTCCAAATTATTAGCAGGTTTTGCTGATAGTTTTTGCTTGTAGACTAAACAAAATAAAATTTTTAATTACAGCAATTAAACACTTACTTATGGCTTTATTCAGATTAATATACTTAATTCTATACTAACTTGAAGAGCTTTCAATTATTTTTCACATCTTCTGAGTTATTTTGTCTTTATAGACATTTCTGGCCTCTAGATTGTATCAAGGCATGTTCTCAATGTACAGTTAAATCTCGAAAATCCGGCATCTATGGGATCGGACGACTGCCGGATTTATGAAAATTCCGGATTTATGAAGCTATCCAAAAATTGTGTAACGTGCATTACGTAAAGCACATACTTACACATAACAGGTAACTTCAACGAAAATTTGGGCATCTAAGCCTTATAAATAGACAGTGGTCGCGCTGCCTATAGCATTCTACGAAATTTGAGAAAAAAATTCATTTTGGCGAATGATTAGGCAAAAACTTAAAAAAAAGTCAGAGCAACGCTAGGCCTTTGCGATGTATCAATACATCGCGAAAACCCGATGTGAATTTTACATCAATGTTATGTTTCTTCGACTGACAAAACTATGATATATCGCAAAGGCGATTACAGCAATGCATCATGAAGGCCGATGTAGATGTCATAACACGATCGAATCTACATACTGTAACCACCAAACACAGATGATCATCACACGTTCGACACGCATTTCAAATGTACACACCCATTTGTCGACTCATTGGTCCGCATCACTTCAGCGTGGCCCAATTAGATGATGGATTTGAGAAAAATCCAGATGTTACACGGTGGTGGCTATCAGCAATTCGCACACAGAGATCGGATGATCTCACGAAGTGTTGTTGAGACGGTACATCCGGAGATGTTCTCAAGAAAATGAAATCAGAAAAGTGCCGGATTTCTGAAGTTGTTGCTTTTCTGGATGCCGGATTTTTGAGGTTTTACTGTATAGGAACTGTACCAAAAGTTTTGTTTACACAGAAAGAATTTAGATTTTATTGCCAGGTTCCTCTTGCAGTTGCCAGTTATTACATTACAATCATTTCCTTATGTATTTTGTAAGAGTAATGTACTTGTATCAACTTTAAAAAACACTATTTATAATTTTGGAAAGTTCACTGATGGAACTTTTTTTCTGGATATTCTTTAATTAGTCTCTTGTTTTTATGAGGTTCATAGTCCAATATTTTAATATTTTGTCATAAAAGTCCATTTCACACACACTGCTGCACATTAAATTGCAATGTACTTATTTTGTCCTCATTGGAATCTGCATGTTCTAATTATTATTTACAGTTTTATAAATTGTTCTTTAAATTATCTTATTCTTTTGTTATCGTGGTTTGCAGGTTTGCAGCAAGTTTTCTGTTTCAATGGTTGTGTATGCTGATACATTTTATTTCTATACAACTCTGGTGGTCAATTGGGCTGCACCTTCATCCAGAAGAGCTTCCATGCCTATGATCTAAATCTCCTTTCAGCATCTACTATGCTGCTTGTACTCCATGTTGCAATCACGACTTCTGAACAGTAGAAACCACTCGCAACACGTACTGGCACCTACAACATTCTTGCTGTACGATGAACACGTCCACTCTTGTGCTTCTGTAGCAGTTCTACATGCTGGGACAAATGTATTAAGTGCAATGGAGATAATTTTGAGAAAGAGCATGTATACATTGACGATTAGATGTTTACATCAGTAACAGCAAGCTGACTCATTACTTTTGACCAGCCTGCGTACATTAAATTATCAGAAGCATTTCTTCTGATATAATCTACAAAAGCTGATCTTTTAGTTTTCCTATGGAGTAATGCACCAACACAACAGAATGTGGTAAAATTTTGCGGTTGAATTACGAGGGTTGTACCGAAAGTAACGCAAAAGTGGGCATAACTTTTTTATTAACTGACAGCAAGGTTCATACTCTTCCAAGCGAAATAAATTCAAGCACTTTTTACACTTGAATTATCATACGTGTGGACTGTCGGTCAGTCAGTAGGTAGGTATTTCAATAACTTCATACCATTCATCTCAGCTGGAGCCTGCACACCTTCAATGACCTGTCTGTTACCCATTCCAACACCAGTTGGTTTATTTTATTAACTGTGAATTGCCCCCCCCCTCTTTTGGGTTTTTCGAGATCATTTTATTTTGTGGAATATTTTGAAAGGGTTACAGTACTTTCATATTCATCTGCTTGTATGAAACTTATTGTTTGCTTTAACTTTTTATTTTTGATGCGTGACTTTGATGCATTTTTTGATGCAGCCAGGAGATAAAGGGTCCATGCATGAAGCGCAAGCAATTCCTGGAAGTTCCACCCTCCGGCAAGGATGTGTCCTTAACCCGAGTAAACAGACGCCCATCACAATTTGTGAATACATCATTCCACTTATTTTACTCACATGGCTGATGCTTTACTCTGTAGTGATATCATAGCCAAGACACCAGCTGTCCACACACTCCCCTGGGTTGAACGCAAGTTCTGCACTATTTAATCAGCTTGGTGTTTTATCAGAACTACACAGAAATCTCCTATACATCTTTTTAGCACAAACAATTACTTAACACATGCTCTTTCACATCATTACCTAAAAAAAAAAAAAAAAAAAATCAAGTACTATTTACACAGCCAACTTTTTCAAGTACTTTCAAGGACTTGAAAATGAACTTTTTTTATTCAAGGACTTTTCAAGGAGCGTATGGACCATAGACAGAGGTCATTTGAATTGCACACGCTCGTAGAGTAACTCTTTCTCTATACAAACCTACTACTCAACTCAATCTCCATTACAAGCGATGCATTTGCACCATCGTTGAACCCAACTCTCGAATCCTCTTTGAAAGGATTCAGGTGTGGACTGTTGTACTCACTTCTTTACAGCTACTTTCACCTCGTCCGTGTCATCAGATCGTTGTCCCCGGACACTGTTCTTCATTGGACCGAGCAGGTGGAAGTCAGAGGGTGCCTGATCTGGGCTGTATGATGGATGGGGGATTACCGACTAGCCTAATTTGCTGATCGCCTGAATTGTTGCCAAAGATGTGTGTGGTCTTGCATTGTCATGGTGAATGTGGATCCTTTTCAGATTCTTGTTTGGTCTCTTCCTCCTTATGGCTTCTCTAAGCTCTTTGAGTGCCTCAATGTACCAATTGCTGGCTTAGGCCTTGGTGAAGAGGTGTGACGCCATTCCATGGATTCGTTCTTCATTTCCGGATCGTAAAGACACACTCACATTTCCCTACCCTGTCACCTGACCGGAAAAAAAAAAATGGGTCATCAAATAGAAGTCATTGCTCTTTCCACGATTATAAGTGAGTCACAGAAAAATTCTCCTCGGCCGCCACTGGGAATCGAACCCAGGATCTTCCAGTTATGTGCCGGACGTGCTTCCACTGCACCCTCGAAATTCTCCAGACTCACATACGACAAACTGCCAAACCACCTGGCAGGTTGCTTCTTAGGAGCCCCGCATAATGCTGGGGATTCACCAAAGATGAACAGCAGCAACTGAACAAATAACTAGAAGGCAAATGAATAATAAATTTCACCTCATCTGTGTCATCAAATCGTCATCCCTGGAGACTGTCCTTCACTTGACCGAACAGGTGGAAGTCAGAGGGTGCCAGATCTGGGCTGTATGATGGATGGGGGACCATACATCATACAGCCCGGATCTGTATTTATTATTCATTTGCCTTCTAGTTATTTGTTGAGTTGCTGCTGTTCTTCTTGTTCTTCTTCTTGGTTGGAGGTTTAACGACCACCGTGAGCAACTCAATGGGCTATAAGCAGTCGCCCGTCCCTAATTTAGGGTCACTGGTTCCAGGGAAGGGAGAGAGCCAGTGCCGTAAGACAAACACAACATCCATGCCTCACCGGGATTCGAACCCGGACCCCGTTCAGACGAATAATCAGAGGCCATCGCTTCGACCACTGCGCCACCGGGGCGGCGTTGCTGCTGTTCATCTTTGGTGAATCCCCAGCATTGGGCGGGAATCCACAGAAGCAACCGGCCAGATGGTTTGGCAGTTTGTTGTATATGAGTCAGGAGAACTTCGAGGCCGCTGTGGTGCAGTGGAAACATGTCTGGCGCGTAACTGGAAGACCCTGGGTTCAATTCCCGGTGGCGGCCGATGAGAATTTTTCTGTGACTCACTTATAATCGTGGAAAGAGCGATGACTTCTATTTGATGTTTCTGATCCATGTCAACTGTGTATTTATTATTCATTTGCCTTCTAGTTATTTGTTGAGTTGCTGCTGTTCATCTTTGGTGAATCTCCAGAATTGTGCGGGGGTCCAAAGAAAGCAACCTGCCAGGTGGTTTGGTAGTTTGTCGTATGTGAATGTGGAGAATTTCGAGGCAGCTGTGGTGCAGTGGAAGCATGTTCGGTGCGTAGCTGGAAGACCCTGGGTTCGATTCCCGGTGGCGGCCGATTAGAATTTTTCTGTGACTCACTTATAATCGTGGAAAGAGCGATGACTTCTATTTGATGTCCCTAATCCACATCAACTGTGTATTTAAAAAATGTGTCTTCACTGACTTCAAATGCTTCCAGCAGATCAACATCAGACTTCCACCCTTCCCTCCTTTAAATCACATGTCAACAGCCGAGGTACCCACTTTGCACACACTTTCCGATACTCTGAGTCTTCCACCATCTTCTATATGGCATTGTGACCACAGACCAGTTGTGCAATAAGATCATGGATTATGGCTCATCTCTCCACGTGAATCAATTCATCCACTCGCTGACGCTTTGTGTCAGTGGTCGCAGATGAAGTTTCCCCTGTGTGGTTTGTCTTCAATGCTGGCTTCCACTTCTTTAAACTTCATCTATCTGTGCATATGGTTCTTGTCAATGGTGTCATTTCCATAAACATTCTGTAGCCTTCTGTGGATGTTGGGCAGCCGGCACCTTTTCTTTGTCAAGAACTCAATGATGGCACGTTGCTTCTACTTAGAATTCATTATCTACCTACAAAGAAGAAGAAGAAGTGTTACTATAGAGGAAGAGGTATTCTACCAACATGTACAATGTGAACTTCCTCTGTCAGTTAAAAAAAGGTATGCCCACTTTTGAATTACTTTCAGTACAACCCTTGTATTAAAATATTTTCATAAAGAAAGTAAGTTCATATCTACGAAACATTACCTTGTAAGACTTCTTATAGAAATTCAAGGTTCGTACTCTTCCAAGCAAAATAAATTCAAGCACTTTTCAAGGACTTTTTAAACCCGAATTATCATATGTGTCTGCCATCAATCGGTCAGTATGTAGGTATTTTAGTAAGTTCAGACCATTAATCTTAGCTGGGGCGGGCACATCTTCAGTGGCCTGCCTGTTAGCTCTTGCAACCACTTGGTTTATTTTATTAACTTTGAACTTCCCCTCTGTTTTGGTGTTTTTCAAAATCATTTTATTTTGTGGAATATTTTGAAACGGTACATTATTTTCATATTCATCTGCTGGTATGACACTTATTGTTTGCTTTAACTTTTTATTTTTGATGCATGATGCAGCCAGGATATGAAGGGTCCAAGCATGAAGCACAAGCAATTCCTGGAAGTTCCACCCTCCTGCAAGAACGTGTCCCCCCTAACCCAACTAAACAGAAGCCCATCACAATTTGTGAATACATCACTCCACTTATTTTACTCACCTGGCTGACACTTTACTCTGTAGTGATATCATAGTCAAGACACCAGCCATTCCACACACTCGCTTGGGTTGAACGCAAGTTCTGCGCTATTTGATCAGTTTGGTGTTTTATCAGAACTACACAGAAATCTCCTACACACCTTTTTATCACAAACGATTATTTAACACATGCTCTTTCACATCATTACTTAAAAAACAAAACAAAACAAAATTCAAGTACTATTTACAGAGCCTTAAACTTTTTCAAGTACTTTCAAGGACTTGAAAATAAACTTTTATTCAAGGACTTTTCAAGGTTTTCAAGGAGTGTACGAACTATGAATTTACTTAGATTATCTGAATACACATAATAATACACTGAAGACCCAAAATATTATAACCAATGCATCCTCGTGGAAATTGAAGGAACTGTAGGTAAGCGACGGCATGTGTGAAGGTTGTGAAAAGGTACCAATGGGGGAGGGTACTTGACCCAGCACTGCGACGTCAGGTCTATTGTGCATCCCCAGCCCTAATCTCGAAAGAGACCAGATGCACGAGCAAAAGCAAGAATGCTCTTGACTGGTACTAAAGAGAGATCACTTGGTCTCAAGTTGTGAGTACCAAAGTGTTCAAAGCCTGAGTGCAAAAAAGTCACAGTCACAAAGAAAATGCAAGGAAGCCTCCTCTTCCAGATGGCATCCTCTACAAAGTGGATCCTCTTTCACCCCAATCAAATTAAGGTGCCTGTTAAGATGACAGTGTCCTGTAAGTAGACCAACAATCAGTCCAATATCCTTTCTTGGCAGTTTAAGGAGATCCTTAGCCCTATGAGGCAAGGGTCCTTGATTAAGTTCCTTTGCCTGCCTCTGACCCCTGGTAGCATGCCAGAGGTCAAGCTGCTTAGTCCTCAGCAGCATTTTAGTTAGTCCTCTGGTCACACCAGAGGCGAGTCCTAATGCAGGCTCTGGACCATAAAAAGCCTGTTCTGCCCCCTCTTTAGCAAGAAAGTCAGCTTTCTCATTACCTTCAAAACCCCTATGTCCTGGAACCCAGAACAGTTGCACTTCGTTCCGGATTGCCAGTTCAGTTAGGGTCTGGAGGCAGTTCCAAACAATTTTGGATGAAATGCGGCACTGCCAAAGTGCCAGTAAAGCCGCCTGGCTGTGTGAACAAATCTGGATATGCACATTGTGATACCCTTTGATTAGACATTCTGAGGTGCATGCTAGAATAGCATACACCTCAGCTTGGAACATGGTAGCATGCCTTCCGAGGCTTTGGCATGAGCCATAACCTCTGGATAGGCAATATTCCCCTGCTCCAACTCGTGAAAAGGTATAAATAACACCTGATATTGAGCTCTGTTAACCAATGTTACTTCTTGTTCTTCGGACAGGAAAGACAGTGGATTTAAGGGCATTTGACAAAGGCCAAACTGTAATGGCCAGACAACTGGGCCAGACCATTTCTGAGATGGCAAGGCTTGTGGGGTGCTCATGATTGGCAGTGGTTGGTAGTACCTTCAAAAAGTGGTCTGAGGAGGAAAAACCACAAACCACTAGCATGTTGTGAGCCGACCATGGCTAATTGATAATTGATGGTAGAGAAGGTTATCCCATGTGGTACGAGCCAACGGAAGGGATATTGTGGCACAAACCTGCTAGTAATTTGAATGCTGGGGATGTGACTAATGTGCCACAACACACAGCACATCAAAAACTAATGAAAATGGGACTGTGTAGACACAAGCCGCTATGAGTGACCACCATGCTAATCTTGGTTCACTGTCAAAAGTGCCTACAATGGGCACCCAAGCAACAAAACTGGGCCTTGAATGATTGGAAGAACGTCATCTGATCCAATGAATCTCATTTCCTGTTGCACCATGTGGACAGCCAGGTATGTGTGTGCCATTTACCTGGGGAAGAGTTGGCATCAGGATGCAATGTGGGACAAAAACAAGCTTGTTTTCATCGTTTGCAGGGAAAGGGTCCAGTCATTCATATGCAAGAAACTATGAAGTTTATCACCTACCTAAACAGCACTGCTGACCAGGTACAATGCTTTCGTGACAGCAGTATTCCCCTCTAGTTTGCATATTTAGGAAGTATGTTTGACAGACAAAACAATTTAGATGGAGAAATTAGTAGGCATGTTTGACAGAGAGAGCAAATTGGATGGCAAAATTAGTAGGCGAGTGAATTCTTCATTGAAAGTCATGGCTGCCTTGGGAGGGTTTCACAGGAATGATGGGCTCTGAAGGAAGTCCCGCATGGCTGTGTATGAGAGTGTAATTGTTCCTACTCTGATGTATGGCAGTGAAACCTGGGTACTGCAGAAGAAACATAGGAATTGTTTGTGTGCTGGAGAAATGCATTACTTACGGGGGTTTGTGGCAAGACACGCTCTGATCGTGTGAGGAATGAAGATGTGTTGCAGTTGTGTGATGTGAAGCAAAATGTTGTTAGCAAGGTGGAAACCAATATGCTTTGGTGGTTTGGCCTTGTTGAAAGAATGAGTGATGAGATGCTTACTAAGAAAATCTTTTAGCCCAAGTGGCAGAAAGGAAAGGTAGAGGAATGCCAAGGAAGTCATCGGTGGATCAGATTCTGGAGTGTCTGCATGAGAAAAAGATTATGAATATGAAGTATAAAAGATCTTGTGTACGGCGTGTAATGGATGTCAATGACGCCCGAGTTGTATGTCAAGATCGCTGTCAATGGAGAAGTTTGATACGGCAACAGTAAGTAAAAATTATCTAGTAGTTTGCATTTCTTTGTGAAGCTAACCTCTGAATATCAGAGAAAAGCTTAGTGATATGTATGTAATTAGTAGGCGAGTGAATTCTTCATTGAAGGTCATAGCTGCCTTAGGAAGATTTCACAGAAATGATGGGTTCTCAAGGAAGTCCCGAATGGCTGTGTATGAAAGTGTAATAGTTCCTACTCTGACATATGGCAGTGAAACTGGGGTACTGCGGAAAAGACATAGGAGTTGTTTGTGTGCTGGGGAGATACATTACTTACAGGTTTGTGGTAAGACATGCGCTGATCATGTGAGGAATGAAGATGTGTTGCAGATTTGTAATGTGAGACAAAATGTCGTTAGTAAGGTGGAGACTAATATTCTTAGGTGGTTTGGCCATGTTGAAAGAATGGGTGATAAGGCACTGACCAAAAGAATTGTTTCAGCCCAAGTGGCAGGAAAGAAAGGTAGAGGAAGGCCAAGGAAATCATGGGAGGACCAAATTCACGAATGTCTGCATGAGAAAAAGATTTTGAGTGTGAAGTACAAAAGGTCTTGTGTGTGTGTGCAGCATGTGATGGATGTTTATGAAGCTCGAGCGGTCTGCCGGAATCGTTTTAAATGGAGACAATCGATACATCAACAGTAAGTAACTTCTAGTTCTATCAGTTAAATGTTTACTTGGCAGATGGTCTTTCTTTGAGGAGCTAACCTCTGAATCTCAAGGTAACAGCTTAATGATATGATGTGTGTGTGTGTGTGTGTGTGTGTGTGTGTGTGTGTAGTATTCCACTCTAGTAGTGCCTTTTTTCAGTAATTAAGGTGTCATGCTACACTGTAATGGATTTTGGTTAGTAAGAACTACCAAAAATATATTTTACGTGATAATATATAATTAAATAATAGCTACACACTATATGTACAACTGTTTCACACGTTATATATGTTCTATGTGTCGTGTGCATACTTGCAGCAAAATCATCTTTGCATTCATTTATCATATATGACTAGGAATATTATTATATGTTTAAGTTATTACATCATCCAGCACTCACCTTGTAGAGGTACTTCATATTAGGATTCTTCATCTAGTATCTTGAAATTGAAGTATGCATATAGCGTGTCATTCGACACGTAGAATATTCCTGTTGCAAATAGGCCTGATTGAAATTGCGACCAGAGTTGAAGTTCAAATAAAACACGACTATGGATACCATACAAAGAGTGCGTGAAAGAATTATATACAATGCAATTAAAAACCATTTACTATCGACAAGTGTCGTCAAAATTTAAAAGAAGGAATGGACATAATCAAGGACTATCCAAACAGACATTAAATAAAATCTCATCAATTTCTGAACAATGCCAGACAACCTCTGCAACAGGCACACGACTCCACACAAACCACCGGTTGGTTGGTTGGTTGTTGGATTTTATTGGCGCAAGGGCCAGGTTTGGCCAAAGAGCGCCAGACCAAGAACTATCAGCCACAGATTTTTAAAAAACGTGGAAAATGATTAAGAGCAGACAGGCTTGGTAAAAGTTGAAAAAGAGCATGATGAAAGCCGTGAAGACAAGGCAGTTAACCAGGTTTATATAAAAATTTATTAATTGACTATTATAATTATATTTTTTTTTTTTTTTTTTTTTTTAAACAGAACTACACAAAGGATGAGTCACTCTCCTCCCCCCACACTCCCCTGCAATGCTGGCAGAGGGCGGGGACGAACTGTCACTCTCTTCTCCCCCATGTTCCTCTGCAATGTTGTTTGAGGCTGGGGACGAACTGTCACTCTCCTCCCCTATGTTCCTCTATAATGTTGGTTGAGGGTGGGGACCCCGCTGAGGCCGAGACAGTTGGATGGACACTGCACACCTTTGCGGATTGAGGGCCGGGTCGTCCGCACGTGCAGGCTTTCTGCTTTAAACTGGAAGAGAGGGTCGGCTGCAAAAGAGAAGGCCCAGAATCAGGTAGTCGAAAAATCGCGAGCTCGGGGAAAAACACCTGTGTCGCTTGGTCAGCTGTAGATCGCTTGGCAAGCGCTGCGAGAGCTACAGGGCGCGGAACAAAGGGCTGCACGGGTTGTGGCAGAGACTTAACAACTGCGGCAAAACTACGCTGTCGGGTGTTGGGAATACCCAACTTGGCTTTGGCAGCAGGGTACGAGAGGCCTTCCAGGGTCTTGAGGCGCTGGATCGCCATCTCGTCCTTCCATTTCATACAGTTGCGGGAGTAAGCTGCATGGGCCTCACCGCAGTTAACACAGCAGGCCGCAGAAGTGCAACCTTCCCCGTCATGTTCACCGGAGCCACAATTAGCGCAACGAGCGGAACTCTTACAGAATCGTTGTGAATGCCCGTACCTCTGGCACCTGAAACAGCGCAGAGGACTGGGAATGTACGGGCGAACTGCACAGACCAAGTAGCCTGCTTTGATTTCTGTCGGAACTTTCGGGGAGTCAAAAGTCAAGATGACATTTTTGACTTAATCATGGAACCATCACGCCGGAACATCATACGACGTGCAGCAAGAACACCTTGATCAGCAAGTTCAGTCACGAATTCGTCTTCACTCCATGGCAAGAGATCAAACTCCGAAACCACACCCCGAGAGGCGCCAAGAAACGGGCGAGGCGCCACCCCCACAGGAACGCCCCGAAGACCAGCGAGGCCCAGAAAAGTGCCACCCCGAGAAACACCGCAAGCCCGGACAAGCAGGTCCCCAGAGCGAAGCCTCCCCACAGACCCCAAGGGGCCAACCGCAGCGTCCAAAGCCCCAGAAACGAAAAAGGAGATCCGGTGGACAGTCTCTCATTCGGATCGATGGACTCTACAAGCAAGTGAGTAGCATGCGTAGTCACAGCAATTGAGGGGAGACGACGCTTCGGAGCGACTGGTACAGCTGCCGAAGAAGAGGTTCCACATTCTTGGTCCAGGTCAAGGTCTAAAGACCGTTTAAGGGTATGAGACTTGGTAGGTTGAGAAGACGAAGGAGTGTCGTTGGCAACTATCATTTTGTCAGGTGACTTAAATTTGGAGTTTTTGTTCTTTTTACCCATGGAAAAAAAGGAGGAAGATTCGTCTGCAGACTACTCCACCCACCACCGAGCCCTACAAGGGAGAACTGGAGGTCTGCAAGCCAAGAAAATGACGCTGGACACAGTTCTGGAGCTTATACGTTGCAGATATAGTCCGTTGGCTGTGATCACACGCACTCGGCGGACACTTCGGCCTCCGGGTACCGTCATGCCAACGCCTTTGGCATGATCCCACAGCCCCCGGGCTCACCCTGCCGTGCTATACGACAAAAAAGCCGCTAAAGCCCAGTACACAACTTGGTACAAGACTTCTGACTAGAGGTGGGTTAGTCTCTAGCCTCCCGTTTACAGAGAAGCCGGGGTCGAAGAGGAGTGTTGGTACACAGGGAGGCACTTAACCGGTCTCCCTGCGACCTCAGCCCCCAGACATCCCATTTCCGCCTCACGGGTCTCCGCACGCGGCAAACATGCAGGTAGGTCTAGCACCCAAACCAGCGAAAAGGAAAAAAAGAAATCCAAAGAAGACAAATCCTGGCAGGGAACCTAATCGGAATCTCAGCAACCTACGAACTGAGCGGTTAATATAAATCAGTTAGTGGTGGAGGGTAACAAAACCACAAGACCGGGGTGTTAGTACATAACGTGGTAGTGATTAGGTAGAGAATACAACACGGGCAACTAGCCAGTGGAGAAAATAAGGAAAAACGAAAAAGCGAGACACAAGACCAGCTCGGGATCGTGGGGCCGCGACTCCCCAACAGCTGGATGAACAGCCGTCCCTGCAAACACCAAAATAAAAAACAAGCGATGGCATGACATAAGATGTTGACCAGTCACAAGGTCAGCTCGGGCCGTGGGGGTGCCGCTCCCCAAATAACTGGAAAACCAGTTATCCCCGTGCGGGGGCAAACCACCGGACATGTTTCGACACGACTGACTTTCGGCCATTATCAACGGTATACATCTTGGATCAATGTTCAATGTTGTTATATATCTAGGGCACCTCGGTGTTACCCTCGTCATAGTTGCTCCACGTCGTCTTCCGTAGACGTGTATTCACGTGTGAGTCACATCCACGCCATCTATTGGGTTAATTTCGGAATTGCTGCAGCTGTTCTTATTTGGAACTGGTGACTCAACCATACCTCACAAGAGTTAAAGGATCTACTGGTAAGTGACTCACCCATACCTCACAAGAGTTAAAGGATCTACTGGTAAGTGACTCAACCATACCTCACAAGAGTTAAAGGATTTACTGGTAAGTGACTCAACCATTCCTCACGAGTTAAAGGATCTCCTGGTAAGTGACTCAATCATACCTCACAAGAGTTAAAGGATCTACTGGTAAGTGACTCAACCATACCTCACAAGAGTTAAAGGATCTACTGGTAAGTGACTCAACCACACCTCACAAGAGTTAAAAAATCTACTGGTCAGGTGCTGGTACCAGATACCAAAAGACACCTTTAGAAATCTGTTGCATGACAAAAGGGTGCACAACAAAAGGGAGAACAGAATTTACGTTCTAACCGAAATGTTTTATCAACAGGCGAAAAACATGGTGTGTATTGTATTCCTCTACGCCCCCAAACCTCTAATTAACCGAATTCGAGTCACATTGGCTCCACTTTACGAACAATTTCGGTTTGATCCCATGAACACCAATGTGACATTTCTAGGGAAGCTACAACCACGTATTTAGCTCGCACAGTAACCCTCAATCGATTTACACCGCGTTGGAACGAGGTCTCTCATCTCGCTTACACCAAATACAAGAAAGACACCTTGTTTACGGAAGCACTTTTTATAGTATGGTTTAAAAAAGTATGCTGTAACGATGACCTTCCTTATGCCCTCTCTTTAACCTGGCAACGTCTTATATGTTCACTTAAAACTCCATTGTCAATATGATTTTAATGTTAACCTTAAAATTTATATTTATTCACATGCACATTACTGTTACTATGGCGGCATCACGTGACTATTATAAGTCATATAAATTTTCGCCGCACCACATGTATTCACAGTTGGCTTGACAATGGGCACCAAGGGGTGGCCTGAAAGATCTCGCCTCGTGTAATTTTATCATTTTAACTGTAGCATACTGGTTTTAATAAATCTTTCACTTCATCTTGCAACTAGTGTGTTGTGGTTTTAATGAAGCTTTATCGTGGTTTAGACAGCATTACAGCCTAATACATTTGTGAACGTCAAAATGGTGAATGATAAAAGGGTGATACAACAAAAGGGTGATGTGATGGAAGAGCACACAACAAAAGGGCAATACAAGAAAAGGGTGCTGCAACAGGAGGGCGCATGACTACCAGACTAATGATTCATTAAACTGGGAGAAATATTTAACCAATTTACAAGAAACATTAAGAAGATATTTCCAAATTGCTTATTACATTGTACAAAATGTATATTCAAATCCAAACTGAAAGCAAACAATTTTTTTTGTTCTTCAATAACCTATAGGGAGTACTTTCAGAAATATATTATTTCCAAAATGTTCCATGAAGACTTTGAGCAAATTGCTTTTGTGTATTAAAATCCCAACTGAGTGCAGACGTGACATTGTTTGTACTGAAATGCAACCTATACTGAAGGTTTTTTAAACAATGTTATTGGGTATATAAATAAGTTTTGAGGGATTTGTGGTGAACAAAACACGTTGTTGGAGAAAAAACAATATTTTAATATTAATCGAAGTATGCTCTCTCTGAAGCTACAACTTTACCCCATCTTTCGGGCAGTGAACGTATGCCCCGAAGGAAGAATTCCGGTTCCTTGGAAGAGATCCAGTTGTCCAGCCAATTTTTGATGTCTTCATAAGAACTAAACCATTCTCAAGAAAGTGCTGACTGCATCGACCGGAACAAATAGTAATCCGATGGCGCAATATCTGGCGAATATGGAGGGTGGGGTAGAACTTCCCAGTCGGATCCTTCTAAGTACTTTCTCACAGGTCGAGAAACATGTGGCATTGCGTTGTCATCCTGTAAGATGACTTTGTTGTGTCTATTCTCCCATTGCGGCCGTTTTTGCGTGAGAGCTCATTTTAAATGCATTAATTGAGTTTGATACCGATCACCAGTAATACAGTAGTTTCTGACGGTTCTGGCAGTTCATAGTGGATCACATCCTTCTGGCCTCACCAGATACACAGCATTACCTTTGAACCATGGATATTGCGTTTTGGCGTTGAAGGACCTGGTTTACCTGGCTTCACCCATGCTTTCTGCTGTTTAGAGTTATCGTACCATATCCATTTCTCGTTGACAGTAATAATACGATGCAAAAAAAAATTCTTTTTTGCCTTTGAAGCAGCAATTTGCAAATGGTTTTTTGATGTTCAAGGTCTCTTTCCCACAAAGCATGTGGAACCCAATTCCCTTCTTTTTGCACCATTCCCATGGCAGCTAAACGTTGTGAAATGCATGGTTGACTAACATTTAATGCTGCTGCTAGTTCTTTTTGGGTCGGGCAGGGATCCTCATCGAGTAAAGCTTCCAATTCGGCATCAGCAATTTTTTTGAGTGGTCCAGAAAGTTCTTTATCACAGACATCAAAATTGTTCCTTTTGAATCATCTAAACCAATACTCACATGTTTTTATGGATGGAGAATGTTCACCATAGATTTCTGACATTAAGCGATAGCTGTCGACAGCACTTTTCTTGACAATAAAGTAATGCACTAACACTCCCCGCAAATGCTGTTTTGTCGGAACGAAAGTTGCCATTTTCCATCGAGTAAAACAATACATCTTCACTCTGACAGCTGGCGTCTCATACTGCGATATCGCAGTGCTGCCACCTTAAAATACATGCGAGCAGTAATAAGTACGACACCAAACGGAAATCCCTCAAAACTTACTTATATACCCAATATTTAAAAAAAGGCCCCAAGGGCCCTTTGAGTAAATTGATTATTTCTTTGTGTACTCAAATCCCAACTGAAATCAGACGTGAAATTTTTTGTACTCCAAAGGAAGCCTAAGATCCTATAGAAAAATTTGTAGTTGAAGCACAAAAATGTGTATACAATAAGAAGGCATGAAAACTGTCTACCTTTATTATTATGTAGCATAAAAAATTATCTATCTCAAAAACACCTAATTACCCTATTCTTTTTGCCTTCTGTAGTACATTACACAGAAACTGAAGTCCGACATACAATTTTTCAGCACTTCCATGAACGGGTTTCACACTAGGGAAATGGCAAATTTGTACCAGGAAAATTGGTATCTGGCAAATTTGTACCCAGGAGATTGGTACCCTTCTGTTGCTACAATGTTACTGGGGCATATACAAATAGCATGGGAAAATTGCCATAAATTTGCAGATCTTTTTAAGCTATGGTGTTCGGTGAAACAATAGAATTATAGTAAGACTGATTCTAATTCAGAAAAGAGGTTGCCAGTAAACCGCCACACAGGAAAACTGACACACATCTTTTAGCAACTAGGAAATGTGCCACACATTGGAAAACTGCCATGCATATTTCATTAACAGGCCGGGAACAAATTGCTTTTCCTCCGAGGAACATTTTGAATGTGGAGTAGTTTTCTAAGTTTCCGAATTATGTGTGGCAGTTTTCCAAGGTGAAGGAGTTATTTTGTTTGTCTGAATTTTCAGGCTGGTTCATACCAGTTTAGGGCAACTGGCCACAAAAGTAATTAATAACAAGCATGGAAACCTTTATTTATATTCTACGCCAAGAAATTTGGCCATAAAAGTTAAAGGGAAGGAGGGCATTCTATGTAAGCCAAGTGAAAATTGTACTTTAATTCGACGAAACAAAGGAATTACTGGATGACTCATGCTGTGTTTAGAAAAGGGCGACATGATGAAATTCTTTAATAACGCTCTGCTTTTACTTAGGGGCTAAATATTTACATAACATGTCAAGTTATTAATATTTCTTTTTTACTTAATTAATTCATAGTCCCCCCCCCCCCCCCCGGCCTTTCTAACAGTTTTTAATTTCCTGACTTCATATTCATAACGTTTACATAGCAAACCAAGTTGATAACAGTGCATTTTTACTTGGGCACTGAATTTACTGACCCCATGTTGATTTATTTTATTAACTTTGAATTGTCCGTGTTTCGGTGTTTTTCCGAAATTTTATTTTGTGGAATATTTTGAAAGGGTACATTATTTTCGTATTCATTTGCTGGTATAACACTTATTGTTTGCTTTAACTTTTTACTTCTGGAAGTTCCACCCTCCTGCAAGAACACGTCCCTAACCCCAATAAAAAGGAGACCATCACAATTTGCAAATACATCATTGCACTTATTTCTCTCATATGGCTGATGCTTTACTCTGTAGTGATATCATAGCCAAGGCACCAGCTGTCCACACACTCCCCTGGGTTGAACGCAAGGTCTGCGCTATTTAATCAGCTTGGTGTCTTATCAGAACTACGCAGAAATCTCCTATACATCTTTTTAGCACAAAAAAGTATTTAACACATTCTCTTTCATATCATTACTTAACAAACAAACAAACAAAACAAATCAAGTACCATTTACAGAGCCTTAAACTTTATCAAGTACTTTCAAGGACTTGAAAATGAACTTTTTTTTATTCAAGGACTTTTCAAGGAGCGTACAAACCATGTAAAGTGACCTGAAGGACATCAAGGGACACACGTCTGCAGATAAAATAAAATAGACAGCCCAGACATAAAGAATAATTATGCTTGTATTTTTTTCTGTGAATTATTTATTGGGTTAGAAAGTATTAAATGAAGTGGGGGACAATTGGTTTAGTTCATGAATCATCAGCCAAGTGGTAAAAAGAAAATCTGGACTACAAATTTAAAAAAAAAAAAAGGCACAACCATCAATGATCAAAAGGGTTGGTCACTTTCTCAAAATGCAACCATAGCAGTTTACTCTAATTGTCACTGCTTTGAAGAAGAAATAGAATCTGACCAAGAAATTCATCAAATATATTTCCCACAGTTTTTCAAGCAATTAATATATACTGAACTGAAAACGAATTTTGAATAAATACTGAACTGTAAATGAATTCATCACTTAAACACAAAATATTCTGCAATTTTAATTTGTGCATTTGCAAATACAATACTTATTACACTTTAGAAATAATAGCGAAATTTACCTGATGAACTCAGCCAGCTGAGCATCATATAAAGAAAAGAAAATCTCAATATCTTCACCTAAATTATAACTAAAATCTCTCATACATAAATACAAATGATGATTTGAAGCACGCTTCACCTCCTTGCGTTTCACAGTTCCATGGCTCTAAATAAAATTTATAAAAAGAAACCATATAGCTACATCATACATAAATAGTCAAAAATTACAACAATTGCTAATTATTTTGCACTGCATGTACTTATAACTCAAAATATGATTCTAGCTAAACAATAGAAGAGTAAAATACCATACATATTTCTCCGATATCAAAATAACTACGAAAATATTACAGGGATATATTTCAGGGATGAACACATAGAAAAATCATAAGAACAAAAGACTCAATTCGATAAATACATACAGTAGTGGCCAAAATTGTGGAAATAATGGAAATAGTGTATGTTTGAGGTTTGATGGCTCATAACACCACTTTTTCTTGGAGTAATACCATACAATTATATATCAATGGAAAGATAATTTCATCAAGAATGTAATGCAATAACTTTTATGAAGGATTTTGTATTAGAATAGCAGTTATTAAGAAGAAAAATGAAACACATAGAAAAAATGAGATATACAATACAAAAATTCTCACCATGTCAATTAATACTTAGTTGGGTAACCTTTAGCGTTAATTACAGCCTTGCAAGGCCTTCCCATGGAGTGAACCAAGTTTTTTAGTTCTGCAGCTGTTATAGTGTAAAACCAAGATTGAATTATTGCTTCTATTAATTGGGTTTTATTGTTGGATTGCTTCTGACTAACAAATTTCTTTAGTCGGCTCCATAGATTTTCGATGGGATTAAAGTCTGGGCTATTCCTAGGCCATTCCAGCAGTGGAATATGATTACCTTGAAACCACTTTTTGCACACAGCAGCAACATGACATGGCGCTGAAGCCTGTTGAAATATAAATGCTTCATTATCTTGGAAAAGATCACGTGCAGAAGGCTTCAGTTTGGGCTCAAGTATTTCATTAATGTATTTTTGGCCATTTATATTCCCATTCATCACAAAAATTCTGCCCACACCTTTTGATGTCATACAACCCCAGATCATAACATGAACTGGGTGTTTCACGGTACATATAATGCAATCAGGATGCAAATCTTCCCCAATTCTTCTTCTAACGTATTTTATGCAATCACTACTAAACAGGGAGATTTTGGTCTCATCACTCCAAATAACACTGTCCAGTTAACATGAGTTTTAGCCCAGTTTAATCTTTTAAACCTTTGTTTGAGAGATAAAAATGGCTTTATTCGTGGAATTCCAGCTTTTAGACCAAATTCCTGCAGTCTGAGCCGAACAGTCCTTGCACTCAACTTTACATTGCATTGCGCCATTTCATCTTGTATACACCCAGATGATTTTCTTCTGTTACCTAGGCACAGTCTCTTAATTCTTTTATCATCACTTGCTGGTGAGCACCTTTTCCTGCCTTTACCAGTCTGGTTTCGTAGTGACTGAGTCTCCTTATACTTCTTCAAAAATTTAGAAATGCCACCTTTGGTAAAGTTTCCACCTATTTTTCTTCTAATTTCTTCATAACTGAAGCCTTGTTCACTTAATAGTACTATTTTACATCGCTTTCTGGGTGACCAGTAAACTCTTTGCGCCATTTCTTTAATTTTATTAAGTTTTACAAGATCACTAAATGAAAGAACACACACACACACACACAAAAAAACCCAACTTGATAGCAATCACATAACACACTGACAAATGTCCTGCTCTCAGCTCTGATACATGACATCAATAGCTGAATCCTACTGTGACCTGATTGGCTCATTGCCAAAACAAGATGACACCTGATTGGCTTTCTAAACACTCATGCTCATTGGCTACATTCAAATGAAGAAAAGCTACTTCATATCAACCTAAGTAAGTCGTGCTTCCTTTTTCTGGTTATTGGCTATAACTTTTAATAGAATACTGTTAATTGAAATAATATTTTTGATGAAATTATCTTTCCATTGATATATAATTTTATGGTATTACTCCAAAAAAAAAAAAAAGTGGTGTTATGAGCCAAAATACAAATATTTATGCAGTAAAATTTACTTAACATAAATACTGAACAGAGGCAACATCGCAAGAAGAAAGAAACTGCGATTACAAAAAAAATCTGAACTCCGTCGACCTTCCGTTTTCGAAAGTTTTGTAAAAATGAATTCCATCCTCGGACGACCCCCCGCCCCCTCTTCACCACCGACTCCCAAAAAATTTCTAATCACTTGTGCACCGATCTCGCAAATGGCCAAAATAATACCGTAAAGGCGGAATTCCTCGAAAGATCACGAGGAAATCTTCGCGGCGTCTAACTTTCATTTTTTTGCAAATTGTTGCCCGCAGTTTCAAGACGAAATACAAACATTCAGGCAATAAAATGATATTTAACAAGACTACTGGACACAAAGGCAACATCAGAGAAAAAACATTATGATTACGGCAAAAATTTTTACTTCGTTTAACTACCGTTTTCGGAAGTTTTGAAACACGAAATACCATCACCCCCAACCATATTTCTTCAATTTTATACCTATTTAAAATGCACAAACACAACATCAAAAGAAAAAAATGACGATTACCAATTTTTTTACTCCGTTTAACTACCATTTTCGAAAGTTTGGAAAATCCAAAATACCATTTCACAGACAGTATTTCGTGTTATTTCGTAATAGCAAAATAACAAAAAATCAAACAAAATGAAAATTCGTAGAATACGTAATTTCGACAGTGAGTTCCATAGTCAAACAACTAAATCCGTAGAAACTACGGACATTTCGTAGTAGTTGGCAGGTATGATAGTGGATGCAACATCATTAGAAAAAAAAAATCTTGGAGAATCACAAAATCCGTAAAATTAACATTTTGCCCGTAAAACAAGTCGCATTTCCGTAAATTTTACGGGTAAACCATAAAACCCGGTGGGTATGAAATCACGGCCTGAATCTTACCTCTGTGAAGCTACTTTGATAACTAGAGGTCAATATTTATTCCTTAGTAGACGCATACAGAAATATCCTCGAAGATACACTAGCACAGAAGCATTACAAATCACGAACATTTTGCTCACTTTGCATCTAGTGTCTAATCTTGTTTATTCTTCTTTATTTCACACTTCGTTCCCTTTCACGAGAGTCAAAATCAGAACTAAAACCACCGGCATACCGTAGTCACAGTTCACGCGCCATTCACACAGACAGTCGCCAGCGGCTGCGGTCCAAGTTCCAACAGCAAGCGCAGAATGAATCCCTCGGCCAGGGCTGTTGGCGCTGCTCCGTCATTCACTCCCGTTTGTTGGTTCATGCAAACATACATTGCACAATCGAGTACACTTTAAAAATGAAGCAGGAAAAACTGCATTTACATATGATCGTAATAAAAAAATGGAGGGACATAAAACTTAAGGACTTTTCAAGGATCAGCATCTTTTTTTAAAAACTTTTAAGGCCTTTAAAATCACTGAAAACAATTTAAGTACTTTTTAAGGACTTTCAAAGGCCATGTGAACTACATGTAAATGCAAGCTGCTTCGATCGACAGAGTTAACTGATTTCCAACGAGGATAACAGGTCACATACCCAAATATAAATACACTATCTACCAACAAGTAATTGGACACCTGTGATAGCAAAGGAAAACGAAGTTTATTCACCTTCAATAGTTGGTGGAGCCTCCACGAGCAGCGATTACAGCTGCGACCCTCCGGGCCATACTCTCAACCAGGCATTGTACGACCGCTAGCAGTATTTTCTTCCACTCGGCTTGGAGAAGACAGGTCAGTTCCTTCACCGATTTCAGATGGTGGGGGCACCCCTTAAGTCGACACTCCAACTCGTCCCAGAGGTGCTCGATAGGGTTAAGGTCCAGGCTCTGCGCAGGCCAGTCCATTCGATTAACCCCATTGTCACCATACCAAGCCATGGTGGACCTCGCAACAGGACAGGTGGCATTGTCATCCTGAAAGTAACATGGGTCCACCCCGTAAAACTGCCACAACGTAGGAAGCCCATGGTCATCCAAAATAGTGCAGTAGGTCTTGACGTTGAGTTTACCAGGAATTGTGAACAAGGGTCCTGTGCCATACCAGGAGAAACACCCCCATAGCATAATTCCACCGCCGCCGAACTTCATAGTTGGCACAATACATTCCGGCAGGAGGCATTCTCCTGGCAGACGCCAAACCCAGACCCTGCCATCGGAACGGTAGAGGGTGAACCTTGATTCGTCGCTCCAGAGAACCTGTTTCCACTGTTCAATGGTCCACTGTCAATGTTCTTTGCACCACGTTAGCCGAGCAGCGCTATTGGACCTGGTGATCAGAGGCTTGTGGGCAGCAGCACGTCCATGATAACCGAGCAGATGGGCTTCCTTACGGATGGTATTCATCAAAAGAACACTCCCGGATGCCTGTTGAAACTCCTCGCGGATGTGGCCCATCGATTTGGTGCGGTTCTTCCGAATTTCTCTGGCCAGCACCCGTCGGTCTCTAATTCCTAGTTTTGTGGGTCTGCCGGGTCGGGGCACATTCCAACAGTCGCCTCTCATCTTCCACTTGCCAATCACATAGGCCACTGTCGATTTTGGGTACTTCAACTTGCTGGATATGTCACGTATGGATCGGCCATTTCTTTGATACTCGACGATTACACCTTTCTGGAAATCAGAGAGCTCCGAACTTCGTAGCATCTTGCAGGCGACTGGTAGCGTTGTTGTTTCCCACACGATATTTAACGGTGGCAGCCGTGACATGTATCAAGACTGCAGATATCGTGCAGGGGTGTCCAATTACTTGTTGGTAGATTCACAGGACTATGATGAGACAATAGCAGTACTGTGAATGCAAGATGCCTCAACTGACAGAGTTAATTGATTTCCAATGTGGATTGATGACAAGGTATATGGCAAGGAAACAGGTCACAGACCAGCGCTGAGTTCGGGCTCAATTTTCGGAGCCTGAGCCCATGGTGTATCAGCCCGAGCCCGAGTTTTATATTGCAAGATAGAGCCCGGCCCCAAACGAGCCCGAAAACTGGCTAACCTGTTCAGCCATTAATTATAAAAAACATTTCCTTTTCCACACTTCCACTCTCTCCTCCTCCTGCAATTAACCAATGTATTTCTCAAATGGGGAGTAGGAAAGGGTTTCATTATTTATTGGGTAAATCAATGGGTACAGGATAAAAGGAAAAATAGGCAATATTTGCGTCTCAAAGGATATTTACAAAGATGGATGCAGCAAAGAATAAAATCACAATTTTTACATATGTACAGCTATTTACAAAGGAGACATAATAATATGCCAAAAGAAAAAATTACAGAATTCTGTTATATTGTACAGAGGAAAAGAGAACAAGAATATGCAGAATACATTAGAACACTAATTACAACAAAGATTCTTTGAATGATGACAATCTCCTAGATTAAGAGTTGAATGGTGGTGGAAGGTTCAGTGAACCATCTGGTAAAAGGTGACCAGGTATGAAGAAAAGTCACATCACGGGTGGATTCTGGAAGGGAAAGATAAGCCCGTCGAAGTCGGGAAATGAGGCGATTTCTGAATTGGCTGCATAAAACCTCCCCGCCTGGAACATGGAGGGTGAGGTTGCTGAAGTGTGAAGCTGTTGGAAATAGCAATATATCACATGGTGAGTTAAAACAAAGATGTATGCACAGGGTGGTGAGAGTGGTGTAGGCAAAGACACAATGAAAAGTAGAGTTGTATATGCGGAGAATGTTAGAGGAATGGTAGACAGATGACCTGCAACAGTGAATACCAGGTGTAACAAAGGAAGCAGCACTGGACAGTAAAGATAAACATGGTTTACGTCAGCTGTTGACTCACAAAAGCAACAATCGGGTGATGATAGAAGTGTCATCCGATGTAGAATGGTGGGTACAGGTAATCTTTGATGAAGAAATTGCCAGTGTATATTTCGCTTGGTTGGAGCTGAAAGTGGACATGCTGCGGCATTCCATACCAAGCAAAGAGCAGAAGATGGAACTCCCTGGATCGGCAGTGGGTCGATAGGTGGAGAGTCACGGAGAAAAAGCTAGAGAGATCGGATAGGAAAGGAGGACAGAGGTTGAACAGTTCCTCGGAATGTAAGAAAGTATGGAAGAGGAAGAGAAGCAGAAGGTACTGAGAGACGTCCGGAAAAGGTAGCCAGTGATGGAAAAAGAGTAATGATTGCAGATCGGATGGAGGCAAGTCTAGAAGTCGAGGCAGGGGTATTTGGAAGAAGTGGAGAGAGAGAGAGCGGCAAAAGGCTTCCAGGTTAGGGCAGGATAAACAAGATCACGGACTGTGACAATGCCAGCAGGGAGCCGGGAAGGGTCGTCAAAGAAAGGAAGATTAGGGGAATGAATGATAGTAGAAAAAAAGGGGCTCAATTAAGAGCTCAGACGTAGAAGCAGGTGGTGAGCGAATGAGGGGAAGATCAAGAAGATAGGAGAGTACCTCGGAATGCACCGGGGAGAGGAGAGTGTTTTGAAAAGGAAAACGATCCATTAACAGGAGGGCAGAAAACGTGAAGCTTGGATTCTGTGTGGAGACCATGACATCACGTGTGGTGTTGATGGAGTCGGTGGATGAGCACAAGAGGCGCAGGAAAGTCACAATTCTGTGTGCACGATAGTACAGGAGAATATTGGCACAGTTGAGACCTCCATGTGAGAGAGGTAGGGTGATAGAGTCTCTGTTGAGCCAGTGATGATGTGGACCTCTATCTATTTTTATAGTGTAACTCCAATTTTCTTTGACCATTCGTTTCCACCTGAAGTGATTCCAGCTGCCGGGCATCCAAAAATGATCGGGTGGTACTGCAATTGTTATGTTGCTCAAATAATGCTAATATTATCGCGCCACAAAGCGCTGCAATATGTACATTGCTAAATAGAATTAGCAGAGAGCTACTGTGTGGAGATAGCTTGCCGACAATAATTTACCCCCTATCAACTATCCAATATCTATAATTCTTGAAAAAGCTTTGTCTTCTCGGCAGAAACACACTAATGCGCGGCCTATGGCATTTTCTACCCAAGCCCAGAATAAATAGCCATCTTGAATGCCCGCTACCCAACCAGAACCAGTTGCCAAAGAATTCCCTTTACCGACTATAAAGTGTCTCATTTGCTAAATCATATAAAATCACATTTATATATATATATATATATGTAAACAGTTCTCTCGCTCTCCCTCTCTCTCTAAGAGCCCTGCGCCCGAGCCACGGTAAATATTCTTCAGCTTGAGCCCAATTCGGGCCCGGGCTCTGTTTTGGGCTCAGCCCTCGCAGCTGTGTCGCAGACCCAACTATAAATATGCTTGTAGGGCTATGACGTGACAATAGCAAGACTGTGAATGCAAGATGCCTTGCTCAACAGAGCTAAATGGTTTCCAGTGATGAGTGATAATAGGGTGTCATATAAGCAATCACTGCATATGTGACATTTCAGCAGCATTGAAGATCTTTAGGTCAACAGCTGGTGATGTCATACACAAATTGAAGTGGACTGCAGCTGAATATGCCAAGGAATGACGTAGTAAACCTTTGAAGCTAACAGAACATGACAGGAATGCTCTGCAAAAGATTCTAAGCTTGGAATGTAAATCAACATAGCCTCAAGCCACGCAAAAACTTTGTCAGATTATTGGGACTGATGTTACCACCAGAACAATGAGCGGGACACTGCACAACATGGGTTGCCATGGTCAAGCAGTCATCCACAAGTCGCTTCGACTAATGCAACACACCAATTAGTGTGGTGTAAGGAATGTTGGTCTTGTACTGTAGACAAATGGAAAATTGTGCTTTGGATTGATGAATCATGATACACAACTACCAGTCTGATTGTCATTCCTGGGTATGTTGGATGCTAGAAGAAAGGTACTTTTTAGACTGTATGTCTTGACAATGAAGTTTGGTAGAGGCAGTGTGATGGTGAGGAGATGTTTTCATTGGTTACAAGGTTGGGCCTTTTGGACAAAACTACTGTATGAATGCTGAGCCCTATCTAGATGTCTTAGTCAATTATGCACTATCAATGTTGCGCCAGTACTTTGGGAAAGGCCCACCCCTTTTTTGACAGAACAACACACCACGTCATATAAGGCACAAGGAAGAAGTACCCAACAAAAAAAAACTGAACTGTATCGATTTCTGTCAGGTATAAAAAAAGTTGCTGCAAAAAACGCACTTCATTAATTTCAATGACAAATTCCACATTCTTTGGTGTGACCATTCAGGGAGTCTTCTCCATAAATTCTTCACTGAAAGTTGCTTCTTTTATCTATCATTTTCTTTCCTTACAAACTATACTAGTTACTTTTCATCTCAAAAATTCAAAAACCAAGCTCACCGAGTGCTCATGTTAGCATATCAGATTGCGGCATACAACTAAAACTAGTACATTATGGCTTAAAATATTTTTTTACAGCTAAGAAACTATGTACAGAATTTATTTTAAAATTATTTCTGAACTATCTATAAATACTTCCGAGATACCCCCTAATGCATATATTTGGTCTTCAAGCTTTTCGTATGTTAATACGCACATCTTCAGAAGGCTGTCGTAAACTCCTTTTGTTGCGTCTCATAAGCAACACACATGCATAGTTAAACTTCTCTACGAGTCTCACCCACGCATTTAAAAACAGCTGGGTTTTTATGTCCTGTTCAGAATGCTCTTCACAGGTTCCTGTGCTGCCATTTATGAGTCAGTTAGGTATTCAGTACATTTTTCATTTTCTTACGCTTATTATGTTTTGCTTCTCTTTTTATCAAAATCCTCCATACCTCTAGCATACACTGAAGAGCAATTGAATTAGAGACAGCTGGTGTTATGCAAATGTGGCGCTGTGGGAGGCCCTGTATGCGGAAACGACATGACGTTCGTAGCAATCTGAGAATATAAGGAGTGATGCGATGGGAATCAGTTAGAGTCGGACACAGTATGGGTAAGACGAAGGATCTAAGCGCATTTGATCGTGGGCAAATTGTCAGGCCCGACGAATGAGTCCCTTCATCTCAGAAGTCGTGCAGGCACTGGGATTTTCACAAGCCACTGTGTCACGGATGCACCGTGAGTACATCGAATACGGTAAAACCATCACTGCAAGGGCCAACTGCTGTGGACAACAGCGTGTGGATGAGCGGGGTCATCGTCGGCTAGCTCGCATTGTAACAGTGGATAGATGGGCCACAGTGCAAGAAATCACTCGGCAATTTAACGCTGGTGCACAAAAACGTGTAAGCAGCCACACCATCCGGAACCATCTCCTTGCTATGGGGTACAGAAGCCATCGTCCCGAGTAGGTACCGCTGCTGACCGCACATCACAGAGTGCAAAGATCAGCATGGCCACATGAAGCGATGGGTACTCATCGCTTCATGTGGTTGCCAGCAGGGTACTCTTCAAGCTGGTTGGGGGTGGCATTCTCGTATGGGGACTGTTTACGTGGACTGAAATGGGACCCCTGGTACGTGTGACATCATCCCTCACTGGTCAATGTTACCAGGATATCATGGACGACCATTTGCTCCCGTTTGTGCGTCTTCAACATCCTACTGGGGACCTCATCCTGCAACAAGACAATGCACAGTGCCATCGCTCCTGAATTGTATCCGAATGGTTGGATGAACACTCCACCGACGTGACATCGCTTCCTTGGCCAGTTAGGTCACCTGACCTCAATCCCATCGAGCACATCTGGGATGCCATCGAGAGAGATGTTCGAGGCTCTGACCCCCTCCATCAAATCTTCGTGAACTGTGGGAGCTTGTTCAGGGGTCGTGGATCCGTATGGCTTCCCAACGCTTCCGGTGTATTGTCGAGTCCATGCCGAGACGAATCGCTGCCGTCATCAGGGTGAAAGGTGGTGCTACACATTACTAGACAGGTATCTCTTATTCAATTGCTCTTCAGTGTATTATACAGTTCTTGGATATTGCAGATTTTCCTGTTTCTCAATTGCAACTCCCTTGGAGTACCCGAGTTCCCATTTGTTGCACATTTTAAGTGATTTTAAGCCATAATGTAATAGTTTTAGTTGTATGCTGTAATGAGCATTGGTGAGCTTTGTTTTTGAATTTTTGAGATAAAAAGTAACTAGTATAGTTTACAAGGAAAGAAAATGATAGATAAAAAAAGCAACTTTCAGTGAAGAATTTACAGAGAAAAACTCCCTGGATTGTCACACCGAAAATGTGGAATTTGTCATTGAAGATAATAAGGTACATTTTTTGTAACAACAATTTTTCTATACCTAGGTATATGACAAAAATCAATATAATTGAATGGTGTGAAAGATGATAAGGTTTTTAGTTATGTAAAACTCAGCATCAAACACTATATAAAAAGCTAAACTGCTCACAGCTTTGAAGGCTAAACGGCAGAAGACATTGGTGAGCAAAGCATTCCATGAAAACTAGAGGCCGTCATAAGAGCCAAAGGTTTCAGAACACAATATTAAATTTTCAGGAAATAAAAATTATTTGCAGACATGTAAGTGTCTGAATAATAATGGTAGGGCAGTGTATTTACAATGATATGGGAGAAATCTAACAAATTAACATTCTGAATTCAACAACAAACAAAAAAGTTACTGAAGTATATTGTAAAGTTATAGATAAATTTAAGAAGTTCTTACCAAGGAACCAGCAACATTTTCTGAACTTTGAACATGCTGTCACAAAAAAAGAAAAGAAAAAAGTTTGTCAACTTCATAAAAATAAGTTGCATAAAAACATTTGAAATATACAAACCATCTTTAACAGATTTAATGAAAACACAAATTTTTACACAATAAATATGCAAAAAAGAATCACAATAAATTATTTCAACTTATAAGTAGCAATTCATTTTTTATAAAATTCTCACACATTGAACCAATCTTATTAATGAACTACTATGAGATCTTAAACTTGTAGAGCTTAAATCCCTTCCATTAAGTGCTCAAACATTAAACAAAAGTGCAATTTTCACACTGCATAATTCTTAATTTATTCCCTGCTTCATTACCAGTCTCACATCATGTGTGATTCACCTTAATAGATGTCAGTTATTCTTAAAAAGACATATGCTGCAATTCCTTGCTGCATTATAGTTTATCAAAAAGAAGTTTTTGCTGATTTTTGTCCTTTTATCTTTGCTATATGTGGAAGTATAGCAGACTATACACAGGGGGTCTCACCAACTAAAGACTCTGAGATTTTCTTTATAAACTGAAGAATAATGAATGTATTTAGTTAAATTTTAAAAGGACATACCTTGGTTTATGTGAAACATGACAATGTCACAAACATGTATGTTACTGGGTGACCACATGCATCCAAGCATGCTAAGGTGAACAGGCTAGCTGGCTGTAAGCAATGCCCATTAAAGTATATACCTACACATCTGGCACAGCCATTTCACTCAGCTGGTTGCTCATATACGGTGCAGCAGTGTGAATGGTGCCATGATGAAGTCTGGCCTGTGTGTTTCATGAGCAGCATGTACTGGCTCACACTTTTTTTTTTTATTGAGAGTTTAACCATGGTGTCTACTGATTTCCAATGAACCAAATTCATGACTTTTCCATGACATCTTCAGTTAAATTCATGACCTCTCGACATTGCATGGGATAATAACAACCATTCTAGACTCGTAATCTAGTAGTACCCATGGCTTGAGATCTTAGGTTATTTTTTATTTTTACAAACACTGAAATTATGAAAAATGCAATTAATGAGCTGTTATAAATGTGCTTTTGATTAAAATATACATAATATCTAAGGTTTACCTGATATTGTCGAAGTATTTCGCACGTTGTTGAGGCACGTGCTCCCGGCCCGAGAGGTCCCTTACGTTACGGACCTTTGGTTAGTTATAAAAAATTATTTTACAGAAATAAAACAGTTAGGCTATATATTTTCAGTTCCACATTCATTCATTCGCACAATCAAACGTTTAAAATTTACTATTAATTAAAAGATTTTAGTAGAAAGAGTTATACTCATCGGGTCAGGAGACGTCTCACAAGGGGTTCGTTGTTACAGTGAGCGCTTTCAGCGGTGCTTAACCGCCATCTTCTGGCCACTACTTCTACACGAGGGTTCCTCGCGTGTGTGCAGTTTTGGAGTTGCATGTCGGGAATCGATGGGAAGGTTTGCTGCCTGTATATGTTAGGTGATTTGTTTCCAATGTGTCGACATCTATTGGATGAGTTGGTAGGTATCAGTCGTAAGTATAATTCTATTGTGTGTCTGTATGTGTTAGGTGATTTGTTTCTAATGTGTCACCATCTATTGGATGAGTTGGTAGGTATCAGTCATAAGTATAATCTCTTGTGTAGATATTTTTGGGCTATTATTTGTTCGTAGAAACAGGTGTTTTTTTGTTTTTTTTTTGTTCTTTATTTATTGGTGTGATTTTTTGTAATGTTCTTTTTTTGTCTTTTTTTATGAATTTTTTCTTTTTTTAAAAGTGATTTCCAGGCTGTGTTTAGTGTGGTGGGGTCTTGCAAGTTGCATATTTTATTTTTTTTTTTTGTTCAATTATAACACTTTCAGAAATCCTTAATTCTTTTTCGTTCGAGTGGGTGGTCAGTAATTTAATATTTTCAAAATCAGGGTATTGTTTATATTTAACACAGTGTTGGATAAGTGCAGATTTTTTTCTTTTTTGTTCCAGTTTTTTATATGTTGATGTAATCTTTTTATTAAACTGTTTTTTGTGCTGCCAATATATGAAATGTGGTCTTCTGAACTCTGTGAAACAATGGGAATTTCATATATGCCTGCTGATTCTGGTATATTATTGTTACTTTTTTTCTTTATAATTAAGTCACCAATATTCTGAACTGAATGTCCAAAAATAATGTTGTATTTCTTCTTTAATCTTAAAAATTTTTCACTTAGTCCTCTAATAAAAGGGAAAGAACTTGAAAATTTGTATTTCTTTTTTGGGATGTTTTGTCTAGACTCTTTTAATTTCTTCTTGTATTCTAAAATCAACTTTTTAACAGTTTTTGTGTCATATCCAAATTGTTTGGTTGTGCTAATAATCCATTGGATTTCTTCTTCTCTGTATTTTCTATTTGGGGAATATGTGAAGGCTCTTTTTACCCAATTCCTAATACCATTTACTTTATGAGTTTTTTGGGTGTTCACATTGATATGGGATCATTATATGTACATAGGTTAGTTTTTTAAAAACTCTGTATTGAAAATTTACATTATATGTACATAGGTTAGTTTTTTAAAAACTCTGTATTGAAAATTTAAGTCTTTTTTTATTATTTCTATATCTAAGAAGGAATTTTTTTCATTTTGTTCAAATTCTAAAGTTAATTCAATCTCTGGGTAACAAGTGGTAAATTTATTCTTCAATATTTCAAGTTCTTCTTGTTTTAATTTAGGTAATTTAAAAATATTGTCGACGTACCTACAATAAATGATGGGTGGGTTTGGTAGTTTTTTAATAATTTTGTTTTCTATATCACTCATGATTATTTCTGAAAATAAAGAAGATAATGGGGATCCCATTGGGGCTCCTACTTCTTGCCTGTATATATTTTTTGTCAAACTCAAAGTAATTGTTATTAGAAATATAGGATAAAATGTTAAATAACTCTTGTAACTGTGTATTATTTAAGTGAGATTTATTTTTTAACTCTTTAATGATAATGTCTATGGCTTTTGGTACAGGGGTACTTGGGAATAATGATTTAACGTCTAAATTTACCATAAACATATCAGATAGTGGAATATTAATAGATTTTATTTTCTCAATGAACTGTTTTTTAAACAGTATTCATTATTCGTGAAAAAGGGGGCCAAAAAGTTTTATAATTTCCTCTCTAGATTTATTAGTGTTCCATGCAACAATAGTTTAGGCAAAACTGATGTGTCTATAATATCATTGCTGCTAAAATGGCTATACTGGGGAAGAGGGGGGGGGTAATGAACCCCTACCTGAAAGTCAGTTGATATGAAAGCTGAATGTAATTCTTATGTCACTAAAATTGCTTGTTAACATGAATAATATAATTATGTATGACTTGCACTATGCCATTCACCAAATTCTATGTGTTTAAGGAAATAAAAACATTCAGCTCTCATCTAGGATGGGATATGACTATTTTCAGAAATATTTATCATTACATCTATTAATACACACGTTCTTTTAAGGTGGTAATGCTGTAAAAACTTACAAGTTTTTATTAACGCAATATAAAAACTATGAATACTGAAATTTCACAGTGAAAGACTCAGAGTTTAAGTATCTTAGCTAAACTTGTTATCTCAGAATCTAGAACTTCAGCTTCTTCTTTTGCCTTTTCTATAAGCTTCCTTTTCTTATCTTTGAGTTCTTTTAGTTCTTGGACTGCTCTCCTTTTATGATTGGCCACTTCATCTTCGTCAGATTTCTTCTTTTTTAAGGCTTTTTTGATGAAGCATTTTTGACAGCTAATATCATTGATTTTGTGATGTCCACATTCAGTTCTTTCTCACTGTTAGCTAAACCACCTAACGATTGTATTGCACTGTAAACACTTCTTTCTGCAACAACTGCATCTTCTTCTAAGTTTTAATTAAAAGTTCTTTGTTAACAGAAAAGCCTCTTTCAACTCCAGCATTGCCATGAAACATGCATAGCAACTTCTGTAAGAACTTGATGAAGTCATAGTTTGCACTTTGTAGTAAATTCATCAAGAAGTGATCAAGTTTGTCTTTCTTAGGATTGAACTGTTTCAGTTGTTTTTTAAAAGATTCATAAAATTGCAAATATTCCCTCTTCACAACATCAGGTTTTGACGAAGCCATATGTTTTTTTTTTTATATATACATATATACATATATGTCATGGGGCATCGACAACATACTGGTTTATAAGGGTGCCGGTTCGTTTTTTCTTCTAGGTGCGCAAACTTTTCTTCATTCAGGTGCTGATCAAAAAAAAAAAAAAAAATTCATGACCATCCACTCAATTTTATTACTTTTTCATTACTTCATGACCAGTGGACACCTTGGTTTAACAACCACCTTGAGCAAACTCAGTGGGCTATAAGCAGTTGTTCGTCTCTAATTTAGCGCCACTGGTTCTAAGGAAAAGGGAGAACCAATACCATAAGATGAAACAGAACATCCATGCCTCACCAGGATTCAAATCCACACCCATTTCAGATGGATGGTCATAAGCCAGCACCTAAACCACTGTGCCACCAGGGCGGCTGGTTTCAGGGTGCCCACTCTTTCTCAGAGAAAAAATTCAAGGACATTCAAGGATTTTCAAGGACCTTCAGGAAAAAAATTCAAGGATGAATTTTTCAATGTCCTAAACCGCAATGAATATATATACGTATATCAAGAATTATGTGTGTTGTATTATGATAGTCATTATTTTCATAAAACATCTATATGCATCGCATTAATTCTTTCTGTATGTTCAAAACTCACAATTTCTCAAACACAAAATTATCATAACAATAAAACACTTAATATCTATTTTAGAATTATGTACAGGTATGGTGTCTGAAAAATTTTAATGAAATTTTCGGACATCATACCTGTGCATAATTCTAAAATAGATATTAAGTGTTTTATTAAATGAATGTTTGTACCATGTATGAACCGGAATGAACGGAGTTCATTCTGGTTCATACGTGGTACAAACGAATGGTGTCTGAAAAATTTAAAAATTCCCGGGGAGCGAGGGGGGGGGGTGAAATGCACCTCTCAACATCATCAATGAACCTGCTTTGAAGCAGATAAAGAAGATACAAGAAGGGGAAATCCCCACCTTGCCTTAAGGAAAATGAAAGAAACAATACGATAGTTTTCCCTGTCGCAGAACAAGTGCTCTAGGATATCAAACACTCAAGTCCTCTTGCAGTAGATCGGAGGGTGGGGTGGGGGTGGGGGGGTGATCCAATCTTGACCTACTCCATCAGACCGCAGTGCACCCTTTCTCCCAGTGACACAATAGTTTTGAAGCTTACTCTTTTTGACTTCCGATGTCAATGGGGGATTGCAGAAAAAAAGTGAAAAATAACAAAAGGAAAAAGATCAGAAATTCCAATCAAAATTTTTCGGCTGTGGGGTTTTAAAATTCAAGGACTTTCCAGGCTAATTAAAGAAATTCAAGGACATTCCAGGCCTTGAATATTTTTTAATTCAAGGACTTTCCCGGTTTTCAAGAACGCGAGGGCACCCTGTGATTTACACTTGAAGAGTGTGTTCACTGCCTTTACCTACTGGAGAACTGAGTCGATAAAGAAGTCTTAATTTTGTATGAAGTTTGAAGGCTGAAATCCACCATCAAAGCACTGCATTCAAAAATTGGCAAAGCATCTGGGAAGTGCAAGAATATTGTTAGATATGCATGCAAGAAGCTGTCCAAAAATGTCAGAAGAAATGGTTCAAAACATGAAAGCAAAACTTCTGCCTTCTTTGTGTAAGTCCGTGCATAGAATTGCACAAGAGATGGGAAGTTCCATCAGCACACATGATACAGAGCCACAAGAAAAGCCGAACATCATGCCTAACATGTCACTTGTTGTGCATGAATTGAAAGATCCCAATCACCAAAGAACTTGCATGCTGTCACTGGTTCCTGATATGTCCATATTTTTTGGAAATATAAGATAAACCATAAATACTTGTTGTAAATGAATTTATGGCACCTCTATTCATAGTGTACTGTGGAATTTACTTTTTTACTGGTCGTATAGAGGTTATTATTCAAAAAAGTTGGAGGTCAAATTTTCGAACTAAAGTTTAGTTCGTCATCAGGACTACGTCACTGGAGTAGTTGCTGCCACTCAGTTGGAAGAGTCCAACTGTGATTATCGTTAATTGTGGTACTTCTTCTTCTTGCTATTTTGAGCCCTTCTTCTAGTTTCCTCTTTACTAGGTTTGACTAGTGGGCAATTATTCTTACTGAGTCCCAATTTATTGTGTGTCCCCTTGCTTGTATATGTCTGTCTAGCCCTGTTTTGTTACTAATGTTCCTAATAGCTTCTTGGTGTTCTTTCATTCGGACTTTAATACTTCTCCCTGTTTCTCCTCTCCGCAGTTACAGTCGATGCAATATATTACTCCTTCTTGCAATTGGATGTCCACTTCTTTCTGCTTTAAAGCTGGCAGGAATTCCTTTAATTTGTTATTTAGATCTGGAGCAAGCCTGATATTATGTTTTGTTCCGTTCCTCTTCAGCTTTTCGAAAAGACCCTTGTGATACATAATTTTGCTGGTGAATTGAAGTTGTTTATTTCCTGCTTCTTTTTTTGGTACTTGCCTAAATAATTTCTCAATACATGGGGAGGGGTGATTGTTCTTTATCAATATTTCTTTTAATGCTTCTCTGTGAAGATATTTAGAACTTGCAATCTTCTGTAAAGAACTTCAAGACTTGCAATGGGTTCTCCACTAGCACCTCTGCTAGCAAATTATTATGTAAGTAAACTAGAGGCAAAAATCCTTGTACAACCCTCAATATTTGCTCTCTACGTAAGATACATGGATGGGGACCTGTTTATTGTAGATAATATGTGGACCAATCTCTACCTCTCAGATTCTGGCACAATTTAACTTGCCAGAAAATTCTTTGCAGCACACCCTGGAACTGGAAAAAGACCATAGCATCAATTTCCTTATTTAACCTTGACCTCAAGGGAGGAGAGAATCTTCACTCAGCTTTTTAGAAAACCCACTAACACAGGGACGATCTTAGACTTCTGCTCATTCCACCCTGACTATATTAAGTCGAATACGGCGAGACAATGTTTGGAAAAATTTGAAGTCCTTGTCTCTTCAGATGCTCAAAAAGATCTTCACAGAGAAGAATTAAAAAAAATGTTGGCAAAGAACAATTACTCCTCCCCATATATTGAGAAATTATTTAGACAAGTGCCAAAAAAGAAGCAGGAAATAAGCAACTTCAAATTCACCAGCAAAATTATGTACCACAAGAAACTTTTCGAAAAACTGAAGAGGATGGGAGCAAAACGTAATATCAGGCTTGCTCCAGATCTAAGGAACAAATTAAAGAAATTCCTGCCAGCTTTAAAGCAGAAAGAAGTGGACATCCAATTGCAAGAAGGAGTAATATATTGCATCAACTGTAACTGCGGACTCAGCTATATAGGAGAAACAGGGAGAAGTATTAAGGTCCGAATGAAAGAACATCAAGCAGCTATTAGGAACATTAGTAACAAAACAGACATATACAAGCAAGTGGACAATCCACAAATTGGGACTCAGTAAGAATAATCACCCACCAGTCAAACTTAGTAAAGAGGAAACTAAAAGAAGGGATCGAAATAGCAAGAAGAAGAAGTACGACGATTAACGATAATTGCAGTTGGACACTTCTGACTGAGTGGCAGCAACTCCAGTGACTTAGTCCTGATGACGAACTAGGATTTAGTTCGAAAATTTGACCACCAACTTTTTTGAATAATAACCTCTATAAGACCTGTAAAAAAGTTAATTCCACAATACATAAATACTTAACGGGAATTACAGAGGATAAATTTATTAAGGTACATTACCTCTCAAATTTTCTATCAACAGGGTGTCTCAAAAATACATGGCAAAACTGCAGGAAGGAGTTCCTCATAGGTAGATAAGAAAAAAAGATTATATCAACATACGCCCGGAAAGGCTTGGTTTCCGAGTTATGAAAGTCTGTCTATGACACTTAACTGTTCACATTACCTGACACAGGTCTGTCTTGGTTTCCCAGTTATTCATCGGAATGTTTTCACTCTCGCAGGTGAATTCCTTCATCACAAGGCACTGACAGATTCTGGTGGTTTTCCTTTCCAACCATGTACTCAAATTAGGAGCAGGCGGATATGCACGTTATGTACGATTTGACGGATGGCAATGCTCTGGAGGCTAGTCGTTTGTACCATGAAAGGATCCCAGGACAAAGACGTCCAGACAAGAAAGTGTTTGAAAGTATTCATTGCCGCCTTTGGGAACATGGGACCTTTACATCTCGTGCTGCCGACAGAGAATGACCAAGGTCTACGACTCCTGAAATAGATGCAGAGATTTTGGATGTTGTGCGTCTTGACACCTGGAATCAGTACACACAGATTACTAATGCAACTGCCTGTTCATTGTTCGACTACTTGGAGAGTGTTTTGAGAACAACACCTGTATATGTGCTATCTGCAGCAGGTACAGGCCTTGTCACCAGCAGATTACCTTGCGAGAGTAATGTTCTGCCAATGGTTCTTGCAGCAGTGTGGTACAACTCCTAACTTTCCTGCCTTAGTGATATTCACTGATGAAGCACAGTTCACACGTTACGTAATCCTAAACTTTCACAATCAGCGTGTATGGGCCGAGGAAAAAAACCCCAATGCAATTCTTCCATCACATCACCAACAGCGGTTCAGCCTAAACATCTCGGCGGGTGTTTTCGGTGATAAGTTATTTGGGCCCCATGTACTTCCCAACAAACTCATGGGGCGGGCATACCACACCTTTGTGGAAAACAACATGCCTGATTTCTTGGACAACACACCACTGATCATTCATCAACAAGAACACTTTATGCACGATGGCACTACTGCACATTTTAGCCACCTAGCTCGCAATTACTTGAATCGAAAGTTTCCAAGTCAGTGGACCTACTGCCTGGCCTCCACGCTCACTAGATTTAAACCCTCTACACTTCTACTTGTGGGGCCATTTAAAATCATTGGTGTATTCGACTCCAGTAGCAGATGTGGAAACACTCCGTAATCAAATTGTGGCGGGTTGTGAAACAATATGACATATGCCAGGAATTTGGCAGCATGTAAGCAAGTCTATTAGATCTTGACGTAAGGCCTGTATTGAGGCAGAAGGTGGACATTCAGAACAATTACTATAAGGTAATGTGAACAGTTAAGTGTCATAAACAGGCTTTCATAACTCAGAAACCAGGCATTTTCTTGCCTATGTTGGTATAATTTTTTTTTACTTATCTACCTATGAGGAACTCATTCCTGCAGTTTTGCCGTGTAATTTTGTAACACCCTGTATACACTAAAGTCCTGTGGAAATGGTAAAACACAGGAACTACTGAGGATGACCTAATCTAATGTATGGATCAAAAATTAGAGAGGTAATGTATGGGCCGAGGATGGGCTTGTTAAGCCGTCGGACCTCGGTACTGGCCCCCGGTAATAAATCAGTGTGTCTTCCTCCCCCTTTCTACTTCGCTTCTGTGTCACTTTCCTATTGGGCACTCTAGCCCAAATCTCCTAGCTTCCTATTTCTAAAGGTTGTTTAAGACCTGGGGTCAGATACTCCCTTCCTAAAATCCTCTACATATGATCAGAGAGGAAATGTACTGTAATAAATTTATCCTCTATAATTCCTGTTAAGTATTTACGGTACTGAAAGTAATTAGAGGAAGCTATGAAGTCATTAATGATTAGAATTAAGATAAAACGGTATATACAACATCCCCCTTATATTTTAAGAAAAAATTATGAAAAAATAAAAATAAAATGGCATTTTAATGATTTTTATTATGAATAAAACTAAAAAATTATGTGAAAAACAGCAGCTTATGAATCATTGAATACTTTGGATTTGCAAAATTGGCAATGTGTGATACCACTGATGAAAACAACTTAGAGAAGCGCTACTCAGTCCATCACCCAATGACGTGCATGTGCTGAAGGATTTGCCTGCAGTGCAAAACCTTCGTACAGCCAATGGCCTTCGTTATTAGTTGGGATGGTCATCCTCACTATATGGCTTATGTGTCAAAGTAAGAAGGCCTTGGTCGAAGTCCATCGGCATTGTGTGGCATACAAACAATGCCTGGAAAAGGGGAATTGTTTTTTCTCTTAAACCAAAGTACTGCCAAGAACCATTCGAAATAAAAACATCCGTTCAAAAAATAATGGATAGTTGATGATAAAACAACCATTTAAAATAATAATAGATGGTTGATTGTTAGTAGTTACCATATCTGTAAAGATGTCTTCATTATTCCTTTCTTAATATTGATTTTCATACTAAATGAATAATAAAAGGAAAACAGGGTTCCCACTCAAAAGCAATAAAAAAGTTCCCTGACTTTTCCAGGTTCTCCAGGTGGTTTTAAAGTTTTCCAGAGTGGCATGTTGCAAAGAATTGTTACATTTCATTCCATTCCATTCATTTTTCTCACCAAAGCACACACTTGAAAATTCTTTAAGTAATTTGTCTTTATAAAATTACTGCTTTTCCTTAATAACAACTAACTGTGCACACTATTTTCTGTACCAAAGTTCCATGAACTTTTGTGAATACTACCCACACGGAAATTGTAAATAACATTCCCATAGAAACAGGTCATATGTAAGAAAAAATCTAGTCAGTTGAATAGTTTCCGATTTTCTATAACACAATGCAGCTAAGCTTAATGATGGAATGGCTCTGTTCAAAGAACCATGTTTCAAGAGAACCAACAGACAAAGGACTTTGATCCATCATTTGGTTGGTTCTCTTGTGAAGTGTTTCTTCAAGCAGGAACCATTAAGCCTAATTGTTCCATGTTATAACAACTGCCTGCAGAAATTGAACAAAAACCTAATAACTGGCAATTTTAAAAATTCAATTTTGCATCTCTTTAGAGAATAAAGGAAATACTTAATATAACTGAAAGTAAGATCTACCAAATTCTAGGCAGGCAGTAATTGCAAGCAAAAGTTTGAAATTTTGAAAAAATATTTTTTTTCGGCAAAATAACCCATTGTTTTTTACAAAAAAAAAAAAGGGTAATTTTCCTCGAGTTTTCCCTGACTTTTACAAAACAGGGTAATTTTCCCTGAGTTTTCCCTGAGTTTTCCCTGATTTTTGAAACCATTTTCAAATTCCCTGAGATTTCCAGGTTTTCCATTGTTTCCAGGTTGAGTGGGAACCCTGGGAAAATCAGAATTACAGTTTTGGAGCTGAGAAAAAGTTAAATTTCTCAGCAGTCTACGTGATGTCATCCACGTTATTTTTTTTTTTAAATCATCTTTATTTCCCACGTATTCTAATTCCCTGCATTTCACATCTACATTACCTTGAGAAAGCCTCCCAGTGGAGTGTGAAAGCTTGGAGAATCTTTATACAAACCTACATCATGAAAATAAATGGATTTACTATGCTATAAGCATTCCTTGAGTATTCATGACCTGGTGTATCTAAAATAAGAGTCCAATCAAGGAGTTCCTAACACCATTGTAGATGAACTTTCCAGTTCGTTGCAGAAATTAGAAGTTTCTGTATAAGAATGTGACTGCCAATATTGAACCTGTTCAATCCCCTGCACATAGTCATACATGAGACCGACGAAGAAAAAAAAAAAGCTGAACTTTTTAACTCGGTGAAAAATCAAAATGCGCAACAAGAATGTGTCCTACTTTCCATTTGTCGACTCCACAGCTGCACAGCATTCATCACTTAATTTTTCTTTCTGTTGATCCCCATTTCTTTATTGTCTCTCTTCTTTTCTTTTCTTTTTTTATGCCTTCTGATGAAAATAATTCAAACCATCATGCTGAAAGAATTTTCAGTCTGAGAACCATGAGTGCATGATGTCAAAGCTTTAACTATTTTACATAAATAGTGCAACTTTAGATAAATACTTTTGATTGAACACCATGCACGAATTCTTACAAATTTTCCTACTTCGTCAATTCCATTTTCAGAAAATTTCCCCTCCTTCATCAAGATTAAATGCAATCACTTATGGGAGAAATAACAGTTAACAACAACACAGGAGAGTGAAAACTGAGCGAGGAATAAAAAAATTGCGGTCACGGGAGAAATCCTCACTCCGTCCGACTTCCATTTTTGGAAATCCCTCTTCCCCTTTCAAGTTGCAAAACAAATATTAATGGAATAAAATGATATTTCAGAACAATACTGGGCATAATAAGGAATCGCGAGAAAAACAAAATTACGATTAAGGCAAATATCTTCACTCCGTCGATCTTACATTTTTGAAAGTTTCATAAAGAGGAAATTATGTTTCCCAGCAAAAAAGACCCCCCCCCTCTCTCTCTCTCTCTCTCTCTCCCCGGTCGCCACCAAACCCAAACTTCTGTTCAGTTGTGTATCGATCTCGAGAATAACTCAATTGATGGTGGGAATCGCGGAATTCCTCAAATTCGCAAAACAATCTCATGCCTAAAGATTACAGGAAATTCTCACGCCGTCAAACTTCCGATCTCACAAACTGTTACCAACAGTTTCAAACTGAAACCCAAATATTTATCCAATAAAATGATATTTAACAACAGTACTAGACAGAGGCAACATCGTGAGAAAAAAATTACGCTTACAGGAAATTTTTTCACTCCGTTTAACTTCCGTTTTGGAAAGTTCTGAGACACGAAATACCGCCCAAAGGCGGAAAATGACCCCACCCACCCGTTCAAAAAATCCCTTCAGTTTTTCATCGATCTGGATTTTGACTCAAATGATGAGAAAAAAGTGGAATTCCGCAAATCCGCGGAAGAATCTCATGTATGGTATCATTCAATGAGCAGTGGCATACCCAGAAATTAATTTTGGGTGGTGCATATCGTCGCCACAATGTCAAAACCACGAATGCGAAATTTTGTAGTTTGAATTATCGCTATTCAAAAATTAAATTTCATCAAAAAATCACTTGTGCAAAACTCAAAGTGAAAATAATCTGCCTTCTGAAATATTTACGATATTGGGTATATAAATAAGTTTTGAGGGATTTGAGGTGAACAAAACACATTGTTGGAGAACAGAAACAATATTTTAATATTAATCGAAGTATGCTCCCTCTGAAGCTACAACTTTGCCCCATCTTTCGGGCAGTGAACGTATGCCCCGAAGAAAGAATTCCGGTTCCTTGGAAGAGATCCAGTTGTCCAGCCAATTTTTGATGTCTTCATAAGAACTAAACCGTTCTCCAGAAAGTGCTGACTGCACTGACTGGAACAAATGGTAATCTGATGGCGCAATATCTGGCGAATATGGCGGGTGGGGTAGAACTTCCCAGTCGGATCCTTCTAAGTACTTTTTCACAGGTCGAGAAACATGTGGCCTTGCATTGTCATGCTGTAAGATGACTTTGTTGTGTCTATTCTCCCATTCCGGCCGTTTTTCCGTGAGAGCTTGTTTTAAACGCATTAATTGGGTTCAATACCAATCACCAGTAATAGTTTCTGACTGTTTCAGCAGTTCATAGTGGATCACACCCTTCTGGTCCTACCAGATACACAGCATTACCTTTGAACCATGGATATTGCCTTTTTGGCTTTGAAGGACCTGGTTCACCTAGCTTCACCCATGCTTTCTGCTGTTTAGGGTTAAACCTTTTCTGTCAAATGACAAAAAAAAAAAAAAAAAAAAAAAAAACCTGAATTTCACGGATTTTTTGTATGCTACGGAACTTCTGAATTTTCATAAACCTATCCTGTACCATATCCATTTCTTGTCAGTAGTAATAATACGATGCAAAAAAAAAAACTTTCTTTTTTGCCTTTGAAGCAACAATTCGCAAATGGTTTTTCGACGTTCAAGGTCTCTTTCCCGCAAAGCATGTGGAACCCAATTCCCTTCTTTTTGCACCATTCCCATGGAAGCTAAACGTTGTGAAATGCATGGTTAACTAACATTTAAATGTTGCTGCTAGTTCTTTTTAGGTTTGGCATGGATCCTTGTTGGGTAAAGCTTCCAATTCGGCATCAGCATTTTTTTTGGGGGGGGGGGGTGGTCCAGAACGTTCTTTATCACTGACATCGAAAACGTTCCTTTTGAATCGTCTAAATTCACATGTTTTTATGGATGGGGAATGTTCACCATAAATTTCTGACATTAGGCAATAGCTGTCGGCAGCACTTTTCTTGACAATAAAGTAATGCACTAACACTTCCCGCAAATGCTGTTTTGTCAGGACGAAAGTTGCCATTTTCCATAGTGTAAAACAAATACATCTTCGCACCTCAATCGAACGTCGTATACTGACTCCGACAGCTGGCGTCTCGTACTCCAATATCGCAGTGTTGCCACCTTAAAATACATGCGAGCAGTAATAAGTACGACACTGAACGGAAATCCCTCAAAACTTATTTACAAACCCAATAGCTAAAATGCGGATTTTAGCTATTATAAATATTTTAATCGTCAGTAGTTGTGTTTTCGTTGCAAAGCGTCTGCCATCCACAAACCCTTCTTTTGGCTACATATTGCTCGAATGAGAGTTTGGTTTACGAAATCTCTTGCTTACTCAATTTCTTCTTGAAGAACGTAGGTCACTCGAAGGTCAATAGTAATGATGAAATTCTACCAAAGGCAAGTAGCCAGGAAGGAGCTGTACTGACCAATGAAAGGTAACAACGCTATTATTTCATCCTCATTTTTAAGAATTAATTGTTTTTTGGTTCATATTTAAATAATTATATCATTCACTTTCAGTATGATGCCCACTGGTTAAACATGGAGCTGTGGGGTCTGGACATCGGGATTTTTAACGAACTTTTTAACAAGATTTTTGCGATATCTTGCCAAAATTCATTATAATAAGCCACGTAGTGACGTTCAAGTGGTTAGACATAACGATTTGAATCGATATTAGTATTATTGGACACATTACAAAATTATATAAAACAAAACATTAAACAGATAGAAAGAGACTGACTGTACTAACTTACAATGTAACTACACAAGTTAATAAATTTCGATGTGAGATCCCTTGGTTGCTTGTAGTACGTCCAAGCGATACTCTATTTCATGCCATGTATTGGCAAGCATCTGAGGAGTTATGGAATTAATAGCAGCTGTGATACGCTGCTTCAGTTCCTGCAAATCATTACAAGGCGTCTGATAGACACGATCCTTCACATAACCCCACATGAAATAATCCAATGGAGTAAAGATCCAGACTTAGAAATTTTGCTAGTAGACATTGGCCACCAAGACCAAAATTGATAGTGGCCATAAAAAAAAACTCAGTGGCCAAACTTTGAAAAAAAAATCAAATTGTATATTTCATACTAAATTATTTTTATAAAATTGCTTAGTATAATATCAGTATGTTTTATTTTGCATATTTCAGTTATAGTATTCTTAAAAGTTGAAACTGAAGTAATAAAACAATGCAGGAGAGTGGAAACATCGCGGGGAGGAGAGTTTGCTTACGGGATAAATTTTTGTACCGTCCGACTTCCGGTTTTGGAAATTTTCCCGCTATTTTCAAGCTGAAATACAACTATTTATGCAGTTAAATATTACTTAACAATAATACTGAGCAGAGGCAACATCGCGAGAAAAAAGGAATTACGATTGCGGGAAATATCTGAACTCCGTTGACCTTCCGTTTTCGAAATTTTTGTAAAGATAGAATTCCGTCCAACACCCCCCCCCCCCCTTGCCAAATTGCCTCCACTGGTTCATTGATCTCGTGAATGACCAAAATAATAACGAAAAAGGCGGAGTTCCTCGATTTCGCGGAAGAATCTGATGTCTGAGATTACGGGGAAATTTTTGTGGCGCCTAACCTTTGTTTTCGCACATTGTTGCCTACAGTTTCAAGCTGAAATACTTTTATGCAATAAAATCATATTTAACAATAAAACTTTACACTAAGGCAACATCGGGAGAAAAAAATTACGATTACTGTAACTCCATTCAACTACCGTTTTCGAAAGTTTTGAAACACGAAATACCGTCTCCAGACGGAACCCCACCCACCCGCAAATTGTCTTCAGTTTTACGCTGATCCTGAGAACGATCTAAATGATGACAAAAAAAAAAAAAAAAGCAGAATTCCGCAAGTCCGCTTAAGAATCTCGTGCACATCATAAAACAAAAAAATTTTTTTAAAAATGAAAATTCGTAGAATTCGTAGTTTCGTCAGCGAGGTCCGTAGTCAGCAAAGCCAACTAAATCCGTAGAAACTATGGACATTTCGTAGTAGTTCGCAGGTATGGAAATATTATTACAGCACAACCTCGAAAATCCGTAATCATCCGAAGATCCGGACAATGGCAATTCCGAATTTTAGAATTTTCCTTTGGAATATGCAGGCTTTCAGCAAACATTCATTAAAATTAATAAATAGAAAATGCCAAACTTCTGAAGTTTTTATCAGATTTTGACGAAATTTCACATGGGAGTTTATTTTGACGTGTCTTGGTTACTGTTAAATTTGCATTCAGTTATTTAAAAAATTGAAGAACTTTTTTTTAAATAAAAATTTCTCCCAGTTGGACTTTTCCGATGCAGACAGTTGAGCTGTCCACCACCGGCTTTCATCCCCACCACAACCTCGTTCCCCTACGATGAACCATCAGCCTGGGCGCATTCTTTGTGATCAAAAACCGACGTCCTCGCCTTTTTATAAACTTTTTTCTTTTTTTCTGCAGTTCAAGTAGAATGAAAAAGGTGATGGCCGACTTCCGTACAACTCAAATTTTGTGCCATTTCGTGTGATTTCCGTACATTTGGAGTAAAAAATTTCAAACACATGCGAGTTCTGTACAAGTTAAAAAAAAAAAAAAATTATGTACAATACACGTTAAATAAAATAAATGTTTACCCCGTACAGGTCGCCAGAATTGGCGATTTAATCAAGCATTTTTTGTCGCCACGACGATGAAGTTTATCGGCAGTGGCGACCGTGAGTCTGGATCTTTACAATGGAGTTAGATCTGGAGAGCGAGGAGGCCACGGAATGGGACCACCACACCCAATCCATCAGTTGGGGAAATACTCATTTAGGCACTTACGTACACACGTTGACCAATGCGGAGGCGCGCTATCTTATTGGAAAATGACGTTGTCATATCTTTTGATCTGGGGTATAGCGAAATTTTCTAGCATATCTAAGTAAATGTCACCATTTATGGATTTTTCACAGAAGACAAAAGGGCCAATCACTTCTCTTTTTGATAGGGCGAACCACACATTAACTTTTGGAGAATAACGTTCCAGTTCAATAGCAGCGTGAGGCGGTTCACTGCCCCATATCCTACAGTTGTGACAATTCACTGATACATGAAATGTGGATTCATCACTAAAAATTACAGTACTGAGAAAGTTTTCGTAGTTTTCCACTCGATTCTGCATATCCACAATGAAATCGTATCGCAGAGTGTGATCATTTACATGCATCTTTTGCTCTATTTAAATTTTATAAGCATGAAACTTAAATTTCTTGTGCAAGATATCATGAACTGTTGATTTCGGAATGCACAGTTCTCTGCTTGCTTTATGAACAGATTTCCTGGGGCTTCGTCGGAAACTTTCATTAACTTGGTCAACCGCTGACACTAGGCCTACCGACTCCTCCACGATGTTCCACATTGCCAGTTCCTTTAAACTGTTTCATCCACCGCTTAATTGAATTCGTTGATGGAGGATTACAACCATACTCTAAACGGTACCGTCTTTTAACTTTAATTTCGCAAGCCATAACACACACACATTGCCTTCTGCTGTACGGATGACATGACTACTGATTGCGCATTTCTCATAATTCCTCATCAGGCCACACTTAGCGCCATCTATCGAATTCTGGGAATAACAATTCTGCAAAACAAAAATACAGAAACCGTGTTAGTAATACGTGACATAGAAAAACAGACAATGCTCATAGTTTTGAAACATGACGATTATGGGCAAAACACGTAACAATATTATCAAAGAAAGGTGACTTGATCACGCTAGTTACGTTAACTAAAACTTTTACAAAAAGTTCGTAAGTTGGAAGCTTTCGACCTTATCTTAGGTCTTCATCACGCCAATCTTCATCACGCCGGATTGGCGTGATGAAGACCTAAGATAAGGTCGAAAGCTTCCAACTTACGAACTTTTGTAAAAGTTTTAGTTAACGTAACTAGCGTGATCAAGTCACCTTTCTTTGCTCATAGTTTTTTTTTTTTTACATAATTTTGTAATGTGTCCAATAATTATCGGACACCCTGTATTTATAATTAATAACTTAATGTTTTAATGTGCATTTTGAATGATTACTAGTAATAGAGGTAGCAACTTGCCTCCAACTTAACACAGATGGCACGTTATGAGCTCGGCAGACACGTGTTACCACACCGAGAGAGGCCTAATATACTGTAGCTCTTTGTTAGTTAAAATGAAATAATTACAAGGTAAAACACTATTAATAAAATTAATTTACAATACCTAATTAAATATTTAAACTTCTAAAATTTCCTAAAGTTAAAATGTACGAACATCAAACATAGCTATCTTAACGGGCTGGGAGACACCGTCTGCCCAAACACTCAGCCATCGTTTTGTGAGCGCTTTTGTCAGTACTTTACCGACATCCTCAGGCAATCATCATTCTCACAAGGATTCCCTCGCTTGTGCTCGACATTTGAAGTTGCATGCCAGGAAAGAGAAAGGGGTTTCTTACTATTTCCCGGTGTGCAACTTCAAATGTTGGGCAATGTGCTTCCTTGGAACAGTTTAAACCTCATTATACCCAATAGCACAATCCCTGATGGCTGCCAAGTATCTGAACATCGTTGTGGACCAAGTTCACTCATTCATGGCAACTGTGTTCCCTGCTGGTGATGGTCATTACAAACAGGATAATGCAACACTGTCAGAATCATCAAGGAGTGGTTCAAGGAACATGCTGGTGACTTTCTCTTAATCTCCAAAGTCACGTGACACGAACCCAATCGAACATTTGTGGTTCGAATTAGGAACAAGTTCACCCATTCATGGCAACTGTGTTCCCTGCTGGTGATGGCCATTACCAACAAGATAATGCGCCACTGCCAGAATCGTCAAGGAGTGATTCGAGGAACATGCTGGTGACTTTTTGTTAATATCCAAAGTCACGGGACACGAACCCAATCGAACATTTGTGGTTCGACTGAGGACCAAGTTCACCCATTCATGGCAACTGTGTTCCCTGCTGGTGATGGCCATTACAAACAGGATAATGCGCCACTGCCAGAATCGTCAAGGAGTGGTTCGAGGAAGATGCTGGTGACTTTCTGTTAATCTCCAAATTCAGCAGACATGAACCCAATCGAACATTTGTGGTTCGACTGAGGACCAAGTTCACCCATTCATGGCAACTGTGTTCCCTGCTGGTGATGGCCATTACCAACAGGATAATGCGCCACTACCAGAATCGTCAAGGAGTGGTTTGAGAAACATGCTGGTGACTTTCTGTTAATCTCCAAATTCACCTGACATGAACGCAAATGAACATTTGTGGTTCCACTGAGGACCAAGTTCACCCATTCATGGCAACTGTGTTCCCTGCTGGTGATGGCCATTACCAACAGGATAATGCGCCACTGCCAGAATCGTCAAGGAGTGGTTCGAGGAACATGCTGGTGACTTTTGTTAATCACCAAATTCAGCTGACACGAACCCAATCGAACATTTGTGGTTCGACTGAGGACCAAGTTCACCCATTCATGGCAACTGTGTTCCCTGCTGGTGATGGCCATTACCAACAGGATAATGCGCCACTGCCAGAATCGTCAAGGAGTGGTTCGAGGAACATGCTGGTGACTTTTTGTTAATCACCAAATTCAGCTGACACGAACCCAATCGAACATTTGTGGTTCGACTGAGGACCAAGTTCACCCTTTCATGGCAACTGTGTTCCCTGCTGGTGATGGCCATTACCAACAGGATAATGCGCAACTGCGAGAATAGTCAAGGAGTGGTTCGAGGAACATGCTGGTGACTTTCTGTTAATCTCCAAATTCAGCTGACACGAACTCAATCGAACATTTGTGGTTCGACTGAGGACCAAGTTCACCCTTTCATGGCAACTGTGTTCCCTGCTGGTGATGGCCATTACCAACAGGATAATGCGCCACTGCGAGAATAGTCAAGGAGTGGTTGGAGGAACATGCTGGTGACTTTCTGTTAATCTCCAAATTCAGCTGACACGAACTCAATCGAACATTTGTGGTTCGACTGAGGACCAAGTTCACCCTTTCATGGCAACTGTGTTCCCTGCTGGTGATGGCCATTACCAACAGGATAATGCGCCACTGCCAGAATCGTCAAGGAGTGGTTCGAGGAACATGCTGGTGACTTTCTTGTTAATCACCAAATTCAGCTGACACGAACCCAATCGAACATTTGTGGTTCGACTGAGGACCAAGTTCACCCATTCATGGCAACTGTGTTCCCTGCTGGTGATGGCCATTACCAACAGGATAATGCGCCACTGCCAGAATCGTCAAGGAGTGGTTCGAGGAACATGCTGGTGACTTTTTGTTAATCACCAAATTCAGCTGACACGAACCCAATCGAACATTTGTGGTTCGACTGAGGACCAAGTTCACCCTTTCATGGCAACTGTGTTCCCTGCTGGTGATGGCCATTACCAACAGGATAATGCGCCACTGCGAGAATAGTCAAGGAGTGGTTCGAGGAACATGCTGGTGACTTTCTGTTAATCTCCAAATTCAGCTGACACGAACTCAATCGAACATTTGTGGTTCGACTGAGGACCAAGTTCACCCTTTCATGGCAACTGTGTTCCCTGCTGGTGATGGCCATTACCAACAGGATAATGCGCCACTGCGAGAATAGTCAAGGAGTGGTTCGAGGAACATGCTGGTGACTTTCTGTTAATCTCCAAATTCAGCTGACATCGCCACCTCCCTGAAACGTAAGGGAACTGTAGGACCTGCTGTTGACATTATGGAACCAGATACTCCAGGATACCTATCGTCACCTCGTCGAGTGGGGGCTGTTTTGTGGGCTAAAGGGGGTCCTACTGCTTGTTAGGTAGGTGGTCATAATGTAATGGCTCATCGGTGTATGTTTATTATAGACATAGTTTGTGTCAGCAGAGCAGCTTTTTTCCCCATTTCTTTTTCTTTGGAAGTCTTGTGTTTTTGTAAATGAGTGACGTAGAATGCATGATGAAAGTCTAAAATGCGCTAGGCCAGGGGTACATCAACTTTTTGAGACTGCACTACCCTTCACATGTCACATTTTCCGTGTGACGCCCCTGTACCCAAAATTTAAAAAAAAGATTGCCCAAATTCAAGTTTTGTATTTTTTTTTTTAAAGAAAAGAGTCATTTACATTACTAGCTTGTATTCTTTTAAATGTATAAATACAAAATTAAAATAAATTTGCAGAACTGAATAAAATGAAATTCATGAGATAGGCATATTTTCACAGTGGTAACACTCTTCATTTGGCTTTCACATTTTTACAGAAATCTTAACTAGCTAACAGAGGTATTTGTGTCTTAACGGAATGGGGGAGCTTGTTCCTCGTCGCACAAAACATCGAATCTGGAGACAAGATTCGATACAGCTATGCGGATTTCCTTTTCAACGTCGTTAACTTTGCTTCTATATCTGGATTTTATTACCCCCGAGCTGAAAATCCTGCCTTGCAAAGGTAGGATGTGGCAAAAGGGAGAATTACTCTCATGGCTTTCTTACTCAATTCTGGGTACTCCTTTGCCACACTGTTCCAAAACTGTGGCAGAGTTCCGGAAGAGAATTACATTTTCAGTGTGGAGTCTGAAGAAACGTCTATTAACTGTTCTTGCACAGCAGTAGTTAAGGTTGATGGTGGAACTGCTGTAAACGTGTTTGTAACCCACTTGTGTTCATCTGTTTGTGGAGGAAAAGTTTTAGTTTTTCCTTATAGTTGCAACACCTCGGACCAAAATCAGTGACGCCCTGGGTCGTCGCAGATTGGGAACCTCTGGGCTAGGCCATAAACTGGCAAGTGCATGCATGCATGTGTGTGAGCCTCTAAAGTTCGAGGTCGGGTGAGGTTGTCCAAATTAATGCTTGTGCAGACTTCTATAGCAGCCGTAACCAGAAGTTCGTTTACCCATTAGGAGGAAGAGTTACACAAGTTGTGATGGTCCAACCTGCCTAGCTTTTTGCCCCAGCCCAAATAGCTCAACCCCGCAGGAAGGACTGTCTAAGCTGAGTTGACATCTACATTAAAATTACTGACAATGCACAAACATTTAACAAACACAAATTTTGAACTCAACTTGTTTAATTTCCAACATTAACTTTAAATCAGAGAACAACATTTGCCTTTGAAGGTCTCTTCACAGCATGAAGCCTTGCATAAGCAGCAGAATTCAGAGATACAATTCTCCATCAATTTTAAACAGCCATAATACAGTAGAAGATAAGCACATAAGCTGTCACCTCATTGCACTCAGTCAGTCAATAAGTAATCCCATGAAACACTCCTCAGCAGACACCAATGTTGGCAGGTAAGATCAGTGCCCTCTTAACACTTTTGGGGGACCTGGGCCATCACAGTTTTTGGGGCCACCTGATCTATATATATATATATATATTAATATTATTAATAACATCTATGAAAATGCAAGTGCAAAGATTCGGCTGTTTGAAAATACAACACACATAAAAATTGGAAAAGGAGTGAGACAAGGTGACACCATATCTCCGAAGCTCTTTAATGCCACATTGAAAAATGTCTTTCAATCACTGAACTGGGAAAACAAAGGGATAAAGATTAATGGAGATTATCTAACCCACCTTCGTTTTGCTGATGACATAGTCATTTTTGCAACTACCCAATCAGAGCTACAGAGTATGATCCAGGAACTTGCTGACAAGAGTAAAGAAGTGGGATTAAAAATGAACTTTCAGAAGACAAAAGTGATGTACAATGCTTTTACAAGAAATGAAGATTTATCGATTGATGGAGAAAAGCTGGAGATAACAGACACGTACGTTTATCTTGGACAGCAGATATCAAGTGAGGGTCACATTGGTGAAGAAATTAATCGGCGTACAAAACTTGCCTGGAGAGCTTTTGGAAGAAACAGCATAATTTTCAAGAGCAATATGCCATTATGTCTTAAAAGAAAAGTGTTTGATCAATGCATCCTTCCAGTGCTTACGTATGGTGCAGAGACGTGGACCTTAGCTAAAAGAGACATACAAAGGCTGCAGACAACTCAAAGCAGCATGGAGAGGTGCATGCTTGGTGTAACCAGGAGAGATAAGAAGAGGAACACGTGGATCCGAAAAATGACAAGAGTGAAAGACATCATGATCAGAGTTAAATCCCTGAAATGGCAATGGGCTGGACATACTGCCAGAAGAACAGACCATCGATGGACAGCCGAAATTTTAGATTGGATTCCAAGGGACAGGAAAAGACCCAGAAGAAGACCACATGGAAGATGGGTGGATGAAATTCGAAAGTATGCGGGAGTGACATGGAGGAGACTGGCACAAGACAGACCGTTGTGGAGGAAACTTGGGGAGACCTTCGTCCAGCAGTGGATTGATAATGGTTGACAATGATGATGATGATATATATATATATATATACTTGGGATGTAAGGTCAGGTGATGCGTAACATCACAGCCTCTCCTTGACAAATGTCAACCCCGCCTTCTCGTGGTACATCCTGTTCCCACTAAATGGGCTCTGACGACCGCCAATAGCGGTATAACTATACCATCGGGATTAGAGGAAATTCTATCCCACACTCACCAACCCGCTTGGCCAGCGTGGTGAGTTATGGCCAAACCCCTCCAAAATGACTCCACAACTTAAATCTTGGCCCTCAGTCTCCGGCAGCTGGAATGTACCTGGCCAAGGCAGCGGCCAGTGCGACATGAAGGCAGAGGGTGCTAAGAATCCCCGGAGGACCGGACTAGGCTGCAATCTGATGCTGACCTTGGCTACGTATAACGGACGCTCCCTATCTTCTGATTCAAGGCTTCTTGAATTGGAAGAGGTACTACAAAGGATCAAGTGGGACATCGTCGGGCTAAGTGAGGTAAGGAGAAAAGGAGAAGATCTCATTGAACTGAAAAGTGGACATCTCTTCTACTATCGTGGGACAGATACTGGTAGAACTAGTGGTGTTGGATTTATAATAAACAAGAAACTGAAGGATAAAGTTGTAGAAGTTGAAAGTTCCTCTGACAGAGCTGCACGACTCGTTATCCAACTCTCGAGAAGATACCAGGCTCAGATTATTCAAACTTATGCACCCACCACAAGTCATGCTGAAGAAGAAATTGAAGAATTTTATGAGGAAATTCGTGATCTAAATAATAAAGGTAAGCAGCACTTGAAGATAATCATGGGAGATTTCAATGCAAAAATAGGGCAACGGCAACAGAATGAAACTTCAGTAGGTAAATTTGGTCACGGCAACAGAATGAAACTTCAGTAGGTAAATTTGGTCACGGCAACAGAAACCAGCGTGGAAATACTCTCGTAGAGTTTGCAGAGGCAGAAGGATTTTTCATCTTGAACTCCTTTTTCAAGAAAAAGCCACACAGGAAATGGACATGGAGACATCCAAATGGGACGACAAGTGAAATTGATTTTATTATGTGTAACAAAAAATTCGTCATAGAAGACTGCAGTGTGCTAAACAAGTTCAACACAGGTAGTGACCATAGATTGGTGAAATGTAAGATGCACCTCAACACTAAACTCGAACGTAGCAAGCTCATAAGACAAACAAAATGTATTGACATAACCAACCTTAAAAAACACCATAATACCTTCAAATTGGAACTGAAGAACAGATTCTCTGCTTTAGAAGGCCTAACATCGGAAGACGTGGATATTTCTGAAGTTAACAGAAAAGTAACCAAAGCTCTTATGGAAACAGCAACAAAATTAGCTGGGTCTAAGAACAAATTGCATGTGAACAAATTATCAGGAAAAACCAAAATGTTGATGCAAAAAAGAAGAGAGATGAGGACAACTAAAGAAGATGTGACTTCCAAAGTGGAATATATAGAGCTATGCAAGACAGTACGAAAAAGTATCACTGAAGACGTAAGGAAATTCAACTGTGAACTAGTAAGGAAAGCAATTGAAAACAACCAACGCCTAAAGATAGCAAAGGGACATCTCAGTAAGGGAAAAAAACAGATTATGGCACTGAGAAAAGAAGATGGTTTTGTAACAAGAAATAGAGGCGAAATTTTGACAAGAGTGAAAGATTTCTACTCCAAATTATATGAAAGGGATGATACATGTACTCCAGGCATCATGAAAAGTACCAGAGTTCTTCCAGTCCTTCCAGCAGAAGTTGCACATGCAATCAAGAACATGAAGCGGGGAAAAGCTCCAGGAGAAGATGGAATTACTGTAGACATCATACAAGAAGCAAGTGGAGAAATCAAAACAGTACTCGCCCAAATTTTCACTCGATGCCTTAATGAAGGGAAAATTCCTGAGGATTGGAACAATGCTACAATGATCTTGCTACATAAAAAAGGTGACATTGAGGATCTCAGGAACTACAGACCTATCAGCCTTCTATCAGTGGTTTATAAAATCTTCACTAAAGTTCTTTCACACCGCTTGAAGGTAACACTGGACATGGCTCAACCGAGAGAACAAGCTGGATTCAGGAGTGGCTACAGCACAATAGATCATATCCACGTACTGAGAGAACTAATTGAAAGAGCGAGGGAATATGAACTTCCATTGTGCATGGCTTTTATCGATTATGAAAAAGCCTTTGATTCGGTGAAACCATCAGCAGTTGCAATGGCTCTGAAATCCTGCGGTATTGAAGATGCATACATTAATATTATTAATAACATCTATGAAAATGCAACACACATAAAAATTGGAAAAGGAGTGAGACAAGGTGACACCATATCTCCGAAGCTCTTTAATGCCATATTGGAAAATGTCTTTCAATCACTGAACTGGGAAAACAAAGGCATAAAGATTAATGGAGATTATCTAACCCACCTTCGTTTTGCTGATGACATAGTCATTTTTGCAACTACCCCATCAGAGCTACAGAGTATGATCCAGGAACTTGCTGACAAGAGTAAAGAAGTGGGATTAAAAATGAACTTTCAGAAGACAAAAGTGATGTTCAATGCTTTTACAAGAAATGAAGATTTATCGATTGATGGAGAAAAGCTGGAGATAACAGGCACGTACATTTATCTTGGACAGCAGATATCAAGTGAGGGTCACATTGGTGAAGAAATTAATCGGCGTACAAAACTTGCCTGGAGAGCTTTTGGAAGAAACAGCATAATTTTCAAGAGCAATGTGCCATTATGTCTTAAAAAAAAAGTGTTTGATCAATGCATCCTTCCAGTGCTTACGTATGGTGCAGAGACGTGGACCTTAGCTAAAAGAGACATACAAAGGCTGCAGACAACTCAAAGCAGCATGGAGAGGTGCATGCTTGGTGTAACCAGGAGAGATAAGAAGAGGAACACGTGAATTCGAAAAATGACAAGAGTGGAAGACATCATGATCAGAGTTAAATCCCTGAAATGGCAATGGGCTGGACATACTGCCAGAAGAACAGACCATCGATGGACAGCCGAAATTTTAGATTGGATTCCAAGGGACAGGAAAAGACCCAGAAGAAGACCACATGGAAGATGGGTGGATGAAATTCGAAAGTATGTGGGAGTGACATGGAGGAGACTGGCACAAGAGAGACCATTGTGGAGGAAACTTGGGGAGACCTTCGTCCAGCAGTGGATTGATAATGGTTGACAATGATGATGATGATGATATATATACTTAAGAGCAGAGCCAAAAACATAAGAAAAACTTAAGAATTTAAAACGAAAGTTGCAAAAAAACCTGAAGATCAAAACGCGCAACGCAGCAGTTATGAAAATTCAGAATTCACATTCTATTAAGAAGAGACTGAAGCAAAAAAATTTTTTGACTCATACCAAGTACAACATAGAAAAGGTTATGTATTGACCGGTGTGAGTAAAAAGAAAAAAATAGAAAAATGAATGTAGAAAGTGTCGAGAATACTGAGCCTTGGCTTTATCAAGGACCAGCAAAAACTCTGCATTTTCTCACTCCCACAAAGACCTATTTGGAAATAGGTTTCTGCAAAGTCATAGATGCAAGTAGTAAGCCCACCAAAAAAATTAAAAAATATATATATATGTCATAACCTCTATAGAGTTGTATGACCAAGCTTTAGTTATATATAAATGGATGTTGAAAGATATGTTTCTTACCAATTTTACAAATTATTCAACAAAAATTAAATTAAAACAGAATTAATAAATAAAGCAACCAGCGCTGTTTCGAGAAAATATGACACACCGGGCAAAAATGCCGATATGCAGCCCCCGTCCTTGTTATTCATTTAAACAGTGAAGATTGAATATATTTAAGTTGGTGGACAAACCCCAGTGATAAACACTTCTTCATATAGACAACACAAATGACTGTTTAAATACAAAATGTGATTTGGAAAAATGCGACATGCTGCGAAGGAAAGAAAAAAAAAAAAAAGTCTGCGGAGCTCACATGTGATCTGTTGACGTTTTTCCGATCTCTAAATTAATGGGCCAATATTTTTGGATCGGAAAACCCATCACCAGATCTACGCACTCTCAATGAGAGTGAGATTTTTTGTCATGAGATGATCTCAAATCCCTTTGGCAAGGAGGGAGTTAGAAAAAATAAATAGATTTAAGAGTCAAGAAAAATCAAGTAAATTCTTTTCATTTATTTTATTTTATTTCTGATTTCACTGTGAAGTGTTGATCTCTGTGTATGTAGTTAAATTTATGTGAATAGGTCTAGGTAAGTTAGCCTTGTGATATCTGTTTCTAGTTAAGGGATGTGTAACTAGCTGGGAAGTAGATTTAAGAAAGTTTGACATCATGCTATATTGCTGGTTCTTTTGTTGTTCTTCTTTCATGCAATGTTTTTTTTTCTTCCTTCCATTGCATTTTTTTAGTGCACTGTTTACTTTCAGGGAAGAGATATTAGTGAAGTTTGTTTTAGTGCAGTATATGATGTAGTGTATATGAATTGATTTGCCTTAGTTTCTTAAGTGTATAGTGCAGTTTATATATGTATAGTGTTAGATGTATCAGTTTAAAATTATCGGCGACGCTGCGGCGTTCGGCGTTATTGATCGTCGGGATAACGTAGCGATAAAAAGAAAAATTGTAAGGTTGTAGTTCCGCGTTATCGCGATTTCTTTTATTGTATTATTATGTAAGCTTTAATAATGGAAAAGTAATTTGTAAACATGTAGTGTTTGAAGTATTTTATCTTATTGTAGTGGTATCTAATGAGAAAATCGCGTGTTTATGCCATATGTCAGTAGCGTGTATTAAAATCGTCGTTGTGTGTATCGGGCTTAATTTAGTAACCTTTCGTAATTAAAATCTTGCTTAGTATTAATATTTAGTTGGTTTTAGTATGAATCTTACTTGGTATTAACTAGTGATAGTATAATTCAGCGACTGATAGAAAAAGCGGGTCGGCGATCGCTCCGTGGCGAAGTGACTTTCGTAAATTAATTGCGCGTGCGCTATCGTCAATGATATTTAATAGTCATTTAGTAAAAGAATAAAACTGTGGCTTAATGCATCAGGGCAAAATAACACATCGTTGCGTTACGCTATTTTTTCGTAATTCCGATCGTCGTACCTATAGCTAGAGAGAATTCGATTTTTATGCGTTACGAAGTTAATTGTAACGATGTTCGTTAATGTTAGTTAATTTGTTTAATGAATTTTTGTAAAGGTGGTCTCTAAAAGTCTTTGTTCAGAAAGAAAGAACGAAAATGGCTACAGTTTCTGGTGTCGCTTTTCTAAAAGCGATAAATTCGTAGAATGGCATCTGGGAGGACGTTTTCCCAGCTTTACCAGTGCAGAAAGTCCGATTTATTTATGCTCTTGTTTACTTCGAAAAGGCATTTTTCGCTTGGCACAGGAACACGTCAGGATTTGGGCGGAATTCTGCGAGGTTCGCCGCAGCGCCCGTTTTCGTGGGGTCAAAGTTCAAGCCTGACTCCGAAAAGATGCGAGCCAGCGATTTCTGGGAATTGCGTCTTTCTCTCCACCTTCTGACTTAACTTCGGGCCAATTGCCTTCCGCCATTTCGGGCGCGTGCGCAAGGGATTCAACGAGGAGCGGAGAATTTTTGCATGCTGCTCGACACTTCGATACCAGACTTCGTAAGGAAGAGTCCCACAATAAAAAAAAATTAAAAAAAAATCGAGTAAAGGAGGGGAGTCTGAACGACGGACGTCCGGATGCCGAAACTGCCGTAACCTTCCAGCGTGCGGCCGCGATGGCCCAAGAACGGTAGGAACGATCCTTTTCTTTTCAAACTTTTCCATGGCTCAAAATTTACTCTGCTGCCGAGATGGCGCGAAAAAGTGCTTGACATCGTCCCGAGGCACTAGCGGGCATTACGCCTCGTAACTCGCTCGGTAACATCGCTGCCGCCTGTCGCCGTGTGAGAGAGAGAAAAGTCTCCTCAAAGGCCGGCATCGGGAAGTAAGTAAGAAAAAAAAAGAATAAAAGAAAGGAAGGAGAAGAGGGAAAATCCTACCATGTCATCATAAGTGCATCAGGCCCCGTTTCCACGGCGTGCCGGCTCTCGTAGCGACAGCACAAACACCAATTCAGCTTCAAAAGGAAAATTTAAGGAGGAGGAGAAACAAAGAGAAAAAAAAATGAGTACCACCTAAAATTGAAAAAAAAAATTATGTGTCTTGATCAGAAATGGAATGATGTAAAAGGTTAAAATTCAGGGGCGAGAGAAAAAATTGGGGGAAGGTGAAATTAAAATGGGAGGAAAATAGAGAAATGCAAATGTATGTTTGGAATTAATGGTCTGGCCAGAACCAACAAATGTAATATGTCATTGTGTAATTTTTTTGTAAAAATGTCTAGTTAATGCCAGTGACCAAAGAAATGGATTGAAATATATTAATTTTGGTTTCCTGTTAGAACAGGGTTTTTTTTTTTGTTAGCTCAAATGAGAGGAAAGTGACTTGACATTTTTGTTTGTTTGGTTTTCTGTACTGTAAAGTAAGAAAGAGATTTTTCCAGGTAACTGATCAAAATCAGTGTGTTGTGAAAAAAAAAAAAGAATAAAATGTCACTCTTAACCATCTAAATCTAAATTGTAAAGAGCATTTAGCTCAAGGTTCAACAGTTATCAGATATGCACATCGAGCATTAAGCTCTTAGCACTCTTTGAGTGAATGATCACATTCTTTAAAGATTTTTTGTAAGGCAGGCTGGTAACCAAATTGTGCCACTTACCTCCTTCATCCTCTAAACCACACAGGTGAAAACTACTTGGTTTGCAGACCAGGGTTTCTGAGAGGATTATTTAGGACTGTCAACATACTCTGGACTCTAAAATCCATAGCTAAACTCTTTTTTTTATTCGGCCTAGCCACCTAAAGTTTCCTTGTATCAAGTGTTTTTCCAACCTGTGCCTGGGAGCACAAAATAAATTTATAGTTAACCTGGAACATATGCTTAATCAAATTATTTTGTGTCATATGTGAATTTCTCTTGTCGGTGGTGGTGGAATCACCTTCCATTTACTGGGAGTTTTTAAGGATCGTACCTGGGGTGTTAGTCGTTGATAAAAAAAAAAAATTCTTAATTGGGGTCCCTAGATTGATCACCGGCCATTTTCTTCTTTTTAAAAATAAAATTGGTAATATTTGCATTTTTTCAGAAGTAAGTTCATCATCGTAATAGAATAATATCTTAACAACCAAACCACGTCGTATCACATGAACATGAGCAAATTTTAACATAATTTTACATCTAGCTTGACATTTGCCTCCTAAATTCTTTTGGAAATGAATCATCTGTGGTCGGGAAATAGTTTGTGTTTTAAAAATCGACACTTCCCTTGAGAACATATGCGCTTGTGGAAGTGTACTGGTTGTATTACATTTGAAATTCTATAGATGCATGCCAAATATAAGATAAAACGAAACACTTGTTCTGTCAGTCAAAAATAAAATCAATGACCTCATGGCACTTTCTTGAGAACTATGATCTGCGAATACATGTTGACCCGCCACTTTGTTTCTCGGATACATCACACCTTTACGAATTACACATTTTTACTTCTGTTCAGATTTTTCATTTAGTTGTTTTATCAAATCACTAAATCTCCTACTTGGGACCAGGTGGGAAATCGGCTTTCTTTGTTCTTTATTTTATCACAAAAGATCCACACTAATACATAACTTCCCTCCTATTTCCTCGGGAAATCGAAGCTATGAGCAAGGTTTAAAAAAGAAGGCGGAAGAACTTCCAAATTTCTGCATTCGTGTTTCTTCTTTTCTTCAAATAATGAAAAAAAAAAACCTGTTACTGAGTGGTGAACGAGTTGAACTTCCTGTAAACCCAAGTGTGTCTACCCATGAGCCTCTCCTGTGTAGACACACTTGGGACGTTGGGTGCCTCAGTTCAGGTGGGGGCCCTGGGCAGCGACCTCATTGGCCCATCCCTTAAGATTGCCCTGGAAAAGATGAGAATTAAAGTTCAATAAGCAGCAAACATGCTCGGCCTACGTGCCTTTCCTTGGCACACACAATCATTGGCAGGAAAGATCAGAACAGGAGTTCCGCAAGAAGTAGTCAAACTCGGCCCATCGACCTCTCCTCTGTGGACACAATTGTCAGCAAGAAAGGTGAGAATGAAAGTTTAAAAAGCAGTAATCAAGTCGACCTGGTGGCCTCTTCTCAGCATACACAATCATCGGCAGGAAAGAGGAGAACGGGAGTTCCGCAAGAAGTAGTCAAACTCGGCCCATGAGCCTCTCCTCTGTAGACACAATTGTCAGCAGGAAAGGTGAGAATGAAAGTTCCAAAAGCAGTAATCAAGCTCGACCTGGTGGCCTCTTCTCAGCATACACAATCATCGGCAGGAAAGAGGAGAACGGGAGTTCCGAAAGAAGTAGTCAAACTCGGCCCATGAGCCTCTCCTCTGTAGACACAATTGTCAGCAGGAAAGGTGAGAATGAAAGTTTAAAAAGCAGTAATCAAGTCGACCTGGTGGCCTCTTCTCAGCATACACAATCATAGGCAGGAAAGAGGAGAACGGGAGTTCCGCAAGAAGTAGTCAAACTCGGCCCATGAGCCTCTCCTCTGTAGACACAATTGTCAGCAGGAAAGGTGAGAACGAAAGTTCAAAAAGCAGTAATCAAGCTCGACCTGGTGGCCTCTTCTCCGCATACACAATCATCGGCAGGAAAGAGGAGAACAGGAGTTCCGCAAGAAGTAGTCAAACTCGGCCCATGAGCCTCTTCTCTGTAGACACAATTGTCAGCAGGAAAGGTGAGAATGAAAGTTTAAAAAGCAGTAATCAAGTCGACCTGGTGGCCTCTTCTCAGCATACACAATCATCGGCAGGAAAGAGGAGAATGGGAGTTCCGCAAGAAGTAGTCAAACTCGGCCTATGAGCCTCTCCTCTGTAGACACAATTGTCAGCAGGAAAAGTGAGAATGAAAGTTTAGAAAGCAGTAATCAAGTCAACCTGGTGGCCTCTTCTCAGCATACACAATCATCGGCAGAAAAAATAAGAACAGGAGTTCGGCAAGAAGTAATCAAACTTGGCCCATGTGCCTCTCCTTGCGAGACACCATTATCAGCAGGAAAGATAAGAACTAAAGTTCAGTATCCCACTCTACACACTGCCACGTTTAGCCTATTCTGCATTCCTAAAACAGCATAATGCCAGCAAGAATAAACGACTCCCAGCTTCAAAGGTTTTATGGCTGTTTCCTCATGATGAAGAAAAACGAAGAAAAATAATGCAGCAGTGAGCCATAAGATCCAGGTTACATGCTCTTTTCTCTCACTTCAAACAATTGCCAAGGAACTTGCTTCGCAGGTTATGCAAATGCACACCAATCAATGCCTCATAAATGCCCTTCTCTGATGATAACCATTTCTCTCATGCCCCTGTAACATGACAAAGTTCAGCAATGAAACAATGGGGATGACTGTTATCTAGCACATAACTTTCTGCCTTACCTCTGGTGTTATTTATGCAGGCCATCAAAGTGCACTAAAAACAATAAACAGTTTTCTTAAAACCTCCCTTCATTGGGGCATTTATCTGTGACTTTAAACTGAGTGCGACATTATTTCCAATAACAAAACGAGATAAATGGAACTGTCGCATTATTCTCAGAAAATACGGTATACAGATTTTCCATTCTTCATCACGCAGTCATTCATTTAAAACTCATCAAGTACAAATTCAATAGACAAATATAATTATTAATTAACAAAACCAAATTTAGGATGCTTACCACTTGATGTAACTCAATAGGACTTAGGGAATCGGAATCCACAACTTCGCTGTTCACTCGTGGGACAAGATCTAATCCAAGCTGCCTATTAAAAAAATTTATAGAACAATATTAAGATTTAATCAGTTAATTGCATAACATGTACTAATAACAAAATAAAAGTAATGCAAAGATATTAAACAATAAGAGACAAGATATCAGAAATAATGCAAGAACAACATAACAATACAGTAAATGTCTATGCAGTGTATTTTAATAATTAGAGTTAAATATCTAAGATTTAATTACACTACATTCCAATTCACATTTAAAAGAAATTCAAGAAAGCATTATGTGAGCACAGTATAATTATAAATTGATATGTTCTATTTGTGCTGTTCATGAGTGTTGGGTGTACAAAAATGGATATGTGTACTACTAACATTACACACACAGAAGTGCTATCTAAAATCCTTTATTTCTGTATTGTGTTAACACTTCCAGTCCTTCTCCTTTCAATACTATGTACACTGAAGTGCCAGAAAAACTGGTACACCAGTCTAATACTTGGTAGGACCCCCACGGGAGTGCAGGACTCCACTAGCTTCTGGAAATATGCTGTAGGCAATGCACACCATACTTCCTGCAGAGCGTTCCACAATTTAGGTGTATTCTGAGGTCTCGGATTCCTGTGTTCGATAGCACGTTGCATGGCATCCCAAATGTGTTCTATCACGTTCAGATCTGGGGACTTGGGAGGGAAATGGCAACACCCCAAACTCAGATGAAGGCTCCTCTAATCATAATGTGGCATCCCGACACTTGTGTGGAGGCGCATTGTCCTGTTGGAACAGGCCCAGCCCATCAGCATGAATGCAGGACATGGACGGGTGTACCTTGTCAAACAGGATGCGCACATAGTGTTCGCCGGTCACAGATGTTTGTAGACGAACCAGGGGTTCCAGGTAAGTCCAGCTAAACATACCCCATACCATTACGGACCCCCCACCAGCTGGTACAGTTCCCTGTTGACAGGCGGGATCCATGGCTTCATGGGGTTTGCCCCACACACGAATTCTTCCATCTGCCCGATACAGTTGGAAACGCGACTCGTCAGACCAGGCTACTTGTTTCCACTCATCAAGTGTCCAGTGGTGGTGTTGCTGTGCCCAAGCAAGGCGCATAGCTCTGTGTCATGCACCCATCAAGGGGACTCGAGTTGGGCGTTGGTTCCCAAAGCCCATATCGCGCAGGGTATGTTGCACAGTCCGGATGCTGATGCTTGTTGAGGCTCCAGCATTAAATTCCGGTGCTGCCTGCGAGAGTGTCGCGTGAAAAGATTCTTGACTGCCAACGATGGTCACGTTCACCCAATGTCTTTTTACGGCCACACTGGTATCGTAGGTTGGATGTTTCGCTGGAATTCTTGTAGTCACGGTACACCCTTGCAATGGTCGTCCGTGAAAATCCGAACTTCGTTTCTAACTCCGAAATACTATGGCCCATCTCACGAGGGCCAACTATGACACCGCGTTGAAAATAACGTAAATCGTTATTACTTGTCATTTTCATGCCGAAAACAGTTCTGACAGCTGGCAAGGATGTCTATCGCTTTATATATGCACTGGCAGACGCAACCGAGTACGCGCATAGGTGACGTTGCAATGTATTTTGGATAAGCTCGTCTGTACCAGTTTTTCTGGCACTTCAGTGTATACTCTGTTCATCTGAACTTGGCAGCTGGCAGAATTGAACTCTCCCACAATTAGGGGTGGTAGGAAGCATGAATGCTCCGTGTTCCATTAGAGCTCCCGTAAATAATAAGGTGTTACAGAGCCTAAGGGTACTGTTCTCCTTAAGATTGCTGCAGTTGCTTGTGCTGCGTGGTGGGGGTGTAGGACCAGAATTAGTGGTAACCAAGTGGTGGTGAGGATTGTTCCAGTTTTTCCCAGCATCAGTTGCTTAAAGGCATACTTAGAGAATTAAAACATTCTTTTCTGACCCACAGGGAGAAATCTTTTGTTCTATACCCCCACCACACCTCATGAAAGAAAACAGTAATCCTAAAGAGAGTAGCTTTCTAAAGTAATTTAACATCTTGCATACAAGGGAATATGACCCATTCATGCATGCCATCACCCCTAATTGTGAAAGAGTTCAATTCTGCCAACTGCCAAGTTAGGATGGATGGAGTTTACACAGTAATATCAGAATAATATGACCACCCCCAGAATCACAGTGGACCCGCCCAGGCGCATCACAGAGTGCACGTGACAAGGTCGACCACACGGAGATATGAGCGGCCGGCCTGGACAGATGAGCCATTGTGCGTTATGTGAGCACAATGGGCAGAGGTAGTGATTTGATGGACGTTCAGAAAGGAATGATCATCGACAACTGTGCCAAGGGTGGAAGCATCTCAGAAACAGCAGGCTTTGTGGGATGTCCGCGAGGTGCTGTAGTAAGGGTGTGCCAAGAATAGACTTCTGGAACACCGAGTACCTCGTGACATCATAACTGCGAAGCCCCAAAGGCCATCGGCCCCAGAGAAGAACGTCGCCTCTGTCAACTGGTAAAGGGTGATTGACATTCAACAGTGCAGCAATTGACCATGCAAATGAACACTGGGGCACCCAGGTACGTGTCCTCCATAACAGTAGTGCGAACCCTGTTACGCACGGGTTTCTGGAGTCTACGCTGCGTCAAGGCGCCCATGGTAACCCAGGTGCAATGGCACCTGCAGTTTGTATAGGACTACCATCATTGGACAGTGGAAGAGTAGGAAAAGGTTGCCTTCTCCAACGAATTGAGGTTTCTACTCCACAGAAGTGATGGGTGGTTGTGGATACCTCGTCAGACACAAGAGAACCAACACCCAGACAGGCTTGTTGGTCAAGTACAGGTCAGCAGTGGCAATGTGCATGTCTGGGGGATGTTTTCCTGGCATGACCTCGGACCACTGGTACCACTGGATAGGTCCCTGAATGCCAATGGCTACCTGCCCATCCTCGCTGACCACATGCATCCCTTCATGTTGGATGTTTACCATGATGGTGATGGTGTCTACCAACAGGACAATGCACCCTGCTATATCACTAAGGGGATGCATGGTTGATTCCAGGAACACGACAGCAATGTCTCTGTTCTCCCTTGGCCAGCGAAATCAACCGACCTCAATCCCATAGAGCACTTGTGGGACTATTTGAATCGGCAGGTTCGATGTGCCAACCAACAACCACATCATCTCCGGGAGCTCTGTGCTGTGCTGCAGTCTGAATGGGCTTGTGTGCTTCGGGAAACTTTCCAGGGCCTCGTTGTGTCGATGCCACGCTATCTTGCAGCTGTCACTCAGGCCAAGTGTGATTATTCCCATTATTAGGTGGTCATATAATTCTCATACGACTGTGCAATCTCTTTTATGTTTTTCTTTCCTACTATCAATCATATGAAAAAACTAACATTTTATTCAGTGTGATCCACTCGCTGTGCGACAGCATTTTTCTGAAACACCTCTGGAGTATGGCAAAATTAAATATAGTCAAATCATGATCTAATGCAAGGGCCATCCAGAAAGTAAGTATTGTTTGAAGATAAAACAAAAACAAAAACAAAAAATACTGATAACTAATTTTTAATGTGTGATGAATTCTACATATACTAAATTTACTTTTTTAAATGTATTCTCAGAGGACGTTAAGGCATTTGTCATATTGTGGCACAAGTTTCTGGATACCCTCCTCATAGAAGAGTGCCCCCTGGGTTCTACATACCTTAATCTACTTTTCAACATATTCCCCGTGGATGCTAAGGCATTTGTCATATCGTGGTACAAGTTTCTAGATACCCTCCTCATAGAAGCCTACAACCTGGGTTCTACATACCTTAATCCACTTTTCAAAATATTTCCCATGAATGTTAAGGCATTTGTCATATTGTGGTACAAGTTTCTGGATACCCTCCTCATATAAGTCTGCCCCCTGGGTTCTACACACCTTAATCTACTTTTCAACATATTTCCCATGGATGCTAAGGCATTTGTCATATCGTGGCACAAGTTTCTGGATACCCTCCTCATAGAAGAGTGCCCCCTGGGTTCTACACACTTTAATCTACTTTTAAACATATTCCCCGTGGATGCTAAGGCATTTGTCATATCGTGGTACAAGTTTCTAGATACCCTCCTCATAGAAGCCTACAACCTGGGTTCTACATACCTTAATCCACTTTTCAAAATATTTCCCATGAATGTTAAGGCATTTGTCATATTGTGGCACAAGTTTGTGGATACACTAATCATAAAAGTCTGCCCCATGGGTTCTACATACCTTAATCTACTTTTCAACATATTCCCCGTGGATGCTAAGGCACTTGTCATATCGTGGTACAAGTTTCTAGATACCCTCCTCATAGAAGCCTACAACCTGGGTTCTACATACCTTAATCCACTTTTCAAAATATTTCCCATGAATGTTAAGGCATTTGTCATATTGTGGTACAAGTTTCTGGATACCCTCTTCATAGAAGAGTGCCCCTGAGTTCTACACACTTTAATCTTCTTTTCAACATATTTCCCATGGATGTTAAGGTATTTTTCATATCATGGCACAAGTTTCTGGATACCCTCCTCATAGAAGCCTGCCACCCGGGTTCAACATACCTTAATCTACTTTTCAACATATTTCCCATGTATGTCAAGGCATTTGTCATATCATGGCACAAGTTTCTGGATGCCCTGCTCATAGAAGTCTGCCCCCATGGGTTCTACACACCTTAATCTACTTTCCAACGTACAGTAAAACCTCTGAGTAGCGGACACCTCTGGACTGGATGATCTGTCAGCTATTCGGAGGTGTCTGCTATTGGGAGGTACACGCCATCGCACAGCACGAACTTCTTTGCCGTTTTTTTTTCTTTTGCTGTTAAAAATAAAGTTACATCTATAAATATACATACTTTATGTGCATATATTTATGCAGTAATAAATTCCGAAACTGCATCAGTAATAATACTGTACATGAAATTTAAAATATGTACGTATTTATAGTAACCTAAATATTTTTGAGCTTTTTAAACATGCAGAAAAATGTAATTTGCGTACATATTATATACATAGTTCAATACATGTGTCTGATTAACAAATGTTTTAAAACTTATATAAAGTACTTACAGCTAATTCATGCCACCCTAGTGGTGCAGTGGTCTAAGCGATGGCATATAACCATTCATTCGAGAAGGGGTCCGGGTTCGAATCACGGTGAGACATGGATGTCGTGTTTGTCTTACGTCACTGACTCTCTCCCTTACCTTGAACCAGTGACCCTAAATTAGAAACAGGCTACTGCCATTGAGTTGTTCATGGTGGCTGTTAAACCCCAATTAAAAAAAAAAAAACTGCAGCTGATTTATGAGTTAGCATTCTTCCCTGCAAAAACACCTCACAAAAGTGCTTGATTTTTTCTTTTGCTTTTACAGCCTCTTTTTCAATATGAATTTTCAAATTTATCAAAAGTGCCAGTCCCTCAGAATCACCTTTGCTAATAAAAAATTTATGAAGTTCTTCACTATATTTTGCCACGACTGTGAAGTTCTTAATGTTGCACACCTTTCTTCTGCAACTTCGTCCACTGCCTCTTCTTTAGCACCTTCCGCTGTCTCCTCGACCATGTCATCCTCGACAGGTGTGTGTGAAGAAATGTAATCCTGCAAATCACCCATTGTCTGTATAATGAAGTAAATTTATCCATTATTTTTATGCCAGGGGCAGGATTTGAACCCGCAACTCTCGGCTTCGGAGCTCCGAGTGCTATCCATTATACACTGAAGAGCAATTGAATAAGAGACAGCTGGCATTACGCAAATGTGGCGCTGTGGGCGGCCCTGTAAATTGTAAACCACATGACGTATGCAGCGATCTGACAAAATAAAGAGTGATGCGACAGGAATCAGCAAGAGTCGGACACAGTATGGGTAAGATGAAGGATCTAAGCGCATTTGATTGTGGGAAAATTGTCGGGGCCCGACGAATAGGTCACTCCATCTCGGAAGTCGTGCAGGCACTGGGATTTTCACGAGCCACTGTGTCACGCGTGCACCGTGAGTACATCGAATCTGGTAAAACCATCCCTGCAAGGGCCAACTGCCATGTACAACAGCATGTGGATGAGCGGGGTCATCGTCGGCTAGCTCGCATTGTAACAGCGGATAGACGGGCCACAGTGCAAGAAATCACTCGGTAATTTAACGCTGGTGCATAAAAACGTGTAAGCAGCCACACCATCCAGAACCATCTCCTCGCTATGGGGTACAGAAGCCATCGTCCCACGAGGGTACCGCTGCTGACTGCACATCACAGGGTGCGCAGATTAGCATGGGCACGGGAACATCACCACTGGACCCTAGACATGTTGGAAAATGTAGCCTGGACTGATGAGTCGAGATTCACGTTGGTACATGCGGATGGCAGGAAACGATTATGGCGCAAACTACATGAAGTGATGGATCCTTCTTGCCAGCAGGGTACTCTTCAAGTTGGTGGGGGTGGCATTCTCGTCTGGGAACTGTTTACGTGGACTGAAATGGGACCCCTGGTATGTGTGACATCATCGTCCCTCACAGGTCAACATTGCTGGGATATCCTGGATGACCATTTGCTCCCATTTGTACATCTTCAACATCCCACTGGGGACCTCATCCTGCGACAAGACAATGCAGCTCCCGAATTGGATCCGAATGGTTGGATGAACACTCTACCGACGTGACCTTGCTTCCTTGGCCAGCTAGGTCACCTGACCTCAATCCCATCGAGCACATCTGGGATGCCATCGAGAGAGATGTTCGAGGCTCTGACAACCCCTCCCCTTCCATCAAATCTTCGTGAACTGTGGGAGCTTGTTCAGGGGTCGTGGATCCAACGCTTCCGGTGTCTTGTCGAGTCCATGCCGAGACGAATTGCCGCCGTCATCAGGGCGAAAGGTGGTGCTACACGTTACTAGACAGGTATCTCTTATTCAATTGCTCTTCAGTGTATTTTCAGCTTATTCGACCAAAACCACTGTCTGCTATTCCAAGTGTCCACTATTCAGAGGTAAAAACACAGAACCACCTATACTTTGGGACTGGGGATTAGAAAACTGTCTGTTAACTGAAGGTGTCCGCTATTCGGGAGTGTCTGTTAAGGAGCTTTTACTGTATTTCCCAAGGCTGTCAAGGAATTCGTCATATTGTGGCACAAGTTTCTGGAAACCCTCCTCACAGAACTCTGCTGCCTGGGTTTTGGGCCACCGCTCAACTATCGTCTTTATGTCATCATAGTCATTGAACTGCTGGCCGGCATGAAATCATTACAAATGGAGAAACAAATAATGATAGTCACTGGAGTACATAAAGTTGGGGCTGTAGGGAAGGTGGACCTACTACTCCCATCCAAATTTAGTGACCAGGTTTTGCATCACATCACAACATAAAGCCTTGGGTTGCCATGAAGAACTACTCCCTTGAACAGCATGCTGAGCTGTCTGCTTGGAATTGCACGATGCAACTTTCTCGGTGTCTCATGATAAACAGCCCCATTTACTATCATGCCTTTAGGCAGGAATTCCACTAACAAAATTCCTTTCCTGTCCCAAAAGACAGTGCACATGACCTTTCTTCATTGACAACGTCTGTTTGAATTTGTTGGCCGCAGGCGAGCCGGTGTGTTTCCATTGCAGAGACTTGCTGTTTCAATTCAGGTATGATGTGAGAGACCCAAGTCTCATAACCTGTTATTATATGGCTTAGAAAATCACCTTTCTCTGCATACCACCCCAAAACAGATCCCATGCGCTTCGTTTTGTGCTGTCAACATCTTTGGCACCCAACATGCGCACACTTTGCGATACTGAAGCTATCCTGTAATGATTTCAAAACTTCATGGAAATGTTCTGATACTGAAGCTTTTCTGTAATGATTTCAAAACTTCAGGGAAATGTTCTGATACTGAAGCTTTTCTGTAATGATTTCAAAACTTCAGGGAAATGTTCTGATACTGAAGCTTTTCTGTAATGATTTCAAAACTTCAGGGAAATGTTCTGATACTGAAGCTTTTCTGTAATGATTTCAAAACTTCAGGGAAATGTTCTGATACTGAAGCTTTTCTGTAATGATTTCAAAACTTCAGGGAAATGTTCTGATACTGAAGCTTTTCTGTAATGATTTCAAAACTTCAGGGAAATGTTCTGATACTGAAGCTTTTCTGTAATGATTTCAAAACTTCAGGGAAATGTTCTGATACTGAAGCTTTTCTGTAATGATTTCAAAACTTCAGGGAAATATTCTGAAAGATCAGAAATTGTGAAATGTCAGTTCTCCTTAATGGTTTCATTCACTCTCTCCACTAAATCTTCCATGACCAGTAAGTCCTACCACTGCAATTCGTCAAGAACACTCTATCATCTTTCATTAAACATTCAAACCCACTTCTGCACCATTTCTGCACTCAACTGTGTTTTGTCTGTAAACTTCGCATATTTGCCAATGAATCTCACTTGGGCTGACATTTCTTGCATTCAGAAACCTTATCACAGACTGGACTTCGCAGTCGGTGGGCTGTTGTATTAACTTAAATATTATTAAGGTAAAAATGTCATTTTGGGCCAAATTTCTGTTGCATTAACTTAAACACTACTAGTTGTAAATGAATTTATGGCACCTCTATTCATATTGTACTGTGGAATTAACTTTTTTACGGGTCTTATAGAGGTTATTATTCAAAAAAGTAGGTGGTCAAATTTTCGAACTAAAGCCTAGTTCGTCATCAGGACTAACCTCTATAAGACCCGTAAAAAAGTTACCAGTGACGTAGTCCTGATGACGAAGTAGGCTTTAGTTCGAAAATTTGACCACCAACTTTTTTGAATAATAACCTCTATAAGGCCCCTAAAAAAGTTAATTCCACAGTTAAACACTACGTTGAAAAGGTCATTTTGGGCCAAATTTCACAATTTGTAAAAATGTGTTCATTTTAAAGCCCCATTCTTTAGGATTCCAAAACTACCTTTGTTTCTTGTCTATGATGAATAGATACCGAGTTATAGCAATCTGAATATCTAAACCCAGGTGTCAAATAAACAGGAAGTGACACTTGAAACGTATTTTTGCAGGATGAGATTTTTGTCTCGAACTCTTTACGGAAAACCTGATAACTGCAAAAGGTATGTAAATAAATTGATGAAACTTGGTATACATCTTTCTTACAATGCTGTGCATACAATAAACTCTTTTGCTGTTTGCCAGTTCAAAGTTTGGTTATAACTATTTTTACATTCAACATAGGGAAGAAATTTGTTGAAAATTCACACTAATGCATGTAGGAATGCGTGTATCTCCACAGTGTTTAGGAACATCATTTACCTTTTAGTTCATTGCATAGATAATAATCAGTCAAGATCGCTGTAAATGGAGAAGTTTGATACGACAACAGTAGGTAAAAAATATCTGGTAGTTTGTATTTCTTTTTGGAGCTAACCTCTGAATCTCAGAGAACAGCTTAGTGATATGAAATGTGTGTATGCATGTATAGATAATAGTCATGTGCATATACTGCAGCGTTCGAATTACCCAGTGGTCTGTTGGCCATTGGCTAGTAAAACTTCCGTCGGACCACTGAACTATTGATTTTACTGGCCCGGATGGCCAGTACGTTTTTTTTTTTTTTTCTAATTTGCCACGATAAAAAATTAATTTCTGTTTCTTTTACCTTGCTGTATGGTTTTTTTTTAGGCTTCAAACTAATGATAGATTTAAAAACAAATACTGGAGATATTTCCATTGAAATGATACGTAATTTTCCACATATATTATAAATGCCTTATTATTATTATTTTTTTTTTTTTTTTTTAGGGACCTGTGGGTATTTTGGTGGACTAGTGGTTTGCAAATTCTGGTGGTCCACTGGGCCAGTAGAAAATTTATTTCCAATTCTAACACTGTACTGATGCACCATCATATATCTGTAACATGACATCGCTGAATTGACTGTAATTACGATTTCCCACGTGAAACAAATCACATCAGAAAACTTACAATGTATCATGAGAAGAATATTTCTTCTACTCTTTATATATATATATATATATGTAACATTTTTATTCAGAGCGTTTATTGTAAATGACATATTTCCTTAAATTCTTTCTTAATTTTCCAATTTCTTGAAAATTTATACTGATTTTCTTTTTTACATTTATGTGGTTTTGTGTGTTAGCCTTCCTAAAAAAACACATTACCCATACTGGCATTTTTTCAAAAAAAATTCCCCCAACGTAGTGAGATACCTTAACAAGCAGCACAAACCTTTAACATAAGCACAACCTCACAAAATGACAATCAGGGCATGGCTAATGGGTGAGGCAAGACAACTGCGCATGCACGACTCTGAAGTGAAAACTATCACGGGAACGACTACCACCTTTTCCGGTCTTTGCAGCATTTTCTAGATGGACAGTGGTTTACCAACCAGGATGATGTAAAATGTGCATTTACTCACTTCTTTGAGTCCAAGGCATCACAATTGTACAGAGACAGTAAACAACAGGTGCCCAGACGCAGGTCATGGCAAATGATGGCAACTAAATTTTGGACTGATTTGTACTAGTATATATGGTAATGGGATGCAAGGTCAGGTGATGTGAAACATATCGCCTCTCCTTGACAAATGTCAACCTCACCTTCTCGTGCTGCATCCTGTTCCCACTAAAGGTGGTCTGACGACCGCCAGTAGCGGTATAACTATACCATCGGGATCAGAGGAAATGCTATCCCACACTCACTAACCCACTTGGCCAGCGTGGTGAGTTATGGCCAAACCCCTCCAAAATGACTCCACAACTTAAATCTTGGCCCTCAGTCTCCAGCAGCTGGAATGTACCTGGCCAAGGCAGTGGTCAGTGCGACATGAAGGCAGAGGGTGTTAAGAATCATCGGAAGACTGGATTAGGCTGCCATTTGATGCTAACCTTGGCTACTTACAATGGACGCTCCCTATCTTCTGATTCAAGGCTTCTTGAACTGGAAGAGGAACTACAAAGGATCAGGTGGGACATCGTCGGGATAAGTGAGGTAAGAAGAAAAGGAGATCTCATTGAACTTAAAAGTGGATATCTCTTCTACTATCGTGGGACAGATACTGGCAAAACTAGTGGTGTTGGATTTATAATAAACAAGAAACTGAAGGATAAAGTTGTAGAAGTTGAAAGTTCCTCTGACAGAGCTGCACGACTCATTATCCAACTCTCGAGAAGATACTAGGCCCAGATAATTCAAGCTTATGCACCCACCACAAGTCACCCTGAAGAAGAAATTGAAGAATTTTACATTTTTTACTTCTGCAGATGTTATAATGTAAAAACAAGATTGAATAATTGCTTCTATTAATTGGGTTTTATTGCTGGGTTGCTTCTGACTAACAAGTTGCTTTAGTCAGCTCTATAGATTTTCAATGGGGTTAAGGTCTGGGCTATTACCAGGCCATTCCAGCAGTGGAATGTGACTATCTTGAAACCACTTTTTGCACACAGCAGCAACATGACATGGAGCTGAATCCTGTTGAAATATAAATGCTTCATTATCGTGGAAAACATCACGTGTGGAAGGCTTCAGTTTGGGCTCAAGTATTTCATTAATGTATTTTTGTTCAATTTATATTCCCATTAATCACACAAATTCTGCCCATACCTTTTGATGTCATACAACCCCAGATCATAGCACTAACTGGGTGTTTCATGGTACATGTAATGCAATCAGGATGTAAATTTTTTCCGATTCTTCTCCTTACGTATTTTATGCCATCACTACCAAACAGGTAGATTTTGGTCTCATCACTCCAAATAACACTGTCTCATTGTTCCGCTGACCAGCTGACATGGGTTTTAACTTAGTTTAATCTTTTCAACCTTTGTTTGCGAGATAAAAATGGCTTTATTCGTGGAATTCTAGCTTTTAGACCAAATTCCTGCAGTCTGCACCGAACAGTACTTACACTCAACTTCACATTGCATTGCGCCATTTCATCTTGTACACGCCCAGATGATTTTCTTCTGTCACCTAGGCACAGTCTCTTAATTATTCTATCATCACTTGATGGTGAGCACCTTTTCCTGCCTTTACCAGTCTGGTTTTGTAGTGACTGAGTCTCATTATACCTCTTCAAAACTTTAGAAATGCCACCTTTGGTTAAGTTTCCACCAATTTTTCTTGTAATTTCTTCATAACTGAAGTCTTGTTCAATTAATAGTACTATTTCACATCACTTTCTGGGTGACCAGTCAACTCTTTATGCCATTTCTTTAATTTCATTACGTTTTACAAGCACACTAAATGAAAGAACACAAAAACAAACAAAAAACAACCAAAAAACAACCAACTTGATAGCAATCACATAACACACTGACAAATGTCCTCTTCTCAGCTCCAATACATGACATCAATAGCTGAATCCTACTGTGACCTGATTGGCTGATTGCCAAAACAAGATGACACCTGACTGGCTCTCTAAACACTCATGCTCACTGGCTACATTCAAATGAAGGAAAGCTACTTCATATCAACCTAAGCAAGTTGTGCTTCCTTTTTATGGTTATTTGGCCATAACTTTCATAGAATACAGATAATTGAACAAACTTTGTTGCATTACATTTTTGATGAAATTATCTTTTCATTGATATAAAATGGTATTACTCCAAAAAAACAAAAGGTGTTATGAGCCATCAAACCTCAAAAATACACTTTTCCCAAAAGGTTTCCACAATTTTGACCACTACTGTAATTAAAGAAACGATAATCTCTTGTCCTTGTCCTTGGCACTCCGTAACAACTTCCAGTGATTTGCAAAATGATATGCGATGACCATCTTTTTTATTACGAAGAAATTATCTGTTCCAGTTTTTTTTTTTTTTTTTTTCTACAATCTAGTTGCCCAGTCAGGCAACTAGATTTATTTTTTATGTGCCCAAGCTGATTATTTACATGCCCAGGGCATCTTGGTCATGGTACTTTTCAAGCTCTGGTGAGTATTATTACTTCACTGAGATCTTTGATTTCTGTAGTATGTTCAACATTTGCTGGACTCCGTAGTAAACCAATGATTCAGCACTTGGAGTGTCTGTAATGGTAGTATACAGGAAACATAATACAGCAAAACATGAAAAAGAATACAAATTATTTAAAATTCCAAAAAAAACAAGATTCTTGGACACTGGGTTCAAAAACCGGACAAAATTATATCAGGGCACTTAGCAGCTTTGCATAAGTTACAATCACTGGCATATATTCGAGGCTAGCTAGGCTAGCTGCGAAGCCCAGAGAATGCACAAATAAAACTGAATAAAATATACACAAATAAAAGTCAATTATCAACAGTATTAAAATACGTCGATGCTTTCGGTGCAAAAAAACAAACAAAAAACGTGTGCGGATTCGCTTCTTTGACTCGGTCTGGCGAGCGAAAACCAACGGCATAACGCAAGCAGCTCTTCCAGATTCTTCGCAGTTCTGATACGAAAACTTTCCGTACGATCACCTTCTAGCGTTTCCATGACAACATAAATCAGCTGGTAGAGGGGAATGGGCCATTGCTTTGGGTAACGGTTCACTCAGAATAAAGAATAGTTAGACTATCTCAGTCACGCGCATACTCCTGCCATAAGAGTGTTTCGCGAGAGTTGTTTCAGTTTTTGTGAAGCGTCAATGGAGTTAAAATCAGAGATATTATATCATAAATTCATGACTTTGTTGGATTTGAACTGTTCTGATAAATTTTATGAAAGCTTCCCTGAACATCTACTGTCAGAACTTAAAGAACTCTATGCTTCAAATTTTGATACAGCTCAACTAAAAAATGAACTGAAGGTGTTTTATTCCCTTGATGAATACAAAAACAAATCAGTAAGAGACATTACGTGTTACATAAAGTTGAATAAATTGGACATAGTGTTTAGTGAGGTGTACAAATTAGCAGACCTCATATTAAACTTTCCATCAACAACTGCAACTGCGGAAAGAAGTTTTTCAGCATTAAAAAAAATCAAGATATATCTTAGAGCCGCACAAGGACATGCACATTCGAAAAACTTGGCTGTTTTGTCAATAGAGAAAAGCATTATTTTTAAATATGAAAAAGTACTCGGAAGAAACATTTTATGAAAACGTAACACTCAAGTTCACACAAAAGGAAAGAAGAATGGAGTTCATGTACAAATAAAGTATTTAGAAGAAGAATGGAGTTCCTGTACAAATAAGTGTTCAAATCCTAATCCTCATAATTATTTGGTATCATGTTAACAATGGCATGTACTTAAAATTTAGAAAAAAAAGTTACTTCTATTACTTAACAATTAAATATTAAACTTCGCAATTAAAAAAAACAGTACTGGGGTGGGGGGGGGGGGGGGGGGCAGGTGAGATAGCCCAGGTCTCAGACCCAAGATATGCCACTGGTTACAATGTATAACAATATATCAGGGCACTTAGCAGCTAAGCATAAGTTACACTACTAGTAAAACCTTGAACTATACCCATTGCATAGGGGTGAAAAATGTTAGTGGATGGAATTCCAGGACATGTAACAGAATTTTAGGACATTTCCAGGGCAAAATGGAATTCCATGACTTTTCTAGGATTTGCAAGACAAGGAACTATGAATGATGTTATAATTAAATACCTTATTACAATGTGTAACAATGTCTAACGAAAAACATCACCTGCAAAATATAATTATTCATATTTCCAATAATGTATACTACACTATGATCTGGTAAAAATTTATGAAGTTCATTTTTCTATGCCATTTTGATAAGGAGAAGAAATACCTTTTTGAAAACTGGCATGCATGGCAGTTCATTTCTTTGTGCCATTTTGATATGGAGAAGAAACACTTTCTTGAAAAATGGCAAGCATAGCTCTCAGTTCATTTCTCTGTGCCATTTTGATACAGAGAATACATAATTTCTTGAAAAATGGTATGCATGGTTCTCAGTTCATTTCTCTGTGCTATTTTGATACGGAGAAGAAATGCTTTCTTGAAAAATGGCATGCATGGCTCTCAGTTCATTTCTCTTCTCCAGGCTATTTTGATAAGAAGAAATGATTTCTTGAAAATTAGCATGCATGGCTCTCAGTTCATTTTTTTCTCCAAACCATTTTGATAAGAAGAAATTATTTCTTGAAAAATGGCATGCATGGCTCTCAGTTCATTTCTTTGCGCCATTTTGATAAGGAGAAAAAATACCTTTTTAAAAACTGGCATGCATGGCAGTTCATTTCTTTTTGACATTCTGATACGGAGAAGAAACACTTTCTTGAAAAATGGCAAGCATAGCTCTCAGTTCACTTCTCTGTGCCATTTTGATATAGAGAATAAATGTTTTCTTGAAAAATGGCATGTATGGCTTCAGTTCATTTCTCATTGCTATTTTGATATGGAGAAGAAATTATTTCTTGAAAAATGGCATGCATGGCTCTCAGTTCATTCTTTGTCTATTTTGATGAGGAGAAGAAATGCTTTCTTGAAAAATGGCAAGCCTGGCTCTCAGTTCATTTCTCTGTGCTATTTTGATACGGAGAAGAAATGCTTTCTTGAAAAATGGCATGCATGGCTCTCAGTTCATTTCTCTGTGCTATTTTGATACGGAGAAGAAATGCTTTCTTGAAAAATGGCATGCATGGCTCTCAGTTCATTTCTCTTCTCCAGGCCATTTTGATAAGAAGAAATGATTTCTTGAAAACTAGCATGCATGGCTTTCAGTTCATTTCTTTGTGCCATTTTGATACGGAGAAGAAACGCTTTCTTGAAAAATGGCATGCATGGCTCTCAGTTCATTTCTCTTCTCCAGGTCATTTTGATAAGAAGAAATGCTTTCTTAAAAAATGGCATGCATGGCTCTCCATAGCTAATTCTAAATAACATACACATCAATGCAGTCTGAGAATCATTCCCTTAAGTATAAATATCAATGTATCTTACCTATTTCCCCAATCAATTTTTCCAGTGATTTGTCCTTTGAGCTCTCGAATTTGGTCCTGAGTAAGTGTTCCAGTAATTAATTGCCGCCTCCGTTCAATCAGGTCTCTCATTACTGTCTGCAGCCTCTGGAAAAGTGTTGTTTCCCTTCGCTGTAAAATAATAAATAATATGTGAAAGCCATTTCAATGTGCTCAGTAAAATAGGAAAAAATGAAAGGCACACAAAGTTAACTTTACTCATAGGAGAGAGAGAAAAAAAAAGGCAAAACAGAAATAATTACATGTAGGAGAGGGGGAAGGGATGAATTGGTAATTATGTACATGTCTTTAGCAAATTTTTTATTAGCAAAATATATTTACCACACTCATGCACATGTATTAATCCAGCAGAGACCACAAAATATTTATTTTTAAATGAAGATTAAGGCAAAACTCCTTGTTCTGAGCAATTATTTATTTATTTAATTCAGAAAGATTTTTAACTTACTGGATATAAAGATCTATTCTTCATTGAAAGTCATAGCTGCCTTAGGAGGATTTCACAGGAATGATAGGTTCTAAAGGAAGTCCCAAATGGCTGTGTATGAAAGTGTAATTGTTCCTACTCTGATGTATGGCAGTGAAACCTGGGTGCTGCAGAGAAGACATAAGAGCCGTTTGTGTGCTGGAGAGATGCGTTACTTACGAGGGGGGGCACTGATCATGTGAGGAATGAAGATGTGTTGCAGATGTGTAATGTGAGGCAAAATGTTGTTAGCGAGGTGGAGACAAATAGTCTTAGGTGGTTTGGCCATGTTGAAAGAATGAGTGATGAGATGCTTACTAAGAAAAATTTTTCATCCCAAGTGGCAGGGAAGAAAGGCGGAAAAAGGCCAAGGAAGTCATGGGAGGACGAGATTCAGGAATGTCTGCTGGAGAAAAAGATTATGAGAAAAAGGAATGTCTGCTGGAGAAAAAGATTTAGTATGAAGTACAAAAAGTCTTGTGTGTGGCGTGTGATGGATGTTAATGAAGCTTGAGCGGTTTGCAGAGATCGTTGCAAATGAAGACATTTGATGCACCAAACAGTAAGTAAATTCTAGTTCTATCAGTTAAATGTGTACTTGGCACATGGTCTTTCTTTGAGGAGCTAACCTCTGAATCTCAGAGAACAGCTTAATGATATTTTTATACAGGAATTAAGATCGTGAATATGCTTTGGTTTGTAATCACTAGAACAGCTATTTTTCTATAAAACCAACAGTGAATACCACTAAACCCATCATGCTATATATGTGAAACACTTGTATAGAGAAGACCTTGTAACATATTGATTCCCCCCCCCCCCGTTCACTAGAAGTACAAATGAAAGTACTTGGTACATTTTCAGTTGCCCTTAATTCTACAGTTGAGTCTGATATGAAAACTGCTGGACACGATGTGAATAATAATAGATAGATAGCTACATATATCATACAATGGAACATTAGATTACATAAAGTGGCCAAAAGTTGACAAAATTTAAGGGGTCCCAACATGAAAAAAAAAATCTGAATTTTTTTTTTTTTTTTTACTTTTTTTCATTATTTTTAAAACTTTGAAATCTTATGTTCAAAATGATGTATCATTCATAAAAATCTGGGAATTAGAAGTTTTTTTTTAATTTTTTGAAAATTCCCTTCCTCCAGAAAATTGCAGGAGGTGTGGCCACAGAGAGGACCTGACATATTTGGATAGATTTGAAAATACATGACAGTTCCATAATATTATTTAAGATCCATATTATTACAGTAACCATAACTAATAACATTTTACTGTTAGTGAGATTGATGAAGCAGTAAAGAAAAAGAAGGAAGCCTATTTGGGGATATAGCAAGGTAGAGTCTCTGTGGATGAATATTGCTGTAAGTAGCGTGAAGCTGCTAAGCTGGTTCGCCACAGTAAGGCAAAAGATAGGAAAGAGAAAGTGGAAAGGCATGAACTGGCTTTTTGGAAAGATAGAAAGTCCTTCTGGAAGTACAAGAGACTCAGGAAAAATAGGGGAAACAAAGTTGTAAGTTGTGTGAAGAATGAGATTGGGGAAATGATATGGGAGCCCAATGAGTTAAGTGACAGATGGGGTGAATACTTCTGTGAGTTATTAGATCAGGAAAGCAAAAATGATTCTGAGACAGATGCAGATGATGTCACAATGAGGGATGAAAGCACAGGAGGAATATCAAGAGAAGAAGTGTGTAAAGCTCTAAAATCTCTTCAGAATGGTAAGGCTCCAGGAGTTGATGGCATAACTGCAGAGATGTTGAAGTATGGTGGTGACTCTATAATTGACTGGTTAACTGAAATTTGCCAGTTGTGCTGGGAGTTAGAAATGGTCCCTCGGGATTGGAAGGATGCTATCATTGTTCCCTTGTATAAGGGAAAAGGTGATCAGACTGAATGCAAGAACTATCGTGGTATTAGCCTACTGAGTGTGCCAGAGAAAGTGTTTGGTAAGGTTGTTATTGAAAAAGTACGGGGTCTTACATCATTGAAAGTGTGGGATGTTCAGAGTGGTTTTATGCCTGGTAAAGGCTGCACTAACCAGATTTTTGCATTACGCACGATGATTGAAAAGTATCTGGCTGTTGGGAAGAAAGTTTTTACTGCCTTCATAGATTTAGAGAAAGCTTACGACCGAGTCAATACGACACTTTTGTGGAAGGTATTGAATGAATATGGTGTTACTGGGAATCTACTTAATAGTGTAAAAGCCATATATGCTGGTAGTAGAGCTTGTGTACGAGTGAATGGTGTTTTATCAAAATGGTTTTCCATTGGTGCAGGAGTTAGACAAGGTTGTGTAATGTCGCCATGGCTGTTTAATATATTTATGGACGCATGCATGCATGAGGCCAAAATAGATAATAGTGGTTTATGTCTTGGTGATATCCGTGTGTGCAGATTGCTGTATGCTGGTGACACTGTCCTGTTGGCAGAGAGCAAAAGTGAGTTGCAGAGTATGTTGACTCGGATGCACGAAATTCAAACTGAGTATAAATAAGGGAAAAACCAAAGTTAGGTGTTTGAGAGAGGAACGGGTAGCACTGAATGTAATGTAAGTATAAATGGCATTGTGATTGACCAGGTGAGTGAGTTTGTGTATTTAGGAAGCATGTTTGACAGAGAGAACAAGTTGGATGGTGAAAACAGTAGGAGAGTGAATTCTTCTTTGAATGTCATAGCTGCTCTGGGAGGTTTTCACAGGAATGATGGGTTCTCTAGAGAGTCCCGCATGGCTGTGTATGAAACTGTAATTGTTCCTACTCTGATGTATGGCAGTGAAACCTGGGTACTGCAGAAGAAACATAGGAGTCATTTGTGTGCTGGAGAAATGCATTAGTTACGTGGGGTTTGTGGCAAGACGTGATCTGATTGTGTGAGGAATGAAGATGTATTGCAGTTGTGTGATGTAAAGCAAAATGTTGTTAGCAAGGTGGAGACCAATATGCTTCGGTGGTTTGGCCATGTTGAAAGAATGAGTGATGAAATGCTTACTAAGAAAATCTTTTCAGCCCAAGTGGCAGGAAGGAAAGGCAGAGGAAGGCCAAGGAAGACATGGGTGGATTAGATTCAGGAGTGTCTGCAGGAGAAAAAGATTATGAGTATGAAGTATAAAAGATCTTGTGTACGGCGTGTAATGGATATCAGTGAAGCACGAGTTGTATGTCAGAATCGCTGTAAATGGCGAAGTTTGATACGACAACAATAGGTAAAAATATCTGGAAGTTTGTATTTCTTTTTGGAGCTAACCTCTGAATCTCAGAGAACAGCTTAGTGATATGTATGTATGATGCAACTGGTACATTGTGTTTACCTGATGGTATAGTGTAACCACGAGGAATTCCAAATACCTAGAGTTAAATGACCAAATACCTAGAGTTAAATGAATCTGTAAATCCGCACAATATAGAAATTTGATGTTTATGAAGCGATTTCAAACTTTAATGATGGCAACATCACTAAATGCAAAATATAGGCAAATGTTGGCGTGATTCCTGGTGTGCACTGCATGAGTGCATTGAAAAATTGGAAATTGTCATGTTAACATTGTAAACTGAAGTGACTGATTATAAAAAAAAAGCATGACAAATAACGGAAAATGAAATTAGTCTTAGAACCAAGTGTTATGGAGACAGAAGGTCCAGATAACCCTTTCTATAGTGCTGAATTGTGCTAAATATAGCAGTAAGTTTGTGATAAAATGTGTTTTTGACTTAAAAGTCTTCTCAAAACCTTATTTTTTGGTACTTACGTACCGTTTTCAGAAACCCTATTTAAGATAGCCTGAAATTTTTACCAGTTCTTTATCTCATGCAGATACGTACTTTAACATGGCGTTTTATTTTTATTTTTCATTAATTATAATATTTTACATACGAAAATTTCACAATTCAGAAGTAGAGTTCGGTTAAAAAGAATATGTTTCACACAGAAACGAAAAAAATAAAAAAAGGCCATGGTAAAATGTTCACAACTATTACATTACAGTGTGATAAAAAAGATTGCAGCTGTAAGTTTAGCACTTTCCAAGAAAAAGGTAGAAAAACATCTGAAATTTAACGTGGGCTTCAATGGTGGCTCTGGATTCATTGTAGACCCCCTTAACATCAGCTGGATGGATCTCACAGATCAACAGCTATGAAGAAAGAAAAATAGACAGAATCTAATAATCGCACAGTTTATTTGCAGTCATTATAGTTGTCAATTTGCTGTTAAATGGATGAATACTGATAGTCAAAAGAGGGCTGTCATCAACTGAACTGCAGTACACTGCCATGCAAGACATGGTCCGCTGTTGGCTAGCTGCCTAGTTCTATGTCAATGCAATTACAATACTCATGCCTTTTGGCATATAATATTCTATCCATGCTCAAAAAAAGTGACTGAATCTGTAGCTCAGTAGTACAGGAACCTTCATTAAACTGTGACACAAGGCTATATGTCCTGTATATGTGACAGATCCCATTGCAAGCACAGAACAATTGTGTCTACTGAAATATCCATATAACAAAGAAAATTTACAAGTGATAGAGCAAAAAATGGACAAAAGATAGAATTACAGGCTGATCTATTATTATTAAGATAACATAACACACACTTAAAAGACAATGCCAGGTCATGCGATGAAAAAACAGCAGCAACTGAAATAAATGGACCGATGTCACGAGTTTGTATGTGACAGAGAGAAAGAGAGAGTGACAGAGAAAAGCAAGATGGTGAGCTAGATAGAGAGAGAGGGAAAGAGAAGTGGGGTAAAGGATTTTAAAGAGAGAGAGAAAAGAGAAGAAAGAAGGTTACTGATGCAGAGAAGAGGGAGAAAAGGCAGAATCAAAGAGACAGAGAGTTGGAAAAACACAAAGGGTCATGGAGAGACAAAAAAAAGGTGTCAGAAAGAACGAAGAGAGGAAAACAGGATGTTAGAGAGAAAGAGAATGTTACACACAGAGGAGAGAAACAATAATGTTAGAGGAAATAATTTGAAAGGTTGAAAATCCCCTCATGAATGGCAACACCAGAGGAAGTGTAGGGTTATTACCAAAAATTTGACATAATAACAACAATATCCTTTCATTCCCTAGTAAAAAGCCACATAATTTTGAGAATTTTGTAGTTTGGAAGAGCTTTCAAATATTTTTCATATCTTCTTAGTTCTTTTGTATTTTCAGATGTTTCTGGACTCCAGATTTTTATCAAGGCCTGTTCTCAATTATTATAAATTATATCAAAGGCTTTGTTTACACAGAAAGAACCTTTCTATGTAAACAAAGCCTTTGATACATTCTTTCTGTCTAAGCAAGGCCTTCAATACATTCTTTCTGTGTAAACAAAGCCTCTTGATAGAGTTTCTAATAATTGAGAACAAGCCTTGGTAAAGATCTGCATTGAAGATAGAAACACCTGATAATACAAAAGAACTCAGCATAGGTGTCTAAACCACATCACTATTGCTCTCATTAACTTTTCCTACTACTAACAGAGAACCCAGCTAGGTTCTAAATACTGCATCACTAGTTTTGTGATCTCAGAACCCAGTAACATTTCCTCAATGTCTCTCTTACAAGACTAAGGAGATTAGAAGGCCAACAGCTTCTAACATCCTCAGAAGCCCTTCACTTTACTCTAGATCAGAGGTCACCAAACTACAGCGCACGGGCCAAATCCGACCCGCAGGAAATTTCTATTTTTTACAATTTTAAAATTCATTTTACATATTTTAATTTTTTTTTTCTAACCAAGAAAGAGAGTTGCTGTATGCCACAGCATGGCCAGATATCATAGCAACGTTTAATTGATGCTTTGCTTTTAAAACCTGTTTATTATTACTACTAAAGTGCCTTTTAAAAGAGTGAGAGAAGATGATCAGTGCTGTGACTCACAGCCCCCACACGGCCAGCAGCAGCATCTGCTCACACACACACACACACACACACACACACACACACACACACACACACACACACACACACACACATTCTCTCTCTCTCTCCTTGGCGTATGGGGCTAGCCCCAGTGGCCTGTTCTAAAAATACACTAGAACTGAGGGACACAACTACTTACTCCCACACCTGCTTCCACACAGGCTCATGTTCCCAGCAGTATTCGAGTCGGATGGCATCTCAACCACAGAGATTAAGAGCCGCTATGCTAATTTTACTTGACCCGATACACGAGTTTTTCTTGATTTTTTCGTTATTTGAGTTCGATTGTTGAATTTTGATATGTCCCTACCCAAAAAGAGAAAAGTGGACACTGAATGCCACAGATTGAAGGGAATTATTTTTTTGTTGAGTCCAGAGGTAACAAATCTCTCTGCCTAGTCTGCAAAGAAACTATCACCATTTTAAAAGAGTACAATTTCAAACGGCATTACACCACAAAGCACGGTGTGAACTATGATGGAATTTAAGCAGAATTACGGAAGAAAATGCTGCTGGACTTAAAAGAAAACTTAGCGAAACAACAAAATTTCTTTAAGAAGTCTTCGCAGCAAAATACTGCTTCAGGTCGGGCCAGTTACTGTGTTGCGGAAATAATTGCTAAAGAAGGACGTCCCTTTACTGACGGTGAATTTGTTAAAAAGTGTGTGGAGGCAATGCCTGAAGAAGTTTGTCCTGACAACGCAAAAGATTTCAGCAGCATTAGCTTATCTACCAGCACTGTGATCAGGCGGGTCGAGGACTTGGGGAAGGACATGGATACACAGTTAATTGAAAGGGCGAGTAGTTTTACCCATTTTTCCATTGTGGTTGATGAAAGCGAGGATGTGAACAGTACTGATCAACTACTAATTTTCATTCGAGGTATCAATGAAAAGATGTGAACAGTACTGCTCAACTACTAATTTTCATTCGAGGTATCAATGAAAATTTTGAAGTAACAGAAAATCTTGCTGCCAAAAAAAAAAAAAAAAGCCTGAAGAACAAAACCACAGGAGAAATAATACTTACAAAAGTTTCTGAGGCTATTCACAAACTTGGCTTGTGATTAGAGACTCTGGCCTGTGTCACTACAGATGGTGCCAAAAACATGGTCGGTTGCAATGCCGGATTAATTGGCCAGATTCAGAATGAATGTGAGCATCACGGTCTACTGAAACCGATGCAATTCCATTACATTCTGCACCAACAAGCTCTCTGTGGGAAAGTGTTAAACTTAAGCCCCGTTATGTCCACTGTCATAGAAACTGTGAACTTTATCCGAAAAAATGGACTGAATCATTGACAGTTCCAGAGCTTCTTGCAGTTATATGAAGCTGAGTATGTTGATTTGCTGTACTATACAGAAGTTAGGTGGCTGAGCAAAGGCAAAGTCCTAAAACATTTCTTTGAGCTGCGAGACGAGATTAACATCTTCATGATGGAAAAATCAAGACCTGTGCCACCACAACTTACTGATGCTTGCTAGTTGTGGGACCTTGCATTTTTAACAGACATTACTGACCATCTCAACCAACTAAATTTGAATTTGCAAAGAAAAGGTAAACTCGCACATGAGATGTTCTTTGATTTGAACACTTTCCAATCGAAGTTGGAACTATTCAAGTGACAGTTTGCACAGCAAAACTTTTCTCATTTTCCATCTTGTGAGTATATGTGGGACAAGATGTCTGATAAGTTTGTTTTTGATGTTGAGCACAGTGTCACAAATATTAAGTTGTTGAAAGCTGAGTTTGAATGACGTTCTGGTGATTCTTACAAGCATGAAAAATCATTCCAGCTATTACAGGATCCATTTACCGTAATTTGTGGGCTAAGAGCCATGGCTCTTACGTTACTAAAAGTGAAATTTTTCGGGTGTGCGGCCCTTATGCCAAAGCGGCTCTTATGCCGAATTTGTTTTCGATAAGACTTTCTTCTCTACCTTTTTTTTTTTTTTTTTTTTTCATGCAGATGCTTAGTAAATTTTTTCAAACCACGTCTTTTTTTTTTTTCATGAACTCGACTGTGATCATGTTTTTCCCCCTTTCTACTCATACGTTACACATCTATTTAAATGATAACTCCGCTGTCCTGACGTTGGTTTAGGAGGAAAAGTGGGGGAGAACAGGAATGCCTGACTCAAATGCCCTTTGCATGGGGGAGTAGGGGATGGAATGGGGACATAAGCACACAGATGAATAGCATGACATCCGAGGCTTCTGTGGATAGCGCGCCCAGCGGTAACGGCTCAGTGCGCAGTAAATGAAAGTAGGTCAAACCACTTGAAAGAGAGAAAGCGCACCGCCGTTTTGAAGTGTTGGCGGCAGATCAGCGAACACATGCAGGGCAGCTGGTAAAAGGAAGCGTCTCTACATGAGAAAAAAAGCATAACGTAGAAGGAACATATTATTAAAGAAAACATTAATCGAAAGCATAACAAGCGATAATTTATAAGTTAATTACTTCTAAGACGGATTCTATTGCGGTGAACAGAGAACCATCCTGTAGCAGACATCCACATTGAATGGAATTTAGACAATTGTGCAGTTTTATGAGCAATGTGATATTCTAACGGGAGTCTAAAGATTAACTGTGATTTATATTGATTATATAAATGGTTCTGAGCATTTAATAAAGGCAAACAAATAACATCATTAGCATGATTAATAAAAAATGTATAAATAAAATTTTTTGCCAGTATAAAAAAATAAGTGTATAAAGCAGATCGACACTGAGTTGCAGAATTAGCCTTTGAAGTATACATATAATCACGTTGGGCATGAGTTGATTCATGAAAATAAGGAAGATAATTTAGCTTTCTGAGCACCACCACGACTTCACAGGTACGGTATAATCACGTTGGGCATGAGTTGATTCATGAAAATAAGGAAGATAATTTAGCTTTCTGAGCACCACCACGACTTCACAGGTACGGCCCTTATGCCGGTGCGGCCCTTACGCCAACTTTTGCTTCCAAGATTGCAAAATTTCTCACCTGCGGCCCTTACGCCGATGCAGCTCTTAGTCCGAAAATTACGGTACTTTTACAGTTGATGATGCCAAGGAGAATTTACAGTTGGAACTGCTAGATTTGCAATCTAATAATAATTTGAAGGCATTGTTTTACAGTGAAAGTTTGATAACCTTTTATCCTCTTTTGCCTAGAAATAATTTTACACACCTGAAAAGTTTTGCCAGGAAAATGATTTCAGTGTTTGGCAGTACATATCTTTGTGAATAAGCTTTCTCTAGAATGAAATATGTTAAATTAAAGCTTCGTTCATGATTGACCGACAACCACTTGTCAGACTTTTTAAAAATTGGGTTGTCTGATTTGAAACCAAATATCGGAAATGTAGCTAAATCATTCCAGAAACAATACCATTCTTCTCATTGATTATTTTTTTCTAGTTTAAGATGTCATGAAGTCATTTAGTAAGTTTAGCTTTGAATTTGTTTTAGATGTGTATAAATATCTTGAAATATTTATTTGAAAACTTTTATGTTAAATTACAGGACATATAAAATTACTTAAACGTTGACACATATTAGTAATTAGTTCATTGAACATTTACAATATCTGCATTACCTGATCTTTGATTTACCATTTTTTTTTTAATCCGGTCTGTTGTGCTTTTCCCACTTTCTTCCCATTTGGCCCTTTTCTCTAAAAGTTTGGTGACCCCTGCTCTAGATTATATAGAAATATGTAAAATAATATGGGGGGGCAGGGGGTTAAGGGGGATGACAATCATGAGAAAACTCTTTAAGAGTTATAAGCAATTACCTATAGCTAATTTGGGCCATTGGTTCCGGAGAAGAGACAGAGCCAGCACTATAGACCAAACACACTATCAATGCTTAATTCAGGACTCAAACCTGGGTCCACCATCTTGGATTACTAGACAGAAGCCAGCACTTGAAAATGAAATCCACTCAAGAGTATAGAGATATTCTACTCTAAAGAAACTGTTTTAACATAATTTTGAAGCATAAAGACCCTGTTAAGTTGTTGATTTTTTAATCTAAACATTCTCTGAAGCAATGGCATAAATCATTCCTTATTGAGAGTTCATTCGTCATTCATGCAAAAGTCATTTGTGACTCATCATTCAATTTCAAAGGTGTCACTACACTCAGTGAGTAAATCATTCCTTGCAGGGATCTTGTGTTAAAAATGGTGAGAGTCGTTCACGAATGATCATTCAATTTCCAGGTTGTCAATACGCTCCATGAGTAAATAATTCCTTACAGGGATCTCATGTTGGAAATAGTGATAGCACAATTCATTCATTCTTTGGAGTTCTTTCATGCAAAAGACTCATTCATGAATGACCATTCATTTTCCAGATTGTTACTATGTTCGATGAGTAAATCATTCATTTTCCAGGTTGTCACTATGTTCAATGAGTAAATCATTCCTTGCAGGGATCTCATGTTAAAAGTAGTGATCATTCATTCTTTTGAGTTCACTCATGCAAAAGTAATTCACGAATGATCATTCAATTTCCAGGTTGTCATCATTTATTCTTTGGAGTTCTTTCATGCAAAAGACTCATTCATGAATGATCATTCATTTTCCAGGTTGTCACTATGTTCGATGAGTAAATCATTCTTTGCAGGGATCTCATGTTAAAAATAGTGATCATTCATTCTTTTGAGTTCATTCATGCAAAATTAATTCACGAATGATCATTCAATTTCCAGGTTGTCATCATTTATTCTTTGGAGTTCTTTCATGCAAAAGACTCATTCATGAATGATCATTCATTTTCCAGGTTGTCACTATGTTTGATGAGTAAATCATTCTTTGCAGGGATCTCATGTTAAAAATAGTGATCATTCATTCTTTTGAGTTCATTCATGCAAAATTAATTCACGAATGATCATTCAATTTCCAGGTTGTCTTCATTCATTCTTTTGAGCTATTTCATACAAAAGACTCATTCATGAATGATCATTCATTTTCCACGTTGTCACTATGTTCGATAAGTAAATCACTCCTTGCAGGGATCTCATGATAAAAATAGTGAGCATTTATTCTTTTGAGTTCATTCACACAAAAGTAATTAATGAATAATCATTCAATTTCCAGGATGTTCGATGAGTAAAACATTATTTGCAAGTGATATATTATTAAAATAACCAATCACTTACCCGAAAGATCATGGTCAATTTTTTTCTTTAACACTTCAAAGCACGTCAATTACCGTCATGAAATGTTGTTGGCCTTCAAAGGTTGAAAGACTCCTTAGCCTATGAGATTCATTCTTCCGGGTATGAAACATCGTTTTTTTTTTTTTTTGTTATTTACTGGACAAAAAAGCGCAGCTTTCTCTGTGCCATATCACAAACATACACACCATACCACTCATTCATACATTCAGTTAAAAACACTATGTACATAATTACACTATTTATATTCCTAGGCGGTTAAACCTTTGTCAACTGTGATTAAAAAAGTGCTCTATCCATTTCAAACTCCGTGCTAACCCTACTGCAAGTGCCAACCTCATTCAGCCCGTCATACACAATCCTCTAGCGCTTTCAACAGTCATCTGTCATCATCAGGAGGCAGATGTGTCTCACCCGGCCCACCACAGCTCAAGTGAGCAGAGCTATTGAGGTCTGGGCCTCAGTCGCAATCTCTGCATCTCTGGCGCCATCTATTGTCATTGCTGCTCTCTTTTCTTTTTTTCCCTCTTAGCTGTTGTTCAATTTTTATTAAGGCCTTCCATTGTTCGTTTAAGTTGCTAGGCTCATTAATGTTGCATAATCTTGATCTGTTTTTTTCAATTAATACAGACTCTGCAATTCTCAACTACCTTTCGTTTTTACAGTTCTTAATAATTTTAATATCTTCAAACTTTGGACATTGGTGATTTTCCAGACAGTATTGGGTTAATGCAGTCTTAGCTTCTTTTTATTCCAATTACTTATATGCTGGTTTAATCTATACTTTAATTTGTTCTTGCTGCTGCCTATACATGATGACAAAGGTGGTTGCTGGTTTATAGGAATTTCATGTATTTCTGCTCTATCTTGGCTGATTTTTCATTTTTTATTACTAAATTTTTTATAGTATGTACCTGATTTCCTACTTGTATGTCATATTTGCTACAAACTTTATTAATTTCAGCTGAAACACTTTCAACATATGGGATTGCCCCTACATATTTTAATATTTTTTATCAATCTTGGCCTTATTATTTGCTTGAGTTACTTCATAATCCGTAACTCAAGCAAATAAAAGGCCAAGATTGATAAAAAAAAATATTAAAATATGTAGGGGCAATCCCATAAGTTGAAAGTGTTTCAGCTGAAATTAATAAAGTTTGTAGCAAATATGACATACAAGTAGGAAATCAGGTACATACTATAAAAAATTTAGTAATAAAAAATGAAAAAATCAGCCAAGATAGAGCAGAAATATATGAAATTCCTATAAACCAGCAACCACCTTTGTCATCATATATAGGCAGCAGCAAGAACAAATTAAAGTATAGATTAAACCAGCATATAAGTAATTGGAATAAAAAAGAAGCTAAGACTGCATTAACCCAATACTGTCTGGAAAATCACCAATGTCCAAAGTTTGAAGATATTAAAATTATTAAGAACTGTAAAAACGAAAGGTAGTTGAGAATTGCAGAATCTGTATTAATTGAAAAAAACAGATCAAGATTATGCAACATTAATGAGCCTAGCAACTTAAACGAACAATGGAAGGCCTTAATAAAAATTGAACAACAGCTAAGAGGGAAAAAAGAAAAGAGAGCAGCAATGACAATAGATGGCGCCAGAGATGCAGAGATTGCGACTGAGGCCCAGACCTCAATAGCTCTGCTCACTTGAGCTGTGGTGGGCGGGTGAGACACATCTGCCTCCTGATGATGACAGATGACTGTTGAAAGCACCAGAGGATTGTGTATGATGGGCTGAATGAGGTTGGCACTTGCAGTAGGGTTAGCACGGAGTTTGAAACAGATCGAGCACTTTTTTAATCACAGTTGACAAAGGTTTAACCGCCTAGGAATGTAAATAATGTAATTATGTAACATAGTGTTTTTAACTGAATGTATGAATGAGTGTATGGTGTGTATGTTTGTGAGGTTTTTATGGAGATGACGAGCTATAGTTACGTTTCATATGGCAGAGAGAAACCTGCATTTTTTGTCCAGCAAATAACAAAAAAAAAAAAAATACGGTAATTTACTAGAATTTTTTCCATTTATAGCAAATTTTCGGAGAAAACTCTTCTCCTTCTTCAGGCTCTCTTGTTGTTGTCACTTTTTGCTTGTCACTATCATGGTTACGGTTTGCCAGTGATTACGGTTAACCTTGACGGTTTAGGTTATTTTTCAACAAATCCTGCCAGATGTTAGGCAGGGAAAATCCTTGCAGTCATTGATGATGGAATTTTGATTTTTCTCAATCTCTATTCCTTCTTTCAGTTTTCTTTTTTGAAATTGCTTTGGAAACTGATTACTTTAAGGAATTCAATCCATGCTGTGCCCAGTTTCTCTAACATGCCTATCTAATCCAGTCTTGTTGGAGCAATTTTTTATAGCTGCTTTATGCTCAGCTATACGAGTTTCTAGTCTCGACCTGTTTCACCTATGTAAGATAGTCCACAACTACAATTTACTTCATAAACTACTCCTTGCATTTTTAAAATATCTTCTTCTCTTTGAACTATTTTAGGGAAAAAAATTTTTAACTTTGTTCTCTAAACTTGGAGCTAGCCTAATATTGTATTTTTACTAATTCTCTTTAAAGCCTCAAATAAACCTTTGTGATAAGAAATTTTTTCTAGTGAATTTTACTTCTTGCTTTTGTGGGTTCTTCGTACCATTAAAATTCAGAAGCTTCTCAATTTCTTCTTTAGGATAGTTATTTTCTGCAAGTATGACTTTAAGCTCTTCTTTATGGGCTTCTTTTTATCTGCAGTAGAAACTATTTTATTAATTTTCTAAAAACTGACTTGCTACATTTTTTCTTAATAGAAACTGGATGATACGAATTGAAATCCAGTAGTCTTTTTTTGTATTCATTGGTTTTTTATACCAACTAGTGAGGAATTTTTCATCTTCATAATAGATAGTAATATCTAAGAAGTTTATTCTTCTTTCTTTTTGAAGTTCAATAGTGAACTTAGAGATCATCTAATTCATTGAATGAGTCTAGAATTCTTTCTGGAACAATTTCTGAGCTATCTATTATAAATAAGATGTCATCCATGTATCTGCTATATAAGCAGAAGTATGTGGTTGTACTAGTATCTTTTCTTCTAGTTTTCCCACATAATAGTTAGCTAAGAGTGGGGAGAGTGGGGAGCCCATGGCTAGCCCCGATTTTTGAATGAAAAAAAGTTTTCCCAAATTGAAAGTAGTTGTTCTGCAAAGAAAGTAAGCATTTCAAAAATTCCTACTAATATGTTTTTTTCCTTGTTGTGAAAAACTATTAGGTCTGCCAAGTCTTCCGCTATAAAGTCTATAAGTTGATCTATATTAATGTGAGTATACATAGACACTATATCTAAACTACCCATAATAGGAGAATCTAATTTAGGAAGAAGTTCTAGTTTTTCTTTTAGCTGCATTGAGTTTTTAATCAAGTTAGGTGGCTCTTTTAAAAGATTCTGAAGGTGTGACTTTAAAAAATAGTTTAGATTTGAAAGAATAGAGTTTTTGAGTCTATTATTGGTCTAATTGGTTGGTGTTCTTTATGCAGTTTGACTATTCCATATATTTTGAGGTAATCTGAACTGTAATTTTGAGAATTGTTTATAGTTTTCTGGAAGCTGGTTTTTCTTTTTTGAAGTGAAATAAGCTTAGAGACTTTTTAATCAAATCTGGTAGTGGGTTTTCTTTTACTTCTTCATACATAGGTTTTTTTAGTTCTTCTTCCATCTTTTCTAGATAATCTTTCTTATCCATAATAGTAATCAACTTACTTTTGTCTGTTTTCACAGCAACTATACTTTCATTTTTTCTGAAATCTTTAAGAGCTTTTAATTGACTATTATCAAAATTTTTTTGAGGTTTCCTTACTTGCTTCTGGAATTTTGTAAGGCTATTGTAGTAATCTTTTCTGAGGAGGTCTGCTTTAATTTGGTCCTCTTTTTCTAAAGTGCTGCAGATGCTTTCCAATTCAATTACCAATTTTTCTGGATTTATTTTTCTTTGGATAGATTGAAATTACTTCCTTTATTTATCACTTGCAATAATTCAGCCAAAATTATTGCAAGTGATAAATAAAGGAATAATTTCAATCTATCCAAAGAAAAATAAATCAGAAAATTGGTAATTGAAATTGGAAAGCATCACAGCACTGAAAAAGAGGACAAATTAAATGAGACCTCCTCAGAAAAGATTACTACAATAGCCTTACAAAATTCCAGAAGCAAGTGAAACCTCAAAAAAATTTTGATAATAGTCAATTAAAAAGCTCTTAAAGATTTCAGAAAAAATGAAAGTATAGTTGCTGTGCTGAAAACAGACAAAAGTAAGTTGATTACTATTATGGATAAGAAAGATTATCTAGAAAAGATGGAAGAAGAACTAAAACCTATGTATGAAAAGAAAACCCACTACCAGATTTGATAAAAAAGTCTTAAACTATTTCACTTCAAAAAAGAAAACCAGCTTCAACTATAAACAATTCTCAAAATTACAGTTCAGATTACCTCAAATATATGGAATAGTCAAACTGCATAAAGAACACCAACCAATTAGACCAATAATAGACTCAAAAACTCTATTCTTTCAAATCTAAACTATTTTTTAAAGTCACACCTTCAGAATCTTTTAAAAGAGCCACCTAACTTGATTAAAAACTCAATGCAGCTAAAAGAAAAACTAGAACTTCTTCTAAATTAGATTCTCCTATTATGGGTAGTTTAGATATAGTGTCTATGTATACTCGCATTAATATAGATCAACTTATAGACTTTATAGCGGAAGACTTTGGCAGACCTAATAGTTTTTCACAACAAGGAAAAAACATATTAGTAGGAATTTTGAAATGCTTACTCTCTTGCAGAACAACTACTTTCAATTTGGAAAACTTTTCATTCAAAAATCGGGGCTGCTATGGGCTCCCACTCTCCCCACTCTAGCTAACAATTATGTGGAAAACTAGAGAAGATACTAGTACAACCCTACTGCTTATATAGCAGATACATGAATGACATCTTATTTATAATAGATAGCTCAGAAATTGTTCAGAAAGAATTCTAGACTCATTCAATGAATTAGATGATTCCCTTAAGTTCACTATTGAGCTTCAAAAAGAAGAGAATAAACTTCTTAGATATTACTATCTATTATGAAGATGAAAAATTCCTCACTAGTGTTATAAAAAAACCAATGACAACAAAAAGACTACTGGATTTCAATTCGTATCATCCAGTTTCTATTAAGAAAAATGTAGCAAATCAATTTTTAGAAAAAATTAATAAAATAGTTTCTACTGCAGATAAAAGAAGCCCATAAAGAAGAGCTTAAAGTCATACTTGCAGAAAATAACTATCTAAAGAAGAAATTGAGAAACTTCTGAATTTTAATGAATGCGAAGAACCCACAAAAGCAAGAAGTAAAATTCACTAGAAAAATTTCTTATCTAAAGGTTTATTTGAAGCTTTAAAGAAAATTAGTAAAAAAATACAATATTAGGCTAGCTCCAAGTTTAGAGAACAAAGTTAAAAATTTTTCCTAAAATAGTTCAGAAAGAAGATATTTTAAAAATGCAAGAAGTAGTTTATAGTAAATTATTGTGTTGAACTATCTTACATAGATGAAGCAGGTAAGCAGACTAGAAACTTCGTATAGCTGAGCATAAAGCAGCTATAAAAAATTGCTCAACAAAACAGATTAGATAGGCATGTTAGAGAACTGGCAACAGCATGGATTGGAATTCCACAAAATAAAATCAGTTTCAAAGCAATTTCCAAAGACTGAAAGAGGAAGAGATTGAAAAATCAAAATTCCATCATCAATGACTGCGAGGATTTTCCTGCCTACATCTGGCAGGATTTGTTGAAAATAACCTAAACCGTCAAGGTTACGTAACGTCAAGATAAACGTAACCATGATAGTGACAAGCAAAAAGTGACAACAACAAGAGAGCCTGAAGAAGGAGAGAGTTTTCTCGAAAATTTGCTATAAATGGAAAAAAATTCTAGTAAATTCCCATAAGTTGCTTTAGATTATTAATTCAATTAAACTAGGAAGCCATTTCTCAATATGAGCTTTATTCAAAAAACTACGGTGTTTCATACCCGGAAGAATGAATCTCATAGGCAAGGAGTCTTTCAACCTTTGAAGGCCAACAACATGACATGATGGTAATTGACGTGCTTAAAGTGTTAAAGAAAAAAATTGACCATGATCTTTCGGGTAAGTGATTGGTTATTTTAATAATATATCATTAATGAATCGCACGTAAATATGCGCACTTTGATGTTTTTTAATACCTTAAAAGTGCAAATAGTATGATTATTTGCAAAGATTTCATGTTAAAAATAGTGATAGCATAATTCATTCATTCTTTGGATTCACTAATAATTCATTCATTCTTTGGATTCACTAATAATTCATTTATTCATTTATCACTAATAATTCATTTATTCATTTATCACTAATAATTCATTCATTCATGTTATCATTCACTAATCACAGGTAAGACTCATTCATCCTGAATGAATCACTCACAAATGGTCCTTCACTAATTCCCTGCCTTCAGCAGTCAATTCACCATGAGTAAAAAATGCTACAAAGAAATCAAATGCACAATAGAGCAAATATAAATACACAAAAAAATGTATATACTTAAGTAACAAATTATAAAAATAACATTAAGAAAAAAGGTTGTGTTTTATTTTTTGGTACTTACAACATACAGTCGTTTCCAAATAAGATGCCATTCTCTAAGAACACATGCTACCTCTCTAACAGTAGAATCTTCAACTGGAGTAACTGTTTCGTACAACCTAAGAAAACAAGCAAAAATTAAAAACATGTTTACTTTGAACATGCATCCAGAAAGAAAATAAATTACTAATTAAAAAACAAATACTTTAAAACCTAACCCTTGAATTTTTTTCAAGATTATAACAAACATGCAATTTTTTATCAGTGTAAAAGCCATGGCCATGTATAGCAGTAGAGCTTGTGTACGAGTGAATGGTGTTTTATCAAAATGGTTTTCTATTGATGCTGGAGTCAGACAAGGTTGTGTAATGTCACCATGGCTGTTTAATATATTTATGGATGCATGCATGCGTGATGCAAAAATAGATAATACTGGTTTATGCCTTGGTGATATTCGTGTGTGCAGATTGCTGTATGCTGATGACACTGTCTTGTTGGCAGAGAGCAAAAGTGAGTTGCAGAGTATGTTGTCCCCGATGTATGAAGTTTACATGAAATTCAAACTGAGTATAAATAAGGGAAAAATCAGTTACGGGCTTTGAGGGAGGAACTGGTAGTACTGAATGTAATATAACTCTAAATCGCACAGTGATTGACCAGGTGAATGAATTTATGTATTTAGGAAGCATGTTTGACAGAGAGAACAAATTGGATGGTGAAATTGTTAGGCGAGTGAATTCATTGAAAACCATAGTGGCTTTGGGAGGTGTTCACAGGAATGATGGGTTCTCTAGAGAGTCCTGCATGGCTGTGTATGAGAGTGTAATTGTTCCTACTCTGATGTATGGCAGTGAAACCTGGGTACTGCAGAAGAAACATAGGAGTCATTTGTGTGCTGCAGAAATGTGCTACTTACTTGTGGCAAGACACATTCTGATTGTGTGAGGAATGAAGATGTGTTACAATTGTGTAATGTGAAGCAAAATGTTGTTAGCAAGGTGGAGACTAATATGCTTCGGTGGTTTAGCCATGTTGGAAGAATGAGTGATGAGATGCTTACTAAAAAATCTTTTTAGCCCAAGTGACAGGAAGAAAAGGCAGAGGAAGACCAAGGGAGTCGTGGGATGATCAGATTCAGGAATGTCTGCATGAGAAAAAGATTATGAATATGAAGCATAGCAGGTCTTGTGTACGATGTGTGATGGATGTCAGTGAAGCCTGAGCTGTATGTCAAGATCGCTGTAAATGGAGAAGTTTGGTACAGCAACAGTAAGGGAAAATTATCTGGTAGTTTGTATTTCTTTGTGGGGTTAACCTCTGAATCTCAGAGAACAGCTTAGTGATATGTATGTATGAAATTCAGCTTTTATACTGTGAGCTGACACTTGGAGTATGACAGAAATATGCAGTATATATTAAGATGAATAATACTGCAAAATTTTATCAATAGAGATTTCCCCCTTCCTCCCAATTTTTCCAGTACAAAATGCAGAGAAGTGCCCCATGTCAGTTAAAACCATTAACGAAAGGAAATGTTTTCAAAAAATGGAGAAGGGTATTTTAAAACTCAATAAAATGTACATAACAGGTAAAAAAATTATTTTCAGCAAAATGTATGTGAAGAAAAACAACATACTGATATGAAGCAACTCAACATTTTGAAATTGCTGCCTTCAACCACACACACCTGAACTGCACATTTTTTAATTACACTCTCAGACCATAAATGCATGCTTCACAAGGAAACATTGTACAGAAACCTCTGCAGCAGAAGAAAGAATTTTCAAGTGAAAAAACATGCATTGCACTTCTTTTTGTTTCTAAAGAACAATATAATTTTGTCACAAGAAGTATGTTTGTGTCAAAGTGTAAAAGAAAGCTGCAGGCTTTAAAGGAACAGACAATCACATGGCACAAATCAGAGTTTATGACAAACCACTGTAAATGAGGGCCAAGATCCCTATTTTATTCTCTTGAATTTCAGGTAAAGTGATAAGTTAAGAAAATCATGGAACTGAATAAAAGTATTATGCACATAAATAATATTACAGTGTAAAATATTATTCCTATACCAAAAATTACTCCCATATTTAAGAGCAAAAATATTTACTCATTTGATGTAACTTACATAATCATGCATGAAAAAAGGAGCTCCATGCTACACTGTTACTTTCAAGTTTGGCTACATTTAGACAATACATGAGACTGGTGAAGAATAAAAAAGCTGAACTTCTTAACCAGGCAAAAAATCAGACCTTTGTGAGACTAATAAAGAACAAAAACAGTATCATGTATGGTCTGATTTTAACCAAGTGCAAAATCAAACCATACATGAGACTGGTGAACAAAATGCTGGACTTCTTAACCAGGTGAAAAATCAGACCATACAAGAGACTGAAGAACAAAAGGCTGAACTCCTTAACCAGGTAAAAAATCATTTAGACCATACACAAGACTGATGAAGAACAAAAGCTGAACTTCTTAACCTGGTGAAAAATCAGAGCATACATAAGACTGATGAAGAACAAAAACAGTCATGTATGGTCTGATTTCAACCAGGTGAAAAATCAGACCATACATGAGACTGATAAAGAACAAAAAGCCGAACTTCTTAACCAGGTGAAAAATCATTTAGACCATACATGAGACTGACGAAGAACAAAAGGCTGAAATTTTTAACCAGGTGAAAAATCATTTATACCATACATGAGACTGGTGAAGAACAAAAACGCTAAACTTCTTAACCTGGCAAAAAATCAGACCATACGTGAGACTGATGAAGAACAAAAACAGTCATGTATGGTCTGATTTCAACCAGGTGAAAAATCAGACCATACACGAGACTGATTTGAACTTGAATTTATTGAATATTCTGCCATTCATCATAGCAATACCATACATGACAGAATATCACACAACAATATTATTACAGTAAATATGTGCTAAGTAGTTAAACAAAAAACAAAATACAGTTTCAGTAATGTATCCATAGTATGTTATAACACAATTACAATAAACATTCCATTAATTAAAATTAAAGAACTTGCACAATTAAACCAAAATGTATGAAGAAGATGTTAAGAAATGTAAAAGAATAATCTGTCTACATATAGCACTGTACGCTGATGACATGGAGCCAGGGAAAAATTCTTTAAAGAAAAAGCCTGACGAGCCCCCAGTCCCCAAGAAGTGCATGACAGGCCAAGAACACAGTGCACAGAAATTCACAGTAAGACATGAATCATCATAATAGTACAGGTAAGTTAAGGAATACATGATGATAATCAACTGTAATTAAAAATTAGGTGGCATATAGACAGTACAGTTACAATACGTAGTAATCTTAACACATGCCAACATAACCACTGATAAGCAAAGTATAAAAAAACAATGAATGATTTAGTTAGGACATTTATATATATATAAACCAAACCAATGCAACAGGAAAATACACATCCCAAGAATATCTGTACAGCACACTGAACAATCATGCAACAATAAACAAACCAAAATCGACAAGACAAAATAATGTGCCACTATATCCCAGAAAAGAAATCAAGGCATCAATTCAAATCATATCAGCCAGCCAATAATTCAGTAGTTAATACTCTCCTGAATGCCCTGAAGCTAACAATTGATTTAATGTGCAAGAGTAATTCATTCCACTGTCGCGGACCAGCTGCAGTATCACTGTAATGTAACAGATTTTGCTGTGCCCTGGGAATAACGAAGTTTGCATTACCCCTGGTATCGTGAGAATGTGAAAATTGGTGCAATTCCAGAAGACTCATAAACTTATTAGCATAAATTCTTTTGTGCATAAAAAGGAATAATCGAAATATATAAAGTTTATTAAATGGGATTATTTTATATGAACAGCAAACAGCAGTCATAGCACCTGTAGTATCCAAAAAGCGAATGTATTTCTTTTGTAAAATATATATTCTATTGACATTACCCAACGTGGTCTGACCCCAGGACAGTAGACAATACGAAGAAGTGGATATATGAATGAGTAATACAATATTAGTTTTAAATCTTATCGTCAACATACCCGAAATTCTATAAACCATTCCTACACGTGATCTAAGCTGATTTGCCAAATAATTAACGTAATTATCCCAACGTAGAGACTCCTGAATAAGTACACCCAGAAATTTAACAGTCGTCTTAAATGTAATGGGAATTCCATTCACAAAGATACCCGTTGGGGTAGACGAACAATAAGAATGACGTGAAACCAGGACGGCATTAGTTTTATCTTGATTTATAGTTAAATAACTGCAACTGAACCAACGAAAGAACTCCTGAAGATTGCAATTAACTAAAGGTACCAACTCCATTAAAGAATTACCGGAAAAGAATAAACTGGTATCGTCAGCAAACAAGCACACAGTGCACCCCCGAAGTAACATTAAAAATATCCATAATGTATATTAAAAAAAAAAAAACGTTCCCAGCACCGATCCCTGAGGAATTCTGCAACTGACCCCACGAACCGAAAAATGAATGCCACGAATCTGAACATACTACAATCTCTGTAACAAATAATTCCTAAAAAACAAAAGCGGAACTCCCGGATCCCTATATGATTTAACTTTGACAATAGAATTTCATGATGCACACAGTCAAAAGCTCGAGTTAAGTCACAAAATATACCCAGGACACTTTTTCCTGAGTCAATATTTGTGTGCAAAAAATTAAGAACATCCAATATAGCCGTTTCTGTTGAGAAGCCCTGACAGAAGCCATGCTGGCCGTGATGTAAAATTTTGTTCCTCTCCAAGTAGCCAGATAACCTCTTTAGTACTAGACTTTCCAAAAGTTTAGCAAACACTGTAATATTAGTAATTGGACGATAATTTTTTACACTAGATTTCAAACCCTTTTTGTGTATAACAGTGACTCTACCTGGCGTAAATGCTAAAGGTAATAAACCAGTTTCTAGAATACGATTAAAAATATGTTCCAATGGTACCAACAAAAACTGAGCAACAGATTTAATCACCCTATGAAGAATAAAAAAGCTGAACTTCTTAACCAGGTGAAAAATCAGACCTTTGTGAGGCTAATAAAAAACAAAAACAGTATCATGTATGGTCTGATTTTAACAGTGACGGATGGATCGCTTTGTCCGTATTCATTTTGTCTACATTCACTTGGTCCAGTTCATTTCGTTCACGGTTCACTTTGTCCACCATTTACTTTGTCTGCTGTTCATTTAGTCCGCTGTTCACTTCATCCTCTGTTCACTTCATTTTGTCCTCAGAATTGATGGAATACCGTGGAAATTTTCTGTTTTAAAAATTCAGCTGACATTGCGTGCATAAATTTTTTTTTCCTGTTTTAAGTTTTTTGATTAAAATACAACGATTTTAAATGTTATTTATAGTAAAACGAAGAACTGAACTTTGAAGAGCTTTTTAACTCATTCGTATGTATGATGTCAATCACTATGACATAAATCAAAGTTTTATAAAAATCTTTTAATGTTTTGAAATACGTGTAGTATATTTTTTGCATATAGTTCTTAGCTTTTCAATATATTTATTTTATATTTTCATTATTAATTGTTTATAATTTCCGCATCACTAAATTTCATACGAATGAACTATATCATCATTATTATCATCATTGTCAACCATTATCAATCCACTGCTGGACGAAGGTCTCCCCAAGTTTCCTCCACAACGGTCTGTCTTGTGCCAGTCTCCTCCATGTCACTCCTGCATACTTTCGAATTTCAACCACCCATCTCCCATGTGGTCTTCTTCTGGGTCTTTTCCTGTCCCTTGGAATCCAATCTAAAATTTCGGCTGTCCGTCGATGGTCTGTCCTTCTGGCAGTATGTCCAGCCCATTGCCATTTCAGGGATTTAACTCTGATCATGATGTCTTCCACTCTTGTCATTTTTCGGATCCACGAGTTTCTCTTCTTATCTCTCCTGGTTACACCAAGCATGTACCTCTCCATGCTGCTTTGAGTTGTCTACAGCCTTTGTATGTCTCTTTTAGTTAAGGTCCACGTCTCTGCACCATACGTAAGCACTGGAAGGATGCATTGATCAAACACTTTTCTTTTAAGACATAATGGCATATTGCTCTTGAAAATTATGCTGTTTCTTCCAAAAGCTCTCCAGGCAAGTTTTGTATGCCGATTAATTTCTTCATTAATGTGACCCTCACTTGATATCTGCTGTCCAAGATAAACGTACGTGTCTGTTATCTCCAGCTTTTCTCCATCAATCGATAAATCTTCATTTCTTGAAAAAGCATTGAACATCACTTTTGTCTTCTGAAAGTTCATTTTTAATCCCACTTCTTTAGTCTTGTCAGCAAGTTCCTGGATCATACTCTGCAGCTCTGATGGGGTAGTTGCAAAAATGACTATGTCATCAGCAAAACGAAGGTGAGTTAGATAATCTCCATCCCCTTGTTTTCCGAGCTCAGCGACTGAAAGACATCCTCCAATGTAACATTAAAGAGCTTCGGAGATATGGTGTCACCTTGTCTCCCTCCCTTTCCTACTTTTATGTGTGCTGTATTCTCAAACAGCTGAATCTTTGCACTTGCATTTTCATAGATGTTATTAATAATATTAATGTATGCATCTTCAATACCGCAGGATTTCAGAGCCATTGTAACTGCTGATGGTTTCATCGAATCAAAGGCTTTTTCATAATCGATAAAAGCCATGCACAATGGAAGTTCATAATCCCTCGCTCTTTCAATTAGTTCTCTCAGTAAGTGGATATGATCTATTGTGCTGTAGCCACTCCTGAATCCAGCTTGTTCTCTCGGTTGAGCCATGTCCAGTGTTACATTCAAACGGTGTGAAAGAACTTTAGTGAAGATTTTATAAACCACTGATAGGAGGCTGATAGGTCTGTAGTTCCTGAGATCCTCAATGTCACCTTTTTTATGCAGCAGGATCATTGTAGCATTGTTCCAATCCTCAGGAATCTTCCCTTCGTTAAGGCATCGAGTGAAAATTTGGGCGAGTACTGTTTCGATTTCTCCACGTGCTTCTTGTATGATGTCTACAGTAATTCCATCTTCTCCTGGAGCTTTTCCCCGCTTCATGTTCTTGATTGCATGTGCAACTTCTGCTGGGAGGACTGGAAGAGCTCTGGTACCATTTATGATGTCTGGAGTACATGTATCATCCCTTTCATATAATTTGGAGTACAAATCTTTCACTCTTGTCAAAATTTCACCTCTATTTCTTGTTACAGAACCATCTTCTTTTCTCAGTGCAATAATCGGTTTTCTTCCCTTACTGAGATGTATCTTTGCTATCTTCGGCTTTGGTTGTTTTCAATTACTTTCCTCACTAGTTCACAGTTGAATTTCCTAACGTCTTCAGTGATACTTTTTCGTGCTGTCTTGCATAGCTCTATATATTCCACTTTGGAAGTCGCATCTTCTTTAGTTGTCCTCATCTCTCTTCTTTTTTGCATCAACATTTTGGTTTTTCCTGATAATTTGTTCACATGCAACTTGTTCTTAGACCCAGGTAATTTTGTTGCTGTTTCCATAAGAGCTTTGGTTACTTTTCTGTTAACTTCAGAAATATCCACTTCTTCCAATGTTAGGCCTTCTAAAGCAGAGAATCTGTTCTTCAGTTCCAACTTGAAGGTATTATGGTGTTTTTTAAGGTTGGTTTTGTCAATACATTTTGTTTGTCTTATGAGCTTGCCACGTTCAAGTTTAGTGTTGAGATGCATCTTACATCTCACCAATCTATGGTCACTACCTGTGTTGAACTTGTTTAGCACACTGCAGTCTTCTATGACGAATTTTTTGTTACACATAATAAAATCAATTTCACTTGTCGTTCCATTTGGATGTCTCCATGTCCATTCCCTGTGTAGCTTTTTCTTGAAAACGGAGTTCAAGATGAAAAACCCATCTGCCTCTGCAAACTCAACGAGAGTATTTCCACGCTGGTTTCTGTTGCCGTGACCGAATTTACCTACTGAAGTTTCATTCTGTTGCCGTTGCCCTATTTTTGCATTGAAATCTCCCATAATTATCTTCAAGTGCTGCTTACCTTTATTATTTAGATGACGAATTTCTTCATAAAATTCTTCAATTTCTTCTTCAGGATGACTTGTGGTGGGTGCATAAGTTTGAATTATCTGAGCCTGGTATCTTCTTGAGAGTTGGATAACGAGTCGTGCAGCTCTGTCAGAGGAACTTTCAACTTCTACAACTTTATCCTTCAATTTCTTGTTTATTATAAATCCAACACCACTAGTTCTGCCAGTATCTGTCCCACGATAGTAGAAGAGATGTCCACTTTTCAGTTTAATGAGATCTTCTCCTTTTCTCCTTACCTCACTTAGCCCGATGATGTCCCACTTGATCCTTTGTAGTTCCTCTTCCAATTCAAGAAGTCTTGAATCAGAAGAAGATAGGAAGCGTCCATTATACGTAGCCAAGGTCAGCATTAGATGGCAGCCTAGTCCGGTCCCCCGGGGATTCTTAGCACTCTCTGCCTTCATGTCGCACTGGCCGCTGCCTTGGCCAGGTACATTCCAGCTGCCGGAGACTGAGGGCCAAAGATTTAAGTTGTGGATTCATTTTGGAGGGGTTTGGCCATAACTCACCACGCTGGCCACGCGGGTTGGTGAGTGTGGAATAGCATTTCCTCTAACCCCGATGGTATAGTTATACCGCTATTGGCGGTCGTCAGAGCCCCTTTAGTGGGAACAGGATGCACCACGAGAAGGCGGGGTTGACATTTGTCAAGGAGAGGCTGTGATGTTACGCATCACCTGACCTTACATCCCGAATGAACTATATAATGCTCGCTCTCTATATGTGACATAGCTATTTAAAGTGAAAAAAAAAACATATAAGTTTAGATTGATATTTACTGTGAATTTGAGGTGTGAGTGAATGAAGGAAAAAAGATACTTTTTACGTAAAGGAGAAAAGGGGGTCTAAAATTTTCCTCTTCAATCCAACATACTTATGGTTATTGGAATAATTTTTGATTAATGTCATAGCGATTAACATCGCACCACACAAAAAGAGTTAAAAAGCTCTTCAAAGTTCAGTTCCTCAGTTTACTATAAATAACATTTAAAATTGCTATATTTTAATCGAAAAACTTAAACAGGAAAAAAAAATTGCATGTAAGCAATGTCCGCTGACCTTTTTTTCTCTGCTTAGTAACAAAAATTCCATCAAAACAGAAAATTTCAGAAGTATTCCATCTATTCTGAGGACGAAATGAATGTGGACAACGTGAACTGCAGACTAAATGAATGGTGGACAAAATGAACTGGACCTAGTGAACATGGACGAAATGAACACGGACAAAGCGATAGGGAACCAATTTTAACCAGGTGCAAAATCAGACCATACATGAGACTGATGAAGAACAAAATGCTGAACTTCTTAACCAGGTGAAAACTCAGACCATACAAGAGACTGAAGAACAAAAGGCTGAACTCCTTAACCAGGTGAAAAATTATTTAGACCTACACGAGACCGATGAAGAATAAAAAGCTGAAAGTCTTAACCAGGAGAAAAATCAGATCATACATGAGACTGATGAACAAAAAAGCTGAACTTCTTAACCTAGTGAAAAATCAGAGCATACGTAAGACTGATGAAAAACAAAAACAGTCATCTATGGTCTGATTTCAACCAGGTGAAAAATCAGACCATACATACATGAAACTGATAAAGAACAAATAGCTGAATTTCTTAATCAGGTGAAAAATCATTTTGACCATATATGAGACTGATGAAAAACAAAAAAGCTGAACTTCTAAACAAGGTGAAAAATCAGAATGATCAGCAAAAGAAGTGTGAATAAAATCCAGCAAGAGCAAGACAATATTGCTCATTCAATTTATTTATGCAATTATTAAACTGGAGCACAACATCATTGTATTCACAATATAAAATTACTGAATCCAAAATAAAATAAAGCCTGGAAAGTGTGAATATAATGCAGCATGAGCAAGATGGAATTATTCACTTTAATTTACTTATGTAAATATTAAACTGGAGCACATCACTGTATTCACAATATAAAATTACTAAATTCAAAATAAAATAAAATGGTTTTAAAAAACATTGCTTCAAACATAGTTTTATCTTGTTTTTTATTGTACTTGTTAGATCATTGTGATGACAAAATGGATAATACTAGTTTACGGCTTGGTAATATGCGTGTATGCAGATTGCTGTATGCTGATAAAACAGTCCTGTTGGCAAAGAGCACAAGTGAGTTGCAAAGCATGTTGTCATGGATGTACGAAGTTTGTATGAAATTCAAATTGAGTATAAATGAGGGAAAAACCAAAGTTATGGTATTTGAGCAAGGAATTGTTAGAACTGAATGCAAGATAAGTCTTAATGGCACAGAGATTGACCAGGTGAATGAGTATGTATATTTAGGAAGTATGTTTGACAAACAGAACAAATTAGATGGAGAAATTAGTAGGCGAGTGAAATCTTCATTGAAAGTCATAGCTGTCTTAGGGAGATTTCGCAGGAATGATGGGTTCTCAAGAGAATCCAGAATGGCTGTGTATGAAAGTGTAATTGCTCCTACTCTGATGTATGGCAGTGAAACTTTGGTACTGCAGACATAGGAGCCATTTGTGTGATGGAGAAATTTGTTACTTATGGGGAGTTTGTGGCAAGACCCTCTCCGATGGTGTGAGGAATGAAGATGTGCTACATGTAATGTGAGGCACAATGTTGTTAGTAAGGTGGAGACTAATATTCTTAGGTGGCTTGGCTGTGTTGAAAGAATGAGTGATGAGATGCTTACTAAGAGAATTTATTCAGCCCAAATGGCAGGAAAGTATGGTAGAGGAAGGCTAAGGAAGTCATGGGAGGACCAGATTCAGGAATGTCTGCTGGAGAAAAAGATTATGAGTATGAAGTACAAAAGGTCTTGTGTGCAACATGTGATGGATGCTAATGAAGCTCGAGTGGTGTGCACAGATTGTTGTAAATGGAGACATTTGATACGCCAACAGTAAGTAAATTCTAATTCTATCAGTTAAATGAGTACATGGCACATGGTCATTCTTTGAGGAGCTAATCTCTGAATGTCAGAGAGCAGCTTAAGGATATGTATGTATGTATGTACATATGTATGTCAGATCATCAGCTCAAGTTTCCTCTTGCAAAAAAAGCCTGTTTTTTTCTCAACTTTTACAGCCATATTTGTCTTTTGTTGATTCTGCAGCTGCACAGCATCCATTGCTTAATTATTCTGTCTGCTGCTATCTTTCCCTTCCAATTTCTCATCTCTTTCATCAGATGACAATCATTTTATCCATCATGCTGATCAGGACCATGAATGCAAGATATCAAAGCATGAATGCAAGATATCAAAGCTGAATGCAAGAGACCATGAATGCAAGATATCAAAGCTTTCACTGTTTTAAATAAGTTATGTAACTTGGAGAAAATGAATACTTTTGAACAGTAAGCATCAATTCCTACAAATTGTTGCATCTTCATTTCCATTTTGTGAAAATTTTCCCTCCCTTATCAAGCTTAAATGCAAACATTTATGGAGGCAGGGAATAACATTTAACTTCCCTGGAAAAAAAGCTATGATTAAGGGAGACATTTTTGGAATTTTTTTCTCTGTTCTGAAGCTGAAATACAAATATTTGTGCAGCAAAATGATATTTAACAATACTGGGCAGAAAAAACATCAGAAGAAAAAAAAATTATGATTAAGGGAGACATTTTTGGAATCTTTCTCTCTGTTTTTGAAGCTGAAATGCAAATATTTGTGTAGCAAAATGATATTTAACAACAATACTGGGCCAAAGAAACATCACAAGAAAAAAATTATGATTACAGGAAAAATTTTTACTCCATTTAACTTCCATTTTCGAAAAATTTCCTTACATTTTCAAGCTGAAATGCAAATATTTATGGAACAAAATTATATAAAACAACAATACTAAGCCAAAGCAACACAGGAGAAAAATAAATTATGATCATGGGAGAAATCTTCACTCCCTTTAACTTTCATTTTGAAAGACGTAATACCATCACCAGATAGAAAACAACAGCTCTCCCTCACCAATTAATCCCCAAAAATTTCTCTTCAGTTTAGAATCAATCTCAAGAATGAACAAAATGATGATGAAAAATCCAGAATTCCACAAATCTGCAGTAGAATCTCGTATATGTTAAGACACATCAATCTGATAATTTTTGCACATACGTTGCTGATAAGATATATAAAATTGCAAGGGCAAAGGTCTGACTGTTCGAGGGCACAGCATATGTAAAAACTGTTAAAGGAGTTAAACAAGGTAACACCCTATCTCCCAAGCTCTTCAGTTCCACTCTGAAGGATATCTTTCAGTCACTGATCCGGGAAGATAAACGGATAAAGATTAATGGAGATTGTTTGACCCACCTTCATTTTACTGCCATTTTTGTAAATACCACATGTGATAAGTCAATAGTTTGAACAACTATTCATATCCTGTTTCACGTTATTAGAGTATTTTCAAGATGCGTGGGCTATGCACATCACTAAATTCAGCTATTTTATAAACTTGTTGAAACTGAATTATAAACAAGTCAATAATTGTCATGATTATGCTACACTTACCCAGAGCTGTAGTATAATTTGGAAGGCTGTTACTGACTGCATTATTCTTCAGGTATATCTATGAGTCACTTGTTATATATATAGTTGAGTTATATGTTACTGGAGTTCTGATTAACAATTCCTGGAGGAATCAGTTCATCAAATTACAGATATTCCTCCAGTATATTTGAGAATATACAACAGGGTTGAGAGTAGGAAAATAACGGTGAAGTTTAAAAGTATTCAAGAGATAAAAAAGAATATTTACGGCTTGTATAAAATCATTAGTCCTTGAAGACATCATCACAAGTTGGAAGCATGAACAACAACGAGCAATCGAAGTCGAAAAAGAAATTGAAAGGTTTGAATAAAATTTACCATTGAATGGAAGGTTAAAATTCTGCATAGCCCACAATTCCTGAAAATAACCATATTAGTTTCGATCCATTTACTTCACGGTCTTCATCAATGGTATGACATTCAATATGTTGATGTCCTGCAAGTTGGTACGTACTAAGTGCCGACTTCCACGTATCATTCCAGAACGAGTTGTTACACGTGGACAAATCTCGTGTGTGTCCTCATCCACGTGTACCTATGTGACTGTGTTGCGTTGCCCCTTCTCTTTGGGTTGGTTGTAAAGCAGAGGTATACATCACCACATGTGATGTATACCTCTAAGTAACCATCCTTTTGAGTTTCTGTGTTCTTATGTAAATTCGATTTCTTCTAGTTAAATGTTTGCTGACTTAATGACACATTATCTTTCCTGGTGAGTTTTCTAAATATGGCATCATTAGCAGTGAGTTAGAGGTCAGTAAAGCTTAATCCTTGAAGTGTGCAGAGTCTTTTGAGCTAACAACTTGTTAAGAGCAGAGTGAGCTAATGATTTGTTAAAGGCAGTGCAGCTTGAGATAACAATTTGTAAAGAGCGCAATTTATGATGATTTGTTGAGCAGAGAGTGAAAATGAGATAAATTCTTGATATAGTGTATTTTTGAGATAAGAGGATTATGGATAGAAGGGCATGCTAATAGAGGCATTTGATGTGATATGATTTAAAGCCAATGTTATTCTGCAATGATGTGAAAGCTAAAAAAGTGTGTACTGTGAAACATAAGTGTTTCACACTGATTCACTCCCCTAGACTGTCAGTGTTTTTCTTGTGCTTACTTGCAAGTGTTAGATATTGGTATAAGTTCACAGTTGAACTTTTAAACAATACACAAACAATCATTTAAACCTCACCTTCAGTGGCATACCTGACCCCCCCCCCCCAATGCAAAAATTATTATCTTCGAGGCCCTTTTGTGAAAATCGATTAAATTTCAATTATTGAAATTTTTAAATCCATGTTACTAATTATAATTATTATTTGGAAAATCTTTAATTCCATATTATTTTTTCAATTATTTAAAATTTCAATTTTCATATTCTTAATACGTTTTATGAGCATTTCAATAATGCAACTTCTTTGGAACCTACAGGTAATTTTACTAAAACCAAAATTGTTGCACTTTATTTCATGTAACACAAACGTTCGCCGTGTAGTTAAAACTATTGACCTAGTTTTATACAAATACAAAATATTACAAAACACTTCCAAAGCATATCTTGCAAATTTTATTCTTTTAGAGAACTAGCCATATCTTTGAAATTTATCACGATCACACACACAAACACACTCGCAACTGTCATATGATAGCGTCTCATGATTTCCAATTTATAAGAAAACACAGAACATAATGATTGTGGAATAACTTTTTTACGGGTCTTATAGAGGTTATTTTTCATGAAAGTTTGTTGTCAAATTTTCGAACTAAAGCCTAGTTCGTCATCAGGACTATGTCACTGGAGTAGTTGCTGCCACTCAATTGGAAGAGTCCATCCGCAATTATCGTTAATTGTGGTACTTCTTCTTCTTGCTATTTCGATCCCTTCTTCTAGTTTCCTCTTTACTAAGTTTGACTGGTGGGCGATTATTTTCACTGAGTCTCAATTTATGGAGTGTCCACTTGCCTGTATATGTCTGTCTAGCCCTGTTTTGTTCCCAATGTTCCTAATAGCTGCTTGGTGTTCTTTCATTCGGACCTTAATAATTCTCCCTGTTTCTCCTATATAGCTGAGTCCGCAGTTACAGTCGATGCAGTAAATTACTCCTTCCTGCAATTGGATGTCCAATTCTTTCTGCTTTAAAGCTGGTAGGAATTTCTTTATTTTGTTATTAAGATCTGGACATCCAATTGCAGGAAGGAGTAATTTACTGCATCGACTGTAACTGCGGACTCAGCTATATAGGAGAAACAGGGAGAAGTATTAAAGTCCGAATGAAAGAACACCAAGCAGCTATTAGGAACATTGGGAACAAAACAGGGCTAGACAGACATATACAAGCAAGTGGACACTCCATAAATTGGGACTCAGTGAAAATAATCGCCCACCAGTCAAACTTAGTAAAGAGGAAACTAGAAGAAGGGATCGAAATAGCAAGAAGAAGAAGTACCACAATTAACAATAATTGCAGATGGACTCTTCCAATTGAGTGGCAGCAACTACTCCAGTGACATAGTCCTGATGATGAACTAGGCTTTAGTTTGAAAATTTGACAACAAACTTTCATGAAAAATAACCTCTATAAGACCCATAAAAGTTATTCCACAATCACTATGAATAGAGGAGCCATAAATGCATTTACAACAGAACATAAGTTAGCTAATAAGTAACAATTTAGAATTGTAGCATTAAAAAAAAGTAAAACTACTTAAATTATTTACTCTTGAATATAAAAACCACACTTAAAATAATTCCACAATGTTTTGCACATAGTAAAAAATGTTCTCTTGACTGTTATAAAAAAATCCCACAAGTCTCTGTTTCTCCATCCCTGCAAAGAACATGTTTTAGTTCATTACATTCTGAAGGATGCGTAGTTATGTGCAGACAACTGTAATACACATTACCCTTATTGGTACAAAAATTTTATTCATTGAACTGATATTTCTTTCACATTGTCTTGCTAATATACACGTATATGGCTGCAAAAAGGGGCCTCAAGTCCTCTGGGAAAAAAAAAATGTATGCTTTCCTACAATCCAGTTTTTATAAACTAAAACTGCAAAAATGTTTCCAAATATTTATCTTATTTATTGGAAAAAAATGCCAAAAATTGGTTTCCTTTTTAATATTTCCTTCAAATCAGCCATCAGGAATTACTTGCTATTTTTTTAACCATTTTCATGTGAACAATTTTGTAAAATCTTTTTACTGAGGAAAGAGGCTCTCGAACCACAAGGCCCCCTCCCCCCGGCAATGGGGGGGGGGTGCAGGGGCTATCAGTATGTCCCTGCTCAGCTTAAGTCGTCAGCAAGAGACATATAATCTTCAAAGTAAATTAAATCATCATAACCCTTAGAACTACAGAGTATGATCCAGGAATTCGCTGACAAGAGTAAAGTGAGATTAAAAATTAAGTTACAGAACTGATCTATAATGCTTTTACAAGAACTAAAAATTTTGAGGTTGATGGCAGAAATTCAGAAGCAACTGGGTTCTTTTAATTTATTTATTTATTTATTGGAGGTTTAACAACCGCGAGCAACTCAGTAGGCTATAAGCAGTCGCCCGTCCCTAATTTAGGGCCACTGGTTCCAGAGAAGGGAGAAAACCAGTGCCGTAAGACTAACACAGCATCCATGCCTCACCAGGATTCAAACCCGGACCATTCTTGGACGAGTGATCAGAAGCCATCGCTTAGACCACTGCGCCACTGGGACGGCAACTGGGTTCTTGCATCTACCTTGAACATGAATCAAGTAAAAATCCTTGAACAATATATATGCAATCTATATTTTGAGGTTACTCACCTTTTAATCCTAACTCTTTCAGGAGGTTTTCGTCTCTACACATTTCCAACACGTATTTTTCTCATTTACATCGTGGTTCGAGGCCGCAAAATAAACACACAAAAAAACTAATAATAAATAAAAACTTTTTCAACTCACGCAAATTTCACTCCTTTCCAAATATAGATTGTCTAAATAGCACGTGAATAATTAAGCAGATATTTGACATTTGCAATGCTGTATGAATATATAATATATATGCAAATATCCTTGAACATATATCAAGTAAGGGTCACATCATGTGATATCTGATTTTAATTATGAAATTAATTGGCAAATAAAACTTCACCGGAGAGCATTTGGAAGAGACAGTACAATTTTGGAGCAATTCGCCATTACATCTTAAAAGAAAAAGTGTTTATCCTTCCACTTCTTACTCATGAATCCGAGACATGGACTTTACTTAAACAGGTTAGTAAAATCATGCAATACATTGATTATGATATGCTTTCCAACATACCAGAAATCATTACTCAAGTTATAAGGATAATGGCAGTGGAATAAATCTTGCTCCTGTGTTCTGACCTTTGACTCCATTTCAATGATATTAAACAGAACCAGTTCAATATACTTCCGGAACAACATATTAAAGTTTTGTCGAAATAGAAGCATTTTTAGTCAAGTTATGAGGATAAGGGCTGTGGAATACAGCTCGCTCCTGTGCCCTGACCTTTCACCCCATTTCGATGATGTTAAACAGAATTGGTTCAGTATACCTCTGGAACAACACACTAAAGTTTTGTTGCAATAGAAGCATTTTTAGTCAAGTTATGAGGATAATGGCTGTGGAATAAATCTCGCTCCTGTGCCCTGACCTTTGACCCCATTTCGATTATATTAAACAGAATTGGTTCCGTATACTTCCGGAACAACATACTACAGTTTTGTCACAATAGAAGCATTTTTAGTCAAGTTATGAGGATAATGGCTGTGGAATAAATTTCGCTCCTGTGCCCTGACCTTTGACCCCATTTCGATTATATTCAACAGAACCGATTCAGTATATCTCCGAAACAACACGATAGTTTTGCTGCAATCGAAGCAATTTTACGTAAGTTATGATGCATAAGGGCGATGGAATGGATCCTGCTTCTATGTCCTGACCTTTGACCCCATTTTGCCCATTTTCAATAGGGTTTGTCCCCTACCACATACTAAAATTTCATCGAAATTGAACCATTTTTACGCTAGTTATCATGTGGACGGACGGACAGACAGACAAAGCTGGAGCATATAAGCTTCTTCAACCTATGACTGGAAAGCGTTAAAAAGATATACAAAGGCTGCAAACAACTCTAAGAAGCCTACAGAGATGTGTAGTTGATATAACTAGGAAAGATAGGAAAAAGAACTCATGGAACAGGAGAAGAACATGAGTTGATGACATCATGACAAAGTAGAAACCCTCAAAGTAACAATGGGTTAGACCATGGCATCCAAGAGAGAAACCATGATGCTTTAATTATGATGTCACATTTTCAATCAAATCCTGTCAATATGTATTTAAAATTTCTTTTTCAAAGTAAATAGCAGTTCCTACACAATGCTTTAATCTGCTGGATCACTATTTATTTCAAATTAAAAGATATTAGAATGAAAAGATCATGTTAATTTTATCTTTCTGTCTTCAAAATAAAAAGTAATCAAACCAGATAAAAATATTTTGTAGTTTTTGTAGTTGCCACCATTTACTTTAAAAATTAAATTTCAAATATGTATTACTGGATCTGGGCTACCTCCACTAAGTGCCTAAAGCTCCAACTAGATTGTCGACTTTCGTGGGTGGCGAACAACAGCTACCACATGAATAAAGCTAGACAATTGCCTTGGGCAGCTAGCTCCACTACTCCACCGGAAAAGCTTCCTTACCAGACGACACAAAGTACTGATGTATAAGACGGTCGTCAGGCCGGTGCTTACCTACGCCTCTCCCATCTGGATAGGCATTAGTAGGAATCAGCGAGAGAGAATCGAGATGGTGCAGAGCTGAGCACTTCGTATGATCACTGGGGCTCCCTCTTGGACCCCACTTCAGAACCTGAGGAACAGACTCGGAATCGAGTAGGTACATGAATTTTCCACCAGACTCGCCAAGAAGTTCTTCAAGAAAGTGGAAACCCACCCTAATGGACTTGTTAGGGACGCGGTTTATTACAATCCCAGCGAATTCCTTAGGTATCCCAGAACTAATGCGGCGATCGTTGACGCCCTTGACAGAGAGAGTAAGTATGTGAACACTGGTGGGTGTTAGACAGATCCCCACCCCCTTCTTTTTCAGATTGGCATCGAGATGGTGAAAATGGATTCTGCTCGGGCATTGGATTTGGTCTCGTTGAGTTGCAGTGACTCCCTGGTGTGTCGGCTGCCGGGTGCTGTTGTGGTTCTCTGTGATGTTGTACGGTGCTTGCATCCCCGGGATTGGTGCCACGGTTCACAGTTTGAAAGATATATCACCCTCTCCTTTTACTCAATTTTTTTGTTTGTCTTTCCTATTGAGTTCACTTACTCAGATCTCCTAGCTTCCTATTTCTAAGGGTAGTTTTAGACCTGGGGTCACACACTCCTTTCCTAAAACTTCTTCAAATGTCTTATTGTATCGTATCGATGGAAAGTATTAAGCCACATGTGGCCTAGTGGTCAATCTTCATTACTGCCACAGAGATAACCTCATGTTTGATCCCAGGCAGGTACGAACGCTCGAACCACTAAATATTCGCAGTGTGTCAGATGAGCATGTTAAGCTGTTGGGCCCCGGTAATAAATAAGGGCGTCTTCCTTCCCCTTTCTGCCTCGCTACCGTGTCACTTTCGTATCAGGCACTCTAGCCCAAATCTCCTAGCTTCCTATTTCTAAGGGTTGTTTAAGACCTGGGGTCAGACACTCCTTTCCTAAAATCCTCTACATAAATCTCAACCTTGCTTCCGTGTGACTTTCCTGTCGGGCACTCTAGCCCAAATCTCCTAGCTTCCTATTTCTAATGGTTGTTTAAGACCTAGGGTCAGACACTCCCTTCCTAAAATCATCTACATAAATCTCAACCTTGCTTCCGTGTCACTTTCCTGTCGGGCACTCTAGCCCGAATCTCCTAGTTCCTATTTTTAAGGGTTGTTTAAGACCTGGGGTCAGACACTCCCTTCCTAAAATCCTCTACATAAATCTCAACCTTGCTTCCATGTGACTTTCCTGTTGGGCACTATAGCCCAAATCTCCTAGCTTCCTATTTCTAAGGGTTGTTTAAGACCTGGTGTCAGACACTTCCTTCCTAAAATCCTCTACACATGATCTGATCTGATGGAAAGTATTACATCAAAAGTAAAGTGTCATGACCTTCTTCATCTCAAAGGTCACGGCTGGGCACATAGCTAAAACTGATCATCATTGGACAAATGAAATATCAGACTGGATACCAAGGAAGAAAGAACACATGGAAGATGATTAAACAAAATAGAAAGCCTACCAGAATGACATGAAAGCTCAAGATGAAAAGTTGTGGAACAGACTTACGGAGAAATTCATCTAGCAGTGGATTCAGAATGGTTGATGTTGACATTAACAATGGAAATGGTATCGAGTGAAAAATCATCAGACACAACAGTGCTGATCATTCCAGCAAGTCCATTTCATGAAGGTTTAAGCCCAAACCACCTACAGCAGAAACCACCTTTTGGGCAGGGCACAGAAGCGGAAGAAGTGAGAGCAAGTCTAGCGACTTTGACAGAACAGTTTGTGAGTGAGAGAGAGCACAGTAGATGGCACCACCATACAAGTACGAAGTTGCTCATAGAGGGGTGAGAGAAAGTCAAGAGGGGGTAGAGTTCCTAGGAACGGATACCAAACGTAACTGGGGGGGTCCAACCCGGGGGCCGTCATTTAACATAGTCGTCCGCTGCACAGTGGATATTCAGTGATTGTTAGCATATCACGCCATCTCTGAAAGATCAGCCTAGGCTTGAACCTGGGGACCGCCATTGACAGTCTGACTCGCTAACCACTAAGCCATCCGTAGCTCAACAGTGCAAATGCAAAACTCCTATATATAGCATGTGATGAAAAATGTCTTAAAATTAATACTACTGTTTAACATGTGATTTTTAATTAGTGCTAGTACATTCATACATCCATGTGTGCACCTTCAGCCACTGTAATAAAAGAACTGAATAAAACATCTCAAGGGATGAGTTGAAATGCCTGGCAAGTGAATCTGCATTATCTTTGTTGAAAAAGTGTGAGGGGCTGTCATTCCTGCCCTGTTGTTCCTTTATTCTAATTTCATGTCAAGGAATGAGAGTTCCTGAGAAGTAAACCTGCATTAGCTTAAAATAGTATAACTATACTAGCAATCTGAATTTCTTGGCATAGAATAGAAATAAAAGTTTTCAAGCTTTCGCACATCAACCAACCCGATGTTTTTTTTCAAGGAAGGTAGACAGCAAATTGCAAACTGAATAATACAGAGTGTTTCACTTGGGACTTTACCCCCAAAAGTGCTATAATTTTGAAAGGGGAAAACATTTCAAGCTGAAATTTGAAGACGAAGTGCCTTACCTTTTCACAATCACATCAACATCAGAGATGTTGAAAACGTCCACCATTTACATCCACACAGAGATGAACTTGTCGCTGCATATTATCAAATGTACGTCTCAGCATGCTGGTATTTATTGCTTCAATTTTTTGTGTGATGTTGTTTTTCAACTGCTGAATATTCCTAGGCTTATTGCTGTATACAGTACCTTTCAGATGACCCTATAAGAAGTAATCGGGTGGAGTTAAATCTGGAGACCTGGGCGGCCACAAACTTTGGAAATAAACTGATCGCCAAATAAACTATGAATCTCAGCCATGTTGTCATTGGAAGTGCGACCAGTTTCCCTATCCTGTTGGAAGAAGCCATTCTGCAGTTCAACATCATCCAGTTGGTTCACGAACTGCGTGAAAATATTGAGATACACTTCTGTGTTGATAGACTGTTCAAAGAAAATGGGGCCAATTATCCGGTTCCATGAAATGGCGCACCATACGCCAATCTTTATGGGATGCATTCTTCCCTCGTGAATGACATGGGGATTCTCACTCACCCATAGCCATGTATTCTGCGAGTTCACACAGCCTGAAAGGTGGAACCAGGCTTCGTTCCGTGAACCAGGTAATGTCTAATATGCCTGGATTTTGCCTGACAAATTTCTTAAACCACTGGTTGTAATGCATTCCCTTCAGCATGTCAATTGGTAACAGCTCTTGAACAACTGTAACACAAAATGGCTTCAGTTTACCCATTTTTGCAGCCCTCTGGCAGGTGGAACATGACAGTCCTGTTTCTTGCAACAGCCTGTGTAACAATTTCTTTGGAGACTGTAACAACCTCTTTTTCACACACTGCACAGTGTTTTCTGACATCGCGGTTTGCCCTCCTGAATGTGTATCAACAAGTCTTTCTGTCGTCTTAAGTTCCTTCGCAAGATTTGAAATTGTTGGCTTCGTAGTAGGTGGTTCCCGACCGGGAAATTTCTTCTTAAACACTTTCTTACACTCCTTGAAAAAAACTGGAATTCCAATACCTTCGAACGATAAACACGTGCTCAGCAATCTTGAACACTATCATACTCGACGCTATCCAACGGGCAAAGAAAATGGCGTGAAACCGTTCCCACCAGACGCCGTGTATTGTGGCGCCATCTGGGCATACAAGCCAAATGGCGCAGATATGGATGTGAAGAATGAACGGCACTTCGTCTTCAAATTTCACATTGAAATGTTTTCGCTTTTCAAAATTATAGTACTTTTAGGTAAAGTGCCCGAGTGAATCACTCTGTAGAATGTTTCAACTACACTGCTGGCCACCCAAAATGCAACACCAAGAAGGACACGAGATAGCAAAGCCAGATTTACTGAACACATAACAACAGATACAAAGATGAAACGATTGAGCTTACAGGACCGTGCGACTTGCGGAACACACAGACATCAATATTTCGTGTGTTCCCCATGGCTGGCAATAACAGCCGCTACACGCCGTGGCATCGAATGAAAGAGGCTTTGGATGTGGGCTTGGGGTATGTCGGTTCAAGCTGCTTCCACACGTTGCCACAGTTCATCAGGCGCAGCCGCAGGTGGTGCTTGCCGGGCAACGCGGTTGCCGATCAGCGACCAGATGTGTTCGAAGGACGACATATCGGGAGAACAGGCGGGCCATGGCATCAGTGACACCTGGTGGGCCATGAAGAATTGTTGCACAGTGCGTGCCACGTGCGGACACACATTGTCCTGTTGAAATGTGGCCGCTAGCAGGTCCTGCAGGTAAGGGAGGACTACAGGCTCCAAAACTTCGGAGATGAAGCGATGGCTGTTGAGTGTACCGGCGATGCGTACCAGAGGGGTGCTGGTGTCATATCCAATTGCGTCCCAAACCATAACGCCAGGCGACGGACCGGTGTGGCGATGCATAATGCAGGCGTCATACAGTCTCTCGCCGCGGTGCCGCCACATGTGGATCCTACCATCGTGGTGTTGCACGCAGAAGCGGGATTCGTCGGAGAAGACAATGTCGTGCCATTCCGTAGTCCAGGTGTGGCGTTCAACGGCCCACTGCCGCCACACTCACCGGTGGTGTAACGTCAATGGTAATCGGAGCAATGGCCATCGTGCGACAAGTCCCCGCTCCTGCAGACGACATCGAACGGTATGTGCAGGTACAGGTTGTTGCGCAATACACCCTAATTCCTGCGCTAACGTTCCTGATGTGGCGGTGCTAGCAGTCAGTGCCCGCAGCACAATATGCCGGTCCTCTTGTTCGGTGGTGTCCCGTGGCTGTGGCAATCGCTCACATCGTTCCATCCATCCCTCCTGCACCCACCGAATCCATACTCACCTCACTGTGGCTGGATGTCGTCTCACACAGGCGGCGATGTCTTGGTACGATAAATCGCTGTCACAAAAAGCCACTATTCGTCCTCTGTCGAACTCCGAAACATGCTGGAATGACTGCCCGTATTCTGTGACGAGGCATCAGGAAGCTTCCCACGCGCAGGTCCGGCAGCACAACACACTTCCACTACTTACACCCCGCCTTCTGTGCACCCTTCTTAAAGTGCTTCTCTGTGGCGTGCCGGGCGCACATGATTTGCATATGCTCTGCAATGCTAATCGTTTGCATGTCCTCTCGCAGGCGACGCATGCTGCGAATTTCAGGCCAATCGGATGCTTCCTTCTTGGTGTTGCATTTTGGGTGGCCAGCAGTGTATATACTGGATCTGACGGAAATCTACTGCCATTCGTGAAACTATCATCACCAACAGCAAGTCATGCAATGATAGTATCTCAATGGAATCGCCATGAGTTTGAAACCAGTACTTCAAACAGTGAATGCCTTTTGTTTTTTTTTCCACGATCCAGCATGCTGTATGAACATAACGTCTTGTGTCTTTGAATGAATAATTACATTCACATCTGTTCATTTATCAAGTCATCATGTTCAAATTGTTGAAGGGTTCTATTATTTAGTTTGTTGTCTACGTTCCTTGAAAAAGTCATCTGGTTGAGGTGCAGAAGCTTGGAAACTTCAATTTCTATTCTACACCAAGAAATACAGATTACTAGTATAGTTATACTACACTGCCGGAAAGGGAAAAAAGAACACCAAGAAGGAATTGGCGGACGATCATGAAATTTCCATATGTTATTGGGGTCGAGTTTACGTAGGTGTGATGTTAATTTCTGTTAATTTCGGGACCAACCGGTGAGCGCTTACGCCACAGCACAGCATAATATGCTAATTATTGTCGGTGGTATTTAAGGAGTACGGCGAAGTGAATGTAATAAGTCGTCGGCGTACGGACACATGCGAAGACCCTGAAGAAGCTGCAATGCCTAGACATGGAAGATGTGTACGATTTCAGCAGTTATCGGACTTTGAGCGAAGTCGTCTAGTCGGACTCCACGAGGCCAGGTGGTCGTATCATCGTATTGCGGAGCGAATTAATTTCGGTTAATTTCGGGACCAACCGGTGAGCGCTTACGCCACAGCACAGCATAATATGCTAATTATTGTCGGTGGTATTTAAGGAGTACGGCGAAGTGAATGTAATAAGTCGTCGGCGTACGGACACATGCGAAGACCCTGAAGAAGCTGCAATGCCTAGACATGGAAGATGTGTACGATTTCAGCAGTTATCGGACTTTGAGCGAGGTCGTCTAGTCGGACTCCACGAGGCCAGGTGGTCGTATCATCGTATTGCGGAGCGAATTGGACGGGAAGTATCGCTGGTGGTACGGTGGTGGCATAGATGGTCCGAGGAACATTCCCACATGAGATGACGTGGAACCGGGAGTCACAGATGGACTGATGAGCGGACCGATCGACGCATAAGAAGAGTGGCGTTGTCAAGCAGAACATCCACTGCGACGCAAATCCGAGCTGCCGTTGAACCTGATGTGACTGTGCGAACAATCCGCAACCGTCTACTGGATGCAGGACTACGTGCACGTGTGCCTCTGGCATGTGCAGCTATGACTCCAGCCCACCGTCAGGAACGGCTGCAGTGGTGTCGCCAACGTCTGCATTGGTGAACGCGATGTCGTGTTCAGCGATGAAAGCAGATTCTGCTTGGGAGCCTCCGATGGCCGTATGCGTGTTCGCAGATGCACAGGAAAGCGTCTCCACCCTTCTTGCATCCGCCAGCAACACACAGGGCCTACACCTGGTCTAGCGTGGGGAGCGATAAGCTATCACTCCCATACACAACTAGTGTTTGTACCGGGTACGTTAAACAGCACCTCCTACATCAACATCATTCAGCGCGTTGTTGTGCCATTTGTAAGGTCGGTCCATGTTGGTGTTTTCCAGCAAGATAACACATGCCCACACACGGCACGTGCAATGCAACATGCACTTCAGGGCGTGAGACAACTTCCATGGCCTGCATGTTCACCGGATTTGTCCCCCATTGAGCACGTGTGGGATTTTATGGGACAACGACTTATCCGGTCTCCACGGCCATCCCCGATTTACACGTCCAGGTTGAGGATGCTTGGAACTCAATACCCCAAACTTACATCCAACATCTGTACGACAGACTCCATGCCAGAATTGCACAGTGTGAGGCAGGTCATGGTGGTTCAACCTCGTACTAACCATGTTACATGGAAATGTTATTTTTCAGTTTACCAGCAAATACAGCTGTATTTTGCCATAATGTTTTGATCACGTTATCCTCTGTATTCCGTTATTATGCTGTATAAATTTCGTTGGTATCAGACGTCTCCTTCTTGGTGTTCTTTTTTCACTTTCCGCCAGTGTATTTTAAGTATAGTTGGTGTACAGTTCCTTGTTATCAATTCTGCATTTGCTTTTTGAGAAACTGTGAGGGGTTGTCATTCCAATCCTGTTGTTCCTTTATTTTAATTGCATTTCAAGGAATGTGTTGGGAGTTCTTAAGTGCATTTGAACTGGTACTTATGTTTTCTCTGGTGACAGAGGGTATGGGACTACAGATTACAACACTTAAAGGTGGCAGCAATTATTAATAAGCACAACGCTTCCAGATTTACTTATGTTTTCTCTGGTGACAGAGGGTATGGGACTACAGATTACAAAACTTAAAGGTGGCCGCAATTATTAATAAGCACAACACTTCCAGATTTTCATCCAAAGCACATTCAACAAAATGAAAAAAGCACAATATACTAGATAAAATGTAGAATGAACAGAATACACAGAACAAAACTTGATGTTATTATAGACAAAATAAACTAAATACTTTACAAGACATTATATTAAACAATGCTTACCCTTCATTGTCTATGTGGAAAGCCTTCAGATGTATGTACGATGATGGAAATAAACCCTGAAAAAAGACGTGAATGCGGGTTCATAAGAAAATAACTTCTTCATGGAATCATAGACAGCCTTATTACAGTAACATGTTGACATTCAAAAACACAGACTTAAGTTTTAAAGGAGTCTGTTTTTACACATAACATAAAAACAAAAACATATGGCAAATTTCTGATTTTAATACAAATTTAACAACTAAATGTTAAACATAATGAGTCAGATTTTCAGTACAGTGTGAAAAAAGGGGACAAAATAAGTAGCATCACATTTATTTTTTTAACAATGTACAGGAGAGGCACACTAACAAGTTGAACTCTTCATAAAGTGCATCATTTTTGCTTTCATTTACAAAATTTCTAAAAAAGTAATCATGTGTTGCCTCTATTCTGCAATGTTTTAACATGCCTTTTGAAGTATGTGCTTACAGCACCACTTAGTAATTCCACCTTGATTTTGGGGGGTTTTAGGAGTCGAAAACCTGTTTTCCAGTGGTTTAAAATCTGTTTTCCAGTAGTTCACAATCTGTTTTCCAGTAGTTCACAATCTGTTTTCCAGTGGTTTAAAATCTGTTTTCCAGTAGTTCACAATCTGTTTTCCAGTGGTTCAAAACCTGTTTTCCAGTGGTTCAAAACCTGTTCTCAAAGAGCTCAAAGCCCAATTTCCAGTGGTCTAAAATCTGTTTTCCAGTAGTACAAAACCTGTTCCCCAAGGCAAGAGTCCAAAACCCATTTTCCAGGAGTCAACAAAAATATCAGAACTTTTTGAAGTTTCAATTTTCCTGAAAATGCATGGTTTCCTCACTTCTTGCTATATCAACAGTCAGATGAACCTTAATTATCCAAGTCAGATGAACCTTAATTATTCTGTTGCCTTCTTTCATTCTCTGTAGTAATTTTTCTGCACAGTGTGCATGCTGTAGTGATTTTGAACATAAATTTTGCTTCAAACCAAAGAAAAAATGCTTTCTCTGACCCTTGATATAGCAAAAAGTAAAGTAATATATAAACTCATTAAAAGTAATATATAAACTCATTCACATGGTCAATGTCTGTTCCATTAAGACAGTAAGACTTATGACTAAAGAGTGGGAGAAAAAACATTTCAAGCAAAATAAAATAACAAAAATCAGTACTACATTCTTCTGATTAAAGATGGCATGGCTTCCTCTGTTTAAGCTTACTTGATAAACAAGTTTCTATGGGTATTAAGAGGAATAAAAAGATTAATTTAAATATCTCAGATTTTCGAATGAGACCCTCATTCATCACCAGGAATACACCACAGAATTGGTGATCATATGGGATGGATTTGCGACCCTGCGATCATTGATGTTGCCAGCTTCAGAGTGCAAAATACTGAGTGATTCACCTTGTTTTCAGATAACCGGCTAGCTTGATGCTTAATTATTTTAAGAGAGCCCAGTCCATTTTTAAAATTATGGGAACCATTCGTTTTTTGGCAATTTAGTGGGGACTTTTTGTCGCAAAATTACCTTCTTTATCACGATTTAGCGAGAATGAGAACGACAGCTTAAACACTGGTTCTGTGTACTTAACATGTTTAAGAAACACGAGCAACCCGTTGACTGTGAGATGCATACATATCATTAAGCTGTTCTCTGAGATTCAGAGGTTAGCTCCTCAAAGAAAGACCATGTGCCAAGTACGCATTTAACTGATAGAACTAGAATTTACTTACTGTTTGGTGTATCAAATGTCTCCATTTACAACAATCTTGGCACACCGCTTGAGCTTCATTAGCATCCATTACATGCCGCACACAAAACTTTATTTACTTCATACTCATAATCTTTTCCTCAAGCAAACATTCTTGAATCTGGTCCACCCAAGATTTCCTTGGCCTTTCTCTGCCTGTCTTTCCTGCCACTTGGGGTGAAAAAATTCTTAGTCAGTACCTCATCACTCATTTTTTTCAATATGGCCAAATCACCTAAGAAAATTATTCTCCACCTCGCTAATCATTAACAACATTTTGCCTCACATTATACACTATCTACCAACAAGTAATTGGACACCCCTGCAATCGACGATATCTGCAGTCCTGACACACGTCACAGCCGCCGCCGTTAAATATCGTGTGGAAAACAACAACGCAACCAGTCGCATGCAAGATGCCACGAAGTTCGGAGCTCTCTGATTTCGAGAAAGGTGTAATCGTGGGGTATCACAGAAATGGCCGATCCATACGTGACATATCCAGCGAGTTGAAGTACCCAAAATCGACAGTGGCCTACGTGACTGGCAAGTGGAAGATGAGAGGTGGTTGTCGGAATGTGCCCCGACACGGCAGACCCACAAAACTGGGAGTTAAGAGACCGACGGGTGCTGGCCAGAAAAATTCGGAAGAACCACACCAAATAGATGGGCCCCATCCACGAGGAGTTTGAATAGGCATCCGGGAGTGTTCTTTCGATGAATACCATTCGTAAGGAATCCCATCTTCTCGGTTATCATGGACGTGCTGCCGCCCACAAGCCTTTGATCACCAAGTCCAATAGCGCTGCTCGGCTAACGTGGTGCAAAGAACGTCGACAGTGGACGGTTGAACAGTGGAAACAGGTTCTCTGGAGCGATGAATCAAGGTTCACCCTCTACCGTTCGGATGGCTGGGTCTGGGTTTGGCGTCTGCCTGGAGAACGCCTCCTGCGAGAATGTATTGTGCCAACTGTGAAGTTCCGCTGCGGTGGAATTATGCTATGGGGATGTTTCTCCTGGTATGGCACGGGACCCATGGTATCAATTCCTGGTAGACTCAACGCCGAGACCTACTGCACCATTTTGGATGACCATGTGCTTCCTACTTTGTGGCAGTTTTACGTGGTGGACCCATGTTACTTTCAGGATGACAATACCACCTGTCATGTTGCAAGGTCCACCATGGCTTGGTATAGTGACAATGGGGTTAATCGAATTGACTGGCCTGTGCAGAGCCTGTACCTTAACCCTATCGAGCACCTCTGGGACGAGTTGGAGCGTCAACTTAAGGGGTGCCCCCACCGTCCGAAATCGGTGAAGGAACTGACCTGTCTTCTCCAAGCCGAGTGGAAGAAAATACCGCTAGCCATCGTACAACGCCTGGTTGAGAGTATGCCCCGGAGGGTCGCAGCTGTAATCGCCGCTCGTGGAGGCCCCACCAACTACTGAAGGTGAATAAACTTCGTTTTCCTTTGCTATCACAGGTGTCCAATTACTTGTTGGTAGATAGTGTACATCAGCAACACATCTTCATTCCTCACATGATCAGCGCGTGTCTTATCACAAACTCCCATAAGCACACAAACGACTCTTATATCTTTCTTGCAGTACCCAGGTTTCACTGCCATACATCAAAGTAGGAACAATTACACTTTCACACACACAGCCATTCGGGACTTCCTCGAGAACCCATCATTTCTGTGAAATCCTCCTAAGGCAGCTATGACTTTCAAAGAAGAATTCACTCGCCTACTAATTTCGCCATCTAGTGAGAATAATTGGCAGAGAAACATGTAACACACAAAACATTACAAAAATTCTCGATGTCGATATATTACATAAAAGTTACGTAAAAATTACAAGTGGTGGGACGTTTTGGTAGCAACTTTTACCTTCAACAGCCATGGAATGAAACATGAGGTATAAGCATCAGTTGTTGCCAGATTTCAAAATAGCTTTCCACATGAGAGGTATATTAAAAGGTGTGTTTATATATATATGAGAGGTATATTAAAAGGTGTGTTTGTATTACAGGTGTTAGGAGTAAGGAAGATTTTAATGCTTTCGCTGTACCTGAGGGCTTTCCGATTGCTGAACAAAGCAATACGCTTAACATTTTGCCAATCGGGAATCACGGACGAATCACTGATGGTTAAAATTGAAATGGAGGTGGAAGGGTTGCCTTTCTTAGCATCAGCAATATGTTCCACGCCGGTTGATGCTTCAGTAAGTACTACCAATATAGTGGGTAACGCCACTGGAAGTGTTGACAGGGATAGAGTAGACGCCTTGTACCTCTAGGGGTTTATTGGAATCTCTGTCTTTAAGGATAAGGTTAAGAAGATGTGGAGATGGTTTAACTGCAATCCTGCAGCCGAAAGATTTGAAAATAGAGCAAACTTTATGAGTGAAGGATAGGCTAAAGGTCAAAGTGCCAACAAACTGATGGGGGTGGAAGGTTCAGGCAGTAAACTAGTAGATCTATTCCGTGATTCAAATTTCTTAATTAGTCTATGTGCTAAGAGGTGTGGAAAGCCATGCAATTTGCCAATGTTGATGATGTTCTGATATTCGTTTTGAAGAGCAGAAGGGCTGTTGCAAATTTAAATTAGCTCTGTAGATGTACGCTTTTAAAGCAGCCAATTTGAATTTACCAAAGGTGCAGGAATGGTAAGGGATGATGTTAGGGGTGGCAGAAGGTTTCCTGTAAACAGAGAGACCAAGTGAGAAGTCTAGGTGGATGTTGATATCAACATCAACCCAGACTTCACACTTGGTCTCTCTGTTTACAGGAAACCTTCTGACCTTGATGTTAACAACCAGAAAACTCTATTTTCTGGTTCTTAACATCAACTTCTCACTTGGTCTTTCTGTTTACAGGAAACCTTCTGGGTTGATGTTGATGTTAACAACCAGAAAACTCTCTTTCCTGGATATCAACATCAACCCAGACTTCTTATTTGGTCTCTCTGTTTACAGGAAACCTTCTGACCTTGATGTTGATGTTAACAACCAGAAACTCTGTTTTCTGGTTCTTAACATCAACTTCTCACTTGGTCTTTCTGTTTACAAAAAACCTTCTGGGTTGATGTTGATGTTAACAACCAGAAAACTCTGTTTTCTGGATATCAACATCAACCCAGACTTCTCTTTTGATCTCTCTGTTTACAGGAAACCTTCTGCCCTTGATGTTGATGTTGGTTCTTAACATCAACTTCTCACTTGGTCTCTCTGTTTACAGGAAACCTTCTGGGTTGATGTTGATGTTAACAACCAGAAAACAGAGTTTTCGTGAAAACTCTCGTGGATCAACATCAACCCAGACTTCTCACTTGGCCTCTCTGTTTACAGGAAACCTTCTGCCCTTGCTGTTGATGTTAACAACCAGGAAACTCTGTTTTCTGGTTGTTAACATCAACTTCTCACTTGGTCTCTCTGTTTACAGGAAACCTTCTGCCACCCATAACATCGTCCCTTACCATTCCTGCACCTTTGGTAAATACAAATTGGCTGCTTTAAAGGCGTACATCCACAGAGCTAACCTTATTTGCAACAGCCCTTCTGCTCTTCAAAACAAATATCAGAACATCATCAACATTGGCAAATTGCATGGCTTTCTACCCCTCTTAGTACATAAGTTAATTAAGAAATTTGAATCACAGAATAGATCTACTAGTTTACTGCCTGAACCTTCCACCACTCATCAGTTTGTTGGCACTTTGACCTTTAGCCTGGCCTTCACTCATAAAGTTTGCTCCGTTTTTCAAATCTTTTGGCTACAGGATTGCTGTTAAACGACCTCCACATCTTCTTAACCTTATTCTGAAAGACAGAGATTCCAATAAACCCCTAGAGTTACAAGATGTCTACTATATCCCTGTCAACACTTCCACTGGCGTTACCCACTATATTGGTGGTACTTGCAGAAGCACCAACCGGTGATTGGTGGAACATATATCGCTGATGCTAAGAAAGGCAACCCTTCCACCTCTCTTTCAATTTTAACCATCAGCGATTCGTCCGCGATTCCCGACTGGCAAAATATTAAGCATATTGCTTTGTTCAGCAATCGGAAAGTCCTCGGGTACTGCGAAAGTATTGAAATCTTCCTTAATCCTAACATATATACAATACAGATGCACCTTTTACCATACCTATCATTTGGAAAGCTATTTTGAAACTGGCAATAACTGATGCTTATACCATGTGTTTCATTCCGTGGCTGATGAAGGTAGAAGTCACTACCGAAATGTCCCACCACTTGTAATTTTTATGTAACTTTTGCATGATATATCGACATCGAGAATTTTTCTAATGTTTCGCCATCTAACTTGTTCTCTCTGTCAAACACACTTCTTAAATATATAAACTCATTCACGTGGTTAATCTCTGTCATTAAGATTTATCTTGCATTCAGTACAAACAGTTCCTCACTCAAAAACCATAACCTGGGCTGCTTATTCTGTGGAACCAAATTCCTGAAAGCAAACCCAAATTTCCGGAAATTAACGTAGATCAATGCTTTTACAAAAAAACAAAAAAAGTCAGAATATATGTGTTACATTCATAATTTATTCCCAAGTTCTGATATTTTTTAGAGAACAGTGGCCTGTATAAAATTTCTAGTGTTTGACCCTTTAAAGATACTATTAATACTTATAAAAAGTAAAATACTGAGAAAAAAAATGGAAAAGCAACTTACATAATTGAAACCTGCCTGCCTGCATCAACAGTGTATTTCCTTGTGCAGAAAAGACTATGAAATGTATATGACAGTTTGTTCAGTTTATACTTTAAACGATTTATATATTCACATCTGCAGCTGCCAGTTATATTTTTATGAAAAAATTCAAACACGCACAATAATTAACCCAAAGAATCATATTTTGCTATAAGATATATTTAGCTTTGCCTAAATAAATGCCTAGTTTCACTTTTAAAACACGGAATGTCCTACAGATTGAAAGTGTTCTCTTTGACTTTGGGTTGTAATACGATTGCTCTCCAATCGCCCTCACTCTGCGCTGCTGAGGAAAAGCGCGAGGCCACTGTGGGATTCCCCGTGGAGGATATGGGAAAACAGTCAGTTACCTAGGATTGCGTACATGCCAACATTTATTCACAGCAGCCGCAGATCTGCCATGTGTAAGAGGGCAATTTCTTCAAGTGATTTATTTTAGTTTTGGACAAAGCAATTACACATATTGTCAAATCTATTGCTTAAAATGTTAAAACAACAGGGCTCTAGGTATGACCATTACTTTTGCAGACACTCTGCCTGACTTCCTAACCCCCAACCACCACAAACACACACCCAAAAAAATGCATCCGCCCTCATGTTTGAAATCCTAGGAAAGTTACTGTGCTTAGGGGTGCTGAAGTAAATCATGCGGGGGAGGGAGGTGCAGGTTATGCTAGTTACGCCATTGCTATTCTGTAGAATAGCACTTCACCAGGGGAGTGGTGGCAAGGATAACCAGGGGTGGGGAGAAGGGGGAGGGATGAAAATGTAGTCAGCACCTAGACCCTACCTAGATCTCTCCACGATAATGAGATGAGAAGTCCTGAAGGTCGAAAGCAGCAGGCAGGGGAATAGACTACTGCAGTAGAGTGGGTGTGCCACTAAGCCCTGGGGTGGGGCAGGAGCAAACGGGTGCTGCCAGGAAAAGAAAGGGGTGAGATACTTCTTTTGTTTGGAGCAGCTCCAGGGGAACCCAGCACCAAACCATGAAGGAAAGCAAACAGTTGACACACTATCAGAAGAGAAACATAACATTGGATGGGGGAAGAGAGGGGATTTCCCCCAGTAGAATTGGGTAGACACAGAGTGAACCTCTGTCTCTTCTCCTCTGTGGGGGTAGATTGGCAATGGGATTTCCCAACTCCCAGTGGAAAGCAAATGGTTAACACACTATCAGAAGAGAAACATAACATAGGATGGAGATCTCTCCCAGTGGAATTGGGTAGACACAGAGTGAACCTTTGTCTATTCTCCTCTGTGGGGGTAGATTGACAGTGAGATTTCCCAAATCCTAGTGGAATTGGGTTTTGCTTTGGCCACCAACTAAGGGAACAGGGAAATACCACTCTTTTGTAAAGGGCCCGGCCAGTGACTACAAACTACAAAAAGAAAAAGAAATTTTTGACTTTGGTTTTAAATTTCTTTTCAAGAGAAAAACGTAGAAAATTTCTACAACATAAAGAGAAAAAAACGTCGAGAATTTCTGGAGTACAACGTCGAAAATTTCCAAAATTTCCAGAAAATAAGCCCCCTGCATAACTTTGATTTTCCCCTTATTTATACTCAGTTTGAATTCCATACAAACTTCGTACATCCGACTGTGAAATAAGGTCCATCATTCCATTTTTAATTCAAGAAATATGAAGCCAGCTGACATTTATTGTCAAATTGGTGCAGTCTAAATTTCTTCACATTTCTTTAGCTGATTTCATCATTTCTGCACAGACTCAAGCACTCATCATGTCACTTGGGTGGAAACAAACGGATCAGCCACTCCCTACAGCCCAGACCTAGCACCAAGTGACTACCACGTGTTCTTGCATATGAAGAAGTTCTTTAGCTGTTTTCATCATTTCTGCACAAACTGAAACACTCACCACGTCACTTGGGTGGAAACAAATGGATCAGCCACACTCTACAGCCCAGACCTAGCACCAAGTCACTACCACATGTTCTTGCATCTGAAGAAGTTCCTTGCTGGTTGATGTTTCTTTGACGATGATGAAGTCAAAGGAGCAGAACAAAAGTGGTTGTTTTCACAAGCGTCCTAGATCCACGATGAGGGGATCAGGACTCGATTTCAACCAGTAGCTGGTAGCAAATTGCTGGCAAGCAAATGCATTTTGCTAGTGATAAAAAGTGGATCCAGCAGAAGTTGCTAGTGGAAAATTTTTGAATGTTTTAGTGTGAACTGTAAAGTGCCACTGCATTGTGCGTGTGAAATATTTTAGACACATACAAAAAGGAACAACTACTTTCTGGAAACGAATGTTTCTTGAAAAGTACACACATTATAAAAACAATTTGGCACTAGTAAAAATAGACAGTATGTTTCCCGTATCTACTTCTGCATGTGAGATTAGGTTCAGTTTCATGAAGAGAATCCAGGGTGATTGGAGGAGCAGTTTAAATTTACAAACATTGAATACTCTCATGAGTATTGAGGTTGAAGGTCCATCCAGAGAAAAGCCTTTTTTGTTTTTTTTTATTGGAGGTTTAACGACTACCGTGAGCAACTCAGTGGGCTATAAGCAGTCGCCCGTCTTTAATTTAGGGCCAATGGATCTAGGGAAGGGAGAGAGCCAGGGCGGTAAGACAAACACAACATCCATGCCTCACCGGGATTCGAACCTGGACCCATCTCGGACGAATGATCAGAAGCCATCGCCTAGACCACTGCGCCACCAGGACAGCAAAAAGTTGGACTCCAGGCTTGCTGTTGTAAAGTGATATGACGAAAAGACCCGAAACTCACATCATAAACCATACAAAAAATGACTTAAGATTTTGAATAATGATCTTGAATGTCATGAATAAAGTTAAATACAAAAAAATTTAATATTTGCATTTGAATAAAATTGTTAGAATTAATCTGTCAGGTCATGAAAAGGTGAGTTATATTTAAACATTAATAATCTTTTCAGCATTACAATGGGGCAGTTACAGGGGTGAAATCAAAATGTGTCATGATTGACTAAAGGAGGGAGACTTGTTAAAGTTTCTTTTGTATAATGTTAATAAACTTTCGCTAGTAGATAATGTAATTTGCTAGAAAAAAATAAGGCCACTAGCAAGTGTTGCTACTGCTAAAAAAGAAGGAAATCAAGGCCTGGAGGGGATACAAAAACTTGTGCCCTGTTACGATAAATGCTTCAATAATGGCAGAAACTATGCAAAAAGTAGTTTAAGATATAAAGAATCTGATAAAAATAAAACTTTTGAAAATACATTCTCATTTTATTTTAATAGCCTAATTACTTTCCAAATATGCCTCGTCCATTGTCTTAAGAGTGGGAATCGAACAACCCGCATCTCCTGATTTCCATTTGAGCACGCTGTCAGCAACACCATCCGGAAAAACAAGGCTCCAAGTAATTGAAACTAAGCAATTATAGCTTAGGAATCTGAACCCTAGTCAAAGCAATCCTATGCTTCCTCACTGCATCAATGGGAGATGTATATTCTAGAGATGTGTCGTTTGTGAACAAATTGCTCACAAAGAACGAATCAGCAAACTGAGTAATTGGCGAACGAATCTTTCCTGAGAAGAATCAGTTCCACAAACAGCAGATTCGCTGAACGAATAAGTCAGAATTACTTTTCACTATGAGGGGAACTTGATAAGTTCTCGGCCTCACAAGAAAGAAATGAGCTAGAGCCATGAAATTTAGACTATTCCACATATTCACCCCGAAGTTCAACACACTTGGCACAGCGTGATAAGTTCTCGGCCTCACCAAGAAGGAAATGGGCTAGAGCCATGAAACTTACAGACTATTCCACATATTCACCCCGAAGTTCAACACACTTGGCATAGCCTGACAAGTTCTCGGCCTTACCAAGAAGGAAATGGGCTAGAGCCATGAAACTTACAGACTATTCCACCTATTCACCCCGAAGTTCAACACACTTGGCATAGCCTGACAAGTTCTCGGCCTTACCAAGAAGGAAATGGGCTAGAGCCATGAAACTTACAGACTATTCCACCTATTCACCCCGAAGTTCAACACACTTGGCATAGCCTGACAAGTATTTGGCCTTACCAAGAAGGAAATGGGCTAGAGCCATGAAACTTACAGACTATTCCACATATTCACCCCGAAGTTCAACACACTTGGCATAGCCTGACAAGTTCTCGGTCTTACCAAGAAGGAAATGGGCTAGAGCCATGAAACTTACAGACTATTCCACCTATTCACCCCGAAGTTCAACACACTTGGCATAGCCTGACAAGTTCTCGGCCTTACCAAGAAGGAAATGGGCTAGAGCTATGAAACTTACGGACTATTCCACATATTCACCCCAAAGTTCAACACATTGGCACAGCATTTCTGAGTTTCTTTAACCCTTCCAAAAAAATTCTGAATCACTCTAATACTGCTCTGCTGCTGATATCACCTCCGAATCATTCGAAAAATGCTTCTTTTTCGAACTTATTTAAGGTTTGGGAACAGGGAACAGTCCGATGGAGCAAGATCTGGTGAGTAGGGTGGATGGTCTATGCACTTAAATCCCAGATCCTTCCAAACATCCATTGTCTTGCCAGCCTCATGAGCCAGTGAATTGTTCTTCAAAAAGAGAACACCTTTTCACAGTTTTCCTCGCTTTTTTCCCTTCAACGCCTCCTTTAATCAGCACAGCAAGTTGGAATAGTATTCAGCATTTATTGTTTAGCTCTTTGAGAGATAGTCAGTAAGATGCCTCCCGAATCCCAAAAACCATTGACATTGCCTTTCCTGCAGACCTTTGAGTCTTGGAATTTCTTTGGCCGTGGAGATCCCGAGTGCCGCCACTGTAGGGACCATTGTTTCGTATCTGGATCATAGTGATGGAACCACATTTCATCAACAGTGACAAGTAACATTTAACATATTAAAAGGTGATTATTCAATTGCAAGGAAATTTTGTATCGTAATTTTTGCACCCGTGTATATTCCGCAGACCCGTGAAATTCACACATTTGTTTTTTCTTCATACAATCCGCACCAGCGTATAATCAGCAGACTGTGACATTCAGAAAAAACAAACTGCCATATAATCCGCACATCACAGAGTTTGATCCGAAAGTGGACTTTCAGACCGAAAAGTCGGTCACGTAATGACCCTGGAGTCTGAAGAAGTAAGAAAAAAAAAAAAATCTTATTAAATAAATTAATTTTTAGAGGTCACTTTTTTATATATTTACCTCCAGATAAATAAAGCTCAGAAGTGTGACATCCATAGATCCCACCAATGCAGCTCCAGAGTAATGCATTACACCTAGCTAATGATGAAACGCTGACACAGAACAACTCACAGAAATACTGCATGTGTGTATTCACGTATAAGTCGAAAGGTTTTGAAAGAAATCCTGCTTTTAGAGTTGAGGGATCGACTTACATGTGGGTCAGTAAAAAATAGTCTTGGGCTTCAGCGAATCCTCCCTTGAAATTTACTCAAAGATTGGTTTACATTTTAGACCGCCACACAGTGGCTTTCTGCGTGTCATTGCACAATTGTTTTTTGTGACCTTCAGAAAACTATTGCGCACGGACACAATTGGCAGCGGCAATTAGGAAGGCCAGTTGCCCCACACACACACACACACACACACACACACACACTTGTTATAATCATTTTTTATTTCCAAATTTACAGACAGCAATTACCGACAGCGCCACTCCTCAAAAGGGTAAAAACCTATTTAAGAAAACAACAAAACAGGAATGTTTAACACATCTGGCATTGCTAAACATAGCCAATGAAAAAACACCAATAAACTTAGATGAATATGTAGAAGTGTACTCTAGAAGAAAACAAAGACACTTGTCATTATTTTAAGTCTCACAGACTAGTAAGTCTCATTTTTTATTACTTTTCGAATTACTTTTTTATTTCAACTATTGAATTTGTAATCTTATGCTAAAATTAAATATTTCTAATAACAATGTATCATGCTCATGAATTTCACCACTGAGACATGAAATATTTTATGTAACAAAATGTTTTATCTAATTTGGTTCTAGTTCCACTTGAAGAAATTTTGTTTAATCTTCCTTCCCTCTGAGTTCTTTTTGATTTTTACAGGGTATTTTTTTTTTTAATTTTACAACAGTTCTTTTTGATTTTTACAACAGTAAATCAGAATTAAAGAACACCAAATGGCTATTAATAACAAAGATCAAAACAGTGTATTAGCAAATCATATGCAGTTTTGCAAATGTGAGCCTTTATGGGAAGAATTCAAAATATCGGACTACGAATCTCATAAAAACAAGAGACAACTTAAAGAAAGTTATTACATCCAAAAAAACAGTGTCATCAATGAGCCTTCAAAACTAATAAGTGGTGTTTTTAAACAACTTAAAAACAGCAAGAGATTGAGGAACTTGGAATCAGTATGAGGAACCTGGAAACAACATTCAAATTCTTCAGAAGTAAACAAAACTTTTGTTAATCCTTCTATACATTGAGAACAGGCCTTGACCAACATCAGGAGGCCAGAAACATCTGTAAAAATAAAAAAGAACTCAGAGGGAAGGAAGATTACACAAAATTTCTTCAAGTGGAAATAGAACCAAAGGAATATATCTGGGTAAAGCCTTAAGTGTTTTTATCTAATTACCCCCCCCCCACACACACACACACTTTTTGTACATTTACTTATTCACATTTGCACTCCCCACCTTTATAATGGCAAATCCTTGCCATCCCCCCACCATTTTGACACACAATCGTTGCCACTGGACAAGATCATATCCTTAACTGTGCCCCCACTTTAAATTCAGCAGTGTAACTGAAATGATTCCTTTTTGAAGACATCATGAATAGCAACGGAAAAAAATATCAGCAGCAAAGACGTTGGTCAAAATGGAAAAGGACAAACTAAACACAAGGCACAGTGCACATGAGATATGAAAGAAGGAACTTCGGAACGAGGCAGCATAGGTTCATGCAGTAAGTGCTGTGTGTATATTTACATTGGGTGGTTGACAAAAACAGAGACAGCACAATAGTCAGAGTTGTCATTCTTAACAATACAAAATGGCCCTACACCCGCCATCCCTCCTCACAACTTCCCTGACCTTTCATTATGATATCCCACACCTTTCCTCTCCACTTTGTACAAACTGCGGAACTGAGAAATATTTTTTCAAGGGAGTTCCTTTTCCAATTCCACCCCTTTCCTGCACAATTACATTGTGGATTTTTTTAAACCATAAGGGATGCAAAAACTGCTATGCCACAAACCAAGGTGGCTGGAAATATGGAATTCAAGCATCTTGCATTCATATAAGGGTTTCCACATGCTGTTGTGACTCCAACTGCACACAATTGCTATGGCACAAACGAAGGTGACTGGAAATATGGAACTTAAACACCTTGGACTCACAGGCGGGTTTCCGCATGATGATGTGACTCCTACTGCACACAACTGCTATGTGACAAACCAAAATGGCAGGAAATCTGGCACTCAAACATCTTGCACTTGCAGGAAGGTTTCCACATGTTGTTTGACTCTAACTGCTATGTGACAATCCAAGATGGCCTGAAATATGGAACTTGAACATCTTGCACCAGCAGGAAGGTTTCCACATGCTGTTGTGACTCGAACTGCACACAAATGCTATGCCACAAATCCAGGTGGCCTGAAATATGGCACTCAAGCATCTTGCACTGGTAGGAAGGTTTCCACATGCTGTTGTTGTGACTCCAACTGCACACAAATGCTATGCCACAAACCAAGGTGGTTGGAAATATGGCACTCAAGCATCTTGCACTGGCAGGAAGATTTCCACAAGGTGTTGTGACTCCAACTGCACACAAATGCTCTGCCACAAACCAAGGTGGCAGGAAATATGGCATTCAAATAACTTGCACTTGCAGGAAGGTTTCCACAAGGTGTTGTGACTCCAACTGCACACAAATGCTATGCCACAAACCAAGGTGGCACGAAATATGGCACTCAAACAACTTGCACTTGCAGGAAGGTTTCCACAAGGTGTTGTGACTCCAACTGCACACAAATGCTATGCCACTAACCAAGGTGGTAGGAAATATGGCACTCAAACAACTTGCACTTGCAGGAAGGTTTCCACAAGGTGTTGTGACTCCAACTGCACACAAATGCTATGCCACAAACCAAGGTGGCCTGGAAATATGACACTCAAACATCTTGCACTTGCAGGAAGGTTTATACATGCTGTTGTGACTCCAACAGCACACAACTGCTATGCCACAAAACAAGATGGCCTGGAAATATGGAACTTAAACATCTTGCACTGGTAGGAAGGTTTCCACATGCTGTTGTGACTCCAACTGCACAAAAATGCCATGCCACAAACCAAGGTGGTTGGAATTATGGCACTCAAGCATCTTGCACTGGCAGGAAGATTTCCACATGCTGTTGTGACTGCAACAGCACACAACTGCTATGCCACAAAACAAGGTGACCTGAAATATGGCACTCAAACATCTTACACTGGCAGGAAGGTTTCTACAAGTTGTTGTGACTCCAACTGCACACAACTGCTATACTACAAATCAAGGTGGCCTAAAATATGGCACTCAAACATTTTGCACTGGCAAGAAGGTTTCCACGTGCTGTTGTGATTCCAACTGCACACAAATGCTATGCCACAAACCAAAGTGGCCTGAAATATGGAACTTAAACATCTTGAACTCGCAGGAAGGTTTCCACATGCTGTTGTGACTACAACAGCACACAACTGCTATGCCACAAAACAAGATGCCTGGAAATATGGAACTTAAACATCTTGCACTCGCAGGAAGGTTTCCACATGCTGTTGTGACTCGAACTGCACACAAATGCTATGCCACAAATCCAAGTGGCCTGAAATATGGCACTCAAGCATCTTGCACTGGTAGGAAGGTTTCCACATGCTGTTGTGACTCCAACTGCACACAAATGCTATGCCACAAACCAAGGTGGTTGGAAATATGGCACTCAAGCATCTTGCACTGGCAGGAAGATTCCCACAAGGTGTTGTGACTCCAACAGCACACAACTGCTATGCCACAAAACAAGGTGACCTGAAATATGGCACTCAAACATCTTACACTGGCAGGAAGGTTTCTACAAGTTGTTGTGACTCCAACTGCACACAACTGCTACAAATCAAGGTGGCCTATACTATAAATCAAGGTGGCCTAAAATATGGCACTCAAACATTTTGCACTGGCAAGAAGGTTTCCACGTGCTGTTGTGATTCCAACTGCACACAAATGCTATGCCACAAACCAAGGTGGCACGAAATATGGCACTCAAACATCTTGCACTTGCAGGAAGGTTTATACATGCTGTTGTGACTCCAACAGCACACAACTGCTATGCCACAAAACAAGATGCCTGGAAATATGGAACTTAAACATCTTGCACTTTCGCAGGAAGGTTTCCACATGCTGTTGTGACTCGAACTGCACACAAATGCTATGCCACAAATCCAGGTGGCCTGAAATATGGCACTCAAGCATCTTGCACTGGTAGGAAGGTTTCCACATGCTGTTGTGACTCCAACTGCACACAAATGCTATGCCACAAACCAAGGTGGTTGGAATTATGGCACTCAAGCATCTTGCACTGGCAGGAAGATTTCCACAAGGTGTTGTGACTCCAACTGCACACAAATACTATGCCACAAACCAAGGTGGCAGGAAATATGGCATTCAAATAACTTGCACTTGCAGGAAGGTTTCCACAAGGTGTTGTGACTCCAACTGCACACAAATGCTATGCCACAAACCAAGGTGGCACGAAATATGGCACTCAAACATCTTGCACTTGCAGGAAGGTTTATACATGCTGTTGTGACTCCAACAGCACACAACTGCTATGCCACAAAACAAGATGCCTGGAAATATGGAACTTAAACATCTTGCACTCGCAGGAAGGTTTCCACATGCTGTTGTGACTCCAACTGCACAAAAATGCCATGCCACAAACCAAGGTGGTTGGAAATACAAAACTCAAATATCTTGCACTCGCATGAGGGTTTCCACATGCTGTTGTGACTCCAACAGCACACAACTGCTATGCCACAAAACAAGGTGACCTTAAATATGGCACTCAAACATCTTACACTGGCAGGAAGGTTTCTACAAGTTGTTGTGACTCCAACTGCACACAACTGCTATACTACAAATCAAGGTGGCCTAAAATATGGCACTCAAACATTTTGCACTGGCAAGAAGGTTTCCACATGCTGTTGTGATTCCAACTGCACACAAATGCTATGCCACAAACCAAAGTGGCCTGAAATATGGAACTTAAACATCTTGAACTCGCAGGAAGGTTTCCACATGCTGTTGTGACTACAACAGCACACAACTGCTATGCCACAAAACAAGATGCCTGGAAATATGGAACTTAAACATCTTGCACTCGCAGGAAGGTTTCCACATGCTGTTGTGACTCCAACTGCACAAAAATGCCATGCCACAAACCAAGGTGGTTGGAAATACAAAACTCAAATATCTTGCACTCGCATGAGGGTTTCCACATGCTGTTGTGACTCCAACAGCACACAACTGCTATGCCACAAAACAAGGTGACCTTAAATATGGCACTCAAACATCTTACACTGGCAGGAAGGTTTCTACAAGTTGTTGTGACTCCAACTGCACACAACTGCTATACTACAAATCAAGGTGGCCTAAAATATGGCACTCAAACATTTTGCTCTGGCAAGAAGGTTTCCACATGCTGTTGTGATTCCAACTGCACACAAATGCTATGCCACAAACCAAAGTGGCCTGAAATATGGAACTTAAACATCTTGCACTCGCAGGAAGGTTTCCACATGCTGTTGTGACTACAACTGCACACAATTGCTATGTGATAAATCAAGATGGCTGGAAATATGGCACTCAAACATCTTGCACTCCAGTACCACAAGAGATGACATGATGTCTCCACACTCCAAGGAAATAAGTGATGTCACCGTGAGGGGACACCACAGGGAGCTAGAATAAAATGATGCAATCAATCCAAACATTTTGCTTTTTCTTTCTTTCTTTCTTTCTTTTTTTTTTTTTTTTTTTTTTTTTTTTTTTTTTTGTCATTGCTATAAAAAAGTCACAGCTATTTATTCCAGGACGTTTCCCAATAACATGAAAAGACTGACTTTTCAAGCCTGGGGAAAAGGGTAAATTTGCAGGATGTTTCCATGATTTCATGTGCCAAGCAAATCCTATACACTTGCCGCTGAGCATTGCCAAATCTAGCTGCAATATCATTCCAACCTTTTCAAAACTGCCTTGAGCTGGTCCACCAAATTGATAAACTTATCAAACAATGGGATAGGTGTCTCAATGAATTGAAAGATTACGGGAAGGAATAGTTTATGTTCTCTTCATGTGTAATTTCAACTTTGTCTGGTAAAATTTTCATTGCGGAGAACACATATATTTTATCTTACAGTTGGAGAACTCTCTTATAATTACATTTATGCGAAAATCATAAATGACACTTTGTTGTTTTCCATGAAACTTATTCTAGATGTAAATTGTCAGTAATGTTTCCACTTCCATCACATGCACATTTACACATGAAAGTGCTAAGCAACTAGGACATGAAATGTGAATCTTTACAAAATCAGAAAAATTTAATACAATAAAAAAAATTATTATTTAATTCAAGCTGAGAGCAAAACAAGATGTGCACTACACAAAACTGCTGCTAATACACTACAAATCAACTAAGTTTCAAAAAAGCAAGTCTTTTTACCAGTCAACCTTACAGTAATACAAAATTACACTTACTTTTAGGCTTTTATTTCTGGTGGAAAATCCTCGGTACCAACCTGAAAATCGAAAAGCAATGGAGACTTAAATACCACATGTATGAAGTAAAATATTTACAATTAGAATTTCAGTTTTAAGAAAAGGCAAAAGCATAAAACTCTAAGTGGGGAAAAAGGTATAAAATTGTAATGATTCATAAGATGCATGCGATATATAGAGTCATTTTTGGGGCTGAGATTTTTTTTTTTTTTTTGTTACAGGCAATGCCGATTTCAAAAATGCTAGATTGTTATGTAAAGAACTACACTGGTCTGTACAATGGCGTAACCATGTTTCAAAATCTGGGGGTGGTGGTCCGATCACACATACACAGTGCTCAGCTCTACTACTACTACTACTACTACTACTACACACACACACACACACAGGAGCAAAGCAGTTGCTGAGGTGCGATCTAACGGGAACGACATAGGCGCCTCTGTTGGCGAATTGTGGAACTTAGCGAACACAGCTGTAAAACTATGATAGATAGGGCAGAAATGTAAATTACAAAGTTGTAGAGCTGACTTTGCTTATTAGGAATCAATATCGCTCTTTTATTAAGAACACATTATACAGGTGTTTGCATTCCACGAAAAATTACGATCTTATATTACTAAATTTAGTCGGTTCACATCATAAAAAAGTGTGCATTATATCATTACATTCCCAAAATATTTGGGGGGGGGGGGCTTTACATTGGGGATCCCTGACTCTGAAAATTCATGTTACGCCTATGTGTCTGTATGCAATTTCATACTGAAATTTAACTGTCAATTCTCAATGGAATTTATTTTCAGCAAAATTCTGATGTGGAATCTCTTCTTTTTCTTTAATCGGCTCAGATTATTTTGATAAAGACAAATGTTTATTCTCTGAATTTACCTTGCAAATGTGTAAAGTGGCATTGCAATGTGGTGTGGCAACTGTATTGCAAGATAAGTTTTATCATATTTGCAGATATTATGTTGTGCTGGGACTAAGACAATATATCAGCTTTCTTTGAGAATGCTTAATTTGTGCATTTTTATTGCACAACAAAATTAGGAGAGCATGATATACACTGGTGTGCAAAAATTAAGGACGAAGAGGAGAAATTAGCATAACAGCGGAACGAGCAGACAGAACAGACCGAAAGACCACTCAGGAGATACACTAGGGTCTGGTATGGTAGGGCATGCGCATATATGCAGCATGACGTGGGGGGGGGGGGCTATAAAGCACACGGGCGATGTACGCTCAGCAATTCAGTGAAAGCTACTGCACGGTGTAAAATCGGTTTGAACGACGTCGAGTTGCTGCCACCGTGTGACATGGCTAACAGGCAATTCAGTAGACGACATCTGGATGACTTTACCCAAGGTCGCGTCATTGGGAAGTTGGAAGAAGGTCGAAGTGTGACTAGTGTGGCCGAGGAGTTCAGGATCGCTCACAGCATCGTTTCACGAGCTTGGAGAGCATTTCAAATGACAGGAACAGCTGTCCGTGAGTTTAGCAGTGGTCGTTCACAAGCAACCACGCCGGCGGACGACTGGTATATTGTCCCACAGGCGAGAAGAGACACATGGCAGACAGCAGGGGAAATCGCAAGGCACATGCAACAGACAACTGGACGTCCGTTATCGCGTTTTACTGTGGCCAGTAGGCTGCTCAAAGGTGGTCTATTTGCACTATTTGCACGACGACCTGTACAGTGTATGCCATTAACGCCTGCTCATCGGAAACGGCGGTTTCTGTGGAGCCAGGAACACTAGAACTGGACACATGAGCAATGGGGTCGAGTTCTCTTTACGGATGAGAGCCGATTTAGTCTGACAAGCGATTCTGGAAGTATACACATCTGGAGAGAGCTGGGAGCACACAATCACACCTCCAACATCATCGAAAGGGACCGGTTTGGAGGTGGCTGGAGTTCTCGTTTGGGGCGGTATCATGCTTGGTAGCCGTACTGACCTCCACATCTTCCAAGGAGGTTCAGTCACTGGTGCCCGCTATTGAACCAAGGTTCTCCTGTATCACGTGCGTCTGTTTAGAGATGCTGTGGGTCCTGAGTTCCTCTTCATGGACGACAACACTACACCTCATCGTACAGTGGCTGTCGCAGAGCTGTTGGAGAGTGAAGATATTCAACGCATGGATTGGCCCGCAAGGTCCCCAGACCTAAATCCAATCGAACACGTGTGGGACCTTCTCGGGAGACGCTTGGCAGCACGTCACCAGCCGCCAGCAACGATTCCGCAGCTGCGACTGGCGCTACAAGAGGAATGGGCCGCGATGCCTCAACAGCTCCTTGACAATCTTTTCCTTAGCATTGACAGACGTTATAAATCCTGCAACACAGTCAGGGGTGATCATATCCCCCACTAAAGACTGGATTTCTCTTGGCAGCCACCTGTCACATGAACGTTTCTGTCTTCTGTCCAGTTGTGCTCAAAGCTACCTTTTCAATAAAGTGCATTTGTATCCTTTGGATTTCTTGTTTGGATGGTTTTGCTCACTTGTCCCATATTCTTACATCTTGGGGATCTTATGGTATGATTTGAGTCGATGTGGAGCACTTCTGCATGACGTTACATTCGAAAGACCGTCTCGTCATTAATTTTTGCACGCCAGTGTATTAGTGCCACATACACAGTCATATCAGAATAATATGACCACCTACCTAATAATGGGAATAACTACACTTGGCCTGGATGACGACAGCGAGACGGCGTGGCATGGACACAATGGGGCCCTGGAAGTTTGCCCGAGGTACACGTACCCATTCGTGGAGCAGAGCATGAAGGTCTCGGAGATGACATGGTTGTGGGTCAACACATCGAACCTGTCGATTGAAACAGTCTGACAAGTGCTCTATATGAATGAGGTCGGGTGATTTCACCGGCCAAGGGAGAACGGAAACATCATTGTCGTATTCCTGGAACCAGTCACGCATCCCCTTAGTGACATGGCCTGGTGCATTGTCCTGTTTGCTAGGCACCATCACCACCAGGGTAAATGTCCAACATGAAGGAATGCATGTGGCCAGCGAGGATGGACAGGTAGCCATTGTTGTTCAGTGACTGATCCAGTGGTACCAGCGGTCCCAGGTCATACCAGAAAAACATCCCCCAGACATGCACACTGTCACCACCGGCCTGTACTTGGCTAACGGGCATGTCCAGGTGTTGCTTCTCATGTGTCGGAAGCCGTATCAGCCACCACCCATCAATAAATCTATTCCATTTAATTATTATCAAATGGAATAGAAACCTAGATTCGTCGGAGAACGCAACCTTTTCCCACTCTTCTACTGCCCAACGGCAGTAGTCCCATGCGAACTGCAGGCATCGTTGCCGATGGACCTGGGTTTAACATGGGTGCCTTGACACAGCATCAACTACACAGACCCATGTGTAACAGGGTTCACTCTACTGTTATCGGGGACATATACCTGTGGGGGACCAGTGTTCATTTGTCAATTGCTGCACTGTTGCATGTCGATTGCTTTTTATCAGTCGACGGATGTGATGTTCTTCTATGGGGGTCGATGGCCTTTGGGGCTCCACAGTTATGACGTCGGGAGGTACTCGGCGTGCCAGAGGTCATTCTTGTTACACGCTTACTATAGCACCTCGTGAACAGCCCACAAAGTCGACTGTTTTTGAGATGCTTCCAACTTTAGCGTGGTAGCAGATGATCATTCCTTTTTGAATGTCCATCAAGTCACTACCTCTGCCCATTGTGCTCACGTTACACGCTATGGCTCATCTGTCCTGGCTGGCTGCTTATATCTCCGTGCGGTTGACCTTGTCATGAGCACTCTGTGACTCGCCTCGGCGGGTACATTGTGATTCCACGGGTGGTCATATTATTCTGATATGACTGTGTAAATCTATCTAACCTTTTTTTTATTTAAGTGCTATCTACCCCAATATCTTTTTTCATTATTATTAAATTGACATGTGTGTAGATGAAGTAAAGAATTATAGGATTATATATATCAAATTATTTTTGTTTTCTTTACATACAAGTATCGCAGCTGCTTGTGATGAAGTGCAGTAGCACAAAGTTCAAAGTAGTACATCTATGTTTGCCTATAGCACAAAGGCTAGCTGTCGTTCTTCATCTATCCTCATTCCTCACACCATCAGAACGAGTCAACACATCTTCATTCCTCACACCATCAGAACGAGTCTTGCCGCAAACCCCTTGTAAGTAACGCATTTCTTCAGCACACAAACAACTCCTACGTTTCTTCCGTAGTACCCAGGTTTCACTGCCATACATCAGAGCAGGAACAATTACACTTTCATACACAGCCATGCGGGACTCTCTTGAGAACCCATCATTCCTCTGTGAAAACCTCCCAAAGCAGCCATGACTTTCAATGAAGAATTCACTCGCCTACTAATTTCACCATCCAATTTGTTCTCTCTGTCAAACGTACTTCCTAAATATACAAACTCATTCACCTGGTCAATCATTGTGCCATTTAGCCCACATGATAATACCAATTGAAAATCATCCATACAAGGTCTTTCTGACATAATCAGTTAAATGTGTTAATGAAGTGAAAGCAAGACTTGCCCAGAACAGCTAAGGCATACACATGCACGTATCTTTTTATTGCATTCCTAATTTGTGTGTTCTAGCTTACCAGCTGGAAAAGTAAATGCACGACAGTATTCTGCACAGAAAAATCTGCATTTTCAAATATTTTAGTGCATTACTTTACAGACATCATCAGTTATGTTTCTGTAGATTATCATTTAATTTTGAGCACCAATGTGCAACATTTGCTGAAATAAATCAAATCAACTTTTGATATGCTATGCAACATTTTGTATACTTGTGTTTTCAATAAACAGAGTCCTTCAACTTTGTATAAGTTATGATACATACTCACATGTATGCTGAAAGTTTTAGGAAGAAATCCTGCTTTCAAAATTGAAAGGGGCCAGCTTATACGCAGGTCAGTAAAAAAATATGCATGATTTCTGAATTGTTACGTGAATTCTCCTGCAAATTTACCGGTGGGTTTGTTTTCACTTTAGACAGCAGCTTTTCGTGTGTTACTGTGCAATAGTTTTCTGACTTTCTGTCAGTTATATAATCAGCTGTGCTTCCCATTTTGAGGGGAAGGGGGCATAGCTATGGATAATAAGTGGTAGGTATGGTTAGTCTGCTCTCAAGACGACATATGAAGAAATGATACTCCTTCCATATGCCAATGCGTACACATGATTCAAAAGAAGACACTGATTTCGCACCGGAGTAAGAAGAAAATTATGATTACAGGAATTTTTCACATTTTATTCCATGCATTTTACTAAAAATATATGTGTATTCTTAAAAAAATTTAAAGATCCCTAAACCAATGTAGGGGTATTGAAAAATACCATGGTGAATATACACAGAGGGTGAGTCGAAAGTTTTGCAATATTTGCAGTGCTCGAATTACGCAGTGGTTCACTGCCCATTGGCCAGTAAAACTTCTGCCGGACCACTGAACTGTTGCTTTATTGGCCAAGATGGCTAGCAAGTTTGTTTTTTTTTTACTGATTTGCCAGAAGATAAAAAATGAATTTCTATTAGGAGTGCAACTTAATTCTCGGCCCCTAACTGCAAGCGATCACAGAACGTCTGCAAATAGCTGTGTGCGATAACGGCTGATATTGCAGTGCCATCAAATAGCTTTTCAGGCAACTGTAACTGTTCACAGCTGTAGCAACAGAAGGGACGAAAGTTGATAGTGAAAATAATGTTGTTCGAGAAGCAACATTTGAAGCACTGCCTCCTGTTTGCATTTCAGCTGAGAAAAAGTGCCCAGCAAATGATCTGTGCTGCTTTGGGTGAGGCTGCTGTGTCCTACAGTACGTGTAAGAAGTGGTTCCAGCAGTTTAAGCAGGGAAATTTCGATCTCTGTGATGCAGAACGTCCGGGACAGCCACAGAAAGTCAACGATGAGGAACTGGAACAACTGTTGGACGCGGATCCCTGTCGCACACAGTCAGAGCTTGCCCAAGAACTCGGAGTAACATGGCAAGCCAATACAAAGCACCTGCACAAACTTGAACAGATTCACAAGGAGGGCCCCGTTGGGTGCCCCACCAACTCACTGCTGCGAACAAGTCTACGCACTACGATGTCGCTGTGTCCTTGCTCTCCAGATTCAAGAAGAAGGATTTCCTCCACAAGATTTTGACCTGTGATGAAAAGTCGATCCTCTACGATAATTATAAGCAGCAGAAATCATGGGTTTATCCAGGTCAACCTACCGCCAAACCGAATATCCATGCCAGGAAGTTGTTGCTGTGCATATGGTGGGATCAGCGCGGTGTCGTACACTATGAGTTGCTCAAACCTGGTGAGATGGTCAATGCTGAGCGTTATTGTCAGCAACTCATTCGTGTGAGTGACGCAATGGAGGTGAAAAGGTCATAAACCAGCAAGGGCAGAAGGTCGGTCCTGCTGCTTCAAGATAACGCGTGTCCTCACACCACGAAAACGACTTTAAACACGATCACCGACCAGAGATGGGAGATTTTGTCCCACCCTGCATATTCTCCAGACTTCGCCATGTCGGATTATCACCTCTTTCGCTCCCTGCAACATCCCCTGAATGATATGCACTTCACTTCTGTCGAGGAGGTCCACACAAGTATTGATGACTTTATAAACTCGAAACAGCCCTCTTTTTTCTGCAGTGGCATTCGCCAGCTCTCTGACTGATGGCTCAAATGTATCCAACACGACGGGGATTATTTCCCTGATTAGGTACGTATTCGATTTGCTATAATTTGCTGTCAATGTGTAGTGCCTGTGGCCGAGAATTAAGTTGCACACCTAATATTTCTTCTACTTTGCTGTATGGTTTTCTTTTTAGACTGCAAACTAATAAATTTAAAAACAAATATTGGAGATAATTTCATTGAAATTATATGTTATTTTCTACATATTTTGTAATCATCTTTAAGGGATTTTTGCTTTTTTACGAGCCAGTGGGGATTTTGGTGAACCAATGGTTTGCAAATTCTAGTTGTCCGCTGGGCCAGTAGAAGATTTATTTCTAATTCTAAAACTGATTTGCATAAATGCATGTGCTGCGGCGGGTATGTCACGTGTTTAAACTAGTCCAGGTCGTGCACTGCAGTTAGTCGAAAGGGATATAAAGTGATAGTCATTGCTGTGAATAGCACTGCATGTCGTCGTTCTGTCTGTGGTTGGGATGCCTAAGAGATGAACAGCCACAACCGGCTAATTAGGGAACTTTTGCTTTACGAGTTTGAACTCGCTACTCAAGCAACACGAAACCTTAGTCATGAGAAAGAGGAGTTTCCATGGACCACGGCATCACAACCAGATGGTTCAAGAATTTTCGCCCAGGTGACAGAAACTTTGACGATCAGCCAAGGTCAGGTAGGCCGTGCGCCAGGCAGTAGAGGCAAATCCGACAACCAGCACTCGGAGATTATCAGGTGAGCTGGACAGACAATTGTGGTTTGTCACCTTCAGGACCTCATCAAGGTCTACAGGAGCTGCAGCATTGTCCCTCACCAACTGACACCAGCTGAAGCAAACAGCCGAGTGGAAGTGTGCACGAAACTCCTACAAAACACGTACAGTGTACGTTTCATCAGAGATTTGTTATGTGCAATGAAAAGTGGGTCTATTTCCATAATCCTAACACACAATAGCAGTGGTTGGGCCAGGGCCAGCTTCTTAAACCTGTTGCCAAATGCGGGCGCTTCGAGCATAAGGTCATGCTCTGCGTCTGGTGGGATTTCGAGGGATAATCCGTTACAAATTTGTTCCAGACGGTCGGACCATCAACGCCAACCTCTACTCAGAACAGCTGGAGAGGATGTATGCCATTTTGGAGGAGAAGTACCCAGCATTGGTGAACAGAAAGTGTGCTCTCATACAACAGGACAACGCTTAGTCTCATACCATGGGAGCGACCCCGGCAAAACTCCAGGAACTTGAGGGCATCGAACTACTGCCACACCCAGCATATAGTCCGGACCTTGCCCCATTGGATTATTACTTGTTACGGTTCATGGCCCACTTCCTTTGCAGATGGCACTTCAACAACTAGGAGGATGTGGCAGCTGGGATGAAGGAGTTCTTCGCCTCAAAATGAACTGGTACCGCCACGATGGCCTATACTTTGAATGCTAGTCAGCTTTCGTCATAAAGGTATGTATGAAAACATAAAGTGATCCAAATATTGCAAAACTTTCGACTCGCTCTCTGTAAGTGAAGAGAAGAACATAAGTTGATTAGAAATATCAACAGAAAATGGCAACCTAGACTTACTGCTATCAAGGATGAACAAGACAAGATTTTAATGAACATAGAAGAAGTTAAGAAGATGGTAGTTGAGAACACGCTAAGTTACGTATAAAAAGTTTTAAGGCAAATATATTTCAGCAAGTGCTATGGCCTTCATCAGTGCGACTACGATTTGTTTTGTTGCCAGATTGGAAAGGTAAGTTTTTTAACGGTAACTTTGGGTGATGTGATGTGATGTAATGAGATATTTCCAGATGTATGAAACATAAATGGGGAGCTCAAAGTTGCAATTTTTGGAAAATAAAATATCCAAACTTTCTCTAAACCTCAGAGCAAAACGATTTTGGAAGGAATCCAACTTTTTTGTATCAGACCAAAGTGGAGTAACAGAAGTGTCAGACATGGTAAGTTGAGACAAGGAAGAGGAAGGTTTTCCAAATTTCACATCAGATTTGTGTTCCTGAAGTCTTCCGAGAATTTTTCGGAATGAACTTCCTATGTATTCCGTTAATCCAGCATTAGTCTTGATAAGAATTTTATACACTCCAGGAGAAGAAAGCGGAGGTCTTGGATCTCTGTCATTATGGAGGATAATAGAAATTAAAGGAGAAGAGCGAATGGTAAGTCAATAAACTTTCTGCCTACAAGCTCAGCAGCATCTTCAAAAGAGAAGGATATAGACTTGCCAAATTCGCTCTTCTCCTTCAATTTCTGTTATCCTCCATAATGATAGAGATCCAAGACCTCGGCTTTCTTCTCGTGGAGTGTATAAAATTCCTATCAAGACTAATGCTGGATTAACCGCATACATAGGAAGTTCATTCCGGAAAATTCTCTCAAGACTTCAGGAACACAAATCTGATGTGAAATTTGGAAAACCTTCCTTTTCTTTGTCTCAACTTACCATGGCTGACATTTCTGTTATTCCACTTTGGTCTGATATAAAAAAGCTGGCTCCTTTCCAAAATTGTTTTCTCTGAGGTTTAGAGAAAGTTTGGAATTATTTGTTTTTCCAAAAATTGCAACTCTGAGCTCTCTATTTACATTCCATACATCTGAAAAACTCTCATTACATCACATCACCAGGAGTTACCATTACAAAACTTACCTTTCCAATCTGGCAACGAAACAAATTGTAGTCACACTGATGAAGACTATAGTAATGGCTGAAATATATTTGCCTTAAAACTTTTTATACATAACTTAGCACGTTCTCAACTACCATCTTCTAACTTGTTTGTTAGTTACGTGAATTGCATACCACGCTTTTATGAATAATGAAGAAATTGCAGGGCATCGGCAATGGTGTTTTGAATTTTTTCAAAATTCCTTAACATTAATTCACATTTTAGGTGTTCGCTAGAATCACTATGTTTATGAAGTGACCGTGTTATGCTTAATAAATCTGAGAATCCATCTTTATTCCACGCCAAATGTTTATTACTAAAAAGTAAGCAGAGCAAAAAAAAAAAAAAATTAACACAGAAGTGCTGCAAATCCATTTATATTCAGTAAACCAAGAATTTCTAAAATTAATATTGTTCGATTTACAGCTCTTCTTGATTTCGTTCTTGGCAACAATTGTCAGTGAATCTGTCAGTCGTCCTTGAAGCAAAATGTCTTTTTTATCTTCATCTTTCCACAGATTAAATGGAGTTTGCAATAAATTACAAACAATGTCGTCCACAGGATGCATACTAAAAACTATCACTATCAGTTAAATTGTACACAAACCTAAAATATCAGTTAAAGCTTTCAACAAAAAATCACACAGCACGAAAGAACAAATTCCTTTCGGAAAATAATGTACCACAGCACCACAAGGAAAAAGTCCTAGTAGATTGCAAGGTACCCGTTAGTCCGCCAGCACCTAGTGATCTCTCACGACTTTACGCTCAAAAACTGAGAGATGCAGAGTTAAGGCACCTGAAGCTGAGCACGCCATGTGAATTAAAATCTATTCAAAATTTTGAGTATTTTGGAACTGAATAAAGGCAGAAAAGAATGTATCATAAAAAAAATACTGAATAAAACTTTTATTTTGTGCAAAATAGGTGAAGAGGCACTTCACCTACTTCACCTGAAAAGCCGCCACTGAGCAGTATGCTATATGCATGCAAGACTTGGACATTGACAACAGAATCAGAGAGAAAGACACTTGCTTTTGAAAGAAAGTGCTATCGTAAAATCTTACGAATCAGATGGACCCAGAGGATAAGAAATGAAGAGGTGTACAGAAGAATACAACTAAAAGAGACCCCTGTTCCAAACAATCATACAGAGAAAACTAAGGCATTTTGGACACATCTGCAGAATGATAAAGGACGAAAGATAAAGTTCTTGGCTTAATGAATGGAAAAAATGCAAGAAGACGTGTGGGATGACGATATTAAAGACTGGTGTGGTCGAACTCTTCAAGAACTGAGCTACTCTGCAATTAACAAACTTCAATGAGAATATATATTAGGTGAGGAACTTAATTCTCGGCCACAGGCATGACACGTTGAGAGCAAATTATAGAAAATCAAATACGTGCCTTATCAGGGAAATAATCCCCGTCATGTTGGATACATTTGAGCCATCGGTCAGGGAGCTACCGAATGCCATTGTGGAAAAAAGAGGGATGTTTCGAGTTGATAAAGTCATCAATACTTGTGTGGACCTCCTCGACAGAAGTGAAGTGCGTATCACTCAGGTGATGTCGCAGGGAGCGAAAGAGGTGATAATCCGATGGGGCGAAGTCTGGAGAATATGCCGGGTGGGACGAAATCTCCCATCCCTAGATGGTGATCGTGTTTAAAGTCGTTTTTCCGGTGTGAGGACGTGCGTTATCCTGAAGCAACAGGACCGACCTTCTAACACCGACCTTAAACATAATGCCTTTACTGAATTTATTTAATGATACCATAGAGAGCATATACTACCCTGGAAAAAAAACTTACGATTGATGAATCAATGGTTTTATGGAGAGGTCGTTTGATTTTCAAACAGTACATGAAAGGAAAACGTCATAAATATGGGGTGAAACTTTATATGCTAACGGAACCAAATGGTATGATTCTAAAAGCTTTGGTCTACACAGGGCAACTGGACTCCCTGGGAGGGGGAGGGGGAAAGTCATGCTGCTAATGTAGTTTTAAAATTGATGGAAGGAAGCTAAATGTTGGTCATGCTATTTATATGAACAATTTTTATAATAGTTACAATCTTGCATTGCAGTTGTTGAAAATGACACTAATTGCACTGGAACTCTCCGTGCAGACCGACGAGATCTTCCTAAGAATGTCACAAAAGCTAAACTTTTGAAGGTGGAACGGAAATGCCAATATTCTAATGCTGTTCCAGTGTGCAAATGGAAAGATAAAAGGGATGTTCTCTTCATTACCACGGAGTTTGAGGACGATTTAGTTCAAACTGTAAATAAAAGGGGACAGATAAAATAAAAGCCGAAGACTGAATAGTGCTATTTTTCAACTATAATAAATTTGTCAGGGGTAGATCGTCAAAATAAAATGCTAGCGTACTATCCTTGTGAAAGGAAAACCATAAGATGGTACAAGAAGCTAGGAATACATATATTTGATATGATGATAATCACTTCCCACAACTTGTATAATAAATTATCAGAGAAAAAGATAAGCCTCTACGATTCTAGGCTATCCATTGTACGTCAACATTTGAATCAAGAGCCATTAACTTCCCGAGGGAAGATATCTAAATCATTAAAAGTATGTGGCCATTTTCCAGTCAAAAACAAAAACAAAAAGGGACGTTTTTTGAGGAGACGATGCAAAATGTGCTCTGCTAAAGGGATTCGCAGGGACACACTCTATTACTGTGCCCAGTGCCCAGAAAATCTTGCACTGTGCTTTCAGCCATGCTTCGAATTACGTATATCATCGCAGATAAAGGATAAATATTTTGCCTTCCTATTTTGCTAAAAAAAAGTATGTTCAAAGTCGAGCTGCATGTTTGTGTGTGTGGGATTTTTTACCGTACCCAAATCAAAATGTATGGATTTTGTATTTATCTAGTTATGCATCATATCACTATTTATGGAATTCTTTGGTGTTTGTTAGCATTATTTCTCTTGTTCTATATGCAACAATGTTCGAAATATGTATCCAGTAAATGTCTACTTCAGTATCGGAATAAAATTTAATTGCTGGCAGAATAATAATTACGAATATCAATATGGATAAATTTTCGCATATTTTAGAGTTGCTAAGTCATGCAAAGCTATGAGATGTGAACACACGGCTGGCTGGTACAAACGCATAAAAGCTCAATCGTGGTGCCGCGTGACGCCTTGTGTTGCCGTGGAAGATTTGCACGGGTTTCATACCGGCACAGCGTGCTTGCCGCTGATATAGTACGGCGGCAGTGAACGTATTAAACCACTGAAACCACTTCTTACACGTGGTTTAAAAAAACTCAGGCTTTATGCGACAATAACACATAAACATCTAAAACGAGCGAAACATGCAGAGTCACATATGGTAAAAGGTTCGTTTAGTGGTAGCTTTCGGTCATCCTATGACCTCGACCACCCGCGATCGACTGGTTGGGCTGGTTGCCAGAACTACAATTTGAAGTTGGGGAGTTGGAAATGTTGCCAGATTTTAGAAGAGAGATCCAAATAACTGGGATTTGGTGAGAGGTCTCTGAATTGCAGTTTTTGGTGAACAAAATTTCAATGCTCTCTTGGAAACGCAGAGATGCATTGTTGATGAAAGGGGCAACTTTTTTGGTTTCTTTCCAAATGGGAACTGCAGAGGTGTCTTCAAGGGTTAGTGCAGATAAAGCTGTCTTTGGAAGACCATTGGAAACATCTTTTTTGTATTCACCAAGTCTTGTTTTGATGCTTCGGTATGTGCTTCCAATATACACTGAGAGACCAGAGGAAGTCGAAATGGGAATAGCATAAACTCCAGGGGTGTCCAAGGATGAGACAGAATCCCTGTCTTTAAGCAGGCACATTATTGCAGAAGGGTTTTGGTTTCACTGTGAGAGTGTAGCCCATAGTTTTGAAAAGTTTACACATCTTATAAGAGATCCATGGAAAGGGATGGAACCAATGAATGGTGGTTTTTCCATTATTATTGTTGAGAGAGTGAACAACATTTTAATGCTCTCTTGGAAACGCAGAGATGCCTTGTTTATGAAAGGGGCAACTTTTTTGGTTTCTTTCCAAATGGGAACTGCAGAGGTGTCTTCAAGGGTTAGTGCAGATAAAGCTGTCTTTGGAAGACCATTGGAAACATATTTTTTGTATTCACCAAGTCTTGTCTTGATGCTTCGGTATGTGCTTCCAATATACACTGAGAGACCAGAGGAAGTCGAAATGGGAATAGCATAAACTCTAGGGGTGTCCAAGGGTGAGACAGGATCCCTGCCTTTATGCAGGCACATTATTGCAGAAGGGTTTTGGTTTCACTGTGAGAGTGTAGCCCATAGTATTGAAAAGTTTACACATCTTATAAGAGGAAGATCCATGGAAAGGGATGGAACCAATGAATGGTGGTTTTTCCATTATTATTGGTGAGAGAGCAGACAGATTTTTCAAGTGGGAATTTTGAAGGAATTTTTGAATTGTAGAAAGTGGGAACTGATGGGCTTCGGCAATTTTCTTTATGGTGTCAATTTCTTTATTGAGGAAGATTCAGTGTTGCAGACAATCCTGGCACGATTGACATAAGTTTTAAAGGCTGCAAATTTGTGAGCAGTTGGGGAGTGGGATGAAAATGGGATTATGTTTGCTATGCAGAGTATTTTCTGTGGACAGATCTGTTGAGATGATTCCCTTGCCTTGCCAGGTGGACATCCAAAAAGTCAATGCCTTGCTGTGATTCTTCATTGATGGTGAATTTTATTGATGGGAACTTTAGGGAAATCTTTTCAAGAAGAGATTCAAGGTCAGTTCTATTGTGTGGCCAAATTACAAAAATATCATCAACATATCAAAGCCAAATGGAAGGTTGTAGATTGTGTTCCATGACTATGTTTTTTTTTTATATGTTGCATGAAAACTTCAGTCAGAAGTGGAGAGAGAGGTGGACTCATCGGAAGTCCTTCTTGCTGACAGTAGTATTTGCTGTTGAACTTGAAACAGTTAAGATCTCTAAGAGTTTGAAGGCAGTCATGCAGGTCTTTTGCTAATGGGCCAGAGAGTGATTGGTTTTCTTTTAGCAATTGTACTAGCAGTATATGATAGTGGAAAAGAGGGACTGAAGGGAAGAGAGAGACTACATCCAGAGTGAACATTTTGTCAGAGGGTTCAATGCTAGGAGGGAGTTTTCTAATGAACTCTTTAGTGGAGTAAATTGACAAAAGACGGCTGGAGGTGAGATGTTTACATTTTTCCACAATCTTTCTTTCAAGGTTACGGGTGGAAGAGAAAGTATATTCCACGAGTGGTCAGAGAGGAAAACCAGTTTTATGAAGTTTAATCTGGAAGAATATGTGTGGAGTTCTGCCCTTTCATCAACAAGGCATCTCTGCGTTTCCAAGAGAGCATTAAAATGTTGTTCACTCTCTCAACAATAATAATGGAAAAACCACCATTCATTGGTTCCATCCCTTTCCATGGATCTCTTATAAGATGTGTAAACTTTTCAAAACTATGGGCTACACTCTCACAGTGAAACCAAAACCCTTCTGCAATAATGTGCCTGCTTAAAGACAGGGATTCTGTCTCATCCTTGGACACCCCTAGAGTTTATGCTATTCCCATTTCGACTTCCTCTGGTCTCTCAGTGTATATTGGAAGCACATACCGAAGCATCAAAACAAGACTTGGTGAATACAAAAAATATGTTTCCAATGGTCTTCCAAAGACAGCTTTATCTGCACTAACCCTTGAAGACACCTCTGCAGTTCCCATTTGGAAAGAAACCAAAAAAGTTGCCCCTTTCATCAACAAGGCATCTCTGCGTTTCCAAGAGAGCATTGAAATTTTGTTCGCCAAAAACTGCAATTCAGAGACCTCTCACCAAAACCCATTTATTTGGATCTCTCTTCTAAAATCTGGCAACATTTCCAACACCCCAACTTCAAATTGTAGTTCTGGCAACCAGCTCATCCAGTCCATCGCAGGTGATCAAGGTCGTAGGATGACTGAAAGCTACTGCTAAACGAACCTTTTACCATACGTGACTCTGTGTGTTTCACTCATTTCAGATGTTTATACTTCTTACACATACTGTAGGACACAGCAGCCTCACCCAAAGCAGCACAGATCATTTGCTGCGCACTTTTTTTCAGCTGAAATGCGAACAGGAGGCAGTGCCTCAAATGTTGCTTCTCGAACGACATTGCTTTCACAGTCAACTTTCGTCCCTTCTATCACTACAGCTGTGAGCAGTTACACTTGCCTGGAAAGCTGTTGGATGGCGCTGCAATCAGCCATTATTGCACACAGCTATTTGCATTTGCCGACGTTCTATGATCGCTCAAGGTTAGGGCCCGAGAATTAAGTTGCACACCTAGTTAAAATGTCAACAGACTCCTACCGGAATTGTACCCATGGTTGATGATGATAATTCTTAAAAAAAAGAGAAACGAAGTCTAAGCTATCATCAAGACAGAATATTTTACCGGATCGATTTCCCTTCAACTTAAAGGTTTGACCGTTCTATATTTTATTATTTTAGATGCCATTTTTAGAATCACGCTTCATTAAGAAGAATACTTAGCCACCTGTTTCAACTTATCAAGTAGAAATGAAGTCTAAGCCATCATCACGACAGAATATTTTACCAGATCGATTTCCCTTCAACTTGAAGGTTTGACTGTTCAATATTTCGTTATTTTAGATGTCATTTTTAGAATCACGATTCATTAAGAAGAATTGTTACCCACTTGTTTCAACTTATTCAAGTAGAATATCGTCACAAAGTGACTGCAGAAAGTGATTACTGAAGACTTCAAGAAATTTAAGATTTCGCCGAGTAAAAGTTCAATATTACGAAATACTCCAAGAAAACAAAAATGTGAATAACAGCTTTCATTTATATAATATTTTACCTTAATTTTTAATATTCAATAGCATTCAACAATAATAGCCCAGTCTCAGACAAACATGAATGTTTTCCATGAGCACTTTGACACTCATACAACGTGAGAAACAGTACACAAGATAACTATATGGTTGACCAAATATATACAATAAGGAAAACTTCATTATTTTCCATGTGAAACCACAGGATTCTGTCTTTTGAACTGAACATGCAGTAGGTCAGACACCACCTAAAATCACTTTAGCTGTTGAGGTGAGCCATAGCGAATCAGGCATCTGTCCTCCTCTGAGTTTTCACAGCAAGAGAGAGTATGTGTATCTTCTGCTCAATGCTGGCAGAAACCATCTGTGCTGTGGAAGAGCAAAGATGCAGTGTTTTATCCAAGGTGATAACTTTAAAAGGTTGAGGAGGCCTTGTTACTTTTTGGGTGAAAGAATTGTGGGACACAATTTCACCAGAAATGGCTACAAAGTCTTAAAAAGTGCTGCATAAGTAATGCAATGGATGTTACTGGAGTTATTTGGAAACTCTGACAGGGAATCGTACTTTGAAGGTTTTTAGAGAAGATAATCTCCTAAATTTGCAAATTCATTACAACAAATATGTTTTCCAAAATCTTAAAATTTAAGGTTGGCTTATATGTGGGTAAAGTTTTGCACAAACTTTTAGCTCCTGAAGTAAAGGTTCAGCTTATACACGAGATTGTCTTATATGGGAGTATATACGGTGGAAGATGGGTGGATGAAATTCGAAAGTATGCGGGAGTGACATGGAGGAGACTGGCACAAGACAGACCGTTGTGGAGGAAACTTGGGGAGACCTTCGTCCAGCAGTGGATTGATAATGGTTGACAATGATGATGATGATGATACGGTACATACACTAACGCATAGGCATAACCACTGGGGGGGTCAGGACATCCCCAGATTATCAGAGTCGGGGATCCCAAATGTGAAGGAAAAGGAATCAATCCCCCCCCCCTCCAAAAAAAATCGGGAATATAATGATATAATGCACACCTTTTTATGTGAACCAAATAAATTTAATAATATAAGACTGTAATTTTTCGTAGTATGCAAACACCTGTATAATGTGTACTACCCTATCTATCACAGTTTTACAGTTGTGTTACCTACAGTTCCCTACCCTATCTATGATAGTTTTACAGTTGTGTTCGCTAAGTTCCACAATTTGCCAACAGAGGCGCCTATGTCGTGCCTGTTAGATCAAGCCTCAGCAACTGCTTTGCTGCTGCGCGTGTGTGTGTGTGTGTGTGTGTGTAGGAGGAGGGGGTCCCAAACTCTGTCTTATACAGTATGTATATAATATTGTATACATATGTATACAAATAATGTGTGTGTGATTGCCTCCCCCCCCCCTTCAGATTTTGAAACATGGTTATGCCACTGCACTAACAGCAAAGGAATTGAGAAAATTTTCAAGTTCAATACAAATAAATGAAACTGGAAGAAGTATTACACATGCAAACTAATGAACACCAATTAACATACAACTTCAAGAATTATTTATCTAAAAATATTAATGAAATCCTACCTGCACATTCTTCTAATATTTGAACTGTTTCCCCAATTTCAAGTGGAAGCCCACATTTTGTGTTGCCATCATAATTATACACAGCTGAAACATATAGTAACACATATTACTAAAAATTCTTCAAATATTCAGATCAAAAAACTGAACATGAAAAAAGAATATATTAACAATTTCAAAGACCATTTTTTAAATAAACTTTTAAATCAAAATCGTGTTATGTGTGTGAACTGAATCATTCAAAAAAGATCACAGTGTGGTTACAAGTAAACGTGAAATAATGAGTAGGGTGCAATACATTTCCTGACCAAAATATATGAACCTTTATTAGGTACTGAGTAGGAGCAGCAGTGCACTAAGGATTCTAATAAAGCGAGGTCCAAAAGACAGTCTTTGAGTTTAATATTATGCATAAATATTGATTCATCACTCACGTATTAGATAGATACTGAATGGCAAAATTGCAATGGACTGGACACATAATTAATCAGAGATCGCAATTGGAGCTTGATGTGGCATGCATTTGAGATGGAGATTTAAAATCTCAAGGATGACTTTTAAGGGACAGCAAGTAACTTTTACAGAAGACATCACACTAGCAGTTTGCTGTCCATCTGCCAGTTTGTGCATATGTCTCCATTTTTCACAAATATCTCAGCTCTCAGAAACTGAGATCTTTTTGAAACTACCTGAATGGTTTTAAGCACCAAATGTAACTACCACATCATGTTTAGTATTCTCCCCAGATTTTTTTACAGCTGGGTGGCAAAAGATTTTAGCTGGATGGTATTTTTTAAACCCTTCCCCAATTGAGAGAGAGAGAGAAAAAAAGGATGTTGTTTTGCTTAACATTTTTATACTTATTAAACATCTTTAGGGTGTGGTAGGCATTAATGTAACATAACATGATAAAAACAGTAGAAAATTGTACATAAATGATAAAAAAAAATAGTTATATTCACAGATCTCAGCCAGTTTTCATCAGTATTTATGGTGTTTGTGCAAATAAGTTTTCCTCTTACTATTATGTACTTTGTGAAAACGTTCATTAAAGAAAATTTAGCTGGGCGGCTGAGAAAATTAGCTGGGTGGACCACCCAGTAAAAAGGCTCTAGGGAGAACACTAATGTTTACATTTTTGTGCTCTGTTCTTTTGCTGGTGCATCCATTTGTCCTATGTTTTTGATGAATAACTGCACAGCAGATTAAGATGAAGAACTGAAAATTTGTGGCTGGACTTTAGGGATCAAGCGTAACTCTTACCCAATTAAAGTAGCTTGTCCGTTCAACCATGTGTCGGTCTGCATATCTGTGCACTTTGGTTAATATCTGGGGAACTCTTTCAGGTGGAGGTTGAAATATTTACGAAGAAGTCTAACAATTGAATGGCCTTTTCTTTTACAATACGAAATTGAGTCTCTTGTTTTTTTATCATTCTGTCCAACACTTCATAACACCCACCTCCAACTTACTATAATTTATATTATTTTAAAGGGAAGTGCATAACTGTTGGACCCCGATGTCGGTGTGTCACAGAGTAGAACCACCGATGTTTTTTTGTTTTTGTTTTTTTGATTGAAGGTTTAAAAACCACCGTGAGCAACTCCATGGGTTATAATCAGTCGCCCGTCCCTAATTTAGGGTCACTGGTTCCAGGGAAGGGAGACAGCCAGTGCCGCAAGACAAACACAACATCCATGCCTCACCGGGATTCGAACCCAGACCCTTCTCGGACGAATGGTCATAAGCCAGCGCTTAGATCACTGCGCCACTAGGGTGGCAAATTTTGTAAGCAAAAAGGCAAAATTTTTAAAAGCATTCAGGACAACTCTTTTTTTTTCTTTTTTTTGATTGGAGGTTTAGCAACCACCGTGAGCAACTCAATGGGTTATAAGCAGTCGCCCGTCCCTAATTTAGGGTTACTGGTTCCAGGGAAGGGAGGGAGCCAGTGTTGTAAGGCAAACACAACATCCATGCCTCACCAAAATTCGAACCTGGACCCTTCACGGATGAATGGTCATAAGCCAGCGCTTAGATCACTGCGCCACCGGGACAGCAAATTTCGTAAGCACAAAGGCAAAATTTTGAAAAGCATTCAGGACAACATTTTCTTTTTCTTTTTGATTGGAGGTTTAACAACCACCGTGAGCAACTCAATGGGTTATGAGCAGTTACACGTCCCTAATTTAGGGTCACTGGTTCCAGGGAAGAGAGGGAGCCAGTGCCGTAAGACAAACACAACATCCATACCTCACCGGGATTTGAACCCGTACCCTTCTCAGATGAATGGTCATAAGCCAGCGCTTAGACCACTGGGCCACACGGCCCACCACTGCTTCAGACAACAGCAGGTATGTGGATTCTATGAGGTGCTTGAGTTTGTTTCACTCCAAAGGTAAACATTTTGATAGCAAAATGCAGTGCAATTCAGTCAGTTTTGGCAGAAGGAGACATACAAGCTGAACTGCTCTTTCCAGCCTGCTCCACACGCATTTAACAGAATTCAGATCAGGGGGCTGTGGATGTAAGGAGGATGATTAAACTTTCTTATGCTCATCAACTCATTCCTGCATGATTCTAGAATAATGTGCTGTTGCACTCTCATTCATAAAGACGTCATCACATGCCGGAAAAATATAATATTGTATGGTGCAAATGGTCTGCTACAACACTAAGGTATCCCCTGAATGTCATCTTACTCTCTACTGGTATCAGTAAACCCTGTCCATGCAAACAGAACATCCCCCATAGCATGGTGCTATTTCCAGATTCTTGCAATGTGTTCAAAAGCACCATTCTCTGCTGACCAACAGTGCAAAACAATCTGTAAACACTGGAGATATTTTGCCCATCACTTGTACATGGATGAGAAATGGTTGTTGGTGCTAAGATGAAGCGGGATTGCTTCGACTATCACATATCCAGAAAGTTGTTTCGATCCTAAGCTACATCTACTTGGAACTTCATTGTCCTGGGTGGTATAACAGTAGTGTGCTGCTCTAAAGGAAATGGGAGACACGGAACTGATTTGAGCTCCAGAGTGAGGTAATTTTCAAGTTTTATGAAAGATGACAACATGGAAAACAGTAAGATGCACAGCATATACATGCTGGCAATGATACATACATAGACCAAAGAGCCAAAACATTATAAACAGTGTGTCTTTATGCAAATCAAAGCAACTGCAGGTAAACAATGGCATGTGTGAAGGTCATGAAATGGCGTAAATAACATCTGATACTAAGCACTGTTAATCAGTGTTATTCTTGTTCTACAGATACAAAAGAAACAAAACATTTCATTTCAGAAAAACAAAGTTGAACTTGCTGAAATGAAACCTATTTTGGAAATGCAACTATTAGTACAAGTGTATAATAGGGCTTGAAAAATACCATGCCCAAGATGCTCAGGGCATGTACATTATTGGCATGGACAGGTAAAAAAGCAAACTTGTTGTCCGGACCAGGAAACTAAATTTAAATATGAAAAAGTTTGGAATAGGATTTCTTACTACGTGAAAAAAGACAAGTCGTCGCATGTCGTGTTTCATTTCATTGCTAATCACCAGTAGTTTTATTTTTGTTATGGAGTGCCACAGACAGAAGAATATCACTTCTTTAATTATATTATGCTCTAGGTCCAGATATTGGAACCATATGTTATTTTGCTCTAAATGTTGTTTATGGTCAGCATCAGGATGCATGCCTCTGATGGAACTATTGGGTTGACGGAAAAGTCACAACGTATTTTAGCCATGTTTTGCAAAGGTCATTTATTGATAGAAAGAACAAAGGTCAATCAATGATATAATGCTCGTCTTGTTCGCTAGCCTTTTGCCATCTTTCAGTGAGCTGCAGAATGCCTCGTTCATAGAAGGACCTGTCTTTCGTGGCAAAAAACTGTACAAGGTGCTGATTTACAGTCTCATCTGAATTGAACATTATACCACGCAAGGACTGTTGAATAGAGCAAAACAAGAAGTCTGATGGCACAAGGTCAGGCAAGTATGCTGGGTGTGGCAACACATCCCACCCAAGTTCCAATAATTTTTGGCGGGAGATCAAACTTGTGTGTGGTCTCGCGTTGTCGTGACGGAACTCAACACCTTTACGATGAACGAGCTCTGGATGTTTCTGGATGATGGATTCGTTCAAACTGTCCAGTTGCCGACAGTACACATTCGAATTGATTGTTTGGTTCCATGGTAGGAGCTCGAAAAACACCACACCTTTAAAATCCCACCACACTGAGACCAGAACCTTCCACTGATGAATGTCTTCTTTGGATGTTGTTTGAGGCGAAGCAGCACGTCGGGACCAAGACCATTTGTGCATCACATTGTTGTACACAATCCACTTTTCATCACCAGTTATCAGTCACTTCAAAAAAGGATCGTTTTCCTCACGTTTAATGAGCTTATCGCAGATGTTTATATGCGCCGTCAATTGAGCTTCTTTGAGTTCATGAGGAACCCACACATCGAGCTTGCTTACATATCCCAGCTTCTTCAGGTGGTGGTGAATGCTTGAATGATGGATGTGCAATGTGTCTGCAATCTCTCATGTTGTGTACCATGGGCTTGACTGGATCAATGCCTTGATTTGGTCGTCATCAACCTCAGTGGGCCTCCCGGACCGAGGAGCATCGTTGAGGTCAAAATCACCAGCACGGAATTTTGCGAACCACCGCTGGCACTGACGTTCTTGTAGAGCATTATGACCGTACACTTTACCCAACTTTTCACAAGCTTGACGCGCGGTCTTCCCTTTACGGAAGTAAAACAGTAAAATATGGCGGAAATACATAGTTTGATCTTCCATCTTCAACTTGATGTCAAATCTCCGCAAATCAACCAAATCGCTCACTATTTCTTTTAGACTGCAGCTAGAACTGTCACCTGTCGAACGCCAATGCGATAACAGAGCTTCGCATGCCTCTAGTACTTCCAAAACCGCCCAAACGCCATCGGGTGCCAAAATATGTCATGAATTTTCCTAGAACCCAATAGCCTCCTGTGCTTGTTTTTTTTATTTATTTTTTTATTGGAGGTTTAACGACCACCGTGAGCAACTCAATGGGCTATAAGCAGTCGCCCGTCCCTAATTTAAGGCAATTGGTTCCAGGGAAGGGAGACAGCCAACGCCGTAAGACAAATGCAACATCCATGCCTCACTGGGATTCAAACCAGTATCCATAATCAGATGAATTATCAGAAGCCATTGCTTAGACCACTGCGCCAACAGAGAGGCCCTCCAGTGTTTAGTCACAAAGGGTGAAAACTTCAACAAAAAGAACATGGCAGAATCATTAAATTTCTAAAATACCTATTTCATCTTCATATCAATTTCATCATCTTAAAACTTGATATATACACTTTTGTGCATTGAACATTTTGAATACAGACCCTTAAAACGGAAATGCGAAATGTGTAAAAAGTTTATCATATTTTTTAACTTAAAAAAATGAGGGTTCTGTTTGTTATCTTAAAAGAAAATTTTTCTTGAACATCTAGCTTTTACTACCTAGGCAGGTAAATAACTTTTGGACATGCCCTACTGGGCATGTAACTTTTCAGATGTTTTTCAAGCCCTGGTTCAATAGTTCTAGTTGGGGATATTACACTAAATTATTGAACAGAATATAAGAAAAATGCATTAATTTTGACTGCTGGTCAAAATTCTGTAATTATTTTATTTTTTTAAGATTGATTGTGATTTTCTCCTTGTATGTGTTGAAAAACTCGGCTGGCTCAGAAAAAAAAAAAAGAAGATGGCATCTGAAAAATTTGGGGCTTTGTCTACCCCTGGTTTTAACTTTATTTCAAGCGAAGCAAGGCTAAGTTCTCAGAAGTGCTGCAGGTTGTGACATGAGAGAAATGTGGGATCACTGCTAAAAATCCCGTTATACACAATCAAATCACATTATTGTGACCACCTCTTACTTTTGACACCAACAGCTCATAGCCAATGAATGAAGGCATGTGTCGTGAGCTGGCTTGGAGGGTATATAAGCTGTGCTGTATGCATTCTGAACACATATCACTCGTTGCTGTCATGGATAAAAGGAGTGATTTATCAGATTTGCAAAATGGAATGATTATCCGCTTTTGGGCCAAAGGTGGCAGTATTTCTGAAAGAGCGCAGTTTATGAACTGTTCGAGTGCTGCTGTGGTTAAAGTGTATCGAGATTGGGGAAATGGCACCATTACGAATAAGCGACATGGAAACTGCAGAGCACCACGTGCCAGTGATGTGAGAGGTGGACGTCGGCTTCGAAGGTACGTGAGGGCCGATCTGCACGCTACAGTAGAGCAACTCACTGGCCGAATGAACCAGGGGGCTACCGGAAGTGCGTCTAAAATGACAGTTCAGCGAACCCTGCTGCATATGGGGCCCCGATGCAGACAGATGGTCATTGCACCTATTCTAACGAAGGTGCATCGGCAGAAAAGGCTTACATTTGCACAGCAGTATCAGAATTGGACCTCCGCTGATTGGCAAAGGATTGCTTTCTCCGATGAGTCACGTTTTCTGCTTCATCGAACGGATGGACATTGGCGTATAAGACGAGCAACATCGGAGAACAAACACTCTTCAACCACTGTTAGAAGAACACAAGCTGGTGGGGCCAGCATTGTGGTCTGGGGAATGTTTTTGTGGCATTCTCTGGGTCCACTCATACCTGTGGAAGGCACTGTGGACCGAATTCGTTATGAATCCATCCTTGCATACTGTGTACACCCATACATGCTGAATGTCTTCCCAGGGCCAGATGGCATACGGCAGAAAAGGCTTACATTTGCACAGCAGTATCGGAATTGGACCTCCGCTGATTGGCAAAGGATTGCTTTCTCCGATGAGTCATGTCTTCTGCTTCATCGAACGGATGGACGTTGGCGTATAAGGCGAGCAACATCGGAGAACAAACACTCTTCAACCACTGTTAGAAGAACACAAGCTGGTGGGGCCAGCATTGTGGTCTGGGGAATGTTTTTGTGGCATTCTCTGGGTCCACTCATACCTGTGGAAGGCACTGTGGACCGAATTCGTTATGAATCCATCCTTGCATACTGTGTACACCCATACATGCTGAATGTCTTCCCAGGGCCAGATGGGATCTTCCAGCATGACAATGCGACGTGTCACACAGCTAGGTCCGAGAGTGTTTGGATGAACACGATGAAGACTTCAAAGTACTTCCCCATAATTCCCCAGACTTAAACCCAACTGAGCATCTGTGGACCAGATGGCTGTTACTTTGGATATTAGCACACGGCTGTTACTTTGGATATTAGCTGGTGGTCACAGTAATGTGACTCGACCGTATATACATATGAGGGCGAGTCAATCATTATCCACAATGCAGTTATAAAACCAATAAAAATATTTTATTGATTTTTATTTAATAAAATACGGAACTTACAATAACATCATTTCTCAGCAGTCTACAAGCTTTTCAGCGCACTTCTTCCATCATTGGACAAGTTTCTTTATGCCCTCAGAAAAAAAAAAAAATGTTAGCCGAGAAACAAGCCAAGCATGCACTGCTTCTTTCACTTCTTGGAATGAGGTGAACTGATGGCCCCTTAAGGCCTTTGTGTGGACCATGCAGGTGATAGAACCATAACTACATAACTAATTTGCAGACGATTTTCCCTTTTTTTTTTTTTTTTTTTGAGTGAAGAATTAACGACTGCCGTGAGCAACTCGATGGGATATAAGCAGTCGCCCGTCCCCAATTTAGGGCCACAGGTTCCAGGGAAGGGAGAGAGAGCTAGTGCTGTAAGACAAGCACAACATCCATGCTTCACCGGGATTCAAACCCAGACCCTTCTCGGAGGAATGGTTATAAGCCAGCGCTTAGACCACTGCGCCACCGCGGTGGCGTTTTCCACTTCACCAATAGTCACTTGTCTATTTAACAGAACCATGTCACATACATGCTGAATGTTATCCTCAGTTGTGGCCGTGGACAGATGCCTGGCTCCTTCTTTATGCATAACATTTGTGCGACCATTTTTGAATTTTTCAATCCATTCGTAGACACTGCATTGCAGAAAAACACTGTTCCCGTACTGTACTGTTCGATGGATTTTGGTGCCCGATACACCTTCAGACCATAAAAAAACAGATCACTGAACCAGTGCTTGAAAAACACCATGCTCGAGATGCCCAAGGAATGTAAATTATTGGCCTGGGCAGGTAAATAAAAATCTTGTTGACCGGTCTGGGCAACAAGATTTAAAAATAAAAAAGTTTGGAATAGAATTTCCTACTATAAGGAAAAGAACAGTGGCTGTGTGTCATGATACATTTCACTGATAATCACCAGAATAGAATGACTTCGCAATCAGAAAGGGCAAACACTTACCTAAAAGGTCTTGGCTTCATTCCTTTTATACACTTTGTGCACATCAACGAGAACATTTTAGTTGTAAATGAATTTATGGCACCTCTATTCATATTGTACTGTGAAATTAACTTTTTTACGGGTCTTATAGAGGTTACTAAAAACGCTGAAATCCGTTTTATTGGTGTAGTATTAGAAACACTAGTACAAACAGGCTAGCTTTCACCACCACGGGTGGCTTCTTCAGGCATAAGTATTCCAATGAAAAAAAAACAACAACAAGAGTTCCAGTTATGAATTCAAAAATAGAAGGTTTTTTTGTTGTTGTTTTTTTTGCATTGGAATACTTAGGCCTGAAGAAGCCACCCGTGGTGGTGAAAGCTAGCCTGTTGGTACTAGTGTTTCTAATACTACACCAATAAAATGGATTTCAGCGTTTTTAGTATTACTTGTGTATGTCTATCCGATTCTTCCCTTATAGAGGTTATTATTCAAAAAAGTTGGTGGTTAAATTTTCAAACTAAAGCCTAGTTCATCATCAGGACTACGTCACTGGAGTAGTTGCTGCCACTCAGCTGGAAGAGTCCAACCGCAATTATCGTTAATTGTGGTACTTCTTCTTCTTGCTATTTTTTGTTACGCAGCTGGCCTTTTAGGTTAAAACTTTCATCATATCTGCTCTCAGGTTGTTGTTGTTACTATAATTCCTTAGGTCATGATATATTCATATTTTCATTCACAGGACACTAAAAAGTGCTGAATTCTGACTGCTGTTAGACTTGCGTGATATCTCGTGAACACTAGACACATACTCACTATTATGTGAGTGTCACTATTATTTAATAGTGAGTATGCATCTAGTGTTGACGAGATAACATGAAAGTCAAACAGCAGTCAGAATTCAGTGTTTTTTAGTGTCCTGTGAATGAAAATATGAATGTTTCATGACATGAGGAATTATAATAACAACAACAACCTGAGAGCATATATGATGAAAGTTTCAACCTTAAAAGGCCAGCTGCATAACAAAATGTTCTCGTTAACGTGCACGAAGTGTATAAAAGGAATGAAGCCAAGACCTTTTAGGTAAGTGTTTGGCCTTTCTGATTGTGAAGTCACTAATTAATGACTTGCACGTAAATAGTGCACTTTTTTTGGTGATTATTGCCAATGAAGATGCAAATAATATGATTAATCACCAGAAGTTGTATTATTATTACAGAATGCTAAAGACAGAAGTCACTTCTTTAATTATCATCATCATTGTCAACCATTATCAATCCACTGTGGGACGAAGGTCTCCCCAAGTTTCCTCCACAACGGTCTGCCTTGTGCCAGTCTCCTCCATGTCACTCCCTCATACTTTCGAATTTCATTCACCCATCTCCCATGTGGTCATCTTCTGGGTCTTTTCCTGTCCCTTGGAATCCAATCTAAAATTTCGGCTGTCCATCGATGGTCTGTCCTTCTAGCAGTATGTCCAGCCCATTGCCATTTCAGGGATTTAACTCTGATCATGATGTCTTCCACTCTTGTCATTTTTCGGATCCACGAGTTCCTCTTCTTACCTCTGCATGCTTCTTTGAGTTGTCTGCAGCCTTCGTATGTCTCTTTTAGTTAATGTCCACGTCTCTGCAACATACGTAAGCACTGGAAGGATGCATTGATCAAACACTTTTCTTTTAAGACATAATGGCATATTGCTCTTGAAAATTATGCTGTTTCTTCCAAAAGCTCTCCAGGCAAGTTTTGTACGCCGATTAATTTCTTCATCAATGTGACCCTCACTTGATATCTGCTGTCCAAGATAAACGTACGTGTCTGTTATCTCCAGCTTTTCTCCATCAATCGATAAATATTCATTTCTTGTAAAAGCATTGAACATCACTTATATTATGCTCTAAGTCCAGAAATTGGAACCATATGTAGTTTTGTTTCAAATGTTCATAGTCACTGACAGGATGCGTGCCTCTGATGGAGCTAGCCTCCAGGGTTTAGCGACATAGAGCAAAAACTTCAACAAAAGGAGCATTACAAATATCCCCAAATTATGGATGTTTCATTTCCTTTCATTTATTAGTATTTCAGTTGCCACAGCATTAAAATACAAAATCAATAAAGAAATACAAAATAAACTGTAATGTAAGCAACTGGGATGGAGAGGGGGGAAGGCTTAAAAGACCTGATGTGCCCTCTTTTCCCAACAAGGAAAAAATCATACATAAACAACAGAGAGGATCAAGTTGGCATGTCACAAGTATTACAATAATGGAGGCAAACATGAGTCACCACCAAGAGAGGTAAATTACTTAACATAGATTCAGTAATTGATATTTTAATTTATATTTAAAAAGATTAATATCATTAAAAGATGTAAGGTTAGCAGGGAGTGAGTTCCAAAAAAGGAACCCAAATAATTGAGGAAGGTTCTGGAACATTCAAGCACCAGAAACTTAGAAAGTAGAAAGTTCTTATTTCTGGTGTCATAATTATGATTATGAGTATGAAGATGGATTAAGTCATGATATAAATTATTTATTCTTTTAAACATCAATTTACCAATATTATAGGAATAAAGTTGTTTAGTCAATAGAATATTAAAATCCCTGGGGAAAGAGAAGTTCAAAAATTAGGGTCAGAATATCAATTGTGTAATAATTTAAGCTCAAGAAGTCTAATGAATTTGTTTTGTAATCTTTGTAGCTTATTTAAAATAAAGTTAGTTGTGTTTCCCCAGATTGAAATACAATAATTAAAGTTTGTTTGAATTAAAGAATAGTAAAGCAGCATCATTAATTTATTTTTGGAGAAAGGTTTATCATTACAGAACTGATAACCCCTATAGTCCTAGATATCTTATTGCAGAGATAATCAATGTGTGTATTTGACTTAAAATCATGTTGAAAAATGGTTCCCAAATAAATCTGACTCTTATCAATGTCAATTGGTGTCCCATTAAGACACATCGTATCATGTGGATATGCAAAATTTGTATTATTAGAGAAAAATATGATTTTAGTTTTATATTATAATTGATAACAAGCCTATTAACATTTAACCATTTGGTTAATAGTAAAAAATAATCCTTTAATCGTTGAGTCAGAATTTCTGTATTATTTCCATATATCAGTGCTATGGCATCATCAGCATATAAGATAAATAAATACACAGTTGACGTGGATTAGGAACATCAAATAGAAGTCATCGCTCTTTCCACGTTTATAAGTCAGTCACAGAAAAATTCTCATCGGCCGCCACCGGGAATCGAACCCAGGGTCTTCCAGTTACGCACCAGACATGCCTTCACAGCATATTTAAGATAATATTATATTAGAGTCAGCATATAAGATAATATCAGAGTTTTTCTGAGGAATAAAAGGAAATAATATGTGTCGATTTTCAGGTAGCACCCCTACCCTTCCTCGACACTACAGTTATAGTAGGTATTGCCATTCATGAGATAAATTCCAACCTTTCACATCATTTAATGTTGTACCTCTTCTCTCAATTTCCAGTCATTCTGACAATTTTCTCTTGAAAACGTGCTGTTGATGGGTCAGAACTTCTACAGTATCCCAAAGCACTTTATGTCCTATATTTTGAACATGTCTGTCCAAATCTGTTTTGTTTGTCATATTTTTAATTGCAGCTTTATGTTCTCTGGTAATCTGGTTTTAATCTGTCCACCTGTTTCTTCCACGAACATGGCAGAATCAATAAATTTCTCAAATACCAATGTTATCATGATAGCATTTCATACCAATTTCAGCATCATCATCAGGGGTAGAAAAATATTCTGAAATCTGGTGGCCAGCTATATTTTTTTGTGGCCAGACAATGCACCTGCGGGGGAAGGGGGGTATAATATCAAAGTCATGTACACTTCTGTCCGAAAAGATGTTCTACCCTCAGTTCATCTCTTTCTCCCTGGCAAAAAAAAAAAAAAAACTGTGTCCCTTTTTCTTCTTTTTTCTTTGGGGTTTGCAGATTCTTGAATAACTGTAATTTTCGTCGTTTATCCCCAGACACTGGAATTTGCACATTTTTTTTTTTTTTTACCTTCGTATAATCTGTGCCGGCATATAATTCACAGATTGTGACATTCAGAAAAAAATAAAATTGCCATATAAACCGCAGATCACAAATGCTGATAAAGAAGCGGAATTTTCGAAAGAAAAGTCGGTCACATAAATACCCCGGAGTCAGAGAAATAAAAAAAAAAAACACGATCTAATTAAATAAAGAAATTCATTTTAAAAGGAAACTTTTTTTAATATATTTTTCCCTTCAGACACAAAAGAAACTTCGTGGTGTGGCATCCATAGAGCACAAAATTTAATCACGCTGATGCAGCAGCTCTAATTGCATTACACGTTGCCAATGATGAAATGCTGATACAGAACAATTCATAGAAATGCCATATATACTCGCGTGTAAGTTGAAAGTTTTTGGAAGAAATCCTGCTTTCAAAGTAGGGGAGTCGGCTTACACACAGGTAAAAAAAAAAAAAAGGCTGGACTTCTTTGAATATTCCCGCAGAGTTTACTGATGTGTTTGTTTACGTTTTAGACCGCAGCTGGGTCGCTGCGCCCTAGTTTTCTAACCTTTTGAAAACTATCGCGTAGCGACACGAACATATCCTCAGCTCTGCCCCACTTTAAATTTAAATTCAGCAGTGTAACTGAAACGTTTCCTTTTCGAAGGCATCACAAATAGCAATGAAGGAAAATATCAGGAGCAAAGACTGGTCAAAAAGGAGAAAGACGAACTAAAATACAAGGCACAGACAGCGCACACGAGATCCAGAACATGGAACTTTGAAATGAGGCATGCATGTGTAGGTTCGTGCAGCAAGCGCTGTGCGTACATTTTTATTGGCCGATTGATGAAGAGAGGGCACAAGCACAGTCAGCATTTTGTCTTTCTCAGCAATACAAAGAAAAAATAACTCCCGCCGTCTCTCCCTACAACTCTCACAGTCTTTCATTACAACACCCCTCCCCCTCCTTTCCGCTCCATACAAACTCCTGAACTAAAGATCCAGACTTAGAAATTTTGCTAGTACACATTGGCCACCAAGACCAAAATTGTTAGCGGCCATAAAAAAAAAAAAAATCAGTGGCCAAACTTTGAAGAAATCAATCTGCACATTTCACACTATTATTTCAACAAAATTGCTTACTATAATACCAGTGTGCTTTATTTTGTGTATTTAAATTATAGTATGCTTAAAAGTTAAAACTGAAGTAAGAAAATACATAAATTAATCTTTGTAGTTTGGTCAGCGAGATTTCACGCTATCCTCCCACCATAGTTTTCATCACATTTTCAGGGTCAAAATTAGTCATTTTTATTCCTGGTGTTTTGATCCTAATGCAACTTTCAAGTGTGTTTCTTTTCATCAGAAGGCTTCTTCCACGTAATGTGTTTTTAACTGCTGACCAAAGACGTGCCACATGAGCATTCAACTGCGGTACCGTTAAAAGCACAGTTACTAATGAAACTAGCACGTGTGAAACACACAGTTGATTCTCTTGGCAAGGGCATGATAGGTAACATTGCGAGATTTAAGTTCAAAACTTCCACCAGTAAAAATCAGTCAGATGCGTTCTAAATCCCACAACGCTTCACAGACAGGAAATTCAAGCAAGCGAACCTGCAGTTCATGAACCCTCCACTTACCATATGTTTGCACTGACTCTAAAATTGTAGTTTATGTCAAGAAGAGATCAAAGAAGGGGAAAAAATGCTGAACGTTTTAATTGGGTGAAAAACCAAAACACACAGCAAGAATGCGGACTACGGTCAGTTTGTCTTTTGTTGACTGTGCAGCTGCACAGCACTACTGCTTAATTTTTCTTTCTGCTGATATCTTTGCTCTGATCATTAGCCTACTTGGTAGAGTCAAGAGTGAAACTGAATGTTGGTTGAAGGAAAAGAACAGGAAGAGGTCTAGGATGGAAAGAATAAAAGATGAAAAGCTTCCTGAAGATCATCAGCATTATTCTAACTTACTCAGAGAATGACTAAAGAAGCTGAAGTCATGTGAGATGGATGTAGAAAAGAAGTGGAAATGTTTTAAGAACTGTGTTGTCACTGCTGTTGAGGAGGTCTTGTGGCATCACAATAGTTGGTAACAATAGAGGTGATGCTTGGTGGAATAGTGAGATTGAAGAGGCAGAAAAGCAAAAGAAGGATGCTTATTTGGGGCTGTTGCAAGGTAGAGTTTCTGTGGATGAATACTGCTGTAAGAAGAGTGAAGCAGCTAAGCTGGTTTGCCAGAGTAAGGCAAAAGATAGGAAGAAGGTGGGAAAACATTAATTAGCTTTTTGGAAAGATAGAAAGACTTTCTGGAAGCACATGAGACAGGAAAAATAGGGGAAACAAAGTTTTAAGTTGTGTGAAGAATGAGATTGGGGAAATGATATGGAAGCCCAATGAGTTAAGTGAAAGATGGGGTGAATACTTCTGTGAGTTATTAGATTAAGAAAGCAAAGGCGATTCTGAGGCAGAAGCAGATGATGTCACAGTTAAAAATGGAAGCACAGGAGGGATCTCAAGAAAAGAGGTGTGTAAAGCTCTAAAATCTCTTCAGAATGGTAAGGCTCCAGGAGTTGATGACATAACTGCAAAGATGTTGAAATATGGTGGTGACTCTGTAATTGACTGGTTAACTGAAATTTGCCAGCTGTGCTGGGAGCAAGGAATGGTCCCTCAAGATTGGAAGGATGCTATCATTGTATAAGGGAGAAGGTGATCAAACTGACTACAAGAACTATTGTGGTATTAGCCTACTGAGTGTGCCAAATAAAGTGTTTGGAAAGGTCATTATTGAAAAAGTACGGGGTCTCACATCAGTGAATGTGTGGGATATTCAGAGTGGTTTCATGCCTGGTAAAGTTTACACTAACCAAATTTTTTGCATTATGCATGATGATTGAAAAGTATCTGGTTGTTGGTAAGAATGTGTCTTACCAACAGCCAGATACTTTGCTGCCTTCATAGACTTAAAGAAAGCTTACGACTGAGTCAATAGGACACTTCTGTGGAAGGTATTGAATGAATATGGTGTTACTGGGAATCTACTTAATAGTGTAAAAGTCATGTATGCTGGCAGTAGAGCTTCTGTATGAGTGAATGGTGTTTTATCAAAATGGTTTTCTATTGGTGCAGGAGTCAGGCAAGGTTGTGTAATGTCACCATGGCTGCTGTAATATATTTATGGGTGCATGCATGCACGATGCCAAAATAGGTAATACTGGTTTATGTCTTGGTGATAGAGCAAAAGTGAGTTGCAGAGTATGTTGACTCGGATGCACGAAGTTTGCATGAAATTCAAACTGAGTATGAATAAGGGTAAACCCAAAGTTATGGTTTTTGAGAGAGGAACTGGTAGTACTGAATGCAATATAAGTCTAAATGGCATAGTGATTGACCAGGTGGATGAGTTTGTATATTTAGGAAGCATGTTTGACAGGGAGAACAAATTGGATGGTAAAATTAGTAGGCGAGTGAATTCTTCATTGAAAGTCATAGCTACCTTGGAGGTTTTCACGGGAATGATGGGTTCAAAAGAGAATCCCACATGGCAGTGTGTGAGAGTGTAATTGTTCCTACTGTGATGCATGGCAGTGAAACCTGGGTACTATAGAAGAAACATAGAAGTCATTTGTGTGCTGGAGAAATGCCTTACTTACGACGGGGGGTTGTGGCATGACATGTTCTGAACATGTGAGGAATGAAGATATGTTGTAGTCGTGTAATGTGAAGCAAAATGTTGTTAGCAAGGTGGAGACTAATATGCTTCGGTGGTTTGGCCATGTTGAAAGAATCAGTGATGAGATGCCTACTAAGAATTTTTTTAGCCCAAGTGGCAGGAAGGGAATGCAGAGGAAGGCCAAGGAAGTCACAGGAGGATCAGATTCAGGAATGTCTGCATGAGAAAAAGATTATGAGTATGAAATATAGATCTTGTGTGCATAGCGTGATGGATGTCAGTGAAACCCAAGCTGTATGTCAAGATCACTGTAAATGGAGAAGTTTGATACAGCAACAGTAAGTGTAAATAATCAGCTAAAAATTATCTGGTAGTTTGTTTTTTCTTTGTGAAGCTAACCTCTGAATCCCAGAGAACAGCTTAGTGATATGCATGCATGTGTCAGCGTTCGAATTACCTAGTGGTCCGCTGGCCATTGGCGAGTAAAACTTCCGTCGGACCACTGAACTGTTGATTTTACTGGCCTGGATGGCCAGTAAGTTTTTTATTTCCCAACTTGTCACAAGTTAAAACATGAATTTCTATTTCTTTTACCTTGCTGTATGGTTTTCTCTTTAGGCCACAAACTAATGATAAGTTTAAAAACAGATATTGGAAATAATTGCATTGAAATGACATGTTATTTTCTACATATACTGCAAATGTTTACATTTTTTTTTAATGGACCAATGGGCATTTTGGTGGACCAGAGGTTTGAAAATTCTAGTGGTCCATTGGACCAGTAGAAGATTTATTTCTAATTCCAGCACTGTGTTATGCAAAACATGTAAGAAATGTTCATATTTTTTAACTTAAAAAAATGAGTTGTGATTTGTTATTTTAAAAGATGAATTTCCCTGGGCGTCGAGCTTTTACTACTCAGGCAGGTAAATACCGTATTTTTCCATGTATAAGAAGATATTTTTTTCCAAAATTTTTAGACTAAAAATTGGGGGTCGTCTTATACACAGGGGGTAACCAGTTGAGAAACCCCTGCGAATACCGCGGCAAAACTGGCAGTATCTCTTATCCCCTCTCCCCACTACAACTTACAAATCTCCTGAGTCACAGCTATTTCTGTTAAGCTTCCTGCAATCACCGCTCGAATGATGCGCTAATTCGGTCAATTGACATCATTAACGGCTGATTCTGAACAAACCAATCAGAACTCTGAAAGCATCTGTACGTCTGCAACTCTGTGGTGGGGGTAGCGTTTTGGCATCGTTGAGCTGGATCAGAGCGTACTCCCTGAACAGTTCGTGTGTAGATGCAAAATTTAATGCATTAGCATTAGCCCCATAAAAATGCCCGAAAATAAAAAACGATTGTCATGTTCTGCAAAATCCAAATTGAAAGTCATCAGTTACGCAAAGGAGCATGGAAAGAAAGCTGCAGAGAGACAGTTGGGACCTCCTTCTACCGAGTGTATGATCAGACAGTAGATAAAACAGGAAGAACAACTCCTCAAGATGTCAAACAAAACAAGGCCTTAAGAGGAAAACCAGCAAAATGGCCAAACTTGGAATAGAGGCTGAAGACTTGGATTATTTAGCAGCGCCAGAGTGTGATATGTGTGTCAACCAAGCTTATTCAATATGAGGGGAAAAGGTTTGCAAGGGAAATGAACATTGTTGATTTCACAGGAAAGCCAAAATAATGGTGCTTCAACTTCATGAGGAGAGACGGATTGGCCATGAGAACAGGAACCAAGTTAGCCCAGAAAATGCCACCAGCTAATGAAGATAAAATCCTACAGTTTCACTCCTTTTTTACAAAACTTCAGAAAAATATGGTTTTGAACCAAGTCAGATTGCAAACATGGATGAGGTGCCTCCTCAATTTTGATGTGCCTTCCAATAAAACTATTTGATATGAAAAGAATCAAAAGAGTGGCAATCAAAACAAGAAGCCATGAAAAGGCATACTATACTGCTGTCCTTGCATGCTGTGCAAATGGTACCAAGCTGCCTCCTATGCTCATTTTTAAGAAGAAAACATAACTGGAGTTATTGTCCAAGTTCATGAGAAGGGCTGGATGAATGAAGAGATTATGGCTATTTGGTTTGCAAAGACTTGGTCCATAAGACTTGGATGGCTCTCGAAGAAGCCAGCTCTGCTCGTGTTTGATCAGTTCTGAGCACATTTAATAGAAAAGACAAAAAGGATTGCAGCAGATTTGCGAATACAGCAATCAGTTATTCCTGGTGGACTTACAGGTCAGCCACAGCCTCTAGATGTTTCCATCAACAAGCCCTTCAAAGCCCTGATGAAAGGAGAATGGAATAAATGGATGCAAAAAGCAGGTAATAACTTGACACCAACAGGGAGAGTGAAAAAAGCAACCATTACTGAGGTCTGCAACTGGGTCCTAAACTCATGGAATGGAGTCAAGCAAGAGGGGTTCAAGAAATGTGGAATCAGCAATGCCATGGATGGAACTGAGGATGATCTAACATATATAGACAGTGACTCAGATGACATCAGTGATGCAGTTGAGGTTGAAAAAAATGATGTGTCTGGAACTAATAGTGCTGAAGAAAGTGATGCATCATTTCATAGTTTGTATCTATGAAATGATGCATCACTTTCTTCAGCATTATTAGTTAAAATATTACCTAATTTTTAAATAATTAAAATTTCCAAACTTTTTTTTATATAACACCACACACTTTGTTTGCGATGTTACCTAATATCTAAATGTACTTCAATTATATTACTTAATTTCTAAAAAATATCAAATGTGTTCTTTTTTGAAATAAAAATATTGATTTCTTAATTTTCAGTTTGAAAAGGTATGGGTCGTCTTATACACGGGGGCATCTTATACACAGAAAAATATGGTAATATCTGCACATGCCCAGCTGGACATGTAACTTTTCAGATGTTTTTCAAACCCTGACTGAATGTTGTCTTCCTTGCTTCAAAGGAAAGTGGAGAGACAATGGTTAATATCATGGCAGCGACAATGGAATTAACCTAGCAACTTCAAACCTAGGCAGCAGTGATGAGATGGCAACCTTGCCTAGCAATGCATGCCAAAATGACAGTGTTGCCAACAGAAACACAAATACAACTGCATTGAGGATAATTATTGACTCACCCTTGTATTTGGCCTTTAAGTTACAGATGACCCTGTATGCAAGAATTGTCCTCTGATATCATCATGCTGTTCCTTTCTCATCTATATATTAATTCTATAAGGTTGTTTACTGTAAAACCAGTTGTGAGAGAACGGCTTAATGTAAAGATATGGTTCAGGTATCAAAATAAAGGTCTTACCATGTAGATGTGCCAGTCGAAGAGAAAAATGAGATTGGAGCAGCGGTTTGGGCATTGTGGGGTGACAAAGTTCCCACGTAAAGTCAATGGGAGAAGTGTGCGGTTGACATCTGATTGCCTGCAGTTGACTCATGCGCTGTTGAAGGTGGAAGTATGAAGGTACTCGCAGAGTTGTATAAAAATAAAATGTATCTGCGTACACAACCATTAAAACAGAAAACTTGCTGCAAACCCGCGAATCACGATAACAAATAGAATAAGATAATTTAAAGAAAAATTAATATAACAATAAATAATTATTAGAACATTACAGATTCCAGAGAGGACAGAAGTACATTACGACTGAAGGTGTAGAAATGTGTGTAAAATGGACCTTAAGGCCAAAAGTTTAAAATATTGAACTATGAACCTCATAAAAACAAGATACAAATTAAAGAAACTTTTTATATCTAGAAAAGCAGTTCCATTAATGAACATTCAAAAATTATAAATAGCATTTTCAACAACTTAATTCAAAAATAGTAGACTTATAAAATACAAAAGGAAAAGATTTTAATTTTATAACTGGCAACTGCAAGAGAAACCTGGCAATAAAATTTAAATTCGTTCTGTGTAAATGGAACTTTTGTTACAGTTCCTATATATTGAGAACAGGATTTGATAAAATCAAGAGGCCAGAAACGTGTGTAAAAACAAAATAACTCACTATCGGAAGATGTGAAAAATAGTTGAACATTTTCACGTTAAGATAGAATTTAATATATTAATCTGAGTAAAGCCTTGAGTAAGTGTTTTAAAATTGCTGTAAATAACATTTTTTATTATTTTAAACCAAAACTATCTGTAAAATCTGCTAATAATTTGGAAACTATCCGCGTATGGCGTACACATGTATGTCTATATTCTGCGACTCTGGGTACTCGTATAGTCCGGTCTCTCTTCTCAGTGAACCATAGTGTAAAGAAGACCTGATTGCGTTGTGCCATTGGACTGTGTGATGTATATATACAATTTAACATTCATTCGATCCAGTTTATTCACGTAGGTAAGACATTTCCCATTATGTAAAGATGTAAATAAACGTTTCATATAAGTTTATTCTTTTTAAAAAAAAAATATATATATATATATATATATCCTCAATTCCAACGGGTTTTGTTTATTGCATTTGAATCCCGGTGAGGCATGGATGTTGTGTTTGTCTTACGTCACTGGCTCTCTCCCTTCCCTTAAACCAGCGACCCTAAATTAGGGACAGGCGACTGCTTATAGTCCGAGCTTTGGCTTATGATCATTCGTTCATGAAGGGTCCAGGTTCGAATCCCGGTAAGGCATGGATGTTGTGTTTGTCATAAGTCACTGGCTCTCTCCATTTCCTGGAACCACTGACCCTAAATTAGGGATGGGCGACTGCTTATAGCCCATTGAGTTGCTCACGGTGGTCATTAAATCAGTCACGAACCTGGACCATTGTCTTTACTGAAGTGGTTGAATGAATTTGTCAATCAAATAAAGTTTATATGTGTAGTTTCATAACAGTTTATCATTTTCAAAAAAAAAAAAAAAAAAAAAAAAAACTTGCCGTCAATTCCAACGGGTTTTGTTTAGTTAATATCAAATTTAGTGCAGTGTCAGAATTAGAAATAAATCTTCTACAGGTCTAGCGGAACACTCGAATTCGCAAACAACTTGTCTGTCAAAATGCACATTAACAGCATATGCAAAAAATAACATGTCATTTCATCGGAGCTGTATATCACAAATAAAGAGCAACAGAATGAGTACATGTATAAAAATAATACTAATTATAATACACAAAGCCAGTGATGTATTCAGGCATCTATTCGGAGGAGCTTAGTCCCCCCCCCCCAATTCATGAAAGCTCACCTGTAAGTTTTTGCACGATCTCTCCTTGTATTTACTCTAATTGTTTTCATTTATAGTTGTATATTTGGAGAAATTCGTTAAAAGGAAAAACTTAAGAAAATATGGGAAAATAATATAATAAAAAAACAACAAAATCTGCAGGGATTTCAATCTGAAATTTCTATCATCCTTCAATAAAACCTTAAACACTGTCCTCGCTGAAGGGGCAATTGTTCAAGCACTGACAACTCGGACAACTTCCGCAATAAAAACCCAATGCCACAGAGTAGAGATGTTTGCACTGCAATACATCATCATATTTTGGAAGTCGGCATTCAGCTTTATTTCAGTCTTCTGGATGCCAACTTTCTATGTATACAGTTAAGCCTCAGTGTCCCTAACATGATACTAGTGCTTTGAATACAACAAAATATTTTCTAATATTTAACAATAGCAATTTATGAGAAATTGTTCCCATAAAAAGGGGTTTTTTTCTATGGCGGTGAGTGATTTACGCTCTGTGACAAAAAAAAAAAAAAATCAAAGCACCTCAAATTATCATCCACAGACACAAAGGGCTAGTTAGTTAATTTTACTATGTGCTAATCTAAATAATTTAAAGGTACTGAACCCAAATGGCAGGGGAATGGTTTACATCATATGTTTTCAGATAACGCTGTAATTATTCCTTAGTAATTAGAAACACACTTGTAGTAAGTCGAGGACCACTCCTAATGTTGGGAGTGGGAGATTTCCTCCAGCACAGCATTATCTTACTAGCATGCTCAATACTTTACACCACCCCATGGTGAAATTCGTGGTGTGTTACTAAATTAAAGCAGAGGTGTAACATTTTTACATTTTTAATCATTTGTATCTGTATATTTCTTTGAATTTGCTATATATGGGTGTAAGATAAATTTTATACTCTATTTAAAATTTTTATACGAGCTAATGTATATATAAATAACAAAATTGTGATTATATTAGCTGTGCAACTTAATTCTCGGCCCCTAACCGCAAGTGATCGTAAAACGTCGGCAAATGCAAATAGCTGTGTGTGACAATGGCTGATTTCAGCACCATCCAACAGCTTTCCAGGTAACCGTAACCGCTCACAGCTGTAGTGACAGAAGAGACGAAAGTTGACGGTGAAAGCAATGTCGTTTGAGAAGCAACATTTGAGGCACTGCCTCCTGTTCGCATTTCAGCTGAAAAAAAGAGCCCAGCAAATGATCTGTGCTGCTTTGGGTGAGGCTGCTGTGTCCTACAGTACGTGTAAGAAGTGGTTCCAGCAGTTTAAACAGGGAAATTTCAATCTCCGTGATGCAGAACATCCGGGACAGCCACAGAAAGTTGACAATGAGGAACTGGAACAACTGTTGGACACGGATCCTTGTCGCGCACAGTCAGAGCTCGCCCAGGAACTTGGAGTAACACGGCAAGCCATTGCAGAGCGCCTGCACAAGCTTGGACGGATTCATGAAGAGGGCCCTGTTGGGTGCCCCACCAACTCACAGCTGCGAACAAGTCTAGGAGCTATGATGCTGTTGTGTCCTCGCTCTCCAGATTCAAGAAGGATTTCCTCCATAAGATTTTGGCCTGTGATGAAAAGTCGATCCTCTATGAGAATCCTAAGCGGTGCAAATCGTGGGTTTATCCAGGTCAGACTACCACCAGTATCGCCAAACCGAATATCCATGCCAGGAAGTAGTTGCTGTGCATATGGTGAGATCAGCGCAGTGTCATACACTGTGAGTTGCTCAAACCTAGTGAAACGGTCAATGCTGAGCGTTATTGTCAGCAACTCATTCGTGTGAGTGACGCAATGGAGGTGAAAAGGCCATAAACCAGCAAGGGCAGAAGGTCGGTCCTGCTGCTTCAAGATAACGCGTGTCCTCACACTACGAAAACAACTTTAAACACAATCACCGACCAAGAATGGGAGATTTTGTCCCACCCGGCGTATTCTCCTACTTCACCCCGTCGGATTATCACCTCTTTCGCTCCGTGCAACATCACATGAATGATATGCACTTCACTTCTGTCGAGGAGGTCCACACAAGTATTGATGAATTTATCAACTCGAAAGAGCCCTTTTTTTCTGCAGTGGCATTCGACAGCTCCCTGGCCGACGGCTCAAATGTATCCAACATGACGGGGATTATTTCCGTGATTAGGTAGGTATTTTATTTGCTATGATTTGCTGTCAACGTGTCGTGCCTGTGGCCGAGAATTAAGTTGCACACCTAATATGTATATAAATCAGACAAGTTTCAGCCCCCCTCCCCCAAGAAAAAGCTCTCTGAATGCAACACTGCACAAAGCACATCATCAAGTTAAGAGCAACAGAATGAGTACAAACAAATAATACTAATTAGTAATAAACAAAGCATGGTAAGCAGTCACAGAAATTAAAAAAAAAAAAAAAGTCTGGTTAGCAGGGCAAATGTGTACCAAAATGTGGTGGCCCACTCATTTTTACTGGTCATGAAGTGGCACAAATAGTACTAATACATTTAGTATTCACATGGTATTGGTGTCAAGGACAGTACACTGAAGCACAACATTGGGTTGATGCATAAGTACATGCCATTTTATTTCACGAGTGTTTCCCATGTCAGTAGTGACAGTGCAGATGGCCAGTTGTATATCAAAAGTGTAGCCAGTAATATCGTGTATCTAAATCTTATGGCGTTGTGTGGTTGTGACTAAAGTTTTTTTTTATTTTCAGGTCCGTAAGTATGGAGCGTCAAGAAGAGAGGAACGAACATTTCCAACATCTGCTCCTCTATGAGTTTAACAAGGGATCCACAGCCGCCAGGCTACTCGAAAAATTGGTGCCGTGTACGGGGAGGATGCTCTTGCTCCGAGGAGAACCCACAAATGGTTTGAGCGATCCTGAGGTGGTGATTTTGATCTCAATGACTCTCCACGCTCAGGTTGTCCATCTCACTTTCATTAGAATTGTTTGAACCATCTCATCCACTTGGATCTGTGAAAAACTGCACACGAATTGGCCACTGAGATGGACTGTGATCGGGCCACAGTGGTGCGACACCTGGAACGTATGGGAAAGGTCCAGAAATCGGGGTCTTGGGTGCCTCACTCTCACCGAGGACAACAAGAATCAGCATGTTGCCATATGTGGTTCTTGGCCACTGAGATGGACTGTGATCAGGCCACAGTGGTGCGACACCTGGAACGTATGGGAAAGGTCCAGAAATCGGGGTCTTGGGTGGCTGACATTTTCACCGAGGACAACAATAATCAGGATGCTGCCATATGTGGTTCCTTGCTTGCCCGTTATCGCGAATGTTCTTAACAACACAAACCCTTTCTGTCACGTATTGTTACTGTGGATGAAAATTGCCGCCTGTACATGAATTTCAGGCATCGGAAGGAATGGTAAAGCTCGAACAAGACGCCCACACCACGTCCGAAACATAACCTTCATCCTGCGAAAATCATGTTGCGTGTCTGGTGCGACATGGAAGGCATTATTAAGCGGGAAATGCTGCCGAGGGATCGGACCATCAACGCTGCACTCTATTGTGAGCAATTCTGACGTGTGGAGGGAGGAATTCAGCATAAATGACCACATAGGTGCCATGGTGTTCTTTTACAACATGATAACAGATGCAGTCACAGTGCAAACATGACCAAAATGGCCATTCATGACATGAAATGGGAGATCCTTTCACATCCGGCCTATTCCGCAGATGTCGCCCCTTTAGACTATCACCTGTTCTGATTTCTGTCGAACGCACTCCGTGGCAGAACGTTCAACAATGATGTTGATCTCCAGAATTTCCTTGATTTCTTTGCAGCAGAACCTGCACGTTTTTTTCAAGAATGGCATTGCAGACCTATCCAGATGTTGGGACACCATCTTAAACAATGGTGGCAGGGGGGGGGGAGATACAAAGTTTATTGTTTCCATTTTCCTTCCTGATGTAATACATTCCTGTGGTGCGGTGAAAAAAATGGCATGAACTTATGCATCAACCCAATATAGAGCCTATAGTTAATGACATATCATTAAATGGCCAATCACTTACCCGAAAGTTCTTGGTCAGTTTTTTCCTTTACCCTTCAAGCAGGTCAATCATCATCATGTAATGTAGTTGGCCTTCAAACGTTGAAAAAAGTCCTTGCTTATGAGATTCGTTCTTCCGGTCATGAAACATAGTTTTTTTTTTTGTTTTTTTTTTTAGTTTATTCACTGGACAAGAAACGCAGGTTTTTTCTTTTTTTTTTTTTTTTTTTTTTGATTGGAGGTTTAACGACCACCGTGAGCAACTCAATGGGCTATAAGCAGTCGCCCGTCCCTAATTTAGGGTCACTGGTTCCAGGGAAGGGAGAGAGCCAGTGCCGTAAGACAAACACAACATCCATGCCTGACCAACGCAGGTTTCATTATACCGTCTGAGACATAAACATAGCTCATCATCTCCATAAAAACCACACAACTCATTCATACATTCAGTTAAAACCACTATGTACATAATTACATTATTTACATTCCCAGGCAGTTAACCCTTTGCCAACTGTGACTAAAAAAGTGCTCCATCCGCTTCAAACACCGTTACTAACCCTACCGCAAGTGCCAACCTCATTCAGCCCGTCATACACAATCCTCTAACGCTTTCAACAGTACTCCTGTCATCATCAGGAGGCCAATGTGTCTCTGTGCCCACCACTGCTCAAGTGAGCAATGCCATTGAAGGTTCCGGCTTCAGTCGTAATCTCCGCATCTTTGTATCTCTGGCGCCATCTATTGTCAGTGCTGCTCACTTTTCTTTTTTTCCCTCTTAACTGTTGTTAAATTTTTACTAAGGCCTTCTATTGTTCATTTAAGTTGCTTGGTTCATTAATGTTAACACAATCTTGATCTGTTTTTTTCAATTAATACTGATTCTGCAATTCTCAACTGCCTTTCGTTTTTACAGCTCTTAATAATTTTAATATCTTTAAACTTCGGATATTCGCGATTTTCCAGACAATATTGGGTTAATGCAATCTTAGCTTCTTGGGCAGAAGTACGATGTTTCATGACCGGAAGAACGAATCTCATAAGCAAGGAGTTTTTGAACCATTGAAGGCCAACTACATTACATGATGATAATTGACATGCTTGAAGTGTAAAGGAAAAAATTGACCAAGAACTTTCGGGTAAGTGATTGGACATTTAATATGTCATTAATGAATTGCACGTAAATATGCACACTTTGCTGGTGTTTAATACCTTAAGGGTGCAAATATTATGACCCTATAGTTAATTTCAAATTAAAGTTTATAGTACAAATACCATGACTGCCATTCACAAATGCAAAAGTGACCTGGGTTTTTGGTTTTTAAACTAAAACCTTCCAGTCTACCACTGCAACAACACACTTCTCTTCAAATAATTCCTTGCATGTTTTGGCCTCACAGGGAATACTAATGTTGAATGCAAAGTGCTGTTTTACCAAAATGACCTACACACATCCATTTGACCTCTCCTGACAGTGTTTCTCAATGGGCAGAAGTAAAAGCTGGCTTTCATCTGGTTTCAGGAGGGAAAGGTGCAGAATCCCCCCCCCTTTTCTTTTGTCCTTGTGGCTTTCCAATCACATTTTTGTGTATCTTTGCAGTTTTGCTTTTGCTCTGCAGCAGGAACAAGAGAGGTTGCAACTGTAGTTTTTACTCTGGTATGTATTTCTTCAGAATTTTGATCTTGAATGCTTAAATTTAGAATTTATCAATCGAATTGCGATATTTACGCAGATATTTTCATTTTCTAATAGCAAAATACATGGAGTAAAAGTTGAGAAAAAATCAAAAGGTTTCTTTTCAAGTCATGAAATTCAATGTATGCATATACATGCACATCACACGAAGTTGCAAAGAAGAAAAGAAGGGGAAAACCGTACAGTGTGCTGATTATGAAGCACTTTGCAACATACCAAAAGCCACTTGCATGAAATACCTTGCTTCAGTGTGAAAGTGCAGAGGTTCCCCCATATGGACAGAAAGACAAATGGGGAAGGCCAGAGAATAAACGGTTCTTCAACTTCCAGTTGGAAAGCATTATAAAAGACCCATATTTTGGATCACTATTTGGGCAAACAATTGGCATTCTTTATCATAATATTTTCACCTTTAAGGTATTAAACTCCAGCAAAGTGTGCATATTTAAGTGCAATTCATTAATGACATATCATTAAATGGCCAATCACTTACCCAAAGGTTCTTGGTCATTCCCCCCCCCTTACACTTCAAGCACGTCGATTATCAATCATGTAATGTAGTTGGCCTTCAAAGGTTGAAAGACTCCTTGCCAATGAGATTCATTCTTCCGGGCATGAAACATCGTTTTTTTTTTTTTTTTTTTTTTTTTTTTTTTTTTTTATATTTTATTCACTGGACAAAAAATGCAGGTTTCATTATGCCATCTGAGATGTAAACATATCACTTCATCTCCATAAAAACCACTCAAATATACACACCACACAACTAATTCATACATTCAGTTTAAACCACTATGTACATAATTACACTATTTACATTCCCAGGCAGTTAAACCTTTGTCAACTGTGACTAAAAAAGTGCTCCATCGGTTTCAAACTCCAAGCTAACCCTACTGCAAGTGCCAACCTCATTCAGCCCGTCATACACAATCATCTAGCGCTTTCAACAGTACTTCTGTCGTCATCAGGAGGCCAATGTGTCTCTCTGCCCACCACTGCTCAAGTGAGCAGAACTCATTGAGGTCTGGGCCTCAGTTGCAATCTCTGCATCTTTGTGTCTCTGGCGCCATCTATTGCCATTGCTGCTCTCTTTTCTTTTTTCCCCTCTTAGCTGTTGTTCAATTTTTATTAATGCCTTCCATTGTTCGTTTAAGTTGCTTGGCTCATTAATGTTACACAATCTTGATCTGTTTTTTTCAATTAATACTGACTCTGCAATTCTCAACTGCCTTTCGTAAATCCGAAGTTTGAAGATATTAAAATTATTTAGAGCTGTAAAAACGAAAGGCAGTTGAGAATTGCAGAATCGGTATTAATTGAAAAAAACAGATCAAGATTGTGTAACATTAATGAGCCAAGCAACTTAAACGAACAATGGAAGGCATTAATAAAGATTGAACAACAGTTAAGAGGGAAAAAAAGAAAAGAGAGCAGCACTAACAAGAGATGGCACCAGAGACACAAAGATGCAAAGATTGCGACTCACGCCGGGACCTCAATGACTTTGCTCACTTGAGCTGTGGTGGGCAGAGAGACACATTGGCCTCCTGATGACGACAGAAGTACTGTTGAAAGCGCTAGAGGATTGTGTATGACGGGCTGAATGAGGTTGGCACTTGCAGTAGGGTTAGAACGGTGTTTGAAAGGGACGGAGCACTTTTTAGTCACAGTTGACAAACGTTTAACTGCCTGGGAATGTAAATAGTGTAATTATGTACATAGTGGTTTTAACTGAATGTATGAATGAGTTGTATGGTGTGTATATTTGAGTGGTTTTTTATGGAGATGACGAGCTATGTTTACGTCTCAGGCAGCATAATGAAACCTGCATTTTTTGTCCAGTGAATAAAATATAAAAAAAAAAAAAAAAACTATGTTTCATGACCGGAAGAACGAATCCCATATGGAAGAAGTTTTGCAACCTTTGAAGGCCAACTACATTACATGATGATAATTGATGCGCTTGAAGTGTAAGGGGAAAAATACAACACACATGGTTTGTCACAAATATTTATATAAAGAGAGAGAGAGAATTGCATCTAATGCCTCAGCGCTTCAACTTGATCTTCTTTTCTCTAAAACTCGACCTGCTGCACTAAAAACCAACGTCACCCCAAAAATCGATGGGATTGAGGAAATTAAAAAAAATAAATCACAATACTTCTAACTGCACAATTTTGGAAATTAATACATCATTTTAAAGATAAGATTCCTGTTTTTTAATAAAATACAAAAAATGGGAATAAGATTTTTCCCAGTTTTTCTATACCAGACCTCCTTAAACTAATCCTTGCTTGGGCCATAGCTTTGGACAATGCATAATGCAAGTCTTGCTAAGCAAATTTTGTCTTGCAATGACAGCTAGCTTAGGAAATTGAAAATCCTTCCACCATGATAACAAATCCACAATGAAATTCAACACGTGTAATTCAACCAGGCTCGGAATTACACGTGTTGAATTAATTACAGTGATGAAATTCAAGACATGTAATTCCAAGCCCGGGTTCGGGTTTTTCGGTAGTTAATGAATTCTGAGACTGTCCAAGCTCATCTCTAACAAAAATGTAGAATATTAAAATAGAAAATTGTTCTTTTATGAAATATATAATCATTTTTCAAAAACATGTTTCCGATAACTTACAATAACTAACAGGCTGGCTTACCCAAAGTAGACAATAAGTACCGTATTTACTGGAGTATAAGTCTACTGGCGTATAAGTCGATGTGGACTTCTAGAGCAAAAATGTTAGATTTCAGCTGTATTTGTATTATAAGTCGACCATATCCCTTCAATAAAATCATGTGTGCACTGCTGCGAACAAAATCCTCCTTGGAAAAGAGAGGGGGAAACGTATAGAAAGGTGTAGAGGCACACCAAACGCGTTGTGAAGCTGGTAGGCGATTGGCCACGTCACGTCTAAAAAACTGGTCACACCGCTTTCCCATCCCCTCTGCTACTGTTTCTCATGGTATCGTGAAGTCAACCGGTCGTGCAACACATTCGCATTCTCCTGCAACGCTGCTTAGTCTATCGTGAGTCTGTAATTAAGTCCTTTAAAAATTGTGGAATATCGAACAATATGGATGGAATAGAAGATGACAATCTGTGGCAATACAATAGTGACACTGACATGAACAGTGATGTCAAATGGGACCCATATGATATCGATGAATCCGATACTGAGTCATGCGATCTGTTGAAAAAACTTTTCGAAAGCGATACCATTGAGGAATTTTCTGGATTTTAAATTTGTTTTAGTAATTTGTATATGAACTTTTTGGATTTATGTTATGTAAAAATGAGTGTTAATAATACGAAAAATCGATGTACCAAAATTTTTGCACAAAATTTTTCGGGTGGTGTTTTATCCTCGCCATATAAGTCGACCTCATTTTTTTCAAATACTTTTCCCGTTTTATGGCCTTGACTTATATGCCGTTAAATATGGTAATTCACAAAAAATGACATCTAAATTACTCCATAGCTTTGGGCTATTTCTGCCTGTCGACAGATATTTCGAGCCCCTTCCATAGCTCTGGGCTGTTTCTATCCTATCTATGTGTCCCAAAAGTCAAAAGCGTTATGGGATAGTTCAGATCAGTTCAGCATTGATAACATGCCCTAATGGTCACCTATGGACTTGAAAAATATGTGGATGGATAGAAACAGCCCAGGGCTATGAAATAATCCTTGTCAGAGATGAATGCTTAAAACAAAACCAATTGGTAGCTAGGAGTAGTAATTGTCATTGGCATAGGAAAGGGAGGAGCTCAAGCCACCCCCTGGATATCAAGACACATTTATTATCTCTTAAACACCGAATCACATTTCTTTTTTTCCTTTGAAGCCGAATTTTAAATCTTGTTCATTAAAAACATCAAGATGAATCTGAAAAACCGATAAAAAAAAACTGACTCGAAGCACATTTTTTTCCAAAGGAGTTGTGGATTTTTTCGAATCCCTTTGGATTCTTTTTTATTATTATTATTGTAGGTTTAACGACCACCATGAGCAACTCAATGGGCTATGAGCAGTCACCCGTCCCTAATTTAGGGTCACTGGTTCTAGGGAAGGGAGAGAGCCAGTGCCGTAAGACAAACACAACATCCATGCCTCACAAGGATTCGAACCCGGACCCCTTTCGGACGAATGATCAGAGGCCATCGCTTAGACCAGTGCGCCACCGGGTCGGCCCCTTTGGATTCGTTTCACTGGTGCATTTCTTCATGTGCAAGCAACACACCTGCTGTCGCTCACACTCCTTGAAGACATCCTTATTGGCAATAAGAAAGACCAACCACTGCGATAGAATTCTTATCAGGTTTTGAAGCTGCTGTTTTTTGTTTTTTTTTTTGTTTTTTATCCCAATATCAAGAAATTACTAAAAGTTCTATCAGTGCTTCCTGTCTCAACAGCCACTTTGGAAAATACAATTTCTACTCTCAGGCGCCAGAAAATGTATGTTTGAAACACAATGTCTAATTCTCAACTTTCTGGACTTGCATTGCTGACCATTCATCGTGAAGTAGAAGTAAATACAGGATCCACATTTTGAAGGCAACAGAAGCAAAAGTGCAGTTACCTTGTACAATGATGCTAAGATACAAGTACAATTTTATTAAAGTACTAGCAAAAGTTTACATTTTCAATATTCTGCACTACTATTTATTTCATAAAATAACTAATTTTAAAATTGTGCCATTATAAATAACTCCAAGAAATTGAATATTGAGAGAGAAGTACTCTATTTTACATTGTCCACATTTAATAAATATATAGTCCTCCACATTACATAAAACTTTGTATCAAAATTGTATCAACATTTTAGTTATCTTAAATAAAATTAATTTATTAATGAATTTATATAATTATTCTAAATATTGAATTATTGATAATTAATGCTCAATTATTAATTGATTATCCTAGAATATCAATTATTTTTGGTGTTTGGGTGTAGTATGAAACAAATTGAGCCCCCACCATGATTTTCCAATTGCTTCAGCCCTGGTAATTGTTTTTTCTGCCTGCATAAGTCAGGTCTATATGAATAAAAGAGCTTTCTCAATTCCTTTCACTACATGAAATCCATGACTGTTTTATTCAGGTGATGCAACTCAGATTTTTAAAAAAAATTATGTTATTACAAACTCAGTGGTTAATAACAAATGAAATCTAAAACGAAGTTCCAGTCTTTTTTTCTGACTTTTTTTAAATGATCATAAGTAAAACCCTCTTGGATACACTATCTCTAAGAAAAACAAAACTGTCAACAAAGACTGCTGGAATAATTTACCATATTCTTTCGCTTTCCCAATATTTTTTTTATTTTCGGGTTTAAATTTTGAAATCACGGAAACAATCGTTAAGTCCTTTTTAGTACTACATTCGGTTTTTTCTTCCTTTTAATTTTTGCATATGTGCTAAAACCTCTTTAACTTTACAAGACAGTGTTTACAGAGTCAAACGTAAAAAATCACATTAGAAATTTAAGAAACTACTTATAATTTCACTGAAAAACGTCATATTCGTCTAAAATTATTTTGAAACATAACATAAATAAAAATCTATATCGAAAAACCCTTTTAACTCATTTAGATGTCAACACTTTCAGCTATATATAAGCGGTTTGAAAAGCTGTCAAAAGTAAGGAGGTTGTTGTCCAACACTTTACATGCAGAGAAATGCAATTTTTTTTATAATACTCCACACAGAATGTCGCATAAATTGAAATTCTGTAACTTGCAAACTTACAGACTCCAAGTTTTTTATTTTTTGTTGGGTTCCACATTTTAATAAAATATGGTAAATATTTATGTTTTCCACATTGTATCACACCCCTTTAACAAGTACGCCATATTTTCTCTTATTCTTCTTCTTCTTCGGGAGCCTTATAGATCCCTGAAGTTTATTATTATTTGTATTATTCTTTACAAAGGTGAACAAATCATAAAGCGTAAGAGAGTAGATTGGATTGGATTTTTTTTTAACGACCACCGTGAGCAACTCAATGGGCTATAAGCAGTCGCCCGTCCCTAATTTAGGGTCACTGGTTCCAGGGAAGGGAGAAAGCCAGTGCCGTAAGACAAACACAACATCCATGCCTCACGGGATTCGAACCCGGACCCCATTCGGACGAATGATCAGAGGCCATCGCTTAGACCACTACGCCACCGGGGCGGCCAAAGCGTAATAGAGGATATCAAACAATTACGAATGAAGTTAAAAAGGAAGAAATTACTGATATCAATTACAAATACTAAATGAATTTATATGGGATAACATTAAAAAAACTGAATGTCGAAAATAAAAAATTCTGTAAAAAAAACAGTAGAAAAATCGTATTTTTATTTTCTTTAAATAATTTTTTTTTTTAGCTTGTCGAAATATGATATTTTGATTCAAAAACAGGAATACCACTTTTCATTTCCTAAAATAAATGAATGCAAGATATATTCGATAGAGAAAAAGTCATTTCAAATAGTCACAGCTAAAAATCGACGCCGCCCCGGTGGCACAGTGGTCTAAGGCGCTGGCCTCTGATCATTCGTCCGAAAGGGGTCCGGGTTCGAATCCCGATGAGGCATGGATGTTGTGTTTGTCTTACGGCACTGGCTCTCTCCCTTCCCTGGAACCAGTGACCCTAAATTAGGGACGGGCGACTGCTTATAGCCCATTGAGTTGCTCACGGTGGTCGTTAAACCTCCAATCAAAAAAAAAATCGACTGGTCAAATAGTGTTAAATGAACGAACAAAAGTCGTATTGTTAAATCCAATCCGCCACCCCGGTGGCGCAGTGGTTTTAGAGCTGCGGCTTCTGGTCATTCGTCCAACAGGGGTCCGGGTTCAAATCCCGGTGAGGCATAGATGTTGTGTTTGTCTTACGGCACTGGCTTTCTTCCTTCCCTGTGGTCGGTGGCCCTAAATTAGGGACAGGCGACTGCTTATGAAAAAATCCAATCGTGCTGGGACCGATTTGTTTGGGCAGCCTAAAGGTCTTTGGGGCAGCCAGTTTAAAGAACAGCATAGATTCAGGCACTCAGATATTTTTTTTTTTTTTTTTGGAATCTAATGAGTCTCGGAATTTGTTTGCATACGCTAGACGCTATACATACGCATAAGAAAATATTTACAGGTCATAATAGCTTCTTGTTTTTGTTTTGGATTTTAACGACAACCATCAGCAACTCGATTGGCTATAGCTACCGCCAGTTCTAATTTGGGGCCATTGGTTCCAGGAAAAAGAGACGGCCAGTGCCGTCACACAAGAACAACACTACTTCACCCGCGCTCCGAACCCGTGCCCGCTCAGATGGACTGTCTAAGACCATTTCTTAGACTAGGTTAAAATTGCCTCCATAGTAACAATTTTAATGTTCCGAACTACAGATCTAGCATATGTTAGAGTTTGCGTTTTCACTCTAGTGGCTTTAATTTTCTTTTCTTTTCTTTTTTTTTTTTTTTTTTTATTGGAGGTTTAACGACCACCGTGAGCAACTGAATGGGCTATAAGCTTTCGCCAAGGAGGTTAGAATAATAATTCTGGAGATGCCTTGAGTCTTTAAACTGTGAAGCCGCAAACTGTGGGAATTTGACGTTGTTTACATTATATCATTCAATTTCAAGTGTGTGTATTTAGGAATACCGTGGTTTTGGGTTGCAGAAACCGTGTTAATATCAAACTGGAGTGAATACGAGTGAAGTTTCCAATTTTAGCACCATGTTTTGTTTAAAATTCGCACTAACGTTCGTGTATTTCAGTTTAAAATAAAAATGGGAAGGAGCTTTTTTTTTTTTTTTTTTTTTTTGAGGTTTAACGACCACCGTGAGCAACTCAATGGGCTATAAGCAGTCGCCCGTCCCTAATTTAGTCACTGGTTCCAGGGAAGGGAGAGAGCCAGTGCCATAAGACAAACACAACATCCATGCCTCACCGGGATTCGAACCCGGACCCCTTCCGACGAATGATCAGAGGCCAACGCCTTAGACCACTGCGCCACCGGGGCGGCGGAAGGAGCTTCAAAATAATTAAACATTTTATAAATTCAACATTTTCTCACACATTGGCAACAAGTTACAGAAGGCGATTCGGCCAACACAAAATGCATTGAAACCATCCGCTTTCCACACACTTTGACGGCCATCTCTCTCGGTTATAGGCCGCAAAGTGGTACTGCTCCATTAACAAGGGCATCTCCAGAACCTCCTTGGCTGTTGCCCGTCTCTAATTTAGGGTCACTGGTTCCGGGGAAGGGAGAGAGCCAGTGCCGTGAGACAAACACAAAACCCAGGCCTCACCGGGATTCGAACTTGGACCCTTTTTGGATGAATGATCAGAAGCCATCGCTTAGATCACTGCGCCACCAAGGCGGCTTTTAATTTTCAGTTAACTTAACTTGGACTGAGGGTCATTCATTATCGTCCGTATAATGAAATTCAACTAGAAGTATTTTTAACACACAGCTACAGAGAATGTGATATTGAAATTTATTTGATTTCTTTAAATAATTTTCTTAGCTTGTCGAAAAATGATACTTTAATTTAGAAACAGGAATACCACTTTTCATTTCCTAATATAAAGGAATGGAAAAATATATTCGATAGAGAAAAAGTCATTTCAAATAGTCACAGCTGAACATCAACTGGTCAAATGGTGTTGAATGAACGAGCAAAAGCATTATTGTCAAATCCAATCAGCCGCCCTTGTGACACAGTGGTCTAAGCGCCGGCTTAATTATGACCATTCGTCCGAGAAGGGTCCGGATTCGAATTCCAGTGAGGCATGGATGTTGTGTTTGTTTTACTGGACTGGCTCTCTCCCTTCCCTGGAATCATATAGTGGCCATAAATCTGGGATGGACGACTGCTTATAGCCTATTGAGTTGCTCACGGTGGTCGTTAAACATACAATAAAAGAGAAAAGAAGTGGTCTAAGCGCTGGCTTAATATGACCACTCCTCCGTGAATGGTCCGGGTTCGAATCCCGGTGATGCATGGACGATGTTGCGTTTGTCTTACGGCACTGACTCTATCCCTTCAATGGAACTATGCAGTGACCCCAAATTAGGGACGGGCGACTGCTTATAGCCCATTGAGTTTCTCACGGTGGTCGTTAAAGTTTCAGTCAATCAATGAAAGAAAAGAGGAAAAAAAGGCAATTCCACTGAGATGAACTAAAGCCGGCCGCCCGGTGGCGCAGTGGTCTAAGGCGATGGCCTCTGATCATTCGTCCGTAAGGGGTCCGGGTTCGAATCCCGGTCAGGCATGGATGTTGTGTTTGTCTTACGGCACTGGTTCTTTCCCTTCCCTGGAACCAGTGACCCTAAATTAGGGACGGGCGACTGCTTATAGCCCATTGAGTTGTTCACGGTGGTCGTTAAACCTCCAATCAAAAAAAAAAAAAAAAAAAAAAAACAAGAACTAAAGCCGTGTAGGGAACACAAGGCCATGGCTTTAGAGAGATGATCGAGTTCCTTTTTAAGTGACGCAACGCGGAAACCAAGGCTTCTGATTGATTGGATGGAAGTCAACCACGACACCGACGTATCATGAATACATCAGTGCGTGTAAATCAGAATGATGTCACGAACACAGGGAACTCATCGCTCTAATGTGTCATGGCCTTGTGTTTTCCACGCGGCCTTGGATAAACTCAGGTTCGAGCCCCGAATACCGCAATAGATGGTATGTGTAGTGATGGCTCTGAATTCTTCCTTTCTCCAGAACCAGTAGGCAAGGGCGCCCATAAGATGGGCATGGAGGCGCGATCCCCCTGTCCGTTGGTATAGCCAAATGTTTGATAAATTTAAAAATTCCCCAAAAGTGTCTCAGTTTACCTGCTATGTTATTTTCCTTTCAACGTTCTTCCTCTGTCTCCGTCCTATTCCTATCATGTTATTTCACGTTTTTCAACATTAGTCAGATGCGTGCGTTCACAAAGCACTAAATGAGAAGTATCTGAAATTAATTGTTAGATGGAGCAGTGCAGACGCAACTATCAAGTGGAATGAAAAGGAGGAAGACTCACTGCTTCCTTTGAAAACTTTAGCTGTTAATATGTTGCTTTTATCGCCTATTTTCTCCCGTATAGTATTAAAAATACCATAGTAAATTCACTTTTAATTCCAGTAATCCAAAAAGATGTGCGCTTCTAGAGGTTTGCATTGTGTTTTGCCAAGTATCCTCTAGACACAGAAATTGTTTTCAGGGTATTCAGGAAAATTATTTTGTCATTTTGCTGATCTAAAAACGTAGTACTGATAATTACAGCCTTGATGGAAATCAAACACCTGCCCGCTTAGACAGGATTGCATTTTAAGTGGGCGGGTACAGGTCTGCTATTTCGCCTTCGGGTCATTTTAGTGTAAACATCACTTACGTAAAATTTACGTCATAAGATTACGTCATTCGTGCGGCTTTTCCTGAAAATGCTACTGCAGGTTTCTCTCTTAATACTGACCGACTGTTGAGTCTGTCAGGTCTCAGCGCTACAGAGGTGAGGAGAAACGATTTATCTTCTTCCTTAATGTTCATTAACTGTCGTTGATGTTTGTCAGAGGTATTTAATTCATGTATTCACAAAAATCGTTGTCGTATCCATTTGCTGACTTGATTAAAAAAGCCCTAGGTGTAAATTTGTGCTTGCGTCGTGACCTTGCTAAGCCTGATTTTTGATGTCCCTTGGGATTTCGTGATGTAAAATTAAAAAATTGAAGAGATCATGTTGTCCAAAAATACTCGTCTGTCTAGAATGTTGGGTATTTTAATGATAATTCACTGCTTTTTAAGCAGACGGTGGTATGGCGGGCGATCTACCTTTTTATGAAGGTCTCGGCAGTGTAGGTGTTACTTTCGTGGAAACGTATTGACCTTTTATCGGCAGAGAAATTTCTGTCCTTGGTTGTTTTCAAGGCGTGTAATTCCCCAGAGTCATTTTGGTTTTACATGCTAATTAAAGCAGTTATCTGACTCATAGGAATGAACAGCTTTTGTGATATTTGACCTATTTTTCAAAATTTATCGCCCTTAATGTTGCCCATAAACACTCCACGAGATGCTTATTAAAATGCTTCGTGACCGTGATGAAGGTATGTTCTGTGTTTTGGTTCAGAAATATTCTAGTGTAAAGTGTGTTTCGTATATTATTCAACATTTAACAGATTGAATGTTTCCAAAGCAATATGTACTCAACAGTTAGCAAAATATGTTTATGATGGATTAAATCTGAGATTGTAAAATTAACAGTATGGTAGATCTTTGTGATCATTGACACATCAGTCACGTTTCATTTGTAGACATGTGGTTAAACATGAAAAGTAAGTCTGGAAATTGCAGTATTTTTTTTTATCAAGAATGGGATTGTGAAGTTTATATGGTGATACTTTCATATGTGATGAATGATAGCCAACAAAGTGCTTGGTAAAATATAAATTCATGTCTTCCTTGATAGAATTAGTTGGTTTCTCAGTTATTGCAAGTTAGTTTTCTTAAACTCCTCAAATGTTATTAAATTTTTGAAAAAGTACATAGAAAAAAAAATGGGCACTTTAATGCATTGCTCTGTGTTCCACATTGCTTTACAAAACACATTAAAACACAAGGTGTTTATAAATGAAGTGTACAGCTTCAGTATGCTCCTGAAAAGAAAAACTATAATAAATAACTTACGTTTATTGTATAAAACCATGGTAACTGTGAAAGTTTTTTTTTAATGTCAGTATGTCTTCATGTGTGCTCTGTTGGTTGCTCACAGGATGTCTAAACGATAGGCCAGTTCCACTCATGTATGCTGCTGAATGTCTGGTGCAAGAAGGAGGAATTCTGTAGTAATGCGTTCTTTGAGCTCCGTGATAGATGTAACCTTCTTCTTGTACATAATGTTCTTAATAAAGCCCCAAAGGGCCGCCTTGGTGGCTCAGTGGTCTAAGGCGCTGGCCTCTGATCATTCGTCCGTAAGGGGTCCGGGTTCAAATCCCGATGCGGCATGGATGTTGTGTTTGTCTTACGGCACTGGCTCTCTCCCTTCCCTGGAACCAGTGACCCTAAATTAGGGACGGGCGACTGCTTATAGCCCATTGAGTGTTGCTCACGGTGGTCGTTAAACCTCTAATAAAAAAAAAAAAAAAAAAAAAAAGCCCCAAAGGAAAAATCATATGGGGTAATATCAGGAGAATGGGGTGACCATGCTGTTGGACCCCCACATCCAATCCAACAGTCTGGTGGTCTAAAGATCTGTATAAATCCAAAGACCAGTGTGGAGGCACCCCATCTTGCTGGTAAATGTCTTGAATAACCTGGAGTTGTGAATTGTTCTAACATGTCCAGGTACGTTATGCCAGTAACAGTTGGTTTAGCAAAGAAATAGTGCCCTATCGCTCTGTTTTCCATTAGACCAGCCCAGACATTAACCTTTGGGCTGTCTCTCTTGTGTGCTATGACCACATGGTTACTCCATCCTGAACTTGTGCTAAACTGTTGCCAGAGATTTTTACTCTGCAAACCAAAACACACATGCTGCTTTCTCCACTGAGGAAGCCATGGCTGTTGTATTCAGTGTTTGAAATTTTTCATTACGTGTGACACCCAGCGCCATATATCATCTGACTTAACAAACTTTAACACTTGGCACATCTCATGGTGTTTAAAGTAAGTTTTTTCTATCGTATTTTTTAAAATAGCATATTGAAGTTGTATACTTCATTTTTAGACACCCTGTACTTTGGGAAACACTTGCTCAAAGAACATTTTTCAGTGGGCAAACATATCATCAGGAAAGAAAATTATGTATACCAGTAGCTCTCAGTCTATTTTAGGACACAACCAAAAAAAATTACAGAACATACTGAGGAACCCCTACCTACCCATTACCACCATCCACCACCTCTTAAAAGATGAACTACAAGTTTTTGATGCCTTAATTTAGAAATGAGTATTTAGAGCAGTGTAATAAGGTAGGTCAAAATAAAATAGCATTTATTTTCCTTTTTTGCACATTACATGGGATAAAATCACAATTTTGAAATATATCTTTACTTTTTGTTGTGTGCATTTTTATTGATATTTTAGGAAATAAAAATCAAGATTATTATTAAACTAAAAAATTAAAATGACACATTAAAGAATAAAATATGAAACGCTAATTAAAAGTGTCCTTTCATTTTTCGGTCTCCATTAAACTGGACATGTCACTAATGAGAGGATTGTGTCCATTGGTGCCCATAGCATAGTTTTTAGGGAAGAAGCAAACAAATTGTAATTGTGAATATCATATGTAAACATCACATGCAAATTTTCATTGTGCCTCCTTGTTTTCTAACCATTTTTAACAAAACACAAGTTTAATTGACTAGAAGACCTAAAAACTACATTAAAGAGATGGATAAATGAGAAGACAGATTGTGGGCACAATAAGAAAATTCCTTTGCTGTTCTTTTCGCCACTTGTGTTCCATAAACCACAAAATCTTCATGATCACTCGATTGGTCATCGAGAAAAAAATGGTACTTGTGCATTAGCTGGGCGCTATTACAAATGTCGCAACTGTCGGTAGATGGCAGCACATGAGTAGAAGGAACGAAATCCCTGTTGTAGGTTTAGATTCCTGAACCCACAGTGTGCTGTGCCTTTTGGCAGGAGGAAATAAGAGGAAACTTAGTTGGGAACAGGGTGCCCTGATGAGAAAGGAAAAGTGCAGAAAAATAAGTACTAAAAATATACGGTTTCCTGTTAAGTAATGAAGTTATAAGCTATCCTACATACCGTAATTTTTGGGCTAAGAGCCGCGGCTCTTATTTTACTAAAAGTGAAATTTTTTGGGTGTGCGGCACTTATGCCAAATTTGGTTTCGATAAGACCGTTTCTTCCCTCCCTTTTTTTTTTTTTTTTTTCATGCAGATGCTTAGTAAATTTTTTCAAACCACATCTTTTTTGTTCACAAACTCTACTATGATCAAGTTTTCTTCCCTTTCTACTCATACGTTAGACACGTCTATTTAAATGATAACTCCGCTGTCCTGATGTTGGTTTAGGAGGGAAAGTGGGGGGAGGACAAGAATGCCTGACTCAAATGCCCTTTGCGTGGGGGATGGAATAGGAACATAAGCACACAGACGAGTAGCGTGACGTCCGAGGCTTCTGTGGATTGCGCGCCCAGCGTATCTCTTTTGTTGGCTGCATGCAGGAAGGTGCGATGCAACCAAGGGAAGGAACGTTAATTTTCACTGGGGTGGGGAGACCGGTTTGATGGGCACTTCCCTGAACAAAAGCTTAAGAACATGAACAATGCAAAAGCCTGCCCCAGGATGATTCCATTAGCACTTAGCAGAGACCTATTCCAAACAATACTGGCGGAACGGAAAGACAAATTCTGTTCACTCTTTTTGGTTAATCTGGCATGCGATACAGGTGTTTCTTGGCTCGTGCTCCTGAGTTTTGCTTCGATTTTAATTTTTTTTTATTGACTGACTATAGTGGAAGTTAAAGGCTTCGGTTAGAAAAGAAAAAAGAAGGGAGAGCTTTCCCATTCATACGAAAGCGGAGCTCAACGCGAAGGCTCAGTGTGCAGTAAATGAAAGGTCAAACCACTTGAAAGAGAGAAGCGGCACCGCTGTTTTGAAGTGTTGGTGGCCAGATCCGCGAACACGTGGGAGGCAGCTGGTAAAAAAAGCGCAACTTCATTCTAATAAAAACATCTGTGGATGAGAAAAAAAATGCATAACATAGAAGGAACATATTATTAAAGAAAACATTAATCGAAAGCATTAAAAGCAATAATTTATAAGTTAATTACTTCTAAGATGGATTCTATTGCGGTGAACAGAGAACCATCCTGTAGCAGACATCCACATTGAATGGAATTTAGACAATTGTGTGGCTTTACGAGCAATGCAATATTCTAACGGGAGTCTTAAGAGATTAACTGTGATTTATGTTGATTACATAATGGTTTTGAGCATTTAACAAAGGCAAACAAGTAACATCGTTAGCATGATTAATAAAAATGTATAAATAAATTTTTTTTGCCAGTATGAAAAAATAAGTGCATAAAGCAGATCGACACTGAATTGCAGATTAGCCTTTGAAGTATACATATAATCACGCTGGGTTTTCTGAACAGCAGCACGACTTCACAGGTGCGGCCCATATGGCAACTTTTGCTTCCAAGATTGCAAAATTTCTCACCTGCGGCCCTTATGCCGATGCAGCTCCAAGTCCAAAAATTACGGTACTTATCTGCAGCAAGATCACACTCCAAGCAACATGCCCTCTGTCAATTTCCAGTCGCAGAAGGGGGGGGGGGCTAAAAAGAACACTCGGCACACAAGAACGAAATCATAGCGAAACGTCCGGTTCACTCACTCCGTTCACATTTGTCCCTGCTTAGTCAGGTGAAAGTGTGAGGCATCTGTACATTTTTTTTTAATATTATTAAAATTGCTTTATTCTACTATTTTTCAGCAAACGTTGTTTGCTCAGTTTTCGTTCCGGAGTCTGCATATTCACTTGGCACTCGAGGCCCAGTCAGAGAAAAGATTTTTCCCTATTGGCTAATCGATTGTCTTTTGCTGATAATGTTAATTTACAATCCATATAAACATATAGGGAATGAGACCATTATTATTCCCAGTTTCATCCATAAGTTTCCAGGAGCAAAGAAAATTACCAAGTAATGCATTAGTACAGCGCATAGTTATACATTAGTCCCAGTTGCTATCTCTTCTGCACGGGTAACTGTGAGTAGAGAAAAAACGGGCCTTTTATGTTAATTCCCCACCAATACATTTTTTCATTAATTCACAGCAAATCGCTTGAAAGTGTGTTGATGAGTTTAGCTTCTTGAAGTTTATCGATGTTTATTGATGATTAGTATTCTTTTACAGAATTTTTCCGAAATATTAATAGTCGTTATTGCATGCATCGGAAGTAGTTCCAAGTGATTACTTTTTTATTAGCTTTTTCTGTATGAAAAAATTCATTTATTACCATTGTATGATAAAATTAAAGAAAACGAGCGTAGTTGTATTTTTTCAATCTAAAGGAATTCTGCCTTCCAGTTTTCAGTGCCGCTTGGGACACGAAACGACTTTAGACAGGGTTCCCACTCAACCTGGAAAACAGGGAAAACCTGGAATTCTCAGGGAATTTGAAAATGGTTCCAAAAATCAGGGAAAACTCAGGGAAACTTACCCTTTTTTGTAAAAGTCAGAGAAAACTCAGGGAAAATTACCCCTTTTTTTTTTTTGTAAAAATCAATGGATACTTTATTTTGCCAAAAAAAAAAAAAGATTTCCAACTTTTGCTTGCAATTACTGCCTGCCTAGAATTTGGTAGATCTTACTTTCAGTTATATTAAGTATCTCCTTTATTCTCTAAAAAAAGATGCAAAATTGAATTTTTAAAATTGCCAGTTATTAAGCTTTTGTTCAATTTCTGCAGGCAGTTATAACATGGAACAATTAGGCACAATGGCTTCTGCTTGAAGAAACACTTCACAAGAGAACCAACTAAATGATGGATCAAAGTCCCTTGTCTGTTGGTTCTCTTGAAACATGTTTCTTTGAACAGAGCCATTCCATCATTAAGCTTAGCTGCATTGTGTTATAGAAAAACTGAAACTATTCAACTGATAGATTTTTTCTTACATATGACCTGTTTCTATGGGAATGCATTTACAAATTCCGTGTGGGTAGTTATTCACAAAAGTTCACTGAACTTTGGTTCAGAAAATAATGAGCATAGTTTGTTGTTATTAATGAAAAGCAGGTAATTTTATAAAGACAAATTACGTAAAGAATTTACAAATGTGTGCTTTGGTGAGAAAAATGAATGGAATGGAATGAAATGTAACAATTCTTTGCAACATGCCACTCTGGAAAACTTAAAAAAAACACCTGGAGAGCCTGGAAAAGTCAGGGAATTTTTTTACTTTTGAGTGGGAACCTTGTTAGAACTAGGCAAACAAGACAGATGGAGATGTAATCTATGTAGTTGTCATTCTGAACGATGCAGTTTTTCATCCCCAGCATGCTCGTTTGTTCGAGATCCGTCCCTCGTGCATTCGAACCTTCGGTCTTCGTATGGCGGCCGTAGCTCGTGATGCAGGGCTCGACTTGTCACTCGTTGGAGAGACCAGGGGCTTTGAGGATCCCCCATGGCATCCTCTTGGTGTCATGGTTGATACCAGCTTTACATCTTTTGACAAGTCCTCAACCCCTGCGTCAGTGTACCAGCAGCTCTTCGCTGAACACCGTTACGTCAATGCAGACTTTATTCCTGTTTTCACTGATGGATCTAAGGCGGCTGGTGTTGTTGGATCCGCCGCCGTCTGTGTTGACGAAGTTTCTGTTGCCCGCATTCCTACTGAGGCCACAGTGTTTTTGGCAGAGATGCATGCTGTGTATCTTGCACTTGTTCACGTGCAGTCGAGCTCTCATCAGCGTGCTATTGTGTAGACTGATTCGTTGAGTGTTGTGCAATCATTGTCATCTTTGGATTTCACTGGCCACCCACTTCTTTTTACCGTACGGAGACTTCTTCATTCTTTGCTCGAGGCTGATGTCCAGATGCGGTTCTGCTGGATTCCTGGGCATGTTGGGATCCCAGGGAACGAGTCTGCTGATGCTGCTGCTAGATCTGCCTCTTCTTTGGTCGTCCCACCCTTGCCACTGTTCCACCGTGATTTTCGCTTTCTTGTTCACGATCATATCAGACGAACGTGGCGAAGTCTGTGGGACCAACAGGTGGAGAATAAACTGCACCGTGTAAAACCTAACCTTGGAGTCTGGAAATCAACGTGTCACTGGAACCGTTGGGAAGAAGTTGTTCTTGCGCGTCTCCGCATTGGGCATTGTCGCTTCACGCATAGCTATTTGCTGTGTGGTGACACTGCCCCGGTGTGTGAGACATCCGACTGTTTACTCACCGTCTCTCATGTTTTGTGCAGTTGTGTTCGTTTTCGTAATCATTGGTTTCACTATTTTCAGTCTCATCTGCTGGACAAGGGCGCAGCTACGCTTCAAAAGCTTTTGGGCGACCACTGCGACACTTTCGCAGTATTTTCCTTTTTAAAACAGATTAATGTTTTAAAACTTATTTAAAAAAAAGTTATATAATAATTATAATAGTAAATTAATAAATTTATATATAAACCTAATTAACTAACTAGTCTTCACAACTTTCATCATTCTCCTTTCTAACTTTTACCAAGCCTGTCTGCTCTTAATCATTTCACCCCACTTTTAAAAATCTTTAACTGATAGTTCTGTGTTTGGCGCTCTTTGGCCATGCCTGGTCCTTGCGCCACAAAAATCAATTAACTAACTAACTAATTAGCAGGTAGCAGGCTTTCTTTTACTTCTATCAGCCTTTTCATTTATTCATCATACATGAGATTTTCCACTTTTTTGTCATCATTTGGATTATCCTCGAGATCAATGCAAAACTGGAGATAAATTTTGTAGGATTAGTTGGGGGAGGGGGGGCGCTTTTTGGTCAGCAGATGGTATTCTTTTTTTCAAAACTTTCGAAATCGGAAGTTAAAGAAGTGAACATTTCCCCCTGTAATCGTCATATATTTTTCTCACGATGTTTCTTTTGGGCATTATTATTGTTAAATATAATTTTATTCCATAAATATTTGCATTTCAGCTTGAAACTGGAAGAAAAATTCCGAAAGCGGAAGTTGGTGCGAAATTTTCCCTGTGATCTTCAGGCACGAGATTCTTCAGTGGATTCGAAGAATTCCGCCTTTTCCATCATCATTTTGATGGTTCCCAAGATTGTTGCAGAACTGAACAGAAATTTGGGAGGGATTGGTGGTGGTGGTGGTGGTGGTATAGTTTTCCTCCAGTGGGCGGAATTCCAACTTTCAAAATTTTCGGAAACTGAAGTTAGACGGAGTGGAGGTTTCTCCCGTAATCGTAATCCGTTTTTCTCGCGATGTTTCTTCTTCCCAGTAGTGTTGTTAAATATAATTTTATTCCAGAAATACTTGTTTTGCAGCTTCAAAATGGAGGAAAACTTTCCTAAAATGGAAGTTCGACAGAGCGCAGATTTCGCTGGTAATCATAATTTTTCTTCTGCGATGTCACATGTATCCTGTGTTGCTGTTAAATGTAAAAAAAAAAAAAAAGTATGTATATATATATATTTTGAATACAGTGATGTGCTGCATAATAAATTTCAGTGAACATTTTTTGTCTTGCTCACACCACATTATTTATATTCACGTTGTTTCACAGCAGGTGCTTATTTTTTTACCTGTGTGGTTAAAAAGTTCAGCTTTTTTTTTCCTTCATTAGTCTCATGTGTGATTCATGGGCAAATGAATTAACAACAATAAAATGTTGTGAAAAAAAATCAAAAATTTCTAGAGGAACGGCTGTTGACTGGTCAAAACCACTTGCGAGAAATTTGTGCTAGTGCACTATTGAAGTGTGAGAATGTTATAAGTGGTCTGAACACTCATGTTGAAATAGGTGAATCGCTCTTTAGCCACTATTAATACAATCCCGGATGAGATTTGCTCCAGCAATGGACATTTGGTGGTATTTGCAGAGAAACGAGTAGGTTCCAGGTGTTGTACCTGACCGATCTGCTACTACTTTGTGCGAAGTTATTCATCAACGAATTGCTCCATATACTACAGTAATTTCTGATGAATGGAAAGGGTGCCAAAATTTAATGAACCAAAGTGTACTTATTTAACAGTTAATCGTTCATTAGAATTCTTTAACAGTGATACCCGTGTACATACTGAGGGCATTGAGAGTTTGTGGAGAAAAGCAAAATCAAAGAACAAAGAAATGTGGAGCACTCATCGCTCAATGTTAAATAGTTTTTTATGTGAATTCATGTGGAGAGAAAAGGTGAAAGCAGTGAATGGTGATTGATGCCTTTGTTCAAATTTTAACTGATATTATATTGTACTGGCCTCCTAATGATAGTCTAGAATGAACTGTTTACTTCTGTTATTTAATGAAAGTTAAATTTCACTTAAGTTTTTGTATGATTTTATTCTATAATATGAAAAATAAACTATATAAAATTTTCACTCTTTCAAGTGTTATTTCGTTCTTTACAATGGCTATTTTCAGAAGTAAAAAAAAAAAAAAATTAGGGAATGTATTGGGAAAAAAAACTGTATTTAATGAAAACAACTTTTGCACGTATTTACAAATCGGACGAATTCTGTAAAAGAATACTAATAATTGATAACTTCAAGAAGCTAAACTGATAAACATATTTTCAGGTGACTCGCTGTGAATTAAAGAAAAAATGTATTGGCGAGTAATTAATTAAAAGGTCTGAAAAAACTAAAATAGTGCTATAAATAATGATTAAACACTATAATAATAATAATATCTTTATTGTAATAACAAATTTCTTTATAATAAATAATAATAATATAAAGTAAAACATTTAAGAAATACTGACAACGTATAATCATCTTCCCAATGATGCAAGGCGTCTACACATTAATTTTTGGTGACCAATATTGAATGAGTTTTAATAGAATTTAAAATGAATTCAAATGGGTCTGAGGTAAGTGAATGATGTTTCCACATCAGCTCAGCTTAAAACGAATCGATATGCTGTCTAGCAGTTCCGCAATGATGTTTGTTTCTGAGCCCCACAATCTTTCTATTGTTTGAGTGTGGGCTCCACTTTCTGGGTCAACAAAATAATACCTATGATTGACTTTAAAATGGTGAAATACTTCCTCTTCTAGCTATTCAGTCTTATATGATTTCCATAAATCGGAATATTTTGTAGGATGTTCTGCAACACGATTTTTGATTTCTTTCATTAGGGTTTTCGCACTTCTGTCTGGCACTTTAACTAAAAAACGGTCATTACTAGAACAACAAATTCCTTCGAACATCCAATGTTTCGGTAAAATACGACCTGTATTAGACTTTCTCTTTGAAAATAAGATTTCGTCCACTTCCACTATTAGTCCTGGGCCGATTATTTTTTTGTTCGACTGACCTTCCAGAACAGCTACACGAATTTCTTGCGAATAGTTATTCCAGTCAACAGCTGTGGGACGTAACATATTCAACTGGCATTTACACCAGTTAAGAAACTCAATTCTTCACTTTAAATAAACTGAACAGCAGTTACAAAAGGAATCCAACTATTCTCAAAACAATTTCCTGTGCGTAAGCCTACTTTACATCTGTATGTTCTATCGTTGCACCACCATTGAATTCTTTCACCTCCAAAGTAAAGCTTCATATTACGTCCCAATTTACCTATCCTTTCCATCAGAAGAATTCCTTTATCTTGAGAAATGAAATGTCAGCGCTGCTTTAATTTGCAGGTAATTCCCGAATTTTCATACTGTTCAACAGCACAGAAACAAATAACCAGCTGAAAGCAGTAATACGTTAACACTAATGATGATAATAATGTGATGTTGCGAGATGTTATCTTCTATTCATGTGCTGCCATCTATTTTTTTATTATTATAATAAATAAATAATTGTTAGTAGCCACTGTTTGATCATCATTTAGAGCACTATTTTAGTTTTTTCTTTACTAATACACTGCCATCTAGTGACATTTGTACTGGCACTCTTCTAATGCATAAGCAGAGTTGTATAAAAATAAAATGTATCTGCATACATAACCATTAAAACAGAACCCACAAACCACAGTAAAAACAGAAAAAGATAACTTGAAGGAAAATTATTAGAACACTACAGATTCAAATGAGGACAAAAATAAGTACATTACAATTGAATGTGCAGCAACATGTATGAAATAGATCTTTATGGCAAAATATTAAAATATTGGACTATGAACCTCATAAGAGCAAAAGACTAATTAAAGAAAAAATTTATATCCAGAAAAACAGTTCCATTAATGAACCTTTAAAAAATATAAATGGCATTTTCAACAACTTAATTGAAAAATAGTAGACTTACAAAGTACATAAGGAGAAGATTTTAATTTAATAACTGGTAACTGCAAGAAAGAACCTGGCAATAAAATTTAAATTATTTTTGTGTAAACCAAAATTTTTGATAGTTCCTATTCATTGAAAACAGGCCTTCGTAAGATCTGGAGGCCACAAATGTTTGTAAAAGTAAAAGAACTCAGAAGATGTGAAGAAATAATTTTGTGTTCATCAAATCAAAATTGAATTAAGTATATTAATCTGAGTAAAGCTTTGAGTAAGTGTTTTAATTGCTGTAAATAACATTTTGATTCTTTTTTTAATCTACAAGCAATAACTATCTGCAAAATCTGCTAATAATTTGGAAACTATCCGCATACAGCGTATGCACACATTCTGCTACTCTGTGCATAAGTACCAAACCTTTTTTTTTTTTTTACTTTCTGCTGTGAATTTCTGCATTTTCTATTGATAATTCCAAAAGTTTTTTTTTTCTTTACCCCCATTTTTACTGTTACACACACATTAAGAAGTTCAACTGAAAAATTAATCAAATTTAGTACTGCCACAAAAATCTGAGATACTGTCCCAAAACTGACAGGGCAGAGTTGTGTATAAAAAAAATGTATCTGCATAGACCACCATTAAAACAGAAAACTTTCTGCAAACCCGTGAAGCCGCCCAGTGGCGCAGTGGTCTAAGGCGATGACCTCTAATCATTCGTCCAAAAGAGGTCCGGGTTCGAATTCCGGTGAGGCATGGATGTTGTGTTTGTCTTACGGCACTGGCTCTCTCCCTTCCCTGTAACCAGTGACCCTAAATTAGGGACGAGCGACTGCTTATAGCCCATTGAGTTGTTCACGGTGGTCGTTAAAACCTCCAATCAAAAAAAAAACCCTGTGAACCACGATAACAATAGAATAAGATAACTTCAAGAATTAATAAAACAATAAATAATTATTAGAACATTACACGTTCCAACGAGGACAATTGTTCCCCCCTCCCCCGATCTCGCAGCGGTGCAGTGAGAAGGGTACAGGTTTAAATACCCTTGAGGCATAAGTGTTGTTTGTCTTACGGCATTGGCTTTCTCCCTTCACTAGAACCAGTGGTCCTAAATTAAGGAAATTAAGGGCAGGCAACTGCTTATAGCTTATTGAGTTGCTCACGGTGGTTATTAAATCCTCAATTAAAAAAAAAAAAAAAAAAGACAAAATAAGTACATTGTAATTAAATGTGCAGCAATGTGTGTGAAATGAACCTTTATGGCAAAATATTATAATATTAGACTATAAACCTCATAAAAAGAAGACAAAAAATATTTTTACATCCAGAAAAACAGTTTCATCAATAAACCTTCAGAAATTATAAATAACATTTTCAACAACTTAATTCAACTTACAAAATGCATAAGGAAGAAATTTTAATTTAATAACTGACAACTGCAAAAGGAACCTGGCAACAAAATTTACATTCCTTGTATGTAAACAAAACTTTTTATACAATTTCTATACATTGTTGAGAACTGGGCTTGATAAAAATCTAGAAGCCAGAAAAGTCTGTGAAAACAGATAAGCAAAAATAATTATAAGTTTTTCAAATTAAAATAGAATTCAATACATTAATCTCAGTAAAGCCTTGAGTAAGTGTTATAATTGCAGTAAATAACATTTTTCATCTTTTTTTTAATATACAAGCAAAATCTGCTAATAATTTGGAAACTATCCGCATACATCTACATTCTGCAACTCTGGTACAAGGTCATATTTCCAGGGAGGGTAATCCTCCCTGCTGTATGGGCACCCATCCCATGGACGTGCTTGTCTTTCAGATATATTCTTTTTGAATTCAGGTTTGATCAGGCATGACGCTACGACAGCGTACCAGAATGTAGATGTATACACGTACGCCATATGCGGATAGTTCCCAAATTATTAGCAGATTTTGCAGATAGTTTTTTGCTTTTAGATACAAAAAAAAAAAATGAAAATAAAAAGTTATTTACAGCAATTAAAATACTTAAGGCATTACTCAGATTAATATATTTCATTCTATTTTAACCTGAAGAACTTTCAATTATTTTTCACATCTTCCGAGTTCTTTTGTCTTAACAGATGTTCCTAGGAGGCTTAAGATTTTATCAAGACCTTGTTCTCAATGTATAGGAACTGTATCAAAAGATTTATTTACACGAAAAGAATTTAAATTTCATTGCCAAGTTCCTCTTGCAGTTGCCAGTTATTAAATTAAAATATTTTTTTAGTACTATTTTTTAACTTAAGTTGCTAAAAATGCTATTTATAATTTTTGAAGGTTCATTAGTGGAACTGTTTTTCTAGATATAAAAACTTTCTTTAATTACCTAGTTTTTACTGTATTTCAAAGTTTACTTAGAATGTTTTTCCAATTTTACTTACTGGTAGGCAAAGCACCAGAATACTTAGTTAAAAGCTAACGACATTGTAGTTGTCTCTATATTCTCTTTCTTTAGCCTTTGCCTTCTGTCAGTAATAACGATGTTGTACATACTGAAATATCTATCAACATCCATGCTGTTAACAGAATTATGGAGGCTTTGAATAGCAGCCTTTGCATAGTTTTAGGTAGCAGCATTTTGTTGGGTTTAAAATCTGTATGACATCAACAGGAGTCCCTTGGTTGACCACTGTAAGTAGCTGTCTGTGAAAATGATTGTATCCATCGATGAGCTCATCCCGTGGTATGTCTTTAAAAAATGGTGTTTTAGAGAAGCTTCCCAATAATAAATTTGTGTTTAAAGATGATGTGGCTGTGGTCGCGGCTACAGGTGGACGAAATAGTCTGCCAATATGCTGGTAGTCTTCATTTGTTGCGTTGGATGTCATTTGGACAGTCAAATTGCCCTTCTAGATGAACATCACAATATTTGTATCGCTTAGATACAATCTCTCATGGTCAAACTCTTTCACTCTATCAACTAATTCCTTCTTAGGGCGGTCCATATTGATATACTTCTATCAAACAGATCGCGAGCATTGTAGTTTGTAGTCTACTAGGAAAATGCAAAAACAAGCACGTGCACATTCATATTCTTTCTAGGCCAGCCAGCCAGTGCAACTGAGCAGCGTGGCCTGGGGTTTCCCGGGTAATGAACGCTGAGTAGGACAGGCACGGCGCAAGTGCTGCACAAAATTACTTCCTGTTTTCGCTTTAAAAAAATGTTAATTATAGAGATGTCGTGGAAAAGTAGTTAAAATCAAATTTTCGCATTTATTCGCTAATTTTGGCAAATTTCGCATTTATTCGCATCTATTTCGTAAATACGAAAATTACTTATCTCTAGTTATGACGCATAATGGCAATGAAATAGATCCCGCTCCTATGTCCTAACCTTTGACCCCATTTCATCCATTTCCAATAAGATTCGTTCCCAGGTTGTCCTTCTACCACATGTTAAAATTTCATCGAAATCAAACCATTTTTATGCAAGTTATGACGCATAAGGACAATGGAATGGATCCCACTGTTATGTCTTGACCTTTTACCCCATTTCGCCCATTTTCAATAGGGTCCGTCCCCAAGTCCCTACCACCTATTAAAATTTCATCGAAATCGAGCCATTTTTATGGAAGTTATGACTCATAAGGGCAATGGAATGGATTCTGCTGCTATGTGCTGACCTTTGATTCCATTTCACCCATTTTCAATAGGGTTCGTCCCCAAGTCCCTACAACCTATTAAAATTTCATCGAAATCAAACCATTTTTACGCAAGTTATGACGCATAAGGGCAATGGAATGGATCCTGCTGCTATGTCCTGACCTTTGACCCCATCTCACCCATTTTCAATAGGGTTCGAACCCAGGTGGTCCCCTACCACATATTGAAATTTCATCGAAATCTAACCGTTTTTATGCAAGTTATGTTGTATAAGTGCAATGGGATGTACCCCACTGTTATGTCCTGGCCTTTGACAGTATGTTGTATAAGTGCAATGGGATGTACCCCACTGCTATGTCCTGGCCTTTGACCCCTTTTTCCCCATTTTCAATAGGGTTCGTCTCCAGGTGTTTCCCTACCTCATACTAAAATTTCATTGAAATCGAACCACTTTTATGTGAGTTTACCTGACAAGGAATATATATATATATATATATATATATATATATATATATATATATATTGTCAGGTTGCAAACTAAAACTCATAAACAGCCTTATGACAGCAAAAATAAAAAAAATGGAGTAACGACGTAGATAAGCTAGAATTGCGAAGGATGAAGAAATAGTAACCTGTTGAAGGATATGAAGATTCATGTAGTCCACGATTCCCATACTACATACACTGAATAAATACTACGTACATTATGCTCCTGAAAACCTTTTTTCTTACTAGGGATAACAGTCAGCTAGAATAAATTAGCAACATTTATTCACAATTAAATATTATATTCTAAGATCTACTATAGCTTCGCTAAGCGTTTGTCTTGACTTATAAAGCCGAGCTAAACGCACAGTGAAACTATAGCAGATCTTAAAGTAAAATGTTTAATTGTAAATAAATGTTGCTGATTTATTCTATCTCAACATCACAAGTACACAAGTATTGTAGTCATAAAATATGTTAACATTATCAGTGTTGGGTTAAATCTACATGAATAGAATTTTTTTTGCCAAAATTTCTGCCAAGCACTTAAAAATTTGTGCCCCCCCCCCATCATCCTTAGTCCTCCTAATAGCCCATCCAGTTCTGAGTGGCTGGTGTTAACACTGGTGTAAGTATTCATCTGTGGTGTAATTTTTTCAAATATCTCTGACTAGTAAATAGTTTCTTTGAAAATTTTTCAATAAATTGACAGGTGGTCTTAAATTTTTGCAAATGACTGTAAAGCACATACATGCTAGTGCTGCTATCTAGTGTTGTGGGCACGATAAATTAGTTGTGTTCGCACTTTTCAGTATGTAATTTCGTAAATGCTTGAGCCCGGCAATATCATGTGCACAAGATACAAGGAGTGATACCTCAGCCCGAGCCGCCCCGGTGGCGCAGTGGTCTAAGCGATGGCCTCTGATCATTCGTCCGAATGGTGTCCGGGTTCGAATTCCGGTGAGGCATGGATGTTGTGTTTGTTTACGGCACTGGCTCTCTCCCTTCCCTGGAACCAGTGACCCAAATTAGGGACGGGTGACTGCTTATAGCCCATTGAGTTGCTCACGGTGGTCGTTAAACCTCCAATAAAAAAAAAAAAAAAAAAAACCTCAGCTCAATATATTGACAGGAGCGATCAGTAAGGGGTTAACTGCAACTGCAGTATCAGTACCTGAGGAAGGATTTTTTCTATGCATTTTGTTTAGTGAAATCAAAACTGAGGAATTGTTTAGAAATTAAGAAAGTTACCAAGCATGCATTTCCTTTTGAAACGTTTGATTAATTTTAGCGTAGCTGGCTCCAAACAAAGTACAACATCAGTTTAATGTGTGTGGTATAGAATTAGCTTATAGTGTACCCACACAATGGAGTATAATTGTGTGAGTGAAATGTAAACAATGTGTACCTAACAGTAAAAATACCTTAACAAAGTAAGTGAACTTAGTAATAAATGAAATCATGGCCTTCCTAGACGATCATATGATAGTTATAATAGACAGATTATGGGAATTACTTAGGAATACAGGATGTTAATCTTGGCGTGAAATTTTCGGGTAGTAACCCTACCCTTCATCAGGACAAAACACTACAGTAAGTGTTGCCAGCCTTGGGTAAAACTCCAAGCTTTAAAATCATTTAATGTAGTTCCTCTTCTCTCAATCTCCAGACCTTCCAACAGTTTTCTCTTGAAGAAATGCTTTTGGTGTGTCAAAATTTCTACAGAGTCCCACAGGATTTTATGTCCAGTAGATTGAACATGTCTGTCAAGGCCAGTTTTTTTTGTCATGTTTTTTTATGGCTGCTTTATATTCTTTCATCCTGCCTGGTCTTAAGCTGTATGCCTGTTTCTCCTACATAACTAAGACCAAATTCACACTTGATCTTGTAGGAGAAACAGCCATACAGCTTAAAGCCAAGCTGAAAGAACATAAAGCAGCCATAAAAAACATGACAAATAAAACTGGCCTTGAGAGACATGTTCAATCTACTGGGCATAAAATCCTGTGGGAGAAGTAGAAATTTTGACACACCAAAAGCATTTCTTCAAGAGAACACTGTTGGAAGGTCTTGAGATTGAGAGAAGAAGAGGAACTATATTAAATGATTTTAAAGGTTGGAGTTTTGCCTAATGTTGGCAACACTTACTGTAGTGTTTGTCCTGATGAAGGGTAGGGTTACTACCCAAAAATTTGATTCTAAGATTTAACATCCTCTATTCCTAAGTAATTCCCATAATCTATCTACTGTAACTATCAAAGTAAGTAAACTTAACACTTTTTCTGACTTTATTTGTTAGCATGAAGTTTATCTTAATTTTTTTTTTTTTTTTTTTTTTTGCTTTTCATTTTGTTTTTCTTTTTATATTTTCAGTACGTTCAAGTATCAAGTTGTTTGGCATTTTTGAAAATTACCTACAAAATTTTTTTAGACTTTGGCAAATTACAGGTAACACTGAAGGTGTACATGTTACTACAAAACCCCAAAGTATATTACCTCTTTTGTATTAACATATTCGTATCAATTTTGAAAATGAATTTTTTTCTTAGCCATGTACACGGATTTTTCATATGCCACCAATTTAAATTATTTTTTTCAGAACAAATATATAGGAGATGCAGATTGTTTTTAAAGATATACAGTCCTGCACCAGTAAACCGAAAGTCAATTTGTGATGTTTGAAGTCAACTTATACAACGTAATGGTAATTTCAGGAATACATATTATACATCATTTTAAAGGAAATTTTATGCTGAATTCAAATATATATTTACAGAATGTTATTACCAATAATAGAAGTGAAGTTACAAGCAAAAATGTGCAAGAGAGGAAAACAAGTCCAGTTCTGAAAAATGTTCACGCTCCTCTAATTCACTATAGCTTTCTCCTACGTTCGCTAGTGAGATATAAACTGAAGAGCAATTGAATTAGAGACAGCTGGCATTATGCAAATGTGGCACTGTGGGCCGCCCTGTAAACGGAAACGACATGACGTATTCAACAATCCGACAATATAAGGAGTAATGCAACGGGAGTTGGTTAGAGTCGGACGCAGTATGGGTAAGACGAAGGATCTAAGTGCATTTGATCGTCAGCAAATTGTCGGGCCCGATGAATGGGTCACTCCATCTTGGAAGTCGTGCAGGCACTGGGATTTTCCCGAGCCACTGTGTCACGGGTGCACCATAAATACATCGAATCCGGTAAAACCATCCCTGCAAGGGCCAACTGCCGTGGACAACAGCGTGTGGACGAGCGGGGTCATCGTCGGCTAGCTTGCTTTGTAACAGCGGATAGACGGGCCACAGTGCAAGAAATCACTCGACAATTTAATGCTGGTGCACAAAAACGTGTAAACATCCACACCATCCAGAACCATCTCCTCGCTATGGGGTACAGAAGGCATCGTCCCACAAGGGTACCTGTGATGTGGTCGATGTGGTCATCACCCTGTGATATGGTTTGCACCGCACATCACAGGGTGCAAAGATTAGCATGGGCGCGCGAACATCGCCACTGGACCCTAGACATGTGAAAAGATGTTGCCTGGACTGATGAGTCTAGATTTACGTTGGTACATGCGAATGGCAGGATACGAGTATGGCGCAAACCACATGAAGCGATGGATCCTTCTTGCCAGCAGGGTACTCTTCAAGCTGGTGGGGGTGGCATTCTCGTCTGGGGACTGTTTACGTGGACTGAAATGGGACCCCTGGTACATGTGACATCGTCCCTCACAGGTCAACGTTACAGGGATATACTGGACGACCATTTGCTCACGTTTGTGTGTCTTCAACATCCCACTGGGGACCTCATCCTGCAACAAGACAATGCACCATGCCATCGCTCCCGAATTGCATCCGAATGGTTGGATGAACACTCCACCGAAGTGACCTCGCTTCTTATGCCAGCTAGGTCACCTGACCTCAATCCCATTGAGCACACCTGGGATGCCATCGAGAGTGATGTTCGAGGCTCTGACCCCCTGCATCAAATCTTTGTCAACTGTGGGAGCTTGTTCAGGGGTCGTGGATCCGTATGGTTTCCCAACGCTTCCGGTGTCTTGTCGAGTCCATGCCGAGACGAATCGCCGCCGTCATCAGGGCGAAAGGTGGTGCTACACGTTACTAGACAAGTATCTCTAATTCAATTGCTCTTCAGTGTACCAGGATGTAGAATCACCTGCTGACTTAGAATGCATCTGCTTGTATTCAGTTGACAGAAGTTTATGCAGAATTCCTGGTGATAATTGAATTTCGGAATGTCAATGACCCGAAAATCGGTCCTGCCTCTTCAAACCGGGGCAAACATTTTTACTTTGCATGAACTTGGATTCAGCAGTTGTAAAATTGCTGTTAAATGTGGCTGTGATCATTCCACTGTCTTGCATACCATTAAAAGAGGGCAGAAACTGGATGTGTGGGAAACAGAAAAAGAACAGGTCAACCAAGGCTGTGTACTGAACGTGATGATCGAATGTTAATTCGTCTCTCCTTAAAATCAAGGTTTAAAACAGCTGATGATTTAAGAAATGAATAGGAGAAGGTAGTAGGCATTTTTGCATCTGCATGTACGTTCGTTGTAGGCTACAGGTAAATGGGTTGACTGCATGAAAAGCTGCACGAAAACCTTTCCTTACTGAACAACAATGTCCCAAAAGAATTTCTTGGGCCAAGGCACACAAGAATTGGACTGTTGATGAATGGAGAAATGTTATTTTCAGTGATGAAACAACTGTTACTATTTCCGCTAATAATGGAAATGATTATGTACGTCGTCGGGCTGGTGAAAGATATAAGGCATGTTGCACCCAGCCAACAATCAAGCACCCACATTCGGTGATGTTATGTTATGGTCCTGTATTTCAGCCAGTGGTGTTGGCCGTCTGCACATTGTTGATGGCACATTGAATAGATCAAAATATGTGGATATTTTGCAGTCCAAACTGCTATCATCTGCATAAGACATGGCTTTGCGGAATTTTATCTTTCGTGATAATAATGCGCCATGTCATCAGTCAAAGTTGGTTGACGAGTGGTATAATCAAAAAGTTATAAGAAAACTTCAGTGGCTGGCACAGTCACCGGATCCTAATCCCTTAGAGAATCTGTGGGTGAGATTGAAGCAAAAGATCCGTCAAGATTGAAGCAAAAGATCCGTCAAGAAGGACCCACATCTAAAACAGCATTAATTGAGTCTATAAGGGCCGTATGGCACCGTGTTATCACCAATGGACAACTAGAGAAGCTCATTAGTTCCATGCCAAGAAGGTGCATTTTGTTACTAAGAAACTGTGGTTATCCAATTAAATATTAAAGTGTATTTTGCTTGTTGGTAAGTTATTTCAAGTGTCTTGCAAGTTTCAATAATGCACTGTACAGTAACTTTAAGTTAAATACATTGTACACTAGTTTCAGAAATTCCACTATTTTTTGCTTTTTATGACTAGATGCTGTACTTTTGCTTGTAATTTTACTTCTATTACTGATAATAACATTATGTAAAAATATTTGAATTGAGCATTAAATTCCCTTTAAAATGATGCATAATATGTATTCCTGACTTTACCATTAAGCTGTATAAGTTGACTTCAAACATCAAAAATTGACTTTTGGTCTACTGGTGCAGGAATTTTGGCCACGTTTGTAAGTACAGTTTGGGAAAAAGGGGGAATCAGGGCTCAAATTATAAAATTATAAAGTTAATCTGATCACTTAACATCTCATAATAGCAATGTGACTATGTTATTAATATTAATAAAATGCTCCATTTAGTAAATGTTTACAAAAATCCTGTTGTAAGAAAAATCCATTTAAATTCTAAAATACCCTACTGTTTTGAAAAAAAAGATAAAAAAAAAAAAAAAATGTAGACCCTGATCCTGAGTGAAACCTGGTAATGATTATAACATTATACATGTGTATTTGTGATTTTACCTTTTAATGCAGCGTGTATGTGTATTCAAGTCAGAAAGAACTATTAATTAGAAAACCTTTTCCAACATAGAGGTTTTAAAAAAAATCCTGAACTGTGGAGATCCATGCAGTATAAGTTTTGTGTTTGTATTTTAATTACAAGGATACTTGTTTGCAAATACTTAGTGGACTTCAGTTTGTTTGTTTTTTATTTTTGCTGGGCAAATTTCAGTGTTAAAGAAACATTGCAAACATCATGAAACTTTCTATTGCAAAGCATTCTGAAATGTTCTGTTGCAAAACATTCTGAAATGTTCTGTTGCAAAATATTGTGAAATCATTTTACTGCTTGCTGTCAACTTTGAGTTGTTTACCATAAATATTTCTGCTCCTGTTATTTGAAGGGTGTGGCCATGAGGGAAACTCAATAAGGCAGTTATTTTTTAATTTTATTTTTATGTGGCTTTGTGTTTTTTAATCATAATGCTAAAAAACATAGAAAGTGAAACAAACAGATTAAGATGTGTAACCCATAAAATCAAGGTAGATAGAAACACTTAACAAGAAATATGTAAAGTATAAGGAATTTCTAATGGAATATTAGAATTCTATGCATAAAAGTTGTTTCACTAATTTTGTAGAGGAATGTTTTGGCAGTAAAACTTTTACTTTCACCAGCCTTAAGAGTGAACAAAGATGGCACAACTTGATAAACACATATGTAAATTCACTTGTTTCCAGGCTTGAGATATTTTCCGAAAATGTAGATATGGTTAAGAAGGTATACTAATATTTTGGTCATGGCTTCAAAATTTATTTACCCTCATGTCATCAGTTTCTTCCAGGTTCCCCAATATTCAAAAGAAAGTAAAACAAACAGATTAAGATGTGTAACCCTTTAAAAAGCCAAGGTAGCAGAAAACACTTAACAAGAAACATGCAAAGTATAATGAATTTCTAATGGAATATTAGAATTCTATGCATAAAAGTTGTTTCAATAATTTTATAGAGGAATCTTTTGGTAGTAAAACTTTTACCTTCACCAGCCTAAGAGTGAACTAAGATGACACAACATGGTAAAAACATGTAAATTCACTTGTTTCCAGGCTTAAGGAGATATTTTCCAAAAATGTAGATATGATTAAGAAAGTACACTAATATTTTGATCATGACTTCAAAATTTATTTACCCTCATGTCATCAGTTTCTTCCAGGTTCCCTGATATTCAAAAGAAAGTGAAACAAACAGATTAAGATGTGGAACTCATAAAACCAAGGTAGCAGAAACACTTAACAAGACACATGTAAAATATAAAGAATTTCTAATGGAATATTAGAATTCTGTGCATAAAAGTTGTTTCAATAATTTTGTAGAGGAATATTTTGGTAGTAAAACTTTTACCTTCACCCAGTGTTGCATTCAGGGAGTTTTTTCCGGGGGAGGGGTTACAAATTTCGAGGGGGCTAAAACTTGTTGACTGATTATATACACATAATCACAATTTTCTTATTTATATTAATCATCATCATCAACCGTTATCAATCCACTGCTGGACGAAGGTCTCCCCAAGTTCCCTCCACAACAGTCTGCTTGTGCCAGTCTCCTCCATGTCACTCCCGCATACTTTCGAATTTCATCCACCAATCTTCCATGTGGTCTTCTTCTGGGTCTTTTCCTGTCCCTTAGAATCCAATCTAAAATTTCGGCTGTCCATCGATGGTCTGTCCTTCTGGCAGTATGTCCAGCCCATTGCCATTTCAGGGATTTAACTCTGATCATGATGTCTTCCACTCTTGTCCTTTTTGGATCCATGAGTTCCTCTTCTTATCTCTCCTGGTTACACCAAGCATGCATTTGTCCATGCTTCTTTGTGTTGTCTGCAGTCTTTGTATGTCTCTTTTAGTTAAGGTCCACATCTCTGCACCAGACGTAAGCACTGGAAGGATGTATTGATCAAACACTTTTCTTTTAAGACATAATGGCATATTGCTCTTGAAAATTATGCTGTTTCTTCCAAAAGCTCTCCAGGCAAGTTTTGTACGCCAATTAATTTCTTCATCAATGTGACCTTCACTTGATATCTGCTGTCCAAGATAAATGTACGTGTCTGTTATCTCCAGCTTTTCTCCATCAATCGATAAATCTTCATTTCTTGTAAAAGCATTGAACATCACTTTAGTCTTCTGAAAGTTCATTTTTAATCCCACTTCTTTACTCTTGTCAGCAAGTTCCTGGATCATATTCTGCAGCTCTGATGGGGTAGTTGCAAAAATGACTACGTCATCAGCAAAACTAAGGTGGGTTAGATAATCTCCATTAATCTTTATCCCTTTGTTTTCCCAGTTCAGTGATTGAAAGATATTTTCCAATGTGGCATTAAAGAGCTTCGGAGATATGGTGTCACCTTGTCTCACTCACTTTCTAATTTTTATGTGTGTTGTATTTTCAAACAGCAGAATCTTTGCACTTGCATTTTCACAGATGTTATTAATAATATTAATGTATGCATCTTCAATACCGCAGGATTTCAGAGCCATTGTAACTGCTGATGGTTTCACTGAATCTAAGGCTTTTTCATAATCAATAAAATCCATGCACAATGGAAGTTCATATTCCCTCGCTCTTTCAATTAGTTCTCTCAGTACGTGGATATGATCTATTGTGCTGTAGCCACTCCTGAATCCAGCTTGTTCTCTTGGTTGAGCCATGTCCAGTGTTACCTTCAAACGGTGTGAAAGAACTTTAGTGAAGATTTTATAAACCACTGATAGGAAGCTGAATAGGTCTGTAGTTCCTGAGATCCTCAATGTCACGTTTTTTATGTAGCAGGATCATTGTAGCACTGTTTCAATCCTCAGGAATCTTCCCTTCATTAAGGCATTGAGTGAAAATTTGGGCGAGTACTGTTTCGATTTCTCCACTTGCTTCTTGTATGATGTCTACAGTAATTCCATCTTCTCCTGGAGCTTTTTCCCTCTTCATGTTCTTGATTGCATGAGCAACTTCTGCTGGGAGGACTGGAAGAACTCTGGTACTGGTACCTTTCATGATGTCTGGAGTACATGGATCATCCCTTTCATATAATTTGGAGTAGAAATCTTTCACTCTTGTCAAAATTTCTCCTCTATTTCTTGTTACAGAACCATCTTCTTTTCTCAGTGCCATAATCTGTTTTCTTCCCTTACTGAGATGTCCCTTTGCTATCTTTAGGCTTTGGTTGTTTTCAATTGCTTTCCTAACTAGTTCACAGTTGAATTTCCTTACGTCTTCAGTGATACTTTTTCGTACTGTCTTGCATAGCTCTATATATTCCACTTTGGAAGTCACATCTTCTTTAGTTGTCCTCATTTCTCTTCTTTTTTGCATCAACATTTTGGTTTTTCCTGATAATTTGTTCACATGCAACTTGTTCTTATACCCAGCTAATTTTGTTACTGCTTCCATAAGAGCTTTGGTTACTTTTCTTGTTAACTTCAGAAATATCCACTTCTTCCAATGTTAGGCCTTCTAATGCAGAGAATCTGTTCTTCAGTTCCAACTTGAAGGTATTATGGTGTTTTTTAAAGTTGTTTATGTCAATACAATTTGTGTGTCTTATGAGCTTGCCATGTTCCAGTTTATTGTTGAGGTGCATCTTACATCTCACCAATCTATGGTCACTACCTGTGTTGAACTTGTTCAGCACACTGCAGTCTTCCATGACAAATTTCTTGTTACACATAATAAAATCAGTTTCATTTGTCTTATTTGGATGTCTCCATGTCCATTTCCTGTGTGGCTTTTTCTTGAAAAAGGAGTTCAAGATGAAAATCCCTTCTGCCTCTGCAAACTCAACTGGCATATTTCCACGCTGGTTTCTGTTTCTGTGACCGAATTTACCTCCTGAAGTTTCATTCTGTTGCCGTTGCCCTATTTTTGCATTGAAATCTCCCATAATTATTTTCAAGTGCTGCTTACCTTTATTATTTAGATGATGAATTTCCTCATAAAATTCTTCAATTTCTTCTTCAGGATGACTTGTGGTGGGTGCATAAGTTTGAATAATCTGAGCCTTGTATCTTCTCGTGAGTTGGATAACGAGTCCTGCAGCTCTGTCAGAGGAACTTTCAACTTCTACAACTTTATCATTCAGTTTCTTGTTTATTATAAATCCAACACCATTAGTTCTGCCAGTATCTGTTGCATGATAATAGAAGAGATGTCCACTTTTCAGTTCAATGAGATCTCCTTTTCTCCTTACTTCACTTAGCCCGACGATGTCCCACTTGATCCTTTGTAGTTCTTTTTCTAATTCAAGGAGTTGTGAATCAGAAGATAGGGAGCGTCCATTATACGTAGCCAAGGTCAGCATCAGATGGCAGCCTAGTCCGGTCCTCCGGAGATTCTTAGCACCCTCTGCCTTCATGTCCCACTGGCCGCTGCCTTGGCCAGGTACATTCCAGCTGCCGGAGACTGAGGGCCAAGATTTAAGTTGTGGAGTCATTTTGGAGGGGTTTAGTCATAACTCACCATGCTGGCCAAGCGGGTTGGTGAGTGTGGGATAGCATTTCCTCTAATCCCGATGGTATAGTTATACTGCTATTTGACGGTCATCAGAGCCCCTTTAGTGGGAACAGGATGCACCATGAGAAGGCGGGGTTGACATTTGTCAAGGAGAGTCTGTAGTATATTGAGCATCACCTGACCTTAGAATGGTCCAATAAAGAAGTCAACATTAATGGACTTAAATTGAATAACCTACAATTTGCTGGTGACATTCTTATTAATGCAAGGAATATGGAATATTTAAAAGAAATGATAAAGATTTAATAACTAAATCAACAGAAATTGGATTAAAAATTAATTCTGAGAAAACCAAACTAATGACAAACTTAAAAGGATACGATGAAAGAGAATATTATTAAGGTAAACAGTAAAGAAATTGAAATATAGATGAGTATGTATACTTAAGAAAATTGATTACAATGAAGAAACGGAGTCATGGAAGAAGTGAAAAGAATAGGAATGGGATGGTCAGCTTTTGGAAAATTGAAGAGATTTTTAAACAGTAAAATAAAACCTGAGAATAGAGCAAGACTCGTGAACCAATGTGTATTGCCTTTTATGATATATGGAGCAGAAACCTGGCCAATCAAAAACAAAATAATAGACAAAACGCAAAAAAACCCCAACAACAGAAGAATGGAAAGGTGTCTGCTAAACATAAAAATTAGAAATGTGTCTGCTAAACACACAAAATAAAAAATGAAGCAATAAGAGCTAAAACAAAATTTTTAGATATTGGAGAAAACATATTTTAAAAGAAATGGAAAAAGGCTGGACACATTACAAGGTTAAGGGGCAGTAGATGGACAAAAGTTATTCTGGGGTGGTGGCCATATAAAATTAAAAGATCAGCTGTGAGACCTGAAAGAAGATGGTCAGATGATGTAAGGAAAACTATTGTTATTCTTTGGCACCAACAAGCTCAGGATAAAAATAGATGGAAAGAATTGGGAGATACCTATAGCCAGAAGTGGCTATAAAAAGGGTTAGAAGAAGAGATTGTGCAAACGTTGAACATCTAGACCTAACATCCCCAGATATCTGAAACTTCAGTTAAATTTTCTACAGCTGAGATTTATTGAGGTAAATTATTTTTAGTGGAGTAATTTTCAATCACTGTTTTTCCCTTATACATTCAAAATATCATGACCCTTTGCTGTTCTTTATCCCACACTTAGGCCTTGATTTTTTTTATTTTAGCAGTAGCAACACTTGCTAGTGGCCTTATTCTTTACTAGCAAATTGCATTATCTAGTAGCAGAAGTTTATTAACGTTATACAAAAGAAGAAACTTTAACATGTTCCTCCTCCTTAGTCAGCCATGACAAATTTTGATTTCAACCCTGTAACTGTCACATTGTAATGCTGAAAAGATTACAAATATTTAGAAACAACTCACCTTTTCATGACTTGACAGATTAATTCTAACAATTTAATTCAAATGCAAATATTTAAAAAAACTTTTTTATTTAACTTTATTCACAAAATTCAAGAACACTATTGAAAATCTTAAGTTATTTTCCATATGGTTTACAATCTGGGCTTCGGGTCCTTTCATCTTACCACTTTAAAACCGCAGGTCTGGGGTCAAACTTGTCTTCGGATGGACCTTCAACCTCAATATTCATGATAGCACTCAATGTTTGCAAGTTTAAACTGCCCCTTCAGTCACCCTGGATTTACTTCATGAAACTGTACCCAACTTCACATGCAGAAGTAGATAAGGGAAATATACTGGATTTTGGATTGGAGGTTTAACGACCACCGTGAGCAACTCAGTGGGTAATAAGCAGTCGCCTGTCCCTAATTTACGGACAGTGGTTCCAGGGAAGGGAGAGAGCCAGTGCCGTAAAACAAACACAAAATCCATGCCTCACCGGGATTCAAACTCTGGCCCATCTTGGAAGAATGGTCATCAACTTGGTGGGCTATAAGGCCGTACCTAATTTAGGGCCAGTGGTTCCAGGGAAGGGAGAGTGTCAGTGCCGTAAGACTAACACCACATCCATGCCTCACCGGGATTCGAACTCGGATCAATCTCGGAAGAATGGTTATCAACTCAGTAGGCTATAAGCCCCTCCCTAATTTAGGGCCAGTGGTTTCAGGGAAGGGAGAGAGCTTGTGCCATAAGACAAACAGAGCATCCATACCTCTCCGGGATTCGAACCCGGGCCCATCTTGGATAAATGATCATGAGCTATTATCGCTTAGACCACTGCGCCACCAGGGCGACTAACATTTATTGCAGCATGGCATGAGTTTGTCTATTCCTTCTTGAGAAAATGGTCATCCAACTTTGATAACCATTCTCATGTCACATTTTGAAGTCTTCATTGGAGTGATATCACCGCTGTGCTAGATCATATTCATTGGTGCCGAACACAGGGAAATCACAAGGTGAAAGGTCTGGATTGTAGGGAGGGTGTTCTCACACCTCCCATTTTAATCTGCCAAGGACGGCCTTCATGACGCCTGCTGTATGTGGTGTTGCATTATCATGCAGAAGGACTATGCCTCTTGACAGTTTTCCTGCCAGTCGATCTTTAATCGCCCTTCACAGCATCTTAAGGGTTTCAGAATATGATGCTGCATTAATCATGGTGCCCTTCAGCATGAATTCATTATGGACAACACCTTGATTTTTGGAGAAAAGGGTGAGCAAAACCTTTCCGGTGGGAGGAATAATTTGGCACATTTTCGTTGGCGAAGAATGTGAATGTTTCCACTCACATGAAGTCTGCTTTGTTTTGTGGTGAGAAGTGATATACCCAAAATCTGTGCAGTCAGTTGGTCTGTGAATGGGTGCTCTGGACCCATTTTGTAATTGATATCAACAAGCCCCCCCCCCTCCTCCTCCTACCGAGGAAAGATTGGTTGTGTTTGAAATTTTGTAGGGATATAACACTCAAATTTTCTTCTTTTTGGTGACTATTGTCATCAATTAGATGACAATAAGTCAAAAACCCTCTCCCCAAAAATGATTGCTTCTTTTTGAATTTTTGTAAGAATTACACTCAGATTTCTTTCTTTTTGGTACTACTATATATGGGATTTATTGCAGTGCGAGTGTATGTTGTGAACAGAGTTTATATTTAAGTCTTTTTATATCCATTTGGGGAAGGTTGAAGGTTTTGTGGTTCATAGTTACAGAAATATAAACTACCATGAAAAAAACAACATAAATACATTCACGTGGTTCCACGTATTTCCTAATTGAATATATATATATATATATCATCATCATTGTCAACCATTATCAATCCACTGCTGGACGAAGGTCTCCTCAAGTTTCCTCCACAACGGTCTGTCTTGTGCCAGTCTCCTCCATGTCACCCCCGCATACTTTCGAATTTCATCCACCCATCTCCCATGTGGTCTTCTTCTGGGTCTTTTCCTGTCCATTGGAATCCAATCTAAAATTTCGGCTGTCCATCGATGGTCTGTCCTTCTAGCAGTATGTCCAGCCCATTGCCATTTCAGGGATTTAACTCTGATCATGATGTCTTCCACTCTTGTCCTTTTTCTGATCCACGAGTTCCTCTTCTTATCTCTCCTGGTTACACCAAGGATGCATTTGTCCATGCTTCTTTGTGTTGTCTGCAGTCTTTGTATGTCTCTTTTAGTTAAGGTCCACGTCTCTGCACCATACGTAAGCACTGGAAGGATGCATTGATCAAACACTTTTCTTTTAAGACATAATGGCATATTGCTCTTGAAAATTATGCTGTTTCTTCCAAAAGCTCTCCAGGCAAGTTTTGTACGCCGATTAATTTCTTCATCAATGTGACCTTCACTTGATATCTGCTGTCCAAGATAAACGTACGTGTCTGTTATCTCCAGCTTTTCTCCATCAATCGATAAATCTTCATTTCTTGTAAAAGCATTGAACATCACTTTAGTCTTCTGAAAGTTCATTTTTAATCCCACTTCTTTACTCTTGTCAGCAAGTTCTTGGATCATACTCTGCAGCTCTGATATGGGGTAGGTGCAAAAATGACTACGTCATCAGCAAAACGAAGGTGGGTTAGATAATCTCCATTAATCTTTATCCCTTTGTTTTCCCAGTTCAGTGATTGAAAGACATTTTCCAATGTGGCATTAAAGAGCTTCGGAGATATGGTGTCACCTTGTCTCACTCCCTTTCTAATTTTTATGCGTGTTGTATTTTCAAGCAGCCGAATCTTTGCACTTGCATTTTCATAGATGTTATTAATAATATTAATGTATGCATCTTCAATACCGCAGGATTTCAGAGCCATTGTAACTGCTGATGGTTTCACTGAATCTAAGGCTTTTTCATAATCAATAAAATCCATGCACAATGGAAGTTCATATTCCCTCGCTCTTTCAATTAGTTCTCTCAGTACGTGGATATGATCTATAGTGCTGTAGCCAGTCCTGAATCCAGCTTGTTCTCTTGGTTGAGCCATGTCCATCGTTACCTTCAAACGGTATGAAAGAACTTTAGTGAAGATTTTATAAACCACTGATAGGAGGCTAAATAGGTCTGTAGTTCCTGAGATCCTCAATGTCACCTTTTTTATGTAGCAGGATCATTGTAGCGTTGTTCCAATCCTCAGGAATCTTCCCTTCATTAAGGCATTGAGTGAAAATTTGGGCGAGTACTGTTTCGATTTCTCCACTTGCTTCTTATATGATGTCTACAGTAATTCCATCTTCTCCTGGAGCTTTCCCTTGCTTCATGTTCTTGATTGCATGTGCAACTTCTGCTGGGAGGACTGGAAGAACTCTAGTACTGGTACCTTTCATGATGTCTGGAGTACATGCATCATCCCTTTCATGTAATTTGTAGTAGAAATCTTTCACGCTTGTCAAAATTTCGCCTCTATTTCTTGTTACAGAACCATCTTTTCTCAGTGCCATAATCTGTGTTCTTCCCCTACTGAGATGTCCCTTTGCTATCTTTAGGCTTTGGTTGTTTTCAATTGCTTTCCTCACTAGTTCACAGTTGAATCTCCTTACGTCTTCAGTGATACTTTTTCGTACTGTCTTGCATAGCTGTATATATTCCACTTTGGAAGTCACATCTTTTTTAGTTGTCCTCATGTCTCTTCTTTTTTGCATCAACATTTTGGTTTTTCCTGATAATTTGTTCACATGCAACTTGTTCTTAGACCCAGCTAATTTTGTTGCTGTTTCCATAAGAGCTTTGGTTACTTTTCTGTTAACTTCCGAAATATCCACTTCTTCCGATGTTAGGCCTTCTAAAGCAGAGAATCTGTTCTTCAGTTCCAACTTGAAGGTATTATGGTGTTTTTTAAGGTTGGTTATGTCAATACATTCTGTTTGTTTTATGAGCTTGCCACGTTCGAGTTTAGTGTTAAGGTGCATCTTACATCTCACCAATCTATGGTCACTACCTGTGTTGAACTTGTTTAGCACACTGCAGTCTTCCATGACGAATTTTTTGTTACACATAATAAAATCAATTTCACTTGTCGTCCCATTTGGATGTCTCCATGTCCATTTCCTGTGTGGCTTTTTCTTGAAAAAGGAGTTCATGATGAAAAACCCTTCTGCCTCTGCAAACTCAACGAGAGTATTTTCAAGCTGGTTTCTGTTGCGGTGACCGAATTTACCTACTGAAGTTTCATTCTGTTGCCGTTGCCCTATTTTTGCATTGAAATCTCCCATAATTATCTTCAAGTGCTGCTTACCTTTATTATTTAGATGACAAATTTCCTCATAAAATTCTTCAATTTCTTCTTCAGGATGACTTGTGGTGGGTGCATAAGTTTGAATAATCTGAGCCTTGTATCTTCTCGAGAGTTGGATAACGAGTCATGCAGCTCTGTCAGAGGAACTTTCAACTTCTACAACTTTATCCTTTAGTTTCTTGTTTATTATAAATCCAACACTATTAGTTCTGCCAGTATCTGTCCCATGATAGTAGAAGAGATGTCCATTTTTCAGTTCAATGAGATCTTCTCCTTTTCTCCTTACTTCACTTAGCCCGACGATGTCCCACTTGATCCTTTGTAGTTCCTCTTCTAATTCAAGAAGCCTTGAATCAAAAGATAGGTAGTGTCCATTATACGTAGCCAAGGTCAGCATCAGATGGCAGCCTAGTCCGGTCCTCCGGGGATTCTTAGCACCCTCTGCCTTCATGTCGCACTGGCTGCTGCCTTGGCCAGGTACATTCCAGCTGCCGGAGACTGAGGGCCAAGATTTAAATTGTGGAGTCCTTTTGGAGGGGTTTGGCCATAACTCACCATGCTGGCCAAGCATGTTGGTGAGTGTGGGATAGCATTTCCTCTAATCCCGATGGTATAGTTATACCGCCATTGGCGGTCGTCAGAGCCCTTTTAGTGGAAACAGGATGCACCATGAGAAGGCGGGGTTGACATTTGTCAAGGAGAGGCTGTGATGTTGCACATCACCTGACCTTACATCCCATATATATATATGGGATGTAAGGTCTAAACAAGTTCAACACAGGCAGTGACCATAGATTGGTGAGATGTAAGATGCACCTCGACACTAAACTCGAACGTAGCAAGCTCATAAGACAAACAAAATGTATTGACATAACCAACCTTAAAAAACACCATAATACCTTCAAATTGGAACTGAAGAACAGATTCTCTGCTTTAGAAGGCCTTGCATCGGAAGAAGTGGACATTTCTGAAGTTAACAGAAAAGTAACCAAAGCTCTTATGGAAACGGCAACAAGATTAGCTGGGTCTAAGAACAAATTGCATGTGAACAAATTATCAGGAAAAACCAAAATGTTGATGCAAAAAAGAATAGTGATGAGGACAACTAAAGAAGATGTGACTTCCAAAGTGGAATATATAGAGCTATGCAAGACAGTACGAAAAAGTATCACTGAAGACGTAAGGAAATTCAACTGTGAACTAGTAAGGAAAGCAATTGAAAACAACCAAAGCCTAAAGATAGCAAAGGGACATCTCAGTAAGGGGAAAAAACAGATTATGGCACTGAGAAAAGAAGATGGCTCTGTAACAAGAAATAGAGGCGAAATTATGACAAGAGTGAAAGATTTCTACTCCAAATTATATGGAAGGGATGATACATGTACTCCAGACATCATGAAAGGTACCAGTACCAGAGTTCTTCCAGTCCTTCCAGCAGAAGTTGCACATGCAATCAAGAACATGAAGCGGGGAAAGCTCCAGGAGAAGATGGAATTACTGTAGACATCATACAAGAAGCAAGTGGAGAAATCGAAACAGTACTCGCCCAAATTTTCACTCGATGCCTTAATGAAGGGAAATTTCCTGAGGATTGGAACAAACGCTACAATGATCTTGCTACATAAAAAAGGTGACATTGAGGATCTCGGGAACTACAGACCTATCAGCCTCCTATCAGTGGTTTATAAAATCTTCACTAAAGTTCTTTCACACCGCTTGAAGGTGACACTGGACATGGCTCAACCGAGAGAACAAGCTGGATTCAGGAGTGGCTACAGCACAATAGATCATATCCACATACTTAGAGAACTAATTGAAAGAGCGAGGGAATATGAACTTCCATTGTGCATGGCTTTTATCGATTATGAAAAAGCCTTTGATTCGGTGAAACCATCGGCAGTTGCAATGGCTCTGAAAACCTGCGGTATTGAAGATGCATACATTAATATTATTAATAACATCTATGAAAATGCAAGTGCAAAGATTCGGCTGTTTGAAAATACAACACACATAAAAATTGGAAAAGGAGTGAGACAAGGTGACACCATATCTCCGAAGCTCTTTAATGCCACATTGGAAAATGTCTTTCAATCACTGAACTGGGAAAACAAAGGGATAAAGATTAATGGAGATTATCTAACCCACCTTCGTTTTGCTGATGACAGTCATTTTTGCAACTACTCCATCAGAGCTACAAAGTATGATCCAGGAACTTGCTGACAAGAGTAAAGAAGTGGGATTAAAAATGAACTTTCAGAAAGCAAAAGTGATGTACAATGCTTTTACAAGAAATGAAGATTTATCGATTGATGGAGAAAAGCTGGAGATAACAGACACGTACATTTATCTTGGACAGCAGATATCAAGTGCGGGTCACATTGGTGAAGAAATTAATCGGCGTACAAAACTTGCCTGGAGAGCTTTTGGAAGAAACAGCATAATTTTCAAGAGCAATATACCATTATGTCTTAAAAGAAAAGTGTTTGATCAATGCATCCTTCCAGTGCTTACGTATGGTGCAGAGACGTGGACCTTAGCTAAAAGAGACATACAAAGGCTGCAGACAACTCAAAGTAGCATGGAGAGGTGCATGCTTGGTGTAACCAGGAGAGATAAGAAGGGGAACACGTGGATCCGAAAAATGACAAGAGTGGAAGACATCATGATCAGAGTTAAATCCCTGAAATGGCAATGGGCTGGACATACTGCCAGAAGAACAGACCATCGATGAACAGCCGAAATTTTAGATTGGATTCCAAGGGACAGGAAAAGACCCAGAAGAAGACCACATGGAAGATGGGTGGATGAAATTCGAAAGTATGCAGGGGTGACATGGAGGAGACTGGCACAAGACAGACCGTTGTGGAGGAAACTTGGGAAGACCTTCGTCCAGCAGTGGATTGATAATGGTTGACAATAATGATGATTGATATATATATATATATATATATATATATATATATTTTTTTTTTTTTACATACATATCATTAAGCTGTTCTGCTATTCAGAAGTTAGGTGCTCAAAGAAAGACCATCTGACAAACATTTGACTGATAATACATATCCCTAAGATGTTCTGTGAGATTAGCTCCAAAAAGAAATAGAAACCACCAGATAAATTTTTAACTGATTATTTACTTATTGTTGCCATATCAAACTTCTCCATTTACAGCGATTTTGACACACAACACGGGCTTCAGTGACATACACAAAACACAATGTACCCAAGATATTCTATACTTCATACTTGTAATCTTTTTCTCATGCAGACTCTCCTGAAGCTGTTCCTCTCATGACTTCCTTGGCCTTCCTCTGCCTTTCTTTCTTGCCACTTGTGCCGAAATTTTTTTCTTAGTAAGCAGCTCCTCACCCATTCTTTCAACATGGCCAAACTATATAAGAATATTAGTCTCCACCTTGCTAACATTTCGCTTCACATTATACAGCTGCAACACATCTTCATTCTTCACATGATCAGAATGTCGCCCTCCCCCCACCGGGTAGTAACACATTTCTACACACAAACTACTCCTACGTTATATTTTAATTTTGCATTTATAAGTACAATATGGTACAGTAATGTAACTAAGTGGGACAAAAAAGGGAAAAGGAATTCTTTTAAGTTTTAAATATAATAATTTTAATAACTTACATAGTTAAAATTTTAAAAATAGTATTAAAAGGCTTTCTCCAACATATAGTGTTCTACGTATGCAATACCTCAACTTACATATTAGACAGAGTTCTATAAAAATAAAATGTATCTGCATACACAACCATTCAGAGAGAAAACTTGCTGCAAACCCACGAAGAGCGAATCATAACAATACAACAAGATCATTTAGAGAAAAATTAATAAAACAAATAATTATTAGAACATTACAGACTCCAATGAGGACAAAATATGTACATTACAATTGAATGTGCAACAATGTGTGTGCAATGGACCTTTATGACAAAATATTAAGTTGTTGGGCTATGAACCTCATAAAAACAAGAGGCTAATTGAAGAAAGTACATATTTATATTAAAAAAAATAGTTCCATTAATGAACCTTCAAAAATTATAAATACTATTTTCAACAACTTAATTCAAACATACTAAATTTAGAAAATACATAAGGAAAATATTTTAATTTAATAACTGGCAACTGCAAGAGGAACCTGGCAATCAGGCCTTAATTTTTTTATTTTTAGCACTAGGAACAATTGTAGTAGCCTTATTTTTTACTAGCAAATTGCATTATCTAATAGCAGAAGTTTATTAACATTATATAAAAGGAACTTTAACATGTCCCCCTCCATTGGTCAATCATGACAAATTTTGATTTCACCCATGTAACTGTCACATTGTAACGCTGAAAAGATTACAAATATTTAGATATAACTCATCTTTTCATGACCTGATAGATTAATTCTGGCAATTTAATACAAATATTTAAAAAATATTTTTTATTTAACTTTATTCAAAAAATTCAAGAACACCATTCAAAATCTTAAGTTATTTTCCGTATGGCTTACAATCTTTGTTTCGGGTTTTTTCATCTTACCACTTTAAAACAGCAGGCCTAGGGTCAAACTTGTCTTCATGAAACTGAACCCAATCACACATGCAGAAGTAGATTTTAAGGGAAATATACTGGATATTTTTACTAGTGCTACAATGTTTTTATAATGTTTGTACTTTTCAAGAAACATTCGTTTCCAGAAAGCAGTTGTTCCATTATGTATGTATCTAAAATATTCCACATGTGCAATGCAGCGGCGCTTTACAGTTCACACTAAAACATTCAAAATTTTTCCTCTAGCAACTTTTGCTAGAACCACTTTTATCACTAGCAAAATGCATTTGCTTGTTGCTACTAACTACTGGTCGAAATTGAGCCCTGCTGACAATAAAATTTAAGTTCTTTCTGTGTAAATGAAATTTTTGCTACAGTTCCTATACATTGAGAAACAGGCCATGATAAAATCTAGTGGCCAAAAACATCTGTAGAAACTAAAGAACTCAGAAGATGTGAAAAATAATTGAAAGTTCAAGTTAAAATAGAGCAAAGTGTATTAATCAAGTAAAGCCTGTATTTTTATTTAAAAAAAATGCACAGGCTTACTGGATTTTAATTTGACTGTGTTTTAATTTTTTTTAAAGAGTTTTAGTTCCTGTAAATATATTTTTCATCTTTTTTTTTTTTTAACCTACAAGCAAAAACTATCTGCAAAATTTGCTAATAATTTGATAACTATCAGCGTACAGTGTACACGCATACATCTATATTATGCTACTCTGATGTTAGGTACAAGTATTCATTTTAAGATCTTTTACTTAATACACATGTTATCAAAGAAATAAATTTAAAAATAGTGACTGATTTGCATTTGTATGAGTTTCAGTAAGTTGGAAAATATTTATTGCCATGACTTTTTCCTATGTTGGCAGAACTGTTGTATTTTTATTGAGTACACCTTTTGACCTTTTCGTACTATGATATGCGACACCTGCAGCATGGAAGAATTGTCACCTGTCAGTTGCAATCGTGAAACACCTGACATGACATTCATGAATCCTTAAGCATCAGTTATGGGGAGTGTGTGTGTGTGTGTGTGTGTGTGTGTGTGTGTGTGTGTGTGTGTGTGTTATGACTTAAGTAATATCAGTCACTGAAGGGACAGTTTTTTTTTTGGTTAAAATTTTTTTTTTTTTGACTAATCCAAAAATAAAATATTTTCACAAAAAAACCCCTCTAAAATGCTGAGTTTTTATTATTTGAGTAGCAAACATTTTCTGTTGAAGCCAAAGCCTGTGTTTCTGAAGAAAAATGATGCTGACCTTGTGAAATGCATAGTGCTTAAATTTTGTATAGTATTAGAAGTTTGAGTGATGCTTTGTTTCTTCTAGTTCATGCTGAAGAAATTTTGTTTAATCTTCCTTCCCTCTGAGTTCTTTTTTAGACTAATTAAAGAAAGTTGTTAAAAGTTATTACATCCAAAAAAAAAAAAAAAAAAAAAGTGCCATCAATGAGCCTTTAAAACTAAATAAGTGATGTTTTAAACAACTTAATTACAACAAGAGCAACAGAATTACAAAACGCACAGTTGAAAACATTTCAGCCGCCCTGGTGGCTCAGTGGTCTAAGCAATGGCCTCTGATCATTCGTCCGAAAGGGGTCCGGGTTCGAATCCTGGTGAGGCATGGATGTTGTGTTTGTCCTACGGCACTAGCTTTCTCCCTTCCCTGGAACCAGTGACTCTAAATTAGGGACGGGCGACTGCTTATAGCCCATTGAGTTGCTCACAGTGGTCATTAAACCTCCAATAAAAAAATAAACCATTTCAGTTTAGTAACTGGCAACAGTTTGAAGAACTTGGAAACAGTATGAAAAACCTGGGAACAATATTTAAATTCTTCAGAAGTAAACAAAACTTTTGTTAATCCTTCTATACATTGAGAACAGGTCTTGACTAAATTCAAGAGGCCAGAAACTTCTGTAAAAATCCAAAAGAACTCTGAGGGAAGCAAGATTAAATGAAAATTTCTTTAACTGGAACCGGAACAAAATGAATATATCTGGGTAAAGCCTTGAGTAAGTGATTTGAGTGATACATGCCAGTTATTAAACATATATAATATTGTTCCTTTGTGCGGACTTAAAATTTACAAACTGGTGTCAACAAAATGTAATGAGTTGTTTACCAGCAATCAGAATGACTCTGAATTGCTCAAGCTTACTGTTCATGATACTTCATATTAGAAAAGTTGAAAACTACGTCATTCTGCAGCGTATAATTAATATCCCATGTACAGTGAAACCAGTGGTAACGATAATTTTTGGACAGGGAGTAAAAATACTTCTCACATGATTTTCAAGAAGTATTTTGCGGTTTCTAGAAGTAACAATTTCCCCCCTCCTCCCAGTTTGCAAACAACTGCTATAAAAATTCTCACTTCTAAAAAAACTGTTTTTAGTTCTCTTAAAAATATATGTATTACAATAAAAAAATTTTTTTATTTGGACGTGCAGTTATTTTAATTATTTTAATAACATAGCAAAATTTAAAATAGAGTAATAAAGGATGCAGGTCAAAAACATGCATCCTTACCTCTGCAGCAAGGTGAAAATTCTGTGATATAAAGTATGTATTAGGTGTACAAATAAGTTTTAAAGTGCTTTTTATGTGACGTATAGGCCTACCTCTAATTTACATATCCGACATTCCCCTGCGCTTTGTCATGTGACCGTAACTCATCCAGAGTATAAAATGTGACACAGAAGTTTGCCCAACAGTCGTGAATGCCGCAGAAAGGACCCCAGGTTCGATCCCAGGCAGGTACGAACGCTCGATCCACTAAATATCTGCTGTGTGTCAGATGGGCACAATTAAGCCATCGGACCCCGGGTACTGGCCCCCTGTACTAAATAAGGGCGTCTTCCTCCCCCTTTCTACTTCGCTTCCATGTCACTTTCCTATCGGGCACTCTAGCGCAAATCTCCTAGATTCCTATTTCTAAAAGTTGTTTAAGGCCTGGAAGTCAGACACTCCGTTTCTAAAATCCTCTACATATGATCATTTGATCATCATTTTTTGCCCAACAGTCAAACACTTTTGCCCATTGATAGGTGAAAGACGGCAAGCGATACTGCATTTATTTGACACTGCATTCGTTACAAATTTCATTAAGGAAAAAGTGATGCAAAAGCATGTGCATCAATCTGTTTTGTTCTGGAGGAGAATATTGTATCGAAAAGCACGTGTGAGTTTTGGTTTAGATGGTTTAAAGCAGGTGATTTTGATGTTAGCGATCGAAAACGTAGCGGAGGAATGCACACGAGGAACTGCAAGCATTGCTGGATGAAGATTTGTCTCAAACGCGAAAAAAACAACTAGCTGAACAGCTCGAGGTAACTCAACAAACCATTTCCAATCGTTTACGCACAATGGGAAAGATTCAGAAGGAAGGAAAATGGGTGCCACACGACCTGAGCCAGAAGAGGAACAAGGATGAGCGTGTCATGAAATGTTTAAATCTGATGACTGAACAGCACAGAATTTTTTTCCTGCAGAAAATCATTACGGGTGTCGAAAGGTGGATATGATACAATAATCCCAAATGCCAAAAAAACTGGGTAGACCCCGGTGAAGCAACGACTTTGACACCGAAACGTAATATTCACTTCAAGAAATTTCTGCTGTGCATCTGGTGGGATATGAAGGATATGCTCTATTATGAAGTATTGGAACAGGGTTAAACTGTTCCTGCTGATAGCTACAAGCAACAATTGCTGCGATTGAACTAGGAAATCTGTCTGAAACGTCCATTCACAGGCAAAGGATTGCATCCCGTGAAATTACTGCATGACAATGCTAGGCCGCATGTCGTGAAATCGGTCAAGGAAACGTTATTGATACTTGGCTGGGAAGTTTTGGAGCACCCGGCGTATAGTCCCAACATAGCCCCTTCAGACTATCATTTGTTCCAATCAATGCAACATGGTTCAGCTGCTGTACGGTTCCGGACATGTGACGAAGTGCAAAAATGGGTTGACGACTTCATCGCTTCACACGACGAAGTTATTCTTCATGGCTGGAATCAGCCAGCTGCCTGACCGATAGCGGAAGGTGATTGATAATGACGGCGCATATTTTGATTCGTAAAGGTGTTGTTTTCTCTTAAATTACATGTTGCGTTGTCTTAAAATGCTTTATAACTTATTTGTACACCTAATACAATTCATATTTGGAGGTTTCCCTGAAACATCAAAGTACAATAAAAAACATTTAAGTTGTAAATAACGGGAAACTGTCCCTCTCTCTCCAACTTATTTTAGATACAGAACAGCTGGAAACTCAGATGTACAAAATATGTGGAACCTGGTTCTGACACCAACACAATATGCTCTTGTTGCTGTATAAAATTTGTTTCCTATATTTTTTTGAACAAGTGTTTTATCTTTTTGACAATCCAAGTAAATAGCATGAAGTATATCTCTTTTTTCCAATTATTTTTTAAATTTCTTCTCGCTTTCTTTTCATCTCCGATCTAAAATTCTGCTAGTACTTTGCTATCAGTTCCACATCCATTAATACAGAACTTGCTGTTACGGCAGCTGACCTATCAGAAATTCCCATGCAATCGCAGGCCTATGCTAGACTTGGCAATTTAATCCGCATTTGCTTTGTATCATTTGTTTCCAAGCGCGATACTTTTTACCTCCGAACACTTTTTTATGCTGAATTTAGCCTCCAATTCTCCATCCCCAATCTCCTCTTCCTCTGATGTTTTGCTACTTGAGTTATCTGAAGCTAGCAAATTTACCTCTGATTGAGAAGTTGAAGTCATGACCAAAGGAATTTTAATTTCTTTACATTTTCTGTATGTTGCACGTTTGAGCTTTTGGGTAGCTACAAGATCTACCAATTCAATAGCCAATTTTCTCTGATGCCTTTGATCGTTCGAGACTTCTCGTTCTTTAATAGGTATCTACTCCGCAAAGCTATTGGGTTGTCGGAAAAGTCATGACGTATTTTAGCCATGTTTTGCAAAGGTCATTTATTGATAGAAAGAACAAAGATCAATCAATGATATAATGCCCGTTTTGTTCGATAACCTTTTGCCATCTTTCAGTGAGCTGCAGAATGCCTCATTCATAGGACCTGTCTTTCGTGGCGAAAAACTGTACAAGGTGCTGATTTACAGCCTCATCTAAATTGAACGTTATACCACGCAAGGACTGTTGAAGAGAGCGAAACAAGTGGAAGTCTGAAGGCGCAAGGTCAGGCGAGTATGCTGGGTGTGGCAACACATCCCACCCAATCTCCAATAATTTTTGGTGGGTGATCAAACTTGTGTGTGGTCTCGCGTTGTCGTGATGGAACACAGCACTTTTACGATGAATGAGCTCTGGACGTTTCTGGATGATGGATTTGTTCAAACTGTCCAATTGCCGACAGTACACATTCGAATTGATTGTTTGGTTCCGTGGTAGGAGCTCGAAAAACACCACACCTTTAAAATCCCACCACACTGAGACCAGAACCTTCCGCTGATGAATGTCTGCTTTGGATGTCTTTTGAGGCGAAGCAGCACGTCGAGACCAAGACCGTTTGTGCAGCACATTGTTGTATCATCATCATCATCATCATTGTCAACCATTATCAATCCACTGCTGGACGAAGGTCTCCCCAAGTTTCCTCCACAACGGTCTGTCTTGTGCCAGTCTCCTCCATGTCACCCCTGCATACTTTCGAATTTCATCCACCCATCTCCCATGTGGTCTTCTTCTGGGTCTTTTCCTGTCCCTTGGAATCCAATCTAAAATTTCGGCTGTCCATCGATGATCTGTCCTTCTGGCAGTATGTCCAGCCCATTGCCATTTCAGGGATTTAACTCTGATCATGATGTCTTCCACTCTTGTCATTTTTCGGATCCACGAGTTCCTCTTCTTATCTCTCCTGGTTACACCAAGCATGCACCTCTCCATGCTGCTTTGAGTTGTCTGCAGCCTTTGTATGTCTCTTTTAGTTAAGGTCCACGTCTCTGCACCATACGTAAGCACTGGAAGGATGCATTGATCAAACACTTTTCTTTTAAGACATAATGGCATATTGCTCTTGAAAATTATGCTGTTTCTTCCAAAAGCTCTCCAGGCAAGTTTTGTACGCCAATTAATTTCTTCATCAATGTGACCCTCACTTGATATCTGCTGTCCAAGATAAACGTACGTGTCTGTTATCTCCAGCTTTTCTCCATCAATTGATAAATCTTCATTTCTTGTAAAAGCATTGAAGATCACTTTTGTCTTCTGAAAGTTCATTTTTAATCCCACTTCTTTACTCTTGTCAGCAAGTTCCTGGATCATACTCTGCAGCTCTGATGGGGGTAGTTGCAAAAATGACTACGTCATCAGCAAAACGAAGGTGGGTTAGATAATCTCCATTAATCTTTATCCCCATGTTTTCCCAGCTCAGCGACTGAAAAACACCCTCCAATGTGGCATTAAAGAGCTTCGGAGATATGGTGTCACCTTGTCTCACTCCCTTCCCAATTTTTACGTGTGTTGTATTTTCAAACAGCCTAATCTTTGCACTTGCATTTTCATAGATGTTATTAATAATATTAATGTATGCATCTTCAATACCGCAGGTTTTCAGAGCCATTGTAACTGCTGATGGTTTCACCGAATCAAAGGCTTTTTCATAATCGATAAAAGCCATGCACAATGGAAGTTCATATTCCCTCGCTCTTTCAATTAGTTCTCTCAGCACGTGGATATGATCTATTGTGCTGTAGCCACTCCTGAATCCAGCTTGTTTTCTCGGTTGAGCCATGTCCAGTGTTACCTTCAAGCGGTGTGAAAGAACTTTAGTGAAGATTTTATAAACTACTGATAGGAGGCTGATAGGTCTGTAGTTTCCGAGATCCTCAATGTCACCTTTCTTATGTAGCAGGATCATTGTAGCGGTGTTCCAATCCTCAGGAATCTTTCCTTCATTAAGGCATCGAGTGAAAATTTGGGCGAGTACTGTTTCGATTTCTCCACTTGCTTCTTGTATGATGTCTACAGTAATTCCATCTTCTCCTGGAGCTTTTCCCCGCTTCATGTTCTTGATTGCATGTGCAACTTCTGCTGGAAGGACTGGAGGAACTCTGGTACTGGTATCTTTCATGATGTCTGGAGTGCATATATCATCCCTTTCATATAATTTGGAGTAGAAATCTTTCACTCTTGTCAAAATGTCACCTCTATTTCTTGTTACAGAACCATCTTCTTTTCTCAGTGCCATAATCTGTTTTCTTCCCTTACTGAGATGTCCCTTTGCTATCTTTAGGCTTTGGTTGTTTTCAATTGCTTTCCTCACTAGTTCACAGTTGAATTTCCTTACGTCTTCAGTGATACTTTTTCTTACTGTCTTGCATAGCTCTATATATTCCACTTTGGAAGTCACATCTTCTTTAGTTGTCCTCATCTCTCTTCTTTTTTGCATCAACATTTTGGTTTTTCCTGATAATTTGTTCACATGCAACTTGTTCTTAGACCCAGCTAATTTTGTTGCTGTTTCCATAAGAGCTTTGGTTACTTTTCTGTTAACTTCAGAGATGTCCACTTCTTCCGATGTTAGGCCTTCTAAAGCAGAGAACCTGTTCTTCAGTTCTAACTTGAAGGTATTATGGTGTTTTTTAAGGTTGGTTATGTCAATAGATTTTGTTTCTCTTATGAGCTTGCCACGTTCAAGTTTAGTGTTGAGGTGCATCTTACATCTCACCAATCTATGGTCACTACCTGTGTTGAACTTGTTTAGCACACTGCAGTCTTCTATGACGAATTTTTTGTTACACATAATAAAATCAATTTCACTTGTCGTCCCATTTGGATGTCTCCATGTCCATTTCCTGTGTGGCTTTTTCTTGAAGGAGTTCAAGATGAAAAACCCTTCTGCCTCTGCAAACTCAACGAGAGTATTTCCACGCTGGTTTCTGTTGCCATGACCGAATTTACCTACTGAAGTTTCATTCTGTTGCCGTTGCCCTATTTTTGCATTGAAATCTCCCATAATTATTTTCAAGTGCTGCTTACCTTTATTATTTAGACGACAAATTTCCTCATAAAATTCTTCAATTTCTTCTTCAGGATGACTTGTGGTGGGTGCATAAGTTTGAATAATCTGAGCCTGGTATCTTTTCGAGAGGTGGATAACAAGTCGTGCAGCTCTGTCAGAGGAACTTTCAACTTCTACAACTTTATCCTTCAGTTTCTTGTTTATTATAAATCCAACACCACTAGTTCTGCCAGTATCTGTCCCACGATAGTAGAAGAGATGTCCACTTTTCAGTTCGATGAGATCTTCTCCTTTTCTCCTTACCTCACTTAGCCCCACGATGTCCCACTTGATCCTTTGTAGTTCCTCTTCCAATTCAAGAAGCCTTGAATCAGAAGATAGGGAGCGTCCATTGTAAGTAGCCAAGGTCAGCATCAGATGGCAGCCTAGTCCGGTCCTCCAGGGATTCTTAGCACCCTCTGCCTTCGTGTCGCACTGGCCGCTGCCTTGGCCAGGTACATTCCAGCTGCCGGAGACTGAGGGCCAAGATTTAAGTTGTGGAATCATTTTGGAGGGTTTGGCCATAACTCACCACGCTGGCCAAGCGGGTTGGTGAGTGTGGGATAGAATTTCCTCTAATCCTGATGGTATAGTTATACCGCTATGGGCGGTCGTCAGAGCCCCTTTAGTGGGAACAGCTCCACGAGAAGGCGGGGTTGACATTTGTCAAGGAGAGGCTGTGATGTTACGCATCACCTGACCTTACATCCCCATTGTTGTATACAATCCACTTTTTGTCACCAGTTATCAGTCGCTTTAAAAAGGATTGTTTTCCTCACGTTTAATGAGCATAGCGTAGATGTTTATATGCGCCATCTATTGAGCTTCTTTGAGTTCATGAGGAAACCACACATCAAGCTTGCTTACGTATTCCAGCTTCTTCAGGTGGTCGTGAACGCTTGAATGACAGATGTGTAATGTGTCTGCAATCTCTCGTGTCGTGTAACGTGGGTTTGACTCGATCAATGCCTTGATTTAGTCGTCGTCAACCTCGATTGCCCTCCCAAACCGAGGAGCATCGTTGAGGTCAAAATCACCAGCACGGAATTTTGCAAACCACCGCTGGCACTGGCGTTCTTGTAGAGCATTATCACCGTACACTTTACGCAACTTTTCACAAGCTTGACGCGTGTTCTTCCCTTTACAGAAGTAAAGCATTAAACTATGGTGAAAATGCACAGTTTGGTCTTCCATCTTCAACTTGATGTCAAATCTCCGCAAATCAACCAAATCACCCACTATTCCTTTTAGACTGCAGCTAGAGCTGGCACCTGTCAAATGCCATAGCGATAACAGAGCTGCGCATGCCTCTAGTACTTCCAAAACCGCCCAACCGCCATCGGGTGGCAAAATACGTCATGACTTTTCCGACATCCCAATATTTCAACCAGAGATCGTGCTAGGATTTTTTTCAAAAGAGTAAAAATGCTCGTTCACATTTTTTAAAGGAGTGTTTTTCTTTCTAAAGGAGTAATTTCAGAGAACGAACAATTATCACATTATATTTTTAGCTGAATAATATTTAATGTAAAATCAACTAATTATATCTATATATAAATATGTCAACATGAATTAGCATGTAATTGAATTTGTTTTATATAAAATAAGTAAATCGTAATTTATCAAAATCTTGCCTGTCTTGTTTTATCCATGAGACTGCAAAAAATTTTGTTTTGCTTTTGAAAGACTGTACCAAAACTTGTGTGTGTGTTGCTTCACAGGTTCAGATTCTGCACAATCAAACTTCAAAAAGAGTTCGATTGTGGAGGAAGGAAATCTACAGTCTATCTCAATCCCAAAAGATAAAATAAGCCTTCATTGGACATTGTGATGTGCAAGTTTAGTATCACAAAGGTCAACTAATTTATTATTTTTTGAACATGCTTTCCTCCAGCTCTGAAAAAAAAAATTATCTTCTTGAATACTATGTATTTGCAGTTCACATAATTGATACTTGGTTGATTCAACCATTGGGTCTGATATGAGGAATGTCCAGTTTCTCCTTTTGCAACTATTTATAGACGGAAAATAACATTTAACAATAATTTAAGACAGTGAAAACATCGCGGAAAAAAAAATTACGATTACAAAAAAATCTTCACTCCGTCCGACTTCAGTATTCTGAAATTTTCCCTCCGTTTTCAAGCTGAAACACAATCAGTTATCAAACAAAATTATATTTTGGAATAAAAATGAGCAGAGGAAATATTGCGAGGGAAAAAAATTGCGATTACTGATTAAATCTGCAGTTCGTCTAACTTCCGTTTTTGAAAGTTTTGAAAGATGAAATTCCGTCCCCAGCTTGAAAACGTCCCCTTACACCGCCACCACACACGCACGCACCACCCCCAAAAAAATTATCTTCAGTTTTTATGACAGAGTTACTCTTCGAATCCGCGAAAGAAACTCGTGCCTAAAGTTTACAAGGAAGTTTTTGCTCTGTCGAATTTCCGTTAATGGAAACTATTGTCTACACTTTCGAGCTGAAATGAAAACATTTATGCAATAAATTGGTTTTTAATAACAATACTGGACAGAGAAAACTTCGCGTGAAAAGGAAATTATGATCGCAGGAAAATTATTCACTCCATTCAGCTTTCGTTTTCGGAAGTTCTGAAAAACGGAGTACCGTTCCCCAGGCGGAAAACGAGCCCCCCCCCCCCTACTAATCCTTCGAAAATAAAACATCTTCATTTTTTTGTGGTTCTTTTATCGCTGTCGAGCATAACCAAAATGTGGAATTCTGCGAAACCGAAGAACAATCTTATGCCTGATTCGTAACAGCCTGCAATATGCAAACTGAACTGCTCATATTGGGTCTATGCATGGAAACCGATTCACGGGTCCATAAACTGATTGTTTCCTGACATGAACGATGTATTCGATTACAATATTCGGAACTCTGACCAGTCCGTTTGTAAAGCACGTATTTTTACAAAGGGATACGTTTTTAATGTGTGAAATTTGCAAGCGATCCAAAAACTGACCCAAGGTTTTATACTTATGTTGTTTTTTTTTCTTAAAATTTCGTAACGCAGGAGACTCCCACTTAACAGCTTTATTTCAGCGAGAATCCCGTTATCTCGCCCTGAAATTTAACACCTGAAATGGCAATTAAACGAACTTCAAAACACATCGCTTTTTACTTCCTCCACCCCAAGGTTTAACTGCACCACACTGCACCGATACGCTAGCGTCTCAATCCCGACGTGGCTGAATCCTCCTTCCCTGTAATGTGCATGCCCATTGGTTGAGCTGCTCTTAAATCTCACTCTGCCCTGAAGGTTCTCCATCCCACTTCTTTACTCTTGTCAGCAAGTTCTTGGATCATACTCTGCAGATCTGAAGGGGTAGTTGCAAAAATTACTACGTAATCAGCAAAACGAAGGTGAGTTAAATAATCTCCATTAATCTTTATCCCTTTGTTTTCTTAGTTCAATCATCGAAAGGCACTTTCCAATGTAGCATTAAAAAGTTTGAGAGATATAGTGTTTCCTTGTCTCGCTCCCTTTCCAATTTTTATTAGTGCTGTATCTTCAAATATCCGAACATTTGCACTTTCAGACATCCCAACTCTCCGGATTTAGGCGCGAGACTCCTGATTTTCAGCCATTCTTCCTGCCCTCCGGATAAATGTCAAATTCTCCCGATTTTTGCCGATAGTTAGCCGTTAAGATGGTCGAAATTCCATCAACCACCGCCTTGGGTCGACGTAGAAGAAAAGATTTCGAACCGCTTGTGAAATATTTTCTTTCTGCGTCGATGCAAGATAGCATTTACAGTAGTCAGTATCATACTTTTCCTCTCCTCATATCTGCAAAAAGAAAGCCATCCCCGGTGGCGCAGCGGTCTGTTTTATGTTGGTTACAAACACACTCGCGCGCCAGCTGTGACCTACTTATCGTTTCATGTCTCCCTGCTCTTAGCTGCGAGCTCTGTTTTCTTCAAAGTTTTGAGGAGTGCTTTACCGTGGAGATTTTTATTTCTTGTTTTGCACCATGTTTGTCTTTTTTTCCTTTGTCGCATTTTGTAGAAGACTAATGTGCTCCTTTGTTCATCTCTAATTGCGAATCTGTTATTGTCAGCTTTGTTTTATCTTCTATTGTAGTATTTTGTGTATACTTAGTTTGTGATTTTTTTTCTTTCTCATTCCTTTTGCTTACTTTTTGCGGGAGATTTTTCCTTGTGCATTACACCACTTTCGCAGTTTTAATGTTTTATTTTATGTCATATCTTTGGCAATTTTTTTCTTCTTTACATATTAGCTGTTATTGTCTTTTGCTGCATAATAAAGTTGTGAAACTGAGCGCCGGCTTTCGACAAATTGTCTGAGATGGGTCCGGGTTCGAATCGCAGTGGGGCATGGATGTTGCATACTTGCTAACTTTTACGGATTTCTGCTTAATTTTACTGATTTACGGTTAGAAGTCTTTTTTTTTTTTTTTTTTACGGATTTTTTAATATTTTGATTGCTCAATCGAAATATTTCAATCCCCTGCAGGCTGCAACCATCCCTTTAGATTTTCTACCGGACGTTACGAGCACCGTGTTACGCGATGTTGCCATTGGCTCGCGGCTTCGTGCGGTAGCTCTCTTTCCACGGGAGTGCTCATAGACGTGCTGACCAGAGTTCTCCAAAATGCGTAATCTAATTACGCGTCTAGTACCACATCAAAATTTTATCAACGCGTAAAAATACTCATCTGGAATTTTTCACCCCGCGTAAAAGTACGCGTCGGGAATTTTTCTCGGGGCATAAAAAATACGCATCGTGAATTTTTCTCGGCGCGTAGAACTACTCATTGAAGAATTTTACCAATTCGTAAAAATACGCAATGGGACGGTATTTCGTCTTTCAAAGACGGAAGTAAACGAAATAAAGATTTTTTCCGTAATCGTAATTTTTTTTTTCCTATGATGTTGCCTCTGTCCAGTATTGTTGTTATATATCATTTTGTTCCGTAAATGTTTGTATTTCAGTCTGAAAATGGAAGGCAAATTTCCGTAAACGGAAATTCGAGGGTGAAAAAAAATGCTGTTAATTGTATCTGGTTGACAGCTATTTTCACTATGCTTTTTATTTTGCATGTAAACATAGTCTGCGTTTAGAATAACTTTTCAAATATTAAAAATGCTATGTACCAATAATACTACTTCTTGAAAATTGCTCCTGCATCTGAAAAATGTCGATAAAAAATGGCGCTCATGTGATTTTATGAGCTGTAAAAAATCTCCTGATTTTTAGATTTTGAAGGTTGGCACGTCTGCAGTTTCATTTTCATAGATGTTATTAATACTGTTAATGAACGCATCTTCAATTCCGCAGGATTTCAAAGCCATTTTAACTGCTGATAGTTTCATGGAATCAAAGGCCTTTTCATAATCGATAAAAGCCAAGCATAATGGGAGTTTATATTCCCTCGTTCTTTCAATTAGTTCTCTCAGTACATGGATATGATCTACAGTGCTGTAGCCACTCCTGAATCCAGCTTGTTCTCTTGGTTGAACCATGTCTAGTGTTACCTTCAAGCGATGTGAAAGAACTTTAGTGAAGATTTTATAAACCACTGATAGAGGAGGCTGATAGGTCTGTAGTTCCTGAGATCCTCAACGTCATTTTTTTATGTAGCAGGATCATTGTAGCATTGTTCCAATCCTCAGGAATCTTCCCTTCATTGAGACATCTGGTAAAAACTTGGGTGAATGTAGTTTCAATTTCTCCACTTGCTTCTTGTACGACGTCCATGGTAAGTCCATCTTCTCCTAGAGCTTTTCCCCGTTTCATGTTCTTAATTGCATGTGTAACTTCTGCAGGAAGAACTGGAGGGACTGGACTTTGGTATTGCTACCTGTCGTAATGTCTGAAATAGATGTATCATCCCATTCATACAGTTTTGAGTAGAAATCTTTTACCCTTGTCAAAATTTCGCTTCTATTTCTTGTTACAGTCCCATCTTCTTTTCTCAGAGCCATAACCTGTTTTCTTCCCTTACTGAGATATTCCTTTGCTCTCTTCAGGCTTTGGTTGTTTTCAATTGCTTTTCTCACTAGTTCACAATTGAATTTCCTTGTCTTCAGTGGCACTTTTCCATACTGTCCTGCATAGCTCTATATATTCCACTTTGAAAGTTAAGTCTTCTTTATTTGTCCTAACTAACTCCCTTCTGTTTTGCATCAACATCTTTGTTTTTCCTGAAATTTTCTTCATATGTGGCTTGATCTTAGTACCATCTATTTTTGTTGCTGTTTCCGTACAAGCCTCTGGTGCGTTCTCTGTTAACTTCAGATCAGTGGCATATCTTGAGTCTGAGACCTGGGCTATCTTCCCCCTCCCCCCACAATACTGTTTTTTAAGAATTGCGAAGTTTATTTTTTAATTGTTAAATAATAGAAGTAACATTTTTTCTAAATTCTAGGTACATGCTATTGCTAACATGATACCAAATAATTATGAGGATTAGGATTTGAACACTTATTTGTACATGAACTATTCTTCTTTCCTTTTGTGTGAACTTGAGTGTTACGTTTTCATAAAAATGTTTCTTCCGATTACTTTTTCATATTTAAAAATGTTTTTCTCTATTAACAAACCAGCCAAGTTGCTCGAATGGGCATGTCCTTGTGTGGCTCTAAGATTCTTTTTATTACAGAAGAACTTCTCTCGGCAGTTGTAGTTGTTGATATAAAGTTTAATATTGGATCTGCTAATTTGTACACCTCAATAAACACTATATCCAATTATTCAACTTTATGTAACCTGTAATGTCTTTTACTGATCTGTTTTGTATTCATCAAGGGAATAAACCACCTTCAGTTCATCTTGTAATCGAGCTGTATCGAAATTTGAAGTAGAGCGTTCTTTAAGCTGTGATAGTAGATGTTCAGGGAAGCTTTCACAAAATTTATCAAAACAGTTCGAATCCAACAAATGCACGAATTTAAGATATAATATCACTGATTTTAATTCATTGACATTTCACCCAAACTGAAACAACTCTCGCGAAATGCGCTGGGAGCATGAAGGGACTGAGGTAGTCCGAAGTCTTCGTTTTTTCAGTGAACCCTTTGCGCCAAGCAATGGTACATACTGATTCATGTTGTCATGGAAACGCTAGCAGGCGATAGTATGGAAGCTCTTCGCATCAGAACAGCGAAGGCTCTCGCAGACCTACTGCGTTATGCTGTTGATCATCGCTCGCCAGACTGATTCTCATAATTGAAAAAAGCGAATCCGCTAGTGTTTTTATTTTGCACCGAAAGCATCAACGTATCTTAATACCATTGATAATTGACTTTTATTTGTACATTATATATATATATATTAAAGTTGTGAATTCATTTTGAAGAGGTTTGGCCATAACTGGCACAAGACAGTCGATTGTGGAAGAAACTTGGGAAGATCTTCGTTAAGCAGTGGATTGATAACGGTTGATGATGATATTTATATACACAATCTACCAACAAGTAATTGGACACCTGTGATAGCAAAGGAAAGCGAAGTTTATTCGCCTTCAATAGTTGGTGGAGCCTCCACGAGCGGCGATTACAGCTGCGACCCTCCGGGGCATACTCTCAACCAGGCGTACGATGGCTAGCAGTATTTTCTTCCACTCGGCTTGCAGAAGACAGGTCAGTTCCTTCACCGATTTCGGACGGTGGGGGCACCCCTTAAGTCGACGCTCCAACTCGTCCCAGAGGTGCTCGATAGGGTTAAGGTCCGGGCTCTGCACCAGGGAGTCCATTCGATTAACCCCATTGTCACCATACCAAGCCATGGTGGACCTCGCAACATGACAGGTGGCATTGTCATCCTGAAAGTAACATGGGTCCACCCCGTAAAACTGCCACAACGTAGGAAGCCCATGGTCATCCAAAGTGCTGCAGTAGGTCTCGGCGTTGAGTCTACCAGGAATTGTGACCAAGGGTCCCGTGCCACACCAGGAGAAACACCCCCATAGCATAATTCCACCGCCGCCGAACTTCACAGTTGGCACAATACATTCCGGCAGGAGACGTTCTCCAGGCAGACGCCAAACCCAGACCCTGCCATCCGAACGGTAGAGGGTGAACCTTGATTCGTCGCTCTAGAGAACCTGTTTCCACTGTTCAACGGTCCACTGTCGACGTTCTTTGCACCACATTAGCCGAGCAGCGCTATTGGACTTGGTGATCAAAGGCTTGTGGGTGCCAGCACATCCATGATAACTGAGCAGATGGGCTTCCTTACGGTTGGTATTCATCGAAAGAACACTCCCGGATGCCTGTTGAAACAACTCGCGGATGTGGCCCATCGATTTGGTGTGGTTCTTCCGAATTTCTCAGGCCAGTACCGTCGGTCAGTAACTCCCAGTTTTGTGGGTCTGCCGGGTCGGGGCACATTCCGACAGTCGCCTCTCATCTTCCACTTGCCAATCACGTAGGCCACTGTCGATTTTTGGTACTTCAACTCGCTGGATATGTCACGTATGGATCGGCCATTTCTGTGATACCCGACGATTACACCTTTCTCGAAATCGGAGATCTCCGAACTGCGTGGCATCTTGCATGTAACTGGTTGCGTTGTTGTTTTCCACACAATATTTAACGGCGGCGGCCGTGACGTGTGTCAGGGCTGCATATATCGTCGATTGCAGGGGTGTCCAATTACTTGTTGGTAGATAGTGTATATCTGAAGCAGTGCTATAGCTGCAGAATGTTTAATCCAAGATAAAATAAAAAAGTAAATAATAAGTAGAAGGAATGAAATATAGGGCCAATCTCTTCAGGGGAACACTGGCCCTGGTGACCTTCGATACGGGTATAGGCAAAATGTTGAAAGCCACCCGTGTGTTCCCGAGGTCACCAAAATATATAACAAGGCTCAACAATCAAGCCAAGAAACCACAAAATACTGATTTATTAATTACACTGAAAAATTCCAAACACAAATCCTTATCTAAATTGATTTTGCCTATCAAAGACAACAGAACGTTATTTCCACTTGAAGTAATATTCATTGTTAACACTGAAAAAATCAGTAAATCACTTGAATCAGAGTTCCTTGTGACTTCACTCATCTGAGATTTAAGTCCCCCCCCTGCAGCCGTGATAATGATACCTGTGTTGTTCTACGGTTTGTAATAAATATTGTTCTTGGTCTTCATTTTCTGTTCTTCTTTTTTTTTTTTTTTTTTATCGGAGGTTTAATGACCACCGTGAGCAACGCAGTGGGCTTAAGTAGTCTCCCGTCCCTAATTTAAGGCCACTGGTTCCAGGGAAGGAAGAGAGCGAGTGCCGTAAGACAAACACAGCACCCATGCCTCACCGGGATTCAAACCCGGACCAATCTCGGACGAATGATCAGAAGCCATGGCCATTTCAGGATCAAAATCTAAATAATCGCTTGGGATATTAAGGCGATTAAAGAAATTTGTAGTGTTTTTTGTCACAAAATCTTTAATCTTCATATCACCAGAAATCTTGCCACTCAGCTTGATGCGTTTAAGAGGTTTGTCGACTCCGTCCTTTTCATTAAGAGACCGAAGAATAGCTTTTTTTTTTTGGACTTGTAGACACGTTTTATACACCTGTAGATGCGTTTTGTTTTCCTTTTGCAATTTTTTTTTTTTTTCAGCTTGAGCCACTTTTCATGAAGTTTCTCCAATTTCTTGATACAATCCTGTTCATGGCGAATGAGAATACGGGCCTTTTTTTAAAACACAGCAGTTTCCTTAACAACAGCCCTGCAACTCTCGTGAATTGTCTTCAAGGTTTATATAGGCAAGCTTGTTACTGGAACTGTACAGAATTTTCCAACTATATGAAATAAAAACAGACATCACCTTATTTATGTGGAGTATTTGATACTAAAGTAAAGTAAGGCAAGAGAAGGTGAATGGAGAAGTCAGCCAACGGGATTAATACGGTAAGTGAATATTTCAACTGACTTGAGCAAGCCCTCTAAATATAGTCAGATTTGCCTGAAACTTCACAAAAAATATTTTCTTATATGGTAAAACAATGTAGAAGGGTCAGATAACAACATTTAAAAACTTCAAAAATAAGGACCACCCTAATAAATATATATATCTGATTCTGACTTTGGCTACGTATAATGGACGCTCCCTATCTTCTGTCAAGGCTTCTTCAATTGGAAGAGGAACTACAAAGGATCAAGTGGGACATCGTCAGGCTAAGTGAGGTAAGGAGAAAATCTCATTGAACTGAAAAGTTGACATCTCTTCTACTATCGTGGGACAGATACTGGCAGAACTAGTGGTGTTGGGTTTATAATAAACAAGAAACTGAAGGATAAAGTTGTAGAAGTTGAAAGTTCCTCTGATAGAGCTGCAAGACTCGTTATCCAATTCTCGAGAAGATGCAAGGCTCAGATTATTCAAACTTATGCACCCACCGCAAATCATCCTGAAGAAGAAATTGAAGAATTTTATGAGGAAATTCGTCATCTAAATAATAAAGGTAAGCAGCACTTGAAGATAATTATGGGAGATTTCAATGCAAAAATAGGGCAACGGCAACAGAATGAAACTTCAGTAGGTAAATTTGGTCACGGCAACAGAAACCAGCGTGGAAATACTCTCGTTCAGTTTGCAAAAGCAGAAGGGTTTTTCATCATGAACTCCTTTTTCAAGAAAAAGCCACACAGGAAATGGACATGGAGACTTCCAAATGGGACGACAAGTGAAATTGATTTTATTATGTGTAACAAAAAATTCGTCATAGAAGACTGCAGTGTGCTAAACAAGTTCAACACAGGTAGTGACCATAGATTGGCGAGATGTAAGATGCACCTCAACACTAAACTCGAACGTGGCAAGCTCATAAGACAAGCAAAATGTATTGACATAACCAACCTTAAAAAACACCATAATACCTTCAAGTTGGAACTAAAGAACAGATTCTCTGCTTTAGAAGGCCTAACATTGGAAGAAGTGGATATTTCTGAAGTTAACAGAAAAGTAACCAAAGCTCTTATGGAAACAGCAACAAAATTAGCTGGGTCTAAGAACAAGTTGCATGTGAACAAATTATCAGGAAAAACCAAAATGTTGATGCAAAAAAGAAGAGAGATGAGGACAACTAAAGAAGATGTGACTTCCAAAGTAGAATATATAGAGCTATGCAAGACAGTATGAAAAAGTATCACTGAAGACGTAAGGAAATTCAACTGTGAACAAGTGAGGAAAGCAATTGAAAACAACCAAAGCCTAAAAATAGCAAAGGGACATTTCAGTAAGGGAAGAAAACAGATTGTGGCACTGAGAAGAGAAGGTGGTTCTGTAACAAGAAATGGAGGTGAAATTTTGACAAGAGTGAAAGATTTCTACTCCAAATTATATGAAAGGGATGATATGTGTACTCCAGACATCATGCAAGGTACCAGTACCAGAGTTCTTCCAGTCCTCCCAGCAGAAGTTGCACATGCAATCAAGAACATGAAGTGGGGAAAAGCTCCAGGAGAATATGGAATTACTGTAGACATCATACAAGATGCAGAAATTGAAACAGTACTCGCCCAAATTTTCACTCGATGCCTTAATGAAGGGAAGATTCCTGAGGATCGGAACAGTGCTACAATGATCCTGCTACATGAAAAAGGTGACATTGAGGATCTCAGGAACTACAGACCTATCAGCCTCCTATCAGTGGTTTATAAAATCTTCACTAAAGTTCTTTCACACCGCTTGAAGGTAACACTGGACATGGCTCAACCGAGAGAACAAGCTGGATTCAGGAGTGGCTACAGCACAATAGATCATATCCACGTACTGAGAGAACTAATTGAAAGAGCGAGGGAATATGAACTTCCATTGTGCATGGCTTTTATCGATTATGAAAAAGCCTTTGATTCAGTGAAACCATCAGCAGTTACAATGACTCTGAAATCCTGCGGTATTGAAGATGCATACATTAATATTATTAATAACATCTATGAAAGTGCAAGTGCAAAGATTCGGCTGTTTGAAAATACAACACACATAAAAATTGGAAAGGGAGTGAGACAATGGGACATCCATATCTCCGATGCTGTTTAATGCCACATTGGAAAATGTCATTCAATCACTGAACTGGGAAAACAAAGGGATAAAGATTAATGGAGATTATCTAACCCACCTTCGTTTTGCTGATGACATAGTGAGTTTTGCAACTACCCCATCAGAGCTGTAGAGTATGATCCAGGAACTTGCTGACAAGAGTAAAGAAGTGGGATTAAAAATGAACTTTCAGAAGATAAAAGTGATGTTCAATGCTTTTACAAGAAATGAAGATTTATCGATTGATGGAGAAAAGCTGGAGACAACAGACACGTACGTTTATCTTGGACAGCAGATATCAAGTGAGGGTCACATTGATGAAGAAATTAATCGGCGTACAAAACTTGCCTGGAGAGCTTTTGGAAGAAACAGCATAATTTTCAAGAGCAATATGCCATTATGTCTTAAAAGAATAGTGTTTGATCAATGCATCCTTCCAGTACTTACGTATGGTGCAGAGACGTGGACCTTAACTAAAAGAGACATACAAAGACTGCAGACAACACAAAGAAGCATGGACAAATGCATCCTTGGTGTAACCAGGAGAGATAAGAAGAGGAACTCGTGGATCCGAAAAATGACAAGAGTGGAAGACATCGTGATCAGAAATAAATCCCTGAAATGGTAATGGGCTGGACATACTGCCAGAAGGACAGACCATCGATGGACAGCCAAAATTTTAGATTGGATTGCAAGGGACAGGAAAAGACCCAGAAGAAGACCACATGGGAGATGGGTGGATGAAATTTGAAAGTATGCAGGAGTAACATGGCGGAGACTGGCACAAGACAGGCCGTTGTAGAAGAAACTTGGGGAGACCTTAGTCTAGCAGTAGATTGATAATGGTTGACAATGATGATATATATATATATATATAGAGAGAGAGAGAGAGAGAGAGAGAGCAGAGAGAGCAGAGACAGAATCAAAGATATTACCTAAGAATTTAATAGGAATTTGCAAAAAAAACCTGAAGATCAAGACGCTCAACGCAGCAGTCACGAATATTCAGAATTCACATACTATTAAGAAGAGACAAAAGCAATAACAATTTTTCAACCAATATTCCAAAAACAACATAGTAAAACAAACTCATATATACCATTATCAATCCACTGCTGGACGAAGGTCTCCCCAAGTTTCCGCAACAACGGTCTGTCTTGTGCCAGTCTCCTCCATGTCACTCCCGCATACTTTCGAATTTCATCCACCCATCTTCCATGTATATTATATATATATATATACTAAAGAGCAAAGCCGAAAACATAAGAAAAACTTTAGAATTTAAAACGAAAGTTGCAAAATAACCTGAAGATCAAAACGCGCAACGCAGCAGTTATGAAAATTCAGAATTCACATTCTATTAAGAAGAGACTGAAGCAAAAAAATTTTTTGACTCATACCAAGTACAACATAGAAAAGGTTATGTATTGACCTGTGTGAGTAAAAAGAGAAAAAAATAGAACAACTGAATGTAGAAAGTGTTGATGCAGAGTTTTTGCTGGTCCTTGATGAAGCCAAGGCTCAGTATTCTATATATATATATATATGCACAGAGGTCTTTAAAAAGTTGTCATGAAAATTGTTAATTGATCATGAAATTACATATATCAAATCTGGTGGACCCATGTAAGAGTTCATAAAGCACTAATGTACATTTTTGATCTTGGGCCAGTCTTTTTACTTATTCCCATGGGAACAGGCATGCACATAAAATTGTGATCTTTGGTATTTACATGCCAAACTAAATCGTGCAATTTCCTTCCCCATTTCCTAATCTGTTCGTTTGAAGCATTTAGAAAGAAAATGTGCTGACTCTCTGATAATTATGGAACTTCTGATTTCCAAATATGCTTATCGAAGTACTTAGAAAGAAAGTGCTGATTCTTCTTCTGCCCCTTTCCCCTCTCAGTGAAATTAATTTTTGCCTGATCATTGTAGCCATTGGTGGAGTTCCTGAGGAATAAGTTGTGGTTTGTGGTTTTCTTCTGAAAAGTGTTATTTAACCAGCTTATAAATGCTGAGTGATGCTGATGACACATGGCAGTTTTGATCTGTGAGATCATATGCTCTAACTTTCCTTATTTTTTTTTTTTTTTTTTTGCTATGTAATGATGACAGCACTACTGCTGTTAAAGTCACCTTTTTAATTTCTGGTTTATTCACTTGTTTTGTGTATGTGTCGTACCAAACACATTAATGAGCTGTTGCAAATAAAGAATGTGATGTTAAAAACTGTGCTTCTACATTAACAAGTTTGTCTAGAGGTTTAATGGGGGTGGGGTTCCATTTCTGTAGTGTATCATATTAATCTGAAACATACTGTAACAGGGTTCCCACATTCCTTGAAAACTCCTTGAATTTAATTTTCCTTTTCAAGGGCCCCTTGAAAGTCCTTGAATTTTATAAGAGTCCTTGAAAAGTACTTGCATTTTTTTTTTTTCCGTTCACCAAATTTCAGAATAGCTGCAGTTCGTTAAAGTGAAGCTATGGCCAAAATGTCACAGGTGGCTGTGTTGTGTTGTGGATCGCTCCCTTGGAATCAGGAGCACGTAGCTGTCACATTTCCGTTTTTCACGATGCTGCAATTCTGTACTACGATTAACGAACGCAAGGGGGTGCAAGTGTAAAGTACTAGAATCTCAAACCGTGTTTGCGATCTGCTGAATGCCTGTAGCCCAGGAATCCAGTCAAAAATTTTAGTTGTCCATCGGTGGTCTGTCCTTGTGGCATATGTCCAGCCCATTCCCATTTCAGGGATTTTATATATACACAGATATCATCATTGTCAACCATTATCAATCCACTGCTGGACGAAGGTCTCCCCAAGTTTCTTCCACAACGGTCTGTCTTGTGCCAGTCTCCTCCATCCTACTCCCGCATACTTTCGAATTTCATCCACCAATCTTCCATGTGGTCTTCTACTGGGTCTTTTCCTGTCCCTTGCAATCCAATCTAAAATTTCAGCTGTCCATCGATGGTCTGTCCTTCTGGCAGTATGTCCAGCCCATTGCATACACAGATATACATATATATATGTATACACACACACACACTATCTACCAACAAGTAATTGGACACCCCTGCAATTGACTATATCTGCGGTCATGAAACACGTCACGGCCGCCGCCGTTAAATATCGTGTGGGAAACAACGCAACCAGTCACATGTAAGATACCACGCAGTTCGGAGCTCTCTCATTTCGAGAAAGGTGTAATCGTCGGGTATCACAGAAATGGCCGATCCATACATGACATATCCAGCGAGTTGAAGTACCCAAAATCGACAGTGGCCTACGTGATTGGCAAGTGGAAGATGAGAGGTGACTGTCGGAATGTGCCCCGACCCGGCAGTATCTGTCGGTCTCTAACTGGGATTTAGAGACCGACAGATGCTGGCCAGAGAAATTCGGAACAACCGCACCAAATCGATGGGCCGCATTTGCGATTAGTTTCAACAGGCATCCGGGAGTGTTCTTTCGGTGAATATCATCCGTAAGGAGGCCCATCTGCTCGGTTATCGTGGACGTGCTGCCACCCACAAGCCTTAGATTACCAAGTCCAGTAGCGCTGCTCGGCTAATGTGGTGCAAAGAACGTCGACAGTGGACCGTTGAACAGTGGAAACAGGTTCTCTGGAGCGACGAATGAAGGTTCACCCTCTATCGTTCGGATGGCAGGGTCTGGGTTTAGCGTCTGCCTGGAGAATGCCTCTTGCCGGAATGTATTGTGCCAACTGTGAAGTTCGGCGGCGATGAAATTATGCTATGGGGGTGTTTCTCCTGGTATGGCACAGGACCCTTGGTCGCAATTCCTGGTAGACTCAACGCCAAGACCTACTGCACCATTTTGGATGACCATGCACTTCCTACGTTGTGGCAGTTTTACAGGGTGGACCCATGTTACTTTCAGGATGACAATGCCACCTGTCATGTTGCGAGGTCCACCATGGCTTGGTATGGTGACAATGGGGTTAATCGAATGGACTGACCTGCGCAGAGCCCGGACCTTAACCCTATCGAGCACCTCTGGGACGAGTTGGAGCGTCGACTTAAGGGGTGCCCCCACCGTCCGAAATCGGTGAAGGAACTGACCTGTCTTCTCCAAGCCGAGTGGAAGAAAATACCGCTAGCCGTCGTACAACGCCTGGTTGAGAGTATGCCCCGGAGGGTCGCAGCTGTAATCGCCGCTCGTGGAGACTCCACCAACTATTGAAGGTTAATAAACTTTGTTTTTCTTTGCTATCACAAGTGTCCAATTACTTGTTGGTAGATAGCGTGTATCATCATCATCATCAAACAACCATTATCAATCCACTGCTTTATCAATCCACTGCTGGACGAAGGTCTCCCCAGGTTTCCTCCACAACGGTCTGTCTTGTGTCAGTCTCCTCCACGTTACTCCCGCATACTTTCGAATTTCATCCACCCATCTTCTATGTGTATATACGTGTATATATATATATATAGCAAAAAAAAAAAAATTGTATTGGATTTCAAGGGACAGGAAAAAGACCCAGGAGAAGACCTCATGTGAGATGGGTGGATGAAATTCGAAAGCATGCGGGAGTAACGTGTATGAGACTGGCACAAGACAGACCGTTGTGGAAGAAACTTGGGGAGACCTTCATCCAGCAGTGGATTGATAATGGTTGACAATGATGAATGATATAAAAGGTATACATTTGTAGTTCTGTGTAAGAGCCAGAAAAATTCCAAATGTAAGTAAAACCAAATATGCATTTAGTCGAAATGGATAAGAGGTGAAATTTTTGCATATAAACTGTACTTGCAAACTTGGTGATGCTTTTGGCTTTAAGTAATACTAATGAAAATTAAGTTTCTGCTGTGAAGCATTACTGTTTTTCTAGTGTTTTCCTTGTGTTTGTCTGCAACTGATGACCATATTCCATAGTGCCCAAGGGGATGTTGCTTTCAATATCTTATATTTTATTCTTCAGTTAGTTTGACTTTAATGAAAAATATTTTGCTTTTAACTGTTTTGTTAAATGTGTAACACATTGTGTCAGTGATAGGGAAACCTGAAATCTTGTGGAACAATAATACCTCACCAAGGTATGCCCCTATGTTTAAATATAACTATAATTGAAGTTTTTGACTGTTTGTTCCACTTATTTTAGTGTTTCATAGGAAGTTCTTTTTGTGCTCGAATATAGTCTTGAAAATTTTTTACGAGTCCTTGAAAAGTCCTTAATATTTTTTGTGGAAAAAGAGTGGTAACTATGTGTCACAGGGCTGTCACACAACTTGGAATACTCAGAGAATTCGAAAATGATTTCAAAATTTCCATGAGATTACATTATGCACATTTGATATGAAGACAAAAGTAACATCAGAACTATATATTTCTTATTAGAAAAATGTAGCACTCAGTTATTGTGAATTTTAATTTAAATTCTTGAAATTATGAGCTTTTGAAATACAAAAATTTTGGGAAGCACACTATGTGGTGTGTTAGGTGACAAACTAATGCCAAAAAGTTCAGGGGGACAGCCTCCCTCCCAGGATTCCATAGAAATAGTATTTCTTTTGTCCATGTATTTTCATGAACCAGCAATTTTGTCAACGATTGGAAAGGTACTTTTTAAAAGTAGCTAGAGAGAGAGAGAGAGAGAGAGAGAGAGAGAGAGAGAACTACACTTTTGAAAAAGTAGCATGCTACAGCTACAGTACTTTTCCCGAAAAGTAGGTACTTTTTCTAAATTTAATCTTAAGCTAAAAGTGTACATTTTGAACATCTTTATACACTGACGGGGAAAAAAAAATCCCAACACCAAGAAGGGGTTGCGTTAGATAAACGACAGTTGGTAGGCGGTGAAAGTACATCTGTAAGATGGTCTATGCAAATTTCACGCTCGGCGCATACGCGTGGCGCTACTAGCGCCCCTCGGAACATGCAAAGCAGGTTTGCTGGAAATACGTGCTGTAACGTTCGCGAGCGTTAGTTATCGTTGAGATTTGACGTAGTGGGTTGATGTTAGTCAAGAATGCCTTTAAGAAGACGAAGAAGCCATTATCAACAGTTCACGGAGTTTGAACGAGGTCGTGTAAATAGGGCTACGAGAAGGTGGATTTCTTTTCCGCAATATTGCAGAACGACTTGGCAGGAATGTAGCCACTGTGCATGATTGTTGGCAGCGATGGTCAAGGGAAGGTACTGCCTCAAGAAGACCGGGTTCCGGCCGGCCACATGGCACTACTGAGACGGAAGACCGCCGTGTACGTCGTATGGCCGTGGCGCATCGTACCGCGTCTGCGGCAGCAATTCGAGCTGCAGTTGCCACCACAGTGACACAACGAACTGTTACAAATCGGTTACTTGAAGGACAGCTCCGAGCCAGACTCCCTGTAGCGTGCATTCCACTTACTCCAAACCATTGCCGTTTGCGACGTCAGTGGTGTCAAGCTAGAGCTCATTGGAGGACGGAGTGGAGATCTGTTGTGTTTTCTGATGAAAGCCGGTTCTGCCTGGGTGCCAGTGATGGCCGTGTGTTGGTTAGAAGGAGGCCAGGTGAGCGCCTGCAACCAACCTGTCTGCGGCCGAGACACACTGGACCTACACCTGGAGTTATGGTCTGGGGAGCAATTTCCTATGACAGCAGGAGCTCTCTCATGGTTATCCCACGCACCCTGACGGCACAGTTGTACGTCGGTCTGGTGATTTAACCTGTTGTGCTGCCATTCATGAACAGCATTCCAGGGGGTGTTTTCCAACAGGACAACGCTCGCCCGCATACCGCTGTTGTAACCCAACATGCTCTACAGAGTGTCGACATGTTGCCATGGCCTGCTAGATCACCAGATCTTTCTCCAATCGAGCACGTATGGGACATCATTGGACGACAACTCCAGCGTCACCCCCAACCAACATTAACCGTCCCTGTATTGACCGACCAAGTGCAACAGGCATGGAACTCCATCCCACAAACTGACATCCAGCACCTGTACGACACAATGGATGAACGTTTGCGTGCTTGCATTGAACATTCTGGCGGTTACACCGGTTATTAATGTACCAGCATTTCACATTTAAAATGGCTCTTCTCGCGCTTACATTAAGCTGTGGTCTTGAAACCATAATCGATTAAATATGTTACCTATACAAATATGTATTGCCGCCATTTCATTCCTCTACAACTATTTTTTCGTGGTGTTGGGATTTTTTTTTCTGTCAGTGTATATACATTCTTACATATGGCATTTAGAGATAAATACCAAGCAAAGTAAATTGCACAAATAATGTCTTTCTATTTACCTACCTGCATACATGCATACATATCATAAAGCTGTTCTCGGAGATTCAGAGGTTAGCTACTTAAAGAAAGACTATATGCCAAGTAAATGTTTAATTGATGGAACTAGAATTTACTTACTGTTGGTGCATCAAATGTCTCCATTTACAACAGTCTCGGCACACAGCTCGAGCTTCATTAACATCGATCACATGTCGCACACAAGACCATTTTTACTCCATACTCGTCATCTTGTTCTCGTGTGGGCATTCCTGAATCTGGTCCTCCCAATATTTCCTTAGCCGTCCTTTACCTTTTTTTTTCCTGCTACTTAGGCTGAAAAAATTCTCTTAGTAAGCACCTCATCACTCATTTTTTCAACATGGCCAAACCACCTAAAAATATTAGTCTCCACCTTGCTACTAACATTTTGCCTCACATTACACATCTCTAGTATATATTCAATTACTCTATACTTAAATACTCAATTTACTCTATACTCAAAAATGCTTGGTACTCTATAAAAATACTCAGTACTCTCTAAAACTCGATACTTAATATTCTCTAAATACTCAATAATCTATACTCAGTAGAACAAGCTATATGACATTCTCAGTTGTTTTGGGACAAACTACATATTATTGATGCTATGTATATCAGGGCTTGGAAGCATGCCTGGGGAATGTAAATTATTGTCCTGGGCAGGTAGAAAGCAAATCTAGTTGCCCAGTGGGCATCTAGATTTAGAAAATAAAAGTTTGGAATGGAAAATTTCCTCCTATAAGAAAAAGAAGGTCGATGCATATTACTTTCCATTTCACTTCAAATCACTGAAAGTTGTATTATTGTTATGGAGTGCCAAAGAGAGGAGAATATAATTTCTTAGATTATATTATGCACTAGGTCCAGAAATTGGGGCCCATATGTAGTAATGCTCCAAATGTTTAGTTAGCGATGGGATGGGAGGGAGGGGGAGAGCTAACATTATCAACACCGAAACTTAGCTGAATAGCAGCTTGTCACTTCAGGAACGGTTGATCAAGTTGTGGTAAGTAATGGATATTCAATGCTTTTGGAAAAATATTGAGCAATGAGAGTTTTAACTTCTGGGGAATAAATATGTAAAATTCTCAATCATTCAGTGGTAGTTACACATTCTTATTGCGCATTACTGAGTGATGTAATTTCACAATCGGAATCCACATCATTGGTAGAACGGAAACATACACAGGCAGGCACTAAGAAAAAGTGTGTGAAAAAAGTGCCATCGTATATTTCAGAAATTGTGCATAAATTTAATTCATAATTGCTACACTATTTAAACTGTTGTATATTCAAACTACGATTATTTGATTATATTAATTCATCAAATATTTCTATTTGTTGAATTTATTACGTGGTTATGATTTATTTTATTTATATGTCAACAAACTTGTCATATCATTCACTGTTTTTCACGTTATCATAAAATTGAGCACAGGAAACGTCAATATTACAATATATTAAATTTTATTTCAACTTGTTATTCACACTTTTTCTCGAGGTTCCTTAAGATATTTTAGATTTTCAGCATTTGAAGTCTTCAAACTGACATGGAATAAGTCTTCATATGGATATTCAAATGCAACGTAAATTTGACAAAGTCTTCCAATATGTAGATAAAAAAAGTTAAATGATTATCATTATTTCAGATTCGTCATTTAATACATGATTTATGAATTTTAAAAGAGTTAAAACTTTCGAACCTCCCGACGATTGTGAGCTGAATTGGCAATAAGACATCTTTTTATCGATGATGGCTTAATCTCTGCTTCCCGTGGCACAAGTTCCCATACTAGTTTCAGTTACTATTTTGTAATCATCTTCAGTGGGTATATACGAGTTATTTCTCATACATGTTGTCTCTTGGCCATCTACATCAATTCTACTGGCAGAGTCCAATGTTCCACATCAGTCGAACCATTGCGCATTCTATTTTTGGTTTCATTGCGCATCATTAGTCGTGTTCGTTGTCAATTGGATCGTTTGAATTTTCTTCAGATTCCAATTCATTAGTTGTTGCCATCTGTTTGTTGATAGATTTATATGTTCTGTTTTTTTATTTTTTTTTTTATTTTTCAATAAGATATTTCCAAGCGTATGGAAGATTCATTGGGTCGTTATTATTACAATTTGCTTCCTTAGTTTTTTCAATTATTACTGCCTCCGATATTAATATTTGATTTTTCATAAATGTATTAAATGACGAATCTGAAATAATGATAATCATTTGCTAACTTTTTTATCTACATATTGGCGTGATGTTGACATATCACACTTAAGTTACCTAAAAAAACAAGAGGTGGGACGGAGGGGTGCAGAATATGTCCGAACGCACAAACAAGGTTCAGGGGGAAATTAAGGCAGCTCTGGGGAAATTTTTGCCCGGAGTTAAAATAATAAGAAAATTTGACTTATTAACAACAAATATAACATGAAAAATGGGAGTAATTTATTTCAAGGTAATCAGGTACCGTATATACTCGCGTATAAGTCGACCCCCCACTTTCAGAGGAAAAAATCGTAAGAAATCAGAAACTCGCGTATAAGTCGATCCCGGAATGAGAAAAAAAAAATTTCAATGAATTTATTCAAAAACATTTGAAAACGAGAAAAATTATATATATAATACTAAATTTAATTTGCATACCCAAAAACTTCATCGGAACCCTTCAAAATCCGATTCCGAGTCTTTCTCCGTCATCGGCGCGTCATCATAAACATCAGTATTCCCATCTATGCCTGTGTCATCAGAATCACTGTCATCTTCACTCATAAAAATCTCATCATCCTCTGTGCCATTAAGTTTGTTACTAATGCAACATTTCTTGAATGATTTCACGACCATTTCCGCAGGTATCGCATCCCAAGCATCCTTGACCCATCGCACAATCAAAACGATATTAGGCTTCTTTAGATTTCCGCCCTTGGCTTCAGTCTGCAAATCGGAACTTATCCAATCTGCCCAATACCTCCGCACGTTGTCTTAAAGGGCTTATTAAGGCAGACATCTAGTGGTTGAAGAACAGATGTCAACCCACCTGGGATGACAGCAAGAGTTGTTTTTGAATTTTCTGCAGTTTTTTTCACTTCTGCACAACGGTGTGCAACAAACATATCCCACACCAAAAGAGAAGGTTTCCTCAAAAGTGCACCTGGCCTTTTGTTCCACACATTCTTTAACCAGTCAATTGTTCCGAATTCGTTCATCCATCCTTTTTCATGGGCACGAACGAGCACATCAGACGGAAAGACAACGCTTTTTGGCAGAGTTTTGCATTTGAAAATAATTACCGGAGGTAGCTTACTGCCGTCGGCCAAACAGGAAAGAACAACCGTGAAACTGGATTTTTCGTGGCCAGTCGTTTTGATCAAGATATTTTTTCGTCCTTTTGGTTCACCGTCGTATTTCCCGGAAGGTCAAAACACATGGCGGTTTCATCCATGTTCCCTATTTGGGAAAGTTCAAAAGCAGTCTCTTTTCTCTTTTGAATTACATTCTTTTGAAATTCCATTATCTTTGCTTCGAGGTCACGAGGTAACTTTTGTGCAATTTTGGTGTGCTGGTGTAGACACAACCCATAGCGGTTCATGAACCTTGTGCACCAACCTGGTGAGGCACGAAAAGTGTTATTTGCGGCTGCAAACTTTTCATCTTTTGCGAGCTTCATTGCTCGCAAACGTATACCAGTTCGCGTTACAATGTAACCATTTTGTCTGCAGCTCACAATTCAATCATTCAAGACACTTTCCAGCTCTGGGAAAGATATCGTTCCACGGCGCAGCGCCTTTTGCGATTTTGGGATTTTCACCAAGTTCGTTTTTTTTTTACTCCAATCTCGAATCAGTTTTTCGTTAATGCCAAATTGACGTGAAGCAGCACAGTTGTTAGTATTATCTGCAAAAGAAACCACTTTCAACTTGAATCCTGCGTTATAGGACATCCGTTTCTTTACACAATCCGTGTCACCCATAATAGGAGAAGCGAGACACGTGCGATTAAGAACGAGCAACACCTAACACTGGCTGTCACATGGCTCCGTTACATCGAAGGTCAGCGCAATCAACTGGTAGTTGGAAGGGCGGAGCTTTCTATGTGCGACTCTGACTGCGCTGTGGATACCCAAAGCCAGGAGAGAGGATACTTTTCAAAGCGCGGAGAAATTCGGAGGGTCGCGATTTCGTAATTCTACCACATCGGTGTTTTTTCTTTTCTTTCTTTTTTTTTTTTCTTTCGGAGGGTTGCGATTTCGTAATTAATACCGCATCGGCAATTTTTATTTCTTTTGGGATGGATTGCCTTTTGCCTCACGGGAAGAACTTTTGGACTTACGATTTTTTTAGACTCCGCGTATAAGTCGACCCCATTACTTTGAAGCTCTCATTTTGTCCCAAATATCTCGACTTATACGCGAGTATATACAGTAATCATTTTGAAAGATGTGTCATTATGAATACAAGAGGTTATGAGGGCTGTGACATACTGCGAACTGCCGCTCGCAAACGATTCACCGAGCCTAAATGAATTTGCTAATGCCAACACGGAGACAGTGTGGCATGAGTAACAAGTACGACAGAACCACTAGTCACACTAATAAACGTTTCCTAAACTAATGGGCCGCACCGGTGGCACAGTCGTCTAAGCGATGGCTTCTGATCATTCGCCCGAGATGGGTCCGGGTTCGAATCCTGGTGAGGCATGGATGTTGTTTGTTTCATGGCGCTGGCTCTCACGCTTCCCTGAAACCAGTGGCCCTAAATTAGGGACGTGCGACTGCTTATAGCCCACTGAGTTGCTCTAGGTGATCGTTAAACCTCCAATAGAAAAAAATAATAATAATAATGGCAGCAAATGTGTCACAGGCACTGATTTGAAAAATTATTGGGGATTCCAGACATTTTAAAGTGAATGACCCATGCATTTTTCAAAGGATTTAAGTCGAATTTAAATTTCATTGTGTAAAAGTATCTGGTACAATTAGATGCCTGGAATGCTAGAATGAAATTATAGTTAATATATAAATTATAGTTAATTACAGAATTTCTTAGCTGTTTATTTTTCAGCCTCTCTGCCCCGGGTTACTTCTTGATTCGCCTATTCTTTGTACATCGAAAGTTAATGGGTTCCACCATTTTAGGCAAGGAAAGAATTCTTGATTCGCCTATTCCTGTCTCGACTAAAACTTTCACCTGCTAGAGGGGAGAGATTCACCTGGAGCACTAAATCTTCCATGCGTTAAAAAAAAAAAATGGTAGTTATTCATTGGAATAAATATTAGTTGTTTCTTTTCCAAATTTTTAAGTAATAGGCTTTAGGGATAGTTCTTGATCGACGTATACTCTAATAATCGCTTAAACTTGTATGAAAATCCACTACAGTTTTGGGGGAAATTTCAGACAAAAAAAGAAAAAAATGTTCTGTGGGAATATTGGGCCCTGAACATTTTCTGCACCCCTGGTGGGACGTTTCGGTAGCAACTTCTATCTTCATCAGCCATGGAATGAAACACCTGATATTAGCATCAGTTGTTGCCAGATTTCAAAATAGCTTTCCAAATGATAGGTATGGTAAAGGTGCGTCTGTATTGCAGGTGTTGGGAGTAAGAAAGATTTCAATGTTTTCGCGGTACCTGAGGGCTTTCAGAGTGCCAAATGGAGCGATGCGTTTAACATTTTGCCAATCTGGAATCGCGGGCATGTCGTTGATGGTTAATATGTTTCATCCATGGCTGATGAAGGTAGAAGTCGCTGCCGAAACGTCCCACCACTTATAATTTTTACGTAACTTGAGTGTGATATGTCAACGTCAAGAATTATTCTAATGTTTATCATGTTTTTTTTAACTTAAAAGAAACGAGGCTTCTAATTTGTTAACGTAAAAGATCAATTTTCTTCGGCATCTAGCTTTTACCACCTGAGCAGGTAAATAATTTCTACACATGCCCAGCCAGGCATGTAACTTTTCAGATATTTTTTCAAGCCCTGGTATACACTGAAGTGCCAGAAAAACTGGTACACCAGTCTAATACTTGGTAGGTCCCCCACGGGAGCGCAGGATTGCAGAAATACGACGGGGTATAGACTCCACTAGCTTCTGGAAATATGCTGTAGGCAATGCACACCATACTACCTGCAGAGCGTTCCACAATTCGGGTGTATTCCGAGGTCTCTGATTCCTGTGTTCAATAGCGCGTTGCATGGCATCCCAAATGTGTTCTATCACGTTCAGATCTGGGGACTTGGGTGGGAATGGCAACACCTCAAACTCAGGTAAATTCTCCTCTAACCATAATGTGGCGTCCCGACACTTGTGTGGAGGTGCATTGTCCTGTTGGAACAGGCCCAACCCATCAGCATGAATGCAGGACATCAACGGGTGTACTTCGTCAGAAAGGATGTGCACATAGCGTTGGCCGGTTACAGAAATTTGTAGACGTGCCAGAGGTCCATGTGAAGTCCAGCTAAACACACCCCATACCATTACGGACTCCCCACCAGCCGGTACAGTTCCCTGTTGACAGGCGGGATCCATGGCTTCACGGAATTTGCGCCACACACGGATCCTTCCATCGTTTCCGATACAGTTGGAAACGCGATTCATCAGACCAGGCTACTTGTTTCCAGTCATCAAGTGTCCAAAGGCGGTGTTTCCATGCCCAAGCAAGGCGCATAGCTCTGTGTCGTGCACTCATCAAGGAGACTTGAGTTGGGCGTCGGCTCCCAAAGCCTATATCGTGCAGGGTACATTGCACAGTCCGGACGCTGATGCTTGTTGAGGCTCCAGCATTGAATTCCAATGATACCTGCGAGAGTGTTGCACGCCTATCACGTTAAACGATTCTTGACAGCCGACGATGGTCACGTTCACCCAAAGTCTTTGCGGCCACACTGGTATCGTAGGTTAGAGGTTTTGCTGGAATTCTTGTAGTCATGGTTAACTTGCAATGGTCGTCCGGGAAAATCGGAACTTCGTTTCTACCTCCGAAATACTATGGCCCATCTCACGAGCGCCAACTATGACACCGCGTTGAAAATCGCTTAAATCGTTATTACTTGTCATTCTCATGCCGAAAACAGCTCTGACAACTGGCAAGGATGTCTATCGCTTCATGTACGCACTGGCGGACGCAACCGAGTACGCACATAGGTGACGTTGCTATGTATTTTGCATAAGCTCGTCTGTACCAGTTTTTCTGGCACTTCAGTGTATGTATGGGCAATTTCGCATCTTCCATGCAACACACATGCAGGCCAATTCAATATGTTAACTTTTCCTTCTGCCAAAGAAATGCCAAGCTTAGTTCTAATATCTATGTTATGAATTCTGCTCTGCCACTGAATTCACATTTTTTTTATTGCTCTTACTGCTCTCATGTCAGCATTTTCATCTTTCTAATAGCCCTTTTTCTTTCTATTTGATTTTGTTCCTTGGTGGACCTCTTTCTCGTTGAAAGTATTTTTACACAGCTGACCTCTTTTTCTGCTTTGCTTATTCTATTGTCCAGTTCCTTATCAACCTTTGCTTATCACATCAGTAATCACACCTAAATAATTAAAAATACACTTGTTGAATGGTCTAGATTTCATGTTCCTGGATTCTCATACTGCTGGATTTGAATTCTGGTGTAAGAAGTGGTTCTTCTTTTTGCCTCTGTGATATTGGTTCTCTCCATTCCCTGGAACCATTAGTTCTAAATTAAAAATGACTCTCATACAGCTGGTGCAGGTTTGAATTCTGGAGAGGGATGTTGTGTTTGTCTCTGTGATGCTGATTCTCACCCTTCCCTGGAACCAGTAGCTCTAAATTAGTAATGACTGATACTGCTACATCTAGGCTTGAATTCTGGAGTAGAGTGTGGTGTTTATCCGTATGGTGCTGTGTTTTTTTTTTTCTTCCATGGAACCAGTGGTTCCAAATTAGGGATGGTTCTGATACTGCTAGATCTGGGTTTGAGTTCTGGAGTATGATGTGGTGTTTATTCATATGGTGCTGTCTGTTTTTTTTTTCCTTCCATGGAACCAGTGGTTCCAAATTAGTAATGGTTCTCATACTGCTGGATCTGGGTTTGAATTCCGAGGCAGAATGTGGCCAGTGGCTCTAAATTAGAGATTTATGACTCCTATCCTTGGGTGCTCATGTAGTTGCAAAAGCCCTCTCCCCAAATCTATTAATGTAGTTATAAATTGCTTAACTTTACTGAAATTTGTCTTCAAGATATGGAAAAAAATTTGAGATGCCACTAATTACACAATACGACTTGTGGAAGAGGGAGGTTTTTGAAAATCTTTGAAAGTTTGTTCATGGAAAAGTCAATCCTGTGCCCATTCATCCCACCCCTCACACGAAGCAAAGCGTAGAAATTTAAGAAACTAATAATTTCATTCATTAAATAAGGATTGTTTTGCTGTTTAAAAATAGATGTCAAATGTGCTGCTACTTCTGCTATTATGGAATAAATATTGTCCTTTATATTTTGCCTGGGATGTAAGGTCAGGTGATGCGTAACATCACAGCCTCTCCTTGACAAATGTCAACCCCGCCTTCTCGTGGTGCATCCTGTTCCCACTAAAGGGGCTCTGACGACCGCCCATAGCGGTATAACTATACCATCGGGATCAGAGGAAATGCTATCCCACACTCACCAACCCGCTTGGCCAGCGTGGTGAGTTATGGCCAAACCCCTCCAAAATGATTCCACAACTTAAATCTTGGCCCTCAGTCTCCGGCAGCTGGAATGTACCTGGCCAAGGCAGCGGCCAGTGCGACATGAAGGCAGAGGGTGCTAAGAATCCCCGGAGGACCGGACTAGGCTGCCATCTGATGCTGACCTTGGCTACTTACAATGGACGCTCCCTATCTTCTGATTCAAGGCTTCTTGAATTGGAAGAGGAACTACAAAGGATCAAGTGGGACATCGTGGGGCTAAGTGAGGTAAGGAGAAAAGGAGAAGATCTCATCGAACTGAAAAGTGGACATCTCTTCTACTATCGTGGGACAGATACTGGCAGAACTAGTGGTGTTGGATTTATAATAAACAAGAAACTGAAGGACAAAGTTGTAGAAGTTGAAAGTTCCTCTGACAGAGCTGCACGACTTGTTATCCAACTCTCGAAAAGATACCAGGCTCAGATTATTCAAACTTATGCACCCACCACAAGTCATCCTGAAGAAGAAATTGAAGAATTTTATGAGGAAATTTGCCATTTAAATAATAAAGGTAAGCAGCATTTGAAGATAATTATGGGAGATTTCAATGCAAAAATAGGGCAACGGCAACAGAATGAAACTTCAGTAGGTAAATTCGGTCATGGCAACAGAAACCAGCGTGGAAATACTCTCGTTGAGTTTGCAGAGGCAGAAGGGTTTTTCATCTTGAACTCCTTTTTCAAGAAAAGGCCACACAGGAAATGGACATGGAGACATCCAAATGGGACGACAAGTGAAATTGATTTTATTATGTGTAACAAAAAATTCGTCATAGAAGACTGCAGTGTGCTAAACAAGTTCAACACAGGTAGTGACCATAGATTGGTGAGATGTAAGATGCACCTCAACACTAAACTTGAACGTGGCAAGCTCATAGGACAAACAAAATCTATTGACATAACCAACCTTAAAAAACACCATAATACCTTCAAGTTAGAACTGAAGAACAGGTTCTCTGCTTTAGAAGGCCTAACATCGGAAGAAGTGGACATCTCTGAAGTTAACAGAAAAGTAACCAAAGCTCTTATGGAAACAGCAACAAAATTAGCTGGGTCTAAGAACAAGTTGCATGTGAACAAATTATCAGGAAAAACCAAAATGTTGATACAAAAAAGAAGAGAGATGAGGACAACTAAAGAAGATGTGACTTCCAAAGTGGAATATATAGAGCTATGCAAGACAGTAAGAAAAAGTATCACTGAAGACGTAAGGAAATTCAACTGTGAACTAGTGAGGAAAGCAATTGAAAACAACCAAAGCCTAAAGATAGCAAAGGGACATCTCAGTAAGGGAAGAAAACAGATTATGGCACTGAGAAAAGAAGATGGTTCTGTAACAAGAAATAGAGGCGAAATTTTGACAAGAGTGAAAGATTTCTACTCCAAATTATATGAAAGGGATGATATTTGCACTCCAGACATCATGAAAGATACCAGTACCAGAGTTCCTCCAGTCCTTCCAGCAGAAGTTGCACATGCAATCAAGAACATGAAGCGAGGAAAAGCTCCAGGAGAAGATGGAATTACTGTAGACATCATACAAGAAGCAAGTGGAGAAATCGAAACAGTACTCGGCCAAATTTTCACTCGATGCCTTAATGAAGGAAAGATTCCTGAGGATTGGAACACCACTACAATGATCCTGCTACATAAGAAAGGTGACATTAAGGATCTCGGAAACTACAGACCTATCAGCCTCCTATCAGTAGTTTATAAAATCTTCACTAAAGTTCTTTCACACCGCTTGAAGGTAACACTGGACATGGCTCAACCGAGAGAACAAGCTGGATTCAGGAGTGGCTACAGCACAATAGATCATATCCACGTGTTGAGAGAACTAATTGAAAGAGCGAGGGAATATGAACTTCCATTGTGCATGGCTTTTATCGATTATGAAAAAGCCTTTGATTCGGTGAAACCATCAGCAGTTACAATGGCTCTGAAAACCTGCGGTATTGAAGATGCATACATTAATATTATTAATAACATCTATGAAAATGCAAGTGCAAAGATTAGGCTGTTTGAAAATACAACACACGTAAAAATTGGGAAGGGAGTGAGACAAGGTGACACCATATCTCCGAAGCTCTTTAATGCCACATTGGAGGGTGTTTTTCAGTCACTGAGCTGGGAAAACAAGGGGATAAAGATTAATGGAGATTATCTAACCCACCTTCGTTTTGCTGATGACGTAGTCATTTTTGCAACTACCCCATCAGAGCTGCAGAGTATGATCCAGGAACTTGCTGACAAGAGTAAAGAAGTGGGATTAAAAATGAACTTTCAGAAGACAAAAGTGATGTTCAATGCTTTTACAAGAAATGAAGATTTATCGATTGATGGAGAAAAGCTGGAGATAACAGACACGTACGTTTATCTTGGACAGCAGATATCAAGTGAGGGTCACATTGATGAAGAAATTAATCGGCGTACAAAACTTGCCTGGAGAGCTTTTGGAAGAAACAGCATAATTTTCAAGAGCAATATGCCATTATGTCTTAAAAGAAAAGTGTTTGATCAATGCATCCTTCCAGTGCTTACGTATGGTGCGGAGACGTGGACCTTAACTAAAAGAGACATACAAAGGCTGCAGACAACTCAAAGAAGCATGGAGAGGTGCATACTTGGTGTAACCAGGAGAGATAAGAAGAGGAACTCGTGGATCCGAAAAATGACAAGAGTGGAAGACATCATGATCAGAGTTAAATCCCTGAAATGGCAATGGGCTGGACATACTGCCAGAAGGACAGATCATCGATGGACAGCCGAAATTTTAGATTGGATTCCAAGGGACAGGAAAAGACCCAGAAGAAGACCACATGGGAGATGGGTGGATGAAATTCGAAAGTATGCAGGGGTGACATGGAGGAGACTGGCACAAGACCGACCGTTGTGGAGGAAACTTGGGGAGACCTTCGTCCAGCAGTGGATTGATAATGGTTGACAATGATGATGATGATGATATTTTGCCTGTTTTGATTTGCATGTATTCTATAATTTAGATGTCAATTCATTTCAGACTGAGAATTTAATTCCTTTTTTCTTTTTTTTTTTTTTTTCTTTTGTTTGTTTGGGTGTGGCCTGCTTTTGGCATCCTCAGGCTTGGCTCACATCCAACCCTCTCATTTTATAAAGATAGCTCAGTTTTGAAACATTTCCTTGCACAGAAGCAATCTATCAAATGCTGCCTTGGATTTTCCTAATTGGAAATATCCAGTGGTTATTTAATATATTCTGTGAGGTATGAACTGGAATAGATCGGTTATATTTGCATAAAACAGGAAGAATTTTGAATAGCTCATGCCAACTTTTGTCCCCCTTGTTTGATTTTTGCAGTTTTTTGAGTTCTTTTTCCTGGAGTGTAGAAATGCATACTGATCAGCTGCTCTGTTGTGTCGTATTATGATACTTGAAAAAGTAGAACACCCACAGGTGACCTTGTTTACTTCAGGCAGTCGACCATGACTTGATCAAGGTTGGCAGATGAAGGAATAAGCTTGGATTAAAAAAAATCTGCTTTACTATATATCAAATTTACTGCAAGTGGTGAAAAAATGAGCATTTTTGAGAAAACACTAATTGAAGGCCTGCTGATTCAAAAAGTATAGGGATCATAAATTTTTTCGTGTGTAATGTTGCATATCTAGTGTGTGTGCGTGCGTGTGCGCGCCTGAAATGTTGGAAAAAAAAAGCCTTCTGAAGATCTTTCAGTTAATGTACTACAAATTGTACATATCTGAAAATTTTTTTTTGGGGGGGGGGCAGAAAGTGGAAGTTTTTAAAATTTATCTGGACAAAATGAAAGTTAATGGAAAAATAGAAGAAAAAAATTAGAAATCATTTTCTAATATAAGGTGATGCATTTTTATTAAAATAAATATTTTTTTCCAGCATAAGTCGTGCATAAAGAAATGCTTTGGGAAGGCGAAGCCTCCTCTTCTAAATACACCCGTGCATTTGGATGTTAAAGTTGACAGTGGTGATGCCCGAAGTTTAGAACTGGGTGGGCTGTTAGGGGGACTAAGTGTTGTATGAGGGGGGGGGGAAGGGGACAAATTTGGAAGTGCTTCCAAGGCAAAAATTTTGCCAAAACTTTCCGTACATGTAGATTTATCCCGATGTTGACGTTATCCCCAGTATAAAATAACAGAAGAACTTTCAGGTACGTATACTGTACTTGGTATTTATTGAGTGTATGTAGTACTGATAACCATGGATACAAATCTCCATGGCCTTTAACAAGTTACTATTTCTTGGCAATTTTAGATAACTTACGTCATTTTTAAAATATTTTTTAATATCTGCTGTCGTAAAGCGGTTTATGATTTTACTTTGTAATCTGACTAGGAATATTTAATCTTTTTAAACTGTTACTGTGAAAATGGTGTCTTTCTACTACTCGCTTGAACTTACGCTCAGGAAATTCCCTCCATTTTGCAGAACAGTACAACGTAAAATTTACCAAAAATTCATTTTATATGACAAAATTTCTGTGAATTTAAAAAATTCACTTTCTTTTATCTAAGTTCCCTAAAATCTGACATTGCTGCTTGCCATGTGCTCTAACTGCTTATATATCAATCCTTTTACAGGAAGGTGTGGTCGCAGCTATCTGGGAGAAACAGGCAGACAGCTTAAGACCAGATTAGCAGAACATAAAGCTGCAATTAAAAATATGACACACAAAACAGGTTTGGACAGATATGTTCAAAATATAAGACATAAAAGTGCTTTGGGACACTGTAGAAGTCCTGATACATCAACAGCACTTTTTCAAAAGAAAATTGTCAAAAGGACTAGAAATAGAGAGAAGAAAAGGTACAGCATTAAATGATTTGAAAGGTTGGAATTTAGCTCACAAATGGCAACACCTACTATTGCTGTAGTCCTGAAGAAGAGTAGGGGTGCTACCCAAAAATATGACAAATTTCCTTTTATTCCTTAGAAAAAAACAATAATTTGGAGATATTTATAATACAGTAAAACTTATGTTGTATTTAATTATTTTAAGGCCACCCCAGTGGGGCAGTGGTCTCAGCGATAGCCTCTGACATTCACCCAAAAGGAGTCCGGGTTCAAATCCCAGTGAGGCATGGATGTTGTGTTTGTCTTACGGAACTGGCTCTCTCCCTTCCCTGGAACCAGTGACCCTTAAGTAGGGACGGGCGACTGCTTATAGCCCTTGAGTTGCTCACGGTGGTCATTAAACCTCCAATCAAAAAAAAATATGACGAGTGACGATTATGGGCAAAACACGTAACAATATTAACAAAGAAAGGTAACTTGATCACGCTAGTTACGTTAACTAAAACTTTTACAAAAAGTTCGTAAGTTGGAAGCTTTCGACCTTATCTTAGGTCTTCATCACGCCAATGAAGGACTAAAATTGTTGCCAGATTCTACATTTGAATTTTTCCTATTTTTGTTGCCAAAACTTAGAATTGATCTCCAGATCAACGGAATGTAGAGAGGAGATTCGGAGTTGCAAGTCATTGAGTTGAAAATAATTTCTATGCTTTCACGGTAACGGAGGGCAAAACGATTGTCAAACGAAGCAATTCGTTTTGCTTCGTTCCAGTGGGGAACTGCAGATGTGTCTTCCATTGTCAAAATAGACAAGGCAGTGTTGGGATTGCCTTTCGAAACATCTTTTCTGTGTTCTAAAATTCTATGGCTAATGCTCCTGTATGTGCTTCCAATGTATAAGTTATCCCCAGTAGAAGAAGAGATAGGAATGCAGTAAACTCCTGGGAGGTTCAGGCTTTCAACTTTGTCCCTATCCCTTTGTAGAAGTTTCAAGATGTTTGGGGTAGATTTAATGGCAAGATGGTAACCAAAACTTCTAAAAGGATCTGTAACTTATAAGCATAGGAAGGATGGTAAGGAACAGAACCACAGAATTTCAGGTCTTCTTTCTTGTGAGGAAGGAGGCATTCGATTTTCGAATGGTTTTCATATTTCTTTATGAGGGAGTTAACTGTAACAGCAGGGAAACCATGAGAGAGGGCTATTGTAGAAATTTTGGAGAGTTCTTCTTGAAGAGAGAGTTGGTTGTTGCAAATGATATGAGCTCTGTGGATGTAGGACTTCAATGCTGCAAGCTTGTAGAGATGCAGGGTGCAAGATTTGTAGGGAATGATGTTAGTGGCTGCAGAAGGTTTTCGATAGACGGAACGAGTAATGGAGAGATCAGCGTTTCTGCAGATAGATACATCCAGGAAATCAATTTTGTGATTTACTTCCTTAGATATAGTGAGCTTAATGGAAGGAAATTTTTCTGTAATGGAGTTGATCAGTATCTGTAGCTCAGACTCGGAATGTGGCCAGCTAATGAAAATGTCGTCTACATATCTTAACCATAGGGAAGGTTGAAAAGGGTGTAGAGGAATTATGGAAACTTCAATATGTTGCATGTAGATTTCAGCAAGCAGAGGGGAAAGAGGTGAGCCCATGGGGAGACCAGATTGTTGCCTATACACAATTTTGTTGAAAACAAAACAACTGTGTTGATGAATAGTGTGGAAACAATCATAAAGATCTTTGATAAGAGGACCGGGGGGTTCAAAATGAAGAATCAATTTCTTCATGAGGAGCATGTAGGAATCAAAATATGGTACAGAGGGAAATAAAGATTCTACATCAAGAGTATACAGATTATCACAAGGGGAAAGGAATTAGGAAGGTTGTGGATGAAGTTTGAAGTAGAGACAACTGTATGAGGATGGTTGGCTGCCAGGGATTTGCATTTGTGGACCAATCTCTTTTCAAGGTTTACAGCTGGAGAAAACGAATATTCCACTAAAGGTCTGATGGGGTTACCAGCTTTATGCAGTTTCACTTGCAGGAAGAGTCTGGGAGTTCTAAAGTAAGGAGGGGTGATATATCACCAAGGAAGGATTGAAGAGTTTCTTTCTTAGCTAATCTGTCAACTGAGTTTTTGAGTGAGTTGGTGGTGTCTGACTGTAAAGGGATGCAGTTAGCAGATGTAAGAAAAGAAAGCACTTTTTGGTTTAGAGTTTCTTTACCAATGATGACTGGGCAACCAACTTTATCTGCTTTGCATACGGCTAGGTCATTTTCTTGAATAAATGACCTGAATTCTTTTAAACAAGAGGAAGAGTACTTGATTGGCACAGAATTTTGCTTGGATAAGATAACAGCAGCGTTGGCACGAAGGATAGGCTGCTGAACAGTCTCAGTTCTGTGGATGGCTGATTCTATAACAGAAACAGTTTGTGGAAGATTGATAGGAAGAGCAGGTGAAAATTTTGGGCCTAATGATAAGAATTTATCCAAGCTAGGAAAATCTTTCTTCTGTCACTATTCCTCCTAGCTTGGATAAATTCTTATCATTAGGCCCAAAATTTTCACCTGCTCTTCCTATCAATCTTCCACAAACTGTTTCTGTTATAGAATCAGCCATCCACAGAACTGAGACTGTTCAGCAGCCTATCCTTCGTGCCAACGCTGCTGTTATCTTATCCAAGCAAAATTCTGTGCCAATCAAGTACTCTTCCTCTTGTTTAAAAGAATTCAGGTCATTTATTCAAGAAAATGACCTAGCCGTATGCAAAGCAGATAAAGTTGGTTGCCCAGTCATCATTGGTAAAGAAACTCTAAACCAAAAAGTGCTTTCTTTTCTTACATCTGCTAACTGCATCCCTTTACAGTCAGACACCACCAACTCACTCAAAAACTCAGTTGACAGATTAGCTAAGAAAGAAACTCTTCAATCCTTCCTTGGTGATATATCACCCCTCCTTACTTTAGAACTCCCAGACTCTTCCTGCAAGTGAAACTGCATAAAGCTGGTAACCCCATCAGACCTTTAGTGGAATATTCGTTTTCTCCAGCTGTAAACCTTGAAAAGAGATTGGTCCACAAATGCAAATCCCTGGCAGCCAACCATCCTCATACAGTTGTCTCTACTTCAAACTTCATCCACAACCTTCCTAATTCCTTTCCCCTTGTGATAATCTGTATACTCTTGATGTAGAATCTTTGTTTCCCTCTGTACCATATTTTGATTCCTACATGCTCCTCATGAAGAAATTGATTCTTCATTTTGAACCCCCGGTCCTCTTATCAAAGATCTTTATGATTGTTTCCACACTATTCATCAACACAGTTGTTTTGTTTTCAACAAAATTGTGTATAGGCAACAATCTGGTCTCCCCATGGGCTCACCTCTTTCCCCTCTGCTTGCTGAAATCTACATGCAACATATTGAAGTTTCCATAATTCCTCTACACCCTTTTCAACCTTCCCTATGGTTAAGATATGTAGACGACATTTTCATTAGCTGGCCACATTCCGAGTCTGAGCTACAGATACTGATCAACTCCATTACAGAAAAATTTCCTTCCATTAAGCTCACTATATCTAAGGAAGTAAATCACAAAATTGATTTCCTGGATGTATCTATCTGCAGAAACGCTGATCTCTCCATTACTCGTTCCGTCTATCGAAAACCTTCTGCAGCCACTAACATCATTCCCTACAAATCTTGCACCCTGCATCTCTACAAGCTTGCAGCATTGAAGTCCTACATCCACAGAGCTCATATCATTTGCAACAACCAACTCTCTCTTCAAGAAGAACTCTCCAAAATTTCTACAATAGCCCTCTCTCATGGTTTCCCTGCTGTTACAGTTAACTCCCTCATAAAGAAATATGAAAACCATTCGAAAATCGAATGCCTCCTTCCTCACAAGAAAGAAGACCTGAAATTCTGTGGTTCTGTTCCTTACCATCCTTCCTATGCTTATAAGTTACAGATCCTTTTAGAAGTTTTGGTTACCATCTTGCCATTAAATCTACCCCAAACATCTTGAAACTTCTACAAAGGGATAGGGACAAAGTTGAAAGCCTGAACCTCCCAGGAGTTTACTGCATTCCTATCTCTTCTTCTACTGGGGATAACTTATACATTGGAAGCACATACAGGAGCATTAGCCATAGAATTTTAGAACACAGAAAAGATGTTTCGAAAGGCAATCCCAACACTGCCTTGTCTATTTTGACAATGGAAGACACATCTGCAGTTCCCCACTGGAACGAAGCAAAACGAATTGCTTCGTTTGACAATCGTTTTGCCCTCCGTTACCGTGAAAGCATAGAAATTATTTTCAACTCAATGACTTGCAACTCCGAATCTCCTCTCTACATTCCGTTGATCTGGAGATCAATTCTAAGTTTTGGCAACAAAAATAGGAAAAATTCAAATGTAGAATCTGGCAACAATTTTAGTCCTTCATTGGCGTGATGAAGACCTAAGATAAGGTCGAAAGCTTCCAACTTACGAACTTTTTGTAAAAGTTTTAGTTAACGTAACTAGCGTGATCAAGTTACCTTTCTTTGTTAATATTGTTACGTGTTTTGCCCATAATCGTCACTCGTCATATTTTTTTGATTGGAGGTTTAATGACCACCGTGAGCAACTCAAGGGCTATAAGCAGTCGCCCGTCCCTACTTAAGGGTCACTGGTTCCAGGGAAGGGAGAGAGCCAGTTCCGTAAGACAAACACAACATCCATGCCTCACTGGGATTTGAACCCGGACTCCTTTTGGGTGAATGTCAGAGGCTATCGCTGAGACCACTGCCCCACTGGGGTGGCCTTAAAATAATTAAATACAACATAAGTTTTACTGTATTATATATATCTCCAAATTATTGTTTTTTTCTAAGGAATAAAAGGAAATTTGTCATATTTTTGGGTAGCACCCCTACTCTTCTTCAGGACTACAGCAATAGTAGGTGTTGCCATTTGTGAGCTAAATTCCAACCTTTCAAATCATTTAATGCTGTACCTTTTCTTCTCTCTATTTCTAGTCCTTTTGACAATTTTCTTTTGAAAAAGTGCTGTTGATGTATCAGGACTTCTACAGTGTCCCAAAGCACTTTATGTCTTATATTTTGAACATATCTGTCCAAACCTGTTTTGTGTGTCATATTTTTAATTGCAGCTTTATGTTCTGCTAATCTGGTCTTAAGCTGTCTGCCTGTTTCTCCCAGATAGCTGCGACCACACCTTCCTGTAAAAGGATGTTTTCTTCTTTTTTGCTTTAAATGTGGAAGGTAGTTACTAATTTTATTTTATTATACAAAATAAAATTTTAAATGCATTTCTGCTACTGGCTACAAACGAATTCGGGGCAGTTCTGCTCCAACCTGAAAACAGTCGCAAACAGCTGCATCAAACTAGTTATGCTACTGGTAAACCAACAAGATAACATGACAATGCTGAATGGGTTAGTGGCATAAGATATAAGTGTTAGTAGAATGTTGCCTTCAACTTTTTTCTTGCTGTGAATGCATTGCCTTAATTGCTTTTCAAATTTTTGCATTTTTGCTTATGGAAATAGTACTGCATACTTGAATAATTTCTTTGAAGAAAAATGTTCTGTTTGTTTACCTAAATCAAATTTTAAAGGTGTTACATGCAGACACAACACCTCTACTCCTTAACTCTCTTCCTTCAAGCCAGAGACCTTGTCTTACCCTCTTCTATCCCAAAGCAGCGATGTCCCTCTTCCTCATTGCCCCAGTGCATGTTTAAGAGTGCCAGTATAGCTTTTAATTCCACTTTCCACGTTATAATCCTCTACTTAGTAGAACGAACACCAGAGCAATTAGTCATGATCTCCCTCAGGGAATTGTTATCCACCCAGCTTGTTCTCCCCTGGCCACACTTACATGAAAAGAGGGTTAAATTAAGGATTTGGGAGAGTGGAAAATAACTGAATTTTTCCATGGTCCTGACGCTGTTTCAGTAGCCTTTCTATGGAGAACTAAACAACACACTAGAAAATACATAGGACTACATGACTAACAACACCTGTCTCATTATTACTGGTGAAGTCCAGGTTATGTTTTAAAGTTAAAAAAAATTGAAAAATGGCGTGTCTTGAACTAGGTGGGCAAGGAAAATTTGTGTGTGCTATTCCCCTTGGCAACATCCCTGCACCAATATTATATAAGATTCATAAATAAGTACTACTGTAGTGTTCTTACACAAAACTGCAACAGAAGGTAGAACAAAATAACTGCAACAGAAGGAAATAACCAAATAGCTTTCTATAAGCAGTAATGCGATCAATAAAACTATCAATCCATTTTTTTTTACCTGCCTTGTTGAACACTCGTTAAACCTACATTAGTCTCCTGTTAAACCTTTTTATCAGTATAAAAATAGATTTTATTCACCTCACAGTTATTCTGAAATAAGCCTTTCATCTCCACTCGGAATGTTACTCTTCGTTTAGCATGGTGTAAAGAACATTTATCGTGGACCTTAGATCAATGGAAACGGGTCCTATGGACTGATGAATCCAGATACAAGATCCATCAGTCTGATGGCCATGTGTAGGTAGGGCGGCAGCCGAGAGAACACTATTTACCTCAGTGTAAAGTTCCTACTGTCAAGTTTGGAGCTGGCAGTGTACTCGTGTGGGGATGTTTTTCGTGGTATGGTCTTGGCCCATTGGTTGTCATGGACAAACCTGTTAACTAGCACATCTACCTTGATATTCTGGACAATTATGCCCTACCAACTGTGGCAATACTATGGAACTGAGCCTTGTCAGTACCAGCAGGATAATGCACTGAGCCATAAAGCAAGGACTGTTATGGTGTGGTTTGACGATAATTCCGCATCTTGTGTGGACTGACCAGCATAGAGCACCTATGGAATGAATTAGAGTGCCGCATACAAAGTTTGGAACCAAAGCCTACTACTAAGCAACAGTTAGTAGCAGCATTATGTACTGAATGGAAGTGCATAGCTATCACTATGTTCCAAAACCTTGTGGAAAGCATGTCTCGAAGGGTCAGTGCATGCTTTAAGGCCAAAGGTGGACTGACAACATACTAAAGTACATGTCAAATAAGTACTATGTTGTGTTTCTCTTCTAGGCGTCCGGTGACTTTTGTCAATACAGTGTATGCTAAAGCATTATTATGACAGTCATTATTACATGGTATATATTGGCAGAAGTTGGTAACTTATACAATACTAAATTCTGTTCTATACATTCTGATAGCTAAGCAATGCGTCGGAGTAACGAAAAAATTGAACAGTGCAGGATAAAGAACAGTAAAGGCAGGGCCTAGCTACCGGGAGGGCGTTTGCCCTCTCAGAATGGTCATTCCAGGGCGTAAATTCATGCCCTGGGGATGTAAAAATAGAAATTGTAACTACAAAAGAAAAGTAACACCCTTCAGTATTTTCTTTTTAAAAACTGTAGTTTCATATAACCCAAAGAACAATTGAATTAAAGACACCTGTCTAGTAATGTGTAGCACCACCTTTCGTCCTGATGACGGCGGCGATTCGCCTCGGCATGAACTCAACAAGACACCGGAAGCGTTGGGAAGACATACAGATCCACTACCCCTGAACAAGCCCCCACAATTCACGAAGATTTGATGGAGGGGGTCAGAGCCTCGAACATCTCTCTCGATGGCAACTCAGATGTGCTCGATGGGATTGAGGTCAGGTGACCTAGCTAGCCAAGGAAGCGAGGTTACGTCAGTGGAGTGTTCATCCAACCATTCGGATACAATTCGGGAGTGATGGCACAGTACATTGTCTTGTTGCAGGATGAGGTAGGTCCCCAGTGGGATGTTGAAGACGGACAAACGGGAGCGAATGTTTGTCCAGGATATCCCGGTAACATTGACCTGTGAGGGACGATGTCACACGTACCAGAGGTCCCATTTCAGTCCACGTAAACAGTCCCCAGATGAGAATGCCACCCCCACCAGCTTGAAGGTACCCTGCTGGCAAGAAGGATCCATCGCTTCATGTGGTTTGCGCCGTACTCGTATCCTGCCATCCGCATGCACCAAAGTGAATCTCGACTCATCAGTCCAGGCAACTCTTCCCCACGTCTAGGGTCCAGTGGCGATGTTCCCACGCCCATGCTAATCTTTGTATCTTGTGATGTGGGGTCAGCAGCGGTACCCTCGTAGGATGATGGCTTCTGTACCCCATAGCGAGGAGATGGTTCTGGATGGTGTGGTTGCTTACACGTTTTTGTGCACCAGCGTTAAATTGCAGAGTGATTTCTTGCACTGACCCCGCTCATCCACACGCTGTTGTCCACGGCAGTTGGCCCTTGCAGGGATGGTTTTACCGGGTTCGATGTACTACGGTGCACCGTGACACAGTGGCTCGTGAAAATCCCAGTGCCTGCACGACTTCAGAGATAGAATGACCCATTTGTCGGGCCCCGACAATTTGCCCATGGTCAAATGCGCTTAGATCCTTCGTTGTACCCATACTGCTTCAGACTCTTACTGATTCCCGTCACATCACTCCATATATTGTCGGATCGCTGCATACGTCATGTCGTTTCCGTTTATAGGGCCGCCCACAGCACCACATTTGCATAATGCCAGCTGTCTCTAATTCAATTGCTATGGAGTAACCTTTACTGTGTGGTGTGAACATCTTATATCCATGAAGAGAATTTTCCAAAACAGTGAATGGAGGCATAGAAAACAATATACTGATATGCCTAACGTCCATGACTTTTCCGAACATGTCGTTGGGATGAAAAGCTATTTAATCATCTGTGCGCTGTCACAAAGTTCTCTGAGCATTTAACCTTGAACGGAATTTTTTTAAGCCCTACCCCCATACTTGCCAACTTTTACGGATTTCTGCTTAATTTTACTGATTTACGGATAGAAGTCTTTTTTTTTTTTACGTATTTTTTAATATTTCGATTGCTCAATCGAAATATTTCAATCCCCTGCAACCATCCACTTAGATTTTCTACCGGACCTTACGAGCACTGTGTTACGTGATGACGTCATCTTTGACTTGCTGGCTTCAAGCAGAGCCGTCAAGTAAAATATATCAATGGCCCCGCTTCGTGACGTTTTGCAGTAGCTCTCTCTCCACGGGAGTGCTCAAGAGACGTGCCAACCAGAGTTCTCCAAAATGCGTAATTACGCATCTAGTACGCATAGAAATTTTACCAATGCGTAAAAATACGCATCCGCAATTTTTCTCGACATGTAAAAATACGCATGTTTAGTTTTTCTCGGCGCGTAAGACTACGCATTGCAGAATTTTACCAATTCATACAAATACGCATCCGCAATTTTTCTCGACGTGTAAAAATAAGCATGTTTAATTTTTCTCGGCGCGTAAAACTACGCATCGCAGAATTTTACCAATTCGTAAAAATACGCATCAGGACGGAATTTCGTCTTTCAGAAACGGAAGTAAACGAAATAAAGATTTTTTTTCGTAATCGTAATTTTTTTCCTGTGATGTAGCTTTTGTCTATTATTGTTGTTATATATCATTTTATTCCATAAATATTTGTATTTCAGTTTTAAAATGGAGAGAAAATTTCCGAAAACGGAAATTCGATGCAAAAAAATTTGCTATAATCTTCATGAGAGTGCGACGGCTTCGAGGAATTTCTCCTTTTCTGTTGTAATTTGGGTTATCCTCGAGATCGATGCATAACTGAGCAGAAATTTTGCCGCAATTAGTAGTGGTAAAGGATGTTTTCTGTGTGAAACTTTCGAAAGAGGAAGTTTTGTCTTTCAAAAACGGAAGTTAAATGCAGTGAAGATTTCTCCTGTAATCATAATTTTATTTTTCACGTGATGTTTCCTCTGCTTAGTATTCTTGTTAAATATGATTTTATTTCATAAATATTTGTATTTCAACTTGAAAATGGAGTAAAAATGTCCGAAAACGGAAAGCGGACGTAGCAAAGATTTCCCCCGTAACTGTAATTTTTTTCTCCCAACGATGATCAGAACATGTATCCTGTGTTCTTAAATCCCCCCCCCCAAGTTTTGCATTTCAGTTGGATAAATGGTAGTGGGGGGGGGGGGTCAAAACGAAAGTGACTAAGCTGAAACATTTGTAAAAATTGATGCATGGTGTTCAAAAGTATTTATTTTCAAAGTTATACTATTAATCTTTTATCTAAAATAGTGAAAGCTGTCATGCATGCATGATGGATAAAATTGTCATCCAAGGGCATTAAAAAAAAAAAAAGAAAGGCAATAAAGAAATAGAAAATGAAACAAAGATATCAGCAAATGAAAATTTTAGTTTAGTATTGAAACACGACAGGTTTGCGAGGCTGACATTGAACAAAATAAAAATTTTGCTTTATGGTTTCTTAAATTATTATTTTAAACACAGATAATACTAGTTATGGTATTGTGGCATATGCAGATATTTTTCCTACATATTTATTAATATAATTATGTTTTGTTTTGTGGTAAACTGCGTGCGTTCGTGCAAAAGTTTTACTGATGCACATTTTCCAAAGTTTGCAAGTATGCTACCCCTAAAGCTTCTTCCTATTGTTATGTTCACTATCCCGTACTCATTCATTCTGCATTTCTGTGGAATGTTGTGTTGTTGGCGTTTACATAACATTTATATTTTTACTTGGTTCTTGAGTATTTACCTAGTTTTTACATTTTTAATAAAATTATGTCAAAAACCTGAAGTTTGAACGATCATAATGCTTTCCTATAATGGTGGTGTGTGAGAAAGTAAAAACCGTGTATTATTTGAGTGGAACGCAAAAGGGCGCAATATTGAACTCGAAGGGGCGTAATTTCAAGTCTCATCCTCCCAAGCAGCAAACACTTGCTACGGGACTGAGCAAAGGGTCAAGATATTTTGAATGTATAAGGTTAGAAACAGTCACTTAAAATTAACATTCCTCAACAAATCTCAGCTGCACAAAAGTTATTAGAAGTTTCAGAACAAAGATTTGGGGATGTTAGGTTTGGACATTACATGTGCATAGATAGATGCCAACTAGTACGGATTTTCCGTAATTTTACGGATTTTTGGTTGTTGTTAGGAAGTACGGAAACACCGCTGAAATTACGGAAAATCGCCATTTGATTTAATTTTCTGAGATAGAAAGCAAATTTTCACCAACTTAAAAATTTTTGTTGGTTCTTCAAGTTTTTCTTGGGGAAAAAAATTAAATGCTACATTCCGGGCTGCCAGGCCTGCGCCAATTGAGCCAGCCCACGCCAAAACGTTGTTCTTGCGCCATTCTGCTAAAAAATCGACATTTCGACGAAATGTGCGCCAAAAGTTAAAATTTACCGCTCATCGATATTTTAGCGTTATCTTACGACATTCGAAATCAATTCAGCGGTTAATTTGTACTCTTCTGCGGATTCGCGGAGTCCCCTCCGTTTTTTTTTTTTTTTGTCATTTTCGAGATCGATGCAAAAGTGAAGAAATTTTCGGGATATTAGCTTGGGGGGGGGCTCGTATTCCGTCTGGGGTCGTTGTTTTGTCTTTTTAAATGTTCGGAAACGGAAGTTAAACGAAGTGCAGATTTTTCCAGTAATCGAATTTTATTTCGCTCACGATGTTGCTTCTGTTCAGTATTGTTAAATATAATTTCATTGCATAATTTCAGCTTGAAATTGTAGGCAAGGATTTCAGAAAACGGAAGTTAGGCCGCCCGAAATTCTCGCGCTGATTCGAAGAATTCCGTCTTTTTTGTTATCATTTGGACCATGTACGAAATCGATGCCTAACTGAACTTAAATTTTGGGAGGATTGGTGGCGGCTGGGGGGGGGGGTCGATTTTTCCATCGGAGGACAGAATTTCATCCTTTGAAAACGGAAAGTAGACGGAGGTAAGATTTCTCTGGTAATCGTAATTTTTTTCTCTCACGATGTTTCCTCTACCCAGTATTGTTAGATATAATTTTATTCCGTAAATATTTGTATTTCAGCTTGAAAATGTTGGATAAATTTCCAAAAACTGAAGGCTTGAAAAACCGTTATTTCAAGCCATGTTTCCCGATTCAGCGATCGCAAAAAAATATTTATGTGGAAGAACCAAGGCTACTGCACTAATTCAGCACATGGCCAGTGTTTCTACAAGTAACATCGTATCTGAAGTAAAAAAAAATCCTTTTTCTCTATCTACGGACGGAAGTAATGATGCTCAAGCAAATAAAATGTATCCAATTACAATAACATATTTTGACGAAAAAGTAGGGAAAAATTCAACGTTTTGAACAATGAGTTTGTTAAAAAAATATCTCATGGAGCAACTGTGTGTCATTTTCCTGTGACAATGGTAACACTATGATAGGTCAAGTAAAAGGTGTTGTTTCTTAATGCTGAATTTCTGAGTCATGCTGAAATTGCAGATGTAGCATTAAGGCAAAGTGTTTCTTTTGCATCAGTCCAATATATGTGTTCCCTGTTTCCAGTTTTAAAACCAGAAGAATCTGACAAGGTGGAATCTGAATTTGCTCACTACCAGTTTGAAAATTTTAACTGTGCTGTTACTTCTGGGAGAATGGATGAAGTGTGGAACAGAATTTCTTTAATGAAAAATGAAAGTGGCCAGTTGAAGTATGAATCATTAAGCAAAATTATTAAAATGATTTTAATAGTCCCTCATAACAATGCAAGTACAGAAAGAATTTTCAGTATTGTGAAAAAAAAACATGAATGAATTCAGACCTAATTTTAAGTACTCATGTGCTGTCTTCTTTATTAGTAGAAAAAATAAACAGCATTGCACACAGTGAACTATGCTATCAGAAGAAGTTTTCGCAAATTGAACTAAGGAAGGCCAAAATGGCAACTACAGCCAGTTTATCATAATAATTTGGCCAACATTCCAAGGAATAATTTTTCTTCATGTCTGGAGGTAATTTATTATATTTTTCTGGTAGACAGTATTTTAAATTTTCCCACTAGCAAATTATATTTTATTAAATTATTATTATTTTGTTAATAGTTCTGACAGATTAAAATTTGTTGCAGTGTTAAATACCCAAATTTGCTGCTGTAGACTGGATTACTGAAAATTACTGAAAAAAAAAAGTGTTACTGAAAATTACTGAAAAATGAAAATGTTGGTTACTTGAAAACTACTTTTAGAGGTTGGCATCTATTCATGTGCTGAGTCAGTGCTTGCACAATGTGTTAGGCCTAAATCAAGTGAAACCATTTACAAGGCCTACTAGGTAAAGAAGATTTTTTCTTATTGGATGGAGGTATATGCATTTAAGGCTGACTGACACATATGTAGAAAAGTTTTCACAATGTGTCTTGTCAGCCTTATGTGCATATGCCACCATCCAGTGAGAAAAATCTTTACTTAGGCCTTGCAAATGGTTTACATTGGTTTAGGTCTAACATTGTGCAGATATTAACGAAAGAAAAGATGAAATGATCCAAAAAAAATATTTATGAAAATAGAAACCTCAGAATTCTAAGAAATAATCTGTCATCCGAAAGAGGGAGTATTTATAGCTCTTGAATACAAATTGACAAACAAGAAATCACAGACAAAGCAAAACAATTCTTCATGAACCTGTACAGAAGTGAAGATAGAAAGAAAATTTCAGAAGAAACAAAAAAAAAAGGTATTATAAAAATCCCTCTGATATCCCTCCATTAGAAATTTTGGAAGTGGAAAAAGCATTAAAACAAATGAACAATAAAGCTGCCATGTACGATGGTCTAATAATAGAGATGATTAAAGAAGGTGGGGATACTCTAAAACAAGAATTGAAAATCCTCTTCAATGAATCCATTGAAAAAGGAGAAACACTCCAAATGTGGAATAACGCAAACATTGTTTTACTGCATAAAAAAGGCACTGAATTAAAACTAGAGAACTATAGACCTATTAGTTTGCTATCCCACATATATAAGCTTTTCAGTAGAATTATAACTACAGTGTAACTTGTCTAATTCGAACGTTTTTAATTTGAATTTTTCATTTGGTCCCTTGAATTTTCTATATAAATAATGTTTAAAAAAACCCCTTTAATTTGAACTTTTTTTGGTTAATTTGACAAAAACCCCATTTTTGTATTTTCAACAATTATGTTTTAAAATGGGTACGTACTGTTCAGGATGAAGTTCCGAGTTCTGGATGAAGCAACAAGTTAAACCTGAAACTATAGCCAACGGCTTCGGAAAAGCAGGCTTCCAGCACCCCAATGATGAGTCTCAACTACATCAAGGTAATGGCGGTGAGGAGATCATTCCCACTGTGGAGTACTGGGAATACGTAGGCCGTGATGTACTACCGTATGAGGCTTTTGTGAGAGTTGATGACAATTTAGATGTTTGTGTGAGCTTACAGATGATGAGATCTTGGCTGATGTTATGAATAAGAAGACCTGCTGTGTATCTTCAGATGAAAAACTGGAACGGCCAGAATTTCTTGAAGAGCGCCTTCCAAATTCATTAGAGACCTTGGTTCACCTCCAACAGTTAAGGAAGTTTGTTGAGGGACAGCAGAATGTAAGTGATCCTGTACTTCATTCACTTGATAAACTTGAGGAATTTACACTTACCCATAACATAAATTCTAAGAAGCAGGCCAAAATTTCACGTTTTTTTTTTTTAAATTTGTAAATTTACCGTACTGTACTTTTATTTGTATGTTATGAATAAATATGTTGTTTTTTTACAGTACTTTGAATGTGCCCATATTCAAACTTGCCGAATTCGAATTTGTCGATAATTCGAATTATTTTTGTGGTTCCTTCAGCTTCGAATTATATACAAGTTACACTGTAATAGATTAGAAACGACTTGATTCAGTATGACCACCTGAACAAGCAGGTTTCAGGAAAAACTTCAGTACAATGGATCATATTCAAACAATAAGCTTGTTTGTTGAAAAATGTAATGAATGTTTTATATAGCTTTCATAGATTTTAAAAAAGCTTATGGTTGTATACAAATATCACCAGTAATAGGCTCTTAAAGATTATAGCATCAAAAAAGAATATATTGACATAATAAAATATATTTACAAAAATGCCACAGCAAATATCATTCTCAATGAAATAAGTGAAAAAATTTATATTAATAAAGGAATAAGGCAAGAAGATACCTTTTCTCCTAAACTCTTCACATTATCATATCATCATCATTGTCAACCATTATCAATCCACTGCTGGACGACGGTCTCTCCAAGCTTCTTCCACAACTGTCTGTTTTGTGCCAGTCTCCTCCATGTTACTCCCACATACTTTCGAATTTCATTCACCCATCTCCCAGGGAGTCTTCTTCTGGGTCTTTTCCTGTCCCTTGGAATCCAATCTAAAATTTCGGCTGTCCATCGATGGTCTGTCCTTCTGGCAGTATGTCCAGCCCATTGCCATTTCAGGGATTTAACTCTGATCATGATGTCTTCCACTCTTGTCATTTTTCGGATCCACGAGTTCCTCTTCTTATCTCTCCTGGTTACACCAAGCATGCACCTCTCCATGCTACTTTGAGTTGTCTGCAGCCTTTGTATGTCTCTTTTAGTTAAGGTCCACGTCTCTGCACCATATGTAAGCACTGGAAGGATACATTGTACAAACACTTTTCTTTTAAGACATAATGGCATATTGCTCTTGAAAATTATGCTGTTTTTTCCAACAGCTCTTCAGGCAAGTTTTATACGCCGATTAATTTCTTCATCAATGTGACCCTCACGTGGTATCTGCTGTCCAAGATAAACGTACGTGTCTGTTATCCCCAGCTTTTCTCCATCAATCGATAAATCTTCATTTCTTGTAAAAGCATTGTACATCACTTTTATCTTCTGAAAGTTCATTTTTAATCCCACTTCTTTGCTCTTGTCAGCAAGTTCCTGGATCATACTCTGCAGCTCTGATGAGGTAGTTGCAAAAATGACTACGTCATCAGCAAAATGAAGGTGAGTTAGGTAACCTCCATAAATCTTTATCCCTTTGTTTTCTCAGTTCAGTGATTGAAAGACATTTTCCAATGTGGCATTAAAGAGCTTCGGAGATATGGCGTCACCTTCTCTTACTCCCTTTCCAATTTTTATGTGTGTTGTATTCTCAAATAGCCGAATCATTGCACTTGCATTTTCATAGATGTTATTAATAATAATGTAGGCATCTTCAATACCGCAGGATTTCAAAGCCATTGTAACTGCAGATGGTTTCACCGAATCAAAGGCCTTTTCATAATCAATAAAAGCCATGCACAATGGAAGTTCATATTCCCTCGCTCTTTCAATTAGTTCTCTCAGTACGTGGATATGATCTATTGTGCTGTAGCCACTCCTGAATCCAGTTTGTTCTCTCGGTTGAGCCATGTCCAGTGTTACCTTCAAACGATGTGAAAGAACTTTAGTGAAGATTTTATAAACCACTGATAGGAAGCTGATAGGTCTGTAGTTCCTGAGATCCTCAATGTCACCATTTTTATGTAGCAGGATCATTGTAGCGGTGTTCCAATCCTAAGGAATCTTCCCTTCATTAAGGCATCGAGTGAAAACTTGGGCGAGTACTGTTTCAATTTCTCCACTTGCTTCTTGTATGATGCCTACAGTAATTCCATCTTCTCCTGGAGCTTTCCCCCACTTCATGTTCTTGATTGCATGTGCAACTTCTGCTGGAAGGACTGGAAGAACTCTGGTACTGGTATCTTTCATGATGTCTGAAGTCTATGTATCATCTCTTTCATATAATTTGGAGTAGAAATCTTTCACTCTTGTCAAAATTTCACTTCTATTTCTTGTTACAGAACCATCTTCTTTTCTCAGTGCCATAATCTGTTTTCTTCCCCTACTGAGATGTCCCTTTGCTATCTTTAGGCTTTGGTTGTTTTCAATTGCTTTCCTCACTAGTTCACAGTTGAATTTCCTTACGTCTTCAGTGATACTTTTTCGTACTGTCTTGCATAGCTCTATATATTCCACTTTGGAAGTCACATCTTCTTTAGTTGTCCTCATCTCTCTTCTTTTTTGCATCAACATTTTGATTTTTCCTGATAATTTGTTCAAATGCAACTTGTTCTTAGACCCAGCTGATTTTGTTGCTGTTTTCATAAGAGCTTTGGTTACTTTTCTATTAATTTCAAAAATATCCACTTCTTCCGATGTAAGGCATTCTAAAGCAGAGAATCTGTTCTTCAGTTCCAACTGGAAGGTATTATGGTGTTTTTTAAGGTTGGTTATGTCAATAGATTTTATTTGTCTTACGAGCTTGCCACGTTCGAGTTTAGTGTTGAGGTGCATCTTACATCTCACCAATCTATGGTCACTACCTGTGGTGAACTTGTTTAGCACACTGCAGTCTTCGATGACGAATTTTTTGTTACACATAATAAAATCAATTTCACTTGTCAATCCATTGGGATGTCTCCATGTCCATTTCCTGTGTTCCTTCTTCTTGAAAAATTAGTACATGATGAAAAATTCTTCTGCCTCTGCAAACTCTATGAGAATATTTCCACGCTGGTTGCTGTTACCGAATTTACCTACTGAAGTTTCATTCTGTTGCCCTATTTTTGCATTGAAATCGCCCATAATTATCTTAAAGTGCTGCTTGCCTTTATTATTTAGATGACGAATTTCCTCATAAAATTCTTCAATCTCTTCAGGATGATTTGTAGTGGGTGCGTAAGCTTGAATAATCTGAGCCTGGTATCTTTTCGAGAGTTGGATAACAAGCCGTGCAGCTCTGTCAGAGGAACTTTCAACTTCTACAACTTTATTTTTCAGTTTCTTGTTTATTATAAATCCAACACCACTAGTTCTGCCAGTATCTGTCCCATGGTAGTAGAAGAGATGTACACTTTTCAGTTCAATGAGATCTTCTCCTTACCTCACTTAGCCTGACGATGTCCCACTTGATCTTTTGTAGTTCTTCTTCCAATTCAAGGAGCCTTGAATAGGAAGATAGGGAGCGCCCATTGTACATAGCCAAGGTCAGTATCAGATGGCAGCCTAGTCCGGTCCTCCAGTGATTCTTTGCACCCTCTGCCTTCATGTCACACTGGCCGCTGTCTTGGCCAGGTACATTCCAGCTGCCGGAGACTGAGGGCCAAGATTTAAATTGTGGAGTCATTTTGGACGGGTTTGGCCATAACTTACCACGCTGGCCAAGCGGGTTGGTGAGTGTGGAATAGCATTTCCTCTAATCCCGATGGCATAGTTATACTGCTATTTGATGGTCATCAGAGCCCCTTTAGTGGGAACAGGATAGGATGCGCCAAGAAAAGGCGAGGTTGACATTTGTCAAGGAGAGGCTGTAGTATATTGCGCATCACCCGACCTTAGAATGGTCCAATAAAGGAGTCAACATTAATGGACATAAATTGAATAACCTACGATTTGCTGGTGACATTCTTATTAATGCAAGGAATATAGAATATTTAAAAGAAATAATAGAATATTTAATAACTAAATCAACAGAAATTGGATTAAAAATTAATTCTGAGAAAACCAAACTAATGACAAACTGAAAAGGATACGATGAAAGAGAATATTATTAAGGTAAACAATAAAGAAATTGAAATATAGATGAGTATGTATACTTAAGAAAATTTATAACAATGAAGAAACAGGGAGTCATGGAAGAAGTGAAAAGAATAGGAATGGGACGGTCAGCTTTTGGAAAATTGAAGAGATTTTTAAACAGTAAAATTAAACCTGAGAATAAAGCAAGACTCATGAACCAATGTGTATTGCCTTTTATGATACATGGAGCAGAAACCTGGCCAATCAAAAACAAAATAATAGACAACATGCAAAAAAACAAAAACAAAAAAAAAACAACAGAAGAATGGAAAGGTGTCTGCTAAACATAAAAATTAGAAATGTGTCTGCTAAACACACAAAATAAAAAATGAAGCAATAAGAGCTAAAGCAAAATTTTTAGATATTGGAGAAAACATATTTTAAAAGAAATGGAAAAAGGCTGGACCCATTACAAGGCTAAGGGGCAGTAGATGGACAAAAGTTATTCTGGGGTGGTGGCCATATAAAATTAAAAGATCAGCTGTGAGACCTGAAAGAAGATGGTCAGATGATGTAAGGAAAACTATTGTTATTCTTTGGCACCAACAAGCTCAGGATAAAAATAGATGGAAAGAATTGGGAGATACCTATAGCCAGAAGTGGCAATAAAAAGGGTTAGAAGAAGAGATTGTGCAAACGTTGAACATCTAGACCTAACATCCCCAGATATCTGAAACTTCAGTTAAATTTTCTACAGTTGAGATTTATTGAGGTAAATTATTTTTAGTGGAGTAATTTTCAATCACTGTTTTTTCCCCTTATACGTTCAAAATATCATGACCCTTTGCTGTTCTTTATTTCACACTTAGGCCTTGATTTTTTTTTAGCAGTAGCAACACTTGCTAGTGGCCTTATTCTTTACTAGCAAATTGCATTATCTACTAGCAAAAGTTTATTAACGTTATACAAAAGAAGAAACTTTTAACATGTCCCCCTCCGTTAGTCAGCCGTGACAAATTTTGATTTCAACCCTGTAATTGTCACATTGTAATGCTGAAAAGATTACAAATATTTAGAAACAACTCACCTTTTCATGACCTGACAGATTAATTCTAACAATTTAATTCAAATGCAAATATTTAAAAAACTTTTGTATTTAACTTTATTCACAAAATTCAAGAACACTATTCAAAATCTTTAAGTTATTTTCCATATGGTTTACGATCTGGGTTTTGGGTCTTTTCATCTTACCACTTTAAAACAGCAGGCCTGGGGTCAAAGTTGTCTTCGGATGGACCTTCAACCTCACTATTCATGATAGCATTCAATGTTTGCAAGTTTAAACTGCCCCTCCAATCACCCTGGATTTACTTCATGAAACTGTACCCAACCTCACATGCAGAAGTAGATAAGGGAAATATACTGGATTTTGGATTGGAGGTTTAACAACCACCGTGAGCAACTCAGTGGGCTATAAGCAGTTGCCAGACCCTAATTTAGGGTCACTGGTTCCAGGGAAGGGAGAGAGCCAGTGCTGTAAGACAAACACAACATCCATGCCTCATCCGGATTCGGACCCCTTTCGAACGAATGATCGGAGGCCATCACTTAGACCACTGTGCCACCGGGGCAACCAAAATGTTTTATAATGTTCGTATTTTTCAAGAAACATTCGTTTCCAGAAAGCAGTTGTTCCTTTTTGTATGTGTCATAAATTATTCCACACACGCAATGCAGTGGCGCTTTATAATACACACTAAAACATTCAAAATTTTTTCTTTAGCAACTTTTGCTAGAACCATTTTTTATCACTAGCAAAAGTGCATTTGCTTGCTATCTATTTGCTACTAACTACTGGTCGAAATTGTGCCCTGCTCACACTGCTCAATTTTTTAACAACTCCTACACATTGCTTGGCTATTAGAATGTGTTAAACAGGATTTAATGTGATATAAGTTATTGGCGGCTTGTTTCTTTGTCAGATATACTCAGCCTTAGCATAAATACTGTTACAAACGATAGACAGATGACACGCAACTGGTGTGCAATGTCACCCATCAGCCAGGAGGAATGAAGCAGCTAGTGAATCGTGTGTTCAGTCACAGAAGAGATAACGTGTTCCGTGAAGTACTTGCCATGGAGTGGGATGATTATGAGAATCAAGTTACTGTAATAGCACTGCACAAAGTTGGAAAATCAGCTTCCAAGGTTTTCAATATGCTGAAAATCAGCTGAATTTTTGTCTATCGGACAATAAAAAGACTGGGACCATTGCAGACACGCCCCAGAGAGAGTCATCCGCGTAACGTGAGGACTGCTTGCCTGGTGAAAGCAGTTGCAGCCCATATTCGATAAAATCCTGCCAGAGAACAATCAATGATGGCTCATGAACTGAACGCCGCCCCGGTGGCGCAGTGGTCTAAGCGATGGCCTCTGATCATTCGTCTGAACGGGGTCCGGGTTCGAATCCCGGTGAGGCATGGATGTTGTGTTTGTCTTACGGCACTGGCTCTCTCCCTTCCCTGGACCCAGTGACCCTAAATTAGGGACAGGCGACTATTTATAGCCCATTGAGTTGCTCATGGTGGTCGTTAAACCTCCAATCAAAAAAAAAAAAAAAAAAAAAAAAAAATGAACTGAACATTTCAAGAATGTCTGTCACTCGTGCTGTGGAATGACCTAAGGGTAAGAGCTTACCGGCTGTGTATAGGGCACTTTTTCAGCCCCACAGCTAAAGCAGCAGAGGGTGCTAAAAGTAAAACGTTTGCTGCAGCGTTATGCAAACAATCACCACAGACAAATCCTTTTCTCTGATGAAAAAAGTTTCACAATTGAAGAGGCTTCCAACCGTCAAAATGACAGGATGTGTGTGTCAACCTCACAAGAAGCTCAGGAGAAAGCTTAAAAAATCATGAGGGGCCATCATCCGGCTTCTGTCATGGTTTGGTGGGGAGTCTCCTTCGAGGGCACCACGGAGCTCCATTTGTGTGAGAAAGGAGTGAAAACATCCGGCAAAGTCTACCAGGACAGGGCTTTGGAGCCAGTGGTCAAAAAGGTGAGTCACACCCTAATCCAAAACCAAGAGTGGAGCTCTCAGCAGGATTCTGCACCTGCCCACAAGGCCAAGTGAGCCCAGGAGTGGCTGCAGGCGAATTTGCCAGACTTCATTTCTCCAGCTGATTGGCCTTCAAGCAGCTCAGACCTCAACCCATTGGACTACAAGTTGTGGGCCATGCTGGAGGATGTGACCTGCAGAAAGAGACACCCCAGTATTGACAGTCTCAAACACTCATTGATGTGAGCAGCTGGAACTGTGGAGACCCTGCGTAAAGCTATTGATAAGTGGCTACAGAGACTGAAGGACTGTGTGAAGGCAAAAGGATATCCTATTGAAAAGTGATTGGTGTCATGTATTCACAAATGTACTACTTACGTCATATCACAGGTATATTGAAATATCTTTACATTTCTTTTGTTATTTCATTGAATACTTTGTAACAGTATTTATGGTAAGACTAGGTAAGTTATTGGCGGCTTTTATACCTATATCCTGTGTTCTCCTTTTAAATTTATTTATGTCATATTAAGATTTATAGAAGCACCGCTCATGCTGTTTCACATTTTGAAGCACCACTTATTCATTCAGTTTAGCACACTCCAGATTTAGTGTTAATATTCTCTGTTTTCAGTGTAGCACTGCGTCATGAACAACACCAGCGTTGCTATCAGCATGGTGTCCTCCTCCTCTGACACTGCCAGGCATATATGCAGAATCAGTGTTTCAAGCTGCAAGGAAGTGGATGCCCTTCTGAGGTTGGTGGTGAGGCCAGTTCTACAAATGTGGCCTGTGGACATCCAGAGGCTGCCAGAACTTTTCAGTCCCATCGTAGCAAGGCACTAGTCAGCAAAGAGAAAAAAAGGTAAGAATTAGTTTCCTTTGCAACTTTTGGTTTTTCTTTCCACTGTTCGCTACTCTGTGCTTTGAAATCAGTAACATAAAATGCATATTTCTTAAAATATCTTTTTAAAGGGCACACTGTCCAGTATTTTTTCAGCATCTTGAACAAAAGAAAATGGCAACTGTGATCAATGTTTTCAGGTAAAACCAAGCACTATACCATAGGCTGAAAAAATGACTTGTGTTGCTCATGAGTGGCTGTCTTGCCACCTAAAGGAAAATACTCTACTGCTAGTGAAAATTGGCCAAGTGGTTAACGTTTGTGACTGCCACGGAGAAAACTCAGGTTCGATCCTGAGCAGGTACGAACACTCGAACCACTAAATACCCGCCATGCATGGGATGGGCACGTTAAGCCGCCAGGTACTGGCCCCCTGTAATAAATAAGGGAGTCTTCCTCCCCCTTTCTACCTTGCTTCCGTGTCACTTTCCTATCGGGCACTCTATCCCAAATCTCCTAGCGTCCTATTTCTAAGGGTTGTTTGAGACCTGGAATCGGACACTCCCTTCGTAAAAACCTCTACATATGATCTGATCTGCTTGTGAAAACTGCAACACCAAGAAATCACAATATTCAAATGAAATTTAATCCACAGAGTCCTCATATTACAGGAGACAACTGATTACATTTGTAGAGCTGTACAAGATTGTTTGCTTCAAAATTCAGTATCGTGTGGAGCCACCTCGAGCAACAATATCTACGTGGCGTGGCATTGAATGAAAGAGGTTTTTGATATCATCCCGAGGAATAGTCTTCCAGGCTGCTTCTATGCGAGACCAGAATTTGTTTGTGGTGACTGGTGGAGGCACTTGATGAGCCAATCTCATAGCTACCATGTCCCAGACATGTTCAATCGAGGACATATCTGGTGAACGTGCAGGACAGGGAAAAAGCGATATCTGCACTGCATGGAAGAGGTGTTGGAAGTTCTGGGCCATGTGGTCGAGCGTTGTCCTGCTGGAATATAGTATTGGGTGAAGCCACCATGAGCAACAACAACAGCCTCTGCCCTCTGTACAGCGTAGCATTGAATGGAAGCGGTTTTTGATATCGCCCTGGGAAATCCTGCCAGGCTGCTTCTATGCTAGACCAGAATTCATTCGTGGTGACTGGTGGAGGCACTTGATGAGCCAATCTCATAGCTACCATGTCCCAGACATATTCAGTCGAGGACATATCTGGCAAAAGTGCAGGACAGGGAAAAAGCAGTATCTGCAGTGCATGGAAGAGGTGATGGACATTCTAGGTCATGTGGTTGAGCATTGTGATGCTGGAATATAGTATTGTGTAAAGCCTCCATAAGTAACAGTCTGCATAGTGTGGCATTGAATGAAAGAGATTTTTGATATCGTTCTGGGAAATAGCCTGCCAGGCTGCTTCTATGCTAGACCAGAATTCATTCGTGGCAACTGGCAAAGGCACTTGATGAGTCAATCTCATAGCTACCATGTTCCAGACATGTTCTATCGAGGACATATCCGGTGAACGTGCAGGCCGGGGAAAAAGCAGTATCTGCAGTGCCGGAAGAGGTGTTGGACATTCTGGGCTACGTGGTCGAGCGTTGTCATGCTGGAATATAGTATTGTGTAAAGCCACCATGAGCAACAGTAACAGCCTGTGCATAGCATGGTATTGAATGAAAGTGATTTTTGATATCTTTCTGGGAAATAGCCTGCCAGGTTGCTTCTATGCTAGACCAGAATTCATTCGTGGTGACCGGTGGAGGCACTTGATAGTCAATCCGATAGCTACGAAGTCCCAGACATGTTCAGTCGAGGACATGTCTGGCAAACGTGCAGGCCAGGGAAGAAGCAGTATCTGCAGTGCATGGAAAGACGTCTTCGACATTCTGGGCCACATGTGGCTGAGCAGTGTCCTGCTCGAATATAGCGCCAGGACAGCTCTGAAGGAAGGGTATCACTTCTGCCTCTAAAACATCCCTGATGTATTGCTGGCTGTTGAAGATTCCCTCAATTCATATCAGGCAAGATTGTGAATTAAATCCAATGCCATCCCAAACCATGAAGCTTGTCATTGGGCTGGTATGACGTTACGAAGTGCACGCCGCAAGGTGCCTTTCACCGCAGTGTCTTTGAACACCTATGCAACCATTATAGTGCATTAAGTTTAATCGTGACTTGTCGGAAAATACGACCTGTTGCCAATCAGAGCACCAATGTCAGTGTTCAAGATCCCATTGCAGCCTAAGGCATCTGTGGTTGCCCCGCACGGGGATAACTGGTTTTCCAGTTATTTGGGGAGTGGCGCCCCCACGGCCCGAGCTGACCTTGTGACTGGTCAACATCTGATGTCATGCCACCGCTTGTTTTTTTCTTATTTTGGTGCTGTTGGTGTTTGCAGGGACGGCTGTTCATCCAGCTGTTGGGGAGTCGCGGCCCCACGATCCCGAGCTGGTCTTGTGTCTCGCTTTTCGTTTTTATTTATTTTCTCCACTGGCTAGTTGCCCGTGTTGTGTTCTCTACCTAATCTCTACCACGTTATGTACTAACACCCCGGTCTTGTGGTTTTGTTACCCTCCACCACTAACTGATTTATATTAACCGCTCAGTTCGTAGGTTGCTGAGATTCCGTTTAGGTTCCCTGCCAGGATTTGTCTTCTTTGGATTTTTTTTTTTTTTTTTTTTTTTTTTTTTAGCTGGTTTGGGTGCTAGACCTACCTGCATGTTTGCCGCGTGCGGAGACCCGTGAGGCGGAAATGGGATGTCTGGCGGCTGAGGTCGCAGGAGACCGGTTAAGTGCCTCCTGTGTACCAACACTCCTCTTCGACCCCGGCTTCGCTGTAAACGGGAGGCTAGAGCCTAACCCACCTCTGGTCAGAAGTCTTGTACCAAGTTGTGTGCAGGGCTTTAGCGGCTTTTTGTCGTATTGCACGGCAGGGTGAGCCCGGGGGCTGTGGGATCATGCCAAAGGCGTTGGCATGACGGTACCCGGAGGCCGAAGTGTCCGCCGAGTGCGTGTGATCACAGCCAACGGACTATATTTGCAACTAAGCTCTAGAACTGTGTCTTGCGTCATATGTTTGGCTTGCGGACCTCCAGTTCTCCCCTGTTGGGCTCGATTGTGGGCGGAGTACGTTGCAGATGAATTCTTTCTTACTCCCATGGGGAAACATAAACCCTCCTCAAAATTTAAAAAGCAACAGGATATGGTGATTGATCAGGCGCCAAATTTGCCTCAACCACCTCCCACACATAACACACTGAAGAGAACTTTCGTTGAAAAACGACATCACCGCGACGTATCTTTAGATCCAGGTGTTGAGCCGTCAGCTCAGAAACGTCGCATTACACTTGCAGATTCGATACCTCAAGCTACTTTTCTCGTCATTTCTTCTACTGACCAGATGTTGAAACTTTCCTCAAAGTCTCCTTTTTTCATCTCGAAGGCACTTGCGGGTGTTGCTGGCTCTTTGAAGTCAGTGAAGAAGCTACGCTCTGGTGACCTGCTTGTGGAAACTTGCACTCTCTCTCAGAGCAAATCTCTTCTGCAGTTGACCAGACTTCAGGATATTCCAGTTCAAGTGACGGCACATCCGTATCTCAACACCTCCAAGGGAGTCATTTCTGAGCCCGACTTGTTGGTCTGCGATGAAGATGAACTTGTGTGTGAACTTGCTGATCAGGGTGTCATAGCTGCCAGACGCATGACTTTCAGGCGCGATGGCGCGCTGATCAAATCACGAAATGTTATTTTGACTTTTAACAGCCCGAAGGTACCTACTGAAATCAAGGCTGGTTACTTGTTATGTGCAGTTCGTCCTTATATACCAAATCCTCTACGCTGTTTTAAGTGCCAGAGGTATGGACATTCCCAGCGGTCCTGTAACAGTGTTGCGAGGTGCGCCAATTGTGGTTCCCGCGACCACGAAGGGACTGGATGCACTTCAGAGCCCTGCTGTGTAAACTGTGGTGACTCCCACGCTGCTTATGCCAGGTCCTGTTCGAAGTGGAACGACGAGAAGGCGATCCAGCGCCTCAAGACCCTGGAGGGCCTCTCGTACCCTGCTGCCAAGGCCAAGTTGGGTATTCCCAACACCCGACAGCGTAGTTTTGCCGCAGTTGTTCAGTCTCAGCCACAACCCGTGCAGCCTTTTGTTCCGCGCCCTGTAGCTCTCGCCGCACTTGCCAAGCGATCTACAGCTGAACAAGCGACACAGGTGGATTTCACCGAGCTCCAGCTTATTCGACCAGCTGCGTCTTCGCCTTCTCTTTTGAAGACGCCCGCCTCTTCCGGTTCCCAGCAGACAGCCTGCACGTGCGGAAGACCCGGCCCTCAATCCGCAAAGGTGTGCGGTGTCCATCAAACTGTCTCGGCCTCAGCGAGGTCCCCACCCTCACCCAACATTATAGAAGAACACGGGGGGAGGAGAGTGACAGTTCGTCCCCAGCCTCTACCAGCATTGCAGAGGAACATGGGGGGAGGAGAGTGACTGTTCGTCCCCGCCCTCTGCCAGCATTGCAGAGGAGTGTGGGGGGAGGAGAGTGACGGTTCGTCCTTTTCCATTAGTAAATATGTTACTTTTAATAAACTTCATTAACTACCTTTTCTTCACTGCTTTCTTCATACTCTTTTTCAACTTTTACCAAGCCTGTCTGATCTTAATCATTTTCCACGTTTTTAAAAATCTGTGGCTGATCGTTCTTTGTCTGGCGCTCTTTGGCCAAACCTGGCCCTTGCGCCAATAAAATCCAACAACCAACCAACCAACCAGCATCTGTGGTTGAGGGTCAAAGGAATGCTCAGTAATAGGCTGCTAGCAACCAGTCCTCTGTTAACACTTCCATTGCCGCTTGACGCCGAACTACATCATACACTGAAGTGCCAGAAAAACTGGTACAGACAAGCTTATGCAAAATACACAGCAACGCCACCTATGCGCGTACTCGGTTGCGTCCACCAGTTCGTATATAAAACGATAGACATTCTTGCCAGCTGTTAGAGCTGTTTTCAGCATGAGAATGACAAGTAATAACGATTTAAGCGATTTTCAATGCATTGTCATAGTTGGCGCTCGTGAGATGGGCCATAGTATTTCGGAGGTAGAAGCGAAGTTCAGATTTTCACGGACGACCATTGCAAGGGTGTACCGTGACTACAAAAATTCCGGCAAAACCTCCAACCTACGATAACAGTGTGGCTGTAAAAAGACAGTGGGTGAACGTGACCATCATCGGCTGTCAAGAATAGTTTCAAGCGACACTCCCGCAGGTATCGTCGGAATTCAATGCTGGAGCCTCAACAAGCATCAGCGTCCGGACTGTGCAATGTACCCTGCACGATATGGGCTTTGGGAGCAGACGCCCAACTAGAGTCCCCTTGACACAGAGCTATGCGCCTGGCTTGGACACGGCAACTCTGCCACTGAATACTTGATGACTGGAAACAAGTAGCTTGGTCTGACGAGTCGTGTTTCCAACTGTATCGGGCAGATGGAAGGATTAGTGTGTGGCGCAAAAACCCTATGAAGCCATGGATCCCGCCTGTCAACAGGAACTGTACCGGCTGTTGGGGGGTCCGTAAGGGTATGGGGTGTGTTTAGCACGACTTCACTGGGATCCCTGGTAGGTCTACAAACGTCTGTGACCAGCCAACGCTCTGTGCGCATCCTTTCTGACAAGGTACACCCGTTCATGTCCTGCATTCATGCTGATGGGTTGGGCCTGTTCCAACCGGACAATGTACCTCCACACAAGTGTCGGGAGGCCACATTATGGTTAGAGGAGCATTCATCCGAGTTTGGGGTGTTGCCATCCCTCCCAAGTCCCCAGATCTGAACGTGATAAAAAGCATTTGGGATGCCATGCAATGCGCTGTCGAACAAAGGAATCCGAGACCTCGGAATGTACCCGAATTGTGGAACGCTCCACAGGACATATGGTGTGCATTGCCTACAGCATATTTCCAGAAGCTAGTGGAGTCCATGACTTGTCATATTTCTGCAGTGCTGCTCTCCCATGAGAGACCTACCAAGTATTAGGCTGGTGCATCAGTTTTTCTGGCACTTCAGTGTATTTCTGTTGCCAACTACAATTCAGTCTTTTAGCAACATGTGCTGCTGATTAAAAATTTCATCTTCAAAATTTCGTATTGATGTCAAAATTTATGTTGATGATGTCTGTTAATTTTAACATTTCCCTTGGCTCTGTAAGATTCTGTACTTCTCTTTTCTGATTACTTCAAGGTAGAAACGTTTAGTTTTCATTTGTTCTTTTTTATTTCTTAATTTGAGTTTATCTTTTAAATATCACATTTATTTTGACATAGTTGTTCAATCAGCTGAAATGGGATTTTTATGGAGTGCTAAATTTCATGTTGGACATTGTCTTTTCAGCTTTCTTGACAGCATTGCTTTTCATGTGTGTGCATATAATTGGAAATTCATATTCAAATGAATATTCAAGAGAGAGATTAAGGTGATGTGTGAAACAACAGGTTTATGTTTTTTTTTTCTTTTTTTTTTTTTTTTAGTTTTGAAGTATTTGCATATCTTTCTTATTCTGTTCATGTACATTTGCTTTTTAAAGAGGATAAACAACTAGATAGACAAGTAATGAATTTATAATATTATTATTTCATAATTTCATTTAGTAAATATGAACATAAGATTAGGTTTACCAAAAGTGTTCTTGATTTATGAGTTTCTTTGTTCATCTTGTCTCATTCGCAGGCTCAACATCATTAGATTTGATTCATTGACATGTTCGCATTCCGAATGTGTCTCTTGTTGCAACCCACTCACTTGCAGCGTTTACAACAGTTACGGTGTTAAGACATTTTTACATTTTTAGGTCAAACCCAATTCATTCTTTCGTTCCGCCATACATATTCAGTTCTTGTCGGAAACTTCGTTGGAGATCCAAAATTTTGAACAGGTCCAGTGCTTGTCTGATATATTTTTTGCTTTTACTAAGTACATTCACTTTACTAGAGTCATTGCAGAGTCACACTTCATCATTTGTATTGTAGATTTTAATAGTAGATATATCATATTTTTTCTTACATGATCAAACAGCTGTACACCTTAGTCAGAATTTTCCGATTCAATTTATGATACAAAATGCTCGAAAGTAAAACCATAGTGCCTCTCCTGTGGTGCTACTTCGTTGTACAAAAGTAGAAAGAATTCCATCAACTTAGGTTTCATGAGACATCTTTGCATCTATGTTTGGTTGCAGTAGTGTGTGTGTGTTTGTGTGTGTGAGAGAGAGAGAGAGAGATACAGCAGTAGTGTGGGTAGATCCAAGGCAGGTTTTTTTCCCCTCAATAATTTTAAACATAGTTTTTCAAAAAAAAAAAAAAAATAATAAAAGGTTGAATTATTGACTTAACATTTTTTAAAATGGAAACTTATTTATAATAATATGCCATCTTTGAAAGCTTGTCATTAATTTGAAAAATGAAATAACACTGAGCCTCATGTGTTAAATGGAATCAGTATCACTCAATTTGTGATGATTCAAAGGTAGGAAATTTTTCAGGTATTGTAATTATGCATGATGATTGAAAAGTTCTGTCTTTTGGTAAAAAAGTGTTTGCGGTCTTCATAGATTTAGAGAAAACTTATGACAAAGTAAATAGGGATCTTCTGTGGAAGGTACTGAATAAATATGGTTATTACTGGGAATCTACTTAACAGTGTGTGAAAGCCATGTATGCTGGCAGTAGAGCATATGCATGAGTGAATGGTGTTTTATTGAAATAGTTTTCTATTGGTGCAGGAGTTAGACAAGGTTGTGTAATGTCACCGTGGCTGTTTAAAATATTTATGGATGCACGCATGCGTGATGCCAAAATAGATGAAACTGGTTTATGTTGTGGTAATATGCATGTGTTCAGATTGCTCTATGCTGATGACCCAGTCCTGTTGGCAGAAAGCAAAAGTAAGTTGAGTGCAGGTTGCTCTATGCTGATGACACAGTCCTGTTGGCAGAGAGCAAAAGTGAGTTGAGTGCATATTGCTCTATGCTGATGACACAGTCCTGTTGGCAGAGAGCAAAAGTGAGTTGAGTGCACATTGCTCTATGATGATGACACAGTCCTGTTCGCAGAGAGCAAAAGTGAGTTGCCGTGTATGCTTAGTGCAGATTGCTCTATGCTGATGACCCAGTCCTGTTGGCAGAAAGCAAAAGTGAGTTGAGTGCAGGTTGCTCTATGCTGATGACACAGTCCTGTTGGCAGAGAGCAAAAGTGAGTTGAGTGCACATTGCTCTATGATGATGACACAGTCCTGTTCGCAGAGAGCAAAAGTGAGTTGCCGTGTATGCTTAGTGCAGATTGCTCTATGCTGATGACCCAGTCCTGTTGGCAGAAAGCAAAAGTGAGTTGAGTGCAGGTTGCTCTATGCTGATGACACAGTCCTGTTGGCAGAGAGCAAAAGTGAGTTGAGTGCAGATTGCTCTATGCTGATGACACAGTCCTGTTGGCAGAAAGCAAAAGTGAGTTGCAGAGTATGTTGTCCTGGATGTACGAAGTTCGTATAAAATTCAAACTGAGTATAAATAAGGTAAAAACCAAAGTTATGGTTTTTACTGTTCATACTGAATGCAAAGTAAGTCTTATTGGCACAGAGATTGACCAGGTGAATGAATTTGTATTTAGGAAGATGGCGAAGCTAGTAGGCAAGTGAATTCTTGATTGAAAGTCATAGCTGCCTTAGGAGCATGAAACAAAGATCTTCGCTCTTTCCACGTTTATAAGTGAGTCATGGAAAAATTCTCATTGGCCGCCACCGGTAGGCAAACCCCCAGGGTCTTCCAGTTACGTGCCGGATATACTTCCGCTACACCACAGCGGCCTCCAATTCCTCCAGACTCGCACACGCTAACTGCCAAGCCAATTTGGCAGGTTGCTTCTTGAAGCCCCGCACAACGCTGGGGATTCACCAAAGATGGTAAGCAGCAACTGAACAATTAACTAGAAGGCGAATTAATAATTAATATAGACATTTTAACGTGGACCAGGAACATCAAACAAAGATCTTCGTTCTTTCCACATTTATAAGTGAGTCACAGAAAAATTCTCATTGGCTGCCACCGGGAATCAAACCCAGACTCTTCCAGTTACGCGCCGGATATGCTTCCGCTACACCACAGCGGACTCCAATTCCTCCAGACTTGCACACGCTAACTGCCAAACCAATTTGGCAGGTTGCTTCTTGGAGCCCCGCACAATGCTGGGATTTACCGAAGAATGGTAAGCAGCAACTGAACAATTAATTAGATGTCTGTATTAATGTCTGTATTAATTATTCATTCGCCTTCTAATTAATTGTTCAGTTGCTGCTTACCATCTTTGGTGAATCCCCAGCATTGTGCGGGGCTCCAAGAAGCAACCTGCCAAATTGGTTTGGCAGTCAGCATGTGTGAGTCTGGAGGAATTGGAGGTCGCTGTGGTGTAGCAGAAGCATATCCGGCGCATAACTGGAAGACCCTGGGTTCGACTCCCGGTGGCGGCCTATGAGAATTTTTCCGTTACTCACTTATAAACATGGAAAGAGCAAAGATCTTTGTTTGATATTCCTAGTCCATGTTAAAATGTCTGTATTAATGCCTTAGGAGGATTTCAACAGGAATGATGGGTTCTCAAGTAAGTCCCAAATGACTATGTGATAGTGTGGTTGTTCCTACTCTGATGTATGCAAGTGAAACCTGAGTGCTGCAGAAAAGATGTAGGAGTCATTTGTGTGCTGGGGAGATGCGTTACTTACGGGTGTGGGGGGGCGGTGATCATGTGAGCAATGAAGATGTGTTGCAGATGTGTAATTAGTTAGGCAAAATGTTGTTAGAAAGATATTCTCAGGTGGTTTGGCCTTGCTGAAAGAATGAGTGATGAGGTGCTGACTAAGAGGATTTTTTCAGCCCAAGTAACAGGAAAGAATGGTAGAGGAAGGCCAAGGAAGATATATGTTATCATTAAGCTGTTATCCAGATTCAGGAATGTCTGCTTGAGAAAAAGATTGAGTATGAAGTACAAAAGGTCTTGTGTGCAGCGTGTGAGAGATGTTAATGAAGCTCGAGCTGTCTGCCAAGATCGTTGTAAATGGAGACATTTGATTCACCAACGGTAAGTAATTTCTAGTTTTGTCAGTTAAATGTGTACTTGACACTTTTTCTTTCTTTGAGGAGCTAACCTTTTTTGAATCTCAGAGAACAGCTTAATGATATGTGTATGTGTGTGTAAACGCTAAAACTGTGCAGAAAAGTTTACCAAAAAAGCTTATAAATTTGTAGTTGCATGCTTTTGTTGAATATCTCATCCCACCCCTAGTTAAATTAAAAAGAAAAAAAAATTCCCACAGTTTTGAATTTCAGTAATTTCTATAATAATTTAAAATATTCTGAACTTTGCAAATTGCCTTTCTCACAGAGATTCCGAAATAAATCAGCTTTCATCAAAATATGGGTATGTGATGTTATAAGCGGTCTTTAACTTCATGCAAAATGGCGTATGTAAAAAAGAAATCTAGAAAATTATTCAAAGATTTTGTAATGAATTCAGTGTATTCTGTTATCTGTTTTTAAGTAATGCTTACTGATTTCCTGCAGTGAAAAATATGTTTAACATATTTTCTCAGGCTTAAAAAGCTTAACCAAATTGTGGTTGTTAAAGCTTCTTGAAATCTGAGAAATTAAATTTGATTGTTACTTGCCTGGATGCATATTCCTGAATGTGTGCCTTTTCCAATTTAATGACCTTGTGTTGCTGCAGATATCTTAAATGTAATGTTACAAAAGGAAAAAAAAAAAAAGTGGTCAAATATACTGTACTGTGGTTTCTTTGTTTAAATTTGCAAACTATTGGGTCAGTGTGAATGAAATGTCCGGCAAAGGACCAGCGCATGTGGACAGCGAGAACAGAAAAGTAGGACAACTTACCTAAGCAAAATAATCCTCCTCGGCATCGACACATAGTTGCCATCTGTCCGGCAAGGCCATAATCCCGGAACGAAAAAGTCTTGTGGCTGGGACCCGAAGAAGTCATCAACTGCACGATGAACCTCGTTGTCTGTCATGAACTGTTTCCCAGACAGGAAGGGATCCAGGCGACAAAACAGATGAGTCTGTTGGAGACAAGTCCGGGGAAGATAATCCCCCTCGGTATCGACTCATAGTTGACATCTGTTCGGCAAGGCCATGATCCCGGAACGAAAAGTCTTGTGGCTGGGACCCGAAGAAGTCATCAACTGCACGATGAACCTCGTTGTCTGTCATGAACTGTTTCCCAGACAGGAAGGGATCCAGGCGACAAAACAGATGAATCTGTCGGAGACAAGTTCGGGGAAGATAATCCCCCTCGGTATCGACTCATAGTTGCCATCTGTTCGGCAAGGCCATGATCCCGGAACGAAAAAGTCTTGTGGCTGGGACCCGAAGAAGTCATCAACTGCACGATGAACCTCGTCTGTCATGAACTGTTTCCCAGACAGGAAGGGATCCAGGCGACAAAACAAATGACAGTGTGTCCGAGACCAGTCCAGGGAATAGGCAGGATGAGTCAGTGCTTCATAGCCCAAGGCACTTAGTGTCAGCATCATTCATTGTGCGACATGAGGGCAGGCGTTGTCCTGCAGCAGAACAACACCATGTCTGTTGACCAAAGCTGGTTGTTTCTGCAGCAATTTCCAGTGCATCTGGTGTATTCAGCTCAATAACGTTCTGCAGGGATGGTTTGGCCTCTTGCCAAGAAACTGATGAATTATCCCGGCTGTGGACCACCGGACAAGGCATATCATCTTCTTGGTGTGTAGGGGTTGCTTAGGATGCCGTCCAGCAGGCTGTGCTTTGCTTAACCATTGTGCAGATCATTTCCGATAATCATAAAGGTCCCACTTCTTGTCGCAGGTGGCGATTCAATGCAGTAGAGGTTCCCGTTTATTCTGGCAAGCAGCGGCATGCAGACTTCCAAACACCTAGTCTTGTTGTCAGTTGTCAACTCATTTGGCAGCCACATGTCCAGCTTTTTGGCCTTACCCAGCACAGCCAGTTGTGGAACAACTGTCGTATGGTGGACACCTACCTCTGCCGCTATCTCGCGACACATTTTTCGGGGGGGGGGGTCCGCTTCAACGACATGTAACGGAACAACATCAGAAACAGCAGCAGTCCAGTGACCATGTGCTTCATTTTGCAGGTCCACACCTCTGCTTTGAAACTTCACAAACCATCGCCGAATGGTTCGTTCTTTGGCTGTATTCTCCCCAATTACTTTAACGTTTCGAGCGGCAGTTCTTGCAAAGTGGCCCAGTTTAAATTCAATACAGGAAGAAGACTCTCAAATCTGGCGTCTGCATGTTTCCTTTGCAAGCCACGTTACGCCCAAGCAAATCACGCCTGAACCTTGTTCTTCACACGCGTGCTAGCTATTTATGGTAATTCTGTGACGTAATACCCGAAACACCTGTGGGTGGTTCCATTCCGCTGTGGTGGGGGCTGGTCTCCACTGCTTGTTCGTGCCAGACATTTCATTCGCACCAACCCAATAATAGATTTCTATCAGCATTGTAATGAAAAATACACTGTTCAACATGTGATTGTTACATTTAGAAAAGGTGACAAGCCTTGGTAGTGAATTAACTCTAATTTGAAAACAAGTAATGAGTTAAAATAGATGAATTCAGGAATGACGTTGCATATTCAATTTAAAGTTATTCCCTCTAAACTTTTCCTTAAAGTATTCAGTTTCAGTCTAATTACATGATGTTCATGCTTGTTGCTAATAGTTTTCTGTACCTGTTGCTAATAGTTTCAGTTCAATATCATTTTTTTGACTAACACTATAAAGTCCTTCATGAAATTCTGCATGAGTCACCAAAAATCAATTCACTAGCCTTGTCCTTCCTATATTATAATAATTTCTAACAGGAAGTCACAAGTTTCAGTGCTTTGGAAAACATGTTAGATTTCATTGGGAAAACAAGTCTTCCTGAAGAAATAATTCTTCAAAAATACATGGAAGGCATATACAAATGTCATTATTAGCACAAAGGTGCAGTATTTTCACTGTTTCCTGTGTAGGCATCTCTTCAGGAAACTGAAAAATTGCATCTTAGATATCAATGGCAAACAAATCCTCCTGAAGAAATAATTCTTCACAAATACATGGAAGGAATATACAAATGTCATTATCGCCACAAAGGTGCCTCGTTCTCACTGTTTCCCATGTAGCCATGTCTTCAGGAAACTTGAAAATTGCATCTTAGATATAAATGGGAAACAAATCCCGTGAAGAAATAATCTTCACAAATACATGGAAGGCATAAAAGTGTATACAAATGTCATTATTGGCACAAAGGTGCCTCGTTTTCATTGTTTCCCGTGTAGCCATGTCTTCAGGAAACTTGAAAATTGCATCTTAGATATAAATGGGAAACAAATCCCCGTGAAGAAATAATTCTTCACAAATACATGGAAGGCATACAAGTGTATACAAATGTCTTTATTGGCACAAAGGTGCCTCATTCTCACTGTTTGCCATGTAGCCATCTCTTCAGGAAACTTGAAAATTGCATCTTAGATATAAATGGGAAACAAATCCCTGTGAAGAAATAATTCTTCACAAATACATGGAAGGCATACAAGTGTATACAAATGTCATTATTGGCACAAAGGTGCCTCGTTCTCACTGTTTCCCATGTAGCCATGTCTTCAGGAAACTTGAAAATTGCATCTTAGATATAAATGGGAAACAAATCCCTGTGAAGAAATAATTCTTCACAAATACATGGAAGGCATACAAGTGTATACAAATGTCATTATTGGCACAAAGGTGCCTCGTTCTCACTGTTTCCCATGTAGCCATGTCTTCAGGAAACTTGAAAATTGCATCTTAGATATAAATGGGAAACAAATCCCTGTGAAGAAATAATTCTTCACAAATACATGGAAGGCATACAAGTGTATACAAATGTCTTTATTGGCACAAAGGTGCCTCATTCTCACTGTTTGCCATGTAGCCATCTCTTCAGAAAACTTTAAAATTCCATTGCCCTGCAGTGGGATTCTTAGCTGCATCCACCAATTTCCATTTGAGCATACTGTTGTTACACTACCCAGGACAGTGAAGTTCCAAGCTGCTGAAGCTAAGTAGATGTTGCTTAGGAATTTGAATGCTATTCAGATTTGCACTTGCAGTCTTTCACACCACACTTTTCTCCTGTAAATGAGGTGGGAGGGTGTTTTACCCATTAGAAGGAAGAGTTCTCAAGTACAGCAAGGAAGTGATGACAGCAGTTTATTTAATGTATCACTTTCCACATTTGTGCAGCTCTTATGTCAGTGATGTTATCACATATGAGTCATGCTGGAGTCTTAAATAAATAAAAAACATATTGAGGGATTATCCTGCTTCTCTTTGTAGATAATTTATGCTATGCGTCTTATGCATGACAAGATCTCTGTGGGTGTGATGTAAAATTAGTTATTTGGGAGTATACATTTATTTATGAACACATTGCATTTATTCACATCACTCACCACCACACCAAGCTATAGTCCTCCGGTACATATTAAGTGGAATTCAATCATACAGGGGTGAAAGCCACACTCCTCCGGTACATACTAAGTGGAATTCAATCCTACAGGGGTGAAAGCCACAGCCTCTGGTACATAGTAAGTGGAATTCAATCCTGCAGAGGTGAAAGCCACAGCCTCCGGTACATATTAAGTGGAATTCAATCACACGGGTGAAAGCCACAGTCCTCCGGTACATGCTAAGTGGAATTCAATCATACAGGGGTGAAAGCCACAGTCCTCTGGTACATAGTAAGTGGAATTCAATCCTGCAGAGGTGAAAGCCACAGCCTCCGGTACATATTAAGTGGAATTCAATCACACGGGTGAAAGCCACAGTCCTCCGGTACATGCTAAGTGGAATTCAATCATACAGGGGTGAAAGCCACAGTCCTCTGGTACATAGTAAGTGGAATTCAATCCTGCAGAGGTGAAAGCCACAGCCTCCGGTACATATTAAGTGGAATTCAATCACACGGGTGAAAGCCACAGTCCTCCGGTACATGCTAAGTGGAATTCAATCATACAGGGGTGAAAGCCACAGTCCTCTGGTACATAGTAAGTGGAATTCAATCCTGCAGAGGTGAAAGCCACAGCCTCCGGTACATATTAAGTGGAATTCAATCACACGGGTGAAAGCCACAGTCCTCCAGTACATGCTAAGTGGAATTCAATCCTACAGGGGTGAAAGCCACAGTCCTCTGGTACATAGTAAGTGGAATTCAATCCTGCAGAGGTGAAAGCCACAGCCTCCGGTACATATTAAGTGGAATTCAATCACACGGGTGAAAGCCACAGTCCTCCGGTACATGCTAAGTGGAATTCAATCCTACAGGGGTGAAAGCCACAGTCCTCTGGTACATAGTAAGTGGAATTCAATCCTGCAGAGGTGAAAGCCACAGCCTCCGGTACATATTAAGTGGAATTCAATCACACGGGTGAAAGCCACAGTCCTCCGGTACATGCTAAGTGGAATTCAATCATACAGGGGTGAAAGCCACAGTCCTCTGGTACATAGTAAGTGGAATTCAATCCTGCAGAGGTGAAAGCCACAGCCTCCGGTACATATTAAGTGGAATTCAATCACACGGGTGAAAGCCACAGTCCTCCGGTACATGCTAAGTGGAATTCAATCATACAGGGGTGAAAGCCACAGTCCTCTGGTACATAGTAAGTGGAATTCAATCCTGCAGAGGTGAAAGCCACAGCCTCCGGTACATATTAAGTGGAATTCAATCACACGGGTGAAAGCCACAGTCCTCCAGTACATGCTAAGTGGAATTCAATCCTACAGGGGTGAAAGCCACAGCCTCTGGTACATAGTAAGTGGAATTCAATCCTGCAGAGGTGAAAGCCACAGCCTCCGGTACATATTAAGTGGAATTCAATCACACGGGTGAAAGCCACAGTCCTCCGGTACATGCTAAGTGGAATTCAATCCTACAGGGGTGAAAGCCACAGCCTCTGGTACATAGTAAGTGGAATTCAATCCTGCAGAGGTGAAAGCCACAGCCTCCGGTACATATTAAGTGGAATTCAATCACACGGGTGAAAGCCACAGTCCTCCGGTACATGCTAAGTGGAATTCAATCCTACAGGGGTGAAAGCCACAGCCTCTGGTACATAGTAAGTGGAATTCAATCCTGCAGAGGTGAAAGCCACAGCCTCCGGTACATATTAAGTGGAATTCAATCACACGGGTGAAAGCCACAGTCCTCCGGTACATGCTAAGTGGAATTCAATCATACAGGGGTGAAAGCCACAGTCCTCTGGTACATACTAAGTGGAATTCAATCATATAGGGCTGAAAGAGTTCTGCCAAAAGGCAGAATTCCACCTTTTTTGGAAGTCGTCTGGGGTGTTCTTGAGGTCGATGCAGAAATGCAATAATTGCAATTAAACAAATCAGATCAGTATAAATATGGGATTGACATTATTGGTTTGATGTAAGCACATTGACTAAAATAAAATTCTTATTTCTTCCTAAAGAAATGTTAGACAGTTTTATATGTGCATGCATGGTAGGGTAGTTAATAAATGCTAAAAGGTTAATTATTTTTGTATATTCCTATGTGGGAAAAGTTCAGCCTTTTTCTGCCATGACCACTTTCATGCCTAATCATAACAACAAAAAATAAGGTTTACCAATTCCTGACATAGAGCGGTACTTAGGTAGGTGGATAATGTTATTAATACACACTATTGGCGTGGATTAGGAACTTCAAACTGAATTCATCGCTCTTTCCACGTGAGTCACAGAAAAATTCTCATCAGCTGCCATTGGGAATTGAACCCAGGGTCTTCCAGTTACGCGCTGGACATGCTACCACTGCATCACAGCGGCCTCAAATTCTCCAAACTCGCATGCGACAAACTACCAAACCACATGGCAAGTTGCTTCTTGGAGCCCCGCAGCATGCTGGGAATTCACCAAAGATGGAAAGCAGCAACTGAACAAATAAACTAGGAGGTAAATGAATAATTAATACACACTATTGATGTGGATTAGGAACATCAAACAGAGGTCATCGCTCTTTCCACGTTTATAAGTGAGTCACAGAAAAATTCTCAATGGCCGTCACCAGGAATCGAACCCAGGTCTTCCAGTTATGCGCCGGACATGCTACCACTGTGCCACAGTCGTATGTGAGTCTGGATAATTCGAGGCTGCTGTGGTGCAGTGGTAGCATGTCCGGCACCTAACTGGAAAACCCTGGGTTCGGTTCCCGGTGAAAATTTTTCCGTGATTCACTTATAAACATAGAAAGAGCGATGCCTTCTGTTCGATGAATAATGTTATTGCCATAAAAGTAAATATTTACTGGTGGCAATAGTTCAGTAATATTATTATTTTGACTGTTTAGTTTTTTTGAAAATAATTTTTATTATTATCATATTATACATACATATTTAGATAAATGTGAGAAACAACGCTGACACCAATGAAATGTGAAGCTACAAAAATCCATCCGTGCATGCACGAGATAGTGTATGCCTCCATTTCCTTTCTATTCATTCACAAATCCTTATTTTTCCTATTGGTCCCTGGAATAAGTTTTTGGAATTAATACATCAGCAATGAAGGGTAATGATTTATAACATTTACGAAGAGTTCCTAAGTGATTATTACAAAATCAAACATGTATACTCTCAAATCACTCATTTTATTTCACTCCCACAAAGACCTTGGCATGCAAAAGATGCATAGCTATACAGAGTACCAGGGTGCTTGTCGATTTTTTTTTTTACTTTGAATTTACTTTACAATTGTTGGAAAAGATGCATAACAAAAAAATTGATGTAAATCCATTAGAAAGTTCCTGAGGAGCTTTCAAAAAAAAAAAAAAACCTAACAAGAAATCTGCCATGTTGGTTGCCATCTTTTTCTGTTATGTGACTAACTTTGCACGTACTGCGTCATGCACTTTAGCTGAGGCCTCCCACTCATCAGCACAGGCACTTGGGAAGGGCTGTCGGATGGGATGCTTTCAATCAGTAGGTCATCCAGAGGCTAGCAACTGACTTGAAACTAAGGTAATTTGTTGCTTCACTTCAGTTTCCCATTTCCATTACATCAAAATTTTATGCTCTACTGCTTTCAGAAAAGATGCAGAGAATTAAAAAAAACCTTTGCAATATGTTGACTTGTGTTTTGAAACTTGTGTGATGTTATTCCTGATAACAAACGAAGGAAATACACTGCTGGCCACGCAAAATGCAACACCAAGAAGGAAGCATCCGATTGGCCTGAAATTCGCAGCACGCGTCGCCCGCGAGAGGACGTGCAAACGATTAGCATTGTAGGGCATATGCAAATCATGTGCGCCCGGCACGCCACCGAGAAGCACTTTAAGAAGGGTGCACACAAGGCGGGGTATAAGTAGTGGAAATGTGTTGTGCTGCCCGACCTGTGCGTGCGAAGCTTCCTGATGCCTCATCGCAGAATACGGCAGTCATTCCAGCATGTTTCGGAGTTCGACAGAGGACAAATAGTGGCTTATCATAACAGCGGTTTATCGTACCGAGACATCGGCGCCCGTATGGGACGACATCCAGCCACAATGAGGCGAGTATGGATTCGGTGGGTGCTGGAAGAATGGACGGACTGAGGTGAGCAATTGCCGCGGCACACCACTGAACAAGAGGACCGTGCTGCGGGCAGTGACAGCTCGCACCGCCACATCACGAACGTTAGCGCAGGAATTACGGTGTGTTGTGCAACAACCTGTGTCAGCAGGTACCGTTCGACATCGTCTACAGGAGCGGGGACTTGTCGCACGGCGCCCGTTGCTCCGATTACCCTTTGGCGTTACACCACCGGCGAGTGCGGTGGCAGTGGGCCCTTGAATGCCGCACCTGGACTACAGAATGGCACAACATTGTCTTCTCCGACGAATCCCGCTTCCGCCTGTAACACCACGATGGTCGGATCCGCGTGTGGCGGCACTGCTGCGAGAAACTGTATGACGCCTGCATTATGCATCGCCATACAGGTCCGTCGCGTGACTTAATGGTTTGGGGCGCAATTGGAAATGACACCCGCACCCCTCTGGTACGCATCGCCGGTACACTCAACAGCTACCGCTACATCTCCGACGTTTTGGAGCCTGTAGTCCTCCCTTACCTGCAGGACCTGCCAGCGGCCACGTTTCAACAGGACAACGCGCGCCCACACATGGCATGCATCGTGCAACAATTCTTCACGGCCCATCAGGTGTCACTGCTGCCGTGGCTCGCCTGTTCTCACGATATGTCGCCCATCGAACACGTCTGGTCGCTGATCGGCAACCGAGTGGCCCAGCAAACACCACCCGCTTCAACGCCTGATGAACTGTGGCAACGTGTGGAAGCAGCCTGGACCGACATACCTCAAGCCCACATCCAAAGCCTCTTTCGTTCGATGCCGCGGCATGTAGCGGCTGTTATTGCCATCCAAGAGGGCCACATGAACTATTGATGTCTGCGTGTTCCACTAGTCGCACGAGCCTGTAAGCTCAATTGTTTCATCTTTGTATATGTTGTTATGTGTCCAGTAAATCTGGCTTTGCTATCTTGTGTCCTTCTTGGTGTTGCATTTTGGGTGGCCAGCAGTGTAAATCGAAGTGCAACATTTTACTTGTTGCTACATTATTCTCGGAAAATACACTAGTTACTAGCTCCGTAAAATATTTTGCGTTTGTGGATTGCATTTACTAAATGAAGTATGTACTACTGAACTGCAGGGTCAGCAAGTGATAAAGTTCTCCCCTTACCCAAAGGTAGCAACTCTATTTCTTAAAAAAAAAAAAAAAAAAAAAATTAAAACTGAAAAAAATTAAAAATTCTTGAAAACATTCAGGTATTAAATGTGCATTCAGGCAGTAAGATGGACTTAGAATGGACCTGTTCCTGATAAAGTGGCAAGTTAGTGTACATTACAGAACATTACTAGGATCTTTTCACTATTTGTCTTTAGAAGTGTCAAGCAAATAAGGACGAAACATATTGAAATCGAGGAAATGCTTCTCGTTTTGACTTGGTGAACTGTAAGTTAGTATATTTTTTATTAATTTGTATTTCATTTAGGTTAGCTGTAAATGGAAGCCAATATATATTTTTTTATTTATATATATATATTTTTTTGCATGACCCCTGAACTTCCAGCACTACCTAAATATGAAACACATACTTATAAAACTATGTACCTGCACTTGGCCTCATTTTCAACTTTGCTAATTTTCCTACCATCAGAGCTGTTTTTTGTAATCCATACAGATTTTAAGTTTCTAAGTCATCATATTTTTGATGCGCAATTTCAGATCAGTATTTTTTGTGCAAACAGTTATAAATCTGGTACAGGTTATCATAAGACAAGTCTTCAGTCAGAAATAACATGCTGAGTTTGATTGTAACGTTTTCACATTTCACATAACAAGTTATGAGCAGAACTCCACTGCCCTACCAAAAGTATTTGAAAACCAGTATTGTTATGGAAAAGATGTTGCACCAGCACTCTAGCTCATTGCAGAGGTGTTTAATAGGATTGAAATCAGAACTTTAGTTAAGACCAATGTCAAATTATTAAACTATATGCAAGGTGACACCATATCTCCGAAGCTCTTTAATGCCACATTGGAAAATGTCTTTCAATCACTGAACTGGGAAAACAAAGGGATAAAGATTAATGGAGATTATCTAACCCATCTTCGTTTTGCTGATGACGTAGTCATTTTTGCAACTACCCCATCAGAGCTGCAGAGTATGATCCAGGAACTTGCTGACAAGAGTAAAGAAGTGGGATTAAAAATGAACTTTCAGAAGAGAAAAGTGATGTTCAATGCTTTTACAAGAAATGAAGATTTATCGATTGATGGAGAAAAACTGGAGATAACAGATACGTATGTTTATCTTGGACAGCAGATATCAAGTGAGGGTCACATTGATGAAGAAATTAATCGGCGTACAAAACTTGCCTGGAGAGCTTTTGGAAGAAACAGCATAATTTTCAAGAGCAATATGCCATTATGTCTTGAAAGAAAAGTGTTTGATCAATGCATCCTTCCAGTGCTTACGTATGGTGCAGAGACGTGGACCTTAACTAAAAGAGACTTACAAAGGCTGCAGACAACTCAAAGTAGCATGGAGAGGTGCATGCGTGGTATAACCAGGAGAGATAAGAAGAGGAACTCGTGGATCCGAAAAATGACGAGAGTGGAAGACATCATGATCAGAGTTAAATCCCTGAAATGGCAATGGGCTGGACATACTATACTGCCAGAACGACAGACCATAGATGGACAGCCGAAATTTTAGATTGGATTCCAAGGGACAGGAAAAGACCCAAAAAAAGACTACATGGGAGATGGGTGGATGAAATTCGTAAATATGCGGGAGTGACATGGAGGAGACTGGCACAAGACAGACCGTTGTGGAGGAAACTTGGGGAGACCTTCGTCCAGCAGTGGATTGATAATGGTTGACAACAATGATGATGATGATGATATATATATATATATAAATATTAAAAGTTAGGAATATAATTAAGAAGTGAAATTTAAGAAATATTTCACTTAGCCCAAAAAAATTAAAAATACAGAAAATCACAGAACATTCTCATCCTTGCTAGAATCATGACCTATAACTTTAATTCCAATACCTTCCTTTCCATTCATTTCCTCATTTTGTGACCTTTCCATGACTTGGCAGGTACCCTGATAGTTTGAAGGAAAAGGAAAATTTTCTGTAAAAAAATTGCAAATATTTTTTTCTTTCAAATTTACAAACATTAAAAAATTAAATCTGTCTTGCAACATAATAACACTATTCTTTTTTAACATTCTTCAATTAAAACATGAATAATATTAAAAAATAGGGATATTGTGTTGCAAGATAGATTTATGAAAAAGAATCATGTTACATTACATGAAGAATGTTAAAAAATAATGACATTATGTTGCAAGATAGTTATGAAAAAAAAATCATGCTACATTAAATAGCATTTTTTATCAAGATACATATTTGTGGTAAAAGTAATCGAATAAAAAACTACCTGTAAAATCTGCTAATAATTTGGAAACTCCATGTACATCTGCATTCAACACCACTACTGTACTCACAATAAAGTTAAGTAGTGTATAAAAAGTAGATTAAAGTAGATGATTGTTTACATTGGGAGGAATGTTCAAATGTTTTTGGTTGGGTTGTGTGAAAATGCTGGCAGATTGGTTGTCGTTAGGTAAAGAAAATTGATTTAGCTGGTGGTGTGTGTATTTCCTCACATAGAATGAAACTGCCTTTTTTACAGCTACTGTTTCTGCAACATGGCTTCAGCATAATTTTTTATAATAAAAAATAATCTGATCTGCATGCCTGCATGTTTATATATAAGCAGCTCATATTGTATTTGGTGCATTTCTGAAGCATATAGTTAACAGAAAGCATGCCTGTCATTCTACTAGATTGTGATTGTGTTCAACAGAAGCAAAACTTTGAAATTTAGCTACTTTAGAACTGTGCCCATTGTTTCTGTGCATTTTGTTTCATTTCTATTATTTATTGTGTATTGTTGTACGCTGCCAGTTTCATTTTTTAGATTTTAGTCGCAAAAAGAGCTACGTAAAAAGTCTTGCATGAAGTGTTATTATCTGAATGGTGGTGAATTTTTGAATTAACTGCATTTTCAGTTTCTACTGCAAAAAATTTTTTCTGCTGTTTCTGATGCTGTATTTTAGTTGCAACAAGAGATATTTAATTGATGTTTGTAGTGTGTTTTTTATTGGGTATATAAATAAGTTTTGAGGGATTTCCGTTTGGTGGTGTACTAATTACTGCTCGCATGTATTTTAAGGTGGCAACACTGTGATATCGCAGTACGAGACGTCAGAGTCAATATACGACGTTCGATTGAGGTGCGAAGACGTATTTGTTTTACTCGATGGAAAATGGCAACTTTCTGTCCCGACAAAACAGCATTTACGGGAAGTGTTAGTGCATTACTTTATTGTCAAGAAAAGTGCTGCGGACAGCTATCGCTTAATGTCAGAAATCTATAGTGAGCATTCCCCATCCATAAAAACATGTGAGTATTGGTTTAGACGATTCAAAAGGAACGATTTCGATGTCTGTGATAAAGAATGTTCTGGACCACCCAAAAAAATTGCTGATGGCGAATTGGAAGCTTTACTCGACGAGGATCCGTGCCAGACCTAAAAAGAACTTGCAGCATCATTAAATGTTAGTCGACCATTCATTTCACAACGTTTAGCTGCCATGGGAATGGTGCAAAAAGAAGGGAATTGGGTTCCACATGCTTTGCGGGAAGGAGACCTTGAACGTCGAAAAACAGTTTGCAAATTGCTGCTTCAAAGGCAAAAAAGAAAGGATTTTTTGCATCGTATTATTACTGCCGACGAGAAATAGATATGCTAAGATAACCCTAAACGGCAGAAAGCATGGGTGAAGCCAGGTGAACCAAGTCCTTCGACGCCAAAATGCAATATCCATGGTTCAAAGGTAACGCTGTGTATCTGGTAGGACCAGAAGGGTGTGATCCACTATGAACTGCTGAAATCATCAAAAACTATTACTGGTGATCGGTATCGAACCCAATTAATGCATTTAAAATGAGCTCTCACGCAAAAAAAGCTGGAATGGGAGAATAGACACAACAAAGTCATCTTACAGCATGACAACGCAAGACCACATGTTTCTCGACCTGTGAAAAAGTATTTAGAAGTATCTGACTGGGAAGTTCTGCCCCACCCGCCATATTCGCCAGATATTGCGCCATCGGATTACCATTTGTTCCGGTCGATGCAGTCAGCACTTTCTGGAGAACGGTTTAGTTCTTATGAAGACATCAAAAATTGGCTGGACAACTGGATCTCTTCCAAGGAACCAGAATTCTTCCTTTGGGGCATACGTTCACTGCCTAAAAGATGGGGTAAAGTTGTAGCTTCAGAGGGAGCATACTTCGATTAATATTAAAATATTGTTTCTGTTCTCCAACAACGTGTTTTGTTCACCTCAAAACTTATTTATATACCCAATAAATAATAAGGGGAACTGCTATGGTATTTCAAATAATCAACTGTGGAAAACTTCAGGCTTTTCTGTAGATGATCACATAAATACCATTGCAGTACTCTCACGAAGTTAGGCCTGGTGTACGTTGTTCTTGTTTCCGTACCCTGGTCATGTGCCTCCTGGGCACACATGCATCTGTTTGTGTGTCACACCATGCATTGATGTACCAAGCCTTGATGTGCTGTTTCACCTGTGGATATGAGGCATGCAGAATCTGATATGGCTATTTCCTTGCACCGTGTGTGATTATAGGAGGGGGAATAGATAACAAACGACATGCATATGTTTACATGAAATAAATTAATGAATCAAAAGAAAATTGCACAGTAGTTTTTTTGTTTTTCTTACAAGCTAATTAAAATTATTAGGACAACCCATATTTTATCTAAAAGCGTATAACAATTACCATATATACTCGCATATAAGCCGACCCACCTACTTCAAGAGCTAAAAATTTGTGAAAAACCTTGACCCGCGTATAAGCTGACCTTAAATTTCAAGATTTTGGAAAAATCTATATATTGATTCTATAAGGTTTTTTACTGTGAGTCCTATTTTGAGAGAATGGCTGATTGTAAAGATATGGTTGAGGTATCAAAATAAAGGTCTTACTATGTAGATGTGCCAGTCGAAGAGAAACCTGCGATTAGGCCAACGGTTCAGGCATGGCTGAGCAGCAAAGTTTCCATGCAAAGTCTATGGGAGAAGCATGCATTCCTTATCTACATCAGGTGCTCAGTTCATTGTCAGACTTGGTGTATGCATGGTGTTCTATGATCAGTCCTAAAGTAAGTAAATACTTTATTCCATACTTACCCTTAACAGAATGTCTCTCCTGCAGAAAAAAAAAACAAAAAAAAGAAATGTAAGAGCCTTACTGGAAGGTGAGAGCAATCAATGGGTCGCAACCATGTGTCTCGGACAAAAGAGAATGAAGAGTATTTGCAACACAAATCTCATTCCAATAACATTTACAAACACAGTTGTGACTGAAGATGAGAGTTAGAGTGCACTATCTAGTTGAAGTTTTGGACACGATCGAGATGAGTTGACTTCCACCTCACATTCTACGACGGAAAAAGGGTGCAGTCATGATGCTCATAGTGAACCTGGCCGCCCCAGTGACACGGTGGTCTAAGCGCTGGCTTATGATGATTTGTTCGTGAAGGGTCCGGGTTTGAATCCCAGTAAGGCATGGATGTTGTGTTTGTCTTACGGCACTGGTTCTCTCCTTTCCCTGGAACCAGTGACAATAAATTAGGAACGGGCGACAGCTTATAGCCCATTGAGTTGCTCACGGTGGTCGTTAAACCTTCAGTCAAAAAAAAAAAAAAATCGTGAACCTGGACTTACTGAAGTGGTTGAATGTATTTCTCAATCAAATAAAGTTTACATTTGTTGTTTCATATGAGTTTATTCTTTAAAAAAAACAAACTAACATTCAATTCAGACGGGTTTCATCTCATATTTATTCAAATGAATTATAATACAAATTTCTGAGATTATCATCTGTGAAAACCTTCAAAGTGTAATTCACTGTCGGAGTTTCCAGTAACATCCATTGCATATGCAGTATTTTTTTAGAGAATTTATAACCATTTCTGGTGAAATTACATCCCACAATTCGAAGAATTCATATCATATCACACATGGGTTACGGTAAGGAACTATTAGTGGTGGGACATTTCGATAGTGATTTCTACCTTCATCAGCCATGGAATGAAACACGTGGAAAGAACCATGTAGTATAAGCATCAATTGTTGCCAGATTTCAAAATAGCTTTCCAAATGATTGGGATGTGAAAAGGTGCATCTGTATTGCAGGTGTTAGGGGTAAGGTAGATTTCAATACTTTCACAATACCTGAGGGCTTTCTGATTGCTGAACGGCGATATGTTTAACATTTTGCCAATCGCGGATGTGTTGCTGATAGTTAAAATTGAAAGGGAGGGTGGAAGGGTTGCCTTAACATCAGTGATATGTTCTATCAATTGCAGGTTGATGCTGTGGTAAGTACCATAATTTTCTTCGTATTATTCGCACCAGTGTATAATCCGCAGATCGCGAAATTCACATTAAAAAAAAAAAAATCCTATAATCCCCAGACTGACATTCAGGGGTAAAAAATCGCACATCTGTGAGTCGTCAGAGATGTTGAACTGGAAGTGGAATTTCCGATAGAAAAGTCGGTCACATAATGTCCCAGGAATCCGAAGAAGTAAGAGTAAAAAGAAAATGATCTCATTAAATGAAGAAATTCATTTTTAAAGGTTACTTTTTCGTATTTTTATCTCCGGACAGATGAAGGGCATGACATCCATAGATCACGCCGATGCAGCTCTAGAGTATATTGTATTACATCTTGCCAATGATGAAAGGCTGATACAGAACAAGTCATAGAAATACCTATGTACTCGCGTATAAATCGAAAGTTTTTGGAGGAATCCTGCTTTCAGAGTTTGGGCCAATAAAAAAACTTCCGTGAATTCTCCCACGGAATTTAGGGACGGTTTGTTTACGTTTTAGACGGCGGCACAGCGACTTTTCGCATGTGTGTTACTGCACGATTGTTTTCTGACCTCAAAACTACACACAGGGACACGATCATATCCTCAATTATGTTCACCACTTTAAGTTTAAATTCGGCAGCATAACTGAAATGTTTCCTTTTTAAAGGCATCGTGAATAGCAATGAAGGAAAATAGTAGCAATGACGCTGGTCAAAATGGCAAATGACGAACTAAACACAAGGCAGCGCACACGAGATCCGAAAAGAGGAACTCATAGGTTCGTGCAGCAAGCGCTGTGCGTACTTCTTTGGCTTTATGCCAAGAACAGAGATGGCATGACAGTCGGAGCTGTCCTCAACGAAAACAAAATGACCCCTGCCGTTCCTTCTCTACAACTTTCCCGATCTTTTGTTACGACATTCCTCTCCTAACCTCCTCGCTCCGTATAAACTCCTGAACTGAGGAAAATTCTTCCGAGGGAGTTCCTTTTCCAATTATTCCCCCTCCCCTGCACAATTACGCTGCAGAATTTTTTTAAATCGGAGGGTCGTAATTTTTTTTTTAATCTGTGTTATCCGCATCGTCGTATAATCCACAGAACTTATATTTTAAACTTTTTTAGCAGATTATCCGCAGCTTATATGATGGAAATTACAGTAATTAGAATGATAATAGTTATAAGCAAATAATTCTTGCGATCCTTTTATATCTCTTAGAAACATTTATTCTTTTCTTTGCTTAATCACAGAAAGGTTGTCCATCAGCTCTGTAATCCTTCCCTAAAATTCTCTCCCGTCACCTTTTCGTGCTGCGGAGAATCCCTTCATCGTCCCGGTCAGCTTAAGACCTCTCCCTAAAACCTCTGTCCTTTTCCTTACCCTGTTGCCTCCACAAAACCACCCCATCGGCTCCCAAGTTCCTGTGAGAAACACGCCAGCATCGGCTAACACAAAGCATCTAGGTAAAAGTTAAGAGGGCTTGCACTTTCAGTCGGCTGCTTTGAAATAAAGAATGTAAAGGATCAAATGAGCACGACAATACAAAATCTCTTGCAACATACAAAAGTGTAGACCCTAAAATGAGACAAACTGGTGTCTTTGAGTGAATCGTGCTTCTGATTTTTAATGGAGGAGTGACACAGCAAAATTTCTCTCGCGCTTTGTGGAAACAAAGAAAAAGGAGCACAAAACAAAATAAAAGTTACAAAATGACATTTAATATCATATCCTAAAATCTAGTATAAAAACTTTGTAACAGATACCTGATTCGTTGTGGCCTACCCCACCAGCTAAAAGATTTAAGTGATGTCGACAGCGTACCACAATTGCACATGGGAGGGAGGTAATGGTATATCCCATGTTTGGAAGCAAAAAATTTCAGGGTCTCAATTTTGAAACAGGATTAGGTATTTCACTTATCATATTAGCACTACCTATTCCCGTAGGAATTCTGCTCTGGGTGGGAAAATATTTCTTAATTTTTTATTTTATTTTTTTAGGTCAGAAAACTAGCGTATGGAAAGACTCCGTCTAAAATATAAATAAATCTGCCGATAAATTCCGAGGGAGAATTCACAGGAGTAGAGTCCTAATTCTTAGTGGCCCACATGTAAGCCGACCCTCCAACTTTGAAAGCAGGATTTCTTCCAAAAACTTTTGGCTTATACACAAGTATGTACGGTATTTTTTACTCATTGATATTTAGTCAGAAAACACCTAAAATATTTTTTTTTAGGTAAACCTAACGTGCGTAAAGAATTTAATAATACTTTTTGTGAATGTAAGATTTATTTTATGTAAAACATACACTTACCCTACTATCTCTGTAGGAAGACCACTATATGTAGCACATTGTTGCCATTAGCAATTCTCAAAGTATGTGTGCGAATACATGACAAGGATGTTGAAAACGATACCTCGAGATATATTGAAAACCGCTTATGTATGTAGTCAGTCTTAAATTTGTGAGGGAATTTCAGTACCTCTTCTTCTATCCATCTTTTTGTTTCTTATTAGCATAGTATATAAATACATAAATTTAAAACTTTTTGAGTTAAAAATATTTGGCAATTGTGTTAACAAGAGAATGATGTATTTGTTTTAAGGTAAGATAAATTTTTCAGTAATAGGATTAATTTTGTTAAGCATATAAGTTATTTAATTACGGTATAATTTGTTAAATAATGATTTGTTTACAGAATATAAAAAAATAAAAATAAAAACACCGAAGTATATGATGTTCATATTGTGAAATACCAATAATCTGCTATATACAGTATAGTGGTCTTTCTACAAAGAAAGTAGAATAAGTGCATGTTTACCATATAATCTTTTGCTTACAAAAAAGTATTGTTACATATTTTATGTATCATATATGGCTTTTCTGCTAGGTTATGGTATGTTGTGTGAAGAATTACTAGTGGTGATCAAAAAGTTCCTGACATACATCTGCAGAACAGATACCATTTCACTCACCTCAATGAAACTTTTACTGTCCTTCAAAGTACTCCCCTCCAGCATCTATGCAAAGTCCTTGACCTACATCAGCAGAACAGAAACTGTTGCACTCACCTCAATGAAACTTTGTTCTTCAAAGTACTCCCCTCTGGCATTTATGCAAAGTTCTTGGCATGTATCAGCAGAACCGAAACCAATGCACTCACCTCAATGAAAATTTTACTGTACTTCAAAGTACTCCCCTTAGCATCTATGCAAAGTTCATGACATGTATCAGCAAAACAGAAACCATGGAACTCACTCCAATGAAATTTTCACTGTTCTTCAAAGTAGTACTTCGCTCTAGCATCTTTGCAAAATTGAAAGCATCTAGGTGATTTCTCTACTCCTGTTAGAGAATATGCAAAGTTGCAAATGTTTAGGCCATTTCTGGAATGCTTGGTGTTACTCCTGTTGGGAAATATCTATGCAAAGTTGCAAATGTCTAGGCTATTTCTGGAATGCTTGGTAGTACTTCTGTTGGGGAATATCTATGGAAAAATGCTAATGTCTAGGCCATTTCTGGAATACTTGGTGTTACTCCTGTTGGGAAGTATCTATGGAAAATTGTGAATGTCTAGGCCATTTCTGGAACTTTTGATGATACTTTTGTTGGGGAATATCTATGCAAAGTTGCAAATGTCTAGGGCATTTCTGAAATGCTTGGTGATACTCCTGTTGGGGAATATCTATGGGAAATTGCTCATGTCTAGGCCAACAGGAGTAACACAAGCATTCTTGCTTGGTGTTACTCCTGTTGGGAAATGTCTATGCAAAGTTGCAAATGTCTAGGCTATTTCTGGAAGGCTTGGTGGTACTCCTGTTGGGGAATATCCATGGGAAATTGCTAATGTCTAGGCTATTTCTGGAAGGCTTGGTGGTACTCCTGTTGGGGAATATCCATGGGAAATTGCTAATGTCTAGGCCATTTGTAGAATGCTTGGTGTTACTCCTGTTAGGAAAATATCTATGCAAAGTTGCAAATGTCTAGGCTATTTCTGGAAGGCTTGGTGGTACTCCTGTTGGGGAATATCTATGGAAAATTGCAAATGTCTAGGCCATTTCTAGAATGCCTGGTACTCTTGTTGGTAAATATCTATGCAAAGTTGCAAATGTCTAGGCTATTTCTGGAAGGCTTGGTGGTACTCCTGTTGGGGAATATCTATGGAAAATTGCAAATGTCTAGGCCATTTCTAGAATGCTTGGTACTCTTGTTGGTAAAATCTATGCAAAGTTGCAAATGTCTAGGCTATTTCTGGAAGGCTTGGTGGTACTCATGTTGGGGAATATCCATGGGAAATTTGCTAATGTCTAGGCCATTTGTAGAATGCTTGGTGGTACTCCTGTTGGGGAATATCCATGGGAAATTGCTAATGTCTAGGCCATTTGTAGAATGCTTGGTGTTACTCCTGTTGGGAAATATCTATGCAAAGTTACAAATGTCTAGGCCATTTCTAGAATGCTTGGTACTCTTGTTGGGGAATATCTATGCAAAGTTGCAAATGTCTAGACCATTTCTGGAATGCTTGGTGGTACTTCTGTTGGGTGTTGCGAAGTTGTAAATGTCTAATTTTACATTATCTGTGTAAGGTTGCATTGGTAGAAGTAGTATCACTATTGCACAGCACAGTGACGGACTGGTGATCAATAAACGGCCTTGGAAATAGATTTTTGTGACCCACTTTTAGAAAAAAACAATTATCAAATATAGCAACATTACGATTTCAGTAGAAGTCTGTGAATTACTGCAGTGTTTGTATTTATTAATTTCTTCAGACAGCAACAAAAAAAATATCCCTTGTTAAATCTACTGTAATGTAAGAAAACTTTTGCTTCCGTAGATGAGGTACGTTCTCTGCGAGAGGTTGTTAAAGATTTTATTCCATTCTTAGGAATTTTATTGTGACTGCTGAATTTTGAATTGTCTTACAGGGTGTCCCAAAAAGGTGTAACCAATTTCAAGTGATGATAACTTTGGATACTAAACTAATATCAGCATTCTGTTTGTTTCAGGTGGTAAGGAATACCCTCAAGTTTCCTAGAAGTGTACCCAATGGATCCTGCAATGAAAGCACAGCTTGTGGCAAGTGGTTTATTAAAACCCAATCTGAACCACACGTTCAGCGGAATTTCAAAACAAAATATGGGAGCAAACCGCCTACACGTAACAGCATCAGAAAGTGGTATAAGTCATTCAAGAAAACTGGTAGTGCCCTTACAAAAAAAAAAGCCCTGGACGACCATCACTGGTTCCAGAAAGGTTGTGAAACAAACATTCAGTCGTAGCCCTCTGAAGTCGATTAGACGAGCAGTACGACAGCTGGCCATCCCCAAATTATCAGTACACAGAGTGTTACATCAGAAATTGGAAATGCACCCTATAATGTGCAGATAACCCCAGATGTGAAACGTAAACAGTTTGCTGAACAGATGTTGGAGAACATTGCAAGTGCTGAATCTTTCCTGAGACAAATCTGTTTCTTGGATGAGTGCACTTTCCATGTTTCTGAAAAGGTTAATAAACATAATGTAGAATTTGGAGAATTGAACACCATCATTGCACAACAGAACATGAACATGCAGCCCAAAAGTGAATGTTTGGTTTGGCATAATGGTCGACCGTGTTATTGGACCTTTTTCTTTCAGTAAGCGATCATGAGAGCTGATAATTACCTAGACATGATTGAGCAGTTTGTGTATCCCCAATTGGATGAACTTGCAACTCCAGTTATTTTCCAACATGATGGGGCACCACCTCACTGGGCTTTGATTGTGAGGTCTGTGGATACCAAATTTCCCAATCGATGGATTGGGCATGGTGGTCCCATTGCATGGCCCCCACGTTCACCGGACTTAACACCCTGTGACTTTTTTTTATGAGGGTTCATTAAGGGTGAGGCTTACAGCATCCCTGTTGCAGACATTGCTGACCTAAAGAGGAGGGTTACACATGCACTACAGAAAGTTAATACGGACATTCTCAAACAAACATGGTTGGAACTGGAATACTGTTTAGACATTGTTCGGGTGACAAATGGTGCCCAGGTAGAATGTTTATAAAACTTCGTGATTTGTTCTGTCAGTTAACACAAGTTGTGCATTGAGATCATTTATATTAATACTGTTATGATTATTTGAAATTATTTTCACCTTTATGGGACACCCTGTAATTTTTTTGCTTTTAGTCAAGGGAAATTCCAAATGTGTTAAATGAAAAAAATTTTTTTTTTTCCTTCCCAAGATTTACCTATCATAAACGAAATAGTTTCTTGTGGCCATCTTGAAAAAATTGAAAATTTCTAGAATTGCAAGAATTTCAGTACAAATTTATAAAGTGAGAGAAATTAAAGAATGCAAAGACTAATGTTTATTTACTTTCAAGTGGAAGTAGTATTTTTTGCTGTAGCTGAAGTAGACTTTCCAAATCTGTAGTTCAAGAATTCGTGTAAGGCCTCAAAAAGCCTTAGTTTTCCCATTAAGTGATATAAAATCGTTTCTTTCAATAACTGCCATATTCATGGTGATAGTGGATGTGAGTTCATATTTCTGCCTGTAATTATACTTCCATACCTAAAAGTCTGCTTTAAGAACTTATCATAAACAGACTGAGATCTTGTTAAAAAGATTCTTATATGATCTCGTTGAAAGATTAAAAAAAAAGTCAATATATCTCGTGTAATTCTATCATAATGTTCACATGAAAAAAGTTTTAAAAGATTCGGATTCTCATTAAAAAATCACATGCTGATCTCGTAAATCAAATACAGATCTCCTAAATCAGATGCAGATCTCCTAAATCCAACGCAGATCTTTTTAAAAAGAAAAGCATATATGCAAAATAACCCCAAAATTTTGCTGTACGTGAACCTCAATGAATTAACATACCTAACTTGCACTCAAATCTCAAGTTTCTCCCAGACTATTGATAGTATATTTGATTATATTGCACTGATTATTCAACAGCAATTACAATGAAAGCAGGTTAAGATACCAGAAATGTGCAGAACGGAACGGAGCACAAGATCAAAAGTTGAGGGGAGATTGTATAAAAAACAGTATTTGGCTCAACAGAACATGTAGTACAAAAGTGTTTTGTTTGTTTTTCTTTTAGAAGTCTTCAAACTGGTAAACAAATTTTGCCTTTTTAGCATAATTTACTTTTCTTCCTAAAAACACGGTGAAGGACAGTTATATAAACACTTTTTTCTTTAGTTAGCATAAGGCCTTTCAGCCCAGACTATAGCAGCCCACTGGGAATTATCGTGGTATCCCGGCAACTCAGTCTACGCCTGCACTGTACTGTGAAAGACTGGAAACAGGTAGCTTGGTCCAATGATTCAAGGTTTCATGAGCAACATTCTCCACATAGTCATGCTTGGTAATGACCCTATCATGAAATATGTGGAGGACATTGCTGCAAATGCACGAACTTCCAGTTTTTGTGTGGCACTGAGTTCAAGAGATTGGTTTTCGTACCTGACATTTTTGTAAGTATAATTTGGAAATTCTGTTCAACTAATAAGACACTAAAAAAGAATTTATCACAAAATCTTGTAGATTTTTGATACAGCACATTATTTGGCTCCTGCTCATTCCCTCATACAAAATATCAAACTTATTTTTTTTAGAAACTTGTTTTTTAATACATACCCGTATTTTATATTGTTTAATATAACTTTAAAGGGTTTCAAAATTCTTATTACGAGGGTTGTACTGAAAGTAATGCAAAAGAGGGCATAATTTTTTTATTAACTGATAGAGGTCGTTCAAATTGCACATGTTGATGGAGGAACTCTTTCTCTTTACAAAAGTACTCAACATAGTCTCCATCACAAGCGATGCATTTGCACCATTGCTGAACCCAACTCTCGAATCCTCTTTGAAAAAAATTCAGGTGTGGACTGTTGTACCCACTTCTTCACAGCCACTTTCGCCTCATCTGTTATCAAATTGTTGTCCCTAGAGACTGCCCTTCATTGAGCCAAACAGGTGGAAGTCTGAGGGCGCCAGATCTGGGCTGTATGGTGGATGGGGGACCACCGACCAGCCTAATTTGCTGATCACCTGATTTGTTGCCAAAGATGTGTGTGGTCTCGTATTGTCATAGTGAATGCGGATCCTTTTCAGATCTTTGTTTGGTCTCTTCCTCCTTATGGCTTCTCTAAGCTTCTTGAGTATCTCAATGCACTGGTCACGGTATAACCACATTCCAGAAAATCGAGGAAAATGACTCCCCTGTCATCCCAAAAAACAGTCTCCATGACTTTCTGTGCTGATCGCTGGCTCTTGAACTTCTTAGGCCTTGGTGAAAAGGTGTGACGTTTCTCTCCTTCAAATCGGGTGTCAACTGCCAAGGTACCCACTTTGCACACACTTTCCAATACCCTATATCTTCCACCATCTTCTGTATGGCATTGTGAGCATAGTCCAGTTGTGCAACAAACTCACGGAATATGACTTGTCTCTCCGAGTGAATCAATTCATCCACTCACTGATGATTCGTGTCAGTGGTCGCAGATGATGGTCTCCCACTGTGTGGTTTGTCTTCAATGCTGGTTTCCCCTTCTTTGAATTCTTCATCCATCTGTGCACATGGCTCTTGTCAATGGTTTCATCTCCGTAAACATTCTGTAGCCTTCTGTGGATGTCAGACAGCCTGCACCCTTCCTTCATCAAGAACTCAATGACAGTATGTTACTCCTGCTTGGAATCTGTTATTTACCTGCAATGAAGAAAGGTTACTGTAGAGGAAGAGTTACTCTACCAACATGTGCAATTTGAACAACCTCTGCCAGTTAATAAAGTTATGCCCACTCTTGCATTACTTTCAGTACAACTCTCGTATTACTCTGTAGAGAGAGAGAGAGAGAGTGATCAGGCTTATGACTCACTCTTCTTGCAAGCAGAGTTGTGAAAATATTATACATCACTACTGTTACATCTGCTTTTCCTATTTAAATGAAAAATTAATATATTAAATTTCAAAAATTAAAAGTTGAGTAATTGTTTTTTTAGGTATCTTTTATCATTCACCATTTTCATTCATTGTTCTGTACACATTTTAGATTCCAGGAGGTGCTCTTCCACGTGTGGCAACATAGATGGGGGTGGAAAAAACACCCCACTAACACTTACCTCCCAGCTAATACAATTTTCCATGGTAAACACTAAATTATCATACATGAATAAATCTTGTTATGCAATCTTACTTTGTGTATTTAAATGTGGAGAACACACCTGCCAACTTTTACAGTTTACCCATAATATTTATGGAAATAGTACTTGTTTTATGGTTGTTTTACATATATATTTTTTTCGAAATAGATTGGGGCCATATATGGCCCCAACTCTTGCATTTTCTAACTACCCTGATCATAATTTCTTCCAACCCTTCCTCATTTCATCCAAGTTGGAAAGACTCTAAAATGAATTTTATGACATTAAGATTAGAGATAACTACAAGAAAGAGGGAGAAGGGAAGGAATTGCCTTTTAAAGGTTTTTTTAGCATACTGACACAAAAAATTAAGTTTAAAGCAGTTTGTAACTTAAAGTAAAAAGTCACTGCAATATATCATTATAGCTATAATTTCGCAGTTACAAATGAATTCTTTTTTTGTATATGTAGCCTAATGACTGTATACTGATGGCTTAATTATGTTTTGACTGCATTTTAATTGTTATAAGTGAGAAATACTGCCAAATATTTTATTTGCATAACATATGAAATCATTATGATTCACATTATGAATCAGTTTTTTATTGATGTGCTCGATACATATCATCAGTGCATTCGATTAGTCGTCTGACATATCGATTAAATGTTGACGGAACTTATTTTGCGGATTTCAATTCTTGAAAGTTGGCAGGTCCGGTAGAATATTGTAAAGAATACACATGAAGGGAAGAATTGTTGGCAACAGGAAATTTATAGTGATAATGAGCACTTTGTTTCATTGATGGTCTATAGATGCTGACTTTTTCCTGTTTAACACATGTAGCCATTCTTCAGGAAACATGAAAATTAAATTGGAGTGGGAATCGTACAGCACAACACAATATACATTCAAAAGTGTTATCCTACCATGTTATCTACCACCAAGAACAAAGAAGTTCCTAGCAACGGAAGCTCTGCAGATGCTGCTTAGGAATCCATATACATACACTGAGTGATCACTGAATTATGACTACTACCTAATATTTCGTGGGTCCTCCTTTCACTCTCAGTACAGCAGCTGTCTCTGACATGGTTTCTTTTTTTTTTTTTTTTTTTTTTTTTTTTTGTGGATTGGAGGTTTAACAACCACCGTGAGCAACTCAATGGGCTATAAGCAGTCGCCCATCCCTAATTTAGGGTCACTGATTCCAGGGAAGGGAGAGAACCAGTGCCGTAAGACAAACACAACATCCATGCCTCACCGGTATTCGAACCCGGACCCCGTTAGGACGAACGATCAGAGACCATCACTTAGACCACTGCGCCACCGGGGCAGCAACATGGTTTCAGTTCAGTAAAATGCCAGAAGCAGTTGGTTGCAGTGGCGGCTTGTGGGGTAAAATGTTGGTGAGGCGAAGACCCAGCCCATAACATACACTATATTGACAAAAATCACCGGACATTTCGAAAAGAAACACAACATAGCGTTTATTGGCATACATTAGTACGGCGTCAATCCACCTTCGGCCTTAATGCATGCACTGACCCTTCGAGACATGCTTTCGACAAGGTTTTGGAACGCAGTGATAGGTATGTGCTTCCATTCAGTACATAATGCTGCTGCTAACTGTTGCTTAGCAGTAGGACTTTGTTCCAAACTTCTTATGACCACGCGGTAACAGTCCTTGCTTTATGGTTTGGTGCATTATCCTGCTGATATCAACAAGACTCTATTCCATAGTGTTGCCACAGAGTTGGTAGGGCATAATTGTCCAGAATATTGAGGTAGACTTGCTGGTTCATAGGTTTGTCTATGATAACTAATGGGCAGGGACCATACTGCGAAGACACCCCCCCCCCCACACACACACACACGAGTACACTGCCAGCTCCAAACTTGACTGTAGGGACAGTACACTGTGGTAAATAGCGTTCCCCCAGCTGCCACCATACCCATACACAGCCATTAGACTGATAGATCTTGTATCTGGATTCATCAGCCCATAGGACCCGTGTCATTAATCTACGGTCCACAATAAATGTTCTTTACACCATGCTAAATGACGATTAACATTCTGAGTAGAGATGAAAGGCTTATGAGCAGCTGCACGACCACAGTAACCCGTGGAATGAAGTTCTCTGCAAATGGTACGTGTACATACCGAGGTTTCAGCATTTTTACTCACCTGTACACTGTGCTGTACTCCGTCGATTAGCTGTAACAACTCTCCTGAGGCTTCGACATCCTCTATCACTGATTTTCTTTGGTCTGCCTGTACCTTTTGCTGCTTCAGGCACGCCATGTGTCTTCCACTTATTCAGTGCATCCAAAACAGTTTACTTGGGTATGTTTAAACGCCTTTCGGTTTCTCTTGTGGACAACCCACTAATATAACACCCAACAATCTTTCCTTTCTCAAAGTCAGTTCTGCAACATTTTCACTGAACCTCACAGTGCAATATGATCTCGGTCTGCTGCAGGCTTGTTTTTATACCGTTTGCAGCTGTACAGCTCATCTTAACAACTCAGCGGATCTGTTCACTTGCTTTTGAAGGGGTGTCCGGAAACTTTGGTCAGTATAGCGTATTTGTAGGTGGTTTGAACAGGTTCATGCCTGCCAAGTTTTACAGTTTACCCTTAAATTTACGGAAATTCTACTTGTTTTACGGTTATTTTACAGGTTTCTGGTGGGGGGGGGGGGTATGTTTTCTGGTTTAGTGAGATTTCAGGGCAATGGTAAGTGGCCCGAAGGACCACCATAGCTGTATATTCTGATTTACCTAATCACATTCACTTGCATCCACATCCCCAACTCCTCTCTGCTTGCAGCTTGTGGAAAAGTATTGGTAAAATTGCCATATGATCAGGATCAGCACTAATTACAGGAGAGAGAGAAAGTAAAAATATCAGTCTGACATAAGATTTAAAACTGCATTTTTGAAAGATATTCTAGCATATTGGCATGAAAATGATGGTCAAAACCTTAATAAGTTAAAGTGAAGAGTTACTGTAATCTTAATTTCCCAGTTGCAAATGAAATTTTATCTTTGTATGTAGCTTAATGATAATGTACTAATGAAATAATTATGTATCATCAAATTGTTTAATTGCTAGTAATTAGTAGTGCCAAATATATTCATTATAGCACATGGAATAGATTAAAATAAAGCTTTTAATCAATATATTCAATACATCAGTCAATCAAGCATATCGATTAAAGGCTCGAGGTTCACTGAAAATGTTTTACGGATTTCAATTCCTGAAAATTGGCAGGTCTTCATTGCGAAAAAATGAGTGATAAGATGCTTATTAAGAGAATGTATTCAGCTCAAGTGGCAGGAAAGAAAAGTAGAGGAAGAACAACATGGGAGAACCAGTTTCGCGAATGTCTGCATGCAAAAAAGTTAATGAGTATGAAGTACAAGAGGTCTTCTGTGAGACATATGAGGGTTGTCAGTGAAGTTCTAGCTGTGTGCCTAGAAGGCTGTAAATTGAGATATTTGATAAATCAACAGTAAGTAAATTCTAGTTCCTTCAGTTTTTAAACATTAGTTTTGCAGATGAACTTTGTTTGAGGAGCCAAATTCTGAATTTCAGAAAACAACTTAGTGATATGTATAATGTTAATTCTTCCAAGGATTTGTTTTATGCTGCTTTTATGGTCTGATACACTGGAGATATGTTGACCTATATCCATACATGGATGAGAAATTGTCACTGATGCTGCATTGAAGCAGGAATTGCTTCAACTAGTGCACGTGTGGGAAATTGTTTGGATTCCTAAGCTACATCTGCTTAGCTTCAGTTGCTTGGAATTTCCTTGTCCTCAGTGGCTGGGTGGTTTAACAGTAGCAAGCTTAAATAGAAACCTGAATGGTATTCAGATTCCTAAGCTACATCTGCTTAGCTTCAGTTGCTTGGAACTTCACTGTCCTGGGTGGTGTAACAGTGGCATGCTTAAATGGAAATCTGAATGGTATTCAAATTTCTAAGCTACATCTGCTTAGCTTCAGTTGCTTGAAACTTCATTGTGTTGGGTGGTGTAACAGTAGCATGCTTAAATAGAAATCTGAATGGTATTCAGATTTCTAAGCTACATCTGTTTAGCTTCAGTTGCTTGGAACTTCATTGTCTTGGGTGGTGTAACAGTAGCATGTTTAAATAGATATCTGGATGGTATTCAGATTCCTAAGCTACATCTGCTTTGCTTCAGTTGCTTGGAACTTCATTGTCTTGGGTGGTGTAACAGTAGCATGTTTAAATAGATATCTGGATGGTATTCAGATTCCTAAGCTACATCTGCTTTGCTTCAGTTGCTTGGAACTTAACTGTCCTGGGTGGTGTAATAGTGGCATGCTTAAATGGAAATCTGAATGGTATTCAAATTTCTAAGCTACATCTGCTTAGCTTCAGTTGCTTGGAACTTCACTGTCCTAGGTGGTGTAACAGTAGCATGCTTGAATGTAAATCGGAAGATGCTGGTTTGAATCCTGCTCAATGAGTTTAGAAGAAGGAGGAGGTGGCAACAACACCTCTCCATGGGCTGCTGGCATGAGGCCACTTTTTATCAGCTGACTACGCCAATGCGCCCAATCCGAGAATCTCCTGTATATCTGTGTGGGGAAATCGCGATTTTGAACGAGTTTTTCGGACCCTTACTCTACCCGTACAGTCATGAAAAAAAATTGAGGCTGAAATATTCATTCCCATAATTAAAAAAACCAGAAAAAAAAATGTTGGTATTTCTTTTAAAAATTGAACAAAATATGATTTTTTGAGCGGAAATGCATACTGCGCTTGTGCAAGTAGCCATGTTTAAAATATTACCAAAACTCTAATGTTAAGAAATACGAAGTCCAAAATATTCCTTGTTTTGCATGGTTTGCATGAGCTAAATATAACTGCTTCAGGCACATGAAGTGATGTTACCTTGCCAAACTCCCACAGACTCGCACCACCTCAAAGAGAGTATCAAAACAGCTGATCTGTTTCGGCTTCACTCAAAACGGGTCCTGTCACCTCCTCTTCTTCTAACCTCCTTGATCCTGCCCCATGACAATTCTATTTTCAAGTTTCCTGAAGGATGGCTACAAGAAAATTTGTATGGCTTCTATATGCCAACAATGATATAACGTACACTTTTCATGTATTTGTGAAGAGTTGATTCGTACAGGAATTCACTTCTCATTGTTTCTGTGACTTCTCATTTGTTTTCACCAGTGAAGTTTTTCTACATTTTTTTCTACCCAATAAAGGTAAAAACATTTAAATGGAAAAGAAAATGTGCTGTGAATACAATGAGTAAAATGTGTATTGTTGCTCAATCTTGACAAGTTCCCTTTTTTCTTGCAGGGTCTTGATGTAAAACGAATCAAGGGTTTATTTCTAGAAGATCATATTTTTCGTCTGTCGCTCTTACTGGCACCTAAAATGGTTACTCATGCAATCATGGAGGGGAACTGTCCACCTCTTCGGCAATCCCTGCAGGGGACAGTGAACAGTCAGAGCTCCTTGCCCTGACTGTCAGTGGTCCTGAGGATGAATGCCTTCGCAGTCCAGATTCAGTAGCAAATATTTTACCAGCCAATAACAACAGCATTAATTGCAACCTTTTAACTGGCACAGTTAATGAAACCTATGAAGGGAGCATCAAGGATGGATCAGTTGATCTGGATGACAAAGACCACAGTGACATCATTCTCACCGTCGACAGGGATGGAAATGACGCTGAGCCGCATTCCACTGAATCTCTTAAAGCCCTGATTTTTCAAGTTTTCATTCCTTTTATTATTGCTGGTTTTGGCACAGTTGCAGCAGGAATTGTGTTAGATATTGTGCAGGTTAGTGAAACTATTTATTACTTATCTTATATATTAGTCTGCTGCTTTTCCCTTTAACGACCTGTTCATACAAACGACCAAGGCTGCCTGAAAAACCTCACTTAAGTGAATAGGATTTCTTGCCCCACCTGTTCTTTGAATTTGTGTGGCCTTGGCGGAATTAACAGAAGTCACCCTCACTCAACGTTATTGTCACTAAACAATGAAGTGAAGCAGGAGTTGGTTCCTTCTCTGGCGATATCATTCATTCTCATGACCTTGCATTTCTTCTCCATGGAACAATACAGTGAAAATGCCTGACTGCAACACATATCCAGCTGACAGATCGGAAGTTTTACGTGGTGACCTAGCACCGATCCTTCTTCTATTAACCTTGGAATGCGGTGCAGAAATTCATAAATTAGCAACTGATGTTTTGGGCATCATGGTATTGTAAATGACATAAGATTTTAGGGTCCTAGTCGTTAAAGGGTTAATACTCTTTTGTAAAATTTAACTCTTATTTTACAGGAATTACTAGGATGAAATTCGTGTCAAATTTTCAGGTTGCACGCTAACCCATCATCAAGACTGATTAATAGAGTAGGTGTTGCCACTCATGTGGTAGCACCTACTCTATTAGTCTGCCCTTCTGTTCGTTTAAGTGTAACTGTTCTGTCAACGTCTTCCAATTTACTTTTCACTAAGTGCTGTTGATGTGATAGAATTTTTATGGAGTCTCATTTAATTGAATGTCTGGTGCCTTGAATGTGTCCATCAAGTTCTGTTTTGTTGGTTAGACTTTCTTCCAACTTCCTTTTCACAAAGTGCTGTTGATATGATACAGGGTGTTCGGAAAGTCACCGTGCACCTAAGCTATGCACTTAGAAAAAATGTTCGAAGTGATCTCCACGAGCGTCGATACAGCGCTGAACCCATTTCAGTTTATTTGCAAACACTTGCTGCAGCTCTGCTTGTGAGATGTTTCTGATGAACGTAGTTATTGCAGTTTGTAATTGATCAAGCGTGCGTGGGCGATCACGACACACAGCAGATTTTGCTGCGCCCCACAGAAAAAGTCTGGTGGAATAAGGTCCGGGGAGCGAGGGGGCCATAGGTTTTTTGAGATGACACGTTCGCCGAAAACCTCATTCAGAAGTTTCATAGAGGTGTGAGCTGTGTGCGCAGTAGCGCCATCTTGTTGAAACCAGCTGTAGGTGATTTCGTCTTCTTCAAGGCGGCCGATGAAGTCGTATAGTATGGAAACAGTAACGTGCACTATTCACGGTGTCCTGAAAGAATAACGGCCCAACGATGCGCCGTCGGGATAGCGCAACCCACACTCCAATTTTCTGGTCGTGCAAGGGTCGTTCCGACACAGCATGAGGAGCCTCTGTGGACCACAATCGTGTGTTTTGTGCATTAACATACCCAGAGAGGTGGAACCACGCCTCATCTGTAAAGAAGGTGACATCAAGAACAGCAACAGTTTTCGGTTGAATAAAATTGTTAAACCATTCACAGTACCGAAGTCGTTTTACGTGATCCGCCGGTTGCAATTGTTGTACCGCTGTTACTTTGTATGGGTAGAGGTGCAATGATTCTCTCGCCGCTTTATGCGCTGTCACAAGCCCGATATTTTCCTCTTGCGCCAACTTGCGCAATGATTGTGATGGACTCCGCAGCAGGGTCGGAGATGTCCATCAACTTCCCATCAGTAAGTTTAGTTGGTCTCCCGCTTCATTCGGTGTCGAACACTGAGCCTGTCGCACGAAATTTCTCAATAAGTCAAAGAACTGCATTACGATGAGGTACAGGTGTGTCTGGGAATTTGGCAGCAAATTGCTGCCGCACTAAATCTATATATTCATTGCCTTCTCGAAAGACGTATTCAACCAGAAACACACGTTCCACAATTGAAAGAACCATAGTGCGAAAAACTGAACAACAACAGCACACACGATAACCGATACTTACAGTAGCAACGACTCGTCTCTGTTGACCTGTGGAACTCAACTGCCGCAATGCGGCAACCAACGCTTCGAGCAGCTTGCTGCGCATGCGCAGTGAGCCCCACGGGTTCCCGCGATGGGCTGCGACTGGGAGAATCCACTTTATTACGTTCCGGTGGCACATACTGCACTTGATAACTGCGAAAACAAAACGGTAGCCTAGGTGCACAGTTCTTTTCCGAACACCCTGTATAATTTTTATGGAATCCCATTTAATTGAATGTCTGGTGCCTTGAATGTGTCCATCAAGTCCTGTTTTGTTGGTTAAACTTTCTTTCAACTTCCTTTTTGCAAAGTGCTGTTGATGTGATAGAATTTTTAAGGAGTCCCATTTAATTGAGTGTCTGGTGCCTTGAATATGTCCATCAAGTCCTGTTTTGTTGGTTAGACTTTCTTCCAACTTCCTTTTCACAAAGTCCTGTTCATGTGATAGAATTTTTTGTTTTTGAGTCCCAGTTAATTGAATGTCTGGTGCTTTGAATATGTCTGTCAATTCCTGTTTTGTTGGTTAAGCCTTATTCTGACTTCCTTTTCACAAAATGCTGTTGATGTGATATTAGGGTTATGCAAAAGTTTCTGCCATTTTAAGGAGGAAGGAGACAGGAACAATCAGGAAATCAGTACACATTTATTCAACGAAATATTGGCCGTTAGCATCAAAGGCCTTTTGCCATTTTTCAGGCAACAAATGAATGCCCCTGTGATGAAGGACTCTGGTTTTGAGCTGAAGAACACAGTGACAAAATTTTCCACCTTTGGAACTGTGGTGAACTGCTGTTGGGCTAGGGCGTGTTGCATATAGAAACATATGAAAGTCTGAGGGTGCAATGTCCGGAGAGTAAGCTGGGTGCGGTAAAACCTCCCAGTGTAACTATTCAAAGGTTGATTTCGTGGTGGGTGGTGGTACAGACATGTGGTCTGGCATAATCGTGCAGCAGGATGACTGGGCGGCGTCCTTTGCCTGTCCATGGGTGTTTTTGCTCGATTGCGGCGTTCAGTTACATCAACTGATCGCTATATCATTGCGCAGTGCTTGTTTCGCCCGGTTTCAACAGTTCGAAGTACAGCACTCCATGCATATCCCACCAAACACACAACAGCACCTTTTCCCCTGTAGATATCTTATTTTGCAGTGAATGTTGATGGCTAGCCTGGGTCGACCCAGGATCACTTGCTTACAGGGTTGTCTCAATAGACCCATTTTTCATCCCCGGTGACAACCTTCCGCAAGAAATTCTTCCCTTGAAACCTCTTCAGCAACGACATGCAGATGCCCAATCACTGACCAGTATTGCCCTTCTGTTAAAGTATGTGTTACCCACTTCCCAATTTTCGGGATCTTCCCCAAGGCCTGTGGACGCTGTACCACCGTCTATTTTGCCACTTTCAAACGTTTCGCCAGTTGCGTGGTCAGTTGTGTGGCATTTTCTTGCAACAGCAATTTCAACTCCTTGTCAGCGAGTTCCTGCAGTCTACCTGCTTGTGGCTTGTCTTCCAAGCTTAGATCACCTTTCTTAAACCTAGCAAACCATTCTTGACACGTCCACTCGCCCATAACCGTTTCACCATACACCTGACATATTGAACCAACTTTTCCATAAATTAAACGTGAATAACAAACCGTGTCACAAATAAACTTTATTGACCGCCATGCTTGGATTCTTGTACGAACTGACAGCACGGTTCGCCGGCCGGGTAGATCCTTACAGCGCCCACTAGCAGGGGCAGCGGAAACTTTTGCATACCCCTAATAGAATTTTTATGGAGTCCCAGTTCATTGGACATCCAATATCATTTATGTCTGTCTGTCAAATTCTGTTGTGCTGGTAACTTTTCATATAGCAAATGGGGCCAGAGTTGTTTCCCAGTTTCCCCTGGTAGATTTTTTCACTATTGAAATTTACCCTGTGGATTATACTTCTTTATTTTTTGTAACAGGACATTGCTTTCTTTTTGCTTGAGTGAGTAGGATCTCAAACTCCAAACTGAATAATTTCTGCTTCAACAATTTGAACACATTGACTTGACAAATAAATGAATGGATGCAAGTGTAATTGTTCGCTTCAAGACACAAGGTGTTTTGCATCTGGGTAGAGGTGTATCTTGCCTCAGTGGCCAATTTAATTGTTTTTTACTTCGCATTGTCTAGAAGGAACATCAGAAGAAACAGCGTCAGCTTTCCTAATTTGGGATCAGGAGAAAGCTGTCTTGTAATCAGCTGGGCTGAAAGAGCGGTGGAGCATCACGTTCTGGATGCACATGGCATGGCTTCATAATAGACTTAGTGTGAAAGTGATTGCTGGGCAGTTAGTTCATTCATAATTTTATCAAAAAGAAAACAGAACCAGTCATGTTAATCTTTCTGTGCTGCAGCTGCACTACCAGGGCTCAATTCCCTATGTGCCGAATGCAGTGCTGGGGAAACTACTTTTGAAAAGTAGTTAGCTGCAACTACAGTTACAATTTCAAAAAAGTAGTTCGCTACAAAGAAAACTACAGAGTAATAAATACACAGTTGATGTGGAGTAGGAACATCAATAGAAGTCATCGCTCTTTCCACGTTTATAAGTGAGTCACTGAAAAATTCTCATCTGCCGCCAGGTCTTCCAGTTACGCGCCGGACATGCTTCCACTGCACCACAGCGGCTTCAAAATTCTCCAGACTCGCGACAAACTGCCAAACCACCTGGCAGGTTGCTTCTTTGGAGCACTGCACAATGCTGGGGATTCACCAAAGATGAACAGCAGCAACTGAACAAATAACTAGAAGGCGAGTAAATAATAAATACACAGTTGACGTGGAGTAGGAGCATCAATAGAAGTAATTGCTCTTTCCACGTTTATAGGTGAGTCACAGAAAAATTATCATCGGCCGCCACCGGGAATCGAACCCAGGGTCTTCCGGTTACGCGCTGGACACACTTCCACTGCACCACACTACTGATACACCTATGAACGTGGAAAGAGCAACGACTTCTATTGATGTTCCTACTCCACGTCAACTGTGTATTTATTATTCAGTTGCCTTCTAGTTATTTGCTGCTGTTCAATCTTTGGTGAATCCCCAGCATTGTGTGGGGCTCCAAAGAAACAGCCTGCCAGGTGGTTTGGCAGTTTGTTGTATGTGAGTTTGGAGAATTTCGAGACCGCTGTGGTGCAGTGGACGCATGTCCGGCGCATAGCTGGAAGACCCTGGGTTCGATTCCCTGTGGCGGCTGACGAGAATTTTTCCATGACTCACTTATAAACATGGAAAGAGCGATGACTTGTATTAAAAACTAAAGAGTGTTTCACTCTCTACTTTACCCAGCATTTTTGCAATAACTGTTAGAGGAATGAAGATATCGTAACAAAATTTGAACTGGACTTACCTTAGACTGTGTGAAAGCTAACAGAGGTGACGTGTAGTTGCGCCGGCGTCGTGAGCATGAACAGAGAGAAGTGGGGGCACTAGTGTATTGCAACTCTTCATCGCCTGCCAGACGAGCGGGCATCTGTCAGTTTCTTGAGTCTACTGTTGGTTCACAGATGAGGCCTGGTTTCATCTTTCTGGATATGCCAATGCCCAAAATTCCCGTTTTTGGGTAACTGACAATCCCCACGCAACACACGAGGAACCCCTATATCCAGCAAAGATCGGTGTTTGGTGTGTGATATCACAGCGGAGCGTTATTGGGCAGATCTTCTTGGAAACAACAGTCTCAACAGCAGTTTTCGTGGAAATCTTTCAGTCCTTCGTGAATCAGTTGGACGATAAGGAATTATCCATTGGATATTTCCAGCAGGATGGAGCAACATGACATACTTCTCGTGCCAGCATGGCCGAAATTGAGTCATTTTTCGAGAACAGAGTCATTTCAAAGGGACTTTGGCCTCCGCAGCCGCCAGATTTGACGCCTCTCGATTACTTTCTCTGGGGCTATATTTGAAAGCTAGAGTTTATGGTAATAATCCACAATCCATCGCCGCATTGAAATCCAACATCATTCAAGAAATTCAGGCAATTCCTGGGGACATGTTGACCCGAACCTTCCAAAATATTGAGTGTTGTATTCAGCTCTGCCTGGACGCAAATGGTGACCATTTCCAACACATGTTATGGCGCCATCTCCTGTCTCACAGCCTAAGGTAAGTCCTGTTCAAATTTCGTTATATCTTTATTCCTCTTCCAGTTATTGCAAATATGCCGGGTAAAGTAGCAAGTGAAACACCCTGTACTTTTCCTGAAAAGTAGTTCCGCTACAACTACATCTTATTAAAGTAGTTTCGCTACAACTACATCTTATTAAAGTAGTTTCGCTACAACTACTTTTTGAAAGTAGTTTAAAAAACTTTGTGAATAAAAACACACATGAATGTATTTAATAATTGGTGGAGTTTTCAGATGCTGGTCGTAGTAAATAAGTACAGCTATCACAGTGTGATTAAATGTATTTGGATAAAATACGTAAAATTTTATTAAAATATATGAAATTAAACATTTTCATTTAAATAAAGACAAGCATAATGCATCTTCAGTGTGTTCTGATGCATACCTGTCCCAGTCTGAATTAATATAATAAAAATTTTGATGCTCATATTCAGCAGTCTTAATAACTGTGGTTCAGTTTATCAATGCCAAGATATGCCAGTTAAAATTTATACGATGTGTAGTACTTACATTTGTACAATGACTTGACACATGCTCAGAAAGATGAGCAAAATGAGAAGAGTTCCCTGTTTTATGACTGTTCCTACCCCTCGGAGATGTCTCTTAGCCCCATTAGGTCAGCCCCTTTTATGCTCTACCTACGATCATAACCTATGACCTGGCATTGTAAAGGTCATGCATCCTGTTGGACAGCATTAGTTCTTCTAAAGTCAAGCTGAATTCGTCAAATGATTCCTTCTGTCAGGAAAATTTGTTCCTCATAAAAGTAGTGGAAAATGTAGCGTGAAATTTCGTTACAACTACTTTATTTTGGTAGCGCGTTACAGACAAAACTACTTTTTTTATTTTTTTTGTTATGCTACACTACAAACTACAATAAAATTAGCGCGCTACTGTAATGTCTCTAATAGTAGCACGCTACTTCCCAGCACTGGCCAAATGTTTTTTATCAATTCAAGAAGGCACTCAAGGAAAATAACTTCAGTGTCAGTATAATTTTTCTGAAATTTTTATATACCATGCTTAAGAGGAATACTGACAAGCCTTCTTTTTCAATGTGGCAGGTGTTCATGCCATCCCTCTACAATATACTGATGTCTCGAAGTGATGCTACATCGGAATGACCAAGCTTTCATTTTAGAATTAAGAGTCAACAAGCACAAAAGATACCCAAAGGATGGTAAAGTAAACTCAGCCCATTCCGGAGAGGTAGAGTTCAAATCCACTGCTTCTATATGGGTTGATATATAAAGTAACCTCGACGCTATCCAGAGAGGTAGAGTTCAAATCCACTGCTTCTATATGGGATGATACACTGCCGGACAATTGCTAAGGACGGATGACAATAGCAACGATAGCAACCATAAAATGGAAGGCAGGAAAATGTGGAAATTAGCATAAGTGCGGGATACAGTAAGACCTGTTGTGCGTATGTAAATTTTGGGTTGCCGAACTTGTTCGTGACGTCATAGCGCTGATAAGAGATGTAAAGGATTTGACGCGTATTGACCGTTGTTGTTCAAACGCAAAGTTGAAAGGGAAAGAATCAATTGACGAACTTGCAATTTTCAGTATGTCTTCCCGACATCACCTAGATGATTTTACGCGTGGTCGTATTATTGGCAAGATTGAAGAAGGGCGAAAAATAACAGATGTTGCCAGGGAGTTCGACGTCAGCCACAGTGTTGTTTCAAGGCTTTGGAAATCATTTCAAACAAATGGAGAGTGTAGCAAACGTCACGGGGAGGTCGTGTTCGCAGTATGACACCTGCAGAAGATCGGTACATAGTGCTATCAACAAAAAGACACCGGCGCAGCACAGCTAGTGAGGTAGCAAATCAGTTATAGCTGCTACTGGCAAGCGGATCTCCCGAAAAACTGTCTCCAGACGTTTGCATGAAGGAAAATTATACGCCCGCCGTCCTGTTGTGTGCATCCCATTGTCCCAACGTCACTGTACCGTCCGTTTGCAATGGTGCCATCAACATCGCAATTGGACTGATAACGACTGGTCTGCTGTCCTCTTCTCAGATGAGAGTAGATACAGTCTATCATCTGATTGTCGACGACAACTGGTCTGGCGTGATAGTGGTACTGCATATTGTCCAGCAAACATACAGGAAATGTACCGATATCCGACATGTAGTGTCGTGGTATGGGCTGGCATCATGATCAATGGCCATACGTCCCTCTATGTGCTTTCAACTGGGACTATGACTGGCCAACGATACATTAATGATGTTCTGCTACCTCATGTTCGCATGTTCTGTGGTGCTGTCGGTGATAGATTCATTTTCATGGATGACAACACAGCATGTCATCGAACAGTCGCTGTCCAGGAGTGTCTTGAGAACAAGGATATTCAACGCCTCGTATGGCCAGCACGTTCTCCAGATCTGAATCCCATTGAAAATGTGTGGGATGCTTTGGGGAGGAGTCTTGTTGGTCGCCCATGCCCTCCAAATAAACAAGGACACCCTCATCCGTGCACTGACAGAGGAATGGGATAAATTACCCCAACAGCTGCTTGATAATGTTGTGCAAAGCATGACACAACGTGTGGAATCTTGCATCCCCCTCCATGGTGGCCATATCCCGTATTGACATCTTACGCCGGAACGCCTGTGGACGGTAATAGCATTTTTCACGTTTACGTATTCTGCACAAAATGGCCTGTTTGTCCCTTGAACACGTTCCAAAGCCTTCTGGATTTCAGAGCACAATAAATTGTCTTTCTTGTAATGTCCTGGCATTCTGACATTATTTTATTTCACTTGGCATCCAACCACACTTACTTTTTTATGCGCTATATAGCCGTTTATGATCCGTCCTTAGCAATTGTCCAGCAGTGTATATAAAGTAACCTCTGCGCTATCCAGAGAGGTAAGAGTTCAAATCCCCTGCTTCTGTATGGGATGATATATAAAGTAACCTCGACGCTATTCAGAGAGGTAGAGTTCAAATCTACTGCTTCTATATGGGATGATATACAGAAATTAGCTTTCAACTCCATCCCTAAATCTGCTGCCATTCAAGAGACCTTAGAGACCATTACCAACGGTGAGGCTTGCAATGATAGCATCTCTCTAGAGTTGCCATGAATTTGGAACCAGTTCTTCAAATAATGCCTTTTGTTTTCATTCCAATATACTGCAGTCCCAACCAATTATAACCCCCTCATGTCTTTGAATGAATAATTACGTTCACATCTATTCATTTATTGTCTAGTCAAGCCCATCACCACGTTCAAATTGTTGAAGCATTGTATTATTCAGTGTGCTGTCTACCTTCCTTGAAAACACGATCTGGTTGATGTTCAAAAGCTTAGAAACTTTTATCTCTTTTTTATGCCAGTAAATTTGGATGACTAGTGCAGTTTTACTATTGTATCCCTTTGCAGTAGTAAGTTTCTTTGTTTACCTAGAGCGGTATTTCTTGATCATATTTTAATTGTGGATCATTAGAGTTCAGTGCACATGGGGACCACCTGACTGGTTGGTTGGCAGATGCATTGTTTTATGTGTAGTGCACCACATTAAACATTTATTTATTTTTATTTTTAAAAATTGCATGTGTATAAGAATTGAAATTTTGATTCGAATGTTTCAATAAATTTATGTTAAGAGTACACACTTTTTATAAGAAGTGATTTTTTTTATTTCCATGCATTTTTGCATATCCATACACTTCAATTTTTAAAATTATGAATAGATTTATTTTGTTTGGTGTGTGCTGCATGTCAAATAATACGAGGGTTGTACTGAAAGTAATGCAAAAGTGATCATAACTTCTTTATTGACTGACAGATGTCATTCAAATTGCACATGTTGGTAGGGTAACTCATCCTCTATAGTAACCCTTCTTCTTTATTGCAGGTAAATAATGGATTCCAAGCTGAAGGAACGTGCCGTCATTGAGTTCTTGACGAAGGAAAGGTGCAGGCTGTCCGACAGCCACAGAAGGCTACAGAATGTTTACGGAGATGACACCATTGACAAGAGCAATGTGCACAGATGGATGAAGAAGTTTAAAGAAGGCGAAACCAGCATTGAAGAAAAATCACGCAGTGGGAGACCATCTGCAATCACTGATGAATTGCCAGCAAGTGGATGAATTGATTCGTGAGGAAAGACAAGTCACAATCCGTGAGCTTGTTGCACAATTGGACTGTGGTCACAATACCATACAGAAGATGGTGGAAGATTTAGGGGCATCGGAAAGTGTGCAAAGTGGGTACCTCGGGTGTTGACACCCGATTTGAAGGAAAGAAGGGTGGAAGTCTACTCTGTTCTGATCTGCTGGAAGTGTTTGAAGCCAATGAAAGCAAGTTTTTTTTCCCCCAGTATGGTGACAGGATGAAACGTGGGCATATCTTTACGAGCCAGAAACGAAGAATCAATCCATGGAATGGTGTCACACCTCCACACCAAGGCCTAAGAACTTCAAGAGACAGCGATCAGCACAGAAAGTCATGGCGACTGTTTTTTGGGACGAAACGTGGGCATATCTTTACGAGCCAGAAATGAAGAATCAATCCATGGAATGGTGTCACACCTCCACACCAAGGCCTAAGAACTTCAAGAGACAGCGATCAGCACAGAAAGTCACGGTGACTGTTTTTTGGGACGAAACGTGGGCATATCTTTACTATCCAGAAACGAAGAATCAATCCATGGAATGGCATTAGACCTCCACACCAAGGCCTAGAAGTTCAAGAGCCAGCGATCAGCACAGAAAGTCATGGCGACTGTTTTTTGGGACGAAACGTGGGCATATCTTTACTATCCAGAAACGAAGAATGAATCCATGGAATGGCGTCACACCTCCACACCAAGGCCTAAGAACTTCAAGAGATAGCGATCAGCACAGAAATTCACTGTGGCTGTTTTTGGGATGAAACGTGGGCATATCTTTACTATCCAGAAACGAAGAATCAATCCATGGAATGGCATTAGACCTCCACACCAAGGCCTAGAAGTTAAAGAGCCAGCGATCAGCACAGAAAGGCATGGTGACTGTTTTTTTGGGACGAAACGCAGGCATATCTTTACGAGCCAGAAATGAAGAATCAATCCATGGAATGGCGTCACACCTCCACACCAAGGTCTAAGAAGTTAGAGAGCCAACGATCAGGGCAGAAAGTCACAGTGACTGTTTTTTGGGATGACAGGGGTGTCATTCTCCTTGATTTTCTGTAGCATGGCTGTACCGTGACCAACAACTGGTACATTGACACACTCGAGAAGCTTAGAGAAGCCAAAAGGAGGAAGAGGTTGAACAAGAATCTGAAAAGGATCCACATTCACCATGACAATTCGAGACCACACATATCTTTGGCAACAAATCAGGTGATCAGCAAATTCGGCTGATCGGTGGTCTCCCATCCACTGTACAACCCAGATCTGGTGCCCTCTGACTTCCACCTGTTCGGTCTAATAAAGGACAGTCTTCGGGGATAATGATTTCATGACACAGACAAGGTGAAAGTGGCTGTGAAGAAGTGGGTACAACAGTCAACACCTGCATTTTTTCAAAGAGGATTCAAGCTTTGGGTTCAGTGATGGCGCAGATGCATCACTTGTGATGGAGACTATGTTGAGTAGTACCTTTGTATAGAGAAAGAGTTACTCTATCAACATGTGCAGTTTGAACAACCTCTGTGAGTTAATAAAAAAAGTTATGCCCACTTTTACATTACTTTCAGTACAACCCTCGTATGTCTTGATGAGCACTAATGAAATATTTTTGGAGATTTGATGACAGTGAGTTTAAGGTGGTTGCACCTAAAATCTGTGCCTTATGTTTCTAATGGTAAAACTTCTTTACTTATTTTCTTCACAATTAATGTATTCCGAAGGATGAAAATTTGCGCATCGATAAAACTAACTTTAAATTATGGCAGACAAAGTATATATCGAAAGTACGCGTAGAAGATTTTTGACTAGATTAAGTGAACATGTTACGAATTGGACAAGAAAAGATGAAAAAACTTCATTAATACAACATTGTATCAAAAATCATGTAACTCCTGATTGGACTAACACGAAAATTCTAACATCGCATAGATCACATGCCCAGATTCTAACCTCCGAGGCTGTAGTCATTGAGAAAACCAAAAGATACAACTGGAACGTTAATAGTCCAGTAGAGCTTCAGTTTGCATGGAGGGTACCTTATTGAACAGGAGAGAAAACATTTCAGGAAGAAAAACATTAACAAAAAACAGGTAACATCAAATATTACTTAAAAATACAGGTGCATATTTCTACTCCATAAATGTGACTTGTTTATTTTTGTTTAACTACTGATGGCGACACCATTGATGTGCGCAGTAGAACCCAAATCATGATGCGCAAATATCTACATGACAGGGCTGAACATACATTAGGGTTAAGCAGCATACCTGAGCGAGTGAGTGCGATAATTCCAATGTCCGCACTGATGATGGCTATGAGCATTAGCAGAAACTAGTTTGGTGCTTCGCAGTCGGGAGATTTATTTTTTGGATGCTTTACCAACAGGATGATTATTTCTTTTTCAAGACTGTTCGTTTTTAAAATTTCAGCAAAATTATAATTCGTCTTCATATTTTCGTTGTTATCGAGGTGCTTTGCAGTCAAGATTATTTCCTCTTTGAGATTATAGTTCGTTTTTTTTTAAATTCAACAAGGTTTTAATTCAGTTTCATATTTCGTTGTTGTTAAGGAAATTTTTTTATCTGCATTGTAAAAATTCATCTTGTTCAATTTTATCTACAGATTTTACAATATCATGAATTTTAATCTAAACTTCACAATTAAAAAAAGTTCACATTCTTTGAAGACGTACATATGAAGCCCTGACAGCCACTACGAATATTGTAAGTACAGATACTTATTATTTTTCTTGATTTCAATTGCCAATACTATGCTAACATCATTTAACAATCTCCTGATTGCTGAACTTGCATTGATACAGAAATTTAACGTGGACCAGGAACATCAAACAGAGGTCATCGCTCTTTCCACGTTTATAAGTGAGTCACGGAAAAATTCTCATTGGCCGCCACCGGGAGTAGAACCCAGGGTCTTCCAGTTACGCGCCGGATATGCTTCTGCTACACCACAGCGGCCTTGAATTCCTCCACTCGCACATGCTAACTGCCAAGCCAAGTTGGCAGGTTGCTTCTTGGAGCCCCGCACAATGCTGGGGATTCACCAAAGATGGTAAGCAGCAACTGAAGAAATAATTAGAAGGCGAATGAATAATTAGTACAGAAATTTAACGTGGACCAGATACATCAAACAAAGATGTTCGCTCTTTCCACGTTTATAAGCGAGTCACGTAAAAACTGGAAGACCCTGGGTTCGACTCCCAGTGGCGGCCAATGAGAATTTTTCCGTGACTCGCTTATAAACGTGGAAAGAGCGAATATCTTTGTTTGATGCTGAACTTGCATAACGTGTGAAACAGAAATTACAGACATTTAATGTCAATCAAATTAAAATAGCATAGGACACTTAACACTTGCTAAAACATAACCATAATTAAGCAATCCAACATTTGTTTGTCTACTGACATCATCAATGTACAGGTTGCGCCATCTATAACAGGTCGGAACATGACATATCATTAAATGGCCAATCACTTACCGGAAAGTTCTTGGTCACTTTTTTCCCTTACACCAAGAACTTTCTGGTAAGTGATTGGCCATTTAATGATATGTCATTAATGAATTGCACATAAATATGCGCACTTTGCTGGAGTTTAATACCTTAAAGGTGAAAATATTATGATAGAGGTCTGAACATTATTCAAAGAAAAATGATTGATTTATATAATTATGCTTATGTCTTAGCAAGTATTAAGTATCCCGTGCTATAACTTAAAGTTAGTTTTATCAATGTGCAAATTTTCATCCTTGAGAATACATTAATTGTGCAGAAAATATGTAAATAAATTTTACCATTAGAAACATAAGGCAAAGATTTTAGGGGAATTGCCTTAAACAAAAAAAAAAAAAAAAAAAGAAAGAGAAGAACTTTTTCTGTGCTTCCTTGTGGAGATAAACAAGGAATGGAGATTGCTTCACAGAATTACCTATGCATTGTCTTGTTTCTCAGTACAAACCAAAGAAATGAGGTTAGCATGAATGAAGTATACAACACACTCCATTACTCTTATAGTAGAGTGCACATGGTGGTTTTATTGGTGAAAGATGTTTTGATATAGCCGGATTAGTTGGTGGATTTTCTCATTTTATTGTCTACTATTTTCCATGTGGCCAGCTCTTTAGGAAACTTTAAAATTACATCACTTTGGAGTGAGAATCGAACCCACTTTTTCCGATTTCCGTTCAAGAATGCCAACCTTTACACCACCCAGAACAAGCAACTGAAGCCAAGCAGACGTAGCTCAGGAATTTGAATACTATTCAGATTTGCTGTAGTGAAAGCAACCTGATGCTTCCTCACGGTATCAACACGATCTTTCTGACATCCAGGTACAGATTTAGGTCACAAGTTCTGGTGCTTCAGAGAGCATTTTAAATATTAATGGGGAAACAAATCTCCCTGAAGAAATATGACTCCTTTTGTGTGCATGGTAGACAGTACAGATGTCATTGTAGGAACAAATGTGCTGTATTTTCACCATTTCCCATGTGGCTGCAAATCTGAATGGTTCTCAGATTCCCAAGCTACATCTGCTTACAACAAACAAATCTATAGAAAACTGCATTTATTTGTGTGAAGGTATATTTAAAAAATGAAATACAAGGGAAAATTGTATCTCCCGAGCTTTTGCGTTCCAATCAGGAGGCTTTCTCAAGGACTACAAATGTTACTAATAATTCTGGCGAGTATAAACAAAATTTGAAACTGCTGTGCTCGAGGACGTCATATTTTGAATCTTGATGCACGAGGCGATATACAGGCTTCCTTTCATGCGGAAAACTATTTCAGCATGTTCCTCCACGTATGGGTAATCAACAGATTGGGTATCATTGCATGCATAGGGATGCATGGAGATCTCAATACTTTCTCCGATCAGTGTGCCCTTGTAGCCAGCATACAGCACAATTATCTTCATCTTAACCCATAACAGGATTTCGTTTCTTTGTGCTACTTCTTTCGACAATGCTGTTAAGGTCTTCCCCAATTTGATGTCTCTCATATGCTCCTTAGCTCTTAATGCAATTGACCTTTTCGTCATTCCGATGTAAACACTCGACAAACCATTCAGGTACGTCAGAGGTATCTCGTATACTCCTGCTTCCGATTTTCTGTCTGGGTTTCTGCTCATGTTCGTCACTGCTTTGTGTCCATTGTTCAGTGATCTGATGCCGATGCCAAGACCATGGCGCCGCATTAGGCTTCTGAAAGCATAAGAGAATTTTGGGATATATATCGTACAGATCTGGCGTAATGCAAATTATCTCCTTTTATCTTGGGAGTTATACGATCCCTTGATTGGACTTTTTGTAGGACTCTTCTTAAGTCACGCTCGGAGAAACCAGCTGTAATGCCTTTACTGATGATATCTGATATCTCTTCGTTCCTTGCTTCTATGCTGGAACAGATGTTGAAAGCTCTTTCAAAATACGTCCAAAATGCTACCATTTTATATGAACTTGGTGATACAGATTTGGGTGTGATAAAGTTTGGTACTGTTATTGGTTTATAGTAAACCGTTGTGTCAAGTTGACCATTCTCACACAACTCAAACAATTCTCGCAAAACGTGCGTGAGCATTATTAAACAGGAGCATGAATGATCTCAATGATGAAGGCATTTGAAATGTGGGTTATGGATAAGTTTTATTCTTTTATTATTCTTGGAGACCTACAGTATATTTCAGTAAAATATATGTAACTGATTTGAACAGTTGTTTGATTAAGTGCGATAAGCTGTAAACTGAAAAGATAATGTAAACTGAAGAGATAACATCATTTTTATTTTTGTTTCCGTACCAACAGTGGAGTTTGCATTGGCATACTTGTTGGACGGAGTGCCGAGCATTTATTTTGCACTTTCATTTTCAATAAATTGTATTTCAGCTAACATATCCTTATTTCATTTCAGACTTGGCCTGTTTTTGAAAACGTTACGCAGCTTTTTATTTTAGTACCAGCACTTTTGGGTTTAAAAGGCAACTTGGAAATGACCCTTGCTGCAAGAATATCAACCCAGGTCTGTATTTGAATGAAATTTTTGCAATTTTACATTTCCGAGTGTAGGGGCGAATGTAAATGCTCCACCTGCCTTACGTAATCAAAAGTCCTGCAAGGCTCTATAATCAAAGTTCGTTCACCGGAGCACGCACCCCACAGACAATAGGTCAAGGTTCATGCTAATTAGATAACCAATTTAATTTATAATAATTGTTCAAACAGGCTCTCTGCTCCCTCAGCTTTGCTATATTAAGATCTGCTAATCAAGGGAGGGAGGTGAATAAATAACGAAGAGACCGACATTGAAAGGAATCCACCAAAGTTTTCAAACTTAACAAAATTTAATCGTCATTCAAAGAAATGCTGTCCGAGCCTAGGCTGTGTATCGGAGACTTCGTTCGTGGCGAGAAATCACTCGCGCATTATTTCACACGTGTGTTTTTGTCGTCGTGCAGCTCTCCTTGCTAACACTTTATTCTTCTTCCTAATAATACATGCCAGAGTCTGTCCCCACTTCGGTACAGAATCTCCACACGCTTGTTAAGAGCCTGAAACGGCCTGTATCGCAAGAACGCTAAATCTCTGTCCATCCACGAGGACGTACAAAGTTTCCTAGCTTCCTATCTAGCAACATGCACGTGCTCCTTCCCCCGTCAAACTCCAACCCTCAACTAACTGAATATAAAGCTTCATGGGTCACTCTTCTCCCCACTTCTGGTCACGTACTAACCTCTGCCCTATCGCCTGAGACGCGATGAACTATCATCCAGAGAGAGGCAGACAACGAGCCTCCGCTGTTGCCCCCCCCCCCACACACACACACACACCTGCTCCCTCACCCCCCAACTTTCGCTGCAGATTAGGAAGGTCACCTAACGGCCCCTATCATGACCTTGACCTTTTCCATGAACTAATCTCCAACGGACAGCATAGCTCGACAGCATTGTATACACTATTGCGTTCTTACATTCCGAACTGCCTTGGTTACAATAAACAAGTACCTTTTCTCAGATGGTGGGGCGCCATGTTGGAGTCTTACAATACAACCGATAAACCCATTAGCCTCAAGGGCTTTTAGTAATCCGACAAATTTAACTTATAGAAATGTTCCTTTTCTGGAAATGAAAAAAAAATAGAAGAGTTCTTTTCCTGGAAACGGGAAAACACGTGCTGCTTCTTTCCTTTGTTGCTTTTATTGTAACACATAAAATAATGCCCAATGTCCAACATTACATTAGTAATGTATTTCGCCCTTACACTGAGTATTATTTTTTTTCAGCTGATACATATAATCCTATTCCTAATAAACTGATTTTGTTCTTATGTTATCTGTTTCAAAATTGGTCTGGTTTTCATTTGGAAATGAATGAGAATATTTGAAGATATGATTTTCTTCATGTGCAGTCATTGTGTTCTCAGTGCCTGAAACATATTAGATCTTCCAGATATGGCAGCAGCAGAAAGAGGTCCCCCATGTCTTCAGTTTAGGATCGTTCTCAAGCACGACGCAAATGATAACAACAAAGTCAGAGTTCCTCGAATCCGCGGAAGAAACTCCTGCCTAAAGTTTACAACGATATTTTTGTTCTGTCGAATTTCCATTATCAGAAGCTGAAATACAAACATTTATGCAATAAATTGATATTTATTAACAATACTAGACAAATGAAAATTCGCGAGAAAAAGAAATTACGATTGTGGGAAATCTTTTCACTCCGTTTAACTTTCGTTTGCGGAAGTTCTGAAAAACAGAATACCCTTCCCCAGATAGAAGACGACCCCCACCCCCCACCCCCCCCCCGATACACACTAATCTTCCGAAAATAAAACATTATCTTCAGTTTTTTTTGCATCGATCTCGAGTATAACAGAAATGTGGCGAAAAAACTGGAATTCCGTGAATCCGAAGAAGAATCTCATTCCTGATTCATAACAGTCCGCAAGATGAGCAGCTCATGCGGCTACATATGGAAGCCGATTCACGTGTCCATAAAGTGATTATGTTCTCGACACGAATGATATATATATATTATTAATCTGTTATGATTGCAATTATCAGAACTCTGAACGGTCCGTTTCTGACGCACAAATTTTTACGAACAATACGCTTTTAACTCGCGAATTTTGAGTGGTCCAAAAATGGACCCATGATTTTATATATATATATACACTGAAGTGCCAGAAAAACTGGTACACCAGTCTAATACCTGGTACGTCCTCCATGGGAGCACAGGACTGCAGAAATACGATGGGGCATGGACTCCACTAGCTTCTGGAAATATGTTGTAGGCAATGCACACCATACTTCCTGCAGAGCGTTCCACAATTCAGGTGTATTCCGAGGTTTCGGATTCCTGTGTTCGATAGCGCGTTGCATGGCATCCAAAATGTGTTCTATCACGTTCAGATCTGGGGACTTGAGTGGGATGGCAACACCCCAAACTCAGATTAATGCTCCTCTAACCATAATGTGGTGTCCTGACACTTGTGTGAAGCCGCATTGTCCTGTTGGAACAGGCCCAACCCATCAGCATGAATGCAGGACATGAACGGGTGTATCTCGTCAGAAAAGGATGCGCACATAGCGTTGGCCGGTCACAGACTTTGTAGACGTACCAGGGGTCCCAGGTAAGTCCAGCTAAACACACCCCATACCATTACGGACTCCCCACCAGCTGGTACAGTTCCCTGTTGACAGGCGGGATCCATGGCTTCATGGGATTTGTGCCACACACGAATCCTTCCATCTGCCCGATACAGTTGGAAACGCGACCGCGACTCGTCAAACCATGCTACTTAATTCCAGTCATCAAATGTCCAGTGGCGGTGTTGCTGTGCCCAAGCGAGGCGTATAGCTCTTTGTCATGCACTCATCAAGGGGACTCGAGTTGGGCATCGGCTCCCAAAGCTCGTATCGTGCAGCTTACGTTGCGCAGTCCAGACGCTGATGCTTTTTGAGGCTCCAGCATTGAATTCGGATGATACCTGCGAGAGTGTTGCGTGAAACGATTCTGGATAGCCGACAATGGTCACGTTCACCCAATGTCTTTTTTACGGCCTCACTGGTATCGTAGGTTGGAGGTTTTGCCGGAATTCTTGTAGTCACGGTACACCCTTGCAATGGTCGTCCGTGAAAATCCGAACTTCTTTTCTACCTTCTAAACACTATGGCCCATCTCATGAGTGCCAATTATGACACCGCATTGAAAATCGCTTAAATCTTTATTACTTGTCATTCTCATGCCGAAAACACCTCTGACAGCTGGCAAGGATGTCTGTCGCTTTATATACACACTGGCGGGCGCAACCAAGTACACGCATAGGTGACGTTGCTATGTATTTTGCATAAGCTCGTCTATACCAGTTTTTCTGGCACTTCAGTGTATATATACATTTTTTCCCCTTAAAATTTCATAAGGCTCCCTCCTAGCAATTTTATTTCGGCGGGAATCCCGCCATCCCGCCCTGAATTTTAACCTCTGGTGCCATGTGTGGTTTATCAGTCGGCATCTGACTACACAAATGTTGGTTTCAGCCACTGAGATGTCTCCATGTGGTGGCATTTAACACTACAGCTATTTCATGCTGTACTATGTGAAAAATGAAAGGATAACTTGCTGCAACTTCTGTATGATAGTAGCATTTTACCTATATTATCAGAGAATTGTGCCAAGCAGCAATTTTCAACAGTTACAAACAGAGTGAAAAAAGATTTCTGTTTATTTTGTACGAAAAACACACAATTAGATGAGTGTGTTTTTTTTTTTTTTTTTTCAAAATACTTGAATAATGAAGAATTTAAAGAGCTGTGGCAAGTAGTAAGAATCGTTATGACTTTATCTCATGGAAATGCCTCCTCAGAGTCAGGTTTTTCAATAAACAAAGACATTCTTTTTGGAAATCTACAAGAAAAATCTTTAATTGCTCTATGTAGCACATATGATGCAGTGAAATCACATGGTGGTCTATGCGTGCCAATAACCCCCCGAGATGTTACGAGCATGAAGATGTCAGACTCAATATTATCTTGCACTAGAGGGAAAAAGGGGGGGGGGCTGAAAATGCAAAGAAAAGAGCATGGGACCAAGTAAGAGTACTTCAGCAAAAAAGAGCTAGACTTGAAACAGGGGGAAAAAAAAACCCCATTAAAGCAAAAAATCGAAGAAGAAATTACCGAACTAAAAAGAAAAGATTGTGTACATGTAGGAGTAATTTATTTTCCCAAGCAACATAAGTTAATACAGCCAATTCCTTAGGGTCCCAATTTTGTTAAAGTTTCCTGGTTTAATGATACCCTGAATTTAGCGATTATTTTTGCCAGTTCACTGAGTCATAGAACTGGGCTTTAATTGTATTTTAAAATATTTTGATTGCTAATTACTAGTAAAGTATATGGTTTTATTATTAACCTGTTATGTTAATATGTTTAGGATAATGTCTGCATAGGTCAATTTTACCGCATACTGAGTAGAAATCCTAGTTTTTCTACTGTAAAAATGTCGTGAATTGTAAAAGTATGGTCTGGAATTTTGTGGAAATTTTCCTGGAAAACCTGGAAAAGCCCGGGAATTTCATTTCTGAAATTGAGTGGGAACCCAGTGTAGGGCATTTGAAGCTTTGTCCGGGTTGTTTATTGTCACCCTGTATAAAAACCTTAATTACTAATTAATGTACAAGTTTATATAAAAAAGTCAATCACTCATACATACATATCACAAAGCTGTTCTCTGAGATGCAGAGGTTAGCTCCAAAAAGAAATACAAACTACCAGATATTTTTACTTACTGTTGTCATATCAAACTTCTCCATTTACAGCGATCTTGACATACAACTTGGACTTCATTGATATCCATTACACGCCGTACACAAGATCTTCTATACTTCATACTCATAATATTTTTCTCGTGCAGACACTCCTGAATCTGATCCCCCCCCCTGGCTTCCTTGGCCTTCTTCTGCCTTTCCTTCCTGCCACTTGGGCTAAAAAAGATCTTCTTAGTAAGCATCTCATCACTCATTCTATCAACATGGCCAAACCACCGAAGCATATTAGTCTCCACCTTGCTAACAACATTTTGCTTCACATCACACAACTGCAACACATCTTCATTCCTCACACAATTGGACAGTGTCTTGGCACAACCCCCTCCCCCATAAGTAACGCATTTCTCCAGCACACAAACGACTCCTATGTTTCTTCTGTAGTACCCAGGTTTCACCGCCATACATCAGAGTAGGAACAATTACACTTTCATACACAGCCATGCGGGACTCTCTAGAGAACCCATCATTCCTGTGAAAACCTCGCAGAACAACTATGAATTTCAATGAAGAATTCACTCGCCTACTAATTTTACCCTCCAATTTGTTCTCTCTGTCAAAATGCTTCCTAAATTCACAAACTCACTCGCCTGGTCAAACACAGTGCCGTTTATACTTACATTACATTCAGTGCTACCAGTTCCTCTCCCAAACACCATAACTTTGGGTTTTCCTTTATTTACACTCAGTTTGAATTTCATGCAAACTTCGTACATCCGAGACAACATACTCTGCAAATCACTTTTACTCTCTGCCAACAGGGCAGTGTTTTCAGCATACAGCGATCTGCACACATGGATATCACCAAGACATAAACCACTATCATCTATTTTGGCATCACGCATGCACACGTCCATAAATATATTAAATAGCCATGGTGACTAATAATTAAGCACTAAGTAATTAATTGACGCATTTATGTAAAAAAAAAAAATACGCTCAGTAGACAAAACATTTAGAGATAGGGGTGATGGGCAGTTGACATGGGCATTCCCCAAGCAGAGTGAAACAGACAAAGCACAGGTGATTAATAGGCAGACAGCAGTGCTTCACCACAGTGTATTGCAATTGATGAACATGGGTGAATTAGGTGATATGAGGGACTTGGAACATGAACATGTTGGTGGTGCAAGACAGATAGGGTCATTCTATCACGCAAAAGGTAAGAACACTAGGGTTCCCGAGCGCAACCATATCAAGGGTGTACCATGAGCATACCATCGACAGACGTACCAGCACCCAGAGGGCAAGTGGTGTTTAACCACATGCCATTGATGACTCAGTTTGACGTAGACTATCCAGGCTCGTACAGACCAACTGCTTGGTAAGAGCGATACAAATCACATTCAGGTTAAATGTTGAGAGGCCCAGGCAGTGCCAATAAGCAAACATTACGGCACATGCTGCATACCTTTTGGTTACAGGAGCAGACGCCCTACCCGTGTGTTACTGTTGACTGCTGATCATCCGGCATTACGCCTCATCTGGTGTTGGGAACATCAGAACTGGACCTCTGCAAAGTGGCACCGTATTGTGTGGTCAGATAAATCTCGTTTTAATCTGCACCAGGATGACAGGAGGGCGTGAGTGTGGTAGCAACGGCATGGGGCCCATGCTACCTGTCATGCCAGGTCAAATATGCTAGCTGATCGATCACCTACATGCTTTCATGGCTTTCCCACATCATATGACCGATGGTCTTTTCCAGCAGGACAGTGTGCCGTCCCACCAAGCCGCAACCACCCGGGTATGGCTCAAGTAACCCCTCATCTCTCTATAGAAAGGTTAAATATGTGGATCGTAACTGGATGTTTCGAACCATCCCAGGGTGTCTACTGGTCATGAAAGTCACTAATTCAGAAAAGGTTCATGAAAAAGTCACGAATTTTGCTTTGGGGTCATGAACTTATTTTTATTTTTAATAATTGTTCATTTTCTGGTGACAATCTAAGTAATTCTCCATGCACACCGACCACGTAAGTCTTAAATGTGGTCAAAGTAAGTCTTAAACCTTTTAGCATAGAAACATATACCCAAAATTTTGAGATCAATTTAGCAATTTAAATTATGTTGCTTATGAAGTCATGACATTTTTCAGGTATAAATGTCAAAGAACGATGTGTTATGAAAACATGTAGCACAGTTGTGAGCATTTCAATTTACTTTAGTTTAGATGCAGTCATAGTATAATGAGTCAGTTTTTGTTACTAGCAGTAGTTTAGGCACAATCAAAGTATAATGAGTCAGGTTTTTGTTACTAGCAGTTGTTTAGGCATAGTCATAGTATAATGAGTCAGGTTTTTGTTACTATCAGTAGTTTAGGCACAGTCAAAGTATAATGGTCAGGTTTTTGATACTAGCAGTAGTTTAGGCACAGTTAAAATATGAGTCAGGTTTTTGTTACTAGCAGTACTTTAGGCACAATCAAAGTATAATGAGTAAGATTTTTGTTACTAGCAGTAGTTTAGTCACAGTCAAAGTATAATGAGTCAGGTTTTTGTTACTAGCAGTAGTTGAGGCACAGTCAAAGTATGAGTCAGGTTTTTGTTACTAGCAGTAGTTTAGGCACAGTCAAAGTATGAGTCAGGGTTTTGTTACTATCAGTAGTTTAGGCACAGTCAAAGTATGAGTCAGGGTTTTGTTACTAGCAGTAGTTTAGGCACAGTCAAAGTATAATGAGTCAGGTTTTTGTTACTAGCCATAGTTTAGGCACAGTCGAAGTAAAATGAGTCAGGTTTTTGTTACTATCAGTAGTTTAGGCACAGTCAAAATATGAGTCAGGGTTTTGTTACTAGCAGTAGTTTAGTCACAGTCAAAGTATAATGCGTCAGGTTTTTGTTACTAGCAGTAGTTTAGGCACAGTCAAAGTATGAGTCAGGTTTTTGTTACTAGCAGTAGTTTAGGCACAATCAAAGTATAATGAGTCAGGTTTTTGTTACTAGCAGTCGTTTAGGCACAGTCATAGTATGAGTCAGGTTTTTGTTACTATCAGTAGTTTAGGCACAGTCAAAGTATGAGTCAGGTTTTTGTTACTAGCAGTAGTTTAGGCACAGTCAAAGTATAATGAGTCAGGTTTTTGTTACTAGCCGTAGTTTAGGCACAGTCGAAGTAAAATGAGTCAGGTTTTTGTTACTTTCAGTAGTTTAGGCACAGTCGAAGTAAAATGAGTCAGGGTTTTGTTACTAGCAGTAGTTTAGTCACAGTCAAAGTATAATGCGTTAGGTTTTTGTTACTATCAGTAGTGTAGGCATAGTCAAAGTATGAGTCAGGTTTTTGTTACTAGCAGTAGTTTAGGCACAATCAAAGTATAATGAGTCAGATTGTTGTTACTAGTAGTCGTTTAGTCACAGTCAAAGTATAATGAGTCAGGTTTTTTCACTACCAGTAGTTGAGGCACAGTCAAAGTATGAGTCAGGTTTTTGTTACTAGCAGTAGTTTAGGCACAGTCAAAGTAAAATGAGTCAGGGTTTTGTTACTAGCAGTAGTTTAGGCACAGTCAAAGTATAATGAGTCAGGTTTTTGTTACTAGCCGTAGTTTAGGCACAGTCAAAGTATAATGAGTCAGGTTTTTGTTACTAGGAGTAGTTTAGTCAAAGTATAATGCATCAGGTTTTTGTTACTAGCAGTAGTTTAGGCACAGTCAAAGTATGAGTCAGGTTTTTGTTACTGGCAGTAGTTTAGGCACAGTCAAAGTATGAGTCAGGTTTTTGTTACTAGCAGTAGTTTAGGCACAATCAAAGTATAATGAGTCAGATTGTTGTTACTAGTAGTCGTTTAGTCACAGTCAAAGTATAATGAGTCAGGTTTTTTCACTACCAGTAGTTGAGGCACAGTCAAAGTATGAGTCAGGTTTTTCTTACTAGCAGTAGTTTAGGCACAGTCAAAGTAAAATGAGTCAGGGTTTTGTTACTAGCAGTAGTTTAGGCACAGTCAAAGTATAATGAGTCAGGTTTTTGTTACTAGCCGTAGTTTAGGCACAGTCAAAGTATATTGAGTCAGGTTTTTGTTACTAGGAGTAGTTTAGTCAAAGTATAATGCATCAGGTTTTTGTTACTAGCAGTAGTTTAGGCACAGTCAAAGTATGAGTCAGGTTTTTGTTACTGGCAGTAGTTTAGGCACAGTCAAAGTATGAGTCAGGTTTTTGTTACTATCAGTAGTTTAGGCACAGTCAAAATATGAGTCAGGTTTTTGTTACTAGCAGTAGTTCAGGCACAGTCAAAGTATAATGAGTCAGGTTTTTGTTACTATCAGTAGTTTAGGCACAGTCGAAGTATGAGTCAGGTTTTTGTTACTAGCAGTAGTTTAGGCACACTCAAAGTATAATGAGTCAGGTTTTTGTTACTAGCAGTAGTTTAGGCACACTCAAAGTATAATGAGTCAGGTTTTTGTTACTAGCCGTAGGGTAGGCACAGTCAAAGTAAAATGAGTCAGGTTTTTGTTACTATCAGTAGTTTAGGCACAGTCAAAATATGAGTCAGGGTTTTGTTACTAGCAGTAATTTAGTCACAGTCAAAGTATAATGTGTCAGGTTTTTGTTACTAGCAGTAGTTTAGGCACCGTCAAAGTATGAGTCGGGTTTTTGTTACTATCAGTAGTTTAGGCACAGTCAAAGTATGAGTCAGGTTTTTGTTACTAGCAGTAGTTTAGGCACAATCAAAGTATAATGAGTCAGGTTTTTGTTACTAGCAGTCGTTTAGGCACAGTCATAGTATGAGTCAGGTTTTTGTTACTATCAGTAGTTTAGGCACCGTCAAAGTATGAGTCAGGTTTTTGTTACTATCAGTAGTTTAGGCACAGTCGAAGTATGAGTCAGGTTTTTGTTACTAGCAGTAGTTTAGGCACACTCAAAGTATAATGAGTCAGGTTTTTGTTACTAGCAGTAGTTTAGGCACACTCAAAGTATAATGAGTCAGGTTTTTGTTACTAGCCGTAGTGTAGGCACAGTCAAAGTAAAATGAGTCAGGTTTTTGTTACTATCAGTAGTTTAGGCACAGTCAAAATATGAGTCAGGGTTTTGTTACTAGCAGTAATTTAGTCACAGTCAAAGTATAATGCGTCAGGTTTTTGTTACTAGCAGTAGTTTAGGCACCGTCAAAGTATGAGTCAGGTTTTTGTTACTATCAGTAGTTTAGGCACAGTCAAAATATGAGTCAGGTTTTTGTTACTAGCAGTAGTTTAGGCACAGTCAAAGTATAATGAGTCAGGTTTTTGATACTAACAGTAGTTAGGCACAGTTAAAATATGTGTCAGGTTTTTGTTACTAGCAGTAATTTAGGCACAATCTCAAAGTATAATGAGTCAGGTTTTTGTTACTAGCAGTAGTTTAGGGCACAGTCAAAGTATAATGAGTCAGGTTTTTGATACTAACAGTAGTTAGGCACAGTTAAAATATGTGTCAGGTTTTTGTTACTAGCAGTAATTTAGGCACAATCTCAAAGTATAATGAGTCAGGTTTTTGTTACTAGCAGTAGTTTAGGCACAGTCAAAGTATAATGAGTCAGGTTTTTGTTACTGTCAGTAGTTTAGGCACAGTCGAAGTATAATGAGTCAGGTTTTTGTTACTATCAGTGTTTAGGCAGTCAAAGTATAATGAGTCAGGTTTTTGTTACTAGCAGTAGTTTAGGCACAGTCAAAGTATGAGTCAGGTTTTTGTTACTAGCAGTAGTTTAGGCATAGTCAAAGTATAATGAGTCAGGTTTTTGTTATTATCAGTAGTTTAGACACAGTCAAAGTATATTGAGTCAGGTTTTTGATACTAGCAGTAGGTTTAGGCACAGTCAAAGTATATTGAGTCAGGTTTTTGATACTAGCAGTAGGTTTAGGCACAGTCAAAGTATAATGAGTCAGGTTTTTGATACTAGCAGTAGTTTAGGCACAGTCAAAGTATAATGAGTCAGGTTGTTGTTACTAGCAGTAGTTTAGGACAGTCATAGTATAATGAGTCAGGTTTTTGTTACTATCAGAAGTTTAGACACAGTCAAAATATGAGTCAGGTTTTTGTTACTTACTAGCAGAAGGGCAGGGGGCACTTTTTATGGAGAAAAAAAGAGTTGCCATAGTGTTCTCCCTCTTTAATATATACTTACTGTGTGTAGACATATACACAATGATGAACATTTCAAATTACTTTAGGCACAGTCAAAGTATGATAAGTTAGTTTTGGTCACTAGCAGAAGGCACTTATGTAACAAAAGGGGGTGGAGTGTCCCCCTCTTCAATTATACTTCCTGTGTGTACATGTGTGCGCACGTATATACTGCTGCTTAGGATGGGGCTTTATATATCAAAAGAGAAAGCTTTTAAAAATGGTCTTGAAATTGCATTTCGAAAGCTTTTAAAAATGGTCGTGAAATTGCATTTCCCAAATTTCGTAGACACCCTGCATCTAAGGTCACCTAAGGTTCCCATATTTAAACCCTATAGAGAAATTCTGTGAAATGTCGTGGAGTGGAACATCAGATCCACAAATCCTGAACCAACATCTCGGGTGGAGTTGTGGACAGTGCCGCAATAGGCATGGCTGGCATTACCTCTGAAAACCCTCTGGCAGAATTGATGCCTCGGCACATACAGGCATTGTTTTGTTTGAAGTAGAGGAGGTCCGACACGCTATTAGGTAGGTATCTCTATCGATTTGTCTATTGAGTGTATCTGCATTTGTGCATATATTGCTACCTTAGATATTATGGACGTTGTGTGTATACATATATGAGAGAGAAAGAACTCTTAAAAATGGTCATGAGAATTGTTAAGTGATCATGAAATTACATTACGAAATATGCGTATCATGAGACAGATCCCTAAGGGTTGTCTTATGTTAAAACATGCTTTATGTTAAACAAATATAATATCAAAGGTATAATTTACCTCTATTGAAAAGTATTTCGCAGGTTGGTCGCTCCGTGAGGCACGTGCTCCCACCCTGAGAGAGGACAATTTTGTTACAGGTTTTTGTTAGTTAAATTTTTTTTTATCAAATAAAACAATTTAGTTAAATATTTTCTGTTAAACATTCATTCAATAGCACAATGAAACATTTAAAATGTTCTAACAAAATGGGCCTCTCTCGGGGTGGGAGCACGTGCCTCACAGAGCGACAACATGTGAAATACTTCTCAATATAGGTAAACAATACCTTTGATATTATATTTATTAAATTACGTTTCCCAAATTTGGTTAGCACAGTGTTATATGCATTGGCACAGAAACAGTGTATGTTGAACTTATTAGCGGGTGAATTGTTTTACTTATCTTAATACTGAAAGAACTACTGTTGGAAAATAGGTAGTTGAACTTCTTGACAAAAGTGATGTACAATGCTTTTACAAGGAATGAAGATCTTTCAATTGATGGGGGAAAGCTGGAGGTAACAGATACCTACATTTACCTTGGATAGCAGATATCAAGCAAAGGCCACATTGATGAGCATTGGTCACATTTTTGAGCATTTGGAAGAAACAGTGCAAATTTCAAGAGCAATATGCCATTATGTCTTAAAATAAAAGTGTTTAATTAATGCATCCTTCCACTGCTTATGTATGGTACAGAGATGTGGACCTCAACTCAAAAAGACATAAAAATACTGCAGACATATGAAAGAAGCAGTGAAAGAATAAGTGAAAGAAGCATTTACTCAGTGTAATCCAGAAAGGTAAGAAGAGGAATTTGTGGATTAGGAAAATGACAAGAGTGGAAGGCATCGTGATCATCAGAGTAAAATCCCTGAAATGGAAACAGACTAGACTCGTTTGCCGGAAGAACAGACTGCTGATGGACAACCAAAATTTTAGACTGAATTCCAAGGAACAGAAAAAGATCCAGAAGAAAACCACATGGAAGATGGATGGATGAAATTTGAAAGCTTGCCAGAGTAACTTAGAGGAGATAGTCTCAAGACAAGCAGTTGTGGAAGAAACTTGGGGAGACCTTCATCCAGTAGTGGATTGATAATGGTTGATGATGACTTCGTGAACAAATTATTTTCTTATCTGTATTTAATGAATTTTCGGTAATTCCCAACAGCAATTGTGATTGCATAAACTTTTTTTATATGTTACACCTGGCATGTTTTGTTTTTTTTTAATAGGCAAACTTGGGTCAACTGGATAGTCTTCGAGAACAGTGGAAGATGACCTATGGGAACATGGCACTGGTTCAGGTAAAAAAGTCTTTACTTTAAAGTTAAATACATTTACTAGTTAAACAATCAAACTGTTAACCTTATAAACTTTTACCAGTTTTTGTTTTCCAATTTGCTGTATGTATGTATCTGTACACATAGATTTGTCATGATGTAATTTCATGATGCACATAAGTCATTTTGCTTGCTTATTGCTAGGCACTTCAGCAACCTGCATATATTTACCATTTCTCAACTTCAGATTGCTGTGTGCTATGTCAAATTTTTTACTGTAGAAATTCTGAGTATTCGATGTTTGATGAACTGAAAGCTTTCAGAGTCATTCCTGGAGATTCTCCTTTTTTGTAAAAATAATTTTACGTAATATTCTTGTTAATACCCATTTTTTGTTTTCTGTAACCACTTGATCCATTCGGATCTTATCCCAAGGAAGTGCCCATTAATCCAGTTTTAGGACCATTCCGATAGTCTGAATTATCCTCATGGCAGTTGTTTGACGGAGAGAAAGCTCCTTCTTTCCTGAAGTCCCCCCTCCCTTTTTCTGCAAAATGATTTGGTGAGCTTAATGTTCTTGTTAATACCCATTTTTTTTTGTCTCTAATCACCATTCAATCCAAGAATGGATCACTTTTGTACAGTGCTAGCAGAGTTACTTATTCTCGATTTATCCATTCAGATCTTCCCTAAAGAAGGTGCCCATTAATCCAGTTTTAGGACCATTCCGATAGTCCGAATTCTGCTATGGCACACCAAGCAGAAGTAATCGCTTTTTCCACGTTTATAGGTGAGTCACGAAAAAATCCTCATCAGCTGCCACTTGGAATCGAACCCAGGGTCTTCTAGTTATGCGCTGGACATGCTACCACTGCACCACAGTGGCCTTGAATTATCCAGACTCACAAGAAGATTAACTGCCAAAACCACATGGCAGGTTGCTTCATGGAGCCCCGCACAATGCTGGAGATTAACCAAAGATGGAATGCAGCGACTGAACAAATAACTAGGAAGCAATTGAATAATTAATTCACACACTCAACGTGGACCAGGAACACCAAAAATGAATTAATTATTCAATCGCCTCCTAGTTATTCAATTGCAACTTTCCATCTTTGGTGAATCCCCAGCATTGTGCGGGGCTCCATGAAGCAACCTGCTATGTGGTTTGGCAGTTAATCACTTGCGAGTCTGAAGAATTCAAGGCCGTTGTGGTGCAGCGGTAGCATTTCCGGCGGGTAACTTGGAAGACCCTGTGTTCGATTCCTGGTGGCGGCCGATGAGAATTTTTCCTTGACTCACTTATTAACTTGGAAAGAGCGATGACTTCTGTTCGGTGTTCCTGATCCACGTCGTGTATGAATGAATTAATTCTCCTATGGCAGTTTGATGGAACAGAAAGCTTTCAGATTCATCCCTGAAGGTTTCCTTGTTTTGGGGCAAAGATATTTGGTGCATTTAATATTCTTGTATAACACCCATTTTTTGTTTCAGTCACCACTTGATCCATTCTGATCTTACCCCCAAGAAGGTGTGCATTAATCCAGTTTTAGGACCATTTCGATAGTCTAAATTATCCTTATGGCAGTTGTTTGACGAAGAAAAAGCTCAAGTCTTTCCTGAAGTTTCCCCCCTTTTTTTGTGAAAAATGATTTGGTGAGTTTGATATTCTTGTTAACACCCTTTTACTCAGTTTATCCATTCAAATCTTATCCAATAATCAATTTAGTGTCCATTGATCCAGTTTTCAAAACATTCCCATCGCCTGAATTTGCCTCATGGCAGTAAACTGCGAGTCTGTCCGTTCTGTCTTCTTAGGTTTGAGCCTGACTCTGACTCAATTATTTCCAATGTTTCTTCATCTCACACATCAGGAGGGCATGTAGAATGGGGCTTGACTTCAAGCATCTTGCGCCCGAACAAAACTTAACTAACCAATTTTGGCATGTTTGTTCACTTACAGCACATGTTCCATATGTAGTGCATATATTGCTATGCGAAAAATTTATTTTATGGGTTGAAAAAAGTAGACAGTGATTGCCTTATCAAAGTCATGTTAGTGCCTCAAATGCTGTACCTTAAATGAGTTGCAATTGCAAAAGCTGCTGTTTTTATTGCAACAAAGGTGCAATCAGTTAACTGTATGCTTTGAAAAGCCAAATCCAAATCTTCCAGGACAGGGCATTCTAAATGTTAGAACCTCTACATTTACCCAAAATTCCATGCTTTAAAGTTTAATAAAATAAAATTACAAAATGGAATGTTTCGGTAGTGAAAGCTATCTTTGTCAGCCATGGAATATATGAGAACAATGTGAGATGGTAATGTGTTGATTCAAATGCTACCAGATTTTAGAAATGGATTTACAAGTTATAGGAACATGACATGGGAAGTTCATTTATGTGCTGGAGAGATGTTACTCTGGGGGGGGGGGGGGGTGATTCGCTCTGATCATGTGAGGAATGAACATGTATTGCAGTTGTGTAATGTGAGGCAAAATGTTGTCAGTAAGGTTGGAGACTAATATTCTTAGGTGGTTTGGCCATTTTGAAAGAATGACTGATGAGGTGCTGACTAAGAGAATTTCTTCAGCCCAAGTGGCAGGAAAGAAAGGCAGAGGAAGCCCAGGATATCTTGGGAGGGCCAGATTCAAGAATGTCTGCATGAGAAAAAGATTATGAGTATGAAGTACATAAAGGTCTTGTGGGCGTCGTGTGATGGATGTCAGTGAAGCTCAAGCTGCATGCCAAAGTCGCTGTAAATGGAGACATTTGATACAGCAACAGTAAATAAATTCTAGTTCCATCAGTTAAATATTTATCTGGTGGTTTGTCTTTCTTTAAGGAGCTAACCTCTAAATCTCGGAGAATAGCGTAGTGATATGTATGTATGTACATGGTGAGCCTGTGTTACTAGTGTTATTTTTTGGGAAAGGTAAATTTCAATACTTTAATGATACCTATGAGATTTTTAATTAATAAAAGAGGCTAAGCCAGAAGTTTGGAACTGGTGGCTGTAAGCTTTATGCAGCTTTTTTTGTACTGTATTTTTCTTTGTGTAATCCACAGGCCGTGAAATCCCCCCTAACCTCAAGGAAAAAAATTTCCTTCATATAGTCTGTTGCAGTGCATAACCTGCAGATCATTATATTCAGAAAAAAAGAAATCACACTTTATAATCTCATGGCTGGAAAAATATCTTCCCTGAGATACCCGGGGGCATGTAAATTATTGGTTTGGGCAGGTATAAAAATATAGTTGCCCAATTGGGCAACTAAGTTTTAGAAAAAAAGTTTGGAATGGAGAATTTCCACTTAAAAGAAAAAAAAATGGTTATCGTATATTTCTCATTTCACTGCAAATCAGCGGAAGTTGTATTGTTATGGAATGCCAAGGACAGGAGAATATCATTTCTTAAATTATATTATGCTCTAGATACAGACATTGGAGCCATATGTAGTTAATTCAAAACTCGGCGTGAATCAGGAACACCAAACCGAAATAATCGCTCTTTCCACATTAATAAGTGAGTCTCAGAAAAATTCTCATCGGCCGCCACTGGGAATTGAACCCAGAATCTTCCAGTTGCGCGCTGGACATGCTACCACTGCACCACAGTGGCCTCGGAATTCTCCAGACTCGCATGTGATTACGTAACTGGAAGACCCTGGGTGCAATTCCCGAAGGCGGCGATGAGAATTTTTCTGAGACTCTCTTATTAACATGGAAAGAGCAATTATTTCTGTTTAGTGTTCCTGATCCATGTCGAGTGTTTGAATTAATTATCCATTCTCCTCCTAGTTATTTGTTCAGTACCGGTTTTCTATCTTTGGTGAATCCCCAGCATTGTGCAGGGCTGCATGAAGCAACCTGCTATGTAGTTTGGCAGTTAATCACGTGCGAGTCTGAAGAATTCGAGGCCGCTCTGTTGCAGTGGTATTGTGTCCGGTGCGTAACTGGAAGACCCTGGGTTCGATTCCTGGTGGCGGCCGATGAGAATTTTTTCGAGACTCGCTTATTAATGTGGAAAGAGCGATTATTTCTGTTTGGTGCCATACGTAGTTTTGCTTCAAATGTTTACAGTTAGCGGTGTGTGTGTGTGTGGGGGGGGAGCTACGATGGAATATCGCACAGCTCCTAAGTAGGTCAGGTTTCTGATACAACTTGGGTGAGTCAAGAAGCAAGGGCATGGAAGCTCCATCCCATGAACAAACAGCAATACTGCTGCGACAAAGACTAAGTGTCATTTAAAAACGAGTGTGCCCTGTGCATTCCAGTTAGCCGTGAGAAGAGCAAACTTTACTGATGCTGAAGCTTAGTTTACCTGAACAGCAGCTTGCCACTTCAGCTACAGTTGATCATCAAGTTATGTTAAGTAATGGATATCCAATGCTTTTTTTTTGTTTGTTTGTTTGTTTGGGTGTGTTTTTTTAAACAAAAACCAATGAAAGTAACTTCTGGTAAGTAAATACGTGAAATTCCCAGTTGGTTTGTGATAGTTGCAAATTCGGCTTCCACATTGCTGAGTGAGATAATTTCAGAAATGGAATCTGCATCGTTGACAAAACTGAAACTTACACAGGGCAGGCACTACAATAAAGTGTACAAAAAAGTGCCACCTCATAGTTCAGGAATTGTGCATAAATAATTTATTTCATAATAGTTGCTACACTATTTAAACTGTGTACTTAAACTGTGATGATTTAATTTTTCTCCAAAACAAGGATATATTTTAAAAATTTCTGAACATTGCAATATTACTAATTCTCAAAAAACAATTTCAGCATCATTGCCTTTTTTTAAAACTTGAGATACACTCTTTTGTGTACTGAACATTTTTAATACAGACACTTAAAATCAAAACGGCAGTACAAAAGATGAATAAAAAGTTTGCCATATTTTTTAACTTAAAAAATGAAGCTTCTGATTTGTTCATTTAAAAGATAAATTTTCCTGAACATCCAGCTTTTGCTACCTAGGCAAATAAATAATTTCAACACATGCCCAGTTGGGCATGTAACTTTTCAGATATTTTTCAAGCCCTGAATCAGCATCTGCAATATTGATCTCGAAACACAATTTCCTACTGAAAAGTCACAGTTTACGAGATGATCCAACTATCCAAAGAAACAGGAGGAAACTAAACTATCTTATAAAAAAAATAACTTGTTTTTAGGGAAAAACTGTCTTATTGAAAACTAACTCGTTTCTAAGCATTTTTGTTTTATTTTCAAGTGAATAAAAAGAAAATTACCAGACAGTGCTCATATGGATTGTATTTTCTGGCAAAATGCTTGCAAGTAAAAAAAAAAAAAAATTCTTTCCAACTGTTTGCAGACCTTTATTTTTGTAGTATAGCACATTTTTCTGTTGTTAACTTCTTTTTTTGTAATTTTCAAAATACATTACTTCTGACAGTTATGATGAGTAACTTTAAAAAATCAAAGTGCTGCAAAAACTTTGTTTTATTTTAAAGCATCATATTATCCTCGGAGCATAAATTTATGACTTGATTAAGAGATAATCCATGGTTTATATGATGAAGTTACAGTACTTTGAGTAAAATAAAAGTTCTTAATGTTTGACTTCTTGTTTTCCAAGCTTTGAATAAAAGAAACTGGAAGATGGAGGTGTGAAATTAGTTGAGAAGAAAGTTTTTTTTTTTTTCTTTCCTTTTTTTTTTTTTTTTAATGGTTATAAGCATTTCAAGAAGAATTAGGTGTGAAGAAATGTGAATTAGCTGGTTGCTTCATGCCAATGTTCTGGCAAGGTGATGGTAAGATGCTGGCTTACACCATTGTGGATAACCAGGGTAGGGGAATCTGAACGGCTCCAGGTGAATTCATCAAATGCAAATTTGTAAAAAATGAATTAATCGAAAACGGTTTCATCGAATGAAGGATTCATCAAAAAGCAAATTCTTTAAAAATTAGGGCTTCAGGTGAATTCATTGAAAACTGATTCATCGAAAGCGGAATCACCGAAAGATATCATATCGTAGAAAACTTTGCTATATTTGAAATACGGCTAAGTGGCCACAAAAGCATTTGGGGAATATATAAAAATTGCATTTTTTATTTCTTAGATTACACTTTCATGTAGGATGACCACAAAATCATTAGGAAGTCTAACAAGAATCAGACTTTTGATTTCATCGTGTGTACTTTCCACATAGACCGCCTCTAAAGATACGGCCTAGATAGTGGCCTTTTCAACAGTTTTATTCCGCAGTGATCATATTTATGAGGCTTGGACACCCAGACAGGCCAGTAATATCATGATTTTTTATATATATTTTTTTGCACTAAAAATAAATTAATATGCCTAAGCTTAGGCCTTTTTAACAGTTTTTATTCCATCATGCTTAATTCAAAACGTTTAGAAACCAAGTCAAGTTAGTATTACTTCACCTTTACTTAGGTATTAAATTTTAATACCTTGGCCTAGGCCTTTTTTTTTAACAGTTTCTCTTCCCTCAGGCTCATATTCATGAGGTTTAGACACCAAGTCAAGTTAGTATTATCACACTTTTACTTAGGCATTAAATATTTTATGCCTAGGCCTTTTTAACAATTTTTATTGCATCGTGTTCATATACATAAAGTTTAGATGCAAAGTCAAGTTAGTATTATTGCACTTCTACTTAGGCATTAAATATAAATAACTTGGCCTATGCCTTTTTAACAGTTTTTATTCCATCATGCTCATATTCATAAGATTTAGGCACAAACTCAAGTTAGTATTATTGCGGATTTACTTAGGCATTAGATATTAATAAATAGGGCCTAGGCATCTTCAACAGTTTTATTCTATCGTGCTCATATTCATAAGGTTTAGACACAGAGTCATTTAAGTAATATTGCGTTTTTCGTTAGGTAGTAAATATTAATAAATATGCCTAGGCCTTTTTAACAGTTTTTATTTTGTTGTGCTGGCATTTATAAGGTTTGGATACCAAGTCAAGTTAGTATTATTGCACTTTTACTTAGGCATTAAATATTAATCAATAGGCCTTTGGTCCAGGCCTTTCTGACAGGTTTTGTTCAAGTGTATGAAATATTTATTCTTAAGTAAAAGCACAATATTACTAACTTGACTTGATACAAAGCTTATAAATATGAGCACAACAGAATAAAACTGCTGAAAAGGTCCAAGGTATTAATATTTAATGCCCAAGCACTACAATACTAGCTTGACTTGGTGTCTAAACCTTATAAATATGAACACGATGGAAGAAAAACTATCAAAGGCCTGTTGCGCTTTTCTTAAGCATTAATGCTTAAGTAAAAGTGCAATAATACTAACTAGACCTTGTGTCTAAACCTTATGAATGTGAGCACAGTCGAATACAAACTGTTAAAAAGGCCTAGGCCTATGTGTTAATATTTAATGCCTGAGTAAAAGTGCAATAATGCTAACTGAAACACCTCCAAAAACAGTTGATTTATTGAAAAAAAAGCGTACAAAGATAAATGTTTGGGTGAGTCAATGATTTTTAGATGGCACCATAATTTCAAAGAAGGGTGCTTGTTGGCAGAACTCACTCCTAAGCCTGGTTGACCTGAAAGTGTTGTTATGGAGCGCATTGTTAACATTGTTTGGGCAATCCTGCAAGAAGATCAACAAAGATGTGTGAAGACATAACGGAATCAGCTAATATTTCAAAAACATTGGCATTCTGCATTCTATTCGACAAATTACTGCTGCATCGTGTGTGTTCCAGATGGGTACCTCGTCGCCTTTTGAGAAACAATAGTTAGCCAGAGTTCAGGTGTGTCACGAGTGGAAACAAATGATTCCAAAGGATCCAAACTTTCTTAACACAGTAATAACTGGCGATGAAACATGGGTCCACTATTTCGACCTCACAAAGTGCACAACAGTGGACCCTACACCATGATAACGCCTGCCCACATATGGCTACTTGTGTTTAACAGTTTCTTATGACATGCAATATTGAAATCGTGCCACAGCCTGCCTACAGTCCTGACCTCGCCCTGTGCAATTTCTTGTTGTTTCCAACAATGAAGGAGACGTTCCATGGCGCAACATTCAACACAGATGCTGATGTTATTGAAGCTGTACAGGGGTCGCTAAAGCAGCATCCACAAAACGCCTTCGCCACATGCTTTGAAAATTGGACTGAACGATGGGATGGCTGCATGTCATCCAAGGGAAGATACTTTGAGAAAGAATAGCATATATTTTGCTTTATAGAATAAAGTTCATACAGTCCAGGCACGCTAGGAATATTTTATTTTTCGTAAAAACACACTAGCATTTTCGAAACTATTATATCGTTTCATCATCAGGCGTACAAAATAAGATACAGATCCTTTCAAATACACACTATTAAAAAATACCCCTTGAGGTTATAAAGGCAAGTAATACTTGTATTTATGTGATGGTTATGATCAGGAACACTGAGGCGCGTGTTTAATGTTAATATTAAATTGTTGTGGAAGTTAGCTATAAAGAGCAGTTGCGGTTTTTGATGAAGATGAGATATTTAACATAGCATTAGCATCATGTTATAGTTTTTGTAAAGATTTCTTCGTCAGTTCACGAAAAATAGGCTTTTCGTCAATAAGGTGTCTCCAAGGATGGGGTAGAATAATAGGAGGTTCTTCATTACAGCAAGCGTTTGTAAATCTATGTATTACAACTGTTTCGCTATATCAAAGAAACCAAACATTAGTGTATCCAGTTATAATGGATATGTCTTCCCATAACGAATAGAATTGTTCATCCGTGCAGGCTCTAGCTAATGTTGTTGAGCGACAGTTGTTAGTAATTGTTTGTTTGTGTTCCATGATTTTAGTATGTAAACGTCTCTTTGTACTTCCAATGTACATGGTTCTTATGACTTCTGAGCTAGAATGTACATTTTTAGTCAATGGCACCAAGTAGATACCTGCAGATGTAAGAATACGTGGAGGGTCTCTATCTTTTCTGATGTACGAAAAGATGTTCCTTGTGTTTAAACCAAGACTCAGTGAATGTATTTGACAAGTATATTGCAATAAATGGATGACTGCTGGTATATATTGCATTGAACCGATAAACCTTGTAGGTTTCTTTTGAGATTTGAAAGATGCTTTGAGCCGCCCCGGTGGCGCAGTGGTCTAAGGCGCTGGCCTCTGATCATTCGTCCGTAAGGGGTCCGGGTTCGAATCCCAGTCAGGCATGGATGTTGTGTTTGTCTTACGGCACTGGCTCTCTCCCTTCCCTGGAACCAGTGACCCTAAATTAGGGACGGGCGACTGCTTATAGCCCATTGATTTGCTCACTGTGGTCGTTAAACCTCCAATCAAAAAAAAAAAAAAAAAGATGCTTTGAAAAACATGGATTGTTTGGCACATAATGTATCAACCAAGTTGGAATCATAACCATTGTCATCTGCTAATGTCCTAATTCGTTTTATTTCTTCCTCCCGATAAGTGTCATTAGATGTACAGTCTTACTTTATACATAGATTTACAAACGCTTGCTGTAATGAAGAACCCCCTATTATTCTACCCCATCCTTGGAGACACCTTATTGACGAAGAGACTACTTTTCGTGAACTGACTAAGAAATCTTAGCAAGAACTATAACATGATGCTATGTTAAATATCTCATCTTCATCAAAAACCGCAACTGCTCTTTATAGCTAATTTCCACAACAATTTAATATTTAAATCAAACGTGTGCCTCAGTGTTCCTGATTATAACCATCACGTAAATACAAGTATTACTTGCGTTATAACCTCAAGGGGTATTTTTGAATAGCGTGTATTTGAAAGGATCTGTATCTCATTCTGTACACCTGATGATGAAATGATATAATACAATGGCGGAAAGTGAAAAAAGAACACCAAGAAGCAGACGTCTGATACCAACGAAATTTATACAGCATAATAACGGAATACAGAGGATAACTTGATCAAAACATTATTGCAAAATATCGCTGTATTTGCTGGTAAACTGAAAAAGAACATTTCCATGTAACATGGTTAGTACGAGGTTGAACTGCTGTGAACTGCGTCATACTGTGCAATTCTGGCATGGAGTCTGTCGTACAAATGTTGGATGTAAGTTTGGGGTATTGAGTTCCAAGCATCCTCAACCTGAACGCATAAATCGGGGATGGTCGTGGCTGGCCGTGGAGACCGGATAAGTTGTCCCATAAAATCCCACACGTGCTCAATGGGGGACAAATCCGGTGAACGTGCAGGCCATAGAAGTTGTCTCACACCCTGAAGTGCATGTTGTGTTGCACGTGCCGTGTGTAGGCGTGCGTTATCTTGCTGGAAAACACCACGATGAACCGACCTTACAAATGGCACAACAACGGGCTGAATGATGATGTTGATGTAGGAGGTGCTGTTTAACATACCCGGTACAAACACTAGTTGTGTACTGGTGTGATAGCTGATCGCTCCCCACACCAGGAGACCAGGTGTAGGCCCTGTGTGTCGCTGGCAGATGCAAGAAGGGTGGAGACGCTCCCCTGTGCGTCTGCGAACACGCATACGGCCATCGGAGGCTCCCAAGCAGATTCTGCTTTCATCGCTGAACGCGACAGATCGCCATTGCGTTCTCCAGTGCAGACGTTGGCGGCACCACTGCAGCTGCTCCTGACGGTGGGCTGGAGTCAGAGGTACACATGCCAGAGGCACACCTGCATGTAGTCCTGCATCCAGTAGACAGTTGCGAATTGTTCGCACAGTCACCTCAGGTGCAACGGCAGCTCGGATTTGCATCGCAGTGGATGTTCTGCTTGACAATGCCGCTCTTCTTATGCGTCGATCGGTCCGCTCATCAGTCTGTCTGTGACTCTCGGTTCCACGTCTTCTTGTGTGGGAATGTTCCTCGGACCATCTACGTCACCATCGTACCACCACCGATACTTCCTGTCCAATTCGCTCCGCAATACGACTAGACGACCTCGCTCAAAGTCCGATAACTGCTGAAATCGTACACGTCTTCCATGTCCAGGCATTGTAGCTTCTTCAGGGTCTTCGCACGTGTCCGTACGCCGACGACTGATTACATTCACTTCGCCGTACTCCTTAAATACCACCGACGATAATTTGCATATTATGCCGTGCTGTGGCGTACGCGCTCACCGGTTGGTCCCGAAATTAATCACACCTACGTAAACTCAACCCCATTAACATATGTAAATTTCATGATCGTCCGCCTCCTTCTTGGTGTTCTTTTTCACTTTCCGCCAGTGTAGTTTCAAAAGCGCAAGTGTGTTTAAGCTAAAAATAAAATGTTTCTAATGCGCCTAGATGGTATGAACTTTATTCTATAAACATAAACTGGTACATAATCAATCTCACCGAATGTCTGATTTCGTAAAATCATCATATCTTACAGAGTGCATCACTTGGGGATATTTAATATATTTTGCTGTACATATATTTCTTCATTTTGTGTGATTTTACTCTGGAGTTTTTATGGAAAGGCCGTCTTAGTTAGAATTGGCCTGACTATTTGTGCAGGGCTGTGTGGAAGTGTATCATAAAGTTTGTTTTTTATGCTGAAGCATGGTTTGTTTGCAAAGTGAGATGCTATGTTTCTTAAGCTTCGAGTATAACATTGCAACTGCCACTGTGGTGTTGCAACTAAGTAAATAATCTTTTTATTCCAGTGTCAAGCGACTGTCGTTGCCTTTTTAGCTTCAATGTTTGCCATAACAGTGGATAGAATTAAAGAGGATCATTTTGATTTCAACCATGCTGTTCTGCTGTGTGCCAGTAGCTTGATGACAGCAGCTGTTGCCAGCCTCATCCTTGGTAAGTGTTCATGTCATCTATAATAATAAAATTTCCCTGTCTGTCAGTCACCTACAGAAGAAACTTTTGGACATGGAGGTTTGAAATGTGGCAAAAACCTTTTGAGGCACACATATGTGTGCACCTCAGAGCGCTGTTTTTATTTATATTCAAATTTACAAACTCTTAATTTATTTTTAAAGCTGTATTTTGATTCCATTTCTTCAACCAGTGTTTAATGTGTGCGATCGATCTGCAATTTGAAATTTGATCTTGTATGATGAATGAAATACGGGATTACACCATACAATACAAATTTTGAAGATGACTGTAGGGGTGAGACATAGGCTTTCGTGCTAAGTCCCGCCTTCTTTCCGATTGGCGTCCGTGAGTTATTTTAACAACTCCCTCCTGGCCGCCCCGGTGGCGCAGTGGTCTAAGGCGCTGGCCTCTGATCATTCGTCCGTAAGGGGTCCGGGTTCGAATCCCGGTGAGGCATGGATGTTGTGTTTGTCTTACGGCACTGGTTCTCTCCCTTCCCTGGAACCAGTGACCCTAAATTAGGGACGGGCGATTGCTTATAGCCCATTGAGTTGCTCACGGTGGTCGTTAAACCTCCAATCAAAAAAAAAAAAAAAAAAACAACTCCCTCCTGACAGCAAATTATCTGAGGTTCTCACTCTCGTAATTTATTAATTATAAATTTATTATCCAGGCCCCTCGTCCTCCGCCTTTTTGTTTAATTATCCGCGAATCAAGGAAGGAAGAGAATGGCTACTGTAAAGCACTGCATCAACTTCAATAAATACTTCGTGAATAAAAAAGACAATAAATTTAATGAAGCAAAAGTAAGGGTGAGAGTGCCGCCCCGGTGGCGCAGCGATGGCCTCTGATCATTCCTCTGAACTGGGTCTGGGTTTGAATCTCGGTGAGGCATGGATGTTGTGTTTGTCTTATGGCACTGGCTCTCTCCCTTCCCTGGAACCAGTGACCCTAAATTAGGGACGGGCGACTGCTTATAGCCCATTGAGTTGCTCACGGTGGTCGTTAAACCTTCAGTCAAAAAAAAAAAAAAAAAAGGTTGAGAGTCTGGTTCTGGTGCCAATGTCCACGTTGACGGATTTGTTTTGCATGCGCCGTCCATCACGAATTGTTAAATCAAAAAATCAGTTGCCTTATAGCCACTCTAATATCAGAGTCGTTCCGACTCCACGCTTTCTCTCGAAGCACTCGGCATCACGCTAAAAACCAGGAATCGCGTTCCTCGGAGCCTAAACTCCCCACGTCTATCCGCCTTCCAAGCTCACTTCTCAAAGCTTTTACTCTGTCTCCCGAAGCACCCAGCTTCACGCTAATAACAGGAACTGCGTTCCTCGGAGCCTAAACTCCCCACGTCTATCCGCCTTCCGAGCTCCCTTTGCAATGCTTCCTCCTCCGTCAGAATCTCTCTCTTATCCCCCTCGCTCCAGAGGACTCCTCCGTCAGAATCTCTCTCTTATCCCCCCTCGCTCCAGAGGACCCCTCCTTTTCTCTCCCCCCTTACTCGAGGCACTGACCTCTGACCTTGCCAGATTCCAGAGCGAACCTGACCTTTGTTTGCTGGCCAACTTGCTTCGTATCAGTCACTCTGTAGTTCCTGCTTCTTGGAACCCAGCTTCGAACTGGTCCTCACTTCGTGTCGGACGACCGCATGTTTGACATTCCTTCTAAAGGACTCCTGCACGTGGAAACCAGACTCTATACAGACAGAACAAAACATACAACAATACTGACATTCTTTCACATAAAGGACGTATTCAGACCTCCCAGACAAACTGGCACCCTTCTACCATTGGGCATTGTCTGTGTTTGGGTACGTATTCTTTTGGACCAGAATTTCTGTGTCTGGCAATGTACTACGAAACAATGTCTTTCCGCAGCTTGGGATTAGTTGTATACCTCCTGACGTCGTAAACGTACGCCAGGCATTTTGCATTGTATATGCACACAATTAATGAAATAAAGTTATTTGCTGAGTAAAAGAAACATTTTTCTCGGGCGACATTTTGTCGTCCCACTGCACGTGACATAGCCCTTTTTTCTTCTTGTTTTTATATACATTGATTCACACTTGATCATATCTTAACTGATATCCATCTCATTATTATTTTTCACCCTTACAATGACAATCCGTTTTTTGGTGTAAATATGACAAGGATGGTAAGTCAGATAATATCCGAAAACATGAAAATTTCATTGTCCTGAATCGGAAACTTGAGACTTGGTCGTTCTGGGTGGGTTAGTGGTTAGCATACCAGCACACTATCTTGGAGACGCGGGTTCGATTCCCGCTCCAGAACAACGAAATTTTCAAGTTTTCGGGTATTATCTGACTTACCATCCTTGTCATATTTGGACTAAAAAATGGATTGTCATCTTCAAAATTTGTACTGTATGATGTAATCTTGTATTTCATTCATGATTTATCTGCTTCTCCGGGCAATCACTACACAGGATTCTTAACCTCCAGGTTCGCTAAATATGAATGCCGGTTGCTTCGACTAGCGAATCCTGTGATGGTTATATTCAAATTAATCAGAAACTTGAGTCTTGGTAGTTCTGGGTGGTGTAGTGGTTAGCATACCCGAGCGCTATCTGGGAGACATATGTTCAGTTTCCGTTCCAGGACGACAAAATTTTCAAATTTTCAGATTTTCTCTGGCTTACCATCCTTGTCATATTTGGACCAAAAAACGGATTGTCATCTTCAAAATTTAAGGGATGATATGATATATTTCAGGGATATGTGAATGACCCCGCCCCAGGCCCCCCTGATCAGGGGGCTCGGGAAGCTATCTTGTAAACAAAGCAAGTTAGGAAAATTTTCCAATTACAAAGTTATACAGCGTTTTTACCTTAGCGTAAATCCGCAGAAAAATTTCTAATAGCTCCCCAGGTTCGGGCTGTGCCCTCTTGAGCTATTGCACATCTACAAGGAAAAGTTGTTTTCCCCACAAATCTTGAAATGTTTCTGCCTTTTCCTGAGCTTCGTAAGAAAAGGCATCTGAGAGGATGATTTTTTCGTTGGCGAAACTAAGGGTTCGAAAGCTACCCCCACCTCCCAACTTCTCGCTTTTCGCCAAGAAGCTGTAAAGTCACCTAAACTGTGCGCAAAATGCCACTGTGTAGTAAATTTAGGGTTTCAGTTTATGTATCTATAACTTTATAAGGAAATCTTGGAAATTATTGTCCTAATCTATCCCCGAAATAAATATTGCCTGTGGTAACCTCCCTTCAGGAGCTCAACAAATACAAAAATCGACAGATATTTTTGGGGAAAAGCAACTCACAGTAAGAGATCCTTGCAGTAGCGATTGATCTATCAGGACAAAACAAAGTAGATGATATTTTTTTACCACCAACTTGATAGCTGAATTCAACCAAGCAGTTATTCTAACTTGTCACAGTGGCTTGTAGTCGAAAATCGCGCTGAACTGTATGAACTTGCCAGTTTAATCTAGTAACTCGTTCTAATAACAATACCATCAGTAATAGTGGGGGAAAGATCACATGTAAATCATTCACAAAAGTCAAAATGTCCGCCATCAGCTACAACGCACGTCTGAATTCTACGAAGAACAGTTTCTGTTAGCTGACGCGTAGGAATACTCCTACAGGCAGTGACGCCGCAAGCTTACGCGAAGCCCTGTGTGAACTCTCCCTGCGAGGCCCTCTAGCTAACTAATAATTTTTGCTAAATCAACCTAGCTAACAGTATTTTGCGCACATACCCAATACAATAGAATATTTTTATTTTCTGATCAGGTGATAATAAGCTTTTCACCATTTATTTGTTATAGAAGGAACTGATATTTTTCTTAAACTTGTAACTGTAACTGCTATTATTATTAAACTCAACTGTTCTCCTTTGCAAAAAAAAAAAAAAAAAAAAATGGTAAATGTTAGTAATACTATGCAGTATGAATTTTTTAAATCTGTTTTACTATAGCTGTGCATTTTAAAAATGAAACCTATGCGGAACAAAAAGAAAAATGTTTTAAATAGGTACATCAATTTCGTAGTGAATTGTAACACATTAAGAAAATGTCCTTTGAAAGTTAGAGGAGCAGTCATCGTATTTCATGAAAATACTGCTATGTAAAAGGAAGAGGGAGGGTATGTATGACATCTCTGTGATGTTTGTGTATGCAGACTGGCGGAGAACCGGGATGGTAATTCATATGAACTGTGGGATTTTTCTTTTTGTCTGTGTACTTAAAGTTATATTTTTCTTTTTTCTCTCTTTTATTTTATTTTATCTTATTTATTCATCAGCGCGAGGCCCTATTTTATCTTATTTATTCATCAGCGCACGCGCCGCACACCCTTAACGGCGTCACTGTCTACAGGCATTAATAATTCGTTGTTTCAAAACATTCCGATCGTCGGGTAATGTTGCATAAACTTGGGATTTCAAATGGCCCCAAAAATAAAAATCCATTGGTGTTAAGTCCGCTGACCTGGGTGACCATTCTACATTCCCACCATATCCTATAATCTTTCTTTGAATGTTCGTTTGAGGAAATTTTGAACAGGCAATACTTTATGTGCTGGGGCTCCATCGTGTTGAAACCACATAAGAAGACTACTTTGAAGTGGAAGACCGTCAAAAAATCTGAAAGTACTTCTTTTAGAAGGTCACAATAACGTCCTCCTTCCTGTAAGTGGACCTTCAAAGAATACAGGGCCAAGAATTAAGTTTCTCCATATACCACACCATACTGTAACAGTCAATTTTCTTTTATGACAAAAATCTCTTGTCTCATGAGCATTTTCCAGAGCCTAAAAATGAGAATTGCGTTTGTTTGTTACACCCTCACGAGAGAAACAGGCCTCATCAGTCCACAAGACGTCATGCAGAAAAGAAAGTTGATAATTTTTTTCTGGAATGAAATTGCACCAATCCAACCGTCATTCATTATCACCTTCATATAAAACCTGCTGTAAATGGACATGGTATGGGTACAAACCATGCCGATTCAAAATTTTCCAAACGCTGGCATTGGAAAGGCCACATGCTAAGCTAATTGCTCTGGTACTGATTTTAAAAGAGCATAAGCGACAACTTCTTCATCATGAACCAGCGCACCAGATCCTTGAGGTCTTCCAATGCGTGGTAGGGGACTCACAGTGCCTGTTGTTCATAAGCGCATAACAACACGTCTTATGGTGGAAGAACTTGGACACAGCAAATCAGGGAAACGTTCAGCGTATAATTTTCTAACAGCGTGAGCGTTTTGTCGACATTCTCCAAAAATTAATATTATTTCATAATATTGAGCAAATGAATAACTTTCCATTAGTAGGGTTTGTTCTTCGCATACAACTTAGAATTAACTAACTTTCATTTTTTCATAAAATGAAACCTTTTCAAACCCATAAGCTCGACACGGCAAAGGTGTTCCGAAATAAAGTTCTTAGCCCCCCCCCCCCCAAAAGGACTTAAAACGTTTGTAGACTGACGATACGGGTGAAATCAAAAGACGAGACTCGAAACCAAAAAACTGCCTTATCTCGCCTTACCAACAAGGGTTCGTATTATCCAGCTTGGCAGGAGGCTTCCATCGTTATAACACCACGGAACAAAACCTTGTTGCTTTTTGCTGAGAGTTTGTTAATATTCATCTAGGGCAATCAATGTTGTAACGACTATATACCAATGTACATCCCCAATCCTTGGAAAAATTTTCTGCCAAGGGAATCAAATAATGCTCAAAGTGACAACACCTTGAGTGCCTTAACACCAGATGACACAATCACCCACTCAGCGACCCGGATCCTCCTGTGAACAATCCCAGGCATGCGCAGTGAACGCGCAGTTCGACTCATGACACTTCCCCCTTCTGTTATTTAAAGTGTCGGAATCACTAGTTCGTGAGCACATCTGAGGATGATCCTAAGAGGGATTGAAAGATCTCATGTTTGTTTTAACCTGTCATTTAGATCATTTTCACCACATTTGGTGTGTACAGGAGCATCAGTTTCTTTTAACTTTTAGTTATTCTAATCGTGCATAAGACGGCAATCTTTTATTTCATGATGAATTGTGCTCCATTGATTAACGCTCTTTGCAAATGGACTTTTATTTCTGCAGACCACATTCTCAGAATAAAAAGTAACTTTACGTAGTGCCATGATCATATGGTGGGCACAAATTAACAAGTATTTGCATAAGTAAGTGACACATTGTCCTCAAGACACCTACTAGCTCTAAGAGAAATCGGCGGTACTGCTAGGATTCTGTGTTCTTATAAGGTTTAACTGAACAAATATGCACATACGAGTCTGCTTTTGTTCTGATAAGCATTTTTTTTTTCAGATCCAAATGTTTTTGCAATCCAGTTTAAAACACAATAATTTTGTATTAATTGTTAACCGATATTCTTTATTCATTACCATCTGAACTCTGTTTCTTTAACTAGTTTGTAAGAATATTTCTTCTGCCGCCCCGGTGGCGCAGTGGTCTAAGGCGCTGGCCTCTGATCATTCGTCCGTAAGGGGTCCGGGTTCGAATCCCGGTCAGGCATGGATGTTGTGTTTGTCTTACGGCACTGGCTCTCTCCCTTCCCTGGAACCAGTGACCCTAAATTAGGGACGGGCGACTGCTTATAGCCCATTGAGTTGCTCACGGTGGTCGTTAAACCTCCAATAAAAAAAAAAAAAAAAAATTCTGTTATTAATGGTAGCGTATCACTGTAATCCGCACATTAGGAAAAAATAAACATAAATTGGTTATGTTATTTTAATGTGAGGAATTTTAAAACTTGCTTATGTCACTAACTGCAGTATGGAATTCATGTCTGCAGGTGAGCACATGCTGTTTCTTTTGTTGTTTTCAGTCCTTTCCTACCGGTTGACACATTCCACGAAAACATTCCCAAAGGAAATGAGCATTTACTTGATTTTTTTTTCAACCCCTGATACATCAAGACTTCTGAGGGATTTGATAAAGAGTGGGTGCTTGACCTGTTGAACGAGTTCAGGAATAAAAGCATTTGACCCACTTTATACACGATACAGGAATCACCGTAAGAGATAGGCATAATTCAACTTCGGTACAAATGTTTTTCTCGATAATGTAACAAGGTAAGTAAAAAAGCATGGTCTGCTAGGGTAAATTTTAGCTGTGCTATATTTCACAAATTTCGAATTGAAGAATCCATATTTCCTGATGTCAGAGGTCGAGAAATGCCAATAACAGCACACAACTGTAGCACGAGTCTTTGCATCTGCTAATTCTACAGCCTACATGGACTATGTAAAAAGCCAGGGGTATTTAAATGGGGGACAATGGAGATTCCCCTTTAGCCGCCTTAACTTACATTAGAAAAAGGTGCATTAATTTTTTCTTCTATTTTTCATTAAATTTTATTTTATTCTGGTGGATTTAAGAACTTCCATTTTTTGTCGGACCCTGAAAAGGAATTCTATACGCCCCTGTAATAAGGGCAACACAGTCCAAATGATTGCTTAAAACTACAAGCATCTGGTATGGAGCTGTTTGTAGTTTTAGGCATTGGATAGACTAAATATCTTTTTATTTTTGTATTTGTTGAGCTCCTGAAGGGGGGTTACCATAGGCAATAATTTATTTCGGGGATAGATTAGGACCATAATTTCCAAGATTTCCTTCTAAAGTTATAGATACATAAACTGAATCCCTAAATTTACTACACAGCTGCATTTTGCGTAAAGTTTAGGTGACTTTACAGCTTCTTGGCAAAAAGCGAGAGAAGTCGGGGGGGGGCTTTCAAACCCTTAGTTTCGCCAACAAAAAATTCATCCCCTGAGATGCTTTTTCTTACGAAGCTCAGGAAAAGAGAAACATTTCAAGATTTGTGGGGAAAACAACTTTTCCTTGTAAGATGTGCAATAGCTCCAAGAGAGCACAGCCCGAACCTGGAGAGCTATTAGAAATTTTTTTTGCAGATTTACACAAAGGTAAAAACACTGTATAACTTTGTAATTGGAAATTTGTTCCTGACTTGCTTTGTTTACAAGATAGCCCCTGATCAGGGGGCCTTGAAGGGTCATTCACATATCTCTTAAATAGATCATATCATCCTTTATTAATACCCGTTGACCCTGTTTTTCTGTTCCAATTCATTCTCGAGTTATTGAAGTGAGCCGCGACTTTGGGAAATACCCTGTATATATTTCCATTATTGTATTGTTCTTTGGCTTGCAGTGTGTGATAGCATCTGATCTCCTGATGATTGTATATGTATTAAAACATGTAGAGCAGAATCTTCTGTAGTATGGTTAATATTAACCTATACATCTAAACTATAAACCATGTATATTGAGAAGTACTAAAGTATATGTAGAATACATTTTGCATTTCTCTCTATATATTATATATGAATTCAGTGTTCTAAAAGGTTATTCTCATCACCTTCAAAGATTCTTTCACAGCCCAGAGTGGACAGTTGTCAAAACACTCCTCCACCACTCGCTCTCTGGGACTATTGCAAGTTAGAATTTAATGCAAGTTTGAGGACATTACAAACTGCAGAGGCACATGCATCAGTTGGGCATGGTTAAAATCCAAAAATAAGGTGGTTACTTAGGTTCCTTTGTTTTTTGAAAGTGCTAATAGCAAATAGACTTTCTCAAAAAGGTTGCATACAGAAGCATATTTAGAGGAGAGCAAGAGACCTTGCCCCTACTGAAAGTTTTTTTTTTTTTGTTGTTGTTAAAATGCAACTTAACATTAAAAAATCCTTTGATTTTTTTCTTCTATTTGTCATTAACTTTTATTTTATCCTGGTGGATTTCAAACAAAAAGTTCCATCTCCCCCCCCCATATATATACACTGAAGTGCCAGCAGAAAAACTGGTACAGACGAGCTTATGCAAAATACATAACGTCACTTCTGCGTGTACTCTGTTGCTTCTGCCAGTGCGTATATAAAGCGATAGACATCCTTGCCAGCTGTCAGAGCTGTTTTCGGCATGAGAATGACAAGTAATAACGATTTAAGCAATTTTCAACGCGGTGTCATAGTTGGCGCTCGTGAGATGGGCCATAGTATTTCGGAGGTAGAAACGAAGTTTGAATTTTCACGGACGACCATTGCAAGGGTGTACCGTGACTACAAGAATTCCGGCAAAACCTCCAAACTACGATACCAGTGTGGCCGTAAAGACATTGGTTGAACGTGACCATCGTCGGCTGTCGAGAATCGTTTTACGCGACACTCTCGCACGTAGCATCGGAATTCAGTGCTGGAGTCTCAACAAACATCAGCGTCTAGACTGTACAACGTACCCTACACGATATGGGCTTTGGGAGCCGACGCCCAACTCAAGTCCTCTTGATGGGTGCACGACACAGAGCTTGGGCACGACAACACAGCCACTGGACACTTAACTGGAAACAAGTTGCCTGGTCTGAGTCACGTTTCCAACTCTATCGAGCAGATGGAAGGATTAGTGTGTGGCGCAAACCCAATGAAGCCATGGATCCTGCGTGTCAACAGGGAACCGTACCGGCTGATAGGGGGTTCATAATGGTATGGGGTGTGTTTAGTTGGACTTCACTGGGACTCTGGTACATCTACAAACGTCTGTGACCGGCCAACGCTATGTGTGCATCCTTTCTGACGAGTTCATGTCCTGTATTCATGCTGATGGTTGGGCCTGTTCCAACAGGACAATGCACCTCCACACAAGTGTTGGGACGCCACATTATGGTTAGAGGAGCATTCATCTGAGTTTGGGGTGTTGCCATTCTCACCCAAGTCCCCAGATCTGAACGTGATAGAACACATTTGGAATGCCATGAAACGCGCTATCGAACACAGACCTCGGAATACACCCAAATTGTGGAACACTCTGCTGGAAGTATGGTGTGCATTGCCTACAGCATATTTTCAGAAGCTAGTGGAGTCCATGCCCTGCCATATTTCTGCAGTCCTGCACTCCCGTGGGAGACCTACCAAATATTAGACTGGTGTACCAGTTTTTTCTGGCACTTCAGTGTATATATATATATATCATCATCATCATCATCATCGTCAACTATTATCAAATCCACTGCTGGACGAAGGTCTCCCCTAGTTTCCTCCACAACGGTCTGTCTTGTGCCAGTCTCCTCCATGTCACTCCTGCATACTTTCGAATTTTATCCAACCATCTTCCATGGGGTCTTCTTCTGGGTCTTTTCCTGTCCCTTGGAATCCAATCTAAAATTTCGGCTGTCCATCGATGGTCTATCCTTCTGGCAGTATGTCCAGCCCATTGCCATTTCAGGGATTTAACTCTGATCATGATGTCTTCCACTCTTGTCATTTATCGGATCCACGAGTTCCTCTTCCTATCTCTCCTGGTTACACCAAGCATGCATCTCTCTCCATGTTTCTTTGAGTTGTCTGCAGCCTTTGTATGTCTCTTTTAGTTAAGGTCCACGTCTCTGCACCATACGTAAGCACTGGAAGGATGCATTGATCAAGCACTTTTCTTTTAAGACATAATGGCATATTGCTCTTGAAAATTATGCTGTTTCTTCCAAAAGCTCTCCAGGCAAGTTTTGTACGCCGATTAATTTCTTCACCAATGTGACCCTCACTTGATATCTGCTGTCCAAGATAAACGTACGTGTCTGTTATCTCCAGCTTTTCTCCATCAATCGATAAATCTTCATTTCTTGTAAAAGCATTGAGCATCACTTTTGTCTTCTGAAAGTTCATTTTTAATCCCACTTCTTTACTCTTGTCAGCAAGTTCCTGGATCATACTCTGCAGCTCTGATGGGGTAGTTGCAAAAATGACTACGTCATCAGCAAAACGAAGGTGGGTTAGATAATCTCCATGAATCTTTATCCCTTTGTTTTCCCAGTTCAGTGACTGAAAAACACCCTCCAATGTGGCATTAAAGAGCTTCGGAGATATGGTGTCACCTTGTCTCACTCCCTTTCCAATTTTTATGTGTGTTGTATTTTCAAACAGCCGAATCTTTGCACTTGCATTTTCATAGATGTTATTAATAATATTAATGTATGCATCTTCAATACCGCAGGATTTCAGAGCCGTGGTAACTTCTGATGGTTTCACCGAATCAAAGGCTTTTTCATAATCGATAAAAGCCATGCACAATGGAAGTTCATATTCCCTCGCTCTTTCAATTAGTTCTCTCAGTACATGGATATGATCTATTGTGCTGTAGCCACTCCTGAATCCAGCTTGTTCTCTCGGTTGAGCCATGTCCAGTGTTACCTTCAAGCGGTGTGAAAGAACTTTAGTGAAGATTTTATAAACCACTGATAGGAGGCTGATAGGTCTGTAGTTCCTGAGATCCTCAATGTCACCTTTTTTATGTAGCAGGATCATTGTAGCATTGTTCCAATCCTCAGGAATCTTCCCTTCATTAAGGCATCGAGTGAAAATTTGGGCGAGTACTGTTTCAATTTCTCCACTTGCTTCTTGTATGATGTCTATAGTAATTCCATCTTCTCCTGGAGCTTTCCCCCGCTTCATGTTCTTGATTGCATGAGCAACTTCTGCTGGGAGGACTGGAAGAACTCTGGTACTGGTACCTTTCATGATGTCTGGAGTACATGTATCATCCCTTTCATATAATTTGGAGTAGAAATCTTTCACTCTTGTCAAAATTTCGCCTCTATTTCTTGTTATAGAACCATCTTCTTTTCTCAGAGCCATAATCTGTTTTCTTCCCTTACTGAGATGTCCCTTTGCTATCTTTAGGCTTTGGTTGTTTTCAATTGCTTTCCTCACTAGCTCACAGTTGAATTTCCTTACGTCTTCAGTGATACTTTTTCGTGCTGTCTTGCATAGCTCTATATATTCCACTTTGGAAGTCACATCTTCTTTAGTTGTCCTCATCTCTCTTCTTTTTTGCATCAACATTTTGGTTTTTCCTGATAATTTGTTTACATGCAACTTGTTCTTAGACCCAGCTAATTTTGTTGCGGTTTCCATAAGAGCTTTGGTTACTTTTCTGTTAACTTCCGAAATATCCACTTCTTCCGATGTTAGGCCTTCTAAAGCAGAGAATCTGTTCTTCAGTTCCAACTTGAAAGTATTATGGTGTTTTTTAAGGTTGGTTATGTCAATACATTTTGTTTGTCTCATGAGCTTGCCACGTTCCAGTTTAGTGTTGAGGTGCATCTTACATCTCACCAATCTATGGTCACTACCTGTGTTGAACTTGTTTAGCACACTGCAGTCTTCGATGATGAATTTTTTGTTACACATAATAAAATCAATTTCACTTGTCGTCCCAATTGGATGTCTCCATGTCCATTTCCTGTGTGGCTTTTTCTTGAAAAAGGAATTCAAGATGAAAAATCCTTCTGCCTCTGCAAACTCAACGAGAGTATTTCCACGCTGGTTTCTGTTGCCGTGACCGAATTTACCTACTGAAGTTTCATTCTGTTGCCGGTGCCCTATTTTTGCATTGAAATCTCCCATAATTATCTTCAAGTGCTGCTTACCTTTATTATTTAGATGACGAATTTCCTCATAAAATTCTTCAATTTCTTCTTCAGGATGACTTGTGGTGGGTGCATAAGTTTGAATAATCTGAGCCTGGTATCTTCTCGATAGTTGGATAACGAGTCGTGCAGCTCTGTCAGAGGAACTTTCAACTTCTACCACTTTATCCTTCAGTTTCTTGTTTATTATAAATCCAACACCACTAGTTCTGCCAGTATCTGTCCCACGATAATAGAAGAGATGTCCACTTTTCAGTTCAATGAGATCTTCTCCTTTTCTCCTTACCTCACTTAGCCCGACGATGTCCCACTTGATCCTTTGTAGTTCCTCTTCCAATTCAAGAAGCCTTGAATCAGAAGATAGGGAGCGTCCGTTGTAGGTAGCCAAGGTCAGCATCAAATGGCAGCCTAGTCCGGTCCTCCGGGGATTCTTAGCACCCTCTGCCTTCATGTCGCACTGGCCGCTGCCTTGGCCAGGTACATTCCAGCTGCCGGAGACTGAGGGCCAAGATTTAAGTTGTAGAGTCATTTTGGAGGTGTTTGGCCATAACTCACCACGCTGGCCAAGCGGGTTGGTGAGTGTGGGATAGCATTTCCTCTGATCCCGATGGTATAGTTATACCGCTATTTGCGGTCGTCAGAGCCCCTTTAGTGGGAACAGGATGCACCACGAGAAGGCGGGGTTGACATTTGTCAAGGAGAGGCTGTGATGTTACGCATCACCTGACCTTACATCCCACATCCCATATATATATATATATATCATACCCTCAAGTTGGAACTGAAGAACAGTTGATGATGATGATGTATCATCATCATTGTCAACCATTATCAATCCACTGCTGGACGAAGGTCTCCCCAAGTTTATTCCACAACGATCTGTCTTGTGCCAGTCTCCTCCATGTCACTCCCACATACTTTCAAATTTCATCCACCAAACTCCCATGTGGTCTTCTTCTGGGTCTTTTCCTGTCCCTTGGAATCCAATCTAAAATTTCGGCTGTCCATCGATGGTCTGTCCTTCTGGCAGTTTGTCCAGCCCATTGCCATTTCAGGGATTTAACTCTGACCACGATGTCTTCCACTCTTGTCATTTTTCGGATCCACGAGTTCCTCTTCCTATCTCTCCTGGTTACACCAAGCATGCATCTCTCTCCATGTTTCTTTGAGTTGTCTGCAGCCTTTGTATGTCTCTTTTAGTTAAGGTCCACGTCTCTGCACCATACGCAAGCACTGGAAGGATGCATTGATCAAACACTTTTCTTTTAAGACATAATATATACACTATCTACCAACAAGTAATTGGACACCTGTGATAGCAAAGGAAGACGAAGTTTATAAACTTTCAATAGTTGGTGGAGCCTCCACGAGCGGTGATTACAGTTGTGATCCTCCGGGACATACTCTCAACCAGGTGTTGTACGACGGCTAGAGGTATTTTCTTCTACTTGGCTTGGAGAAGACAGGTCAGTTCCTTCACCGATTTCGACAGTGGGGGCACTCCTTAAGTCAACGCTCCAACTCGTCTCAGAGGTGCTCGATAGGGTTAAGGTCCGGGCTCTGCGCACGCCAGTCCATTCGATTAACCCCATTGTTACCATACCAAGCCATGGTGGACCTCGCAACATGACAGGTGGCATTGTCATCCTGAAAGTAACATGGGTCCACCCCGTAAAATTGCCACAACGTAGGAAGCACATGGTCATCCAAAATAATGCAGTAGGTCTCGGCGTTGAGTCTACCAGGAATTGGTACCAAGGGTCTCGTGCCATACCAGGAATTGGTACCAAGGGTCTCGTGCCATACCAGGAGAAACACCCCCATAGCGTAATTCCACCGCCGCCGAACTTTACAGTTGGCACAATACATTCCGGCAGGAGGCGTTCTCCAGGCAGACGCCAAACGCAGACCCTGCCATTCGAACGGTAGAGGGTGAACCTTGATTCGTCGCTCCAGAGAACCTGTTTCCACTGTTCAACGGTCCACTGTCGACGTTCTGTGCACCACGTTAGCCGAGCAGCGCTATTGGACTTGGTGATCAAAGGCTTGTTGGCGGCAGCATGTCTATGGTAACCGAGCAGATGGGATTCCTTACAGATGGTATTCATCGAAAGAACACTCCCGGATGCCTGTTGAAACTCCTCATGGATGTGGCCCATCGATTTGGTGCGGTTCTTCCGAATTTCTCTGGCCAGCACCTGTCAGTCTCTAACTCCCAGTTTTGTGGGTCTGCCGGGTCGGGGCACATTTTGACAGTCACCTCTCATTTTCCACTTGCTAATCACGTAGGCCACTGTCGATTTTGGGTACTTCAACTCGCTGGATATGTCACGTGTGGATCGGCCATTTCTTTGATACCCGATGATTACACCTTTCTCGAAATGAGAGAGCTCTGAACTGCGTGGCATCTTTCATGCGACTGGTTGCGTTGTTTTTTCCCACACGATATTTAATGACTGCGGCCGTGACGTGTATCAGAACCGCAGATATCGTCGATTGCAGTGGTGTCAAATTACTTGTTGGTAGATAGTGTATATTTATGTATATATATATTTATTCATCATTAAAATGAGTCATCATCAAAAACTAGGTGCAGCACGCTTACATGAGTGGTCTGCATTCATACGTTCTCTGTGATTCAGAGGTTGGCTGTTTTGTGCTCTACTTAAACTGTTTCAGCCTTGGCATGACTTTTGATGTGTGTGTGTCGTGCAGGGAAATCTTATACCCAACCTGTTTTTTTTTTCTTTTTATTTTTATATACGTATTCTACCAACTCTTTCTTTTCATTACTTTATCTTGAAATATAATGTCATTCTTTTTTCAACATTCTTCACATTTTCAAACTGTTTTTCAACATGAAAAACTAGGATACATGACCTTTGCCTACAACTACCAATGCGAATAGGACACCAAACAACAGTGAAGTCACTGTCAGTGGACCAATGTTGAGGCACCAACACAGTGGTGGCAGGACGGCCAGCAAGGAAATTTTTTTTTTTTCATGTTCTTTACTTCAACAAATCTTTGAAATGGGAATCTTTCAAGAGGAAATTGTCAGAAGGACTGGAAATAGAGAGAAGAAGAGGTGCAACATTAAACAGTTTGAAAGGTTGGAATTTATCTCACGAATGGCAACACGTATTATAGTTGTGATACTGAGGAAGGGTATAATAATTCCTTTTATTCGTTAGAAAAACACCATAATTCGAAGGTACAAGGTCTGATAAAAAAAAATTCCGAGACTAGGCTGATATACAACAAATTACTTACATTACTTAAGTCTGGCTATGATCTCCTTTAAAGAAGTCTCCTTGGGCAGCGTTACACTGCTGCCAGCATTTTTGCCACCGTTGGAATGCTTCCTGGAAGTCCTGTTTGTGAATCGTGTCAAGCACCGTCTGCGATTCACGCTGGATCTCGTCCACGGTTTCAAAACGGCGACCTTGAGCTTCATCTTCGGGAACAGAAAGAAGTCGCAGGGAGCTAAATCCGGCGGGTGAGGAAGGATAGTCGTGCTGTTGCTGCTGCAAACTGGCGTGTTGCTAACGCTCTCTGAGCTGCTGCATTGTCGTGATGGAGCAGGAAATCGCCCCTGCGCCACATTTCAGGTCATTTGTGGCGAATGTCCTCCCTAAGACGCCACAGAACATTGCAGTAGAAAATGGCGGTAACGGTCTGTCCCGGGTGGACGAATTCAAGATACACAAGCCCACGAATGTCGAAGAACACGATGAGCTTGCTTTTGGTTGCACTCTGGATCTGTCTGGCCTTCTTCGGTCGTGGAGATGCCGGGCTCTTCCACGGTGACGACTGCTGTTTGGTCTCAGAGTCATAACTGTAGACCAAAGTCTCGTCCCTAGTAATGACCTGCGACAGAATAATTTCATGCGTCTCCGTTCCTGATTTGCCGAGTTTGATGCAGAATTTGATGTTCGCTCGCTGCTCTAGTTTGGAGTCCATACCGAAATCACAGCTCTATTCTGCACGTGGTCACGAAATATCATGTAGCACAGCTCCTGATGTTCACAGAAGGACGCCACTTGGCACAGTGACTCCTGAAGGTCACTGCCCTCGATCGCTGCTCGCGCATCCGTGTACTGCCGTCTGTTGGTGTGCTACGTACATACACTGAAGAGCAATTGAATTACAGACAGCTGGCGTTATGCCAATGTGGTGCTGTGGGCGGCACTGTAAATGGAAACGACATGCCGTATGCAGCGATCCGACAATATAAGGAGTGATGCGACGGGAATCAGTAAGAGTCGGACGCAGTATGGGTAAGACGAAGGATCTAAGTGCATTTGATCATGGGCAAATTGTCCGGGCCCGACGAATGGATCACTCCATCTCGGAAGTTGTGCAGGCACTGGGATTTTTATGAGCCACTGTGTCACGGGTGCACCGTGAGTACATCGAATCCAGTAAAACCATCCCTGCAAGGGCCAACTGCCATGGACAACAGCGTGTGGATGAGTGGGGTCATCGTCGGCTAGCTCACATTGTAACAGCGAATAGATGGGCCATAGTCATAGATGCCAACTAGTACGGATTTTTGGTTGCTGTTACGGAAGTACGGAAACACCGCTGAAATTACAGAAAATCGCCATTTGATTAATTTTCTGAGATAGAAAGCAAATTTTCATCAACTTAAAAAATTTTGTTGGTTCTTCAAGTTTTTGTGGGGGAAAAAAATTAAATGCTACATTCAGGGCTGCCAGACCTGCGCCAATTGGGCCAGCCGCGCCAAAACGTTGTTCTTGCTCCATTCTGCTAAAAAAATCGCCATTTCGGCGAAATCTGCGCCGATTTTGCGCCAAAAGTTAAAATTTACCGGTCATCGATATTTTAGCGTTATCTTACGACATTCGAAATCGATTCAGCTGTGAATTCGTACGTGAGATTCTTCCACGGATTCGCGGAGTCCCCTCCGTATTTTTCTCCCCCCCCCCGATCAATGCAAAAGTGAAGAAATGTTCGGGATATTAGTTGGGGGGGAGGGGAGGGTCGTATTCCGTCTGGGGACGTTGTTTTGTCTTTTTAAACGTTCGAAAACGGAAGTTAAACGAAGTGCAGATTTTCCCCCTAATCATATTTTTTTTTTCTCGCGCGATGTTGCTTCTGTTCAGTACTGTTAAATATAATTTCATTGCATCATTTCAGCTTGAAATTGTAGGCAACGATTTCCGAAAACGGAAGTTAGGCCGCCCGAAAATTTCCCCGTAATCTTCGGCGGCGAGATTCTCATGCTGATTCGAGGAATTCCGTCTTTTTTTGTTATCGTTTGGGAGGATTGGTGGCGGGAGGGCGGGCGGTCGTTTTCTCCGTCGGAGGACGGACTTTCATCCTTCGAAAACAGAAAGTAGACTGAGATAAGATTTCTCTGGTAATCGTAATTTTTTTTCTCGCGATGTTTCCTCTACCCAGTATTGTTAGATATCATTTTATTCCATAAATATTTGTATTTCAGCTTGAAAATGTTGGATAAATTTCCGAAAAGTGAAATCAATTCAGCTTGGAAATGTTGGATAAATTTCCGAAAACTGAAGGCTTGAAAAACCGTTATTTCAAGCCATGTTTCCCGATTCAGCAATAGCAAAAAAATATTCGTGTGGAAGAACCAAGGCTACTGCACTAATTCAGCACATGGCCAGTGTTTCTACAAGTAACATCATATCTGAAGTTAAAATATCTCTTGGAGCAACTGTGTCATTTTCCTGTGACAATGCTAACACTATCATAGGTCAAGTAAAAGGTGTTTCTCACATAAAGAAGGTTCAGCCTGCAATCATAGTGCAGCGATGTTCATGCCATTTAGTAAATTTAGCTGCACAGAAATCTGCTACTCAACTGAAAGGATTTAATGTTGAGCAGTTTCTGATACAGTTGTATTTTTTTTCTTTTCTTTTTGAGAAAAGTTCAAAGAGGAAACACAATCTAAAACTGAGTCAAGCTGTTTGTGGTACTAAACCACACAAAATTCTAAAACATGTCAATACTCGCTGGTTATCACTTTTGGAATCCATTGACAGAATTTTAGAACAGTGAGAGGCTCTAGAACATTATTTTAGTGACAATGAAGAAGCTAATTCACAGTATAAGAACCTTGCAAGTATGATTGGAAATCCTTCATCTAAACTTTATTGTCTTTTTTATCTGCTACTCTTCCTTTGTTTACATCTGTTAACATGTTCTTGCAGCAGGAAGCTCCGCTTGTGCATGTATTAAAAATAAAACTTCATAGTCTGTTATCTGAATTGCTTGTACGATTTATCAAGCCATTGGCATTTGATGTGACGGCAACATCTCTTGCAGATGGAAATTTTGAAAGGAGGAGAAATCAAAAAGAAAACTGTGATCTCGTAATTGGGTCAAAAGCGAGATCTTATATAGGCACAACTGCAGATCTGAGTGAAGACACAGTGGCTACTTTTATTCTGAGGTAAGGGAATTTTACAAGGCAGGCTGCAGTTACATTTTAAGAAAATTTCCACTTAATGATGAATTTCTGAGTCATTCTGAAATTGCAGATGTAGCATTAAGGCAAAGTGTTTCTTTTGCATCTGTCCAATATATGTGTTCCCTGTTTCCAGTTTTGAAACCAGAAGAATCTGACAAGGTGGAATCTGAATTTACTCACTACCACTTTGAAAATTTTAACTGTGCTGTTACTTCTGGGAGAATGGATGAAGTGTGGCACAGAATTTCTTTTATGAAAAATAAAAGTGGCCAGTTAAAGTATGAATCATTAAGCAAAATTATGAGAATGATTTTAATAGTCCCTCATAGCAATGTAAGTACAGAAAGAATTTTCAGTATTGTGAAAAAAACACATGAATGATTCAGACCTAATTTAAGCAGTCATGTGCTGTCTTCTTTATTAGTAGAAAAAATAAACAGCATTGCACACAGTGAACTATGCTATCAGAAGAAGTTTTTGCAAATTGAACTAAAGAAGGCCAAAATGGCAACTACAGCCAGTTTATCATAATAATTTGGCAACATTCCAAGGAATAATTTTTCTTCATGTCTGGAGGTAATTTATTATATTTTCCTGGTAGACTTTAAGTTTTCCCACTAGCAAATTATTTTTTATTGTATTATTATTATTATTATTATTATTATTATTATTATTATTTTGTTAATAGTTCTGACACATTAAAATTTGTTGCAGTGTTAAATACCCAAATTTGCTGCTGTAGACTGGATTACTGAAAATTACTGAAAAAAAATTTTTGTTACTGAAAATTACTGAAAAATGAACATGTTGGTTACTGAAAACTACTTTTAGAGGTTGGCATCTATGGCCACAGTGCAAGAAATCGCTCGGCAATTTAACGCTGGTGCACCAAAACGTGTAAGCAGCCACACCATCCAGAACCATCTCCTCGCTATGGGGTACAGAAGCCATCGTCCCACGAGGGTACCGCTGCTGAACGCACATCACAGGGTGCAAAGATTAGCACGGCACGGGAACATCGCCACTGGACCCTAGACATGTGAAAAATTGTTTCTTGGACTGATGAGTCGAGATTCACGTTGGTACTAGTGGATGGCAGAATACGAATACGGCGCAAACCACATGAAGCGATGGATCCTTCTTGCCAGCAGGGTACTCTTCAAGCTGGTGGGGGGGTGGCATTCTCGTCTGGGGACTGTTTACGTGGACCGAAATGGCACCCCTGGTACGTCTGACATCGTCCCTCACAGGTCAACGTTACCGGGATATCTTGGACGACCATTTGCTCCCGTTTGTGCGTCTTCAACATCCCACTGGGCACCACATCCTGTAACAAGACAATGCAGCTCCCGAATTGTATCTGAATGGTTGGATGAACACTCCACCGACGTGACTTCAATCCCATCGAGCACATCTGGGATGCCATCGAGAAAGATGTTTGAGGCTCTGACCCCCTCCATCAAATCTTCGTGAACTGGGGAGCTTGTTCAGGGGTCGTGGATCCGTATGGCTTCCCAACGCTTCCGGTGTCTTGTCGAGTCCGTGCCGAGACGAACCGTCACTGTCATCAGGGTGAAAAGTGGTGCTACACGTTACTAGACAGATATCTCTAATTCAATTGCTCTTCAGTGTAGTCTCAGAACTTTTTTCATTGCATTACGTATTTATAATGCAGTAAGTCCTGGGAATAGCCATGTCATCAATTATTGCCAAGTAAAAGTTATTGTGTCTCTCTCAATTTTCTTACAAAAATCAATATGTTTAAGATTTGCAGATGGCATTTAAATTTTTGTTTCATTTATGGAGTGGAACTACAGTGTGACAAATAACTTACACTTTTTCTCCCACAAAGGTTTCATCACCATTGGAGTAGTTATATCATCCCGCAAACTTCACATAAACCCTGACAATGTGGCCACACCAATTGCAGCTTCTCTTGGGGATGTGACAACCCTTGCGCTTTTAGCAGCCATCAGCAGTGCGTTGTACAATGTGATAAGTAAGTATAAAGCTTTAACATTATGTACTTTGTTTATGAAATGCATTCAGACCAACATTATCAAGCAGCTGTTGGGGTAATTTATCCCATTCCTCTGTCAGTGCACGGATGAGGGTGTCCTTGTTTATTGGAGGGCATTGGCGACCAGCAAGACTCCTCCCCAAAGCATCCCACACATTTTCAATGGGATTCAGATCTGGAGAACGTGCTGGCCATACGAGGCGTTGAATATCCTCGCTCTCAAGACATTCCTGGACAGCGACTGTTCGATAACATGTTGCGTTGTCGTCCATGAAAATGAATCTATCACCGACAGCACCACGGAACATGAGGTAGCAGAACATCATTAATGTATTGTTGGCCAGTCATAGTCCCAGTTGGAAGCACATAGAGGGACGTGCGGCCATTGATCATAATGCCAGCCCATACCATGACACTACATGTCGAATATCGGTCCCTTTCCTGTATGTTTGCTGGACAATATGCAGTACCACTATCACGCCAGATCAGTTGTCGTCGACAATCAGACGATAGACTGTATCTACTCTCATCTGTGAAGAGGACAGCAGACCAGTCGTTATCAGTTCAATTGCAATGTTGATGGCATCATTGCAAACGGGCGGTACGGTGAAGTCTGGACAATGGGATGCACACAACAGGACGGCGGGCGTATAGTCCTCCTTCATGCAAGCGTCTGGCGAGAGTTTTTCGGGAGATCCGCTTGTCAGTAGCAGCCATAAACTGATTTGCTACCTCACTAGCTGTGCTGCACCAGTGTCTTTTTGTTGATAGCACTATGTACCGATCTTCTGCAGGTGTCGTACTGCGAACACGACCTCCCCGTGACGTTTGCTACACTCTCCATTTGTTTGAAATGATTTCCAAAGCCTTGAAACAACACTGTGGCTGACGCCGAACTCCCTGGCAACATCTGTTATTTTTCGCCCTTCTTCAATCTTGCCAATAATACGGCCACGCGTAAAATCATCTAGGTGATGTCGGGAAGACATGCTGAAAATTGCAGGTTCGTCAATTGATTCTTTCCCTTTCAACTTTGCGTTTGAACAACAACGTTCAATACGCGTCAAATCCTTTATATCTCTTATCAGCGCTATGACGTCACGAACAAGTTCGGCAATCCAAAATTTGCATACGCGCAACAGGTCTTACTGTATCCCGCACTTATGCCAATTTCCACATTTTCCTGCCTTCCATTTTATGGTTGCTATCGTTGCTATTGTGATCCGTCCTTAGCAATTGTCCAGCAGTGTACATCTGTAAGTATGTGAATAAAGGCAGCGATGTGGCAGTTTTTGGTGTGCAACCAAAAAATAGTGACAGAAATGCAGTACGAGTTATCGATGAAATTGCACAATACCAGGCTGGAAGATACATAAGCAGCAATGAGGCTGCATGGCGAATTTTTTCATTTCCCATGCATGAACGCAATCCAGCTGTGGTTCACTTAGCAGTACATTTAGAGAATAGACAGCGTGTTTATTTCACAGATGCAAATGTGCAACAAAGAGCCCTTAATCCACCTGGTACAACTCTGACTGCTTTCTTCACCTTATGTCAGGAAGACGCTTTTGCCAGAACACTGATGTACACAAATGTGCCCTCTTATTACACGTGGAATGTAACTAAAAAAGCATTCGTACGACGCAGACGAGGGGAGCCAGTCGACGGTCAACCTGGCATTTTCAGAGAAAATACAATTGGTAGACTTTATACAGTGCATCCTAATCAAGATGAATGTTTTTTCCTTCGCACGCTGTTGGTAAATGTGCCTGGTCCTAGATCTTTCCAGCAATTGAAAATTGTTGACGGCGTCACATATGCCACTTTCCGCAGTGCGTGTCAAGCTCTTAATTTATTAGAAAACGACCAACAGTGAAAAGTGGCATATGTGACGCGTGCAACACTGCATATCCAAACCAAATTCAAGCACTATTCGCAATTATATTGACCGCTTGCTTCCCTTCATCTCCCACAGAGTTATGGGAAAGATATCGATTGCGTATGGCTGAGGATATTTTGCATAGAGTACGCCTAGAAAATGCCAATATGACCATGGAATTTACAGAAGGCATTTACAACGAAACATTGATAAATATTGAAGACAAGTGCTTAGCTATTGCAAATAAAGTTCTTAGTCAGTTGGGAATGCCAGCACCCAACCGAACTACGACTGCTTCATTTGATGTGGATTTGCGCCATGAACAGTTACAACACCGGTGATCTCCAGTCATATGTCCAATCAAACATTCCCAAATTAACGTGTGAACAGAAGGGCATTTATGATCGCATAATGCAAATGATAAATGACGGAGTTGGGGGGGCCTTCTTCTTATATGCGCCAGGAGGAACTGGGAAAACATTCCTTATCAGATTGATTCTGGCAACGGTTCGATAAAAAAATGACATAGCCTTAGCTCTCGCTTCGTCTGGAATAGCTGCGACATTGTTACCAGGTGGAAGGACTGCTCATTCAGCTCTGAAGTTGCCATTAAACATGTGAATCATCGAGACTCCCACGTGCAATATTTCCAAAGCATCCGGTATGGGAAAAGTATTACAAAAATGTAAACTCATTGTTTGGGATGAATGCACGATGGCACATAAAAAATCGCTTGAAGCTCTTGATCGATCGTTGCGAGATTTGCGTGGAAACGTTCAACCATTCGGGAATGCATTGATATTGCTCGCAGGAGATTTTAGGCAAACATTGCCTGTAATTTCTCGATCGACACCAGCGGACGAAATAAATGCTTGCCTGAAATTTTCAACATTGTGGCGACACATACGTACATTGCAGTTGACTACGAATATGCGTGTCCTGCTGCAGAACGATCAATCAGCCGAGGTATTCTCACGACAGTTACTGGACATTGGGAACGGACAACTGCCAGTCGATGAGACGTCAAGACGAATATCATTTCCTGATAATTTTTGTAATTTAGTAACATCGAAAGAAGAACTGATCGAAAAAGTATTTCCTAATATTCAAATTAATTATAAGAATCACGATTGGCTCTGTGAACGAGCTATCCTTGCCGCGAAGAATAAAGATGTCTATCAAATTAATAATGTTATTCAATCCAGCATTCAAAGTGAAGAAATTACATACAAGTCGATAGATACAGTTGTGGAAGCAGATGAAGTAGTTAATTATCCAACGGAATTTTTGAACTCACTTGATCTGCCAGGGATGCCACCACACATATTAAAATTGAAAATAGGTGTGCCAATTATCTTGTTGCGGAATATTAATCAGCCAAAACTCTGCAATGGCACGCGACTCGCAGTTAAAAAAACTGATGAAAAAGGTAGTGGAAGCAACGATTTTAACGGGGCCTTTCGAAGGTGAAGATGTCCTCATCCCTCGAATTCCCATGATCCCGACCAATACACCATTTCAATTTAAAATATTGCAATTCCCAATTCGATTGGCGTTCACAATCAATAAAGCTCAAGGTCAATCTTTAGAATTGTGTGGTTTAGATTTAGATGCGGATTGCTTCTCACATGGACAACTGTATGTTGCGTGTTCCCGTGTCGGCAAACCAGATAGCCTTTATATCTACGCAGAGAATGGAAAAACAAAAAATATTGTATACCCACAAGTATTGCAAAATTAAACTTCTATGAAACGTATGCTTTGTTTTGTTCCTCATTTCTCATCCATGCAACCACAATGTGCCAAAGCTACGCGTGGCCGGGTATAGCTAGTAAGTACATAAATTTGCATTTTTCCTTCATTTTGTGTAAATAAACCTATAGAAAAAAAGAAATTTGTGGAGATTTTTTTATTTCTCACGCCTATTAGCAGTATCTGTGGATTGCGTAGTTTCGAAATGAAGATTTTTGACAGTTGCAAGTGGTTTGGTTTGGCCGGTCATTTCCTAAGTTTCAGTGCTCAGACGTCTCACGTGTTTGTCATCGTTTCGTGACAGTAAGCATAGATTTGTGTTGGGAAATACACTGCGACTCTGAAGAACTTTTACCATCAAATGTAAAGTCGTGATTAGTAAGTTGAGTACTGTCAATAATTTTTTATCACAGAAAATAACTAGCTACATCATCGTTAAACGAAATATATTTTAACTAGGCGAAAGTCTGTCAGTAAGGATGGGGAAAAATAAGGTATGTAGAGTAATTTTTTACATACATATCACTGAGCTGTTCTCTGAGATTCGGAGGTTAGCTCCACAAAGAAATACCAACTACCAGATCATTTTTACTGTTGCCGTATCAAACTTCTCCATTTACAGCGATCATGGCAACACAACTCTGGCTTCACTGACATCCATCACATGCCATACACAAGATCTTCTATACTTCATACTCATTATCTTTTTCTCATGCAGACTCCCCTGAATCTGATCCTCCCATGACTTACTTGGCCTTCCTCTTCCTTTTCTTCCTGCCACTTGGGCTAAAAAGATTTTCTTAGTAAGCATCTCATCACTCATTCTTTCAACATGGCCAAACCACCGGAGCGTATTAGTCTCCACCTGCTAACAACATTTTGCTTCACATTGCACAGCTGCAACACATCTTCATTCCTCACACAATCGGAGCGAGTCTTGCCACTAACTCCTCGTAAGAAATGCATCTCTCCAGCACACAAACTACTCCTATGTTTCTTCTGTAGTACCCAGGTTTCACTGCCATACATCAGAGTAGGAACAATTACTGTTTCATACACAGCCATGCGGGACTCTTGAGAACCCATCACTCCTGTGAAAACTTCCCAAAGTAGCCATGGCTTTCAAAGAAGAATTCACTCGCCTACTAATTTTTGTGATGAGAGGTGCGGATGTTGGTTCTGATCATTACTTGGTAGTGTCACGAGTGAAACTGAATGTTGGTTGGAGGAAAAGGAATAGGAAGAGGCCCAGGATGGAAAGAATAAAGGTTGAAAGACTCCCTGAATATCATGAGCATCATTCTGACTTACTCGGAGAACGACTGAAGGAGCTGAAGTCTTGTGAGAGGGAGGTAGAAAAGAAGTGGGAATGTTTTAAGAACTGTGTTGTCACTGCTGCTGAAGAGTTCTGTGGCACCCCAAAAGTGGGTTACAATAGAAGTGATGCTTGGTGGAATAGTGAGATTAAAGAGGCAGTAAAGAAAAAAATATTTCTCTTTACTGCCTCTGGGGATGCTGCAAGGTAGAGTTTCTGTGGATGAATATTGCTGTAAGAAGCGTGAAGCCGCTGAGTTGGTTCGCCAGAGTAAGGCAAAAGATAGGAATTAGAAGGTGGAAAGGCATGAATTGTTTTTTGGAAAGATAGGAAGACTTTCTGGAAGTACATGAGAATCAAGAAAAATAGGGATACAAAGTTGTAAGCTGTGTAAAGAATAGGATCGGGGAAATGATATGGGAGCCCAATAAGTTAAGTGAAAGATGGGTGAATACTTCTGTGATTTATTAGATCAGGAAAGCAAAGGTGATTCTGAGGCTGTGCAATTTAGACTTATATTACATTCAGTACTACCAGTTTCTTTCTCAAAAACCATAACTTTGGTTTTTCCCTTATTTATACTCAGTTTGAATTTCATGCAACAGGGTGCGCACGCATGCTTGAAAACCTGGAAAGTCCTGGAAAATCATGATTACATTTTCAAGGCCTGGTATATAATGGAAAAACGGTGTTTTTTTAATGCTGTCTTGAAAAGCCTTGAAATTTGAAATTAGTGCTTAAAAAAATGCCCTTTTAGGAAATCGTGTTACTGTTACCCCTTCATTTTTTAAAGTTCCTTTCCTCTGTTCTCAAAGAAACCGCCGGCAACGGTCCAGTGCAATAAAATTGGATGATTACTAGTAGGTCTGTTAGAAAGGTTAGCTTGATTTATATTCTTTGGCTTGATGTCCGCCGGACAACTCCCAGAACGGAAGGGGAAAGAAGAGGCATTTAGCATTTGCAGGGGGGTCGCGTATGTACCAAGTCTGCTGGCATCCACCAGTGAGGAGTATGCCTGAACAACACATTCATCTTCTTGTTTATGTGCATACCAGCCTTCCCTCCCTCAAGAGACTTCCCCTACTTATGATAAAAAATAAGAAAACTATCTTTGCGAATTTTTCACGAAAGTGGCTGAAATTTTTACATTCACTATAAGTGGATTACAGAAGCTCACTTCCAAAATTCCAATTGAATCGGTTTAAAACTTAAAAAGTTAGCATTGGTAATTTTTATTATGGACAAGTATGTGTGCCTCTTTGGATAGAGTGAGCCTCCAGCAGAAAGGGTGTTACCATAGCAATGGTTGATTGACAGCTGGGAGCACTGATCTAAAGCCCTCAGGGTGCGCACGCGTGCTTGAAAACCTGGAAAGTCCTGGAAAATCATGATTACGTTTTCAAGGCCTGGAATATCCTGGAAAAACGGTATTTTTGTAATGCTGTCTTGAAAAGCCTTGAAATTTGAAATTAGTGCTTAAAAAAAATGCCCTTTTAGGAAATCGTGTTACTGACTGTTACCCCTTCATTTTTTAAAGTTCCTCTCCTCTGTTCTCAAAGAAACCGCCGGCAACAGTGGTGTTTCGGATGTGCCCAAATCCTAATTTGGCTGGGGGGGGGGAAGCACTACTTCCAGTGCAATAAAATTGGATGATTACTAGCAGGTCTGTTAGGGAAGGGGAGCTTGATGCATTCTCTAGCCCTGAGCTTGATGTCCGTCCGACAACTACTGAGAACAACAGAAGGGGAAAGAAGAGACATTTAGCATTTGCAAGGGGGGTCGCGTGTTTACCAAGTCAGCTGGCATCCACCAGTGAAGAGTATGCCTGAACAACACATTCATCTGCTCCTTGTTTATTGCATTAAGACGCTTGCTTCCGGCCCACCCCTCAAGAGACTTCGGCTACTTATGATAAAAAATAAGAAAACTATCTTTGCGAATTTTTCACAAAAGTGGCTGAAATTTTTACATTTACTATAATTGGATTACAGAAGCTCACTCCCAAAATTCCATTTGAATCGGTTTAAAACTTAAAAAGTTAGCATTGGAAATTTTTATTATGTGTGCCTCTTTAGACAATGAGCCTTGAGCAGAAAGTGTGTTACCATAGCAACGGTTGATTGACAGCTGGGAGCGCTGATCCGAAGCCCTTGGTTGGGAAGAAAGCAAACACCTGTTTATCACTTCCACGGCTCAAAAGGTCTAAGAGGTATTTTCAGAAATCCATTTTTCGGAATTTTGAAAATAACACAGTAAAATTTTTACAGTGGTTAAAATACATCACAATAAAGTTCTAGTGCAAATTTCGCCAAATTCCGTTTGAAACTTTAGCAGATGCAAAAAAAAAAAAAAAAGAAATCTTCCGTTGCAAAACCGGATTGAAAAAAAAGAAACTGCAATTATAAATTTTTTTTTGCATTTTTGAACTTCACTTTTAGTTGGTAAAGTTCGATGAACACTTACCGCACGTGGGGCTTGGCTTTCAATCCATATTTCAGTTACGTGGATGCGGCACGGGATTTTTTCATTTACGGGTCTGCTTCTTCTTTTTTTTTTTTTTCCGTTGGAATTTATTTTTGTCTCATCACCAAATGAGTTTTTCCTTTGCTGCATCCTCATTTACTTCAATATTTATTCATACCAGTACTTTCGGGTACTACTACTATACCGTCTTGAGGGGACATTTTGCTCCAACTAGCACGGACCGTGTCAGCTGGGCATTTCGGTGGTTCTCGCGGGCTGCTTCTGTCATCTGCTATCGCTTCTTCTTGGGCGTTGTGGCGCCATCTCTTGTTGGTCAAGTGATCTCCTTTTTCGAACTTTTCTTTATGCTCAATTTTAATTAAATTTCTCCAGCTGTTTCTCAAATTATTAGGGTCATTGTGGTTGCAAACTTTGTCCTATTTTTTTCAATCATTACCGACTCTGCTATTCTGAGGTGTTTTTCGGATTTACAGCTTTTAAAGCTGTACAGCTTTTAAAAAGCTGTAAATCCGAAAACACCTCAGAATAGCAGAGTCGGTAATGATTGAAAAAAATAGGACAAAAGTTTGCAACCACAATGACCCTAATAATTTGAGAAACAGCTGGAGAAATTTAATTAAAATTGAGCATAAAAAAGAAAAAGTTCGAAAAAGGAGATCACTGACCAACAAGAGATGGCGCCACAACGCCCAAGAAGAAGCGATAGCAGATGACAGAAGCAGCCCGCGAGAACCACCGAAATGCCCAGCTGACACGGTCCGTGCTAGTTGGAGCAAAATGTCCCCTCGAAGACGGTATAGTAGTAGTACCGAAAGTACTCGGGTATGAATAAATATTGAAGTAAATGAGGATGCAGCAAAGGAAAAAACTCATTTGGTGATGAGACAAAATAAATTCCAACGGAGAAAAAAAAAAAAAAAAAGAAGAAGCAGACCCGTGGCCAAATGAAAAATCCCGTGCCGCATCCACGTAACGGAAATATGGATTGAAAGCCAAGCCCCACGTGCGGTAAGTGTTCATCGAACTTTACCAACTAAAAGTGAAGTTCAAAAATGCAAATGCATTAATGCACGTTAAATAATTAACCTCCAATATCGGAAGTAAATTGAAAAATGCAATTATAAATTACGGGAAAAGCAAGCAAATTATTTTTTTTTAGATGCCATGATTTATTTAAACAGAGTGATCCTTAAATTTTGTTTCTGTGATGATATGGACTCTATTTTAATTACAAACATACATTTTTATTCAGATGTCTGAGTTACTGTTTTAATAAAAAAATCTATAATTAAAAAGTTTTCAATGGATTTTGGCGAAATTCAGCAGATAAACGTATTTTAGTAAATTGCAACGTTATGACGTAAATTTGGTCATTTTGTGGAAAATTGGGCAGCTTTTTTTTTTTTACGTTTTCTCCTATAGTTAGGGTGAAGGAGGAAGACACTTCAGTGAGCTGCAGGTGGTGATTTATGGCGATGTGCCAAATGAAAAGAAGCCGTTCCGTTCCATCAGGACATTCCAGAGGTTGAGTGTGCGTGGACGCGTGCTCCTGCTGTTTGAACTTAATCGGAATGTTTTCGGGAGGGGGAGAAATATCGGTTTCAGCTTTACAGCTTTCAGGCTCCTTTTTTTTTTCTTGGTAATAAATAAAAACCATAGTTGCTGCATTCACCATTGATCCATATTCGCATTTCTTGAATATAAACTGCAGACAATCGGAAACATGGTGTTGAGTGGGTCTTGATGTTCTTCATTTGTATCTGCTGAATTTTGTTCTGTGGGAATACGGAATGAGTTATACTGTGAATACATACAAAACTACATATTTTTGAGCTGAAAAAATAGGTGTACTTGTACACAGTAGCTAACGTGTGAACTCAGACAAAGACAATCAGACATATGGACGTCTGATTCCATAAAAAAATCAACCCACTTTTATTATACACGACAGGTAAAAAGAAAAAACATTACATGTTTTTAAACATTATAAAGGAAAGCGGATTTTTGAAACACCATGACTTGATGATATTAATTTCTAAAATTTTTTTTCGATTTTAATTTCTGAAACCTTTTTTTTTTTTTTTCAATTACAATACATTGTAACAGGATACCTGTGTGTTGTATCCCTTAGTTGTATGGCAGATTTTCAGTTGGCCGATATCCGCGAACGTAAGTGGTAGTTACATTGCTATTGTTGATGATGACAAGATAAATACTGGAGTAATGTAGAATGTTGCACAAAGTAAAAAAATCGCCCCCTCCTCCCCCTTTGAACTTTTATGTGGTTATCATAGCTGATCAACCATTTCATTCCATGAACATCAGCACATTTCAATCATTTGACCATTGGGGGTCTGACGGAATTCAGCAGTGCTTAAGCGCCTAGCGCAACGAGAACATGCTAATTACGGACAGTTATATTCCCTTCCATTTGCATCTTTCATCATTTTTATTACTTAAAACTGAAATTGCTTTTAAAAAATAATTTGAGCATGATACTGTAAAGCGTAATAATCATCCTGGAATTTTTTGTATATGGCCTGGAAAAGGCCTGGAAAGTCCTTGAATTTTTTCCCCCAAAAAGAGTACGAACCCTGAGTAATGATACGAAATAGCTCCCAGTTGTGCTGGGAGCTAGGAATGGTCCCTCTGGATTGGAAAGATGATATCATTGTTTCCTTGTATAAGGTAAAAGGTGATCAGACTGAATGCAAGAACTATCGTGGTATTTGCCTATTAAGTGTGCCGGGGAAAGTGTTTAGTAAGGTCATTATTGAAAAAGTACGAAGTCTTACATCAGTGAAAGTATGGGATGTTCAGAGTGGTTTCATGCCTGATAAAGGCTGCACTAACCAAATTTTTGCATTACGCATGATGATTGAAAAGTATCTGGCTGTTGGTAAGAAAGTTTTTGCTGCCTTCATAGATTTAGAGAAACCTTATGACCGAGTGAATAGGACACTTTTGTGGAAGGTATTGAATGAATATGGTGTTACTGGGAATTTTACTTAATAGTGTAAAAGCCATATATGCTGGTAGTAGAGCTTATGTACGAGTGAATGGTGTTTTATCAAAATGGTTTTCTATTGGTGCAGGAGTCGGGCAAGGTAGTGTACTGTCACCCTGCGTGATGCCAAAATACACTGCTGGCCACCCAAAATGCAACACCTAGAAGGAAGCATCCGATTGGCCCGAAATTCGCAGCTTGCGTCGTCCATGAGAAGACATGCAAACAATTAGCATTGCAGGGCATATGCAAATCATGTGCGCCTGGCACGCCACTGAGAAGCCCTTTAAGAAGGGTGCACAGAAGGCGGGTGTAAGTAGTGGAAGTGTGTTGTGCTGCCAGACCTGTGCGTGGGAAGCTTCCTGATGCCTCGTTGCAGAATACGTCAGTCATTCCAGCACGTTTCGGAGTTTGACAGAGGACGAATAGTGGCTTATCGGTTACGAATAGTGGCTTATCGGTTTATCGTAACGAGACATCAGCACCCGTGTGGGATGACATCCAGCCACAGTTAGGAGAGTATGGATTCGGTGGGTGCAGGAGGGACGGATGGACCGCCGTGAGCGATTGCCGCGGCACACCACCGAATGAGAGACGGCTCGCACTGCCACATCCCATCCCAGCTAAAATACCTACCTACTGATTGACTGACAGCACACACACACACACACACATGATAATTTGGTTTTAAAAAGTCCTTGAAAGTGCTTGAATTTATTTTGCTTGGTAGAGTATGAACCTTGAATTAGTATCTTATAACTGTGTGTCATCCCTTTTTTGAAGCCACAGATTCTCATGAAAAGCTGATCTGACTGGTTTTGTTTTATAATCTGCAAACAGTGAAACTTAGAAAAGCTGCCCCGGTTGTGCAGAGGTCTGAGGGCTGGCTTATGCTCATTCACCCGTGAAGGGTAAGAGTTCGAATCCCGGTAAGGCATGGATGTTGTGTTTGTCTTACGGCACTGGCTCTCTCAGTTCCCTGGAATCAGTGACCCTAAATTAAGTAGGGACAGGCATTATAAAGTAGGACTGCTTATAGCCCATTGAGTTGCTCACGGTGGTTGTTAAACCTTTAATAAAAAAACAAAAAACACTTAGAAAAATAATCACTGTATCAAACAGAGGTCATCGCTCTTTCCATGTTTATAAGAGAGTCATGGAAAAATTCTCATTGGCCACCACCGGGAATCGAACCCATGGTCTTCCAGTTACACACCGGACATGCTTCCACTGCACCACAGTGGCCTCTTAATTCCTCCAGACTCGCGTACTACCAAGCCAATTGGCAGGTTGCTTCTTGGAGCCCCGCACAATGCTGGGGATTCACCAAAGATGGTAAGCAGCAATTGAACATATAATTAGAAGGCGAATGAATAATTAATACAGACATTTGACGTGGACTAGGAACATCAAACAGAAAAGAGCAATGACCTCTGTTTGATGTTCCTAGTTCACGTCCAATGTTTTTCATTCGCCTTCTAATTATTTGTTCAGTTGCTGCTTACCATCTTTGGTGAATCCCCAGCATTGTGCGGGGCTCCAAGAAGCAACCTGCCAAATTGGCTTGGCAGTTAGTGTATGTGAGTCTGGAGGAATTCGAGGCAGCTGTGGTGCAGTGGAAGCATATCCGGCGCGTGACTGGAAGACCCTGGGTTCGATTCCCGGTGGCAACCAATGAGAATGTTTCCGTGGACTCTTATAAACGTGGAAAGAGCAATGACCTCTGCTGATGTTCCTAGTCCACGTCAAATGTCTGTATTAATCACTGTATAATCAGTACCTGTGATGTTGCCCACGAACCGTAATTTCCTAGTGGAAAGTTGCAATTCACAAGATTACCTGCCAGTTTAGAGAAATAGTGAAAATTATTTTAAAAATAATTGTTTTTTTTAATGCTTTTGTGACATTTTCAAGTTAATGAGCAGAAATCACTATTTTTAATTTTTTTTTTTTTTTTCCAGCGTTACCATGGCAGACCTGCCAACTGTTACGGTTTTATCTTATTTAGTACGATAAATCATAGTACAGTACGCAATACGATTTTGCAGCCAAAAATAAGATTTTTTTTTAATAGTCATGTTTTCTGCCATTTTTTTTTAGTTTTCAGACAGAAGCCTTGTAGTAGAACCGCGGTGACAGGCGACGTACGTTGCAGATTTATTTTGGTCCTGCAGGCAAAAACGACATCACAAGAACCCTATTAAACCATCTTCCAAACTCCCTATCATAAATGGAAGTTAGGCATAGTGAGGATTTCTTCCGTAATCATAATTTTTTTCTCGCGAAGGACGATGTGAGTCGCAGAATTATTTTGTACTCGTCCCCGTAGCAGAATTGCAGCGACATACATTGCAGGTTTATTTTGTACTTGTCCCCGTAGCAGGATAGTGGCGATGGCCAACGTACATTGCAGATGTATTTTGTACCCACCCCCGTAGAAGAATCCCGGCGACGGACGACGTACATCGCAGATTCATTTTCCACTAATCCGCGTAGCAGAATCGCGGCGACGGTCAATGCACATCGCAGATTTATTTTAGTCCTGCAGACAAAAACGACATCCCCAAAACCTGATTAAACCATTTTGCAGACCTCCTAAAATGCAAGTTTTCCGCCTCTCAAAATTTCTGAAAACGGAAGTTAGGCGTAGTGAGGATTTCTCCCGTAATTGTAATTTTTTTCTAATAATTAACAATATAAAAGTGTTTGCTGATTATATTTAATTAGTTTCTCAATACAATTTTGATGTAGGGAAAAAATCCCTACATTCTCATCATCAAGAATTTTTTAATTCAAAATTGAAGTTCATATCTAGGCCTAATGTATAGGCCAGACATCACTACTATTCGGTTTTACGTGCGTTATTTCAACATATATTGGAATACTCCAGAAAGTATTGCTTACCTCTGAGGTCCATTTCTGGAAAAAAATCACATTTCACACGCGTTATTGGGTCCAGTTTTTAACTTTCTGTGGTTGTATTTTATGGAAGTTTTATCTATTCATCATGAGATTTTAAATATTCGTAACTCTTGAGTAAGCCAAGAAGGTGGAAACGAATAGGGACCAAGACATCTAGGCACAGAGTGAAGGACAGGGACAGCGACGAGGACCCAATAACGTGTGTGAAATGTGATTTTTTCCAGAAGCGGACCTCAAAGGGTAAGCAATATTTTCTGGAGTATTTCAATCAAGAATTTATATAGCTGAAAATAGGCTTCAAAAATTATCAGCACACATCATGTTACGATTTTTCTATCTGAGTGTTATGTTTTTTGGTTCTTAGAGGTTGGCACGTCTGCCATGGTTTTATGTGTAGTCTTGGCAGTTCCATACGTAGATTCCGTGCTGTGCAGTTCTTTAGTTACACTTGCAGCACGCACGAATGTGTGCAACGCTGAGCTTCCCATAGCGTGTGACTGTCCACGAGAGCTAATGATGCCCTGTTCGTTGCATCACATTTTCTGTGGAATTAACTTTTTTAAGGGTCTTATAGAGGTTGTTATTCAAAAAAGTTGGTGGTCAAATTTTCGAACTAAAGCCTAGTTCGTCATCAGGACTACGTCACGGGACTCATCAGGACTACGTCATTTCGAAAAACTGAAGAGGATCGGAGCAAAATATAATATCAGGCTTGCTCCAGATCTAAATAACAAATTAAATTCTTGCCAGCTTTAAAGCAGAAAGAAGTGGACATGCAATTGCAAGAAGGAGTAATATATTCAGGGATCGCATTCCTCCTAAAATTCCTAATATTTTGTAACCCTCCTTAAATTCCAAAAATTATACCTAAAATTTGCTATTCTTCCTAAAATTTTTGTAAGCTTATTTATTAAAAATACAACCGTTATTAACGCCAATAAATTTACCATTACGGTAAGGTAAAAAGACCTGTTATTGTAGAAACACAGCCTATATGCTGAAGGGAGGGAAAATGACGCCATCGAGATGCACTTGCTTCGGGGCGGGCGCTCCACTTTTGTGCCTTCGGACAGTTTTCGAGAGTAACAAGAGATCTAAGGGAAAAGGGGAGGGGTCATTTTCACCCCTGGTTTGCGCTTTGCAGGCGAACTCCGTGGCACGCAGAAGACCGTACTTTATTTTTGTACATGCCTTGTGGAACCTCCTCTTTCTGCTGATGTTTTGTTATTGTAAACTGGAGGTGGGTGGAAGCAAAGAGGAAATATGTGGTCTCCTTCTGTAACCTCCAGTAATGACGATGGGATGGTAGCCGAGTGTTATCGTGGCAGGCAGTAAAGCACGTGATCATTGACCTTCGATCGTGCGTCGGCGACAGCGACCTTCGATGCGCAATATATCTCGGCTCTGACTCGCTTTGACTGAACTTGCGTGAGATGCGTATGATAGTTTCTGGTTTTGCATCTTTTATGGTATTCTCTGTGCTGTGTGCAGGTTCAGTTCTCTAGTGGTGACCTGCTTTTTTTTTTTTTTTTTTTTTTTTTTTCTATCTTCTGACATCCTCGCAGCCAAACTTCGGGAAGTTGTCTGGTTTTGCAATATTGGAACGTGTTTTTGTACTTTCCTTTCATTTTCTGGTTAGTAATACAAATGTTTAAGATGCCTAAATCCAAAACGAAATTTCAAGATGCGTGGCTCGCCAAAGAATTGGACGTAGTGAAGTTGAAAGAATGGTGTTCTGCAACTGAAACAATATTTTCTGCTAAGTGTATATTGTGTTCAGAAATTTTCAATATTTCTAATAGTGGCTTTTCACAAGTAAAAGCGCATCATAAAGGAAAAAAACATTTGCAGAAATTTCAAAATAAGTCCATCCTGAAAGCCTTTGGAGGACGGGATCTTCAGCCCAAAACAAATATTAGTGAAGTACTGAGTCATGTTTTACAGTTGGCTAAAGCTGAAGCATTATGGGCCATGAAAGTTGCTAAGGACAATATGTCTTTTGTTCCATGCACTGAAACAGTTGAACTTTTCAAAGAAATGTTTCCTGATTCTGCTATTGCAGCCAAAATGCAACTTAAAGAAAAAAGTTGCTTATGTGATATCACATGGATTGTCAAAATATTTTGAAGAGGATTTGAAAAAAGACATTGCATCTAGTAGCCCAGGAAAGGTTACTATAGCATTTGATGAAACTACAAATACACAAGTGAAACAGCAGTTGGATGTGTATCTCAGGTACTGGTCTTCAGAAATAAATTCAGTTTCTTGCCGATACCTGACAAGCATTTTTCTGGGTCATGCAACAGCAGATATTTTGCTAAAAGAAATTACTGATGTGTTATCATCCTTCAATATTTCGTTGAACAGAATTATTTGTGTATCCATGGACAGCCCAAATGTAAATAAGTGCTTTTACGCAAATTCAATGAAGTTGTAAAACAAGAAACAGGCCAGAAATCTTTGGAACTAGGTTTTTGCAACCTGCATGTTGTTAGTAATGCATTTAAAATTTTTTTGACAAGCTTAAATATAGATTTTGACGAATTTGCTACTGATATGCATTACTTTTCAAAGAGTAGTGCTGCAAGACGAGAGGATTATAAATCTGTCGAGGATATAACATTGGTCACAGCCAAATTTCTTTTGCGTCATGTCAGCAACAGATGGTTAACCGTTGGTTCTGTAGCCCAGAGGCTCTTGGATCAATGGCTAAATATTACAGAATATTTTTTAAACTTCTTACCATCTCAAAAAATATTTGAAAAACAACTACGCAATTCGGCAAGGTATAAAAGAATTCACTATTTCCTGAAAAATGAGCTAACTCCTTGCTATTTAGCATTAATTTCATTTTCACACCAAAATTTTGAAAAGTTTTCATTATGTTATCAGAGTGAAGAACCAAAAATACACCAGTTATATTCTGATTTAAATACTTTAATGAGGAATGTTATAGCTCAGTTTATCCAAGATGATGTTATTGCAGGGAAATTTGGAGAAGACCTAAAGAATGTAGATTTTGAAAACAAAAATTCATGGAAAAAACTAGGGGAGTTAGAAGTTGGTATGAAGACAAAAAATCTCCTCAGGAATGTTCAGGAGACCAGGCAGAAATTATTTCTCTTAGATGTAAGATCATCACTAATTGCAACCACAAAATATTTAAAGTCAAATTTGCCATTCTGCAATCAAAAGCTAAGAGACATAGAAGTTTTAAAGGTAAAAGAACCAAAGAAAGAGTCAACTCAACTTTCAGTCACTGAAGGACTTTCTGAAATAACCAGAATTTCAAGTGTTTTGCATCTTTCTGAGGAACAAATTGGTAGAGTAAGAGAAGAGTGGAAACTTTTAAATTGCGATAAGCCAACTCTAGATGAACTAGTGAAATTTTCAGAGGAAGGGCATATTCCAGTGCGGATTGATCATTACTGGCGTAATATATTTAGTATTAAAGACTCTAGCGGAAAAGAAAAATACTCAAATCTTGCTAAACTCATCAAGTCAATTTTAGTTTTACCTCATGGTAATGCTGATGCAGAAAGAGGATTTTCGGTTAACACTGCTCTGTTAAGGAAGGACAAGGCTAACTTAAAAGACTCAACTATAACATCATTAAGAATAGTTAAAGGGGCCATTAAACACTATGGATGTGTAAGTAAAGTTCCCATAACAAGAAATTTGTTAAATAGTGTTCGTGATTCATATAAATTTTATAAAGAGTATGTTGATAAGCTGAAGGAAGAAGAATAAAAAAAGGTAAAAGAAAGGAAGCAGAAAGAGAGGGAAAATAAGGAAAAGCAGCTAGAGAAAAAAAGAAAAGCTGAGTTTGATGACAAAATAAAAGAAAATGATGCAGAAATAAATAGGCTTAAAAAAGATAAAGAAGCCTCCCTAGCAGTAATTCAAGAGGGAACAGAAAGAACGAAAAAAGCTGTAGAAAAACAAAATACTGTTGAAATAGCAGTTGCCTCTAACTTGATCATACAAGGTTTAGCTGAAATAAAGAAAACTGAAAGTAAATTAGTTGTGGTGGAAGCAGAAAAAGATAGGCTTATCAGGAAAAGGTTAAAACAATAATATGAAAAAAGTAATTCAGTGAACAATTGTACATAGTTCTTGGTTTTCAATTACCTCTTTAGGATATTATAATTTAATGTGAAACCTGAAAACTTTACTGTGAAAATCGTGAATGGCTTCTGGTTCAACAGCATATTAATGTTCAAAGTGAAACTTGAATGTGGTAAATATACTTGAATATGATAATAACACATGAAAAGATAAGAACTGAACATTAGAAGTAAATCATACTTAAACTTTAGACATTAGACGTTATGCAAAAAATTTGGGTGTGAACTTCGACCATATATACTAATGGACTACGCATTGGCAATAGCTGCATGGCTCAAACATTGGGCACGTCATCATCAGACTCCAAATTTCGTGTAAAAATGCTGTTATGATTACTAATTTACGCTGCAGAAGTTCAGTATTTTCGGTGTATTATGTGAATGCGCCTCATATATAATGAAAACTCTTCAGGTAAGTTTACTTATGAGCTATATACATGCATGATCGGGTTGTTTACATTTTGTGATTTATAATGTGATGAACATTTGCGAAGAATTTGGAACATGCATTCCATTTTTTTTTCTTAAGTTACTATATTTTTATATCAATAGCTGCAAGTTTCTGGTTAAGTAATTGAACTTTATTGACTTAGGTATTTAATTCGTTTCTTACCCATGGAAAATCACAGAACTTTCTTTACCATATCGCTCAGAGCAACCATAAGCACAGCAGGTGTAACCCATCTTTTTGACTGTCATGTGATTTTATGTTGGAGCCAGAAATTTTGATGTCATGCGCAGTCAGTCTATCAGTATATATGGTTGAAGGGTGTGAAGCAAACTCTACAATGTATACAAAGTTGTTTTACTAGATGTATACAAATATACATCTAGTTTTTATTGAAATACACTCCTAAAATTTTTCTAAAAAGTCCTAAAATTCCTACCTAAAATTTTCCAGAAGTAAGCTATGATCCCTGTATATTGCATCGACTGTAACTGCGGACTCAGCTACACTGCTGGCCACCCAAAATGCAACACCAAGAAGGAAGCATTTGATTGGCCTGAAATTTGCAGCATGCGTCACCCGCGAGAGTACATGCAAACGATTAGCATTGCAGGGCATACGCAAATCGTGCGTCCGGCACGCCACCGAGAAGCACTATAAGAAGGGTTAACAGAAAGCAGGGTGTAAGTAGTGGAAGTGTGTTGTGCTTCTGGACCTGTGTGTGCGAAGCTTCCTGATACCTCGTCACAGAATACGGCAGTCATTCCAGCACGTTTCAGAGTTTGACAGAGGACAAACAGTGGCTTACCGCGACTGCGGTTTATCGCACCGAGACATCGGCGCCCGTGTGGGATGACATCCAGCCACAGTGAGGAGAGTATGGATTCGGTGGGTGCAGGTGGGACGGGCGGACCAACGTGAGCGATTGCAGCGGCACACCACCGAACGAGAGGACCGGCATGTTGTGCGGCGAGCATTGACGGCTCGCACCGCCACATCACGAACGTTAGCACAAGAATTAGGGAGTGTTGCGCAACAACCTGTGTCAGCATGTACTGTTTGACGTCATCTGCAGGAGCTCGGACTTGTCGCACGGCACCCGTTGCTCCGATTACCATTGACGTTACACCACCAGCGAGTGCGGCGGCAGTGGGCCGTTGAAAGCCGCACCTGGACTGCGGAATGGCACGACTTTGTCTTCTCCGACGAATCCCGCTTCTGCCTGCAACACCACGATGGTCAGATCTGCGTGTGACGGCACCGCGGCGAGAGACTGTATAACGCCTGCATTATGCATTGCTATACCGGTCCATCGCCTGGCGGGTTTGGGGTGCAATTGGATATGACACCCGCACCCCTCTGGCACACATCGCCGGTACACTCAACAGCCACCGCTACATCTCCGATGTTTTGGAGCCTGTAGTCCTCCCTTACCTGCAGGACCTGCCAGCGGCCACGTTTCAACAGGACAATGTACGCCCGCACGTGGCACACATCGTGCAACAATTCTTCACGGCCCACCAGGTGTCACTGCGGCCGTGGCCCACCTGTTCTCCCGATATGTCGCCCATCGAACACGTCGGGTCGCCGATCGGCAACCGAGTGGCCCGCCAAGCACAACCTGCGGCTACGCCTGATGAACTGTGGCAATGTGTGGAAGCAGCCTGAACCGACATACTCCAAGCCCACATCCAAAGCCTCTTTCGTTCGATGCCGCGGCGTGTAGCGGTCATTATTGTCAGCCATGGGGGCCACACGAACTATTGTCTGCGTGTTCCGCAAGTTGCACGGGCCTGTAAGCTCAATCATTTCATCTTTGTATCTGTTGTTATGTGTCCAGTAAATCTGGCTTTGCTATCTCGTGTCCTTCTTGGTGTTGCATTTTGGGTGGTTAGCAGTGTATATAGGAGAAACAATGAGGAGTTTCAAGTCCAAATGAAAGAACACCAAGCAGCTATTAGGAACATTAGTAACAAAACAGGGCTAGACAGACATGTACAAGCAAGTGGACACTCCATAAATTGGGACTCAGTAAGAATAATCGCCCATGAGTCAAACTTAGTAAAGAGGAAACTAGAAGAAGGAATCGAAATAGCAAGAAGTACCGCAATTAACGATAATTGCGGTTGGACACTTCCGACTGAGTGGCAGCAACTACTCCAGTGATGTAGTCCTGGTGACGAACTGGGCTTTAGTTCGAAAATTTGACCACCAACTTTTTTTTAATAATAACCTCTGTAAGACCCGTAAAAAAGTTGATTTAACAGTGCACTATTAATAGGGGTGCCATAAATTAATTTAAAATCATATTTTCTGTCAAAGTGCTCAAAATAACTGTAAACACATTTTGTTCACCCTGTGTAAGTGGTATGCTAGTAATATCCATTTCCTGCTTTAGTTTTATTGTGATTGAAAAGTAAAAGTGATAGATGTTATTAAGGCATGAGAAAGTTTTATAGAGTTGGAGTCAGTTTTATTACACACTTCTCTTCCAATTCTTACCCAGTTTTCATAGTAACTAAACATTTTGTGGTTATTTTTATCAGTGGTTTTAAGATTGTCATTTTTTTTGCAGATAAATTTTTTTGCTTCACTTGCAGATAAAGAAGAATGGTTGGCTCCTTTCCTCATAGCAGTCTTCCTACTGATGGTCCCACTGTGGATTATTATTTCAGCAAAAAATAAATACTCCAATCAGGTTTTGTTCACTGGATGGATTCCAGTCATCAGCGCTGTTTTTATTTCAAGGTAAGTGTTTTGCTGAAAGTGCGCAAGTTTCATGAAGATATTGCTAAGTTGTGCAGAGCTCGAAAAATGCCATGCCCGAGATGCCCAGGGCATGTGAATTATTGGCCTGGGCAGGTAAGTAAAAATCTGGTGGACAGTCATCGCAGTTGTGTTTCCATTTCACTGCTAATCACCGGAAGTTGTGTTATTGTTACGGAGTGCCAAGGACAGAAGAATATCACTTCTTTAATTTTGTTATTCTCTAGGTTGAATTTATGGCACCTCTATTCAGAGTGTACTGTGGAATTAACTTCTTTATGGGTCTTATAGAAGTTATTATTCAAAAAAGTTGGTGGTCAAATTTTCGAACTAAAGCCTAGTTCGTCATCAGGACTACGTCACTGGAGTAGTTGCTGCCACTCAGTTGGAAGAGTCCAACCGCAATTATCGTTAATTGTGGTACTTCTTCTTGCTATTTCGATCCCTTCTTCTAGTTTCCTCTTTACTAAGTTTGACTCATGGGCGATTATTCTTACTGAGTCCCAATTTATGGAGTGTCCACTTGCTTGTATATGTCTGTCTAGCTCTGATTTGTTACTAATGTGCTGCTTGGTGTTCTTTCATTCAGACTTTAATACTTCTTGCTGTTTCTCCTATATAGCTGAGTCCGCAGTTAGTGTCGATGCAATATATTACTCCTTCTTGAAATTGGATGTCCACTTCTTTCTGCTTTAAAGCTGGAAAAAATGAAGCAGGAAATAAACAGCTTCAAATTCACCAGCAAAATTATGTACCACAAGGGTCTTTTCAAAAAACAAGAGGATCGGAGCAAAATATAATATGAGGCTTGCTCCAGATCTAAATAACAAATTAAAAAATTCCTGCCAGCTTTAAAGCAGAAAGAAGTGGACATCCAATTGCAAGAAGGAGTAATATATTGCATCGAGTGTAACTGCGGACTCAGCTATATAGGAGAAACGGGGAGAAGTATTAAAGTCTGAATGAAAGAACACCAAGCAGCACATTAGTAACAAAACAGAGCTAGACAGACATATACAAGCAAGTGGACACCATAAATTGGGACTCAGTAAGAATAATCGCCCAAAGTGGACAGAACTTAGTAAAGAGGAAACTAGAAGAAGGGGTCGAAATAGCAAGAAGAAGAAATACCACAATTAACGATAATTGTGTTTGGACACTTCCGACTGAGTGGCAGGAACTACTCCAGTGACATAGTCCTGATGACGAACTAGGCTTTAGTTCGAAAATTTGACCACCAACTTTTTTGAATAATAACCTCTATATAAAACTCTGTTTAGTGGGGTGAAAATATATAAAAAAACTAAATACAAGGAAAAATTGTATCTCCTGAGCTTTCACTCTTCAACCGGAGGGCTTTCTCAAGGAGTACAAACGTTACTAACAATTCTGGCGAGTATAAACAAAAAGTTTTCAAAACACTGGTGCTCGAGGACATCATATTTTGAATTTATTCAAAATACCACAAACGTTACTAACAATTCTGGCGAGTATAAACAAAAAGTCTTCGTAACACTGGTGCTCAAGAACGTCATATTTTGAATTTATTCAAAATACTACAAACGTTACTAACAATTCTGGCAAGTATAAACAAAGGGTTTTCAAAACTCTGGTGCTCGAGGACATTGTATTTTTAATTTATTCAAAATACTACAAACGTTATTAACAATTCTGGTGAGTATAAACAAGAAGTTTTCAAAGCACTGGTGCTTGAGGACATCATATTTTGAATTTATTCAAAATTTATTTTATATATTCAAATATTCAAATGAATTTATTTAAAATACTACAAATGTGATTAACAATTCTGGCAAGTATAAAGGAAAAGTTTTCAAAACACTGGTGCTTGAGGACGTATTTTAAATTTATTCAAAATACTACAAACGTTACTAACAATTCTGGCAAGTATAAACAAAAAGTTTTCGAAACACTGGTGCTCGAGGACATCATATTTTTAATTTATTCAAAATACTACAAACGTTATTAACAATTCTGGTGAGTATAAACAAGAAGTTTTCAAAGCACTGGTGCTTGAGGACATCATATTTTGAATTTATTCAAAATTTATTTTATATATTCAAATATTCAAATGAATTTATTTAAAATACTACAAATGTGATTAACAATTCTGGCAAGTATAAAGGAAAAGTTTTCAAAACACTGGTGCTTGAGGACGTATTTTGAATTTATTCAAAATACTACAAACGTTACTTAACAATTCTGGCAAGTATAAACAAAAAGTTTTCGAAACACTGGTGCTCGAGGACATCATATTTTTAATTTATTCAAAATACTACAAACATTATTAACAATTCTGGTGAGTATAAACAAGAAGTTTTCAAAGCACTGGTGCTTGAGGACATCATATTTTGAATTTATTCAAACTTTATTTTATATATTCAAATGAATTTATTCAAAATACTACAAACATTATTAACAATTCTGGCGAGTATAAACAAAGTTTTTGAAACACTGGTGCTCTAGAATTGTTAGTAACGTTTATAGTATTTTGAATAAATTCAAAATACTACAAACGTTACTAACAATTCTGGCGAGTATAAACAAAAAGTTTTCGAAACACTACAAATGTTAATAACAATTTTGGTGAGTATAAACAAAAAGTTTTTGGAGCACTGGTGCTCAAGGACATCATATTTATTCAAGTTACGATCAAGCACCAGTGTTTTGAAAACTTTTTGTTTATACTCGCTAGAATTGTGAGTAACATTTGTAGTCCTTGAGAAAACTTCCTGGTCGGAGAGCGAAAGCTTGGGAGATACAAATTTTTCCTTGTATTTCACCTTTAAATATATTTTCGCACCAATAAACAGAGTTTAATATAGACTTGTTCATCATATGTAGTTTTGTTTCAAATGTTGTTCATAGTCAGTGACAAGACGCATGCCTCTGATGGAACTTGTCTCCAGTGTTTAGTGACAAAGTGTGAAAACTTCAACGAAAAGAACATGGTAGAATCACTAAATTTCTCAAATACCAATTTCGTCATCATCCTAAAACTTCGGATACATGCTTTTCTGCATTGGATATTTCGAGTGCGGACCCTTAAAAACAGAGATGTAAAACATATAAAATGAGTTCATATTTTTTAATTTTAAAAAATGAGGGTTCTAATTTGTATTGTGAAAGATAAATTTTCCTGGGCATCCAGCTTTTACTACCTGGGCAGGTAAAATAATTTCTGCACATGCCCAGCCAGCAGTGGCGTATCTTGGGTCCGAGAACTGGGCTATCTCCCTTCCCCCAGTAGTGTTTTCTTTTTTTTTTTAAATTGCGAAGTTTAATTAAGCAATAGAAGTTTTTTTTTTCTTCTTCTAAATTTTAGGAACATGCCATTGCTAACATGATACCAAATAATTATGAGGATTAGGATTTGAGCACTTATTTGTACATGAACTCCATTCTTCTGAATACTTTATTTGTACATGAACTCCATTCCTCTTCTGAATACTTTATTTGTACATGAACTCCATTCCTCTTCTGAATACTTTATTTGTACATGAACTCCATTCTTTTTTCCTTTTGTGTGAACTTGAGTGCTACGTTTTCATAAAATGTTTCTTCCGAGTACTTTTTCGTATTTAAAAAGAATGTTTTTCTCTACTGACAAAACAGCCAAGTTTTTCGAATATGCATGTCCTAGTGTTACTATAAGATATATCTTGACCGAATAGTTATGAGGAGTAGGATTTAAACACTTATTTGTAAAGTAACTCCATTTTTCATCTGAATACTTTATTTGTACGCAAACTCTATTCTTCTTTCCTTTTGTGTGAACTTGAGTGTTACATTTTCATAAAATGTTTCTTCAGAGTACTTTTTCATATTTAAAAATAATGTTTTTCCCTACTGACAAAACAGCCAGGTTTTTCGAATGTGCATGTCCTTGTGTGGCTCTAAGATATATCTTGATTCTTTTTAATGCAGAAAAACTTCTTTTGGCAGTTGCATTTGTTGATGAAAAGCTTAATATGAGGTCTGCTAATTTGTACACCTCACTAAACACTATGTCCAATTTATTCAACTTTATGTAACACGTAATGCCTCTTACTGATTTTTTTTTTTCTATCCATGGAGGGAATAAAACACCTTCAGTTCATTTTTTAGTCGATCTGTATCAAAATTAGAAGCATAAAGTTCTTTAAATTCCGACAGTAGGTGTTCAGGGAAGCTTTCCCAAAATTTATCAAAACAGTTCGAATCCAACAAAGCCACGAATTTAAGATATAATATCTCTGATTTTAATTCATTGACACTTCACAAAAAGTGAAACAACTCTCGCGAAACACTCTTATGGGCGGGAGTATGAGAGTACCTGAGATAGTCTAAGTCTTTGCTATCTGAGCGAACCGTTTCCCAAAGCAATGGCCCATGTTCCTCAACCAGCTGATTCACGTTGTCATGGAAATGCTAGCAGGCAATGGCATGGAAGGTTTTCGAATCAGAACTGTTAAGACTCTGGAAGTGCTGCTTGCATTATGCCGTTGGTTTTCGCTCGCCAGACTGATTCCGTACACATTTTTTTTTTTCGCAGCAAAAGCATCGACGTATTTTAATACAGTTGATAATTTACTTTTATTTGTGTATATTTAATTCAGTTTTATTTGTGCCTTCTCTGTGCTTCGCAGCTAGCCTCAAATGTACGCCACTGCCAGCCAGTCATGTAACTTGTCAGATATTTTTCAAGCCCTGTTATGTTACGTGAGTGCTGAAGGGAGATGTACAAGGTGTATCCACACTGGATTTATTAAAAAAAAAAAGTTCAGGATTTGAAACTTAATCGTCTTCGAAGTAGTCGTTCTGAAGCCACACACTTAGCCCAGCTCTGTTTCCACTTCTGGAAGCATTTTTTGAAGTCATCTGAAATAGCGAACAGCTGCTTCATCTCATTATGTTGTATCTCCACAATATCTTGAAATCTTTTTCAGTGGTATTTGATTTGGGGGAAGAGAAAAAGTCGCAAAGGGTGAGATCTGGCAAATAGGGTGGCTGTTGGACATTTGCAATGTGGTGCTTAGCAAGAAAATGCTGCAAAAGTTGTGATGCATAGGCAGGTGCATTGCCATAGTGGAGTTGTCACTCTCATGCAAAGTTTTTAGTGACAAACTGTGTCCCTCAAATGCCATAAAACTCGGCAGTAGTACTCCTTGTTCATAATCTGGCCTGGTGGAGTGTATTATCTTAACATTTCTGCAGCTCTGTCATGCTTTTTTGGGGGTCTTGAGAGAGGTTGGGATCTTCCACTGTGAAGACTGGACCTTATTTTTGAAGAAATACCATAAACCCACAATTCCCCACAAGTTATGGTAATTTCTAAAATATTTGTCATTTTTGATGCACTCAAACATGTCATTAGCAGCTCAAACACAGGCCTGTTTGTGTTTAGCTGAGAGCAGTTTTGGCACAAATTTGGCCGAAACGCATCTCATGCCCAAATTGGCCATAAGAATTGACTGGACTGAACCGTAACTGAAGTCTTCAGCTAACTCATGATTGGTGATTTGTTGATTTCCTCACACAGTTGTGTGCACAAGTTTGACATTGTTTTTACTCTTATTGGTTGTGGGCCTCCCAGACTGTTCATCGCTCTCGACACTTTCACGACCAAGTTTAAAACGTTTATAACACTCGCAAAGTTTTGTGTGACTGACACAATCTTCCCCATAGATTTTCTGTAACTTTTTATGTATGTGACTTTGCAAATTTTGCCAAGTTTCTGACGAAATCTGATGCTAATTCATTGATCTATTTTTTTCTGGCATGACAAATGTGATGAACAGCTTCACGCACATAAGAATAAATAACTACTGTAAAAAAAAAAAAAATGGGCAAGCAGGGGAGATATGACTCGGTTTACATGCCTAGTAGTTTCTAAGGTCAACGTGAGCCAAACTGCTTCCTGCTATGTCATGCAATTCCAAACTTATGCAACCACTCTGGATACTTTTTTATCACACCGCATGCTTTTGCAACCAGTCTGGATATTTTTTTATTACACTGAGTGGACAAAAATCACAGCTAAACTTCTTAGTTCGGCCCCAAGCTAGTTTTCCAAAACGACAATAGATGGTGCCACGCTAGCGCTCACTGTTGTGCTCTGATTTCACTGTCTCTCCTTCTCTCTTCTCTCACTTTCACGAATGTTTCATTATAGCTCCAGTTTGTTGCATAATCAAGGTTTGTACGGTCCTTAAAAACCCTTAAGAACTTCTTATATTTGATTTCCATTTCTAAGGCTCTTAAAAGTCCTTGTTTTTGCACTGCTGTAATGGGCATCGCAACCCTGCTCCCCTTTTGTTTGTGTGTCTGTAAATATGCTAACCCGTTTACCAGGAAGCTTTCTTCTAGCCCAATGAAGGGAGATAATACCTTGGAATGTTCTTAGAAATGATCTCCCTTCAACACATACACACTTTTCCCATTGTAGCCTGCATAACTTACCTTGTGTGTCCTTACCAGTGGGATCAACATCTGTGTTGTGCGTCTTTTCAGGGTCAGAGGGTCAAAACAAAGGGTGGGGGGTCTGTTTGACTTCTTCACAATTTGTGTTGTCAGTTGTCTCATGTGGTCTGATCTATCTAGTGCCTACTGCTGTACTCAACTCACCTTGCTTCATTGTCATTATGTCTCCTGCTTGTCCTTTTTTTCAGCGTGTATTTAATTTTGTTCTTAGCAGGCAAAGTAGTTTATATTTGGGGCAAAATGCCTGGTAAATGGCCACTAGCGCTGTTTAATTCCCTGCATATGTATATATACATATACACACACACCTGGTGATATTCCAAAGACTCAAAATATCAATTGGAGTGTAGATCCTTAAAAAGTCTTTATTTTTTTTTTTTTTTCCACAGAAAAGGGTGTGAACCCTGGTAATGATCTGTGCTCCTCTGAGCCTGCAGTTTCAGGTGGAACACGTTATAGCTTCTGTTTTTGCAGTGTGTGTGTGTGTGTGTGTGTGTGTGTGTGTGTGTGTGTGTGTGTCTTTTTTTTGGGCGGTTTTGTGGTGTATGTCTCTTTTGACGGTTTTGTGGTGTATGTCCAGAATTGTATAAAAATAAAATGTATCTGCATACACAACCATTGAAACGGAGAACTTGCTGCAAATCCCCGAAGCGCGAACTATGATAACAGAATGACATTATTTAAAGAAAAAATAATAAAACAATAAGTAATTATTAGAACATTACAGATCCTAATGAGGACAAACTAAATATATTACAATTGAATGTGCAACAATGTGTGTGAAATGGACCTTTTAAGGCAAAATATTGGGTACTAGTTTATTTTATAGCCTCTTCATACAATTTACCCGAATTTCTTCATGAAACTCATGTTTTTCTTTTACTTGTGGTCTTATGTTATGAAATCAGTCTGCGGAGCACACACTTTCGGTGTTTAAATTGGTCAAAATGAAATTTCAAAATCGGTACCTACCCGCAACAATGCTTTGACATTCGCAATTTGCAACACCACGTAAAGTTGTTTTCACAGCACAGGAGGTGTAGTCTGTTACGAGGAGCTTCCGATTGCCATCCGATAAGCAGTGCATTGGTAAACTCTAATCTCTATGATGTCGTATTCAGCGGAGCGGAAAAAGCATTCAACTACCAAATGTCACGTGACACAGGAGAACAGATTGTGATGCTTACAGTTGTAAATCTGTACATTCCTTTTTTTGTGTGTGCGACTGTCTTCTCGACTTTACAACTTAGTGACTGATTCAGCATGGGGAGATCGCCACCCTCCGTTCTTTAAAAACAAACGGGCCTGATATTTTTCTCCTTTTTTTTTCCAAAAACGTACAGAATAAAGTATTTGTTTTTTCCTGATGAAACTGAATGAAACAAGATTTTATTAAAGCATTGATTATATCTTACTTAACCTTTGCAACATCTATTCGTAAAGTCGAACAGTCTTGCGGACAAAAAAACAACAACAGGAATATAGAAATTAACATTAAACTGGAAGAATCGCAATTCGTTTTCCCGTGTCGCGTGACATTTCATAGTTGAATGCTTTTTCCGTTCCCCTGCGTCACGTGACATTTGGTAGTTGAATGCTTTTTCCGCTCCGCTGAAATAGGACATCATAGAGATTAGAGTTTACCAATGCACTGCTTATCGGATGGCAACAGGAAGTTCCTCATAGCAGACGGCACCTCCTGTGCCGTGAAAACAACTTTACGTGGTGTTGCAAATGGCGGGTGTCGAAGCATATATACATACATCTGGTGTGCAAGTTGGTACTGATTTTGAAATTTCATTTTGACCAATTGAAACGCCAAAAGTGCTTGCTCCGCAGACGGATTTCATAACATAAGACCACAAGTAAGAGGAAAACATGAATTTAATGAAGAAATTCGGGTAAATTGTTTGAAGAGGCTAAAGTAAACTAGTACAAATATTGGACTAAGAACCTCATAGAAACAAGAGACTAATTAAAGAAAAAATTTATATCCAAAAAAAACAGTTCTAATCATTAATCACAAATTATAAATAACATTTTCAATAACTTAATTCCAAAAGTAGACTTACAAATTACATAAGGAAAATACTTTAATAACTAGCTACTGCAAGAGAAACCTGGCAATAAAATTAAATTTTTTTCTGTGTAAACAAAACTTTTGATAAAGTTCTTATACATTGAGAAACAGGCTTTAATAAAAAATATCTAGAACCAGAAATGCCTGTAACAACCAAAGGACTCGGAAGATGTGGAAAATAATTGAATGTTCCTCAAGTTAAAGTGGAATTAAGTATATTAATCTGAGTAAAGCCTTGATTGTTTTAATTGCTGTAAATAACATTTTATTTGTTGTTTAATCTACAAGCAGAAACTATCTGCAAAATCTGCTAATAATTTGGAAGCTATTCGTGTACATCGTGCACGTGTACGTCTACATTCTGCTACTCTGTGTATGTCTCTTTTGGCATTACCTCGTAAGTTAGTTATGTGTGTGTGTGTGTGTGTGTGTGTGTGTGTGTGTGTGTGTGTGTGTGTTTTTGTTTTTTTTTATAGCTTTTTGTGGGTGTTTCTTGCAACTTCTTCTAGTATGTGAAATCGGAAGAGATTTTCGATGAAGTTGTTATGGGTGAGGAAACCTGATGTGAACAACAGGGTTTGTTCCCACCTGTAGAAGTTGTTCTGAAGGGGCATCCCATGACTATCTGTATCGACACGTCTGGTCGTTTTGGACAATTCATGTGTTCGAAGCAGCACACTTCAAGAAATGCTGAGTACTATATACACTTGGGATGTGGCTTTATTATGCTCAGATTCCTATTATTAGGTGTGCAACTTAATTCTCGGCCACAGGCAGGGCACGTTGACAGCAAATTATAGCATATCGAATATGTACCTAATCGGGGAAATAATCCCCGTCGTGCTGGATGCATTTGAGCCATCGGTCAGGGAGCTGTCGAATGCCACTACGAGTTGATTAAGTCATCAATACTTGTGTAGACCTCCTCTACAGAAATGAAATGCGTATCACTCGGGTGATGTTGCAGGGAGCGAAAGAGGTGATAATCCGACGGGGTGAAGTCTGGAGAGCACGCCAGGTGGGACAAAATCTCCCATCCCAGGTCGGTGATCATGTTTAAAGTCATTTTTGCGGTGTGAGGAGGCGCATTATCCTGAAGCAACAGGACCAACCTTCTGCCCTTGCCTGTGTATGGCCTTTTCGCATCCATTGCGTTCTTCACACGAATGAGTTGCTGACAACAACTCTCAGCATTGACCGTTTCACCAGATTCAGTTTGGCGATACTTGTTGTAGGCAGACCTGGATAAACCCACTATTTGTGCTGCTTAGGATTATCATAAAGGATCCACTTCTCATCACAGGTCAAAATCTTGTGGAGGAAATCCTTCTTCTTGAATCTGGAGAGCAAAGACACAGCAACATCGTAGAGTCTAGACTTGTTCGCAGCTGTGAGTTGATGGGACACCCAACGGCCCTCCTTGTGAATCCATCCAAGCTTGTGTAGGCACTTTGCAATGGCTTGCCGTGTTACTCAGAGTTCCTGGGCGAGCTCTGACTGTGTGCGACAGGGATCCGCGCCCAACAGTTGTTCCAGTTCCTCATCGTCAACTTTCTGTGGCTGTCCAGGACGTTCTGCATCATGGAGATCAAGATTTCTCTGCTTAAATCGCTCGGACCACTTCTTACACATACTGTGGGACACAGCAGCCTTACCTAAAGCAGCACAGATCATTTTCTGGGCTTCCGCAGCACTTTTTATCAGCTGAAACGCGAACAGGAGGCAGTGCCTCAGATGTTGCTTCTCGAACGACATTGGTTTCATCTTCAACTTTCGTCCCTTCTGTCACTACAGCTGTGAGCTGTAACGGGTGCCTGGAAAGCTGTTGGATAACGCTGCAATCAGCCATTATCACGCACAGCTACTTGCATTTGCTGACGTTCTATGATGGCTTGCGGTTAGGGGCCGATAATGAAGTTGCACGCCTAATATTTAAGTTGTACACAGTCGATTCACATTATTGTGACCACCTCCTGCTTTTGACATCAACAGTACATAGCCAATGAAAGAAGGCACGTTTCATGAACTGGCTTGGAGGGTATATAAGGTGTGCTGTAGGCAATCTGAAAACATATTACTCATTGCTACCATGGATCCCTTTGCCTCTGGTAAAGCTATGTGTGCTGTAGGGAATCTGAAAACATATAACTCGTTTTGTCAGTTTGAATAACCTTTTGCCTCTGGTATCTTTGCTATGAGAAAAAGTTTGTGTATTACGGGCATTCAAATTTGACCTGGACTTTTGTTTCTAATACATTAGTTTGAAAAATTGTGAGTATTATTCTTGTGCATTTGGCAACACTGGTATCTCATGCTACAAGAACGGCACTTGTTTCATTGATTTTCATTGTCATGACAACTCTCGCATTGCAAAAAGACAAATGGCAAGTGAAGGTGTTTCGACTTTGGTGCAGCAATGAAGGTGCGAGTGGCAGTGAAATTCACCAGAGACTTCAAACACAGTTTGGTGATAATACATAGATTCAGTATCACTTTTAGAATTGCTCTTACGCACGTTAAAATACGGGCATGCGATTATGGTGGTGCAATTAATTATGACGTTTATTATTGAAAAACTGAAGCCTAAAAAAGCAAGAGCAATTACTCACATATATTCCTCCAGAGGTCGTTTTTGTTCGCATACCACCGTAGTTCTGCAAGTTGTTTGGTGTCAGGTGTTCAGCGGCTATGCATTGCAAAGTCCGATGGTGACTATAATATAGTGTTTAGCAATGTCAAAGTAGTAGTCGACCCAAAGAATCTTGCTATATATTGTATCATAAGCTCAAAAGAATAATACAACTGAGAATAAAAACCCTGTAATACCTATGCCACAGGCAGGTTAAAAGGCTAACAATGAACAGGATTGATGGCTAACAACGAACAAGATTGTTCAAGGCTAACAACGAACAAGATTGTTCAAGGCTAACAATGAACAGGATTGTTCATTGTTAGCCTTTTAACCTACCTGTGGCATAGGTCATTACAGGGTTTTTATTCTCAGTTGTATTATTCTTTTGAGCTTATGATACAATATATAGCAAGATTCTTTGGGTTGACTACTACTTTGACATTGCTAAACACCATATTATAGTCACCATCAGACTTTTTGTAATGCATAGCCGTTGAACACCAGAGACCAAACAACTTGTGGAACTACGGTGGTATGCGAACAAAAACGACCTCTGGAGGAATATATGTGAGTAATTGCTCTTGCTTTCTTTTAGGCTTTATTTTTTCAATAATAAACGTCATAATTAACTGCACCACCATAATCACATGTCCGTATTTTAGCGTGCGTAATATCAATTGTAAAAGAGATACTGAATCTCTATGTATTTATGTATTTTAACCACATATAACTTGGTGACTTCCTTATATGAAAGATATACATGAAGTATCTACAGTTTGGTGATTCGTGTCTGTCCCATTCATCCGTGTTCGAATGGTGTGAAGCATTCAAGGAAGGCAGACAAAGCATTGGCAACGAACCGCCCAAGGCACGACCGGCAACTGCTGTTGATGACGCCATGACTGCCTGCGTAAATGAGCTCATACGAAACAACAGGAGGATTAATGCAAGTGATCTGAGCTATGCACTGAACATCAGCACCGGCAGCGTGCATACCATCATCCACGATAAGCTGCACTTCAGCAAAGTGTGTGCCAGATGGCTACTGAAGCAGCTATCCGACGAACAGAAAGCCAGCAGCTTGCAAATTTCGAAAATGTTGTTCCGAAGACATCAGAGAGAAGACTATTTTCTCAGATGTGTAATAACAGAGTGCATGAAACATGGATTCATCACCATACACCGGAAAGCAAACATGCAAGCATTGAGTGGAGACACCATGATTTTCCCCCGCCCCAAAAATTCAAGATCAGGGCGTCAGTCGTGAAGGTAATGGCTATGATGTTTTCGGACATTAACAGTATTCTTATGGATTTCCTGGGAGATCGTCAAACAATCAATGCCACCTATTACAGCAATCTTCTCAAGAACTCCCATAAGGCAGCACTGGGAAAGAACAGACCAGGACTCCTCAACAGTGCAGTATGCCTTCTCCATGCAGACGCCACGCCCCACATGGCTAAAGTGACTACGGAAACATTGGAGGAATTGGGATGGGACGTTGTACTATACCCTCCATACAACCCGGAAATGTCACCATGTGACTACCACCTGTTAGGCCCATTAAAGGAATTTTTGGGAGGGCAGAAGTTCAGATCAAATGAAGAGGTAACAAGTTAGTAAAATCATGCAATGCATTAATTATAATACGCTTTCCAACATACCAGAAATCATTACTCAAGTTATGAGGATAATGGCTGTGGAATAAATCTTGGTCCTGTGCCCTGACCTTTGATCCCATTTCGATTATATTCAATAGAACCAGTTCAGTATACCTCCGAAATAACATGGTAAAGTTTTGTCGCAATAGAAGCATTTTTACGTAAGTTATGATGCACAAGGGCTATGGAATAGATCCCGCTCCTGTGTCCTAACCTTTGACCCCATTTCGCCCATTTTCAATAGGAATCGTCCTCAGGCAGGCTCCTACAACATATTAACATTTCATCCAAATCGAAGCATTTTTATGTAAGTTATGATTCATAATGGCGATTGAAATGATTCCGCTCCTATGTCTTGACCTTTGACCCCATTTCGTTCACTTTTATTAGGGTTCCTTCCCAGGTGTTCCCCTACCACATACTAAAATTTCATCGAAATCGGACGATTTTTATGCGAGTTATTGTGCGGACGGACATACGCACACAACGCGTGACATAATGAGGCAGATGGGAATCGCTACCATCTACTCGCAAGAGTGTGACGTCATAAAACTTTAATAGGATCCACACACAACGGGTGACGTAATGAAACAGATAGTGTGACCGCGCTCCAACATCTAAAACGCGAGGTTTTGGTGTAAGATTTCTAAGCATGGGTAACATTAATGGGACGACGCCATGACACCAAAAAACGTAATAATTCGGGGTGGTTATTTAACCCACTAAACGAATTTTCCTAAAGTCGAGATCAAGCTAAATCGATCTCTAGTACCAAGAAACGGTGGGTTAATGACTTTCATCAAAATCCTTAGAGCCGTTTTCAAAATGAAATTTACATACGAGAAGTGCTCCTTTAATAGTATGGGATAAGGGCGATGGAATGGATCCCGATCCTATGTCCTTGCCTTTGATCCCATTTCGTCCATTTTCAATAGGGTTCATCCGCAGGTGGTCCCCTACGACATACTACAATTTCATCGAAATCGAACCATATTTACGCAAGTTATGACGCATAAGGGCTTTGGAATGCATCCCGCTCCTATGTCCTGACCTTTGACCCCACTTCACCCATTTTCAATAGGGTTCATTCCCAGGTGGTCCCCTACGACATACTACAATTTCATCGAAATCGAATCATATTTATGCAAGTTATGACGCATAAGGGCAATGGAATGGATCCTGCTCCTGTGCCATGACCTTTGACCCCATTTTGTCCATTTTCAGTAGGGTTCATCCCCAGGTGATCCCCTACCACGTAATAAAATTTCATCAAAATCGAACCATTTTTATGTGAATTATCATGCAGATGGACGGACGGACGGACAAAGCTGGAGCATATACGCTTCTTCAACCTACGGTTGGAAAGCATAAAAGTGTCGTCGTGAGATGGTTTAAACAACAGAGTAAATAGTTCTATAAAACTGGGATCCAGAAGCTTTCAGAACACTGGAAAAAATGTATAGGCCATGACGGAGACTACTTTGAAAAGTGTTGCCCTGAGATGGTTTAAACAACAGAGTAATAAAGAATTCTATAAAACTGGGATCCAGAAGCTTCCAGAACACTGGAAAAAATGTATGGGCCATGACGGAGATTACTTCGAAAAGTGTTGTCCTGAGATGGTTTAAACAACAGAGTCAAGAATTCTATAAAACTGGGGGATCCGGAAGCTTCCAGAACACTGGAAAAAATGTATATTCCATGACAGAGATTACTTCGAAAAGTAAGTGATGTGACATCAGCTGTATGGTAAATAAGTAACTTCCAATTAAAAAAAAAAAAAGTCCAGGTCAAATTTTCGAAAGTATGCGGGAGTGACATGGAGGAGACTGGCACAAGACAGACCGTTGTGGAGGAAACTTGGGGAGACCTTTGTCCAGCAGTGGATTGATAATGGTTGACAATGATGATGATGATATAAAAACATATGACTTCATCAAAAGCTGATGTTGTGAAGAGGGAATATTTGCAGCTTTGTGAATCTTCTAAAAAAACAACTGAAACAGTTCAATTCTAAGGAGGACAAACTTGATCACTTCCTGATGAATTTACTACAAAGTATGAACCATGACTTTCTGAAGTTCTTACAGAAGCTGCTATGCATGTTTCATGGCAATGCTGCAGTTGAAAGATGCTTTTCTGTTAACAAAGAACTTTTAATTGAAAACTTAGAAGAAGATGCAGTTGTTGCAGAAAGAAGTGTTTACAGTGCAATACAATCATTAGGTGGTTTAGCTAATTGTGAGAAAGAACTGAATGTGGACATCACAAAATCAATTATATTAGCTGTCAAAATGCTTCATCAAAAAGAGTAGAATCCTTAAAGAAGAAGAAATCTGATGAAGTTCATAGTTTTTTATATTGCCTTAATAAAAACTTGTAAGTTTTTACAGCATTACCATGTTAAAAGAATTTGTGTAATAATAGATGTAATGATAAATATTTCTGAAACTAGCCATACCCCATCCTAGATGAGAGTTGAATGTTTTTATTTCTTTAAACATGTAGAATTTGGTGAATGGCATAGTGCAAGTCATACACAATTACATTATTCATGTTAAGCAATTTTAGTGACATAAGAATTGCATTCAGGTAGGGGTTCATAAAAAAGCATCTCCTCCCACCGTATAGCCATTTTAGCAGCAATGATATTATAGACACATCAGTTTTGCCTAAACTATTGTCGCATGGAATTAATTTCAGTGTTTGTAAAAATAAAAATAACCTGGGATCTCAAGCCAAGGGTACTAGATTATGAGTCTAGAATAGTTGTCATTGTGCCATGCATTGCTGAGAAGTCATGAATTTGGTTCATTGGAAATCAGTAGACCAGTTCATTTTAATATGAACAACCCAGCTGACATTGCAGATTTTGAATTAAGTGCAATTTTGCTGTAGGTTTTGTAAGTGCATTCTCTTTTTTGCTGAATTTTTAGAGAGTTTCTGAAAATCTGCTTTGAAATACTTTTTTTCGTGTGTGAGAAAAAAATTACATGAATTTTAGATAAGTTATCTAGTAACATATACATCTTAGAACACACCAGTATAGTCAAAACTATCATTTGTCATAAAATGAAAATACGTGAACATACCTCATGAAACTTCTTGACATGTGCATTTTTATGGTGACTATTCCTAGGGTTTTTTGTGCAAACTTCTTCTGGGAGGATATGTTCCTTCATATATTTAATCATTCATCCATAAATGTTGTATGTTCCCCGAAGAGGGTGCGTTTTTTGGGTTTCATACATCTGTTTCTTCATCTTCATGTATGCTATATTTGTCCTGCATTTTCAGTTTCAAAAACACTTTGTAAATCATAATAGTGGAACTGTTAAAAGCAAGCTTTATGACCAACATATATAGTGCATTGCTTGTCTTGTACCTTCAGAAGAATTTCTACAAGTAATCATATTATTGAAGCATTGTTAAAAACAAGTTCCATGAATTTTATAATAACCTAAAAACCTATGTACAGTTAAAACAATCTATATACAATACCGTTACATCATAATTCCCAAAACACTTTCGTATATTTTAAAGAACTTCACCGAGAATTTATGGGGCTCAGTTAAGTTCTTTAAAATATACGGAAGGAATGATGAAGGAATGAATTATGATGTAGTGGTATTGTATATAGACTGTTTTAACTGTACATATGTTTTTAGGTTATTTTAAAATTCATGGAACTTGTTTTTAACAAGGCTTCAATAATATGATTGCTAGTAGAAATTCTTCTGAAGGTGCGCAGGACAAGCAATGTATTATATATGTTGGTCATAAAGCTTGCTTTTAACAGTTTCAATATTATTGTGATTTGCAAAGTGTTCTTGAAATTGAAAATTCAGGACAAATATAGAATATATGAAGACGAAGAGACAGATGTATGAAACCCCAAAAACATACCCTCTTTACATACATTTATGGATGAATAATTAAATATATGAAGAAATATATCCTCCTTGAACTCCTTTTTCAAGAAAAAGCCACACAGGAAATGGACATGGAGACATCCAAATGGGACGACAAGTGAAATTGATTTTATTATGTGTAACAAAAAATTAGTCATAGAAGACTGCAGTGTGCTAAACAAGTTCAACACAGGTAGTGACCATAGATTGGTGAGATGTAAGATGCACCTTAACACTAAACTCGAACGTGGCAAGCTCATAAGACAAACAGAATGTATTTACATAACCAACCTTAAAAAACACCACAATACCTTCAAATTGGAACTGAAGAACAGATTCTCTGCTTTAGAAGGCCTAACATCAGAAGAAGTGGATATTTCTGAAGTTAACAGAAAAGTAACTAAAGCTCTTATGGAAACAGCAACAAAATTAGCTGGGTCTAAGAACAAGTTGCATGTGAACAAATTATCAGGAAACCCCAAAATGTTGATGCACAAGAGAAGAGAGATGAGGACAACTAAAGAAGATGGGACTTCCAAAGTGGAATATATAGAGCTATGCAAGACAGTACGAAAAAGTATCACTGAAGACGTAAGAAAATTAAACTGTGAACTAGTAAGGAAAGCAGTTGAAAACAACCAAAGCCTAAAGATAGCAAAGGGGCATCTCAGCAAGGGAAGAAAACAGTTTATGGCACTGAGAAAAGAAGATGGTTCTGTAACAAGAAATAGAAGCAAAATTTTGACAAGAGTGAAAGATTTCTACTCCAAATTATATGAATGGGATGATACATGTACTCCAGACATCATGAAAGGTACCAGAGTTCTTCCAGTCCTCCCAGCAGAAGTTGCACATGCAATCAAGAACCTGAAGCAGGGAAAAGCTCCAGGAGAAGATGGAATTACTGTAGACATCATACAAAAAGCAAGTGGGGAAATCGAAACAGTACTTGCCCAAATTTTCACTCTATGCCTTAATGAAGGGAAGATTCCTGAGGATTGGAACAAAGCTACAATGATCTTGCTACATAAAAAAAGTGACATTGAGGATCTCAGGAACTACAGACCTATCAGCCTCCTATCAGTGGTTTATAAAATGTTCACTAAAGTTCCTTCACACCGCTTAAAGGTAATACTGGACATGGCTCAACCGAGAGAACAAGCTGGATTCAGAAGTGGCTACAGCACAATAGATCATATCCACGTACTGAGAGAACTAATTGAAAGAGCGATGGAATATAAAATCCCATTGTGCACGGCATTTATCGATTATGAAAAGGCCTTTGATTCGGTGAAAACATCAGCAGTTACAATAGCTCTGAAATCCTGCGGTATTGAAGATGCATACATTAATATTATTAATAACATCTATGAAAATGCAAGTGCAAAGATTCGGCTGTTTGAAAATACAGCACACATAAAAATTGGAAAGGGAGTGAGACAAGGTGACACCATATCTCCGAAGCTCTTTAATGCCATATTGGAAAATGTCTTTCAATCACTGAACTGGGAAAACAAAGGGATAAAGATTAATGGAGATTATCTAACCCACCTTCGTTTTGCTGATCACATAGTCATTTTTGCAACTACCCCATCAGAGCTGCAGAGTATGATCCAGGAACTTGCTGACAAGAGTAAAGAAGTGGGATTGAAAATGAACTTTCAGAAGACAAAAGTGATGTGCAATGCTTTTACAAGAAATGAAGATTTATCGATTGATGGAGAAAAGCTGGAGATAACAGACACGTACGTTTATCTTGGACAGCAGATATCAAGTGAGGGTCACATTGATGAAGAAATTAATTGGCGTACAAAACTTACCTGGAGAGCTTTTGGAAGAAACAGCATAATTTTCAAGAGCAATATGCCATTATGTCTTAAAAGAAAAGTGTTTGATCAATGCATTGTTCCAGTGCTTACGTATGGTGCAGCGACGTGGACCTTAACTAAAAGAGACATACAAAAGCTGCAGACAACTCAAAGCAGCATGGAGAGGTGCATGCTTGGTGTAACCAGGAGAGATAAGAAGAGGAACTTGTGGATCCGAAAAATGACAAGAGTGGAAGACATCATGATCAGAGTTAAATCCCTGAAATGGCAATGGGCTGGACATACTGCCAGAAGGACAGACCATCGATGGACAGCCGAAATTTTAGATTGGATTCCAAGGGACAGGAAAAGACCCAGAAGAAGACCACATGGAAGATGGGTGGATGAAATTCGAAAGTATGCGGGAGTGACATGGAGGAGACTGGCACAAGACAGACCGTTGTGGAGGAAACTTGGGGAGACCTTCGTCCAGCAGTGGATTGATAATGGTTGACAATGATGATGATGATGATATCCTCCTGGAAGAACTTTGCAAGAGAAACCCTAGGAATAGTCACACCGTAAAAGAAGTTTCATGAGGTATGTTCACATATTTTCACGACTTTTCATTTTATGACAAATACACTGCTGGACAATTGCTAAGGACGGATCATAAACGGCTATATAGTGCATAAAAAAGTAAGTGTGGTTGGATGCCAAGTGAAATAAAATAATGTGAGAATGCCAGGACATTACAAGAAAGACGATTTATTGTGCTCTGAAATCCAGAAGGCTTTGGAACGTGTTCAAGGGACAAACAGGCCATTTTGTGCAGAATACGTAAACGTGAAAAAAATGCAATTACCGTCCGCAGGCGCTCCGGCGTAAGATGTCAATACAGGATATGGCCGCCATGGAGGGCGATGCAAGATTCCACACATCGTGTCATGCTTTGCACAACATTATCGAGCAGCTGTTGGAGTAATTTATCCCATTCCTCTGTCAGTGCACGGATGAGGGTGTCCTTGTTTATTGGAGGGCATTGGCGACCAGCAAGACTCCTCCCCAAAGCATCCCACACATTTTCAATGGGATTCAGATCTGGAGAACGTGCTGGCCATACGAGGCTTTGAATATCCTCGCTCTCAAGACACTGCTGGACAGCGACTGTTCGATGACATGTTGCGTTGTCGTCCATGAAAATGAATATCACCGACAGCACCACGGAACATGCGAACATGAGGTAGCAGAACATCATTAATGTATCGTTGGCCAGTCATAGTCCCAGTTGGAAGCACATAGAGGGACGTACGGCCATTGATCATGATGCCAGCCCATACCATGACACTACATGTCGGATATCGGTCCCTTTCCTGTATGTTTGCTGGACAATATGCAGTACCACTATCACGCCAGATCAGTTGTCGTCGACAATCAGACGATAGACTGTATCTACTCTCATCTGAGAAGAGGACAGCAGACCAGTCGTTATCAGTCCAATTGCGATGTTGATGGCACCATTGCAAACGGGTGGTACGGTGACATCTGGACAATGGGATGCACGCAACAGGACGGCGGGCGTATAGTCCTCCTTCATGCAAACGTCTGGCAGCAGTTTTTCGGGAGATCCGCTTGCCAGTAGCAGCCATAAACTGATTTGCTACCTCACTAGCTGTGCTGCGCCGGTGTCTTTTTGTTGATAGCACTATGTACCGATCTTCTGCAGGTGTCGTACTGCGAACAGGACCTCCCCCGTGACATTTGCTACACTCTCCATTTGTTTGAAATGATTTCCAAAGCCTTGAAACAACACTGTGGCTGACATCGAACTCCCTGGCAAGATCTGTTATTTTTCGCCCTTCTTCAATCTTGCCAATAATACGGCCACACGTAAAATCATCTAGGTGATGTCGGGAAGACATACTGAAACTTGCAAGTTTGCCAATTGATTCTTTCCCTTTCAACTTTGCGTTTGAACAACAACGGTCAATATGCGTCAAATCCTTTATATCTCTTATCAGCACTATGACGTCACGAACAAATTCGGCAATCCAAAATTTGCATACGCACAACAGGTCTTACTGTATCCCGCACTTATGCTAATTTCCTCATTTTCCTGCCTTCCATTTTATGGTTGCTATTGTCATCCGTCCTTAGCAATTGTCCGGCAGCGTAATATAGTGTGAAAGAATTCGAAAGAGGTGCTCATTACAACTGAAAATTTGGTGTCATCATTTTTTTTTTTTTTTTTGTTTAATGTGTTGCTCATTGTACATTATGAATAGTTGCTAATACTTTCTTTTTTATTGTGCTATTTTTTTGTTGGTGGCACTGTGTACTCATCATTATGCTTTGTATTTTACAGTATTGGCGGTTGTGTTTTGGATTTTGCCATTGAAAATTTCAAAGGTATTGCTGTTTATCAACCAGTGATAAATGGTAAGTTCTGCCTTTATTTCAACATGTTTCAGTTTGTAGTAACTTCACTAGTGAAGTGAAGCACATTAAGTGGCATGCCCTGTTTAGCATATTGTTTGTATAAATTATTAATTGACCAATTGGTTACTTTTCAAAATAAATTACAGCTTATTCCAGTTCCACATTGATTCTCAATTATTCTGTATTTAGTTGTTAACCAGTGAATAACAAAGTAATATTAAAATTAGTTTCTAATGTACCCATTAGCTATTATGTATTTTTATTATACACTTCTCGTGTGGTATTACTTCTTGTTTAAAAAAGTGCTAGAATATTAAATAAATATATATATATATATACATCTGATGTTAATCTGTTTTAAAGTTGTTCTTTAATAAATCTTGTTAAGTAGGCTTCATATTTAATTTATAAATTTCATTGCATGAAATTATTTGTCACAAAAGGGCAAACATTGGATTTACCTGGTGAACATATATTTTTTAAGGCTACTAGAACTTTTTTAGGTGGGGTTTAATGAATCTATTGCCGTGAAAAGAATTTTACCTAAAATAAAATGAAAAGTAACTTCTGTGCATATAAGTGATAACTAATGGCTTGTTTGCCATGTGCTGGTGTGTAGAGTCTGCCTTTGTTGCTACATTTGATGCCCAAATTTCATGGAAATGAACCACATTTAACGTCTGCTTCATGTTCAAAAATCACTGTGCATTTTATGTGATATCGATATTTTTGTGTGCAATGTGCCAATAGTAAACTGAAAGAAATGTGACTGTTTAGTGTAAGAGCTAATATTAGTGACAAAATTGCCTGCTCGTAACTGAAAAAGTGGGGAGTATGCAGTATATGTATATTTGTCAACTTCTGCTGTGCAGCTTTTTTCATTGTACTTCTCTGTAATAAAAATTCAAACAACTTTGGGCAGTTCTTGTTGCTCATTATGGTATTAACCGAATCGTGCCATTATACGTGGAACATATATAGTATCTGAGACAATCATTTGATGTTTCTGAATATTTCTGTTTCACACGTTATGTTCTGTGAAAGTTCAAGCGGCTGATACGTAACGTCATAAGGTGAAAATTATTTGTGTCAATTGACCATTATAGTTAAAAATACATGTTAAGCATATTAATGCTTACCACTTGAGAACTGCCCCGCTTTCCTTCGTTGTCAGTAGTAGCCACGGTTCTTCCAGTTCATCGTCCTTATCAAAACAAGGTTAGGCTTATTGTGGTTAGGTCTGTTGCACAAGAATACCGGTACATGCTTAGTTCCGTCGTCTTTCGTAAAAACATTGAGACAACATTAGAGTTACAGATATTTGAAGGTGGTGAGAGATATATTGAATTTGTACACTGTTGAATGGGCACAAACGAAATGGAATGACTTGAACACTAAGGATAGCGAACAGGCTTCGAATTTAACATTAAAAGAACTCTTACAGAAGTTAAAAAACACTTACAGAAGTTAAAAACCTGTATTGAAAGATGATAGTTAAAAATACAATACAGGTTTTTAACTTCTATAAGCGTTCTTTTAATGTTAAATTCGAAGCCCGTTCGCTATCCTTTGTGTTCAAGTCATTCGATTTTGTTTGTGCCCATTCAACAGTGTACAAATTCAATATATCTCTCGCCACCTTCAAATATCTATCACTCTAACGTTCATCTCATCGTTTTTACGAAAGACGACGGAACTAAGCATGTACCGGTATTCTTGTGCAACAGACCTAAGGAGGCAGAACCGTGGCTACTACAGACAACGAAGGAAAGCGGGGTAGTTCTCAAGTGGTAAGCATTAATACGCTTAATATGTATTTTTAACTATAATGGACAATTGACACAAATAATTTTCACCGTCGGACATTACGTATCAGCCGGTCGAACTTTCACAAAACATAACGTGTGAAACAGAAATATTCAGAAACATCAAATGATTGTTTCAGATACTACAACTTTGGGCAGATTCTAGTCTTGTGTGGTCTATGCAACATTAAATATCAGTGTATAAGTTATGAAATGTTTATGAGCATTAATTTCTCTAAACTGCAGTTGCATGGAGTAGATTCTATCAGCGGCAGGAAAATGTATTCTGCTATCATATTATTTTTCTTCACCTGCTGCCTCTGAAAAGGAGCTTGGAAACTGGCAGTTGCCGTGGGCTTCTAAGATTATAAGTAAATTCCACCATGCTTTTGTCTTTGCCGGAGCTGATTGTGCATCATCATACATACATATCACTAAGCTGTTCTCTAAGATTCAGAGGTTAGCTCCAAAAAGAAATACAAACTACCAGATAATTTTTACTTACTGTTGCCATATCAAACTCCTCCATTTACAGCAATCTTGACATACAAATCGGGCTTCACTGACCTCCATTACATGCTGTCCACAAGATCTTCTATACTTCATACTCATAATCTTTTTCTCATGCACACACTCCTGAATCTGATCCTCCCATGACTTCCTTGGCCTTCCTCTGCCTTTCCTTCCTGCCAGTTGGGCTAAAAAGATTATCTTAGTAAGCATCTCATCACTCATTCTTTCAACATGGCCAAACCACTGAAGCATGTTAGTCTCCACCTTGCTAATAGCACTTTGCTCCACATCACACAACTGCAACACATCTTCATTCCTCACACAATCAGAACGTGTCTTGCTACAAACACACCACAAGTAACGCATTTCTCCAGCACACAAACAACTTTTATGTTTCTTTCTGTAATACCCAAGTTTCACTGCCATACATCAGAGTAGGAACAATTACACTTTCACACACTGCCATGCGGGACTCTCTTGAGAACCCATCATTCCTGTGAAAACCTCCCAGAGCAGCCATGATTTTCAATGAAGAATTCACTCGCCTACTGATTTCACCATCCAACTTGTTCTCTCTGTCAAACATGCTTCCTAAATACACAAACTCACTCACCTGGTCAACCACAGTGCCATTTATACTTACATTACATTCAGTGCTACCAGTTCCTCTCTCAAAGACCATAACTTTGGTTTTTCCCTTATTTATACTCAGTTTGAATTTCATGCAAACTTCGTATATCCGGGACAACATACTCTGCAAATCACTTTTGCTCTCTGCCAACAGGACAGTGTCATCAGCGTAGAGCAATCTGCACACACGGATATCGCCAAGACATAAACCCGTATTATTTTTTTTGGCATTATGCATGCGTGCATATGTGCATCATCATGTGGCTGCAGTAAACAGACGATGCAGTTTCATTGCATTTCGTTGCCGGTTTTCATGAGCCAGTTAACCCAAATACTAATATTGTGGATAATCTTGTGCTATTGTTGGCAGACCATGCCCTATTCTTCTTCACACTATTCCAGACTCCGGAAAACACACTCCTGTTCGTGAAAAACAGTACTCCTGAAAGGAAATGAGCTATGCATTGGATTTTTACAGGATACGCTAATCAGACAATAACACAGGAATTATTAGCGTTTCGGCATCATATATATTAATGGGGGGGGCTACATTTGGGGAGCAATCAATTGTGAGGTGTTTATGTACGTTCAACGTAAAGTAAGTGTATGTACAAGTGTACGAACTATTCACCTTTAACTTACGAAGGTGTTTTATGTCTTCCAGATTTGTAGAACAAAATGAGTGACATAAAATCCTAGGAGAGCCATGTTCGTCATTGTATGCTGTATGAATTTCACAAGGGAAACAATGCAACTGTGGCCACCAATAACATTCGTGCTGTTTATCCGAACGCATTAAGTGCCCGCAAGTGCCAGTGTTGGTTTGCCCAATTCCAGTCTGTCAATTTCGACCTCTCTGATACCCCTCGTGCAGGAGGGCCCACAGAGCTGGACAATGACCTGTTGCATGCAGCTGTTGAGGCAGATCCTCGGGCAATTTCAACCTCTCTTATACCCCTCGTGCAGGAGGGCCCACAGAGCTGGACAATGACCTGCTGCGTGCAGCTGTTGAGGCAAATCCTCGGGCAATTTCGACCTCTCTTATACCACTCGTGCAAGAGGGCCCACAGAGCTGGACAATGACCTGCTACATGCTGCTATTGAGGCAGATCCTCGTACAATTTCGACCTCTCTGATACTCCTCGTGCAGGAGGGCCCACAGAGCTGGACAATGACCTGCTACGTGCTGCTATTGAGGCAGATCCTCGTACAATTTCGACCTCTCTGATACTCCTCGTGCAGGAGGGCCCACAGAGCTGGACAATGACCTGCTACGTGCTGCTATTGAGGCAGATCCTCGTACAATTTCGACCTCTCTGATACTCCTCGTGCAGGAGGGCCCACAGAGCTGGACAATGACCTGCTGCGTGCAGCTGTTGAGGCAGATCCTCTGGCAATTTCAACCTCTCTGATACCCTCGTGCAGGAGAGCCCACAGAGCTGGACAATGACCTGCTGCTTACAGCTGTTGAGGCAGATCCTCGGGCAATTTTGACCTCTCTGATACCCCTCGTGCAGGAGGGCCCACAGAGCTGGACAATGACCTGCTGCGTGCAGCTGTAGAGGCAGATCCTCGGGCAATTTCGACCTCTCTGCTACCCCTCTTGCAGGAGGGCCCGTGGAGCAGGACAATGACCTGCTGCGTGCAGCTGTTGAGGCAGATCCTCGGGCAATTTCGACCTCTTATACCCCTCGTGCAGGAGAGCCCACAGAGCTGGACAATGACCTGCTGCGTGCAGCTGTTGAGGCAGATCCTCATCAAACCATTGATGAATTATTCCAACATCTTAATGCAGTGGTTCTCAAACTGTGGGGCGTGAAGAGCTTGGAAGGGGTCAAGGCACAGCATTCTTTCTTACAGATAAAAGTTTAAAAAATAGTATGTGGAAAAACCCAAAATAAGCTGAATAAAATGTCAAACTTACCGTAACTTCTATTTTGATAAAGAAAACAGGCGGGGGGGGGTGACAGTATTTCCTCTTGTCAGGGAGGGCCCCACGGGTAAAAAGTTTGAAAACCACTGTCTTAATGCATCATGGTTTACTGTTCAAGAGGGAACGTCTATAGACAAGGAGTTTGGGTCCCACACCAACTTTCACCTGACAACAAAGCCCAGCGTTCCACCATCTTCAACTCTTTGCTCAGCCAACAGGAAAAGGATCCATTTCTTCGTCAAATTGTCACTGGAGAACATAAGTGGGTTCTGTACGTGAACAATAAACACAAAACCCAGTGTTTTTCTCCAGGTCAGACACCAGTTCCTATGCCAAACCCTCACCTACACCTCAAAAAGGTTTTGCTCTGTGTTTGGTGGACTACCGCTGGCATAGCTCACTTTGAGCTCTTGGAACCCTGACAGACCATAACGGCAGACTTCTATTGTCAACAACTGGACCGTTTGAAGCAAACTCTTACTGTTAAACACCCAGCACTGGCCAACAGAAAAGGTGTCATCCTCCGGCATGACAATGCAGGACCTCACACAGTGAAACAGACGATTAGAAATTTTGGCTGGGAAGTTCTGCCCCATTCCCCCTGACTCTCCTGACATTGCACCATCTGATTACCATTTGTTCAGATCTCTGTAGCGCTTTCTTAATGGGAAAAGATTCACAATGTCAAAACAGGGCTCTCGGACTTTTTTGCCTCTCAGCCAGCGTCTTTTCATAAAGATGGCATTTGGTTTCACGATGGGCAAGTGCGATCGATCATGATGGGGATTACACAATTGATTAAGAAATAAATTTCTTCAGTTACAAACAGTGTTCTTTTTCCAAAAATGTTGCCTTCCGGTCCCCCCAATACGTGTGTGTTGAGCCTAGCCTCAACACCACAGACCAGAAACCGTCCGTTTTTTCAGTTCGAAGCGATGTGTGACTCGCTCAATATGTTAGTACTTGGTCAACAGTGAGTAAGGATGCCTTGTTGTCGTGTAAGACACTCTTATAGTCACATCAGCAAGTTCCACAGAGGTTGCATTTTCGCCATGTGAGACTGCTATGCTTCCTTCTGAAGGATTGCTGGTTGTGTGGGACACAGTGTGTGTCATGGCAAGAGTATGCAGAGAAAGGTAAAAAGAAGAGGGCATAGAACACAAAGAGAAGGTTCTGGACATCGTACACAGACAACACCGAGAGACAACCGTCATCTCATGAGGATGTCTTTGAGTTACCATTCTGCATCATCAACAGCATTGGGGTAGCAATGATGAATTGTGATGCATTCTCCCTTGGTAGATGTAAAAGTGCGTCGCCAGTTATTGCAGTATGAACTGCAGGCTTGTCAGCCCCTTTTGACGCTACCTTGGACACCACAAAAACAAGCTGCAATGCTGCATCGAAAAAGAGTGGCATGACAAATGGTGCAATATCGTGTTCTTGGACGAAAGTGCTTCTGTTTAGGCAAAAATGATGGCACCATCTGTGTCTGCTGATAATGGGATTAGGTGTCAAGAAGAGTGTATTTGCACCAGATGTACCACACCAACACGAGGCATTGTGACCTGGGGTGCTTTGAGGTACAAAAGCAGATCACCTGTCATAAGAGTCTGCACCACCATAACGAGTACCCATTAGTACCCATATTTCAGCACGACACTGCATGCTGCCGGTCTTTTCTTCTGTGCCTGCAAAATGTCCCTGGGCCATATTTCAGCAGGACAAGGCCACACAGCATGCTGCCAGTCTGCCCTTCTGTACCTTTAGAATGTCCCTGGGCCATTTTTCAGCAGGACACTGCATGCTGCCGGGCTCCCCTTCTGTACCTGCAGAATGTCCCTGCGCCATATTTCAGCAGGACACTGCATGCTGCCAGTCTGCCCTTCTGTACCTGCAGAATGTCCCTGGGCCATATTTCAGCAGGACACTGCATGCTGCCTGTCTCCCCTCCTGTACCTGCAGAATGTCCCTGGGCCATATTTCAGCAGGACAATGCCACACTGCATGCTGCCAGTCTGCCCTTCTGTACCTGCAGAATGTCCCTAGGCCATATTTCAGCAGGATATGCCACACTGCATGCTGCTGGTCTCCCCTCCTGTACCTGCAGAATGTCCCTGGGCCATATTTCAGCAGGATATGCCACACTGCACACTGCTTGTCTCCCCTTCTGTACCTGCAGAATGTCCCTGGGCCATATTTCAGTAGGACAAGGCCTCACTGCATGCTGCTGATCTCCCCTTCTGTACCTGCAGAATGTCCCTGGGACATATTTCAGCAGGAAAAGGCCACATTGCATGCTGCGAGTCTGCCCTTCTGTACCTTCAGAATGTCCCTGGGCCATATTTCAGCAGGACACTTCATGCTGCCGGGCTCCCCTTCTGTACCTGCAGAATGTCCCTGCACCATATTTCAGCAAGACAATGCATGCTGCCAGTCTGCCCTTCTCTGCCTGCAGAAAGTCCCTGGGCCATATTTCAGCAGGACAATGCCACACTGCATGCTGCCAGTCTGCCCTTCTGTACCTGCAGAACATCCCTGGGCCATATTTAAGCAGGATATTCCACACTGCATGCTGCCAATTTTCCCTTCTGTACCTGCAGAATGTCCCTGTGCCATATTTCAGCAGGACAGTGCCACACTGCATGCTGCCAGTCTGCCCTTCTGTACCTGCAGAATGTCCCTGGGCCATATTTCAGCAGGATATGCCACACTGCATGTTGTTAATCTCCCCTTCTGTATCTGCAGAATGTCCCTGGGCCATATTTCAGCAGGATATACCACACTGCATGCTGCCGATCTCCCCTTCTGTATCTGCAAAATGTCCCCAGGCCATATTTCAGCAGGACAATGCCACACACTGCATGATGCTGGTCTCCCCTTCTGTATCTGCAGAATGTCCCTGGGCAATATTTCAGCAGGACAAGGCCGCACTGCATGCTGCCAGTCTGCCCTTCTGTACCTGCAGAATGTAATTGGGCCATATTTCAGCAGGATATGCCACACTGCATGCTGCTGGTCTCCCCTTCTGTACCTGCAGAATGTCCCTGGGCCATATTTCAGCAGGATATGCTACACTGCATGCTGCCGATCTTTCCCTTCTGTTTCTGCAGAATGTCCCTGGGCCATAATTCAGCAGGATATGCAACACTGCATGCTTCCGATTTCATCTTCTGTATCTGCAGAATGTCTCTGGGCCATATTTCAGCAGGATATGCCACATTGTATGCTGCCGATCTTCCCTTCTGTACCTGCAGGATGTAATTGGGCCATATTTCAGCAGTACACTGCATGCTGCCGGTCTCCCCTTCTGTACCTGCAGAATGTCCCTGGGCCATATTTCAGCATAAGACTGCACTGCATGCTGCCGATCTCCCCTTCTGTTCCTGCAGAATGTCCCCGGGCCATATATCAGCTGGACAAGGCCACACTGCATGCTGCCGATCTCCCCTTCTGTAACTGCAGATTGTCCCCGTTGCCATATTTCAGCAGGACAATGCCACACTGCATGCTGCAGTGACAACACATGCCTTCTTCAGCGATGACAACATTCCACTTCTGCGGTGGTTGGCTAGATTGCTGGGTTTATCACTCATAGAAAATCTCCGGGACATGCTCAAGCGACAGGTGCAGCAGTATGACTGTCCACTAGCAACTCTTGATGAACTGTGGATGCTGGTCAGTACAGCCAAAGATGGCTGTTCACAGGAAACCATTCACACATTATTTTATTCGCTGCCTCAGCATGTACAACAGGTGGTACATACCAGAGATGGCTGCACCAATAATTAGCTACATCGACACAACTGGTACGTATGGCACCAATATGCTAAGCATTTGTTCTGTATTGTTTAACGAACATATTCTGTAAAAATCAAAATTGTAATTAAAAAATAATCAAAAACTTTTATTATGGGAATTCTTACTAGGAATTTTTTTATTTTAATTGAAAATTTTCGGAGAAAACTCTTCTCCTTCTTCAGGTTGTCTTTTATCACTTTTTCTCATCAGTATCGCGGTTATGGTTATTTTTCATTAAATCCTGCCAGATGTTAGACAGGCATAATCCCATGCAGTCATTGATGATGGAATTCTGATTTTTCTCAATCTCTATTTCTTCTTTTAGTTAACCATAACCACAATAGTGATGGAGAAAAAGTGGCAACAGAAGACAGCCTGAAGAAGAGTTTTCTCCAAAAATTTGCAATTAAAATAAAAAAAAATTCTAGTAAGAATTCCTCTAATAGAAGTTTTTTACGTTTTCCAACCGTACTTTGAAGCGTATATATGCTCCAGCTTTGTCTGTCCGCACGATAACTCTAGTAAAAATGGTTTGATTTTGATGAAATTTGAGTATGTAGTAGGGGACCACCTGGGGACGAACTCTATTGAAAATGGGCGAAAAGGGGGTCAAAGGTCACCACATAGCAGGATCCATTCCATTGCCCTTGTGCATTCATAACTTGTGTAAAAGTGGTTCAATTTTGATGAAAGTTTAGTATGTGGTAGGGGACCACCTGCGGACGAACCCTATTGAAAATTTGTGAAATGGGGGTCAAAGGTCAGGACATAAGAGCGGGGTCCATTCCATCGCCCTTATGCATCATAACTTATGTAAAAATGCTTCGATTGCAATAAAACTTTATCATGTTGTTCTGGAGGTATAGTGAACCGGTTCTGTTGAATATCATCAAAATGGGGGCAAAGGTTAGGACACAGAGCGAAATTTATTTCACAGCCATCATCCTCATAACTTGACTAAAATTGCTTCTATTGCAACAAAGCTTTAGTATTAATATGCAAGTTACAAAACTTCAGTATTAATATACAAGTTACAAAACGTTAGCATTAATATTGTCCTGTTGCTGCTTACCATCTTTGGTGAATCACCAGCATTGTGCAGGGCTCCATGAAGCAAGCTGCTAAATTGGTTTGGCAGTTAGTGTGTGAGAGTCTGGAGGAATTCGAGGCCGCTGTGGTGTAGTGGAAGCATATCCGGCGCGTAACTGGAAGACCCTGGGTTCAATTTCCGGTGGCAGCCAATGAGAATTTTTCCGTGACTCACTTATAAACGTGGAAAGAGCGATGACCTCTGTTTGAAAACTTTAGTATGTTGTTTTGGAGGTATACTGAACTGGTTCTGTTGAATAACATTGAAATGGGGTCAGGGCACAGGAGCAATATTTACTTCACAGCCATTAACCTCATAACTTGAGTAATAACTTTGAGTAATGATTTCTGGTATGTTGAAAAGCGTATCATTATATCAATGCATTTCATGATTTTACTAACTTGTTGATTAGTAATAGAATTAAGAAACTTGGAAGCCAATTCTCAACATGAGCAGAATCAAAATTGTAGCTTGACTCCTTTGGTGGTATTTTTTTATGAACATACGAGTGTACCTCTACAGTCCACCGATGATGTTTTGAGACCCTCCAGGCTCTCCTGCCACCATCTCCTGTGTTTGATCAGCTTCCAGCCTTCTAATTGCTCTCCAATCTGTTGATTCTCGTAAATTGTGTTGCTGAGACATTATGATTCAACTGAAATACACATGCAGCTGCGATTTCCTGATGAATGAGAATAATTCAGCAAGTGCAATTCTTATAGCTGGTTTGTTTCTTGTTTGGGTCAAGACTGCAAATGCGTCATTGCTACTTGTTTTCGTGTTCTGATCCTTTTCTTCTTGTTGGCAGGTGATGCTGAGAGATTTTTTTTTTTTTTTTTTTTGTCAGATGTTGATTTTTCTGTCACTACATGCAGACATCACTATACCCTCTAATTTATTTATTTTTTTTAATTTTTGAACAGTGTAGAACATCTGATGCACCAGTTGTTTGTAGGTTTTGTTAATGTGCTTGTGAGAAATGTCTGTGGGTAACCCTTCATAATCTTGATTTTCATTGTTATCCTATATTTCTTACTGTTAGGATTGTGCAACTTTTATGCTATCAAAATTTCACTAATCCATCTCTATTTTCATGGCAACTTTTTCTGTCTTTCTTATCCTTCTCAACTTTTTTTTTTTTTTACCTGGTGCCATTTGGCAACTCCTTATACCAGAAGCATAAATTCTCTACAGCTGTATTCTGTATTTTGTGTAGTGATACAATGACTTAATTCTTTTTAATTTTCTGTATTCATACTCAAATTTTCTATATTAGTTGTTTTTATTAGCCTTTGTTTTGTGAGTGAATCTGGTAGTTCTTACTTAGCATTGATCATGTGCCCTCACCAGCCATGCACAAATCAAATCAACTACAATCAACTTGACCTAATAAATTTTTGTTCTTGTAGAATGATCTTAACTATAAATTGTTCCTGAGATTTTAAGGTGGTTCCACTTAAAATCTCTGCCTTATGTTTCCAATGGTAAAACTTCTTTACATATTTTCTTCGCAAATAATATACAGTGTATTCCCAAGGATGAAAATTTGCACATCGATAAAACTAAGTTATAGCATGGGATATTTAATATTTGCTAAAACATTACCATAATTACAGGCTGTCTCAAAAATACAGGGCAAAACTGCAGGAATGAGTTCCTCATAGGTAGATAAGAAAAAAGTTTATATCAACAATAGGTCCGGAAATGCTTGGTTTCCGAGTTATGAAGGTCTGTCTATGACACTTAACTGTTCACATTACCCTATAGTAATTTTTCAAAATGTCCACCTTCTGCCTAATACAGGCCTCACATCAATGTCTCGTGGACCTGCAAACACGCTCCCAAATTCCTGGCAGGTGTCGTATTGTTTCACAACCTACCACAATTCGATTGCTAAGAGTTTCCACATCTGCTACTGGAGTCGAATACACCAATGATTTTAAATGGCCCCCACAAGAAGAAATCTAGAGAGTTTTAATCTGGTGAACGTCGAGGCCAAACAGTTGGTCCACCTCTACCTATCCACCAACTAGGAAACTTTTGATTCAAGTAATTGCGAGTTAGGTGGCTAAAATGTGCAGGATCGCCATCGTGCATAAAGTATGCTTGTTGACGAATGATCAGTGGCGTGGCGTCCAAAAAAATCAGGCATTTTGTTTTCCAGAAAGGTGTTGTATTCCCGTCCCGTGAGTTTGCTGGGTGGTACATGGGGCTCAAATAACTTATCACCAAAAACATTCGCCCAGATGTTTAGGCTGAACCACTGTTGATGACATGATGGAAGAATTGCATGTAGGTTTTCCTCAGCCCAAACATGCTGATTGTGAAAGTTTAGGATTCCGTCACGTGTGAACTGTGCTTCATCGGTGAATATCACTAAGGCAGGAAAGTTAGGAGTTGTACCACACTGCTGCAAGAACCACTGGCAGAACATTACTCATGCAGGGTAATTTGCTGGTGACAAGGCGTTGCAGATGGTACAGATACAGCTGTTGTTCTCACAACACTTTCCAAATAGTCGAACGATGAACAGGCAGTTGCATTGCTAATCTGCGTGTACTGATTCCACGAGTCGCATGTACAACATCAAAATCTCCGCCTCTACTTCAGGAGTCGTGGAGTTTGGTCATCCTCTGTCTGCAGCACGAGATTTAAAGGCCCCATGTTCACAAAGGCAGCGATGGATACTTTCAAACGTTTTCCTGTCTGAACATCTTTGTCTTGATAACCTTTCGTGGTAAAAACAACTAGCCTCCAGAGCATTGCCATCCGCCAGACCGTACATAAGTGCATATCCGCTTGCTCTTGATTTGAGTATATGGTCGGAAAGGAAAACCACCAGATTCTGTCAGTACCTTGTGATGAAGGAATTAACCTGTGGGAGATAAAACATTCCAGTGAATAACTGGGAAACCAATACAGACCTGAGTCAGGTAATGTGAACAGTTAAGTGTCATAGACAGACTTTCATAACTTGGAAACCAAGCATTTCCGGACCTATGTTGATAAAAACTTAAATTCCTGTAGTTTTGCTGTGTATTTTTGAGACACCCTGTATATTAAAAAAATCAATCATTTTTCTTTGAGTAATTTTCAGCTTTGTTAATAGATGGCGTGACCTGTACATTGATGACGTCAGTAGACAAACAAATGTTGGATTGCTTAATTATGGTTATGTTTTAGCAAGTATTAAGTTTTTCCCATGCTACTGTATAACTTAGTTAGTTTTATCGATGTGCTAATTTTTATCCTTGGGAATGCATTAATTGCGAAGAAAATATGTAAAGAAATTTTGCCATTGGAAACATAGGGCAGAGATTTTAGGTGGAACCGCCTTAAGCAAACCTTTAGTAGGACTTGTAATACACAATATGAAAAAAGGTGTTTGGATAAGTAGAAAAAAAAATTGGAAAATTTTTCCTTTTTATTTTTTCTGTTACGAAGCTGAAACATTTTAATTTTTTTTTCTGTCTACATGTCGTAATATGTACTTTTTATTGGGGAGAAAAAACTCATGATATTTCATTAATGAAAAAATGCATGAAATAAATATGAACTTAATTTATAGTTTATTCAAGTTCATCTAATCCTTCTCCACCCTTGATTGTTTATTTGTATGAATGTTAACAAGGAATACACTGGAGAGCAGTTGAATTGGAGACAGCTGGCGTTATGCAAATGTGGCACTGTGGACAGCCCTGTAAACGACATGACGTATGCAGCGATCCGACAATATAAGGAGTGATGTGACGGTAATCAGTAAGAAGTGCGCAGTATGGGTAAGACGAAGGATCTAAGCGCATTTGATCGTGGGCAAATTGTCGGGGCCTGACGAATGGGTCACTCCATCTCGGAAGTTGCACAGGCACTGGGATTTTCACGAGCCACTGCATCACGGGTGCACCGTGAGTACATCGAATCTGGTATAACCATCCCTGCAAGGGCCAACTGCCGTGGACAACAGCGTGTGGATGAGTGGGGTCATTGTCGGCTAGCTCGCATTGTAACAGCATTGTAGGGCCACAGTGCAAGAAATCACTCGGCAATTTAACGCTGGTGCACAAAAACGTGTAAGCAGCCACACCATCCAGAACCATCTCCTCGCTATGGGGTACAGAAGCCATCGTCCCACGAGGGTACCGCTGCTGACCGCACATCACAAAGATCAGCATGGGGACGGGAACATCGTCACTGGGCCCTAGACATGTGGGAAAATGTTGCCTGGACTGATGAGTCGAGATCCACGTTGGTACATGCGGATGGTAGGATACGAGTACGGCGCAAACCACATGAAACGCTGGATCCTACTTGCCAGCAGGGTATTCTTCAAGCTGGTGGGGGTGGCATTCTCGTTTGGGGACTGTTTACGTGGACTGAAATAGGACCCCTGGTACGTGTGACATCGTCCCTCACAGGTCAACGTTACCGGGATATCCTGGACAACCATTTGCTCCTGTTTGTGCGTCTTCAACATCCCACTGGGGACCTCATCCTGCAACAAGACAATGCACCGTGTCATCGCTCCCGAATTCTATCCGAATGGTTGGATGAACACTCCACTGATGTGACCTCGCTTCCTTGGCCAGCTAGGTCACGTGACCTCAATCCCATCGAGCACATCTGGGATGCCATCGAGAGAGATGTTCGAGGCTCTGACCCCCCTCCATCAAATCTTCGTGAACTGTGGGAGCTTGTTCAGGGGTTGTGGATCCGTATGGCTTCCCAACGCTTCCGGTGTCTTGTCGAGTCCATGCCGAGACGAATCACCACCATCATCAGGGCGACAGGTATCTCTAATTCAATTGCTCTTCAGTGTGTATCTAACCATATGTTATTTTTAAAGAGTTGTTTAAAAAAAGTACTGTTATTTGTGTCATTTTCTAACGTGTGTCATTTTGTGTTACATTCTGATGACATTCGGGGCTGAGGTAAGGTATGAAAAACTTGTTACCAAAATTGTAAAATTTTGTTTCATAGTTCTGGATGTTAGAGATTAACATTTATTGTTTTTGTTAAAAAAATATAATATGCTTCATTTTTTATATTTTTCAGTTTTATTGCTTCTGTGTACTGCATTTTAAATATTGTCTTTATTTGCTGTGTTTTTACTCACTCCTTTCTTTTGCTTGCACATGTTTTAGTTTTGTATATTTTTTGAAAAATGTTAGTAGCAGTGATTCAGTGTGAGTGAGAAAATAATAATCAATGTTAGAAAATAATGATCAGTATTAAATTAGGAAAACTAATGTTGTGTTTTTCGTTTTACAAATGTTTTTAAGTGGGACGATTCAGCGATAGTTCTTTCTGGCACACTAAAGCCATTATTTTTTGTAGAAGGATATGTTCTCCATAAAACCACGTCACATTTGTTTCAGTTGTACAAAGGCTGTATGCTCAGTCACAAAGTATCCCTAACACTGAGCCAGTGCTGTGGTTAACTTTCACCTCGTGCTTCCAGCAAGCTACCTGGCCTATCGTTGATTTCTTGTAATATGTTATGTACTTTTTATTCCTGTAATCTTTTTTAGGTAGGTGGTAGGAAAGTATCTTCGAAGACCTAAATGCTGTAAATGTAATTAAAATAAATTGGCAAAAAAAAATGAATTTAAGAAAATCCTAAAATATATGTTAATGTGACTTATTTTTCTCAGATGAAAAACATGAAGTTTAGCTTTCTTAATTTAATCTATAGAATAGTGAATATATGACTATTCCCTGTTGTAAATTAGTTTCTTGCCAACCACCAATTTCAATCTACGTCAGTAATTTTTTGTATTCCTTCTTGCATAGTATGACTCCAACACCCTGATTTTATGCAGAATGAATGCCAAATTATAACAGCTTTCTTAATCTTTAAACATTAGATTCAAATTATATATAAAGGACTCTGATGACTTAATTTATTTTTGGTTTGTTTAAATTTATTGTGGTTTTCAACATGGAATATGAGTGTGATTCAGCAATTATCCACAGTGAATTTATAAAACATGTGAATTACAGTAGAAGTGAAGAATGCAGTGAGGAATATTTTGTGAAGTTTTTGTTTTTTGTTTTTTTAGACAAAAGTATCTGTAAAGTACAGTTGCCACCATGATGGCACAGTGGGCTAAACGCTGGTTTATTTTGACCATTTGTCCAAGTGTGTCTGGGTTTTAATCCCGGCGAGGTAGGGATATTGTGTTTGTTTTATGGCACTGGCGCTCTCTCTCTCTCTCTCTCTCTTTTTTCTGTCTCTATCTCTTTCTGTCTCTCTCTCTCTCCCTTTCTGTTTGTCTTTTTCTCTTTCTGACTCTCTCTCTCTCTCTCTCTCTCTCTCTCTCTCTCTCTCTCTCTCTCTCTCTCTCTCTCTCTCTCTCTCAACCAGTGGCCTTAAATTAGGGATGGGAAACTGCTTATAGCCCATTGAGTTTGTCGTGGTGGTTGTTAAACCCCCAAATGAATAAAAAATATTTAAAAAGTACAGTATCAAACTTAAGGGGACAGTCATAATTGTTTGATATACAAAATAGTTCGATATATATGAAATGATGAATATGTAGAACTCGGTACGTTCATTCGATGCATTTACTGTATTGTACTTATTTAACAGTACCTGGTCGTAGTGTTTGGACATTCACTGGGTTGGAGTATAGAATGTTAAGAGGTCTGACATCAACAGATCACTTATGAAGGGCATGTTCCACATTGTTGTGTGCACACACTTAGCATCATCAGCATTTGTACATTCATCAGATTTTCTTTTAATGTTTTTATTTTTAAAAATTGTGTTTGCAGTCCTCTTTGTTATCTTAAAATGATTTGTTGCATTATACTCTTTTCCAACAATTTCAAGTCTGAAAATTATATCAAGCTTTGATGGAGGCGGTAGGTTTTGTCGCCATTTTATGAAATCAGAACACATCTGTGAGAGTTAAATGAGAGAAATAAACTTCCCAGTTTCTGTTTCCAGCAGTCAGTCGTGGTCAACTTCTAGTGTCCTAAATACAGCATTTTGCACGACAGAATCCTCCCCTGTTGCTCTATTGCTTTTTCTGGAGATTTATAGGATTAACTTTCAATTTATTCAGGAGCTCCCCAACCATAAAAAATTTGCACGACACACAGTTTTGGAGGCCGGAGATGATAAACCCAAATCTGCAAATGGGGGCATCAAATGTTCGATATATACATTATAAATGGGGGCATCAAATGTTTGATATATACATTATAAACTACTATGTTTCCTTCGATACAACCTTTCTTCCTATATTTTTAGCACGTCTTTTACAAAAGATCGTGCTTATGTTACCGATTTGTCCATTCATCTGTTGACACCATATCTCTGCACCTATTATTTACAATGCACAATTTTGCCTCTAGAGGGCATAAATGCAAGATATCAAATTCAAAGTATGTTTTATTCCATATATTTGCTTTTAAATATCCAATTGAAAACATTCCTTTACCATTCTTTTCCATTTATATTGAAGACTATCTTAATTAGGTAGTCATTTTGTCAAGTTAACATAGATTTTCCACTAGGGGGCATAAAAGTAAACTGTGTTTTCCCCAAGATCTCTGCTTCTAAAACTCTTGAAAATTCTTCCTACGCCTTATACAGCTCCTGATGGGACATATTTTTCATATATTTTCTGATTTTTGGTAAAGAATGGTTTGGCCACCAGGGGGAGCATAAATGTTAATTTCTGCTTCTGATGTATTTGCAAGAAAATCGGAGCTTCTAAAAGCTTGATTAATTTATTTATTTTTTAGATTAATACCACCCGTTTGGATAAAACTTTTCGGAATATTTTCTTCTTAAATTAATGCATAGATGTATGTCTTATTTTTGCTAATTCTCTGCTTCTAAGAGTTCATTTGAAAAATTCCTTCTTTATTGGATAGTGTTTTTGGTGTGAAACGTTTTTCACGTAATTTCAAATTTTTCAAGTAATGTATAGACTTTCCACTAAGGGGTGTAAAGTTAAATTGTGTGTTCCTCGATATCTTTGCTTCTAAAACTCCGATTTGAAAAATTCTTTGTGTACTGGATTATTGGATACATCTCCTGATGGGAAATGTTTTGCATATAATTTCTAATTTTTGGTAAAGAACAGTTTGGCCACCAGGGTATGTGAGGTTTTTATTTCTGCTTCTGATGTATTTGCAGCAAAATGTGAGCTTCTGAAAACCAGATTGGAAAAATTATTTCCTGAGCCAATACCACTCACCTTGGAAAACTTTTTGAGAATACTTTCTTCTTAAAACAGCGCATAATTTTCTTGCTACTGAGCATAGATGTATAATGTCAATATCTCTGCTTTTAAGAGTCCTATTTGTAAAATTGTTTCTTTGTTGGAGAGCATTTCTGGTGCAAAATGTTTTTAATGTGCCACCAGTGGACATAAGTTCACATTTTCGTTTGCAGCAATATCTGCGGGACTAAAAACCTGATTGAAAATCTTTTTCAGTCAGATACTACTAACTATGCAAACTCTGTGTATTTCTTCCCGAAATAATGCACAATTTTGCCACTTGGTGACGCAAATGCTTAATCAGTTTTTCTCAATACCTCTGTTTCTACATGTGCAATTTAAAAAATTCTTTTAACACTGGATGCCATTTACCTTGTAGAACACTTAGGTTAGTATATGAGGAGTTTTATAATTCACAGTTCTGCCACTAGGTAGTGTTTGTGTACTTCAGTATACAGTTGTATGTCTACTTCTAAGAACCCTATTGAGAATTTATTCTTTACTGTATGCCATTTCCTACAATAAAGATAGGGAGCATTATACTCTTTAAATAATGCACAACTTTCCTGTTAGTAGCAGACGTGCCAACTCTCCGGATTTAGGCAGGAGACTCCGGATTTTCAGCCCTTCCTCTCGCCCTCCGGATATATGCCAAATTGTCCTGATTTTCAATGAGATTTTGCCGTTAGGATGGTCGAATTTCCATAAACCAACATGATTTCAAACAGTCTGTGAAATCCTTTTCTTTCTGCGTCCATGCAAGGCGGCATTACAGTAATCAGTTTCATATTTTTCTTCACCTATCTGCAAAGAAGTCGCCCCAGTGGGGCAGTTGTGTAAGCACTTTCTTATGACCAACCGTCCAAGATGCATCGGAAACAATTTGCTTTAAAAAATTTCAACCAGCCCAATTGTCAATACGACGCCTTCAGCAAAGAGCTCGCCCGCTCTGGCACAAGAATGCTGACGAGGGTCAGTAATTGATTGACAGATGGAAGGTGCCCTACCTTCTCCTTGCAGTTCAGTATTTCAACCCCTCACCTCAACCCAGCCACGAGCATTCTAAGTGATGATAAACCAAGTTGTGTCTAATTCACTTAACGACAAAAGTATTAGGTGTGCAACTTAATTCTCGGCCCCTTGCTTCAAGCGATCATAGAACGTCAGCAAATGCAAATAGCTGTGTGCTATGATGGCTTATTGCAGTGCCATCCAACAGCTTTCCAGGCACCCGTTACCGCTCACAGCTGTAGTGACAGAAAACGAAAGTTGACGATTAAAGCAATGTCGTTCAAAAAGCAACATTTGAGGCACTGCCTCCTGTTTTCCTTTCAGGTGGAAAAAAGTGCCCAGCAAATGATCTGTGCTGCTTTAGGCGAGGCTGCTGTGTCCTACAGTATGTGTAAGAAGTGGTTCCAGCGGTTTAACCAGGGAAATTTCAGTCTCGGTGATGCAGAACGTCCGGGACAGCCACAGAAAGTTGACGATGAGGAACTGTAACAACTGTTGGACGCGGATCCCTGTCGCACACAGTCAGAGCTCGCCCAGAAACTTGGAGTAACATGGCAAGCCAATTGCAAAGCGCCTGCACAAGCTTAGACGGATTCACAAGGAGGGTCATTAAGGGCCCCAGCAACTCACGGCTGCGAACAAGTCTAGGCGCTACGATGTCGCTGTGTCCTTGCTCTCCAGATTCAAGAAGAAGGATTTCCTCTACAAGATTTTGACCTGTGAAGAGAAGTGGATCCTCTACGATAATCCACAGTGGCACAAATCGTGGGTTTATCCAGGTCAGCCTACCACCAGTACTGCCAAACCAAATATCCATGCCAGGAAGTTGTTGCTGTGCATATGGTGGGATCAGTGCGGTGTCGTACACTATGAGTTGCTCAAACCTGGTGAAACTGTCAATGCTGAGCGTTATTGGCATCAGCTCATTCGTGTGAGTGACACAATGGAGGCGAAAAGGCCATACACCGGCAAGGGCAGAAGGTCGGTCCTGTTGCTTCAGGATAACGCGCATCCTCACACAGCGAAAACGACTTTAAACACGATCACCGACCTGGGATGGGATATTTTGTCCCACCCGGCGTATTCTCCAGACTTCGCCCCGTCGGATTATCGCCTCTTTCGCTCCCTGCAACATCACCTGAGTGATGCGCACTTTACTTTTGTCGAGAAGGTTCACACAAGTATTGATGACTTTATCAACTCGAAACAGCCCTCTTTTTTCCACAGTGACATTCGGAAAATCCCTGACCGACGGCTGAAATAAATGCAACACGACAGGGATTATTTCCCTGATTAGGTACGTATTTGATTTGCTATAATTTGCTGTCAACGTGTCGTGCCTGTGGCCGAGAATTAAGTTGCACACCTAATAATTACAGTTGGCCTTGCCTTGTAGCGAAAGGCGATGTTAGTACGGTGCTTTTTGTCACCTTCAGGCACAACCTAAAGAAGAAACGAAAAACAGTTTGCTGCTATTTTATTCCTAAAAGACAACATGCTGGTCATTTTGCGTTTTCATTATCTTGCGGAATCGACGTACCTGAAAACGAATTTCATTAAAGAGAGCAGGTGTTAGATTTTAGCGCTGCTTTTTTTTTTTTTTTTTTTCCTCCTCCACAACTTTTAGTGGACCAATAATACTACTTCTGGAAAGTTGTTCCTATGTCTGGAAAATGTCTACAAAAAATAGCGCTAGTGTGATTTTATGAGCTGTAAAAATCTCCCGATTTTCAGATTTTGAAGGTTGGCACGTCTGTAGGAGGAGGCATAAAGGTCAAAACCTTTTTCTTGCTATCTCTGCTTCTGGGAAGACGTATTTGAAAAGTTCTTTATCCTAACATAGCTTTTGCCTATTTTGAACTTTTCCATTATGCAAAATTCTTCCACTAGAAGGTACAGTTATATCATATTTCCTTCTATATTTCTTCTTTTAACTGTTCAATTTGGAAAGATCTTTGCATCTTATATCTTCCTTGTGCCATGAGAAACCTTTTGTGCACCATTTGTGAATTTTCATAGCATTCTTTTTAGTCGCTGGTGGAAGTAAGTAGCTGTTTCTATTTCTGGATGTTTTATCAATTGTATGAACCCGGTTGACTATTTTCCTTACTAGTTCCATTGACTTTGAATAACTTTGATGAATTTAGAGAATATTCAAGCAAAGCAAAGTGAATTTGCTTGTACCACTTACTGGTCATCCATGTAACACTTCTCAGAAAACTTGAAAATTTCATCGTCGTGGAGCGGGAATCGAACCCTGCATCTCCCGATTACCGGCTGAGTATGCTAACCATTACACCACCCAATACAGTGAAATTCCAAGCAATTGAGACGTAGGAATCTGAAAGTCCTCAGATTTTTGCTAGTCGAAGCATCCATACTTCCTCATAGCGCTTTGACTCCAATTCCCATCCGGATGGATGTAGATTGGAGGTCATCAATACCACAGATAAATCAATGAAGAATATTTCTTCCTTCGTTGATTTGATGAATTTAATTTGCATCAGAAAGGATTCAAAAAGACATGCTCATTACAACCAAAAAATTCGGTGTCTTCTTTCTTGTTTAATGTAATTTTTCTGATGAATTTATGAAGTTCAGTCAAGGGAAAAATTCCGTGTTCAATAGATGTAAATAGGTTTTACTGTAAATATTCTTTTAAAAATTTAGGAAGAAAGAAGGTTATGTTGAAGAAAACACACAGTCATAATGTATATTCGAGCATTTGATTCATAGCTGTCATAATGTACAGTATATATATATATATATATATATATATCAAGCATTTCAATCATAATATAATGTATGTATCAAACATTTCAGCATTTGATGCCTCCAAACCCAATTCTGCAAATGGTTAGCTGCAGTGGGGACATTACATGTTCCCAGCCATAAAAATTCACACATGATGCACAGTTTTGATAGCCTAAAATGGTAACCAATTCTACAAATGCAAATGGTTAGCTGCAATGGGAGCATCAAATATTTGATATATACATTGACTGCTATGTTTTCTTCAACATAACCTTTCTTATATTGGGTGTATAAATAAGTTTTGAGGGATTTGAGGTGAACAAAACATGTTGTTGGAGAACAGAAACAATATTTTAATATTAAACAAAGAATGCTCCCTCTGAAGCTACAACTTTACCCCATCTTTCGGGCAGTGAACGTATGCCCCAAAGGAAGAATTCCGGTTCCTTTGAAGATATCCAGTTGTCCAGCCAATTTTTGATGTCTTCATAAGAACTAAACTGTTCTCCAGAAAGTGCTGACTGCATCAACTGGAACAAATGGTAATCCGATGGCGCAATATCTGGCGAATATGGCGGGTGAGGTAGAACTTCCCAGTCGGATCCTTCTAAGTACTTTTTCACAGGTCGAGAAACATGTGGTCTTGCGTTGTCATGCTGTAAGATGACTTTGTTGTGTCTATTCTACCATTTGGGCCGTTTTTGTGCGAGAGCTCGTTTTAAACGCATTAATTGGGTTCGATACTGATCACCAGTAATAGTTTCTGACGGTTTCAGCAGTACATAGTGGATCGCACCCTTCTGATCCCACCAGATACACAGCGTTACCTTTGAACCATGGATATTGTGTTTTGGCGTTGAAAGACCTGGTTCACCTGGCTTCACCCATGTTTTCTGCTGTTTAGGGTTATCATACCATATCCATTCTCATCGGCAGTAATAATACGATGCAAAAATCCTTTTTTGCCTTTGAAGCAGCAATTTGCAAACTGTTCTTCGACGTTCAAGGTCTCTTTCCCCACAAAGCATGTGGAACCCAATTCCCTTCTTTTTGCACCATTCCCATGGCAGCTAAACGTTGTGAAATGAATGGTTGACTAACATTTAATGCTGCTGCAAGTTCTTTTTAGGTCTGGCACGGATCCTCGTCGAGTAAAGCTTCCAATTCGGCATTAGCAATTTTTTTGGGTGGTCCAGGACGTTCTTTATCACTGACATCGAAATTGTTCCTTTTGAATCGTCTAAACCAATACTCACATGTTTTTATGGATGGGGAATGTTCACCATAGATTTCTGACATTAAGCGATAGCTGTCGGCAGCACATTTGTTGACAATAAAGTAATGCACTAACACTTCCCGCAAATGCTGTTTTGTCGGGAGAGAAAGTTGCCATTTTCCATCGAGTAAAACAAATACGTCTTCACACTTCAATCGAACATCGTATACTGACTCTGACAGCTGGCGTCTTGTACTGCGATATCACAGTGTTGCCACCTTAAAATACATGAGAGCAGTAAAAAGTGCGACACCGAACGGAAATCCCTCAAAACTTATTTATGTACCCAATATTTTTTTAATGTAATTTTTTGTGGTGAATTTCTGAAGTTCAATCAAGGGAACAATTCAATAGATGTGAATGGGGTTTACTGTATATATTCTAAAAAATTTAAGATTTTTTAAAACTTATGCAGAACTTTTATAATACAATTGTAAAGTTAAAAGTGTTAATGACAGTATGAAATACTTAACGAATTGGAAGTTATACACTTTTTGAAGCTAGAGTCCCTGTAGGTATGTAAATAAGGCTTAATGAAAGTTTAAACCAAGTCTTGTGTATTTATTGGAAATTATACATTTTTTAAAGCTAGAGTCCCTGTAGGTATGTAAATAAGGCTTAATACATACATACATACGTACATACATAACACTAAGCTGTTCTCTGAGATTCAGAGGTTAGCTCCAAAAAGAAATACAAACTTTCAGATATTTTTACCTATTGTTGTCGTATCAAACTTCGCCATTTACATCGATCTCGACACACAACTCGTGCTTCACTGATATCCATTACACGCCGCACACAAGATCTTTTATACTTCATACTCATAATCCTTTTCTCATGCAGACACTCCTGAATCTGATCCACCCATGTCTTCCTTGGCCTTCCTCTGCCTTTCCTTCCTGCCACTTGGGCTGAAAAGATTTTCTTAGTAAGCATTTCATCACTCATTCTTTCAACATGGCCAAACCACCAAAGCATATTGGTCTCCACCTTGCTAACAACATTTTGCTTCACATCACACAACTGCAATACATCTTCATTCCTCACACAATCAGATCGTGTCTTGCCACAAACCCCACGTAAGTAACACATTTCTCCAGCACACAAACGACTCCTATGTTTCTTCTGCAGTACCCAGGTTTCACTGTCATACATCAGAGTAGGAACAATTACAGTTTCATACACAGCCATGCAGGACTCTCTAGAGAACCCATCATTCCTGTGAAAACCTCCCAGAGCAGCTATGACTTTCAAAGAAGAATTCACTCTCCTACTGATTTCACCATCCAACTTGTTCTCTCTGTCAAACATACTTCCTAAATACACAAACTCACTCACCTGGTCAATCACAGTGCCATTTATACTTACATTACATTCAGTGCTACCCATTCCTCTCTCAAAAACCATAACTTTGGTTTTTCCCTTATTTATACTCAGTTTGAATTTCATGCAAACTTTGTGCATCCCAGTCAACATACTCTGCAACTTACTTTTGCTTTCTGCCAACAGGACAGTGTCATCAGCAGACAGCAATCTGCACACACGGATATCACCAAGACATAAACCACTACTATCTATTTTGGCCTCACGCATGCATGCGTCCATAAATATATTAAACAGCCATGGTGACATTACACAACCTTGTCTAACTCCTGCACCAATGGAAAACCATTTTGATAAAACACCATTCACTCATACACAAGCTCTACTACCAGCATACATGGCTTTTACACTATTAAGTAGATTCCCAGTAACACCATATTGATTCAATACCTTCCACAAAAGTGTCCTATTCACTCGGTCGTAAGCTTTCTCTAAATCTATGAAGGCAGTCAAAACTTTCTTCCCAACAGCCAGATACTTTTCAAACATCACGCGTAATGCAAAAATCTGGTTAGTGCAGCCTTTACCAGGCATAAAACCACTCTGAACATCCCACACTTTCAATGATCTAAGAACCCGTACTTTTTCAATAACAACCTTACCAAACACGGCTTAATGAAACAGTTTAAACCAAGTCTTGTGTATTTATTGGAAGTTATGCATTTTTTGAAGCTAGAGTCACTGTAGGTATGTAAATAAAGCTTAATGAAACAGTTTAAACCAAGTCTTGTGTATTTATTGCATTTTAAAAGAATAGGAATATTCAAAATAAGTGGAGACTCCTTCATTTAGGACGTGAGGATCATCCTACACTTTAATATTAGAAAATTACATTCATAATGAAATATTGGAAAACATTTATTTTATTAACATGGAAGAAAAAACGAAACTGAGGAACAACTGCAGTTGTGAATGAATCTCGGGGTGTTCTTTTGCGTACAAGGGGACGCCAACGCGCGATTGTCTTGTGTGGGAGCTCTGAAGGGAGAGTGAGGATTTCGATCAACCGTCCCCGGCCTCACTTACCAGCACCTTGTCAATTGAGTGTGCAGATGGCTGGGCCAAGGGTATTTACAGCAGAAGGTCGCAGAACTGAAAGTCATTCTGAGGACGACTCAAATCATCCTTTGGGCCTTACTCTCGTTGTCATGGTCGACAGTCCTCCTGAAATGCACAGCAAGCTGTTGTCACGTGATACCTACTGACCTACGCGCAGCTCAACTTCAGCTGCTCACGTGAGGAAGCAGCTGAAGTTGAGCTGGTAGCGAAGAAATCGGCAGGGGTGTTGCGAATTCATTGACGGACTGTCGCTTACAGATCATCCATGTTCTCATAGTGGTGGCCAAAGAAGACTATCCTTCAAAGGACCAAAAACATGAAAATTGGAAGGTGGCAAATATGGACTGTAAGCAGGTTGCGAAAGAGCAGTCCACCTCTGTTTTGCGATTTCTGCTTGCACTAGTTTAGTAATATGAAAGCAAGCGTTATCACGTTGAAGCAACACTTGATTGTTCGTCAGTGTTGGTTGTTTGGTCTGGATACACTGCACAAGTTTTCTTGGTGTCTTCACGTAGGCCTTCGCATTTATTATTTCACTAGGTAAAAGCCCGTCAGTAATGATGGGGGAAAATAAAATTTATGATAATTATTTACATTTATTTATTGTGTTTGAGTTCCACGTCAATAGATGGCGACGTTGGCTCACAGCTTTCTGAAAATTTCCCGAGCAGTTGCTTATGGAATTTGATACGACGGGCTGTCTGTTTGTGTTTTGTATAAAACCTTTAATCCTTATTTTGTCAACACTTCCTGGTACACAACATTTTTCGTATACACTGGCTGTGAACCCTGTATCAATTTCCCCTGTTCTTTTCCGTGAACTATTTTTATCTTGACGTTGTCAGATCGTCTTACTCTTAACGTTGCCACGTACAGATGGCTAAACACCGGTTCAGGTAGTGAACCAAAATTTCTGATGTAAAGTTTCCATATCTCTAAAGAGTTGACCGTGTGACGTAACACATCTCTGACATCATTTGAGAATGATTTGGATCAGATGACGTCACACCAGCGGCTGTGTTCTTTGTTGCTATGACAACAAAACAAAGTGATTTTCGCCTTGATCTGTGCGCGTGTAGGTGATGACGTCATCTACACGAAAAGCTAAGCATGACGTCACAAACATTTGTTTCTTGGTTGTTGTTATGATGACTTAAAAAGTGCCATGGAGGAGGAGGACTCTAGCAAATTATATATTAGGATTGTTTTGCCAAGTACCCAATCAGAAGGATACTGTGTTCATCCCAGAAGACAGTAGCCATGACCTCTAAGTACAAACCAACTTTGAACTTCTTTGATGTGGGTGAATTCAGATGACACCTTTGCATACTTTGCCGTTTTGTCTGTAGTTCGAACTGATGAACCCACATTTCATCGCCTGTGATTATGCATCCCAGGAATGTGTCCCCCTCCTTATTGTAGTGCTGTACCAGTTCATTGCAAATGTCTAGCCTTTGGCATTTATGCAACCACTGTAAGCATTCTGGTTACCCATTTGGCACAGATCTTCCTGTAGTTGAGATGTTCATGAATAACTCGTCCAACAGAATCTTTACTGATATCCAATTCTGTGGCAATATCCTGAACACAAATGTGTCAGTCACCTTTAATCAAGTCATCGACCTGCTTAATCGTTTCATCAGTCACCTCCGTGTCAGGCCTACCTCATCTTCAAGGCTCTTGTGACTAGCTTTGAACTTTGTGACTTATTCATAAACACTGGAACGAGACATAGCCACATCACCATACAGCGTCTGAAGTCTTCTCATAATGTCCACAGCCTTTTATGCCTTCTTTCGTTAAAAATTTCACTACTGCTCGAACTGAACATTTAACATAGCCACCATTGTTTTTGATCGATAGCACCACCTAATATTAGCATCTCTCTGCTTTTACGGCGCTTCACTGAAAGTAGTCGTAATAGTTTCACGCATAAATATGATCACACACACGGTTTTGTATTGATAGGAATAAAAATCTGGATACTTTTCGGACACCCCTCGTATACCTGTATACACAACTCTAAACATATGCAGCTCTTCATTCAGTCTGAAGTCTGACAATTGATGAGTTTTTATCTGGAATGTACCCAACACATGAAATAACCCAGCTTTTGTGTAGGAAATACCAAATTACAGTGGACCTGGATTGATGGTCTGGGCAGGCGTATGTACAGTATTAGTAGGCCTATGGACCTGTATGTCATGCAAAATATCAGTCTGATGGCCTAGAAATATAGAGATGAGATTCTCAGACCTATTGTCATTGCAGATGCATATATATATGCTGCTGCTATTGTCATTATGTCATTTCATATGCTGCTGCTATTGTCATAGTGCAGATACATATATATGCTGCTGCTATTGTCATAGTGCAGATACATATATATGCTGCTTCTATCAAAGTGCAGATGCATATATTGTCATTCCATATTCTGCTGCTATTGTCATTTCATATTCTGCTGCTTTCCATCAATGATTCATTTCTTTGAGTGGTAATGCTTGACCTCATAAAGCTCAGTTAGTGTACAGGAATATTCAAGAGGAAGGAAACAAGTGTATAGAGTAGCCAGCATACTTCCCCAGACTTAAATCCAATTGAGCATGCATGGGATGCACTTGGCAGATGCATTTCAGCTCGCGCCGCCTCTTTGTGAAGCGCTGGCTGTCATCATTGAGGAGTGGTGAAGATACCCTTCAAAACCTCTTCAATAACCTCATCAATTCTGTATCACACAGGTGTGCAGTGGTCTTAGCCATTTGAGCAGACCACAAACCCTACTAGAGTTCATTCAGTTGCCACCTTCAAAAAGCCATTTTTCTTATTGTACAGATACACATATTGCATCAAATGCATTAAATGATAATATTGCATATACACTGAAAGGATAAATTATTACGTACACCCACCTAATAGTGTGTGGCACCACCTTTTGCATGCAGGACAGTTTGTTGCCGTTTGCTGATTGAATATCTGGCCTTCCTGGCTCCCATAACTTGACCTTGATCAAACTCACTTGAGGTGGTTCCACCTAAAATCTCTGCCATATGTTTCCAATGGTAAAACTTCTTTACATATTTTCTTTGTAATTAATGTATTCCCAAGGATGAAGATTTGCACATCGATAAAACTAACTTTAAGTTATATCATGAGATACTTAATACTTGCTAAGACATAAGCATAATTATATTAAAAATCAATCATATTTCTTTGAGTAATGTTCAGACTTGTTAATAGATGGCGTGACCTGTACATTGATGACGTCAGACAGACAAATGTTGGATTGCTTAATTATGGTCATGTTTTAGCAAGCAATTAAGTATCCCATGCTATAACTTAAAGTTAGTTATATCGATGTGCAAATTTTCATCCTTGGGAATACATTAATTGCAAAGAAAATATGTAAAGAAGTTTTACCATTGGAAACATAAGGCAGAGATTTTAGGTGGAACCACCTTAAGTCTCGTCCTCGACCCACACTGGCACTTGATGGAATGTATTCCTGTGCGTACCGACCCACTTTATTTATAGCCCCAACCGGTTTTCCTGCACACCGAGATTTGCTGCTGTCCTGCTGCTTTGCATGTTTTCACCAGGGTGTACATAATAATTTGTCCTTTCAGTGTAAATTCACCCATATTCCTGAATATTCTTGAAATTCAAACTGAGTATAAATAAGGGAAAACCCAAAGTTATGGTGCTTGAGAGAGGAACTGGTTGCACTGAATGTAATGTTAGTACAAACGGTACTGTGATTGACCAGGTGAATGAGTTAGTGTATTTAGGAAGCATGTTTGACAGAGAGAACAAATTGGATGGTGAAATTAGTAGGCGAGTGAATTCTTCATTGAAAGTCATAGCTGCTCTGGGAGGTTTTCACAGGAATGATGGGTTCTCTAGAGATATTGATTAATAAGAATAGTTAGAATCATTTTGTGAGTCTGACATATGTGATGGATGCGCATACCAAACTTTCACCCTCAGTCGTAAGTGTTCCGTACTTTTTCCCAATGTGTCTGGGATCCCAAGGCTTGAGCCCACCCTGCCACCCACCCAGTTCAAAATGGGCCATTTTCAGTGTATTTAACTTTAAAATATAATCTGAACTTTGCCAATAAGTCTTGTGTCATATTTCGTGTCACCCTACGTATTTTTGCCTAGGAAGTGCGTTGTTTGCATCTCCGTAAAAGATCATCAAAACAGCATCTGCTGGGCCGTGAAAATTTTTGTTTTCCACTCTGCCAATTCCTCAGTTCAAACTTCTTTTTCGTGTTCGTATGGCCAGGGGGGCTAATGAGGAGTGTGGAGAGCAATTCACTGAGGGTGGTCGCTACTTATTGCTCTGCTGTTTGTTTTCTTTACAAAATGGGAGATTCCAACACGGAAAGTGGAGTCCAAAGCTACACTAACGCTCTTAATACTGTCCAGGGACAGTGAAAGTGTAGGAAGTGGCTGACGACTACTTTGCATACCTGCCAACTTTTACACATTATGCATAAAATTTACACATTTTAACTGTTCTTTATGATTTTACGCATAGATCGCTTTTTTTTTTTTTTTGGTACACAGCCTCTCCCTGACAAATGTCAACCCCGCCTTCTCGTGGTGCATCCTGTTCCCACTAAAGGGGCTCTGACGACCGCCAATAGCGGTATAACTATACCATTGGGATCAGAGGAAATGCTATCCCACACTCACCAACCCGCTTGGCCAGCGTGGTGAGTTATGGCCAAACACCTCCAAAATGACTCTACAACTTAAATCTTGGCCCTCAGTCTCCGGCAGCTGGAATGTACCTGGCCAAGGCAGCGGCCAGTGCGACATGAAGGCAGAGGGTGCTAAGAATCCCCGGAGGACCGGACTAGGCTGCCATTTGATGCTGACCTTGGCTACCTATAACGGACGCTCCCTATCTTCTGATTCAAGGCTTCTTGAATTGGAAGAGGAACTACAAAGGATCAAGTGGGACATCGTGGGGCTAAGTGAGGTAAGGAGAAAAGAAGATCTCATTGAACTGAAAAGTGGACATCTCTTCTATTATCGTGGGACAGATACTGGCAGAACTAGTGGTGTTGGATTTATAATAAACAAGAAACTGAAGGATAAAGTTGTAGAAGTTGAAAGTTCCTCTGACAGAGCTGCACGACTCGTTATCCAACTATCAAGAAGATACCAGGCTCAGATTATTCAAACTTATGCACCCACCACAAGTCATCCTGAAGAAGAAATTGAAGAATTTTATGAGGAAATTCGTCATCTAAATAATAAAGGTAAGCAGCACTTGAAGATAATTATGGGAGATTTCAATGCAAAAATAGGGCAACGGCAACAGAATGAAACTTCAGTAGGTAAATTCGGTCACGGCAACAGAAACCAGCGTGGAAATACTCTTGTTGAGTTTGCAGAGGCAGAAGGATTTTTCATCTTGAACTCCTTTTTCAAGAAAAAGCCACACATTAAATGGACATGGAGACATCCAATTGGGACGACAAGTGAAATTGATTTTATTATGTGTAACAAAAAATTCGTCATCGAAGACTGCAGTGTGCTGAACAAGTTCAACACAGGTAGTGACCATAGATTGGTGAGATGTAAGATGCACCTCAACACTAAACTTGAACGTGGCAAGCTCATAAGACAAACAAAATGTATTGACATAACCAACCTTAAAAAACACCATAATACTTTCAAGTTGGAACTGAAGAACAGATTCTCTGCTTTAGAAGGCCTAACATCGGAAGAAGTGGATATTTCGGAAGTTAACAGAAAAGTAACCAAAGCTCTAATGGAAACAGCAACAAAATTAGCTGGGTCTAAGAACAAGTTGCATGTGAACAAATTATCAGGAAAAACCAAAATGTTGATGCAAAAAAGAAGAGAGATGAGGACAGCTAAAGAAGATGTGACTTCCAAAGTGGAATATATAGAGCTATGCAAGACAACACGAAAAAGTATCACTGAAGACGTAAGGAAATTCAACTGTGAGCTAGTGAGGAAAGCAATTGAAAACAACCAAAGCCTTAAGATAGCAAAGGGACATCTCAGTAAGGGAAGAAAACAGATTATGGCTCTGAGAAAAGAAGATGGTTCTATAACAAGAAATAGAGGCGAAATTTTGACAAGAGTGAAAGATTTCTACTCCAAATTATATGAAAGGGATGATACATGTACTCCAGACATCATGAAAGGTACCAGAGTTCTTCCAGTCCTCCCAGCAGAAGTTGCTCATGCAATCAAGAACATGAAGCGGGGGAAAGCTCCAGGAGAAGATGGAATTACTATAGACATCATACAAGAAGCAAGTGGAGAAATGGAAACAGTACTCGCCCAAATTTTCACTCGATGCCTTAATGAAGGGAAGATTCCTGAGGATTGGAACAATGCTACAATGATCCTGCTACATAAAAAAGGTGACATTGAGGATCTCGGGAACTACAGACCTATCAGCCTCCTATCAGTGGTTTATAAAATCTTCACTAAAGTTCTTTCACACCGCTTGAAGGTAACACTGGACATGGCTCAACCGAGAGAACAAGCTGGATTCAGGAGTGGCTACAGCACAATAGATCATATCCACGTACTGAGAGAACTAATTGAAAGAGCGAGGGAATATGAACTTCCATTGTGCATGGCTTTTATTGATTATGAAAAAGCCTTTGATTCGGTGAAACCATCAGCAGTTACCACGGCTCTGAAATCCTGCGGTATTGAAGATGCATACATTAATATTATTAATAACATCTATGAAAATGCAAGTGCAAAGATTCGGCTATTTGAAAATACAACACACATAAAAATTGGAAAGGGAGTGAGACAAGGTGACACCATATCTCCGAAGCTCTTTAATGCCACATTGGAAAATGTCTTTCAATCACTGAACTGGGAAAACAAAGGGATAAAGATTAATGGAGATTATCTAACCCACCTTCGTTTTGCTGATGACGTAGTCATTTTTGCAACTACCCCATCAGAGCTGCAGAGTATGATTCAGGAACTTGCTGACAAGAGTAAAGAAGTGGGATTAAAAAGGAACTTTCAGAAGACAAAAGTGATGTTCAATGCTTTTACAAGAAATGAAGATTTATCGATTGATGGAGAAAAACTGGAGATAACAGATACGTATGTTTATCTTGGACAGCAGATATCAAGTGAGGGTCACATTGATGAAGAAATTAATCGGCGTACAAAACTTGCCTGGAGAGCTTTTGGAAGAAACAGCATAATTTTCAAGAGCAATATGCCATTATGTCTTAAAAGAAAAGTGTTTGATCAATGCATCCTTCCAGTGCTTACGTATGGTGCAGAGACGCGGACCTTAACTAAAAGAGACATACAAAGGCTGCAGACAACTCAAAGAAGCATGGAGAGGTGCATGCTTGGTATAACCAGGAGAGATAAGAAGAGGAACTCGTGGATCCGAAAAATGACGACAGTGGAAGACATCATGATCAGAGTTAAATCCCTGAAATGGCAATGGGCTGGACATACTGCCAGAAGGACAGACCATAGATGGACAGCCGAAATTTTAGATTGGATTCCAAGGGACAGGAAAAGACCCAGAAAAAGACCACATGGGAGATGGGTGGATGAAATTCGTAAATATGCGGGAGTGACATGGAGGAGACTGGCACAAGACAGACCGTTGTGGAGGAAACTTGGGGAGACCTTCGTCCAGCAGTGGATTGATAATGGTTGACAATGATGATTTCCGTATATTTAAAAAATAATTTTTAATCTTCCTTGAGAAATATTTGTTAATGTTTCGGTTAAATCATACCTGCCAACTCTTCCGGACTTTTGCGAAAGTTTTCTGTTTTTTTATACGATCCTCCGGTTTTCTGGCCGGTAGAACTTTTCTTCCGGATTTTTAAAATGCTCTGTATTTTTTGTTAAAAATATCCCTATAAATAAAATATATAACAGAGAAGGGAATTTTGTGCCATTGTGCGCCAGAACACACGTGCCCTGTCGTCATCGTCGGGACTTTGGCACAGTAAATTCTCCGTGCACACTGTTATGCTTGACGCTGAATGAAGATTGTGCTGTGGGAAGAAAGATTCAGGGACTCCAACTACTGCAGATTTTACATTGTTACTATGGAAATAGTCGGTCCTCTACGGATGACGGAAAACATAGAGTATGCTATAGAAATCGTCGGTCCGCTACGGACGACGGAAAACATAGAGTATGCTATAGAAATCGTAGGTCCGCTACGGACGATGGAAAACATTGAGTATGCTATGTAATCGTCAGTCCGCTACGGACGACGGAAAACGTCAAGTATGCTATGGAATTCGTTGGTCCGCTACGGACGACAGAAAATGTTAAGTATGGTATGAAAATGTGATATAATTTGTTTATTATAAACGTCTAAAAATTATGAAATGCACAAATATTTGCATTTATTTTTACTTGTACATAGCCAAATTCATTAAATATGTTTGCGCATAGTTAAAAAAAATCATTATAAATGTTAGTCGTTCATAGTTTTTAAAAAAATCATTAAAAATGTCATTCACACGATTTTACACGTGAATTTTCTCAGGTTGGCAGGTATGACTTTGTAGAAGAGGAGTACATGGCAAAGTCGCTGGCTTAAAAGAAGAAAGTTAAGGAAGGAGGGTGAGGGGGGGGTCTACATGGCACACGATGTTAAAATTTGATTTAGATAAGTAAAAACATTTTCCTTTAAATAAATTGTTCAAGTACAGTACTATTTTTATTTTTCATAAGCAAAACTGTAAAATTTTGAAAAGCAATCGAAGACAACGCATTCAAAGCAATCAAAAAGTTGAAGGCGACATTCCAGTAACACTTGTATCTTGCACCAGTGGGAATGACTAGTCAAATGTATGTGTCCAGGTGTAGGGATTGGGGAATGCACAAATTTCTTTGTAGTCAGTAGTGAAAAGCATTAAAAATGCATTCTTTCAGTGTTTCCTAAAAAAAAAAGATGGTATCAAGCTTGCCCTACCAAAAATAATGCTTGCCCATGGGTCGCCCATCATGATTTCAAAGTCTAGCAACGTCCCTGAATGACATTACTTATAAAGTTACTAGTCCCTCCCCCGACGCTATCTCCTACGTCTAACTCTGTGGACAATGCTCTCATTACGTAGGCAAGCACAGCCATGGCAGATTGATATTGGGGGAGGGGCGTGACCTCAACACCTGGTGGATGCAGCTCTGAAGTCCAAAGAAGATAGTGAAGTGAAGGACATGTTGAAATCTAAACAGTTAGATGGAGTCTGGGTGGATCTCTAAAAAAATGTTAAAGGAGAACTATCAAATCTAAACAGTTAGATGGAGTCTGGGTGGATCTCTAAAAAATGTTAAAAGATAACTATCAAATCTAAACAGTTAGATGGAGTCCGGGTGGATCTCTAAAAAAATGTTAAAGGAGAACTATCAAATCTAAACAGTTAGATGGAGTCCGGGTGGATCTCTAAAAAATGTTAAAGGAGAACTATCAAATCTAAACAGTTAGATGGAGTCCGGGTGGATCTCTAAAAAAATGTTAAAGGAGAACTATCAAATCTAAACAGTTAGATGGAGTCCGGGTGGATCTCTAAAAAAATGTTAAAGGAGAACTATCAAATCTAAACAGTTAGATGGAGTCCAGGTGGATCTCTAAAAAAATGTTAAAGGAGAACTATCAAATCTAAACAGTTAGATGGAGTCCGGGTGGATCTCTAAAAAAATGTTAAAGGAGAACTATCAAATCTAAACAGTTAGATGGAGTCTGGGTGGGTCTCTAAAAAATGTTAAAGGAGAACTATCAAATGTTAAAGGAGAACTATCAAATCTAAACAGTTAGATGGAGTCTGGGTGGATCTCTAAAAAATGTTAAAGGATAACTTTCAAATCTAAACAGTTAGATGGAGTCCGGGTGGATCTCTAAAAAAATGTTAAAGGAGAACTATCAAATGTTAAAGGAGAACTATCAAATGTTAAAGGAGAACTATCAAATGTTAAAGGAGAACTATCAAATCTAAACAGTTAGATGGAGTCTGGGTGGATCTCTAAAAAATGTTAAAGGATAACTATCAAATCTAAACAGTTAGATGGAGTCTGGGTGGATCTCTAAAAATGTTAAAGGATAACTATTAAATTTAAAGAAAGTAGTGGAGTTCGTTATGTGTATCCCTGGAACAAATGCGTGTGTCGAAAGATTATTTGCTCACATGAACGCACTGTGGACTGATGAGAAAAACAAATTGTCTGTAAAATCAATGCTTATTGTAAAATCATTCTTCAATGTGGATTGTGTAGCTTTTTGTGACATGATTCTTAAAAACAAACAATTGTTGAATGAAATTCATTCTTCAGGAAAGTATTGCAAGAGGGAGCAAGACTGATTGATTAATAAGAATATTGATTAATAAGAAGTTAGAATCATTTTGTAAGACTGGCATATGTGATGGATGGGCATACTAAACTCAGTCGAAAGTGTCCCGTATTTGTTTCCAATGTATCTGGCCCTAGTTATAGAGGTGCAGAAAAATTGTCATCATTCATATGAAATGTTAGTTTCCTCTAAACATAAAATATTTTAAGAAATATACATATCATGAGAGCACGTGAACAGTTCACAAACTGCACTGTTTCAGAAATACTGCCACCCTTGGCCCGAAAGCCAATAATCGTCCCTTTTTGCAAATGTAATAAATCGCTTCTTTTATCAGTGACAACAATGAGGGATATGTTTTCAGAAATGATCATATGTAGAGGATTTTAGGCAGGGAGTGTCTGACCCCAGGTCTTAAACAACCCTTAGAAGTAGGAAGCTAGGAGATTTGGGATAGAGTGCCTGATTGGAAAGTGACACGGAAGCGAAGTAGAAAGGGGGAGGAAGACGCCCTTATTTATTACCGGGGGCCAGTACTCGGGGTCCGACGGCATAATGTGCCCATCTGATGCACGGCGAATATTTGGTGGATCCAGCATTTGTACCTGCCTGGGATTGAACCTGAGGTCCTTTCCGCAGCAGTCACGAATGTTGCCCACTAGGCCACCTGCGGCCCTATGTTTTCAGAATGCCTACAGCACACTTTATATACCCTCCAAGACAGCTCACGACACGTGCTTTCTTTCATTGACAAAACGCTGTTGACGTCAAAAGTAGGAGGTGGTCACAATAATGGGACTCAACTGTGTATATATATATATATCTGTAATATCCTCAATTTTCTTATATGAATCGCATATGATAATTATGGTTAGGCAAGGCTGTGTGTGTGTGTGTGTGTGTGTGTGTGTGTGTGTGTGTGTGTGTGAGAGAGAGAGTGAGAGTGAGTGAGAGTGAGTGAGAGAATTAATGAATGCCACTCGTGAGGCTCATGACACGTGTCCTTGTTTGACAGTTAGTTGAGATTTGCAAAGTGATGTGTATACCAAAACAACTGATTTAATTTTGTAGCGGTTGTTTCATTAGTGTTTCAAAGAGGTGAAATTAAAAATTTTTTAGTCATTTGCTGTGGTTTCCACAAAAGAAGTAAGAAATGTGCAGAGGAACAAAGTTGATAACTTCATGTTTTCTCTGCATGATTTTTTTTTCTGAAGTGGTAACTATCATGTATGGAATTTTATAGAGAAGCAATTTACTTATCACCTAATTTTTGAGAAAAATCCTAGCCAGTATGTTTTGAATTCGTGTTATTTCGAATTCTGCATATATTCGATTTACATGAGGAATAAAATCAACTGTGAATACGTGAATTTTTTGTAATATTGTTTTGTATGATCGTCAACTGTTATCAATCCACTACTGGAGGAAGGGTTCCACAAGTTTCTTCCACAATGGTCTGTCATTGAGCAAGTATCCTGCATGTCACTCCCACTTGCTTTCAAATTTCATACACCCATCTCCCGTGTGGTCTTCTTCTGGGTCATTTCCTGTCCCTTGGAATCCAGTCTAGGATTTCGGTTGTCCATTGATGGTCGATTCTTTTGGCAACAAGTCCAGCCCATTGCCATTTCAGGGATTTTACTCTGATCTTAATGTTGAACACTTGTCATTTTCCTTATCCATGAGTTCCTCTTCTTATCTCTCCTGGTTACATCAAGCATGCATCTCTCCATGCGGCTTTCAGTTATCTGCAGTCTCTGTATGTCTTTTTAAGGTAAGGTCTATGTCTCTGCTCCGCAGGCAAGCACTGGAAGGATGCATTGATTAAACACTTTTCTTTTAAGACCCATACATGAGATTCTTCCGCTGTTTCGCAGAATTCCAGTTTTTTTAGCATTGTTTGGGTTCTCCTGGAGATCGATGCAAAACTGAAGAGAAATTTCAGAGGAATTAGTTGGGGAGAGGTCATTTTCCCTCAGGGGACGGTATAATTCATTTTTTATATATTTCTACAAACTGTATTGCTGTGTCCTAAACAACTTCTGTAAAAACATTTCAGTGTTTTAAACATACATGAGATTCTTCTGCGGATTCGCGGAATTCCACTTTTTTCGGCATTGTTTGGGTCCTTCTCGAGTTGATGCAAAACTGAAGAGAAATTTTGGAGGAATTAGTTGGGGGGGGGGGTTATTTTCCCTCGGGACGGTATATTTCATCTTTCAAAACTTTCGAAAATGGAAATTAAACAGATAGAAGATTATAATTTCTTTTTCTTGGGACATTCCTTTTGCCCAGTATTGTTAAATATAATTTCATTCCATAAATATTTGTATTTTAGCTTGAAAAGAGATAAATTTTTTCAGAAAACGGAAGTTAGATGACGCAAATATTTCCCGGTAATATTCAGGCTGGAGAGTCTTCCTTTTGCGCGACTCACGTGATCAATGCATAACTGAACAGCATTTTTGGGGTGATTGATGGTGTAGTGTGTATGTGTGTTAGGGGTCGTTTTCCATCGGAGGACGGAATCCCGACTTTCGAAATTGGAAGTTAGACGAAGGGAAAATCTCTCTCGTGGTCATAACTTTTCTTTTTCTCACGATGTTTCTTCTGCCCAGTGTTGTTGCCAAATACCATTTTATTCCATAAATATTTGCATTTCAGCTTGAAAATGTTGGAAGAATTTCCGAAAACGGAAGTCAGGTGGAGCAAAGATTTTGGCCATAATCGTAATTTTTTCCCCCGCGGTGTTCCCTCTATCTCGTGTAGATGTGCTCCAGTTTAATATTTACACAAATAAATAAACATGAACAATTCTGTCTTGTTCGTGCTGCCTTATATTCACATTGTTTCACTGCATGTTCTGATTTTTCACCCGGTGGTAAAGTTCAGCTGTATTTTTCTTTGTCTCATGTATGAAGACCTAATTGCATATTGCTCTTAAAAAGTGTACTGTTTCTTCCAAAAGCTCTCCAAGTTTTATGCACCACTTAATTTCTTTATCAATGTGATTCTCGCTTGATATCTGCTGCCCAAGGTAAACGTAGGTATCTATTTATTCCATCTTTTCCCTATCGACTGATAAGTGTTAATTTCTTGTTAAAATACTGTCAGTTTTGTCTTTTAAAAGTTTAGTTTTAATCCCACTTCTTTATTGTTGTCAGCAATTTCCTGTATCATACTCAGCAGCTCTGAAGGGGTAGTTGCAAAAATGACTACATCATCAGCAAAACAAAAGCACGTTAAATAATCTCCATTAATATTTATCCATTTGTTTTCCCAGTTCAATGATTGAAAGACATATTTTGCAATGTGGCATTAAAGAGTTTTGGAGATATGGTGTCACCTTGTCTCACTATAGTAACGTAATACATACCTTTGTATACCTGTTCTTCACGTACATTTCTTATTCAGTATATCATTACTTATGTCAACCATATTTATATGTATGGGATGAACTTTATTAGTTATATAAATCTTCAAAACAATAAAAGAAGTTGGTTTTCCTGATTTCCCATTGTTTGCACATTTCTGAGGATGTTCATTGATATTGGCCCAGTTAAAGTTTTAAAATCTATGTCCAAAAGCATCATAGTGTAGATGAAGAAATGTAGCAAAAGTTTGTTATTATTGAAAGAACGAAGGTTATTATCACATTATTAAAAAAATATTCAAGTTAAAACAAAGCTGAATGGATAACATTGTCTATACAGTATTCAAGAAGTTCTGAAATGGATGATAAATCTTGAAAAGAACAAAGACAGTGGCATTTTCTAGTTTGTAGAGACTGCTATTGTCACATTCCCAGAATTTAAATGTTTTTTTAACATAATCCTTTATTCAAATAATTTCATTTTTAAACTCTCATTTTATTTCAAGTTGATTTAATGAAGCTACTAGTGAATTTAAATTTGCCATTGTTGTTGTGCTTTTTGAGGCTTATCTTTGGTTTTAGAACTTTTTGAAAAAAGGCAATATTATTTATTCAACTTCGTTTGTATTTTTCTTGAATGGTTTTATAATGATCATAACCTTGGCTCTTCCAGAGAAAATTGAACTACATTCATTTAGAATGATATTCTTGCACATCACAGATTTTTTTTTCTGTAATTTTAACTGTAACAAAGGATACCAGAGGACTGACATCAGTGAACAACCTCAGAAATTACCGAACAATGGGAAATCAGGTAAACCCAAAGGCGTAGCCAAGGGAGGGTTCTCAAGTCCGGACCCACCACCCCAAGGGAGATGGAGCACAAATTTAAAACTATGTACTCTAAATTGACAAAAGTCACCAGACATCTAAAAGAGAAACACAACATAGCATTCATTGGCATACATGGTGTCTGTCCACCTTTGGCCTTAATGCATGCACTGACCCTTCAAGACAGGCTTTGACAAAGTTTTGGAACACTGCGATCGGTATGCATAATGCTGCTGTAAACTGTTGCTTAGGAGTAGGCCTTGGCTCCAAACTTCTTATTCAGTGCTCTAATTCATCCCATAGGTGCTCTTTGGGATTAAGATCAGGGGGCTCTGTGCTGGCCAGTCCACACACAATACGGAATTATCGTCAAGCCATGCCGTAACCATCCTTGCTTTATGGCTCGGTGCATTATTCTGCTGGTACCAACAAGGCTGGGTTTCCATAGTATTGCCACAGAGTTGGTAGAGCATAATTGTCCATAATATCGAGGTAGACTTGCTGGATAACAGGCTTGTTCACAATAACCAATGGGGCGGGACCATACCACAAAAAACACCCCCACGTGAGTACATTGCCAGCTCCAAACTTGACCGTAGGAACAGTACACTGTGGTAAATAGTGTTTCCCCGGCTGCCGCAATACCCACACACAGCCATCAGACTGTTGGATCGGCATCTGGATTCATCAGTCCATAGGGCTCGTTTCTATTGATCTACAGGGCACGATAAATGTTCTTTACACCATGCTAAATGACGAGTCCATTGAACACTAAATCCATGGGAAATCCCCCCCCCTTTCCTTCAGAAATTTCTTGCTACACCACTGGGTAAACCAACTTTTAAGAAGATGGTAGTGTATGTAGAATATGCTAAGTTACGTATAAAAGTTTTAAAGCAAATATATTTCTGCCATTACTATAGCCTTCATCAGTGTGACTACGATTGGTTTCGTTGCCAGAAAGGTTAGGTTTTTTAACGGTAACTCCGGGTGGCGTGATGCAATGAGGGATTTCCAGATGTATGGAACGAAAATGGGGAGCTTAGAGTTGAAATTTTTGGAAAATAAAATTTCCAAATTTTCTCTAAACCTCAGAGCAAACCGATTTTGGAAAGGAGCCAACTTTTTTGTATCGTACCAAAGTGGAATAGCAGAAGTGTCGGCCATGGTGCGTAGAGCCAAGGAAGAGGAAGGTTTCCCAAATTTCACATCAGATTTGTGTTCCTGAAGTCTTGAGAGAGTTTTTCGGAATTAACTTCCAATGTACGCAGTTAATCCAACGTTAGTCTTGACCAGAATTTTATACACTCTAGACAAAGAAAGCGGAGGTTTTGGGTCTTTGTCGTTACGGAGGATGACAGAAATTGAAGGGCAAGAACGAATGGCAAGTCTATATCCTTCTCTTTTGAAGATACTGATGAGTTTGTAGGCAGAAAGTTTGTGGTAAGGGATTGAGCCAGGAAACATTAGTTCCTTTTTTTGTGAAACAGGTTGAAGAGCAACTACTGGTTTTTTCTTAGCATTTTGAATTAATTTAGAAATCAGGAGAGGGGTGGAAAGCCATGTTGAGTAGCGATTAAGCGGATGTTTGCTTATTCATTTTTTAGATTAACTTCAGTGTTACAAACCAAATGAGCTCGATGAATGAGAGACTTGAGGACTGACAGTTTATATTGGTGGAAGGTATGAGAATTGAAAGGAATAATACTATTGGTAGAAACTGGTTTTCGGTAGACAGAAGTGGATAGAAGATTATTACATTTTGAGATGCTGACCATCCAAGAAATTTATCTTGCCATCAATTTCTTCATTAATAGTGAATCTAATGGGCGGGGATTTTTTTAACCAACTTTCTTTACTGTTTTGAACTGTTTTGAAGGTTTATATAACTCAGGAGTTGCTCTGGCTTTTTTAAAGTATTCTCCAACCCATTTGCCAAATTCAATTTTTTTTTTTTTTTTTTTTTTGCCAAATGTAATCTGAAGTCACTTTTCCTTTTCACCCTTCATTGGTATTATAAAAACCATAAAAACAGGAAGTGTTATAATAGGTCTTATGGGTCTTACATCAGTGATTGCATCTCTCTTTTCACATAATCACTTTCCGTCTCATGTGCAACATAAACAATTAAAAAAGTAACTAACATTCGAATTTCATTTTTCAAATACCAAATCGAATAAAAATTAAAGATTGTTTTTGCTCGGTTACAATTAGAAAAGGTAATCGCCAATATTTTTGCCAAAACTTTTTATCAATCACTGAAACGATTTTTTTTTTTCTAATTACGAAGAATGTGATTGACAGTTCAACCCCTGTTACTAAGTTCATCCTGTGCATATTAGTAGTTGACACAAACAAAATAATATGCTGACTAATTAACATACATGAAGTACAAGTATCCTTAGGTATATACCAAACTCTGCTGTATTATTTTGTTTCTCCGTGGTTCCTGTATAGCTGACCCATAATCAGGTTTAATCTTAGCAATAATGGGATTCATGGTTGCTGCACAGGACTTGTAAATGCATAATTGTAAACTGTTCTATGGGATTTTATAGAAGTGAATTTTGCATGTGTTGTCTATAGATGCACATAGTATTTTATCTACTTGGATTTAGTCCAAAAGTGATGGTTGTAAAGTAGATTTCACTTCTAAAAAATGCTGTAAAAAACAGTTGCAATTTCATATACAGATTTGAAGCTGCCATGAATTCCACTATTGCTATGCTTTAGTTTTTATCATGTAGTAATATTGTGCGTCAAGTGTGCCATTTTTTCTTCAGTTTTAGTGTTATATAAATTACTGTCTCACTTTGCGTGTGTATAGTACGCACTTTCAGTAAAAAATCTGAAAGAATAAGCATTACAAAGGATTGAAATTCCAAGTACTTAATGTACCTGCTGCTAAGTTAGTATTTTGTGTGCGGTATAGGATCGATTACTAAAAGACTAATTATCACAAAAAAAATATCAGTCATTCAAAATTATCCTTGACGCTGAGGCAGAAAATATTTTTTTATATGTACTGTAAATGTTCCTAACAGTACTTTTTGCACTGTATTCAGAATGTACTTAATTGTGAATACACAAACATTTTTTTATCTTCGTATTAATTATTATAATTTTTCTGTACCAGTATCTTCCATATTTTTGACTTAGTTACATCCAAAAAATATTTGGTTGCAGTTGGTTTGTATTCTGGATTGTATGCTGTTTGTATATTCAACTGTAGTATGTGGTTATGCTCACTGTGTTTGTGTGTCAGACAAGGAAAAGAGAAATGTTATGCAGTATATATATATGATTCTATAAGGTTTTATACTGTGAGTCCTATTTTGAGAGAATGGCTGAACGTAACAATATGGTTGAGGTATCAAAATAAAGGTTTTGCCATTTGATGTGCCAGTCGAAGAGAAAAATGAGATTGGGGCAACGGTTTAGGCGTTGTGGGGCGGCAAAGTTCCCATGTAAAGTCTATGGGAGAAGCGTGCAGTTGGCATTCGATCGCGCGCTGTTGAAGGCACAAGCATGGAGGGACTGAGGTAGTCCAAAGTCTTCTTTTCTGAGCGAACTGTTCTGCAAAGGAACGCTAGCAGGCATTCGTATAAAAAGTTCTCATCGGAACAGCAAACACTCTCGGAGATCTGATTATGTTATGCCGTTGGACTGTGTGATGTATATATACAATTTAATATTCATTCGATCCAGTTTATTCACGTTGGTAAGAAGTTTCTCATTATGTAAAGATGTAAATAAACATTCCGTTGACCATTGTTAGGGAAAATATTTAGAATGTATGTATTGAGTTGCACCGTCTATATCTTCATTCTGTAAGGTTTTTTACTATGAGACTTATTTTGAGAGAACGGCTGAACATAAAAATATGGTTCAGGTATCAAAATAAAGGTCTTGCCATGTAGATGTGCCAGTCGAAGAGAAAACTGAGATTGAGGCAACGGTTCGGGTGTGGCGGGGCGGCAAAGTTCCTATGTAAAATCTATGGGAGAAGCGTGCTGCCCTTATCTACATCAGGCACTCAGTTCAGTGTCAGACTTGGTGTGTGCATGGTGTTCTATGATCAGTCCTAAAGTAAGTAAATACTTTATTGCATACTTACCCTTAATAGAACGTCTCTCCCGCAGAAAAAAAAAAGAAAGAAAGAAAACGTAAAAGCCTTACTGGAAGACGTGAGCGATAAATGGGTAGCAACTATATGTTTCGGACAAGAGAGACTGAAGAGTATTCTCAATGCGAATCTCATTCCAACAACATTTACAAACCCAGTTGTGACTGAAGATGAGAGTGAAAGATTGCGCTATCCAGTAGAATTTTTGCACACGATGGAGATGAGTGGACTTCCGTCTCACATTTTACGACTGCTAAAAGGTGCAGTCGTAATGCTCATCACGAACCTGTCCACCTCGGTGGCGCATTGGTCTGAACGCTGGCTTATGATGATTCGTTCGTGAAGGGTCCAAGTTCGAATCCCAGTGAGGCATGGATGTTGTATTTGTCTTACGGCACTGGCTCTCTCCCTTTCCTGGAACCAGTGACCCTGAATTAGGGACGGGCGATTGCTTATAGCCCAAAATAAGCAATCGCCCGTTGCTCACGGTGGTCGTTAAACCTTCAGTCAAAAAAAAAAAATCACGAACCTGGACTATTGCCTTTACTGATGTGGTTGAATGAATTTGTCAATCAAATAAAGCTTATATTTGTTGTTTCCTTCGAGTTTATTCTTAAAAAAAAAAAAAAAAAAAACTAACCGTTGATTCTGACGAGCTTCGTATAGTAGTAATTTTGATTTGAAACATGTTATAGTCATATTTGTTTATGGTAAAATTTTATTAATATGTTCTTTGTGTTACTAAGTTCAGTTTCTTTTTGCTCTTAGGTGTCGGTGGAAACCTCGTTGCTGTTCAGGCAAGCAGAATTTCTACATACCTTCATCAGCGGTCAGAAATGGGAACCCTTCCCCTCTCGGACTCCAAAGCATGTGTCAATCCATGCTTTGCCTTTTTTGGGAAGAGTAAGTTAACTTCTATCATTCATTCTTAATTTAATTTTAACTATGCCATCCAAGTTTCAGCTTCATCTGTTTCTCCACGATTTTTTTTTTTTTTGTGAATGATTTCAGTAGGAGATAGAGTAGAACGTTTTGTTTAGGGATACAGGATTGAAGTATTGCTCGAACTTAAAGTATACCTTACCAGTATCAGCTTCATCTGTCTCCCTTTAGATTTTTTTTTTTTTTTTTTTTTTGCGGGTAGCTGCTGTCACCTTTGGTGTGAGGTTCTCAGAGTTTCTGGCACAAAAGGGAAATGAAATGTTGTATGAGCCTATGGCACAGCAAATTGTTAGATCATATTTAAACAGTGGTTGAAAGCTTCTTCCATAGAAATTAATGGCATATGAAACATATGACCTATGGCACAGCAGATTGCAAGATCATATTTTAACAATGGTTGAAAGCTTCTTCCATAGAAATTAATGGGGTATGAAATGTTGTATGAGCCTATGGCACAGCAATCACTAGATCATATTTTAACAATGGTTGAAAGCTTCTTCCATAAAAATTAATGGGGTATGAAATGTTGTATGAGTATATGGCACAGCAAAATTTTAGATCATATGTTAACCATGGTTCAAAGCTTCTTCCATATAAATTAATGGGGTATATGAAATGTTGTATGAGTATATGGCACAGCAAATTTTTAGATCATATGTTAACAATGGTTCAAAGCTTCTTCCATATAAATTAATGGGGTATATGAAATGTTGTATGAGTATATGGCACAACAAATTGCTAGATCATATTTTAACAGCGGTTGAAAGCTTCTTCCATATAAATTAATGGGGTATGAAATGTTATATGAGTATATGGCACAGCAAATTGCTAGATCATATTTTAACAGTAGTTGAAAGCTTCTTCCATAGCAATTAATGGGGTGTGAACTGTTGTGTGAGCCTATGGCACAGCAAATTGCTGGATCATATTTTACCAGTGGTTGAAAGCTTCTTCCATAGAAGTTAATGGGGTATGAAATGTTGTGTAAGCCTATGGCACAGCAAATTGCTAGATCACATTTTAGCAATGTAATAACAAAAGACTCAATTCGAAAGAATACATACATATTCTCCAAATTGTTCTTAGTTGACATGTTAATTATATTAACTTCAATTAATAGAAACTCGCCTTACAACAAGGTTTTTGTTCCTTTTGCTGACATTTGTTGCACATATATTTCCAGCCGACTTGTCATTCCACATAAAGGCCCTTTTCATGGCCATTGTATCTTTCATCCCTGTGTCTTGTCGTATACATTTTTCTAGTTTTGGAGTCATTTCTGTTATCGTATCTATATCTGAGCCTACAGATTACAATTACTTACACATATTCACCACACACACGCATGCACACGCTCGCACACACACACACACACACACACACACACACACACACACACACACACACACACACACACACACATTTCCTTTTCTGGAACATATCCGTAAAAAGCTAAAAACACATTATGTACAATTTCCACTCGGCTTGTCAAATACCTTAACCCTAACCTCTTGGTCGCATTGCTTCCAACGTCATAACATTCACCACTTTTTACATACATTCATATGAAAGCCCTTGTATATTTACACTATTTACAGGTATATTATAACACAAATTCAATTCATTTATACAATGGCTCAATTTTTATTCCTTTTACCCTATTCAGTCTTCCGACGGGAAACCAATAGTTGAACTTTCAACATCGTAAGCCTCACAACCGTGACCACGCCTGCCAAAAGTACTTGAAAGTTCAACTACATTCAGGTCTTATAGCTGCAATGAGATAAGGTATCTTGTTCTATGGTGTGCAGAAAAATCATGAACGATGAATTTATTTATTCAACTGATGCTACGTATTTAAAGGATTTTTAAGTAAATAATAGATTAAAAATTTATCTGGTGGTTTGTATTTCTTTGTGGAACTAACCTCTGAATCTTGGAGAAAAGGTTAGTGATATGTATGTACAGTATACAGTTGCGCCTGTTTGTAACGAAGTCTTTAATAACGAATTTACGGTTATAGCGAACGAACGGCCATTCCCCTTGATTTAGGTAGAAAAATACATGGTAAATTATTTATTTATAACAAAGTCAAAATTTCCAGTTACAGATATAACGAAGTGTTGCATATCCTTTAATGTACTTCCCAAAATGGAAAATAAACTGATGAATGCCTTAAAAACAGCAGATTTTTGCAAAAGACATTACAAGAAGGTTGCACACAAAATCGGAAATGTAGCGGGGTTTTCCCACGCTTCACGAGTCTCTCTCTCTAACTAACAGATCCCAAAGAAATAACCAATCAACAGCATGAGCAGCAGCAGCTGGGGTCGAAGTTCAACTATCCCTGCGGTGACTGCATCCTATTGGTCTGGCTCCGCTGCGCAAAATTTCGGTATGTCTCAAAAGCGTAAAGTTCTAACTTTGGAGCCGGAAGGGGACATAAAAAGAAAATGTGATGGAGGCCAAAAGAAAACTGAAGTAGCCAAAGAATATGGGATAGCACAAAGTTCTGTATCAACAATTTCAAAGAACCGAAAAAACGTGGTAGCGAAATCGGAAGGTGCCGCAAATCGAAAGAAGGTACGCCTGGCTCTCTACCCGGATGTAGAAGATGCCCTATTTCACTGGTTTACAGCTGCCAGGGCCCAAAACTTGCCAGTGAGTAGCCCAATAATCCGAGGAAAAGCTAGAGATCTGGGGTATGATAACTTTAATCTGGGAACTGGCTGGTTACAAAGATTTAAGAACCGTCAAAACATTACTTGCAAAGCTGTGATTGGAGAGTCAGGAGAAGCAGATGTAGCCACAATGAATGACTGGATAACAAATAAGGTGAACCATCTACTTACAGATTATGCAAGGTTAGACATTTACGATGCTGATGAAACAGGGCTTTTTTGTCAGATGTTGCCGTCTAAGACAGTGGACATTCGTGGAAACAAGTGCGAAGGTGGAGAGTCAAGTAAACAACGTATCACAGTGATTTGGTGCTTTGTGTTTACATGGATGGTAGCGACAGACGAAAACCTTTGAATATATATACAAGTCTGTCAAGCCAAGATGTTTTAAAGGAGTGGATATGTCATTACTTCCTATCATCTACTGCAACAACAGAAAAGCTTGGATGAACCAAACACTGTTTCGTGAGTGGCTTGTCACGTTTGACAGCGATATGGCAAAGCATCGGAAAACTTGTTGCTAGTGAGCAACTGTTCAGCACACAATGTTGCATCTGCATTGACAGCCTGTAAAATTGGTATTTTTACCTCCCAATACAACATCCAACTTGCAGCCTCTGAACCAAGGCATAATTGCAAATTTTAAAAGCATTTACAGGTGGTTTATCTTTGAACGCCTCCTCTTAAATTTAGACAAAAGATCCGATATGAAAATCGACATACAAATGGCTACTGACTTTGTTCGCCATGCATAGAATTATGGTAACCCCACTGACGATACAAAATTGCTTCCGAAAAGCAGGCTTTTCCCCAAGAGCTAACAATGAAGAAATAGCTATGTAGAATACAAATGCTGTACTCGTTCAAATGTGGGAGGACATTGGGGAGAAGAAACTAAACAACGGAGCAATGCTCCAGGATTTTTGTACTGCTGACGATGACGTTGTTGTAAGCCCACTTCTAACAGATGCTGAGATCCTGGATCAAATTCAAGGGAAGTTAACTGACACTTCGGGCTTTGACACTGAAGAAGTGGATGCAATTACCGGACAGATAGTATCGGCTGCATCTGCAGAATCTTCATTGCACAATGTATCTAGATTTTTGATGTCACGTTCCATGTACACTAGTAGTGAAGCAGAAAAATTAGACCATAGAAAAATTAATAATGTCATATGCTGAAAAGAAGCAAAGTTCTTTAGATTCATGGATATTAAAAAAGCAAGTCCCTATCACTGAGTTTTCTTGTCTTCATGAACTATGTACATACGTCATCATTATCAACCATTATCAATCCACTGCTGGACGAAGGTCTCCCCAAGTTTCTTCCTCAATGGTCTGTCTTGTGCCAGTCTCCTCCATGTTACTCCCGCATACTTTCGAATTTCATCCACCCACCTCACATTTGGTCTTCTTCTGGGTCTTTTCCTGTCCCTTGGAATCTAGTCTAAAATTTCGGCTGTCCATCGATGAGCTGTTCTTCTGGCAATAATGTCATCAGCCCATTGCCATTTCAGGGATTTCAATCTGATCATGATGTCTTCCACTCTTGTCATTTTTCTGATCCACAAGTTCCTCTTCTTATCTCTCCTGGTTACACCAATCATGCATCTGTCCATGCTTCTTTGAGTCTTTGTATGCCTCTTTTAATTAAGGTCCACGTCTCTGCACCATACGTAAGCACTGGAAGGATGCATTGATCAAACACTTTTCTTTTAAGACATAATGGCATATTGCTCTTGAAAATTATACTGTTTCTTCCAAAAGCTCTCCAGGCAAGTTGTATACGCCAATTAATTTCTTCATCAATGTGACCCTCACTTGATATCTGCTGTCCAAGATAAATGTAGGTATTGGTTATCTCCAGCTTTTTCCCCATCAATCAATACTACGTATTATACAGTATATACTGCATTTAATCCATATTATAGTTACTGCGTGCACGTACAGTACTTTTTTATAATGAAGTTATGGATATAACGAAGTTTTCTCCAGGTCCCTTGGAATTCGTTATAAAGGGGCGCGACTGTATATGCAGAGATGCCAACTTTTACGGATTTTCCGTAGTTTGTACGAATTTTCACTCCATCTTACGGTTTTACGGAAGTCACCCCCCCAAAAAAATACGGAAAAACCCATGCACATCATTTTTTTATTTTTTGCTGTCTTTTGGTTAAAAAAAACGCACATTACAGGTAGTCCCTATACGCCTTCAATTTTCTGACTTCCCCCACCAACAGAGGCGGAGCTTCTCGTACGCTGTTTGTCACGTGATTACCCGTACAGCCATTTGAGCGTGCCGTGTGCAAAAGCCGAGAGGAGCTCAGCTCAGTGCCTTTTGCGAATCTTTACATTGATTACATGTGACGGCTTTATGCTTGTGAAAATTCCGGTGCAAACATTTTAACCCTTTCCGCTCGACTGTCGGTTAATACCCGACATTACGAAATCGCCGAATAGGTCGGGTGTCAACCGCCACGCCCATGACGCCTCTATTGCTCGTATGTCAAAGGCTCGTGAGACATTTCTTTTTCACCAAATAGATAAAAAGAAATATGTCATCAGCATGTCGGTTGTGGTCCACCATGCCAATGGCGCATCTAAAGCTCTCACGTCAGCGTTCACGAAGAATTTCTTTTTCGCTGTATACCTCACGTGTCGGCTGTCATCCGCCACGGTGACGACGCCTCTATAGCTCGTATGTCGGGGTTCGCGAAACATTTCTTCTCCCGCAATAGATAAAAAGAAATGTCATCAGCGGGTCGGGTGTTATCCGCTATGCCGATGACGTCTCTATAGCTCGCAAGGATTTTTTCCCGCCGAACAGCTTGTGTGTTGGGTGTCATCTGCCACACCTAGAATGCCTCTATAGCTCGTATGTCGGCGCTCATAAGACATTTTCTTTTTCGCCGAAATATGTCGGGTGTCACCCACCACTGCGATGACGCCTTCTATAGCTTGTATGTCGGCGCTCGCGAGGAATTTCTTTTTTTTGCTGAATAGCTCGCGTGTAGTATGCCACGCCGATTATGCCTCTATACTGATATGTTGGGGCCCACGAGACATTTCTTTTTCACAGAATAGAAAAAAGAAATGTCATCGGCGTGTTGGGTGTCATTCTCCATGCCAATGATGCAGTTTGCGAGACATTTCTTTTGCGCTAAATAGCTCATGTGTCGGGTGTCATCCTCCACGCTTCTATAGCTTGGGTGTCATCTGCCACGCCTATGACACCTTTATAGCTCGTATGTCGGAGCCTGCCAGACATTTCTTTTTCGCCAAATATCTTGCATGTCGGGGTATCGCCCTCCATGTCGATGACGTCTCTATAGCTCGCATGTCGACACTCTCGGAATGTTTCTTTTTCGCCAAATAGCTTCCATGTCAGGTGTCACCTGCCACGCCGATGATGCCTCTATAGCTCGGTATGTCGGGGCTGGCGAGCCGAAACTGAACTTTCACTGCTAAGTTATGGCCTCTACTGCAGAAATATATATATATATATATATAGACTGCAGTGTGCTAAACAAGTTCAACACAGGTAGTGACCATAGATTGGTGAGATGTAAGATGCACCTCAACACTAAACTCGAACGTGGCAAGCTCATAAGACAAACAAAATGTATTGACATAACCAACCTTAAAAAACACCGTAATACCTTCAAGTTGGAACTGAAGAACAGATTCTCTGCTTTAAAAGGCCTAACATCGGAAGAAGTGGATATTTCTGAAGTTAACAGAAAAGTAACCAAAGCTCTTATGGAAACAGCAACAAAATTAGCTGGGTCTAAGAACAAGTTGCATGTGAACAAATTATCAGGAAAAACCAAAATGTTGATGCAAAAAAGAAGAGAGATGAGGACAACTAAAGAAGATGTGACTTCCAAAGTGGAATATATAGAGCTATGCAAGACAGTACGAAAAAGTATCACTGAAGACGTAAGGAATTCAACTGTGAAGTAGTGAGGAAAGCAACTGAAAACAACCAAAGCCTAAAGATAGCAAAGGGACATCTCAGTAAGGGAAGAAAACAGATTATGGCACTGAGAAAAGATGGTTCTGTAACAAGAAATAGAGGCGAAATTTTGACAAGAGTGAAAGATTTCTACTCCAAATTATATGAAAGGGATGATACATGTACTCCAGACATCGTGAAAGGTACCAATACTAGAGTTCTTCCGGTCCTTCCAGCAGAAGTTGCACATGCAATCAAGAACATGAAGCGGGGAAAAGCTCCAGGAGAAGATGGAAGTACTGTAGACATCATACAAGAAGCAAGTGGAGAAATCGAAACAGTACTCGCCCAAATTTTCACTCGATGCCTTAATGAAGGGAAGATTCCTGAGGATTGGAACACAGCTGCAATGATCCTGCTACATAAAAATGGTGACATTGAAGATCTCGGGAACTACAGATCTATCAGCCTCCTATCAGTGGTTTATAAAATCTTCACTAAAGTTCTTTCACACCGCTTGAAGGTAACACTGGACATGGCTCAACCGAGAGAACAAGCTGGATTCAGGAGTGGCTACAGCACAATAGATCATATCCATGTACTGAGATAACTAATTGAAAGAGCGAGGGAATATGAACTTCCATTTTGCATGGCTTTTATCGATTATGAAAAAGCCTTTGATTCGGTGAAACTATCGGCAGTTACAATGACTCTGAAATCCTGCGGTATTGAAGATGCATACATTAATATTATTAATAACATTTATGAAAATGCAAGTGCAAAGATTCGGCTGTTTGAAAATACAACACACATAAAAATTGGAAAGGGAGTGAGACAAGGTGACACCATATCTCCGAAGCTCTTTAATGCCACATTGGAAAATGTCTTTCAATCACTGAACTGGGAAAACAAAGGGATAAAGGTTAATGGAGATTATCTAACCCACCTTCGTTTTGCTGATGACGTAGTCATTTTTGCAACTACCCCATCAGAGCTGCAGAGTATGATCCAGGAACTTGCTGACAAGAGTGAAGAAGTGGGATTAAAAGTTAACTTTCAGAAGACAAAAGTGATGTTCTGTGCTTTTACAAGAAATGAAAATTTATCGATTGATGGAGAAAAGCTGGAGATAACAGACACGTACGTTTATCTTGGACAGCAGATATCAAATGAGGGTCACACTGATGAAGAAATTAACCGGCGTACAAAACTTGCCTGGAGAGCTTTTGGAAGAAACAGCATAATTTTCAAGAGCAATATGCCATTATGTCTTAAAAGAAAAGTGTTTGATCAATGCATCCTTCCAGTGCTTACGTATGGTGCAGAGACGTGGACCTTAACTAAAAGAGACATACAAAGGCTGCAGACAACTCAAAGCAGCATGGAGAGGTGCATGCTTGGTGTAACCAGGAGTGATAAGAAGAGGAACTCGTGGATCCGAAAAATGACAAGAGTGGAAGACATCATGATCAGAGTTAAATCCCTGAAATGGCAATGGGCTGGACATACTGCCAGAAGGACAGATCATCGATGGACAGCCGAAATTTTAGATTGGATTCCAAGGGACAGGAAAAGACTCAGAAGAAGATCACATGGGAGATGGATGGATGAAATTCGAAAATATGCAGGGGTGACATGGAGGAGACTGGCACAAGACAGACCGTTGTGGAGGAAACTTGGGGGACCTTCGTCCAGCAGTGGATTGATAATGGTTGACAATGATGATGATGATATATATATATATATATATATATATATATGGGAAATTTCGGAAGTTAACAGAAAAGTAACCAAAGCTCTTATGGAAACAGCAACAAAATTAGCTGGGTCTAAGAACAAGTTGCATGTGAACAAATTATCAGGAAAAACCAAAATGTTGATGCAAAAAAGAAGAGAGATGAGGACAACTAAAGAAGATGTGACTTCCAAAGTGGAATATATAGAGCTATGCAAGACAGCACGAAAAAGTATCACTGAAGACGTAAGGAAATTCAACTGTGAGCTAGTAAGGAAAGCAATTGAAAACAACCAAAGCCTAAAGATAGCAAAGGGACATCTCAGTAAGGGAAGAAAACAGATTATGGCTCTGAGAAAAGAAGATGGTTCTATAACAAGAAATAGAGGCGAAATTTTGACAAGAGTGAAAGATTTCTACTCCAAATTATATGAAAGGGATGATACATGTACTCCAGACATCATGAAAGGTACCAGAGTTCTTCCAGTCCTCCCAGCAGAAGTTGCTCATGCAATCAAGAACATGAAGCGGGGAAAAGCTCCAGGAGAAGATGGAATTACTATAGACATCATACAAGAAGCAAGTGGAGAAATTGAAACAGTACTCGCCCAAATTTTCACTCTATGCCTTAATGAAGGGAAGATTCCTGAGGATTGGAACAATGCTACAATGATCCTGCTACATAAAAAAGGTGACATTGAGGATCTCAGGAACTACAGACCTATCAGCCTCCTATCAGTGGTTTATAAAATCTTCACTAAAGTTCTTTCTCACCGCTTGAAGGTAACACTGGACATGGCTCAACCGAGAGAACAAGCTGGATTCAGGAGTGGCTACAGCACAATAGATCATATCCACGTACTGAGAGAACTAATTGAAAGAGCGAGGGAATATGAACTTCCATTGTGCATGGCTTTTATCGATTATGAAAAAGCCTTTGATTCGGTGAAACCATCAGCAGTTACCACGGCTCTGAAATCCTGCGGTATTGAAGATGCATACATTAATATTATTAATAACATCTATGAAAATGCAAGTGCAAAGATTCGGCTGTTTGAAAATACAACACACATAAAAATTGGAAAGGGAGTGAGACAAGGTGACACCATATCTCCGAAGCTCTTTAATGCCACATTGGAAAATGTCTTTCAATCACTGAACTGGGAAAACAAAGGGATAAAGATTAATGGAGATTATCTAACCCACCTTCGTTTTGCTGATGACGTAGTCATTTTTGCAACTACCCCATCAGAGCTGCAGAGTATGATCCAGGAACTTGCTGACAAGAGTAAAGAAGTGGGATTAAAAATGAACTTTCAGAAAACAAAAGTGATGTTCAATGCTTTTACAAGAAATGAAGATTTATCGATTGATGGAGAAAAACTGGAGATAACAGATACGTATGTTTATCTTGGACAGCAGATATCAAGTGAGGGTCACATTGATGAAGAAATTAATCGGCGTACAAAACTTGCCTGGAGAGCTTTTGGAAGAAACAGCATAATTTTCAAGAGCAATATGCCATTATGTCTTAAAAGAAAAGTGTTTGATCAATGCATCCTTCCAGTGCTTACGTATGGTGCAGAGACGTGGACCTTAACTAAAAGAGACATACAAAGGCTGCTGACAACTCAAAGAAGCATGGAGAGGTGCATGCTTGGTATAACCAGGAGAGATAAGAAGAGGAACTCATGGATCCGAAAAATGACGAGAGTAGAAGACATCATGATCAGAGTTAAATCACTGAAATGGCAATGGGCTGGACATACTGCCAGAAGGACAGACCATAGATGGACAGCCGAAATTTTAGATTGGATTCCAAGGGACAGGAAAAGACCCAGAAAAAGACCACATGGGAGATGGGTGGATGAAATTCGTAAATATGCGGGAGTGACATGGAGGAGACTGGCACAAGATAGACAGTTGTGGAGGAAACTTGGGGAGACCTTCGTCCAGCAGTGGATTGATAATGGTTGACAATGATGATGATGATGATATATATGGGATGTAAGGTCAGGTGATGCGTAACATCACAGCCTCTCCTTGACAAATGTCAACCCCGCCTTCTCGTGGTGCATCCTGTTCCCACTAAAGGGGCTCTGACGACCGCCAATAGCGGTATAACTATACCATCGGGATTAGAGGAAATTCTATCCCACACTCACCAACCCGCTTGGCCAGCGTGGTGAGTTATGGCCAAACCCCTCCAAAATGATTCCACAACTTAAATCTTGGCCCTCAGTCTCCGGCAGCTGGAATGTACCTGGCCAAGGCAGCGGCCAGTGCGACATGAAGGCAGAGGGTGCTAAGAATCCCCGGAGGACCGGACTAGGCTGCCATCTGATGCTGACCTTGGCTACTTACAATGGACGCTCCCTATCTTCTGATTCAAGGCTTCTTGAATTGGAAGAGGAACTACAAAGGATCAAGTGGGACATCGTGGGGCTAAGTGACGTAAGGAGAAAAGGAGAAGATCTCATTGAACTGAAAAGTGGACATCTCTTCTACTATCGTGGGACAGATACTGGCAGAACTAGTGGTGTTGGATTTATAATAAACAAGAAACTGAAGGATAAAGTTGTAGAAGTTGAAAGTTCCTCTGACAGAGCTGCACGACTTGTTGTCCAACTCTCGAAAAGATACCAAGCTCAGATTATTCAAACTTATGCACCCACCACAAGTCATCCTGAAGAAGAAATTGAAGAATTTTATGAGGAAATTTGTCATCTAAATAATAAAGGTAAGCAGCACTTGAAAATAATTATGGGAGATTTCAATGCAAAAATAGGGCAACGGCAACAGAATGAAACTTCAGTAGGTAAATTCGGTCACGGCAACAGAAACCAGCGTGGAAATACTCTCGTTGAGTTTGCAGAGGCAGAAGGGTTTTTCATCTTGAACTCCTTCTTCAAGAAAAAGCCACACAGGAAATGGACATGGAGACATCCAAATGGGACGACAAGTGAAATTGATTTTATTATGTGTAACAAAAAATTCGTCATAGAAGACTGCAGTGTGCTAAACAAGTTCAACACAGGTAGTGACCATAGATTGGTGAGATGTAAGATGCACCTCAACACTAAACTAAAACGTGGCAAGCTCATAAGACAAACAAAATGTATTGACATAACCAACTTTAAAAAACACCATAATACCTTCAAGTTGGAACTGAAGAACAGATTCTCTGCTTTGGAAGGCCTAACATCGGAAGAAGTGGACATCTCTGAAGTTAACAGAAAAGTAACCAAAGCTCTTATGGAAACAGCAACAAAATTAGCTGGGTCTAAGAACAAGTTGCATGTAAACAAATTATCAGGAAAAACAAAAATGTTGATGCAAAAAAGAAGAGAGATGAGGACAACTAAAGAAGATGTGACTTCCAAAGTGGAATATATAGAGCTATGCAAGACAGTAAGAAAAAGTATCACTGAAGACGTAAGAAAATTCAACTGTGAACTAGTGAGGAAAGCAATTGAAAACAACCAAAGCCTAAAGATAGCAAAGGGACATCTCAGTAAGGGAAGAAAACAGATTATGGCACTGAGAAAAGAAGATGGTTCTGTAACAAGAAATAGAGGCGAAATTTTGACAAGAGTGAAAGATTTCTACTCCAAATTATATGAAAGGGATGATACATGCACTCCAGACATCATGAAAGATACCAGTACCAGAGTTCCTCCAGTCCTTCCAGCAGAAGTTGCACATGCAATCAAGAACATGAAGCGGGGAAAAGCTCCAGGAGAAGATGGAATTACTGTAGACATCATACAAGAAGCAAGTGGAGAAATCGAAACAGTACTCGCCCAAATTTTCACTCGATGCCTTAATGAAGGAAAGATTCCTGAGGATTGGAACACCGCTACAATGATCCTGCTACATAAGAAAGGTGACATTGAGGATCTCGGAAACTACAGACCTATCAGCCTCCTATCAGTAGTTTATAAAATCTTCACTAAAGTTCTTTCTCACCGCTTGAAGGTAACACTGGACATGGCTCAACCGAGAGAACAAGCTGGATTCAGGAGTGGCTACAGCACAATAGATCATATCCACGTACTGAGAGAACTAATTGAAAGAGCGAGGGAATATGAACTTCCATTGTGCATGGCTTTTATCGATTATGAAAAAGCCTTTGATTCGGTGAAACCATCAGCAGTTACAATGGCACTGAAAACCTGCGGTATTGAAGATGCATACATTAATATTATTAATAACATCTATGAAAATGCAAGTGCAAAGATTCGGCTGTTTGAAAATACAACACACATAAAAATTGGAAAGGGAGTGAGACAAGGTGACACCATATCTCCGAAGCTCTTTAATGCTACATTGGAGGGTGTTTTTCAGTCGCTGAGCTGGGAAAACAAAGGGATAAAGATTAATGGAGATTATCTAACCCACCTTCGTTTTGCTGATGACGTAGTCATTTTTGCAACTACCCCATCAGAGCTGCAGAGTATGATCCAGGAACTTGCTGACAAGAGTAAAGAAGTGGGATTAAAAATGAACTTTCAGAAGACAAAAGTGATGTTCAATGCTTTTACAAGAAATGAAGATTTATCGATTGATGGAGAAAAGCTGGAGATAACAGACACGTACGTTTATCTTGGACAGCAGATATCAAGTGAGGGTCACATTGATGAAGAAATTAATCGGCGTACAAAACTTGCCTGGAGAGCTTTTGGAAGAAACAGCATAATTTTCAAGAGCAATATGCCATTATGTCTTAAAAGAAAAGTGTTTGATCAATGCATCCTTCCAGTGCTTACGTATGGTGCAGAGACGTGGACCTTAACTAAAAGAGACATACAAAGGCTGCAGACAACTCAAAGAAGCATGGAGAGGTGCATGCTTGGTGTAACCAGGAGAGATAAGAAGAGGAACTCGTGGATCCGAAAAATGACAAGAGTGGAAGACATCATGATCAGAGTTAAATCCCTGAAATGGCAATGGGCTGGACATACTGCCAGAAGGACAGATCATCGATGGACAGCCGAAATTTTAGATTGGATTCCAAGGGACAGGAAAAGACCCAGAAGAAGACCACATGGGAGATGGGTGGATGAAATTCGAAAGTATGCAGGGGTGAAATGGAGGAGACTGGCACAAGACAGACTGTTGTGGAGGAAACTTGGGGAGACCTTCGTCCAGCAGTGGATTGATAATGGTTGACAATGATGATGATGATGATATATATATATATATATATATATATATATATACTTTTTAAATGAAACTGCATTTTATAACTTACTAAAATTTATTAAAAAGTTATAAACGATTCTAAAATTTTAAAATAAATATTTTTGATATACTTAAAATCTTACTGAAGGTGTCGAAGCAGTTTTACTGAAAACTTCGGATTTTTTTTACTGATGACTCCTTTCTCAGGTTGGCATCTCTGTATATGTATGGATATTTACATTATCTTAACCACATGTCTGGCATTAATCATAAGAGGTCTGTTCAAAAAGTTCCCAAACTTTTATGATAGTCTGCTAACATGTGACACCAATGTGTGGTAGGTGGTGCTGCGTAACAGTGACCTTGGCAAGTAACCTCTTCTTTACTGCATCTTTCTATTGTAATTAGTCATCATGCTGTATCTCTTTGTTTAAGAGCTTGTTATGCGTGTTTTGCCATTTCCAAAATAGATGAGTTTTTTCAGTCTTGGTGAACTTTTTCCATCCCACTGTGAAGACTGCCTTTTTGTTTCTTTCATGAAATTTTCCTCCTCGTTTGCCTGATCCAAAAGTTTCTGACAAACTGAAACGTGATTGTCTCTCTGATCTCGAGTCAGAAGAGGCGTGGGACGAACTGTGTGACAATTCGATACATTTCGGATTTTTTGGTCAGAATGTGATAACACCAATCCAATTGAAATGTTGCAATCGTCCGCAATTTCTCGAACAGTCAATCCACTATTTTAACGTACAATTTCACAAACTTGGGCATGTCAGCGTTAACAGTTGGCATCGAGGGCTGCTCTGAACTTGCAATTACCATCAGTTGATTGTCAGCCATCTTTAAATCACTTAAATTATTCATAACAATGTGTGTGGCCTAAGCAGAAGCATTGATTACCATAAATAATTTCAAGACTTTCTATAAATATTTTTTTAAGTTTGACTCAATTTGATGTTAATACGCTGCCCTGTGAAACTTGTCCATCATGAAAATTGCAGAAAAAGCTCTTAAAGACAAGGCAGCATGATGACTATTGCAATAGAAAGACTTGGTAAACGAGAGGTTACTTGCCAAGGTGACTGCTACACAGCGCCTCCTACAACACATCACTGTGATGTTGTGAAGAAGTATTGCAAGGAAAAGGTAAATTGGATTAAATCCATAGCAAAAAATTTTTGGATACGAATTATAAAGTAGCAAGTAAGCAAATTTATAAAGTTAAAAATTTAAAAAAATCCTGCCTCCTTAATCAAAAACCCATTAAAATATGGAGGAAAAGGGAGATGTTTTGGGTCTTTTCCTTATTTAAAAACAATAAATTGGGTAAGGACTGTCACTTCGGCTTTTCTGTCTCAATTATCAAAGACATTCTTGTAAATACTAAATATCAACCTAAACTTTTAGAAAAAGCAGGTACTTATGAAATACCCATAAAACTAACCAATCCTTAGGGGCTGCTGGTGGCGTAGTGGTCAGCGTTCGTGACTGCCATGGAGGTTATAACCTCAGGATCAAACCACTAAACACTTGTCGCGCGTCGGATATGCACGTTAAGCCGTCTGACTCCGGGTACTGCCCCCCTCCCCGTAATAAATAAGGGCATCTTCCTCCCCCTTTCTACCTCGCTTCTGTGTCACTCTCCTATCGGGCTCTCTAGCCGAAATCTCCTAGCTTCCTATTTCTAAGGGTTGTTTAAGACCTGGGGTCAGATACTCCCTTCTTAAAATCCTCTACATATGATCTGATCTGATCTAACCAATCCTTCCATCTCATACATAGGCAGCACCAAAAACAGATTAAAGCAAAGATTGAGTCAACACATAAAAAATTGGAACTAAAAAGATAAAAAAAACAGCCTTGATTCGATTTTGCATTAAAAATTAAAAAAATTAAAAATTTTATACGATGAAATTGACTTCTTCCTATAATTCAGAGAAAGAATTAAGATTTTCTGAATCTGTATCTATTGCAGTGATAGAAAGTTTGCGCCAATTTCATTCTTGCGCTAAACTGCTACAAATTACGAAAAAATGTAGTATTTGCGCCCAACTGTGCCGAAACTACAATCCACAGCAGAAATGCCGTTTTAAACGGCGATTCGAATAACGCTTTTTGAAGGTCGACGTGTAACTTGGTTAAACGTAGAACGACCCTTAATCAATGCGTACCACCAATCCCAACATTTCAGAATGTTTTTCACCTACCTTCTAATTCGTTGTTTTTCGGCATAAGTGATGAATAGGTTTTGCAATGTAGGCTTATGGAGGAGTTTTGTTGTAATCATGTGGTATGTAGGAGAAACGATGCTGTACGTTATGAAATCCTGATGAAGATTGTTTACAGATGGTTTGGTGGTCTTTTGGAGTGTTGTGCAATTGAGATTGTTTTTATGTCATTCCCTGCTCTTTGGGATGGCCCAGATATATCGGTCCGGGCGAGGTGCGCGATTGCGTAAATATAGCGTACGGTCAGTCGTTAGCTATTTTGTTGACGCGGAGGACGACTGAAAATGGCTCTCCTGTGGCACGATACGATGGTTCTGTTTCTAAAGGATTCATAGGTATTCAGAGATGCTAACTTTTACGGATTTTCCGTAGTTTGTACGGAATTTCACTCCATTTTAGTTTTACGAGTCGCCAAAAAACTACGGGAAAGCCCACGCAAGAAGATTCCTGCACACAATTTTCTATTTTTTTACCGTCATTTGGTAGAAAAAACGCACTTTACAGATAGTCCCATGCCTTTGATGTTCTGACTTCCCCCACCAACTGAGGTGGAGCTTCTTCTCTTACAGTGTCACGCGATTCCCCGTACAGCCATTTGAGAGCTGTGTGCAAAAGCTGAGAGGAAGCTCAGCGCCTTTTGGGAACTCTTTACACTGATTACATGTGTCTTTGTGCTTGTGAAAATTTTGGTGCAAACGTTTTCACCCTTTCCACTCGCAGCTCTGTTCCACTCGACTGTCGGGTGAGACCCGACATTACGAAATCGCCGAATAGCTTGTGTGGCGGGTGTCACCCGCCACACCGATAACTCCTTTATAGCTGGCATGTTGGCGCTCGCGAGACATTTCTTTTTTGTCAAATATCTCTGGGTGTAACGCTCCATGCCAATGATACCTCTATAGGTCGGGTGTCATCCCTCTCGCCTATGACGTCTCTATAGCTCTCAGGGCTTGCGAGACATTTCGTTTTCGCCTAATATGTCTGGTGTCACCCTCCATGCCGATGATGGCTTTATAGTTCGCATTTCGGCGCTCGCGAGACGTTTCTTTTTCTCTAGCTGGCGTGTTGGTTGTCATTCGCCACGCCTCTGTAACTCGTATATCGGGGCTTGTGAGACATTTCTTTTTCGCCAAAATCTCAGGTGTCACTCTCCGTGCCTATGACGTCTCTATAGCTCGCATGTCGACGGTCACGAGACATTTATTTTTCGCCGAATAGGTTAGGTGTCATCCGACATGCCTATGACGTCTCTATAGCTCATGTGTCGGGCTTTCGAGACATTTTGTTTTCGCCGAATATGTTGGGTGTCACCCTCCATGCCGATGACACCTCTATAGCTCGGCGTTCGCGAGACATTTCTTTTTCACCGAATAGTTCGGGTGTCATTCACCACGCCTATTACGTCTCTGTAGCTCGTATGTTGGGCTTGCGGGACATTCTTTTTCTCCGAATATCTAGCGTGTCGGGTGTGTCACCCTCCAGGCCGATGACTCCTCTATAGCTCACATGTTGGCGTTTGCAAAACATTTCTTTTTCGCAGAATAGCTCGCGTGTTGTGATTAGCTACACCTATGACGCCTCTGTAGCTCATATGTCGGGGCTGGCAAGACATTTCTTTTTTGCCGAATATCTGGAGTGTCACCCTCCATGTCGATGACCCCTCTATAGCTTGCACGTCGACACTTGCGAGACATTTCTTTTTCTCGCTGAAAAGGTCGGGTGTCACCCGCCATGCCAATGATGTCTCTATAGCTCGTATGTCGGGGCTGGCAGGCCAAAGCTGAGCTTTCAATGCTAAGTTGTGGCCTCTACTGCAGAAGAAAAACAAAAAAACAAAAACAAAACTAGTGCTGGGTGAAACGTTATTCGAGTGGAAAGTGTTAATTTAGATTAAAACGAAATGAAACGTAGCAGTGAAAAAAGCTGTGACAACAAAAAGAACGAAGTCAGATAAAACTCATCGCCAAGTCTATCACGATATATATAGTAAAGAACGGCCTTTTTATAAAGCATCTTAAAGTTTTGCCAAATCACATTTTGTAAGCCATGTGGCAGCAATTTTAGTGTAGTGCATGATGGCTGCGATGATTGTGCTTCTTGCTCTCCACATCACGCTTAACAAAGATCATGTTATGAGACTAAATGAGATGTGAGTAAAATTAATGTAACCAAAAGACTTCTGACAGCTTATAAAGAATCCTGGAAAAAATATAAAGAGCAGATTAATGCTGGAAAAATACAGCAAAATAAGAGAAAAAGAGAAGAACAAATTGAATGTTCACGAGGTGATTTGAAACAAGAAGAATCTGAACTTTTGCAGCTGTTGGATTCCTCTCAGAAAATGTTAAACAATGCTAAGATGAACATTGGATGGGTCATAAAAAAAAAAAAAAAAGACATAAGTGCAATAGAAAGTGGGCAGGTACTACTAAAAGATGCAAAATAAATCTTTAAAAATTAGGGAAAAAATAGAAGTGAACAATTAAATATTGAGAAAAGCAGCAAAAAATTAAAAATTAAAATTTTTTTGTAAAATAAATTATTAAAAGTGGATTCCTGCTATGGTTACAAATTGTTTGATTTATTTGAAAACTAAAACCTTTTCATATGTGTGTGTGTGTATTTCAATGAAAAATGTTTTAAATTTGAGTAGGGTGCATCTAGTTCGAAAACATTTTTTTGTTTAAGAGTTTGTTGTATCTACTAATATTTTACCTGCTTTGAAAAAATGTTTTCTTACACCAAAAATGTATTTTATCTGCTCCCAAAATGAATTTTGTTGCTTCAAAAATGTATTTCACCTGCTCCAAAAATGTATTTTCTCTGCTCCAAAAATGTATTTTACCTGCTCCAAAAATGCATTTTGCAACTTTCCATCACTGCTATTGAGAAACCATAAAGTTTGCAATATTCAAGACCCAACAACCCTTCCTGAAGTTTGGAAAAGGACAATTAAAAGAGAGAAACTTTTCAAAATGAAAAACAAAAAGAAAATTCTTTACCAAAAATGAACAATAGGGGAAAAAAAAATAAAAAAAAATAAATAAAATAAAGTAAAGAAAAGAAGTAAAATAAATAATAAAATGTGTGAAAAAAAGGTAATCTTAACAACAGAAAAATTGTAATAATGTGATACATGTTGAAGGTAAATTAATAATACAAATAAAGAGAAACTCATAATAATCCATTAAATTTAGAATTAAATAAGTTCCGATTGTTATCGAATAATAATAATCCTTTAAATTTAAAGTAAAATTGATTTGCAACCATTATTGAAAAATAATAATCCATTAAATTTAAGGTAAATCATCTTTTCTGATCGTTATTGAGCCCAATAGAAGGTGCTCGATGTGAGAATCTATTCAAGATGAACTAACAACAGCGCATGTGCACCTGCACATCGACATTGCCGCTAAAAATTGGAATGAGGACAAATACTCGCCATTTGCAAATCCTTGGTATGTGTGTGAACACATAACGTAAGAACAACTATGGTGCCACGTGATGATTGCAAGAAATCACTTGGCAATTTAACGCCGGTGTACGAAAATGTGTAAGCAACCACACCATCCAGAACCATCTCCTCGCTATGGGGTACAGAAGCCATCGTCCCTTGCTGACTGCACATCACAGGGTGCAAAGATTAGCATGGGTGCAGGAACATCGCCACTAGACCCTAGACATGTGGGGAAATGTTGCCTGCACTTATGAGTCAAGATTCACGTTGGTACATGCGGATGGCAGGATACGAGTACGGCACAAACCACATGAAGCGATGGATCCTTCTTGCCAGCAAGGTACTCTTCAAGCTGGTGGGGGTGGCATTCTCATCTGCGGACTATTTATGTGGACTGAAATGGGACCCCTGGTACTTGTGACATCGTCCTTCACAGGCCAACGTTACCGGGATGTCCTGGACAACCATTTGCTCCCGTTTTTGCGTCTTCAACATCCCACTGGGGACCTCATCCTGCAACAAGGCAGTGCACCGTGCCATCGCTCCTGAATTGTATCCGAATGATTGGATGAACACTCCACCGACGTGACCTCGCTTCCTTGGCCAGCTAGGTTACCTGACCTCAGTTCCATCGAGCACAGCCGAGATGCCATCGAGAGAGATGTTTGAGGCTCTGACACCCCTCCATCAAATCTTCGTGAACTGTGGGAGCTTGTTCAGGGGTCGTGGATCCGTATGGCTTCCCAACGCTTCCGGTGTCTTGTCGAGTCCATGCCGAGACGAATTGCCGCCGTCATCAGGGCGAAAGGTGGTGCTACACGTTAATAGACAGGTATCTCTTATTCAATTGCTCTTCAGTGTAGAAGGAAAGAGATGCTTGTTGAATCCTTTGCATTCTCACCTTCAAATTTCATGTGCATTTATTTGCAGAAATAAAATTTAGGTAATGTGAACCATGTGCTGTATTCCTAGTGCATTGTGCCTTCAAGATCTTATGTGGAGTAGGATCTAAAAGTTGTTGGACTGCACCTGTACAGCTGAGTGTGTGTATCTCATATCTACGGTAATTATTGGATTACCTTATGACATTATTCCCCTGCACAGGGAAATTGGTTTTATCCATCTACATCGTGCACTTGCTGCGGTACATCTGGATTTGTGAGCAACTTATGCAGTGTTTGGCAATTTATGAAAAATGGCATTTTTTCAGCAGTGCATTAACATTAAGTTTTGCTTTCATTTGGGCAAAACTCCAACAGCAACTTAAAAGATGTTGAAGCAAGTTTATGGTGAAAACACCCTGTTGCGGTCACAAATGTTCGATTGGCATCAATGCTTCAGAGAAGGCAGACAGGAGGTCGAAGACTACGAATGAAGTGGGCGGCCAGTGACAGCTTGCGCGGGTAAAAACATTTCGAAGGTTGTGGTCATCGTACTCGCCAACAGACGATCGAGCAAATAGTGGAGGCTGCTGAGGTATCAGACTACGTGTCAACGAATACTGACAGATTCACAAAGAAAGGTGACTTGATCACGCTAGTTACGTTAACTAAAACTTTTACAAAAAGTTCGTGCGTCTTTCAGTTATAAATTCAAGGTGAACAATACCCTGGATGTCAAAGAAGACCTCTAGCAAGATCGTGCCTTTGCAGTGTTCTTTGTTAATATTGTTACGTGTTTTGCCCATAATCGTCTTACTGACAGATTATCTGAAAATGCACCGAGTGTGTCAACACTCCATCCCCCACATGTTAACTGAAGATCAGCCATGCAGATGGAAATGGCAGGCAATCTCATAACTGCTGCAGACCAAGACCAGCAATTTCTTAGAAGAATCATAACGGGGGATGAAAAATGTTGCCTCCTCTTCAACTCGCAGACAAAGGGGCATCAGCTATGTGAAAATCGCCATCGTCGCCATGCAAGCAGAAATTCCCGAGATCGCTGCAAAGGCACGATCTTGCTAGAGGTCTTCTTTGACATCCAGGGTATTGTTCACCTTGAATTTATCCCTGAAAGACGCACTATCAACAAGGATCTCTTATCTGTACATAATGCAATGTCTATGCAAGTCAACCTGCAAGAAGAGTCCTCAACTGTAGGGCAATTGACATGCTGTTGCACAACAATGCAGCGGCACACAGGTCTTTCCTAGTTTGTGAGTCATTCCTGATCACTCCTAGTTCGTGAGTCAATCCTAGTCACTCCTAGTTTGTGAGTCATTGCTAGTCACTCCTATTTTGTGAGTCATTCCTAGTCACTCCTACCTAGTTTGTGAGTCATTCCTAATCACTCCTACCTAGTTTGTGAGTCATTCCTAATCACTCCTGGTTTGTGAGTCATTCCTAATCGCTCCTAGTTCGTGAGTCATTCCTAGTCGCTCCTAGTTCGTGAGTCACTCCTAGTCCCTTCTAGTTCATGAGTTTCTTGAACTGTTGTCTTCAGTCACCCATTGTACTCACCTGATCCTCGTTCCCTGTGACTTTCACCTCTTCCCGAGCTGACACATCAACTTCAGGGTCATCGGTTTTCAAGCACAGAAGTGAAAAATGCGTCACTGGTTGCACTGAAGGACGTTGCAAAGAATGGGTTCCAGAAGTGCTTCGACAAACTCTACAGCCAATGGCAGAAGTGTGTTGTTGCAAGAAGTCTTACTTTGAAGGTGGATGTGCTTCAGCTTTGTAACTCTTACCTATGGACTTACAGACCCAGTCCGGGAACTTTTGGATCCTACCTCATAAACAAGTCTGTGTCCAAATGAGATGTAATGATATAGCTACATGTTTTTTTTATTTTTAATATTTTTATTTTTTTCAGGTGCACATTCTCGTTCTGCTAGAGTTTTGCTCTTCATGTCAGTGCCTGGCCACTTGATTTTTGTGTATGTGATTAATCTTCTGAAAGTTGGCAATACATCTTTAACACCTTTGTTCCTATTCACTTATATTTCTGCAGCCTTAATTCAGGTATGTATTTGCTCCTTGTCTATTTCTCTGTCTTCACAATCCCCAGGGACTGTGAACAGTTAAAGGCGTTTATTAACAACTTTTTGTAAGCGCAAGATTAATGAAAATCATACACTTGCCTTACTTTCTTTGTGGAAGATCATTATTTTCCACATACTTTTTTACGTGTTTATGATATAAACTCCTTGCACTTTTCAATTCTTCAGAGATATTGTTATCTAAAATTACTATATTACTGTTAAAATAATTTACAGGTTTTATTATTTTAATGATAATTTTGAAATTTTAAATAACATGTCTGAATTGACTGTATTTACAGTAATATCAATCACATCAGAAAACTTGAAAATTTCATCGCCCTGGAGCGGGAATTGAACCCGCATTTCCCGATTACTGTTTGGGAGATGGGGTTCGATTCCCGCTCCAGGGCGATGAAATTTTCAAGTTTTCTGATGTGTTCGATATTACGTATCAAACAACGGTAATTACAGTCAATTAAGAGATGTCTGATTGCTGTGTTAATTATCATGACATATTTTCTACATATTATGAGAGTAATATTTCTTCCACATTATATACATCTCTGAAGATTTGGAAAACTTTGGAGCACAAGAGATTCATATCCTAAATAGATAAAAACTGTGTGGGAAATAGTGAACTTTCAAAGAAAGTGGGATACGTGTATGATTTTCATTAATCTTGTGCTTATAAAACATTGTTAATAAACCCCATTTAGCATGTTAGATATATCTAAATTTTTAGGTGTTTTATATTTATATTAGCCAATCAAAGGTAGTTATCAAGTTAAATGGCAGTAGTACACACACACACACCACACAGAGGTTGTTTGCACAATTTTAGAATGATTTCCCAGCAATATAATTATTGTTTTAAAATAAAATTTCCTTTCTTAAATGTTCTATCTGATAGCGCTTTTTCTGGACTATGAACCTACATCTAGATTTCCAAGATAACAGGGCATTTCTTAAAACTGGTAGTGGTATTTTATTCCACTTCTCTTCCAGTGCTTTCCATAGTCCAATCATTGTTTCAGGTCTGCATTTACAAAGCACTCCTTTTAGCAGTCCAAAGGCACAATAGTTCATTGGTGACACATCAGGGGACTTTGAAGGAATATGAGCAAAAATATAGACTTGGTGCATACACTGGTTTCCATAAATTAAGCAACAAATGGAAAAATCATAACTCAAAAAGTGTGCAACCATTTCAGATGAAATTTGGTGTTAAGCTTTATCAGACCAAATGCAACAAAACAAAAAAAAAACCGTAAGAATATGTGACATATTTTGTATGAGTGATGCAAATATGAAAATACAGAAAGATAGGTAACAAGATGAAATAGGAAAAGGCACTTCAATATGTAGTGTATTACCGCGAACTGCAATACAGGCCCGACAGCGATGTTCCATGCTGTTAATTATGGTATCGAAGTTCTGTGGGTAACTGCATCCATTGCTCAAGCAAAGCAGTGCGGAACCCCTGCAGGGTTTGGGGAGGGGGCTTAGAGGCCAGCAACACATTTCCCGAGAGCATCCCAGACATGTTCAATGGGATTCAGATCAGGAGAGCATGCTGGCCACTCCATACATACTAAGCTCCTGTTCCAGGTACTGGTGCACGAGGCGAGATGTGTGAGGGTGGGTGTTATCTGCCTGCAGTACAGATGTATTGCCAATTGTGGCCGCATACGGATGAACAATAGGGTCCATGATGTTGTTTATATACCTTTGAGCATTGAGGTTTCCATGTGACAACACATAGATATCTGTATGGCTGCCTAATGATATGCCTGCCCACACCAGAGCACTACCTTAGGTATCCCTTTCCTGGATATTAGAGGGAAGACAGCGAGTACCGGTCTCTCTCTAAATGTAAACTCTGCAAGAATAACTCTGTAAACAGTATCGTGACTCATCGGTGAACCGAACGGACTTCCAAGGTACTGCAAGAACAACTCTGTAAACAGTATCGCGACTCTTCGGTGAACCGGACGAACTTCCAAGGTACTGCCAGAATAACTCTGTAAACAGTATCGCGACTCATCGGCGACCCGAACTGACTTCCAAGGTACTGCAAGAATAACTCTGTAAACAGTATCGCGAGTCATCGGTGAACCGAACGGACTTCCAAGGTACTGCAAGAATAACTCTGTAAAAAGTATTGCGACTCATCCGTGAACCGAACGAACTTCCACTGATTTTGAGTCCAGTTCACATGAATTTGTGCCCAATTGAAACGTTCCCTCCAGTGGTAGGGGAGAGAGGGGGGTAAGGTGCACGCATATTACCGGTACAGTCCTCCTGCATGATGTTACCTTCTACATACCGTCCATCTGGTGGCTGCCGCAAGCACACATCTGAGATGAGTCGGTGTAACCAAGGTGCTTAGAAAGAGAAGTAGCTCCATTACAATTGCGCCGTCTTCCCGTTTCTTTTGGCTGTGCTATGACGTCACAGCGGCCATAAGCGAAGCTGTAGCCTGCACGGAGCCACAACGAGGAAGTTTCCTGTGCTCTGGGAATTTTCTATCGAATTATTATTGTCAGTTTGAGTAAATAATTTTTAAGTAAAAATTGTACAAACACCCAACTTCAAAACAAAATAAATATATATACTGGGCAAAAACGGAAATATGACATGATGAATACTGTTCGATGCTTACTCTACAAAAGATTTGTTTGGTAACTCAAACATATTTCTAGCATATAGATGATATATCGCTCAGTCCATGTTATTACATAAACAACGCATAGCAACTGAAAAATTGTTCATCTGACACTGCGGGGATCGAATCCCAGAACACTCAATAACTAGCCGATTGTGTTTTCGCTTTATGCCATAGTGCCGACAGTTCACAGCACTATGCTTGGTTTATCATTCAGCATCGAACTACACAAATCCAAGTTGAAGGGTTCAGCAACTGATGTGGTGCCACCTGGTGCCATTCAACGATGCAAGCTACTAAATTACAGCTGATAAATCCAAAGGGTGATAGAAACGGTGAATAAGTTTGAAAGATGTGCAGATAATGCAAATAGATGACTTCACTCAGTTCACGTTATTATATAAACTGACTGATAAACCACGCATAGGGCTGTGCATTGTTGCCACCGTAGCGTAAAGTGAACGCACTCGGCTAGTTATCAAGATATCTGGGGTTTGATCCCAGTGGTGTTGGTAGAACAATTTTTCAGTTGCTATGCGCTGTTTATAAAATAACGTGAACAGAGCGATGACATCGTCTATTTGCGTTATCTCCACGTATTTGAAATATATTCAACTTGTCGTAAGTTTCTTTGCAAAAATCTCCAAATTCCTGACAAAATTTGATGCAAATGTGCTGCTCAACTTTGTTAATGTGACTCACCAATCACACTAGACTCCCAAACAACTGACCACAGCACAAAAGGCATTGTGCTGACGGCTTTCTCTCAGCAGGAGCATGTGCAGTAGGTTCTAAGGTCACAGCCTGCCAAATGGCATTCTGCTTCGCCTCTCCATTTAACAGTTATGTACACAGTCTCAATACTTTTTGAACACACACCGTTTTCCCTAAGATTATGAGATGCATATAGGAAATTTTTTCTGTGTCACCCAGAAGAAATTGAATTGAGCTCAGGAGATTGCACAGTCATATCAGAATAATATGACCACCTACCTAATAATGGGAATAACCACCCTTGGCCCAGATGACAGTGGCGAGACAGGGTGGCATAGACGCAATGAGGCCCTGGAAGGTTGTCTGAGGCACACATGCCCATTCAGACTGCAGCAGAGCACGGAGGTCCCGGAGACGACGTGGTTGTGTGTCAGCACGTTGAACCAAATAGTCCCACAAGGGCTCTGTGGGATCGAGGTTGGGTAATTTTGCTGGCCAAGGGAGAACGGAGACATCGCTGTCGTGTTCCTGGAACCAGTCGCGCACCCCCTTTCTGACGTGGCGCATTGTCTTGTTGGTAAACACCATCACCACCAAGGTAAACGTTCAGCATGAAGGGATGCATGTAGTCAGCGAGGATGGAAAGGTAGCAATTCAGGGACCCATCCCGTGATATCAGCAGTCCCAGGTCATACCAGGAAAACATCGCCCAGACATGCACACTGCCACCGCCGGCCCGTTGTACTTGATCTACAAGCGTGTCCTGGTGTTGGTTTTTGTGTGTCTAACACGTATCCGTCACTTCTGTGGAGTAGAAACCTCGATTCGTCGGAGAAGTCAACTTTTTCTACTGTGCAATGACGCTAGTCCCATGCGAACTGCAGGCATCATTGCCAGTGGACCTTGGCTAACATGGGTGCCTTGATGCTGCATCAACTCTGGAGATCCATGCGTAACAGGATTCACTCTACTGTTATCAGCAGGGTGCGCACGCGTGCTTGAAAACCTGGAAAGTCCTGGAAAATCATGATTACGTTTTCAAGGCCTGGAATATCCTGGAAAAACGGTATTTTTTTAATGCTGTCTTGAAAAGCCTTGAAATTTGAAATTAGTGCTTAAAAAAAATGCCCTTTTAGGAAATCGTGTTACTGACTGTTACCCCTTAATTTTTTTAAGTTCCTCTCCTCTGTTCTCAAAGAAACCGCCGGCTACAGTGGTGTTTCGGATGTGCCCAAATCCTAATTTGGCTGGGGGGAAGCACTACTTCCAGTGCAATAAAATTGGATGATTACTAGCGGGTCTGTTAGGGAAGGGGAGCTTGATGCATTCTCTAGCCCTGAGCTTGATGTCCGTCCGACAACTACTGAGAACAACAGAAGGGGAAAGAAGAGACATTTAGCATTTGCAAGGGGGTCGCGTGTTTACCAAGTCAGCTGGCATCCACCAGTGAAGAGTATGCCTGAACAACACATTCATCTGCTCCTTGTTTATTGCATTAAGACGCTTGCTTCCGGCCCACCCCTCAAGAGACTTCGGCTACTTATGATAAAAAATAAGAAAACTATCTTTGCGAATTTTTCACAAAAGTGGCTGAAATTTTTACATTTACTATAATTGGATTACATAAGCTCACTCCCAAAATTCCATTTGAATCGGTTTAAAACTTAAAAAGTTAGCATTGGAAATTTTTATTATGTGTGCCTCTTTAGACAGTGAGCCTTGAGCAGAAAGTGTGTTACCATAGCAACGGTTGATTGACAGCTGGGAGCGCTGATCCGAAGCCCTTGGTTGGGAAGAAAGCAAACACCTGTTTATCACTTCCACGGCTCAAAAGGACTAAGATATTTTCAGAAATCCATTTTCCGGAATTTTGAAAATAACACAGTAAAATTTTTACAGTGGTTAAAATACATCACAATAAAGTTCTAGTGCAAATTTCGCCGAATTCCGTTTGAAACTTTAGCAGATGCAAAAAAAAAAAAAAAAAAAAAATCTTCCGTTGCAAAATCGGATTCAAAAAAAGAAACGGCAATTATAAATTACGGGAAAAGCAAGCAAATTATTTTTTTAGATGCCATGGTTTATTTAAACAGAGTGATTCTTAAATTTTGTTTCTGTGATGATATGGACTCTATTTTAATTACAAACATACATTTTTATTCAGATGTCTGAGCTACTGTTTTAATAAAAAAATCTATAATTAAAAAGTTTTCAATGGATTTAGGCGAAATTCAGCAGATAAACGTATTTTAGTAAATTGCAATGTTATGACGTAAATTTGGTCATTTTGTCGAAAATTGGGCAGCATTTTTTTTTTTTTTTTTACGTTTTCTCCTATAGTTAGGGTGAAGGAGGAAGACACTTCAGTGAGCTGCAGGTGGTGATTTATGGCGATGTGCCAAATGAAAAGAAGCCGTTCCATCAGGACATTCCAGAGGTTGAGTGTGCGTGGACGCGTGCTCCTGCTGTTTGAACTTAATCGGAATGTTTTCGGGAGGGGGAGAAATATCCGTTTCAGCTTTACAGCTTTCAGGCTCCTTTTTTTTCTTGGTAATAAATAAAAACCATAGTTGCTGCATTCACCATTGATCCATATTCGCATTTCTTGAATATAAACAGCAGACAATCGGAAACATGGTGTTGGGTGGGTCTTGATGTTCTTCATTTGTATCTGCTGAATTTTGTTCTGTGGGAATACGGAATGAGTTATACTGTGAATACATACAAAACTACATATTTTTGAGCTGAAAAAATATGTCTACTTGTACACAGTAGCTAACGTGTGAACTCAGACGAAGACAATCAGACATATGGACGTCTGATTCCATAAAAAAATCAACCCATTTTATTATACAAGACAGGTAAAAAAGAAATAACATTACATGTTTTTAAACATTATAAAGGAAAGCGGATTTTTGAAACACCATGACTTGATGATATTAATTTCTGAAAGTTTTTTTTTTCGATTTTAATTTCTGAAATTTTTTTTTTTTCAATTACAATACACTGTTGTAACATGATACCTGTGTGTTGTATCCCTTAGTTGTATGGCAGATTTTCAGTTGGGCGATATCCGCGATCGTAAGTGGTAGTTACATTGCTATTGTTGATGATGACAAGATAAATACTGGAGTAATGTAGAATGTTGCATAAAGTAAAAAAAAAATCGCCCCCCTCCTCCCCCTTCGAACTTTTATGCGGTTATCATAGCTGATCAACCATTTCATTCCATGAACATCAGCACATTTCAATCATTTGACCATTGGGGGTCTGACGGAATTCAGCAGTGCTTAAGCGCCTAGCGCAACGAGAACATGCTAATTATGGACAGTTCTATTCCCTTCCCCCCTATCATCCCTAATAATTGAGAGCGCATACTGTAGTTTCAAATATTCTGTGTATGAGCTAGTTTTCACGCTGTTCGTTATGTTTTTATTTTAGAAATTACTAACCCTTTCGAACTGTAGGTTGCAGAAACGTTTATGCTTTGGTTTTTTCCATTTGTCCGTACGATAATTCACGTAAAAGGGGTTGGATTTTGGCGAAATTTTAGTATGCTGTTAGGTACAACCTAGGAACCTACCCTGTTGAAAATGGTCGAAATTAAATTCAAAGGCATAGATATAAGAGCAGTATTCATTCTCCAAGCTTGAAGCCCTATGTCCACTCTCCAGCTGGGTAAGTATGAAAGATTTGAGACTTGGAGGAGGAGACCCAGTACAAAGTTTTGCTTCCCTCAGGCACTAAGTGTTTGTTAACATTTCCTTTCCTCTGGTTTGGAGCCCAGCTGTAAGAGGTGATGCTTTGTAACAGACTTTTAGCACAACACTCTGTCTACTGATTGGCATACTCCCGAATCATTTCTTGAGGTGCATAGTGATTCCGTGGCTTATGCTTTTTGATTTAACATAACTGTACTACAATTGGATGAAATTTTCCTCAAGTCTGGAACATATTCTGTCTAGTAATTAAGATTTTCATTGCCTTCAAAAGTCACATCCCAATATGCATCCACCAGTGGCAGTCATTGGGAATGTTAAAAAGAAAAAAAAAATCATTCCCATGTATGGATTGGAAACACTTTTTATCAGAGCTAGAATCCACCTGTGGGCATAACAGGCACATGCCCCATTTCAAAAAAAAAGGGGGGGTGAGTAAATAGATAAGTGCTTTGCTTTGTCTCACATTTCTTGTTTTCAGACATCACACTTTTTCACTTATGGATTTGCAACTCCACATTTTGTCTTACATTGGCCCGAACTTTTCAGTGATCCACACAGCAGTACTTCAGAACTGCTGTTTGTGATGTACTCTGACAGGCAAGCACCCCATCTCCCCCTTATGGGTCCTCCATGTTTTACCACCGTGTTTTTTTGGAGGAAATAAATCTCAGAGATTTTTTTACCAGTCCTCTGTTAGACGTGCGCCCTCCCCATTCTTAAATTCTGAATCTGCCCTCACTTTATTTTATAATAATTTCAGTTGTTATCAATAATAGTCTGATTACATGGAAGATAGTGCAGAATAGTGATGCAGCTAAAATGACTGATTGAATTAATAATTTTCTGATTGAGGGAAAGGATTTTCTGAATAGCCTTGTGGTAATTGCATCATGATTCAATTTAGCATTATTGGGTAATTTGCCAATTAAAAACATTAAAAAGAAATGTAATGGGTAAAAAAGCACACTCATCCATTTGCATCTTTCATCATTTTTATTACTTAAAACTGAAATTGCTTTTAAAAACTAATTTGAGCATGATACTGTAAAGCTTAGTAATCATCCTGGAATTTTTTGTATATGGCCTGGAAAAGGCCTGGAAAGTCCTTGAATTTTTTCCCCAAAAAAGAGTACGAACCCTGTATCAGGAACATGTACCTGAGTGCCTGAGCGTTCATTTGCGTGGTCAACTGCTGAACTGTTGCTTGTCGATTGCCCTTTACCAGTCAACAGAAGCAATGTTCTCCTTTGGGGTCCCACAGTTATGATGCCGGGAGGTACTCGGTGTGCAAGTGGTCCATTCTTGGTACACCCTTACTACAACACCTCGTGAACAGGCCACAAAGTCTGCTGTTTCTGAGATGCTTCCACCCTTGGTACAGTAGCCAATGATTATTCCTTTTTGAACGTCCATCAAATCACTACCTCTGCCCATTGTGCTCACGTAATGCACTATGGCTCATCTGTCTTAGCCGGCTGCTTATATCTCCGTGCAGAAAATGTTCAGGGCCCAATATTTCCCCAGAACACTTTTTTTTTGTCTGAAATTTGCTCCAAAACTGTAGCTTATTTTCATACAAGTTTAAGCGATTATTAGTGTATATGTTGATGATCAAGAACTGTCCTTAAAACCAACTACTTAAAAACTTGGAAAAAAAAAAAAAAAAAAAAACAAATATTTTTTCCAATGAATAACTAGCTTTTTTTTTTTTTTTTTCTTCAGGAAAAAAATTTTCCTTTTTTTTTTTTTTTTTTTTTTGTAACTCACAAAAGATTTAATGCTGCAGGTGAAAGTTTTAGGCGAATCAAGAATTATTTCCTCACCTAAAATGGCAGAACCCATTCACGTTCGATGAATAGGCGAATCAAGATGCAACCCGGGGCAGAAAAATAAACAGCTAAAAACTTCTGTAATTAACTATAATTTATTTCATTTTAGCATTCCAGTCGTCTAATTGTGCCAGATAATTTTACTGAATGAAATTTGAATTCGACTTAAATCCTTTGAAAAATGCGTGGGTCATTCGCTTTAAAATATCCGGAACCCCCAATAATTTTTCAAATCGGTGCCTATGACACATTCGTTGCCATTATTTATTTATTTTTCTATTGGAGGTTTAACGATCACCTAGAGCAACTCGGTGGGCTATAAGCAGTCTCGCATCCCTAATTTTAGGGCCACTGGTTCCAGGGAAGGGTAAGAGCCAACGCCATGAGACAAACACAACATCCATGCCTTGCCAGGATTCAAACCCGGACCCATCTTGGACAAATGATCAGAAGCCATCGCTTAGACCACTGTGCCACCGGGGCAGCCCATTAGTTCCGGAAACGTCTATTAGTGTGACTAGCGATTGCATCGTATTTGTTACTCACGCCATGCTGCCTCCGCCTTGGCATCAGCAAAGTCGTTTAGGCTTGGTGAATCGTTTGTGAGCGGCAGTTCGCAGTACGTCACAGCCCTCATAACCTCTTGTATTCATAACACATTTTTCAAAAGGATTACCGTGAAGTAAATTACTCCTATTTTTCATGTTATATTCGTTGTTAATAAGTCAATTTTTCGTTTTATTATTACTATTATTATTTTACTCCCTGCAAAAATTTCCCTAGAGCTGCCTTAATTTTCCCCGAACTTTGTTCGGACATATTCTGCACCCCTGTCTCTGTGTGGTTGACCTTGTCATGTGCATTTTGTGACGCACTTGGGCGGGTACACTGTGATTCCGGGGTTGTCGTATTATTCTGATATCACTGTGTACATTTATTATATGTAGGTGTTATCCGGTAATGAGCAGTCTTGTAGAAATGCCATTACCTACCGTGCACTTGTCATGAATCTTCACATTTATTAAGTTTTCCTCTTTTTTGTTTCCTCTCTGAGCAGTGGTCTTAATTCAACAGAGCAGCCATGCCTATAGTTTTCATTTGACTGCAATCAGAACAAAATTAGACGTCCCCACGGGCCTTAATTTGAAAAGTCCTACCCGATACGACCTGACCCAGGCCGAAGCTTTAGTGACCCTGCCTGTTTCTTTTATCAAGCATTCTCTGCCACTTTTAGCATGTAACACAAGGCTACCTCCAGAGGGTTCTCTATCCTTTTGTCAGTTTTCAGTTCATCCACATTCACTTGGTCCAGTTCATTATGCCACCATTCACTTCGTCCGCTGTGCATTTAGTCCACTGTTCACTTTGTCTGCCATTCACTGTGACCACATTAATTTTGTCCTCAGAATAGATGGAATACCGTGGACACTGTTTTCATGAAATTTTTGTTACTAGGCAGAAAGAAAAAAAAAAAAAGTCAGCGGACATTGCTGTTAGTGAATTTTTTCCTGTGTAAGTTTTTCAATTAAAATACACTGACGGAAAAAAATCCCAACACCAAGAAGGGGTTGTGTTTGATAAACGACAGTTGGTAGGCGGTGAGAGTACATCTGTAAGATTATGTCTATGCAAATTTCACGCTCGGCGCATTCGTGTGGCGCTAGTAGCGCCTCGGAACATGCAATGCAGGTTTGCTGTAAATATGCGCTGTAATGTTAGTGAGCGTTAGTTATCGTTGAGATTTGACGTAGTGTGTTGATGTTAGTCAAGAATGCCTTTAAGAAGACGAAGAAGCCATTATAAACAGCTCACAGAGTTTGAACGAGGTCGTGTAGTAGAGCTACGAGAAGGTGGATTTTCATTCTGCAATATTGCAGAACGACTTGGCAGGAATGTAGCAGAACGACTTGGCAGGAATGTAGCCACTGTGCATGATTGTTGGCAGCGATGGTCAAGGGAAGGTACTGGCTCAAGAAGACCGGGTTCCGGCCGGCCACGTGGCACTACTGAGAGGGAAGACCGCTGTGTACGGCGTATGGCTGTGGCGCATCGTACCGCGTCTGCGGCAGCATTTCAAGCTGCAGTTGCCACCACAGTGACACAACAAACTGTTGCAAATCGGTTACTTGAAGGACAGCTCCGAGCCAGACGCCCTGTAGCGTGCATTCCACTTACTCCAAACCACTGCCGTTTGCGACATCAGTGGTGTCAAGCTAGATCACATTGGAGGACGGAGTGCAGATCTGTTGTGTTTTCTGATGAAAGCCGGTTCTGCCTGGGTGCCAGTGATGGCCGTGTGTTGGTTAGAAGGAGGCCAGGTGAGCTCCTGCAACCAACCTGTCTGCGACCGAGACACACTGGACCTACACCTGGAGTTATGGTCTGGGGAGCAATTTCCTATGACAGGAGGAGCACTCTCCTGGTTATCCCACGCACCCTGATGGCACAGTTGTACGTTGGTCTGGTGATTCAACCTGTTGTGCTGCCATTCATGAACAGCATTCCAGGGGGTGTTTTCCAACAGGATAACGCTCTCTCGCATACTGCTGTTGTAACCCAACATGCTCTAGAGAGTGTCGACATGTTGCTGTGGCCTGCTAGATCACCAGATCTTTCACCAATCGAGCACGTATGGGACATCATTGGACGACAACTCCAGCGTCACCCCCAACCAGCATTAACCTTCCCTGTATTGACTGACCAAGTGCAACAGGCATGGAACTCCATCCCACAAACTGACATCCAGCACCTGTACGACACAATGCATGAACGTTTGCATTCAACATTCTGGTGGTTACACCGGTTATTAATGTACCAGCATTTCACATTTAAAATGGCTCTTCTCGCGCTTACATTAAGCTGTGATCTTGAAACCTTAATCGATTAAATATGTTACCTATACAAATGTATTGCCGCCATTTCATTCCTCTACAACTATTTTTTCGTGGTGTTGGGATTCTTTTTTCCGTCAGTGTATAATGATTTTTAAAATTATTTAAAGTAAGACGAGGAACTGAATTTTGAAAATCTTTTGTGTGGTACAATGTTAATCAATCACTCTGACATTAATCAAAGTTGATTCCAATGGGCATAAATGTGTTGGACTGAAGAGGAAAATTTTATACCCCCCCTTCTTTACGTAAAAAGTCTCTATTTTCCTTCTCTCACATCGCAAATTTATAGTAAATATCAAAAAAAAAATTCACTGCTTAACTTTTATACCTTTTTTCTCTCTTTAAATAGCTATGACACACATAGAGAACATGACGATGATGGGCAAAACACATAACAATAATAACAAATAAAGGTAACATCATCACGCTTAGTTACGTTACATGAAAAAACTTTTACAAAAAGTTCGTAAGTTGAGAGCTTTCGACCTTATCTTAGGTCTTCGTCACGCCAAGGGAGGACTAAGATTGTTGCCAGATTCTACATTTGAATTTTTTTCTATTTTTGTTGCCAAAACTTAGAATTGATCTCCAGATCATCAGAATGTAGAGAGGAGATTCGGGATTGCAAGTCATTGAGTTGAAAATAATTTCCAGGCTTTCACGGTAACAGAGGGCAAAACAATTGTCAAAAGAAGCTATTCGTTTTGCTTCGTTCTGGTAGGAAGCTGCAGATGTGTCTTCCATTGTTAAAATAGCCAGTCCTAATACAGCCTTGCTATATTGACAATGGAAGACACATCTGCAGCTCCCCGCTGGAACGAAGCAAAACAAATTGCTTCTTTTGACAATTGTTTTGCCCTCTGTTACCGTGAAAGCCTGGAAATTATTTTCAACTCAATGACTTGCAATTCCGAATCTCCTCTCTACATTCCGATGATCTGGAGATCAATTCTAAGTTTTGGCAACAAAAATAGAAAAAATTCAAATGTAGAATCTGGCAACAATCTTAATCCTCCATTGGCGTGATGAAGACCTAAGATAAGGTCGAAAGCTCCCAACTTACGAACTTTCTTGTAAAAGTTTTTTCATGTAACATAACTAGCGTGACCAAGTTACCTTTATTTGACATAGAGGACATTCTAGTTCATTCGTATGAAAATTAGTAATGCGAAAATTATAAACAGTTAATCAAAATAAAAAATATATCATCATTGTCAACCATTATCAATCCACTGCTGGACGAAGGTCTCCCCAAGTTTCCTCCATGTCACTCCTGCATACTTTCGAATTTCTTCCATCCATCTTCCATGTGGTCTTCTTCTGGGTCTTTGACGTATTTCAAAACATTAAAAGATTTTTGTAAAACTTTGATTTATTTGATAGTGATTGAAATCGTACGCACCGCACCAAAGAGAGAGAAAAAAGCTCTTCGAAGTTCGGTTCCTTGTTTTACGTTAAATAACATTTAAAATTGTTGTATTTTAATTTAAAGACCTTAAACAGGAAAAAAATTGCATGTGAACAATGTATGATGACCTTTTTTTCTGTCTAGTAACAAAAAAACCATCAAAACAGAAAATTTCCACTGTATTCTATCTATTTGGAGGACGAAATGTGGACAAAGTGAACGGTGCATGAAATGAACATGGACAAAGTGATTCGTCACCCCTCCAGAGCAGGGGCCACCTGTGGCCCACAGAGCCCTTTCTTAATGGCCAGCAAGAAGTTGTCCACAAAGGAAATTTTAAAATGAAAGAAAAAAATTTCAAAATGGAAGGTGGAGACTATTAATAACAACGATCAAAATAGTGTATTAGCAAATCATATGCAGTTTTGCAAATGTGAACCTTTATTGGGGGAAATTTAAATATTGGACTATGAATCTCGTAAAAACAAGAGACTAAAGAAAGTTATTACATCCAAATGAACGGTGTCATCAGTGAGCCTTCAAAACCAACAAGTGGTGTTTTTAAACAATTTAATTACAACAGAATTATAAAATACCCAATGAAAAGATTTCAGTTTAGTAACTGGCAACAGTATGAAAAACCTGGCAACAAAATTTAAATTCTTCAGGAGTAAACAGAACTTTTAGTAATCCTTCTATACATTGAGAACAGGCCTTGAATAAAATCCAGAGGACAGAAATGTCTCTAAAAAATCAAAGGAACTCGGAAGAAAGAAAGTTAAAATGACTAGATACTGGAAGACTAGGAAAAAAGTCATGGTACACCTTGTTCTGTAGCCCCATGAATCAATCAACCCAGCTTGCCTTGTAAACACAACTCAAAGTTCTGGAGGTGATGTCATGGTGGGGCATGTTTTGATGATTCGGAACAGGTGCCCTGACATCGCTGGAAGGTCTGGTGTCATCCAAGGATTATCTGAGCAATCCATTAGTATTCAAGGCAGCAACCTTTGGTGAATTATATTAAAATCCTGTACATTTAAAAATCCCAAACTCAAGTGAGCCTTAAAAACATTTAATTGCACACAGATTAAAACTAAAACATTAAATCGTAGGACCTTTCGGGTTTCCACAAACCAATCATCAGATGAATGAACCAAACCCTAGCATGGGTATAGGCATATATACATGTGTACACCATGTCCTTCAAGGAAGTGACGTAATTATCCGATAACCACTAGCAGCATGGAAGGATCGCACAACACTTATAATAATAAATTCATTCCCCTAGATAAGGGGACCAAGCAAGTGTGACAAAAAAATAAGCCTGCAAATCAGTTTACAACAGTAAAAGAAACACAGTTCACCCAAGTCAAACCCAATACAGTTTAAATATGACATACAAATTATAAGATATCATCCACACTGGGTTGGTCAACAGTCCATATTATTTGTTTCCAACGGTCCGGCAAAGTAGTCATACTGTCATTACAACAAAGTTGTCGTTTTGATGATATTACCAAACTTTCTGCGAACATGATATAAAACATCGAGTTGTCAGTTTCATGGAGTCTTCACTTTAATTACGTCACTTCCTTAAATGACGTAGTGTACACATGCATATGCACTATATTGACAAAAGTCACCAGACACCTAGAACTAAAAGAGAAAGACAACATAGCATTTATTGACATACATTAGTATGGTGTTGTTCCACCTTTGGCCTTAATGCATGCACTGACCCTTTAAGACATGCTTTCGTCAAGGTTTTGGAACACAGCGATAGGTATGCGCTTCCATTCAGTACATAATGCTGTCGCTGAGTAGTAGGCCTTGGTTTCAAACTTCTTATGTGGTGCTCTAATTCATCCCATAGGTGCTCTATGGGATAAAAATCAGGGCTCTGTGATGGCCAGTCCACACACAATATAGAATTATCGTCAAACCACGCCGTAACAGTCCTTGCTTTATGGTTCGGTGCCAACAAGGTTCGGTTCCATAGTATTGCCACACAGTTGGTAGGGCATAATTGTCCAGAATAATGAGGTAGACGTGCTGGTTAATAAGTTTGTCCAAGAAAACCAGTGGGCAGGGACCATATCACAAAAAACACCTCCACACGAGCATATTGCCAGCTCCAAACTTGCCTATAGGAACAGTATACTGTGGGAAATAGCGCTCCCCTGGCTGCTGCCATATTTACACACGGCCATCAGACTGATGGATTGTGTATCTGGATTCATCAGTCCATAGTTAGTTAGTTGATTTTAATGGCGCAAGGGCCAGGTTTGGCCAAAGAGCGCCAGACACAGAACTATCAGAGTACGATTTTTAAAAGAAGGGTGTGACGATTAAGAGCATGCAGATTTGGTAAAGGTTAGAAAAGAGAATGATGAAAGGTATAGAGACTAGTTAGTAGACTTTTTTTTTTTTTTAAAGCTAGGTAAGTTTTAAAAAGGAAAAAACTGCGAAAGTGTTGCAGTCGTTGCCCAAAAGTCTGAAGCGTAGCTGCGCCATCTTCCAGCAAATGAGACTGAAAATAATGAAACCGATGATTACGAAAACGAACAGGACCCGTTTCCATTGATCTACTGTCCACAATAAATGTTCTTTACACCATGCTAAACGATGAGTAGCATTCCGGGTAGAGATGAAAGGCTTATGAGCAGCCGCACGACCACAGTAACTCATGGAATGAAGTTCTCTGTAAATGGTACATGTACATACCGAGGTTCCAGCATTTTTACTCACCTGTACACTGAGGTCTTGTGCAGTACTCCGTTGATTAGCTGTAACGTCTCTCCTGAGGCTTTGACGTCTTCTATCACTGATTTTCTTTGGTCTGCCACTACATTTGGCTGCTTCAGGTACACCATTTGTCTTCCACTTATTCAGTACATCCAAAACAGTTGACTTGGTTATGTTTAAATGCCTCTCGATTTCTCTTGTGGACAACCCACTAATATAACACCCAACAATCTTTCCTTTCTCAAAGTCAGTTCTCTCCTGCCGCAACATTTTCACTCAACCTCACAATGCAATATGATCGCGGTCAGCTACAGACTTGTTTTAAATTTTTATACCGTTTGCAGCTGTACCTCGCATCTTAACAATGCAGCAAATCCATTAATTTGCTTTTGAAGGAGTGTTCGATTACTTTTGTCAGTATAGTGTATATGCCTATACCCATTCTAGGGTTTGGTTTATTCATCTGATGATGGGTTTATGGAAACCCGAAAGATCTTATGATTTAATGTTTTATTTTTAATTTGTGTGCAATCAAATATTTTTAAGGCTCACTTGAGTTTGGAATTTTTAAATGTATGGGATTTTAATATTGTGCACTGAAGGTTGCTGCCTTGAATGCTAATGGATTTATCCTTTAATACTATGGATTTATCCTGCACGAGGAAATGTGATATTGACTTATCTGATCAATGTTGTGGATAAAGTCCATCCTTCAATGTTGACTTCTTATTCAGTAGGTGATGGCTGGTTTCATCGATGACAATGCTACTGCCCATTGCGCAACAGCACGGCAGCAACTTCCACCATCTTCCATGGCCACCACAAAACCCAGATCTGAACCCCATTGAGAATATATGGGACATGTTAGAAAAAAGATCTAAAACAAAGTATTTTTCTGTCAAATCTGAGCCAGTTAAAGGACTGTCTGGTGAATGCCTGGTATACTGTAGATGTAGATGCACTCCAACACCTTGTGGAATCTATGCTAAATTCATACGTTCTGTAATTAGCTAGAAGAACAGATCAGGGAGCAAGGTCCTCTTCCATCAAATCTGAGCCAATTAAAGGACTGTTTGGCATGCTGCAGACGTAGATGCACTCCAACACCTTGTGGAATCTATGCCAAACTGCATACATGCTGTAATTAGCTAGAAGAACATATCAGGGAGCAAGGTCTTCTTCCATCAAATCTGAGCCAATTAAAGGACTGCCTGGTATGTTGTAGACATAGATGCGCTCCAACACCTTGTGGAATCTATGCCAAACCTCCTATGTACTATAATGTAGGCTAATGGAGGTTTAGCCCAGTATTGAATAAAAGTTTCTAATTCAGTGGCAGGTCTGTGTATATCACTGTATGTTGCAATGTAATGTGAAGCAAAATTTCGATTGAGTGTATTGGAGAATGGGGTGTTTTGGTTGGGTACGAGGAAGAAGGGGTCAGACCCTGTAGTTCTGCTCTGTGGATAAGTTCTAATTATGAACTTTAACATTTCGTGTTTTACAATGATTTTAACATTTTTTTTCAAAAGCTATAGTTTTCTGTAAAATATTAAAAGTACTAACATTTTAAAGTTTTGGAAGGTTGAGTTTATACAGGCTTAATATGAGATTTTTGGAATTCAAGCTAAGTCCTTTGAAATGATACTAATGAGCACTTATCAGAGGAAATTGTATATGAATAAAATAGTTGAAAGAAAAGGTTATTAAAAGCACATTGGGGTTTCTTTTTTTGTTTATTCTTAAATTTATGCTAACAATAAAATACAGTGTCCATAAAGTCTTTCCCACATTACAAAAATGAATATAAAAAATGTATTACACGTACAAGAAAGGGATTGCACGACAATGATTGTGCACAAGTAAAGTTTTTTTTTCTAGTGTCAGTACACCTCCACATGGGCGCCATTTTTGGCCCGGAGGACATCTAAGCGATATTCGATTTCATGGCATGTTTTGTTTAACATCTCAGCAGAGACAGGACCAATGACGTCCGTTATTCTGCTCTTCAATATCTCGACATCCGGAAAACTGTTAGAGTAAACATGGTCTTTCCGATAACACCTCAGGAAAAAGTCTGGAGCGGTTATGTCGGGCGATCAAGGTGGCCGTGTGATGGGACTGTCGCTGCCAATCCATCTGTCCGGAAATGTGGCATTCAGGAACTTGCGAACCATTATTGACCAATGCGGTGGAGCACTGTCTTGTTGGAAAATAATCGAAGGTTGGAGTGCGTGCCACCGAGGTGCTACAAAAAGTTCCCGCTTATCCTAGTACATGTTATCATGGGCTCTGTAAAAAAGAAGGGTCCGATGATTCTGTCGTGCATCAGGCCGTGCCATACGCTCACTTTCGGGCTAGTCCTCTGTTGTTCGATGACATAATAGGGATTTCCAGATCCCCAGATTCGCGCATTGTGCCTATTTACTGTACCAGAGACATGGAATGTGGCTTCATCTGAGAAACAAAGTGCAGATAATCACTATCACGAGCTGTGTGCTCCAACATCTCCGTCGCAAATGCAGAATGGCAAGGCTGGTCATCAGTCTGAAGTGCTTGGACAATCTGTAACTTACAACCAGGGCAGTAATTTTATCATGGGGAAAAAAGGGCAAAATTTGTGGGGCGGTCGCGGAATAAATTATGAAATTTCGCGAAAAAGTTTGCTGCCGATGCTATGCACTAACATTTCGGAAAAAGAAAGGCTATCAAATTATGAAACATTAATACAAATGACTGGTACGTAACTAAATAAGCATGATAACTTTATAAGCTTTTAAAATTGATACTTATATTTATAAACCATTCAAATTCTGGCAATGTTATCAAGCCGTTACACAAGATCAATATTTTCATTTAAGTGGATGGCATTTTGATGCATTATTTTGTGCATACACACATTTTCTCCTTTAATGCTGTCTGTTGTCCTGTAACACATTTTTAAATTTAGAAAAGGATCGTTCAGCATCGACACTGGTTGTGGGTACTGACAGACAACGGATGGGAACCTTATGTAGCTTAGGAAAACTACCTTTTTTTTCATATTCCAAAAGGCTAGCAAACCTTTGCTGACATGAAATTCTTTTACACTTGCTTTATATGAACAAAATTCACATTTTAGTTGGTCCTCATCTTCGAACATAGGAATGTGACTGAAAACAAACAAATCTTCTTCGCCGTCTAAAAGGCCCAAGGTCTTAAATTGATCGGAATCAAACACCCTACATGCTTTGAAGAAATTTGCTGCCAGCTAACAAAATTGATGCTTTTTATCTTTAAAAAAAATAATGCTAATTTTTTCGTAACGAGTGGGTACAGCTCTTTTTGCAGCGATGTGATCACAGTCTTGACTCTTGCTAAAAAGACTGTTGGCGATGTCAAACATTTCATTGTACAGGGTGTCCAAGAATTATTGGACACATTACAAAATTATGTACAAAGAAAACTATGAGCATTGTCTGTTTTTTTATGTCACATATTACTAACACTGTTTCTATATTTTTGTTTTGCAGAATTGTTATTCCCAGAATCCGATAGATGGCGCTAGGTGTAGCCTGATGAGAAATGTATGAGAAATGCGCAATCAGTAGTCATGTCATGCGTACAGCAGAAGGCGATGTGTGTGTGTGTTATGGCTTGTGGAATTAAAGTCTGTCATTAAAGTTAAAAGATGATTCCGTTTAGAGTCAACGAATTTAATTAAGCAATGGATGAAACAGTTTAAAGAAACTGGTAATGTGGAACACCGTGGAGGAGCCAGGCCTGGCGTCAGTGGTGAGACGGTTGACCAAGTTAATGAAAGTTTCCGACGAAGCCCCAGGAAATCTGTTCGTAAAGCAAGCGGAGAACTGTGCATTCCGAAACCAACAGTTCACGATATCTTGCACAAGAAATTAAAGTTTCATGCTTATAAAATTCAAACAGTGCAAAAGATGCATGTAAATGATCACACTCTGCAATACGATTTCGCTGTGGATATGCTGAATCTAGCGGAAAATGACAGAAACTTTCTCAGTACTGTAATTTTTAGTGGTGAATCCACATTTTGTGTATCAGGTATTGTGAATCATCACAACTGTAGGATATGGGGTAATGAACAGCCTCGTGCTGCTATTGAACTGGAACGTGATTCTCCAAAAGTTAATGTGTGTTGTGCCCTATCAAAAAGAGAATTATTGGCCCTTTCTTCTGCAAAAAAACCATAAATGGTGACATTTACTTGGATATGCTAGAAAATTTCGCTATACCCCAGATCAAAAGATATGACGTCGTTTTCCAACAAGACACATTGGTCAACGTGTGTATGCAAGTGCCTAAATGAGCATTTCCCCAACAGATGGATTTGGGCGTGGTGGTCCCATTCCATGGCCTCCTCGCTCTCCGGATCTAACTCCATTGGATTATTTCATGTGGGGTTATGTGAAAGATCGTGTCTATCAGACGCCTTGTACTGATTTGCAGGAACTGAAGCAGCGTATCACAGCTGCTATTAATTTAATAACTCCTCAGATGCTTGCCAATACATGGCATGAAATCGAATATCGCTTGGACGTACTACGAGCAACCAAGGGATCTCGCATCGAAATTTATTAACTTGTGTAGTTACATTGTAAGTTAGTACAGTTAGTTTCTTTCTATCTGTTTAATGTTTTGTTTTATATAATTTTGTAATGTGTCCAATAATTCTCGGACACCCTGTATATCTTGTGCACGGAAATTCGCTTTTTTTCAATTAAAGTGAGTGGTTTACTAGTCCGGCAAGTCGCAAAGGTCATTCAACAGTAGCTGAGGGAAATCACGAAAAACCACTTGTTCACTCTTCAGCGGAGTGCATGTATCCTTGAAGCAAAGGTCATTCAACAGTAGCTAAGGGAAATCACAAAAAACCACTTGTTCACTCTTCAGCAGAGTGCATGTATCCTTGAAGCAAAGGTCATTCAACAGTAGCTGAGGGAAATCACAAAAAAACACTTGTTCACTCTTCAGCAGAGTGCATGTATCCTTGAAGCAAAGGTCATTCAACAGTAGCTGAGGGAAATCACAAAAAACCACTTGTTCACTCTTCAGCAGAGTGCATGTATCCTTGAAGCAAAGGTCATTCAACAGTAGCTGAGGGAAATCACGAAAGACCACTTGTTCACTTCAGCAGAGTGCACATATCCTTGAAGCAAAGGTCATTCAACAGTAGCTGAGGGAAATCACGAAATACCACTTGTTCATTCTTCAGTAGAGTGCATGTATCCTTGAAGCAAAGCTCATTCAACAGTAGCTGAGGGAAATCACGAAATGCCACTTGTTCACTCTTCAGTAGAGTGTATGTATCCTTGAAGCAAAGGTCATTCAACAGTAGCTGAGGGAAATCACAAAAGACCACGTGTTCACTCTTCAGTATCCTTGAAGCAAAGGTCATTCAACAGTAGCTGAGGGAAATCACGAAAGACCGCGTGTTCACTCTTCAGTATTCTTGTTTCCTTGAATCAAAGGTCATTCAACAGTAGCTGAGGGAAATCACAAAAGATCACTTGTTCACTCTTCAGCAGAGTGCATGTATCCTTGAAGCAAAGGTCATTCAGCAGTAGCTGAGGGAAATCACGAAAGACCACTTGTTCACTCTTCAGCAGAGTGCGTGTGTCCTTGAATTACCCGTCAAGCTTGTTCGAAAAGAGTATCTTCGTAACGACCAATCTTGAGGTATACATTCAAGGTTTCAAGCTCTGGTTTGGACTTTTAAGTAGGATTACTTTGCAGTAAATTATTTTTCGCATAAATTCTAACGTAGGCAGTATTAAAATTATTTAATTATGAAAAATACAGCAATCAAAAAATTATAATAGAAATTATGCAAAAATAGGTAAAAAAATCTGAAATTCGCAGATATATTTAAAATTTGTGAAAAAAAATTGCGGAAATTCACGCCGCGACAGAATTACTGCCCTACTTGTAACCATAGAGATGAAGACGTTTGTTTAAAATTTTGTGAACCGTTGCACAGGGAATCCCAGTTTCCAGTGAAGCACAACAAATTGATTTCCTGGGGCTTCGCAAAAATGTCTCCTGAACAGCTGCAACTAACTGTCTCTTGTGTAACTGGTGGTCGGCCCGCTTACGGGAAATTGCCAGCACTACCCGTCGCTTTAAACTTTTCATACCAAGCTTTTATGCTTTTTGGTCTGGTGATGATCACCTGTACTCTTTTCTGAAATGACGCTGGATAGTAACAGTCTATTTGGGCTCGTGGAACCACAACACGCACGTTGCTTTTTCTTGCATGGAAGCCATTATCGATGAAATGCTCCTCTTATTCAGCAGCAGTGTTCACCTAAAGAACAGAAAAAACTTCGAGTGCTGCTATATTATGTTGCCAACCATTTTATTTTAACTTACATAGATTTTTTTATGCTTTCCAAACGTAGGTTGAAGAAGCGTATATGCTCCAGCTTTGTCCGTCGTCTGCATGATAACTGGCGTAAATATGGTTCGATTTCGATGAAATTTTAGTATGTGGTAGGGAACCACCTGGAGACGAGCCCTGTTGAAAATGAGTGAAGTGGGGTCAAAGGTCACGACATAGGAGCAGGAGTCATTCCATTGCCCTTATGTGTCATAACTTGCATAAATGTGGTTCGATTTTGATGAAATTTTAATATGTGGTAGGGGTCCACCTGGGGACGAACCCTATTGGAAATGGGACAAAGGAGCGGGATCCATTCCATGCCCTTATTCGTCATAACTTACGTAAATATGGTTCGATTTCAATGAAATTTTAGTATGTGGTAGGGGACCACCTGGGGACGAAACCTATTGAAAATGGGCTAAATGGGGTCAAAGGTCACGACATAGGAGCGGGATCCATTCCATCACCCTTATGCGTTATAACTTACGTAAAAATGCTTCGATTGAGACAAAATTTTATCATGTTGTTCTGGAAGTATGCTTTACAGGTTCTGTTGAATATCATCGAAATGGGGTCAAAGGTCAGGTCATACATAGGAGCAAGATTTATTCTACAGCCATTACCCTTATAACTTGAGTAATGATTTCTGGTATGTTGGAAAGTGTATCATTATCAATGCATTGCATGATTTTACTAACTTGTTTATATTGATTTTTGTGATGTCTGAAAGACTTTTGGACAACCTATGTCAGACAAAAAATATTGGTCAAGGCATTTTAATTTACCCCTCTGACTTGTGTGTTTCAGGTATTTCTGCTGCTGTACATTGCGTACTGCATGGTTCAGTGGATGTGGCGGAGGCGAATAGATCCAGATAATTCGGCCATTCCTTATCTCACCGCCCTCGGTGACTTACTGGGCACGTCTCTTCTTGCATTGGCGTTTGTATTTCTGTTCTATGTTGGAGATATGGATGAAGATGTTGGGGACTAAAACAAATTTTAATCTCTTTTTTATTGTTTTGGTTGGCTTTCTGTTCCCCAATCATGATATGAAGAAAAGCCACTTTGTTCACTCTTTGTTGGAATAAAAATTGACCCTATACAAAAAAAAAAAAAATGTTTCAACAGTTCAGATCTCTGACAATGAACTAATGTTTTAAGATTGAAGATTATTACTGTATTATGTCATTGTTACCAGAAGTCATTCAAAAAACTTTTGTATATATTTCATGAAAAAAAATCACTTTTTTTTTTTTCTGCTTTCATAAATTAGCATTCTGCGATTTTCGTAGCATTTAAAAAAAATTCTATCATATTTCTTTTGAAGAGATAAATCCAGATGATGTAGCTGTACATAAAAAGTCATACTGAGTTCTCGGCAATCACTATCCCTAACTAGTCCAGAAAATAGTAATAATGATACAGAAATATGCCTTCAGAAATAACCACTCTTGTGCATTGTAACTGTACAATGTATGTTGTATATTCTTCCCCATTTATTTCGTTGAAGTTGTAAAGTATCAACTGATGCTGCAGTAAAAGTGTTGTAAGGGATCTGTAAATAGTTATAAACCCTTGATGTTTAGGTTCTATGAGCCGTTGTAAGTCTAATTTAGTATTGATTGTTGTGAAAATGTGGCACTGCAATTAGTCTGATAATAAAATAAAGGTTTGTGTCATATTTAAAATAAAAGCTGTACAATTTATTCTGATTAAGAAATTCTATTCAAACCATGTCATTCAGTTGTTTTGCATTTTTTTTAAATTATTTTCAGTGTGTTCAGAAATTTTCTTAAAACATGTTTACTCTAGATCTGTTTTGACAATAGAGCACAATATTTACATTTTAGTATTTGTTTTTTTGTCTTAAGTTTTGTATGTTTTACATGTTAGTTTTTCCCTACACTCAGCTGATGTTGTTTTTGAGGCTAGTATTAAAACTCGTTTATATTTATTTTAATTGTTAATATATCTTGAAAACCCAGTTTAGGGATTTACTTAATTATTTGTAGGTGTCTTTGATCTAAAGGTTCATTATTTGGTATAGGTTTTTATTAAGCAGCCAAGTCCGTCCCTTTTTAAATTTTAGCTTGCGGACATGGATCTCACCGGTAAGGGACACAGTAATGCAGTTGTGAAAATGGGTGCAACAATTCCTCCCATAAAAACTCCTTGTCATTCAGCCAAGACTTCTTAAAATTAGGTAGCCAAAATTTGTGGTAGATCAGGGATTTTTGCACTCGACCAGAATTTATCACCTTGGCAATTTCTGTTTTATTCTTAAATTAGTCTTGCAGATTATATGCTCTTATTTTATTATTATTTGTGCAGCAATTTGATCATCAAGATACTGGATGTTGGTTATGAATATATACTTCGTGTTTTCAACTTTGATTCTCACCTATCTGTGTCTATGCATTAACTCTTTAATTGTATGATTTTTGTAAAAATTGTGTAGAGAATTTTGAGACTGTATTTTCTCTTTAATCGATGTAAGATTTTTATAATTTTTTTGTTAAGTACTTGTTAAACTGTATAGTAAAAGGAAACACATCATTTTATTTGTGAGACAAATATGTGACTTAAGTGTGGAATAAATATGTAAGTTAAGTGCAGTGTGTTGTGTGGTCTGATTCACATTTGTATTTCAAAATTCACTGGGAACTTGTTATTGGCAATATGTTTATGTATGCATGATTTACAATAATTGAATGGCCATGAAACCAGGCAACATTTCATACAAGAAGAGGGAAGGTGCTACAAGATATCTTTAGTTTCTTAAAGCTTTTTTGCAGTTTATCCCCCCCGAAGAATGTAATGTGATATTTTTCCGTATTTAGAAGTCTTTTTAATTAGATTGTGTTTGTGTATTGCCATATTAATATATATATATATATAATCTCTTATTTTAAAAGTTTGATTTACTATATATTTAAAGGATATGTTGTAGCATTATTTGGCTGTTTGCTACTATGTGATTTATAACGCAGGAATTAAATTTTTTGTTGTGATTTCAGTTTTACTTCAAATTAGTTTTAATACATCATGATTAAATTTATTCAGGGTGTACACACGTGCACATGTATTAAAAGCATTTTTAAAGCATACATGTGCCATCAAATCTTGCTCTGTAAGATAAGATAGCCTTGGAAGTTATTATATTGATATAATGAATCTCTTTCAGCTGTGAGTTTGTCTTGGGAGGTAATGTCGATGTGGAGTAAATTTCTTCCCCTTTTTATGGGTTGTCTTAAAAATTGTGTTATTTTTTTATTTTTTTCATTTTACTTCATGTACGTGTAGCCTTCTCAATTGTTTTTTTATATTCTGATAAATGTTATTATGTTTTTCTTAAAAACAAATTTCTGTAGGGCATAAATAAAAAAAAGTGCTGTTATGGCTGAGTTTGACTTCATTATACAATCTTTATAGTGGCTTTGCATTAAAGAAGTTAAAATTCGATTTTTAAGGATTCATAAAAAAAAAAAGTAAAAATGTGCTTAATTTGGAAGTGTTACTTAAAAATGCATTGCTTATTACAGAATTTATCTCTGTGATATGGTGCACAAAGTTGTATTAATGAATTTCACACAGCAATTATAAGTAACTAGAATGACACTAAAAAAAGAAGTAAATGGTGTAGAAGATACTAAATTACTGATATGTAGTGAAATTATGAGTATTAAATCTGTTTTCAGTGTTTAGATTTAGGCATTATATTTGGAGTACTTAGTTGAATGGTATGCTACATGTCTAACCCTTAGATTTCTTTATTAGTCTCAAGAGTTGTGTTGATGTACCACTTTATTATTGTAAAACTTTATTTATTGAACACATCTTCTGTGGTGAGTAAAAATGAAACTACATTTACAGGTTGCTTTAGTGTGCTGCTGTGTTGCTGTTCTGTATGATAACTATTTTCTTACTTTCTGTATTCCTAATCACCTTGTCATTTAACTTAAATGTATTAGCCCACGGAGCAAACAGTGTTTTTAAATGGAAATTTGCACTCTAGGGGAGTTTTAAAATAACACAATGTGGAATTGCTGTTGTCCATCTCCATTTCTCATCAGTACCATTATCTAAAGTGAACATAACCCACGAAAAATTCATGTGGAAATGCCTTATTTTTCTCTCCCTGTGTACATTTGGTCATTGTTAACCATTATGGCTTAAAGAAAATATTGTGCCCTACTCTGGTATGGCACAATTTGCCTCATTCATGTACCAAAAAAGTTTCAAAATATTTGACACTAAGTCCATTGTGTGAATTGAGTGATTTGTCCAGCCTTCATGTACTTAATATAAAAAAAAAAAATACAATCATTTTACACTTTCTAGGAAAGTTTTTGTACTTTAGAGGCTTACGAACGAAAAGTTGAAAGTGAGAAAATGGTATAGTCATATTAGCTGATATAGTGATTTTTGACCTAAATGTTCATAAACCAAATTATAAAACCAAAAATCATTTGTGCTATTCTTTCAATCGTATCTGGGGGAAACTGTGTGGTCATAACAGAGTCAAGTAGTAACTGTGATACGATGTAAAAAGCTGTTTAATTTTTCTTGGAAATATCGATTCCCAATTAACTAGTCGAATTGTGGTGGCATTTTCACTGTTGTAGTATTAAATGTGCTGAGGTAGTTCAGCTGGCAGTAATGTATGGATTTCTGGTGTCAAAGAAAATTTTACTTCTTTCTGCCTGGTAATTTTGTTGAAATTCATTTATCCTTCATGAGTGCATAAATAAAAGTGGTGTGAAACTGTTCTGTTGTCTAATTAATTAATTATGATTTTTTTAATCTATATATATAAAATTGAACGTTTGTTCATTTTTATGTCCACTACACAAATCTACAGTTTTCAATTTAGAACCACCAAATTTGGTATACTATTTCATGGTACTCTAAGTTAGACCATAGACAGTTTTTGGAAGGGATAAGGTCAAAGGGCCCCCAGAGTAGCAGAATGTAGACGTACGCCGTACACAGATAGTTTCCGAATTACGAGCAGATTTTGCAGATAGTTTTTGCTTGTAGATTAAAAAAGAATGTTATTTACAGCAATTAAAAGACTTACTCAAGGCTTCACTCAGATTAATATATTTAATTCTATTTTAATCTGAAGTATTTTCACTTATTTGTCACATCTTCTGAGTTCTTTCGTTTTTACAGACTTTTCTGGCCTCCAGATTTTATCAAGGCTTGTTATCAATGCATAGGAACTGTATCAAAAGTTTTGTTTGCACAGAAATAATTTAAATTTTATTGCCAGGTTCTTCTTGCAGTTGCCAGTTATTCAATTAAAATAATTTCTTTATGTATTTTGTAAGTCTACCATTTTTGAATTAAGTTATTGGAAATGCTATTTATAATTTTTTAAGGTGCATTAATGGAACTGTTTCTCTAGATATAAAAACTTTCCTTAATTAGTCCCTCATTTTTATGAGGTTTATAAGTTTAATATTTTGCCTTAAAGTCTATTTTGCACACATTGCTGCACATGCAGTTGTAATATACTTGTGTTGTCTTCATTGGAATCTGTAATATTGTAATAATTATTTATTGTTTTATTAATTTTTCTTTAAATTATCCTATTCTACTGTTATCGTGTGTGTGATTTGCAGGTTTGCAGCAAGTTTTCTCTTTCAAAGGTTGTGTATGCAGATACATTTTATTTTTATACAACTCTGGGGGCCCCCATACAAAATTTTCGTAACTTCTACAGTTTTCAATTTAGAACGCTATCTCACGGTACTCTAACTTAGACAGTAGATGGATTTTGGATGGGGTTGGAGCCTGGGATCAAGGACCCTCCCCCTACAAAATTTATGTAAAATCTACAGTTTTCAATTTAGAACACTATCTCATGGTAATCTAACTTAGACCGTAGACAGTTTTGGGATGGGGTTGGAGCCTGGGTTCAAGGACACCCCCCCCCCCCCATTTTTTTTTCGTAAAAAGTTCCAGTTTTTACTTTCAAGAAATGCAGCACAATTCAGCACTCCAAAACCTAATATACGGTCTAAGTTAGAGACCGTAGATAACAAAGTGCAAAAATATCACCATTTAATGGTGTATTAAAAACACAAATACAATAAACGTTAGCTTTCACCTCCAACAGGCGGGCTTCATCAGTAAGAAATACAGTGTAATGTAAATAGAGTTCCAGATATTCAAAATGGTAAACAAAAGAATGATCAATGTCAAGTCGCATGCACACATGACATGGGCACATTACATTTCAGTGTCACAGGGTTTTCAGAAGCACATACCAGATGTACAGCAGTTCTATAGGTGTTTCCTCAAAGGCAAGTATTTCCATTCCTCTTCCTTTCTTTCGTAAAAGTATATATATATATATATATATATAAGTTCTTGGATCATATATATATATATATATATATATAATCATTGTCAACCATTATCAATCCACTGCTGGACGAAGGTCTCCCCAAGTTTCCTCCACAACGGTCTGTCTTGTGCCAGTCTCCTCCATGTCACTCCCGCATACTTTCGAATTTCATCCACCCATCTTCCATGTGGTCTTCTTCTGGGTCTTTTCCTGTCCCTTCGAATCCAATCTAAAATTTCGGCTGTCCATCGATGGTCTGTCCTTCTGGCAGTACGTCCAGCCCATTGCCATTTCAGGGATTTAACTCTGATCATGATGTCTTCCACTCTTGTCATTTTTCGGATCCACGAGTTCCTCTTCTTATCTCTCCTGGTTACACCAAGCATGCACCTCTCAATGCTGCTTTGAGTTGTCTGCAGCCTTTGTATGTCTCTTTTAGTTAAGGTTCACGTCTCTGCACCATACGTAAACACTGGAAGGATGCATTGATCAAACACTTTTCTTTTAAGACATAATGGCATATTGCTCTTGAAAATTATGCTGTTTCTTCCAAAAGCTCTCCAGGCAAGTTTTGTACGCCGATTAATTTCTTCATCAATGTGACCCTCACTTGATATCTGCTGTCCAAGATAAACGTACGTGTCTGTTATCTCCAGCTTTTCTCCATCAATCGATAAATCTTCATTTCGTGTAAAAGCATTGAACATCACTTTTGTCTTCTGAAAGTTCATTTTTAACCCCATTTCTTTACTCTTGTCAGCAAGTTCTTGGATCATACTCTGCAGCTCTGATGGGGTAGTTGCAAAAATGACTACGTCGTCAGCAAAATGAAGGTGGGTTAGATAATCTCCATTAATCTTTATCCCTTTGTTTTCCCAGTTCAGTGATTGAAAGACATTTTCCAATGTGGCGTTAAAGAGCTTCGGAGATATGGTGTCACCTTGTCTCACTCCCTTTCCAATTTTTATGAGTGTTGTATTTTCAAACAGCCGAATCTTTGCACTTGCATTTTCATAGATGTTATTAATAATATTAATGTATGCATCTTCAATACCGCACGATTTCAGAGCCATTGTAACTGCTGATGGTTTCACCGAATCAAAGGCTTTTTCATAATCGATAAAAGCCATGCACAATGGAAGTTCATATTCCCTCGCTCTTTCAATTAGTTCTCTCAGTGCGTGGATATGATCTATTGTGCTGTAGCCACTCCTGAATCCAGCTTGTTCTCTCGATTGAGCCATGTCCAGTGTTACCTTCAAACGGTGTGAAAAAACTTGAGTGAAGATTTTATAAACCACTGATGGGAGGCTGATAGGTCTGTAGTTCCTGAGATCATTAATGTCACCCTTTTTATGTAGCAGGATCATTGTAGCATTGTTCCAATCCTCAGGAATCTTCCCTTCATTAAGGCATCGAGTGAAAATTTGGGCGAGTACTGTTTTGATTTCTCCACTTGCTTGTATGATGTCTACAGTAATCCCATCTTCTGCTGGAGCTTCCCCTGCTTCATGTTCTTGATTGCATGTGCAACTTCTGCTGGGAGGACTGGAAGAACTCTGGTACCTTTCATGATGTCTGGAGTACATGCATCATCCCTTTCATATAACTTGGAGTAGAAATCTTTCACTCTTGTCAAAATTTCGCCTCTATTTCTTGTTACAGAACCATTTTCTTTTCTCAGTGCCATAATCTGTTTTCTTCCCTTACTGAGATGTCCCTTTGCTATCTTTTGGCTTTGGTTGTTTTCAATTGCTTTCCTCACTAGTTCACAGTTGAATTTCCTTACGTCTTCAGTGATACTTTTTCGTACTGTCTTGCATAGCTCTATATATTCCACTTTGGAAGTCGCATCTTCTTTAGTTGTCCTCATCTCTCTTCTTTTTTGCATTAACATTTTTGTTTTTCCTGATAATTTGTTCACATGCAACTTGTTCTTAGACCCAGCTAATTTTGTTGCTGTTTCCATAAGAGCTTTGGTTACTTTTCTGTTAACTTCAGAAATATCCACTTCTTCCGATGTTAGGCCTTCTAAAGCAGAGTTCCAACTTGTTCTTCAGTTCCAACTTGAAGGTATTATGGTGTTTTTTAAGGTTGGTTATGTCAATAGATTTTGTTTGTCTTATGAGCTTGCCACGTTCAAGTTTAGTGTTGAGGTGCATCTTACATCTCGCCAATCTATGGTCACTACCTGTGTTGAACTTGTTTAGCACACTGCAGTCTTCTATGACGAATTTTTTGTTACACATAATAAAATCAATTTCACTTGTCGTCCCATTTGGATGTCTCCATGTCTATTTCCTGTGCGGCTTTTTCTTGAAAAAGGAGTTCATGATGAAAAACCCTTCTGCCTCTGCAAACTCTACGAGAGTATTTCCACGCTGGTTTCTGTTGCCGTGACAGAATTTACCTACTGAAGTTTCATTCTGTTGCCGTTGCCCTATTTTTGCATTGAAATCTCCCATAATTATCTTCAAGTGCTGCTTACCTTTATTATTTAAATGACGAATTTCCTCATGAAATTCTTCAATTTCTTCTTCAGGATGACTTGTGGTGAGTGCATAAGTTTGAATAACGAGTCGTGCAGCTCTGTCAGAGGAACTTTGAACTTCTGCAACTTTATCCTTCAGTTTCTTGTTTATTATAAATCCAACACCACTAGTTCTGCCAGTATCTGTCCCACGATAGTAGAAGAGATGTCCATTTTTCAGTTCAATGAGATCTTCTCCTTTTCTCCTTACCTCACTTAGCCCGACGGTGTCCCACTTGATCCTTTGTAGTTCCTCTTCCAATTCAAGAAGCCTTGAATCAGAAGATAGGGAGTGTCCATTATACGTAGCCAAGGTCAGCATCAGATGGCAGCCTAGTCCGGTCCTCCAGTTATGCTTAGCACCCTCTGCCTTCATGTCGCACTGGCCGCTGCCTTGGCCAGGTACATTCCAGCTGCCGGAGACCGAGGGCCAAGATTTAAGTTGTGGAGTCATTTTGGAGGGGTTTGGCCATAACTCACCACGCTGGCCAAGCAGGTTGGTGAGTGTGGGGATAGCATTTCCTCTAATCCCGATGGTATAGTTATACAACTATTGGCGGTCGTCAAAGCCCCTTTAGTGGGAACAGGATGCACCACGAGAAGGCGGGGTTGACATTTGTCAAGGAGAGGCTGTGATGTTACGCATCACCTGACCTTACATCCCTATATATATATATATATATATATATATATATTTTTTTTTTTCAGAAATATTACTACATCAGCCAAGCAGTGGCTGGCATTAATTTGGAGGAACCATGCTTTTCACACAGACAACCGTATGTCGCGTGCTCAAGTGTTAGGATCCTAAAAATATGATGTAGAAAGCTGTTTAATATTTTGGTAAAACCAAAAATAGTTTACCAAAAAGCAATAACATAAATGAATTGAAATAAATTTACTGGATAATTACAGGAACATCTTTTTTTTTTCATTAACTTTCACCTGCTGAACTTGGTAAATCCAGGAAAAGTAATATTTACCCGGGAAATACCAGGTACACTGCTAGTCTGCATTATAATTAACCAGAGCTGGGTTTACTGTTGATCAACCTGGACCATCAGCCCAAGACACTGTACATTGAAGGGTGCCAAAATTTTGGTAATATGTGTAACAGTAACCATTTCATCTTATAACAAAAAAATGGCATTTTGCATTTCTGCAAATAAAACTGAGTAGTTTAATCATGAATATTATAATTAGTGCACTTTCAATTTTTTTAATTATCAAATGTATCAATCCACCACAAATATGTATTTATTTAGGTAAAATGTTAAATATTTTTATGTAAGTCTATTTTAACTATCATGGAATAAATTATCCATATTTCCTTTTAACATTCTTCACCTTTTTTCAGGTATCATTCTGTGCAATTATTAGTTCTTTTTAATGTTACTTGATAAAAGATTTGGGTACAGCAATATAAACTTACGTACAATGTTAAAAAATCTTGTTTGCCTTTGTCAAACATTTTCATGGTTTTTTTTTTTTACAGGATTTTGCAAAAATTCATAAAACTGAAAGTTTTTCGAAAAACACTTAGCTGGCCTTTTGAAAAACACGCAGCTAAGTTTTTTTTTTTTTTTTTTTTACTTTTATGAATTTTTACAAAATTATATGCATTGACGTAGAGTGACCTAAAATTTTTCCAGATCTAAATAATTTTAAAATTGCTCTCAACCTTCTGTACTGTGAAATATAATTTCAGTGGATTGTGAGGTTTCCAAATGCCACCTGCTAAAATGATATTTAACCACATAGAATAAGAAGTAGAAATTTATCCAGTGTTAAAATATTTTTAAAATTGCTCTCAACCTTCTTCTGTACTGTGAAATGTAATTTCAGTGGATTGTGAGGTTTCCAAATGCCACCTGCTGAAATTATACATAACCACATAGAATGAAGTAGAAATTTTATTTATGTAGCATATACGTAGTGCCGTTTAACATAAAAGTTTTTGTCTTACCTCAGCTAATAAAGGAACTGAGCTCCAGAGTTGTATAAAAATAAAATGTATCTGCGTACACAACCATTAAAACAGAAAACTTGCTGCAAACCCGCGAATCACGATAACAATAGAATAAGATAATTTAAAGAAAAATTAGTAGAACATTACAGATTCCAGAGAGGACAAAAGTGCATTACGGCTGAATGCGTAGAAATGTGTGTAAAATGGACGTTAAGGCCAAAAGCTTAAAATATTGAACTATGAACCTCATAAAAACAAGATACTAATTAAAGTTTTTATGTCTAGAAAAGCAGTTCCGTTAATGAACTTTCAAAAATTATAAATAGCATTTTCAACAACTTAATTCAAAAATAGACTTATAAAATACAAATGGAAAATATTTTAATTTTATAACTGGCAACTGCAAGAGAAACCTGGCAATAACATTTAAATTCTTTCTGTGTAAACGGAACTTTTGTTACAGTTCCTATATATTGAGAACAGGCCTTGATAAAATCAAGAGGCCAGAAACATCTGTAAAAACAAAAGATCTCACTATCAGAAGATGTGAAAAATAGTTGAACATTCTCACGTTATGATAGAATTAAATATATTAATTTGAGTAAAGGTTTGAGTAAGTGTTTTAATTGCTGTAAATAACATTTTTATTTTTTTAATTTTCAAGCCAAAACTATCCGCTAATAATTTGGAAACTATATGCGTGTACGTCTATATTTTGCGACTGCTGAGCTCTTCTGTTTTTTCTGCTCTGCAAACTTCTGGAAAACTTTTGTTTTAAAATTGTCAATTTGTGAAGTGAACTTTTCCTCAACAGTTAAAGTAGTGGAGGAATTTAGCTGTTCTTGCCCCATTGTACAGGGTGTCCCACTCACTACTTGACCAAAGTTTTTATTAATAACATTGTGAATAATTACAGCAATTGAATGATGTTTGGTAAGGACATACCTTCATCCATGTAAAACAGAAACCATAACATAAGAGATGTTGAAAGTTTTTATTAACTTTCAACATCTCTTATGATATGTGCAGCGAGACAGGCTTGAACAAGAGACTCCATATTTCGGAATAATTACAATAATTGAATGATGTTTGGTAAGAACATACCTTCATCCATGGAAAACAGAACCATATCATAAAAGATGTTGAAAGTGTCCGCCCTGTGCATCGAGACAGGTTACAACACGAGACTCCATATTTCTTAATAATTACAATAATTGAATGATGTTTGGTAAGAACGTACCATAACATAAGAGATGTTGAAAGTTTTTATTAACTTTCAACATCTCTTATGTGCAGCGAGACAGGCTTGAACACGAGACTGCATATTTCGGAATAATTACAATAATTGAATGATGTTTGGTAAGAACATACCTTCATCCATGGAAAACAGAACCATATCATAAGAGATGTTGAAAGTGTCCGCCCTGTGCATCGAGACAGGTTACAACACGAGACTCCATATTTCTTAATAATTACAATAATTGAATGATGTTTGGTAAGAACGTACCTTCATCCATGGAAAACAGAACCATAACATAAGAGATGTTGAAAGTTTTTATTAACTTTCAACATCTCTTATGTGCAGCGAACAGGCTTGAACACGAGACTGCATATTTCGGAATAATTACAATAATTGAATGATGTTTGGTAAGAACATACCTTCATCCATGGAAAATAGAACCATATAAGAGATGTTGAAAGTGTCCACCCTGTGCATCAAGACAGGCTACAACACGAGACTCCATATTTCGTAATAATTACAATAATTGAATGATGTTTGGTAAAAACGTACCTTCATCCATGGAAAACAGAACCATAACATAAGAGATGTTGAAAGTTTTTATTAACTTTCAACATCTCATGTGCAGCGAGACAGGCTTGAACACGAGACTGCATATTGCGGAATAATTACAATAATTGAATGATGTTTGGTAAGAACATACCTTCATCCATGGAAAACAGAACCATATCATAAGAGATGTTGAAACTGTCCACCCTGTGCATCAAGACAGGCTACAACACGAGACTCCATATTTCGTAATAATTACAATAATTGAATGATGTTTGGTAAGAACATACCTTCATCAATGGAAAACAGAATCATATCATAAGAGATGTTGAAAGTGTCTGCCCTGTGCAGCGAGACAGGCTTCAACATGTGACACCATATTTCAGAAAGTTTGCTCCAGGTGTTCCGCGATCTCCCAAGAATGACTCAATTTTAGCCATACTCTTGTGTGATGTATGGCAAGTTGCCCCATCTTGTTGAAAATATCCAGTGGTCAACTCTTCCGTTTGGAGTTGGTTAAAGAATGCCTAAAAACTTTCCACGTAGACAGCTGTTGTGACCGCATTCTGAAAGATGATGGGCCCAATGATCCGCCGACGTGACAGGGCTCACCCCACACACCAACTTTTTGTGCTCGAACTGGTTTCTAGATAAGTGCGTGAGGATTTGCTGCTGCCTACTTATGCGTGTTCTATGCATTTATGTATACCCATATGTGAATCTACGCTTTGTCCAAGGTCATAACGTACGTTCAAACAGGTATTGCAGAACACATCGCCGCCCCGGTGGCGCAGTGGTCTAAGGCGTTGGCCTCTGATGATTCGTCCGTAAGGGGTCCGGGTTCGAATCCCGGTCAGGCATGGATGTTGTATTTGTCTTACGGCACTGGCTCTCTCCCTTCCCTGGAACCAGTGGCCCTAAATTAGGGACGGGCGACTGCTTATAGCCCATTTGAGTTGCTCACGGTGGTCGTTAAACCTCCAATCAAAAAAAAAAAAAACACATCTACGAGGAAGGGACAGCGATTACGCTGGGGCAACTGGCACGAACTTTCCCTAATATAGAGGCTCGTGTTCAAACCTGTCTATGTACAGGGCGAACACTTTCAAAATCTCATGGTTCTGTTTTCCATGGATGAAGGTATGTTCTTACCAAATATTCAATTACTGGAGTTATTCTGAAATATGGAGTCTCGTGTTGAAGCCTGTCTCGATGCACAGGGCAGGTACTTTCAATATCTCTTATGATATGGTTCTGGGCCTCTGATCATTCGTTTGGAAGGGGTCCGGGTTCGAATCCCGGTGAGGCATGGATGTTGTGTTTGTCTTACGGCACTGGCTCTCTCCATTCCCTGGAACCAGTGACCCTAAATTAGGGACGGGCGACTGCTTATAGCCCATTGAGTTGCTCACGGCGGTCGTTAAACCTCCAATCAAAAAAAATGATATGGTTCTGTTTTCCATGGATGAAGGTATGTTCTTACCAAACATCATTCAATTATTGTAATTATTATGAAATATGGAGTCTCGTGTTGTAGCCTGTCTCGATGCACAGGGCAGACACTTTCAACATCTCTTATGATATGGTTCTGTTTTCCATGGGTGAAGGTATGTTCTTACCAAACATCATTCAATTATTGTAATTATTATGAAATGTGGAGTCTAGTGTTGTAGCCTGTCTCGATGCACAGGGCGGACGCTTTCAACATCTCTTATGATATGGTTCTGTTTTCCATGGATGAAGGCATGTTCTTACCAAATATTCAATAACTAGTTATTCAGAAATATAGAGGCTCATGTTCGAACCTGTCTCGATGCACAGGGCGAGCACTTTCAACATCTGTTATGATATGGTTCTGTTTTCCACGGATGAAGGTATGTTCTTGCCAAATATTCAATAACTGTAGTTATTCCGAAATGTGGAGTCTTGTGTTCAAGCCTGTCGCGGTGCATAGGGCGGACACTTTCAACATCTCTTATGATATGGTTCTGTTTTCCATGGATGAAGGCATGTTCTTACCAAATATCATTCAATAACTATAGTTATTCCGAAATATAGAGGCTCATGTTCAAACCTGTCTCGATGCACAGGGCGAGCACCTTCAACATCTCTTATGATATGGTTCTGTTTTCCATGGATGAAGGTATGTTCTTGCCAAATATTCAATAACTGTAGTTATTCCGAAATGTTGAGTCTTGTGTTCAAGCCTGTCGCGGTGCATAGGGCGGTCACTTTCAACATCTCTTATGATATGGTTCTGTTTTCCATGGATGAAGGCATGTTCTTATCAAATATCATTCAATAACTATAGTTATTCCGAAATATAGAGGCTCATGTTCGAACCTGTCTCGATGCACAGGGCGGACACTTTCAACATCTGTTATGATATGGTTCTGTTTTCCATGGATGAAGGTATGTTCTTGCCAAATATTCAATAACTGTAGTTATTCCGAAATGTGGAGTCTTGTGTTCAAGCCTGTCGCGGTGCGCAGGGCGGACACTTTCAACATCTCTTATGATATGGTTCTGTTTTCCATGGATGAAGGCATGTTCTTACCAAATATTCAATAACTGTAGTTATTCCGAAATATAGAGGCTCATGTTCAAACCTGTCTCGATGCACAGGGCGAGCACTTTCAACATCTGTTATGATATGGTTCTGTTTTCCATGGATGAAGGTATGTTCTTGCCAAATATTCAATAACTGTAGTTATTCCGAAATGTGGAGTCTTGTGTTCGAGGCTGTCGCGGTGCGCAGGGCGGGCACTTTCAACATTTCTTATGATATGGCTCTGCTTTCCATGGATAAAGGCATGTTCTTACCAAATATCATTCAATAACTGTAGTTATTCTGAAATATGGAGGCTCGTGTTCAAACCTGTCTCGATGCACAGGGCGGACACTTTCAACATCTGTTATGATATGGTTGTTTTCCATGGATGAAGGTATGTTCTTACCAAATATCATTCAATAACTGTAGTTATTCCGAAATATAGAGGCTCGTGTTGAAGCCTGTCTCGGTGTACAGGGCGTACATTTTCAACATCTGACATGGTTCTTATCAAATATTCAATTACTGTAATTATTCACAATATTGAAACCTGGTTCAGGAGCGAGTGGTTCACCCTGTATTACGTAAGGTGCCGTCCATAAAGTACGTCCGTGATTTTTTACTATTTTCAGACCCTCCCCCATGTCACATTTTGTCCGATTGTTGATACCCCTCCCCTAAAAAGTACGTCCTAATTCCCGCTACCCCCTTTATTTTTGACGATTGCTTTTAGAAGTCTGTTGAGAAACAGAAAGAAAGCATGTAATTATTTAAAGGATCTTCCATATATTTATACGTTTGCTTCAGAAGATATTTATTATTTAGGCATTAATTTATTCTCTAATGCTACCCGAACTTTATCATTCTGAAATAAAGATCTACAGATGAACGCACGCATTTAAGGTTGCTACACTCCCGATTATAAAATCTACGAAACACGATAGATTTGGTAGTACAAATACGAGAACGTAATATTCTGATTTAGCTAAATATCATCACAAACATTTCATGCCTTTTTTTTTTTAACTATTAAAAAAAAGAAAACAAAACGAAGTAATACCATCCACTATATTTTTGCTGCTGGACGTTCGAATTACTAAACCTTCCCCATGTCACATCCGGATGTCTGGAAACCCTCTTCCCCCTGTAATCTCGGACGTACGTTATGGACGGCCCCTAAACAAGTTTTTATTTTTTTTTTTTTTTTTTTTTTTTTTTGCCGCCCCGGTGGCGCAGTGGTCTAAGGCGTTGGCCTCTTATCATTCGTCCGTAAGGGGTCCGGGTTCGAATCCCGGTCAGGCATGGATGTTGTGTTTGTCTTACGGCACTGGCTCTCTCCCTTCCCTGGAACCAGTGACCCTAAATTAGGGACGGGCGACTGCTTATAGCCCATTGAGTTGCTCACGGTGGTCGTTAAACCTCCAATCAAAAAAAAAATAAACAAGTTTTTATACTCTTCAAAGCAGAGTTCTGTTCTCAAGTTTTTGCACCAAGCAAATATTTGGTCGACGTATGCCCAAGTCCTTTAACGATTTATTTTCTTCATCTCTTAAGAAGCTAAAATGGGGTTCCAACAAAAAGTCCCTTTGTTCATTTTACTTACACGAGCGAAAGCTGTAAGGTTCGCCCACAAACGAAAATCAGCCGATCAGTGTTGGATAACGGGGAAGCGAAATTACTACTGTTAAACCACGGCCGCGGCCGCCCCGGTGGCGCAGTGGTCTAAGGCGTTGGCCTCTGATCATTAGTCCGTAAGGGGTCCGGGTTCGAATCCCGGTCAGGCATGGATGTTGTGTTTGTCTTACGGCACTGGCTCTCTCCCTTCCCTGGAACCAGTGACCCTAAATTAGGGACGGGCGACTGCTTATAGCCCATTGAGTTGCTCACGGTGGTCGTTAAACCTCCAATAAAAAAAAAAAAAAAAAACCAAGGCCGCCGCCCCGGTGGCGCAGTGGTCTAAGGCGCTGGCCACTGATCGTTCGTCCGTAAGGGGTCCGGGTTCGAATCCCGATCAGGCATGGATGTTGTGTTTGTCTTACGGCATTGGCTCTCTCCCTTCCCTGGAACCAGTGACCCTAAATTAGGGATGGGCGACTACTTATAGCCCATTGAGTTGCTCACGGTGGTCGTTAAACCTCCAATAAAAAAAAAAAAAAAAAAACCAAGGCCGCCGCCCCGGTGGCGCAGTGGTCTAAGGCGCTGGCCACTGATCGTTCGTCCGTAAGGGGTCCGGGTTCGAATCCCGGTCAGGCATGGATGTTGTGTTTGTCTTACGGCACTGGCTCTCTCCCTTCCCTGGAACCAGTGACCCTAAATTAGGGACGGGCGACTGCTTATAGCCCATTGAGTTGCTCACGGTGGTCGTTAAACCTCCAATCAAAAAAAAAAAAAAAAAAATAAACAAGTTTTTATACTCTTCAAAGCAGAGTTCTGTTCTCAAGTTTTTGCACCAAGCAAATATTTGGTCGACGTATGCCCAAGTCCTTTAACGATTTGTTTTCTTCATCTCTTAAGAAGCTAAAATGGGGTTCCAACAAAAGTCCCTTTGTTCATTTTACTTACACGAGCGAAAGCTGTAAGGTTCGCCCACAAACGAAAATCAGCCGATCAGTGTTGGATAACGGGGAAGCGAAATTACTACTGTTAAACCACGGCCGCGGCCGCCCCGGTGGCGCAGTGGTCTAAGGCGTTGGCCTCTGATCATTAGTCCGTAAGGGGTCCGGGTTCGAATCCCGGTCAGGCATGGATGTTGTGTTTGTCTTACGGCACTGGCTCTCTCCCTTCCCTGGAACCAGTGACCCTAAATTAGGGACGGGCGACTGCTTATAGCCCATTGAGTTGCTCACGGTGGTCGTTAAACCTCCAATCAAAAAAAAAAAACCCTCCAATAAAAAAAAAAAAAAAACCAAGGCCGCCGCCCCGGTGGCGCAGTGGTCTAAGGCGCTGGCCACTGATCGTTCGTCCGTAAGGGGTCCGGGTTCGAATCCCGATCAGGCATGGATGTTGTGTTTGTCTTACGGCATTGGCTCTCTCCCTTCCCTGGAACCAGTGACCCTAAATTAGGGACGGGCGACTGCTTATAGCCCATTGAGTTGCTCACGGTGGTCGTTAAACCTCCAATAAAAAAAAAAAAAAAAAACCAAGGCCGCCGCCCCGGTGGCGCAGTGGTCTAAGGCGCTGGCCACTGATCGTTCGTCCGTAAGGGGTCCGGGTTCGAATCCCGATCAGGCATGGATGTTGTGTTTGTCTTACGGCATTGGCTCTCTCCCTTCCCTGGAACCAGTGACCCTAAATTAGGGATGGGCGACTACTTATAGCCCATTGAGTTGCTCACGGTGGTCGTTAAACCTCCAATAAAAAAAAAAAAAAAAAAAAAACCAAGGCCGCCGCCCCGGTGGCGCAGTGGTCTAAGGCGCTGGCCACTGATCGTTCGTCCGTAAGGGGTCCGGGTTCGAATCCCGATCAGGCATGGATGTTGTGTTTGTCTTCCGGCATTGGCTCTCTCCCTTCCCTGGAACCAGTGACCCTAAATTAGGGATGGGCGACTACTTATAGCCCATTGAGTTGCTCACGGTGGTCGTTAAACCTCCAATAAAAAAAAAAAAAACCAAGGCCGCCGCCCCGGTGGCGCAGTGGTCTAAGGCGCTGGCCACTGATCGTTCGTCCGTAAGGGGTCCAGGTTCGAATCCCGATCAGGCATGGATGTTGTGTTTGTCTGCCGCCCCGGTGGCGCAGTGGTCTAAGGCACTGGCCTCTGATCATTCGTCCGTAAGGGGTCCGGGTTCGAATCCCGGTCTGGCATGGATGTTGTGTTTGTCTTACGGCACTGGCTCTCTCCCTTCCCTGGAACCAGTGACCCTAAATTAGGGACGGGCGACTGCTTATAGCCCATTGAGTTGCTCACGGTGGTCGTTAAACCTCCAATCAAAAAAAAAAAAAAAAAAAAAAAGTTGTGTTTGTCTTACGGCATTGGCTCTCTCCCTTCCCTGGAACCAGTGACCCTAAATTAGGGACGGGCGACTGCTTATAGCCCATTGAGTTGCTCACGGTGGTCGTTAAACCTCCAATAAAAAAAAAAAAAAAAAACCAAGGCCGCCGCCCCGGCGGCGCAGTGGTCTAAGGCGCTGGCCACTGATCGTTCGTCCGTAAGGGGTCCGGGTTCGAATCCCGGTCAGGCATGGATGTTGTGTTTGTCTTACGGCACTGGCTCTCTCCCTTCCCTGGAACCAGTGACCCTAAATTAGGGACGGGCGACTGCTTATAGCCCATTGAGTTGCTCACGGTGGTCGTTAAACCTCCAATAAAAAAAAAAAAAAAAAACCAAGGCCGCCGCTCCGGCGGCGCAGTGGTCTAAGGCGCTGGCCACTGATCGTTCGTCCGTAAGGGGTCCGGGTTCGAATCCCGGTCAGGCATGGATGTTGTGTTTGTCTTACGGCACTGGCTCTCTCCCTTCCCTGGAACCAGTGACCCTAAATTAGGGACGGGCGACTGCTTATAGCCCATTGAGTTGCTCACGGTGGTCGTTAAACCTCCAATAAAAAAAAAAAAAAAAAACCAAGGCCGCCGCCCCGGCGGCGCAGTGGTCTAAGGCGCTGGCCACTGATCGTTCGTCCGTAAGGGGTCCGGGTTCGAATCCCGGTCAGGCATGTATGTTGTGTTTGTCTTACGGCACTGGCTCTCTCCCTTCCCTGGAACCAGTGACCCTAAATTAGGGACGGGCGACTGCTTATAGCCCATTGAGTTGCTCACGGTGGTCGTTAAACCTCCAATAAAAAAAAAAAAAAAAAACCAAGGCCGCCGCCCCGGCGGCGCAGTGGTCTAAGGCGCTGGCCACTGATCGTTCGTCCGTAAGGGGTCCGGGTTCGAATCCCGGTCAGGCATGGATGTTGTGTTTGTCTTACGGCACTGGCTCTCTCCCTTCCCTGGAACCAGTGACCCTAAATTAGGGACGGGCGACTGCTTATAGCCCATTGAGTTGCTCACGGTGGTCGTTAAAATTCCAATAAAAAAAAAAATATGTATATATCTGAAAAATCGTGCATCAGACGGCTTATTCTGTGACTTCACGACTGTATGAGTGTATGACACAAACATTAAGTGACAAGTGCCCTTCATATTCCACTGTGAAGAAATGGTGTGCCAACTTACAGCGTGCAGACTTTGAGACCGAAGATGCAGCAAAATCTGGGAGGTCCTCAACAGTGACAATACCTGAAATTGTTGATTGTGTTCATGACTTGATTTTGTTAGATTGACTATCTCCCAAAGGGCTACACAATAAATGATTAATACTGTTCCAACTTGCTGTGCCAATTGAAGGAAGCGTTGAAGGGGAAAAGGTGAGGAAAACTGCGGAAAGGTATTCTCTTTTTCCAGGGCAATGCACCAGCTGGTAAGACAATGGATGTTTTGAGGGATCTGGATTTAAGTGCATAGACCATCCACCCTACTCACCAGATCTTGCTGCATCGAACTATTTTCTGTTCCCAAACCGTAAAAAAAGCTTGAGAGGAAAGCATTTTTTTTTTTTAATGATTCCAAGGTGATAGCAGCAGAGGTAGTTGAGTGATCAGAATTTTTTTTCGAAGAGTTAAAGAAACTCCAGAAACGCTCTGCGAAGTGTGTTGAACTTCAGGGTGAATATGTGGAATAATCTGTAAGTTTCAATACTGTAGCTAATTTCCTTCTTCTTGGTGAGGCCGAGAACTTATCAGGATGTGCCAAGAGTGTTGAACTTCGGGGTGAATATGTGGAATAGTCTGTAAGTTTCATGGCTCTAGCTGATTTACTTCTTCTTGGTGAGGCCGAGAACTTATCAGGCTGTGCCAAGTGTGTTGAACTTCAGGGTGAATATGTGGAATAGTAAGTTTCAATACTGTAGCTAATTTCCTTCTTCTTGGTGAGACCGAGAACTTATCAGGATGTGCCAAGAGTGTTGAACTTCGGGGTGAATATGTGGAATAGTCTGTAAGTTTCATGGCTCTAGCTCATTTACTTCTTCTTGGTGAGGCCGAGAACTTATCAGGCTGTGCCAAGTGTGTTGAACTTCAGGGTGAATATGTGGAATAGTAAGTTTCAATACTGTAGCTAATTTCCTTCTTCTTGGTGAGGCCGAGAACTTATCAGGATGTGCCAAGAGTGTTGAACTTCGGGGTGAATATGTGGAATAGTCTAAGTTTCACGGCTGTAGCCCATTTCCTCCTTGTTGAGGCCGAGAACTTATCAGGCTGTGCTAAGTGTGTTGAATTTCGGAGTGAATATGGGGAATAGTCTGTAAGTTTCATGGCTCTAGCCCATATCCTTGATGAGGCCGAGAAATTATCCACATGCCCTCGTATCCATTTCTGAAACATTCATTTATGCATTTTCTTGCTAACACTGATTCTTCCATGAATCATGGGATACACACTTAAATATGGCGGGTGTATTTTTACGACTTCCTCATATTTTGGGAATGCTTTCTCCTGGGTATTTTTGTTCGGCCACTCATAGTGAACTCCCATGCAGATGTGCCACTAGTACTGGGCCCCGAAATACTGTCCACTCCCCGAACCCCCTATCTCTTTAAATGTGCTCTGCGTGGTTCCCAAACTACATACAGTGAATAAATACAACGTACAGTATTCACTTGAAAAAAAATTTTCTACTAGGGATAACATTATCAGTGTAGGGTAAAAAGAACATGAGCGGAATTTTTGCTAAAATTTCTGCCAAACAGCTCAAAATTTTTGCCCCCTCCCATCATGCTTAGTCTCCCTAATAACCCATCCAGAAACACATGGGAGATAATCATTTGAATTGAGTTACATTCCTCTTCTATAAGTGCCGTGATGTAATGCACACGTGATGCACTTATGTATCTTTGCCAGCCGATTAATGCCTCCCCGGTGGCGCAGTGGTCTAAGCGATGGCCTCTGATCATTCGTCCGAACGGGGCCCGGGTTCGAATCCCGGTGAGGCATGAATGTTGTGTTTGTCTTACGGCACTGGCTCTCTCCCTTCCCTGGAACCAGTGACCCTAAATTAGGGACGGGCGACTGCTTATAGCCCATTGAGTTGCTCACGGTGGTCGTTAAACCTATAATCCAAAAAAAAATCCAGCCGATTAAAACCTAAAAAATGCCCCTTGACGTGTTTGTGGCTTCATTTGTGTTTGCCTGTCAGATCAGATCATATGCAGATGATTTTTGGAAGGGAGTGTCTGACCCCAGGTCTTAAACAACCCTTAGAAATAGGAGATTTGGACTAGAGTGCCCGATAGGAATTAATTCATGCACTCGACGTGGATCAGAAACACCAAACAGAAGTAATCGCTCTTTCAACGTTAATAAGTGAGTCACGGAAAATTGATCATCGACCGCCACCGGGAATCGAACCCAGGGTCTTCCATTTCGCGCATACATGGTACCACTGCACCACAACGGCCTCGTATTCTCTAGACTCGCATGGGATTAATGCCAAACTACTTGGCAGTTAATCCCACATCACTCACATGGGATTAACTGCCAAACTCCTTGGCAGTTAATTCCATGTGAGTCTGGAGAATTCAAGGCCGCTATGGTACAGTGGTAGCATGTCCGGCGCGTAACTGGAAGACCCTGGGTTCGATTTACGGTGGCGGCCGATGAGAATTTTTCCGAGACTCACTTATTAACGTGGAAAGAGCGATGATTTCTACTTGGTGCCCGATAGGAAAGTGACACGGAAGCGAGGTAGAAAGGGGGAGGAAGACGCCCTTATTTATTACCGGTTCCCGGGGCCCGACGGCTTAGCGCGCTCATCCGACGCACGGCGGATATTTAGTGGTTCGAGCGTTCGTACCTGCGTGTGATCGAACCCGAGGTCTTCTCCGTGGCAGTCACGAACGTTGACCACTAGGCCACCCGCTGCCCATTATGCTCCATTAACTCTATATAAACACCAAGGTGACAAAAAAAACTGGTGTCTCTCTCTCTAATACCACGTTGATCCTTCTCACGATCGGATAATGTCAGCAACGCGACGAGGCGTGGACTGTGGAGACAGTACACACCATGCTTCTTGAAGTGCGTTTCGTAATCGCCGATGTAGTATTCCTAGCATTGACGATACGTTGAACAGCTTTCTAAATGTGTTCAATGACGTTTAAATCCCGCGAACGAGGGGGCCAAGTCAGGATGCCAAACTCTGTGGAATGTTTCTCCAGCCACTATCGGGAGACTATAGACGTGTGTGGTGACGCATTGTTGTATTGAAAGGGCTGTACCCGTCGGAGTGGTTGCATGACATGGACGGGTGCAAATGATCTCCAAGGATGGTTATGTAACTTCCACCGGTCAGAGAAGTCTGCGGGCGTATGAGGAGTCCCAATGCGTGCCAGTTGATAAAAACACCCCACACCATAACAGAACCACCGCCGGTCTGCACTGTCCCTCGTTGTTATGCGGGATCCATTGCCTCCTCGGATTTTCGCCACACCCGGATTCGGCCATCTGCCCGAAACAGTTGGTATCGGGATTCGTCGGACCAGGCTACACGTGTCCAGTCATCTTGCGTCTAATGGTGGTGTTCCCGAGTCCAGGCGTGTCGTGGGGTTAGCAATTGCACTCGTGTGCGCCGTCGGTTCCGGAACTCCGTAGAACACAGGGAATGTTGCACTGTCTCAACACTGACGCTACTAATGTCTCCAGCATTGAATTGCGCTGTGATTTGCGGCTCACCATTGAATGCTTTATGAAATCAGAGACGAAAACAGGAGAGGAAAAAAATGCAATGCATACAAGCTGATGGGGGGATGTCTGTCTGTCAATAAGTTAAACGCCGTTACTGGAGATCAGTGGAGAAGCGTGGTGCTCTGTATTGTGGAGACTAAAAAATGCTGTTTGTATTTTTTGCAGTTAAACTAATGCATATATAGATAAGCTGACCAGACGTCCCCAATTCTTGAGGACAGTCCTCGAATTTAGTTTACTGTCCCCTAAAACATCTGAAACCTTTGAGGACGCAAATTGTCCTCAAATTGTAAAGTGTGTCCCAAAATGTCCTCGAATTTACACTTCCTCATTAACCCTTTAGATTTCCAATGAAAAATGTTCTTAAAAGTAGCTTCCATTGTACTAATTTTCCAACATGCTTCTTGTGAAAACAAATTTTGACTTTTTTTCTTCTTTCTGGGTTTAACGACCACTAAGAGCAACTCTAAGAACTATAAGCAGTCACCTGTCTCTAATTTGGAGACATTCGTTCTAGGGAAGGGAGATACTAAGTGCTGCAAGACAAACACACTACCCGTGCCTCATTCGGGACTCGAATCCGTACCAACTTGTACGAATTGTCAGTAGCTAGCACTAGGTCAATGTACCACTGGCGCGGTCAAATTCCGGCTGTACTTGTTCTGAGTTTCTCCAAAAACTTTGGTAAAATGAAAAATTCGCCATGCAATTACTATGGTGTGCAGCCTAATTTTAATTCAGCGCATGTACCTAAGGTAAAGCATTTCACTTTTGCTAATATGTTCTCGCCATCATAGTTCTACTTTGTCAATACAAATTACCAACATTCTACACGATATATCCTTTTAAGACACAGATTTTAATGTGTAATATCACACTTATTGAAGCAATGCAGTTTTGTGACAAAAAGATTTGCATATTTATTTTGAGTACGTTTGTGTCCCCAAATGAACTACCGATTTGGGGGGACGCCATGCCCTTTTGTCCTCAAATCGGTGTCCCGATATCTGGTTACCTTATATATACACTGCTGGCCACCCAAAATGCAACACCAAGAAGGACACGAGATAGCAAAGCCAGATTTACTGGACACATAACAACAGATACAAAGATGAAACGATTGAATTTACAGTCCCGTGTGACTTGCGGAACACGCAGACATCAATAGTTTGTGTGGCCCCCATGGCTGGCAATAACGGCCTCGGCATCGAACAAAAGAGGCTTTGGATGTGGGCTTTGGGGTATGTCGGTCCAGGCTGCTTCCACACGTTGCCACAGTTCATCAGGCGTAGCCGCGGGTGGTGCTTGCCGGGCCACTCGGTTGCCGATCAGCTACCAGACGTGTTCGATGGGCGACATATCGGGAGAACAGGCGGGCCACGGCAGCAGTGGCACCTGGTGGGCCGTGAAGAATTGTTGCACGATGCGTGCCACTTCGGGCGCGCATTGTCCTGTTAAAATGTGGCCGCTGGCAGGTCCTGCAGGTAAGGGAGGACTATAGGCTCCAAAACGTCGGAGATGGTGCGGTGGCTGTTGAGTGTACCGGCGATGCGTACCAGAGGGGTGCGGGTGTCATATCCAAATGCGCCCCAAACCATAACGCCAGGCGACGGACCGGTATGGCGATGCATAATGCAGGCGTCATACAGTCGCTCGCCGCGGTGCCGCCACACACGGATCCGACCATCGTGGTGTTGCAGGCAAAAGCGGGATTCGTCAGAGAAGACAATATCGTGCAATTCCGTAGTCCAGGTGCGGCGTTCAACGGCCCACTGCCACCGCACTCGCCGGTGGTGTAACGTCAATGGTAATCGGAGCAATGGGCGCCGTGCGACAAGTCCCCGCTCCTGCAGACGACGTCGAACGGTACGTGCTGACATAGGTTGTTGCGCAACACACCCTAATTCCTGCGCTAACGTTTGTGATGTGGCGGTGCGAGCCGTCAATGCCCGCCGCACAACATGCTGGTCCTCTCGTTCGGTTGTGTGCCACGGCTGCGGCAATTGCTCACGTCGGTCCGTCCGTCTCTCCTGCACCCACCGAATCCATACTCGTCTCACTGTGGCTGGATGTCGTCCCACACGGGCGCCCATGTCTCGGTACGATAAACCGCTGTCGCGATAAGCCACTATTCGTCCTCTGTCGAACTCCGAAACGTGCTGGAATGACTGCCGTATTCAGCGACGAGGCATTAGGAAGCTTCCCACGCACAAGTCCGGCAGCACAACACACTTCCACTACTTACACCCCGCCTCCTGGGCACCCTTCTTATAGTGCTTCTCAGTGGCATGCCGGGCGCACATGATTTGCATATGCCCTGCAATGCTAATCGTTTGCATGTCCTCTCGCGGGCGACGCGTGCTGCGAATTTCAGGCTAATCGGATGCTTCCTTCTTGGTGTTGCATTTTGGCTGGTCAGCAGTGTAGATAGCATGCTATCAAAGATGTATATTATATTCATGTGAATATTTTAGTACCAACATATTGTTTGCATTGTCATTGTTTGCTGTACTCTATCTTTAAAAAACTGCTACATAAATGCATTTTTTTTCACAACTTGCGAAACTTAAGCACAGATCAGACTGTTAGCAAATTAAACTGTTGCCAAACCGATCCTGAAAACGAAAAAAAAAATAGGTAATGATTTCCATTTCATACAACTTAAACTTAGACCCACAAAGATTGATTTTTTTTTTTTACTGCGGATTGGGATATATTTCGGTATATTTTTATATTTACTTATTTAGACAAACTAATACTATGCAGATTTAACAAGGATAAGCAGTGCTTTGCCGCCCCGGTGGTGCAGTGTTATAAGCGATGTCTTCTGATCAGGGGTTCGGGTTCGAATCCCCGTGAGGCATGGATGTTGTTTGTCTTACGGCACTGACTCTCTCCCTTCCCTGGAACCAGTGGCCATAAATTAGAGACGGGCGACTGCTCATAGCCCATTGAGTTGCTCACGGTGGTCGTCAAACCTCCATTCCAAAAAAACAGTACTTTTGCGGGTTATTTTTGTTTTAAGTTCAAATGATTTGTTTCCATATCCGTGTCCGTAAAGAAAGAAAGCCTTGCTGAATGCTAATATGATTGTGAGGAAGAGGAGGGTAAAAACAGCTCTGAGATTTCTCGACGTGTCAGCTGTATGCTTTATGGGCCTCACCTATGCAAAATAGAACTTTTAAGAACATATGAACTACTGCTCTGAACCCGAAAAATGCATAATTTGATTGCACGCATGCACAATGAAAATTTTGTTAAGCGTTTACCTAAACTTTTAAATATTTAGAGCACTAAACATCGTTTAAACGTACACACCTGGTCCCTAATAGAAATATTAAGGTAGACAGCGGATTTTCCAGCAGATACTTAACTAATCAGAAGAATCATGAACTTCTTGTTCGCACGTTGCTCGCTTAAAAATTAAACATACAACACTGACAATACGCTCATTAGTCAGTCACAGTCATAAGTTCCACTTTTATAACAAAAACAAACCCGTGAGCAGTGATTACTGGCTTTCTCTGCTCTGTGGCCGAGAGCGGAGATTCCCGACCACAATGCATCGAGTAAGGGGCAGCCCATCAGCAGCATCCGCTTTCGTTTAAAACTACTAGGGGCAAACTTAACCTGGCAATAGAAGGAAGGCTACAGAGTGTATACTTCCACTGCATAAAATAGTTCTAGTCTAAAAGCTCATACTCCAGCTTCAACTGGCACTTAAAAAGTACACAGATGTTCAATACGTTGTGTGTATGTGCATTTAAAGAATTCAGATCTCAGTTTCATCGGCATTTCTAAAAAAAAAAAAAAAAAAAAAATGTTCGCGTTTTGTGACGTAACTGATCGTCCTCTGTGACAGCATTCTTCTTTGGGTCAGAGTTAAGCCGTCAACACGGAGCGGAAGGGTGATGGCGAGATAAATGTTCCGAGGGCATTTCGTGTTTCTCCTTCTTGAGTGTTGTTTTAAAACACTCTTCTGTCTTTTCGGGTTTTTCCAATGGCATCTGCCGGTCCTTTCCGGCCTACAACGGTGCGCGGGAGTTTGGGGGTGGGGGAGTACAGGTGATATGGTTAGGGCACGGTGACAGACAGCCCTGAGGGCCTGTGGGAGAAGCTCCCTCGCAAAATTTCAGAGTGAAGATTAATTGCACACCATTAGTGCGGAGTAATACTGGGAACTGGGAGTGAAAAGGAACCGCAGCCTTTGCCTCATTGCCAGGATAGCTTTGCCCCGAGTATAGTCTTTTCGCCTCCACAGACCGCCACAGAGCGCTAAAAATAACTTTCCCGCAAAACCAGCTGTACTTGTATGTTGATCTATGAGACTCAGGATTTCGAGTCTCACTTTTCATTCCAAGGAAATATTGGACATAACGTAATTTTGCAAATTAATTGTCCAGCATTACATTAATTAGAGATTTCGTTCCATTGTATTTGCGAAGAACTAAATAAATACGCATAATAAGTACTAACAAAATCAGTTTTGGCATTTTACTCTTGGGTAGACTTAGTCTCAAAGTCCACCCCGACGCTTCGCCCCTGCTGGTGATAGTAAGGCAGGAACGTCGCCAAGAGGGTGCGAAGGTGGACTTGAGCCCACGCTACCTGGCGTTCCTTTGCAAGGTCTTTAAAACACTTTCACTTGCTCCTGGAATGTTAAGGTGGTTCCACCTAAAATCTCTGCCTTATGTTTCCAATGGTAAAACTACTTTACACATTTTCTTCGCAATTAATGTATTCCCAAGGATGAAAATTTGCACATCGATAAAACTAACTTTAAGTTATAGCATGAGATACTTAATACTTGCTGAGACATAAGCATAATTATATTAAAAATCAATCATTTTTGTTTGAGTAATGTTCAGACTTGTTAATAGATGGCGTGACCTGTACATTGATGACGTCAGAAGCCAAACAAATGTTGGATTGCTTAATTATGGTCATGTTTTAGCAAGTATTAAGTATCCCATGCTATAACTTAAGTTAGTCTTATCGCTGTGCGCATTTTCATCCTTGGGAATACATTAATTGCGAAGAAAATATGTAAAGAAGTTTTACCATTGGAAACATCAGGCAGAGATTTTAGGTGGAACCATCTTAAATCGTTAAATATCTGAACGAGAGCAAGCAACAGGTGCCGCCCCGGGTGGCGCAGTGGTCTAAGCGATGGCTTCTGATCATTCGTCGGAGATGGGTCCGGGTTCGAATCCCGTGACGCATGGATGTTGTGTTTGTCGTACGGCACTGACACTCTCCCTTTCCTGGAACCAGTGGCCCTAAATAAGGGACGGGCGAATGCTTATAGCCAGGGGCGGATTGGCCCACTGGGACATTTCCCGGTGGGCCCCTTCCGTATATTTTGTCTCTTTCATTAAAATGTTTTCAGTTCAGTTGTTTTAAACACACAACTGAACACAACACTTTTTTATAAACGAAATACACATAATGTAATTATAACAAACGGGGGGGGGGGGAACTTACTTCTATTTTGAATTAGGGAAAAAATCCCCTCACTAGGCAACTGCTAGAATCCCGACTACAATAGATGGGCAATGTGTATTTGCGATCTTCTGGGTTCACTTAGTAGCTGAGGGAGGAGAATGTATGTACCGTATGTTGCAGGAGGGGGATACAAGATGTTCTATATATTCCCCAAGGAAGGTGGCGGGGTGTAGTTGATTTTACTACCGTTGGTTGTAGGAGACATTAGTGCTGTGCTCATAAGAGCTGAATTCGGGCTTAATTTTAAGAGCCCGAGCCTGAAATATGTTAGCCCTAGCCATTCGGCTACAGCCCGGACCCGAAAACTATGATTAATCCGTTTAGGCATTAAAAATCTCCTCTTCCAAACTTCCACTCCTTCCTCCCGGTGCAATTCACCGACGTCTTTCTCAACTACGGAGTGGGGAACGGATGTCTATCTATTTCTATAGTTTCTTTGACCATTCATTTCATCCTGAAATGTTTCGAGACTCCCCAGCATCAGGAAAAATCGGGAGGCACAACAATCTACGCATTTTAACAGCATTGGGGTGAGGGCTGAACAGTGCTAAAAAATTTCACTACTTTGGTTAAAGTAGTGAAAATACTCATCCATGTTTGATAAAGTTGCAGAACAATGCTAGATAATGGTCATTATGGGATATACTATCCACTATATGACACCAGAGAATTCAGAGTGAAAGCTAATAATATCAAGAACTTATTTTGAAATAACTCAATAGGAAAAGTACAAAAAGATTATTTGCGGGGGTGTTCATATATGCTCCTTGTGATAACTAACAAATGCTGCAGATGAAGGCATTTATGGAGATATCATTTCAACATGAAGTTGCAAAATGTTTTGTTTACGTTGTTTAGTAAAGTATGTTTACAATACATAACCGCAGCATAAACGCACGTTTTGTGATTGAAGCACATACGAATATATGATCACTAAATGAAGAATCTGTTCGCCACGATATTTAAAAATCTTTAAATTTCTAACTATAATTGTCCACAATAGAAAAAATACAAAAATTGCACTACAAATAGAAAATTTTACAGTGCAAAAGTTCTGTATTTTGTTTTCCATTTATTTAAATTTAAAAATCATATCTTATGCGAAAGGATTTTTGGTACAACTCCAACACAATTTTGGTAATAGCTACCTCTCTCTCTCAAATATTTGCTGGAATTTCAGCCCACTTCGGCGAAAATTTAAGAACTAGAAGCTCAAAGGTAGGAAAATCAATATTATTTTACTATCTGTTAAACATGAAAAGGCTATATAAACAATTTTTTTTTAATTTTAATGTTCTTCAGAGAAAATTTTAAACAAATATAAATATTGAGTGTGTCCAAAATTAGAAGCTTCTCCAGAGCAATTACATACATAACTAACTAAACTAGTGATTTCAACCTGGTTATTCGCTTTTTTCAAGTCGATTAAGTGAGTTTGCCACGACATTTAAATATCTTGAAATTTCTAACTGTGATTGTCCACAACAGAAAATTTGCAGTACGATTTTCTGCAGTAAAATCTTGGCATGGGCCGATGAAAATTTTTCAGCAACACCCACTTCAATTTCAGGACGGCTGCGCTTTTTTTAATCCCCCTCCCCCTCCCCTCCCCAGTACTATGCTTGCCACTGTTTCCAGAGCAACTGTACTTTTTGTTTTGTTTCTTAAATAAAAAAAGTGATTTTCAGTTATGATACAATAGTACCGCAGAACTACAACTAAACGGGCCCATTGCAAAAATTTTCCGGGCCCTTTGACGACAGCCAATCTGCCCCTGGCTACGATGTACGGAATAACAGCACAACTACAAATGAAGTGGTTGAAGAAATCGCCTACCCCTGTACATCTTCGAAACCGTAAGCAAAACTTGGGGTTCAACCAGAACCAAAATTTCTTGCTGAACACTTCTGTCGTAAATGAAAGCATTTACATTTCTTCATTTCTTTCCATTCGGAGCCATTGTGAAACTAATAATAACGACATTCCGCTCATTTATTTCTGAAAAATTAAGAAAACAGTTTTGAACTACTTCCACTTGCGCAGGATTACAGCACGCATCACCCTCTTCCGAAGAATACACCCACTCGTATTGTATGTTTCCGCGAATTCATTACGAACTTTTGCTGCCTACCGACGCACGGAAGCTCCACGTCGTCGCCATACGGAATAACAGCACAACTACAAATGAAGTGGTTGAAGAAATCACCTACCCCTGTACATCTTCGAAACCATAAGCAAAACTTGGGGTTCAACCAGAACCAAAATTTCTTACTGAACACTTCTGTCGTACAAGAAAGCATTTACATTTCTTCATTTCTTTCCATTCGGAGCCATTGTGAAACTAATAATAACGACATTCCGCTCATTTATTTCTGAAAAATTAAGAAAACAGTTTTGAACTACTTCCACTTGTGCAGGATTACAGCACGCATCACACTTTTCCGAAGAATACACCCACTCGTATTGTATGTTTCCGCGCATTCATTACGAACTTTTGCTGCCTACCGACGCACGGAAGCTTCACGTCGTAGCCGATAATATTGCTTAAGCCTTCGGAACTAATTATAGCCCACCATCGTACTCGCACGTAAATACTTCGGTAAAATTCTTTCACGTTCTCTTAAATTACTGTATTTCTGCACCTTTCCCCATTATTTTGCATGCTTAAAAAAATTGTACGTCGCACTTTCCCCACACACTGACATTTCCCTAAAATTCGTTCTTTCAGTGTTTTCTTAAAAAAAAAAAAAAAAAAATTGGCTGTCCCTACCAAAAATAATGCTCACATACCCGTCACCCATCCTATTTCGAAGTCTAGCGACAAAGATAATAAATATGTCTTCTTCGCAGTTTAGGTACGAATAATGGTACGTATCACTTTCTGTCTTATGAGTTAATTCAATAACGACATGCAAGAAATTGATAATTTCACTGTTTTAGAAAAATCGTTCTTTTTTCCTTCGAGTACACACAAAGAAACGAATCATGACTTGTACGTAAGTATTTATTATTTTTCTTTTTTTAAGATTTTGAAAATTACACCCAGCTTTTAGGGATGTTTTCGCCTATGTCTGAAATTAGGAATTCACCAAATTTTTGAAATTTTGTAAATTGTTTCATCGTTTATTTTTTTAAGTTTAAGGAGTTTCCTAAACATTAGAAACAATATACAGCAGTCAAATTACTATTTAATCAGAAACAGTGTATCATAGAGAAGACATTATTCTGGTACATTTTTTCGGACGGAGCTGTTGCATTTCAACAGAACACTGTTTTAGATCGAATCATTTGGCAGGAAATTGATTATACTCCGAGTCAACCTAAGAGTGAACCACTATGAAGGGTACGAAACGGCTACCTCCGCTACGAAAAATAGTCCCTACCGTTTACAGCGAAAAGCATTAGAATTATTGCTTAGAATCCATTTTTGTTTGCTCAACAGTTTATCAGACGAAATTCCTATCTAAAAAAAAAATTCTAAAAGAGCGCTTTTAGAAATAAATTTCTTCTGAGAAGTTGCTGAATCAAGAGCTTCGCACTTTCGCCTATTTCTGCCCACTTGGGATACAACTCGGACAGGGGAAGGGGTGTAAGAGAAGCAGTTCGGCCTCCACCAGACGCCCACTGCTTGTGAGATGTATGGGTGGATCAGAAAGGACCCAGTAGACGGGGATGGATACTGTTCTTGCGTTCCACGACGAGATGTGATAAGGCCCGCCCCTCCCGCCTTTCCCAGTAGTACACTTTTAGGGTGAATTGGACTACAGTTGATTTTGTCTGCTAAAAATAAATATTTCAGTGGGTAAAGACAGCACTAAAATCCCTTTTAAAGTTAAGCCAATAATTATTGAATCCGCTTAAAGGCGCTTCTGCAACAAAATGAATACCGATCGGCGCACTGCCAACTCCATTAGATTGTGGATTTGGCTAAATCCACAACTTGAAAACTCTGTTTGGAAGTTACTCAACAACAATCAAAAAGAAAGTTGTTGGGTTTCAAAATATTAAATGACTATGTCATCAGCTAAAACGAAGGTGAACTGCTAAACTGGCAATTGATATATATATTACATGTTTTGTATATCTTACTGCAAGCTTGCACGGTTGTGACTTTTAAAACAATTATTATCTGCTCAAAAAGGATATTTAAACATTTTTCAACTTTATAAACATTATAGATAATAACACATTTCCATTCATATTACCTTACCTTGGGGTTTTATTCAAATAAAAACTTTCTGTTGTAATTCTTTATGTACGTAATTTAAATTATTATAATTAGGAAACAAAATTAACAAAATAAGAAGCTGGCATTTACATTCAGTATTAATCTGGTGAACATCTTCATTCTTGTATACTGATGTAATTATTACACATAATGTTATGTTAATCGTCATTTGACATACTGTTCTAATTTTAAAATTTTATTGTTTTTCATTAAAAAAAAAGAATATACAATTCTATGATACCCCCGAAGAATTTATTGTTGTATTCTTAAAAATTTGCGGTGCAATTTCTTATTCCATCCTACGATGAAAATAAATCTCTGCTTTTATGGGTCCTCCAAGTTTCGATCATTATCAGTTAGATAAATTATGTATCGCCTGACCTTCTGTTGGCGGAAAGGTTTTGTTTGGGGCTTCAACATTTTTTGATCAAGTGTTCCCATAAAGGAGCTTAACACCAAGTTTCTATACTTCAATTCACCCTACTACTGGGAAAGGCGAGAGAGCCTTATCACATCTTGTCGTGGAAGGCAAGAACGGTATCCATCCTCGTTAATGTGCTCTTCTATTGGTTCTTTTCTGATCCCCCAACCCACCCACGCATCTCACAAGCAGTGGGGGTCTGGTAGAGGCCGAACCGCTTCCCTTACTGCCTTCGAGTTTTCCCGATTGTCAGTTTATTGCCTCTGTGTAATTAATGTTGGGAGAGGTCTTCCACCCATTCCCCCTGTCCGAGTTGTATCCCAAATGGGCAGAAATAGCCGAAAGTGCGAAGCTCTTGATTCAGCAACTTCTCAGAACAAATGTATTTCTAAAAGCGCTCTAACTTCTAGAATTTCTTTTTTTAGATAGCAATTTTGTCTGATAAACTGTTGAGCAACCAAAAATGGACTCTAAGCAATAATTTTGATACTTTTCGCTCTAAATGCTAAGGACTATTTTTCGTAGCGGAGGTAACTGTTTCGTACCCTTCACAGTGGTTCACTCTTAGGTTGACTCGGAGTATAGATTGTCCCCTTAGGACCTTTCCTGTTATCTGCTCGCCACTGTTTGACTTCCGAATGAGAACGCTTTCAAGTAGTTCCTTTTTTCGAAAGTAGAACACTGAGCCTTTGGCAGCAGATGCGCAATGTTCACATGCTTCTCTATGCGTACTACCTAGCGCAGTGTTCACATGCTTTTCTATGCGTACTACCTATGCGCAGTGTTCACATGCTTCTCTATGCATACTACGTATGCGCGGTGATCACATTCTTTTGACCGTTTGTCTGCGCTTTGGAATTATGTTCTTTTATCCGTTTGTCTGCGCTTTCGAATTATGTGAATTTATGTGGCGAAAAAGATTGAAAACTAATGACAATTCACTTTTAGAAATTATGAAATATATCGTACGTACCCCCTCCCGAGTGATGTTGGTACCTAATTTGTACTTACTGGTTTTCATTTGTTTTTTTATACTGTATATTTTTTTCTTTTATATATTTCTTAAACAGTTACAATTTTATTAAAAAGTGAACAAGTGAACAAGTAGGTTTTTGCTATTTATAGTGTGATTTTATATACCAATAAAAAAATTCCTATAGCATTTGTCGTGAACTATTTTCTCTCATTTTGGGTGTGATCAGGTTTTATGTAAACAAAGCGGCACGACACACTCAAAATCGGGAACATCTTTAAAACGTTCTTATTCGGAAGTTAAATAGTGTCATTTTACATAACAATGAACAAAAGCAAACAGTGGCGGGAAGAAAACAGGAAAGGTCGTAACCTTTTAAAGTGCAAGGATATGAAAGTTTCTAAAAATTTATTTAACAGAAAACGAAACTTTGCCTTGACTTCCAGGAAAAGATTGTCGAAAGATGTAGATATCGTTCCCAAGAGAATTGCATTTCATATGAAAAATAAACCATATAAATGTTATCAACAAAGAACGTAATTACAAATACCCACACTGTCAACACTCAACGGACGGATATAGCGTATTAGATCCGTTTATTTTTGTGGCGTAGTATGTACAAAAGAGGCTAAACTTTTTGACCCGCTCGGCTGACACCTAGTTCCGAAAGCAACAATAGATAGTGCCACGGTAGCACTTCACCTCTCCGCCGCTCTTCCTTATAACTACTTACGTAAGTTAGTTGTCCGTCTCTGCTCCTGTGTTACGTAACTTATTTTTCGATCTGTGCTCCTGTGATATGTGGAATTGGGAAAGGTTCTTTAATGCAGTTGGGAAGAATTACGAAACGTCTATTTCCTGATGTGAAGGACAGGCTTTGTTTCCCACCTCTAAAATATCTTCTGAGGGCCATCTCATGAGTCGTGACTCTACGTGTCGATGCGTCTCATCGTTTAGGACAATTCACGTGTCGGAAGAAGCACGCTTCAGGGAATGGTCACTATATTCCACTGTCCTTTCATGAAGTGAAAAAGTACGCTCTGAAACACTTCAATTTGATCAGACGAAAAAGAGGGTAAAACTGTGAGATAGATCGTCTTCTGAGATTGACTAAATTAATTGTGCTTCTCGATTAGAATATTGAGATTTATGTTGTAGAAATGATATGTTTAATACGAAATAACATTATTTGTTTTTAGTTCCTTTGTCCCTTAAAGGAACTACTTGATAAGCTGATAAATTTCGCACGTATCCCGCGATTTTTTTTAATTAGAAAGCCAGTAAGTAGAGTTCTGTAAATAATGATAATATTTCTTTGTAGAAATGAAATCTTAAATAATATATCACTTATTTCAGGGGCGTAAACAGGCAAGGGTTTAAACCCTGTCCGAAATGTTTAAAATGTATCAAAAGAGAAATAATTGTTTCATGAATTTCACCATTTTTTTCGAATAGTGGGGAACCTGCGGCTTTAAGAACATATGCGGGTAAATGTGTGGTTTAGCGTCCTAAATTATATCGCTGCAAATGTTGAAGGATTTCGAAAAAGTGAGAAGTACAGATTTTAAAGTATGCAATTTCATGGCAAATGATGAAAAAATGTCATCTTTTTAGTGCATTATAAAGATTTTACCATAATATTGACGTGTAAGTACGACGCTGTGAACAGAAGCTGCACAACGCTACGGCCACGACATCAAGTTTTGTTCCGTTAAAACGAGATCGTCTCGTTCCGGCGGCCATTTTGCTGGCGGAAGAGTACAAGAGGAAAGGGGAAACGTTCTTGCCAGTAAAGCGTTCCATTTTGTAGTACTGCGCTACAGAAAATAGCTAATAATTTCTGTCTCAGTTTTTCACATCACAGTGAGACAATTTCTTGGTTTTTTCGCGTATGATTCTTTGACGCTCAATGTATGAATTCAATTCTTTTTAAAGTTTTTTTTTTTTTTTTTTTTTTTGTAATACAATTTGAATGAATTGTAAACCACGCGTCAATAGAAGGAGCAAATCTTTCATTTTTCCCATGCTACAGTGTACCCATGCCATTCAAAAAACTGCGACGTACATCTTATTTGAAATCAAAAACGATGTAAAATAAAAAAAAAGTTCATTGATAGACTTCTTTTTGAAACCGTTTTACGTAAAATTTACCTCTCTATGCGGTACGCCGAAATCCAGTCAGCGGCGAAGATGACGCTGTGACTGCAGCTAAAGCATCTGCCAAGGCTGCCCGTGGTCTCAGCGGAAGCATCACGGCAAAACAGGTTAGGCCTAACCGTGCAGCGCGACCTCCAGCTTGGCTAACTGCGGTGAGCGCGGAAGGATACTCAGACACATGCAGCAAAGAGTACAGAGTGGCTCCGCTTTCACAAGCCGTAATTCACCGGCAGGCCCAGCTGAGCTTCGGGGCCTGAAGTGATAGCGAGGACTACGTGTCACGGAAGGACCGACCGTCAATTCTCGTAGCTTTAAGGGGATCGTACACAAATTGCGAATGTAAAAATATCAATTAGGAAAGGAAGATAGGGTCTCTTAAGGGACCATCAATGAAATGTGACTGATTACGGCAACACGAAAAACCACGTTTCTTAACAAGTAAGAAACCGATTTCCAAGGAAATGGTATCTTTCTACTCAGAAACGAATTACTCATGCGATACGATGATACGATACAGAATGACGTTCCTTCCGTCCGTTCACAAATGACTTATTTCGGCCATAGGTAAAACCATGTTTCTTAACAAGTAACCGATTTGCAAGCAAATGGTCTCTTTCCACTCAGGAACGAATAACCCATGAGATACGATACAAAATTACGTTTCATCCGTCTGCCGCCTGTCCGTCCGTCCAGAAGAATAAGAAAAATATCTCCGAAACAAAACAACCAATTTGCACAGAAATTATTTCTTTCGACTCAGGGACGCCTCACAAAAATCAGATACAATACAAAAATACGTTCCATCCGTCCCAAGTCTGTCTTTCCGTCCGTCCATCCGGAAGTATAAAAACACATAACTCACACGAGAAACAACCGATTTGCACGGAAATGGTCTCTTTCTACTCAGGAACGAATAACCCATGAGATACGATACAAAAATTACGTTCCGTCCGTCGTCCGCGTGTCTGTCCGTCCGTCCCAACGAACAAAAGGCCGCAACCCCACCGAGAAACAACCGATTTGCACGGAAATGAGTTCGTTCTACTAAGGGACCCTCACATAGAGTTGGAGAACTATCGATAGTTATGATTATCGACAGTTTTCGATGGTCTAAAAATAACAATCAATAACTATCGATTGTGTGTAGACACAGTTTCTAGGGAGAAAGTTTGTTTTCCGGAATGAAAAATTATTTCTGACAAGAATATGAGAAATTATGTAAAATATATTTAGCATTAAACGAAAGACATCCAACAAAATTAGAAGATACACTGCAATCCAATATGGTACATAGTATTTGGACACTTCAATCAAAAAGAAAACTAAGCACTCATATTAGAGATCTACTTTTTGAAATTTCGCTCAATATTATCCCGACAAGAAAAATGGTTGTATAGTATTAAACTAATATCTAATCCTAACTGTAACTACTGTGGTTAAGAGGACACTCTTCAACATTTATTTGTAGATTGCAATTTTGCAATATATTTCTGAGATTGGTTACAACAATACTTAAGTTATAGACGTAAATTTACTGCAGACCAAATTTTGTACCATGTACCTCCAGACTGCTCTGAATCTAAAATACACTGAAGAGCAATTGAATTAGGGATGCCTGTCTAGTAACGTGTAGCACCACCTTTCGCCCTGATGACGGCGGCGATTCGTCTCGGCATGGACTTGACAAGACGTCGGAATCCTTGGGAAGATATACGGATCCACGACCCCTGAACAAAAGAGCTCCCACAGTTTACGAAGATTTGATGGAGGAGAGTCAGAGCCTTGAACATCTCCCTCGATGGCATCCCAGATGTTCTCGATGGAATTGAGGTCAGGTGACCTAGCTGGCCAAGGAAGCGAGGTCACGTCGGTGGAGTGTTCATCCAACCATTCGGATACAATTCGGGAGCGATGGCACGGTGCATTGTCTTCTTGCAGGATGAGGTCACCAGTGGGATGTTGAAGACGCACAAACGGGAGCAAATGGTCGACCAGGATATCATGGTAACGTTGACCTGCGAGGGACGATGTCACACGTACCAGGGATCCCATTTCAGTCCGCGTAAATAGTCCGCAGACGAGAATGCCACCTCCACCAGCATGAAGAGTACCCTGCTGGTAAGAAAGATCCATTGCTTCATGCGGTTTGCGCCCACTCGTATCCTGCCATCCGTATGTACCAACGTGAATCTGGACTCATTAGTCCAGGCAACACTTTCAAACATGTCTAGGGTCCAGTGGTCATGCTCCCGCGCCCATGCTAATCTTTGCACCCTGTGATGTGCGTCAGCATCGGTACCCCCGTGGGACGATGGCTTCTATACCCCATAGCGAGGACATGGTTCTTGATGGTGTGGCTGCTTACACGTTTTTGTGCACCAGCGTTAAATTGCCGAGTGATTTCTTGCAGTGTGACCCGTCTGTCCGCTGTTACAATGCAAGCTAGCCGACGATGACCCAGCTCATCGGCACGCTGCTGTCCGCTGCAGTTGGCCCTTGCAGGAATGGTTTTACCGGATTCTATGTACTCACGGTGCAGCCGTGACACAGTGGCTCGCGAAAAATCCCAGGGCCGGCACCGCTTGCGAGATGGAGTGACCCATTTGTCGGGGCCCGACAATTTGCCCACGGTCAAATGCGCTTAGATCCTTCGTCTAACCCATACTTTTTTGTAACTTTTCAAAGCATATCTGGAATTAGTTACATCAATATTTCAATTATAAAAATAACTTTTCGACTCAGCAAAAATTATATCATCTTCCTTTTTTCTGCTCTGTCCAAATTTTAATAATACATTATAGAAAAAATGTTTTCACATATAATTTTTGCATACAAAACTGCAGAATTTTCTTCCTTAGCTTTTGTGAAGGGAAACATAAAAAAATCATGCAGTACAAACAGAAAATAAGAATTAAGTAGCCACGTATTAGCTCGTTCTTCAGGCACAACATTTGTTTCGTCACTTTTGCTCACTTACTTCGGGAGGATATCGTCAAAATGTAGATTGCCCTCTCCGGTGGTGGATCCGGATTCGAATCCCGTGAGTAATAGATATTGTGGTTGTATTTGTCTTACAGCACTGGCTTCTTTATCCCTTCCCTGAAACCAGTGGAACTAAATCTGGGACGGACGAATGCTTACAGCCCATCGAATTGTTCACGGTGGTAGTTAAAGTACAAACCAAAAAAAAAAAAAAAAAAGAAGAAGAAGAAGAAAATAAAATAAATGGTTAGTTTCAAAGCTTATCCGAGCTTAGGTTTTCAACAATATGGAATAGTGCGAAAAATTTTGTTTCTTTAATTTATACCTCATGTCCGACTCTTACTAAAGGCCGACGCATGAGGGGCTGTTAAAGAATTGTTTAGGAATGTATTAATCTTTTACCTAATTTATCCATTTAAACACACATTCATACATCTTTTTAATAAATTAAGATATTTAGTGGATACTTTCAATATTAATATTATTATTATTATTATAGGATCCTTTAAGAATTGTTATTTTCTCTTACTTCTAGACACAGCAGACAACCAACTGAGAGAGTGGGAGCCTGCACAAGAATTTCCGCTTGTTACAGGAAGTATACAATATATTTAGAAAACACCTTTTTGAACACTCCTCATGTACTTAGTAGGAGGTTCTTGTTAAAGGCATTCCAGGTAAAAAAAAAAAAATGGCAAAAATTGGAGTAAACAATTAATATTTTTTTTAATCATGAAAGAAAAGGAAAGTGATGTTACACAAGAATACAGGAAATAGTGAAGATAAGATAGAAAATCATCAATGGATCCAGTTTTTCTTTAATTATGTTATTACAAATTAGTGAATTTTTTATGTATCATATGCCATATAGTTAGTATTTGACTGAATATATTATAGTAATGAGCAGTTAATTATTAAAATACTAGTTATATGGTTAAAATTGATTTTTATATTATAATTTTATTTTTTTAACAAATTACTAAAAGAATATCGGGAACAAAATTATATGTGTTTAAGTTTAATTTGTACTTTTCAATTTTATTATATTTCCCATTTTTGCTATTAATATTTTAATTTTAAATGCTTCATTCTATTATTTTGTTTAGTATTTTGTTCCTTTTTTATATATTACTGGTGCTAATACTTTCCATTTTTTAAAAAGTTTTTTGAGCTCCAAACGTTCTAGTTTCAAACTCCAGTATTCTTCTGAGATCACATTTAATAGCTATTTTAATCTTCTCCGTATTTTTTTTTATTTTTGTTGGTAAGATACGGCATTTCGATTTTTCCATACATTATATTTTATTATTGTTATTAAATAATGAATTGTTAGATTTTTAGATTCAGAGCGGTCTGGAGGTACATGGTACAAAATTTGGTCTGCAGTAAATTTACGTCTATAACTTAAGTATTGTTGTAACCAATCTCAGATATATATTGCAAAATTGCAATCTACAAATAAATGTTGAAGAGTGTCCTTTGAACCACAGTAGTTACAGTTAGGATTAGATATTAGTTTAATTCTATACAACCATTTTCTTGTCGGGATAATATTGTGCGAAATTTAAAAAAGTAGATCTCTAATATGAGTGCTTAGTTTTCTTTTTGATTGAAGTGTCCAAATATTATGTACCATATTGGATTGCAGTGTATCTTCTAATTTTGTTGGATGTCTTTCGTTTAACGCTAAATATATTTTACATAATTTCTCATATTCTTGTCAGAAATAATTTTTCATTCCGGAAAACAAACTTTCTCCCTAGAAACTGTGTCTGCACACAATCGATAGTTATTGGTTGTTATTTTTTGACCATCGAAAACTGTCGATAATCATAACTATCGATAGTTCTCCACCTCTATGTGAGGGTCCCTTAGTAGAACGAACTCATTTCCGTGCAAATCGGTTGTTTCTCGGTGAGGTTGCGGCCTTTTGTTCGTTGGGACGGACGGACAGACACGCGGACGACGGACGGACGGACAGACACGCGGACGACGGACGGAACGTAATTTTGTATCGTATCTCATGGGTTATTCTATCCTGAGTAGAAAGAGACCATTTCCGTGCAAATCGGTTGTTTCTCGTGTGAGTTATGTGTTTTTATACTTCCGGATGGACGGACGGAAAGACAGACTTGGGACTGATGGAACGTATTTTTGTATTGTATCTGATTGGTGTGAGGCGTCCCTGAGTCGAAAGAAATAATTTCTGTGCAAATTGGTTGCTTCGTTTCGGAGATATTTTTCTTATTCTTCTGGACGGACGGACAGACGGCGGACGGATGGAACGTAATTTTATATCGTATCTCATGGGTTATTCGTTCCTGAGTGGAAAGAGACCATTTGCTTGCAAATCGGTTTCTTGTTAAAAAACATTGTTTTACCTATGGCCGTAATAAGTCATTTGTGGACGGACGGACAGGCGGCGGACGGAAGGAACGTCATTCTGTATCGTATCGCATGAATAATTCGTTTCTGAGTAGAAAGATACCATTTGCTCGGAAATCGGTTTCTTACTGGTTAAGAAACATGGTTTTTCTTCGTGTTGCCGTAATCAGTCACATTTCATTTTGTTGATGGTCCCTTAAGAGAACCTATCTTCCTTTCCTAATTGTTATTTTTACATTCGCTATTTGTGTACGATCCCTTTAAGGCTACGAGAATTGACGGTCGGTCCTTCCGTGACGCGCCGTCCTCGCTATTACTTCAGGCCGCGAAGCTCAGCTGGATATGCCGGTGAATTACGGCTTGTGAAAGCGGAGCCACTCTGTACTCTTTGCTGCATGTGTCTGAGTATCCTTCCGCGCTCACCACAGTTAGCCAAGCTGGAGGTCGCGCTGCACGGTTAGGCCTAACCTGTTTTGCCGGGATGCTTCCGCTGAGACCATGGGCACCTATGGCAGATACTTTAGCTGCAGTCACAGCGTCATCGTCGCCGCTGACTGGATTTCGGCGTACCGTATAGAGAGGTAAATTTTACGTAAAACGTTTTCAAAAAGAAGTCCGTCAATGATTTTTTTTTTTTTTATTTTACATCGTTTTTGATTTCAAATAAGATGTACGTCACAGATTTTTCGAAATTTTTCGTACCTGAATTTTGCACCATAATCTACACGTTAACCGCAACTTTGCTTGGGGAGAACGCGACATCTACTTTAACGCTTCTCTAGAAGAAAGAAATGCATATGCATACTTTTTATTTCGTATCAAGAAATCATATGCGTTAGAACGAAGTGACTGTCACCATGTATTTTGGAAACGTGTGATAGAAATGAAGAACTATTATCTCTCAGGTAGCACTACATATTGGAAAGCTCTTTTCCTGACAAGAGCGTTCTCCGTTCCTCTTGTACTCTTCCGTAAGCAAAAATCGCCGACGGAAGGAGACCGTCGCGTCGTTTAAGCTACGTGATCGCTGAGGTTTAAGGCCTGGCGCAGCGGTGTTTACGTCGTCGTACTTAGAAGTACGTTTTACGGTAAAAAGCTTTAAAACGCATTTTTACAGATGAATTTCTTTCACCATTTGCCATTAAAATACTTACTTTAAAATCTGTACATCTCACTTTTCCAAAATCCTTCAACATTTGCGGCGAAATAATTTAGGACGCTAAACTACACGTTTAACCGCAAGCGGCCTTTTACGCCATTAATTGCGGCCTCTTGAGTGAATCCAAAGCTTTCAGAACAAATCCTTTTATTTTTATGAATATATTTTTGTTTGTCTTTTATTATTTTTACTTTAATCTTAAAATGACCACATTTGAAATACCAAAGAGTAAAAGAAGCTTCACCGAAATAATCTTCAAAAGGAAATTTCCGATGAAAATTTTTCTCCAATTAGCAAAGTTGATTGATAAGTAGGAGAATACGCAGCTGTTTTAGACTTGTTTATTGGATGCAATGAAGGGTTCACTGACTTTAAGAATCTTGACATCACGCTCAAACTAGCATTTCAACGTCACCTAGTTGATGTCTCGATGGCTCCTAAAGAACTACAGATGAAATTAATTGAGCTCTCAAGAGATGACATTTCAAAGGCCTTATTTGACAATAAGAAAGATCCAATTAAAATATGGAAGAATGATATAGAACACCAAAGACTTCGGCAACACGCACAAAAAAAAAAAAAAAAATGCTTTCTTGCTTTTCAACCACTTATTGCTGCGAATTTACATTTTCCTACCTAAACCAAATCAAGACGCTCTGAAGGCCACAAATGACGGATACACATCTACAGGATCAGCCAAAACTGCGTACCTCTATTTTGCAAACAAATATTGAAACCCTTTCCAACAAAAAGCAGTCACAACAAAGTCATTAAAAGGTTAGTTAACTTTAGAATCAACATTTTTTTTTTCAGTTTTTGAAGTTAGTTAAGATACACATTTTGAAATACATATAATTGAAGTTTCTTGAATGCGGCCTTATTAGGTTACACCCAACTTCATGCCGCCTTCCAAAATGGAAAGTTCCCCACCTCTGGTATAGCGTGTAAGTCAGTATTTGAAAAATGGGGAGTATTAAATAGAAGAATTTTGTGTGGCAATAAAATGTGACAGAGAAAAAACTCAACGCACGGTGAAAATTAATGTTCAAATTTAGAAACCTCATCTGAAAATTCTTTCTGTCCAGGGCCCTGATTTATTTCAAGTTTCTTAAACCCGTTAGCGGAACTACTTGCTGTGCTGATAATCGGAACTGCGTAGTAAAGATCATTCAAACCAAGAAAGAACGCTATTCGCTTAACGCATATGTGACAATATTATTTCCTAAATGTAAGCAAATTTAGAAAGTCAGTTCAACTACTACCAAAGAAACGTAGAACGCTATCTGACTTCAGAAGTATTTCCGAAGTGCTATGTGTATCGCTCCGCGACGTTTGCCATCTCGTTTGTTCGGAACTAGTTTTCAATTGTATATATAAGTTTAGAAAGTCAGTTCAACTACTACCAAAGAAACGAAGAACGCTATCTGACTTCAGAATTATTTCCGAAGTGCTATGAGTAACCTTCGGCGACGTTTGCAGTCTCGTTTGTTTAGGTTTCAGATAGTGGATTTTGCGATTTAGTCAAAATACATCAATGGCATGACATTGTATAGATCCACTCAGCACGACCAGAATATTAAAGTAAAATACTAGTTTTTCAATTTTATGGAGTTATTTTGCTTCCGGAGGTAAGGAACCTGCAAACTGGAGCTAAACCACCATGAAATAAAATCAGAGAATGTGATTTTTTTTATTAATATTTCAAAAGAATTCAGTTTTTCTTTCTCCCTTTTTTTCATATTTTGTATTTTATTTTATTGTTCTTGCTTTCTGGCTTAGCGTAATTTATCTGTAGCTAAGTAAATTAACAAAAGATACGAAAAAACAAAGCAAACTCTGTATTTGCATTCATCAGAAATTGTTTTATAAAGCAATTATAGATGGCGACACGTTATCGCTGCATAATTTAGATTTGTGAAAGTGCCTAAGGAAGTGAATTATATGGATTTTTGGGTCAAAATACATCAATGGCATGACATTGTATAGATCCACTCAGCACGACCAGAATATTAAAGTAAAATACTAGTTTTTCAATTTTATGGAGTTATTTTGCTTCCGGAGGTAAGGAACCTGCAAACTGGAGCTAAACCACCATGAAATAAAATCAGAGAATGTGATTTTTTTTATTAATATTTCAAAAGAATTCAGTTTTTCTTTCTCCCTTTTTTTCATATTTTGTATTTTATTTTATTGTTCTTGCTTTCTGGCTTAGCGTAATTTATCTGTAGCTAAGTAAATTAACAAAAGATACGAAAAAACAAAGCAAACTCTGTATTTGCATTCATCAGAAATTGTTTTATAAAGCAATTATAGATGGCGACACGTTATCGCTGCATAATTTAGATTTGTGAAAGTGCCTAAGGAAGTGAATTATATGGATTTTTGGGTAAATGTGTGCGTCCGAAATTCTTTCGTCGGAAAATTTACCTTTGTGGGAAAAAGTGCTACGTACAATTTTTTCAGTATACAAAATAAAGGGGAAAGGTGAAAAGCTATAGTATTTTTACATGAAAGGAAAAATATTTTCCGAAGAACTTATCTTGGAGTGCGAAGGTTCCGAAGAGTACGCGCGGTAGGCCTAAGATGATGGAGCGCCGACGGTGTGAAGGTTGAGTCTGGTGAATGGAAGCGTCGTTGAGAACGGCAAGTTACGCGCGGAAGAATACACAAGGAAGCAGTTCATCAGTACGTAGTCATCGAAGCGGGTTGTAGGAATACCCTAAAGAAAAGAAGTCGGTTTTATGCTACATTGTAATATCATTTTTTCAAAGGTAAATTTGCGCAATCGTAAGTAGAAAATTTCCAAAAAGGCTTAAAATTTCATAATCCCCCACAATTCGACACGAAGCTCTGGGCCTCCCTGCCATAGTACGATTCCTAATTATAAAAAAATCGGTTATTTTCAACAATATCCATTTCACGAGGGAAAAAAGGAGACGAACGATGGACGGAATAACAGCAGAACTACAAATAAGGCGCTAGAAGAAATCACCGACCCTTTAACATCTCCGAAACCATAACCAAAACTTAGGGTCAACCGGAACCAAAATTTCTGCCGCACATTATATCCTTTACATTCCTTCATTTAATTACATTCCCAGACATTTTTACAATAAAAACTAAAACATTTAGCATATTTCTTTATTAATAATTAAAGAAACATTTTTGAACTACTTCTTTTTGCACACGATTACACGACGCATCACACTCCTCCGAGACATGCACCCCACTCTTGTATTCTTCCGCGCATCCCTTAGCAACTGTTACTCCCTTCCCACGCAGGAACCCTTCACGTCCGGGCAAGGAGCCTCGGTGCCGTTAGCATCGCTTTGGCCTCCCGCACCAACTGCTGCCAACCATCGTATTCGCACGCAAGTTTTTCGGAAAATATTTTTATCTAAAAATACTAAATTTTTTCACCTTTCCCCATTATTTTGCATGCTTAAAACATTCTACGTAGCACTTTTCCCACACAGTTAAATTTTCCCGACGAAAAGAATTCCTAATGATTATCAAGCTGTCTATCTAGCAGAATAAATGAAAAGAAACTTTTATCAGCAAGAGAAGAACTGTCTTATCACACGAATGAAGAAATCAAAGCAGTGTTCAGCAGAATGACGGAAATTCCGTAAGAATAAACATTCCAGAATGTGATCTGACAAGAAGATCCTGTTTTTGAGGGAGTGGTTGATGGTTAAATGGTCGTAGCTGTAAAGCGGTACACTGATCCGTCTAGATGGTACTTCCAAATGTAGATGAGGTGCAGTAATGTCGCTGCCCAGCGGTTCTTATCAAGGCTCCTTCAAATACGCCAAGATTATGCAACAAACCGGAGCTATAACGGATTGCACGTGAAAGTGCGAGAAGAAAAGCAGGAGAGATTGTAAAACCAGAGCACAGGAGCACAGCCTACGATGATCCTGAAAGAAGCCTCATTTTGGGCCAAATTTCCTGAAACAAACGGAAGCACTTTTGATTTGCCTTAACGCCAGCAGAGGCCGCTTTTACCGAGGACAACTTTGTCTTACTGTAGTGCTTTTAGTATACTGCCGTAGGTTACAAAACTGCATACTTCTCTCGTTTTTTTCAATTGTTTTTATATAAAATAAATGAGGTATTGTTGTGTGCCTTTTGTATATTCTTACAAGCAAGTTTAGAGCAAGTAACTGGGAAAACTTTGATTTGTTTAGATGATACTCATGCAGTTTCAGCTGTGTGCATTTTCGAGTTGCTTGGGGTTTGATGGCAGTAATCATGTTTATATCAAACTGGAATGATTTATGCTTCATAAAAGAGTGAAGTTTTTAATTTTAACGTTATATTTGTTTTGAACTTGCACGGACGTTTCATCAATTTGAGTTTGAAATAGAAGCCTCAAAATAGTTACGAATTTTTTAATTTAGCAGCATTTTCTTACACATCGGCGGCAAATTACGATGAACAATTAGAAATATTTGTTACGAAAAAATGCGATTCAGCGAAAACAACATACATTGCAATAGCCTTGGAAACCACCAGCTTTCTCATACTTTAATGGCTGACGCTCGCGGTAGTAGGCTAGAAGCGAAGTAGTACTGCCCGATTAACTTAATATTTGTTTCGAACTTCCAGGAACGTTTCATGGCGGCAGCCTCCAGATATCTCATTCTAACGTCCTTGGGTATAACTGACTGACACATACAATCATATTCATTTGTGTACAACATTCATTCTAATATGAAGAATTACTACCTTTCTGCCTCATTTTATAATGTAAAACGTTTAATCAAATTGTGGACAATTCCCTTGATTTAATTTAATTAAAAATTGGACAATTGAGCCAGAGCATTACGCTCCTCCTAAATAAATATTTTCACAGGAGAAATTGCTCAAACAGCAAAGCATGACCATAACGAACCTTTTAAGTGTGGAAAGCGTTCAAATAAAGAAGAAAGTAGGTAGTTATGTAATCTTACCTTTCAAAATGATTTGGAAACAGTGAATTACTAAAAAATATACATATAGTAAAATTCTATATAGCAGGTTATGAATGTATTTAATGTGTCCCGAAATGCGTAATTTCATTGATCATATCGGAATACTAAATTACGGTAGAGGACTGATAAATTATAACAGCAATGTAATTTATTAGTCATATGATATTATTCATCGCTTTCGCAAGAAAAAATAAAACAATTCTGGCGATTATGGAGAAAAATTATGCGATTTAATTCTATATGACAGCACACCAGCTGCGGAACCTCTGTAAAACCGCCATCGGGTGAGCTTTCTAGCGTAAATGATTCCTGGTTTTGAAATCTGAAATAGCAGGCTTCTCTCACGAGCGTGATTCCCGTAGGCTACGAATAGAGTATGCCCTAGCGTGGCGCTGTCTATCATCGCTTTGGAAAATTACCTGGGGGCCGAACTCGGAGATTTAGTCCGATGTAAATCCAATAAATCTGTTGTTTTGAAGGTGACTTTTATTCAAAGCAGTTATGTGACGTATCAAGGAAGAAGATTTGCAAAACTGTGTGTGCCATGGCTTTCATTTGTTTCTGAAATGGCAATACATTTCGACGATCAGATAAACGTATTAACCAACTAACGAGTTACTTTTGTTATAAGAAGCAAAATTTGCTTTTACTTAGATATGTAGGATTTCCCTATTCATCTTTCTTGTTTTAAATTTCATTGTCTTTTAAACATTTTTTAATCTCTGATTTTTACGTATATCTGTTTGGGCGGCTCGTGTGCACGGAAGTGGAAACTCTTCCCATGGAACCAGGCTCTCCCACCTACTTGTAACAGAAGCAAACTGTGACATTCTTCGTTCCGTCCGCAGTGGTTGCTATGGCAACCCAGTGCTCTGTTGATGGATGGGGATACCGTTTACTACTCAGAGTGAGTGAACCACGATTGCGTGGGCCAGTTGATTCTGGTATTGTAATTCTGGTGACCACGCCGGCCATGTATAATTTGGGACAAATGCCGAACACTCAGTGGCATCGCGTATACGGTCCCTTATGTGACGTCTCCTGTTTGACCAATGAGAAGCGTTGTTAGAAAAGGTGACTCCTCTGCCCGTGATCCTTTGCGCGCTGACGAAAGTGGTTGTTTGTCGACAATTTTACAGCTGTATTCAATATTTTAACTTCGAATATTTCCTTTTTATTTTCAATTTGCTGTTAGAAATCATGATTCAACGATTTCTTAATGTTGTTCAGATCAGAAAAATGCTAATTATTGCATGTTATACAGCATCGTCGAGGAATGTTTCTTTAATTTGTGCTTTATTTACCGGGTTAGCCATCAGCATTCGCACATAATCAGTTTAGAATATTGGTTCTGAAATATCCTAACACCTTCATTGGTGGATGAAAACGGGATTCGTAAAATATATCACGAGTGACTAAAATGTTTGGTTTGGAGTATCCCTATTTAGTGTATTAAAGGTACTCTCACGAAAGAGAGAAATGAAATCTGTTGTGGAAAGAAAACCCGTAAAATATATAGCTCCAAATATACAAGATTTTGTTTTTATGTGTAGCGGCCAAAGAGAATGTTCAGAACCAATATTTTAAACTGATTAAGTCCTAAATGCAGATGACAAACCCGGTAAATAAAGCACAAATTAAAGAAATATTGCTCAATGGTGCTGTAGGTCATGCAATATCAACCATTTTTTCTGATCTCAACAACGTTAAGAAACCGTTGAATCATCATTTTCAACAGCAAATCGAAAATAAAACGAAATGTTCGAAGTTAAAATAAGGAATAGCGCTATATAATTTTTAACAAACAAGCACTTTCCTTAGCGCACAAGAAAATCATGGTCAGAGGAGTGGCCTTTTCTAACAACGCTTCTCATTGGTCGAACCGGAGACATTACATCTAAGTTGGTCACATGACCTTTCGTTTCAGGGCCTGTTCTTTCTAATGGGCTATGAGGGATTGTATATGCGAGCACCACGGAGTGTCCTGCTACGCTCAAAAATTATACATTACCGATGAATCAAAGCTCATTGAGCAACTCAACCGCCACCAAAGATCACCTGCTGGCTAAGATGCTGGGGTTTGAGGGTATTTTGGTGCGATTATGTTGTGCATTATCCGTTTCTTTCATTTTATCATAATTGTTTGTTTGCAGTTTTTTCAGCTTAATATTAATATCATTCGTTCGCAGTTTTTTTGATGAGAACTAGCTGCTCCACACCACCCTTCCGTTTGCCACCCCCCTCTCCCCACGACCTTTGCCCTCAACTCCTGTCACAATCTAAGCCAAGTGAGACATCGGATAGACGACAATAACGTAAAATAGATATCGAAATAGATAATCAATGGAATACAAATCAGAATTGAAAGTGACGTCGAGTCGCAGCTTATATTTGTGAAGAAAACAATGACAAAGTAATCGTGAATGAAATTTACAGAAAAATGATCATACGTAGAGGATTTTAGGAAGTGTTTGACTCCAGGTCTTAAACAACCCTTAGAAATAGGAAGCTAGGAGATTTGGGCTAGAGTACCCGATAGGAAAGTGACACGGAAGAGAAGTAGAAAGGGTAAGGAAGATGCCCTTACTTATTACCCGGGGTCCGACGCACGGCGGATATTTAGTGGATCGAACCTGAGGTCCTTTCAGTGGCAGTCACGAACGTTCCTTATGGTTACCGGCGGCCGAAATATTTACAGAAAAGACACGTAAAAACCTAAGTTATAGAATTTTAAAAGAAAAAGTTAACGATCAGTCAAGGATAATGCCAAATTTTGAAGATGGCAATCGGATTTTTGTATTGTCATCTTCAAAATTTGGTATTGTTCTTGATTAAATGAAAAATTCTTGATTCTTCAAAAATTATTCATTATTTTCCCCACGTCTCCCAGATAGCGCCTGGGTATGCTAATTTTTTTTTCTTTTTTGATTGGAGGTTTAACGACCACCGTGAGCAACTCAATGGGCTATAAGCCGCCCGTCCCTAATTTAGGGTCACTGGTTCCAGGGTAGGAAGAGAGCCAGTGCCGTAAGACAAACACAACATCCATGCCACGCCGGGATTCGAACCCGGACCCCTTTCGGACGAATGATCAGAGGCCATCGCTTAGACCACTGCGCCACCGGGGCGGCGTATGCTAACTACTACACCATCCAGAACGACCAAGTCTCAAGTTTCTAATTTGAATATCCGATTAATTTCAGTTTCCGTTTATCAGTGTATCAATTAGTTCGTTAGGTTTCGCCCCTTCCCCCTTTTTTTTCATGCTTTATCTGCTCCTCCGGGCAATCACAGGATAGGATTCTTAACCTTCAGATTCGCTAAACATGAATGCCGGTTGCTTCGACTAGCAAATCCTGTGATGGTTATATACAAATTAATCGGAAACTTGAGATTTGGTTCTTCTGGGTGGTGTAGTGGGCGCTTTCTGGGTGACTCGGGTTCGAGTCCCGCCTGAGGACGATGAAATTTGTAAGTTTTCGGACATTACCTGACTTACCATCCTTGTAACATTTACACCAAAAATCGGATTGTCATCTTCAAAATTTGTATTATACCGTGTAATCCCGTATTTTCTATCATGAAGAATAATGCCACTTATTGGAATGCTATGGGAAACTGAAAGATGAGAACCAAAAATATCATGGAAAATTACAGGAATATGTCATATACCTCGTCTTTAACTCTGCTGGGAGGTCAAAGCTCAATGGAGAAAATCACGTGCTTCGTGGTGATTCCTAGGAAGCTCAGCTGTCAATCAACAGCTGGTTCTGTTTCAGGTCGATGGTGCGCTGTAGTCGACTTCATGACGTCAGAGTTTCACCTTAATACAGGTCCTGTCCTCTCTGTATATACTTTATGGCTCCCATCATAACGGATCTGAATATGATTTATGCCGTGAATGATGCCTTGTATTGGACATATGTTAAGCACCTTTTCTTTTTCGTATAACGAAAATCTCTAGTGACTGAGTCGTATCATCGTTAAGTATATTTATGCTGCCCTTTCTTTGTATTTATAAGCTATAAGTAACAGTACGGGAATAAATTGAAAGAAGTAATTTGCTGGTTATGTTGTTAGCATTAATCTTCCTTTCATACTATTAAAATATTTTGCTCCAAAAGTGCATTTTAGATATTTTTAATGATTGTCAGTAATGTATCTAAATATTGAATTATTAAATAAAATATAAAATTAGTTTTGTTAATCCATTTACAGCGATCTTGAAATATATCCTGTTGGTGTTGATGAAAATTGACACCATTTCGTTGCCAAAAATAAGGTGTTTGAGTCCGCGTAAGGAACTTTTCGCTCAAGTAGGCTGAGACATCGGCTGTTATTCACATCCGATAGATTGATAATATCGGTCGAAATTCGAATTTTCGATGTTTTGGCGTTGTCTAAAAAGTAACATCGAATTCTCGATGGTGTCTATTTAGTAGGCATGAGATCCTCCGCATATTTATCGAATGCCGCCTATTTCTTATTTGTTTCTGAAAAGAAAAAATTAAGGGGGTCGGAATTCTGTCTCAAAACTTTTGAAAACGGAAGTTTAATGTAGATTTTTCTTATATTCCTGTATTTATTATTTTTTGTTTTTCAGGAGTGTTCCTTTTGTCCAGTATTACGAAATGTCATTTTATTACGCAAATATTTGTATTTCAGCTTGAAAATTGCTGAAAACGGTTAGATTGTGGAAAAATTTCTCTCCTAATCGTGTTTTTTTTTTTTTTTTTTTTTGTAGTACCCTCGTTGGTACTTTAATTTTTTGTTCTATACGTTATTTACATGGGGGAGGGGTGGTGGTGGAGGAGTATGTATTTACTTATGCATGATGCTCAAAAGCACTATGATATTCAACTTGCACTATCTCAAATGCAAGTTTATGATTGCACTGCAGTAAAATTTTTACAAATAATTTCCATACAGTACTTCTTGGTGTCCCCATCTTCAAATGGAATCTAGGGAAAAAATCGTAGGAAAAAAAAACCCACGGAAAATTAAAAAAAAAACCAGGGAAATAAAATCCAACTCCAACGAAACAGTTATCCATTTACATGATTGACACAGGGCCGAATTAAAGGGGGGATAGGTTTATACAAATAATAAAAAGAGAAAGAGGTTTATAAAGTAGTTTTGCTTTTGTCTCGTATGATTTCAACTTGGTCAGAAACAGAGGCTGGAACACGAACAGATTTCAATGCAGTGATTCACCAAGGGTAAAAGTTTCATGGCTACACATTGCATAATTAAACATGCGCTAAGAAAAGCATACAATGCAAAATCATTAGGAAATCAAGGACAAAATCCAGTAATTCTCTTACGAGAACGACGAAAAATACAGCGACTTATATTAATTCTCTGCAGATAATTTATTAGTTTGAAGAATAAACTACGTATTAATTATCACAGCATATTGTTACGGATTCGTGTTTTAACGAACTTCATAAAGATTCCCCGTGATAAGTTATGTATGAGCCCACCCAAATGTCTTAGCCTAGGAGCCCACTAACGCCTTAATCTGGCCCTGGATTGACATATTTCATTCCTGTTCTTAGAACATTATTTATTAGAATATTCTTTGCTGCATTTCTCGTGCACATCGCGTTTATTTTTTGTTTATTTTTTCCATTACTAAGGTACACTTCAATATGGTTTTATCGGTACCTACTTCTCAGAGCCTATGCTTACATCTGCGAATTCATAATTTGCAAGGCTTACTTAATTTTTAGTGCAAAAGAAAAGCTAAAAAAAATCCAGGAGAAAAAAACAACAGAGAGCGAGGGAAAAAATTAAATGAAAATTTTTATACGACCTTCTAAGCTTCCTACATGGAAGTGACGCAACGAAATCAGAAAATAAATTTTTATATGACCCCTTGAGCTTCCTACATGGAAGTGACACAAAAGAAATCAGACATGCAATTTTTATACGACCCCTAAATTTCCTACAAGGTCACCCAACATGGAAGTTGACACAAGAAAATCCAAAACGCAATTTTGTTCAGCCTTCCTACAAGCAACCAACGTGGAAGTGGACGCAAGAAAATCAAAAATGCATGCGATTTTAATACGGCCTCCAGTTGCTCGAACTTCCATGGAATCAAATTATGCTGTCCTTATAATCTAAGACAAATGAGAACTTTTTTTTTTTTAGGTCATACCACTTTCCCACTCTCGTTATTTATAATATAAGGGTAGTCAAAGTATGGCTATAAAAAAATTATGTACTTCATGTAAAGTTATACTATAAAAATGGTTTTGGATATGTGAATTAATATGAACTAAGATTCAGGAAAAGAGCTAGGAAATTTTTTGTATGACCCCCTAAGTTTCCTACTGGTTATTATTATTATTTTTTTTTTTTTTTGTTCCTTATTGGACGTTTAACGACCACCGTGGGTAACTCAATGGGCTATAAGCAGTCGCCCGTCCGTAATTTAGGGTCACTGGTTCCAGGGAAGGGAGAGAGCCAGTGCCGTAAGACAAATACAACATCCATGCCTCACCGGGATACGAAGCCGGACCCCTTACGGACGAATGATCTGAAGCCTTCGCTTAGACCACTGCGCCACCGGGGCGGCCCTGCTGGTTAGCCAACATGAAAGTAGCCGTTGTATTTTTTTTTTTTTTTGTTAGCCAACATGAAAGTAGCCGTTGTATTTTTTTCCCTTGGCTTTTCTTTCCCTGGATTATTTTTCCGTTGGATTTTTTTCCTGGCTTTTTTTTTTTTTTTTTTTTTGTTAGCCAATATGAAAGTAGCCGTTGTATTTTTTTTTCCCTTGGCTTTTCTTTCCCTGGATTATTTTTCCGTTGGATTTTTTTCCTGGCTTTTTTTTTTTTTTGTTAGCCAACATGAAAGTAGCCGTTGTATTTTTTTCCCTTGGCTTTTCTTTCCCTGGATTATTTTTCCGTTGGATTTTTTTCCTGGCTTTTTTTTTTTTTTTTTTTTGTTAATCTTTTTTCCCTGGATATTTTTTCCCGGTAACCCTTCAAATGAAATACCCTATTTAAACTACACCAGTTTTTGTGTCAGATTAAAAAAAAATAATTAGCGACTTCTGTTTAATGCCCAAGCCCAAGAACACACCACGGATACTTAAAGAAAGCTTTTGTTTTTCTGTATCTTAATTTTAAACCCCCTGAATTACCTATAGAAGGGAAAGAAATGGATGGGAGATTATTACCCTCGTTGCACAACTCGATGCATCGGGGATGACACACTGATAAAAGGCAATCCACCGATATTTTCAACGTACTTCTGCAGCTGCACATGGAGAAGCACGGAGGAGGACTGACCGATGTTATTCACAGTTCACCGATGTTATTGGATTTGACCAAGGAGGTTATATTACTGGCGACACCACTGGCTCTGCAGCCACAGGTCACAGCTAATTTGTGGTGTGACGTCACAAGCAGGCAAAAATGAACTAAATTATACCGTTGATGATACAGTGAGCTTATGTATCATTGATAAAGATTATTCAATTACTCATTTTATCTGTTTATACGCTTAGAAGCTTTTGTTCCATTAGTTTCTTCTGCGGCTGCGTCGTGCCTGCTCATGACGTCATTTGCAGCACACACGATGACTTATGGCCAAGGAGGTTAGAAGAAGAGGAGGTGAAGGGACCCGTTTTGAGTGAAGCCAAAACAGATCAGCTGTTTCTGTCCTTTCTCCGAGGTGGTGGGAGTCTGCGCCGCAGGAGTTCGGGAACGTGACGTCACTTCCTGTGGCTTAAGCAGTTTTGCTTAGCGCATGCAAACCAAGGATGGAAAGAAGGAATATTTCGGACTTCTTATTTCTTAACATTAGGCTTTTGGTTATATTTTAAACATGGTTACTTGCACATGGAAAGTATGCATGGTTACTTGCACATAGGAAGTAAGTAACCGGTAATGTCCTAATACAGGCCCCTTTGAAATCCACCGGCGGATGCAGCTCAACTTTGCGGCCAGAAGTACTGCCAAGGACGTGGGAGACAAATATTACACAACATCAGGTGCGTAAGAGACTTGGTCACTTACGTTACCGAAAGAGATCTTAAGCTGGGAATGTTTTCTGCGGATCAAAGCAAAGCCTTTGATCGGGTCTCCCACGATTTTATCAGGAAGTTGCTGGAAGCTCACGGCTTTGGTGAAATATTCCGAAGGGCTGTGGACTTGTTGTATAGAGACCTCAATGGGAGAGTTATTGTTTCTGGCCGTCTTTCTCCCCTCTTTGACGTTGGAAGAGGAGTGAGACAAGGCTGCCTTCTCTCTCCATTGTTGTTTGTTTTGGTCATCGAGACCATGCTGAGGAAGGTTCTGGCGCACCTGAACATCAAAGGGGTTCCTGTGCCTGGTTGTGCGTACTCCATGAAGTACTTGGCGTATGCTGATGATGTCACCTTCTTTGTGGACTCGGAAGGAAGTCTAAATAAGGTCCGGGAGGTCTTCGCGGGGTACTGTGGGGCCCACCGGTGCTAAGCTGAATGACGATAAGTCCAGTCTGCTGCTCTGTGGAAGATGGGATTGCACAGCCATTCATGGGCTGGAGGTGACCGATGGACCCGTCAGGATACTGGGTATCCTTTTCGATAGAGACGGTGTTCATAAGAAAACTTGGAGGGGCATCCTCTCTAACATGCGCAAAGAGAGGGAAAGGTGGCAGCAGCTTCATATTTCAATGACTAATCGTGCTAAGTTAGCCAATGCCCTCTTGGTGTCAAAGTGTGCTTTTGCCGGAGAGCTTGAGTCACCCCCTCGGAGTCTTTTGAGGTTATTGGAGAGGGACATTTTTGCCTTCATCTGGGCTGGTAAGGCCATTGAGGCGATAGCCAGAGCCGCCCTTTTTTGTCCTAGGGAGGAAGGCGGTTTAGAGGTTAAACACCTTTCCTCTTGGTTCAGCGCACTCCAGTTTCGTAGTACGAAAGGGGCTCTTAACTCCTCTCATCCGTGTAAACATTTTGTGTCTTTTTTGACTGGATTATCCGCGGATAAGTTCTTGCATAGCTATCGTTTTTTCGGGCCCCACAGGGAAACTACCCACAAGTGTTACAAGCTTGGTGGGCACCTTCAGGCCCTTGCGGAGGCCAACCGGAACGGGAATAACTTGAAGCAGATGTACTTTCATATCCTTCCTAGACCCAGGGAGAAGATCATTGAGTTCAATGTTGTTAACTTCGATAAGAGGGAGGCGTGGATGTGTGTCCATGCTGCTGGGGTTGATTGCAAAAAACGGGACTTTAAGTTACGTTTGGCGCATGATGTCCTTCCTACGAGGAAACGGCAGTGCAGGTGGGGTGGTGCTGTCACTGACAGGTGTCTTTCCTGCAATCTTATCGAAGATAGACACCACTTGTTTTTTAGTTGCCCTATGGCTGTGCAGGTTTGGCGGTTGGTCTGGGATTGGGCCGGCCGCCCTCAGCAGTTTATGCCTCAGCATGTTTTCTACCAGTATCCCGGTCCCAAAGCGGGAAGGGATGTCTGGAGGCTCATCATTACTGAGACGACGTACAAAATCTTTAGAGAGAAGAACAGAGTTCTTTATTGTAATCACGGTAATGTGGGATTCAGATCTATGAAAGTTGCCTGGCAGGTCAAGTGCGAGATCCGGAACAGGGTTAAACTTGACGCCCACACCCTTTCAGACCGTGCCTTCAGGTATCGGTGGGTCTTCTGGCCTCGGATTGTTACCGGTACTAGGGAAAAGTACTTCTTCCACTGGAGAACTTAACCCCTCCCACCCCCATTGTTTCGGCTTGCAATCCTGCATTACCGGATCCTTTTTGAATTTTTTGTTGATGTTTTGTTTCGTTGATACATGTTTTGTGTGTTCTACTAACTTCTCGGATCGAGCGTGAGGGGCTCCGGAGACGCCGTTTTCCGGACCCCCGATCGGTCGATTCGGTGCTTTTTGTTTCGTTTCAGCCACTTCTGCTTTGCAGTTTGGATCCAGTTTCGGTTTCCGGACCCCCGGTTTCCGCGTTCGGTGTGCTGTGCTTCGGGGGTGTTGCTTGCGAGAGTGTTTTATTTATTTGTGTGTGTGTGTGTATGCGTGTATTTTTTTTTTCCTGTGTGCGTGTTTTGGTGGAGTGGGTGCCTTGGGGAGATTTTTTGTTGTTGTCTGGTGTGTGTGTGTGCCTTGAAGGGAGAGGCTTCCTCGTCTTTGGAGAGGCCTGTTGCTCTCCGCCGTTGCCTCCTCTGATGTTGTCATCCGTTGGGTGACTACGCCACTGGGTCTCCTCTTAAGGAGGAACTTCCTCCTACATGAACGTTTCGAAGGGCCTTGTCCCTCCGTCGTTCTTGGAGACTCCGCCGTCGGTATGTATGGTGTTGCGTCAGCGGTGTGAGTGTCCTTGCTTGTGGAACCGTGGTGTGTGTATCGGGGTGTGTGTATCGGGGTGTGTGTATCGGGGCGTGTGTGAAACACCGGTGGAACCGATCCCATGTTCATACATGGAAGCAAGGAAACAAGCGTGTTGGTGTTGCTGGGCAACAAAAGTTAGTAATGGGAGAGAGGTCGTAGTGCTTCTGCACAATATGACGTCTCTTTCTTTCTGTTTCGAGTGAATGGTATACGAAGACAAGGAACTACCGTCGATTTTTTTCATGCAAATCGGTTGTTTATCGGTGGATAATTTTTTTTATTCTTTTGGACGGATGGACAGACGGCGGCCGATGGAACGTAATTCTGTTTCGTATTGCATGGATAATTCGTTCCTGAGTAGAAAGAGACCATTTGCTTGCAAATCGGTTACTTACTTGCTAAGATACGTGCTTTTCCGTGTGGCCGTAATAACTGAGATTTCAATTTGTTGATGGTCCCTTAAGAGAACCAGTCTTCGTTTCCTAGGTGATTTTTACATTTGCAATTTGTTTACGGTCCCCCTTAAGGCTACGAGAGAGGACATTACCCATATTTTCCTGTTTTTTCTGGAATTTTTTTATTATGGGAATGAATATTTCAGCCTTAATTTTCTTCATGCCTGTATGGGTAGAGTAAGGGTCCCAAAAGCCCGTTCAAAATCACGATTTTCCCATAGAAATATACAGGAGATTCTTAGGTTGGGCGCATTGGCGTAGTCAGCTGATAAAAGTGACGTCACGCCAGAAGCACAGTGAGAGGTGCTGTTGACAACTCCTCTTACTTCTAACCTCCTTCTAACATAAGGAGGTTAGAAGTGAACTCCTTGTTCTAACCTCCTAGCTTATGGCGGCCAATGCTGCGTGGATAGGAGTGCTGTCTCCAGTAATACAACCTCCTTAAATTTGATCGATGTGTCGCTTTCGCTAACATCGAGGTGTTGCTCACGTGTGGGTGGGTGTGCCGTGTACCCGCGCCCTCCACCGGCACCATTGTTTTTCAAAAGAACGTGGTTCAAACTACAGTGCCTTTGTCAGTATCTTTCTTGGAGGTAGGAATAAAGGGAGAAAGCCCTCTCCGTTGGAGCAATGTAATCCAATTGAAGCCAGCAAACGTCACTGCAGCCATCTTAAGCCAGACATGAGCAGACTATGCAATAGCTGTTAGTGCTGTGCAAGGCATGAAGTTGGGAATCTGCTTTTAATATTAAGAAATTTGCCCTTCTTTATTATATTACTCGTTGATATACTGTTCTCAACGATATTATTAGTGAGTGGATTTATCAATGTTTAGGGCGTTACGGCTACTTCCACATTTTTAGAATTTAGCAATCATTTCGGCTGACTTGTGTGGGATGAGCTAAGTACCAGTGTTTTTCTCATTTTGTAGGTAAAACCGCCGTGTAATTTCATAGTTTTTAAAGTTGTGTGTATGCTAATCTAAGTTTAGTAACGGGTTTTAACCTAATTTTAGTGACGTTTTACAGATATCTACTCTGTTAAAATGAAGAGAATATGATAGTTTACACAAATTAATGTTAAGCTGTAATACCCCAATATTGCTTTATCATAGTGATATTATGATTTTGCCTTTTCACCTGTGAACACGCACATGCCTTGAAAGATTACTTTTCCGAGGAAATTGCTTGGAATATACATCACATTGGTAAGGCTTTCCATCTGAATGAACAAGCAAGTGCCTTGAAAGATGATTTTTCTGAGCAAATTGCTTAGAGCACACATCACATTGATAAGGCTTTTCACCTGTGTGAAGGAGGATGGGTTGTTAATTGTTTGGAGCATAGATCACATTGGTGAGGCTTTTCCTTGATGTGAATGAGTAAATGCTTCGTGCACCTACTGTGGTTCAGAGGAAACTCTAGAACATTTATTTGTTGATTGTAACTTTTTAAAACATATCTGGAATTGGTTACATCAATATTTAAATTATAAAGATGAGTATTCGACTCACCAAATCGTATATCATCTTCCTCTTTCCTGCTCTGATTCTCAAAAACTAATAATACATTATGTAAATAGTTCCAATTGTAAAATAGGTTATTTGGAAAAACAGAAAGCTTTATCTTTTGAACAAAAAATCTAAAAATACAGAGCAGATCAAAATTGCCGTTAAATGTGACCTTAGAAGATATTTGGAATTATGAAACCAGAAATAACGGTGCTCAAAATACTTTTAATAAAATGGAAGCCTTTGGCTCCATTTATTTATAAGAAAGGATAAAAAGTTCTTAACAAAATTACAGAGTAACTTATTTTTATTTTAAATATTTATAGCTAAGATGTTAAACGATATAAAACTTAAAGACATGCCATTTCTTAAAAACATATTATTTGCGCTCCCGATATAGTGTTAGCAATTTGTTTAAAATATTTAAATATAATTTTTAATTCAATTTTGACTATATTTTAAATTTTCCAACAATATACTGAATAATAGTAAAATATACAAGGTTATTCATTCCACATACAGGATTATTATAGATAAAGAATAAAAATAACTGTCACTAATAATGGTAATGTAAAGGATATATTGATGTTTTTTCAATCTCATCTTTTATATTATTATGCGATTCCTGTCAAAGGCATCTTTTATAAATGCCTTTGACAGGAATCTCATGTGTTTTGTAGAGTTTTTCTTCAATTAGATTCCTAGATAAATTGTATACTTCCTATTGTAAGCCGTCAGTCTTGCACAAGCTCCCACCTCCTCAGTTGGTTGTCGGCTCTGGATGGAAGTATGAGGAAATGTTAGTTATTACATGTTCCACCCTTATGAATATTTCATATTTCAAAATTTTGAAAAAAATAATTTAAACACAATATTTCATTCTTTACTAAAATAATGCATGAATGTGCGAATAAATGCTAAAATAAGGTAAAAGATTAATAGTTTCTTTTCTTGTGTTGCCCCGGATTCTGAAAGTGCTGCTTTGTGTTTCCTCTGCTGATCTTTCTGCGAGCGTTTTTACCATGTGCCATTGGAAGCGCTTTTTCCAAGAAGTTTCCCAGGATGAGAAGACTTGCGTTTCGTGGTGAACGAAGTTCAGTGAGTGGATCCTAGTAATCAATCCAACCAGTAGAACATGTTCGGAAGGTCATTCAATGACTCTCAGATTCGATGGGTCTCGTCGTTATGGACAATTCAGGTGTCAGAGGAATCACGTTCCAGGGAAATCTGAGCAGTCTTGCAGTGTACTTGCAACATGGATAGCCTGGGTCCTTGATATCTTTAAACGTGATACTAAGCTATTCAGGGTCGAAATCAGCCCTGAGAATGACAGATCTGCGAGCACATTGCTCCCGCTCATACACAAGCATGTACAACCACAAACTACTGTCATGACAGATCAGTGAGTTGCATATCATAACGCAGTTCACCACGCACTGAACTTTGTGGATCCGAGAACTGGGGCTCATACCCAAGGTGTTGAGAGCAGTTGACGACATCTCAGCGATAACTTAGTTATGAAACTCTCAGATTTAATTTGCCAGACAAATAGTCTGGTATATTTATTCCGACAGAACTGCCGTCTTTTGTCAGAACATTGCTTTGAAGGCATGCTTGGGATCATAAAACAGTTCTCTTCTGGACGTAATTAATTTATATTATTACACGCTAGAAAGATATTCTTCACGAAGCACGTCTCTACCGTTCCTGTAAATGTTTCAGAATACGAACAAAATCATCCGTCACTAAAGGCCAGCCGGAATACCTCAGAAACATTAGTCTTGTCAATACACTGCACACTGTGTTTCCTATGTTACCCGATAGATGGAAGCGCTATATAAATCGGGGAAGCATCATATTACCTGTGATTCCGCGTTGCTCTGTTGCAGCAGACGACGTAGGCCAGCAATGGAAGTGCATCTCCAATCTCAACTTCCACTCAACTTTCTATAGTTTACCTTTTGTTTTTACGCAGTTTTGCTGAGTAAATTAAGGGAAATGCTGCTTCCATGGACGGCCCCAAGTAGTTCCCACACTTTCAAGGTGTGACGTGTAACCCTCCGCGGCTTCTGGAAACGGGTTTGTTTTGCAATTTAAACCACGGATTGCTGACTTTCAAAAGAGATACCTAAAGCTGTGTCCAATTCAACAAAAAGCTCGCTTAATAAAACCATCCAATCATAGGCGGATTTAGGGAGTCCAATTAGGGGGGGTGATTGCAGTGGTGAAATTTAAACCCTCGTAAGAAAGTGCAATACAGTCAATTCCGCTTATAATGCCACAACCTCTGCGTACTCGCATATTTCGTTCACTATGTCCGTGGTTCACAAAAACCGAAGTGTCTTACCTTAACCTGAATTGAGTGGAGTTGTGGACAGAAAATAAAATGTCTGCATATGTATCTAAAAATATTTTTATGTACATAGGGTATATTCACTAAATTAAGTAAACAAAATTAATTTTACATTACCTTCTGTGCTTTTGCTACACTCGATTCTACATTTTCCACACATTCTAATCCTACAATATTGTTTCTCAACACATTATTTCAAGTTTAGAAGGTTTGTTTTGAAATGTTACAATTTCATGTTGCAAGTGCATTGTTTTTTTGGAAGTTTTAATATTTAGGTTCACTATAGCCAGAGTTGACTGTATTTTGATGGTATTAAGAAAAAAGCACAAACAAAAGTAATTCTTTCAGACCTAATTCTGGCTAATTTAAATAAGTTTACTGAACACTTTAAATACGTTTAGATTTCATAACATTTATTTAGGCCTAATAATTAATTAGCACAACTGCAGTACTTTGTCGTATACCTTGCAATTCATATTGTGGTCCTTTTTTTTTAATTAACTACACTAGTTGTAATGTTTATGCTTTCAAAGTTACATTATTTACTTTTTCTCACAAAACTTAGGGGTACCGGGCACCCCCGTAAATTCGCCTATGCATCCGATCCGATCCATCCAGAAGCCATGCCGCAATCGAAAGACAAACACTATTGGGTAAACTATGTCTCCTTTTAAACTCTAATAGTTACGGGAAAAACGAATACAAAAAGCACAACGCAAGAACTTGGGTTCCCGCTATAATACACACCAATTTAGGGGCATAGATATACAAAAAAAATTTTCTGGGGGCCGACAAAAAATGAAAGTTTTTCAAACTAGTGTCTGGATATAGAGACGGAAGCAACTTAGGAACGCCCACTCCGGTATCTCATTGGCCAGGAGCGAAAACAGAACCCACCAATGGGCATGCGTGACGTGTGATGATAAAAAAAACAACAGCAGAGCACTAGCACATTTTTGGCGGAAACAACGGCTACTGTGAAGAGGTAAGTCGTGATACTTCATTTTGATTGATATTTGGCGGACTTCATTTTGATATTTGGCGGAGACTATGGATACTGCGAACGGGTTCAGTTGTTCCATTTGTGCCGCTTCATTCGGGCAGAAAAAATTCAAGCAAGCATTATTAAAAAAATTCTTCCGGATGTTTCCGTTATACATGAACCTGGTATTGCAAAGAGATTGATGCCACCACTGTGTGGTAATCTCCAAGTGACATCCTTTATCAACTTCAGTAAAATGCTTTCCATCGCATGGAATGTGAACCACAAATACATATGTTTATTCTTTCAAAAGGCTTAGTCCTCTGTTCGGATGGGAAGGGGGAAAATCGACACCGCGGTGTTACTTTTTTGTTGTTTTTTTTCGATGTTAGCAGTTGTTTGAAACAAACAAAGATTAGTGAATTTACTTGGCATTCCGTCGATGTGTGTAAAACATCACGCACGCATTTCAAACGTGCATATGAAGTTGCACACGTGAGAAGAGTTGCTAAGACTAACAGCACTAAAACTTAATATGTATTAAACTCATAGTACCTTAATATGTATTAAACTCATAGTACCTGGTACTTCAATGCAAACCTTTTTATATATCCCATCGAACGTACACATAAACCAAACAACTGCCAAGGCTGATGTGATACTGCTCTACTGTGTTTCATCATCAGATCAGATCATATGTAAAGGATTTTAGGAAGGGAGTGTCTGACCCTAGGTCTTAAACAACCCTTAGAAATAGAAAGCTAGAAGATTTGGGCTAGAGTGTCCGATAGGAAAATGACACGGAAGCGAAGTAGAAAGGGGGAGGAAGACACCCTTATTTATTACCGGGGACCAGTTCCCGGGGTCCGACGGCTTAACGTGCCCATCCGATTCACGGCGGATATTTTGTGGATCGAGCGTTCGTACCTGTCTGGGATCGAACCTGAGGTCCTTTCCGTGGCAGACACGAACGTTGTCCACTAGGTCACCGGCGGCCCTGTGTTTCATCATCACACATCAGGCATGTATTTCAAACGTGCTAGGTCGATCGCCAATTGGTAGGATCCGTTTTCGCTCCTGGCCAATGAGATAACCGAGTGGATGTTCCTGAGTTACTTCCGTCTCTATCTTCAGACGCTGGTGTTTTTCAAATCCACAAGAACAAAATAAAAGTTAATGAAAAATAGAAAAAAAAATTAAAGCAGCTTTTTAAAAATGCTGCTGATGCTATGAAAGCTGTACAGGGGTCGCTAAAGCAGCTTCCACAAAATGCTTTCGCTTTGAAAAGTAGGCTGAACGATGAGACTTTTGTGTTTCATCCGAGGGAAAACATTTTAAGAGCGAAAAACAAATATTTTGCTAAACCTATATTTCTTCATTTTGTGTGACTTTACTTTCAGTTTTTGTGGAACGGCCGTTGTATAATGGTTCTTCTCCGATAGTCAACCTTAAATAATTCTTAATTAATATTCACTTGCTAAAACTTCTCTCACACGAAGCTGTAAAAACGGAAAGTTCCCTCAAGCTCTTTTTCAAACTACGTTCGTGAGAGGCTTTGAAGAATTTGTAGATTGTTTTAGTGCTTAATCCAGGGGGAAGAGTAACACACCCTTAACTTTTTAACCTAACGAAATCAAAATGAGCGCATAATAAACATTTAATTGTGAGAAACATTGCTATTTTTATTCTATCTCAACACCACAAGTTTTGTAGTCATAATTAACATTGTAATAAAAAACAAGAAAAGGTTGGTCAGACCAGAGCGTGAGACAGAAATGGAAGAAAGAGGGGATGGGGGAGAAATTACTCATAAGACAGAATAGATGAAATACACTATATTGACAAAAGTCAAAGGACACCTAGAAGACAAACACAACATAGCATTTATTGGCATACATTAGTATGGTGTTGGTCCACCTATGCACTGACTCTTCGAGAATTGCTTTCGAGAAGGTTTTGGAACACAGCGATAGGTATGCGCTTCCATTCAGTACATATTGCTGCCGCTAATTGTTCCTTAGTAGTGGGCCTTGGTTACAAATTTCTCATGCGGCGCTTTAATTCATCTCATAGGTGCTCTATGAGATCAAGATCAGGGCTCTGTGCTGGCCAGTCCACACACGATACAGAATTATCATCAAACTACGCCGTAACAGTCCTTGCTTTATGGCTCGGTGAATTATCCTGCTGGTACTAACAAGGCTCGGTTTCATAGTATTGCCACAGAGTTGGTATGGCATAATTGTCCAGAATATCGAGGTAGACGTGCTGGTTAACAGGTTTGTTCACGATAACCAATGGCCAGGGACCATACCACGAAAAACACCCCCACACGAGTACGACTCCCAAACTTGACCGTAGGGACTACGGGAAGTAGCGCTCCTCCGGCTGCCGCAAAACCCCCACACGGCCGTCAGACTGATGGATCGTGTATCTAGATTCATCAGTCCGTAGAACCCGTTTCCATTGATTTACGGTTAACGATAAATGTTCTTTACACCATGTTAAACGACGAACAGCATTCAGACTAGATATGAAAGGCTTATGAGCAACAGTACGACCACGGTACCCCATGGAATGAAGTTATCTGCGAATGGTAAGTGTACATACCGAGGTTCCAGCATTTTTACTCACCTGTACAGAGGCCTTGTGCAGTACTCTGTCGATTAGCTGTAACGACTCTCCCGAGACTTCGACGTCCTTTATCGCTGATTTTCCTTTGTATGTCGGTACGTTTTGCTGCTTCAGGCACGCCATGTGTCTTCCACTTATTCAGTACATTCAAAACAGTTAATTTGGGTTTGTTAAAACGCTTCTCGGTTTCTCTTATGGGCAACCCACTAATATAACACCCAACAATCTTTCGTTTCTCAAAGTCAGATCTCTCCCGTAGCGACATTTTCACTTAACCTCACAGTGCGATATGATTTCGGTCAGCTGCAGGCTTGCTTTTATACCGTCTGCAGCTGTACCGCGCATCTTAACAACGCAGTGGATCCGTTAATTTGCTTTTGAAAGGGTGTCCGGTGACTTTTGTTAATATAGTGTATGACCATACCATTGCGTCTGCGTATGTGAGGGTTTTATCAAATTAAAAGTTGATAACGATGTCCACATTATTTATGAATATGAAATGTAAATGTATGATTTTGTTTGAAATTATAACTTCACATCACTATATATACTTGTTCCTCATACATATAGCTCTCAACACATTAAAACATTGTTACAATGCATTTACTACTAACTACTAATATATTTAATAATATGCTCACTCGATGTTAGGTATTTTATTTCTTGACTTGTGCTTTTTTCGAAGGGAGATCGGAACTCGTCAGGTCCTTTTTGGCCTTTTTTCTGATCTCTCTAGCTCTTATATATCTATCAGATTGTTACTTCTAGTGAGCATTTTGTATGTGTATGATAGCAGCTAAACTAATAAATTGAATTGAAATGAATATATCAGCTTTCCATTGGTTGATGCAACTAATTCTCTGTTTCGCACTGGGCCAGGCAAATAACGAAGGCCACAACCCAAGTGGGAATAAACAGTGCGGACGGACTCCGGTTCGCTGATTGGTTGACTGCCCAAGCCCTGAATCCAACAAAAATTTGGCATGCAGTGGATTTCTTCGTTGTCGTTTGTACTTATCTGGCAAGGATACGCTCACTCCAACGGCACCAAAGACCTTGGCAAACCTAATGGAGGCAACGAGCAGCAATTGAGACAGCAGCGCCAGGCTGTAACCGTGAGGAGCTGGTGAGAAATGCGTAGCTACTGGAAAGGTACATGCAGTGTTTGATTCAACGCATAATATATGGTATAAATAGCGCAGAAAGAATATTCGGGTGCGAATGCGAACTAAGAAATTTCTAGATCAAAATTTAATTAGCAACTTCTCAATTTCGGTGAAAATCACCTATGAAATAGAAAATAAGCCGCTGCATGCAACGAACACCTGATACGTGAAGTTGCAGTAATGCGAATTTAAATATACCGCATTATCGTTCCTTCATATTACCCTTAATCACCCGATTTTGTTCCTCAAATTATTTTAATGAAAAATATTTTTACCCCATGGGCTCATGAAAAATGAATATCACATAAAACAAAAAAGGGGTCTACAGATATCATGTTTACAAAACTATCACTGCTTTTCCTCAAACATGCAGAGCTATTTGTATTTATTATTAATTGCAGTGCTGTATTCATGCTCAATAAACTAATTTTAAAAGTTATTCCTACGTGTAATTTGAAAGAAAAATTGCACTTTACCTCATCTAATTTCCTAAACAAGCACTTCTATGCCTCAGTAAAACACTGTATGTTCTTATGAAGCAAATGAACAATTAATTCATCACTCCCTCTAACTGTTACATGCATACAAAGATCCTTTTCTTGCCTTAATTTTCGCAATTACAATTTTTTGTCACTTGGTTGGAAGTTTTGTAGCACTTCCTTGCTCTCCAAGCTGGACAGCATGGCCGAGTAACTTCTCATATCGAATTTATTTCTAAAAATGCTCTGACGTTTAAAAGGTATTTGTACATGGGAATTTCGTCCAAAAAACTGTTGACCAAAGAAAAATGGATTCTGAGCAGTCTTTGTGTTACTTTTTACTCTTAATACTAGGGCCTATTTTCTGTATCGGAGATAGCTGTTTCAGGCAGCGACAACAGCTAGGAGCAATGGCGTGGCTGCACCAAAAAACATTAATCACTGACGTTTTACATAGCAATTTTGTCCACAAACTGCTGAGCTAAGAAAATGGATTCTGAACAGTCCTTGTCTTGTTTATTTGCTCTTAACACTAGGGACTATTTTTCGTAGCGGAGGTAGCTATTTCTGCCAGCTACTCTGGCTGAGGCTGCACCAAAACACTAATCTCTGGCGGCGTTCTATTGTTTTGATTTTCGCCACTTGTGCCCGTCGCAAAGCCCACGGCTCACCCTGGGCGGTTAAACGTCATTCTCGCCGCTGACTGGATTTCGGCGTCCTGCATAAATAAATAAATTTAAAAAAAAATTTCAAAAATTACTTTATTAATGATTTTTTTTTCATTTTACAACATTTTGTATTTCAAAAAAAATATATAAACGTCAGAGTTTTTTTTTAATTTTTCTTTCCTGATTTTTGCACCATAATCTACACATTAACGCTGTTTACGCAGAGAGCCTTGGAGGCTTTTCATCATGTTTTGGGCATTCTTATTCAAAAAATGTGATTAAAAATTTAAATTCATAGGAGAAAATGGCTTCCAACTGGTGTTTTTCAGCAAATTAAAAAAACTGTGAGCCAATAAATATGTAACATCTTTCCACAGCGGAGGAACAGCATGTAGCTTTTTACAAGAGTGGTTGTCGAGGAACTGTATTTTTGCATTTTTAGTGCTCCCATGCACAATTTAGAAGTTCTAATGTCTCGAAACTCAGTTTTTGATATTTTCAGTATCCCATGTTCGAAACCTCAATTGCAAACAATCCTTAGGCTCCAAATGTGACTATTTGAATGTCGAACATGTGTTTCGAGGTTTGAATTCTTGAACATGGAATACAAAAAATTGGAATGAACAAGAGAGGGTGTTCAAAAATTGTTAACAGTCCTATATTCAAAGCAAAAAACATTGTTCTATAGATAATTATTATATTTTGAGCATGAATTAATGTCCATATATTCCTTCATACTTAAAACATATATTCCTTCATACTGGTAAAAAAGCAATCATCTATGCAGTTACAGCCAAAGACATTATGAACAACAATCAGCAAAATATTTAATTTACTTCTAAAAAGATCAGTTTTTTATGTCGGCCGTTAGGTCATATCGATGTCAAACACAGTACCTGACCTAACCCTGACAATATTTATTTTTTACGAGAACTTTTTAAAGCACGATTTGCAAAACGCACGCACTAGCATATGCTCAGGAACAGCTTTCCGTCCTCGCTAATGGCGTAACATCCGGTCTTCTAAAACTGTCGGAAGTAGCTAGGCATTTGCCAGTCTAATCTCTCCAAGATCTTTGAACGGCACAATCTCATTTGAGTACGGGCATACGAGATTAAATTCGCATTTTCGCTTTCAGTTCTGGCTAAAATGCACCCAAAATTTGGTTTTAAATAAAACTCTTCTAAAACAAGCAACTTAGTTAAATTTTCGTGTCAAAAACTGCAGCACAAAGCTTTTCTTCGTATAATTCTTTTTTTAGAGAGTAAATTTCTACACGTAATTGGGTCATGCAATGCAAGGCATTGCATACAACGACTGCACGCTGCTGTATAACTCTATTAATCCAAAGTCATGAAGCGCGTATTGTACATCAAGTAGAGTTGCGATTTTAAAGTTTTGTGTTAGTTCAAGGTTTCAAACTTAAAGCTCGGAAATTTACATGTGAATTCGTACATATTTAATTCTTTGCTGTACTGAATAGTGAAATCTGCAGCCGATATTTGGAAGACAGCAACCCTAATTGATTCTAAACAAGAGCCATAGAGAATGCAAAAATCGTCGCAAACAGTTGCTCATAATGCCAATTTACGTATTTGAGACAATAGAGGGTCAAAAACGCTGTGAACTGCATTCACGCAAGGAAGGAAGAAGCTTGATCTTTTGACGAGCCCTCATTTCCTCACGTGACTAGATGCGCGTCTTTAAAAAGAACCCTTAAGCATAATTTTAAAAAGATGATCTTCTAAACATTACCCACTGATACAAGACTAATCAACAGCAAACATTTTGTAAATGTGTAGTTTAGCGTCTAATTATTTCGTCGTAAATGGTGAAGGATTTCGAAAAGGTGAGACGTACGGATTTTAAAGAAAGCAATTTCATGGCACATGGGAGAGAGATATTTCCTATCTGAGGTTGAGAGACCCGAACCCTCAGCGCTCTGCGCCTTTTGTCAGGTGAAAAAGAGGAATATTAGTAGTATAAAAGGACCGATTCTGGACCAAGGATGCATCCTTCTAGAGAAGGATGGGGGCGTGGCTTGCGGCAGAAGGATTGGGGCGTGGCGTGTGACCGATGACGCTAGTGTGTAGGGTCGATGTGCTGCCCCCTAGCGGTGCTTTTTGGAACTTTCGATGGACCTTTGAGAGATGGCAACGACCGAGTCGGGGAAAGGACATGTGCTGCCCCTAGCGGTGCTTTTTGGAACTTTCGATGGATCTTTGAGGGATGGCAACGACCGAGTGGGGGAAAGGAGATGTGCTGCCCCCTAGCGGTGCTTTTGGAACTTTCGATGGACCTTTGAGAGATGGCAACGACCGAGTCGGGGAAAGGAGATGTGCTGCCCTCTAGCGGTGCTTCTTGGAACTTTTAATGGACCTTTGAGAGATGGCAACGACCGAGTGGGAGAAAGGGGGTGGATATAGGGGGATGTCAACTCGATGTGCTGCCCTAGCGGTGCTTTTTGGAACTTTTAATGGATCTTTGAGAGATGGCAACGACCGAGTGGGGAAAGGGGATGTGTACGTTGCCCCCTAGCGGTGCTTTTTGGAACTTTTCTCGGGAGATTTATTGGACGTTGACAAATTTTGGGGAAGTCTTTCCAATATTTATTTTTTTAATTTTCTCGGGAGATTTACTGGACTTTGTCAAATTTTTGAAGGAAGTTTTTTTGTCGTTTCCAATTTTTTTTTACTCGTATTTTTTTTTGTCCTATTTTTTCTCTCTAATTTATTTTATTAAATTTATATTTTCAGGAATTCCCTGAGGTATTAGGAATTTTTATAGACGTTCCATTATTTTTTTAATTTTCTCGGGAGATTTATTGGACGCTGACAAATTTTTGAAGGAAGTCTTTCCAATATGTTTTTTTTATTAAATTTATATTTTCAGGAATTCCCTGAGGTGTTATAATTTTTATAGACGTTGCATTATTTTTTTAATTCTTATATTTGTCCTCCCTCCAATTTTAATTTAGGCGAGGAAAGGCTTTGTTTGAAAAGATTTCGTTCCAGTTGATTCATGTTCCGCCATTTTAGTTTCACCACGTTGTCATTTTGTGAGCCATGTGTTTTGGGATGACTCACCATTTTCTCTTTGCCTCAGAAAATTTTGTATGACACGTGTTTTGGGATGAGTCATTATTGATGGGTGATGCATTCGTGATAGCAGACATGACATCAGCCAACGCCATTTCCTCCGCTGGGTCGGCGGTTGACGTCATTTGAGATTCTGTAGACACATTAAGTTCCAAGACTGATTTTTTTTTCAATAACTTGATCATTTAGCAACGAATTTATTCCTTATTTTTCCTCATAATTTCCCATTTTATATTCATAATTTTTCAACGTAACGATTTTTTTATTTTCTTTGAGGAGACTTCACACATTTTCAACGGACGTTCCAACAAAAACGCTTTCCAAAGTTTTGTGCTGCAGACATAATCTTAAAACACGATTGTTTATTAACGTATTTACGTGTTCATGACATTTTCTGTTACGTTTTTTAATTAGGAATTTTTATAGACGTTGCGTTATTTTTTTAATTCTTATATTTTTCTTCCCTCCAATTTTAATTTAGACGAGGAAAGGCTTTGTTTGAAAAAATTTCGTTCCTGTTGATTCATGTTCCGCTATCTTTTGTCCGACATGTGTTTTGGGATGACTCACCATTTTCTCTTTGACTCAGAAAACTTTGTATGACACGTGTTTTGGGAAGAGTGACTATGATGTGTGACGCATGTCGTGATAGCAGATATGACATCAGCCAACGCCATTTCCTCCGCGGGGTCGGCGGTTGACGTCATTTGAGATTCTGTAGCCACATTAAGTTCCAAGACTGATTTTTTCCAATAACTTGATCATTTTGCAACGAATTTATTCCTTATTTTTCCTCATAATTTCCCATTTTATATTTATAATTTTTCAACGTAACGATTTTTTTATTTTCTTTGAGGAGACTTCACGCATTTTCAACGGACGTTCCAACATAAAAACGTTTTCCAAAGTTTTGTGCTGCAGACATAATCTTAAAACACGATTGTTTATTAACGTACTTACGTGTTCATGACATTTTCTGTTACATTTTTTAACGTTGTACCTTTTTCCGCCATACAAAGCCGCAATGTTTTATACATAGTTAAAATATTTTTTTTTTTTTATCTTTCCGTATTTTCTTTTATGATTAATCAGTGAAATGTACCTTCTAATCCATTATCTTAATCTACTTTTTTTTCTAAATGCTTGCATACTCGTTAAACTTCTCGATGTACCATCATTATTTTATTTTCTTACTTTTCAATCTAACAACTACTTTTATCGAGGCTTTATTTTTTCTGATTTAAACAAGCAAACGTTTCTTCATTATTATTTCTTTTTCCTACGCAAAGAACTTTTCTTACTTGTTTTTAATGTATGACTTAATCTGGTTTTTTATATAGATGTTTCATGTTTGCGCAAAAAATATACAGATCTATAGCAGATATACATAAAATTCGTTCCTAACAGTATCTTTTTTTTTAGATTTAACCCAACATACGTTTCTTAACGACTTGATATCTGTTCCACTAGCTGTTACAAAACTTCAGATTTTTAATTTTTTTCCCTCTGAAACTGTTTTTTTTTCTTACTTGCTTTTAATGTATGGTTTAATCTATTTTTCTATGTTATTACTTTTCTATATGTGTACAAGAAATATACGAATCTATAGTAGTTAAAATTCGATTGAAACAATATTTCTTCATTCTTACTATATTTTTCCATTTCTTTCATCTATAGTAGTTAAAATTCGATTGAAACAATATTTTCTGCATGTTTACTGTATTATTACATTTCTTTCTAACAGACGTTTTTTCTTCTCAATTCCCGCTATCTAACTTAATCTATGCTTTGAATATCATTCTATGTTCGCGTATTCGTCCATTATTTTATTTCAAACTTTGCTAACTACCTCATACTTATATTCTGATTTTATATTTTTCATTTCAACCAACGTTTCTTAACGACTTGAATTTCCGGATGTGACAAAACTTCAGATTTATTTTTTCTCCCCTTAAACTATTTTTTCTTACTTGCTTTAAATGTGACTTAATTTACTTTTTACATCGCTGTTTCGTGTATGTACGAGAAATATACAGATCTATAGCAGTTAAAAATTCGACTGAAACAGTATTTTCTTTATTTTTACTTTATTTTTACATTTCTTTCTGACAAACATTTTTTTTTCACATTTTCCACATATTTAACTTAATTTTGTGTTCTTGAATATCATTCTATGTTCACGTATTCGTCCATTGTCTTTTTTTCTAACTTTACACTTCATTCTTACTGTATTTTTCCATTTCATTTCAACCAACGTTTTTTAACGACTTGATATCTGTTCTACAAGATGTGACGAAACTTCAGATTTTGAATTTTTTCCCTCTGAAACCGATTTTTTTCTTACTTGCTTTTAATGTATGGTTTAATCTATTTTTCTATCTCACTTTTCTATGTGTGTACAAGAAATACACGGATCTATAGTAGTTAAAATTCAATTGATTTCTTCATTCGTACTGTATTTTTCCATTTCTTTCATTTACAGTAGTTAAAATTCGATTGAAACAATATTTTCTGCATTTTTACTGTATTTATACATTTCTTTCTAACATACGTTTTTTTCTCAATTCCCGCAATCTAACTTAATCTATGATTTGAATATCATTCTATGTTCGCGCATTCGTCCATTATTTTATTTCAAACTTTGCAAACTGCCTCATATTTATATTCTGACTTTATTTTTTCATTTCAACCAACGTTTCTTAACGACTTGAATTTCCGGATGTGACAAAACTTCAGATTTATTTTTTCTCCTCTTAAACTATTTTTTTTCTTACTTGCTTTAAATGTGACTTAATTTATTTTTCACATCACTGTTTCGTGTATGTACAAGAAATATACAGATCCATAGCAGTTAAAAATTCGATTGGAACAGTATTTTCTTTATTTTTTACATTTCTTTCTGACAAACTTTTTTTCGCATTTTCCCCTATTTAACTTAATTTTGTGTTTTTGAATATCATTCTATGTTCACGATTCAGACTTTATTTTTTCATTTCATTTCAACCAACGTTTCTTAACGACTTGATATCACAAGATGTAGCAAAACTTCAGATATTTTTTTTTTTTTGTTTCTTCATGTAACGTAATATTTTTTCAAAACTCACTTTTAAGTATTCCTAAAAGCTTACATTTATGAGAAATATACAGATCTGTAGTGGTAAAAATTGGACTGCAACAGTATTTTCTTTATTCCAACTTTACTTTTCTATTTCTTTTCAACAGGCGTTTCTTCATTATTATTTCTTTTTCATATGTAAGCAACTTTTCTTTCTTTCTTTTAATGTATAACTTAATAAATTTTTCTATCTTACCTTTTCGTGGGTATACGAGAAATATACAGATCTATGACAGTTAAAATTCGATTGTATTAGTATTTTCTTTACTATGACTTTATTTTTTCATTTCCTTTGAGTAAACGTTTCTTAACAAATTGATATCACAAGATGTACCAAACACTTCAGAATTTTTGTGTCCCTCACTTTCCAACTCACTTAAGTATTCCTAAAAACCTGCATGTATGTGAAATATTCATATTTTTTCATTCTATCCTAATTTGCTATACTTTTCTTTAACTAACCCAACAGGAAAAGCATTCATTGTCAAGACATTCGTTCTAAAGCATTATTTCTTACGATAAAATTTATATTCTTTGCAATATATTTTCAGCATATTTTTTCTAAGTCAACAGAAAAAACATTCATTCTGGAGACATAGCGACCAAGTCCGTACTTCCACTAAATATATTCTTAGCAAACATTTTTTCCCCTACATAGCAATTTCCTAACTCACCAGAAAAGCAGCTATTCTCAACATGTAGCTAAAATATCGAATTTCTCAAAACAAATGTAATATTTTTTTTAAGAAAGACTTAGTTCTTTTCTCTGTATAACGACTTAATCTATTTTTCGAAAAACTTTTTCTACGTTTACGTATTTTGTTTAACTTTGCTTTACACGGTACTTCGATTTTTTTCTTTGTAGTACTTTTTTCCTGTTTCATTCCAACAAACTTGTTTCTTTTCGACTCGATCACTCCCACATTTCCATACAAACTTTCCTAATATCAGAAATGCAACAAAAACTTCAGATGTATTTTTTAACTTTAGAATAAGTCTCACCGACATTTATTATCATGATATAAACTAAAATTTCATACTCTTCCCAAAAATAGTTGTCTTAATGAGTTGTTTTACACTTTTTCATAATTGGCAAAGACTATTTTTTTCATAAGGTTAGTTTCGAGAAAGTTAAATTTCGTCTAGTGTTAATCGAACAGAAGAAATATACATCAAGGAAAGAAAACTGAAATTATACATATGCAAAGAATTTGCTACGGCTGAAGGTCCCCCGAGTGAGTTATTCAACCAATGCTCGTATTACCCATTCAAAGATGGGGGTATCAGGATGACCAAATCCCTCGTTGTTGCCTTCTTGTAGCAAAAGAGGTGGTGAACTTCACCAAACATGGTTCCATAATATTGGAGAAACACATTAAGGTTTACGGAGCAATTAAGCCCACGCCAGTGACCTTCTTCGTTCACATACACTCGCATTCAAACAGAAAAAAATATAAATGAATGACAAAAAATAATGAAATAAAAGTAGTCCTTTTTTGTAGTCCTAAAAAGGACTTGGTTTTCTTTAAACCTCGAAATCATCATCACACTCCATATTTTGAACAGTCTTGAGAATTTCGCAAACATCAAGATCTTCAAGAATAAATCTGGGAACTGAAACTTTTGCAACTGAGCAGGCATAGGCGTAAGCAATCCCAAGTACTTTGGGTTCGATAAGTGCAAATGCCTTATCAAAGCATCTATACCACCGATCGCTTGCTGTGGAATTCATACAGTCATGACCTAGCTGATTATTTGGCATAAGAAGCACTGGAAGATGACACTCCCTACAGTAGAAAACGTTTTCTACATTTTCCTTAATGGTAGCTCTTACCACTTCCACGAGAACGTCTTTCAGTTTTTGAATGTCAACGGAAAAAGTAGTCAAAGTTCCTTGATGTTGTAACACGGCATTTTGGAAGGTCGATCCAAACTGTAATTTTTTTACACTGATCCAAAGCTTTTTGCATGCATCTTTCAGAGTTTCAAATTGGTCACATTTTAATGACACTGATGCTCGATTCAACATAAACGAATCATCAGTCAGAACGTAAAGTTGTTGAAAACGGTAAGCAATTTCACGAGGGGAAGGGAAACAGTTCATCATCAATTCCTTGTTGAAAACCGCGATGTCATTACTTCCATCATACATATAGTAGTTTTCCATAAATTCCTTAAATGTTTTAGCTGACATGGTGACTCCGTACTTGGAAGGAAACAGTTTTTCCTTTTTCACAACATAACTTCGAATGTGTACTCTCACAGTGCCTGTGAAATCAGACACTTTTGCTAACTTATTTCCACCCAAGGAAACAAGATGTGGAGGAAGGCTTTCTAATGAGATGCCTGATTCAGCATGAGACTCAGGCTTTGTAGGAACACACACCTTCTTTGTAGCAGTAGCAGAGGAAACTTCGGCAGATCGCTTCATGTTCAAGGCAGTTCGATGAGTAACACAGTTCACGGTAGATTGGAGCGGTAGGTTGTAGCGATGATATTCCGTACGATAACACAACGTGTGAGCAGTTCGATGATTGAGAACAGAATAGTAAGCTGATTTGTCCTCAGACAAAACTGATAAGAGATTTGCGCATGTGCGTCTGCTTGATGACGTCAGTCCTCCACGTGAAAAAATCATGACGTCAGATACACCCAACGTCTCCTGACCGACGCCATCTTGAATCACCACGTGCTCCAGCACAGCAGAATGACGGGAAGGAGCTGATTTGTCCTCAGGCGATAAGAGACTTGAGCATGTGTGTCTGCTTGATGACGTTAGTCCTCCACGTGGAAAAATCATGACGTCAGATACACCCAACGTCTCCCTGACCGACACCATTTGGATCGCCACGTGCTCCAACATATATCAGCTCGCAAAACGCTTGGGGTGACGTCACGGAATATCTAAAGGTTAAGTTTAGACGAATATTGGGAGCATTCTTGCAGTGTGGTGATCCACTAAATGAGTAACGGACATGATTATCACCGTAGGCCACATGTTGTCTAGGAATTTTATATGTTTTTCCATAAATCTTAATTTTGCTGAGATCATCACCAAAATATTCAACTTCATTTTCAAGGCGGTTAAGATAATCTGTAGCTTCAGAATCAGAAAATAATTTCTCATATGAAAAATGGAGGCCATCCTTATGACATATCTTAGAAGAATGCATTTATTCAGACGAAAGAAAATGTAGCACTAATTGAAAAAAGCAGTATCTTCACACCCAGCAACGAAGCGGACAGGTGCAAATGATCAAGAATTAAGCACGTCGCTTTAAAACCAGTGTCAAATAAGCATTCAAAAAGTACAATTTCCCGAAGAGAAAATGAAATTGACTACGTGCGTGAGAAAAAAAATGGCGGTGATCGTGAAATGTCGAGCCCCTCTCCCACAAAAAATAAAATGGCGGCGACCGCTAGTAGGATGGCAACATCCAACATGGTGATTCACCCACACACGTGGCGCACGAATCACATCTCAAAGACCAATCGCGTCGCCTTTTCCTTGGCAGCATATTCTTTATTAATAGGTCACGTACATTAAATTTGGTGAACTACTGCCGGGAAAAGCGACGCGATTGGTCTTTGAGATGTGATTCGTGCGCCACGTGTGTGGGTGAATCACCATGTTGGATGTTGCCATCCTACTAGCGGTCGCCGCCATTTTATTTTTTGTGGGAGAGGGGCTCGACATTTCACGATCACCGCCATTTTTTTTCTCACGCACGTAGTCAATTTCATTTTCCCCTTCGGGAAATTGTACTTTTTGAATGCTTATTTGACACTGGTTTTAAAGCGACGTGCTTAATTCTTGATCATTTGCACCTGTCCGTAATGTGCTCGTGCTTGCATCATCGATGACTCACGCATTCGTTAGTCGTACGTCTTATCTCAAGTCTGTCTGTTTCATTCTCGCTTCGTTGCTGGGTGTGAAGATACTGCTTTTTTCAATTACTGCTACATTTTCTTTCGTCTGAATAAATGCATTCTTCTAAGATATGTCATAAGGATGGCCTCCATTTTTCATATGAGAAATTATTTTCTGATTCTGAAGCTACAGATTATCTTAACCGCCTTGAAAATGAAGTTGAATATTTTGGTGATGATCTCAGCAAAATTAAGATTTATGGAAAAACATATAAAATTCCTAGACAACATGTGGCCTACGGTGATAATCATGTCCGTTACTCATTTAGTGGATCACCACACTGCAAGAATGCTCCCAATATTCGTCTAAACTTAACCTTTAGATATTCCGTGACGTCACCCCAAGCGTTTTGCGAGCTGATATATGTTGGAGCACGTGGCGATCCAAATGGTGTCGGTCAGGGAGACGTTGAGTGTATCTGACGTCATGATTTTTCCACGTGGAGGACTAACGTCATCAAGCAGACACACATGCTCAAGTCTCTTATCGCCTGAGGACAAATCAGCTCCTTCCCGTCATTCTGCTGTGCTGGAGCACGTGGTGATTCAAGATGGCGTCGGTCAGGGAGACGTTGGGTGTATCTGACGTCATGATTTTTTCACGTGGAGGACTGACGTCATCAAGCAGACGCACATGCGCAAATCTCTTATCAGTTTTGTCTGAGGACAAATCAGCTTACTATTCTGTTCTCAATCATCGAACTGCTCACACGTTGTGTTATCGTACGGAATATCATCGCTACAACCTACCGCTCCAATCTACCGTGAACTGTGTTACTCATCGAACTGCCTTGAACATGAAGCGATCTGCCGAAGTTTCCTCTGCTACTGCTACAAAGAAGGTGTGTGTTCCTACAAAGCCTGAGTCTCATGCTGAATCAGGCATCTCATTAGAAAGCCTTCCTCCACATCTTGTTTCCTTGGGTGGAAATAAGTTAGCAAAAGTGTCTGATTTCACAGGCACTGTGAGAGTACACATTCGAAGTTATGTTGTGAAAAAGGAAAAACTGTTTCCTTCCAAGTACGGAGTCACCATGTCAGCTAAAACATTTAAGGAATTTATGGAAAACTACTATATGTATGATGGAAGTAATGACATCGCGGTTTTCAACAAGGAATTGATGATGAACTGTTTCCCTTCCCCTCGTGAAATTGCTTACCGTTTTCAACAACTTTACGTTCTGACTGATGATTCGTTTATGTTGAATCGAGCATCAGTGTCATTAAAATGTGACCAATTTGAAACTCTGAAAGATGCATGCAAAAAGCTTTGGATCAGTGTAAAAAAATTACAGTTTGGATCGACCTTCCAAAATGCCGTGTTACAACATCAAGGAACTTTGACTACTTTTTCCGTTGACATTCAAAAACTGAAAGACGTTCTCGTGGAAGTGGTAAGAGCTACCATTAAGGAAAATGTAGAAAACGTTTTCTACTGTAGGGAGTGTCATCTTCCAGTGCTTCTTATGCCAAATAATCAGCTAGGTCATGACTGTATGAATTCCACAGCAAGCGATCGGTGGTATAGATGCTTTGATAAGGCATTTGCACTTATCGAACCCAAAGTACTTGGGATTGCTTACGCCTATGCCTGCTCAGTTGCAAAAGTTTCAGTTCCCAGATTTATTCTTGAAGATCTTGATGTTTGCGAAATTCTCAAGACTGTTCAAAATATGGAGTGTGATGATGATTTCGAGGTTTAAAGAAAACCAAGTCCTTTTAGGACTACAAAACAGTCCTTTTCAGGACTACTTTTATTTCATTATTTTTTGTCATTCATTTATATTTTTTTCTGTTTGAATGTGAGTGTATGTGAACGAAGAAGGTCACTGGCGTGGGCTTAATTGCTCCGTAAACCTTAATGTGTTTCTCCAATATTATGGAACCATGTTTGGTGAAGTTCACCACCTCTTTTGCTACAAGAAGGCAACAACGAGGGATTTGGTCATCCTGATACCCCCATCTTTGAATGGGTAATACGAGCATTGGTTGAATAACTCACTCGGGGGACCTTCAGCCGTAGCAAATTCTTTGCATATGTATAATTTCAGTTTTCTTTCCTTGATGTATATTTCTTCTGTTCGATTAACACTAGACGAAATTTAACTTTCTCGAAACTAACCTTATAAAAAAAATAGTCTTTGCCAATTATGAAAAAAGTGTAAAACAACTCATTAAGACAACTATTTTTGGGAAGAGTATGAAATTTTAGTTTATATCATGATAATAAATGTCGGTGAGACTTATTCTAAAGTTAAAAAATACATCTGAAGTTTTTGTTGCATTTCTGATATTAGGAAAGTTTGTATGGAAATGTGGGAGTGATCGAGTCGAAAAGAAACAAGTTTGTTGGAATGAAACAGGAAAAAGTACTACAAAGAAAAAAAAATCGAAGTACCGTGTAAAGCAAAGTTAAACAAAATACGTAAACGTAGAAAAAGTTTTTCGAAAAATAGATTAAGTCGTTATACAGAGAAAAGAACTAAGTCTTTCTTAAAAAAAATATTACATTTGTTTTGAGAAATTCGATATTTTAGCTACATGTTGAGAATAGCTGCTTTTCTGGTGAGTTAGGAAATTGCTATGTAGGGGAAAAAATGTTTGCTAAGAATATGATATTTAGTGGAAGTACGGACTTGGTCGCTATGTCTCCAGAATGAATGTTTTTTCTGTTGACTTAGAAAAAATATGCTGAAAATATATTGCAAAGAATATAAATTTTATCGTAAGAAATAATGCTTTAGAACGAATGTCTTGACAATGAATGCTTTTCCTGTTGGGTTAGTTAAAGAAAAGTATAGCAAATTAGGATAGAATGAAAAAATATGAATATTTCACATACATGCAGGTTTTTAGGAATACTTAAGTGAGTTGGAAAGTGAGGGACACAAAAATTCTGAAGTGTTTGGTACATCTTGTGATATCAATTTGTTAAGAAACGTTTACTCAAAGGAAATGAAAAAATAAAGTCATAGTAAAGAAAATACTAATACAATCGAATTTTAACTGTCATAGATCTGTATATTTCTCGTATACCCACGAAAAGGTAAGATAGAAAAATTTATTAAGTTATACATTAAAAGAAAGAAAGAAAAGTTGCTTACATATGAAAAAGAAATAATAATGAAGAAACGCCTGTTGAAAAGAAATAGAAAAGTAAAGTTGGAATAAAGAAAATACTGTTGCAGTCCAATTTTTACCACTACAGATCTGTATATTTCTCATAAATGTAAGCTTTTAGGAATACTTAAAAGTGAGTTTTGAAAAAATATTACGTTACATGAAGAAACAAAAAAAAATATCTGAAGTTTTGCTACATCTTGTGATATCAAGTCGTTAAGAAACGTTGGTTGAAATGAAATGAAAAAATAAAGTCTGAATCGTGAACATAGAATGATATTCAAAAACACAAAATTAAGTTAAATAGGGGAAAAATGCGAAAAAAAGTTTGTCAGAAAGAAATGTAAAAAATAAAGAAAATACTGTTCCAATCGAATTTTTAACTGCTATGGATCTGTATATTTCTTGTACATACACGAAACAGTGATGTGAAAAATAAATTAAGTCACATTTAAAGCAAGTAAGAAAAAATAGTTTAAGAGGAGAAAAAATAAATCTGAAGTTTTGTCACATCCGGAAATTCAAGTCGTTAAGAAACGTTGGTTGAAATGAAAAAAATAAAGTCAGAATATAAATATGAGGCAGTTTGCAAAGTTTGAAATAAAATAATGGACGAATGCGCGAACATAGAATGATATTCAAATCATAGATTAAGTTAGATTGCGGGAATTGAGAAAAAAAAACGTATGTTAGAAAGAAATGTGTAAATACAGTAAAAATGCAGAAAATATTGTTTCAATCGAATTTTAACTACTGTAAATGAAAGAAATGGAAAAATACAGTACGAATGAAGAAATCAATTGAATTTTAACTACTATAGATCCGTGTATTTCTTGTACACACATAGATAAGTGAGATAGAAAAATAGATTAAACCATACATTAAAAGCAAGTAAGAAAAAAATCGGTTTCAGAGGGAAAAAATTCAAAATCTGAAGTTTCGTCACATCTTGTAGAACAGATATCAAGTCGTTAAAAAACGTTGGTTGAAATGAAATGGAAAAATACAGTAAGAATGAAGTGTAAAGTTAGAAAAAAGACAATGGACGAATACGTGAACATAGAATGATATTCAAGAACACAAAATTAAGTTAAATATGTGGAAAATGTGAAAAAAATGTTTGTCAGAAAGAAATGTAAAAATAAAGTAAAAATAAAGAAAATACTGTTTCAGTCGAATTTTTAACTGCTATAGATCTGTATATTTCTCGTACATACACGAAACAGCGATGTAAAAAATAAATTAAGTCACATTTAAAGCAAGTAAGAAAAAATAGTTTAAGGGGAGAAAAAATAAATCTGAAGTTTTGTCACATCCGGAAATTCAAGTCGTTAAGAAACGTTGGTTGAAATGAAAAATATAAAGTCAGAATATAAGTATGAGGTAGTTAGCAAAGTTTGAAATAAAATAATGGACGAATACGCGAACATAGAATGATATTCAAAGCATAGATTAAGTTAGATAGCGGGAATTGAGAAGAAAAAACGTCTGTTAGAAAGAAATGTAATAATACAGTAAACATGCAGAAAATATTGTTTCAATCGAATTTTAACTACTATAGATGAAAGAAATGGAAAAATATAGTAAGAATGAAGAAATATTGTTTCAATCGAATTTTAACTACTATAGATTCGTATATTTCTTGTACACATATAGAAAAGTAATAACATAGAAAAATAGATTAAACCATACATTAAAAGCAAGTAAGAAAGAAAAACAGTTTCAGAGGGAAAAAATTAAAAATCTGAAGTTTTGTAACAGCTAGTGGAACAGATATCAAGTCGTTAAGAAACGTATGTTGGGTTAAATCTAAAAAAAAAAAAGATACTGTTAGGAACGAATTTTATGTATATCTGCTATAGATCTGTATATTTTTTGCGCAAACATGAAACATCTATATAAAAAACCAGATTAAGTCATACATTAAAAACAAGTAAGAAAAGTTCTTTGCGTAGGAAAAGGAAATACCAATGAAGAAACGTTTGCTTGTTTAAATCAGAAAAGATAAAGCCTCGATAAAAGTAGTTATTAGATTGAAAAGTAAGAAAATAAAATAATGATGGTACATCGAGAAGTTTAACGAGTATGCAAGCATTTAGAAAAAAAAGTAGATTAAGATAATGGATTAGAAGGTACATTTCACTGATTAATCATAAAAGAAAATACGGAAAGATAAAAAAAAAAATATTTTAACTATGTATAAAGCATTGCGGCTTTGTATGGCGGAAAAAGGTACAACGTTAAAAAATGTAACAGAAAATGTCATGAACACGTAAGTACGTTAATAAACAATCGTGTTTTAAGATTATGTCTGCAGCACAAAACTTTGGAAAACGTTTTTATGTTGGAACGTCCGTTGAAAATGCATGAAGTCTCCTCAAAGAAAATAAAAAAATCGTTACGTTGAAAAATTATGAATATAAAATGGGAAATTATGAGGAAAAAATAAGGAATAAATTCGTTGCAAAATGATCAAGTTATTGGAAAAAAATCAGTCTTGGAACTTAATGTGGCTACAGAATCTCAAATGACGTCAACCGCCGACCTCGCGGAGGAAATGGCGTTGGCTGATGTCATATCTGCTATCACGACATGCGTCACACATCATAGTCACTCTTCCCAAAACACGTGTCATACAAAGTTTTCTGAGTCAAAGAGAAAATGGTGAGTCATCCCAAAACACATGTCGGACAAAAGATAGCGGAACATGAATCAACAGGAACGAAATTTTTTCAAACAAAGCCTTTCCTCGTCTAAATTAGAATTGGAGGAAGAAAAAATATAAGAATTAAAAAAATAACGCAACGTATATAAAAATTCCTAATTAAAAAACGTAACAGAAAATGTCATGAACACGTAAATACGTTAATAAACAATCGTGTTTTAAGATTATGTCTGCAGCACAAAACTTTGGAAAGCGTTTTAGTTGGAACGTCCGTTGAAAATGTGTGAAGTCTCCTCAAAGAAAATAAAAAAATCGTTACGTTGAAAAATTATGAATATAAAATGGGAAATTATGAGGAAAAAATAAGGAATAAATTCGTTGCTAAATGATCAAGTTATTGAAAAAAATCAGTCTTGGAACTTAATGTGTCTACAGAATCTCAAATGACGTCAACCGCCGACCCAGCGGATGAAATGGCGTTGGCTGATGTCATGTCTGCTATCACGAATGCATCACCCATCAAAAATGACTCATCCCAAAACACGTGTCATACAAAATTTTCTGAGGCAAAGAGAAAATGGTGAGTCATCCCAAAACACATGGCTCACAAAATGACAACGTGGTGAAACTAAAATGGCGGAACATGAATCAACTGGAACGAAATCTTTTCAAACAAAGCCTTTCCTCGCCTAAATTAAAATTGGAGGGAGGACAAATATAAGAATTAAAAAAATAATGCAACGTCTATAAAAATTATAACACCTCAGGGAATTCCTGAAAATATAAATTTAATAAAAAAACATATTGGAAAGACTTCCTTCAAAAATTTGTCAGCGTCCAATAAATCTCCCGAGAAAATTAAAAAAATAATGGAACGTCTATAAAAATTCCTAATACCTCAGGGAATTCCTGAAAATATAAATTTAATAAAATAAATTAGAGAGAAAAAATAGGACAAAAAAAAATACGAGTAAAAAAAAATTGGAAACGACAAAAAAACTTCCTTCAAAAATTTGACAAAGTCCAGTAAATCTCCCGAGAAAATTAAAAAAATAAATATTGGAAAGACTTCCCCAAAATTTGTCAACGTCCAATAAATCTCCCGAGAAAAGTTCCAAAAAGCACCGCTAGGGGGCAACGTACACATCCCCTTTCCCCACTCGGTTGTTGCCATCTCTCAAAGATCCATTAAAAGTTCCAAAAAAGCACCGCTAGGGGGCAGCACATCGAGTTGACATCCCCCTATATCCACCCCCTTTCTCCCACTCGGTCGTTGCCATCTCTCAAAGATCCATTAAAAGTTCCAAAAAGCACCGCTAGGGGGCAGCACATCGAGTTGACATCCCCTATATCCACCCCCTTTCTCCCACTCGGTCGTTGCCATCTCTCAAAGGTCCATTAAAAGTTCCAAGAAGCACCGCTAGGGGGCAGCACATCTCCTTTCCCCGACTCGGTCGTTGCCATCTCTCAAAGGTCCATCGAAAGTTCCAAAAAGCACCGCTAGGGGGCATCACATCGACCCTACACACTAGCGTCATCTGCCACGCCCCCACATCCTTTGGTAACACGCAACGCCCCCATCCTTCTGCCGCAAGCCACGCCCCCATCCTTCTCTAGAAGGATGCATCCTTGGTCCAGTATCGGTCCTTTTATACTACTATTTGATATTTGGGAACAGATTTCCCTGATAGAATAGTACGAAAGAAAAGTATGGAAATATTAGAGGAGAGGGAGTAGACGGTTACCCGTTAAGAAGTGAAGTTGTAAGCTGCCCTACATACTTACCTGTAACAACAAGCCATTTCAAGTGATATTTCTCTCCGCAGAAAAACGCCCGGTACGCCTGTGCCACAGAAGAGCACACGGGAAAGGGGAACCTGGAAAAAAAAACACATCACACACAGAACATCTTTCCCAGAGAAAATCGTCTTTGAACACCGGGTAAGACAAAACTGGGTATTTGCTCAGTGTTGCTCGCCAGCCAATGAGAGAAAAGATTTTTCCTCATGGCACATGGTGAAAAAATGTCATCTTTATAGTGCATTTTAAAGATTTTTTTACCGTAATATTTACATATAAGTATGCCGCTACAAACAGAAGCTGCGGCAGGCCTAATACAACGTTGCGGCGACGTGAACCTTTGCTCCGCTGAAACGATGGTCTCGTTCCGGCGGCCAGTTTGGAAGAGTACAACAGAAAGGAGGAACGTTCTTATCAGGAAAGCGTTCCATTTTGTAGGGCTACGCTACATAAAATAGCTCGCCATTTCTGTCCTAATTTTTAACATAAGTCTGACAATTTCTTGGTTTTTCTTTGATGCCCAATGTATGAGGTCACTTCTTCGTCGACAATTTTCTTAGTTGTGGACTATCTTACATAGGTGAAACAGGTCGCAGACTAGAAACGCGTGTAGCTGAGCATAAAGCAGCTATAAAAATTGCTCCAACAAGACTGGATTAGATGGGCATGTTAGAGAATCTGGGCACAGCATGGATTGGAATTCCCTTAAAGTAATCAGTTTCCAAAGCAAATTTCCAAAAAAGAAAACTGAAAGAAGGAATAGAGATTGAGAAAATCAAAATTCCATCATCAATGACTGCAAGGATTTTCCCTGCCTAACATCTGGCAGGATTCGTTGAAAAATAACCTAAACCGTCAAGGTAAACCGTAACCGTGATAGTGACAAGTAAAAAGTGGCAACAACAAGACAGCCTGAAGAAAGAGAAGAGTTTTCTCCGAAAATTTGCTATTAATGAAAAAATTTCCTAGTAAAATTCCCATAAAAGTTGCTTTAGATTATTAATTTTCTTTCTTTTTTTTTAATCCAATTTGGATGAACTGAGATCCACGCCGTCAACAGGAGGGGCAAAACGCTAACTTTCCGGGTAAATGTGTAGATTAGCGTCTTAAATTATTTCACAGGAAAAATGTTATTACCTTTAAAATGTGCGACGTACAGATTTAAGAATATGGAAATTAATTGCAAATGTGGCAGAAATTTCATATTTTAAATGTCTTTTAAAGATTTTTATCGTAATATTGACCTGTGAGTCCAACGCTGTGAGGAGAAGCTGCGGTAGGCCTAATGCATCACTCCGGCGAAGATGTAAAACTTTGGTCCATTAAAAGAAAGGTTCTTTGCTGTCCCGAAATGACGGGCGGAAGAGTACAAGAGAAAGACGTTACGTTGCTGATAAATACGGTTACGTTGTTCATTAATAAGCCGAAGCGAACAAGAGTAAGAGGTTGCACTGCACTGTTGATAAAAGAGGACAACGATAAATGTTGTAGTGATACACTAGAGAAAATAGGTCCACAACATCCACCCTTTATTTTGTTGTATCCTGTACGTTGTTGGCAGGAAAAACCGGATAAAACCTCTTCGATTTGCAAAAGATACGTATGAGTAAGCTAAAAACTAACCTGCGAACAAGCTATTGACAGGAGAACCAAATGTGCAGTGACACAGCAAATCAGTTTTAGCGGAGCAATGCTTCACTTGGTCGCCGCGGGGTTGTGTTAGGTCTGTCGCAGCGCTGTTCACGTCGCCCTGCATGTAAGTACTACGTTACAAATCTTTAAAATGCACTCTACAGATGAAATTTTCTCCATTTGCAATGAAATTACATACTTTAAAATCTGTAGGTCTCACTTTTTTGAAATCCTTTAACATTCCCGACGAAATAATTTAGCACGCTAAATTTAACGAGAAGATTATGGTGCAAAATTCAGGGACGAAAAATTAAAAAAAAACTGTGACGTACATCCTTTTTGAAATCAAAAATGATGTAAAACAAAAAGAGATTTCATTGGTAGAATCATTTTTGAAAAAAGTTTCACGTAAAATATACTTGTTTGTCTATGCGGTACGCGGAAATACAGTCTTGTCTATGCAGTACGCGGAAATACAGTCAGCGGCAACGATGACCCTGTGACTACCGCTAGAGCATATGCCACTTCTGTGCGTGGTCTCAGCGCAAGCATCACCGCAAAACAGGTTAGGCCTAACAATCCCACACATGCTGCGCGACCGCGAGCTTCACTAACTGTGGTGAGCGCGGAAGGATACTTAGCAATGAAATACGTACAGAGGTACAGGATGGCTCCGCTTTCACAAGCAATGGAAGGACCTTTTTTACTCTATAAGATTTGCTATTCTTCAGTAGTTCATTTTAGGAAGTTGTAAATCGGCGAGAAACATCAATGGTTGTATATTTTCTGTCTTCGGCAGTGGCGTCTGAAAGGGGGGCACCAGGACCCCGACTGGTGGCAAAGTTTGTTTATTTATGTCCGATTTTTTTATTTCGAAGTTTGTAGGTAATAAATTAAGCAGTCCATAAACAAAACAGTCAGGACAAGAGATCTCAATTCTTCCAATAAAAATCTGTAAATTAAGAACACAATAATACGAAAAAATTTCAATGAATTGTCCCCTTTTCACGGGTGTATAATTTTTTTTAAGTTTCGGTTAAATTGTGACTTTCTTTAAAAAATATTTCATTTTAATACAAATTCGTCAACTTTTACTCGAAAAAAAAACCGCTTTAAAACAAATGCTTGAAATTTTGGAAGGATTGAACCCCTCCTCCCTCCCCGACTCCTTCAGTGGTTACGCCTATGAGAGAGTCATAAGTTCTGCATTGTTTTCCGATGAGGGGAGGGAAGATGACGGAGGGGTAGCATATTGGCATTTTTGACAGGTGCATCGTACGGCTAACCTTCCAAAAGTGGCCCGCTCCGATTGATGGCGCCTTGGTAGCACTTTATCTCTCCTCCTTTCACGTTAAATGCGTTATAGCTACTTACGTCACTTTGTTCTCTTGGTACGTGTTTTTTTATCCTCACATTCCTATGGATATAGTAGGAAGGTTTGGTGGTGATGGAATCATCGTTGAAGTGGACGAAGCCAAAGTGGGAAAACGCAAGTACAACTGTGGTCATCTCGTCGAGGGCACCTGGATTCTTCGCATCTTTAAAAGAGATACCAAACGGTTGAGGGTGGAGATCTGTCCTGATAACAACAGATCTGCAGAGACAATGCTGCCACTCATCATCAAACACGTCGAGCCAGAAACAACCATTATGACGGACCAGTGGGCATATTATGGAATATTTATTCCTACGGAATTGCAGTCTTTCCTCAGAACATTGCTTTCAAGTCCTGATTCGTGCGATCAGGAAGTTCTTCCCTGGCAGATAAAATTTTTCTTGCTTTTATTCTGCTAGGTAGACAGTTTCATATTCACGAGGAAAACTTATTCTTCCATCATAATAAATATTTCCCACATATGCCACAATGTACATTCATAAAGGTCCTTTTAAGGGCCACCTTTAAACCATATTATTCACTTCCTTTGCGACCTTCACAACGTAGCGCAGCGCTTTACGATATAGCGATAACGTGTCGCCATCTATCGTTGCTTCAGTTACCTATTTCTGGGCCATATTTGGAAGGTTTACCCATCGTACTGTTTGGAAGAGTCATAAAAAGACCCAGAAGAAAATTAGGTGGCAGACGGGTGGAGTAACACGAGCACGACGAAATAAAAAATGCCCGACCCCAGATATTTCCCTCACCTTGTCAGCCTGCCACTTGTAAGACAGCTTGTTATTAAAAAAAATACTTATGAAACATCTGAAGTTGGGGTAAAGAAATGAAAATGCCGAAGTCGCAAATGTATTCCCCTCCTATTTGAGTACTTCTGATTACAACCGTTTCCTATCGCGAATGCGGCGCCATCTAATGGGTAAAGAACCAGTTCACCGGTGACAGATATTATCGAATGTTCCTTTCGTACAGGATAGATGTCTTAGTGTGCCCGAAAGGATTTTGCTCACTGACAGAATAAGTGCATCTTTTATATAACGTCTGCCCGTTAATTTTGTAAACATCCCAGCGATTTTACTTTTTCCTGCCAATCGTTTAGAAAGGATTCTCCCAATCCTTACGAACTATTTGATGATTATTTCTCACACAATTCGCGCACACACATACTGAACAGAATTCTATAAATAGTATACTATTAAATAGTTTCAGTATGTGTATACTATTTATACTCGTAATAGTATAAATAGTATACGCATACTGAATGTGTAACAGTACTCAATAAATGGTATTTAAAAAGTAAAACATCTAATTTATTTCTCCCAAAAGGAAAATTCATACCACGAACTTCCGTATGCCTTTCGTTATTTCTCGCTGGACGGCCTCTAAATGGACGAAATATCAAAAAGTTTCTATAATATAGCATTTCACAGTTTTTCAACTGTGAACGTATTGTTTAGGTGAAAATTATTATTTTAAAAAATATTAATATTCACCAAAAGAATATTTCCGTTTCCCTTATTCATTTGCTAATGAGCAATTGCAATTGCGTTTTAAAATAGACGTCGAAATCTCGTAGTTTAACTTTTCGACCCCTCCCCCTTTTATATTTTCCACATGGCAATGGAAGGGACGTGTTCCTCCCACGTATGATTACTTCACGCACTATTCCCCTCCCCACCAAATATTTGGTGAAGTCGGTTTCCCTGCAACAAACTAAAGATAGGGATCCATTTCAAGAGAAGAAGTGGGGATTGTGGATGGGACTGTGGAAGAATACGAACTCTATCCCTTACTGCCTGCTTAAGTAACACATCCCCTTCGAGCTCGCCCGATTGCCAATTTTTTGTCGCCGTGTTATGAGAAGTTTTCTACCACTTCCTCATTCTCCGAGATGGACAGCATCAGCTAAAAATGCAAATACGATATACGATATTTGAAGAAATTTTAGGAAGTGTCTGACCCCAGGTCTAAAACTACCCTTAGAAATAGGAAGCTAGGAGATCTGAGTAAGGTAACTCAATAGGAAAGACAAACAGAAAAATTAACTACAAGGAGAGTGATACATTTTTCATACTGTGAACCGTAACACCAGTCTAGTGAGAAGGGGGCAAGGCGAACCAAGCACCGCACAACGTCACAGAGAACCACAACACCACCCGGCCGCCGACACACCTGGGGATCACTAGAACTCAACGAGACCAAATCCAAATGCCCGAGCAGAATCCATTTTCAACGTCTCGATGCTAATCTGAAAAAGAAGGGATTAGTGTTTTGGCTAACACCCACCAGTGTTAGCATACATACACTTTCCGTCAAGGGGGGAGGGGGATCAACGATCGCCGCCTCAGTTCTGGGATACCTAAGGAATTCGCTGGGATTGTAGTCCACCGCGTCCCCAACAAGTTCATTAGGGTGGGTTTCCGCTTTCTTGAAGAACTTCTTGGCGAGTCTGGTGAAAAAGTCATGTACCCTCTCGATTCCAAGTCTGTTCCTCAGGTTCCGAAGTGGGGTCCTAAGGGGAGCCCCAGTGATAATTCGAAGTGCTCGGCTCTGCACCCTCTCTATTCTCTTTCGCTGATTCCTACTAATACCAATCCAAATGGAGGAGGCGTAGGTAAGCACCGGCCTGACGACCGTCTTATACAGCAGTACTTTGTGTTCTGTTGTAAGGAAGCTTCTCCGGGGAGTAGTGGAGCTAGCTGCCCAAGGCATTGTCTAGCTTTACTCGTGCGGTAGCTAGTGTTCGCCACCCACGATAATCGACAATCCAGTTAAGCCCTAGATACTTAGTGGAGGTAGCCCAGGGGATTGTCTCTTGAAACATAACGAGTTTCGGTACTCTTTAGAGAGATGCAAAAAACAACAGCGCACTGGTCTTACACGGATTGATATTCATCCGCCAGTCAGTGTAGTAGGTTTCCAGCTGAGAGAGAAAGTCCTGGAGGAGCGTCTATGCTCTGCTTTTCTTCAGGGACCTGATGACAACAGCTGTATCATCTGCGTACATCATGACCTGCCCTTGTTTGGGTTTTGGTAAGTCGTGCAGATAAATGGAGAACAGCGTTGGTCCAAGAACCGAACCCTGAGGAGCGCCAGCCCAAATCTTCTTTTCCGAAGAATGCTCACCGTTGATCTTAACAGTGAAACTGCGGCTGTTGAGGTACGAGCTAATAAGCACAAGTGGGCGAGGGCATCGAAGCTTCTGCAACTTGTGTAGGAGTCCATCGTGCCAAACGTGGTCGAAAGCCTTGCTGATGTCCAGGAAGACAGCAGTGGAATACTCGCTCTTATCTCGTCCTTCAGTAACCAATTCCATAAGTCTGATCAACTGGTGGGTCGTGGCATGCTTCTCCCGGAAACCACCCTGATCGTCAGGAATCACACCATTAGCTTCAATGAACTTTAGAAGCCTAGACATTATGACCCTCTCCAGGAGCTTACCCAGTACGGGCAAGAGAGATATTGGACGGTAGTTCTCAGGTAAAGTATGATTGGTTCCAGGTTTGGGTATCACCACTACCACTGCCTTTTTCCAGTCCCTGGGGAAATATTTCAGCCGGAGAGACCCGTTGAAAATTTCTACCAGTGTCAGAATCCAGCTCTCAGGGGGCAGTTGAACAACTCTTACCGAAACTCCATCTCTCCCGGGAGCTTTCTTCACCTTTAGTGTTTTGATGTGTCGAGTTACCTCGAGGTAACTAACAGGCGAGATGACCTCGTCTGTATCATCAAGATCGTATGTAGCTAAAGCCTCCATGACCCTATCCGTGTGACTAGCATTTTAAAGGTCACGATGTGAGAACTGCTCCCCAGGGCACCAGCAAGGACCCCAGCCTTCTCGTCATTACAGTACACCAAACCCTGTATACCGAGAATGGGCGGTATGACAGTTTTAGTACACCAGACTTTTCGAAGGATCGTCCACACATCATCCTGACGAGGTTGATCCGCGTTGAGAAGGTACTTGTTTCATTGGAGTTCCCTGAACGCGCGGATTTTGCCCTGGCGAGATCGCGACACGAGTTACAAACGAACCCTGTCGTCGGCTGTTCTCGACCGCTGCCAGATCCTCCGCAACTTGTTCTTCTCTCAGATCATCCGGACAATACGTGGAGGAAGTGCATAAGGGTCTCGGGCAGGTACTGAGAGCTTCCTGTATCGATCCAAGATTGCCTGTATGCAACGAGTGAGTTCCTCCACCGCACTGTCGACGTTCGAGAGAGTACTAGTGTCCACCGTAGGCGGATCAACTTGAGCAATAATTTCCTGAAACAACTTCCGATCAGTATACATCATCGTCCGCCAGGTGGCTGCGACTCCGTTCAATCTTAGTAGGACTACTGGATCGTGATCAGAGTCAAGCCCAGAAACCACAGAGACCTGATGAAAGTGCCTCACAAACTGGAGGACAGCAAAATCAATGACATCGCCAGCCCCGTCAAGTAGGATGGACCGAGCTTGCAACTGTAAGATCCAGCTTGTCAATGTATTGCGATAGCGCCACCCCAGCACTATTAGTTGAACGACAAAACTAATCAGGATGTTCAGCATTCCAGTCACCAGCCACTACAGAGGGGATGGGGTCCCCAAAGAGGATGTCAAGATCATCGTCAGAAGGTACCTTCCTGGACTGTTATAAACGGAAGCTAATATAATCAAGCCTGAGCTTGTTTTTAGCTTGACAGCCAGTGTCTCATTATCCTTGAGATCATTGAAGGGTGCGATGGATGCACTTAAACAATTTCTGACTAAAATGACATTACCTCCTGCTGCTAGCCTGTAGAGGGCCGGAACACCTGGTAGTTCGCAACACTGACTCGCTTGATCCTAGGTGAGAGTTCGGACTCACAGATAAGAGTAACGACGATATCGAGTTCATTCCTGATGCCGTTCGCATTCCAAAACATTACGTTAAGACTGTCCATAATGCGCAGCCAGACAAACAAATAGAACCCGTTTGAGGACAGCGGGATCAATGCGCTCCACAAGCTCTGAGAGCAGTTAAAAACACAAAAATCTTGACTGAGTAACTTATATCAAATTTATTTCTGAAAATGCTGTGTCGTTTTGAAAAAACTTGTTTTACATAGCGATTTCGTCCAAAAAACTGCTGACCAAAGAAAAATGGATTCTGAACGGTCCTTGTGTTGCTTTCTGCTCTTAACACTAGGGAGTATTTTTCGTAGCGGAGGTAGATGTTTCCGTCAGCAACAACAGCAAGCTGCAATGGCGTCTGTTTCAGGCGAGGCCGTGGCTGCAGCAGAGAACATTAATCTCTGACGTTATGAAAACTTGTGTTACATAGCAATTATGTCCGAAAAACTGCTGAGCAAAGTAAAATCGATTCCGAACAGTCCTTGTGTTGCCTTTTGATCTTAACGCTGAGGACTATTCTTCGTAGCGGAGGTAGATGTTTCCACCAGCGACAACAGCAAGCCGCCATGGCGTCTGGTTCAGGCGAGGCCGTGGCTGCAGCAGAGAACATTAATCTCTGACGTTATGAAAACTTGTGTTACATAGCAATTATGTCCGAAAAACTGCTGAGCAAAGTAAAATCAATTCCGAACAGTCCTTGTGTTGCCTTTTGATCTTAACGCTAAGGACTATTCTTCGTAGCGGAGGTAGATGTTTCCGCCAGCGACAACAGCAAGCCGCCATGGCGTCTGGTTCAGGCGAGGCCGTGGCTGCAGCAGGGAGCATTATTCTCTGACGTTATGAAAACTTATGTTACATAGCAATTATGTCCGAAAAACTGCTGAGCAAAGTGAAATCGATTCCGAAGAGTCCTTGTGTTGCCTTTTTATCTTAACACTACGGAGTATTTTTCGTAGCGGAGGTAGATGTTTCCGCCAGCGACAACAGCAAGCCGCAATGGCGTCTGGTTCAGGCGAGGCCGTGGCTGCAGCAAAGAACATTAATCTCTGACGTTATGAAAACTTGTGTTACATAGCAATTATGTCCGAAAAACTGCTGAGCAAAGTAAAATCAATTCCGAACAGTCCTTGTGTTGTCTTTTGATCTTAACGCTAAGGACTATTGTTCGTAGCGGAGGTAGATGTTTCCGCCAGCGACAACAACGAGGAGCAATGGCGTTTGACTCAGGCGAGACCGTGCCTGCACCAAAACACTAATCTCTCTCGGCGTCCTCCTGCGTTTGTCACCAGTTCTGCACGTCCCGAATGACACGGATAACCCCGGGCAATCAAGCGTAATCGTTGCCGCTGCCAGGATTTCCGCCAACCGCATAGACATGTAAATTTTACGTTAAACATTTTCAAAAATGACTCTATCAATAAAATTTGTCCTTTATTTTACATCATTTTTGATTTAAAAAAGGATGTACGTCACAGTTTTTTTTACTTCAGAAAGGATGTACGTCACAGTTAATTTTTCGTCCGTGAAGTTTGCTCTATAATCTTCACGTTAACCCACATTTACCCAATGGATGCCATTTCCATTTTTTAGCTAAATGATAGCTTGAGATGTGATATACTTCTTGTTGTTAACATTCATATGGTTTATTTTTCACATGTAACTCAATTCTCTTCGAGAAAGATGTCTTAATGTTTTATTTTTCATCTTTCGACAATCTTTTCCTGCAAGTCAAGGCAAAGTTTCATTTTCCGTTAAATAAAGCGTCAGAAACTTTCATATCCTTGCACTTTATAAGGATAGTGTAGAAACTTTGTGTCCTAATTAAGTTCCTTTTATGGGAACACTTGATCAAAAAATGTTGAGAAAGTCTGGAGGAAAGCTGAAAGGGCCAAACGAAACCTTTCCTCAATCAGAAGGTCAGGCGATTCATGATTTATCGTCAACCGATATCAATCGAATCTTGGAGAACTCATAAAAGCAGAGATTTAATTTCATAGTAGAAAGGAATAAGAAATTTCACCGTAAACTTTTTAAGAATAACCATATAATTGAATATTATAATAATTTTTTAACTGAAAAAGAGTAAAATTTGTAAATTAGAACAGTACGTAAAATGACGGTTACATAACATCATCTGCAATAGTTGAATCAGTATATCAGAATAAAGACGTTCACCAGATTAATACCGAATGTAAATGCAAGCTTCTTAACTTGTTAATTGTGTTTCCTAATTTTAATAATTTAAATTTTGTACTTAAATTACAATAGAAAGTTTTAATTTGAATAATACCCCAAGGTGAGGTAATCTGAATGGAAATGTGTTATTATCTATTAGGTTTATAAAATTGAAAAGTGTTTTAATCTCTTTTTTGAACAGATAAAAATTGTTTAAGTCACATCATTTAAACTTGCAGTAATATTTCAAAAAATATAAAGTATATTAATAAATAGCAAAGTATCCGTTCTTTCATCGTATTAGATCGATTTCAGCTTTTTAAAAATTGAGCAGCTGTCTATATCTGACGGTTGTCGAATAATTTTCGAATTTCGTCGTTTTTAGTGGAAGTTAATAGAGTTATTATTATTGTGAATAAAATCGTTTAAAAAGCCTTATTGCATTTAGGGATTACAAAAGTTGATCTTTTACCTGTTTCTTGTTCATCTGAGCTGCTCTTTTATTAAATTTATTGCTTCATGTGAATAGAAAAGTGTAACATACTATTTGATGTGAAAACTGTGTATATTAATAATTTATTATTATAAATATAATAAGTTAACATTAATAAAAATATAATAGTTTATTATTATTTATAATAATAACACAGTTGCTAGAAAAAACTGACACAGATGAATGCATACATCATATATATCATCATTGTCAACCATTATCTTCCTTTCTTTCTTTCTTTTATTCATTTTTCAGTTGCCACATATTACAGAACAAAATACAAACAATATAATCAATTACAAAGAATGTAGCAACCAGGAGGAGGAAGCAAAAGGCCGTAAGCCCTGACATGGCCCTCCCACCCCTAGTACTAAAACAAAACAAAACACAAAGAACAATACAAAAGACATGTCAGAGACATATTGAATATAACAGAAAGATTAAATAAATGCATAAGGGTATATAGATGCAGGTCTATTCATAAGCCGTGAAATCAATCCAGCGACCAGTTCAGGTCAATTTCATATTAATTGAGAGACTTGTACATAAGGTGGTGCTTGAATTTTTTTAAAATAGGTTAAAATTGTTAATAGATGTTATGTCACAAGGCAAAGAGTTCCAAAGTTTTGGACCCGAATAATTTATATTCATTTTAATTGTTTCTGTCCGAGGGAAATTAGGTATGAGGGCTGATCGATTCCTGGTTTCATAACTATGAGTACGAATATTTAATGATATTAAGTTATGGTATAAATAAATTTTAATTCTTCTGAACATTATTTTACCAAGATTTTAGTCAAATAATTGTTTTATTGTAAGTATATTATATTTATTGGGATTTACTTCTAACCTAAAGATAAGATTAAGTATAGAATTATTCAGAGTTTTTAGGTCTATTAATCTTATGTATCTATTCTGTAATACCTGTATTTTTTTAAAGTTACATTGTGTTGTTTGCCCCCATGTCAGTATACAGTAATTTATATGCGTTTGTATTAGTGTGTAGTATAACAACATCATTATTTTAGGGGACAAATGTATCATAATCTTACTAACTATCCCAATGTTTCTAGATAATATATTAGTCAAGTTGTCAATAAGCATATCCCATTTCAAATCATTTCGAATCAATACTCCCAAGTAAGAATGACCTTTCACAAATTCAATTTTAGCTCCATTCAAGACAACCAAGTCACTCATAGATTGTAGTATTTGTAGTTTACAAAAGATCATCATAGCCTTGGCCTTGTTTGCATTAATAATCAATTCATTGTTGTTTAACCAATTTGTCACCAACACAAGTTGTGCATTTATTCTAGATATAAGATATACAGTATTATTAACCTTTGAATAGGATTGTTGCATCATCAGCAAATAAAATTAAATCATTATATTTTACTACTGTAAAAAGATCATTAATATACAAATTAAATAATATAGGACCTAGAACCGAACCTTGCGGCACTCCAGAAGTTATATTTCCCATTGTGGATTGCGTCATATCAATCACAGTATATTGCTTCCTATCTGATAAATAACTTTTGAATAAACTATATGTAGAACCCCTAATTCCAATAGCAAATAATTTGGTTAGTAAAATATCATGGTTTAACGTATCAATATCAAAAGCCTTAGATAAATCTAAGAAAATTGCAATTGTTGATTGATTTTTTATAGCATTTTGTTGGATTAAGTTATGTGTAAATGAAACTGCAAGCTCCGTTGATTTATTTGGCAAAAAGTCAAATTGATTTTTGTTTAATGTGTTGTATTTTTGTAGAAAGGAGAGTAATCTAATGTAAATTAATTTTTCTAGCAATTTAGCAAATATAGTCAAATTTGCAATAGGCCTATAATTATTTGCTTCGTTTACCGAACCTTTCTTGTATTTGGGAGTGATTTTAGTTATTTTTAGAACATCTGGAAATATGCCTGTAGTGAATATAGAATTGTAGATCAACAAAAGTGGCTCCACAATAATATGAGCCACATATTTAATAACCAATGGTGAAATTTCTTCATATCCAGGCCTATTATTAGCATTAATTTGCAACAACAAGTGTAAAAGTTCAGATCGTGTAATTTTAAGTAAATGAAACGTGTTTGATTGGTGTGAATTCTGAAAGTACTGATGATATTGAAAATTTGTAAGTAAAACTATCTGTTTAAGAGTTTGCGGAGCTAATATAAAGTGATTATTGATTTCATTAACTATATCTTGTTTGGATGTAATTTTTGGGTTAAATAAGTTAGGTATTGTGGTGAAATTGAACCAGAAGATTTACCCAGTAATCTGTTTAAATGTCTCCAAGTTAATTTAGAATCGTTTTGAGAAAAGGTATTAGTATAATATTCTCTTTTAAATTTCCTAATATCAGAATTTAATTTATTTCTATATGTTTAAACAATTTGAAAATCAATTTGTAGTTCACTTTTTTATAAATTTGGAGTATAATCGATTTTTTTGTTAATTCGGTTTAAACGATGTCTGGGTAGCCATGGTTTATGTAGCTTTTTAGCTTTATTCTTGTTAAGTAAAATTGGAAAGGCTTGGATGTATAATTCATTTAGCACTGTTGCAAAGCTGTCTTATAAAACATTTGGATTAGTCATCTGTAAAACATTTTTCCAATTTATATGTTTTAATAGATTATAAAATTTATGTAACGTATTATTATTTATTAATCGAGTTGCCTTATTAATTGTTTGTTTATTTACAATATGCGTATGTTTGTAAAATGTAAAAATTGGTAGATGGTCACTAATATCATAGATTATAACTCCCGAAAGAGTCAACTCTAAAGGAGCATTCGTAAGAGATAAGTCAATGGTAGATTCAGTTTCTGGTCTTAATCTCGTTGGAGATGTAATTGTATCGCCGAACCCGACAGCACTTAGCATTTGAATGAATTGTTGAGTTTGTAAGTTATTTTGGGCAATATCAATATTTAGGTCTCCCAACAAGAAACCCCTTTTGCCTGTCAAGTTGACATAACTCAGAATTTCAAATAGTTTATTAATAAATAAGGATGAGTTTGAACTCGGAGGGCGATAACAAACCATTATTATATGATATTCGTTTTCAATTGTCAAAATTACAATATAAGGGTCAATAATAGTTAAGTCTGTTATCAAAGAATCATTTTGGTGAATAATATTTACATAAATTGCCACTCCCCCACCCTTTGTTTTAATTCTGCTCTGGAAAAATATTTTATAACCAAGCATATCAATACTATAATTTTGAGTTGGAAACCATGTCTCAGTCAAACAGAGTATGCCAATCCCCGATCCGGTCGCCTGAATCAATGCCTCAACAAGGGTAACCTTAGACAAAAGAGATCTGGCATTTATATGAATTAATTTCAAGGAATCATTAAAGTTGCCAGACAACAAATTAGAAACTTGCTGTAGTATATATATGTCACCCATTATTGTTAATAATCACAGGCCATACATCAAGACCAAACAACAATAAACAGAACCCCAAAATAAAATTTATAATGTACTATGTAAAAAATTACATAACTTATTTGAATTAACCCTAATTCAAAAACAAAAGGCAAAATACCAAAAGCCACCCCTTGCCACATTTTACTAAAATTATACATCCCAGTATCCAACCCCATCCTACTACTCACCATCTCATCATTATTAAAGATGTAAGGAGAAAGATTATAAAATTCCGGGAAACAATGAATAATTTCATATAATACAAACCATTTTTTAGTGAACGGGTGTCCAACCCGTTTTTTAGACACCCATTCACTATGAAAACGTAATTACATAATGATAAATCACCAAATATAAAAATACAACAAACAAAAGGTAAACATATTAATCACTGTCCTGCCCTGTAGAAGCAAAAATATTTGCAATCGAATCACAATGGGTAGTACATGACATTAAACATGGTAAACGAAAAAATACAGAAAACAAAAACTGATGACCAACAAATACATATTGGGTAAGAGATAAACAGCAAATTTGCCAAAATATAATCACAATATGAATCATGTATTAACCACTCCAAAACTAACATAGATAACCCCCCCCCCAAGCACCTCATACTCAAAAAAGAAAATTAAAAGAACATATAGTTTAAACAGTCAGATTATAAATAGAGAAGTAGAATTTCTATCACATCACAGTGGCAAGTATAATATTAAGCATGATAAACAAAACTGTACAAAATAAAAAACAACGAAAACACCCATGAAAAAAATTCAAAGTATAGTTGACACATAAATCATTTGTTATATGTTACAACAGACTTATTATAAGATACCAGCTCATATAGAAGCATTCCATTTGTTAAAACACCAAAGAAAATTAACAGCTAATAAAACAAAGCAAAATCCAATATAACATTCATTTGATAATTTCCTAGGGCCTAATAAATTAATCTCTTCACCCTCCATCACAAGCCAAAGAAGTAAATTAGCAAAACATATTATGTAAACAATCAAATCATAGGTAAGTAAAATATCTCAAGGTAATACACAATTCACAAAGTAATTACTATCCACCATTGCATTTGTATACATATTTTATCACTGTTAAAACACAAAAAGTCAAGTCACAACAGTGTATACATCCCCTAAATTCCAAACTATCCTCTAGTATTAAGTCAGTAAAGAAACTTTATGTTCAATTCCAAATAATCTAATATTGCTAATAATAATAATAAAAAAGTGCCCCCTTCTCTTTCACCAACAAGAGTGAAAACCTCAAAAAGATAAACAATTCAAAAGAAATTAATCTGTTATAGAAACGATTAATAGTCATGTGTCGGTCCAGGAAGAAAAGCAAGATCACAGAGTCAGACCACAGTCATATAGGTCTTCAAGTATGAGTATTTTCCTTGTTGGGTCAGAAGCACCCCTTTTCACAAAAGTATTTCCATTACTTACAAATGCATACTTAATTTTCTCCTGATGTAATAGCCTTCTAGCCTGCCAGAATAAGTGTCTATAATCCGGTATCAAATTTTCATTTATATATATATATATTGGATGATGTTAAAGTTTCATCCAGATCTGAATTCAAAACAGTAATTTTTTTTCCAAAGTAACCATCTGGCTCTAGCTGTTCTAGTCTTAAATTGTACGATTACTGCTGCATTTGGTTTTAGATAGGAGTTCCCTTTAAGTGGATGAATAATATCCATATCATCTTGATGATAATTAAGAACACCAAATGCGTCTGCAATTTTATCCAAATAGTTTTTAAGTTCATTCTCATTGTGAATCAATGTCAAATCCAGACCATGTAGTTCTAAATTTTTATTACGATGATATTGGTTAATTTAGTTAATATCACTTTTTAATTTCTGTATCTGGAGATGTTTCTTATCAACCTGTTGAATAAGATCATTCTGGGTTGTTCTTAAGTTTTTGTTTTCATTAGGGAGTGATCCACATTGCCCAGCAATCTCATTATATTTAGTAGATACCAATTCAATAGTTTTTTTATACTCTTCCAATTCCTCCTTAAGCTCAGACATCGGCTCGAGCTTAGTATTTATTTCATCCAGTGATTTCCTTAATTCCTGTCTAACCTCAGCATTTGATTCCTGGACTTTTAAATTAATGTCACTCAGCGCTTTCAATAGCACATCCATATTAAAAACAGATGCACTTCCAGTGGACGGTGTACTTGTCGTAGATACATTTGAATGAGCGCCAGTTTTCCGGGTCTGCATTCTATATAAACCAATATCACACTCGATACAATAAGTAAATTATAATATGACCACCAACAGGCCCTGATTTACGGGAGGGCACACGGGGAACGTGCCAAGGGCCCCCGATTTTGGGGGGCCCCCAAATTTGAATTAAATGTGTACTTAGTTAATGGGAATTTTGTGTGTGTATATTCAAAATTTATTATTTTTACTTTTGCATGCTCATGAGTCATGTGTTTATAGATGTGGTACTTACACGCAGTGAGTTTGAGTTTCGAATTTCACATAAACACGTGGCCATTAATGAGTTTCAGTGGTTAAATAACCTTCAGGTGGCCATTGAGAAGGAGGATCGCTTCCATTGATTCACGTGCCTTTTCTTGCTTTTCCGAACGCACCTAAACTCAACTGATCCTTCAACTTCCTGCACATGGCTTGTCGTTGTCGTAACTGTAACCACGAAGGCTTGGTTGTATTTTGCGTTGCGTTTCTTGCAGTCTGATGGAATGTTGAATATTTGTTAATTTTATATACAATCAAATTTAGTTAGTTGTAACAATATATTTAAGTTGAATTATTTAACAGTTAAATTATGTCAAAACGTACATATTTATCAGGCAGTGCTAAACGGAAAGCCAAACAATTGAAACTGAAGAATGATGACCTGCAGCATGGTAGCATTGAACGTTTTACCGTTAAAAAATTGGATATTTCACTTGGTCCCAAAAGTTCTACAAATTCATATAATTTTACTACTGGTGAGTCTCTTGAGTGTAATTTCTCTTTGGAAGCCAGTAATCGGTCTTCAGAATCATGTAACATCACAGATGCGCCTAATTTGGGAAATCTTTTGAATTCATCTAATGAAGAGAGCACAAGTTCCACAATGAATGCAGTGGATCCTGCCTTATGGGGAGAAATTACAGAAGAAATGCGTGAATGCTTTTTGAGCAATCCACCAGTTCAAGATTTTAAGTTGCTGGCATTCACAGGGAAGGATATATGTGGTAAAAACGTTTTCTAACAAAAGGTAATTTTTTCAGAATAAAGAAAAATAATGAGAAGGTAAAACGCGACTGGCTTCTTTTATCCCCATCAACTTGTTTACTATTCTGCTGGATATGCAAATTGTATGCTAGGAGCACTACAGCATTAGGATCCACAGGTTTTTCTGACTGGAAGCATGCAAGTGAACGTCTTACAGAGCATGAAAATTCACACATACACAGGCAAGCAGTATGTGACTATTCATCACGCATGAATGCTTCTGCACGCATTGACTGTCAGATAGTTATGCAGTATCGGAATGAATCCAAGTACTGGCAAGATGTTTTGCATAGAGTTGTTGCAACAGTTAAGTATCTCTCAGTTCGTGGGTTGCCAATGTATGGTGATGATGAAACAATTGGATCAGTTCAGAATGGAAATTTCCTGGGCTGCTTAGAATTAATTGCAGAATTTGATCCATTCTTAGCTCAACACTTGGAAAAATTTGGGAATCCAGGAAGTGGTAACACCAGTTACTTATCTTCAACATGTGTGGATGAATTTGTTGAATTAATGGCTGTACGTGTTTTTAATGCCATTGTCAAAATATTTTTCCATCATAGTTGACTCTACTCCAGACATTACACACATAGATCAGCTGGCTTTTATCATAAGGTATGTCAACAAAGATTGTAAAGCAAAAGAACGGGTTTTGACATTTATTCCATTCCATGGACATACTGCAGTAAACATTACAAATACCATGATATCTTTTCTACAGGAGGCTGGCCTGGATATTATGAATGTCAGAGGCCAAAGCTACGACAATGCCAGCAACATGTCTGGAAAGTATTCTGGTGTTCAAAAACGCATTAGGGAAATCAATCCACAGGCGGAATATGTGCCATGTTCTACTCACACTTTAAATTTAGTTGGTGTGAATAGCATAGACAGTTGTGGTTAAGTTCTTTCTTTTTTCACATTTTTGCAAAACCTCTATACTTTTTTCTGCATCAACTCACCGTTGGAAGATGCTTCAGGAGAAAGTCCAGGAAGCGCATGGAAATTCATCACTCACACTGAAGAGTAGGTCAGTTACAAGATGGTGTGCAGATGCTGCAGCTACACGATCAGTGAGGGAAAATTATCGTGAAATAGAGAAAGTTTTAGTATTTCTGTCAGAAAATGTAGATGATTCTCCACAGACAAGAGATGAAGCAAAATCACTGCTGAAGAAAATGCGAACAATGGAAATATCGATCAGCACAGTAGTTTGGGTCACAATACTTCAGAGATTAAACTGTGCAAATCAAACTTGCCAGAATCCAAAAGGAAATATTTCTGAAGTACCTAAAATTTTCCAGTCGTTAATTGAATTCATTCAGTTCGTGAGGGAAAATTTTGAAGTCTATGAAGAGGAAGCTAAAACATTAGTGTCTGAAAAAGTTCAATACCATGGTCATGATTCCCGAAGAAAGAAAGTGCCCAAGAATAAACACCTAGATGAATGTAACAGTGAACATATAGAACTCAGTGCAAGGGATATATTTAGAACTCATGTTCATTATGTGCTTTGTGATGCTTTAGTCACTCAGCTTTCAAGCAGAAAAAGTGCTTATGAAAATATAATGAGAAAATTTGAATTTTTTACAAAAAAATCAAGATCTGAAATTTTTGAAGGGGCAAAAGCATTGCAGGAATACTATAACAATGACCTTGACGACCAGTTTGCAGATGAGTTTTTGCAATTATCCTCAATGATGGGGAAGCGTGCAACCATTCCCCAGATGCTGCAAACTTTGAAGGTAAACAATTTAGGAGCCACATTTACGAACACTGAGACTGCACTTAGAATGTTCATGACATTACCGATTTCAAATTGTACAAGTGAGAGATCATTTTCTTTTCTGAAAAGACGAATCTCTTACGATCAACCATGCGACAAACGAAACTGGCATCATTAGCTCTGCTGTCTTTGGAGAGTGATGTGACACAGTCTTTAAATTATGATTCTCTGATACATGACTTTGCATCTAGGAAATGTAGAAGAAAAAATATTCAGCCCAACTGTTTCGTCCTGATATAGGAGGTAAATTTTCAATTGTTTTTATTCATTCCTAAAAATAAAGAATAGTAACCGAGTTATTACAAATAAAAAGATCTGGTGCCCAAACACAGCACTTTGTCATCGTATTGTCAGTTTTGTTTGACATTGGACAGTTTATACATTCATGTCATAATGTGCTCATTAGATTTTGGTAAAAATTGGGTAAATGTGTAGTTTAGCGTGGTAAATTATTTGGTCGGAAAAGTTGTAAAATTTCTAAAAAGTGGGACGTACAGATTCTAAAATATGCAATTTAAGGGGAAATGGTGAAAAAATTTCATCGTTAGAATAAATATTAAAGATGTTTACCGAAAAACTTGAACTTCAGGTATGACGAGTCAGCGAACGCTGTGGGAGGCCTTAAACAACGCTGAGGCGTTGCTCCGTTGAAAGGAAGGATCGCTGCAGCCAGGACATTCACGGGCGGAATAGTACAACAGGAACCGGGTACGCTGTTGTCAGGAAAGAGTGTAGTGCTACGCTACAGAAAATAGTTAATTTTGGTGTCAGTTCTTGACTCGGACAGTTTCTTGTTTTTTTCACATGGGATTCTTTGATGCTGAATGTATGAACTCATTTCTCCGTGGAAGCTTTTTTTTTATTTAGTAATCAAACTTTCACTTTGAGACTTGCCATCTAACTTCCGTTAGAGAGAATGCGACACCTACTCTAACGCTTTTCTAGAAACAAGAAAGGCATGTGCATACTTACTATTTCGTATCACGGAATTACATGCCAAAGAACGAAGACAGTCTCTGCATGTTTCTTTAAAAAGTGAGACAGAAATTACAAACTACATTCTTTAGAGTAGCAGTATATTCTGTTACTCTTTCCTGACAAGAGCGTACCTGATTACTGTTGTACTCATCTGCCCGTGAATTCCCAGCCGCAGCAAACCTTCCTTTCAACGGAGCAAAGCTTCAGGTCGTCGCCGCAGCGTGTGCTTACTCATCCTACTTGGAGATAAGTTTTTCGGTTAACATCTTTAATATGCTTTTTTTTTTTTTTACAACTTTTCTGACCAAATAATTTAGGACGCCGAAGTACAACACATTTACCAAAAAATTGAACCGGACTAGGTGTTCCCCTCAGCTTTTCAGATTATTATTATTATGTTTTTTCTTTTTTGTGTGTGTGTGTGTGTGTGTGTGTGTGTGTGTGTGTGTAACTCAGACTCTTCCTCATCAACACAAAATTTTATGTTTTGCAGTTTTCTGATATATTGATCATGATGTACTGATTTGATCTTGGTAGAAACCGGGAAGCTGGAAGTAGGAGTTCCCATAGCACTTTTTCAATTTTTTATGCAGCTTCACATCTCTATTTATGAGGAAGTCCAGTGGAGGTCACCATGGATTTTTTTTTTTTTTTTAGTTCACATTTTTTGTTGGATGCATTGTTCTCATGTTGTAGACGCAAAAATCAGTACATTGCAAGACCACAATATTCACTAAAATTAAGATGTCCATTCATTTTGTCATAGATATATTGTTATAGTTAGAGTCTATAGGGGTCATTAACACCACAAACTACTGATCAACCAGTTGTCCCCGCACAGCCAGAGTTGTATAAAAATAAAATGTATCTGCGTACACAGCTATTGAAACAGAAAATCGCTGCCAACCCGCAAACCATGATAACAATAGAATAAGATAATTTAAAGAAAAATTAATAAAACAAATAATTATTAGAACATTACAGATTCCAATGAGGACAAAATAGTACATTCTAATTCAATGTGCAGCAATGTGTGTAAAATGAACTTTTATGGCAAAATATTAAAATATTGGACTACGAACCTCATAAAAATAAGAGATTAATTAAAGAAAGTTTTTATATCCAGAAAACCAGTTCTATCAATGAACCTTCAAAATTTATAAATATGATTTTCAACAAGTTAATTCAAAAATACTGGACTTACAAAATGCACAAGGAAATATTTTTATTTAATTGGCAACTGAAAGAGGAACCTGGCAATAAAATTTTAATTCTGTGTAAACAAAACTTTTAATACAATTCGTATACATTGAGAACAGGCCTTGATAAAATCTAGAGGTCAGAAATGTCTGTATAAACAAAAGAACTCAGAAGATGTGAAAAATAATTAAGTTCTTCAGTTAAAATAGAATTAAGTATATTAATCTGAGTAAAGCGTTGAGTAAGTGTTTTAATTGCTGTATATAGGCCTAATATTTTTATTTTTTTAATCTACATGCAAAAACTATCTGCAAACCTGCTAATGATTTGGAAACTATCAGCGCACGCACGTACGTCTACATTCTGCTACTCTGCACACAGTGACTATTATTTGGTCGATAGAGAATAAGGAGGGGGGCCCCGGAAATGTTTTGTGCCCTGGGCCTCGCACGTAGTAAATCGGGCCCTGGGCACAGCAAATCAGGAACAAATGGAAACCGTTCAAAGCTGAACCGAAAGTTATACTTCCCCAGTTTTCCGTACAACACAGAAAGGCATATTCTTACTTTCTATTTCGAATCAGGGAATCATGTACGAAAGAACGAAACACTTCTGAACATGTGCTTTAAAAACAATGACAAAACATGAACGAACTATATTCCTTAGCGTATGAGTATATGATTATTCGCTCTCCTGGCAGGAACGTACGCGCTACACTTGTAGTAAACCGCGAGTGAATTACGAGAAGTGATGTATACAGGCAACTTTTCGGGGGGTGCATTGCCCCCAGAAAATCCTCGCTGAAGGGGTAATTTTTCAAGCACTAACAGCTCAGACAACTTCAGCAATAAAAACCTAATTCCACAGAGTAGAGATGTTTGCATTGCAATACATCATCATATTTTGGAAGCTGGCATTCAGATTTATTTCAGTCTTCTATGTCGACTTTTCATGTATACGGTTAAGACTCAGTGTAGCTAACGTGCCGTTAGTGCTTTTTCATACAGGGTGTCCACAATGTCTTGTTAACCCCCCCCCTGTAATAAGAAATGTAAGTGAGCTATGTATCTGTTGTATGAGGTATATGTTGAGTTATGGTCTGTATTGTGTTTATTTACAGATTAGGTACCGGAACCATGTGTGATACTAGCGAATACACTCTGGAACAGCGAATTGTTGTCGGTGTCTATGTACACGAACGTCCACACACAGGGAAGACAATGCGTGACGTGCGTGCCGATTTCCAACAACGATTCGACAAAGAGGCCCCTCCAAAACAGACTCTTCTGCGGTGGAAATATACACTCTTCAAAGCAGGCAACATCAAGGATAAACCACGAACGGGAAGACCATCAACCAGAGTGCAACAGTGTCAAGCGGTCGAGGAATCAGTTATCAGGTCACCGACGAAGTCGCTCCGCAAACGATCAGCGGAGCTTGGAATACCACGATCAACACTTCATAAGCACATGAAGAATGACCTGAATTTGCACGCATATCGCCGATGTTCGTTCAGGAGTTATCAGACATCGATTTAAACCGCAGACGGGATACATGTGCAATGATACTTCAGACATTTGCCACAATCCCAAAACGAGGAAAGGTCATTTTCAGTGATAAATGTGCGATATACTGCAGCTGTCGATCACGGAACGTTGTGTTCTGCTCCAAGGAAACCCCACATTATGTCGAAGAATTGGAACATCATCCTCCGCATGTCATGATATGGGCTGCAATGAATAGTCGACATTTGTTTGGACCTTATTTCTTTGATGGTCCAGTGAATCAGACAACTTTTCTGGACATGCTGCAAACCTTGTTTGTGCTACAACTTGGAAATCTTGGCATTCTGAATGACGTATGGTTCCAACAGGATGGGGCACCCGCCCATTACGCAATCGCTGTTCGGGAATACCTTGGTGAGGTCTTTTGGGCTCGTTGGATCGGCCAAGGTTCGGCAGTGCTGCCCGCTCTACTTGAATGGCCACCTCGAAGCCCAGATCTCTCAACGTCTGATAATGCCCTTTGGGGTTTCATAAAGGAGGTTGTTGCACAGCAGCGCTACCAACCCACTGATGAACTTAAACAAGCAGTGAGACGTGCTTTCTCTCGTATCACCCCGCAACTGCTTCGGAAAATATCCCACAGAACATGGCGTAAAATTATTCTCTGTCACGAGAATGACGGAGCCCAAACGGATCCACTGGTGCAAATCAAAGGGGGAAAATCCATCCTTCGAAACATCACTAGGATGATAAATTTTATAGATTACATTTAGCACTAAATGAAAAATATCCTACGAAATTAGAAGATACGTTGCAATCTAGTATAGTTAATAATATTTTTATACAGCAATCTAAAATCAATCTAGGAACCCATATTAGAGATTTACTTTTCAAAATTTCACATGTTATTATTCCGACAAAAAAATGGCTTTATAGAATAAAGTTACTACCTAATCCTAATTACTGTGGTTCAGACGAGAGACCCTTCAACATTTATTTGTAGATTGCAATTTTACAAGGTATATCTGAGATTGGTTACAACAATATTTAAATTATAGTCATAAATTTACTGTATCATGTACCTTTAGACGGTTCTGAACCCAAAAATGTAGTAATTCCGCATCTATTAGCAATTACAAAATACACTATCTACCAACTAGTAATTGGACACCCCTGCAATCGACGATACTTGCGGTCATGATACACGTCACGGCCGCCGGCGTTAAATACCGTGTGGGAAACAACAACGGTACCAGTCGCATGCAAGATGCCACGCAGTTCGGAGCCCTCTGATTTCGAGAAAGGTGTAATCGTCAGGTATCACAGAAAAGACCGATCCATACGTGACTTATCCAGCGAGTTGAAGTACCCAAAATCGACAGTGGCCTACGTGATTGGCAAGTGGAAGATGAGAGGTGACTGTCGGAATGTGCCCCGACCCGGCAGACCCACAAAACTGTAAGTTAGAGACCGACGGGTGCTGGCCAGAGAAATTAGGAAGAACCGCACCAAATCGATGGGCCGCATCCGCGAGGAGTTTCAACAGGCATCCGGGAGTGTTTTTCGATGAATACCATCCGTAAGGAAGACCATCTGCTCGGTTATCACGGACGTGCTGCCGCCCACAAGCCTTTGATCACCAAGTCTAATAGCGCTGATCGGCTAACGTGGTGCAAAGAACGTCGGCAGTGGACCGTTGAACAGTTGAAACAGGTTCTCTAGAGCGACGAATCAAGGTTCACCCTCTACCGTTCAGATGGCAGGGTCTGGGTTTGGCGTCTGCCTGGAGAACACCTCCTGCCGGAATGTATTGTGCCAACTGTGAAGTTCGGCGGCGGTGGAATAATGCTATGGGGGTGTTTCTCCTTGTATGAAACGGGACCCTTGGTCGCCATTCCTGGTAGTCTCAACGCCGAGACCTACTGCACCATTTTGGATGACCATGCGCTTCCTACGTTGTGGCAGTTTTACGGGGTGCACCCATGTTACTTTCAAGATGACTATATCACCTGTCATGTTGCATGGTGACAATGGGGTCAAGGTCCAGAGCCCGGACCTTAACCCTATCGAGCATCTCTGGGACGAGTTGGAGTGTCGACTTAAGGGGTGCCCCCACCGTCCGAAATCGGTGAAGGAACTGACCTGTCTTCTCCAAGTCGAGTGGAAGAAAATACCGCTAGCCGTCGTACAACGCCTGGTTGAGAGTATGCCCCGGAGGGTCCCAGCTGTAATCGCCGCTCGTGGAGGCTCCACCAACTATTGAAGGTGAATAAACTTCGTTTTCCTTTGCTATCACAGGTGTCCAATTACTTGTTGGTAGATAGTGTATTTGGCCAATAATCTGCTTAATGTGACAAATGCGTTATACAGTTGTATGATAATCTGGCTCTCCTTTTCTTTCCGCATTTGCTCTGGTTCGTTCTTTTCAGTAGATATACGGCTTGAAAAAAGAAACCCAACAGCAAATAAAATTTGTTGGTGACCAAAATCTCACGAACCAGACCAGATCAGACCATATGTAGAGGATTTGGTACTTCTTCCGATTACGAGCACCGATTTCTATATATACACTGTCTGCCCAATCGCGCTCAAACGTTGTTTTCCGGTTGGGATCTAAATTTCCGCAAGGTGGCGTTACATTAATTGGCCTCTTTCGTATTTGTTCACTTGTCTAGTTTAACATCAGTAATTTTATTTTAACTGTTTAGATAATTTAAAATATAATAACTAGGTGTTTTATTCGTCCCAAAGTTCACTGAAAGGTTGGAAACTCATTTTCCGGTGGTTTTTTCACAAATTATTCTTCTGTTTCGTTTGGGAACGATCTGTTTTGTTCTTGCGCGTCCTAAATTATTTCGTCGGAAAAATGTTAGTACCTTAAAAAAGCGTGACGTACAGATTTTTCAGCATGGAAATTAATGGCAAATGGTGCAGAAATTTCATATTTTAAGGTGGACGTCAAGTAATTTTGCTTCCTATACTTCCAAAGGAAAAACTTCTGTACACATTTTCTTCACAATTATGCGTTCCCAAGGATAAAAATGTGAACATCGATTAAAATAGTTTCATTTTATAACTTAGAATACTTAATATTTTCTAAAGCATAACCATAATTATGCAATCCAACATTTGTTTGCTTACTGACGTCATCAAAGTACAGGTCGCGCCATCTTTTTCTGGACAATTAATGCGTTCCCAAGGATGAAAATGTGAACATCGATTAAAATATCATCATTTTATAACTTGGAATACTTAATATTTTCTAAAACGTAACCATAATTATGCAATCCAACATTTGTTTGTCTACTGACGTCATCAAAGCACACGTCGCGCCATCTTTTTCTGGTTTCAACACCACCAAAGGAAACGTTATTGATTTTTAATATAATTATGTTTATGTTTTAGAAAATATTAAGTATTCCAAGTTATAAAATGAAGATATTTTAATCGATGTTCAAATTTTCATCTTTGGGAACGCATTAATTGTGAAAAAAATGTGTACAGAAGTTTTTCCATTGGAAGTATAGGAAGTAAATTTACTTGACGTCCACCCTAAAAGTCTTTTAAAGATTTTTATCGTACTATTTAAGTGTAAATGTGATGCTGTGAATAGACGCCGCGGTAGGCCTAACGCAGGGGTCGTCAACCTTTTATTACCTACCGCCCACTTTTGTATCTTTGTTGATGGTAAAATTTCTTTACCGCTCACCGGTGCCTCAGTAACTCAATTTAGTGTAAGTGCGAACTAATTTTAGAGGGAAGGGCTTGTAAAAAATATGTACTTAAATTTATTTTTTTATTTAAACTTTATGTGCGTGATATGCATCATTAATAAAACGTGTTTTGTGTTATCCTCAACACTACATTTACGGATTCAAAAGTAAATTGCAAAATCATATTTAAAAAAGTCAAACTCGCGAAGTTGTTAGCAATGTATTCGACTAGCGGCGGAAGAACAAAATTTGTAACAACGGACAAAAAAACCCGACCGACCACCATGAAAGCTTGAATCGCCCACTATTAGGCGGTAGGACCAGGTTGACGACCTATCTCTTCGGTGAAGCTGTGCTCCTTTAAAAGGAAGGTTCGTTCGTTGCTGTACTGAAATGACGGGTGGAAGAGTACAACAGAAAGCAGTTACGTTGTTGGCAGGAGAGCGATAAATGTTGTAGTGCTATTTCACATTATAACTACTAATAATTTAATTTTAAATACTTTATTCTATAATTTTATTAAGTACTCTTGTTCCTCATTTATATACACTATCTACCAACAAGTAATTGGACACCTGTGATAGTAAAGGAAAACGAAGTTTATTCACCTTCAATAGTTGGTGGAGCCTCCACGAGCGGCGATTACAGCTGCGACCCTCCGGGGCATACTCTCAACCAGGCGTTGTACGACGGCTAGCGGTATTTTCTTCCACTCGACTTGGAGAAGACAGGTCAGTTCCTTCACCGATTTCGGGCGGTGGGGGCACCCCTTAAGTCGACGCTCCAACTCGTCCAATAGGTGCTCGATAGGGTTAAGGTCCGGGCACTGCGCAGGCTAGTCCATTCGATTAACCCCATTGCCACCATACCAAGCCATTGCGGACCTCGCAACATGACAGGTAGCATTGTCATCCTGAAAGTAACATGGGTCAACCCCGTAAAACTGTCACAACGTAGGAAGCGCATGGTCATCCAAAATGGTGCAGTAGGTCTCGGCGTTGAGTCTACCAGGAATTCCGACCAATGGTCCCGTGCCATACCAGGAGAAACACCCCCATAGAATAATTCCACCGCCGCCGAACTTCACAGTTGGCACAATACATTCCGGCAGGAGGCGTTCTCCAGGCAGACGCCAAACCCAGACCCTGCCATCCGAACGGTAGATGGTGAACCTTGATTCGTCGCTCCAGAGAACCTGTTTCCACTGCTCAGCGGTCCACTGTCGACGTTCTTTCCAACACGTTAGCCGATCAGCGCTATTAGACTTGGTGATCAAAGGCTTGTGGGCGGCAGCACGTTCATGATAACCGAGCAGATGGTCTTCCTTACGGATGGTATTCATCGAAAGAACACTCCCGGATGCCTGCTGACACTCCTCGCAGATGTGGCCCATCGATGTGGTGCGGTTCTTCCGAATTTCTCTGGCCAGCACCCGTCGGTCTCTAACTCCCAGTTTTGTGGGTCTTGTAGGTCTGCTGGGTCGGGGCACATTCCGACAGTCACCTCTCCTCTTCCACTTGCCAATCACGTAGGCCATTGTTGATTTTGGGTACTTCAACTCGCTGGATATGTCACGTTTGGATCGGCCATTTCTGTGACACCCGACGATTACACCTTTCTCGAAATCAGAGAGCTCCGAACTGCGTGGCATCTTGCATGCGACTGGTTGCGTTGTTGTTTCTCACGCGATTTCTAACGGCGGCGGCCGTGACGTGTATCAAAACCGCAGATATCGTTGATTGCAGGGTGTCCAATTACTTGTTGGTTGATAGTGTAGTTTGTTCCTTTTCTGTCAAAATAATGGAGTTAAACTTCCAACCCTTGACCCTATCTCAATTCTGGAATTAGCTGCACATGCTGGCGTCTTTCGACCACATTGAAAGATGCAGTCTGAGCTGAAACTTTCAAAGTAACGTCAAAGTTTTCTCATGAAGTGAAAGGTTTTAATTTGATAGAATAAATCAATTGATTTTGTGAATTCCATATCAGTCGTTTATGTGCTGAGAAGAACACTCTATTAATGAGAATCAACACAGCAAGAGAGTGTTCTGAGTGGAGCTCTTTTTCTTGTGATTCATGAGTGTCTGTTTTGTAGAAGGAGATTAAATTTTTTTTCTGTTATTTCGAACTCCTTTTCTTATTGTGTTCAGGCACGACAGATCAGTGTGCCGCCTACCATAGCTATGGATTTCAACATCTATCAGTCAACCACCCTTAGTTTTGTTGATCCAGTTATAAACATCTCTCAGTCAACCACTCTTAGTTTAGTTGATCTAATTATAAACATCTATCAGTCAACCACTCTTAGTTTTGTTGATCCAGTTATAAACATCTATCTCAGTCAACCACTCTTAGTTTTGTTGATCCAATTATAAACATCTATCAGTCAACCACTCTTAGTTTTGTTGATCCAATTATAAACATCTATCAGTCAACCGCTCTTAGTTTTGTTGATCCAATTGTAAACATCTATCAGTCAACCACTCTTAGTTTTGTTGATCTAATTATAAACATCCCTCAGTCAACCACTCTTAGTTTTTTTATCCAATTATAAACATCTCTCAGTCAACCACTCTTAGTTTTGTTGATCCAATTATAAACATCTATCAGTCAACCACCTCTTAGTTTTGTTGATCCAATTATAAACATCTATCAGTCAACCACTCTTAGTTTTGTTGATCCAATTATAGTGGCTTACACTCAAAGTGTGAAGAGCAACTGGAGTCCCCAGAAACGCAAACTAATAAAGGGAAATCCGAAATTTCAATTAAGAGACAATATTTATTCCAACAGAATGATCGCCTTTATTCAGAACACCTTTCTGCGGTGTTGATTCTTATCAACAGACAATTCCTACGTGCACGTAACCGATTGAATATGAATTCACGAAATCAGTTGATTCATTCTACCAGATAGAAACCTTTCAATTCACGAGGAAACAAAATTTTCCCGTCATAATAAGTGTTTCGGAGAAGGGACACAATTAATATTTATGAAAATCCTTTTACGGTGGAGCTAATTATTTAAGAAACGGTATTACTACGCAAATGACTTACACCATGTTTCACAGCAGCCTACAGATGGCAGCACGTCCCGCTAACTCATTAGTTGAGGAGAACGGCCAAGGTTGGAATTCACTACTTAAAGAAAAATGAGCAGACTATTTGGCCGATTATCTGCTCAATATGGCAGATACTTAATAGATTTGTATGAGAACTAGGCAGCGCCTTTAGTTTTCGACTTTGCTCTGGTTCGTTCTTTTGCGTCGAAATAGGACTTCAGAAGGAGGGACCACCTTACCCCCAATTGAAATCCAGCCTAGAAAAAGCATTTTCTGCTAACCACAACCTTACCTACTAAAATTCCCTTACTACAGGAATAGCCATTTCTGTAGTTGGGTCTGAGTTTAGATTAGCTTAACAATGTACTGAATACGATTTCTTTACTACGGGTATCGGCAATAAAGATGCTGTTTTAATTTGAAAATGAATAATCATAAAAAAATGAATAATAACAATGAGTACAGGGAAAATAAGCACAAGTACAAATTACAACAGTAATATACTATCATGGAATTCAGAGCGACAAATTGTTCTACGAATTGTTTTAACCTTTTTCAACAAACTTCAGTAAAAACGCCTCAAAGTTTTAAAAATACCAATTTCTCCATCGACGTCTCGAGAGACATGATTTTTAATCAGGTGACCAACTATCCTCCTTGCAGCTGACTTACGTGCTTTTAATGTCAGTTAAATATATATGGCAATAATTGAAGACATCATGATACGAGTAAAACGACTGAAAAGTCAATGTGCTGGACATATTGCCAGAAGGACGGACCAACGATTGACAACCTACATTTTAGACTGATTCCGAGGGACAACAGAAGACCCAAAAGAACATCTCGTTTGAGATGGGTGGTCGAAATTCGAAAGCACGCGGGAGTGACATGGACGAGACTGGCGCAGGGCAGACCATTCTGGAACAAACTTAGGGAGACCTTCATCCAGCAGTGGATTGATAACTGTTGACGACACATATATGAACAAATTTTTTCTTCTGTTGGCTATTTAGTTTTCTTTCGTTCAGTTTTTTTAGCGCGTCTTTTGTAAAAAAAGATCGTACTTATGTTATCGGTTTGTCCGTCCGTCCGTCCGCCTGTAGACACCATAACTTTGCAACTAATTGTCCGATATGAAAAATTCTTTTTGCATTGGGAAACTTGAAATATGCGAATGATGATCCTTTATTTTGTTTTATTTTTTCAATGTAAAATTTCGCCAATAGTGGGCGTAAAGGCAGATGATGTCGAATTCAAAATACATTTTATTCCATTATTTGCTTCTAAACATCCGATTGAAGAAATTCTTTTATCTTTCGATTCCATTTGTGTCGAAGAGTATTTAAGGTGCAATTTCTTTTCAAGTTACGCATACATTTTCCGCTAGCGGTCGTAAAAGTAAATTACGTTTTCCCTGATATCCCTCCTTCTAAAACTCCGATTTGAATTTTTTTTTTTTTCTTCAGCGGATGCAGCACCTGATGGAAAACCTTTTCCATGTAATTTCTAATTTTTGGTAAAGAATACTTTGGTCCCCAGGTGGCGTAAGCGTTAATTTTTGCACCTGATGTATTTGCCATAAAATCAGAGCTTTTGAAATCTCGATTGAAATTTTTTTTTCGTGCACCGATGCCACTCAAGTCGATAAACTCATTCGGAATATTTTCTTTTTCAAATAGGGAATGGTTTCTCCGCCAGAGAGCGCAGATGTATACATCTTAGTTTTGTTAATATCTCTGCTTCTAGTGGTCCGAGTTAAAAAAAATTTCTTTATTGGATAGAGTTTCCGGTGTGACATGTTTTATATATAATCTCAAAATATTCAAGTAATTCATAGACTTTCCGGTAGGGGCGTTTACCCCGATATCTCTACTTCTCTAAATATCCGATTTGGAAAATTCTTTCCCCGGATACACCTGATGGAAAATCCTTTGCACATGATTTCTAATTTTTGAAAAAAATAGTTTGGCCACCAGGGGGCGTAATACTTAATTCCCGCTTCTCATGTATTTGCAGCAAAATCTAAGCTTCTGAAATTTCGACTGAAAAAATTTCGTTTGTGGTCCGTTACTACTCACGTTGACTAACCTTTTAGGATTAGTATTTTCTTCTTAAAATAATGCACGGTTTCAACCCCAGGGGGCGCAGACGTTTATCATATTTTGTCAATGTCTCCACTTCTAGGATTCCGATTTCAAAAATTCTTTTTATTGTCGGATAGTGTTTCCGATGCGAAATGTTACGCATATATATTTAAAATTTTCAAGTAGATCATAGACTTTTTGCTAGGAGGCGCAAAGGTACATTGCGTTTTCTGCGTTGTTTCTGCTTCTAAAACTCCAATTTGAAATATGTTTCATGTATCGCATACAGCTCCCGACGGAAAATGTTTTTCACATAATTTCTAATATTTGGTAAGAATGGTTTGGCCACCAGAGGGCGTAAGAGTTAATTTCGGCTTCTGATGTAATTGCAGTAAAATCTTAGCTCCTGAAAACTCGATTATTTTTAATTTTTTTTTTCTTGGACCGATACTGCTAACGTCGAATAACTTTGTGAGAATACTTTCCTCCTAAAATAATGTATGGTTTTCTTTCCAGTTTCCAGGGGGCGTAGATGCATATTTATATTTGTCCGTATCTCTGCTTCGAAGAGTCCTACTTGAAAAATTATTTCTTTGTTAGAGAGCGTTTCCGCTGTGAAATGTTCTCATATAAATTCAAATTTTTCTTAAAGCACAAGTCTTCAACCAGAGAGCGCAAGATCACGATTCCGTTTGCAGCAATATCTGCAGGGTTAAAAACCCCATTGAAAAACTTCTTGTTTCCGTCAGATACTATTGTTTCCCATACCGGTTCCATTGACTTTGAATAGCTTTGATATATTTAATTTGCGTCAGAACGGATTCAAAAGACGTGCTCATACACTCGAAATTTCGGTGTCATCTATCTTGTTTTTTTTTAAAAAATTCCATGTGCGTTCTAGGGTATTTCTCAGGGTAGGATGTGGCACCCCAACCTAAGCCCCTGCATCGTGCACTTGATTGGGTTAAAAATGATACATAGCCTTAACCAATAGCATTTTTCATTCATCTGGATTGTTTTATTCCTGAAGAATTTATATTTTCTGTTTTTTCGTTATATCCTCAGCTGTGTTGTCGCCTCCCTGCACAGATGGAAAGCCCCAACTGAGAATAAAACCTAATTCAGGATTAGCAATCCGTGTTTGAAATCGAAGCAGCCACTACCTTACCCGAAACAAACATGTCGGCAGATGACGTGGGGGAACACCCGTTGCATTTCAGAAGCAGGAAACAAAGTTTTTACCACCTGAAAAAAAGACAAATGAAAAAACATCTTTCTAAAGAGGTCGAATGTTTGTTGGAAGCTCAATATTGAATTTTATACATTAATTTTATGAATGTTAACTGTGTCGTCATATAATTATAATTTCTGTCTTAGCTGATGTAGGAATATAATGTCAATTAGCCCAAAAGACGTGTATCGACTACTTCAGAAGTAACACATTCACTATGTATTAATAGAAAGAGCAAGTCAGGATGGTAAGCACACATTGAGCTTTAGTTCCACTTAGGAAGTAGCTGATCCCATATTTTTTTCTAGAAAGGGTTTTGTTTACTTCCCCGTTGAGAGGTTTACGAAATAGCATACGTAGGAAAATAAAATTTTTTGTTCTCCATTCTTCCGTATTCTTTGTATAAGCCTTTTTCATGTTAGTACGGCTTTTGGCAGAATAATAATAATAATAATAATAATAATAATAATAATCCATTGTGGAGCGCCATTACTAATTTCTCTCAGTTATTTACTTGTGTTACTAATAAGAGACAACAACAGAGAAATCTTTCTTTAACAGGGCCTTTAAACCTCCACCTCCTCCCATCCCCTGATAAGAAGTGCGCAGGTCTTGTGTGAACCTTCATCGGAAGAGGGGTTTTGTACTTCGAAAAATTCAGTACATTATTGCAGAAATAAGATATAGAAATATATTAATTTTGTTTAACTTTATCAATCTGCAAAAGAATCCTGCTTTGTTTAGTTTCACCCTTTTGGGTACGGTAGTTTCATAAAAGCGCGTGAAGGAACATCGGTTTCCCAACTTCCTACAGCGGAAATGCCCGTCCCTGATATAGGGTCACGATTTTCAGGAAAGGCCAGTGCTGTACGAGAAACACAGCATCTTTTCCTAACGAGCCCATCTCGGACGAATGGTCAGAAGCCAGACAGTGTTTAGACAACTGCCACACCGGGGCGGGGATCTTCCCGAAGTGAGTGAGCAAAAGTCACAAAGAAAAAATGTTTTGCATAAAGAACGAGCTAATTCGATGCTCCATAATTCTCATTTCCTGTTTGTACTGTATGATAATGTGTCCTTTAGCGTCGTAAAAATTTTGCAGAAATAAAATATAGAGATGTTAATTTTGTAAGTTTTTACAGTGCTGCCGTTGATGTTACCTATGTTTAATTACACTCAAGGCGTCCAACTGGGCTGTTGTTCTTGGGTACTGTACAAATTTAGCTGTGTGAGAAAAGTGCGACGAACTATTTTTTAAGCACGCAAAGTAATGGGGAAAGGTGAAAAAATAAAGTATTTGTAGATAACAGAAAATAATTAATATATCCACACTTCATTTCGGATTGCGTCAGGGCTTAAAATTTCATTATACGCCACAATACCAGAAGTTGTAGTCCTCCCTGCCATAGCACGAAATCTGAATTGAAGAAAATCTTTTAATTTGAAAAATATCCGTTTCCCGAGGGGGGACTGTGAGCTACGATGTATGGAATAATAGCAGAACTACAAATAAAGTGATTTAAGAAATCACCCACTCCTGTACATATTTCAAACCATAACCAAAACTTTGGGTTCAACCAGAACCAAAACGTCTTCCTCAAAACTTCTGTCGTACATAAATTAATTTACATTCCTTAATTTCTTTCCATTCGGAGACATTGTGAAACTAATAATAACGACATTTCGCACATATCGTTATACAAAAAAAAAAAGACTTGTACTTGCGCACGATTACACTGCGCATGACACTCTTCCGAAACATACACCCCACTCCTGTTGTATTCTTCCGCGCATTCACAACCAACTCGTACTCCGTTCCGACGCAGGGAACCTTCACGTGGTGGCCGTTAACATCGCTTCAGCCTCGAGCACCAACTGCTGCAAACCATCGTACTCGCAGGTTAATAATTCGTAAAACTTGTTTTCTTTTACCTACAAATACTACTAGTATATTTTGGCACCTTTCCCCATTATTTTGTATGCTTAAAAAAATGTGCGTCGCACTTTGCCCACACAGTTACATTTTATCGACGAAATAATTTAGGACACTAAAGTACACCTTTTTGATGTTTCTGTTTACAAAAACTAAAGAAGAAAATTCTGTGATTTGCATGCAAAAATAATTTTTTTCGTAGTGTTTAGCAAAATCCTGGTAATAATTCGTGAGAAATTCAATAGATGAAGTTTTGAGTGGGGCTCTTTCTCAATTGTTTTTTCCTGGGATCGTTTAAAATTGCATCAGCTCGATGATGTCGTTTTAAATTATTTGTAATTCTTTCTACACAGGCTACATTTTGCGTAAACTTTATCCTTACCAAAAGAAGAATAAAGTTGCACAAAAGATATTTTACGTTTACCCGTTATTACTAACTCTCAACAAATACCTGTTTCAGCGCCTGACGCAACTTTAAACTTCTTGTACAAACAACAAGAACAACGCTTTTGACTTCGTCTTTATCCGACTGAAACGTGCAACAGAATGTAAAAACCACATACCATCACCCTTTACTCTTTTGAATACAGTTAACTTTAGTTTCGCGTCGTCATCAGGTTTAAATATGGCCGGGGTCAAAATTTTCGACACCAGTATAAATGAGGTGAAAATGAGAGTTTTAGTCATCAAAGCGATTGGTTTCGGAAGCCGACTAGTTCGCACCATCGTGATTTACACTTACAGCATTGAAAAACGTAAAACTATCGATAGTGCCACCGATAATATCTCCTCCTCTACGCGGGTGAACCGAACTTATATTTCTCTATCCAGTCGATCAGTTTATTACTAAAAGTCTCGATGTTTTTGCAAGCAGAAAAATTCTCAACACAGTGCGAGACTAGCGTCTCTGGACAGGAATGATTACCAATCAGTTTTACTGCGCTTACCACGCTTGATGATCTCTGGAACTTCAGTTTCGGGAGTTGTTAATATATTGCATTAATGAAGGCGGCAGCTCGACTTCTACTCTCGAACCTTGGGTGTTTACATTTGGTCAGCGGAGCGTCCGGTTACGGTTCACTTGAACACGGTCGTACTCGATGGAGCGAGAGGTAACGCTTCGCTAGTAGCGGCCTGTCGATTCGGGGAAAAAGCAGGAATCATATGATAGATCCCATTTTTTCCGCAGAGACCGTGGGGCGCTGGAACCCCACTGTTCACTCGCGTTTTCCACAGTTGTTATGCATTACGTCAAGTAGAAAGGAACTCATGAGCTAAGTAAAATTTAAAATTGCCATTGTTTTTGAAGGGAATTTTTTGAAGTTAGGATTCAAACGTCCACATATATGAAACATACATCCAGCTAAAAAAATGTACTACGTATTATAATGTAATTTAATGCGTGGAATTCACAGCAAAATCTACGATTCTTCAGTTATGACTTATGAGCAAACACGGTGTACTCGTTCAGAATAGTAAATAGTATGTTTTTCTTTCTGGTACAACCATTTAGACGTAAACAAAGAAAAGTTATCCTTTACTAAAAACTTTTATCAAGTTATAGTAACTTGTAATGTAACAACGGCTAAGAAATTTCATTGCAAAATAAACCGCAGTTATTGACAGAAAAAAAACCCGTAATATACACAAAACTAAATTTATGTAATCAAAGATAAAAAAAAAGGGGGAGGGGTGAAATTTCCGAACGATGATTTCATGAATACAGTTTTACTACACTAATACTCCATTTTTAACATCTATGGTTGGTTGTTTTTTATTATTAGCCAACATCGATCACTACTTATGCTACATTAAGGGCTGGCCCGGACAGATTAACCCCGAAGGATGGGGGTTCGACCAACGCCCCTTGAAATGAGGCTGCAGCACCAGTTCTTGACGACATCACAGGAAGACCTTGCCGTGACCGTCCTACCTAGTGGACTGGTGCTATCTAACGTGAGGGTGATCTTCCGTACTTAGATGCTTACGAAACTATAACAGTTGAAACTATGTTCTTTCCAACTATTGGAAACAGGTATTTCCGATGGTAAAAAAAGGTATTTGTACTGAGTAAACAGAACAAGATTTGTAAACTAAATGTTATACGTTTTTTTTATTTATTCATTTTTTTAGGGCGGGGGTGTTTTTCGAAGGCAAACTGATACAATACGTAGATTCTCTTAGTGAAAAACAAATGCAATGAAACTTGGGGTTTGTTTAGCAACTCGATTTTAAGCTATTGATGGCTAAATAAAAACGGAAATTCCGTTTTATTTTTGCCACATGCACTGGAAAGACCCCCCCCAAAGTTTATAAATAAGACAACCTCGGTACATTGAGTTTACCGATTTTGTTCTATTTATTCAGCACAAATACATTTTTTCTTCTCTTTTTTTAATTTATACCTGATGTCCGACTCTATTAAAAGGCCGACGCATGAGGGACTGTTAAGGAATCTATTGATATTTTACCTTATTTTTCTATTCAGAAACTCATTCATTCATTCTTTTAGTAAACTAAGATGTTTAATAGATACTTTTTATTTACTTTTTAAATTTTGTTTTGAATTTTGTTTAACTTCAAGTAAGGATCCTTTAAAAATGCCATTTTCACTTCCTTCCACACAGATCAGACAACCAACTGAAAGAGTGGGAGCCTGCACAAGAGTTTCTGCTTGCAACAGGAAGTACACGATTTATTTAGAAATCACCTTTTAAAACACTCTACATATACTTAGTATGAACTTCATAGCAAAGGTTTTTAAAATTAAAAAACTGGACTAAACAAAATAACTTTTTTAAATTATGAAAAAATAAGAAAGTACTGTAACACAATAATAGGAAAAGATAAAAAAACATAATTGCAATCAATTTTTTTATTAGTGCCAAATACTTTATTTTTTACTTATGATGTTCTGTAATAATTATACAATTCACTGACTACATTAAAATATGGTCAGTAAATTGGTGAAATCTTTTTTATATTGGCAGAATCGAATTTAGAAATATGTTCCGCTTTCTTAATAAAATACCGCCAAAAAGTTGAACATGATATCCATATATGTTTTAGTTTTTATTTGACACATTTATAATTTTCAGTTGTATTTATCTTTCAAATTCACAAATACTTTTTTCTTACTATCTGTAATACTTGCCCTTGTTTCAAAGTTGCAACATACACTATCTATGGCATTGAAGTTAAACAAATTTTTTTTTTTAATATTTTAGATGAAAAAAGTGGTTTATCTTCAATTAGAAATATTTTTGCACCGTCAGTTTAATAGTCCGAAATGTTCTAATTTTGGCCCAAGAGTGTGCCATAAGTAGTTTCATTACCTTAGGGAATTAACGATTAAAAGTAATAAATTTTAACACCCTATTGTTGGGTGTTAAAACTAAGTGTTATACTATATATATATGTTTTGCCACACAATACATGGTCATTTGCTTTCGTGCACTTTTAAATCTAACCTGATTTAATTATTTTATTGAATATCACTTATACACATCTAAAGAAAGCAGTGCAGTTCACTACAAGCAACCCTTTTTTCCTGAAGATACTTAACAAACACTTTCTAAAAAGAAGCATTAAAAACAGGACTGGAAGAAATTTTTGGTAAATTAACTTGCTGGTTAGTTTACTATGATCCTCTTCATGGCATTTTAAAACTGGGCATTTTTCCAGATTTGGAAGAATATATGTCGATAAGTTTTGCACTGAACAGTTTTGTGCCAAATACGGAAGAGATTTTTCACCAAAATCTTGTATGATAGAAAGGATTATAATAAATGCTGATGATGGGTAAGTCAGATCCCCACGGTCTTGATTTGCGATTAAATTAAGAATGGATGCCATGCAATTACAGTTAGCAAATTTTTCCAAGCAGGAGGGGCAATCTGTTCTTTCATCAATAACTTTCACTAAATATCCAGCCACAAAAGCTAAACTTGCAAACTTTAAGCTGACTGTTGGTGTTTCTTGTTAAGGGGAGAAAAAAATATATATATATTAGATCTCTACAACCAAAAGTAATGCAGCAGAACAACAGTATTCAAAAAAAAAATGAAGCTGAAGGGGAATCAACTTGCACTGAATAAAGACTGTTACTGATTAGGAATAGGGAAAGGGGTGGGTACATGGATTTCGCTAAAAGTGTGTTTATGTTTATTCACTATCAGCGCTTGCGAAACTGCTGAAATTTCTACTAGCCAATGGGGCTAGTGGAATAAAAACTTTACTAGCCAAATGCCAAAATCTACTAGCCACGCAAAGTACAAAAAAAGAAAAATTAATAACTTCTTTACTTACATTTCTATAAAATTAAATGGGTGAATTTTTTTTCCTTTTCTAATGAGAAATCTCTCTCCCATTTACTTCATAAAAACAGAAGCACAGCAGTTAGTGCACAGAAACATTAGATTGATTACAAATATTGCATATGCTTTTGTTTCCAAATGATTTTTTTACAATTTATTTTCAGTGCTGTAATGTCATTACTATCTTATTTACACGTATATAATTTATTTTCAAAAGGCCATTGAAGTTAGATGTCTAATTTTTTTAATAACATTTAAAACAAAGGGACAAAAGCTAGAATATATATAAATAAAGTGGCACTAATAATGTTGATACAATTTTCCGCTGATATGTACGTACCGTGTCTGATCTTCCCATTAGGGGTATCTGCGGACCACAATCAAATAGCATTTTGAGGATCAAAATATTCAATTGAAGGGCCATTGCATGTGATCATCTTTAAGTAATTTAAAGTGTCACTGTTCAGACCAGCCTGATTACTCATGTTGAGGTTAATTGCTAAAAAGCCACGCTCACAAGGAGCAGTACTGCATGGCATTAGATGTAGCACATTGCCATAACAGTTTGTTTCTTTGGCAACTCACTTTTCCGTGCTCAGATCTGCAAAAAAGGAACGAAGCAGTAAACCATAATGCTTCTAGCAAGATAAATGAAAATAATTCACACACATGAAAATAAAAAATAGTCACAAATTAGTAAATAAACCTCCACATGTATTAGAAATTACTTGCGAATCAGGATCCGAAAGATAAGAATAAGAGTAGGGTTTCAGCGCCTCCAGACGTCAAAGATTAGAACTCGAAAAGTGGGCGTGATTCCTGACGACCCATTTTTCTTTTGCGCATGCGGCTGGCCGTTAAGCTTGATCGAGTCGGGCCGTGAACAGTATGATTGGTGTCGAAAGCCCGCTATACGTCCCTTGTTAAAAGATGTCATGGTTTTTAGAACACCGTTTGGTGGCGCTGTTCTATAATCGTCACCGGTATTTCTTCCGAATAGCGGCCGTTCCCGACCGCGAATGTAGCGCCATCTAGTAGCTGAATGTACCGGTGACACGTTTTAGCAAATGTTCGCTTCGTATCCGACAGATGTCGCACTGTGCCGGAAAATACTTTGCTCACTGACAGATTAAGATCAGTTTTACATAACGTCTGCCCGTTAATTTTGTAAGCATCACAGAGATTTTACTTTTTCCTCCCTATAGTACACAGATACTGAAGGTGTAACAGAACTCCACAAATAATATTTATAAAGTGAAACATCTAATTCTTTTCTCCCAAAAGGAAAATTCGTACCAGGAACTTCTGTAGGCCTTTTCTTATTTCTCGCTGGACGGCTCCTAATTGGAAGAAATATCTAAAAGTTTCCATAATATAGCATTTCACAGTTTTTCAACTGTGCGCGTGATATAGAACTCCATAAATAGAGTTTATAAGTTATTATATTTCGTTGTTTCCTCAAAAGACGTTTTCTGCTTTGTTATAGCATTAATAACTTTCAGCTCAACGGCCCTTGATCTGACGAAGACTCTAAAAAATGAACAGTTCACTAGTGACGCGTTTTATTGAATGTTGGTTTTGTCGAACTGTGCCCGAAACGATTTGTTCAGTTACAGATTAACTTCATCTTTTACATAACGTCTGCCCGTTAATTTTGTAAACATCACAGTGATTTTACTTTTCCTCTAAATAGTAAGTTCCTAGTAATGAGAAATTCACAGTATTTCGCATATGCCGTGTTACAGAACTCCATAACTATTGTCCTTAATTAAATGCGCGGCATTTATCTTGCCAAAATAGATGTACTTAGCAGCTAATTAGGTATACAATTCGTCATCTCCGCCCAAAGGCCCTTGATCAGAAGAACGCTATAAAAGTTCCACAAAATATCATAGAACTCTGTAAATAATATTTACAGTTTAATGCTACGGGGTTTCCACTCCAAAACGACGTTTCTAGCACCAGCTTCCGTAAAGCATTCTTTTTTGTTAGCGTAAGACCACTACTTATGCTCTGACAGACGTCCAAAAGCAAAAGAAAAACTCAAATGTAAACATTATTTATTTTTGTACGTCAAGAGGGGGCGCTCCGATGCAACTAGCCCTCGCGCGCTTGTACAGGAACACTGGCGACAGCGATATCTATATGTATCGAGTTATCTCATTGGCAGCAATAAAACCCGTTCCCACCAATTGGCGTCCGGCGCCGAAACGGCATTAGTTTGGCGGATAATGGCTACTGCGAGGCAGGGAAGATGTAAGTTTGAGAGAATAAGTAAGTAGTTTTCTTTAAAACTTTTATCTCGTTAATATTTATATTTGGATGGTTACTGCGAACAGGTTAAGTTGTTCGATTTGTGGTGTTTCATTTGGGCAGAAATACAATTTGAACCAGATATACGTCGTCGAAGTCGTGACACAGGTTATTTACATCTTAGTTAACAGTTTCTGCGTTGGCGGCTGTCGATAGTCCTGTACAATTGATATTTTAAGGTGAAATTGGATTTATTTGATGTGCCTTTATGTTTTGCAGCTTACTGTAATCACCAGACGGTAAAAAATCAGTGTTCCTTTTATAGATTTCCCAGAAACAAACGGAAACATGTCCTGTGGACGAAAATGTCAAGGTAAGGATATGTGGACTGACTGGTATTCTTGTGAACAAGCATATATTTTGTAGTATGTAAAATATGAATTTGGACCACGCATCCCGCCCCTTTTTGTTTGTTTGTTATCGTTTTCAGAACATTAGGTTTTGCCTTGAGGCTGTTATATGAATTCCGTACCGATGAAACTAAAAGGATAGAATAGTGGTGAAGCAACAATAGTACAGGAAGTATGAAAGGTAAATTAAATAACATGAATGGATGTAATTTTTATTTGTTTTCATTATTTTATTTAAGAGTTCATTAATACTGTTTCAAGAGCGGATGAACTTGTTATTTTGTATTCAGTAAAGTATTGGATGAGCTTCAGTATAGTCAAAAGTGAATTTTTATTTAATTATCATTTTTCGAACAAATTAGTGACACTGAATCTAAGATATGGTATTATTCTGAATTTTCCTTTTAGGAATTATGTGCTATTTTATATTAACACTAGGATTTAACACGTTTAAGATGATATAACCTTTTAATACCTTTCAGATGTATTGGATAATTTTTCCGCGCTTATAATTTTTAGACTGCCTGCACTTATTCTATTCGACGATTTGTTTAGAACTCTTGCACCTTTCTTAAATATGATTGGAGCTAAGGTTTTCCACTTGTTGTAAGTTTTTTGCACGCCAAATTTTCTTGTTTGAAATTCCAAATATCTCCTAAGATCACACTTGGTTGACAGTTTAATTTGTTCGGTATTTTTTTATATTTGTTCAAATGATAGGGCATTTCTATTTTTCCATATATTATACTTTGTTATTGCAATTACAAGATGTATGACAATGTTTTTTAGATCAGAACATTGTAATGGATTGATGATATGAAATTTCATAACATGCTGGTTCAAATTGTATTTCTGCCCGAATGAAACACCGCAAATCGAACAAGTTAACCTGTTCGCAGTATCCATCCAAATATAAAAATTAACCAGATAAAAGAAAACTTACTAACTTAAATCAACACCTTTGCCTCTTCGCTGCTTCGTTGTAGCAATTATCTCCGACTACAATTACCGTTTCGGATCCGGTCGCCAATTGGTGGGGTTTACTGCTGCCAAAGAGATAACTCGATTCATGTAGATATCGCCGGACTATTCATACAGCCAGCAACTTAGTACGTACACTACGTTACTGGGAAGAGATATTAGTAAGCGCAAACAAAGCTAGATCCGTTACTACCAACGACAACATTTTATATTTATAATTCAATTATTCAGATTTTTACTGAAAATAACGATTCAATTATCTTCCTCTATGCTAAATTCGAATTGTGTTAATTTTGATATTATAGAAAAACCTGTTTATCCTGTACGACAGTAATAGTAAACCTATATAGAACACGTTACCGATTTATGAAAGCAATACTGAATACAAAAAAGCTTATTACTTTCTCATTGTTGGAATTTATCAGTAAGAAAGAACATGAGATCTATAATTACAATAAAATTTCATTCTCCAGAAATTTTGTTTGCAATTGTCAACGCTGATCGTAATTTAAACATTCTGTGGTAGAATATTTTTCTTGTAAATAAAATTTGGAGTTTTCAATTAGCTAATGATTTCAAGTAATATCCCTGAACAACACTTAATACAATCGCCTGACAATTGGAGGGAGAGTACAAAAACTATCCAAAATCCATAGGCTTTGTCACAACTGTGAAACAAATTAGAAAAATTCAAATATGTTCGGGGGTTATGAAGAGTTGCAAAGTCTGTGTAGAGGTACATCAAAAGTATGAATATCTCACACAATATGTTGGCTTCATCTCCCCGTATGTCAACTCTTTTATCTTTCTATCTAATGTATATCTGTCTATCTTATGCACTATATATATACGTATTGTATACATATCTATATATTTTTTATGCATACCTACATATATATGTTATATATAATACATATACCTACACATACATGTAGCCCCCCCCCCTCAAACAGGAATTCCTCGGTGCGCCACTGGTACCGTGGTTGAAGAAAAACAACTTCACTTTGGAGTTATTTGCCCACACACAGGCGTTCAGAACTAGGGTTTCATCCCTCTCAAGGTCAAAAATTCCAACGCCGCCACGAATCTGAAAAACGTCCTCACCTCTCCACGCGTCGCCTCAGGGCGCCTAACCCTGTCCACACACACACAGGTTTAAAAAAAGCGTACGATGGTTTCGAGGTGAAAAAACCTCGGTTAAAGTATGTGGGGTGGGGGTGGGGACGCTTAAAATACAGCTTCCTCCTCAATTTTAGCCCCGGTCATCAAAGGTGGCAGTCTGCCTCTGATACCCTCTGCCCCGCTTGACCACCTCACATATGCATATCCCCCGTCTTGAGTGTTTGTAAGGTTGACTCAGAGTATAATTCTATACCCCAGGGGGAAAGGGAGTAGACAGCCCACAGCCTTTAGTAAAACTTACTGGCAAGCATTTGTGTTAAGGCATTTAGCTGTTTATGGGCCCTATGGACCCACACATGTTCACTTCTAAAAATACGATAAATTTGCCGACTTTTTTCCCCATCTGACCACCCTGTCATCAACTTTTTTAAGCAACTGCGAAAAGGTTATTTGAAAAAAAAATTGATATTTTCATACTGAAAGAGGAAAGCCGTACCTGCGGTTTAGGTTTTGCTGCCTATGTTTGCAGGCACTTAAAGGCATAGAAGTTTTTTAACAGCAGCTTTGCATCTCGCAGTCACTTATTAAGTTACGAATAGAATTATACACCTTCTGTGCAACTGCGAATACAGTTCCGCTTCTGCTTTTTCTCCCCCTTTCATTTATTTTCTTTTCAAGGTGGGTAGACGTTCTTCCATATCTTGTTTCTTTGGGAGGGGGAGGGGGGTGAGCAGGCATTTCACTCTTTCTTGACCCTTAAGACCAACAAGCTCTGTGCTTTTGCGATTGAGAGTCATTGGTGCTACTCTTTTACTGATTGACCCCTAAATTTTTTTTTTTTTTTTCATTCATCATTCGTACTGTATCCAGTGGCGCAGCTAGGAATTCCTGTTGGAGGGGGCTCTCTCTCTCTCTCTATATATATATATATATATAGTATGCATACACAATGTATGTGTGTATATATATATATATATATATATGTGTGTATATAGTGTACGCCTATAGTTTATGTACGGTTGTAACGTACGTCGCACTTAATCTCTTTGGGGCTTTGGAAAGAAGACACCCTGTAATAGAAGACACTATGTAATTTTTTGAACATGTAAAATAATACAAATTTTGAAGATGACAATCCGATTTTTGGCGTAAATGTGACAAGGATGGCAATCCGATTTTTGGCGTAAATGTGACAGATAATATCCGAAAACTTGAAAATTGTGCGACGTACGTTACAACCGTACATAAACTATAGGCGTACACTATATACACATATATATATATATATATACACACACATTGTGTATGCATACTATATATATATATAGAGAGAGAGAGAGAGAGCCCCTCCAACAGGAATTCCTAGCTGCGCCACTGGATACAGTACGAATGATGAATGAAAAAAAAAATAATTTAGGGGTCAATCAGTAAAAGAGTAGCACCAATGACTCTCAATCGCAAAAGCACAGAGCTTGTTGGTCTTAAGGGTCAGGAAAGAGTGAAATGCCTGCTCACCCCCTCCCCCTCCCAAAGAAACAAGATATGGAAGAACGTCTACCCACCTTGAAAAGAAAATAAATGAAAGGGGGAGAAAAAGCAGAAGCGGAACTGTATTCGCAGTTGCACAGAAGGTGTACCACCGCACCACTGAACCGCAGGCAAGTGTTCGGCCGTAGCGAACACGAAACTGAGAGATAGCTTCTGCTCCATTTCTACGACTTGGCCACTAGCAGCCGTGGAACGACGTAACCTTATGTTCTTAAACCTATATTATGGTAGCATCCATTGGATAAAAAATAGTAGTGGTATTATTTAATAAGAATAAATGCTGTCTTTTGGAAAGAGAAAAATTGGGAAGTCCAACGCTTTCGTTAAATCCGAAAGTGACCCAAAGGTATGCTGAGCGTATCTACCGAAAAACGCTGGTGTGTGTGTGTGTGTGTGTGTGTGGCTTTAGTCGATCCAAAAATTTTATGACTTGCAGTTTTTCTTTCTGAAAGTAAAAGAGCTTCTACGCGCCTTATCACTCTTAGTATCTTTATGCTCTTCTGAGCCGAAAAGCAGTACATTCAGCCTGGGGAAATATTGAAATCTTTTTAATTACTGTTCTTAGTCTGTGCAGACGTTTTTAATGGAATTTCAGCCAGAGGCAAACACATCTAAGTCGTGCTTCAGTCCGCTATGAACAAAGCAAATTCTTGTGGTAATTGCATCGATGGAGCCGAAAATTCCTTGCAGGAATAGTTTTTTCTTTGGTATTTCTTTAAGTATGTTTATGTGATTTAAACAAGGCTTGGTCGTTCTGGGTGGTGTAGTGGTTAGCATACCTAGGCGTTTTCTGGGAGACGCGGGTTCGCGTCCCGCTCCAGGACGATGAAAATTTTCAAGTTTTCGGATATTATCTGACTTACCATCCTTGTCACATTTACGCCAAAAATCGGATTGTCATCTTCAAAATTTGTATTATATGGCGTAATCCCGTATTTCTTTCATGATGTAAAATAATATTTTTGAATGATTAATTTGTGACGTACGTTGCTCTTGATCACTTTGGGAAGAAGACACTATGTAATTTTTTGAACATGTAAAATAATATCTTTGAGTGTTTAATTTGTAACGTACGTCGCTCTTAATCTCCTTGGAGGGCTTAAGCACCTAAAGCCCCATCCGTGGGTGCCCCAATGACTGTATCATATCAATTTTTTCTTTTGTTTTAAAAGTTCAGTACATGAATAAATAAGGTTTTCATGCTCAAAGTGAAACAGAAGAGTAATTTTTATAAACCATCGAAAATAAAAATTCAGAGAATTTACAACATCCGTCTTCCAGGGGGAAGGGCTTGCTTGCCTTTCAGGAGGTTTAGCTCCTAAACCTCCTGAAAGGCAAGCAAGCCCTCCCCCCTGGAAGACGATGGAATTTTCGAACTATTATACGCGCTTGTAATGAAAATTGCTTTTTTTTTTTTAATTTCTAGTGTTGTTTTTGAAGTCACTGGATACTTGGCCTCCTTATGTAGACCCAAACCAATTATGATATTGTTCTTTTCATTTCTTTAAGTTTAAGTATATCTTTTGCCCACGAATTGTTGAATATATACAAGTAAGGGCCACATAATGATGAGGTTTAATTTTCTGTTTCATGAACGCAGAAAATAATAAGGCGGTTCAAATAATATTTAAAAATCCACCAATCTCAGTTTCTGTACGGAGAAAAATGATAAGTTAACCGAAAACGTGGGGTTTGGAAACAAAAAAAAAACTTTTAAAAAATACCTTTTTAATGGCATAGCACCCCAAAACTTACAAAAAGTAAATATAAAAAATTCCACCTAATATTTTAGCGTCCTAAATTATTTCGTCGGAAAAAATTTAACTGTGTGTGAAAAGTACGACGTATAATTTTTTAAGCATGCAAAATAATGGAGAAAGTGTAAAAATTCAGTATTTGTAGAGAACATGAAAGGATTTTACCGAAGTATTTACCTGGGAGTATGATAGTTTGGAACAGTACGTGCGGTAGGCCTAGGATGACAGAGTGGCGTCAAGGTGTAGTCCGGTGAATAGAAGCTTCGTTGAGAAGGGCGGAAGAATACAGGAGGAAGCGGTAGAGCAGTGCGTAGTCATCGAAGCGTCTTGTAGGAATACGCTAAAGGAGAGAGGTCCGCTTTGCGCACCATTGTAAGCATAGGCGCCGACTTAGTGGGGGCAATCGCCCCTCAGTGATTAGACCGCGGGGGTAAAAGTATGATTTGGTCCCCTCGGTTTTCTCTGAAAATGCATGCTTTTTAAATTTTTAATATGTTCGTTTGTATCAACATGTTAATTTTATCTAACAATGCTGAGTTTTTTCTTTCAGTTTAACTGTGCTCTTTCTACAAACAGAGAAGGGGAGATACTGGGACTGGGGTGCTCGAACAACCAATGCAAGCTATGTTCGGTTGCGAAATTGTAAACAGGAGAGACCGGGGGATCGATCTTTTGATGTCGTCAGCGCTTTCCTGTTCTTCCCCCTCCACATCCAGTGTCTTAGGAAGAATCACTGTTGTTCTGGCTCTACCAGAAATTACGCCAGGACAATGATACTTTCAAGTCATCTGCTTGTCGCCTCTAGGCTCTACCAGAAAGTACGTCAGGACAATGATACTTTCAAGTCATCTGTTTGTCGCTTCTAGGCTCTACCAGAAGGTACGACATGACAATGATACTTTCAAGTCATCTGCTTGTCGCCTCTAGGCTCTACCACAAAGTACGTCAGGACAATGATACTTTCAAGTAATCTGTTTGTCACCTCTAGGCTCTACCAGAAGGTACGCCATGACAATGATACTTTCAAGTCATCTGCTTGTCGCCTCTAGGCTCTACCAGAAGGTACGCCAGGACAATGATACTTTCAAGTCATCTGCTTGTCGCCTATAGGCTCTACCAGAAGGTACGCCAGGACAAAGATACTTTCAAGTCATCTGCTTGTTGCCTCTAGGATCTACCAGAAGGTACGCCAGGACAATGATACTTTCAAGTTGTCTGCTTGGCGCCTCTAGGCTCTACCAGAAGGTACGCCAGGACAAAGATACTTTCAAGTCATCTGCTTGTCGCCTTTAGGATCTACCAGAAGGTACGTCAGGACAAAAATACTTTCAAGTCATCTGCTTGTCGCAGTTTCGCAACGGCTGATAGTGAATAAAAATTATCATACTTTTAGCGAAATGCATGTACCCACCCCTTCTTCCTTATTCCTAATCACAAACAGTCTTTATGCAGTGCAATTTGATTCCTCTTCAGTTTCATCTTATTTGAAATACTGTTCTTCTCTAGCATTACTTTTGGTTGTAGAGATCTAATATCATCATCATCATTGTCAACCATTATCAATCCACTGCTGGACGAAGGTCTCCCCAAGTTTCCTCCACAACGGTCTGTCTTGTGCCAGTCTCCTCCATGTCACCCCTGCATACTTTCGAATTTCATCCACCCATCTCCCATGTGGTCTTCTTCTGGGTCTTTTCCTGTCCCTTGGAATCCAATCTAAAATTTCGGCTGTCCATCGATGGTCTGTTCTTCTGGCAGTATGTCCAGCCCATTGCCATTTCAGGGATTTAACTCTGATTATGATGTCTTTCACTCTTGTCATTTTTCGGATCCACGAGTTCCTCTTCTTATCTCTCCTGGTTACACCAAGCATGCACCTCTCCATGCCTTTTTGAGTTGTCTGCAGCCTTTGTATGTCTCTTTTAGCTAAGGTCCACGTCTCTGCACCATACGTAAGCACTGGAAGGATGCATTGATCAAACACTTTTCTTTTAAGACATAATGGCATATTGCTCTTGAAAATTATGCTGTTTCTTCCAAAAGCTCTCCAGGCAAGTTTTGTACGCCGATTTATTTCTTCACCAATGTGACCCTCACTTGATATCTGCTGTCCAAGATAAACGTACGTGTCTGTTATCTCCAGCTTTTCTCCATCAATCGATAAATCTTCATTTCTTGTAAAAGCATTGAACATCACTTTTGTCTTCTGAAAGTTCATTTTTAATCCCACTTCTTTACTCTTGTCAGCAAGTTCCTGGATCATACTCTGTAGCTCTGATGGGGTAGTTGCAAAAATGACTATGTCATCAGCAAAACGAAGGTGGGTTAGATAATCTCCATTAATCTTTATCCCCTTGTTTTCCCAGCTCAGCGACTGAAAAGCACCCTCCAATGTGGCATTAAAGAGCTTCGGAGATATGGTGTCACCTTGTCTCACTCCCTTTCCAATTTTTATGTGTGTTGTATTTTCAAACAGCCTAATCTTTGCACTTGCATTTTCATAGATGTTATTAATAATATTAATGTATGCATCTTCAATACCGCAGGTTTTCAGAGCCATTGTAACTGCTGATGGTTTCACCGAATCAAAGGCTTTTTCATAATCGATAAAAGCCATGCACAATGGAAGTTCATATTCCCTCGCTCTTTCAATTAGTTCTCTCAGCACGTGGATATGATCTATTGTGCTGTAGCCACTCCTGAATCCAGCTTGTTCTCTCGGTTGAGCCATGTCCAGTGTCACCTTCAAGCGGTGTGAAAGAACTTTAGTGAAGATTTTATAAACTACTGATAGGAGGCTGATAGGTCTGTAGTTTCCGAGATCCTCAATGTCACCTTTCTTATGTAGCAGGATCATTGTAGCGGTGTTCCAATCCTCAGGAATCTTTCCTTCATTAAGGCATCGAGTGAAAATTTGGGCGAGTACTGTTTCGATTTCTCCACTTGCTTCTTGTATGATGTCTACAGTAATTCCATCTTCTCCTGGAGCTTTTCCCCGCTTCATGTTCTTGATTGCATGTGCAACTTCTGCTGGAAGGACTGGAGGAACTCTGGTACTGGTATCTTTCATGATGTCTGGAGTGCATGTATCATCCCTTTCATATAATTTGGAGTAGAAATCTTTCACTCTTGTCAAAATTTCGGCTCTATTTCTTGTTACAGAACCATCTTCTTTTCTCAGTGCCATAATCTGTTTTCTTCCCTTACTGAGATGTCCCTTTGCTATCTTTAGGCTTTGGTTGTTTTCAATTGCTTTCCTCACTAGTTCACAGTTGAATTTTCTTACGTCTTCAGTGATACTTTTTCTTACTGTCTTGCATAGCTCTATATATTCCACTTTGGAAGTCACATCTTCTTTAGTTGTCCTCATCTCTCTTCTTTTTTGCATCAACATTTTCGTTTTTCCTGATAATTTATTTACATGCAACTTGTTCTTAGACCCAGCTAATTTTGTTGCTGTTTCCATAAGAGCTTTGGTTACTTTTCTGTTAACTTCAGAGATGTCCACTTCTTCTGATGTTAGGCCTTCTAAAGCAGAGAACCTGTTCTTCAGTTCCAACTTGAAGGTATTATGGTGTTTTTTAAGGTTGGTTATGTCGATAGATTTTGTTTGTCTTATGAGCTTGCCACGTTCAAGTTTGGTGTTGAGGTGCATCTCACATCTCACCAATCTATGGTCACTACCTGTGTTGAACTTGTTTAGCACACTGCAGTCTTCTATGACGAATTTTTTGTTACACATAATAAAATCAATTTCACTTGTCGTCCCATTTGGATGTCTCCATGTCCATTTCCTGTGTGGCTTTTTCTTGAAGAAGGAGTTCAAGATGAAAAACCCTTCTGCCTCTGCAAACTCAACGAGAGTATTTCCACGCTGGTTTCTGTTGCCGTGACCGAATTTACCTACTGAAGTTTCATTCTGTTGCCGTTGCCCTATTTTTGCATTGAAATCTCCCATAATTATTTTCAAGTGCTGCTTACCTTTATTATTTAGATGACAAATTTCCTCATAAAATTCTTCAATTTCTTCTTCAGGATGACTTGTGGTGGGTGCATAAGTTTGAATAATCTGAGCCTGGTATCTTTTCGAGAGTTGGATAACAAGTCGTGCAGCTCTGTCAGAGGAACTTTCAACTTCTACAACTTTATCCTTCAGTTTCTTGTTTATTATAAATCCAACACCACTAGTTCTGCCAGTATCTGTCCCACGATAGTAGAAGAGATGTCCACTTTTCAGTTCGATGAGATCTTCTCCTTTTCTCCTTACCTCACTTAGCCCCACGATGTCCCACTTGATCCTTTGTAGTTCCTCTTCCAATTCAAGAAGCCTTGAATCAGAAGATAGGGAGCGTCCATTGTACGTAGCCAAGGTCAGCATCAGATGGCAGCCTAGTCCGGTCCTCCGGGGATTCTTAGCACCCTCTGCCTTCATGTCGCACTGGCCGCTGCCTTGGCCAGGTACATTCCAGCTGCCGGAGACTGAGGGCCAAGATTTAAGTTGTGGAATCATTTTGGAGGGTTTGGCCATAACTCACCACGCTGGCCAAGCGGGTTGGTGAGTGTGGGATAGAATTTCCTCTAATCCCGATGGTATAGTTATACCGCTATTGGCGGTCGTCAGAGCCCCTTTAGTGGGAACAGGATGCACCACAAGAAGGCGGGGTTGACAATTGTCAAGGAGAGGCTGTGATGTTACGCATCACCTGACCTTACATCCCGAGATCTAATATATATATATATATATATTCGGGATGTAAGGTCAGGTGATGCGTAACATCACAGCCTCTCCTTGACAAATGTCAACCGCGCCTCTCGTGGTGCATCCTGTTCCCACTGAAGGGGCTCTGACGACCGCCAATAGCGGTATAACTATACCATCGGGATCAGAGGAAATGCTATCCCACACTCACCAACCCGCTTGGCCAGCGTGGTGAGTTATGGCCAAACCTCCAAAATGATTCCACAACTTAAATCTTGGCCCTCAGTCTCCGGCAGCTGGAATGTACCTGGCCAAGGCAGCGGCCAGTGCGACATGAAGGCAGAGGGTGCTAAGAATCCCCGGAGGAACGGACTAGGCTGCCATCTGATGCTGACCTTGGCTACGTACAATGGACGCTCCCTATCTTCTGATTCAAGGCTTCTTGAATTGGAAGAGGAACTACAAAGGATCAAGTGGGACATCGTGGGGCTAAGTGAGGTAAGGAGAAAAGGAGAAGATCTCATCGAACTGAAAAGTGGACATCTCTTCTACTATCGTGGGACAGATACTGGCAGAACTAGTGGTGTTGGATTTATAATAAACAAGAAACTGAAGGATAAAGTTGTAGAAGTTGAAAGTTCCTCTGACAGAGCTGCACGACTTGTTATCCAACTCTCGAAAAGATACCAGGCTCAGATTATTCAAACTTATGCACCCACCACAAGTCATCCTGAAGAAGAAATTGAAGAATTTTTGAGGAAATTTGTCATCTAAATAATAAAGGTAAGCAGCACTTGAAAATAATTATGGGAGATTTCAATGCAAAAATAGGGCAACGGCAACAGAATGAAACTTCAGTAGGTAAATTCGGTCACGGCAACAGAAACCAGCATGGAAATACTCTCGTTGAGTTTGCAGAGGCAGAAGGGTTTTTCATCTTGAACTCCTTCTTCAAGAAAAGCCACACAGGAAATGGACATGGAGACATCCAAATGGGACGACAAGTGAAATTGATTTTATTATGTGTAACAAAATTCGTCATAGAAGACTGCAGTGTGCTAAACAAGTTCAACACAGGTAGTGACCATAGATTGGTGAGATGTAAGATGCACCTCAACTCTAAACTTGAACATGGCAAGCTCATAAGACAAACAAAATCTATTGACATAACCAACCTTAAAAAACACCATAATACCTTCAAGTTGGAACTGAAGAACAGGTTCTCTGCTTTAGAAGGCCTAACATCAGAAGAAGTGGACATCTCTGAAGTTAACAGAAAAGTAACCAAAGCTCGTATGGAAACAGCAACAAAATTAGCTGGGTCTAAGAACAAGTTGCATGTAAATAAATTATCAGGAAAAACGAAAATGTTGATGCAAAAAGAAGAGAGATGAGGACAACTAAAGAAGATGTGACTTCCAAAGTGGAATATATAGAGCTATGCAAGACAGTAAGAAAAAGTATCACTGAAGACGTAAGAAAATTCAACTGTGAACTAGTGAGGAAAGCAATTGAAAACAACCAAAGCCTAAAGATAGCAAAGGGACATCTCAGTAAGGGAAGAAAACAGATTATGGCACTGAGAAAAGAAGATGGTTCTGTAACAAGAAATAGAGGCGAAATTTTGACAAGAGTGAAAGATTTCTACTCCAAATTATATGAAAGGGATGATACATGTACTCCATACATCATGAAAGGTACCAGTACCAGAGTTCTTCCAGTCCTTCCAGCAGAAGTTGCACATGCAATCAAGAACATGAAGCGGGGAAAAGCTCCAGGAGAAGATGGAATTACTGTAGACATCACACAAGAAGCAAGTGGAGAAATCGAAACAGTACTCGCCCAAATTTTCACTCGATGCCTTAATGAAGGAAAGATTCCTGAGGATTGGAACACCGCTACAATGATCCTGCTACATAAGAAAGGTGACATTGAGGATCTTGGAAACTACAGACCTATCAGCCTCCTATCAGTAGTTTATAAAATCTTCACTAAAGTTCTTTCACACCGCTTGAAGGTAACACTGGACATGGCTCAACCGAGAGAACAAGCTGGATTCAGAAGTGGCTACAGTACAATAGATCATATCCATGTGCTGAGAGAACTAACTGAAAGAGCGAGGGAATATGAACTTCCATTGTGCATGGCTTTTATCGATTATGAAAAAGCCTTTGATTCGGTGAAACCATCAGCAGTTACAATGGCTCTGAAAACCTGCGGTATTAAAGATGCATACATTAATATTATTAATAACATCTATGAAAATGCAAGTGCAAAGTTTAGGCTGTTTGAAAATACAACACACGTAAAAATTGGAAAGGGAGTGAGACAAGGTGACACCATATCTCCGAAGCTCTTTAATGCCACTTTGGAGGGTATTTTTCAGTCGCTGAGCTGGGAAAACAAGGGGATAAAGATTAATGGAGATTATCTAACCCACCTTCGTTTTGCTGATGACGTAGTCATTTTTGCAACTACCCCATCAGAGCTGCAGAGTATGATCCAGGAACTTGCTGACAAGAGTAAAGAAGTGGGATTAAAAATGAACTTTCAGAAGACAAAAGTGATGTTCAATGCTTTTACAAGAAATGAAGATTTATCGATTGATGGAGAAAAGCTGGAGATAACAGACACGTACGTTTATCTTGGACAGCAGATATCAAGTGAGTCACATTGATGAAGAAATTAATCGGCGTACAAAACTTGCCTGGAGAGCTTTTGGAAGAAACAGCATAATTTTCAAGAGCAATATGCCATTATGTCTTAAAAGAAAAGTGTTTGATCAATGCATCCTTCCAGTGCTTACGTATGGTGCAGAGACATGGACCTTAACTAAAAGAGACATACAAAGGCTGCAGACAACTCAAAGTAGCATGGAGAGGTGCATACTTGGTGTAACCAGGAGAGATAAGAAGAGGAACTCGTGGATCCGAAAAATGACTAGAGTGGAAGACATCATGATCAGAGTTAAATCCCTGAAATGGCAATGGGCTGGACATACTGCCAGAAGGACAGATCATCGATGGACAGCCGAAATTTTAGATTGGATTCAAGGGACAGGAAAAGACCCAGAAGAAGACCACATGGGAGATGGGTGGATGAAATTCGAAAGTCTGCAGGGGTGACATGGAGGAGACTGGCAGAAGACAGACCGTTGTGGAGGAAACTTGGGGAGACCTTCGTCCAGCAGTGGATTGATAATGGTTGACAATGATGATGATGATGATGATATATATTCTATTAAGAAGAGACCTAAGCAAAAAAAATATATTTTTTTTTTGACTCATACCAAGTACAACATAGAAAAGGTTATGTATCTACCAGTGTGAGTAAAAGGAGAAAAGATAAAAAATAAAATAAAACAACTGAATGTAGAAAGTGTCGAGAATACTGAGCCTTGGCTTTATCAAGGACCAGCAAAAACTCTGCATTTTCTCACTTCCACAAAGACCTAGTTGGAAATGGGTTTCTGCAAAGCCATAGATGCAAGTAATAAGCCCTCCAAAAATTGTTTTAAAAAATATATATATGTCATGACCTCGCCGAGTTGTATGACCTAGCTCTAGTTAACAATTTAGCTTGCATCCATAACTTTCATGGCCCGACCCATGCTCTTCATCTGTTACTATTAAACAGAGAGAAGAAGATTAAAGAGAACTCAAGTTGTGAGAGTGACATAATAATTAGAAATAATTTTCAGCTATAACGAAATGCTAAGTTCGCCTGAGAGAGAATTTAAACCAGAATAGCAATGCAAAAGAATTCCAAATTTTTACATTGCAATTAAAAAAAGGAAATATTAATTTTTTAAAACTCAGATTTTTGAAAGAAAACTTGATTCTAAAACCCCTTACTCCACAACTTCTGACAACACAAAAACGAGAATAAATTAAAGACAATAATTAACTAAAGAAAAGCTTTGTGAAAGTTATATGACATAAACAATTAGTTGCAATATGTACAAAGTATTTCAGCAGTGCTTTAAGTGCATAATTAAGTAGTTATTTAGAACTTAACTACTTTGAAAATACAGCGCAAAGTAAAGGAACTATGCTTAGCCAGCTGCTGGGCCTAAGTTTCCTAAAAGACGCGCAAAGTTACCAAGAAAAGAAAGAGTTAAAACCCGCAAAAATGTTAACAGACTAGCCAGTGCCTAAATGCTAAAAAGCAAAAAACAACAGAGAAAAAAAGTACAAGAAGTACAAACATTGAACTTATAAAACCTAACTTAAAGATAAAATTTCTCTTAAAGAATTTTCCAGTAATTATGTAACCATCAGCTTTCTAAATAAAACCTATGATCATCTCAATGTTAGGAAACTGTTCTACAATAATGCAATTTTTTTCCCATCCACAGGCACCAGTCTATTGTAAGTTTTAAATATGTTAAGACCTTAGGGTCAATAGTTAAAAACTACAAACTTAATTCTTCGAGTTACATTCCTGTAATTACTACATGTTCTTGTGATGAACATAAAGAAACAGTTCACTGTGATAAGAATTACAACCATATTATCACCAGAAACTTGAGTTTTGTTGAAAATGAAAAGCTTAGGAATTTATTAGAGTATGGTTCTAAATTTAGACCTTCCTTCACAATTTCCAAAGAAAGGATTCTCGAGAGCTTCACTCAAGATATTAATAGGTACATTGTAAAAACCAGTTTAACATACAATCAGCCTATTGAGGCCTTCGCAGAATGGAAATATAACGTAATCAATAACTTCACTTGTGAGTTGGCAGGTCTGGACTTTTGTTTCGATAGAAATCTCTTTTTATCTGGAGATGCTAAAAGGTCACTCTCCAAACTACAAGACCTATTTATTTTTACCACTACGGATAAAGCTAGCAATAATTTTGCAATTATCTGTAAGAAGTTCTATTTTGAATTGTTAACTATGGAACTCAATAATAGAGTAACGTACGAGCCCGTAAGTTATTCTACCAAGCAGTTAGAAAATTGGTTTAAGGCATTCTTCAAGAAACTTAAAATTCCACAAACTAGAAGATATGAGCCTGAATTTCCATTTCTTTTTGCAACGGTTAAGTTTCATAAAGATCCTGTGAAGTTCAGGTTCATAGCTAGTGGAGTAAGGAGTCATAAAAAGAAAATAGATCTTGCTTTTGAAGATATCTTAAAGAAGGTTTTGAAACACATTAGAAACTGTACTAATTTGACGTACAGAGATTTTTGGATAATTAATAATAATGCAGAAGTAATTTCTACTATACTCAAAGTAAGTCCCTTAGATATTAATAGTTATGATTTTGAGAACCTATATACTAATCTGCCTCTATCAGATATAATCACTACCTTTAAAGAGCTGTATGCAGAATTTAAACTTAACCAATTTTTTAATGTAGGAGCCTGGAACTCTTATCTCAATTGCTGCATAAAAAATAACCATATCTTATATAATAATACTCTCTATAAGCAAGTGAACGGTATACCCATGGGAACATCAACCTCCACGAATATTGCTAATCTATTCCTGTTCTTTAAGGAATATAAATTCATTAAAAATCACCCCACCTGCTCAGATAACTACCTTTACACATTTAGATATATTGATGATCTGCTGTGTATCAATAATTCAGAAGTTATAGAGAGTGATTTTGATAATATCTATCCTAGCTCTCTTAACTTATGTAAAACCAACCACAGTAATCAGGAACTTGAGTTCCTTAACTTAAGCATTAAGCTCAACAGAGGTAACCCATCTATTAGCCTCTTTGATAAAAGAGTTAATTTTCCTTTCAAAGTAATTAAATATCTACACTGGAATAATAACATATCAACCAAAGTAATTGAGAATGTACTAATTTCTCAGGTCCTAAGAATTTCAAGAATTTGCAGCAACAATTTGGACTTCAATTACCACATTAATATACTATTAGATAGTTTTCTAGAGAACGAAATTCCTTCTTCTTTCATCAAAAGAACTTTAAGAAAAATTATTCTGAATAATAGAGTAAGGTTGGCAGATCTGCTTTAATTTTCTACACAGTTAATAATATGATTTTGACCAATCAAAACCGTAAGGAAGTTGGCTAGAGGATGCCTATTAACTACTAAAAGGAACCTTAGTGCTATGGATATGAAGGTCCTATTAAAACAAAAAATTAAATAATATAGACAAAATCACAAAAAAAAAGCTTAAAAATCTGTTTATAAAAGAAAATAAAAACAAATAAAAAAGAAAACTAGTTATTCACTCACTAGAATAGCTATACTAAAAATAGTAAAACTAACATTAAAATTAATAAGATTCTGAATAATCTATAGAAGCTCACTAAGGTGATTTAATACATGCAAAGATTATTAAATACACCACTTGTGTATTTTATAATATTTCTCATGTATTCTTGAGAGTTAATTCTGCTCTTTCTGATCATACAGGTCCACAGTCTTAAGTATATATATTTTTTTCTCTGGTTAAAATCTCCGCGAGTTGGTTTCTTTCAGTGTGAGGAGGCCATCAGCCCCACCCACACTGCCCCCCAGCGACTAGGGAGTGGCAGTGTGTTTGGACGTTTGGGGAAAAGGTCAGCCATGTTTCCTCTTGTGTGGAGAAAGTTTAGTTGCATAAGAGGTAAGCTCTCTTCATTGTCTTTGGGTTTTAGGTTTTATAAGTTCAATGTTTGTACTTCTTGTACTTTTTTCTCTGTTGTTTTTTGCTTTTTAGCATTTAGGCACTGGCTAGTCTGTTAACATTTTTGCGGGTTTTAACTCTTTCTTTTCTTGGTAACTTTGCGCGTCTTTTAGGAAACTTAGGCCCAGCAGCTGGCTAAGCATAGTTCCTTTACTTTGCGCTGTATTTTCAAAGTAGTTAAGTTCTAAATAACTACTTAATTATGCACTTAAAGCACTGCTGAAATACTTTGTACATATTGCAACTAATTGTTTATGTCATATAACTTTCACAAAGCTTTTCTTTAGTTAATTATTGTCTTTAATTTATTCTCGTTTTTGTGTTGTCAGAAGTTGTGGAGTAAGGGGTTTTAGAATCAAGTTTTCTTTCAAAAATCTGAGTTTTAAAAAATTAATATTTCCTTTTTTAATTGCAATGTAAAAATTTGGAATTCTTTTGCATTGCTATTCTGGTTTAAATTCTCTCTCAGGCGAACTTGGCATTTCGTTATAGCTGAAAATTATTTCTAAATATTATGTCACTCTCACAACTTGAGTTCTCTTTAATCTTCTTCTCTCTGTTTAATAGTAACAGATGAAGAGCATGGGTAGGGCCATGAAAGTTATGGATGCAAGCTAAATTGTTAACTAGAGCTAGGTCATACAACTCTGCGGAGGTCATGACATATATATATTTTTTAAAACAATTTTTGGTGGGCTTATTACTTGCATCTATGGCTTTGCAGAAACCCATTTCCAACTAGGTCTTTGTGGAAGTGAGAAAATGCAGAGTTTTTGCTGGTCCTTGATAAAGCCAAGGCTCAGTATTCTCGACACTTTCTACATTCAGTTGTTTTATTTTATTTTTTATCTTTTCTCCTTTTACTCACACCGGTAGATACATAACCTTTTCTATGTTGTACTTGGTATGAGTCAAAAAAAAAAAATATTTTTTTTTTTTGCTTAGGTCTCTTCTTAATAGAATGTGAATTCTGAATTTTCATAACTGCTGCGTTGCGCGTTTTGATCTTCAGGTTATTTTGCAACTTTCGTTTTAAATTCTAAAGTTTTTCCTTAATTTTCAGCTTTGCTCTTCAGTAACTAATTTCAATTTACTATTTAGCAGCTCATGTGCAAATTCTAGTTGAAATGTTTTATTATTTCTTATTACTAATTTTTTATTATTTTTTTCATTTTTTATTTATTTACAATTCACTCTTATTTTTATTTCTAATTTTTAATTTTAGTATGTTTTGGAATGCAGCCTTTTGGAGTGTAGTTTATACTCGAGTTTGGTATTTTCTTGGACTGCTTATTTCTAAAAGTTTTTCCTAGTTGGTTTGCTCAGAATTTGTATGTTTTGGCCCAAGTGGAGTTCTAAGGACGATGAAAGGATTGGAGGTCAGCTCAGATATTTTAAGTCCTCCCGCTCGGTTAGGCTAGCACCCTTTCCCATAGTGTATGAACTCGCTGGCAAAGGTAATCTAAAGTTATGAAATGACAAACGTTGTTTGACATGTAAATCTACAGATGCTAACCTGTATTCTTCTGTTGCGGATAATTGCTCCAACAAGTTTTGCAAAGCCTACAATACCATCTATAAGCTCACCTGTACTGTCTGCAACCTTAGCTATATTGGCCAAAGCAAAAATCCTCTTCATCTTAGGATAAATGGTCACAGGTCTCTAGTTAACAAGTTCTCTAATTCTGGAGTGAACCCCTCCACAAATGCTAACCAGTACTCTACCTTTGAATTAGAGCATTTCCATACTCATGGTTTTGACAAAGTGAAAATAGAGGTACTGCATATTATCCCTGACCTCTATGCTCGGCTAGAAACTGAATCCCTTGAAATTTTGCAGCATCAGTCTCTTTATCCCTATGGTCTTAATTCCACTCTATCTGACAGTAAGCATAATCAGCATAAATTTTCTATACGTGAACTCTTCTTTCTTGTTAATAACAAGAGCTGCACTAGAGGTAATAGAGGACAGAGGTTATTTCGCACATCAAGCATAGTTGATTTTGCTAACTTGCTAATAACTCTGGAAAGCTTTAAAACTGGCACTAATTTTGTTAAAAATACTTACAAAATACTTAAGTCCTTCAAGCACTCTGTCCTTAAAAGTTTTTCAAATTCTGGAAAGAAACTGCTGACCATGTTGATAAGCATGTTTTTGCTTTGGTTCTAGACATTCTTAAGCATATTCTTAAAGATAAAATTTCTCTTAAAGAATTTTCCAGTAATTATGTAACCATCAGGTTTCTAAATAAAACCTATGATCATCTCAATGTTAGGAAGCTGTTCTACAATAATGCAATTTTTTTCCCCATCCACAGGCACCAGTCTATTGTAAGTTTTAAATATGTTAAGACCTTAGGGTCAATAGTTAAAAACTACAAACTTAATTCTTCGAGTTACATTCCTGTAATTACTACATGTTCTTGTGATGAACATAAAGAAACAGTTCACTATGATAAGAATTACAACCATATTATCACCGGAAACTTGAGTTTTGTTGAAAATGAAAAGCTTAGGAATTTATTAGAGTATGGTTCTAAATTTAGACCTTCCTTCACAATTTCCAAAGAAAGGATTCTTGAGAGCTTCACTCAAGATGTTAATAGGTACATTGTAAAAACCAGTTTAACATACAATCAGCCTATTGAGGCCTTCGCAGAATGGAAATATAACGTAATCAATAGCTTCACTTGTGAGTTGGCAGGTCTGGACTTTTGTTTCGATAGAAATCTCTTTTTATCTGGAGATGCTAAAAGGTCACTCTCCAAACTACAAGACCTATTTATTTTTACCACTACGGATAAAGCTAGCAATAATTTTGCAATTATCTGTAAGAAGTTCTATTTTGAATTGTTAACTATGGAACTCAATAATAGAGTAACGTACGAGCCCGTAAGTTATTCTACCAAGCAGTTAGAAAATCGGTTTAAGGCATTCTTCAAGAAACTTAAAATTCCACAAACTAGAAGATATGAGCCTGAATTTCCATTTCTTTTTGCAACGGTTAAGTTTCATAAAGATCCCGTGAAGTTCAGGTTCATAGCTAGTGGAGTAAGGAGTCATAAAAAGAAAATAGATCTTGCTTTTGAAGATATCTTAAAGAAGGTTTTGAAACACATTAGAAACTGTACTAATTTGACGTACAGAGATTTTTGGATAATTAATAATAATGCAGAAGTAATTTCTACTATACTCAAAGTAAGTCCCTTAGATATTAATAGTTATGATTTTGAGAACCTATATACTAATCTGCCTCTATCAGATATAATCACTACCTTTAAAGAGCTGTATGCAGAATTTAAACTTAACCAATTTGTTAATGTAGGAGCCTGGAACTCTTATCTCAATTGCTGCATAAAAAATAACCATATCTTATATAATAATACTCTCTATAAGCAAGTGAACGGTATACCCATGGGAACATCAACCTCCACGAATATTGCTAATCTATTCCTGTTCTTTAAGGAATATAAATTCATTAAAAATCACCCCACCTGCTCAGATAACTACCTTTACACATTTAGATATATTGATGATCTGCTGTGTATCAATAATTCAGAAGTTATAGAGAGTGATTTTGATAATATCTATCCTAGCTCTCTTAACTTATGTAAAACCAACCACAGTAATCAGGAACTTGAGTTCCTTGACTTAAGCATTAAGCTCAACAGAGGTAACCCATCTATTAGCCTCTTTGATAAAAGAGTTAATTTTCCTTTCAAAGTAATTAAATATCTACACTGGAATAATAACATATCAACCAAAGTAATTGAGAATGTACTAATTTCTCAGGTCCTAAGAATTTCAAGAATTTGCAGCAACAATTTGGACTTCAATTACCACATTAATATACTATTAGATAGTTTTCTAGAGAACGAAATTCCTTCTTCTTTCATCAAAAGAACTTTAAGAAAAATTATTCTGAATAATAGAGTAAGGTTGGCAGATCTGCTTTAATTTTCTACACAGTTAATAATATGATTTTGACCAATCAAAACCGTAAGGAAGTTGGCTAGAGGATGCCTATTAACTACTAAAAGGAACCTTAGTGCTATGGATATGAAGGTCCTATTAAAACAAAAAATTAAATAATATAGACAAAATCACAAAAAAAAAGCTTAAAAATCTGTTTATAAAAGAAAATAAAAACAAATAAAAAAGAAAACTAGTTATTCACTCACTAGAATAGCTATACTAAAAATAGTAAAACTAACATTAAAATTAATAAGATTCTGAATAATCTATAGAAGCTCACTAAGGTGATTTAATACATGCAAAGATTATTAAATACACCACTTGTGTATTTTATAATATTTCTCATGTATTCTGGAGAGTTAATTCTGCTCTTTCTGATCATACAGGTCCACAGTCTTAAGTATATATATTTTTTTCTCTGGTTAAAATCTCCGCGAGTTGGTTTCTTTCAGTGTGAGGAGGCCATCAGCCCCACCCACACTGCCCCCCAGCGACTAGGGAGTGGCAGTGTGTTTGGACGTTTGGGGAAAAGGTCAGCCATGTTTCCTCTTGTGTGGAGAAAGTTTAGTTGCATAAGAGGTAAGCTCTCTTCATTGTCTTTGGGTTTTAGGTTTTATAAGTTCAATGTTTGTACTTCTTGTACTTTTTTTCTCTGTTGTTTTTTGCTTTTTAGCATTTAGGCACTGGCTAGTCTGTTAACATTTTTGCGGGTTTTAACTCTTTCTTTTCTTGGTAACTTTGCGCGTCTTTTAGGAAACTTAGGCCCAGCAGCTGGCTAAGCATAGTTCCTTTACTTTGCGCTGTATTTTCAAAGTAGTTAAGTTCTAAATAACTACTTAATTATGCACTTAAAGCACTGCTGAAATACTTTGTACATATTGCAACTAATTGTTTATGTCATATAACTTTCACAAAGCTTTTCTTTAGTTAATTATTGTCTTTAATTTATTCTCGTTTTTGTGTTGTCAGAAGTTGTGGAGTAAGGGGTTTTAGAATCAAGTTTTCTTTCAAAAATCTGAGTTTTAAAAAATTAATATTTCCTTTTTTAATTGCAATGTAAAAATTTGGAATTCTTTTGCATTGCTATTCTGGTTTAAATTCTCTCTCAGGCGAACTTGGCATTTCGTTATAGCTGAAAATTATTTCTAAATATTATGTCACTCTCACAACTTGAGTTCTCTTTAATCTTCTTCTCTCTGTTTAATAGTAACAGATGAAGAGCATGGGTAGGGCCATGAAAGTTATGGATGCAAGCTAAATTGTTAACTAGAGCTAGGTCATACAACTCTGCGGAGGTCATGACATATATATATTTTTTAAAACAATTTTTGGTGGGCTTATTACTTGCATCTATGGCTTTGCAGAAACCCATTTCCAACTAGGTCTTTGTGGAAGTGAGAAAATGCAGAGTTTTTGCTGGTCCTTGATAAAGCCAAGGCTCAGTATTCTCGACACTTTCTACATTCAGTTGTTTTATTTTATTTTTTATCTTTTCTCCTTTTACTCACACCAGTAGATACATAACCTTTTCTATGTTGTACTTGGTATGAGTCAAAAAAAAAAAATTTTTTTTTTTGCTTAGGTCTCTTCTTAATAGAATGTGAATTCTGAATTTTCATAACTGCTGCGTTGCGCGTTTTGATCTTCAGGTTATTTTGCAACTTTCGTTTTAAATTCTAAAGTTTTTCCTTAGTTTTCAGCTTTGCTCTTCAGTAACTAATTTCAATTTACTATTTAGCAGCTCATGTGCAAATTCTAGTTGAAATGTTTTATTATTTCTTATTACTATTTTTTTATTATTTTTTTCATTTTTTATTTATTTACAATTCACTCTTATTTTTATTTCTAATTTTTAATTTTAGTATGTTTTGGATGCAGCCTTTTGGAGTGTAGTTTATACTCGAGTTTGGTATTTTCTTGGACTGCTTATTTCTAAAAAGTTTTTCCTAGTTGGTTTGCTCAGAATTTGTATGTTTTGGCCCAAGTGGAGTTCTAAGGACGATGAAAGGATTGGAGGTCAGCTCAGATATTTTAAGTCCTCCCGCTCGGTTAGGCTAGCACCCTTTCCCATAGTGTATGAACTCGCTGGCAAAGGTAATCTAAAGTTATGAAATGACAAACGTTGTTAGACATGTAAATCTGCAGATCCTAACCTGTATTCTTCTGTTGCGGATAATTGCTCCAACAAGTTTTGCAAAGCCTACAATACCATCTATAAGCTCACCTGTACTGTCTGCAACCTTAGCTATATTGGCCAAAGCAAAAATCCTCTTCATCTTAGGATAAATGGTCACAGGTCTCTAGTTAACAAGTTCTCTAATTCTGGAGTGAACCCCTCCACAAATGCTAACCAGTACTCTACCTTTGAATTAGAGCATTTCCATACTCATGGTTTTGACAAAGTGAAAATAGAGGTACTGCATATTATCCCTGACCTCTATGCTCGGCTAGAAACTGAATCCCTTGAAATTTTGCAGCATCAGTCTCTTTATCCCTATGGTCTTAATTCCACTCTATCTGACAGTAAGCATAATCAGCATAAATTTTCTATACGTGAACTCTTCTTTCTTGTTAATAACAAGAGCTGCACTAGAGGTAATAGAGGACAGAGGTTATTTCGCACATCAAGCATAGTTGATTTTGCTAACTTGCTAATAACTCTGGAAAGCTTTAAAACTGGCACTAATTTTGTTAAAAATACTTACAAAATACTTAAGTCCTTCAAGCACTCTGTCCTTAAAAGTTTTTTCAAATTCTGGAAAGAAACTGCTGACCATGTTGATAAGCATGTTTTTGCTTTGGTTCTAGACATTCTTAAGCATATTCTTAAAGATAAAATTTCTCTTAAAGAATTTTCCAGTAATTATGTAACCATCAGGTTTCTAAATAAAACCTATGATCATCTCAATGTTAGGAAGCTGTTCTACAATAATGCAATTTTTTTCCCCATCCACAGGCACCAGTCTATTGTAAGTTTTAAATATGTTAAGACCTTAGGGTCAATAGTTAAAAACTACAAACTTAATTCTTCGAGTTACATTCCTGTAATTACTACATGTTCTTGTGATGAACATAAAGAAACAGTTCACTATGATGAGAATTACAACCATATTATCACCGGAAACTTGAGTTTTGTTGAAAATGAAAAGCTTAGGAATTTATTAGAGTATGGTTCTAAATTTAGACCTTCCTTCACAATTTCCAAAGAAAGGATTCTTGAGAGCTTCACTCAAGATGTTAATAGGTACATTGTAAAAACCAGTTTAACATACAATCAGCCTATTGAGGCCTTCGCAGAATGGAAATATAACGTAATCAATAGCTTCACTTGTGAGTTGGCAGGTCTGGACTTTTGTTTCGATAGAAATCTCTTTTTATCTGGAGATGCTAAAAGGTCACTCTCCAAACTACAAGACCTATTTATTTTTACCACTACGGATAAAGCTAGCAATAATTTTGCAATTATCTGTAAGAAGTTCTATTTTGAATTGTTAACTATGGAACTCAATAATAGAGTAACGTACGAGCCCGTAAGTTATTCTACCAAGCAGTTAGAAAATCGGTTTAAGGCATTCTTCAAGAAACTTAAAATTCCACAAACTAGAAGATATGAGCCTGAATTTCCATTTCTTTTTGCAACGGTTAAGTTTCATAAAGATCCTGTGAAGTTCAGGTTCATAGCTAGTGGAGTAAGGAGTCATAAAAAGAAAATAGATCTTGCTTTTGAAGATATCTTAAAGAAGGTTTTGAAACACATTAGAAACTATACTAATTTGACGTACAGAGATTTTTGGATAATTAATAATAATGCAGAAGTAATTTCTACTATACTCAAAGTAAGTCCCTTAGATATTAATAGTTATGATTTTGAGAACCTATATACTAATCTGCCTCTATCAGATATAATCACTACCTTTAAAGAGCTGTATGCAGAATTTAAACTTAACCAATTTGTTAATGTAGGAGCCTGGAACTCTTATCTCAATTGCTGCATAAAAAATAACCATATCTTATATAATAATACTCTCTATAAGCAAGTGAACGGTATACCCATGGGAACATCAACCTCCACGAATATTGCTAATCTATTCCTGTTCTTTAAGGAATATAAATTCATTAAAAATCACCCCACCTGCTCAGATAACTACCTTTACACATTTAGATATATTGATGATCTGCTGTGTATCAATAATTCAGAAGTTATAGAGAGTGATTTTGATAATATCTATCCTAGCTCTCTCAACTTATGTAAAACCAACCACAGTAATCAGGAACTTGAGTTCCTTGACTTAAGCATTAAGCTCAACAGAGGTAACCCATCTATTAGCCTCTTTGATAAAAGAGTTAATTTTCCTTTCAAAGTAATTAAATATCTACACTGGAATAATAACATATCAACCAAAGTAATTGAGAATGTACTAATTTCTCAGGTCCTAAGAATTTCAAGAATTTGCAGCAACAATTTGGACTTCAATTACCACATTAATATACTATTAGATAGTTTTCTAGAGAACGAAATTCCTTCTTCTTTCATCAAAAGAACTTTAAGAAAAATTATTCTGAATAATAGAGTAAGGTTGGCAGATCTGCTTTAATTTTCTACACAGTTAATAATATGATTTTGACCAATCAAAACCGTAAGGAAGTTGGCTAGAGGATGCCTATTAACTACTAAAAGGAACCTTAGTGCTATGGATATGAAGGTCCTATTAAAACAAAAAATTAAATAATATAGACAAAATCACAAAAAAAAAAAATTAAAAATCTGTTTATAAAAGAAAATAAAAACAAATAAAAAAGAAAACTAGTTATTCACTCACTAGAATAGCTATACTAAAAATAGTAAAACTAACATTAAAATTAATAAGATTCTGAATAATCTATAGAAGCTCACTAAGGTGATTTAATACATGCAAAGATTATTAAATACACCACTTGTGTATTTTATAATATTTCTCATGTATTCTGGAGAGTTAATTCTGCTCTTTCTGATCATACAGGTCCACAGTCTTAAGTATATATATTTTTTTCTCTGGTTAAAATCTCCGCGAGTTGGTTTCTTTCAGTGTGAGGAGGCCATCAGCCCCACCCACACTGCCCCCAGCGACTAGGGAGTGGCAGTGTATTTGGACGTTTGGGGAAAAGGTCAGCCATGTTTCCTCTTGTGTGGAGAAAGTTTAGTGGCATAAGAGGTAAGCTCTCTTCATTGTCTTTGGGTTTTAGGTTTTATAAGTTCAATGTTTGTACTTCTTGTACTTTTTTTCTCTGTTGTTTTTAGCTTTTTAGCATTTAGGCACTGGCTAGTCTGTTAACATTTTTGCAGGTTTTAACTCTTTCTTTTCTTGGTAACTTTGCGCGTCTTTTAGGAAACTTAGGCCCAGCAGCTGGCTAAGCATAGTTCCTTTACTTTGCGCTGTATTTTCAAAGTAGTTAAGTTCTAAATAACTACTTAATTATGCACTTAAAGCACTGCTGAAATACTTTGTACATATTGCAACTAATTGTTTATGTCATATAACTTTCACAAAGCTTTTCTTTAGTTAATTATTGTCTTTAATTTATTCTCGTTTTTGTGTTGTCAGAAGTTGTGGAGTAAGGGGTTTTAGAATCAAGTTTTCTTTCAAAAATCTGAGTTTTAAAAAATTAATATTTCCTTTTTAATTGCAATGTAAAAATTTGGAATTCTTTTGCATTGCTATTCTGGTTTAAATTCTCTCTCAGGCGAACTTGGCATTTCGTTATAGCTGAAAATTATTTCTAAATATTATGTCACTCTCACAACTTGAGTTCTCTTTAATCTTCTTCTCTCTGTTTAATAGTAACAGATGAAGAGCATGGGTAGGGCCATGAAAGTTATGGATGCAAGCTAAATTGTTAACTAGAGCTAGGTCATACAACTCTGCGGAGGTCATGACATATATATATTTTTTAAAACAATTTTTGGTGGGCTTATTACTTGCATCTATGGCTTTGCAGAAACCCATTTCCAACTAGGTCTTTGTGGAAGTGAGAAAATGCAGAGTTTTTGCTGGTCCTTGATAAAGCCAAGGCTCAGTATTCTCGACACTTTCTACATTCAGTTGTTTTATTTTATTTTTTATCTTTTCTCCTTTTACTCACACCAGTAGATACATAACCTTTTCTATGTTGTACTTGGTATGAGTCAAAAAAAAAAATATTTTTTTTTTTGCTTAGGTCTCTTCTTAATAGAATGTGAATTCTGAATTTTCATAACTGCTGCGTTGCGCGTTTTGATCTTCAGGTTATTTTGCAACTTTCGTTTTAAATTCTAAAGTTTTTCCTTAATTTTCAGCTTTGCTTTTCAGTAACTAATTTCAATTTACTATTTAGCAGCTCATGCGCAAATTCTAGTTGAAATGTTTTATTATTTCTTATTACTAATTTTTTTATTATTTTTTTCATTTTTTATTTATTTACAATTCACTCTTATTTTTATTTCTAATTTTTAATTTTAGTATGTTTTGAATGCAGCCTTTTGGAGTGTAGTTTATACTCGAGTTTGGTATTTTCTTGGACTGCTTATTTCTAAAAAGTTTTTCCTAGTTGGTTTGCTCAGAATTTGTATGTTTTGGCCCAAGTGGAGTTCTAAGGACGATGAAAGGATTGGAGGTCAGCTCAGATATTTTAAGTCCTCCCGCTCGGTTAGGCTAGCACCCTTTCCCATAGTGTATGAACTCGCTGGCAAAGGTAATCTAAAGTTATGAAATGACAAACGTTGTTTGACATGTAAATCTGCAGATCCTAACCTGTATTCTTCTGTTGCGGATAATTGCTCCAACAAGTTTTGCAAAGCCTACAATACCATCTATAAGCTCACCTGTACTGTCTGCAACCTTAGCTATATTGGCCAAAGCAAAAATCCTCTTCATCTTAGGATAAATGGTCACAGGTCTCTAGTTAACAAGTTCTCTAATTCTGGAGTGAACCCCTCCACAAATGCTAACCAGTACTCTACCTTTGAATTAGAGCATTTCCATACTCATGGTTTTGACAAAGTGAAAATAGAGGTACTGCATATTATCCCTGACCTCTATGCTCGGCTAGAAACTGAATCCCTTGAAATTTTGCAGCATCAGTCTCTTTATCCCTATGGTCTTAATTCCACTCTATCTGACAGTAAGCATAATCAGCATAAATTTTCTATACGTGAACTCTTCTTTCTTGTTAATAACAAGAGCTGCACTAGAGGTAATAGAGGACAGAGGTTATTTCGCACATCAAGCATAGTTGATTTTGCTAACTTGCTAATAACTCTGGAAAGCTTTAAAACTGGCACTAATTTTGTTAAAAATACTTACAAAATACTTAAGTCCTTCAAGCACTCTGTCCTTAAAAGTTTTTTCAAATTCTGGAAAGAAACTGCTGACCATGTTGATAAGCATGTTTTTGCTTTGGTTCTAGACATTCTTAAGCATATTCTTAAAGATAAAATTTCTCTTAAAGAATTTTCCAGTAATTATGTAACCATCAGGTTTCTAAATAAAACCTATGATCATCTCAATGTTAGGAAGCTGTTCTACAATAATGCAATTTTTTTCCCATCCACAGGCACCAGTCTATTGTAAGTTTTAAATATGTTAAGACCTTAGGGTCAATAGTTAAAAACTACAAACTTAATTCTTCGAGTTACATTCCTGTAATTACTACATGTTCTTGTGATGAACATAAAGAAACAGTTCACTATGATAAGAATTACAACCATATTATCACCGGAAACTTGAGTTTTGTTGAAAATGAAAAGCTTAGGAATTTATTAGAGTATGGTTCTAAATTTATACCTTCCTTCACAATTTCCAAAGAAAGGATTCTTGAGAGCTTCACTCAAGATGTTAATAGGTACATTGTAAAAACCAGTTTAACATACAATCAGCCTATTGAGGCCTTCGCAGAATGGAAATATAACGTAATCAATAGCTTCACTTGTGAGTTGGCAGGTCTGGACTTTTGTTTCGACAGAAATCTCTTTTTCTCTGGAGAAGCTAAAAGGTCACTCTCCAAACTACAAGACCTATTTATTTTTACCACTACGGATAAAGCTAGCAATAATTTTGCAATTATCTGTAAGAAGTTCTATTTTGAATTGTTAACTATGGAACTCAATAATAGAGTAACATACGAGCCAGTAAGTTATTCTACCAAGCAGTTAGAAAATCGGTTTAAGGCATTCTTCAAGAAACTTAAAATTCCACAAACTAGAAGATATGAGCCTGAATTTCCATTTCTTTTTGCAACGGTTAAGTTTCATAAAGATCCTGTGAAGTTCAGGTTCATATCTAGTGGAGTAAGGAGTCATAAAAAGAAAATAGATCTTGCTTTTGAAGATGTCTTAAAGAAGGTTTTGAAACACATTAGAAACTGTACTAACTTGATGTACAGAGATTTTTGGATAATTAATAATAATGCAGAAGTAATTTCTACTATACTCAAAGTAAGTCCCTTAGATATTAATAGTTATGATTTTGAGAATCTATATACTAATCTGCCTCTATCTGATATAATCACTACCTTTAAAGAGCTGTATGCAGAATTTAAACTTAACCAATTTGTTAATGTAGGAGCCTGGAACTCTTATCTCAATTGCTGCATAAAAAATAACCATATCTTATATAATAATACTCTCTATAAGCAAGTGAACGGTATACCCATGGGAACATCAACCTCCACGAATATTGCTAATCTATTCCTGTTCTTTAAGGAATATAAATTCATTAAAAATCACCCCACCTGCTCAGATAACTACCTTTACACATTTAGATATATTGATGATCTGCTGTGTATCAATAATTCAGAAGTTATAGAGAGTGATTTTGATAATATCTATCCTAGCTCTCTTAACTTATGTAAAACCAACCACAGTAATCAGGAACTTGAGTTCCTTGACTTAAGCATTAAGCTCAACAGAGGTAACCCATCTATTAGCCTCTTTGATAAAAGAGTTAATTTTCCTTTCAAAGTAATTAAATATCTACACTGGAATAATAACATATCAACCAAAGTAATTGAGAATGTACTAATTTCTCAGGTCCTAAGAATTTCAAGAATTTGCAGCAACAATTTGGACTTCAATTACCACATTAATATACTATTAGATAGTTTTCTAGAGAACGAAATTCCTTCTTCTTTCATCAAAAGAACTTTAAGAAAAATTATTCTGAATAATAGAGTAAGGTTGGCAGATCTGCTTTAATTTTCTACACAGTTAATAATATGATTTTGACCAATCAAATCCGTAAGGAAGTTGGCTAGAGGATGCCTATTAACTACTAAAAAGGAACCTTAGTGCTATGGATATGAAGGTCCTATTAAAACAAAAAAATAAATAACATAGACAAAATCACAAAAAAAAAGCTTAAAAATCTGTTTATAAAAGAAAATAAAAACAAATAAAAAAGAAAACTAGTTATTCACTCACTAGAATAGCTATACTAAAAATAGTAAAACTAACATTAAAATTAATAAGATTCTGAATAATCTATAGAAGCTCACTAAGGTGATTTAATACATGCAAAGATTATTAAATACACCACTTGTGTATTTTATAATATTTCTCATGTATTCTGGAGAGTTAATTCTGCTCTTTCTGATCATACAGGTCCACAGTCTTAAGTATATATATTTTTTTCTCTGGTTAAAATCTCCGCGAGTTGGTTTCTTTCAGTGTGAGGAGGCCATCAGCCCCACCCACACTGCCCCCCAGCGACTAGGGAGTGGCAGTGTGTTTGGACGTTTGGGGAAAAGGTCAGCCATGTTTCCTCTTGTGTGGAGAAAGTTTAGTTGCATAAGAGGTAAGCTCTCTTCATTGTCTTTGGGTTTTAGGTTTTATAAGTTCAATGTTTGTACTTCTTGTACTTTTTTCTCTGTTGTTTTTTGCTTTTTAGCATTTAGGCACTGGCTAGTCTGTTAACATTTTTCCGGGTTTTAACTCTTTCTTTTCTTGGTAACTTTGCGCGTCTTTTAGGAAACTTAGGCCCAGCAGCTGGCTAAGCATAGTTCCTTTACTTTGCGCTGTATTTTCAAAGTAGTTAAGTTCTAAATAACTACTTAATTATGCACTTAAAGCACTGCTGAAATACTTTGTACATATTGCAACTAATTGTTTATGTCATATAACTTTCACAAAGCTTTTCTTTAGTTAATTATTGTCTTTAATTTATTCTCGTTTTTGTGTTGTCAGAAGTTGTGGAGTAAGGGGTTTTAGAATCAAGTTTTCTTTCAAAAATCTGAGTTTTAAAAAATTAATATTTCCTTTTTTAATTGCAATGTAAAAATTTGGAATTCTTTTGCATTGCTATTCTGGTTTAAATTCTCTCTCAGGCGAACTTGGCATTTCGTTATAGCTGAAAATTATTTCTAAATATTATGTCACTCTCACAACTTGAGTTCTCTTTAATCTTCTTCTCTCTGTTTAATAGTAACAGATGAAGAGCATGGGTAGGGCCATGAAAGTTATGGATGCAAGCTAAATTGTTAACTAGAGCTAGGTCATACAACTCTGCGGAGGTCATGACATATATATATTTTTTAAAACAATTTTTGGTGGGCTTATTACTTGCATCTATGGCTTTGCAGAAACCCATTTCCAACTAGGTCTTTGTGGAAGTGAGAAAATGCAGAGTTTTTGCTGGTCCTTGATAAAGCCAAGGCTCAGTATTCTCGACACTTTCTACATTCAGTTGTTTTATTTTATTTTTTATCTTTTCTCCTTTTACTCACACCGGTAGATACATAACCTTTTCTATGTTGTACTTGGTATGAGTCAAAAAAAAAAAAATATTTTTTTTTTGCTTAGGTCTCTTCTTAATAGAATGTGAATTCTGAATTTTCATAACTGCTGCGTTGCGCGTTTTGATCTTCAGGTTATTTTGCAACTTTCGTTTTAAATTCTAAAGTTTTTCCTTAGTTTTCAGCTTTGCTCTTCAGTAACTAATTTCAATTTACTATTTAGCAGCTCATGCGCAAATTCTAGTTGAAATGTTTTATTATTTCTTATTACTATTTTTTTATTATTTTTTTCATTTTTTATTTACTTACAATTCACTCTTATTTTTATTTCTAATTTTTAATTTTAGTATGTTTCGGATGCAGCCTTTTGGAGTGTAGTTTATACTCGAGTTTGGTATTTTCTTGGACTGCTTATTTCTAAAAAGTTTTTTCCTAGTTGGTTTGCTCAGAATTTGTATGTTTTGGCCCAAGTGGAGTTCTAAGGACGATGAAAGGATTGGAGGTCAGCTCAGATATTTTAAGTCCTCCCGCTCGGTTAGGCTAGCACCCTTTCCCATAGTGTATGAACTCGCTGGCAAAGGTAATCTAAAGTTATGAAATGACAAACGTTGTTTGACATGTAAATCTACAGATGCTAACCTGTATTCTTCTGTTGCGGATAATTGCTCCAACAAGTTTTGCAAAGCCTACAATACCATCTATAAGCTCACCTGTACTGTCTGCAACCTTAGCTATATTGGCCAAAGCAAAAATCCTCTTCATCTTAGGATAAATGGTCACAGGTCTCTAGTTAACAAGTTCTCTAATTCTGGAGTGAACCCCTCCACAAATGCTAACCAGTACTCTACCTTTGAATTAGAGCATTTCCATACTCATGGTTTTGACAAAGTGAAAATAGAGGTACTGCATATTATCCCTGACCTCTATGCTCGGCTAGAAACTGAATCCCTTGAAATTTTGCAGCATCAGTCTCTTTATCCCTATGGTCTTAATTCCACTCTATCTGACAGTAAGCATAATCAGCATAAATTTTCTATACGTGAACTCTTCTTTCTTGTTAATAACAAGAGCTGCACTAGAGGTAATAGAGGACAGAGGTTATTTCGCACATCAAGCATAGTTGATTTTGCTAACTTGCTAATAACTCTGGAAAGCTTTAAAACTGGCACTAATTTTGTTAAAAATACTTACAAAATACTTAAGTCCTTCAAGCACTCTGTCCTTAAAAGTTTTTTTCAAATTCTGGAAAGAAACTGCTGACCATGTTGATAAGCATGTTTTTGCTTTGGTTCTAGACATTCTTAAGCATATTCTTAAAGATAAAATTTCTCTTAAAGAATTTTCCAGTAATTATGTAACCATCAGGTTTCTAAATAAAACCTATGATCATCTCAATGTTAGGAAGCTGTTCTACAATAATGCAATTTTTTTCCCATCCACAGGCACCAGTCTATTGTAAGTTTTAAATATGTTAAGACCTTAGGGTCAATAGTTAAAAACTACAAACTTAATTCTTCGAGTTACATTCCTGTAATTACTACATGTTCTTGTGATGAACATAAAGAAACAGTTCACTATGATAAGAATTACAACCATATTATCACCGGAAACTTGAGTTTTGTTGAAAATGAAAAGCTTAGGAATTTATTAGAGTATGGTTCTAAATTTAGACCTTCCTTCACAATTTCCAAAGAAAGGATTCTTGAGAGCTTCACTCAAGATGTTAATAGGTACATTGTAAAAACCAGTTTAACATACAATCAGCCTATTGAGGCCTTCGCAGAATGGAAATATAACGTAATCAATAGCTTCACCGGTGAGTTGGCAGGTCTGGACTTTTGTTTCGACAGAAATCTCTTTTTCTCTGGAGAAGCTAAAAGGTCACTCTCCAAACTACAAGACCTATTTATTTTTACCACTACGGATAAAGCTAGCAATAATTTTGCAATTATCTGTAAGAAGTTCTATTTTGAATTGTTAACTATGGAACTCAATAATAGAGTAACATACGAGCCAGTAAGTTATTCTACCAAGCAGTTAGAAAATCGGTTTAAGGCATTCTTCAAGAAACTCAAAATTCCACAAACTAGAAGATATGAGCCTGAATTTCCATTTCTTTTTGCAACGGTTAAGTTTCATAAGGATCCTGTGAAGTTCAGGTTCATATCTAGTGGAGTAAGGAGTCATAAAAAGAAAATAGATCTTGCTTTTGAAGATGTCTTAAAGAAGGTTTTGAAACACATTAGAAACTTTACTAACTTGATGTACAGAGATTTTTGGATAATTAATAATAATGCAGAAGTAATTTCTACTATACTCAAAGTTTGTCCCCTAGATATTAATAGTTATGATTTTGAAAATCTATATACTAATCTGCCTCTATCTGATATAATCACTACCTTTAAAGAGCTGTATGCAGAATTTAAACTTAACCAATTTGTTAATGTAGGAGCCTGGAACTCTTATCTCAATTGCTGCATAAAAAATAACCATATCTTATATAATAATACTCTCCATAAGCAAGTGAACGGTATACCCATGGGAACATCAACCTCCACGAATATTGCTAATCTATTCCTGTTCTTTAAGGAATATAAATTCATTAAAAATCACCCCACCTGCTCAGATAACTACCTTTACACATTTAGATATATTGATGATCTGCTGTGTATCAATAATTCAGAAGTTATAGAGAGTGATTTTGATAATATCTATCCTAGCTCTCTTAACTTATGTAAAACCAACCACAGTAATCAGGAACTTGAGTTCCTTGACTTAAGCATTAAGCTCAACATAGGTAACCCATCTATTAGCCTCTTTGATAAAAGAGTTAATTTTCCTTTCAAAGTAATTAAATATCTACACTGGAATAATAACATATCAACCAAAGTAATTGAGAATGTACTAATTTCTCAGGTCCTAAGAATTTCAAGAATTTGCAGCAACAATTTGGACTTCAATTACCACATTAATATACTATTAGATAGTTTTCTAGAGAACGAAATTCCTTCTTCTTTCATCAAAAGAACTTTAAGAAAAATTATTCTGAATAATAGAGTAAGGTTGGCAGATCTGCTTTAATTTTCTACACAGTTAATAATATGATTTTGACCAATCAAATCCGTAAGGAAGTTGGCTAGAGGATGCCTATTAACTACTAAAAGGAACCTTAGTGCTATGGATATGAAGGTCCTATTAAAACAAAAAATAAATAACATAGACAAAATCACAAAAAAAAAGCTTAAAAATCTGTTTATAAAAGAAAATAAAAACAAATAAAAAGAAAACTAGTTATTCACTCACTAGAATAGCTATACTAAAAATAGTAAAACTAACATTAAAATTAATAAGATTCTGAATAATCTATAGAAGCACACTAAGGTGATTTAATACATGCAAAGATTATTAAATACACCACTTGTGTATTTTATAATATTTCTCATGTATTCTGGAGAGTTAATTCTGCTCTTTCTGATCATACAGGTCCACAGTCTTAAGTATATATATTTTTTTCTCTGGTTAAAATCTCCGCGAGTTGGTTTCTTTCAGTGTGAGGAGGCCATCAGCCCCACCCACACTGCCCCCCAGCGACTAGGGAGTGGCAGTGTATTTGGACGTTTGGGGAAAAGGTCAGCCATGTTTCCTCTTGTGTGGAGAAAGTTTAGTTGCATAAGAGGTAAGCTCTCTTCATTGTCTTTGGGTTTTAGGTTTTATAAGTTCAATGTTTGTACTTCTTGTACTTTTTTCTCTGTTGTTTTTTGCTTTTTAGCATTTAGGCACTGGCTAGTCTGTTAACATTTTTCCGGGTTTTAACTCTTTCTTTTCTTGGTAACTTTGCGCGTCTTTTAGGAAACTTAGGCCCAGCAGCTGGCTAAGCATAGTTCCTTTACTTTGCGCTGTATTTTCAAAGTAGTTAAGTTCTAAATAACTACTTAATTATGCACTTAAAGCACTGCTGAAATACTTTGTACATATTGCAACTAATTGTTTATGTCATATAACTTTCACAAAGCTTTTCTTTAGTTAATTATTGTCTTTAATTTATTCTCGTTTTTGTGTTGTCAGAAGTTGTGGAGTAAGGGGTTTTAGAATCAAGTTTTCTTTCAAAAATCTGAGTTTTAAAAAATTAATATTTCCTTTTTTAATTGCAATGTAAAAATTTGGAATTCTTTTGCATTGCTATTCTGGTTTAAATTCTCTCTCAGGCGAACTTGGCATTTCGTTATAGCTGAAAATTATTTCTAAATATTATGTCACTCTCACAACTTGAGTTCTCTTTAATCTTCTTCTCTCTGTTTAATAGTAACAGATGAAGAGCATGGGTAGGGCCATGAAAGTTATGGATGCAAGCTAAATTGTTAACTAGAGCTAGGTCATACAACTCTGCGGAGGTCATGACATATATATATTTTTTAAAACAATTTTTGGTGGGCTTATTACTTGCATCTATGGCTTTGCAGAAACCCATTTCCAACTAGGTCTTTGTGGAAGGGAGAAAATGCAGAGTTTTTGCTGGTCCTTGATAAAGCCAAGGCTCAGTATTCTCGACACTTTCTACATTCAGTTGTTTTATTTTATTTTTTATCTTTTCTCCTTTTACTCACACCGGTAGATACATAACCTTTTCTATGTTGTACTTGGTATGAGTCAAAAAAAAAAAAAATATTTTTTTTTTGCTTAGGTCTCTTCTTAATAGAATGTGAATTCTGAATTTTCATAACTGCTGCGTTGCGCGTTTTGATCTTCAGGTTATTTTGCAACTTTCGTTTTAAATTCTAAAGTTTTTCCTTAGTTTTCAGCTTTGCTCTTCAGTAACTAATTTCAATTTACTATTTAGCAGCTCATGCACAAATTCTAGTTGAAATGTTTTATTATTTCTTATTACTATTTTTTTATTATTTTTTTCATTTTTTATTTACTTACAATTCACTCTTATTTTTATTTCTAATTTTTAATTTTAGTATGTTTCGGATGCAGCCTTTTGGAGTGTAGTTTATACTCGAGTTTGGTATTTTCTTGGACTGCTTATTTCTAAAAAGTTTTTTCCTAGTTGGTTTGCTCAGAATTTGTATGTTTTGGCCCAAGTGGAGTTCTAAGGACGATGAAAGGATTGGAGGTCAGCTCAGATATTTTAAGTCCTCCCGCTCGGTTAGGCTAGCACCCTTTCCCATAGTGTATGAACTCGCTGGCAAAGGTAATCTAAAGTTATGAAATGACAAACGTTGTTTGACATGTAAATCTACAGATGCTAACCTGTATTCTTCTGTTGCGGATAATTGCTCCAACAAGTTTTGCAAAGCCTACAATACCATCTATAAGCTCACCTGTACTGTCTGCAACCTTAGCTATATTGGCCAAAGCAAAAATCCTCTTCATCTTAGGATAAATGGTCACAGGTCTCTAGTTAACAAGTTCTCTAATTCTGGAGTGAACCCCTCCACAAATGCTAACCAGTACTCTACCTTTGAATTAGAGCATTTCCATACTCATGGTTTTGACAAAGTGAAAATAGAGGTACTGCATATTATCCCTGACCTCTATGCTCGGCTAGAAACTGAATCCCTTGAAATTTTGCAGCATCAGTCTCTTTATCCCTATGGTCTTAATTCCACTCTATCTGACAGTAAGCATAATCAGCATAAATTTTCTATACGTGAACTCTTCTTTCTTGTTAATAACAAGAGCTGCACTAGAGGTAATAGAGGACAGAGGTTATTTCGCACATCAAGCATAGTTGATTTTGCTAACTTGCTAATAACTCTGGAAAGCTTTAAAACTGGCACTAATTTTGTTAAAAATACTTACAAAATACTTAAGTCCTTCAAGCACTCTGTCCTTAAAAGTTTTTTTTTCAAATTCTGGAAAGAAACTGCTGACCATGTTGATAAGCATGTTTTTGCTTTGGTTCTAGACATTCTTAAGCATATTCTTAAAGATAAAATTTCTCTTAAAGAATTTTCCAGTAATTATGTAACCATCAGGTTTCTAAATAAAACCTATGATCATCTCAATGTTAGGAAGCTGTTCTACAATAATGCAATTTTTTTCCCATCCACAGGCACCAGTCTATTGTAAGTTTTAAATATGTTAAGACCTTAGGGTCAATAGTTAAAAACTACAAACTTAATTCTTCGAGTTACATTCCTGTAATTACTACATGTTCTTGTGATGAACATAAAGAAACAGTTCACTATGATAAGAATTACAACCATATTATCACCGGAAACTTGAGTTTTGTTGAAAATGAAAAGCTTAGGAATTTATTAGAGTATGGTTCTAAATTTAGACCTTCCTTCACAATTTCCAAAGAAAGGATTCTTGAGAGCTTCACTCAAGATGTTAATAGGTACATTGTAAAAACCAGTTTAACATACAATCAGCCTATTGAGGCCTTCGCAGAATGGAAATATAACGTAATCAATAGCTTCACCGGTGAGTTGGCAGGTCTGGACTTTTGTTTCGACAGAAATCTCTTTTTCTCTGGAGAAGCTAAAAGGTCACTCTCCAAACTACAAGACCTATTTATTTTTACCACTACGGATAAAGCTAGCAATAATTTTGCAATTATCTGTAAGAAGTTCTATTTTGAATTGTTAACTATGGAACTCAATAATAGAGTAACATACGAGCCAGTAAGTTATTCTACCAAGCAGTTAGAAAATCGGTTTAAGGCATTCTTCAAGAAACTTAAAATTCCACAAACTAGAAGATATGAGCCTGAATTTCCATTTCTTTTTGCAACGGTTAAGTTTCATAAGGATCCTGTGAAGTTCAGGTTCATATCTAGTGGAGTAAGGAGTCATAAAAGAAAATAGATCTTGCTTTTGAAGATGTCTTAAAGAAGGTTTTGAAACACATTAGAAACTGTACTAACTTGATGTACAGAGATTTTTGGATAATTAATAATAATGCAGAAGTAATTTCTACTATACTCAAAGTTTGTCCCCTAGATATTAATAGTTATGATTTTGAAAATCTATATACTAATCTGCCTCTATCTGATATAATCACTACCTTTAAAGAGCTGTATGCAGAATTTAAACTTAACCAATTTGTTAATGTAGGAGCCTGGAACTCTTATCTCAATTGCTGCATAAAAAATAACCATATCTTATATAATAATACTCTCCATAAGCAAGTGAACGGTATACCCATGGGAACATCAACCTCCACGAATATTGCTAATCTATTCCTGTTCTTTAAGGAATATAAATTCATTAAAAATCACCCCACCTGCTCAGATAACTACCTTTACACATTTAGATATATTGATGATCTGCTGTGTATCAATAATTCAGAAGTTATAGAGAGTGATTTTGATAATATCTATCCTAGCTCTCTTAACTTATGTAAAACCAACCACAGTAATCAGGAACTTGAGTTCCTTGACTTAAGCATTAAGCTCAACAGAGGTAACCCATCTATTAGCCTCTTTGATAAAAGAGTTAATTTTCCTTTCAAAGTAATTAAATATCTACACTGGAATAATAACATATCAACCAAAGTAATTGAGAATGTACTAATTTCTCAGGTCCTAAGAATTTCAAGAATTTGCAGCAACAATTTGGACTTCAATTACCACATTAATATACTATTAGATAGTTTTCTAGAGAACGAAATTCCTTCTTCTTTCATCAAAAGAACTTTAAGAAAAATTATTCTGAATAATAGAGTAAGGTTGGCAGATCTGCTTTAATTTTCTACACAGTTAATAATATGATTTTGACCAATCAAATCCGTAAGGAAGTTGGCTAGAGGATGCCTATTAACTACTAAAAGGAACCTTAGTGCTATGGATATGAAGGTCCTATTAAAACAAAAAAATAAATAACATAGACAAAATCACAAAAAAAAAGCTTAAAAATCTGTTTATAAAAGAAAATAAAAACAAATAAAAAAGAAAACTAGTTATTCACTCACTAGAATAGCTATACTAAAAATAGTAAAACTAACATTAAAATTAATAAGATTCTGAATAATCTATAGAAGCACACTAAGGTGATTTAATACATGCAAAGATTATTAAATACACCACTTGTGTATTTTATAATATTTCTCATGTATTCTGGAGAGTTAATTCTGCTCTTTCTGATCATACAGGTCCACAGTCTTAAGTATATATATTTTTTTCTCTGGTTAAAATCTCCGCGAGTTGGTTTCTTTCAGTGTGAGGAGGCCATCAGCCCCACCCACACTGCCCCCCAGCGACTAGGGAGTGGCAGTGTGTTTGGACGTTTGGGGAAAAGGTCAGCCATGTTTCCTCTTGTGTGGAGAAAGTTTAGTTGCATAAGAGGTAAGCTCTCTTCATTGTCTTTGGGTTTTAGGTTTTATAAGTTCAATGTTTGTACTTGTACTTTTTCTCTGTTGTTTTTTGCTTTTTAGCATTTAGGCACTGGCTAGTCTGTTAACATTTTTCCGGGTTTTAACTCTTTCTTTTCTTGGTAACTTTGCGCGTCTTTTAGGAAACTTAGGCCCAGCAGCTGGCTAAGCATAGTTCCTTTACTTTGCGCTGTATTTTCAAAGTAGTTAAGTTCTAAATAACTACTTAATTATGCACTTAAAGCACTGCTGAAATACTTTGTACATATTGCAACTAATTGTTTATGTCATATAACTTTCACAAAGCTTTTCTTTAGTTAATTATTGTCTTTAATTTATTCTCGTTTTTGTGTTGTCAGAAGTTGTGGAGTAAGGGGTTTTAGAATCAAGTTTTCTTTCAAAAATCTGAGTTTTAAAAAATTAATATTTCCTTTTTTAATTGCAATGTAAAAATTTGGAATTCTTTTGCATTGCTATTCTGGTTTAAATTCTCTCTCAGGCGAACTTGGCATTTCGTTATAGCTGAAAATTATTTCTAAATATTATGTCACTCTCACAACTTGAGTTCTCTTTAATCTTCTTCTCTCTGTTTAATAGTAACAGATGAAGAGCATGGGTAGGGCCATGAAAGTTATGGATGCAAGCTAAATTGTTAACTAGAGCTAGGTCATACAACTCTGCGGAGGTCATGACATATATATATTTTTTAAAACAATTTTTGGTGGGCTTATTACTTGCATCTATGGCTTTGCAGAAACCCATTTCCAACTAGGTCTTTGTGGAAGTGAGAAAATGCAGAGTTTTTGCTGGTCCTTGATAAAGCCAAGGCTCAGTATTCTCGACACTTTCTACATTCAGTTGTTTTATTTTATTTTTTATCTTTTCTCCTTTTACTCACACCGGTAGATACATAACCTTTTCTATGTTGTACTTGGTATGAGTCAAAAAAAAATATTTTTTTTTTGCTTAGGTCTCTTCTTAATAGAATGTGAATTCTGAATTTTCATAACTGCTGCGTTGCGCGTTTTGATCTTCAGGTTATTTTGCAACTTTCGTTTTAAATTCTAAAGTTTTTCCTTAGTTTTCAGCTTTGCTCTTCAGTAACTAATTTCAATTTACTATTTAGCAGCTCATGCACAAATTCTAGTTGAAATGTTTTATTATTTCTTATTACTATTTTTTTATTATTTTTTTCATTTTTTATTTATTTACAATTCACTCTTATTTTTATTTCTAATTTTTTAATTTTAGTATGTTTTGAATGCAGCCTTTTGGAGTGTAGTTTATACTCGAGTTTGGTATTTTCTTGGACTGCTTATTTCTAAAAGTTTTTTCCTAGTTGGTTTGCTCAGAATTTGTATGTTTTGGCCCAAGTGGAGTTCTAAGGACGATGAAAGGATTGGAGGTCAGCTCAGATATTTTAAGTCCTCCCGCTCGGTTAGGCTAGCACCCTTTCCCATAGTGTATGAACTCGCTGGCAAAGGTAATCTAAAGTTATGAAATGACAAACGTTGTTAGACATGTAAATCTGCAGATCCTAACCTGTATTCTTCTGTTGCGGATAATTGCTCCAACAAGTTTTGCAAAGCCTACAATACCATCTATAAGCTCACCTGTACTGTCTGCAACCTTAGCTATATTGGCCAAAGCAAAACTCCTCTTCATCTTAGGATAAATGGTCACAGGTCTCTAGTTAACAAGTTCTCTAATTCTGGAGTGAACCCCTCCACAAATGCTAACCAGTACTCTACCTTTGAATTAGAGCATTTCCATACTCATGGTTTTGACAAAGTGAAAATAGAGGTACTGCATATTATCCCTGACCTCTATGCTCGGCTAGAAACTGAATCCCTTGAAATTTTGCAGCATCAGTCTCTTTATCCCTATGGTCTTAATTCCACTCTATCTGACAGTAAGCATAATCAGCATAAATTTTCTATACGTGAACTCTTCTTTCTTGTTAATAACAAGAGCTGCACTAGAGGTAATAGAGGACAGAGGTTATTTCGCACATCAAGCATAGTTGATTTTGCTAACTTGCTAATAACTCTGGAAAGCTTTAAAACTGGCACTAATTTTGTTAAAAATACTTACAAAATACTTAAGTCCTTCAAGCACTCTGTCCTTAAAAGTTTTTTCAAATTCTGGAAAGAAACTGCTGACCATGTTGATAAGCATGTTTTTCCTTTGGTTCTAGACATTCTTAAGCATATTCTTAAAGATAAAATTTCTCTTAAAGAATTTTCCAGTAATTATGTAACCATCAGGTTTCTAAATAAAACCTATGATCATCTCAATGTTAGGAAGCTGTTCTACAATAATGCAATTTTTTTCCCATCCACAGGCACCAGTCTATTGTAAGTTTTAAATATGTTAAGACCTTAGGGTCAATAGTTAAAAACTACAAACTTAATTCTTCGAGTTACATTCCTGTAATTACTACATGTTCTTGTGATGAACATAAAGAAACAGTTCACTATGATAAGAATTACAACCATATTATCACCGGAAACTTGAGTTTTGTTGAAAATGAAAAGCTTAGGAATTTATTAGAGTATGGTTCTAAATTTAGACCTTCCTTCACAATTTCCAAAGAAAGGATTCTTGAGAGCTTCACTCAAGATGTTAATAGGTACATTGTAAAAACCAGTTTAACATACAATCAGCCTATTGAGGCCTTCGCAGAATGGAAATATAACGTAATCAATAGCTTCACTTGTGAGTTGGCAGGTCTGGACTTTTGTTTCGATAGAAATCTCTTTTTATCTGGAGATGCTAAAAGGTCACTCTCCAAACTACAAGACCTATTTATTTTTACCACTACGGATAAAGCTAGCAATAATTTTGCAATTATCTGTAAGAAGTTCTATTTTGAATTGTTAACTATGGAACTCAATAATAGAGTAACGTACGAGCCCGTAACTTATTCTACAAAGCAGTTAGAAAATCGGTTTAAGGCATTCTTCAAGAAACTTAAAATTCCACAAACTAGAAGATATGAGCCTGAATTTCCATTTCTTTTTGCAACGGTTAAGTTTCATAAAGATCCTGTGAAGTTCAGGTTCATAGCTAGTGGAGTAAGGAGTCATAAAAAGAAAATAGATCTTGCTTTTGAAGATATCTTAAAGAAGGTTTTGAAACACATTAGAAACTGTACTAATTTGATGTACAGAGATTTTTGGATAATTAATAATAATGCAGAAGTAATTTCTACTATACTCAAAGTAAGTCCCTTAGATATTAATAGTTATGATTTTGAGAACCTATATACTAATCTGCCTCTATCAGATATAATCACTACCTTTAAAGAGCTGTATGCAGAATTTAAACTTAACCAATTTGTTAATGTAGGAGCCTGGAACTCTTATCTCAATTGCTGCATAAAAAATAACCATATCTTATATAATAATACTCTCTATAAGCAAGTGAACGGTATACCCATGGGAACATCAACCTCCACGAATATTGCTAATCTATTCCTGTTCTTTAAGGAATATAAATTCATTAAAAATCACCCCACCTGCTCAGATAACTACCTTTACACATTTAGATATATTGATGATCTGCTGTGTATCAATAATTCAGAAGTTATAGAGAGTGATTTTGATAATATCTATCCTAGCTCTCTTAACTTATGTAAAACCAACCACAGTAATCAGGAACTTGAGTTCCTAGACTTAAGCATTAAGCTCAACAGAGGTAACCCATCTATTAGCCTCTTTGATAAAAGAGTTAATTTTCCTTTCAAAGTAATTAAATATCTACACTGGAATAATAACATATCAACCAAAGTAATTGAGAATGTACTAATTTCTCAGGTCCTAAGAATTTCAAGAATTTGCAGCAACAATTTGGACTTCAATTACCACATTAATATACTATTAGATAGTTTTCTAGAGAACGAAATTCCTTCTTCTTTCATCAAAAGAACTTTAAGAAAAATTATTCTGAATAATAGAGTAAGGTTGGCAGATCTGCTTTAATTTTCTACACAGTTAATAATATGATTTTGACCAATCAAAGCCGTAAGGAAGTTGGCTGGAGGATGCCTATTAACTACTAAAAGGAACCTTAGTGCTATGGATATGAAGGTCCTATTAAAACAAAAAAATTAAATAACATAGACAAAATCACAAAAAAAAAAGCTTAAAAATCTGTTTATAAAAGAAAATAAAAACAAATAAAAAAGAAAACTAGTTATTCACTCACTAGAATAGCTATACTAAAAATAGTAAAACTAACATTAAAATTAATAAGATTCTGAATAATCTATAGAAGCTCACTAAGGTGATTTAATACATGCAAAGATTATTAAATACACCACTTGTGTATTTTATAATATTTCTCATGTATTCTGGAGAGTTAATTCTGCTCTTTCTGATCATACAGGTCCACAGTCTTAAGTATATATATTTTTTTCTCTGGTTAAAATCTCCGCGAGTTGGTTTCTTTCAGTGTGAGGAGGCCATCAGCCCCACCCACACTGCCCCCCAGCGACTAGGAAGTGGCAGTTGTGTTTGGACGTTTGGGGAAAAGGTCAGCCATGTTTCCTCTTGTGTGGAGAAAGTTTAGTTGCATAAGAGGTAAGCTCTCTTCATTGTCTTTGGGTTTTAGGTTTTATAAGTTCAATGTTTGTACTTCTTGTACTTTTTTTCTCTGTTGTTTTTTGCTTTATAGCATTTAGGCACTGGCTAGTCTGTTAACATTTTTGCGGGTTTTAACTCTTTCTTTTCTTGGTAACTTTGCGCGTCTTTTAGGAAACTTAGGCCCAGCAGCTGGCTAAGCATAGTTCCTTTACTTTGCGCTGTATTTTCAAAGTAGTTAAGTTCTAAATAACTACTTAATTATGCACTTAAAGCACTGCTGAAATACTTTGTACATATTGCAACTAATTGTTTATGTCATATAACTTTCACAAAGCTTTTCTTTAGTTAATTATTGTCTTTAATTTATTCTCGTTTTTGTGTTGTCAGAAGTTGTGGAGTAAGGGGTTTTAGAATCAAGTTTTCTTTCAAAAATCTGAGTTTTAAAAAATTAATATTTCCTTTTTTAATTGCAATGTAAAAATTTGGAATTCTTTTGCATTGCTATTCTGGTTTAAATTCTCTCTCAGGCGAACTTGGCATTTCGTTATAGCTGAAAATTATTTCTAATAATTATGTCACTCTCACAACTTGAGTTCTCTTTAATCTTCTTCTCTCTGTTTAATAGTAACAGATGAAGAGCATGGGTCCGGCCATGAAAGTTATGGATGCAAGCTAAATTGTTAACTAGAGCTAGGTCATACAACTCTGCGGAGGTCATGACATATATATATTTTTTAAAACAATTTTTGGTGGGCTTATTACTTGCATCTATGGCTTTGCAGAAACCCATTTCCAACTAGGTCTTTGTGGAAGTGAGAAAATGCAGAGTTTTTGCTGGTCCTTGATAAAGCCAAGGCTCAGTATTCTCGACACTTTCTACATTCAGTTGTTTTATTTTATTTTTATCTTTTCTCCTTTTACTCACACCGGTAGATACATAACCTTTTCTATGTTGTACTTGGTATGAGTCAAAAATATATATATTTTTTTTTTTTTGCTTAGGTCTCTTCTTAATAGAATGTGAATTCTGAATTTTCATAACTGCTGCGTTGTGCGTTTTGATCTTCAGGTTATTTTGCAACTTTCGTTTTAAATTCTAGAGTTTTCCCTTAGTTTTCAGCTTTGCTCTTCAGTATATATATATATATATATATATATATATATATTAGATCTCTACTTTAACAAGAAACCCCAAGAGTCAGCTTAAAGTTTGCAAGTTTAGGTTTTGTACCTCTATATTTAGTGAAAGTTATTGATGAAAGGACAGACTGCCCCTCCTGCTTGGAAAAAAATAACTAACTGTAATTGCATGGCACCCATTCTTATTTTAATCGCACATCAAGACCGTGGAGGACTGACTTACCCAACATCAGCATTTATTATGATCCTTTCTATCATACAAGATTTTGTTGAAAAATCTCTTCCTTATTTGAAACAAAACTGTTTGGTTCAAACCTTATCGGCATATATTCTTCCAAAACTGGAAAAATACCCAGTTTTAAAATGTCATTAAGAGGATCATAGTAAACTAACTAGCAAGTTAATTTCCCAACATTTCTTCCAGTCCTGCATTTAAAGCTTCTTTTTAGAAGGTGTTTGTCAAGTGTCTTCAGGAAATAAAGGGTTCCTTGTAATGAACTGTACTGCTTTCCTTAGATGTGCGTAACTGATAATCAATGAAATAATTACATCAGGTTAGATTTAAAAATACACGAAAGTAAATTACCATGTGCTTTGTGGCAAAACAGATATATATAATATAAAACTTTGTTTTACCACCCACCAACAGGGTGTTAAAACTAAGTTTTATTATTTTTAATCTTTAATTCCCTAAGGTAATGCTACTGCTTATGGCCTACTGTTGGGACAAAAATGAAAACATTTCAAACTATTAAACTGACGGTGCAAAAAGATTTCTTAACTGAAGATTAACTCCTTTTTCCATCTAACATTCAGAAAAAATTTTTTTTAACTTGAATGCCCTAAATAGTATGTGTTGCAACTATGGAGCAAGGGTAAATATTACAGATAGTATGAATGTGAAACATAAATAAAACTGAAAATTATAAATGTGACAAATGAAAACTAAAACATATATGAATATCATGTTTGAGTTTTTGTCGGTAATTTATTAGCAAAGTAAGAATATAATTATAAATTCGATTTTGCCTTTAAAAAACATTTTAACAATTTACTAAATAGCATTATAATGTAGTCAATGAATTATTTAATCATAATGGAACATCATTAATTAAAAATAAAGCATGTAGCACTAATAAAATAAATTGAATTCGCTTATGTTTTTTCATCTTTTCGTATTTCCTGTACTGTCGTGTTACACTACTTTACTAATTTTTCATAATTTAAAAAGTTATTTTGTTTAGTCTAGTTATTACTAATTTTTTTAATTTGAAATACCTGTATCATGAACCTCTTACTAAGTATATGTAGAGTGTTCTAAAAGGTGATTTCTAAATAAATTGTGTACTTCCTGTTGCAAGCAAACACTCTTCTGCAGTCTCCCACCCTCTCACTTGGTTGTCTGATCTGTGTGGAAGGAAGTAAAAATGGCATTTTTAAAGGATATTTACTTGAAGGTAAACAAAATTTAAAAAGTTAAAAGAAAGTTTCTATTAAACATCTTAGTTTACTAAAATAATGAATGAATGAGTTTCTGAATGGAAAACTAAAGTAAAATATTAATAGATTCCTTAAAAGTCCCTCGTGCGTCGGCCTTTTGTTAGAGCCGGACATGAGGCATAAATTAAAGAAACAGAAGAAAAAGTATGTGTGCTGAATAAATAGAACAAGATCTGTAAACTCAATGCACCGAGGTTGTCTTATTTATTAACTTTTTTTTTGGGGGGGGGGTGTCTTTCCAGTGCAAGTGGCAAAATTAAAACGGAATTTCTGTTTTTATTTGGCCATCAAAATAGCTTAAAATCGAGTTGCTAAACACCCCCCCAGTTTCATTGCATTTTTTCACTAATAGAATCAACGTATTGTATCACTTGCCCTCGAATTCCCCCTAAAAAATTAATAAATAAAAAACTTATTACATTGAGTTTACAGATCTTGTTCTATTTACTCAGTACAAATACCTTTTTTTACCACAGCAAATACCTGTTTCAAATAGTTGAAAAGAACATAGTTTCAACTGTTATTGTTTCGTAAGCATTTAAGTACGGGAGCACCAGTTCTTGATGAAGTCAAGAATTGGTGCTGCGGCCTTGTTTCAGGGGGCGTTGGTTTAACCCCCATCCTTCGGGGTTTATCTGTCAGGACCAGCCCTTAATGTAGCATAAGTAGTGCTCGATGTTGGTTAATAATCAAAAACAACCAACCATAGATGGTAAAAATGGAAAATATTGGTGTAGTAAAACTATATTCATGTGATCATCGTTCGGATATTTCACCCCCCCCCCTTTTTTTTTATCTTTGACTACATAAATTTAGTTTTGTATATATCACGTTTTTTTGTTTTTTTTGTCAATAATTGCGATTTATTTTGTAATCAAATTTCTTAGTCGTTGTTACATTGCATGAGTTACTTTAACTTGATAAAAGTCTTTAGTAAGGGATAACTTTTCTTTATTAACATTTAAATGGTGGTACCAGATAGATAAACATACTATTTACTAATCTGAACAAGTACACCCTGTTTGCTCATAAGTCATAACTGAAGAAACGTAGATTTTGCTATGCAGCTTTGCTGTGAATTCCATGCATCATATTACATTATAATATGTAGTACATTTTTTTAGCTGGATGTATGTATCATGTATGTATAGAAGCATGGAGAGGTGCATGCATGGTGTAACCAGGAGAGATAAGAAGAGGAACTTCGTGGATCCGAAAAATGACAAGAGTGGAGGACATCATGATCAGAGTTAAATCCCTGAAATGGCAATGGGCTGGACATACTGCCAGAAGGACAGATCATCGATGGACAGCCGAAATTTTAGATTGGATTCCAAGGGACAGGAAAAGACCCAGAAGAAGACCACATGGGAGATGGGTGGATGAAATTCGAAAGTATGCAGGGGTGACATGGAGGAGACTGGCACAAGACAGACCGTTGTGGAGGAAACTTGGGGAGACCTTCGTCCAGCAGTGGATTGATAATGGTTGACAATGATGATGATGATGATGTATCATATATGTGGGCGTTTTAATCCTAACACCAAAATATTCCCTTCAAAAACAATGCCAATTTTAATTTTTACTTAGGTCATGACTTCCTTTCTACCTGACGTAATGCTTAACAACTGTGGAAAACGCGAGTGAACAGTAGGGTTCCAGCGCCCCACCGTCTCTGTGGAAAGAATGGGAACTATCAGGTGATTCCTGCTTTTTCCCGATTCGACAGGCCGCTTAGAGCGAAGTATTACCGCTCGCTCAATCGAGTAGGGCCGTGCCATAGCAGTGCATGTCCAGACAGGTGGCGCTTCCGCTGGTTCGCCGCCGTCGTTTGCATCATGACTGAAGTGTGTTCGCTTACTTGCGTTGCCCCTGATTGTTCTTTTCTTGTTTCTGTGTGCGTTTTTACCGTGTGGAATGGGAAGCACTTTTTCCAAGAAGTTGTCCAGGATGAGGAGACTTGTTTTTCGCGGTGTGATTGACAGTGATTGATTCCAACCAGTAGAACATGTTCGGAAGGTCATCCAATGACTCTCAGAGTTGATAGGTCCCGTCGTTATGGACAATTCAGGTGTCAGAGAAATCACATTTCTGGGAAACCTGAGCAGTCTTCCTGTGCAATTGGGACATGGTTTCACTACGTTTTTATTCCCACTGATAAGGTGATGACTCTCGTTCGCTAAAGGAATGTTCTTCAATGATGCCATTGAGGAATCTTCCCAGGGTGATGTTACCACGTCTACTGAGACAGTTAGCGATTATAATCAGTATTGCAGAGAACTAGTCTCAGAGTTCAAGGTATCCTCCCAGGAAGACGAAGGAAAGCTTGGCGGCAGAGGTGGGATCGTTGAAGCGGATGAGGCGAAGGTAGGGAAGCGCTAATACAACTGCAGTCACAGCTTTGAGGGCAACTCTGAACGTGATACAGAGCGATTCAGGATCGAAATCTGCCCTGAGAATGACAGATCTGCAAGCACACTGCTGTCGCTCATACACAAACATGTACAACCACGAACTACTGTCATGACAGATTAGTGGGCTGCATATCGTAACTCGAAAGCTGTGAATACGAACATCTCACAGTTAGCCACTCACTGAACTATGTGGATCTCACTACAGAGCTTCATACCCAAGGTGTTGAGAGCAACTGGCGACCTCTCAAACGCAAACTTATTTACGGAACTTGTAAACTTCATGTGGCAGACCATATTCGAGAATACTTATTCCGACGGAATATCTCTTTTGAATATCAAAACACAATAGAGTTTCATGTTAGAGTGTTTCATACTGTGGCGATCAGGTTCGTAGAAGACATGCATTATAAAAATCAGTGGACGGTATGGGTGGCGACGAACGATGGAACAATTAACATTAATATTCAGGATATCACCATCTGATCTTTCATCTCACTCTGCTCTTCATAACAGACAAAATTGCAATCAATCTGGAATCTCAACACACAACAGTTTCATGTTACAGTGTTTCATACTAGGGCGATCACGTTGTAGACGTGCATTATAAATCAGTGGAAATTAAGGGTGGCGACGAACGATAGAGCAGTTATTATTAATATTCATGATAGCCCCATCTGATCTTTCATCTCACTCTGTTCTTCATTAACGGACAAAAATGGAATCTTAACACACAACAGTTTCCTGTTAGAGTGTTTCATACAGGGATGATCAGGTTGTAGAAGACGTGCATTATAAATCAGTGGAAGGTATGGATGGCGACGAACGATGGAACAGTTAACATTAATATTCATGATAGCTCCATTTGATATTTCATCTCACTCTGGTTTTCATTAACGGACAAAATTGCAATCCATCTGGAATCTTAACACACAACAGTTTCATGTTAGAGTGTTTCATTCTGCGGCTATCAGGTTGTAGAAGACGTGCATTATAAATCAGTGGAAGGTACGGGTAGCGACGAACGATGGAACAGTTAATATTAATATCATGATAGCACCATCTGATCTTTCATCTCACTCTGTTCTTCATTAACGGACAAAAATGGAATCTTAACACACAACAGTTTCCTGTTAGAGTGTTTCATACAGGGATGATCAGGTTGTAGAAGACGTGCATTATAAATCAGTGGAAGGTATGGATGGCGACGAACGATGGAACAGTTAACATTAATATTCGTGATAGCTCCATTTGATATTTCATCTCACTCTGGTCTTCATTAACGGACAAAATTGCAATCCATCTGGAATCTTAACACACAACAGTTTCATGTTAGAGTGTTTCATTCTGCGGCTATCAGGTTGTAGAAGACGTGCATTATAAATCAGTGGAAGGTAAGGGTGGCGACGAACGATAGAACAGTTATTATTAAAATTCATGATAGCACCATCTGATCTTTCATCTCACTCTGTTCTTCATTAACGGACAAAAATTGAATCTTAACACACAACAGTTTCATGTTAGAGTGTTTCATACTGGATCTATCAGGTTGTAGAAGACGTGCATTATAAATCAGTGGAAGGTAAGAGTAGCGACGAACGATGGAACAGTTAAAATTAATATTCATGATAGCACCATCTGATCTTTCATCTCACTCTGTTCTTCAATAACGGACAACAATGGAATCTTAACACACAACAGTTTCCTGTTAGAGTGTTTCATACTGGGATGATCAGGTTGTAGAAGACGTGCATTATAAATCAGTGGAAGGTATGGGTGGCGACGAACGATGGAACAGTTAACATTAATATTCATGGTCGCACCGGGGTTCGGACTTTTGGGCACCGGACATTTGGGCACCCGGAGATTTCGGCACATTCATTTTTAAGGTAATGAAATTTCGCTGCGTTAAAAATTATAGTGTTCCTATATTTCTCCCTACTTGAGCAAGTGGTGTGCACAAAAATTTTTTCACTTATATCTCATAATCATTAAGAAATTGAGACATATTTACGATTTTCTGTCTGAAAGACGGGGCGAATATTTGGGCACCGGACATTTGGGCACAAATGTTTAAGGGGCCGTATAACAATTGCCGTTTCTTGGGCCACTAGTAACAGTTTGACCAAGAAAATGTTCGCCGTAAGTTACTTAGGCACTAAATATTTACGGGCACGTGCCTACGCAGCAAACCTGTCGGGTGGGGAGGGGGTAAATCAAAAGGGTAAAATATGAAATATTCTCGTCCGATCGGGAGATTTTCAGCATTTACAAACTACAACTGGAGACATTATCTCAGGACATGAACCTACTGAGCAAACCTTTCGGGGGGGGGGGGTGTTAATACCGAAACTGTAAAATTTGAAAAAATTATCGCCCAATCGGGAGATTTTCAGCATTTACAAGCTACAACTGGAGACATTATATCAGGGAATGAAACTACTGACAAAACCTGTTGGGAGGGGGGGTTAATACTAAAAGTGTAGAATATGAAAATTTTCTCGTCCGATCGGGTGATTTTCAGCATTTACAAGCTACAACTCCACACATTATCTGAGCGCACGTGCCTACACTGAAAACGTATGTGTGTGTGTGTGGGGGTGGGGTATATGTGTACTGATGAAACTTGTCGGGGGGGGGGGTTAATACTAAAAGTGTAGAATATGAAAAATTTCTCGACCGATCTGGAGATTTTCAGCATTTACAAGCTACAACTGGAAACATTATTTCAGGGCATGAACCTACTGACGAAACCTGTCAGGGGGGGGGGGGGTATATGATAATTGTGAAATATAAGGAATTTCTTGTCTCCGATCGGGAGATTTTCAGCATTTACAAACTACAACTGGAGACATTATCTCAGGGTATGAACCTACTGACGAAACCTGACGGGGGGGGGGGGGGTGTTCATACTATAAGTGTAGAATATGAAAAATTTCTCGTCCGATCGGGACATTTTCAGCATTTACAAGGTACAACTCGACACATTATCTGAGCGTACGTGCCTACACTGAAAACGTGGGGGGGGATATGATAATTGTGAAATATAAATAATTTCTTGTCCGATCGGGAGATTTTCAGCATTTACAAACTACAACTGGAGACATTATCTCAGGGCATGAACCTACTGAGCAAAGCTGTCGGGGGGGGGGGTAATACTAAAAGTGTAAAATATGAAGAATTTCTCGTCCGATCCGAAGATTTTCAGCATTTAGAAGCTACAGCCCCCACCCCCACCGACAGGTTTCCTGAGTAGGCACATGCCTTCAGATAATGTGTCGAGTTGTAGCTGCTAAATGCTGAAAATCAACCTATCGGACGAGAAATTCATCATATTTTACACTTTTGGTATGCCCCCCCCCCGGAAAAACACACACGGATTTGCTGAGTAGGCACATACCCTCAAATAATGTGTCCAGTTGTAAATGCCAAAAATCTCCCGATCGCACGAGGAATTTTTCATATTTTACACTTTTGGCAACCCCCCCCCCCCCAGGTTTCCAGAGAGTGCACATGCGCTTAGATAATATGTCGAGTTGTAGCTTGTAAATGCTGATCTCCCGATCAGAAAAGTAATGAGAAATCCTTGATATTTTACGCCTTTGGTACCCCCCCCCGCACACTAGTTTCCTGAGGCAGCAGATGCCCTCAGACAATTCGATGACTTGTAGCTTGTAATGGCTGAAAATCTCCCGATCGGAACAGAAATTCTTTATATTTCATATTTTAGGTTTTAAGCCCCCTCACCCCTCCGGCAAGTTTCCTGGGTTTGCTCATACTCGCAGAGAATTTGTTTAGTTATAGTTTATAGAAAAATATTGTAAATAAGAAAATACGAAATTACGGACATTTTATGTGTGCTGGGGGCGGCTAAGAAAAATCCTTACCCCTTCAAAGCTGTCAAACATTTAAAAAAAGGTTTCGTCTATTTTAGTGTTTTAAATTTATCAAAAATTTGGGTACATTAATCCCCCCCATGGACACCCTTGGTGCTATGTAATCATGAATATGGTGTAATCCATATTCATGATTATGAGCTATGTAATCCCGATCCAGGACGACGAAATTGTCAAGTTTTCGGATATTATGCTTGTCATATTTACACCCAAAAAACCAAAAAAACGTATTGTCATCTTCAAAATTTGTGCATTGTACTATTTTTTTAAATTCAATTATAATTGTCGTTTGTCTTCCTGGAAACGTTTTCTCCATTCAATTCCCCTCACAGCAAAAAAAAAACCGCAATTTTTGTACGGCCCCTCAAGATTTGTGCCCAAAAGTCCTAAACTCTACAACAGTTTCATGTTAGAGTGTTTCATACTGGGGCTATCAGGTTGTAGAAGACGTGCATTATAAATCAGTGGAAGGTAAGGGTAGCGACGAACGATGGAACAGTTAAAATTAATATTCATGATAGCACCATCTGATCTTTCATCTCACTCTGTTCTTCATTAACGGACAACAATGGAATCTTAACACAACAGTTTCATGTTAGAGTGTTTCATACTGGGATGTTCAGGTTGTAGAAGACGTGCATTATAAATCATTGGAAGGCATGGGGTGGCGACGAACGATGCAACAGCCTGTTTTAATATTCCTGACATCACGCACTAATCTTAGCTACCGGAGGAAATTGCAATCTATTTTGGTGCACAGCAGAAAACAGTTTCATGTTAGATTTTCACATAATCTGCCTATCAGGTTGTAGTAGGAGTGCACTAAAATTGGTAGAAGTTTATGAAAGGCTATTCCATCATTCGTGCGGACGCCTCATCGGGGAGACGAAAGATGGAACAGCCAGTTTTAAAATACATGGTCAGGAGCGGATTTTCAGGGATGCCCACGAAGTCCAGGCGCTGCTCCCTGTGGAGCTAGAGGTCCTCGGAAATTAAAAAAATGTGATTTTTTTCATTTTCCAGGTGAAATGAAAAAAGGAAGGCATGGATAGTTTCCCTGTTCTAATTTGAGGAGCAAATGCCATCCATACTCAAAGAACGTCGTTTACAATTCGGTTATTCGGAGATACTATTCAAATAAACGGTATTCAGGAATACTTCTGAATGTTAGGTTCCACCAAGGTACTTAGAAAGAGGAGAGGTAGGTCCAATCGCCTTTGTTTCCGTGCCGCCGGCGAGCTGTCACCCTACGAGCTGGGATGTGACGTCACAGTGGCCGTAAACGATCTCTGAGCATTCGGAGCTTGTGCTGTAGTGTCGATTACTCGCTGCATTTCTTTGTCAATTTTAGAGCTGCTTTGTAGTTTCATTTATTTTTTTTTCTTCATTTGTTGTCTGTGTACAAATATCTCGAAACTACCTGGATACGCTGTTGCACTTTGTCGTAATAACAGTTCAAAGGAAAGAAGTTAGATGTTACATACCATGTTTTCCCATCGGATAGAGATTTCTTGAAGCAATGGGTAGCGAAATGCTGTCGAAAGGATGTATTCGATGCAAAGAAAGCTCGAATGTGTTCAGAACACTTTGATGTCTCGAAGTAAGAGCGAGATCTTAGAAATTAATTGCTGGACTTGCCTCCCAGAAAAAAATTGAGAAAACATGCCGTGCCTACAAAAAATATGCCTTAGCAGATGGAGGAGCAAACTTCTGTTCGAAGTGAAAGGTTTAAGATCGGAGAGGTCAGAAAAAAAAATGGGTTAAATCGAATTGAAAGTATATCTCCAATTAAACGTCAAATCACAGGTCACAATGAAAGTGACATCATTCCTGACCAACATTTATCATATCGTCAACGTCATGTGAGAAGTGCGAATGTCTGAACAAAAATGTAATGCAACTGAAGAGTGAAAATAATTTACTACGGGAAGAATTATCAAACGTAAGAAAACAGTTAGTAATGGTAAAACAATGCTTTTGCCTCGAGAAAAGAAGCCTGAAAACGGAAATTAATATTATGAAACGCAAATGCAAGGATAGAAATTTGCTCAGCAACAGTGAAAGGTGGCCAGCTATCATAAATTTGCTTGGCCATTGTTTCACTGAAGTGGAAATTCAAACTCTTGTGTCAAAAAAGAGAACAGCAAAATGGAATGAAGAAGACTTGTTTTCAAGCTATTTCTCGAAAAGCTTATCTTTTCATCAAAATAAAATGCACATACTGCTTCCAAGCATTTCCTCTCTAAAACGGTGGTGTGGTAAATGTCTGTTGCCGATGGTTTAATTGAGCCCATTTTAAAGGTGATGAAAATGAATGCTATACACCTAACCGAATTCGACAAAGTTTCAGTTTTATCTTTGGGTGAAATGAACGTTGATTGCCGATATTGTTATGCTGCTGCTGCAGATAAAGTTTTAGGACCGCATAGTAACGTTTTAGTAGTTATGCGGAAAGGCTTTTGGAAAGCTTGGAAACAACCATATACCTGTATTGTTCCTTTGATAAGCAGATGGATCAAAAGCTGTTAACTGACATAATTCGAGCCGTTGAGCAATCGGGTTATTTAGTGCTGATCTTGGAGGGAGGGGGGTGGTATCAAGGTTTGGAGGCAGCATGAAATAACCCCAATATTGTCTTTTCCAAATCCAGTAGACGAAAATCGAAAAATATGGATGTTCGCCGATGTGCCCCATCTAATTAAACTTCTCCGAAATCATATATTTGATCGCGGAACACGCTATAGGGTAGAACCATCACTCGCCAGATATTTGACTTTTTGCTGGAACGTAATAACTCTGAAATAAAGGTGTTTCATAAAATAAAATGGACCCACACAGATGTAAGAGGCCCCATGAGACAGAGAATTAGTTTTAGCGCCCCAGATGCAATCTAACAATTAACGTAAGCAAAGCTGTTAATTGTTAGATTGCATCTGCTTTTTTCCTGAAAGAAAACAAATTGCAAATTTTATAAAATTGGTAAATGACTGATTCGACGTAATGCAATGTAGATTTCCCAGCTCCAAAGAGCCATTGCAGTGTGCTTTTGGAAAAAAAAAAAAAAAAGGTATTTAGCAAAAAAGCATCGAACAGTATTCATGTTATATTCCCGTTTTTTCCCAGTATATATGTATTTTTTACTCTATTTTGAAAAATAGTTTGATGTTTGTACAATTTTTACTTAAAAATTATTTACGAAAACTAGCTCTGTTATTTCGATTGAAAATTCACAGAGCACACGACACTTTCTCGGTATGGCTCCGTGCGCGTTACAGCTTCGCTTACGGCCATCGTGACGTCACAGCGCAGCGAAGAGAAGCGGGAAGACGGCGCGGTTACGTTGGACCCACCTTTCCTTCTTCTAAGTACCTTGGGTTCCAATATTAATTTCTAGCTGATTGCTCGCTCACTTATACTGGTTGACAGTTATTAAATTTCGACATTTCTTTTCTGATTGAGAATTCGTTTCCGAACTCCTTCTTGCGGTTATGACTTCACATTGTGTCTGATTGAATGCCATCCACAGCAGTTTTTGACATACAGCCCAAAAGAGCGGAAGCCCTGCAAAGTTCGGGATATACTGTAATTCCAACTCTAACCCGATCTCCACAAATTATGATTTAGAGCTGACGTGCTGCTATCTATGTTCATCTTTGTGAGATGATTGTCGAGATTTGGGAAATAAGTCTGTTTGGTGACTATTAAAATTTCGAGGGTGCCCGTCTTTATACATTCTTAGAAGAAATTTTCTAAATCACGGAGCACTTTATGCCATTCGTCGATTACGTAATAGGGGTTGCAATGGTAACGACCTATGGCAGATGGACATCTGGGGATGCTGAAACCACCATACGCTAAAGCAGTCTTCGCAGTCAGTCACCCTTTAATGCTACCAGCGTGTTAGGGATCTGATTTTAATCTACAGCAGATCCTGGAGTGCTACTGAATCAGTTGAACTGAAGTCAATTTTCCCCTCCATAGCTATTTGGCTTTCGTCGTGTGTCGTGTTTTCAAGCTCCCAAGTTTTGCTTGTGTTTATGTTGAAATATCGTTCGTAGGATGGTTTGCAGTAGCGTGACGGATGTATGAATGTTCCATGCTTCTTTTGGTGAAGTTTGAGAGCGTTAAGTTCTATAGTTTATTCATACGAAGAGTTTTATTTTGTGGTTGTGCTTGTCGTTGACGAGTTCTGCAAATGGCGATATCTGCCAGCCATGTTACACGTGACCATCGAAAGGATGTTTATCGACGTGGAGCGAGATCTACTGATAAGAAGTCGTCGTTAAGTGCGCTGAGTGTTTCTCCGGTGACCAGTGAGAGGGTTGCCATGGTGATTGACCCGAGTTTCTCAAGAGATAAGGATCCAACAGGTCAAACCGGTCCTGGAAATCAACAGATCATGTCTTCAGGGTGACCAACTTAGCGATTTTGTCGCCAGATCTGGAGATATTGATTTACATCTGGTGACAAAAATATCATTCCAGCGACATGTCTCAATACTAGAGATATCGTTCCTCATCTAGGGAGAAATCTGGAGATTTTTGTCTTACTCTCTGTTGTTGTCAAATTGCAACCCTAACCGTGAACGTCGAGTTCGATGGTTCCAACTTCCAACTACAAGACCGCGACCAGGTGGTTTCCATGTAGTATCTCGTATCTTCAGGGCAGACAGTAGGACCATCTGCTGGTTTATAAGAAAGACTTCCTTACATTATGGTGGGCTGACAGCGTTCCCCGACCACAGCTTTCACCCTCCCTCTTGGGACATTGGTTCAATTTGGGTGATTGTGTATCGGTGTCCGGTGAATACCTACCCTTCAAGTGAGATTTCTCCCAGCAGCCAAAATCTGGACCAAGGAATATTAAAACCAAGGGTCAACGGAAGTGGGAAGATCTTGACAAACATATGGCTGGGTCATAAACTCTAAGCGGGTAAGTTTCTTATTTTTACATTTTATTGTCTTTTTGTTTCTCCCCATGTATATGGTTTGGGTTGGTTTGTGACTGACATTGTCAGGTCTCATTTCTGTTTCTGCAGCAGTTGGAAAAGAAAGCTATTTTTTCTCTTCTCAGACATCAATGTTCATTTGATACTAAGTGTAATCAAAAGGCTTTTTTTTGTGTCTTCCATGAATTGTTGAACCATGGGTAAAACACAGTATACCCAAAGATTTAGGAAGGAATGGTTAAAAGATGATAAATTTAAAACATGGTTGATGGAAATTCAAGGGGATAGTGCTAAGTGTTTCTGCAAATTTTGTAAGTGTCATTTATCTCCAAAATACTCGGATTTAGAAAAACATATGGGTACTGTAAAGCATAAGAAAGCGGCAGAAGGGCTGAGTGGAAAATTGCAGCAGAAGCCAATAACATCTAGCTTCACTCCACTAAATAATGAAGCCAAAGTAGCTGAGGGAAGGATGTGCCTGTATATTGCTCAGCACAGCACCTTTAGAAGTGTGGATCACCTAAGTGAAATGTGCAAGGAAAGCTTTAAGGACAGCAAATGTACACAATCTTTGAAATTGCACCGAACCAAGTGTGGACAAGTCATTCGAAATGTACTTGCACCACATTTTGAAACTAGTTTGAGAAAAGATATTGGTGAACAGCCATACAGCATATTAATAGATGAGAGTAATGACATCTCTGTCAACAAGTTATTAGCTGCTACAATTCGTTACTATTCAGTGCTAAAAAATGACATTGTAGTTACTTTTCTTGATTTGGCTGAATTATCTGATGGCACAGCTGATAGCATCTGCAATGCTGTTAAAGAGATGCTTAACCGAAAGGGACTGGATATAAAAAAGCTTGCAGCCATTGGAACTGATAACGCATCAGTAATGGTTGGTGTCAATAATGGTGTGTACAGCAAACTGAAGGAAGCAGTTCCTAATCTACAACTTGTAAGGTGTGTTTGTCATTCTTTACAACTGTGTATTTCCCATGCTGCATCTGAATTTCTTCCAAGACATTTAGAATTTCTCATCAAGGAGACTTATAACTGGTTTTCACACTCGGCACTTCGCCAGTCTGTATACAAACAATTATATTGCTTAATCAATGATAATAAATCACCGTTAAAGATTCCACAGGTAAGTCAGACACGATGGTTGTCTATAGAAGCAGCAGTATCACGAATACTGCAGCAATGGGAAGAACTTAAAACGCATTTCAGTATTGCTCACTCTACGGAGAGGTGCTATACAGCAGACCAGTTGCACATGATGTATGCTGACAAGCAAAATTACTTGTTTCTTCTTTTCCTTCAACCCATTTTACGTGAAGTAAATATGGTTAACTTAAAATTTCAGTCTGAAAAGCAAGACCCAACTAAGTTGCTTGATGATCTGATTTTCTTATTGAAGTCTTTGTGTGGAAAACTTTTAATGCCTGGAATGAAATTTGATGTTTTCTCAGTAGTGATTGAAGACCATTTGGATCCTTCCCCATACTTAGGATACCAATTTGAACTTGAAATGCGCAAAAGCACACTTTCAGAAAATATTGAAAAGGATATGCGAAAAAAATGTGTTCTGTTCTTGAAGGAACTTGTAGCCCAGCTCAGAAAACGATTGCCATCGAACATTGAGATTTTACAGCATATGTCTTTGTTATCAGCATCAGAATGTTTAAGACCACTGAAGGCTTCTGTTGTAAATTTAGCAGCACTTTTTAATTCCGATCCATCTATATTAACGCACATTGATAGGCAATGGCGAAATTTGCATTATGTCAAATGGACTGAAGTTCATGACACTGTAAAACTGTGGTGTGAAATAGCATCATACAAGGACTCAACAGGAGAAAATCCTTTTAAGGAACTTTCTGATTTTGCGTTACATGTTTTAACACTTCCACATTCGAATGCAGATGTTGAACGAGTTTTCAGTTATGTAAATCATGTAAAAAACAAAACCAGAAATACAATGAAAACTGACACTTTAGTCAGCATACTGAACACAAAGTTCGGTATGAAACGTGAGGGCAAGTGTTGTCATGAATATGAGCTTCCAAAAGAAGTAGTTGAAAAAATTGCCACAATGGCAAGTTATGACAGATTTACAGAGGGTCAATCATCATCTTCTCAGATGCCATATTCAGATGATGAATTTGAAAACTTTTGAGCAGACTGACTGATAAAACATTGTCTTTATTTATATACTGTAAAATTGTTCAGTTTTCTTACAAAGCTAATCCGGAGATAAATTAATGTCCAAACTTGTAAATTATACATGGATGACAGGAAGTATATTTAAGTCTTCAGCTGTGTAAGTAATACACTAAGAAATTGTTTGAAATATTAATACAAAATTTTCATGTGATGGGGATATATTCCATCTTATATCACATTTTCATTTCTTATGGGTCCTTCAATTAACTCTCCTGCTATTGAGAACTCATATTCTTGCCAAATGTTTAGTATATCATAGCCAGCTATATATAGTATATAGCCAGCTGAATTCACAATATTAACAACATATAAAATCTATATATCCGTTCCTTTAACTACGTCATTGTTTTATTCTCTGAATTTTATTGCATTTGCATATAATTTAACTCTACGTCCTTGGTTTTAACGTTCATTAAAGTTTTAAAAGTCTGCATGTTGTTCGTTTTTTTAACTTTATCATGATTTTATTCTCAGTTTTATTGCATGTACATATTATTTTACTCTAAATCCTTGGGCTTAACATTCATTAAGGTTTTTAAAAGTTCGCATGTTGTTTGGTCTTAGCGTTCATTGATATATATAACTTATTTTTCGTTTCAGACTTGTGTAATACGGCACTGCTGATTTCTTCCTTAAATCTGGTGATTTTCTGGAGATATTTGCTTGTGATTTTGGAGATATAAAAAGTGGATTGTTGGCCACCCTGCATGTCTTCGTGCGTTGCTGCTGAAGGAGTTTCTTCTGCGATAGGAACGCAGAAGAGTGTTTCTATAGAGACGGAAACTTGCAGTTGGGCGTCTGTGGTTGATAAGGAGAATTCTGCTAATACGAGTGATCAGCGTTGTGCGTCAGAGATTGAGTGCCAGGGCAATCCCTTTCGTCTCACTTTCGAAAGGGATTCCAAGGTATGTCAAGATTTTCATGATCTTTCTGAGAAAACTATTATTTTCCATGCGTTACCACAGACTTCGTTACCGGTATATTTAAAAGCTTTAGAAGAACGAGTGCCGAGAGAGGCAATTAAAGGAATCGGTCGTAGTAAACGAGGTATATCAGTGTTGTTTATAAATAGTGCAGATTGTAAACTTGTGTTAAAGCAAGGGATTTCTATAAATAATCAAATTTTGTATCCTGCTTATGCAAGTGAACGACCGATCACGGTAACTTTGTCTCCGGTGCCACTTGAGGTACCGGATTCTACGTTGATAGTTCTTCTTTCTCAGTTTAGCTGGGTGGTGGGTCCAGTTCATAGAGTTATAGAAGCCCCGCAATCTTCAAATTATTGTCATGTTGGTGGGTTGAAGCGGAACCTCCGGGTTATCTTCCCGAATGAATCAGCTCTTCAAACTTGTCCTAAAGAGGTTGAAATTGTACTGGATTCTCATGGGTTCATGTTTAATATTTATACAGGAATTTTTTGTTATGCTTGCAATGAAAGAGGGCACATTCGTGCTAAATGCACGTATGTACATAGACCTCCCTTGAGGAACAGTCTCTCTGATTCCCATGAGGAAAGAATTGTTGTACCTGAAGATAGATCGGATTTAGAACATGGTATTACACATGTCACTGACTTGGTTCCTACCGTGGCTGAGACTTGTGAAACCCGAGTGGTGGATCCAGTCGAGCCGAGAGAGAAGACATTGATTGAAATGCCGACTTCTTTGGATCCTGGGATTCAGACAACAGCAAATATTGGTACTTTGGGCATTGCTAACTTACAGAAATGTTCAGTAGCATTACAGAATTTCGCAGAGAACTCATGTACAGCTTCGACATTTAAACGACCCAGCACTGATTCAAGTGGTGATCCGTTAAAACGGAGCAAAGCTAGAGACTATCTTCAACCGGAATTTATCCCTCTTGTAGATCTTTCTTTTCTCCTGGATCCTGATTTTGCCGAAGATAGAGATAAACCATCACGGTATCGTCTTGTCATGGAACTCATTGCATCTTGCCCAGATTATGACGAAACTTTGGATCTTTTCGAACTGAAAAATTTTTTTGTGCCTAATAAAAAGATATGTCCACTCACTCCGGAGTTTTACGAGTTAAATATGTATAAGTTAAATGCTATTGTACATCGTTTGGATGCCGTGTTGAATTGGATAGTTACGAAAAATCCTGTTCTTGAACTTTTAGACACTTATTACGAAACATACTATAAACGTATAGAGGATGTTAAAGCTTACATAAAGAAACATAATGTGGTTGACGATGGTGTCTTTGATGTGTAGAGATGTTTCAGATGTATTCCTTGATGTTGGTTTCCTTTTTTTCTTGCAGTGTTTTTGAAATGTTCTTGGACTTTAATAGATATGGATTTCTGCTTACTTATGTTTTAAATTAGCGTTGTTAATTAATGATTCAGTTTTCGGGTAGTTATGTTAGTGAGATTATGTAATGTTGCTGTGTTTTACGGCACTGGCTCTATCCCTTCCCTGGAGCCAGTGGCCCTAAATTAGGGATGGGCGACTGCTTATAGCCCATTGAGTTGCTCACGGTGGTCGTTAAACCTCCAATCAATCAATCAATCAATGAAGTCAATTTTTGTGCTATTTGGATCACTTTTAGCCACGAGACCATTCTCCTTCGTTCTAGCGGTTGAAGAATATGTAAACTGTGCTGCGCCTAATGTGCTAAATAAATAGCGTTTTGCACCCTTTAGCCAATGATGTTTTTCATTTCACGTTTGAGTGAATGCGAAAATCTCTTTATATAACTCTCATGCAGAGCTGTGGAAAACAAATGAAATCTGGCGCCCAAAAGAGTTTTATCGAATATATTCACCAGTATTCAAATAATGGCTTAGAATAGTAATATAATAATTCCAATACTGTTTTGTGTTTTACCGAATATTCTAATGATGGTTTGGAGAAGTGGTTGGGGGGGGGAGGTGACTTAATGTTTTCATTATTGAAATCAATGTGGCTCAATTATTTGAACAAGTGCCGATAGTATTTCTACTCTTTCCCAAACTCATTTTTTCAAATGAATTTCGGTGGAGGGTGGGAGGAGCAGTTTCTCCATACCAAAGTGTAATCACCTCACCTTCTTCATATATATAAAAACACGCGGACTTGGCTTTAATCGCCTATAATTGTGTTCTTATTCCCAAAATTGCTACATGTAAACAGTTGTCGTGGGTGACTTTTTCTCCTTTAGTATTATTTTTATTAATTTTACGTGTGCTTTATAATTTCCTAAAGTAGTGTATGTGCCAACATAAATTTTTCCTGGTTGAAAGCACATGGAATAATTAACACCCAAAGAAATGAAGCTGTTATTTGAAAATTCCTGTGGTTACCTCACATGGAAGAACAGTTTGATTTATTTGCGTATAATTGTTTGCATTTCTCTGAAACTGCGCCATGTGAAGCCAAAGCGCGTGTTGTCAATTTTAATAATTGTATTCTATGTAATTATTTTTGCAGACTGACATGTTAAATCGGATTATGTTTTTTTTTTTTTTTTCTGAGGGTTACTATTTTACATGAAACTAATTTCTCTTCGTATAACGTATAATTTCATGTCTTACTATGCATTAGCCACAGCCAATTTCCTAAAAGCTAATGAAAAGCTTTATTTTCTGTTGGAAATGTGTTAGATGAATGGCAAAAACTAGTAACGCATCCATCCTACAAACTAGAAGCACTGTATCTCGCGAGTGATACCCTATTTGGTCGTCTACGTAAACCAAAAAGCTCCAATGATTACAGGCGCATGACTTCACACTATTGCTTAGAGTATTTTCTTCTTTTCAAACATAATATTCATCTGTTCACCAATAAACAAAGAAAAAGACAGAAATTAATTTATCGAAATACAAATAACAGGACATGATATTATGAACTTTTTAAACATGTCGATAACTGCCGTTTCCGAACTGTAAGAAGATTCAATGCTAAGGATTTGAAACAAATCCGCAAAATTACCAGAACGTCAATCGTCAGCCTCGGTTGTTTTACTTACTATTCAAATTATTATTACTATTCAACTGTTTGGTTGGAACAGTGACGAATATGGGAGCAAAAGTCAACGCTTCAAAAGGAATGTTTCAGTTTGTTTTTTTTTCCTACCTCCTACCCCCTTCTTTCCGCTTGCCACACGTACATTTCTGTGCAAATACTATCTTTCATCCCCTTTGCGCTTGCAACATGTCCAGCATTTAAACTCTTTTAGAAAATATGAGAGGCTATTTTCATTTAGAAACATCTGAATCACAGCGTTAAAAGAACACGAAAAGCATTTAAGACATCTGGCACAAAAAAAAAAAGGAAAAATTTACTCATATTCCCGACGCATCGTGCAAAAAGCAAAAAGCAAATGAAATGTAGCAGGGGGAACTATAAACGTCTGGCAATGGCTTTAATTTTTACTTTAGTTAAATAGTTTGCTTATTGCACAGATCCTACTAATATTTCTACCTGCGTGCTTTTTAGTTAACAAGTATTATTTACCTCCGAGTAATTCATAAACAGCTTATTGAGCTTTTAAAATTCTATTAGGATGATGTATTTTCCTTCGTGTGCCAAGCAAAAAAATTCATTTTGTTTAACAGTGATATCCGCCGTACGTCAGATGGGCACGTTAATCCGTCAGACCCGGGACGGATCCACCGGTAACAAATAATGGCGTCTTCCTATGCCTTTCTACCTCGTTTCCACGTGACTTTCCTCTCTGGCACTCTAACCCAAATCTCCTAAGTCTTCTATTTCTAAGGGCTGTTTAAGACTTTGAGCCAGACACTGCATTTATTAAATCCTCTAAATCTGATGTGATCTTTCGAGGGCCGCTTTAATGATATCGTTTAGCATTTTTAGTCATCTGTCAAGAGATGTCTTGCTTGACAGAATAGCCAACAATTTGGGGATCTTACAACACTTGATGTCGACAAAACACTGACCGAACATTGCTGATTTCGTGTTTGCCATAAAGTAACGGATTTATCGCGTGTGAAGCAGATATTGAAACAGCTCACTGGTCGACAACATTTTGCAGGTCAAACATGTCGGGTCAAGGTGTTCTTGACCCAATTTCATTTTACTTTTGAATAGAAAAAAATTCAAAAAACCCTTCAGAGGTCTTTGAAATGAAAGACCTCTGAAGGGTTTTTGGAGATGAAAAAGTATGATCCAGGAACTTGCTGACAGAGAATTAAAAATGAACTTTTAGAAGACAAAACTCACGTAAAATGCTTTTATGAGGGATGAAGATTTATCAATTAATGGGGAAAACTGGAGATAACCAATTGCTACATTTACAGTGGACAGCAGATACCAAGAGAGGGTCTCATTGATGAAGAAATTTATTGGAGCTTAAAACTTGGATGAAGAGTTTTTGGAAGAAACAATACAATTTTTAAGAGCAATATTTCATTATGTCTTAAAATAAAACTGTTTGATCGATGCATCCCTCCAGAACTTACGTACGCAGCAGTGACGTGGACCTTAATTAAAAAAGGTATACAAAGCCTGGAGACAACTGAAAGAAGTATGAAGAGACGCATGCTTGGTGTAACCAAGAAAGGTCAAAAATGGGGAACTCATGAGTAAAGAAAATAACACGAGTGTAAGACGCCATGCCATGATCAGAGTAAAATCCCTGAAATGGCAATAAGCTACACATTTTGCCAGAAGAACGGACCACCTATCGACAACCGAAATTTTAGACTGGATTCCAAGGGACAGTAAAAGACCAAGAAGAAGACCACATGGGAGATGGGAGGATGAAATTCGAAAGCATGCCGAAGTAACATGCAGGAGACTGGCTCAAGGCAGACAGTTGTGGAAGAAACTTGGGGAGACCTTAATCCAGCAGTGGATTGATGATGATGATGATGATGATTATAATATATTCGAGTTTATAGCTCAAAGCAGATTTGTCGGGGTCAGGCGCGGGTTGGCTCAAATTATGTGACGGCCGGGATCGGATCCAAAATTTTTGACAAGCTTGCAACTTTGGTGTGAAGACCGAGGAAACTCCTCCCGCAGAACGTGCCCCCCCTCCCACCCCATCGACCTGAAGCAGAAGCAAAATGTGACGTAACCACGTTCCGCGTCAGCAATGGTGGCTATGGTGACCCAGTGCTCGGGGATGGATGAGAACAAACTGTGCCTTCTCCCCCCCCCCGCCCGGTGTTCCCCTACGACCTTTGTCTTTAACTCCTGCCACAATCTAAGTCATGTAAGGCATCGGAAAGATGACAATAACGTAATATAGATATCGAAGCCAAAAACGTAGATATCGAAATAGATGACAATGGAATACAAATCAGAATTGAAAGTAAAGCCCAGTCACAGCATATTTTGTGAAGAAAATAATGACAAAATATGCATAAATGAAATTTACAACAAAGACACGCAGAAACCTAAGTTTCGGAATTTGAAAGGAAAAATGAACCATCAGTAACGAATGAGCAAGAATAATGCCACTTATAAGAATGCTGTAAGAAGCTGAAAGATCCAAACCAAACAAATAAGTCCGGAAAAATCCCTGAAACGGACGAAAACATATGGTTCGCTGTGATGCCTGGGAAGCTGAGCTGTCAATCAACGGTAGTTGTCTTGTACATCAATGACGCACTACAATCCGATGTAGAGGCAAGGAGGAACTGGAGGCACTATCGATAATTTTGTCCAAATCAGTACATCGATAGTTTGTTTGTAACTATCGATAGTTTTACTTTTTCCAATGCTGAAAGTGTAAATCACGATGTTGTAAACTATTCAGCTTGCACCGTTGGCTTTGATGACTGGAACGCTCATTTTTACCTCATTTATACTGCTGTCGAAAACATTGAGCCCAGCTATATTGATACATGATGACAATGCCAAACTAAAGTTAACTGTAATCGAAAGAGTAAACAGTGAGGAAGTGTGGTTTTTGCACTCTGTTGCTCTTCACGTCAAGTCAAGCTCAAAACGGAAGTGTACGTTTCAGTCAAATCATAAAGGAAGGATATATAGAGAAAAGGCTGTACATCAGAATCATAAAGGAAGGATATTCAGCCTTGATAGAGAAGACACTGGCTGTATTAAGCTGAAACTCATGACTTCATGAAGTCGACTGCAGCGCACCAGTGACCTAAACCAGAAATACAGTTGATTGACAGCTGGTTTCACAGGTAACACCCACGAACCACGTGATTTTTGTCCGTTAATGTCTTGTTTTTTTACTTTGACTGTTGGCTTTGGCTTGCTATCCGGCAGTGTTGAAGATTCTTTTTGGTTTTCATTTCCTCTAGCGTTCTAATAAGTGGTATTATTTTGCTTATTACTTACTGATCGTATACTTTTCCTTACAGAATTCATAACTTTTGGGTTTTTACGTGTCTGTTGTTCATTTGATTGTTTCTTCCATACCCACTCTGCTTCACTTTCAATTCTAATTTGTATTCAATTGTCATCTGCTTCGACATCTACGTTATTTGGCTTCGTTAGCTTTTAGGCTTATCTTTTTTTACTCGGCATTTGTGTAGCCTGTATTTCCTTAATTGGCCAACATTTGTGAAAATTGTTTTCCATCTTCGTAATTTTTTTGTTATTTCTGAAGTAAAGGCCTGTCTTCCAAGATGGTGCGGTGGCGCTGCTGTCGCCTGCGCTGGGTTGCCGTAGCAAATATTGCCGACGTCACGGGGTGACGTCACATTTGCTTCTGTTTTAGGTCCGTGGGGGCGCCACTTTCTATGGGAGGAGTTTCCATGGGGTCCTATGTCTGTTTGCACTCTATAGATCCTTCCTTTATGAGTCAAATAAAGAAGATGTCAAAAGCGTTGTTCTTGTTGTTTGTACTGGAAGTTTAAAGATGCGTCAGGTGCTGAAACAATTATTTGTTGAGAGTAAATCATTAGTAAAAATGGGTAAACGTAAAATATCTTTTGTGCAACTTTATTTTTCTTTTGGTAAGGATAAAGTCTGCGCAAAATATAGCCTTTTCGGAAAGAACTACAAAACGTCGGGCAATACGTCAAATGTTAAGGATAATTTAAAACGACAGCATCCAGCTGCTGTCGTTTTAAATGATCACAGGAAAGAACAATTGAGAAACAGCCCTACTCATAACTTTATTTCAGTTTTACGACATCCTCCCATGATTTTGCTAAACATTATAGAAAAAGTTATTTTTGAATACAGAACTGCGGAAATTTCTTCTTTAGCTTTTGTGAACAGAAACGTAAAAAAAAGCATACAGTACAAACAGAAAACGAGAATTAAGGAGCCACAGATTATCTCGGTCTTCAGACAAAACATCTATTTCCCGACTTTTCTCACTTTCTTCGGGAGAATATCGTCAAAACACAGATTTCCTTGCCCGTTGGCGCAGTGGTCTAAGTGCTGGCTTCCGGCCGTTCGTGCGAGATGTGCCCGGATTCGAATCCCGTGAGGAATAGATGTCGTGGTTCTGTTTGTCTTACAGCACTGGACCTCTTCCTTCCCGGGAGTCAGTGGCCCTAAATCAGGGTTGTAGGATGCTTATAGCCCATCGAGTTGCTAATGGTGGTCGTTAAATCCCCAAACAAAGGGGAAAAAGGTTAGTTTCTAAGTTTGTCGGAGCTCCGCTTTGTGACAATGCGGAAAAGTGAGAAAAATTCTTTGTCTTCGAAAACCAACACTTGGAGAACCAAGACTTGGCATCCGACAGAGGGGGCGCCATTGTGCTCGAGCACGGCGACCCCTCTCCCGGCACGATATTTTGTTGCCCGGCAACACCAAAACACTCGCTTCGCCGAACCACATATAAAATGTGAGTTCGGTTCCACTGGTGTTTCACTCACACCCCGATGCACCAACCACGGTTCCACAGTCAGCACATCCAGACCCCCGAATCACACTGGCCTGCCGAAGAACTCGAACAGGAAACAGATCACGCTTGCAGACAGGGACACCAAGAATGACGAGGCAGGCCCTAAGCCACCCTGAAACACTCAAGTAGGAGAAGGCTCACCTTCACGGGTGCCCTGTGACGACGTCCCAACCGAGACCCCACCAGATGGGTCGCCAAGCCGTTCGTGTGGCACAAAGACCAGCTTTCGACCCACCAATGGCTCCCAACCCTGCACACAACCACGCAGAACCGACACACCACAAACAGCAATTATACACTACCCACCTAAAAAGCAAACACACACAGGCAAACCACACCCGGAAAGGCAAGGAGAGGAAAGATCACAGCGAAACACAAAGACCCCCCGATTCACACACAAAGTCGACCAGCCGCTCCCAAAGCCAGCGCCGCTGGAGGAGACTGGTATGGTACGTAAACAGGCACTCGGCAGGCAGGAAGAATGGTAAGTTCCTCACTCCAACCAGGAATCTAGAAAAGAAACATCCCAAAGATTAAAACACAAAACAAAGTTCAACAAAAACACAAGAAACCAAGGGTCCGGAAATGCAGGATTACAAGTCGAAAAGATGGGGAGACTAAGTTCCTCAATGGAAAAAATATTTTTCCTTCGTTCCAGTAACAATTTTGGGTGAGAAGACCCACCGGAACTTAAAGGCACAGTCCGAAAGAGTGTGGGCATCCAACTGAACTCTGTTCCTGAGCTGGCACTTGACGTGCCAAGCCACTTTCAAAGGGTTGAACACCGCATTTCCGTAATTACCATGAACAACTCTGTTCCTCTCTCTCCAGATTTTGTAAGTGGTCTCAGTGATGATCAACCTCCAGATATCCCGCCCAGTCTTGGAGCCGGGGTACTGGTAAAAGACCTCCTGAGCCTTTAGTCGCTGCGGGTTGGGTCCGCGGGGGCCTAGTGGGCAACGTTCGTGATTGCCACGGAAAGAACCTCAGGTTCGATCTCAGGCAGGTACGAACGGTCGATCCACTAAATATCCGCGGTGCGTCGGATGGGCGTGTTAAGCCGTCGGACCCCGGGTACTGGCCCCCGGTGATAAATAAGTACGTCTTCCTCCCCCTTTCTACTTCGCTTCCGTGTCACTTTCCTATCGGGCACTCTAGCCCAAATCTCCTAGCTTCCTATTTCTAAGGGTTGTTTAAGACCTGGGGTCAGACACTCCCTTCCTAAAATCCTCTACATTTGATCATGATCATGAGTCGCTGCGGGCAACCTTCCCAGGTCCAAACAAGCTTCCACACCCGTACGGCCATGGGACAAGTCCAGAAAGGGTGGTACCGGTCTTCAATGAGATTGCAAGAGGAGCACTTCTCGGTGATGACAGTACCCCACCTGTACTGCCTCTTACTAGTTGGAAGGACATCGTGAGCCAGACAGAATTTAAAATCCCGCTTCTTACAGTCAACTCCAGCCGCCAACACGCTCATCCACACCTCCTTCCTGTTGCAGTTGTCGGCACTAAACTCAGTAACCTGCTCCCTAGCCCTAGGGAGAATGTGCAGATACATTTGTTTCAAATTCAGCCCATTCCGGTTAGCCTCCGCGAGACCCTGAATGTGCCCCCCAAGTTTATAGTGCTTGTGAGTGGTCTCTCTACGTGGCCTCATAAATCGGAAGCCAGGTAAGAACTTCTCCACAGACAATGCTGTCAAATACGCAACAAAGTTTCTACAAGGGTGCGAGGAGTTCAGAGCTTCCTTCACACTCCTAAACTGCAGTGCACTGAACCAGGAGAAGAGGTGTTTAACATCCAAACCACCCTCCTTCTTCGGGCAGCGCAGCACCTCTCTGGCAACAGCTTCAACTTGCTTACCGGCCCAAATAAAGGCAAACACTTCCCTTTCCAGAAGCCTCATGAGACTCCTAGGGGGTGGGGAACCAAGTTCTCCGACAAAAGCACATTTCGAGACCAGGAGAGCGTTAGCTAACTTAGCACGGTTAATCATCGAAATGTCAACATTTTGCCACCTTTCCTTCTTCTCCTTAATAGGGAAGAGGATGACCATCCAAGTCTTCAAATGGACACCGTCTCTATCAAAAAGGATACCGAGTATCCTGACGGGTCCATCCGTCACCGCCAGCCCACGGACAGCAGCGCGATCCCACCTTCCCCAAAGAAGTAGGTTCGACTTATCCTCCTTAAGGATGGACCCGGTGGCACCGCAGTATCCCGCGAAGACTTCCCGGACCTGCTTAAGACTCATTTCCGAGTCAACAAAGAAAGTGACGTCATCAGCATAAGCAAGATACTTTAGGGACCCCGCGCAAGGAAGGTTCAGGCTCATCCCCCTGAATGCTGGGATGAGCCTGAATCTTCCTTAAAATGGTCTCAATGACCAAGACAAACAACAACGGGGAGAGCGGGCAGCCTTGTCTCACACCTCTTCTAACCTCAAAGAGGTGAGAAAGACGGCCTGAAATAATGACTCTTCCGTTGAGGTCTCTGTACAAAGAGTCCACCGCTCTTCGGAAAAACTCTCCGAAGCCGTGGGCATCCAGCAGTTTTCTAATAAACTCGTGAGAAACACGGTCAAAGGCCTTACTCTGATCCGCGGAAAACATTCCCAACTTAACATCCCTGTCTCTGACATAGGCAATCATGTCCCTGACACACCGAATATTATGGTACATCCGCCTACCACGGATACTAAACGTCTTCCCAACGCCAACTAACTTCTCCGCCACCCGCGAAAGTCTCGCATTGACGATCGCCGCCATGATCTTATAGTCAATGGTAGACAGAGACAGAGACACCGGTCTCCATCCAGCAAGATCATGAGCAGGATTGTCGGGAGTTTTAGAAAGGAGAGTCACAACACTACTCCCCATAGACTTAGTCATAATACCTTTACCAGCAATGTTGTTATAAATTCTACATAACCAGGGGACCAAAATATTGACAAATCTCTTGTAAAATTCGACCGGAAGCCCGTCAATACCCGGCGACTTTCTGGGCTTGAGGTTCAGGATCGCCCACCTGACTTCAGTTTCGGTGAATTCCCCTTCCAACAACTCCCTATCTTCATCCGAAATACTCGGAGTACCCTCCAGCCAAGCTTCCATTAATTCAGGCTGCACTTCATCTTTGCCAAAAAACCATGCCATAAAAATCAGCCGCCGCCTGCAGGATATCGGGAAGATCTCGGACCTCCCTACCTTCAATGTCGAGGCATTGAAGGTTCTCCCTAACCCTCTCCGACTCGGCTTTCCGGTAGATGAAGTTAATATCCCTCTCCTGCCGAAGCACTTCCAAGGCCCCAGTCAACTTGACCGCCGAGCCTTCCTCCCGATAGAAGAGACTAATTTCACTCCTAATATTAGTAATCAGAGAGGAATTACACCCATCTTCCTCCCCTCGAATTGCCGCATTAAGGATTTTTCAATAATAAACGTAACGAAATTTTAAGAAATATATTGTTTGTTAATAACTAGATATTGCATATTCATATAAGCGGGAATTTCACATTTTTTTTAATACACTGAAACAAATAAAGAAAATCATCAATTTTCAGGTATTCACTGGAATTGATATTTCCCGAAATGTTTCCGTTGGAGCAACAATCAGTTTTTTCTAAGATGAGTAAGATGTTCTGATATATATTTGTTTTTCTAGGAGATTATAATTTGAGTTTCAGTTACAAGAAATTGTTTAGTTATTAGATTTTATCCACTGGTGGCATAGTGGTTAGAGATCTGCACGGGCTCGGGTCGGGCCTTTGCTCATTTCTAAGTTGGGAAAACGGACCGGGCCGGGCCTTCAATATTTAATGTAAAGCAGACACTGACCGAGCAGGGTTTTTTTTTTTATGAGCAAACCAATCGCTGTACGGTGCCTTCCTCGTTTGGAAAACTGGCAACATACAGCAACAGGATAAGATTGAATAATTTCCGCTGATGGAAAAAATAGAAGTTTTACGACATCCTCCCTTCCTACAAAACAATTGGAGTGTGTCAGCTCCCTTAGTTTTTCAATGTGAATGTGGTTCTTTCTCTCTCTCTCTCTCTCCCTAACTTTCACCCTCCTCTCATGCTTCAGGGCAGGTCATTAACTGCAGCATTTCTAAACCGAGCCACCCGCTCGCAGACCAAGGCTCTCGCAGACGACCTTTTTTATTGTTCTGGTCGGCGGCACTTTGTTCACTAGGTGTGTGAAAAGCTTTTAAGTTGTCTTAAATGGCACGGGAGAAATAGGCTGGGAGAAACTTACTTCTGTGTATAAATCTGTGCCGTATTTTCCCCATTTGTACTATCAGGCAGCCGTTTTCGAAACTTCGGTGACACTGATTAGCTGGACAGTCTGTCGTTGTTTTGCCTTAGCATATGCTCAGTTCAGTGTTGCTGATAAATACTCTCTCTCCCTTGCATACTTATTATGGAATTTAAGAAAGCGAAAGATTTTCGGGGAAAAATCGCTTCCGGAGAATAGGTGCTTGTAGACAATGTAAAGGGGAGAAGCGATATTTGGAAATATTTTAAATTACTGTCCCGTTCTGAAACTAGTCGAACGTTGTGCAGTGTTCTAAATGCAAAAACTTTTTGAGTTACGATAGCACAAAGTCTGAAACATCGCATCTTAAGCGGCAGAATTGCGCCCCCCCCCTTCACACACACACTAGAGACATATTGGGTTCCAGCGATATGATAGGCCGGTAGAGATAGATGCAGTGTGTAAAGCCGGGAAATTTTCTCCCACTAGAACGATCGGACTCATAATTCTGGATATTTCGTACTTTTCGAATTACCCCTCCCCCTTCTTATCCCCAAGGATATTTCCGGGGCAGGCGGCAGGGAATGATAATTTGAAAGGCATGGAAATTGTCCTTTTCATGCAATATGTTTGAGTATACACGCCTCCCTTCCCCGTCCTCGGACGTCACGTGACTTATACAGAGTCTCAGAAATGTTTCTGAATTAACGTTTATTGTAATAGAATACGTGTAGCAATTAAGAAAACGAAAACTCTTCAGGAATCGAATGACCGAGTGCACCAAATGTCAAATTCGTGTTTTGGTAATTGTTGAAATTTTACGGGCCGGCCCGGGCCTTGGAAACAGGAGAATTATACGGGCCAGCCCTTGGAAAAAAGAGAAATATACGGGCTGGGCCGGACTTTAATTAAAAATTTGAAACGAGCCGGGTACGGGCCTGGCCTTGTACGTGCGGGCTTCTGCAGGGCCGGGCTTTCCAAAATCAGGGCCGTGCAAACCTCTAATAGTGGTATCAGTTGTGTTATGAGTGATTCCGAGACTTCTCTTTCAATATCCGGGCTTCGCAAGGTTTGTTTTACTTTTTGTCAGTAGAATATTTCTATCCGTAGACGGAAGACGACAGTTATAATATATCTATCCCGTAGATGTAAGACGACAGTTATAATATATCTATCCCGTAGATGAAAGACGACAGTTATAAATAATAACTACTTAAGGTTGCACTGCCGGACAATTGCTAAGGACGGATGACAATAGCAACGATAGCAACCATAAAATGGAAGGCAGGAAAATGTGGAAATTAGCATAAGTGCGGGATCAATAAGACGTGTTGTGCGTATGCAAATTTTGGATTGCCGAACTTGTTCGGGACGTCATAGCGCTGATAAGAGATATAAAGGATTTGACGCGTATTGACCGTTGTTGTTCAAACGCTAAGTTGAAAGGGAAAGAATCAATTGAAGAACTTGCAATTTTCAGTATGTCTTCCCGACATCACCTAGATGATTTTACGCGTGGCCGTATTATTGGCAAGATTGAAGAAAGGCGAAAAATAACAGATGTTACCAGGGAGTTCGACGTCAGCCACAGTGTTGTTTCAAGGCCTTGGAAATCATTTCAAACAAATGGAGAGTGTAGCAAACGTCACGGGGGAGGTCGTGTTCGCAGTACGACACCTGCAGAAGATCGGTACATAGTGCTATCAACAAAAAGACACCGGCGCCGCACAGCTAGTGAGGTAGCAAATCAGTTTGTGGCTGCTACTGGCAAGCGGATCTCCCGAAAAACTGTCGCCAGACGTTTGCATGAAGGAGGACTATACGCCCGCCGTCCTGTTGTGTGCATCCCATTGTCCAGACGTCACCGTACCGCCCGTTTGCAATGGGGCCATCAACATCGCAATTGGACTGATAACGACTGGTCTGCTGTCCTCTTCTCAGATGAGAGTAGATACAGTCTATCGTCTGATTGTCGACGACAACTGATGTGGCGTGATAGTGGTACTGCATATTGTCCAGCAAACATACAGGAAAGGGACCGATATCCGACATGTAGTGTCATGGTATGGGCTGGCATCATGATCCATGGCCGTACGTCCCTCTATGTGCTTCCAACTGGGACTATGACTGGCCAACGATACATTAATGATGTTCTGCTACCTCATGGTCGCATGTTCCGTGGTGCTGTCGGTGATAGATTCATTTTCATGGTCGACAACGCAACATGTCATCGAACAGTCGCTGTCCAGGAATGTCTTGAGAGCGAGGATATTCAACGCCTCGTATGGCCAGCACGTTCTCCAGATCTGAATCCCATTGAAAATGTGTGGGATGCTTTGGGGAGGAGTCTTGCTGGTCGCCAATGCCCTCCAATAAACAAGGACACCCTCATACGTGCACTGACAGAGAAATGGGATAAATTACCCCAACAGCTGCTTGATAATGTTGTGCAAAGCATGACACGACGTGTGGAATCTTGCATCGCCCTCCATGGTGGCCATATCCCGTATTGACATCTTACGCCGGAACGCCTGCGGACGGTAATTGCATTTTTTTCACGTTTACGTATTCTGCACAAAATGGCCTGTTTGTCCCTTGAACACGTTCCAAAACCTTCTGGATTTCAGAGCACAATAAATTGTCTTTCTTGTAATGTCCTGGCATTCTGACATTATTTTATTTCACTTGGCATCCAACCACACTTACTTTTTTATGCGCTATATAGCCGTTTATGATCCGTCCTTAGCAATTGTCCAGCAGTGTATATCTATCCCGTAGATGAAAGACGACAGTTATAATTAATAACTACTTAAGGTTATATTTATGGTCGGACCATTTTCCGAGAAATTCCTTTCAAAATAGGGAAATCAGCAATGTGCAATATCTCAGAGGAGAGCAAATTCAGACATTGTAGCGAATTCAGCCAGCCAATGGCGTACGTGAGTCGCAACAGCAGTTCATGGTGCCACAGGTTCGTGCAGCCAATCGCACTTGCCGTCGGTTTAAATTGCTACTTCTAGAGCACGGTCACATGGCACCTTTCATCGGACATGCTTGTCAAACAATTATTTCCTTCGCTCAGAGTTAACATATTTCCTGGTCTAAAGTTTAATTTGGAAGCTTACTTTAAAACAATAATGCGATTCAAATTACATGACGAATAATAATCTCTTGAGTTCGCAACGTACCTAAAGAACATGTGACTTAATTTGTAGAGCTGGAATTCAATGGATCTTGGAATTTATACTACATTCCGACCTGACAATTTTTTTTAAAATACCTACGCGAACAGTGTTTCTTGAAGTTGAGGTTTCCAAAGATCCAATGAAAATTTCCATTCAACAGAATTGAACCGAATCATTTCAACTCTCTTTGCTGGACAATATGACCAGAACATGTGAAATTCATTATGGTGGTATTACCTGCAATGCTTCCTAAACAAAATCATATTTAAAACTCATGAGTACGTTATATGACCAGATGATGGTAAATTATTCCTACTACCGTTTTAAAAAATCAGTTTTGTTAATACACGAAGCTGATGTGAGCACTTCTTTCGATATGAGTGTCGAAGCAAATTTCACACGCATGTCTGCCAAATGTTGCGAGTCTCGGGTTAGGTTCCATCAATAGTATCAGGTCGGCAGATGATTGGCTGCGAAGAAAGCAAGATCACACTCACTGAATGATACGCATTCTGGAGTTCAAAGTTTTTTGTAATACAAGCATCTACACAAAGCCGCACTGATTTCTGTATTTGGCACATTCGCCTCCTTACTCAAGGGTATCAGGTTCGATCCCGGAGCAGCATGCGTTATTTTGAACCACAAAATGTGCACCGTGAAATGGATAGAAACTTTAACTTTTTAAACACCGGTTTGCTGTTTAATACATATATCTAAGAAATCGGTATTGAGGTTATTACGAGCACGTGATTTGTATGATACTGTTTGTATATTTGAGATCGGCGAAGGCACGTGACCGAAGCAGTTTTAATCCACGGTTCGGCAACCGAAAAGCTCTTTTCATTTTCACGTTCATTTTTATCCTTGGCTATTTCCTTTGCGCCATTGATCACATTTCACCTGTTTAACCCGTTGAGCAGGAATCAGAGAAGATTTAAATAGGGATAGGACTTTATGGATTCGGTATTTGGCCTTTCAGTTCCTGTCTTAATAGACATATTTCATGACGTTTCGCGGTTCAAGAATTTGGGCTTCCCGATATAATTTCCACGGGGCCAATCAAGAGACAGCAGCAGCATGGCAGTGTTCGCACAGCATCTGGAGCAGTATTTCCTAACAGCTGGTCCGCGAGTATTTTTGTGCTGGTCCTCAAGAAACGAGTGAAATTATTTAGAAAATAGTATATCTATCCTAGTAATCCGAATTTATTGGCGTAGGATAAAAATCAGTTTTCCAAGCATTCGCGCATCAACCAGAAGGCTTTTTCAAGAAAGATGGACACGAACTAGTTTCTGTTTATCTTCCTTGAAAAAGCCATCTGGTTGATGTGTGAACTCTCGGAAAACTGATTTTTTTTTTATGGCAATAAATTCGGTTTACGAGTACAGTTATGCTATTTCCTACGTAGTTGGTGAATCGTTACACATTATAAATATGAATTTATTTATTTTTCACGAGTTCGGAGGACTTTTAAGCAGTGTTTCTTTCAGGATTTTTTGGCCGGGGGGGGGGGGAATGGAATCTTAGAGGGGGCACGTTTCCCATTTGAGATATAGATAGAGATATGGATATATAGATATATAATTTAACTACTATATTTATATATATATAGAAGTAATTACTATATATCTAGCACAGCGGCGCATTTAGAGGGGGCCTCCTCCCCGGGAAAATGCTTCATTATTTTGCTTTTGGTTAAAATGCGACTTACATTAGACAAAATGCCTTAATTTTAAAAAAAATGTATCAACTTACATTAAAAAAAAATGCTTTAATTTTTCTTCTATTTTTCATTAACTTTAATTTTGTTCCAGATGGTGGATTTCAAAAACTTCCTTCCCCCCCCCCTGCGGAGAAAAATTCTATATACATACCTGATATAGTAGTTACTTCTTCAAACATTTCAGGAATATCAAACTATTTTCAGCTAAAGAAGGGAAGGGGGAGGTTCCGCAGGCTTGAAATTTTTATCTGTTAAAATGCATGCAACGCACTCTTGTTCCTGAATCACAATTCCCAGACAATTAGGTTTGATTAGTCTACTTATTATATTTTGAAGAATACCATGCGTCATAATACACTTTTTAATAAAATAAATTATAACTAGTACCATTTGAACAAATATTTAAAAAATAAAGTTGAAGAAATATTTGTATCATAAAAAGAAACGAAACTTCCTTTTTCATCATAGCCTGAATTTATTAAAATTTGGCTGGGATCCCTAAAATGTCTCCGGGGAGGGTGTCGCCCCCCTGGATGTATGAAAGAAACACTGCTTTTAAGTAAGAGCCGGGGAGGGTGTCGCCCCCCTGAAAGAAACACTGCTTTTAAGTAAGAGCAAATCCATATCTGAATTTTTTTGTTGGACACCTGTCGCGGAAAATTAAAGGAAGCTTGGATTGCTAATCTCTTCACTAAAGATCTGAACTCCTGCAGGTTAACTCACCAGAAAGAGGAAAGCTTTATTGAATTTTCTTCTGTTGCCATTCTGATATCGCTAATCAGATCCAAATCTCAGACTCAGCCTCAGCTACATAGCTGTAAAATTATTGATAACTTTTTTGTCCACTTATTTCTGAATTGTCGTGGAATTACCTTTGTAAATTCATATACTGAGAAAATCATTCGGTAAATGTGTACTTTAGCGTCCTAAATTATTTCGTCGGAAAAATTTAACTGTGTGGGAAAAGTGCTACGTACAATTTTTTAAGCATGGAAAATAATGTTGAAAGGTGAAAAAATATAATATTTTTACATGAAAGGAAAAATATTTTCCGAAGAATTTATCTTGGAGTGCGAAGGTTCGAAAGAGTACGTGCGGTAGGCCTAAGATGACGAGCGGCGACGGCGTGAAGGTTGAGTCCGGTGAATGGAAGCGTCCTTGAGAACGGCAAGTTACGCGCGGAAGAATACACAAGGAAGCGGTTCAGCAGTACGCAGTCATCGAAGCGGGTTGTAGGAATACGCTGAAGGAAACAGGTCGGTTTTATGCTGCATTGTAAAATAATTTTTTCAGGGGTAATTTTGCGTAATCGTAAGTAGAAAATTGCCAAAAAGGCTTAAAATTTCATAATCCCCCACAATTCGACACGAAGTTCTGGGCCTCCCTGCCATAGTACGATTCCTGATTATACGAAATCGTTTATTTTCAACAATATCTGTTTCACGAGGGGAAAAAATGAGACGAACGATGGACGGAATAACAGCAGAAGTACAAATGAAGTGCTTGAAGAAATCACCGACCCCTTAACATCTCCGAAATCATAACCAAAACTTAGGGTCAACCGGAACCAAAACTTCTTACTCAAAACTTCTGCTGCACATTATATCATTTACGTTCCTTCATTTAATTACATTCCCAGTCATTTTTTCAATATAAACAAAAACATTTAGCACATTTCTTTATTAATAATTATTGAAACATTTCTGAACTACTTCTTTTTTGCACACGATTACACGACGTATCACACTCCTCCGAGACATACACGCCACTCTCGTTGTATTCTGCCGCGCATTACTCCAGACGCGATTATTTTGAAACCACGCATGACGTAGTTGTGGACGCACAGTCTTTCGACTTCTGGCATCCCTGTTTGTTTACAATTGGTGTGCTGGAGTTTTCTCTATAAACGCAGTTGATTTTCAACCGCTTGAAGTTTTTATCGTATAGTTTTATGTTTATGTTTTGTTTATTTTGATATTTACACGTATTTATCACTGAAATTCATTGCTTCTGTGTTTCGTAAGAAACACAATAATGCCGGGTTGTGCAGTGGCTTGTTGTACTACGTACAATAGGAAAACCGAGAACACTGACATTATGTACCATGTATTTCCGAGGGATTTATTACTACAAAAATTGTGGATTCAGAAATGTAAGCGTCAGGATTCCTTCAAAGTGTCCAATACAAGAGTGTGTTCTCAACATTTCACACAGGATGACTACCAGCGTGACTTAAAGGCAGAGTTACTTGAGTTAACTAACAGGAAAGTGTTGAAGCCTGATGCAGTACCTACACTAAACCTACCCACAAGCAATAATACTGGTATTAATAAGGTAAGTTCGAGAGCCAGTGCTGACATTTCAGGACCTGAGACTACAACGCCTACTGCCCTTAGATGTCATGACCGTGGAGTTCGGAAACGTGCATTGGAAACCCTTGATAATCTATCACAAAAGAAGAGGAATGTAGAGAAACCGATGGGAACTGATAAATAAACACAGTGCATGCTGAGTGATATAAAAACAATGGAGAAAAGAATAAAGAAACTGGAGGAAGAAAACCAAAGGCTAAACACAGCGTGCATTCAGATGAGAGTAAGAAACAAGTACCTTCACAGTCAGCTTGTAACAACTCGACGACGTTCTCAAAAATACTTGAAAAAATTTGACACGGAGTTAGAAACTGAAGTAAGGAAAGTTTTAGCAAAACTCTTCACTGCAAATCAGATCCGTTGTTTGATAAAAGGTAAGAAATGTGTAAAATGGGAAAGGGAAGACATCTGTAAAGCCATTACTCTGCGTGCAATGTCAAGAAAGTACTATATTTTCTCGAGAGATAAAATGGAGTTTCCATTGCCAGGAATTTCAACACTGAGGCGGTGGACAGCTCGCTCATTCCATTGTCGCCCTGGCATTCTACATGATGTCCTTCAGCTAATGAAGGCACAGGCACAAAGACTTAGTACTTTAGAGTGTACATGTGTCATTTCTTTTGATGAAACGAACATAGATAGCAGAATTTCCTATGACCAAGAAGAAGATAGGATTGTTGGTCCACACAGTAATGTGCAAGTAGTCATGGTACGGGGACTGTTTGCAAGCTGAAAGCAGGTAATATATTTTGATTTTGACATACAGATGACAGCCTCATTGTTGAACAAAATAATATCATCTCTGGAAGATATTCAGTATAATGTTGTTGCTGCTGTAGCTGACCTCGGTGGCAAAAATCGTGCTGTATGGTAGGAATTACAAGTAACACACACAAACACATGCTTCCCCAATCCTCAAATACCAAATAAACGAGTTTGGGTGTTTGCAGATGTTCCACACCTTTACAAGCTGCTAAGAAATCATTTTCTCGATGATGGACTAACACTTCCAGGTAATAAGAAAATTACAAAAGCTACTATTGAACAGCTCCTTACTCTGGATTGCAGTGAGATGAAGATATGCCCCAAGTTGTCACTTCATCACATTAGTGTGAAGGGCCGTGACCGCCAACGTGTATATTTGGCAACTCAGCTCTTTTCAAACCACACTGCACAAGGACTACGCTTTCTTATGCCACAAGAAGAACACGTCGCGAAGTTTGTTCAGCTTCTGAACGACTCGTTTGATGTGCCAAATGCAAGAAGGCCTACAGATGAGAAGTCTCTGGCATGTGGATTTGGAACTCATCGTGAAACCCAAGAGAGGATTCTACGACAGCTGCATGCATGCATCCGAGGAATGAAGGTAGGTAATGCAACATATCTGTTACCCTTTCAGAAAGGATTCATCACAACCATTCGCTCATTACTGGGACTCTTCACTGACCTGAAGCCTCTGAACATAAAATATATCCTAACTGCTCGACTCAATCAAGACTGCCTTGAAATTTTTTTTTACAAATACGCGGGCTAGGCCACTTCTATGATCATCCATTGCCTACAGAAGTGAAATCCCGTTTGCGTCTCTTGCTTCTAGGTGCCAATGTAAGTGACATTCCATTTTCAAGTGCTGCTCGTGTTGCGCTAGGTGGTGGTGATGATGATTACTTTTTGACATCTCAGTTGTTTAGTGCTGTTTTACCTGATATGTCAGAACCCCTGGCAATGATTGAAGGTGAAACTGAGATTCGGGATATTACACTACATGACTCTACAGGTATTCAGGTATTCAGGTACCACCTGCTACTCCTGGCTCTGATTGCTCTGTAGATGGCTTTCGTTACCTTGCAGGTTACATAGCTTACCGAGGAAGAAAATATGACCGTTCGCTGGGTACGCCAACTGGCCAGCTACTTAATCCACCATCAACTACAGAATCAGTACCTGTTGGCTAGATTGAGACCCTTTCACGAGGTGGCCTGCTTGTTCCATCAGATCCATGGTTGGAGAAAGTTCGCCAGTTTGAGTTGATGTTTGCAGAAGTGCATGGACATGACTCTTTATCACAGGAACACAAGATTGTACACAAACTATGTGTGAAAATTGGTCATAGGTTTCCAGATGTTCCTACAGAAGTGATAAAGTTGTATGTTAGAACCCGAACCTTTATACGGCTAAGACATTTAAATGCAAAAGCAAAAGTTAGGAAGGCAGAAGAAGCTCAACGCAGAAAAGCACGTAAGTGGCAGGCTTCGTCAAAGTGAAAATTTCCTGGATGCACATGGCCAAACCAGATTTTTCATGCCATGGAGAAAATGTAAGTAACCTGCAGGAATAATGCCGTGTGCCAAGGAATTCTGCCATCAGAAAGCTAAGTTTTTTTTTTTATTTCAATTTTTCATTGTTTGTATGCATGTATGCAAGTATTTGCAATTTTTCTGATAGCTATTATATATACTCATCTGAGAAAGAAAAGTTTTATTTCAATACATCTGTCATGGGCACATTGTGTTAAGGATCAAATCTGGTAAAGGAAAAGTTGTAGAATTGAATTAGCACAGCATCAGTGGTAATGAGTATACCAACTTATTTGCTAGTCATTAACATAAAAAAAATGTACCACACACATATATAGGAGAGACAGAGTTTTTAAAGATGAACAATTTTCACCATTCCTTCATGGTGTGTGTGTGTATATGTATGTATATATGGCGTGTGTGTATATGTATGTATATATGGTGTGTGTATATGTATGTATCTATGGTGTGTGTATATGTATGTATCTATGGTGTGTGTGTGTTTTTTTCAAGATGTCATTTTTTAAGTAGATATTCGATATAGCTTCTATATCTTCACTTCCAGAAAAAATGTCAACCTTCTTAAATGATGTGTGTGGGTGTGTACAAACAATTTTAAAAGAAAAACCTAAAAAAAGAAGAATATCAAAACCCAATCACAGAGCTATGTTCTCCCCTTGATGAGGGCTAAAACTAAAAAACTGCAAACTCTAAAAGTGAGATTATAAAAGGTGACATGTAATGTAGAACATGTTGAGAACAATCACTTATTCCTTCTTCAGGGTTAAACAGAAATGATCCCTCTCTCATTTCTACAAAGACCTGAAAGTGGGTTTCTGCTATATTACATCTGCTTAAGTGCACCAAATATAAATTTTGTAAGTTAATAAAATCTTTGAACATTAAATTCTACTAAACCTTGTAAACTACTAAAACAACCAGCTAGCACACATGCTGGTAAAAAAGGTTTAAAGTGAAAACCACATTCTTAAGCTTAGAGCAAAATAATAAGCTTATTTAACTTTACAGGAAAAAGCAATTTTGAAAAAAAAAAAAAAGGGACGTATAACACTTAACTCTTGGTTTTCTTGCGCATATATTTGTTTTTTTTGTTTTGTTTCTTTTAGCTTGCTTATGTGTTATATACATTCACACCATGAAGGAATGTTGAAAAATGTTTCAAGAGTGAATATATAGAGAGACAATGTTTTTCGTGTTGTTCACAGTACGGAACTGATTGATTTGGCAGCGATGCGTATCGCCGCCTTTGTTGGCATTTTTTGATGAAGTAAATTTCAGAAATAATTTAAGTATCGGTGTTTAACCTTAATTCTTGTAGTTGTTTATTTTGTATAGTGGCTTGGCGGTAAGTATTAAAATATGAGTTCACATATATGCAAATAAATTGGGAAATGTTGCGCTTCACGGAAGGCAAATGGTTTGATTTCATGATTTTGATTTATGTAGGAGCAGTTTTTTGCACTTTTATTTCGTTATTATCATAATAAGTGTGATTATTAGGATCGTTTCGTATGCCTTAACCCAACGCCACAAGACGCTCAAAGCTGCCATATTGGCTGCCTAGCGTCATTTCAGCAGCCAATGAGAGGCGGACATCGTAGCGAGCCCAACCTTATGCCATGCTCCCTTCCGATGCACGGACCCTTCACGTCGTGGCCGTTAGCATCGCTTTGGCTTCCCGCACCACTGCTGCAAACCATCGAATTCGCACGCAAGTTCTTCGGAAAATATTTTTCCTTGCATGTAAAAATACTATATTTTTTCACCTTTCCCCATTATTTTGCATGCTTAAAAAATTGTACTTAGCACTTTTCCCACACAGTTAAATTTTTCCGACGAAATAATTTAGGACGCTAAAGTACACATTTACCAATCATTCTTTCCTTAGAGGTCGGAAAACCAGTTTACGACTAAAGTGCTTTTAAGGCAACAGCGGAGATTGGCATATTTCCCCAAAAAACTACTCCGCCAGTCATTGTAAACGATGAATGTGGCTATACGACCGAAGATATTGGATACACCGTTCAACATTCAGATATCATTTCGATATCTGAATGTTGAACGGTTAAGGAGTTAGATGACCCAGATTTGACAGTGAGGGCAACTGGTCGTCAATGGTACTGGGTTTATATGAGTACACGGACTTAGGTGGGAGGGTTTATGAATCTTTTATAATTCCTAGCGGGGAGGAGGAGTTTGCTCGGCTGTTAGAAGTAGATAATGTTGTGAATGTGCCTGTGGCTAGTGGAACTCGGGTGGTAGTAACTATTCGTTTCCGTACTCGTGGTTGCCCTGGAAAGTAAAACGGGTTGCCATATCGGATCGGCTATCTTTCACAGCAGTTTTTGTCAAACAGTCCAAAAGGACGGGAGGAGTAGAGTACAATATTCACTTGTCATAGTGAATGATTCGCTAAGAGCTGGATAATGGTTACCAATTCGGGCAAGCAATAAATAAATGTTGGCCAGACTATAAAATTAAAAAACATGTTCTCCAATCAGCATAATTCCAGAATTTTTAAATAGGCAATTTCTTACATTCGGAATGAATGAAAACGATCACATAGGATAAAAGACGGCAAAAATAACCTTCCAATTGTGGCCCAGAAATAGTTTTCTAAAATGACGATAGATGGCGACACGCTATCGCTACATCGTAAAGCGTTGCGTTACGTTGTGAAAGTATGAATGTACATTGTGACATATGTGTAAAATATTTATTATGACGGAAGAATAAGTTTTCCTCATGAATATGAAACTGTCTATCTAGCAGAATAAAAGCAAGAAAAGCTTTATCTGCCAGGGAAGAACTGCCTGATCGCACGAATCAGGACTTCGACGCAATGTTCTGAGGAAAGAGGGCAATTCCGTTGGAATAAATATTCCTTAATATGGTCTGCCAAGTACATTTTGTGGTTGCCATGTGTTAATTTATGTTTAAGGGGACGCCACGGGTTTGGAGATTACGATATGCAGCCCACTGGTCCGTCATAATGGTTGTTCCTGGCTCGACGTGTTTGATGATGAGGGGCAGCAATGTCTCTTCAGATCTGTTGTTATCAGGACAGATCGCCACCCTTTGGCTTCGTCCACTTCGACGAAGATTCCATCACCACCAAGCCTTCCTACTATATCCATAGGAATGTGAGCATAAAAAAGCCACGTGCCAAGAGAACAAATTGAGGTAAGTAGCTATAACGCATTTAACGTGAAAGGAGGAAAGGTCAAATGCTATCGTGGCGCCCTCTATTGAAGCGGGCCACTTTTGGAAGGTTAGCCAAATAAAGTTCCCATCGGGTTTTTCATTTGATGACTGTTTTTTTTTGGGGGGGGGGTCTCTTTCTGTATTCAGCAACCTCGTGATTTCAAAATGAACAAGAGATGGCAGCACTGAAGTGCAAGACAGATATATTGCTATCGTTTCTTTTTTTTTTTATCCTCCTTATTCATTTCTTTTTGTAACTTCCTAGATTCCTACACCTTCATTACATCTAAGATATTCACATGTCTTTTCTGATTAACAACGATATTAATAGTTTGAATGTGGTAAATGGCACTTGTAGTGTATTAATATGCGACTTCTGAAATTCCACAAAATTCTGAGCTTTCCTAATCGATTAATCAAATTCGATGTTATAAAAGAAGATACCTCGAAAATACATCAATGTTTTATGATCGGTATTTGAAATGGAAAAGAATATTTCCTCGAAAAGTATTCGAATTCCTATTTTGTTTCGTTATTTTCAAGAGAAAAGTAATGTGATCTTCGTATTGCTTCATTTGGTGGGTGATATGTTGGTGAAAACTGAGTTGTTTTCTTCGATGGTACCAGAGTCGAAATATCAATGTTTTCACCAATATATAGGGAAAAAAATGAGGTTTCCACCGATTTACGAAACATTTTAACAATATCATGCGCTGATCTTCGCTAACAGAAGAAAATGGAATCGGTGTACGTTCGCCCTGCGTCAGGGATTTTCCCCCTTCGACCTCCCCGACTGATGGGCCAGTTGTCTTTAGGATCAGGGACGTACTTAATAGCCCTGCAACCCCCTGCACTGTGCGGGGTTTTACGGCCAAGAGGGCCTCTAGCTTCCGCAGAAATATTTAAATCATTTTGCAGAAACTTTATATGAAAGTGGTTAAAGAAGTAATTTTTGATTGCCGCTTTGATTAAAAATATTAAAAACGCTATTAAAAAGAAAGTAATTTTTTGGTTGATTTGCTCCTTTTTTTTTTTTTTTTTTTTTCGGTAGTGATAATGTGTAAAATCTGGATGGCATGAGGCTCTTTTCAACAATCGTAGCAATAGTTCCTACACATGTATCTTAACGAGACAATGTAAAAGAACAAGTGTCATCTTGATCTCTGTCATTTTTTTTTTACAACAGAATTAAGAGCAAATTTCTTGCCAAACATTGTGGCTTTATTATAATTGCGTTTTCTGTATTCAAGTGTAAATAATTTAAACAATTTTAAATTTTTGTGCCATAATTCCGAATAGTTACTTATTTATTTGCGTACTTAGTGTATTTTCGTATAAATCAGAAAAGATCATTAGTCATTCTCAAACTGCACTTATTTGTTCTCTGTGTGTGATCATGAGGTACAAAGAAGCTGTCCTTAGTTCTCTAAAAGAGTGAAATTTGCATCAGATGATTAAATTTGGCGTAACTGTCTCGTATTTTTTTTTTTTTTTTTTTTTTTTTGTAGCTTGAACAATTATTTTAATTACAGCGGGCACGTTTGTGCTACGCAATAAAACGCAGTAATTTTGATCTTACAAAAAATACTTTCACTGCCCAATGAGTTTGAAAATTAAAATACCCGATATATATGTACGCTAAAACTTCATAATTTGAAAGCTATATTTTCTCAAAAGGGCCTCGACTCTATTTCTTGGGCGGCTGCCTTAATTCCGTTTCATTTCGGTCAGTACATTCACCTGTTTGTCAATCACGTTCATTTCACTTACTGAAATCTCCTACTTCCTAAAAGCAGTTCTAGACTTGAGGACTAAAACTCCGTTCCTAATATAACATAGATTCACGCTTGACCTCACGCACTCGGTTTTGGAGCTTAATCTCTAACAGCGCTTCGTGTTAAGCGTTTTACATGTTTGGCCAATCCCGTTGTACCAAGCGTGCAGTAAAAAATTAGTGCAAGACATCAAGTGGCGACAAATGATGGAACAGCCAGTTTAAGTATGTATGTTATGATGTAATGATCTCTAACGGAAAAATTGCACTCGATTTAGGATCTCAACCCACAACGGAGTTTCATCACGTTAGAAAGTTTCGTAATAACCGATCAGGGCCGTAGCGAGAAGAATTATCAGGTGTAGGGGAGGAAGGGGGCTGAATTTGAATTTTTTTTTTTAACAGCACGTTATACATAAGTTGAGTTTTGGGTAAACGAGTAGGTTACCGACCAACATTATTTCGTCGGAAAAATCCTAGTACCTGGGAAAAGGACGACGTACGGATTTTAGAGTATAAAAATTAATGGCAAATGATGCAGAAATTTTATATTTTAGATGTGTTTTAGAGATTTTTATCGTAATATTTACCTGCAAGCGCGGTGTTGTGAAGAGACTCTACGGTAGTCCTAACGTGTCGCTAGCCCGACGATTGCAAGCTTTGCTCTGTTGAAAGGAACATTCCCTGGAACATGTAATTCACGCGCGGATGAGTACAAGTGCAGCCTCGTACGTTCTTGCCAGGGGAGCGTAGCATCGTGTACTCATACACTATAGAATATAGTTCGTTTATATTTTGTCATTGGTTTTAAAGCAGATGTTGAGAAATTTTTTGTTCTTTCACATATGATTCCCAGATTTGAAATAGAAAGTACTAATATGCTTTTCTATGTTGTACAAAAAACTGGGAAACTTAAACTTTCAGCTCTAGTTTGAACAACTTCCATCCTTACATAATTTGCTGTCACTGCACTTTTTGTTATTAGCTTGTTCGCAGGTCAGTTTTTGTCTTACGCATAGGTATGTTTTGCAAATCTGAGATTTTTTATCCAGGTTTTCTGCCAACAACGTACACAACAAAAAAAAAGTGTGGATAAGGTATTGATATTTTCCGACGAAATAGTACAACGTGGTTCGCTCTCCTGGAAAGAAGGTTATGCACTTGGACTTGTAGTTGTCCGCGCGTTATTTACACGCCTCAGAGAATCTTCTTTTCGAGGAAGCGAAGCTTCACATCGTCGCCGCAGCGATGCGTTAGGCCTACCGCAGCGTCTCTTCACAGCATCGAACTCATAGGTCAATATATGATAAATATCTTAAAAAAACATTTTAAATATGAAAGTTCTGCACCATTTGCCATTAATTTCCATACTGTATAAAATCTGTTCGTCGCACTTTTTCCAGGTACTGATATTTTTCCGACGAAATAATTTAGGACGCTTTTTTAAAAAAATTTGCTAGTTAACCTGCATGTGGATTTTAAAAATTCAGTTTATTAAACAAATAAGTCTTTATGATTTAATTGCTGCATCATAATAATTTTAATATTTCTTTAAAAGTAAAATAACATGGATTTAACTTAAATTTATAGTTTATTACGCGCTTACATGATAAACAAGAGGCCACCTTTTTCGCTCTCCCAAAAGTAACAAGCTAACTCTTGGCGTTAAAGTACGGTGTTGTTGGGATAAAAATTCTGTTGCTGTTTTTGTTCTCATTCCATGATGTCGGAAAGGAATATAATGCACACATATAAATTAAAAAAGTAAAATCACCAAAGAAGCTGACTCGATAATTACACTGTCGCATCAGAATAACATGATCACCTACGTAATAATAGAAACAACCATCCTTGGCCCGGATGACAGCGGCGGAAAGGCGTCGTATGGAGGCAATGAGGCCCTGGAAGTTTGCCCAAGGCACGCGTGTCCATTTGGACTGAACCAGAGCACGAAGGACCCGGAGATGACGTCGTTTTGGGTCAGCACGTCGAAACTGTCGATCCAAATAATCCCACAAGTGCTACATGGGATTGAGGTCGGGCGATTTCGCCAGCCAAGGGAGAACGGAAACATCGCTGTCGTGTTCCTAGAATCAGTCACGCACCCCCTTAGCGACATTAAGGGCGCATTGTCCTGTTGGTAGACAACATCACTGCCAGGGTAAACGTCCAACATGAAGGGATGCATGTGGTCAGAGAGAATGGACAGGTAGCCATTGGCGTTCAAGAACCCGTTCAGTGGTACCAGAATCCCACGTCGTACCAGGAAAACATTCCTCAGACATGCACACTGCCACCGCGGGCTTGTACGTTACCGATAAGCTTGTCTTGGTACTGGTACTTGTCTTGGTACTCGTACTCTTGTGCCTGACTCCATAACTGCCACCGCCTGTCATTTCTGTGGTCTAGAAACCTCGATTTGTCGAAGAAGGCAACCTTTTCCCACTCTTCCACTGTCCAATGACGGTAATTCCATGAGAATTGTAGGCGTCGTTGCTGATTGTCCTGGGTAAACATTGTCGCCTTGACGCAGAGTCGACACTGGAGATCCATGCGTTGCGTGGTCAATTGCGTCCATTGCCCTTTATGAGACAACGTTCTTCTTTAGGGTCGGTGGCATTTAGGACTCCATAGTTATGATGTCAGGAGATTCTCGGTGTGCCATCGGCATATTTTTGGTACACCCTCACCTCGGGAACAGCCCACGAAGTCTACTGTTTATGAGATGCTTCCACACGTTGCGAGGTAGTCGATGTTCATTCCTTTTGAACTTCCATCAAATCACTACCTCTGCCCATTGTGCTCAGGTAATGCACTATGGCTTATCTGTCCTGGACAGCCACTTATATCTCCGCGTAGTCGAACTTGTGACGTGCGCTCTGCGACTCGCCTGGGCGGGTACACTGTGATTCTGGGGGTGGTTATATTATTCTAGTGTGACTGTGTACATTCAATGCTCCGCCTGGAAGTCACATCTGGTTCTGAGAAAACGGTAAAACTTAGCCTCTGATTTCGGTTTCATTTTATTGAGAAATACGATGGATTTCGCTTTTGAACTCATGCAGAGCCGGATTGAGGTACGAACAACCCGGGGCCCGGGTTCATGGAAGGCCCCCAAACTACATTTTTTTCTAATGGAAGTTTTTGGGAGTGTTTTCCGTTGCGTCTAAATTAATTTTATTTATACCATCAGTAATTGTTATTTTGAAAATCAGATTCGAAACATGACCAAAGTGCATAAATATGTACTACCTCTCTTCCTGAGAAATGACAATTCCTCTTGGCGGTGTCCACAAGATTCAAGCTCGTGATCAGGACCGGATTGGAGTGACTTTGGAAGCTGGATCCCAAAAACGGAGCTTTAGATGAGCCTCCACTGAAATCCTTAAAAAATACACATACATGTAATTTTAATGAAAGCAAAACACATTTTTATTTTGGGCCGCGGATGGCCAAGTGGTCAACTGCCGTGACAGCCACGGAGAAACCTCGGGTTAGATCCACTAAATATCCGCCGTGATCGGATGGGCACGTTCCACCGTCGGAGCAAGGTAATGGCCCCTATTTCTATCTCGCTTCCGTGTCATTAAGACATGGGGTCAGAGACTCTCTTCCTAAAATCCTCTACACCTGATGCGACACACATTTTTTGGGCCGCAATGGCTTAATGTTTGTGGCTGCCAATTAGGATCATGATCAGGATCATATGTAGAGGATTTTAGGAAGGGAGTGTCTGACCCCAGGTCTTAAACAACCCTTAGAAATAGGAAGCTAGGAGATTTGGGCTAGAGTGTCCGATAGGAAAGTGACACGGAAGCGAAGTAGAAGACGCCCTTATTTACTACCGGGAGGCCAGTACCCGGGGTCCGACGGCTTAACGTGCTCATACAATGCTATAGTAGATCAGATCAGATCATATGTAGAGGATTTTAGGAAGGGAGTGTCTGACCCCAGGTCTTAAACAACCCTTAGAAATAGGAAGCTAGGAGATTTGGGCTAGAGTGTCCGATAGGAAAGTCACACGGAAGCGAAGTAGAAGACGCCCTTATTTACTACCGGGAGGCCAGTACCCGGGGTCCGACGGCTTAACGTGCTCATACAATGCTATAGTAGATCAGATCAGATCATATGTAGAGGATTTTAGGAAGGGAGTGTCTGACCCCAGGTCTTAAAAAACCCTTAGAAATAGGAAGCTAGGAGATTTGGGCTAGAGTGCCCGATAGGAAAGTCACACGGAAGCGAGGTAGAAGACGCCCTTATTTAATACCGGAGGGCCAGTACCCGAGGTCCGACGGCTTAACGTGCTCATACAATGCTATAGTAGATCAGATCAGATCATATGTAGAGGATTTTAGGAAGGGGGTGTCTGACCCCAGGTCTTAAACAACCCTTAGAAATAGGAAGCTAGGAGATTTGGGCTAGAGTGCCCGATAGGAAAGTCACACGGAAGCGAAGTAGAAGACGCCCTTATTTACTACCGGGGGGCCAGTACTCGGGGTCCGACGGCTTAACGTGCCCATTCAATGCTCTAGTAGATCAGATCAGATCATATGTAGAGGATTTTAGGAAGGAGTGTCTGACCCCAGGTCTTAAACAACCCTTAGAAATAGGAAGCTAGGAGATTTGGGCTAGAGTGCCCGATAGGAAAGTGACACGTAAGCGAGGTAGAAGACGCCCTTATTTACTACCGGGGGGCCAGTACCCGGGGTCCGACGGCTTAACGTGCCCATTCAATGCTCTAGTAGATCAGATCAGATCATATGTAGAGGATTTTAGGAAGGGAGTGTCTAACCCCAGGTCTTAAACAACCCTTAGAAATAGGAAGCTAGGAGATTTGGGCTAGAGTGCCCGATAGGAAAGTCACACGGAAGCGAGGTAGAAGACGCCCTTATTTAATACCGGAGGGCCAGTACCCGAGGTCCGACGGCTTAACGTGCTCATACAATGCTATAGTAGATCAGATCAGATCATATGTAGAGGATTTTAGGAAGGGGGTGTCTGACCCCAGGTCTTAAACAACCCTTAGAAATAGGAAGCTAGGAGATTTGGGCTAGAGTGCCCGATAGGAAAGTCACACGGAAGCGAAGTAGAAGACGCCCTTATTTACTACCGGGGGGCCAGTACTCGGGGTCCGACGGCTTAACGTGCCCATTCAATGCTCTAGTAGATCAGATCAGATCATATGTAGAGGATTTTAGGAAGGAGTGTCTGACCCCAGGTCTTAAACAACCCTTAGAAATAGGAAGCTAGGAGATTTGGGCTAGAGTGCCCGATAGGAAAGTCACACGGAAGCGAGGTAGAAGACGCCCTTATTTAATACCGGAGGGCCAGTACCCGAGGTCCGACGGCTTAACGTGCTCATACAATGCTATAGTAGATCAGATCAGATCATATGTAGAGGATTTTAGGAAGGGAGTGTCTGACCCCAGGTCTTAAAAAACCCTTAGAAATAGGAAGCTAGGAGATTTGGGCTAGAGTGCCCGATAGGAAAGTCACACGGAAGCGAGGTAGAAGACGCCCTTATTTAATACCGGAGGGCCAGTACCCGAGGTCCGACGGCTTAACGTGCTCATACAATGCTATAGTAGATCAGATCAGATCATATGTAGAGGATTTTAGGAAGGGAGTGTCTGACCCCAGGTCTTAAACAACCCTTAGAAATAGGAAGCTAGGAGATTTGGGCTAGAGTGCCCGATAGGAAAGTCACACGGAAGCGAGGTAGAAGACGCCCTTATTTAATACCGGAGGGCCAGTACCCGAGGTCCGACGGCTTAACGTGCTCATACAATGCTATAGTAGATCAGATCAGATCATATGTAGAGGATTTTAGGAAGGGAGTGTCTGACCCCAGGTCTTAAACAACCCTTAGAAATAGGAAGCTAGGATATTTTGGGCGAGAGTGCCCGATAGGAAAGTGACACGGAAGCGAAAGAAAGGGGGGAGGAATACGCCCTTATTTATTACCGGGGGGGGGCAGTACTCGGGGTCCGACGGCTTAACGTGCCCATCCGACGCACGGCGGATATTTAGTGGATCGAGCGTTCGTACCTGCCTGAGATCGAACATAGGTCCTATCAGTGGCAGTCACGAACGTTGCCCACTAGGCCACTCGCCCATTGCCAAGGAGGAGCCTCAGGTTCGAACCACTAAATATCATCCGTGCGTCGGATGGGCACGTTAAGCCGTCGAACCCTGTGTCCTCCTCTACATCTTATCTAGCCTCCCCTTCTAGCAATAAATAAGAGCGTCTTCCTCCCTCGCTTCCCAGTGACTTTCCAATCTAGCACAAATTTAAATTTCTTAGCTTCCCATTTCTAAGGGTTTTTTTAAAACCTGGGGTCATACAAACTCTTCCTAAAACCTTCTACATCTGATCTGATATAATTTTTTATAGATATATTTAGTGCACAGTTCATGTGCACATAGTTCCTATCATAAAATGATTAAACGTATCAAAATTTTGATGATAGGGTGAAAGTGAGGCTGCTTTTTCTCTTTGTCGATGAAATCAACTGATTTCGCGGCAGTGATAACAGACTCGTGGGAATTTCATAAAGTTGATCCCGAATTGTTGGGAAATTTCCAGCTGAAATTTACAAAATAATAATAATAATAATAATAAAAAAGAAATTTTGCAAAATAAACAAATCAGTGAAGGGCATTTCGACTCCACATACCAGCTGAATGAAGGCGTTAATGATAAAATAAAATTTCCCAACTTTCGCATATCTTGAAACCTCAACCTTTCGCTGCCTCATTCTGATGCTGTTAAAGGCATTTTTGTAGTTAGATTTATTTGACTCAAAATATTACGTGGTCTAGATACAATATATTATGCTAGACGTGTTTAGTTTTTCGCTTTCTGTTTGACACGTTTATATCAAAATCGCATCTGCATTTCATAATAAAACACCAAATAAAATGTGTCCTTTTTGGGGCTTTAAAAAATTAATTATCAAGTACATATGGATATGTAACAGTGAACTCAACAAAACATGGTTACTTACTATTATTGTTGTAAGGTTCTTCGCATCATCATATTGGGCTTACGTATTGTACTATGTTGTGAGTTAAGACCATGTCAAAAATATTCAAGTATCACATCTTTTACGTAAAATCTCAATAAATCCTGGTAGATATTCTCCAGCTTCAAAGCAAGGGATAGAATTTCTTTACTGTGATGTCTTATTTGATCACGAACTTGATGTCTACACTCTTGATAATAGCCTTAAGCTAATTCCTGATAACGGAAGTGAATTGTTCAGTTGATAGGTTATCACCATCCATTAAAAAGACGTAAAGAGGGGGCGGGGTTCGGTACGTAAAGAACTCACTGGAATATCACACTTTGCGGTATTACCTATCCGTTTACGTTTCCGTAAATTGTAACTAGGATTTAAAAATTCTAACAGACTCAGCTAAAAGCAAGGAACATTAAAAAAAAACTCTAAGAAAACTATTTACACAACTCACGAACCCCTGGAATGCTCCCGCCCCGAGATTCAAGGTGTTCTCCCGATATGTTTCGCACGGCATGTTCCGCCGGCATCTTCAACGGAGTTACAAAAAAAAAATCGTGCTTCCCTTGCTCGAACTCTTGAAAATCATGCCACTGCATCAGTCCCTTGACGTTATAACGTATCTGGCGCCATCTATCGGTGACAACTTTCGAAATATGTGATTCTCTATACTTCGTTTTCTTTCTTTGTCCTATTTTATTCTCTATTGTATTGATATTTCCAGTTGTATTTGTTCTCTATTGTATTGATATTTCCTGTTGTATTTGTTCTCTATTGTATTGATATTTCCCGTTGCATTTGTTCTCTATTGTATTGATATTTCCTGTTGTATTTGTTCACTATTATATTGATATTTCCTGTTGTGTTTGTTCTCTATTGTATTGATATTTCCTGTTGTATTTGTTCTCTATTGTATTGATATTTCCTGTTGTATTTGTTCTCTATTGTATTCATATTTCCTGTTGCATTTGTTCTCTATTGTATTGATATTTCCTGTTGTATTTGTTCTCTATTGTATTGATATTTCCTGTTGTATTTGTTCTCTATTGTATTGATATTTCCTGTTGCATTTGTTCTTTATTGTATTGATATTTCCTGTTGTATTTGTTCTCTATTTTATTGATATTTCCTGTTGTATTTGTTCTCTATTGTATTGATATTTCCGGTTGTATTTGTTCTCTATTGTATTGATATTTCCTGTTGTATTTGTTCTCTATTGTAATGATACGTCTGCAGACCGTTCTGGGTTTTGGAGGCTACGTAACCATCCTCGGGAATCATTTGCACCCGTTCATGTGATGCAACCACTCCGACGTGTGCGACATCTTTCCACACGACAATGCGCCACCACACAGACCCACAGTCGCCAGATTATAGCTGAAGGAACGTTCAAAGTCGGATTTAAACGCCACCGAACAGATTTGCGATGCTGTTCAACGTGCCGTCAATTCCAGGAATCTCCCTCCAGCGAGTATACGGAATTGTGGAAAGCTCTTCACGAAACATGATGTTCACTGTCTGTACAGTACAACAGAGACCTGGTGGAATCTATAGCCCTTCTCATTTCTGCCGTTGTACATTTGCGTGAAAGACCAACGGAGTATTCTATAAGTATCCCAGTTTTTTTTGTTTTTTGGGGTGGGGGCACTTCAGTGTATTGCTTAGAACTATTGGGGTGTTGCGACCGAAATGTCGAGCAGCACCAGCCCACGTGGACACCGAGAACATAAAAGTAGGACAACTTACCTAGGCAAAATAATACCTCTCGGTATCGACACAGAGTCAGCATCTGTCCGCCAAGGTCATGATCCCGGAACTAAAAAAGTCTTGTGGCTGGGACCCGAAGAAGTCATCAACTGCACGTTGTTGTTTTTTTTTTTTTTTTTTTTTTTGATTGGAGGTTTAACGACCACCGTGAGCAACTCAATGGGCTATAAGCAGTCGCCCGTCCCTAATTTAGGGTCACTGGTTCCAGGGAAGGGAGAGAGCCAGTGCCGTAAGACAAACACAACATCCATGCCTGACCGGGATTCGAACCCGGACCCCTTACGGACGAATGATCAGAGGCCAACGCCTTAGACCACTGCGCCACCGAGGCGGCCAACTGCACGTTGAACCTCGTTGGCTGTCGTGAACTGTCTTCCGGACAGGAAGTGATCCAGGCGACGAAACAGATGATTGTCTGTCGGAGATAAGAACGGGTCATAGGCAGCATGAGGCTGTGCTTCATAGCCCAAGGCGCTTAGTGTCAGCGTCGTTCGTTGTACGACATAAGGGTGACCGCCGTCCTGGAGCAGAAGAATACCATGTCTGTTGACCAAAGCCAGTTGTTTCTGCAGCAATTTCTGGTGCATCTGGTGTAATTCAGCACAACAACGTTCTGCAGTCATGGTTTGGCCTCTTGCCAAGAAACTCCAATGAATTATCCTGACTGTGGACCGCCCGACAAAGAACATCATCTTCTTCGTGTATAGGGGTGGCTTAGGATGCCCTCCAGCACGAGTAGTATAAAAAGGCGGGTCCGGCCGCAAGGATGCATTATTCTAGGAGAAGGATGGGGGTGTGGCTTGCGGCAGAAGGATGCGGGTGCGTGGTACGGCCAGAAGGAGCATAGGGGCGTGGCATGTAACGCAGAAGGATGCGGAAACATGGCAGATTGCGCTAGTGTGTAGGGTCGATGCTGCCCCCTAGCGGTGCTTCTTGGAACTTTCGATGGACCTTTGAGAGATCGCAACGACCGAGTGGGAGAAAGAGTGTGGCAGATGACGCTAGTGTGTTCGGTCGATGTGCTGCCCACTAGCGGTGCTTCTTGGAACTTTATTATTATGTTAGATCTTTGTTTTTGAGAGATGGCAAAGACCGAGTGGGGGAAAGGAGATGTGTACCCGATGTGTTGCCTTCTAACGGTGATTTTTGGAACTTTATGTTTTTCTCGGGAGATTTATTGGACTTTGAAAAAATTTTTAAGGAAATTTTTTTGTCGTTACCAATATTTTTTGTTTCCTCAAATTTTTTATTAAACTTATATTTTTAGAACTCCGTGAGGTGTTAGGAATTTTTATAGACGTTGCATTATTTTTATTTTTTTATTTTCTCGGCAGATTTATTGGACTTTGCCAAAATTTGGAGGAAATGAAGCAGAAATGTTAATTCTCAGTTTTTCTCCCTTACAATTCTTTTACGCTGATGCTACTGCCCCTAGCGGTGCTTTTTGGAACTTTACTATTTTCTCGGGTGATTTATTGGACTTTCTCAAATTTTTGAAGAAAGTGTTTTTGTCGTTTCTAATATTTTTTGTTGAATTGATTTTTTTATTAAACTTATATTTTTAGAACTCCGTGAGGTGTTAGGAATTTTTATAAACGTTGCATTATTTTTTTAATTCTTATATTTGTCCTCCCTCCAATTTTAATTTAGACGAGGAAAGGCTTTGTTTGAAAAGGTTTCGATCCATTTGATTCATGTTTCGCTATCTTTTGTCCGCCATGTGTTTTGGGATGACTCACAATTTTCTCTTTGTCTCAGACCATACCATTTTCTTTTCCACGTGTTTTGGGATGAGTCACTATGATGGGTGACGCTGCCGTGATAGCAGACAAAACCATGACATCAGCCAACGTCATTTTGTCCTCCGCGGGGTCGGCGGTTGACGTCATTTGAGATTCTGTTAGACGCATTAAGTTCCAAGACTGATTTTTTTCAAAAACTTGATCATTTTGCAACAAATTTATTCCTTATTCCCCCCCCCCCTAATTTCCCATTTTATGTCCATAATTTTTCGACGTAACGATTTTTTTATTTTCTTTGAGGAGACTTCACGCATTTTCAACGGACATACCAACATAAAGACGTTTTCCAAAGTTTTGCGCTGCAGACATAATCTTAAAACGCGATTGTTTATTAATATATTTACGTGTTCATGGCCTTTTCTGTTCTGTTACATTTTTTAACGTTGTACCTTTTCCCGCCGTACAAAGCCACAATTTTTTATGCATAGTTAAAATGTTTTTTTTTTTTTTTAATTTCTTCATAATTATTCAGTGAAATGCACCTTTTAATGCATTTTCTTAATCTTTTTTCTAAATGCTTACGTACTGGTTAAACTTCTCGATGTTCCAACATTATTTTATTTTCTAACTTTTCAAACTAACGCCTAATTTTATCGAGGCTTTTTTTTTCTGATTCAATCAAGCGAACGTTTCTTCATTATTATTTCTGTTTCCTATATAAACAACTTTTTTACTTGCTTTTAATGTATGACTTAATCTGGTTTTCTATATAGCTGTTTCGTGTTTGTGCAAGAAATATACAGATCTATAGCAGCTAGCTATACATAACATTCGTTCGTACAGTATCTTTTTTTTCCAGATTTAAACCAACACACGCTTCTTAACGACTTGATATCTGTTTTCTGGGGAACTTTTCTTTTTCCTTCATTCAATTTTATTCCAGATCGTGAGACGAGGAAATGCTTCCTTAGAAACGATTTCGTTCCTGTTCGCAGTAATTATTGGACTTTGACACATTTTTTTGTGAAATAACTTCATACTAATTCTGATTCTTTCGCCTTTGCAATATTATTTTCTCGTAATTTTTTTCGTGTGTTCAAGAACTCTGCAGGCCTTTCACAGTTAAAATTACGGTGAAACACTATTTTCTTACTTTATTTCGCATATCATTATAGCTTCCCAATTTTCGCTAATTTACTTCATCTTTTTTGAAATTTCGTAAAACTTTTCAGTATGTCAGTAATTTATTTCTTACTTGGCGAAACTTATGATTCCTTTTATTTAGACAATTTTTTTCATTTCATTTCAGCAAAACGATTGTTTTAGATGTAGCAAATCATCAGGTTTTTTGTTTCCTTATATATCATACTTTCCAACTTGCTTTAAAGTATTCCTCAAAGCTTGCATGTATGTCAAATATGCATTTTTTAAAACCTTTTCTAGTTTGCTATACTTTTTCGTGGACTGCCCCAACAGGAAAGCATTCATTGTCAAGAGATGAAATCTAAAACCTTATTTCTTACGAAAAAATTTGTAATCTTTGGGACATATTTTCTGTATACTGTTCTGTCTCGTCCGAAAAAAAATATTCATTCTGGAAGCAAAGCGAGTAATTCCGTTCTTCCACTAAACATTATTTTTTACGTTTTACTAACTCACCACCCCCATAGCAAAAATGAAGAAATACTTACTTCTTTTTCCTACATATCGACTCAATCTCTTTCTTTTCGAAATGCTGATCATAACATTTCAACTAAAATTTCACACTTTCACCAAAAATCATATTCTTAAACGAGCTATTTTTTTAATTTATTTCATGTATAACTAAATTTTTATTGTTTACTCACCTCATCAAAGTCAATAAGAACTCCCCTAATCTCATTCCTTTCCCTCATTTAGTTCGTTTAAATTGAGATGTTTCAAAACTTCGCGTATATTTCATTCACTTAATGACCAGTTCTCTCGTGTCTGTCCCTTCATTTTTAACTTCTGTGCATGCTCCATTTTATCTTTAGACGTTTAGTTTCATTGACCTTTTCTTTCGTTTTAATTAGGTTTTCATTATCGTATTTTGTATTCATTGTCTCAGCAGAATAAGCTTTCATTCGGGAGACATAGCGACTAAGTCCGTACTTCCTCTAAACATTTTTATTTCACGTTTTACTAATTCGTCAGAAAAGCAGGTGTTTCCAAACTCCCATAGTGAAAATATCGAATTCCCCTTATTTTACTTATTATATTTTTCTTTCTGTTCAGTGTTGTGTGATTCTTCAAACTTTGGTTTATTTTTATTAAACTTCTTTTTTTCTTAGTTTTTTTTCTGATTCAACCTATCAATCTTTTCCTATCGATTTAATTACTCTTACTTTTCCATTCGACTTTACTTTTGAACAGAAATGTATCTAAAATCTTCAGATGTATTTTAGTCTCTAAGGTCGATTCTTCACTATTTTAAATAAAGTCATTGTAGGATTTTAGTGTAAATGCCCCTAAATCTTTACAACTTACTCTTCATAGTTAGATACTAATTCCTCGAGGTTTACATTAAAACATGAAAGAAGAGTGTTTTTACGCTCTCTCCAGTGTGTGAGCTTTCCCCAAGAAATTAACTTTGAATTCCCTCCTGTTTCTGTCGGAAACTGACTATCTCCTGCGACTGTTTTCACGCGTCTAATGCTTGCTGAAACCTCATATGACATGAAATCACTTTTGATTGGTAGATTACTCTAAATTCTGGTTTTGAACTTTGAACGAAACTCAAGCTCGCAAAAGCATAGTTTCCTGAGCGAAATTAAACTGTCTAAGATGACAAAAATCTAAAACTGCTGACTCAATGGGACAGAGCGTTTGAACTTTGCCATTCATTCACAATTTAACAGATCCATCGTGAACCACTAGAAGGGAAGAAAGTAAGCTGACCCTGATTTAGTCCACTGTTTCTTAGGAAGGTAGAAAGCTAGGGTTGTAATTCAAAAGCTCATAACTCAAGCCTCCCAGGGTTCAATTTCGGACGAACGAATACTCAGATGTCAATGCTTAGACATTGAAAAATTACTTCAGACAAATGTGTTCTTACTTAAAAGTGCTTCAAGTCAGAATTTGTATTACTTAAGATTTCCTTTAGTCAATATTTTTTCCATCTTAAAAACTTCTAAAGGGTTGATTTTGAAAAAAAAAAAACGAGTTCTCACAAAAACGTAAAATTTCCCCAGAATTGTAAGAGGAAACAGAAAAAAATTGATGAAGCTTAAATGTTTAAGTCTTTCAACCCATTTCCTTCTCTTCATGTTTCATTTCACAAACTTTCTTCAAATTCCTATACATCCAAGAATTTTGTTAAATGTTCAAGTTCGACTCCCCCAAAATTTCCTGAAAATGATAATTTCTCCTTAAAAAAAAATCCAGAATAAGAATCCCTTTACTGAAACAAGAAATTCATATTCAAAGCATTCCATCCCTCTTTCTAGTTCAAATACTCTATTTGTAAATCTAAGGAAGTTTTTTTTTATATTCATATATTTCCCCCTCTAACTTTAGAACATACTGTCCCAAAATGTATGTACATATTACGATAGTAAAATATCTTACTACTTCTGGAAGTTCAATTCCCTTCACACTGTTTTAAGGAAATTCGTTCATTTTCTCATAACATATAGACATGTTATTTTTCTTCCCATTCACTTCAAAGACTTGAGATCAACTTAATGGAGTCCTTTGAGAAACTTTTTTATAGGAAAGCATAAATTTGCCCAAAAAGTACATTAAAAATAAACAAATGTTGAAAGTTCCTGTACAAGAAGGAAATTCTGTTGTAACTTCTGAACGAAAAAAGGCAATTTTTAAGGAAAGAAATAAATTTTTATAAAACACAGACTGTTTTAGTTTTCCCAGGCTAGAGGGGTCTTCAGTGAGAGCGCTTCTTCTTTTCAACACGAAGAATGAAGCAAGTCAGTTTGAAACATTTCAAACTCCCCGAAAATAAGCCTTGTACTCTGGTTTTGGCTCAATACTGTAAAGCATTGCTCTCAGACCAGTCAGAAATCCCCTCGATTGGCGGCCTGATGGAAAACATCAGGCCCATTTCCCTTAATAAATACCTAAATACCCTTAAGAAAAGTCTTTAGCAAAAAAAAAACAAAAAACAAAGAAACAACACTAGTTCCCTATTAAAACAATTCATTCTGTTACTATTTTAAACATTTCAAAAAAGATTTTTTTTTTATTTTTAAAATTCTTGCAGTTTAATATTTTGACACATTTCAATAAAAATATAACTTCAATAAAAAATATAATTTCACTAAATTTAGGTTAATAAAAAAAATTCATAAAATTTATATCTTAGAATGAAAAAAATAATTACACTTAAATTTAGGTTAATAAAAAAAAATTCACAAAATTTATATCTTAGAATTAAAAAAATAATAACACTTAAATTTAGGCTCTAGAATTAGAAAAAAAAATGCTTTAAACATTTCCAAAAAAATATTTGTATTTTTTTTTCAGTAATTTACCTACCTCCCTCCCCCTCCCCCTTCCCCTTAACCAAATTTTTAGGAGCCCTAAAAGGGACTTTTTTCAACAGCTGCTGTTTCCTCCAACTCAATACAAGTCGTACTGGGCTACGTGCATGTCGTGAACCGTTTTCAACAAGTTCGTAATGTCCAGAGATTCTAAAAATTCTTTGGAGATGAGTCCCTTCGAAGCAGCAACGAAAGATTTAGCTACAACCACAGGCTGCAGCATAGCAACGGCGCAGACAAAGTGAGTGCTAAACTTAATGTTCATGGAATCAGAGCAGGCATGCTCCATGATGTTGTTAGGCAATTCACGAAAAGGCAAGAGACATTCCGGACATCGAAACAGTAGGTTTACCTTTTCTTCTATTTGTGTCGTAAGCACCTCGGTCAAGATGAAAATCAACTCTTCATCAGAAATGTTCGTTCCTGGACGATTCGTACTCTGCAGCTCTAACACAGCTTTTCTGAAAATGGATCCAAACTGCAGCCGAATAATGCCTTTCCATATGTCGTCGCATTTCTCCAAAAGTTCATCAAATTCTTCCCACTTTAGTGTGACGGAAATGGGGTTTAAACGACGGAAACCACGAACTCTAGAGGAGATCTGTTCAAAGGAATACACACAACTGTCCCCCACTTCTCCTGTCAGAGAGGAAGAAACAATCAGTTCACTGTTGACAATCACTTCGTCAATCCTGGCACGGAAACTATATGAACGTTCCATAAACTTTCGGAAAGTTACAGCTGACATAGTAATTCCATTTTTGGTGGGCTGGAAAGTTTGTCCGTCATAACGATAACTCCGGAGATGCACTCTGACTGAGTTTGTGAAATCAGTAACTTTCACCACAACTTTTCCTCCCAAAGGAAAATGATGGGAGGGAAGATCATTTGTAGTTGGAGAACGACTCATAATGCTCGACTCAGCTACGCAGACTTTCTTGTCAACAGACGAGGAAGTGGTCGACGAACGCTTGATCATGATTCGGGAAATTGAATCGTTAGCACACAACAAAGAGGAAGAAGGCACAAGTGACTCGGACGAATGCACAAGACTTTTTTCTTTTTTCAGGTCAACACACTCACACCAAGCACCGAAGTGATAATGAGTCAGGAAGGCAGGCTTGCGATAAGGCGTATGACGTCAGGTTTTCGAGAAGAGTCCCACAGCTTTACCCCCCTTCTCCACCTGCTTGTTCTGATCACCACGTGGCGATTGGTGTGTCACCATGCGTCAGCACACTTACTTCATGATGACTGTTTCCTTATCTGGTCATCTCGGAACGAACATGCTCAATGCTTATCTTAAGGGAAATTCCTTGTGACAGATAAACGAAAGGATTTCATTATAACTGATTTTCAAATCTTGAGAGAATAAACTAAAAAAAATCTTCATAGAGTACATAATAAGCGTAAAAAAATTTTCAAGGTTGAATTTCTCCTAAAATGAGAGAGGTATACGGAAATGGATAGAACGACACAAATAGAAGAAAAGGTAAACCTACTGGTTCCATGTCCGGAATGTCTCTTGCCTTTTCGTGAATTGCCTAACAACATCATGGAGCATGCCTGCTCTGATTCCATGAATATTAAGTTTAGCACTCACTTTGCCTGCGCCGTTGCTATGCTGCAGCCTGTGGTTGTAGCGGAATCTTTCGTTGCTGCTTCGAAGGGACTCATTTCCAAAGAATTTTTAGAATCTCTGGACATTACGAACTTGTTGAAAACGGTTAACGACATGCACGTAGCCCAGTACGACTTGTATTGAGTTGGAGGAAACAGCAGCTGTTGAAAAAATCCCTTTTAGGGCTCCTAAAAATTTGGTTAAGGGGAAGGGGTGAGGGAGGGAGGTAAATTACTGAAAAAAAATACAAATATTTTTTGGAAATGTTTAAAGCATTTTTTTTCTAATTCTAGAGCCTAAATTTAAGTGTAATTATTTTTTTCATTCTAAGATATAAATTTTGTGAAATTATTTTTTTTATTAACTAAATTTAGTGAAATTATTTTTTTTATTAACCTAAATTTAGTGAAATTATATTTTTTATTGAAGTTATATTTTTATTGAAATGTGTCAAAATATTAAACTTTCAAGAATTTTAAAAGTAAAAAGAATTTCTTTTTTGAAATGTTTAAAATAGTAACAGAATGAATTGTTTTAATAGGGAACTAGTGTTGTTGTTTTTTGTTTTGTTTTGTTTTTTGCTAAAGACTTTTCTTAAGGGTATTTAGGTATTTATTAAGGGAAATGGGCCTGATGTTTTCCATCAGGCGCCCAATCGAGGGGATTTCTGACTGGTCTGAGAGCAATGCTTTACAGTATTGAGCCGAAACCAGAGTACACGGCTTATTTTCGGGGAGTTTGAAATGTTTCAAACTGATTCGCTTCATTCTTTGTGTTGAAAAGAAGAAGCGCTTTCACTGAAGACCCCTCTAGCCTGGGAAAACTAAAACAGTCTGTGTTTTATAAAAATTTCTTTCTTTTCTTAGAATTTGTTTTTTTTCGTTTAGAAGTTACAACAGAATGTCCTTCTTGTACAGGAACTTTCAACATTTGTTTATTTTTAATGTACTTTTTGGGCAAATTTATGCTTTCCTATAAAAGTTTTTCTCAAAGGACTCCATTAAGTTGATCTCAAGTCTTTGAAGTGAATGGGAAGAAAAATAACATGTCTATGTGTTATGAGAAAATGAACGAATTTCCTTAAGACAGTGTGAAGGGAATTGAACTTCCAGAAGTAGTAAGATATTTTACTATCGTAATATGTACATACATTTTGGGACAGTATGTTCTAAAGTTAGAGGGGGAAATATATGAATATAAAAAAAAACTTCCTTAGATTTACAAATAGAGTATTTGAACTAGAAAGAGGGATGGAATGCTTTGAATATGAATTTCTTGTTTCAGTGAAGGGATTCTTATTCTGGATTTTTTTAAGGAGAAATTATCATTTTCAGGAAATTTTGGGGGAGTCGAACTTGAACATTTAACAAAATTCTTGGATGTATAGGAATTTGAAGAAAGTTTGTGAAATGAAACATGAAGAGAAGGAAATGGGTTGAAAGACTTAAACATTTAAGCTTCATCAATTTTTTTCTGTTTCCTCTTACAATTCTGGGGAAATTTTACGTTTTTGTGAGAACTCGTTTTTTTTTTTTTTCAAAATCAACCCTTTAGAAGTTTTTAAGATGGAAAAAATATTGACTAAAGGAAATCTTAAGTAATACAAATTCTGACTTGAAGCACTTTTAAGTAAGAACACATTTGTCTGAAGTAATTTTTCAATGTCTAAGCATTGACATCTGAGTATTCGTTCGTCCGAAATTGAACCCTGGGAGGCTTGAGTTATGAGCATTTGAATTACAACCCTAGCTTTCTACCTTCCTAGGAAACAGTGGACTAAATCAGGGTCAGCTTACTTTCTTCCCTTCTAGTGGTTCACGATGGATCTGTTAAATTGTGAATGAATGGCAAAGTTCAAACGCTCTGTCCCATTGAGTCAGCAGTTTTAGATTTTTGTCATCTTAGACAGTTTAATTTCGCTCAGGAAACTATGCTTTTGCGAGCTTGAGTTTCGTTCAAAGTTCAAAACCAGAATTTAGAGTAATCTACCATTCAAAAGTGATTTCATGTCATATGAGGTTTCCAGCAAGCATTAGACGCGTGAAAACAGTCGCAGGAGATAGTCAGTTTCCGACAGAAACAGGAGGGAATTCAAAGTTAATTTCTTGGGGAAAGTTCACACACTGGAGAGAGCGTAAAAACACTCTTCTTTCATGTTTTAATGTAAACCTCGAGGAATTAGTATCTAACTATGAAGAGTAAGTTGTAAAGATTTAGGGGCATTTACACTAAAATCCTACAATGACTTTATTTAAAATAGTGAAGAATCGACCTTAGAGACTAAAATACATCTGAAGATTTTAGATACATTTCTGTTCAAAAGTAAAGTCGAATGGAAAAGTAAGAGTAATTAAATCGATAGGAAAAGATTGATAGGTTGAATCAGAAAAAAAAACTAAGAAAAAAAGAAGTTTAATAAAAATAAACCAAAGTTTGAAGAATCACACAACACTGAACAGAAAGAAAAATATAATAAGTAAAATAAGGGGAATTCGATATTTTCACTATGGGAGTTTGGAAACACCTGCTTTTCTGACGAATTAGTAAAACGTGAAATAAAAATGTTTAGAGGAAGTACGGACTTAGTCGCTATGTCTCCCGAATGAAAGCTTATTCTGCTGAGACAATGAATACAAAATACGATAATGAAAACCTAATTAAAACGAAAGAAAAGGTCAATGAAACTAAACGTCTAAAGATAAAATGGAGATGCACAGAAGTTAAAAATGAAGGGACAGACACGAGAGAACTGGTCATTAAGTGAATGAAATATACGCGAAGTTTTGAAACATCTCAATTTAAACGAACTAAATGAGGGAAAGGAATGAGATTAGGGAGTTCTTATTGACTTTGATGAGGTGAGTAAACAATAAAAATTTAGTTATACATGAAATAAATTAAAAAAATAGCTCGTTTAAGAATATGATTTTTGGTGAAAGTGTGAAATTTTAGTTGAAATGTTATGATCAGCATTTCGAAAAGAAAGAGATTGAGTCGATATGTAGGAAAAAGAAGTAAGTATTTCTTCATTTTTGCTATGGGGGTGGTGAGTTAGTAAAACGTAAAAAATAATGTTTAGTGGAAGAACGGAATTACTCGCTTTGCTTCCAGAATGAATATTTTTTTTCGGACGAGACAGAACAGTATACAGAAAATATGTCCCAAAGATTACAAATTTTTTTCGTAAGAAATAAGGTTTTAGATTTCATCTCTTGACAATGAATGCTTTCCTGTTGGGGCAGTCCACGAAAAAGTATAGCAAACTAGAAAAGGTTTTAAAAAATGCATATTTGACATACATGCAAGCTTTGAGGAATACTTTAAAGCAAGTTGGAAAGTATGATATATAAGGAAACAAAAAACCTGATGATTTGCTACATCTAAAACAATCGTTTTGCTGAAATGAAATGAAAAAAATTGTCTAAATAAAAGGAATCATAAGTTTCGCCAAGTAAGAAATAAATTACTGACATACTGAAAAGTTTTACGAAATTTCAAAAAAGATGAAGTAAATTAGCGAAAATTGGGAAGCTATAATGATATGCGAAATAAAGTAAGAAAATAGTGTTTCACCGTAATTTTAACTGTGAAAGGCCTGCAGAGTTCTTGAACACACGAAAAAAATTACGAGAAAATAATATTGCAAAGGCGAAAGAATCAGAATTAGTATGAAGTTATTTCACAAAAAAATGTGTCAAAGTCCAATAATTACTGCGAACAGGAACGAAATCGTTTCTAAGGAAGCATTTCCTCGTCTCACGATCTGGAATAAAATTGAATGAAGGAAAAAGAAAAGTTCCCCAGAAAACAGATATCAAGTCGTTAAGAAGCGTGTGTTGGTTTAAATCTGGAAAAAAAAGATACTGTACGAACGAATGTTATGTATAGCTAGCTGCTATAGATCTGTATATTTCTTGCACAAACACGAAACAGCTATATAGAAAACCAGATTAAGTCATACATTAAAAGCAAGTAAAAAAAGTTGTTTATATAGGAAACAGAAATAATAATGAAGAAACGTTCGCTTGATTGAATCAGAAAAAAAAGCCTCGATAAAATTAGGCGTTAGTTTGAAAAGTTAGAAATTAAAATAATGTTGGAACATCGAGAAGTTTAACCAGTACGTAAGCATTTAGAAAAAAGATTAAGAAAATGCATTAAAAGGTGCATTTCACTGAATAATTATGAAGAAATTAAAAAAAAAAAAACATTTTAACTATGCATAAAAAATTGTGGCTTTGTACGGCGGGAAAAGGTACAACGTTAAAAAATGTAACAGAAAAGGCCATGAACACGTAAATATATTAATAAACAATCGTGTTTTAAGATTATGTCTGCAGCACAAAACTTTGGAAAACGTCTTTATGTTGGTATGTCCGTTGAAAATGCGTGAAGTCTCCTCAAAGAAAATAAAAAAATCGTTACGTCGAAAAATTATGGACATAAAATGGGAAATTAGGGGGGAATAAGGAATAAATTTGTTGCAAAATGATCAAGTTTTTGAAAAAAAATCAGTCTTGGAACTTAATGCGTCTAACAGAATCTCAAATGACGTCAACCGCCGACCCCGCGGAGGACAAAATGACGTTGGTTGATGTCATGGTTTTGTCTGCTATCACGGCAGCGTCACCCATCATAGTGACTCATCCCAAAACACGTGGCAAAGAAAATGGTATGGTCTGAGACAAAGAGAAAATTGTGAGTCATCCCAAAACACATGGCGCACAAAAGATAGCGGAACATGATTCAACAGGATCGAAACCTTTTCAAACAAAGCCTTTCCTCGTCTAAATTAAAATTGGAGGGAGGACAAATATAAGAATTAAAAAAATAATGCAACGTTTATAAAAATTCCTAACACCTCACGGAGTTCTAAAAATATAAGTTTAATAAAAAAAAATCGAGGAAACAAAAAATATTGGAAACGACAAAAAACTTTCTTCAAAAATTTGAGAAAGTCCAATAAATCTCCCGAGAAAATAATAAAGTTCCAAAAAGCACCGCTAGTGGCAGTAGCATCAGCGTAAAAAATTGTAAGGGAGAAAAACTGAGAATTAACATTCTGCTTCATTTCCTCCAAAATTTGGCAAAGTCCAATAAATCTGCCGAGAAAATAAAAAAATAAAAACAATGCAACGTCTATAAAAATTCCTAACACCTCACGGAGTTCTAAAAATATAAGTTTAATAAAAAAAATTGAGGAAACAAAAAATATTGGAAACGGCAAAAAAATTTCCTTCAAAAATTTGTCAAAGTCCAATAAATCTCTCGAAAAAATAAAAAATAAATGAATAATAAAATTAAAATTGGAGAGAAGGAAAATAATTAAAAAAATAATACACTGTCTATGAAAATTCCTAACACCTCAGGGAATTCCTAAAAAATATATGTTGAATAAAACAAATTCGAGGAAACAAAACATATTGGAAAGACTTCTCAAAATTTTGTCGAAGTCCAATAAATCTCCCGAGAAAAACATAAAGTTCCAAAAAGCACCGTCAGGGGGCAACACATCGCGTACACATCTCCTTTCCCCCACTCGGTCGTTGCCATCTCTCAAAAACAAAGATCTAACATAATAATAAAGTTCCAAAAAGCACCGCTAGTGGGCAGCACATCGACCCAACACACTAGCGTCATCTGCCACACCCTTTCTCCCACTCGGTCGTTGCCATCTCTCAAAGGTCAATCAAAAGTTCTAAGAAGCACCGCTAGGGGGCATCATCGACCCTACACACTAGCGCAATCTGCCACGCCCGCATGCTTCTGCGTCACAAGCCACGCCCCTGCTCCTTCTGACCGTGCCATGCCATCACCCCCTAATAGCTTAGCAGGCCCACGCACCGATTTGTGACGTCACTAGAGTAGTCCGTAGTCGCGGAGAGGAGCATTACGGCGATGTGCGAACGAACGCGTCTCTACGTACACCAACTAACCAGGTCGTGCGTTCTTTTAGAGTTTCACTGCATTTAAATAAGAACTTGTGTGTTAGTTTTCAAATAACTGCAGAGTTAACAAGTTTGTTTAATAATCTTTTAAAATACAAAAGAAAAAGAAATTACAGCGTAAAATTTAGCGTAGCAATAATTTCGACTTGAAAGGGTAAGCAACACAGATTCGTCAACTTAATGAAAGCATCGCCGTCATTTCACTGGAAGTGATAAACCATTCCTATAATCGAAATTATAAACTGTTGTCGTAGTTTCACTTGAAGTTATAGTGTCTTTATAGTTAGCCGAACGATTCCTGTACTTGTGAACAAATCGTTCTTGTACTTGAAAGATTAGTTTGAGGGTCCATTAGGAAGTATCGCCGTCGTTTCAAAAGATGTCGATTGACTAATTTAAGGAATCAGATTTTTCATTTCATTGCAAACTTATGAATATGAAAATTTTAGTAATTAAATAATTCCTTTAGTGAAAATGTATTTTATATGCAATCCGTGATCACTAATATATAAAAAAAGGTCAAGAAAAAGTGCATTTTTTTCTGTGTTTTTTAATTATTACCAAAGGCTCAATAAAACACGTTTTAACATACATACAGTGAATTGCTGCTTGATCCACTGATTGCATCAAATAAATTAAGATTTCAAGAAAATTATGCCATTGCTACATTATTAAACGTACAATAATGACATAACAAGTTTTCCTAATTTTAGTACCATCTAGTTACGTGTTTGGACAACTTCATTTTGATAAGCAAATATAAAGTTTATAATTTTTGTCTTCCAGAGCACTATTTCAAAAAAGTTACCTTGTCAAAGTTCAACACATCTGTATTAAGTATATTAGTAGCATTAAGCAAAACTATTTGGATCCACAATATAAGCATTTTTTTTTATCTGGAAAAATACAAGTAACTTATTGGCAGAAATTTCCTGAAATTTGATTTTCAAGAAGTATTCAGCAAAACTGCCAATGTACATATAATTATGGTTGTTTAGTTCTTTGTGTATCACAAGCACAATTTGATTATGTGTCCATTAGCTGTTCTTTGAAGAATTTCAAAGACACGTTTCTAAGAAAATCTGAAATTTGTTCCAATAATTTCTTAAAGTATTTTTTCAGATAATTAATATATTTTTTGAGAACCTGACAAATGCACATGCAGTTATTGTACTGAATAAATCTAAGCGATTGTTTTGGTACTATAGGATGTATTTTAAAAGATGTACATGTTTCATTATAAATTGACTAACTTGATGTACCATTTTCTCAGAAACTATAAAAAGCAATGGTATAAAATTTTGCACAAATGTTTTGTCATTGCTAAAGCTATTGAAAAAGATTGTTTTTTTTTCCTTTTTTATGATTTTGGTTTCAAAATAAATTCTATGAAGGATTGAAGAAGTTTTCCCCATACAAAAATTGACACCCATCCCTACGTTTGGAAGCGCACTTTCCAGTAGTTATCGGATGATATGAGATATATTAGTTCCAGTTATTATTGCTGTAGCTTGTGAAGACACAGTGCAGGAAGTCTGGAAACAGATGTCTAGATAAATGAATAAAAAGTTTATCTCTCATTTTAAGCAAATGTTTTCAAATAAAAAAAAAAAAAAAAAAAAAGAAGAGGCGAGTATATATTTCTACCTGTATTTTAAAAATCTTGTTTGTTTAGAACATAGTTTCCACAATATGTGGATTCATGTCGATCCACGTACTTTTCTTTCTCTTAAAAATAACAATATCCAAGGCTTAAAAATACCATGCCCGAGATGCCCAGAGCATGTAAATCATTCGTCTGGGCAGGTAAATAAAACATCTAATTGCCTGTGCATGGTAACTGATTTTTAAAATAAAGTTTGTAATAAAATTTCCCACCACACAAGAAAAAAAAGACAGTCATCACATGTCGTGTTTCATGTCATTGTTAATTAATGGAAGTTGTATTATTGTTACGAAGTACCAAGGAAAGAGTAATATCACATCTTTAATTATGTTATGCTCTACGCCCAGAAATCGGAAACCTAGTTTTGCTCCAAATTTTGTTTATAATCAACAACAGTATGCATGCCTCTCATGTTTAGTAACAAAGGGAGAAAACTTTAACAAAAGGAACATGGCAGAATCACTAAATTTCCGAAACACCAGTTTCATCATCGTACCATTTCATACCAATTTTAGCATCAGCATCTTAAAAATTTATATACACACGTTTGTGCATTGAACATTTGTAATACAGACCCTTAAAATGGAAGTGCAAACATGTTAAAACAGTTCATATTTTTAACTTTAAAAAAATAGGGTTCTGGTTTGTTATCTTAAAAGATACATTTTCCTGCGCATCCAGCTTTTACTACCTGGGCAAGTAAATAATTTCTTGCCCAGGTAGTACTGATATATTTCCCCTAATTTTTAAGAAATTGAATGGTTTTGATAAATTCCCATCCTACCACAGATAGAGCATACACACTGCTCACACGAGAGTTCTTCAATGTGTTGGTTTGTAGAAAAATGCTTCAAAATCTTTAAACGGACATTTTAAAGGCAAACTTACTCCTGAACTATGTGTGAACTTCTGTTTTTGTGCATTCATATCTAATTTTTGCTGTCTATACTTGATTCAGTGTTTGTGTTCCTTTAGTAATAAATATTAAAAATGATAATTCAATGCAATTCTCTATGTCTGCAAACACAAAAGATGTATTTCACATGGCAACAAGGCCTTAGCATTTATATAAAGGACATAGGCATGTTAGATGTGTACATGACATACATATATTTCGTATAGGATATACGTATTTTACAAGCATTTGTGCCCAGAAATAGGGACCCCAAAAAAGTTAATCTGGCGCTGCCTAAACACTTAAATAACTAAGTACGAATGTATCAACAAATTACTCTTGGGATCAAAAACATGCAACCCTTATTATTCTGTGTCCATAATAAAGTTTAAAATCCCTTCCTAAATATACATATTTCACTTTGAACTTATTTGATACATTGGCAAAAACATGTTATGTATTACTATAACAACACAAGTAATCTATTCTTTAAATTACAAACATAAATTTCATTTTTCAAAAATCTTTTAAGTGCTTTGACTTCCCGCTGTGAGATGCATTAGATTATAAAATTAGCCAAATTTAAATTTTCTAGTTCAAAATTTTTATTTTACGAGTAGTTTAAAATAATGTTAACAAAAGGTTTCCACGTACCTTAGAGTTGAAAATTTTCACGCTTTATTGCTGTATGCCATTTTCTAAGAACCTCCCCATTAGTAGGGAATTTGAATACTTTTAATATTCCTCTATGAAAATAAATTTAGTTGACAATTTGACAACGACAAGCACGCACATCCGCAGTCACGCTTACACAGAGTGAGCAAGCTCATGCATGCTCGACCACCCACCACGGACATCAGCCTACTCTCTACTACGTCACGCAGCTTCCGGCGTTCGGTGCGCCGGCCTTCTAAGCTATTATGGGGGTGATGGCCATGCCCCCATACTTCTGCCTCAAGCCACACCCCTGATCCAACTCCTAGAAGGATGCATCCTTGCGGCCGGACCCGCCTTTTTATACAACTAGCACGCTGTGCCTTGATTAACCATGGCGCAAATCGTTTCCGATTATCATAAAGGACCCACTTCTCGTCGCAGATGACGATTCGATGCAGTAGATGTTCCTGTTTACTCCTGGAAAGCAGCGACGTGCAGATTTCCAAACGCCTAGTCTTGTTGGCAGTTGTCAACTCATGGGAAGCCACATGTCCAGCTTTTTGACCTCATGCATCGCATCCAGAAGCCGAACAACTTCGTGTGGTGGACACCTACCTCTACTACTATCTCACGACACGTTTTTCGGGGGTCCACCTCAACTACACTTAACAGAACATTGCCAGAAACAGCAACAGGTCTGTGACCACGTGCTTCGTTTTGCAGGTCCGTATCTCCGCTTCGAAACTTCAAAAACCATCAGGGAATGGTTCGTTCGTTGGCTGTATTCTCCCCAAACGCTTTGTTAACGTTTCGAGCGGCACTTGCTGCCGAATGGCCCAGTTTAAATCTATATAGGAAGATTACTGTCAAATCTGCATGGTTCCTTTGCAACCCACGTTACTTCCAAACAAACCACGCCTGGTCCTTGTTCTTCGCACACGTGCTAGCTATATTATAGTAACTCTGTGATGTAATGCCCACAACACCTGTGGGTGGTTCAATTCCGCTGTCTCCACTGCTCGTTCCCGCGGGATATTTCTGTCGCACGAACCCGAAATGTTCCACATTCGAAGCACCACCGAAGAGATTCACGCTGAAAGACTAACATTGAAATAAATGTATTCTGTTATGCGAAATGCCTGTGAGTTGGAGCCGGACCGACAGCTGCGGAATATCGTAAAAATAATTGGGAAAATCTCCACACTCTTCCTTTCAGAAAGAAATAAAAAAATGAAGAATAGGAGAAATATAAACTATAATATTCAAGGTTTATTTTGAAAATTGAAAACACCATTATGATTGCTCTTGTCCAATAAAAAAGAAAATCGATTACCATTGACAAATACTATTATTCTGAAAAAAATTATCATGTGAACTCTTAATATCTCGTCATATGATTTCCAGCAAGTTAAGTAATAACCTGTACCCGTTTCTCGTCGGACTTTCTGCTCAGGGGCGGATTTCCAAATAGGCGCACTAGCCGCGCGCGCCTAGGGCCCCCAGAGCTTGAAGGGCCCTGAAAACTTATAATTGGATTGCCAGTTTTGTTTTGGTTTTCACGGACCGAAACAAATGAATCCCTAAAGCGACCGCATTTATTTGTATTGCCAATTAATATTTTACTTTCTCATACTAGTATATGTTTTCTTTCACTTGCTCCACATTGATACTCCCCATTTTCGAGTTCTTATCGATGTACTTCTTTTGAAAGGTACTGTTATAAAATAATTTAGCCTTCCCTTCAGGGTAGTTGAAGGAAGGATTCATGCTTCCCACACTTTTCGTTGTTTAAAGCGAACACTTAACTGGTCTGCTGTGCTATAAATTATTTTCATGCTTCTTCCAGCCAAGGGAAAACATCTGTGTTGGAACCTTTCTCCCTGAATTGCAATGAGGAGTGCTCGTGAAAACTGCCCTGATGATGGGAGATTTTGTTGTTTATTTCCTTTTCCCCTTAAGGGTAGTGTAACCAAGATCTCCCTCAGCTCTAAAACCCTTTAACCAGAAAATTTATGAACTAGTAGTGAAATTTAAAATGGGCAAAATTTAATGAAATTTCATGCTTTATCATTCGCAAAGATTTCTGAAAAATCTGTCAAAACCAAATCTTTTGGCATTCAGCGCATCTAGCAGGAAACTAAAGAACTAATTGGAAAATTTAAATATTCGAGAAGGAACAGTTAAGCTTAATCTGAGAGGCACAAAAAGATTTTTTTTTCTATAAAGTGAATAGTTTCTTCAGAACAGAGCTTTATTTTTTTGAATTTTCGACTTTAATAGCCCTTAACGGGGAATTCATGAAGTGCGAGTATATTGGATATTTAGAGGGTCAAACTTAATATCCTTTGATTTCCTAACCGCAAAAAACAAATTCTGAAATATCTCTGAAAACAAAAAAGATCGATATGCACAGACAGACAAGGTGATTACATTAGTACTGTTTCTTACAAAATGTTCTAAAAATAAGAAGAGAGAATGGCATTTTAAAAAGTGAAAAAACTATTTTCTTGGCTTTACTTATTTTTTAATCTGACGGATGAAATTTTTTGAGCCGATAAGAAGTAAGAAGGGGGGGGGCGGCTGAATCTTTTAGCGCCTAGGGCCCCAAAAGATCTAAAGACGTCTCTGTTTCTGGTTCTATAGTAATGAGCACATTCAAGGAATCCTCGTGAACACAATCACTGATATCTTTCTATCCATTAAAATGCCTTTTCTTCAGCTTTGGACGGCTTTCAACATATTCAATCAAGAAAAGTTATCCAGCACATTCTCGAACAGAAACGTGACTTTTAATTTTCATGAAAGGAAAGAATTTATATAATATTTAGTAACTCGTGAGAATTATGTTCCAACACCATTTTTTTCTGAAAAAATAAATTACGAAATTAACAACAATATTTCCACGATGAATGCAGACTGAGATTTTTTTAAATATGTTCAAAATCTCAGTCTGTATTCAGACTTAGATTTCCAGGCACCTCAGTCTCATAATTACAACTCTTAATTTTCCCTAAAACTTAAAACTATTTTTTACTTTCCCATAATACGGCGAAGTAAAAAACTAAGCACTACCACTATTGATGTTTGAAAAATATGTCACAAATTGCCAATAAAAAGCACCAACGAACAAGGAATCCCGTTTTTATCTAATTTTTTGCAGCCAGAGTTGTTGACTGATTTCATTAAGTCATGAGCGATAAGCGCTAGAGTTTTAAAATTCATGGTATTAGTTATTTTTTTGTTGTACGTATGTTAAAACGTGCTTCGAAATACCGCTTGTATTCATTAGTATGTGCTTGTACCGCATGTATTCATTAATACTGCGTTGCTTTCACTGAAAAATAATTGCGAAAAAAAGAGGCATTTAATCAAAAAACGTAATTTTAATTATATAGCGTAGGATTATTGTCTCACAGGAGACGGAGTCTTTCAATGCGTTAACTCATTGGACGAAGCCGGTTGTCGTCATCGAGAATAGTTAAAGTTTTTATCCGCGGAATGAAACATCAGTAAGTTGCAAAACAGTAATGTGACGACTTTGTAGATTCCTAGAAAAAACAAAAATTGTACTGAGTGCTCCTTATTTTGTATTGCTTAACGCCGGAAGTCCAAACAGAAATTATGCTTGAAAGTTAATTAGAAAGTCGCTTAACTTTTCAGGAATTCTGCTTCTCTGCGTTTTAACATTAGCGGAAAGCGTTATGCTGTGAAACATTTTGCTTAGAACACTGAAAAGTTTTTCTTGTAAAGAAATAAATTTCTGATTTGCGAAGAATTTTTAGGGAAGACACTTAAACAGAGCACTTCTCAAACGTTCAGAGATAAATACTGTAACCCTTCACTTCCCTACATGAGCTTTTTGAAAAATTTGGGTATATAAATAAATTTGCAAGAGATATGAGCACTTGCCGCGTAATCAGCAGTGGATTGCAACAGATCACAATGGATTCTATCGATAAGGACCTCTCCCCTTTTGAGAAGAGTTGCTGGGAAGGGGAAATTGTTGAAGTACCTCGCGTATGCCGATGATGTCTCCTTCTTCGTCGACTCGGAAGGGAGCTTGAGCGTGATGCTTTCTCAGAGTATTGGGATCCTCAACGAACTATAGGGGGCGCTGCGCAAACGTAAACAAACTTCTCTAGTACGGGTAACGTCGCACGTGTTTCCATAAAGTCGAATGTTAGAATGGCTGGTTTGTCGCTTTTAATCCTTGAAATAATGAAATTTGTGGACGCTTCCAAAAATTCAAGATGCATTAAAGAAGGGGAAGTGATTGTTAATGTAGGCCATATTATTTCTTGTTTAATTAAGAAGGAAGATGGAAGAGAAATTCTCATAGTTTCGCACTGCATTCAGTCCACGGCAATAACGTCGTCGCCTCACTCCATCAACGGTGTTTTAGATACAAGTAACAGTGAAATTCCTATAAAGTCATTTGAGTGCTCTTGTAAAGCGGGCAGGGTGGAACGTGTAAGCACTGTGTAGCAGTAATGCTTTACTGTAACAGGTAATTTTTATTTTTACATTTTCAGGCAAGTGATATAGTAATACCGACAGTGGTGTTCTAATCCGGATTACTATTAAAAGCTGACATTTCGTTTCACTTGACGTTTCACAGGACCCATTTTCAATACTGTCAACAATAACATTTGTAATTTTTGAACATTCTGTTCCTAAAAGTGTTTGTGAATTGGTAATTGTTGATCATCATTTGGTTCTGCGTTTTTGAACCGATGACTGTTGACAGAACATTGCAAATCTTGTTCCATAATGAAGTTTAAATTTATATGGATAACAGCAATTATTTGTTTTCAAGATTATGTAGAAATGCGGATTTTTTAATTACTACTATGCAATAAAAACATGCTGCCTTGTTTATTATTCATTCAAAGACGTTACTAGGTTAGTAGCATTTCACTGGAAGGATTTCAAACGCAAGGCACAAACGTTTATACTAACTTGTGAAAAACATAGCTGAAACCTTGGGAACGACATTGCGGGACACAACAATATGATTTGTTCTTCTTCACGGAATTCTCCATTATACAACTCTCTAATTCCAGAATGAATGCAAAAATACACCAAACTACGACAACTGAACGTAATGAGCGATCTACCAACAGCCAAGCATTGAGCCGAAAACGTTACCCGTACTACAGTAATTCTTCCTTTTGCCGCTAGAGGGAGAGCGGACCGCTGAGATTGCCAATTGCATTGCGACCGGTGCACGTCTTAATGAGAAGTCGAGTATTATGCTCTAGGGCAAGTGGAAGAGGTCAGCATTTACTGGTTTAGTCGTGACCGGTGCCCGTCTTAATGAGAAGTCGGGTATTATGCTCTGGGGCAAGTGGAAGAGGTCAGCATTTACTGGTTTAGCCGTGACCGATGGGCCCGTTCGGATACTGGGTATTCAGGTTCCTAAGGAGGGGGTCAACGTTAGCACCTGGGGTACAGTGCCTAGAAGAGATAGCGTGTCGTGCTCGCAGAAAAACTTGCTGCCCGGAATCATGAAAGCGGTAGATGGCACTGCCATCGGATGTCACGTCGCTTTTCAGGGAGGAAGGACGACGAAAACGCACATCTTTCTATGACACACACCTAGCTCGTCAGTATTATGTGTACTTCTTGAACGATATTTTATAAGCACATAATTTAAGTATATACGAAATAACCGACACAGCTCTTTCACCCTTCCCTCCCCCCCCCAAAAAAAAGAACGAACGAACGGGGTGGGGTGCTCAAAATACATTAATAAGCGTATCGTAGTTTTAGTTAAGCTTTGCACTGTGCTAACGTCAACATTAATGTTAGATATTTCGGAAGTTTTAGTCATACATGGGTTACATTATGAAAAAACACTGGAGACCAATATGCAGTTTACAATCACTGAAACATCAACTTACAGTATAAAATAAATATTTAAAAAAAAATGTTTTGCCCCTCAAAACCTTAACGGAAACAAAAAGGGGGAATATTTTCGCAATAAGACATCGGCTTTATAATTTGTATTCCAATAATCCAATTAGGTCTTGAAATTCAGTAACCTAAAAACTTTATAAATTATTTAATAATGTACTTCATTTTTCAGCAATGAGTGACTAAATTTCTTGGTGAGAACATGGGATCAAGATAAATATTGGAACTTAATGCTTTCCATTTAGTTGCAGAGTGTGGCTTTGAAAAGAAGCCTTTTAATGAATTGAAAATAGAGTACAACACTACTTTCGTCAAGTTTCTTATCAGCTCTGGGAATCGCCTTATCCCATTTGCTCAACATATCAGGAATTTTAGGGAGAGCAGATAGTGATATTTTATTTTTGCAGTATTTATAGCATGCATTACATCCTGGCACAAAAGAGCTGCTTTGCCTTTTCCGTTTTCTATGTTTTTTATTATTTGCTAATGCAGAATTTCCCAGTCCTTTCATAGCTGACATTATTTCCCTATAATTCTATAACTGTTGCAGTTGATTTCAGTACTGCACTAAAGTTTAACCACACAGTAGGTTTAACGCTTGACAGCCAATACTTGATCAACTTCTACATCTTCACGAAAAAAAAGTTACTAATTTCGAAAATAAATTTCGTTATAAACAATCCACAGTTGAATAAAACTAGCACACTAACACCCGAATAAGCCTATTGCGTTTTAGCGATCAACTATTGAATTGCAGTTACTTTTCACAGGTAAGCAAAGGAGAAACATTTCATATGAAATCTTTTAATTTCCGAAGACCATTTAGTAGTAAAACGCGTATATGAAGTCAATTTAGATAAGACCAACTTAATTTCCCATTTTGATTGACAGAATGACCCTGAACAATATGACATTTTGCTGTGCTAACAGAGGAAACAATTGCAATAGAAACTCGGAAAAGTCATCTTTCGGAGCATATGCTTATGCACACAGGTAAAAAGCCTTACCAACGTGTTGTATGTTCCGAGCAATTTACTGCAAAAAGTGATCTTTCAGAGCAATTACTCATACACACCGGGGAAAGCCTGACCAATGTGATTTATGCTTCAAACGATTTGCTCGAAAAAAGGATCTTTCGAAGCATTAACTCATTTAGACGGGTGAAAAGTTTCATTAATGCGCTGTATGCTCTAGACGATTTATTCGAAAAAGTGAACATCGGAAGCATTTGATCATTCACACTGGGGAAAAACCTTGGCAATGTGATCTACGCTCCAAATAATTTGCGCCGCCCCGGTGGCGCAGTGGTCTAAGCGATGGCCGCTGATCATTCGTCCGAAAGGGGTCCGGATTCGAATCCTGTTGAAGCATGGATGTTATGTTTGTCTTACGGCACTGGCTCTCTCCCTTCCCTGACCCTAAATTAGGGAGCGGGAGACTGCTTATTGCCAATTGAGTTGCTCACAGGGGTCGTTAAACCTTCAATAAAAAAAAATAATAATAATTTGCTCGAAAAAGGGATCTTTAGAAGCATATACTCATTCGGACGGAGGGAAACCTCACCAATGTGCTGTATGCTCCAAACGATTCGCTCGAAAAAGTGTTCTTTCGAAATATTTACTGATTCACACGGGAAAGCCTCACATGTGATGTATGTTCCAAGCCTTTTGCTCGAAAAAGTGTTCTGTTTCTTTGATTTATACCTCATGTCCGATACTTACAAAAGTCCGGCGCATGAGGGACTGTTAAAGAACTGTTTTAGGAGCTATTAATCTTTTACCTTATTTTAGCATTTATTTGCACATTCATGCATAATTTTAGTAAAGACTAAAATATTCTGTTTAATTACTTTTATCTAAATTTTGAAGTATGAAATATTCATAAGAGTGGAACATGTAATTACCAACATTTCCTCATACTTCCATCCAGAGCAGACAACCAACTGAGGAGGCGGGAGCCTCAGCAAGAGTGACCGCTTTTTTTTTTTTTTTTTTTGATTGGGGGTATAGCATTATTATATATAGCCATTGAGTTGCTCACGACCACCGTGAGCAACTCAATGGGTTATAAGCAGTCGCCCGTCCCTAATTTAGGGTCACTGGTTCCAGGGAAGGGAGAGAGCCAGTGCCGTAAGACAAACACAACATCCATGCCTGACCGGGATTCGAACCCGGACCCCTTACGGACGAATGATCAGAGGCCAGCGCCTTAGGCCACTGCGCCATCGGGGCGGCAGTGACCGCTTGCAACAGGAAGTATACAATTTATCTAGGAATCCCCTTGAAGAACACTCTACAAAACATGTGAGGTTGCTATCAAAGGCATTTCAGGAAAAAAAAAACTGACAAAAACTAGAATAAGCAAAATAATTGTTTAAAACAAGAAAGGACAGGAAAGTGATGTAAAACAATAGCACAATAAATATGATATTGAAAAAGCATCAATAGATCCTTTACATTACTAATATTAGTGACAGTTATATTTATTCAATTTTCTTTATCTAAAACAATCCCGTTGGTGGAATGAATTGCTCTGTGTGTTTTACTCTTAGTTAATAAATTGATGGAAAATTAATAATGCAACAAAATTAAATTAAATATTATATTAAAATGTTTTGAACAAAATACTAATACTATATTAGGAGCCCAAATAATTTGTTTTTAAGAAAATGGCATATCTTTAAGTTTTATATCGTTTAACATCTTAGCTACAAATATTTAAAGTAAAAATGAGTTACTCCATAGTTTTGTTAAGAACTTTTGATCCTTTATATAATATATGGAGCCAAAAGCTTCCATTTATTAAAAGTCTTTTGAGCACCGTTATTTCTGGTTTCATAATTCCAAATATCTTCTAAGGTCACATTTAACGGCAATTTTGATCTGCTCTGTATTTTTAGATTTTTGTTCAAAAGATAAAGCTTTCTGTTTTTCCAAATAACCTATTTTACAATTGGAACTATTTACATAATGTATTATTAATTTTTGAGAATCAGAGCAGGAAAGAGGAAGATGATATACGATTTGGTGAGTCGAATACTCATCTTTATAATTTAAATATTGATGTAACCAATTCCAGATATGTTTTAAAAAGTTACAATCAACAAATAAATGTTCTAGAGTTTCCTCTGAACCACAGTAGGTGCACGAAGCATTTACTCATTCACATCAAGGAAAAGCCTCACCAATGTGATCTATGCTCCAAACAATTAACAACCCATCCTCCTTCACACAGGTGAAAAGCCTTATCAATGTGATGTGTGCTCTAAGCAATTTGCTCAGAAAAATCATCTTTCAAGGCACTTGCTTGTTCATTCAGATGGAAAGCCTTACCAATGTGATGTATATTCCAAGCAATTTCCTCGGAAAAGTAATCTGTCAAGGCACGTGCGGGTTCACAGGTGAAAAGGCAAAATCATAACATGTCTATGATAAAGTAATATTGGGGTATTACAGCTTAACATTAATTTGTGTACACTATCATATTCTCTTACTTTTTACAGAACAGATATCTGTAAAACGTCACTAAAATTAGGTTAAAACCCGTTACTAAACTTAGATTAGCATACACACAACTTTAAAAACTATGAAATTACACGGCGGTTTTATCTACAAAATGAGAAAAAGCACTGGTACTTAGCTCATCCTCCAGAAGTCAGCCGAAATGTTTCCTAAATTCTAAAAATGTGGAAGTAGCCGTACCGCCCTAAACATTGATAAATCCACTCACTAATAATATCATTGAGAACAGCATACCAACGATTAAAATAATAAAGAAGGGCAAATTTATTAATATTAAAAGAAAATTCCCAACTTCATGCCTCGCATAGCACTAACAGCTATTGCATAGTCTGCTCCTGTCAGGCTTAAGATGGCTGCAGTGGCGTTTGCTGGCTTCAATTGGATTGCATTGCGCCAACGGAGAGTGCTTTCTCTCCTTATTCCTACCTCCATGAAAGATACTAACAAAAAGATTTCTCTCCACTAACCTTTATTTTTTGAAAATTTGAAGTTTCGTAAGGCGGAAAAAACTGGGCAAACAAACTTCCCACCACTGAATAGCATGAAGCCGATGAAGCATCCTAACGTAACTTCCGATGCCAGCGCCCTCTGTCATTTCATGATGATTGGTCACAAAACCGTGAGGGACAGCTTAGGGAGCACGTCACACTATCTCTTCTAGGCACTGTACCTGCGGTAAAGTTCTTGCGGAGATGAAGAACGGTGGCAGGAGGTGGGCATTTCGAGAGTGAATCGGGCCAAGTTAGCTAATGCGCTTCTGGTTTCGAAATGCACGGTTGCCGGGGAAATTGAGTCCCTATCCGGAAGTCTCATGAAGCAGACGGAGAGGGCAGTCTTTGAATTCATTTGGGCCGGGAAGACCGAGCAGGTGCCTCGGTCGGTCCTGTACTGTCTCAGGTCCGAGGAGGGTTTGGAAGGCAAGCACCTTCTGACATGGCTCAGTGTACTCCAGTTTAAGAGTGTGAAGGACGCCCTGGTCTACGAGCACCCGTGTGGAGCCTTGGCCTCCTACTTTATCGGGTGGGACTCGCCCAAGTACGTGCCCGGCCACAGTTTTGTTGGCCCTACTTTATGGGGTGGGACTCGACCAGGTACGTGGCCGGTTACAGTTTTGTTGGCCACCGGCGCGAGAGGATGCATAGGTCATTTCATGATGATTGGTCACAAAACTTGGAGGTCGCCTGCAGGATTTTGCGAAAGCTGACCGCGCCGGGAAGAACACGCAGCAGATGTACATTGACCTGCTCCCTAGGCCTAGGGAACACGTCGTCAAAGATTTCCACGTTTCAAGGAACTTCTCTATGAGACAGTCATGGATGAGCATTCAGTCGACGGGTGTTGACTGCAAGAAGGGGGACTTTAGGTGGCGGTTGGCAAATAATGTCCTTCCGACGAGGAGTAGACAGCTTTAGTACATCTCCTCTGATAGGTGCCTTTCGTGTGCGGGCATTGAGGACAGATTCCATATCTCCTGGGCCTGCCCCATGGGGCACCATGTTTGGCAGGAAATCTGGACTTGGGCTTGGCACAAGGGGCTTGACGACCTCTAGTTTCACCCGGATAATGTGTTTTATCTACATCCTGCCCCGGCGGGGGGCAGGGAGGTCTAGAGGATTATTATCATCGAGATCTGTTATAAGATGTGGAGGGAATGGAACCGGGTTCTGCATTCCCGGACGGCTCACTCGTGCTTTTCTCCAAGAACGGTCATCCCTGAAGTCAAGTGTGAGCTCCGGTACCGGGCGAGAGTGGACGCCAGCACATTGAACGACCGGTCCTTTAGGTATCAGTGGGGGCCTTGGCCTCGGATAGTTACTGGGAGCAAGCGTAACTACATCTTTAATTGGGGGTAACTTACATCGTTTGTTTCGGCACCTGATACCCGAAGAGTCTCTTCGGGGATGTTGGGCATATTCTAGTGTTGTGCTTTTGTGACTTGTATTTGTTGTTTTTGATGGAGGGTAAGGACGTTTATTTTTATTTTTTTTATCTCCGACATCCCTCATCGGTGGCTTATTATGTTTTGTCTCCGGTCGAGGCTGGCGGTGCAGGCCGCTGACCGAGACGGCAGGAGGCTGTGTGAGTCGAGGGGAGTGAGTGTTTTGGTTCTGTCTCTGCTCTTTCTCTTATGGTGTGGTGTGAATGGATGGTATCTGAAGGGAGGGTGTTGGGTATTTGCTGCTTGTGGTGTGCCGGTTCCGTGTGGATGTGGGCCGGGGAGGCACCTGCTATTGGTCATGTGAGTGCCTTGGTGCACCTGTCGACCCGGTGTTCTCTCTGACAGTTCCCGTCCGGGTCAGTGTCACTTGGTCACCTCTGAAGGGGACTTTTGTACGCCTACATGGACGTTCCGGGTGTACCTACGGGGGCACCCACCGTTCTACGTGACCTCGCCGCCAACTTGTGTGCGGGTCTTTTCGAGTTCTTCAGATTATCTGAATGGCTCGGGGGTTTGTCTGGTGTTGCCTGATGCGCCATGGTGGGAGTGTGTCTAAACATCGGTGAACCATGCCCAGGTGTTTACCTGAGGGTTGGTGGACAGTGTGAAGATGTTACGTTGCAACAAAATTCGTGTATGGGGAAGGGAACGTCGTGCGAGTGCACATTAGGGCGCTCCCCTGTCCCATCCCCCATGATTTGGGGGCCCTATTCGGAGATAAGGTTCAATTCTTGTCCATTACGTTATATTTCGGCATTCGTATGTTGGGACGTCCGAAAGTTCCTAACAACATTTGCAGTGCGTGGCATGCTGCTGCCAGTAGGCATAAGAGAACCCTTCCGGAAATTGTTTAGGATATTGTAATGGAATTTTGATTTTGTGGAAGTTCACTTAAGGGGTGTGATCAACCAAGCTGCGGGATTTCGGGCTCCCAGAGTTTCGACGTCAGGTTGGTTTCCGTACTTGCTTCCTTGGTCTCTCGGTGTGTGTGTGTGTGTGTGTGTGTGTGTGTTTTGTTGTTGTAGTGGAGTCCCGACTCCTTTAGAATTTTATATTTTTCCAAACAAGTTGTGTTGGCAACTGACAAGGACGATGGTGTGTTTTTTTATGTGCGGCAATTTTTTCAGGCTGTGGATTTTTGGAGGGGAGAACAGGTGTAAGTGTCTTTCTGTTTATTTATTTGAATGAGTGTGCAAGCATGTGTTCGGCGGTGGGAAGGGGAGTCTAGCGGAAGCGAGAATCACTGCTGGATTGGTTGAAAAGAGCCGTCCGGAATTCTTTATTTATTCTAGCATGCAACGCCGTTCTGATTAGACTTGAGCTTAACAGTGACTTTCTTGTCACCCAAGATATTTGCCTGTCACAGTGACAGTTCCGCGGAAGTAACGGTGACTTTAAACAGTTACAAAATCACTGTTTACGACATGGGTGACAGAGCAGTAACGGAACGGCGAGTCTCGAACTTTTGTAAGAAAGCTTTTGCATATACATATCACACGAAGCAAAATTTTCATCAACGATGGTGAAATAATTCCACATCTCACTAGTTTTTCTACCCTTGGCGTCAGACATTCAACATAGTTGAATGCTGAACAGTATTAAACACTTTGTTGTGGTTCACGTCACTTCCTAAGGTCTCCTCGTTAAAAGACGAACACGAAAAACCTGTTTCTTCTGAAGAAAGCTGGCATTACTAGCGTCCTCGGTGGTGTTTCAACAGAAACAACATGGTGACATGGCAACCTTGGAATCTAAGCATTTCTCGGACACGGTTAACGGTGACATTCTTATCAGTGACTTTGGAACTGTTACTTCTTGTCACTGGTCGTAGCGGTGACATCAGAGACTTGGGAATTGTTACTTTTTGTTACTGGTCGAGCGGTGACATAAGTGACTTTGGAACTGTTTCTTTTTGTCACTGGTCGTAAGGTGACATCAGTGACTTTGGAACTGTTACTTTTTGTCACTGGTCGTAAGGTGACATCAGTGACTTTGAAACAGTTACTTTTTGTCACTGGTCGTAAGGTAACATCAGTGACTTTGAAACAGTTACTTTTTGTCACTGGTCGTAAGGTGACATCAGTGACTGTGAAACAGTTACTTTTTGTCACTGGTCGAGCGGTGACATCAGTGACTTTGGAACTGTTACTTTTTGTCACTGGTCGAGCGGTGACATAAGTGACTTTGGAACTGTTACTTTTTGTCACTGGTCGTAAGGTGACATCAGTGACTTTGAAACAGTTACTTTTTGTCACTGGTCGAGCGGTGACATCAGTGACTTTGGAGCAGTTACTTTTTGTCACTGGTCGAGCGGTGACATCAGTGACTTTGGTACTGTTACTTTTTGTCACTGGTCGTAAGGTGACATCAGTGACTTTGAAACAGTTAATTTTTGTCACTGGTCGTAAGGTGACATCAGTGACTTTGGAGCAATTACTTTTTGTCACTGGTCGTAAGGTGACATCAGTGACTTTGGAACTGTTACTTTTTGTCACTGGTCGTAAGGTGACATCAGTGACTTTGAAACAGTTACTTTTTGTCACTGGTCGTAAGGTAACATCAGTGACTTTGAAACAGTTACTTTTTGTCACTGGTCGTAAGGTGACATCAGTGACTGTGAAACAGTTACTTTTTGTCACTGGTCGAGCGGTGACATCAGTGACTTTGGAACTGTTACTTTTTGTCACTGGTCGAGCGGTGACATAAGTGACTTTGGAACTGTTACTTTTTGTCACTGGTCGTAAGGTGACATCAGTGACTTTGAAACAGTTACTTTTTGTCACTGGTCGAGCGGTGACATCAGTGACTTTGGAGCAGTTACTTTTTGTCACTGGTCGTAAGGTGACATCAGTGACTTTGGTACTGTTACTTTTTGTCACAGGTCGTAAGGTGACATCAGTGACTTTGAAACAGTTACTTTTTGTCACTGGTCGTAAGGTGACATCAGTGACTTTGGAGCAATTACTTTTTGTCACTGGTCGTAAGGTGACATAAGTGACTTTGGAACTGTTACTTTTTGTCACAGGTTGTAACGGTGACATCAGTGGCGGAAATTGTTACTTTTTGTCACTGGGTGTAACGGTGACATCAGTGACCTTGGAATTGTTACGTTTTGTCACTGGTCGTAACGGTGACATCAGTGAGTATCTAAGTACGGGATATATATATATATTGTATAGGTAAATCAATGCCGTGAATTTTAATTTCTTCTGTAAACTTCATGCAGCATGTATCACATTATCGTCAATAATGTAACACATACTTAGCATTTTTTATTAAATTTCTGTCTGGGTTTGTTGCAAGAAATATGGTTATCTCTGATATCGTTTTGAACAACTTACCAATAGTAGTATTCTATCCAAAGTTTAATAAAATCGGATCTCAAATAATGTTTTTTATGTTTCAATTTACCAATAAAATTTTGCTTTGGGATATCAGTGAATTTCATTACTTTTATCTTTTAATCGCCAGCAAGATACGAACGGGATAGCAATTTAAAATCCTTACTGAGAGAGAGAGATGTTTCCTGGAATGCTCATGAAATATCGAGCGTTCTAAGGGGAATATAATTGTTAACATTTTACAGAAAAGTCAGGTATATTCAAGTGTTTAGTTAGACATATAATTACGGAGAAAATTTGGGTCCAGTAAAGTATTTCTACTTATCAACCTGTAACGCGTACATTCAATGCCAGATTACGCATTTCCCGATTAAAGTTGACGAAGCTTCCCCAAAACACCCATTTGGAAGAATATTCACTTATATCTGTCCATGCATGATATTAATAACTTTTAGTATAACTGCAGGATAACGAAAAAGATATTTTTTTGGTAAAATATTAGTGAAATTATTATACTGCACGGTACGAGACGCACGTAGATCTAAGAGCGTAGCTCACAGCAATAGCATCGAAGCTGTCTTCACCGCCCTGTGTAATTTCATGAACCCGTCTGCATAAGCGCACGGCACACTTTCTATTCTGCTCAGGATGGTGAATGGCTCTGTAGTTACTGGATGCCCTGCCTCAAAAGAGAGGAAATCCGGATACGCCCGCGACTCGGGCCGAATACGCTGCAGTTTAACCCTCTCTCTCCGGTGCTACTTAGCCACACAGATGCTTTGTCTTCGTGTAAGACCCCCAAATCATGGGGGCTGGGAAAGGGGAGCACCTTAATGGGCTCTCGCACGACGTCCCCTCCCCATACACTAACTTTGTTGCAACACAACATCTTCACACTGTTCACCACGCCCCAGGTAAACACCTGGACATAGTTCACTGATGTTTACACACACTCAAAACACGGCCCAACACCAGACAAACCCCCAAGTCATACAGATCCTCCGTAGAACTCGAAAAGACCCGCACACAAAAAGGCGGCGAGGTCACCTAGAACGGCGGGTGCAACCCGAAGGTACACCCGGAACGTCCATGTAGGCGGACAAAAGTCCCCTTCAGAGGTGACCAGGTGACAGCGACCCGGACGGGAGACTGTCAGAGAGGACACCGGGCCGATAAGTGCACCAAGGCACTCACATGACCCATAGCAGGTGCCTCCCCGGCCCATATCCACACGGAACCGGCACACCACAAGCAGCAAATACACAACACCCTCCCTTCAGATACCATCCATTCACACCACACCATACGAGAAATAGCAAAGACAGAACCAAAACACTCACTCCCCCAGACTCACACAGCCTCCCGCCGTCTCGGTCATCGGCCAGCACCGCCAACCTCGACCGGAGAGAAGACAGATTAAACTACCGATGAAAGGGACGGAGACTAACCTCCACACCCTCCATCAAAACAACAAACACAAGTCACAAAAACATAACACTAGAAGAAGCCCAACACTCCCAGAGATATCCCTCGGGTTTCAAGGGCCGAAACTAAGGGGTAAGTTACCCCAAAAAAAGGTGTAGTTGTTCTTGGTCCCGGTAACAATCCGAGACCAAGTCCTCCACCGATGCCTAAAGGCTCGGTCGGTCAAAGTGCGGGCGTCCACTCTCGCCCTGTCTCGGATCTCACACTTGACTTGCAAGAATAGCCGTTGTCGGAGAGAAGACCGAGTTAGCCGTCCGGATATACAGAACCCTGTTCCTCTCCCTCCACATCTTATAACAGACCTCCCTGCCTACCGCCGGGGCAGGATGTAGATAAAACACATTAGCTGGATGAAACTGGAGGGCGTCAAGCCTTTTGTGCCAAGCCCAAGTCCAGATTCCTTGCCAAACCTGATGCGACATGGGGCAGGCCCAAAAGAGATGGAACATCTCCTCAATACCCGCACACGAAATGCACCTATCGGAAGAGATGCCACCCCACTGAAACTGCCTTCTCCTGGTTGGAAGGACATTATGGGCCAACCGCCACCTGAAGTCCCTCTTCTTGCAGTCCACACCCGTCGAGTGAATGCTCATTCAAGCCTCTCTCATACAGAAGTTCCTAGGAACGTTGAAATCTTTGACGACGTGTTCCCTAGGCCTAGGGAGCAGGTCAATGTAATCTGCTGCGTGTTATTCCCGGCGCGGTCAGCTTCCGCAAAGTCCTGCAGGCGACCTCTAAGCTGGTAAAGCCTGTGCATCCTCTTACGCCGGGGGCCAACAAATTTGTGACCTGGAACGTATTTGGACGAGTCCCACCCCGTGAATTAGGAGGCTAAGGCCCTACACGGGTGTTAGGCGACCAGGGCGCCCTTCACACTCTTAAACTGGAGTGCACTGAGCCATGTAGGAAAGTGCTTGACTTCCAAACCCCCTCCGACCTGGGACAGTACAGGACCGCCCGAGCCCCATCATCGGTCTTCTTCCCGGTCCAAATGAAGCCAAAGACCGCTCTCTCCATCTGCTTCATGAGACTTCCGGGTGGGGACTCAATTTCCCTGGCAACAGTGCATTTCGAAACCAGAAGCGCATTAGCTAACTTGGCCAGATTCACTCTCGAAATGCCCACCTCCTACCACCGTTCTTGCTCCTTCTTCATCTCCGCCAGAACTTTACCCCAGGTGCTCACATGGACCTCTTCCTTAGAAAACTGGATACCGAGTATCCGAACGGGCCCATGGGTCACAGCTAAACCTGTAACCGCTGATCTCTCCCATTTGCCCCAGAGCATAATACTCGACTTCTCCTCATTGAGACGGGCACCGGTCGTAATGTGGTGCTCAGAGAAAGCATCCCGCATACCGTTGAAGCTCCTTTCCGAGTCGACGAAGAAGAAGACATCATCTGCGTACGCAAGGTACTACAACGACTCCCCCCTCCCCGGGACCGCAAAACCTCTAACACTATCCTTCTTGGCAACTCTTCTCAAAAGGGGACAGAGAGGGCATCCCAACATTGATACTATTAGGCGCCATATATACAGACACGATGATAAATTTATGTGCGTCCAGAGGACACTTACAGGAAATATTCTAGGTTGTTTCAGAAAAATGATATTGAAGGAATTATGCTTAATTCCTTTTAGTAATACATTTTTGAGGTACATTACTGCATGCCATTAAAATTATGTGGAGAGCAAAATATTTTGAATAATATGGAAGGGAGATTAAACGCTAGCAAAATAACCATAGAATTATATCTTTCACTTTATTTCCGTACTGTTAATTTTGGTATATAAAAAAAAGGAAAGGGCAGCATAAATATACTTAGCGGTGATACAACTCAGTCTAGTTGTTGTCCGAATGAGAAAAGGCGCTTAACATGTCTTCAATACAAAGCATCTTTAACTTCATAAATCATGTTCAGATCCGTTATCATGGGAGCTTTTGCTTTAAGATCTTCCGCGCAGGGAAACCGCTCAAACTGATATATATAAATTAGAGATATTAGGAAATGTTTTGAAAGAGGATGAAATTTAAAAGGAAAAAGGTGAATACGAAAATCCTACATATTTAAGTTAAAGCTAATTATGCTTATAATAACAAAAGCAACTAATTTAAGTTTGGTTGGGTAACATGTTTATCTGATGTTCGAAATATATTACCCTTTGACAAAGATTTAAAAGCCACTAGTTTGTAGCCTTGAGACCCACGGTTTTGGGTAAACCTTTCTCTTTCGGCCCGATCTAGTTTTGCAAAGTGATAACAGATGCCACATGTTATCGCTGCATTGTTTAGCTGTACAAATGCGTTACGTTGTGAAAATGCCAACTGAAGTGAATAATATGGATTTTTGGTGGCCCTTAAAAGGACCTTTTGAATGGGAATTGTGTCATATTTTGGAAACATTTACTTGATTGAAGACTTGTTTCCTGATGAATATCAATAAGAATCTGCGCACGTGCCAAGTATACACATGAACTTTTAGAGCCTTCTTCCGATCAAGGGCCGTTGGGCTGAAAGTGAGGAATGCTATAACTAAGCAGACAACCTCTTTTATTCAGACAACGAGATATAATACTTTATATATTCTCTTTATGGAATTCTATAACACGTGCACAGTTGAAAAATTGTGAAATGCTACTGTACATTAGCGGCTTAATCTGTCAAAGAGGAAAATCTTTTCTGGCACACTGCGACATCTATCGGATACGAAACAAACATTCGATAAACCGTGTCACTGGTGAACTGTTTATTCACCCCTTAGATGGCGCCACATTCGTGGTCAGAACGGCCTGTAATCGGAAGAAGTACCACATTCAGTATGTGTGTACTATTGGGAGGAAAAAGTGAATTCACTGTGCTGCTGACCAAATTAATGGGCAGACGTTATGTAAAAAATGAACCTAATCTGTCAATGAGCAAAGTACTTTCGGGCACAGTGCGACATCTGTCGGATACGAAATGAACATTCGATAAACGTGTCACCGGCGAAATGTACCTACTAGATGGCTCTACATTCGCGTTCGGGAACGGCACTTAATCGGAAGAAGTACCCAGGTTTGTTCTAGTACATGGAGTGTATTAATAAATGTTATTACTTTTCCTACTTTACTGGTGTGAATGGCTGTTATATTCAGTAGACATTTTTCACATCAATCGCCCCTTTACGGCTGCGAGTTAAGAACTACAAACTTCTCGGCTTGGAAAAAGACCACGGTTTTCACCGTGTGCTAGAGAACAATTATTATCGGCTCACCAGAGTTTACGCAACCCAAGTGCTCACAGATCGGCTGTACATCACCCAGGGAACCCGTGGATCCCTCTAAAGCTAATAATATACCTAGCCCGACCACTTGCCATATACGGCATGGTAATCAAAAGCGACCGTCGCGACACTGGCGGTAGCCCAAGAAATTACGTGCGTCGTCAGAACTTTCGAACCGCATACGTCAAGTAGAAAGGAAATCATGAGCTAAGTAAAAATTATTGAAATTGTCATTGTTGTTGAAGGGAATTTTTTCGGGTTAGGACACCCACATATATGATAGATACGTACATCCAGCTAAAAAAAATGTACTGCATATTATAATGTAATATAATGCGCGGAATTGACAGCAAAGCTGCATAGCAAAATCTACGATTCTTCAGTTATGACTTATGAGCAAACAGAGTATACACATTCAGATTAGTAAACAGTATGTTTATCTATCTTATACCACCATTTAAGTGGTAAGAAAGAAAAAGTTATCCTTGCAATGTAAAAACGGCTAAGAAATCTCATTGCAAAATAAATCCCAATTATTGACAAACAAAAAAACGTAATATATACACAACTAAATTTATGTAATCAAAAATAAAAAAGGGGGGGGGTGATATATCCAAACAATGATTACATGAATACATTTTTACTTCACCAATATATTTTATTTTTATCATCTATGGTTGGTTGTTTTTGATTATTAACCAACATCAAGCAGTACTCATCAAGCAGTACATTAAGGGCTGGCCCTGACAGATTAATCCCGAAGGATGTAGTGTTAGACGAACGCCCCCTGAAACAAGGCAGCAGCATCAGCTCTTGACGACATTACAGGAAGACCTTGCCGTGACCGCCCTACTTAGTGGACTGGTGCTATCTACCATGACGGTGATCTCCCGTGCTTAGATGCTTACGAAACTATAACAGTTGAAACTATGTTTTTTCCAACTACTTGAAACAGGTGTTTGAGATCGTAAAGAAAGGTGTTTGTATTGAGTAAATTAAACAAGATCTGTAAACTCAATGTTAGCAGTTTTTTTTTATTTACACTGTTTTTATTAGAGGGTGGGGTCAAGGGCAAGTGATAGAATTAGTTGATTCTCTTAGTGAAAGACTAATGCAATGCAACTTAACAACTCGATTTTAAGCTTTTTTGATGGCTAAATAGAAACGTGAAATTCCGTTTAATTTTTGCCACTTGCACTGGAAAGACACCCTTCCCCCTGAAAAAAAGTTAATAAATAAGACAACCTCGGTGCATTGAGTTTACAGATCTTCTTCAGTACAAATACTTTTTTCTTATGTTTCTTTAATTTATGCCTTATATCCGACTCAAACAAAAGGCCGACGCATGAGGGACTGTTAAGGAGTCAATTATTTTATCACCTTATTTTTCCATTCAGGAACTCATTCATTCATTCTTTTAATAAACTAAGATGTTTAATTGATACTTTCTTTAACTTTTAAAATTATGTTTAACTGCAAGTAAGGATCCTTTAAAAATGCCATTTTCACTTCTTTCCACACAGATCAGACAACCAGCTGAAAGAGTTTCCGCTTGCAAGAGGAAGTATACAATTTATTTAGAAATCACCCTTTAGAACACTCTACATATACTTAGTAAGAGGTTCAAGATAAAGGTATTTGAAATTAAGAAATTAATAAAAATAAGACAAAACAAAATAACTTTTTAAGTTATGAAAACAATAGGAAAGTAGTGTAACACGATTGTACAGGAAATACGAAAAGATGAAAATAAAAAAAACATAAATGGATTGAAAATTCTGTATATTTAATTTATGATGATTAAATAACACTGAGAACATCATAATATTCGTCAGTAAATTGTAAGAATCTTTTATTAAAAGATAAAATCGAATTCATAATTATACATTTATGTTTCCAATACAATACCGACAGAAAGTCAAACATGATGTTGATATATGTTTTAGTTTTTATTTGACACATTTATAATTTTCAGTTTATGTTTCATATTCACAAATACTTTTTTTAGCATCTCTAATATTTACCCTTGCTGCAAAGTTGCAACACACGCTATCTAGGGCATTCAAGTTAAATAAACAAAATTTTGAGTATGTTACATGCAAAAAGTGTTTTATCTTCAGATAAGAAATATTCTTGCACCGTCAGTTTAACAGTTCGAAGTGTTCTCATTTATGGCCCAAAAGTGTGCCGTAAGTAGTAGAATTTCCTTAGGGAATTAAAGTTTAAAGTAATAAAACTTAGTTTTAACACCCCGTTGGTGGGTGTTAAAACTAAATTTTGTACTTTTAAACAAAAAAGTATGAATCCAATTGCTATAAATAAACAAAGATATCGCTCTTTCCATAATTTAGCAACACACAGCAACCGAAAAATTGCTATTTGGCCACCTCCAAATAACAATTTACGGTCGTTCCTCAAATTCAACAGGTCTTCCTGTAGTCACGTCAGACGTCGGAGAGCAGGGGGCGTTGCTCGAGCTCAGTGTGGAGCGTGGGCTTATTTTCTAATATTAATGCACAAATAATGGAACAAAGGTAGTAAATTTCCAGGAAAAATAATCTGTTCTCCGAGTAAAATTCCTAGACATTTTCGCACAATATTCAAATATTCTTACATTTCATTTGAGTAATAAAAACATTATGCTTAAATAAAAAAAAAAAAAAAAAAAAAAAAACTTAGAAAAAAAGAGGTAGAATATCTAAATTAAATGACTTAAGGAATGATTTGTCCTATTACAGAAAAAAAAAGAATGCTAAAAATTTTTTTCAAGTTTGGTTTTCAACTCCAATGACTACACATTGCTTGCATTTATAACAATATTTTCAAAACGTTTGTATTTTGTTGTGTGTTTCAATAGGGTTATTTAAGAGTAATTAATATGAACATGCTTTCTGGTGAAAAATTAGTCGATTAAAGTTCTTAGGGCCGCCACGCCACGGTGGTCTAAGCGATGGCTTCTGATAATTCATCCTTAGGTCCGGGTTCGAATCTCGGGGAAGTACGGATGTTGTGTTTCTCTTAAGGCACTGGCTACCTCCCTCCTTTCTCTGGAAACAGTGGCCCTAAATTACGGACGTGCGACTGCTTATAGCTCATTGAGTTGCTGACGGTGGTCGTTAAACCTGAAAAAAAAGTTCCTAGGCACTGGCAATATATTCAAATAAAACAAACTACGCTGAGTTAACAATTTTCTTTTTTATTAGTAAAATAAAGGGAGGGATATATTTATTCTATAACAGAAATAATATTTTCTTGTAGTATTCCTGCACATTCTATCGTATATTTTTTAACAACGATATTTGTTACTGATTCCTGGTATTTTATATTTCTTGTAATTAATAACAATGTTTTCAAAACATTATTTATTTATTTTGATTTATGGTCTTTTAATAGTTTTTTTTTCTTAGTAGATGTAAGGTCCACATAGTATGTGTACGAACCGTTCTCGAGCAAAGTTCGTAGGTTCGAATTATTGCAAAATTTCAAAAGAACTATTACCATTGGTAAAAGTGTTAAAAAATAATGCTTTACGTAAATAAAAGACATTCTGACAACGGGATTTGGGCAATCATCTTTTATTAAAAAATAAATAACTCTTGAAGACTAAAAACACCAGTGTTACGTACATTTCTCTATCAGAAGTAGGAGAGTTTTGCTTTAGGGCACCATCTGGTGGCAGAATCATGAGAGCGATGCACAGAAATCTGTCGCTTTCGGCACCAGTCATTCTAGTCCACCATAGTCCGGTTTCTAATCTGCAAATAGATAAGTGACAACAATTTCAGTAGCATCATTCACTTGCTGAACACGAGCAACAATGCTTGCAGGACAAATTTTGTAGCTCCCAATCCATTTTAAACGACGTTTTCTTTCTCCTTGCACTTTACATTCGTATATGCCACTCCGATGATAGTAAAAATACATTTCTGTGTCACCATCTATCAATTTTTTATTTCCTGTCTGTTTAACAAAATAGGACTGAGTCTTGAGTTCCATCCTCTCATTTCAAAGTTGAAAATCATCCATAGAATGAAATGTAATTCGTTCATATTGAAATTCAATGACCGTGTACAATTTTAATGTGCTGTTGAAAGTCGACCAAATGCCTGAAACTGATTACAAAGACCACGATGGAAATTGGCTCAGCCTCATTGGTCTAGGCGATGGCTTCTGATCATTCGTCCGAAAGGGGTCCGGATTAGAATCCCGGTGAGGCATGGATGTTGGGTGTGCCTTACGACGCTGGCACTCCCCCTACTCTTGAGTCAGTGGCTTCAAATTCGGGACGGGCGACTGTTTAAGGCCCATTGGGTTGCTCACGGTGGTCGTTAAGCCTCCAATCGAAAAAAAAATAATTGGCTGAGGTTCCAGGTATTTCTGTAGGATGACGATGAAACTTTTTCACGTGCCTCGATAAATTACGTTTAATACTTTTTCCAGAAAACTCACGCTTACAATAAGCACAAAAACAGTACTGGAGTTCGGCATACTTCAAGTTTTTTTCGAATTACTTATTTTGTGCACACGTGAGCAGTTGTTGTAGCTTTTGACATACGTACTTCATTTTTTTAAACTACGTGTCTTTTGCACACGAGTTTAGATAACTACTGATCTGAAATGAATATAAACAACACCTGCGTTCCTAGAAGTCGGGCTGCCGCCTTCATTAATGCAATATATATGTACGACCCCCGAAACTGAAGTTCCCGAGATCATCAAACTTCCTTGGCCTTGCGCATGCGCAGTAAGACTTCTAGGGAAGGCGATGGATGTGCAAAATCTCTGTTCAATATAACAGCGATTACACACCAGTAACATCGGAAAACTAATCATAATTATTACTATGCTCCATGTACTTGTAGAAATCTGCTTTTTTTTTTCGATGCATCACTGTAAGCCTCGATGTTTTGCTAATAAACAGAAGAATTCGCACTTGTCCACCTGCAGCAGTGAATAGGCAACCGATCTGTATAATTTCGGTTAAAAAAACTGCTTACTCACCAATAATATCGAGTAACAATTATTATCTGTTCAATCGCTCCAAGTATCCGTGGAAACCTCAATGTTCTTTTGATGCATCGGTGTGAGCCTCGATGTTTCGATTACTTTCTCGGGCGAAGCGTGGGTACTTCTATGTGCTATGTCATTGGGCCTCGCTGAAGTCGCAGAGTTCAATTAGATAGCAGATTGATTGGCAGGGTGTATCAGTTTTTGGAATGGCTACCCCAAACGAAGGTGACATCAGAAAGTTAATAAATCTGCAGATTAGCGTCCTAACTTATTTCCTGGGAAAAGTGCAACGTACAAGTGCGATTATGGAAATTAATGGCAAATAATGCAGAAATTTCATGTTTTAAATGTCTTTTAAAGATTTTTATCGTAATATTTACCTGTAAGTGCGATGTTGTGAAGACAGCAAAGCTTGACGCATCGCTATCGCGACGATGTCAAGCTTTGCTCCTTTCAAAGGAAGATTCACTGCGACGTGAAATTCACGCGCGGATGACTACAAGTGCAGGTGCGTACGTTCTTGCCATGGGAATGAAACATCGTGTACTCATACACTACAGAATATAGTTCGTTCATGTTTTGTCATTGTTTTTAAAATGCAAGTTCAGAAATGTTTCGTTCCTTCACACATAAGTCCCTGATTCTAAACTAAAAGTAGGAATATGCCTTGTCTTCGTATACCATTCACTGGAAACAGAAAGAAAGGGACGTCATATTGTGCAGAAGCACGACGACCTCTCTCCCATTACGAACTTTTGTTGCCCAGCAACACCAACACGCTTGTTTCCCCGCTCCCATGTATGAACATGGGATCGGTTCCACCGGTGTTTCACACACGCCCCGATACACACACCACGGTTCCACAAGCAAGGACACTTACACCCCCGACGCAACACCATACAAACCGACGGCGGAGTCTCCTAGAACGACGGAGAGACAAGGCCCTTCGAAACGTTCATGTAGGAGGAAATTCCTCCTTCGGAGGAGACCCCGTGACATAGTCACCCAACGGACGACAACATCAGAGGAGGCAACGGCGGAGAGCAACACGCATCTCCAAAAACGAGGAAGCCTCCCCTAAAGCCCCGACGCAACACCATACATACCGACGGCGGAGTCTCCTAGAACGACGAAGGGACAAGGCCCTTCAAAACGTTCATGTAGTAGGAAGTCCCTCCTTCGGAGGAGACCCAGTGACATAGCCACCCAATGGATGACAACATCAGAGGAGGCAACGGCGGAGAGCAACAGGCATCTCCAAAAACGAGGAAGCCTCCCCCTAAAGACACACACACAGAACCGGCACACGCCAGACACACACCAGACAACAACAAAAAAACTCCCCAAGGCATCCGCTCCGCAAAAAAAAAAAAAAAAAAAAAACACGCATACACATACAAATAAATAAAACATTCTCGCAAGCAACACCCCCGAAGCACAGCACACCGAACGCGGAAACCGGGCGTCCGGAAACCGAAGCTGGATCCAAACCGCAAAGCAGAAGTGGGTGAAACGAAACAAAAAGCACCGAAACGACCGATCGGAGGTCCGGAAAACGGCGTCTCCGGAGCCCCTCACGCTCGATCCGAGAAGTTAGTAGAACACACAAACCATGTATCAACGAAACAAAACATCAACCAAAAATTCAAAAGGATCCGGTAATGCAGGATTGCAAGCCGAAACAAGGGGGTGGGAGGGGGTTAAGTTCTCCAGTGGAAGAAGTACTTTTCCCTAGTACCGGTAACAATCCGAGGCCAGAAGACCCACCGATACCTGAAGGCACGGTCCGAAAGGGAGTGGGCGTCAAGTTCAACCCTGTTCCGGATCTCGCACGTGACCTGCCAGGCAACTTTCATAGGGCTGAATCCCACATTACCGTGATTACAATAAAGAACTCTGTTCCTCTCTCTCCAGATTTTGTACGTCGTCTCCGTAATGATGAGTCTCCAGACATCCCTTCCCGCTTTGGGACCGGGATACTGGTAGAAAACATGCTGAGGCATAAACTGCTGAGGGCGGCCGGCCCAATCCCAGACCAACCGCCAAACCTGCACAGCCATAGGGCAACTAAAAAACAAGTGGTGTCTATCTTCGATAAGATTGCAGGAAAGACACCTGTCAGTGACAGCACCACCCCACCTGCACTGCCGTTTCCTCGTAGGAAGGACATCATGCGCCAAACGTAACTTAAAGTCCCGTTTTTTGCAATCAACCCCAGCAGCATGGACACACATCCACGCCTCCCTCTTATCGAAGTTAACAACATTGAACTCAATGATCTTCTCCCTGGGTCTAGGAAGGATATGAAAGTACATCTGCTTCAAGTTATTCCCGTTCCGGTTGGCCTCCGCAAGGGCCTGAAGGTGCCCACCAAGCTTGTAACACTTATGGGTAGTTTCCCTGCGGGGCCCGAAAAAACGATAGCCAGGTAAGAACTTGTCCGCGGATAATCCAGTCAAAAAAGACACAAAGTTCTTACACGGATGAGAGGAGTTAAGAGCCCCTTTAGTACTACGAAACTGGAGTGCGCTGAACCAAGAGGAAAGGTGTTTAACCTCTAAACCGCCTTCCTCCCTAGGACAAAAAAGGGCGGCTCTGGCTATCGCCTCAACGGCCTTACCAGCCCAGATGAAGGCAAAAATCTCCCTCTCCAATAACCTCAGAAGACTCCGAGGGGGTGACTCAAGCTCTCCGGCAAAAGCACACTTTGACACCAAGAGGGCATTGGCCAACTTAGCACGATTAGTCATTGAAATATGAAGCTTCTGCCACCTATCCCTTTCTTTCCGCACGTTTGAGAGGATGTCCCTCCAAGTTTTCTTATGAAATCCGTCTTTATCAAAAAGGATACCCAGTATCCTGACGGGTCCATCGGTCACCTCCAGCCCATGAACGGCAGTGCGATCCCATCTTCCCCAGAGCACCAGACTGGACTTATCATCATTCAGCTTAGCACCGGTGGCCCCACAGTACCCAGCGAAGACCTCCCGGACCTTAGTCAGACTTCTTTCCGAGTCCACAAAGAAGGTGACATCATCAGCATACGCCAAGTACTTCATGGAGTACGCACAACCAGGCACAGGAACCCCTTTGATGTTCGGGTGCGCCAGAACCTTCCTCAGCATGGTCTCGATGACCAAAACATACAACAATGGAGAGAGAGGGCAGCCTTGTCTCACTCCTCTTCCAACCTCAAAGAGGGGAGAAAGACGGCCAGAAACAATAACTCTCCCATTGAGGTCTCTATACAACGAGTCCACAGCCCTTCGGAATATTTCACCTAAGCCGTGAGCTTCCAGCAACTTCCTGATAAAATCGTGGGAGACCCGATCAAAGGCTTTGCTTTGATCCGCAGAAAACATTCCCAGCTTAAGATCTCTTTCGGTAACGTAAGTGACCAAGTCTCTTACGCACCTGATGTTGTGAAACATTTGTCTCCCACGTATACTGCAGGTCTGACCAACACCAACCAGCTTCTCCGCAACCCGCAATAGCCTAGCATTGATGATTTTTGCCACGATCTTGTAATCAATTGTAGACAGAGACACTGGTCTCCACTAACCAAGATCCCTGGCAGGATTTTCCGGGGTCTTACAAAGCAGAGTAACAATACTGGTTCTCATAGTTTCAGTCATGATTCCTCTATTCACAATGTGGTTGTAAATTCTACAAAGCCACGGAGCCAGAATATTGGAAAATTTCTTATAGAACTCGGCCGGCAAGCCATCAATACCAGGAGACTTGTTAAGCTTGAGATCCAGGATCGCAGTCTTGACCTCATTATCAGTAAACTCCCTTTCCACGAGATTCCTATCCTCCTGCGCAAGAACCGGCGTGCCTTCCAACCAGGCATCCATAACATCAGAGGCCACAGCTTCCTTGCTGAACAACTCACCGTAATAGTCCGCGGCGGCCTTCAGAATGACGGGGAGATCCCTGACTTCCCTGTTGTCGATATCAAGACATTGGAGGTTCTCCCTAACTCTCTCAGCCTCCATGTCACTCTAACTCTCTCAGCCTCCATGTCACTCTCCTGCCGGAGCACTTCGAGGGAGCCGGTCAATTTGACCGCCGAACCCTCTTCCTTAAAAAACTGACTGATCCTACTTCTAACGTTATTAATCAGAGAGGAATTACAACCTCCTAACTCTCTCCGAATCGCCGCATTCAGGATATTCATTAAAATCATGTGACGATTCCTCCTTTCCATGGCAGCCAGCCTACCTTTTTTCATAAGGTAATCCTTAATCTCATTTTTAACCCTCTCCCACACGCCGCACTCATCGTCCGTAATCGTGGCTATCCCAGCGTTCAAAATAGAACGAAGGTGCACCAGCGTTTCTTCGTCTTCTAACATGGAGACGTTCATTCGCCAGGGGGTAGCACCCCTCTCTCTCGGAACCGGGACACAGACATTCATCATGACGGCCGAGTGGTCAGAAATGTACCTCACAGGGGAGTTAGGGCTGAAAATTTCAACTTTGTCAATCCAATCAATCTTGGAGACTAGAAACATATCAATGCGGGACGCACTGGTCCCTCTGTGCCAAGTGTAGCCTGGCTCTCTAGGGTTAAGAGTTCTCCAGACATCGTAAAGACCCTGAGTGTCCAGAATAGCTTTAATCACGTTCTCATAGGCTTCAGACCACCTACCATCGCCCGCCCTATCAAGGTGACTATCGATGACGGCATTAAAGTCTCCGCCGACAATCAAGACGTCCTCCGAACTCCTAAAGAAAAACGGGAGCTGGTTGTAGAACGACCGTTGCATGTTTCCCTGGTTCGGAGCGTAAACACAAACAAGCTTCATGGACATACTACCACTGTGAACGGTCAGAGCAATCAGCCGACCCTCCCCGTCTGTTTGAAATTGTGAAATATATCTCTCAAACTTCTCTTTAAAAATAATGGCAACACCCGTGTAGCCGGTACTGCCTAAAGAGTACTTAAACCTGAGCCCGGAATTTCTTCGAAAGGCAAACAACTTGGCCAAGTCCGTATGATGCGTCTCCTGAATCATAAGGAAGTCCAGATTACTCTGGCGGAAGAATCCTTCAAGCCAACAATGCTTCTCCGCAGAGTTAAGGCCTTGAACATTCAACGTACCAATCCTAATGTTGGTGCCGAGAAAATTGACCCTACTGGTATGCATACTAACTTTGGGCTGAAAAGGGAAAGTGGAGATTAAACAAAGACAAAAATAAACAAGAGTCATGAAAACTTGGAAACGGAGAGAGAGGAAAAGAAACCACATTACTTGTCAGATTTCACCTTCTTTGCTGCACCGCGATCCATTTTCTCAGCAGTAAAACTCTGGCCGTTTGCCGTCGGAACGACGTGACCTGTGCCGTGCAACATCACAACGGACGCCGCCGCAAGCTCGTTGACAGCCTTAAAATTAGCTGCCGTGAATTCTTTGCCAGAGTTTTTAAACTTACTCTGGTACTGGTGCTGTAAGTTAGCCCGAACAGGGTCCACATCTTCATCATCACCCGTCACAGGCTCCGTAGAAGCCCAGAACTTGCCACTGATTGCCTCAGTACCAGAGTGCTGGCGAACCTGTGCACCACCAACACCGACAGCCCGGACTCCATCGAGCGGAGCACAGATTGTCCCGGCAGTCTCCGGCATCGCCTCCGAGTCAGCGGCGACGTGGCTGCCACTCGTGGTCGTAGCGCGTCCAAGCGCAAGTGCGCCTCCGGGACCCCCGACGTGCTCCGATAGCCCATCGGAGGGTGGAGTAAGGTATGCAGCTTCCCTTTCGGGAAGACGCATGCCCTGACCATCCACAGCCGCGGAGGAAGACCGCTGCCCCCTTGCGTTGGCCAGGAGGGCAGGTGCCCTCATATCCGTCCCTTCCCATTGACCGGTGTCGTTGGGAAGATCCGAAAATAAATCATGCACAGGGTCAGTGGAAACCAAATTCACCTCCTTCGCACCAAAACATTGGACTTCAGATTTTTCACGGTTCGTGGCAGCACCAAAACACTCAATAACACTATTATCACAATCATTATCAACAACATTACTACAATTATCAGTTAAATCATTAGAAATATCAATATCACTGTCATCATTACATTCTATATCATTTTGCGATCTTTCACTAATAGCAATTCCCTCCTCAATACTCTCACTAAGATCAGAATCATACTTACTGCCCTCCGTACCATCAGCACTGGATGTCTCCCCTTCTTCGCTGGACATCTCACTACCTCCAGACTCTGTTCGAGCACTACTGGGAGTCTGAAGGCCCTTTGGAATATCAACCTCCATATTCTTATCCTCAGTATCGTCACAATTTTCAGCCATCTCACTACCCTCCACAATACTCACACTTCCGGGGATAGACTGAAGAACCCGAACCTGTTCAGGAGTCAAATTCCTTGACTTTTTAATAACCTTCGTAAAACCATCCTCATCCGAACTCGAAGAAGACAGACCCCGCTTCCCATCTTCACCGATAGGAACGGTTTCTCTTTTCTTCGCTGTAAAAGAAACACTCTCTTTAGTATCCTTACCTGTATTGTTGCCTTTCTTAGGCACAACACTAACCTGTTGTTTCTCCAGAGCCCCTTGTGCTTGCACCGAGCTGAGAATTTGGTGGGCCCCTTCTGTTTTGCTCGAGATCTCAGCCTCGGCAACACCTCCTGAGCCCCCCTCCTCCTCAGCGTGGCAAGCCTCCATTTCGTCATCACGCTTGGACTGTTCGCCCCCTCCAAGCATCTGCGCAAAGGACCTCTGACTGCAGGCCTTCCTCTGGTGGTGCGGAGATTTGCAATTTCCACACACCTCCTTGCAATCTTCAGCTGAGTGCCCTAAAATATGGCAATTGCTACAAGTGAACTTTTCACAGTCCACAGCAATGTGTCCAGCGTGGCTGCAGCGTCTACACACCCGAATCTGGCCCCTGTAAATGTTCATGCAACGCTGACCGTTCACTTGCATAAAGTTAGGAATAGGCTCCTTCATATCAATGGAAATTACACGGGTACCTGACAAGGCCCCTTTCATGTGGAGAGCATTCTCCTTTCTCACTTCAAACTTAACGGTCCTCACCTTACCAAATTTCGAAAAAGCAGTAGCAACCTCGGCATTGGTGATGCCGCAATGCAGATATTTACAAAAAACTAACTTCACATTTGTCTGGGCGTTAGTGCACTTCATCAAAGTATTGTTGCACTCAACCTCACAATCAAGAAGCTTGTAATAATGCTCCCTCTTATTAAGCACCACTTCTAGTTTGTTTTTATTTGCCTCTTGGATCAGGGCAAAAACTGGTGTCGAAGGAGACCCTAAATGTTTATACAGCGCTAAACAAACGTCTGTAGCAGAAATACCCTTATGGGTGACAACAATAGCGTTAGCCCTATCGGGCTCAGTCTTAGCAGCCATCGTGGAAGAGGACAAAAGTCCGAACACTCCAGAAGCTCACACAACAAAAAAGTTTATAAAACACAAACCCTCGCTTAAGAAAATTAAGCAAAAAGTACTTACCTATTCTCCTAAGCGTGGTAATCCAAACGAACAGGCACAAGCACACACACAACACTTAGCACGTGGCCGCAAAAACAAATGCACGTGGCCGCAAAGAAAGGCACGTGGTCGCAAAACTAATGCACGTGGTCGTTAATCAAAAGCGGTACAGAGTTATTCAAAAATACCGACTCCTGAACTTCCTGAGTAGTGGCGGAGCAAAGTTCTCCGAAATTTGAAGTGAGAAAAAAAAAAAAAAATTGAAAAATCTACCAGGTATTTGCCAAGATAGCGAACAAACAATGTCAAAAAAACGCCATCTTGGAATCGAAAAGGCAATCGATAAACGATCCGAATATAACTTGCAGAAAACAAGACACAGTGATCTGCCACAGCTCAGTTCTGCGTTGAACGGCTTATATTCGTAGCTGATTTGCTGTGCCAGTGCACTTTTGGTCTCCTGTTAATACTTCGTATTAAGAACTAATCACGGTATCATGCAAAGTGCATCTTCTTGTGATGTTGTCCGAATCTCCCTTCACCGAGTACCATCTATGGGAAGAGGACTTCCCTAAAAAGGGTTTTTCCAGGTGAAAGTGCTCGAGTCCGGCGGATGAAATACATAAAATTTTGAGTGCAGACACATAAGGACGTGCAGTACATAAAAAAAAATTATAAAAGAGAACAAAGTTTTTTTTTTTCGTTAGAAAATAAACTAGGGAGATACGTCCTTATTTTGCAAGTTGCTCCAAGCCTAACCTTGCTTTGACTGCATTGGGCAGGTTGCGCTCAGTTTGGTTATATGCACTGGGAGATGGTGTACACGAGCAATCCCAATAAGACCACTGTGTAGTGCCATGCCTAATTCCGCGACATCTTGAAGAAAATCAAAAACGAGTATTGTTATTATTGGAAAGCCTATCATTTAGTGAATTGTAGAAAGAGCAAACAAATTTTCACTTACCTTTAAGGCCATGAGGAGCGCAATCCCCTTTGTCATGTTTATGGAATGGGAGAACACTCCCCTACACTATCTTTGTCTTCGAAAACCAACACTTGGAGAACCAAGACTTGGCATCCGAGAGAGGGGGCCGCCATTGTGCTTGAGCACGGCGACCCCTCTCCCGGCACGAAATTTCGTTGCCCGGAAACACCAACACACTCGCTTCGCAGAATCACATACACAATGTGAGTTCGGTTCCACCGGTGTTTCACTCACATTGGCCTGCCGAAGAGCTCGAACATGAAAAAAGTTCACGCTTGCAGACAGGGACACCAAGAATGACGAGGAACGCCCTAGGCCACCGCGAAACACTCAAGTAGGAGAAGGCTCCCCTTCACGGGTGCCCTGTGATGACGTCCCAACCGAGACACCACCAGAAGGGTCGCGTCGCACAAAGACCAGCTTTCGACCCACCAATGGCTCCCAACCCTGCACACAAAAAGCCATCCTGAAATCAAAGAGTTGTATATGTTTTTTTCTTTTTTTCATTTAATTAATAATGTTTTTTTTTATAGAAAATGAAATTTTGTGCTTTCCCAATTTTAAAATCTCATGTGAACATTTGGATCATTAGTGTTTTTATTAATGTAACACAAATTCTTATGTACCAACCATTTCATTGTCTTCGAAAATTAAATCCCATTTCTTAACAAAGGATTTTTTATTCAGTCTACGCCAGTCACTTCTTATAATTTCTCTAATTTCACAGAGTGTGGCAAGTTTGATGCCATTAAGAGGGGTTTTTTTTTGTTTTTTTTTTTACTGTATACCTTAGCGTTAGGTTTTTCCCAAATTTGAAATTTTGCCATGGCAATATTTTCCAGGTGAAATGTGCTCGGGTCCAGCGGATAAAATTTTGAGCGCAGACACATAATAATTTCTCTAATTTCACAGAGTGTGGCTAGTTTGATACCATTAAGAGGGGGTTTTTTTTGTTTTTTTTTTACTGTATACCTTAGCGTTAGGTTTTTCCCAAATTTGAAATTTTGCCATGGCAATATTTTCCAGGTGAAATGTGCTCGGGTCCAGCGGATAAAATTTTGAGCGCAGACACATAATAATTTCTCTAATTTCACAGAGTGTGGCTAGTTTGATACCATTAAGAGGGGTTTTTTTTTTTTTTTTTTTTACTGTATACCTTAGCGTTAGGTTTTTCCCAAATTTGAAATTTTGCCATGGCAATATTTTCCAGGTGAAATGTGCTCGGGTCCAGCGGATAAAATTTTGAGCGCAGACACATAATAATTTCTCTAATTTCACAGAGTGTGGCTAGTTTGATACCATTAAGAGGGGTTTTTTTTTTTTTTTTTTTTTTTTTTTTTTTACTGTATACCTTAGCGTTAGGTTTTTCCCAAATTTGAAATTTTGCCATGGCAATATTTTCCAGGTGAAATGTGCTCGGGTCCAGCGGATAAAATTTTGAGCGCAGACACATAATAATTTCTCTAATTTCACAGAGTGTGGCTAGTTTGATACCATTAAGAGGGGGTTTTTTTTGTTTTTTTTTTACTGTATACCTTAGCGTTAGGTTTTTCCCAAATTTGAAATTTTGCCATGGCAATATTTTCCAGGTGAAATGTGCTCGGGTCCAGCGGATAAAATTTTGAGCGCAGACACATAATAATTTCTCTAATTTCACAGAGTGTGGCTAGTTTGATACCATTAAGAGGGGGTTTTTTTTTTTTTTTTTTTTTTACTGTATACCTTAGCGTTAGGTTTTTCCCAAATTTGAAATTTTGCCATGGCAATATTTTCCAGGTGAAATGTGCTCGGGTCCAGCGGATAAAATTTTGAGCGCAGACACATAATAATTTCTCTAATTTCACAGAGTGTGGCTAGTTTGATACCATTAAGAGGGGGTTTTTTTGTTTTTTTTTTTACTGTATACCTTAGCGTTAGGTTTTTCCCAAATTTGAAATTTTGCCATGGCAATATTTTCCAGGTGAAATGTGCTCGGGTCCAGCGGATAAAATTTTGAGCGCAGACACATAATAATTTCTCTAATTTCACAGAGTGTGGCTAGTTTGATACCATTAAGAGGGGGTTTTTTTGTTTTTTTTTTTACTGTATACCTTAGCGTTAGGTTTTTCCCAAATTTGAAATTTTGCCATGGCAATATTTTCCAGGTGAAATGTGCTCGGGTCCAGCGGATAAAATTTTGAGCGCAGACACATAATAATTTCTCTAATTTCACAGAGTGTGGCTAGTTTGATACCATTAAGAGGGGGTTTTTTTGTTTTTTTTTTTTACTGTATACCTTAGCGTTAGGTTTTTCCCAAATTTGAAATTTTGCCATGGCAATATTTTCCAGGTGAAATGTGCTCGGGTCCAGCGGATAAAATTTTGAGCGCAGACACATAATAATTTCTCTAATTTCACAGAGTGTGGCTAGTTTGATACCATTAAGAGGGGGTTTTTTTGTTTTTTTTTTTACTGTATACCTTAGCGTTAGGTTTTTCCCAAATTTGAAATTTTGCCATGGCAATATTTTCCAGGTGAAATGTGCTCGGGTCCAGCGGATAAAATTTTGAGCGCAGACACATAATAATTTCTCTAATTTCACAGAGTGTGGCTAGTTTGATACCATTAAGAGGGGGGTTTTTTTGTTTTTTTTTTTTTTACTGTATACCTTAGCGTTAGGTTTTTCCCAAATTTGAAATTTTGCCATGGCAATATTTTCCAGGTGAAATGTGCTCGGGTCCAGCGGATAAAATTTTGAGCGCAGACACATAATAATTTCTCTAATTTCACAGAGTGTGGCTAGTTTGATACCATTAAGAGGGGGGTTTTTTTGTTTTTTTTTTTTACTGTATACCTTAGCGTTAGGTTTTTCCCAAATTTGAAATTTTGCCATGGCAATATTTTCCAGGTGAAATGTGCTCGGGTCCAGCGGATAAAATTTTGAGCGCAGACACATAATAATTTCTCTAATTTCACAGAGTGTGGCTAGTTTGATACCATTAAGAGGGGGTTTTTTTGTTTTTTTTTTTACTGTATACCTTAGCGTTAGGTTTTTCCCAAATTTGAAATTTTGCCATGGCAATATTTTCCAGGTGAAATGTGCTCGGGTCCAGCGGATAAAATTTTGAGCGCAGACACATAATAATTTCTCTAATTTCACAGAGTGTGGCTAGTTTGATACCATTAAGAGGGGGTTTTTTTGTTTTTTTTTTTACTGTATACCTTAGCGTTAGGTTTTTCCCAAATTTGAAATTTTGCCATGGCAATATTTTCCAGGTGAAATGTGCTCGGGTCCAGCGGATAAAATTTTGAGCGCAGACACATAATAATTTCTCTAATTTCACAGAGTGTGGCTAGTTTGATACCATTAAGAGGGGTTTTTTTTTTTTTTTTTTTTTTTTTTTTTTTACTGTATACCTTAGCGTTAGGTTTTTCCCAAATTTGAAATTTTGCCATGGCAATATTTTCCAGGTGAAATGTGCTCGGGTCCAGCGGATAAAATTTTGAGCGCAGACACATAATAATTTCTCTAATTTCACAGAGTGTGGCTAGTTTGATACCATTAAGAGGGGGTTTTTTTGTTTTTTTTTTTACTGTATACCTTAGCGTTAGGTTTTTCCCAAATTTGAAATTTTGCCATGGCAATATTTTCCAGGTGAAATGTGCTCGGGTCCAGCGGATAAAATTTTGAGCGCAGACACATAATAATTTCTCTAATTTCACAGAGTGTGGCTAGTTTGATACCATTAAGAGGGGGTTTTTTTGTTTTTTTTTTTACTGTATACCTTAGCGTTAGGTTTTTCCCAAATTTGAAATTTTGCCATGGCAATATTTTCCAGGTGAAATGTGCTCGGGTCCAGCGGATAAAATTTTGAGCGCAGACACATAATAATTTCTCTAATTTCACAGAGTGTGGCTAGTTTGATACCATTAAGAGGGGGTTTTTTTTGTTTTTTTTTTACTGTATACCTTAGCGTTAGGTTTTTCCCAAATTTGAAATTTTGCCATGGCAATATTTTCCAGGTGAAATGTGCTCGGGTCCAGCGGATAAAATTTTGAGCGCAGACACATAATAATTTCTCTAATTTCACAGAGTGTGGCTAGTTTGATACCATTAAGAGGGGGTTTTTTTTGTTTTTTTTTTTACTGTATACCTTAGCGTTAGGTTTTTCCCAAATTTGAAATTTTGCCATGGCAATATTTTCCAGGTGAAATGTGCTCGGGTCCAGCGGATAAAATTTTGAGCGCAGACACATAATAATTTCTCTAATTTCACAGAGTGTGGCTAGTTTGATACCATTAAGAGGGGTTTTTTTTTTTTTTTTTTTTTACTGTATACCTTAGCGTTACGTTTTTCCCAAATTTGAAATTTTGCCATGGCAATATTTTCCAGGTGAAATGTGCTCGGGTCCAGCGGATAAAATTTTGAGCGCAGACACATAATAATTTCTCTAATTTCACAGAGTGTGGCAAGTTTGATACCATTAAGAGGGTTTTTTTTTTTTTTTTTTTTACTGTATACCTTAGCGTTAGGTTTTTCCCAAATTTGAAATTTTGCCATGGCAATATTTTCCAGGTGAAATGTGCTCGGGTCCAGCGGATAAAATTTTGAGCGCAGACACATAATAATTTCTCTAATTTCACAGAGTGTGGCAAGTTTGATACCATTAAGAGGGGTTTTTTTTTTTTTTTTTTTACTGTATACCTTAGCGTTAGGTTTTTCCCAAATTTGAAATTTTGCCATGGCAATATTTTCCAGGTGAAATGTGCTCGGGTCCAGCGGATAAAATTTTGAGCGCAGACACATAATAATTTCTCTAATTTCACAGAGTGTGGCTAGTTTGATACCATTAAGAGGGGTTTTTTTTTTTTTTTTTTTTTACTGTATACCTTAGCGTTAGTTTTTTCCCAAATTTGAAATTTTGCCATGGCAATATTTTCCAGGTGAAATGTGCTCGGGTCCAGCGGATAAAATTTTGAGCGCAGACACATAATAATTTCTCTAATTTCACAGAGTGTGGCTAGTTTGATACCATTAAGAGGGGGTTTTTTTTGTTTTTTTTTTTTTACTGTATACCTTAGCGTTAGGTTTTTCCCAAATTTGAAATTTTGCCATGGCAATATTTTCCAGGTGAAATGTGCTCGGGTCCAGCGGATAAAATTTTGAGCGCAGACACATAATAATTTCTCTAATTTCACAGAGTGTGGCTAGTTTGATACCATTAAGAGGGTTTTTTTTTTTTTTTTTTTTTTTTACTGTATACCTTAGCGTTAGGTTTTTCCCAAATTTGAAATTTTGCCATGGCAATATTTTCCAGGTGAAATGTGCTCGGGTCCAGCGGATAAAATTTTGAGCGCAGACACATAATAATTTCTCTAATTTCACAGAGTGTGGCTAGTTTGATACCATTAAGAGGGGTTTTTTTTTTTTTTTTTTTTTACTGTATACCTTAGCGTTAGGTTTTTCCCAAATTTGAAATTTTGCCATGGCAATATTTT